>OX031038.1:0-5000000 GCA_943735995.1 Sesia bembeciformis
CAAAAGTCAACGTCAACGTCAAGCGCCGAACGCCAAACGTCAACGTCAAAGAAACGTCAAACGTCAACGTCAACGTCAAGCGCCGAACGTCAAGCGTCAACGTCGACATCAAGCGCCGAGTGTCGGACGTCAGACCCAAATACCTCCCCCTGCGTCATAGGCTTGCTCCGCACCCTTCATTTACCCCCCAACCCTTATTTACAACCCCCCCTCCCTCCCCCCCCCCACCCCCCCCCTCCCCCTCTCCCCCACCCCCTCTGAGGTTTGGATCCGACCCCCCCCCCTCACCCCTTAAGGCGGACCCCCCCCCCCTAAGGATATCTCGGGGACGGAAGCAGATACAGCCCCCGTGTTTGGGCTCATCTAAAAGAGGACATCGAGAGCAGTCTTTTGGCTGTGCTAGAATCTTCCTCACAGCCCAAAAATAAAATAAGATGCCCAGGAGTGTGGCGTCTGCCTCATCGGCAAATCCATCGATGAGAAAAACGACCATGATAAGGAGGGGCCATCTCGGTGACCACGGAATCCAAGCGGGGCAGTCCAGAGGCCTGCAAAACAATGGACCCAAACCTAGAAGGAACAGACGGAAAAAAAGTCGCGGAGCATGGTTCTCCGGAATCCTCAATATCGTCGAGGAGGTCATCAGTGGGAGAGCGTCCCCCCGCTGATGGCCACAATGGCTGCCAGGGCGAACGAGCTATATCTGCAGGCAAAGGAGCAGCTCGAAAACACAGGAAATTTGAAAAAAGACACCAAAGAAACTGTCATAAATAACATGAGTGAAATGTATCAAATAATCCTGAGACTAATGAATCCAGAGGCACTTTGACAAACCAGATCGAAAAAATAAAAAATAAGTGCACAACGGACATACTAAGAATAGAAAAAGATTACTCTAACAGACTTACGAAATTAATATCATCCAACGTCTCCCCGACCTCGGCCTGAGCAAAAGCCTCGAAGTGCACTCCCGGCTACTCAGGAGACAAATGAGATGATGAAGGGACTCCAGGAGGAGATGGGAAGGTGCAGCCAGGCGATCGGGGAGCAGCGACGGAGTTACGCCAACGTGGCGGCCTCGAGACCGCAACATCCCGCTGCGCCTGGCGACTCCTTCTATGCGCGTGTGCATACCATGTGCGCAGCTATGCTGAGTGCGCGCGAATGGTGTCCCCTACTGCACGCGCGCGACCAGCTGTGCCGGGGGCGCCTTCTGTTGCGACTAACTACAACATAATTGTGTCTTCAAGAGACCCCACCCACACATCGGAGGACGTTATCAGCAACATACAGAACGTCGTTGACGTACGCAAGGAAGGCGTCAAAGTGGACCGGTGCAGGAAAGTCCAGGGAGGTCGCGTTGTGATTGGTTGTGCGAAGAAGGAGGACATAGAAAAGCTAACGGAACGGCTACGGGACAAAGAAATGACAGTTGAGGAAACAAAAAACAAAAACCCATTAATCGAGATTTCGGGTATCCTCATGTCAACACAGACCAAGAGATACTGGAGTCGCTCCGGAAACAGAACCAGAAATAGCACTTGGGCTAAATGAAGAAGTGGAATATGGCCAAAGTTAGATTCCGACGGCAAGCGCGAAACCCTCATGAAGCACACGTTGTTCTGGAAGTAGCGCCGAAGCTGTGGCGACGCATGCTGGATGTCGGCCGCATATACGTGGGCCTTCAGCGGCGGCCAGTGTTTGACCGATCGCTCTGGTACAATGCTCACATTGTCTGGGCTACGGGCACACGCGACGGTTATGCACCTCGAAGGGCGAGGCATGCGCGTACTGTGACAGCGAACACGAGCGCGGCTGCTGCGGATCGACGCAGCGGCGGCGCCCAGCCCGTCTGCGTAAATTGCATTAGGGATGGAAGTCGGCAGCTGACGCCGCACATGCAGCTTTCGATCGCGAATGTCCAGTGCGCCGCAAGTGGGATGCTATAGCGCGCTCACGTGTAGCTTATTGCTAAGGGCGTTCCCGGCGGACCATCAGCCAGACACATTAAAATAATGCAAGCGAACTTACAGAGAGCCAAGCTTGCAACAGCTGAGCTTATGATAGCCTCTGCCGCCGAGGGCGCCTCTATCCTCGTTATACAGGAGCCATATATGAGGTGCTCTGGGCGAAATGAGCGCACCAAGCCCATCCAGGGTAATACAGACTCAATGCGGAGCGGTCCAGTAAAGGCGGCGATTGTCGTAACCGATCCAACGCTGTCCTTCTCCGTAGACCCAAGTTTACAATCTGAAAACATCGCGTGCATGAGCATGGGGACAACAAGAGGGGCCCTTGCGATCGTGTCAGTTTACTGCGAGCCAAACACTCCGATAGAGCAGTACCTGGATCGTTTGCGAGTAGTGGTCGCGGAGTTGGGCGCCAATAGTCTACTCATCGGCGGTGACTTTAACGCGTGGAGCCCCTGGTGGGGAAGCGTGAGAGAGAATGACCGTGGTGCGGCGTTATCCGCTCTCCTCGATGAGATGGGACTCGCAGTGGTTAATGACGACGATGGGCCAACTTTCGAAGTGGTACGTGGTGATCGAACCTACACGAGCTGCGTGGATGTAACTGCATGCAGCGAACATCTACTGGAAAGATTGTCGGAATGGAAAGTGGTAACCACTATAACCACCTCAGATCATAACACAATCGTTTATGACTTGCATGCGGCTCCGATCCCCCTTGGCTCCGCTGGCCCTCACGACGCGCATTTACAACACCAAGAAGGCGAACTGGCCAGATTCGACGTAGAATTTGCTAAGAATCTCGAGGAAAGCGGTCTGCTCGAAGGGAATGCACTACAGCTACAAACTCCAACTGAAGTAGACCGTGTTATCGGAATATACACCTCCGCGGTGATTAAGGCCTGCGACGCGGCGATCCCAAAACTGAGACCGCCCAAGGCTCCCCGAGATCCTCCATGGTGGTCGGAAGCACTCCATAAAATGAAAAAAAGGGTTCTGACCTTCAAAAGACGAATACGATGCGCCGCACCACGCAGAAGAGACTTCGTGGTGAGTGAATATCTGCGCGAAAAAGAGGAATACTTGGCCTCTGCTCGCGCGGCGCAAACTGCTAGTTGGAAGACGTTCTGCACGGCATCCACCAGGGAGAGCCTATGGGACGGAATATACCGAGTCCTTCGACACACTGAACGTCGGAAGCCAGAAATAATGCTGCGGGGATCGGACGGAGTTATCTGCTCCCCCCGTGGCTCCGTACGATTGTTGGCTGACTCTTTGTTTCCGGAAGACAAACCCGAAACCGACACCCAATGGCATTCAGAAATGCGCTCCCTGGCTGCCGCAGACACAGAGCTGGGGGCCCCCGACCCGTCCTTTACTATCACGGAGCTGGAACAGGCGGTAAAGAGCTTCGCTCCGCGAAAGGCCCCGGGAGAGGATCACCTAACAGCCGATATAGTCGAGAGAGCGGTCTCTAGAGACAAAAACACTTTCCTAAAAGTAGCGAACGCGTGCCTGCAGATTGGGTGTTTTCCCAATCCTTGGAAAAAGGCGCGCGTGTGCATATTACCCAAACCTGGCAAAAATGATTACACCGATCCGCGCTCGTATCGCCCCATAGGGTTGCTGGCACTACATGGTAAATTACTAGAAAAATTGCTAGTGGGAAGGTTGCGCTGGCACCTCCTCCGTACTTTAAATCCGCGGCAGTACGGTTTTGTGCCGCAGCGCGGGACCGAGGACTCCCTCTATGATGCAATAACCTTAATCAAAAGCGAAGTCAAAAAGAAAAAAATTGTACTACTAATCACACTGGACATAGAGGGGGCTTTTGATAACGCGTGGTGGCCAGCTATTATAAATCAGCTCGCGGAGAGGAGGTGTCCGAGCAACTTATACCGGATGGTGGGCTCCTACTTGAGCGGCCGCAGCGTTGGAGTGGCTTACGCCGGAGAAATTTTTGAAAAACCAACCACTAAAGGTTGCGTACAGGGATCGGTGGCTGGCCCCACCTTCTGGAACCTAATAATAGACCCACTATTGAAAGAACTGGAGCTCAAAGGTGTGCATTGCCAAGCATTTGCTGACGACATTTTCCTAATACTATCGGGCGATACGGGCGCGGAGATAGAAACAGCGGCGAGCGACGCGATGGACTCTGTCTACAAATGGACCGTCAGGAACAAATTGAAACTCTCAGCCCAGAAATCCAATGGTATGATAATAACCAAAAAATTGAAATACGACGCTCCGGTGGTAGTCATGGCGGAGGGCAGATTAAAACTGGTTGATGAGGTAAAATTGCTAGGAGTCTATATAGACAAAAGATTGAGCTTTGGCCCCCATGTGACTAAGGTCTGTCACAAAATAGTCTCAATATATAAACAAATAGCACGAACGGCCAAGGTCACGTGGGGACTGAATGCAGAAATACTCCACATAATCTACGTCTCTGTCATAGAGCCCATTGCGCTATACGCCTCAGGAGTCTGGGAGGATGCGCTGGCGCTGAAATACGTGCGGCGCTTACTACGAAGGACACAACATGGCTTTGCCAGGAAACTTAGTAAAGCTTACAGAACTGTGGCCTTGGAGCCGGCCCTGGCCATTTCAGGGATCTTGCCCCTAGAACTAAGAATAAAAGAAGCCGCAAGACTTTACCGGCTAAAGAGGGGGGAACAACTTCACGAGGCTCTGGGTAGACAAATGGAGAAGAGAGTCAGTTACCATGAGACGCCACACCCTGCAACTTGGGTTCCCATTGGCCATGTCTGTTTAGGAACGGAGGACGAGAGCGCCACTGGTGACGCACAGGCTAAGGAGCTCATCGGTCCTAGCATATACACCGATGGCAGTAAAATTGACAATCGGGTGGGGGCGGCTTTGACCCTATGGGAAGGCGCTGTGGAGATTGAGTCCCACACTTATAGATTGGAATCCTTCTGCAGCGTCTTTCAAGCCGAGCTGTTGGCGCTTTTAAAGGCGACTGAAATCATAGGGAAGAAAAAATTTCAGTTAGCAAACATTCTTTCGGACAGCAGGTCGGCCCTACAGGCTATAGAGGACTTAAAGTCTGTTCAGCCCCTTGCGTTTGAAATAAGAACAAAAATCAACAAATTACGTGCCGACGGTGTCGATGTGCGCCTATTTTGGCTGCGAGCCCACGCCGGAACGGCGGGCAACGAGCGAGCCGACGAACTGGCAAAGAACGCAGCCCTCAAAAAGAAGTCGGCAGCTGAATATGACAAGTTCCCGACTTCATACGCCAAAGGGGTCATCAGGGAGAGCACACTAGAACAATGGAACAAGCAGTATACAGAAGCGACTAAAAACAAAACTATACAACTCTTTCTCCCAGATGCCTTTTTGGCGTACAAATTCTCTAGGGAAACGGGTCCCAATAGCCTCTTGACACAGGTTCTGACTGGCCATGGAGGTGTTAAACAATATCTGCATAGATTTAAATTAAGAAGTGACCCATGGTGCAGCTGTGAACCGGGAGTTATTGAGGATATCACCCACATATTAACTGACTGTCCTAGATTTGGGCTCTACAGACAGCAAGTAGAGGCCAGATTGGGAGTTCAAATAGTAAAAGCAAACTACAGCAGACTTATTTTGGAAAAGAAAACCAAACCCCATTTTATAACATTTTGCATGAAGGTTATACGCATGGCTTGCCGTGGTAACGGCGGCACGGCAATATGGCTGGAGTAAATGCAAGCCAAACAGCAAAAAAAAAAAAAAAAAAAAAAAAAAAAAAAAAAAAAAAAAAAAAAAAAAAAAGTAGAGAATTAGATAGTATTGAATAAAATGAGCAAATCAGGTCTCTGACTACTGTCAGAGGACAAAGCAAATGGCAAACTGAGGTTTTTTAGCCGGTACGAGTCCGGCACTACCTGGGCCTCCATTCCCAGGTGTCCATGAAGGATTTTTCCTTGGCTTGCCATATCAAAAAAAAAAAAAAAAAAAAAAAAAAAAACCTAACCTAACCTAACCTAACCTAACCTAACCTAACCTAACCTAACCTAACCTTTTTTTTTTTTTTTTAACGTGGGGAAATCCTCATTGGATACCCTTCCGCTGGGGACAGGCGGAGGGTTATGCCGGACTCCTACCGGCTAAAACCCCACGGTGTTCCGTCTGCTCACTTCGCGCCAGGGTCACGGGTGCGCTGTTAGCATTCGTCCGCGACCCCGGCTGTGACGGCCCGCTAGTGCGGGCCCCGGTCTCTGGTTTGTTTGCCGGTCCTGGAGGGTGGGCGTCGCTCGGGAACACGCGAGCTGAGCGCCCATTTCTTCTTATGAGCCCTTATGGTTTGGTCGACGAACTTCCCCGCGTTCACCGGCCGGGCTCATTTTATTGTGGGGGCAGATCGCGGGCGTAAGCCCGTCTTCTGCGCCCGGTTCGCCTGCGGCGCAGCGGGTCAGTAGCCTCCTCCTCTCTGGCCCGCTCCGCCGCTTCCTTCTGGAGCATCACATTCTCGCAGAAGGTCGTCACTGCTTTCCACGACCCCTCGTCACCGACCATAGCTCTCACTACAGCTGGCAAGGAGAGGTCGCTGCCTATTACTGCGCCGAGAGAGGCGCGCTGCTCCTCCCAGGCCGGACACGCTTCCAGCGTGTGCTGGGCCGTCTCCTCCGGGCAGCCGTCGCAGTGTGGACACACCGCGGTCGGCTCCCTCCCGATCCTGTGCAGGTACTTCCCGAAACAGCCATGTCCCGAGAGCACCTGCGTCGACCGGAAGGTCAGGACTCCGTGTCGTCTGTCCAGCCACTGGTTTAAGACCGGACGGACCGCCTCCACCGTCCTGGCTCCGGCGCCGGGACACCCCAGCCTCTGTCGCCACTCTTCGATCATGGCCCGGCGGAGCTCAGCGCGCTTCGCCTCCACCTCTCTCGGCGTCGGAACTCGTTCCCGTTCCGACTCCTCCTCCTCGCGCCAGTAGTGAACCGACGCGAGAACCTCCGCGTCCAGGTCCCAGGGGAGGGACGCCGCCAGCGCGCATGCCGCCGCGAAGGACACCGTGCGGTATCCTCGGCACGCCCTGATCGCCATCGCCCTCTGCGGAGCGCGCAGGTGGGCGACTGTGCGTCTGTTGAGGGCGCTCGCCCAAACGGGCGCCCCGTACAGGGCCATCGAGCGGACGACCCCGACGTACAGACGCCGACACGACACGTCCGGTCCCCCGAGATTTGGCAGCAGGCTCCCAAGAGCCGCCGCCGCGCTCAACAGTTTCGGCGCCAAGCGGCGGAAGTGCGCCACAAAGGTCCATCGACCGTCCAGCACCAGGCCCAGGTATCGCATCGTCGGCTCTATACCGATGCGAACACCTCCCACAACGATGCCCGATCCCGCGGGTGGCGCTCTGCGAGGTCCGTGGAAGCACAGAGCCTCGGACTTGCCGAGGGCCACCTCGAGGCCTAGCCTGCGGATCCGACCCACTACGTGCGCCACGCCGGCGGTGGCGAGCAGGCGACACTCCCTGTACGTCTTGCCGCGGGCCGTCACCAACGTGTCGTCGGCGTAACAGGTCACGTCGACGCCGCGAAGGTGACCGCCCCGCAGCACCCAGTCGTAGCCGATGTTCCACAGGAGCGGCCCGAGGACCGACCCCTGCGGGACACCGCACGACATCTCGCGCCTGCACCACTCGTCCCGGCCAGGGTACGACACGTACCGATCCGACAGGTAGGCCCGGATCGTGTGGCGGAGGTAGCGGGGCGCTCGGTGGTATTTGAGCGCTTCTCCTATACAACTCCAGGGCAGGCTGTTGAACGCATTGGCGATGTCGAGCGACACCGCCAACACGATCTCGCCCCGGGAGACCGCAACCTCCGCCAGGGCCTTCACCCTCAGGATGGCGTGGACGGTCGACCTTCCCCGTCTAAAACCGAACTGGCTGTCGGCCAGGTCGGGGCCCACCCTCTCCAGGTGTTTGACGAGGCGTGCGGCAATTACGCGCTCGAAGAGCTTGCCGGCCTCGTCGAGCAGAACGATGGGGCGGTACGCGGAGGGCGAGTCCGCCGGACGCCCGTCCTTTCTCAGGAGAACCAGTCGACCGGTTTTCCATTGTCGCGGAAACCGTCCCTGCTCGAGGCAGGTGTCGAGTAGCCTCCTGAATCTGGAGCCCAAGGCCCCGAGGGCGTACACCAAAGCGCGACCGGGTATTCCATCGGGTCCAGGGGCCGTGTTCTTGGCGCGGAGCCTCAACACGGCCCCGCCCAGCTCCCCCTCGGACACCGCCGGCACCGCAGCGTCCTCGTCCTCCTCGGTCGCAATCGGCGCCATCGTCGGAGGAGTGTGCTCCGGCCTGTTCGGGAACAGAGCCGCGACCACATTGTTCACCAGCTGGGGCTGGAGACTCTGCGTCAGTGGGGAGGCAAGGGGGCGCAGCTTACCCCTGACCATGCGGTACGGCCGTCCCCATGGATCACGGTCCAGAGTCCCCAGCAACTCCTGTCTGGCCGCGGCCTTGGCCCGACTGATGGCCGCCTTCAAAGCCCGCTTTGCGCTCCTGTACGCGTCGTATCGCAGCGCCTCGCCGGCTTCGTCCCGCCGTCTCCTCCGACGTTGCCTAGCGTACTGGCGTCTCGCGGCCGCGCATGACGTGCGCAGCTCGGCGATTTCGGTAGACCACCAGTACACCTGTCCTCTCGGCGGCCGAGGCCCCGTCCGAGGCATCGACGCGTCGCATATGCGCGTCAACGACGCTCGCAGCGACTCTGCCTCCTCGTCCACATTTGAAGCGCCATCGGTCGAAGGCTCCCCCCAAGTCTCAACCAGGGAAGCCTCCTTCAGACGCTCCTTGTCGAGGCGCTTCAACACCCAACGCGGGCCGCCGGTCTGGTACGACCGAACCGGTGCCGCTGACAGTGTGGGGACGCTGAATTTTATGTACCGATGATCGGACAGCGTCTCCACATCTTCCGACACCGCCCAGTCGTGGACGCGGCGCGCCAGTGCGGGGCTAGCGAACGTAACGTCCACTATAGACCCGCCCCGTTGGCGCACGCACGTGTCGACCGACCCTCGGTTGAGGAGGCACAGTCCCGCCGCCACGGCCCACTGCTCCAACACAGCACCCCGCGCGTCAGTGACGGGAGATCCCCACGCCCCTGATTTGGCGTTGAGATCACCCATCACCAGAGCGGGGTGGCGACTCCGGCCCAGGAGAGCCCCGACCTCGTCCAGAAACCTCTCGAAATCGGAGAGGTTTCTATTGGGGGAGAAGTAGACACCTATGGTCGTGATCTCCCCCAGCAGGGCCGCGACGCATCCACGACCCTTCGCTACGTTTACGAAAGGCGGGGAGCCGGCGGAGCCCTGACGGAACAGGGCCACGGAGCCGTCACTCGCCGCCGCCCAGTTCTCATTGTCGGGGACGAAGTAAGGCTCCGCGACCGCGGCCACCTGGGTCGACCACTCCGCCATAGTCTGCAGGAGTAAGTCCTGCGCTCTGGCGCAGTGGTTCAGGTTCGCCTGTACTATGTTGAGGGCCATTTACACTGGCGGCCGTACGTCCTCCTCCATCGCCACTGAGGGCTGCGGGGGACCGCCCGATTGTGCGGGCGGCCCTTTCGCTCCGGCGGAGGCAGTTTTCTTCCCCCCTTTGTTCTTTGGTGGGGGGGCTGTGCATGCCTTGCTGCCCATTCGGTGATCCGCAGGTCTACTGGCTGCGGAGCACAGTGCACAGTGCGGGAGGGCCGAGCAGCAGCTCGCCTTGTGGCCCGCTTGACCGCAGCGGTAGCATTGCTCGCTACGGTCCACGTCGGAGGCGCACTGCACTCGCACGTGCCCGATCTCCAGGCACCGGTAACAGCGCAAGGGTCTCGGCTCGAGCAGCCTAACCTGAGCCGAGACCCATCCCACCAGCAGACGTCCGCTGTCGGCGACCTTCTTCGCCGCCGCAACCGGACAGCGCACCACAACACTGGCGAGGCCAGACCGATCGCTTCTGAGTTCGCCCGACCGAACGCCGTCCTCTGGGCATCCGCCGACACGTGCGACGGCCGCTCTCACATCTTCGGCGGGTTGAGATATGTCCAGGCCGGAGATGCGAAGCTCAGCGCACTTCGTAGGCCTGGAGACCCGAACGTCCTCCGCCTTGAAAAGTTCCCGCAGCTTCTGCGCGAGAACGTCCGCCTTATCGCCACTCGTAGAGCCCGGCACCTGGAGCATGCGCGCCCCCGTGGCCGCCTGCCTGAGTCGCAGGGACGGTATTCCTAGGGCAGCGATGTCGATGCTGCCCTGGGCCGCGGCGAGGGCCTTCCCGTAGGTCAGGCCGCGGTCTTCGGCTCCCGGCTGCAGCGTGATGACCACGGCCGTCGACCGAGGCGGGCGAAGCCTCACCTTATGCGGGGCGGGGGCGGTCTTTGCAGGTTCCGCCCCAGACGCCTTGCCCTTTCGACCCCTTTTTACCACGGTAGTCCAGGGCTGGTCCATGGACTCCGGTGGAGGCGGCAGCGCGCGGGGCTGCCGGGGGGTCTGTGCCGCCTTTTTAGCGGCCACCGCCGGCTTCGTGGCAGTAGTCTGCCCCTTCTTCCCCCTTTGGGGTTTGGAGGTATCCGTAGGCTGCGTGCCGCCGTCGGGACGAGGGCCGGCCGTCGACGACGGCCTGTGCGGCCTACTGTCGCCAGCTAACGCTGGACGGACCCGTTTGGCTGGGAGGAGTCTATCCTCCAGCGCCTCCAACCTCGCATTCATCATGGTCCCCGCGTGGACCATGAAGGTGCGGAGAAGCTCCTCCGTTTCCATTGGGGAAGAGGATGGCCGCTGCGTCTGCGGTGGAGGGAGGACCTCCACAGGCTCAGTCACAGGGAGAGCGGCGCTCTGCCGCTCGGTGACCCGCTCGAGTTGCGCCCGAAGGTCCGAGATCTCGGCCTCTAGGCGGACGATGTTCGCCTGCTGTCGAGCCGACACCTCGGATGCTGTCTGTGCGCTGAGCTCCTCAATGGACTCCGCCACCGACCCCGCTGCGTCCTTTAGGGCACGCACAAAGGTGCCCTTCAGGTTGCCGGACTTTGTGGCCACCATCCTGATGACCTCCACGCAGTCCAGCGCCTTCTTGGTCGGGTCCGAGCTCGAACTCGGTCCTACCACGCCCGCCGTCGACTTCTTGGGCCGAATCTTCTTCGCCATGGCGGCAACCTCCTCCTCATCCGCGAGCCTCAACTCCTCTCTCTTTGCGGACAGGAATTCGGACTTCGCCTTGGCCAAGCCCACGTACTGCCCGGTAGAGGGAGGACGACCCCTACCTCTTTTCGACTTCTCCCCTTTTTTTTTTCCCGAATTCGAATTCGGGGCGGACTCCTGACTGGAGTCTGAACCCGAACTGATAATAGAACGGGGCCGCTTGCGGTCCAGCCAAAACCGGCTCCGACGTCCCAAAACTGGGGACTCCTTCCCACTATGTCTGGAGTCAGTCTCTGACCCCAGACGCATCTCCGCGTCGGCGGCCGAAGCCTCCGACCCACTAACGTCACTGATTTGGTTTTTATTAGTTCTATTCATTACAAATCCCACGAGTATGGGGGAAATATGTAGTCCACCCAGGCAGTGCCCCCTGTGCCTGGGTAACCCTAATACCGCTGGGAGGTCGGGCGGTATCCCAGGGTTGGCCACTCACGACTGATATGCCCCTCAGCCGCTCGATACCGAGCATCCTGACGCCGTGCAAGGCCCCAAAAGGGGGGCGCCTCAACGTCAGGAATTAGGGGTTTTTTTTTATAGAGGTGGACTCCTCGCGGTCCGGCCAATGAAGGCAAGACCCCCGCCCCCGAAGGGCTACGGTGTGGTAGCGGGGTTACTGGGCACCCGCCCCACAGCCTTTCGACTGTGGCCCCAACCTGCTCCAACGGTGTCCTGGTCCTAAATTAGGACGGACCCGTCTGTACTAATTTCCTCGTTCTCCGCTGTGCCCTCTGATCATTCAGAGGGACACGCGGAGAAACCCACCGTCTCGAATGCGAGAGCCCACTCAATTGGGCCCCGCCTACGTTCCCTTCATTGCTCTCCACTGTGCCCTCTGCTCTTTCAGAGGGACACGCGGAGAAACGCCACTGTCTGGAAGGCGAAAGACCAAATTGGACTCTGCCTTCCTACCTTCGGTTTGCCAGGATATTAGCCAACAGCCACCAAGATCTCCCAAGAGAAGAGAAGTCGCTGACTGTTGCCCAGGGTGCACCGTCCCGGATCTGTCGTTGAGCCACCGTTCCCTGCGAACGTAACCACAGGGACAAATAGACCAGCGACAGCCCGGGCACTCGAGGAGGTTTCCCGGCCACGCCACCCCAACCTAACCTAACCTTTTTTTTTTTTTTTTTTTTTTTTTAACGTGGGGAAATCCTCATTGGATACCCTTCCGCTGGGGACAGGCGGAGGGTTATGCCGGACTCCTACCGGCTAAAACCCCACGGTGTTCCGTCTGCTCACTTCGCGCCAGGGTCACGGGTGCGCTGTTAGCATTCGTCCGCGACCCCGGCTGTGACGGCCCGCTAGTGCGGGCCCCGGTCTCTGGTTTGTTTGCCGGTCCTGGAGGGTGGGCGTCGCTCGGGAACACGCGAGCTGAGCGCCCATTTCTTCTTATGAGCCCTTATGGTTTGGTCGACGAACTTCCCCGCGTTCGCCGGCCGGGCTCATTTTATTGTGGGGGCAGATCGCGGGCGTAAACCCGTCTTCTGCGCCCGGTTCGCCTGCGGCGCAGCGGGTCAGTAGCCTCCTGCTCTCTGGCCCGCTCCGCCGCTTCCTTCTGGAGCATCACATTCTCGCAGAAGGTCGTCACTGCTTTCCACGACCCCTCGTCACCGACCATAGCTCTCACTACAGCTGGCAAGGAGAGGTCGCTGCCTATTACTGCGCCGAGAGAGGCGCGCTGCTCCTCCCAGGCCGGACACGCTTCCAGCGTGTGCTGGGCCGTCTCCTCCGGGCAGCCGTCGCAGTGTGGACACACCGCGGTCGGCTCCCTCCCGATCCTGTGCAGGTACTTCCCGAAACAGCCATGTCCCGAGAGCACCTGCGTCGACCGGAAGGTCAGGACTCCGTGTCGTCTGTCCAGCCACTGGTTTAAGACCGGACGGACCGCCTCCACCGTCCTGGCTCCGGCGCCGGGACACCCCAGCCTCTGTCGCCACAGAGCCTCGGACTTGCCGAGGGCCACCTCGAGGCCTAGCCTGCGGATCCGACCCACTACGTGCGCCACGCCGGCGGTGGCGAGCAGGCGACACTCCCTGTACGTCTTGCCGCGGGCCGTCACCAACGTGTCGTCGGCGTAACAGGTCACGTCGACGCCGCGAAGGTTACCGCCCCGCAGCACCCAGTCGTAGCCGATGTTCCACAGGAGCGGGCCGAGGACCGACCCCTGCGGGACACCGCACGACATCTCGCGCCTGCACCACTCGTCCCGGCCAGGGTACGACACGTACCGATCCGACAGGTAGGCCCGGATCGTGTGGCGGAGGTAGCGGGGCACTCGGTGGTATTTGAGCGCCTCTCCTATACAACTCCAGGGCAGGCTGTTGAACGCATTGGCGATGTCGAGCGACACCGCCAACACGATCTCGCCCCGGGAGACCGCAACCTCCGCCAGGGCCTTCACCCTCAGGATGGCGTGGACGGTCGACCTTCCCCGTCTAAAACCGAACTGGCTGTCGGCCAGGTCGGGGCCCACCCTCTCCAGGTGTTTGACGAGGCGTGCGGCAATTACGCGCTCGAAGAGCTTGCCGGCCTCGTCGAGCAGAACGATGGGGCGGTACGCGGAGGGCGAGTCCGCCGGACGCCCGTCCTTTCTCAGGAGAACCAGTCGACCGGTTTTCCATTGTCGCGGAAACCGTCCCTGCTCGAGGCAGGTGTCGAGTAGCCTCCTGAATCTGGAGCCCAAGGCCCCGAGGGCGTACACCAAAGCGCGACCGGGTATTCCATCGGGTCCAGGGGCCGTGTTCTTGGCGCGGAGCCTCAACACGGCCCCGCCCAGCTCCCCCTCGGACACCGCCGGCACCGCAGCGTCCTCGTCCTCCTCGGTCGCAATCGGCGCCATCGTCGGAGGAGTGTGCTCCGGCCTGTTCGGGAACAGAGCCGCGACCACATTGTTCACCAGCTGGGGCTGGAGACTCTGCGTCAGTGGGGAGGCAAGGGGGCGCAGCTTACCCCTGACCATGCGGTACGGCCGTCCCCATGGATCACGGTCCAGAGTCCCCAGCAACCCCTGTCTGGCCGCGGCCTTGGCCCGACTGATGGCCGCCTTCAAAGCCCGCTTTGCGCTCCTGTACGCGTCGTATCGCAGCGCCTCGCCGGCTTCGTCCCGCCGTCTCCTCCGACGTTGCCTAGCGTACTGGCGTCTCGCGGCCGCGCATGACGTGCGCAACTCGGCGATTTCGGTAGACCACCAGTACACCTGTCCTCTCGGCGGCCGAGGCCCCGTCCGAGGCATCGACGCGTCGCATATGCGCGTCAACGACGCTCGCAGCGACTCTGCCTCCTCGTCCACATTTGAAGCGCCATCGGTCGAAGGCTCCCCCCAAGTCTCAACCAGGGAAGCCTCCTTCAGACGCTCCTTGTCGAGGCGCTTCAACACCCAACGCGGGCCGCCGGTCTGGTACGACCGAACCGGTGCCGCTGACAGTGTGGGGACGCTGAATTTTATGTACCGATGATCGGACAGCGTCTCCACATCTTCCGACACCGCCCAGTCGTGGACGCGGCGCGCCAGTGCGGGGCTAGCGAACGTAACGTCCACTATAGACCCGCCCCGTTGGCGCACGCACGTGTCGACCGACCCTCGGTTGAGGAGGCACAGTCCCGCCGCCACAGCCCACTGCTCCAACACAGCACCCCGCGCGTCAGTGACGGGAGATCCCCACGCCCCTGATTTGGCGTTGAGATCACCCATCACCAGAGCGGGGTGGCGACTCCGGCCCAGGAGAGCCCCGACCTCGTCCAGAAACCTCTCGAAATCGGAGAGGCTTCTATTGGGGGAGAAGTAGACACCTATGGTCGTGATCTCCCCCAGCAGGGCCGCGACGCATCCACGACCCTTCGCTACGTTTACGAAAGGCGGGGAGCCGGCGGAGCCCTGACGGAACAGGGCCACGGAGCCGTCACTCGCCGCCGCCCAGTTCTCATTGTCGGGGGCGAAGTAAGGCTCCGCGACCACGGCCACCTGGGTCGACCACTCCGCCATAGTCTGCAGGAGTAAGTCCTGCGCTCTGGCGCAGTGGTTCAGGTTCGCCTGTACTATGTTGAGGGCCATTTACACTGGCGGCCGTACGTCCTCCTCCATCGCCACTGAGGGCTGCGGGGGACCGCCCGATTGTGCGGGCGGCCCTTTCGCTCCGGCGGAGGCAGTTTTCTTCCCCCCTTTGTTCTTTGGTGGGGGGGCTGTGCATGCCTTGCTGCCCATTCGGTGATCCGCAGGTCTACTGGCTGCGGAGCACAGTGCACAGTGCGGGAGGGCCGAGCAGCAGCTCGCCTTGTGGCCCGCTTGACCGCAGCGGTAGCATTGCTCGCTACGGTCCACGTCGGAGGCGCACTGCACTCGCACGTGCCCGATCTCCAGGCACCGGTAACAGCGCAAGGGTCTCGGCTCGAGCAGCCTAACCTGAGCCGAGACCCATCCCACCAGCAGACGTCCGCTGTCGGCGACCTTCTTCGCCGCCGCAACCGGACAGCGCACCACAACACTGGCGAGGCCAGACCGATCGCTTCTGAGTTCGCCCGACCGAACGCCGTCCTCTGGGCATCCGCCGACACGTGCGACGGCCGCTCTCACATCTTCGGCGGGTTGAGATATGTCCAGGCCGGAGATGCGAAGCTCAGCGCACTTCGTAGGCCTGGAGACCCGAACGTCCTCCGCCTTGAAAAGTTCCCGCAGCTTCTGCGCGAGAACGTCCGCCTTATCGCCACTCGTAGAGCCCGGCACCTGGAGCATGCGCGCCCCCGTGGCCGCCTGCCTGAGTCGCAGGGACGGTATTCCTAGGGCAGCGATGTCGATGCTGCCCTGGGCCGCGGCGAGGGCCTTCCCGTAGGTCAGGCCGCGGTCTTCGGCTCCCGGCTGCAGCGTGATGACCACGGCCGTCGACCGAGGCGGGCGAAGCCTCACCTTATGCGGGGCGGGGGCGGTCTTTGCAGGTTCCGCCCCAGACGCCTTGCCCTTTCGACCCCTTTTTACCACGGTAGTCCAGGGCTGGTCCATGGACTCCGGTGGAGGCGGCAGCGCGCGGGGCTGCCGGGGGGTCTGTGCCGCCTTTTTAGCGGCCACCGCCGGCTTCGTGGCAGTAGTCTGCCCCTTCTTCCCCCTTTGGGGTTTGGAGGTATCCGTAGGCTGCGTGCCGCCGTCGGGACGAGGGCCGGCCGTCGACGACGGCCTGTGCAGCCTACTGTCGCCAGCTAACGCTGGACGGACCCGTTTGGCTGGGAGGAGTCTATCCTCCAGCGCCTCCAACCTCGCATTCATCATGGTCCCCGCGTGGACCATGAAGGTGCGGAGAAGCTCCTCCGTTTCCATTGGGGAAGAGGATGGCCGCTGCGTCTGCGGTGGAGGGAGGACCTCCACAGGCTCAGTCACAGAGAGAGCGGCGCTCTGCCGCTCGGTGACCCGCTCGAGTTGCGCCCGAAGGTCCGAGATCTCGGCCGGGCGAACTCAGAAGCGATCAGTCTGGCCTCGCCAGTGTTGTGGTGCGCTGTCCGGTAGCGGCGGCGAAGAAGGTCGCCGACAGCGGACGTCTGCTGGTGGGATGGGTCTCGGCTCAGGTTAGGCTGCTCGAGCCGAGACCCTTGTGCTGTTACCGGTGCCTGGAGATCGGGCACGTGCGAGTGCAGTGCGCCTCCGACGTGGACCGTAGCGAGCAATGCTACCGCTGCGGTCAAGCGGGCCACAAGGCGAGCTGCTGCTCGGCCCTCCCGCACTGTGCACTGTGCTCCGCAGCCAGTAGACCTGCGGATCACCGAATGGGCAGCAAGGCATGCACAGCCCCCCCATCAAAGAACAAAGGGGGGAAGAAAACTGCCTCCGCCGGAGCGAAAGGGCCGCCCGCACAATCGGGCGGTCCCCCGCAGCCCTCAGTGGCGATGGAGGAGGACGTACGGCCGCCAGTGTAAATGGCCCTCAACATAGTACAGGCGAACCTGAACCACTGCGCCAGAGCGCAGGACTTACTCCTGCAGACTATGGCGGAGTGGTCGACCCAGGTGGCCGCGGTCGCGGAGCCTTACTTCGTCCCCGACAATGAGAACTGGGCGGCGGCGAGTGACGGCTCCGTGGCCCTGTTCCGTCAGGGCTCCGCCGGCTCCCCGCCTTTCGTAAACGTAGCGAAGGGTCGTGGATGCGTCGCGGCCCTGCTGGGGGAGATCACGACCATAGGTGTCTACTTCTCCCCCAATAGAAACCTCTCCGATTTCGAGAGGTTTCTGGACGAGGTCGGGGCTCTCCTGGGCCGGAGTCGTCACCCCGCTCTGGTGATCGTGTTGGCGGTGTCGCTCGACATCGCCAATGCGTTCAACAGCCTGCCCTGGAGTTGTATAGGAGAGGCGCTCAAATTCCATCGAGTGCCCCGCTACCTCCGCCACACGATCCGGGCCTACCTGTCGGATCGGTACGTGTCGTACCCTGGCCGGGACGAGTGGTGCAGGCGCGAGATGTCGTGCGGTGTCCCGCAGGGGTCGGTCCTCGGGCCGCTCCTGTGGAACATCGGCTACGACTGGGTGCTGCGGGGCGGTAACCTTCGCGGCGTCGACGTGACCTGTTACGCCGACGACACGTTGGTGACGGCCCGCGGCAAGACGTACAGGGAGTGTCGCCTGCTCGCCACCGCCGGCGTGGCGCACGTAGTGGGTCGGATCCGCAGGCTGGGCCTCGAGGTGGCCCTCGACAAGTCCGAGGCTCTGTGCTTCCACGGACCTCGCAGAGCGCCACCCGCGGGATCGGGCATCGTTGTGGGAGGTGTTCGCATCGGTATAGAGCCGACGATGCGATACCTGGGCCTGGTGCTGGACGGTCGATGGACCTTTGTGGCGCACTTCCGCCGCTTGGCGCCGAAACTGCTGAGCGCGGCGGCGGCTCTTGGGAGCCTGCTGCCAAATCTCGGGGGACCGGACGTGTCGTGTCGGCGTCTGTACGTCGGGGTCCAGTACCGGGCAGTACGTGGGCTTGGCCAAGGCGAAGTCCGAATTCCTGTCCGCAAAGAGAGAGGAGTTGAGGCTCGCGGATGAGGAGGAGGTTGCCGCCATGGCGAAGAAGATTCGGCCCAAGAAGTCGACGGCGGGCGTGGTAGGACCGAGTTCGAGCTCGGACCCGACCAAGAAGGCGCTGGACTGCGTGGAGGTCATCAGGATGGTGGCCACAAAGTCCGGCAACCTGAAGGGCACCTTTGTGCGTGCCCTAAAGGACGCAGCTCTAGGCGGACGATGTTCGCCTGCTGTCGAGCCGACACCTCGGATGCTGTCTGTGCGCTGAGCTCCTCAATGGACTCCGCCACCGACCCCGCTGCGTCCTTTAGGGCACGCACAAAGGTGCCCTTCAGGTTGCCGGACTTTGTGGCCACCATCCTGATGACCTCCACGCAGTCCAGCGCCTTCTTGGTCGGGTCCGAGCTCGAACTCGGTCCTACCACGCCCGCCGTCGACTTCTTGGGCCGAATCTTCTTCGCCATGGCGGCAACCTCCTCCTCATCCGCGAGCCTCAACTCCTCTCTCTTTGCGGACAGGAATTCGGACTTCGCCTTGGCCAAGCCCACGTACTGCCCGGTAGAGGGAGGACGACCCCTACCTCTTTTCGCCTTCTCCCCTTTTTTTTTTCCCGAATTCGAATTCGGGGCGGACTCCTGACTGGAGTCTGAACCCGAACTGATAATAGAACGGGGCCGCTTGCGGTCCAGCCAAAACCGGCTCCGACGTCCCAAAACTGGGGACTCCTTCCCACTATGTCTGGAGTCAGTCTCTGACCCCAGACGCATCTCCGCGTCGGCGGCCGAAGCCTCCGACCCACTAACGTCACTGATTTGGTTTTTATTAGTTCTATTCATTACAAATCCCACGAGTATGGGGGAAATATGTAGTCCACCCAGGCAGTGCCCCCTGTGCCTGGGTAACCCTAATACCGCTGGGGGGTCGGGCGGTATCCCAGGGTTGGCCACTCACGACTGATATGCCCCTCAGCCGCTCGATACCGAGCATCCTGACGCCGTGCAAGGCCCCAAAAGGGGGGCGCCTCAACGTCAGGAATTAGGGGTTTTTTTTATAGAGGTGGACTCCTCGCGGTCCGGCCAATGAAGGCAAGACCCCCGCCCCCGAAGGGCTACGGTGTGGTAGCGGGGTTACTGGGCACCCGCCCCACAGCCTTTCGACTGTGGCCCCAACCTGCTCCAACGGTGTCCTGGTCCTAAATTAGGACGGACCCGTCTGTACTAATTTCCTCGTTCTCCGCTGTGCCCTCTGATCATTCAGAGGGACACGCGGAGAAACCCACCGTCTCGAATGCGAGAGCCCACTCAATTGGGCCCCGCCTACGTTCCCTTCATTGCTCTCCACTGTGCCCTCTGCTCTTTCAGAGGGACACGCAGAGAAACGCCACTGTCTGGAAGGCGAAAGACCAAATTGGACTCTGCCTTCCTACCTTCGGTTTGCCAGGATATTAGCCAACAGCCACCAAGATCTCCCAAGAGAAGAGAAGTCGCTGACTGTTGCCCAGGGTGCACCGTCCCGGATCTGTCGTTGAGCCACCGTTCCCTGCGAACGTATCCACAGGGACAAATAGACCAGCGACAGCCCGGGCACTCGAGGAGGTTTCCCGGCTACGCCACCCCACCCCGCCCCCCACCCTAACCTAACCTAACCTAACCTAACCTAATCTTTTTTTTTTTTTTTTTTTTTGGTCACGGGGGGGAAATCTTCTCAAGATACCCGACCTTCTGGGGGGAAGGCCGGGTTATGTGGGATTCCTACCCACTAAAACCCCCTCGGTGGTCCTCCGCACGCGTAGAGGGGCTCCGGGATCTCCGGCGGAACACACCGGTGCCCCTCCAGTGCTCCGTTCTACACCCGTCCTCTGGGGAGACTATACGTGCCTCCCCCAACACCCTCGCAGTGTTCTACGGCAGCACCGGTCCACAAGGTGCTGCCGTCCTTCTCTCCCGGGGCCGCATGAATGTACGCACGGAGCCCCCACTCCGAGCGGCCGCGGCTCCGCTCACCAGACTACTGGGCTGAGGGGCCGGGGCGATTGTCGCCGCCGCCCCGGCGCCTCCGTCTCCGAGCAGGATCGGCCCTCTCCCGATCCCGCTCGGCGGCCTCCTTCTGAACCAGGACGGTTTCGCAGAAGGAGGCCACGGCCCTCCACGCCGATTCTCCCGCCAGCATAGCCGACACTAGTGCTGGCAGGGACAGGTCCTGCCCGATTTCGTGCACCAGGGTCCGCCACTCAGAGTCCCAAGCTGGACACTGCTCGAGCGTGTGCTGAGCGGAATCCCGGTCCCCTCCGCATTGGTGGCATTGCGCCGTCGCCTCGCGTCCGGCTGCTCAGATACTCACCGAAGCAACCGTGTCCGGTGAGCATCTGGGTGAGCCTGAACGTGACTCGCCCCTCCCTCCGCAGCCAGGTCTCGAGGCATGGCAGTATCGCGCCGACAGCGCGTTGGCGCATGCATCGCTCCTCTCGGAGACGCTCGCGCCACACCTCGAACGCGTGCCGTCGCTCCTACCGCCTCAGCGCTTCGAGCGTTATCGCTGCCGAGTCCCCGCCGCCTCGTCGGGTGGCACGGACTCGGTCGTAGACCCTCGCGTCCATATCCGCCAGGATGTCCAAGGGCGGGAAGCGCGCCAGGACTGTTGCCGCCTCAAAGGATATCGTACGGTATCCTCGCACGATTCTGATGGCCATCTTCCGCTGCAGGCTATTGAACTTGGCTCTGCAGCGTCGGACCCCCGACAGCCTGTTCGACCACACAGGCGCCCCGTAGAGGGCCATCGATCGTACGACCCCCGCGTAGAGGCGGCGAACTTCCTCCCTCGGTCCCCCGAGATTGGGCAGCAGTCTGTGCATGGCACCCACTACCCTCTCGATCCGGGGAACCTGGCGCTCGAAATGCTCCTCGAAGCCCCAGCGACCGTCCAGGGTGAGACCGAGGTACTTCACGTACCGACCCACCCGGACTTGCGTATCCCCTACGCGAATCGACGAGCTGGGTGGTTCCCTAGTCCTCGGTAGTTTATGGAACCACAGCGCCTCGGTTTTATGAGACGCTATCCGAAGACCCAACTCGCGGATTTTAGCGACGACGCTTGCCACCCCAAGCTCGGCGAGCTCGATGGTCCCCTCAAAGTTGTCCCCGCCGGCCAAAACGAGAGTGTCGTCTGCGTAACAGACGACGTTGACTCCGGCGGGTAGATCTATACGCAGGACCGCATCGTATGCGAGATTCCACAGAAGAGGACCCAAGACAGACCCCTGTGGAACCCCGCAGAGCACCTCCCTTCGGTGCAGTGTTCCATCCCGCTCCACGTACTGGATGTACCTGTCGCGCAGGTATGCCCCGATAATGCCCTGCAGATAGGAGGGCACGTTATGGTGTACGAGTGCCCTCCTAATTGTCCACCAGGGACGGGTCCAGGGTCTCCGTCAGCGGGGGGACCCACGGGCGCAACTTGCCGAGCACCGTCTTGTACGGTCGCCCCCATGGGTCCTTGTCCAGACCCTCGAGGAGCTCGCTCCAGGATCGAGACTTGGCATTCGCAATCGTGTTGCCCTGTCTAGCCCTGTCTAGACGTCTCCGTTGGCCGACTTTATGGATTCTTAGATGACCTAGGGCCACCTCGACACCTAACCTGCGGATTCGACCCACTCACTACGTGCGCCACGCTGGCGGTGGCGAGCAGGCGACACTACCTGTACGTCTTGCCGCGGGCCGTCACCAACGTGTCGTCGGCGTTATATAAACAGGTAAAGTTGTTGTTGCCCTCAAATAGACCCAGCAAGTACTCGGGTGGAGATCTCATCACGATTCCACACGCATTGACAATTCACATATCGAAATTTCTTGTCTTGTCGTCAAACATACGTACTTTATATACAATACCCGGACTTAGAGAAAATATTCTGTTTTTATACAATGTCGTAGTCATGTTACCAGAGCAAGTGATGAATTTAAAAACAAAAAAAAATGTATCAGCAATTTTAAAAACAAAGCATGGGATTAAAGATTTGGGAGGGTGTATAAATTATAATACAACCAAAAATATGTTAAATTATAAATTATAACTCATCTATTTACTGCGACAACCATGATTAGATAAATAAATATTACAAAATTTTGAATTGGTATTTTCAATGAAAATAATCTGGTCACTGAGCAGTAGCGACACTAGCGACACTAGCGACACTGTGACACAGTGGGGACTGGCGAGTCACGGCGAGTACCGTCAGATGTCGCCTGAGAATGTGTACGTGATCCGTGAGTTCCACAGTTTTACTTCTTTACTATCTAATCAGTAATCACATTACACGACGAAGTGCCGCCGTTGCGACATTATTTTCAGTTCCGTTGAAATGTGAACCAAAACCATGAAAGTGAACCATTAACGATATTCTGTTGTTTGATCGTTCGTTATAGAAATAACTCGAAACTACAGATCGCATGACGATATACTTGACAAAAATTCAGTGGCTATTGCTACAAAATGGATAAAAAAATAATGAAACGTATCTTTTTTAAACTTCTGCATTTTCATGCATCCTATTGTTACATACTAGTACATGCATCTACATTTCAAATAAATCAATCTAGCCAACAGTGTTTTAGTACACGGAACCCGCCCTATGTGTACAATAAAGTCTTTGCGGACCTTTTTATCTTATCTTACGAGTATAAAACATATCTAAGAATATCTAAATTAATGTGATAAATATTACATTAACCTCAAGTCCTAGTGAAATAAATACACGCTTTATGTTGTATTGTAATGTAATAAAATATATGATCACCGCCACTGCCAGTGATCCAACATAATTATAATTTAGTTGAATGTTGATTAATATTCATTATTAATTTCAAAGTCTAATATTTCTTACTCTAACTCTAATTTTAGTCTCAGTTTTTGTTTTGTTTTATAATAAATAAATAATAATTAATCAAACTCAAAGATTCATTTAACAATTTTGACACAAAAAAATCGCTTAGGTACAGAATGACTTTATCATTAGTAACAGTTTAAAATAAACTAAATTAATTTAACGTTGACGCGTGATACCGTCGCGTCGCGTCGCGTCGCGTCGGGATGCTCCATAGCAGTGACTCAATAAGCATGACTACTGTTACTGCACTGTTACTACTGTTATCGCGATCAACGAGATTTTAACCTTAAGCAATACTGTACTCCCAGTACACGTGCAGCTAAACACTTACTGGCGTGGCCAGATACAGTTTATTTCGTAGGATAAAAAAACAATTCTAACAGCCTATTTTCGAAATGCAAGTATGTAATGTAGTTACATTTATAATTACATGTAATTACACAAAATACAGTTTTTCTTCTTTGTCTGTAAATTTCTGCGGTATAAGATATGTATGTATTTTGTAGTAAGTATAAGATATGTATGTATTTTGTAGTAAGTATAAGATATGTATGTATTTTGTGGTATAAGATAACCCTATCTTATACCTGTCGCTAAGATGTTGGTACTCTAAAGAAACAAATATTATGTGGAAAAACGCCATGTATTAAAATTATAATCTATTTAAATCTTAGAAAAACATAAGATTAACAAATAAACATTCAAATAAAATCAATCTTAATAAGTAAAAGTTATTTAAATTAGGAGATCAGACTATACAGTTTATTTTGTGCCACCGGTTCTATAACAGAACTGTGCGAATGATGGATACGAGAGAGATCACAAGAAGTGGCAAGGCGAGAGTTCGCGCTAGAGCGGCGCTATTGCAGGCGTGCTTGCCGGGTCCGAAGCAGCCTATGTACGCCATGAGGTGCGGCAGCTGGCTCTGCTCGTAGAGGCCGGAGAACAGGTGGTGGTGCGGCCCCACCGCGAACACGGCCACGTCGTCGCCGCCGTGTGTCTCCGATTCCAGCGGCACATCCGCGTGCGACGTCCATCGCAACGCACCTGCGACATATTGGTGACACCAATTTAATTGCTTATTTTGCAAAAGACAGTTAATCTACATACATGGAATCCATAGTTTCGCGAAAGTTTCCGTTACAACCTGTGTATGTCGTTCGTATGCATATCGTTAATTCCATCAATGATAATGCAACAGGATCAAGCTCGGCTGCACTGTTCAGCTAATTTCAAATGTTTTGGAATTGAGTCAGAATTTTAACAAATTACGCGTTATACTCATGTTTTGGATCAAAACGCGTCGTTTGATAATGTTAGGTATCTAAAACATTTATAAGTTAAATACGAGCATAATTTTTGCGACAAATTTTTGGAAAATTTATATATTTTCCGCATTTTTCACTTAATGTTTCTACATTTTAGATAAGTTCATTTTACATTTCACTTTGTAGTATTACACAGACATAGTTATTGCAATCACGTGCCTTAGCATTCAATCAGTTCAGTAGCTTGATTTAACCCGAAGAGCACGAGCTACGAACGAAACTATTACACGTAATAAAATAAAGTGGAACTTTAATGCAGGCGAAGCCGTTGCTTCAAGGTACACTTACATTTGACAAGAAATTAAACATTATTTGCTCGAAGTA
Organism: Sesia bembeciformis; assembly: GCA_943735995.1. Classification (NCBI taxonomy): domain Eukaryota; kingdom Metazoa; phylum Arthropoda; class Insecta; order Lepidoptera; family Sesiidae; genus Sesia; species Sesia bembeciformis. Next base: position 24,681 of record OX031038.1, read on the forward strand.
TAAATAATATACGTCGTAGGTTCTGTTATTTTAATAAACATATATTACGATGATGGCAGATTGCTTGTATACACAGAAACAATCTGCCTACCAGGGTCTATTCTCAATCTTAATTATTGTAATGCCAAAGATTTCTCACCGTAATTATCCTCCTGTGTGACGTCAATTCTACTGTCGTTTTCGTGCGGTCGGTGTCCGGGACCGTTGGTGTAAGATAACGTCATGTAAGGTATGCCGTCTTGTCCCTCTTCATCTGACGGCCCAAGAATGTCTCCACCGCGGTGCGTGTATCCATTGAAAGCCATGACATGTGAGTGGTCGGAGGTGACTACGATTAGCGTGTCCCGATCGTTAGTGAGCTCGACGGCGCGCGCCACGGCGGCGCTCATCTCTAGCGTCTCGTCCAGCGCTAAATGGACTAAGTTGCCGTGGTGTCCGTGGTCAATACGCCCGCTCTCCACGAACAAGAAGTAGCCCTTTTTATTGCGATTCAGTGAACGGATGGCCACTTCGGTCATCTCTGCTAGGGTGGGTTCCGTGGTTTCGTTCGCTTCCAAGTGATACGGCATGTGGTCGCTCTCAAACAGACCTAGCAAGTACTCGGGTGGAGAATTCATCACAGCTAACAAATCGTCGCGATTAGACACGTATCGATGATCCACGTTGCGAGTTTCTTTGTCTTGCCTCCATTCATCAATGAGATTGCGACCGTCGCTCCTCCTGCCGCTGGCGCCCTCTTCATCGGTCAATGAATTTGGTAAAAATTCTCGTCTTCCGCCTCCCAAAATTATCTGTTATTAAAAACAAAATAATTTCATAAAAAGCCCATTAAATGTATTGAATTTAACGACTTTATTCAGTATTTAAGGGATTATTACTCCAATGAGTTGTGATGTAGTACAATAAGATGTATGAGGTAGAGTGACATAGTTTATAGTGAAACGTGTCTGAGATTGCTCTCTTTAATAAAGCGACTCAGTATATATGGGTTTTGAGTAGTCGCATTTAACATTTACACAACCCACGTCCCACTTTGGCTAGCATGCTAGGTAGCCATGAACTCCGGTTTAAAATTTTGTTTATTTAGTTTTTGTGGAAGGCGAAATTTATTTATTATTAATTGATAAAAAATATTTAGGAAATCACTTAGGAATTTATTTATTCCTAGGCGGCGTCGCGTCGTGGACTGCGGCGTCGCGTCGTAGACTGCGGCGTTGCCATAAACAATTGTTAATTATACTCGTAATATATCCTTTAAAAGCTTTCTAAAACCTACTGATTTCACGCAATGGTGCGTGTTTCATACAGTATTGTGAATAGTTCCAATATTGTAACGGCACCGAGCACCTTACTTAGGTTGACACTATACAGGTGCAACCCAACTGTTCCCGAAGTCATAAACCATCGATTTTGTTCATGATTCTGAGTTTATTGATACAAAAAACTGACGAATCTCTTTTTTAGAAACAATATGAAGCCCAAAAAATTGAATATTAAAAATAAGTAACTTGTATTATATGTCATGAATCATGAGCGTAATCCATTGTTGCAGGCTCCAGAAACAGACTCCTTGTATATAAAAACAAAATAAACAACCTTGAAGTGGTTTCCAGGATGTGTGTGCACTAGTTGCTGTGCAATGTCTGGGCATACATTCGGATCGTATCCACTTGCTCGCACTTGAGCATCGTTTTCCCAGCCGCGCTCAGCGGTTCTAGCGTATGCTCCGGCTGGTGAAGCGTGGGTTACACGGGTTGTGGTTACTATACCTGAAAATTGAGATATGGAATACTTTTTAGTATTCTTAATATAAGATTTAAATTGTGAGAGAGATCTTCAATCAAAAGACACCTACCAGCATCGCGACCGTCCTTGAGTGCCCATGCGGCGATAGATTCCAAGTGTGTGGCAGTATTGGTGGACGCTGGGCAGTCGTAGCGCGGTACAGCTGCGGTGACGCCGAGAGTTCCGAAATTATTCTTCACGCCACATAAGTAAGCCGTAGCTGTACACGCCGAGTCTGCAATCTGTTGGTCCAAGCAGTATGTCTGCAACATATAGAACAGTAGTTAAGTAACGTCAATAAAACGAACGAGTTTAAAAACCAACTAATATTACAAACACTCGCGAAATATGGGTCCTACCTTCGTGAGGCCCACAGTAGGGAAGCTCTCGAAGGAGAGTTCCGCTTCCTCCCCAGTACGATTGTTGCGTTGTCCAAGAAGTGTCCGCGCGGCTGCCAACGTGGGCACCGACATACCATCGCCCAGAAACATGATTATGTTGCGCGCAGTATTACGGTTCTCAGTGCGAAGCAGGCGTTTTTCAAGGGCAGCAGATGCTTCGTCGTACCAGTACTGAGCGGTGCGCTCTGCGATATTAAGCGCTTCGTAATTGCGCAGAGCTCGTGCCGGATGGTACTCATCGCCGCGAGCAAAGGCGAGCAACAGGACGAGTGCCGGCAGATACATGTTGGCTGAGGCAGTGTGCACGCAAATCCCTGTGCTCGATAGTTTTACTTCTTTCCTATCTAATCACAGAACATGAAACCTTTGCGGTGTTTTTCTTAGGGTTCCATCTAAACGTGAACCTTACTACCGTGAACCGTGAACCGTTTGTTCCATAAAACGGAACATTTTATAAAATAAGGAGACCTATGATTTTTTAGTTTTCAAAATTTTTCATATTTTGTTGGGATTCTTGCATATACGTTTCGAACAACTTAATCTATTCATCAGTTTTGTTGTTAGCAGAACCCGTACTCCATGTACCACCTACACTTTGCATCATCAGTTTTGTTATTAGCAGAACCCGTCCTTCATGTACCACCTACACTTTGCAACTTTTTTATCTAATATTGTCAAACATATAATATATGTTTGATATAAATGATAAACGTTACGTTAATCAGGAAATAAATACATTTTTTGTTGAATTGTTTTAATTAAATGTTGATAAAATTGAATTACCAGTTACAGTGAGTTATGATAAAACATGAATTATTATAATGAGTAGGTATGAGTTATTTAGGCGTTTTAGGTAATTCTTTCATTGTATTCTCTTATAGTCACAGAAATGGCCATAGTAACGAAAGTGCAGCGGTGATTGTCATTGTTGACTGTTATTACTTGAAAGAATTGAACGTTTTAAAGCAGAGCGTTACTGGGCGAGTTACTTTACTACTGTAGCTGTACGCGGGACGTGGATCCAAAGACGAGCGATCGACCTCATGATTCATTTATTACAATTACGGTACAGATCCACTCCAGTACTAGTATCTACTGCATGTATGTAATCTTACTAATACACTAGTTTTAAGGAGAATTTGTCTGTAGTCTGTTTGTCTGGAATTTGTATTCCTATTTTCAATAAGTAGATAAAATTATTAGTGTTTTGGTGCAAAACATCTTAGGAAATAATTTCATCTTTATTGTGTAAAACTATTATTCCATATGTCTGTCTAAACTTTGTTTTCGCTGTTATTCCTTAAATATATATATATAAAGTAAAAAATGATACATAAACCAAGACAGATTATTTCACTTTATTATAAGAAAATATAGTACTTTTTATTATTATTAATCCTGAGAGTACTGAGGGACCTAAGACCTAAACCTAACCCAAACGGTATGTCAAACAGTATATTATTTTCCTGCCAATGATCAGTGTTGCCAGTAATATAGCAAGCACGCTTCAAAAAGGCCGCGAACATTTCCGACTACATATTATTTTGTTGGATTGCGCTTCCGCTCTAGAGGACGCGCGACGTTTCACGACAGACAATCTTCTTGTGTTTATTTCTTTAGTTTCGCGATGACTATATGCCCAGCGCGAGGTTGTACACTTGAACGTTCCGTTATCTATTCCATAACAAAGAATCGCCCAGGAAGCCACAGTCTCTACCGGCTTAAATAGTGCATCTATCTATATATATATTATTATCTATATATTTATATAAAATTATACTATATATAAAAATGGATGTTGGTATATTTGAGCTTAATAGACCTCGACACCGCTTGACCGATCACCATGAAAGTTTGACACATATATGTATTTTTTCATGGAGAAGGTTTTTATGCTATCCACTTTGTTGTAACTCGCCACTAGATAGCGCTGCAGCAAATCAATTTCTATACCGTTCAATCGATCGCAAAAATCATGTCGACGGCAAAACAGAATAATTTGTGATTTTATATATAGAGGTAAATAAATATACACAGGCGGGACAACGTCTGCTGGGTTTTGCTAGAACAATATAAAAATGAATATTTCTTTGTTTGTCCCGTATGCGTTCCTATACCATTCATACGATTGCGATGAAACTTTGATGAGTTGTTGTGCGCATGCCCGCGAAGGTTTCTGAATTAGAAGACCACGCGGACGAAGTCGCCGGCAACAGCTAGTATACTCTAAAGAAACATATATTTTGTATAAAAAAGGTATTTATTACAATTTCACAAAACTCATACAATTAACAGATAGGCGGAAGCGTTCAAATAAAATAATACCAATACGTAGATAATACCAATACGTAGATAATACCAATACGTAGATAATACCAATACGTAGATAATACCAATACGTAGATAATACCAATACGTAGATAATACCAATACGTAGATAATACCAATACGTAGATAATACCAATACGTAGATAATACCAATACGTAGATAATACCAATACGTAGATAATACCAATACGTAGATAATACCAATACGTAGATAATACCAATACGTAGATAATACCAATACGTAGATAACACCAATACGTAGATAATACCAATACGTAGATAATACCAATACGTAGATAATACCAATACGTAGATAATACCAATACGTAGATAATACCAATACGTAGATAATACCAATACGTAGATAATACCAATACGTAGATAATACCAATACGTAGATAATACCAATACGTAGATAATACCAATACGTAGATAATACCAATACGTAGATAATACCAATACGTAAATAATACCAATACGTAGATAATACCAATACGTAGATAATACCAATACGTAGATAATACCAATACGTAGATAATACCAATACGTAGATAATACCAATACGTAGATAATACCAATACGTAGATAATACCAATACGTAGATAATACCAATACGTAGCGGGCCACAAGGCGAGCTGTTGCTCGGCCCTCCCGCACTGTGCTCTGTGCTCCGCAGCCAGTAGACCTGCGGATCACCGAGTGGGCAGCAAGGAATGCACAGCCCCCCCATCCAAGAACAAAGGGGGGAAGAAAACTGCCGCCGCCGGAGCGAAAGGGCCGCCCGCAGCCCCCAGTGGCGATGGAGGAAGACGTACGGCCGCCAGTGTAAATGGCCCTCAATATAGTACAGGCGAACATCAACCACTGCGCCAGAGCGCAGGACTTACTCCTGCAGACTATGGCGGAGTGGTCGACCCAGGTGGCCGTGGTCGCGGAGCCTTACTTCGTCCCCGACAATGAGAACTGGGCGGCGGCGAGTGACGGCTCCGTGGCCCTGTTCCGTCAGGGCTCCGCCGGCTCCCCGCCTTTCGTAAACGTAGCGAAGGGTCGGGGATGTGTCGCGGCCCTGCTGGGGGAGATCACGACCATAGGTGTCTACTTCTCCCCCAATAGAAACCTCTCCGATTTCGAGAGGTTTCTGGACGAGGTCGGGGCTCTCCTGGGCCGGAGTCGCCACCCCGCTCTGGTGATGGGTGATCTCAACGCCAAATCGCAGGCGTGGGGATCTCCCGCCACTGACGCGCGGGGTGCTGTACTGGAGCAGTGGGCTGTGGCGGCGGGACTGTGCCTCCTCAACCGGGGGTCGGTCGACACGTGCGTGCGCCAACGGGGCGGGTCTATAGTGGACGTTACGTTCGCTAGCCCCGCACTGGCGCGCCGCGTCCACGACTGGGCGGTGTCGGAAAATGTGGAGACGCTGTCCGATCATCGGTACATAAGATTCAGCGTCCCCACGCTGTCAGCGGCACCGGTTCGGTCGTACCAGACCGGCGGCCCGCGTTGGGTACTGAAGCGCCTCGACAAGGAGCTTCTGAGGGAGGCTTCTCTGGTTGAGACTTGGGGGAGGCCGTCGACCGATGGCGCTCCAAATGTGGACGAGGAGGCAGAGTCGCTGCGAGCGTCGTTGACGCGCATATGCGACGCGTCGATGCCTCGGATGGGGCCTCGGCCGCCGAGAAGACAGGTGTACTGGTGGTCTGCCGAAATCGCCGAGTTGCGCACTTCGTGCGCGGCCGCGAGACGCCAGTACACTAGGCAACGTCGGAGGAGACGGTGGGACGAAGCCGGCGAGGCGCTGCGGTACGACGCGTACAGGAGCGCAAAGCGGGCTTTGAAGGCGGCCATCAGTCGGGCCAAGGCCGCGGCCAGACAGGAGTTGCTGGGGACGTTGGACCGTGATCCATGGGGACGGCCGTACCGCATAGTCAGGTGTAAGCTGCGCCCCCTTGCCTCCCCACTGACGCAGTGTCTCCAGCCCCAGCTGGTGAACAATGTGGTCGCGGCTCTGTTCCCGAACAGGCCAGAGCACACTCCTCCGACGATGGCCCCGATTGCGACCGAGGAGGAGGAGGAGGACGAGGACGCCGCGGTGCCGGCAGTGTCCGAGGGGGAGCTGGGCGGGGCCGTGTTGAGGCTCCGCGCCAAGAACACGGCCCCTGGACCCGATGGAATACCCGGTCACGCTTTGGTGTACGCCCTCGGGGCCTTGGGCTCCAGATTCAGGAGGCTACTCGACACCTGCCTCGAGCAGGGACGGTTTCCGCGACAGTGGAAAACCGGTCGACTGGTTCTCCTGAGGAAGGACGGGCGTCCGGCGGACTCGCCCTCCGCGTACCGCCCCATCGTGCTGCTCGATGAGGCCGGCAAGCTCTTCGAGCGCGTAATTGCCGCACGCCTCGTCAAACACCTGGAGAGAGTGGGCCCCGACCTGGCCGACAGCCAGTTCGGTTTTAGACGGGGAAGGTCGACCGTCCACGCGATCCTGCGGGTGAAGGCCCTAGCGGAGGTTGCGGTCTCCCGGGGCGAGATCGTGTTGGCGGTGTCGCTCGACATCGCCAATGCGTTCAACAGCCTGCCCTGGAGTTGTATAGGAGAGGCGCTCAAATTCCATCGAGTGCCCCGCTACCTCCGCCACACGATCCGGGCCTACCTGTCGGATCGGTACGTGTCGTACCCTGGCCGGGACGAGTGGTGCAGCCGCGAGATGTCGTGCGGTGTCCCGCAGGGGTCGGTCCTCGGGCCGCTCCTGTGGAACATCGGCTACGACTGGGTGCTGCGGGGCGGTAACCTTCGCGGCGTCGACGTGACCTGTTACGCCGACGACACGTTGGTGACGGCCCGCGGCAAGACGTACAGGGAGTGTCGCCTGCTCGCCACCGCCGGCGTGGCGCACGTAGTGGGTCGGATCCGCAGGGTAGGCCTCGAGGTGGCCCTCGGCAAGTCCGAGGCTCTGTGCTTCCACGGACCTCGCAGAGCGCCACCCGCGGGATCGGGCATCGTTGTGGGAGGTGTTCGCATCGGTATAGAGCCGATGATGCGATACCTGGGCCTGGTGCTGGACGGTCGATGGACCTTTGTGGCGCACTTCCGCAGCTTGGCGCCGAAACTGCTGAGCGCGGCGGCGGCTCTTGGGAGCCTGCTGCCAAATCTCGGGGGACCGGACGTGTCGTGTCGGCGTCTGTACATCGGGGTCGTCCGCTCGATGGCCCTGTACGGGGCGCCCGTGTGGGCGAGCGCCCTCAACAGACGCACAGTCGCCCACCTGCGCGCTCCGCAGAGGGCGATGGCGATCAGGGCCTGCCGAGGATACCGCACGGTGTCCTTCGCGGCGGCATGCGCGCTGGCGGCGTCCCTCCCCTGGGACTTGGACGCGGAGGTTCTCGCGTCGGTTCACGACTGGCGCGAGGAGGAGGAATCGGAACGGGAACGAGTTCCGACGCCGAGAGAGGTGGAGGCGAAGCGCGCTGAGCTCCGCCGGGCCATGATCGAAGAGTGGCGACAGAGGATGGGGTGTCCCGGCGCCGGAGCCAGGACGGTGGAGGCGGTCCGTCCGGTCTTAAACCAGTGGCTGGACAGACGACACGGAGTCCTGACCTTCCGGTCGACGCAGGTGCTCTCGGGACATGGCTGTTTCGGGAAGTACCTGCACAGGATCGGGAGGGAGCCGACCGCGGTGTGTCCACACTGCGACGGCTGCCCGGAGGAGACGGCCCAGCACACGCTGGAAGCGTGTCCGGCCTGGGAGGAGCAACGCGCCTCTCTCGGCGCCGTAATAGGCAACGACCTCTCCTTGCCGGCTGTAGTGAGAGCTATGGTCGGTGACGAGGGGTCATGGAAAGCTGTGACGGCCTTCTGCGAGAGTGTGATGCTCCAGAAGGAAGCGGCGGAGCGGGCCAGAGAGCAGGAGGCTACTGACCCGCTGCGCCGCAGGCGAACCGGGCGCAGAAGACGGGTTTACGCCCGCGATCTGCCCCCACAATAAAATGAGCCCGGCCGGCGAACGTGGGGAAGTTCGTCGACCAAGCCATAAGGGCTCATAAGAAGAAATGGGCGCTCCGCTCGCGTGTTCCCGAGCGACGCCCAACCTCCAGGACCGGCAAACAGACCAGAGACCGGGGCCCGCACTAGCGGGCCGTCACAGCCGGGGTCGCGGACGAATGCTAACAGCGCACCCGTGACCCTGGCGCGAAGTGAGCAGACGGAACACCGTGGGGTTTTAGCCGGTAGGAGTCCGGCATAACCCTCCGCCTGTCCCCAGCGGAAGGGTATCTCATGATGGATTTCCCCACGTAATAAAAAAAAAAACGGTACGCGTAACACTCAGGAAATTTGGTAATTGAAATACAAATTGCGCTATTTTTTTTTAAAGGAGAAAGATGACAGTCGTGCAAATAATCCACTTGATAGGAAGTGGATACTGCGACATACACAAGCATGCTGACATAAGTCCAATGACGCACGTCGGGACGCCCTCAGGCGCACAAGTTTGTTATTTCACTTCTCAGTGTTCTCCCCAACCTATATGTAAACATTTATCTACGTGAACCAGTTTTAAGAATTATTTGACCATACTTTATAAAGCATTCTATTACTGCTTTTTCAAACGAATTTAATTTTTAATTTAGAGAACAGAAAAAGTCACACGGGGCTAGGGCGGGACTGTACGGTGGATGGCCTAAAACTTTGACCGGGATCCTGCCCAGAAGTCTTTTGTATTATGGGAAAAGTGCGCGGGTGCGTTGTAGTGGTGCAGTAGCAGTCCGCGGAGCTCCACGTTAAGCTAGTTGTCGCTCAGCTTGTCAGAGAAAACTGAAGGCAAACAGGTACTTACATATAGATTTTGTAACGGCACAGATATAAGATAACCATTCAAAGTGAACAAAACTTGCGATTAAAATTTTACTGCCGCTCCATATTCGTTTCTCTTTGGTTCATTGGCGTTGGTTCATTTTGAAATAGCCAAACTGTGGGTTAACGTTTAATTCTTAGTTCGTATTAATAGATCCAAAACACATCACCTGTATTTGCTTTTGATACGAACTTGCTGTTGACCCTCAGTGAGATTGTGCGGCACTCAGGACGAGACTATTCTCCGAAATCGTAAATGCATATTTTAAGAGTATATCCCGATCCAGTCTGCAGTAGGTATTTGTTAAATCTCTTTACATGTAATTCGCCTATTTATGTGAATAATTTTTTTCTCTGCCAGTACCATTTCTTTCATAGCAGGACGTACCTACTCGTAAAAATACGACTGCTCCTCTCTTCGTCAGCCAAGCTTAGTTTTGAGTTTGAGTTTATAGTCCCAACTGTACCTTAGAAGGATACTTGACTAAAAATGTCAATAAATAACTGAAATCTATTAAACATTCTTCAATTCAAATACTTGAAGTATGAATATTCTTGAAGTATGAATATTCTTGAAGTATGAATATTCTTCAATATTTTCTTCAAGAACACAAATCATACAAAATCATATTGAGAAATGTATCCATCGATGATTAATTTAAAATGAGACACGATATTTTAATTTGGCTCAACATACCATAGATGACGGAAGAAAATTTGAATTTAGAATGTTTGATTTTTTTAAACATAAGAATGTTAACTAAATTTGTTACTGCGAAGAACAACTACGGAATTTCAATATAGATTTATTAGGTACTCAAAGAACACAGGACACTAATGCTAAAATCGTAGAAAAGGCCTTCAAAGCCGAGTTAGCCCTTTTTCTACCCTCTGCCAGCGCCCTCTCCTCCCTCCAACTCATCCGATGTTTGGTTCCTTGAATCGGCCGCTGTTGTTAGTTTCGCTGCGTGCTCGTTCGTAGTACCACGATTCACCCACAGATGTCACTCAATTACGATACTACGAGGCGAAATGTCAGCTATCGCCAACAGGAATAATAAAGAATGCTATTAAAAAAATCAGCCAGTGTTCCCTAGCCAAAAACTTCTTATTTGCAAATTTTTTGATCGGCCTGTGATTACTTGTGATCGGCGCTTTAAGTGACCTTTTCATTATGCCCCCTATTAAGTACCTGCACAAATATCTACAATATTAAAACTTCATTAGTGATTTTGATTATTAAGTGCTATTTTTAGAAATAACTGAACGTTTTAAAGTACTGTTTTCCTCGGTGAGTACTTATAAAAACTTTCAATTGGTTTTGTTGCGAACTTGTCTTTACAAATTGATATTACCAATGACACAAAGTGATAAGCGCAACCCAAAACAAATGAAATCATTATGTTGATGACCGCACAGTCGAAACCTTTTGATACGTTTCTTTTCAAATGTCTATGCGTTTGTAGTTTGTTTTTGTTTTTACGAGTTACTTGCCAGAAGTAAACGTTCTAAGGCAAATTCCAGCGTTTCCCTTTCTCCAACATTTCTCAGTCAGGTACACACTATATTATAGGAAAATATAGTACTTTCTATTACAGTATATTTATTATTGATTTTACACATTTATAATATTATTGTTTATTATCACAGGCGTGCTTGCCGGGTCCAAAGCATCCTATGTACGCCATGAGGTGCGGCAGCTGGCTCTGCTCGTAGAGGCCGGAGAACAGGTGGTGGTGCGGCCCCACCGCGAACACGGCCACGTCGTCGCCGCCATGGGTCTCCGAGTTCAGCGGCACCTCCGCGTGCGAGGGCCACTCCAAGCTCCCTGTGACACGACGAGGACAACGTAGTAATATAAAATAAGAAGTGGTCAGCGCCCACGGCTTAACGGAAACATATTTCTATTCAAGAAAATGTTTTATTGAAATGAAAAGTAAACTTGAAGTTATTTTTGCTCAATGAAAGTTCTATTAAAATTTAAATAATCTTCGTAAATTCTGTATAAATAGACAACATGCACGTTTGACCTTCAATAATGTCTTGACTATGTAGATATTCTAGTGATTTTTGTAAATAATTTACAAAGTAATTACTAATAATTCTGAATGTACCTACTTGTATATCTACACATATCCAACATAACGCAGGGATGAGTAACTCTAATATGTACCTACTTATGTTATTTACTTAAAAAAATACTTACGGTAATGATCTTCCAATGTAACGTCTATCCTTTTTCCACCTGCGTGAGGTCGGTGACCGGGACCGTTAGCATAAGATAAGGTCATGTAAGGTATGCCGTCGTCTCCTTGGTTGTCCGACGGTCCGAGGATGTCTCCCCCGCGGCGTGTGTTGCCATTAAATGTCATGACGTGGGCGTGATCGGAAGTGACCACGATCAGCGTGTCTTGTTCGCTAGTGAGCTCGAGGGCGCGCGCCACGGCGGCGCTCAGTTCCAACGTCTCGTCCAGCGCCAACTCGACCAGGTTGTCGTGGTGACCGTGGTCGATGCGCCCTCCCTCTACGAACAGGAAGTAACCGTTCTCATTGCGGCTCAACGAGCGTATCGCGGTCTCCGTCAGTTCTGCTAGCGTGGGTTCTGTTTCTTCATCCGCTTGCAAGTGGTACTGCATGTGGTTGTCTTCGAATAAACCTAGTAGGTACTGAGGCGGCGAATCCAACACATTGTGTAATTGTTCTCGGTTCCACACATATTGGTAGCTTACATTTTGCGTTTCTTTATCTCTTTGCCATTCTTCAATTAGATTGCGTCCATCGAGTCTTCTACCAGGAACTCCTTCTTCGTCAATTGTGGTGTTGGGTAAAAAAGCCCGCCTGCCACCTCCTAAAATCACCTAGAATAATAATTGTTATAAAAATAACTAGCGGCGCCAGCGACTTGGTTCGCGTGAACTTGAAGATTCCCGCGAACTTCATAATTAATCTGGATTAAAAGTGCCCTAAACGTTAACCCAGCATATATGAAGTTATAACTGTGCCAAGTTTCATTAAAATCCGACAGACGGACAGAAATCCGAAATATTGTTGTGTTGGGCTCCGTATCACATGTACTTTATTACACACTCCAATGACTTTTTTAAATATTTCATGTACAGACAGATACGCCTCTGTTAGGTCAGATACGGTTACAAATACGGTTTTATTATATGTATAGATAAACATCACAGAAACAAAACAAAATGTTTGCTTGACAAAGGATTGCATCCAACATCCATTAGATATGCGACAGATGCGCAATTGAGCTAAACTCGCAAGAGGATAAACATATTTTTTATAAAACAATATTCAAGATTTTTCGGACCATAATATCGTAATTGAAACTTTACCCTACTCAATTCGGCCCTTCATATCTACAGTGCATTTTAGTAGTGTGAAATACCTCTATAATATGTGGTTCTTACCTTGAAGTCGTTTGCGGGGTAAGAATGCACCAGCTGGTACGCTATATCTGCCTGCAGTTGGGGGTCGCAAGAGGCCGCCACGTCGGCGTCGCTCTCCCAGTCGCGCGTCGCAGTGTGTGCGTAGGCGCCCGCAGGAGAGGCGTCCGTGACACGAGCTGTTGTTACGATACCTGACGAGTACAATGTGTTTATAAACGATCCTGTTAAAGTAAGACTATCTGTTTTCAAATATAAATAAAAGTGTGATTACCAGCATCTCGTCCGTCTTGCAAAGCCCACGCAGCGATGGAGTGCACGTGGTGATCCGCGTGCACGGCGGCGGTACAGTTCCAGCGGGGGACGGCGGCCGTGACGCCGATGGTGCCGCGGTTCGCCTTCACTCCACACAAGTACGCAGTGGCCGTGCACGCGGACTCGGCTATTTGACTATCCACGCAGTACGTCTGCCGATGTATGAGTATAATCGCAACAAATTAAATTTTCAGAATCTATAAGGTGCGTACACAGGTGCGTGTGATGTCGGCTGGCTATAGAATAGACCCTCATCAGTTCTTCCCACATCATAACAAAGCGGTAAGTCCTGAGAAACTACACCACCTCTAAAAAGTAGAGTCGCCAAACCGCTTGGGCAGGGTTGTGTCACACACATCTCTCATTAGTTGCAAAAGGTATAGAGAGAAATGTCTATGTCTAACGTGTCTAAGAAATGTCTAACGTCAAGTACAATAACGTTTAGGAAAAATAATGAAAAATATAATAAAATTTTTCCATATTTTTCTTAGTCGCTAATTTAACATACAGTTGATTTTAGTCTAAAACCTAGCTTACAATCTATAACTAAACCTATAACTGAATGGTTCTAGCAGGTGTTTGACTAAAATCAACTAATAAATGTTGTATAGTAAGAAAGTAATTATGAGTGAGCGTTCTTCATACTGACATGTAACAAATGAACTGATAATAATTAATTTAATGTAGGATTTGTGTAGTAAACATTTACCTTGGCGAGACCAACAGTGGGGAAGGTCTCGAAGTGGAGACGCGCCTCCTCGCCGGGCTGCCCACATCGCTGGCCCAGCAGGGCGCGCGCGGCCGCTAGCGTGGGAACCGACATGCCGTCTCCCAGGAACAGGATCACGTTGCGCGCTGTGTTGCGATTATCGAACCGGCGCAGTCGCTCCTCGATCATCAACTGCGCCTCCTCTGTCCAGTAAGACGCTTCGATTTCTGCTTCATTTCTTGGCGCAGATGACGATTTCAATACGGATCTATATTCAGCGTGATAGCGGTCAAGTTCTGGAATTGAATCAAAATAGAATTGTATTCAATTTAGTCGTTAGGGAGACTTATTATTTTATTTAGACATTTTATTTAAATAAATTTCCCACATCTTCAGCTTTCCTATCGACTTTTACGAACACTAACCTACTTCGTAATTATAATGATTTTGTAATTGTTGGAGTGTTCCTGACCTTAGTCGTTGGAGTTTAGATCATCATTTGTGAACCTATTTATTGTTGAACCTTATTCGTCAGGTATGTGTTCACATCATAGCACTGTAGCAGTATCTCGGCGGTCAAGGAAAATATCGTGAGGAAATCAACATGCCCAAGAATTAAAGAAAAATCTGGAGCATTATCCATATCCACCAATCACCAATTTACTAGGGGATAGGGCTGTGGCCCGCGGGGGGAATTTTATATGTTAGTAACGATGGATATCGAAATAATGATAAGCAGGTGTACATACCTAGTGATGGTTGCAAGATCAGGGAGAATGTAGCGAGAACAAGGGAGAGCGATCGCGTCAGCATGATGGCGGTCACGAGGTGTGTGCTCCGGCCTCTCGAAGTTCTCGGGCCTCGCGTCCTGTCAGATAATAGCAACTCAAGATATCGTATCTATAAGTATACCATACAGGTATCGCTCACATCTCATTCACTGATTAAATGATAATTCGTTAAGCACATTTTAAAACTGCAATTTGTAATGTCAGTGCAAGTGTACGCTATTTAGTCCATGTGCAAGTGTACGCTATTTAGTCCATGTGCAAGTGTACGCTATTTAGTCCATGTGCAAGTGTACGCGGGGGACAAAACTGCGAAAAGATGATTTAGTTTCAAATATTTTTCAAGAGCATTCGAATTCCTTCGTTGCTATTTGGCGTACAACATAACATATATACATAAGGTACAGCAAGAATAGTGTGAAATATTTTAATGGGTGGGTATATCAATCCGTAAACCAAACTATGATATCTAATTAAAAGTTAACATGTACTAGGTTGATCAATAAGTTTCCGGAATCGGATACTTTACATTAAATTATAGGAATGCATTCTATTTCATTCGAATCTCAAAATCAGTAGTAGCCAGTGAAAAAAGAATTGAAAAAAAATACTGTCACTAATATTTTTTTTCGTTGTTTACATTTGGCGGGAATTTTATTAGTGTGCAAAATGAAGAAAATCGAAGTTCTTGCGATTATTAAGTATTTCTGCTTGAATTTTTTTTCTACGAAATTGGTTTTTGAAGAATTGCCGTCTACTTTGGGAGACAATGTCTTATTCTACAGTAGCATACTGGTGCGCGGAATTTAACAGACAGTATAAGTGTATCTTGTGGTCATTTTATTCGTAATTTACTACTAACTAAAGTACTAACTAAAGTACTAACTTTAAATTAAAAATGTTCCTATTATTCCTAACTACTAATTCCTGTTTCGTTTTTGTCTCATTTTTTTTAATCTCCGGGTTTAGAACATTCTGAAGGTGGCAGCCCTACGTGTGACTATTCATCATTTTAAATCATACCGTAAAATTCAGAAAGGTGGCCGCGCGTTGGGTTCCTCGAATGTTAACAGACGCTCAAAAAAAAGCAAGAAAAGCAAGCATTTCAAAGCAAAATTTATCAATTATGGACCGAGACCCAGAATCTTTTCGACTACGTTTCGTGACCGTTGATGAAACGTTGGTTTACCATTTTAACCTGAGACGAAGAACCAAAGTAGGGTGTGGAAAAGGTCGTCCTCCCCGCCAGCCAAGAGATTCAAGGTCTCTGCGTCCGCTGGCAAAATAATGGCCTCGGTCTTTTGGGATGCGGAAGGTATAATTATGATCGATTATTTATCTAAAGGACAGACAATAACTGGAGAGTATTACGCAATATTGATCAAAAAACTACGCGAGGAAATAAAAAATAAACGACGTGGACAATCGCGTGCCGAAGTGCTTTTTCATCAATACAATGCACCTGCGCATCGGTCTGATGTTGCAGGCGCTGCCATCCCTTTTTCACCATTTTACCAATTTGAAAAAACACTTGCGTGGTTAAAAATTTCACGGAGATGATGAGGTCATGCGCTGTAAAGTCTTTTTTCGATACCCAGGATCAAGCCTTCTTTTCCAAAAGAATTGAGCAACTTTCAAAACGTTATTCAAAGTGTATTACATTAGAAGTTTGAAAAATAAAGATATGTTTCCTAAAGTTTCAATACTTTTCCAAAAATATATTGATCAACCTAGTATAATAGTTTTAGTGTACTGATTGACATATTAAAATATCTTTGTTGGAGTTTGTGTGCTCAGCATCACTTGATGCTTCAGTGTGGAACGGTTGTAGTGAATACGAATATGTATGCGTGTACGGGCCATAAAAACGTGTAGTTTGCTACTTGTGCCAATTTTGCCGGGTCATTAACCCGAGCCATGCCGCGAGACGACGAAACGAGACTTTTATTGGAGCGGTTCCTTTATACGCTTAATGGAGCTTTGATGAAAAATCGACGTCGCGTCGTGAGCGCGTCGCCACCGTGTCGCGCTCGTGTCACCTGCGTCACACCGACGTAGCTGTTACATAATCACCAAAAGTTACAAGTTCGAACATAAAAAATATACCTAGTTTTAGCAGACAACTCACATTCTTATTGAGTAGCTTTACATTTACTGCTTTACAACTTTTCCGGAAACATGCCTTAAATTTCAGTCACTTTGATATCGAGCTCACTGCTTGAAAACAACGACCACTTTACCACACCCCCCATATTAAGGTTCAATAATATGAGGGGTCTAGTAGAGTGGTCAATTATCGACGATTTCACACAAATCTCATTTATGTCCAGTCTTGGCTGATCTTATGTCAATGACCGAAATTGTTCGTGCTCGTGGCGCGCACTAGTTTATAGTATTATATAATACCAGTAAAGTTCAAATGTTTCTAGGCTGATATATTTCGAGGTGTCTAAAAAAAACAAATTATACAACATTGTAATTGTCATTTATGCAGCTAATTCGTGTATAATTTTTAGAGTTCAACCCTCGTTAGTTCTCGACTCTTAGAACAACAGGAAGACGCAAAATCTTTAAAATGTTTAAACTGGAATATCGTTCCGTGATTAAGTTGCTTACAAGGAAGGTGTTAGACCGACCGATATCAAACATAGGTTGGATAATGGATAATTGAAGGCGGAAAATGGTGGAGAAGGAGGGGATCCTTCTCCACCATTTTCCGCCTTCAAAGATTGGTGTAAGCAATTACGTTTAGGACGAGAGTCCATAGACGACGAATCTCAAGAAAGCAATATTACGGTGACTATTATGCTAATCTTATAGAGCAATCAAGCCGAAAAGTCGTGGAAAACTATGTAACGGTGTGCTGCTTCTCCATGACAATGCACCCGTCCACGCCGCCGCAGTTGCGAAATCTGCTATTTCAAAGTGTGGTTTCACGGAATTTCGCCACTCACCCTAGGCTCGGACCCTAGGCTAGTCATTACTATTCGTTCTCAAAACTCAAGGCGGACTTAAGAGCCATTTCACGTTTTAAGCGAAATATACAAGTTTTTGAGCTCTCCTTTAGGTGAAATGAAAGTTGCTTTACATTTCTGAGTAAATATTTTAAATTGCTCATTTCTTTGTATTGACATTTATTAGAATACATTTCGAAATATTTCTTTATTTATCCTGTAGTACTCAACCATGATTTAGTAAAAACGTGCCTAGTAAGAACTTCAGAGCCGTGCTTCTTCCACTAAAATTCATTAATTCAACAAGATAAGGTACAGTTATACGTAGTATATAATTCTATTGACACATAGTACACTAATATTTCCGTAAATTAACACAAATCACGAGAAAAAATAAAATAATGTGCGTCAATTCCGACGTAAAATACCTGGAATATAACTGCAATTTTTTATCATTTATTAATTTTTTTTTGTAATTATTACTTAGAATAATATCAATTTTGTACCTAATTAAAACGAAAACATAAGTATTTTTATAAATTATGATTTATTATATATATTTTTTAATATCATAAAACTGCTCTAATTGCTCTATTATATTCTGGGATTTTCGCGTCGGCCATTAGTATTGTCTATAGAAGCACACGGAGAAAAGCTCGGCTTATTCAAAGTATCAAAACTTTTTTTCCATAGCTACGCTATAGAGACGGGGGCATGAACTATTGCCAGTCGCGTTGCGTTGTAATTATCTAAATTTGATTTAGTCATTTTTGTGAAATGGCTCTTAAGGGGTAGAAGGTTTCCACTGATAATGAAGTGACACATTTCGCCCATTTTGAAGACAAAACTTCCGACTATTTTTATACTGGACAAGAAATGATAATTAAACGATCTGAAGAGTGTGTTGAAATAGACGGAGACTATATTGAAAAATAAAAATAGTTTCATGAACTTGAGTGTCCTTTTTCTTTACCAGACCGGAAACTTTTGGAGCACCCCTCGTAGGTATATATCAACGTAACATACGCGATTACTATATTACACAAATGGGCCATCGGGGCAGGCGTTGAGACGGATTCCGCGAGCTCGTCAAATATTCATGTCCCCGGCCTCCCGCGCGGCCCGCGACCCCCCCCCCCCATTCACTGCTTCCTGATCCCCCTGGCTCTGTAGTGCCAATAATTAACGGAATCTACAGCATCCAATGTCGTCTCTGTTATCCACTAACCTCTTGATATGAAATCACTGTCTGTCTTCACGATGTACTCGTAGCACCAACCCATTAAAAAGTACGCTGGCGGGCATTCTAATATAATATTGTACAATGATTTTTATTTCCATTTATATGTATATTGATAGTATTACTTGTCTACTAATATCGACTGCCCATTTTGGGCTATTCGACCACATGGGAGAAGAAGAATACTTGTAGGGAGCCAGAGCAGATGCGCGTACCCCCGCGATTGGGTCCGTATAACCGTCAGGTTGGCAGCACCACGGACGGAGATGGGTTCCCATTTTGGCTCCCACATAATATTATTTATCGCAGTCACTACCCCTGTAACATAAAGTTCTGTAAAATTAATGGATTATTTTAAATTAACAAATAAACCGCATCACAATAAGAAAATATTCATCACGAACAGTACTTTGAATATCAAACGGATATTCGAATGCAAGAATTGATAGGTAAAATAAAAGTACAGGACTTGTACACGAAGATTGTAAAGGCAATGTAAATGACTGAATCTGCAGGAAATAAGAATAACCGATTTCTGAACCCGTTTTAGACAGTTTTTGATGAATACTTATCAATGTAAAATTAATTATACGCAAAGGTAAAAATAGTGATATTTACTGAGGAGCAAACAATAAGACGTGTTTACGGCGCGAAAGTTGCGATATAATGTAAAATTAATTAGGCACAAAGGTATGGCAGCGTAAGACGGTGTCCGGCAGGTATACGCGACACTTGTACATACAGCAAATTGGTGCGTATCGTTCACCCCGGGCCCCCGGGAGAGGGTAGGGGGGGGGGGGTCTGAACTGCGGGGGGTACATTTACACTGAATTTATGTGAGTCTCGCGCCGTAACTACGCACAGATACGCCGCAATCTCCGTATAATAGTTTTCACAAAACATTACACCCCAGTTAAGGAGTCTCCCCTCGGAGTGTAACACAGTTTTATTCGTCGGAGTCAACTATAAATCTCAATCTGGTGGATACAAAGTGCGCGGTGCTTAGGGCGAGTTCCGCATGCAGAATTAATCCTGCTGCTAGATGTGTGCTGCGATTTGGCTGCGTTTCAGAACTGTTGGGTGTCCAACCTACGCTACACGCTCACTGTGATAATGTTTTTTATCTTTGTATAGGCATACAATCCTGTACGCTCTTCTGTACCGCGTACTATCTACCGCTGAATTTCGCAAGTCGCTGTGTTTTAAGATCCATTTACATGATGATATTATTTACAGTTACCGACGTGTGTAACATCACATGCGTTTTATACTCGTATGTAGCAAAAGGTAATGAAAGTTTATTGTATTCTATATTGGATGCGTGTGGTGGCCGGTGTCTGGCACGAGTGATGTGTGCCATACACTGTCAATACAACTAGCATTTCTCCACGGCTTCGTTTACTCGACACCCGGTTGGCAAATTAGTTTTTCGTGTACATAGTTATATCTAGGTGGTTTTCTTATATATTACGATAACATGCTATCATCTAAATAATTCATAGTTATTTCAGCGAAAAACTCGTCGGTTATTTTTAAATTATTTTCCTATATTGATAAGAAATACTCAGTAAGCTTCTAGGATAAACACTCTAAAATTATGAGAGGAAATTTGGTTCAAAAGCGCCTCAATACAGCCGGAGGAACATACGCAGTGTACGTAGAGATATGTTACATGATAATGTCGTGGCTTAACTTTTAGGTATTTAATTTGTGTACACCCGTACTGTACTGTACTGTGTCTATACATTTCCTTCCATGGGTGATAAGACTGATAAGTCAAAACTGACTGTTTATCAAGGCCGCTTTGTAAACGTTTCTTTTTTCACTTTGAATATTTAAGTTCACTTGTGAAATCAATTTCTCTGAACTTGGGCAATATAGGAAGATTAAAAAAAATGTTGTAAATTAAGTGATGCAACATGTAAGAACCTCTTATTTAAATTTTTGTATACATATTTCGAGTTATCAATTTATTCCTGTCGTTCACGGATTTATAAACATAATTTTGATTTTTTATGAACAGTTTTAATATAGCTAAATTCAACATAAATAAACAGATTTTAAATAAATGAACCTTTCAGTTTTCCTTAGATACACTTCGTGATCGCTACGTTTGTGTCGCCACTGCAGTTTATTGATAAGCGTGTCGACGTCGTCATCTCTCTGCAAATTGCGTTATCGTTAGTTGCACGCGCCGCGCGTCGCGGCCGCCGATCATTGCGACATCAGAGGGGTGCAAATTGTGATAGATATGCTCGCTACACTTATTTATTATCTATATATACTTTGTTCAATTTTTATACTTTTCTCCAACTAATATTTATTTGATGCAATTTTTTTATTTTTTGTCTGTCTGTCCGTTCTCTCTGTCAGTCTCAACGCACTTCACACACAAACCGCTGGACGGATTTTAATGAACCTTGACACAGTTATAAGTTATATTATAACATTCGGGGTAGATACTTTTTATGCAGATTAATTATGCAATTCCCAAGGGAATCACAAGTTCACGCGAACGAAGTCGCTGCCACCGCATTATAGTATGTACATTATATAGATGAAACATTTTCATAAATTAAAAAGTAATTAATATGTTTTTTCGAAAAAATAATGGTATTTTTATGTCAATTGAGAATCGTGCGCAGAGTTCATGTTGTTCTAGCTTGAGTCACGGTTTAATATTTAATTTTATTTACGAACCATGTTTCATACCCCATATGACACGTGTTTTATACTTTGTGTCACTTCCACTGTATTCCTCGGTGTGCCATAAGATGTAACCTAACCTTTCTTGGCGAGCAGATATATATAGAAAATGATTTGATTAAAATTTTTTTCTTTTAATTTTACGGCATATAATATATATTTTTAAAATTTGCACATAAATATTTATACTTGTTTTATATGCATTTATGTGTTTTATATGTATTGTATATTATGTATATACATATATTACATATATATATATGATTATTTGTATACAAGTTTATAATTTATTTAGATATCGGCCAATATTAATCACTATTTAGTATTTCAAGACTTCAATTTTTTTGAATGTCCGTCTGATGTCTGAATGTCTGAATACTGCCACAAAAATCTGTCAGTGAGCTATATGACGAAAATGTATAGCGTATCGTGCTAGGAAAATGTATTCTAGCACGAGCTCTTAGCCTATTTGGACAGCTATAGTTTACGCAGTACGCACCCTTCCTATCTGTTGACGCGTGCTTGTCTTTAAAATTGAGGTGTAAATAAATGGTCCGTAGTTGTGGTTGAAATAAATAAAAAATATATATTTTATTTTTTAACTAACAGATTAAACGACTACAAAGCATGAGTTGATTCACTTAATATATTAAATAACAACGCACACTAGTGAAAAAAATAAGTTTAAAATTGTTGCAAAGGCATACTGATCGTGTAGGCCTCGTCGTGCAGCGAGTATGCTCCTCGGTTTGTCTTGGTATTGTCTAATTAGTTGTCTGCGGCCCCGTGTGAGGATAATCAATCAATGCGGAGGTCGTTAAGTCGTCCGCGGACAATGGGTCGGTAGGGCGGTGGCGGGGCGGGCCGCGGGCCGCGGGCGGAGGGGGGACGGGACGCAGGAGTCCGCATATTGACAGGTTTTGTTCCGGTGACGCGGATTGATGGCTCGCACCGCGCTCGACAACTGTATCATGGCATTACAACTAGACATCCACCATTATAAAAACTTGCTGTTGACTCGATCTCATCCGGTGGTGTTCAAGTCGAAATTGTAATATTAGAGTATTTTGTTTGCATACAGCGAGTGATTAAAAGCGGCTGCATCGATACTGATATCTGCATATCAATATGTAAATTGGACTTTTTGGCGAGAACTCGAGAAGTGAAGTCGAGTTTTTGTTTCATTATTATAAAAATTGTGTAAGTTTTGTGGTTTATTAAACTACAAAGTGTTTTTTGTGCTCAATGTTAGTGATCAATAAAGGCATTCCCAGAAGTCCAACTCTTCTGTCCTCATTTTACTGTCCTAAACCTTTACTGGGCGACTCCTTACTCCGGCAGGACTGGACATCGAACGAGAAGCGTTTTGAATTGTTATGACTGTAAAATGGTTAATTGCGAAGAAAACTTGACAGTGGCACAATGTGCTAATTGCACCATTGCTATGTATGAAAAGTAAAATATATGAGGGACTAAATACTTTTTACACAATGCAGTCATGTTAAACTACATTCGTGAATCACGTAACGACGTGTAATTTTGTTCAGCTGCGAACATATGTTCTAATCTATTTGATCAAATTGTGACGGTTGGAGACGCGCTCCACTCCGAGTGCGGACTCTGCTCGTATCCGTGCAGTGTACAGTACACAAGTCAGCAGCGCAGCGTTGTGTCAACACGATGTGCCGTGATGTGCCGGATACAAGGCGGCATTGTGTGATAAATGCAATAAAATATTAGTCGAGTTCGGGCAGGTGGTGCCTATGTCTTATTATCGGGATAACAGGTACGTGTTAGAGGGCGCGGTACGTGCGGATGGAGAGGGGGCGCGGTACGTGCGGATGGAGAGGGGGCGATCTATCGGAGGTAATCTGTGGCATCATTAATACTCGTCACTGAGACAAAAACTTACAAAGACTATCCCGAGTTTTTCCACGAGCCTCGGATGACAGTCTCGTCTCATCGTCCTATATGAGATAATGAAATATTTTACTCAATAAATGTTTCTGGCTTCTTTTGAGAACTAATCTCAATCTCAAACTAAACTCAAACTTTTGAGAACTAAGAACTCTTTGAGATCGTACAAATATAACTGCCCTCAATTCAATTGTTATAAGTATTTTTACTTTTTTTTATCTTAAATTATATTATGCTTGTAAACATCATCATCTCACTGAGCGCTAACTATTGCATTAGATTTAATGCTAAATGTTGCGATATTCAAGTTGGTTTTGTTTTCGGCATTTTGGAATGGAACGGACTTTGCAAATGAACAACTATAAAATAAATTCAAATATAGGTATGTATTTGGTACAATTACAAACTGAGTCGATAATTTAAAGGTAACAATAGTCATAAGTTAATCATTGAACAAGAGCGACATTTGCTCATATCGTGTTCGTGTCATATCATATCGACGACTTCGTAATGCCGGTGATCACTGGACCACGGAGGTCGCGGCGCTCTCTAAGCTCGGCCCTCCACTACTTCATCTGTTACTCTTTTCCTGTTACATCCTTCCTGTCGCTACTTCTATATTCCTAACTTTGATATCTGGTGTAGTATACACACCGATGTACAGTCTATTTAAACATTAATATAATTACGCTATATATATCAGTAATGTTTTTGTAAACATTTGTATTTGTGTCGATGTCTGTGCTTATTGTCGCAGCTCAACGTAAAGACTATTATATCATTAGTATTGACTTTATTACAGAAATCTCTGAATCCATTATAACAACTAATGTTATAATAGTTATAACCCGTAGGCTGTGGAACGAACTGCCTCGAGAGGTCTTTCCATTAAGCTACGATATGGGGTTCTTCAAGAGAGCTGTGAATAGGATTTTGCAAGGTCGGCGGCGCGCCTGCATACCCCCTGATGTGGCAGGTGTCCATAGACGGCGGTAACACTTACCATCACGTGGGACCGCTTGCTCGTCCGCCCACTAGTATATATAGCCTTGTAATATAACTGGAATTATCAGTACACCGGTCTATATTTATTTGTTTGTTTAAATCAAGTGAATTAGACTTATCAATAGTAGATCCAAGAACATTATATTACATTATTCAAATATTTCACCACTTATAAGTAGGTATGGGCATCGTTCACTTAAAACGTTCATAAATTCATAAATACGTTCATATTCATAAACTTAAATCGTTCATAAACTAAACGACGGAGGTGACGGAGGCATTCGAACGTTGAAATTTTATTTATATATCCAAATAGATGGATGGAATATATAATGGATATATGTAAAATTTAACGTAATTTTTATATAATTATTAGTATTAAACTAAAAGTCCGCCCTCTGTAGGGAAAAATACTAAACAATTTGAGTAACTTACATAACTCCTTGTATTAACATATATACTCAATAACTATATAAAGTTATTGAGAAAAATAAAAAAAATATAAAAAAGTGATAAAACATAGAAATGTAATAGAAATGTAACAAATTGTATTTTTATTGTGAAACTCGTAAAACTAGTGATTATCGTTACTTGGCGAGTGCGTCGTACGCATGGAAGGAGCCGGGCTGCGTGGAACTCAGTGCGTCGTTCCCTTGCTATGGATAATGTTAATGCTAGAGCGCGCGTGATGTATCAATTATAGCCGGTGAGTGTGCCGCAGTGTGGGGCAAACGCGGAGGGCGGCTATAAATCTAAACGCAAATGTACCGAGTCTCTGTACGACCCTTGTCTTGCACCAAATGCACCGCGTACTCCTTACCGCTCAGCAACAAGGCTCACATCCCATTGTGTACGGTGCACTTTGGGGCCGCGATAGAGAATAAGCCGCCAAATCCGAGGAGACGCATTCAATTGTTCGCAAACGTGTTGCAAATCGATATCTTGCATTTCAATTTGGGAGTAAATTAACTTTTTCTCCCTCTTTTTTGCAACATTTGTAAATGTGTACCCAATGATTTAGACAATAATACAGTATTATATAGTAAATTATTTAGTTAACTAACAGTGGGGTTTAAAAAGAGATTAGTCCAGTTTCCAGTAAGAATGAAATTATTTATTTGTTTATTCTGTTTACCAGTGGATCAGATCCGCACCACTCTCAACGCCATGAGTACCGCCAGCCAAAGAACGAAACAGATAGCGCAATATCGTCCGAGAAACGGTAATCCCTGGACGCAGTCACGACCCTCAGCACTAAGGACAACGATGCAAGGAGGAGTTTACCAGTGGAAGTTATATTTTTAAATACTTAATAAAATTCGTAAACACTAACTATGCAAGTTGTACGGGATACGTATGCACTAACACGCAGTAGAATGCTAGTGTCTGTACTCCGCACCAACTGGATCGCCGGGGGGTGTGGACTGTATAATAGGTTTTTCCGTGTCTTGATTAAAACAACAAGGCTTGTTCTTCAATAGAGCCGGGGTAGCGCAGAGCTACTTGTTTTTCTTCTTTGTTCTTGTTGTTGTCGGAGTGGATGCCGCTGCGGAAGTGATTTTGACCGGAAATGGTCCGCCTATTATTCGCGTATTGGGTTCTCCAACTTGCGGCTAGTTGCGGGATTCCTCCACCACCGGTCAACGTCGGGCCTCCCCTCCACTTGTCCATTTATGTACCCCTCCCGCTACCCGCGGGGAATCATTTATTTTCCTTATCGCTAACACGTATTTACATTTTTGATAAGATCCTAGTATGTCCTCAATTACACTATGCACCAACGATACCTATACTATGCACCAACGATTTATGTAGGGACATACTAGGGATCACTCTATTTTTATCAAATTATATACATAAAAACTTAACAACTAGTTGCGAAACTATATACATGTTTGTCTAAGTAACCTAGCCTTTTCGTCGTCAACATATCTCCCGCCGTCGCCGTCTCGCGATCTAATTGGTAGAACGACGATTTTCTTGGTCGGTCGCCGCAGGATGTGGCCGTTGCTCGTCTGGACGTCGATGATGCGAACCTCGCCGTCTTGCCCGGGGTACGTAGCGATGACTCTTCCTCTGGGCCACGTGTTCCTCGGTAGGTTCGGGTCGCATATGACGACCAAGTCTCCGACGCGTGGTGCCTCGCCGACTGTGCGGGGCTCCCGCCGGTACTGTAGCAGGGGGAGATATTCTCGGAGCCAGCGGCGCCAGAAGTTATCGGCTAGCCGCTGGGCGCGCCGCCAGTGTTTGCGCGCATTCACGTCGTCTGCAGTGAAGGCGCCCGGCGCTGGGACATGTGAGTTAGGCCCCAGCAGCAGATGATTGGGTGTGAGCGCCTCCGGCTCCTCCGGTGTTACCGCCACGTGTGTGAGTGGGCGGGAGTTGACTGTGTTCTCCGCCTCGATGAGTAATGTGTGGAGTGTCTGGTCGCTAGGGTACTTCTCGCGTAGCGTCGCTCGTAGGGCTTCTTTCACCGTGCGCACCATGCGTTCCCAGGCCCCGGCCATGAAGGGGGCGGAAGGGGGAACGTGACGCCACGCGATGTGTTTCGCAGTTGCTTCCTCTTGGACCGCGGCGAGTGCGGCCTCGGTGAGTTGTTTTTCCGCGGCTTTAAAGTTAGTGGCGTTGTCACACCATAACTCCGTTGGGCAGCCGCGTCGCCCCATGAATCGTCGTAGCGCAGAGATGGCGGAATCTGCGCTGAGTGATGCTGCCACTTCCAAGTGTACAGCCCTCGTGGTCATACATGTAAATAAGGCGACATATCTCTTCTCTCGATGTCGGCCCACGGTTACTTCGATGGGACCGAAGTAGTCGAGCCCGGTGAAGGTGAACGGGCGCGCGTGATGTGCTACGCGCGCGTGCGGTAGATCGCCGGTGGCTGGACTCGTCGGTTTCGCCTTCCTTAGTCTACATGTCATGCATGCCTTTATGACGCCCCTTACTGTAGGGCGAATCTTTCCTATGCACAGTCGCTGTCGCAGTTCGTTGACGATTAGCTCGACGCCTCCGTGGTGCATTTTCCTATGTACATGGTCTATGTACAACCTCGTATAGCTGTGTGAACCATCCAACACAGCCGGATTCGTCGTTTCCTCGCTAATCTCTCCTGCGGCAGCGATTCTTCCCTTTTGTCGTAGCAGTCCGTCGGTTCCCACAATCACACTTAGTGCGGCGAGTTTGTCGTCTCCCGCCGGTGTGGCGCTACGCTCGATGCGCTTACGTTCGCATGCGTAGCTGTCCTCTTGTGCTGCCTTCATCCATTGATGCTCCGCTCGTATGAGATAGTGCGCTTCCATCTGTACGAACTTGCACTTGTCGCGCGCTGGTTCCTTCTTTTGTGCAGTCTTAGCGTCGCCTTTTCTTGTTCCTGACCATGCCGGGTCCGACGTCGGGTTGGCAATGGTCCTTTTGCGACGCGCAGCTGCTACTATGTGCCTCCTTTTGCGGCACAAGTCGATGAATTGTAGAGCGCGTGCGGTGGCCCGGATCAGGCGCTCCCACTTTGAAAAGCGCGTGATATCGGGCAAGTGTGCATGCCCCTTTGTCGTGTTCGTTATTGCGCAGCATTTCTCTTTTTCTTCCCCGGTGCGTTCGGCTATTGTGCTCGCTTCGACTGGCCATTGCTCCTCGGGCGATAGTAAGAAGGGCGGGCCGATGAACCATCGGTGGTCTCTGTTGAAGTCCGCGGGCGTTGCTCGTGTCGCGTCGTCGGCTACGTTGAGTTGCGACGGTAGCCATCTCCATTCCTTTTTCTTTGTAGTATCTTCTATTTCTGCGATACGATGTGCGACGAACGTTTTGAACGCCCGTGGTTCGGCTCTGATCCACACGAGTGCGGTGCGTGAATCGCACCAGTAGACCCGTCTTGTTGCCTCAAAGTCGTGCTCCTTTGTGACGTTTTTGGCCAGTCGCGCGCCGAGTACTGCCGCCTGGAGCTCAAGCCGCGGGATTGAGACGGGCTTGAGCGGTGTGACGCGGCTTTTTGCAGCGGCCAGTGCGATCTTCACGCTGCCGTCTGCTCGTTCAAATCTCCAGTACACGGCGGCGGCGTAGGCTTCTTCGCTTGCGTCCACAAACGTGTGCAACTCCCTTCTGGAGGCCGGTTCCATGTCGTAGCAGCGGGGAATGCGAAGCTCCTCTAGAGCGCGCAGCGTTTCCATCCACGCGTTCCACTTTGGTTGCAGCTCTTCCGGAAGCGGTTCGTCCCAGCTCGTTCCATACCTCCAGGTATCTTGCATGAGTCGTTTCGCCGGAGTGGTTATCGGCGATACGAGTCCGAGCGGGTCGAACAGCGACATAATTACGCTGAGTGCTTCCCTCTTGGTGGGTGGGCGTCTGCCTTCTATGACGTCAGATGGTGTCCTTGTAGTATTTACGCGGAAGCCGATGCAGTCTTCCTTTGTCTCCCACAGCAGGCCGAGTGTTTTCTCTGTCTCGCTTCCGCCGATGTCGACTGTCGTGGCTCCGGGATCCGTTGTAAATTGTTTCACAACGGACTTCTTGTTGGACACCCATCCGCGCAATTGAAAGCCGGCTCGACGGTGTATCTCGTCGACCGACTTTACGACTCTCGCAGCTTCCTTCTCGTCTGTGAAGCTGGTTATGAAGTCGTCCATATAGTGGTTCATTTGTATCTCTCGGACGGCGCGTTCGTCTTCATGTGCGAACTCGGCGGCGTTGCGATTTTTAATATACAACGCGGTGCACGGCGATGACGTCGCTCCGAATATGACCGACGTCATCTTGTACTCTTGTGGTAACGTATTGCCTCGCTCGTCGTCCCTCCATAGGAAGCGTAGTGCGTCTCGATCTTCCGGTCGAATCTTTATTTGCATGAACATCTCCTTGATGTCCGCTGACACGGCGATGGGATGTTGGCGGAATCTCATGACGACTCCGGGCAGTGATTGCAGCAAGTCCGGACCCGATAGCAGCATGTCGTTGAGGCTGCGTCCGAAGGATCTCGCAGCGGCGTCGTGGACGACTCGGATCTTCTCTTTCGTCGGGTTGATGACGGCGAAATGTGGCAAGTACCACGTTTTATTTGCAGGTGGCGCTGTAGTCGCAGGCTCGGCGTATCCCGACGTTAACAAGTTAGCGATACGCTCTTTGTACTTCTTCTTGAGCGCCGGGTCGCGGTCGAGTCTCTTTTCCAAATTGTGCAGCCGTTTGAGAGCGTCCCCGTAATTGTTAGGGATCTTCATGTTATCTTCTTTCCAGAGGAGTCCGGTCTCGAACCGCCCGTCAGGTAGCCGTCGACTGCGCTTATCCAGTAGGTCGATGGCGCGCTGCTCCGGGTCATTCTTGGTTGTCCTCGGTTCGATGCCCAGTGACTCCAACTTGAAGAAGTTCTTCATTAACTTCTCCATTTCGTCGCACTTCTCGCTGATGTGGCCGCAGAAGGCGACTGGTTCGCACACTGAAGTGCGGCATCCATGTAGCACCCAACCTAGTAGCGTGAGTGACGCTACCGGCTTGTTCCTTCGTCCCGCTCGGACCTGGCGTGAGACGATCAGCTCCCAGTTGTCCTGCCCGATGAGAATCTTCGGACAGACATCCTTGTAGGTGAGCTCGTCCCTGATGTCGTCCAGGTGTGTGCAGTCTTCCAGGTCCGTTTCCCCGATGGTCTGCGATGTGAAGTTGAGACGCTCGATGGTGCGTGCGCCCTTTAATTTGTGCACGCCGTCCGAGTGTAGCCCTTGTATCTGTACGTCAACAGTGCGGCTCTTTTCATGCTTCATTTCGCCACCGTTGATGCCTTGAATCCACATTGTGTCAACCGGCCCGTCGATGCCGAGCGAGTTGATTGTAGCCTCTTCTATAATGGTGACGGTGCTGCCTTCGTCGAACAGCGCGTAGGTGTGTATCTTCGCGTGTGGTCCGGCAAGCACTACTGGCGCAATCTTCAGGTAGGCTCGACGTCGACGCGGTGATGAGTTCGCGGCGGTGGCCTTGTTGGTCAGCTCTGTTGTTGACGTGACGATTTCTTCTTTGGGCTCTTCTGTCTTCACTGTTGGCGGCAAAGTTTGACGTGTACGATGTAGCAGCCGATGATGTGACATCTCACACCCGTTGTGTCCGCATGGCTTAGCTCGGCAACTGCCCCGGTGATGGTCACTACACAGGCAGCGGAAGCAGATGCGGTTCCTCTTCGTTACCTCCCATCGGGCGTCGAGATCGCTCTCGGCAAACCGTTTGCACGAAGGCAGGTAATGATCTTCTTTACACAGCGGGCAAAGTTTTCTTTTTCCGTCGTTAGTGGCGCTGTATGTTCGTTCCGTCCTTTTCTTTGTCGCCCTCTCTCTCACACTCGCAGGTTCAGTGATGGGAACGGTGACTTCTGGCGGTGCGTAGGCACTGCATTTGTCGGCCTCTATGTTGAGGAACGTTGACAGCAGGCTCAGCGTGGGTACTTCGTGCTCCCAGATACTTGCAAAGTCGTACCACTTGCTCTTCAGTATGGGTGTGAACTTCTCCATTATAGCCCGTACTAGCTCGGGGCTATACAGGTAGTTGTCCCTTTTCATTGCTTGTATGGTAGCCACAGCGTTGGCCACCTTACTGGCGAACACGCAGAGGTCGCGGGGCTCGTCGTTTAGCTTGCGCAGGCACTTCAGTTTTTCTGTTTCGCATGCGACGAGTGCGTCCGGCCTCCCGAATCTCCTTGCGAGAGCTTCCATTATGTCGTCCGGCTCTCGGTGGGCGGTAAACAAACTTGCCACCGCCTCTATAGCGACACCCTTCAGGCTCTTCCTTAGCCGTGCCAGGTTGTCGCTCTTCGTGAAGGTGTGCTTTGAATCTTCGTAGGCACCCTTCAACCCCAGCCATGCGCTGCCTTGCCCATCGAACGTCGGCAGCTCCATAGTATAACGCGGTGTCTCCCTCGCCGAAATCTTCACTGCCTTGGAGATCGCGGTAGCCATTTGCTCCACGATGTCTGCAGTAGGGCGCGCGGGCCGAGACGTGCTTCGTTCTCGGTGCCTATCCTCCCCATTGTTGGAGGTATAAGCTCCCCGTCCTCGTCCTTCCTTCCTTTCCGGCGAGATCTTGCGAGACTTTGGCCCCGCCCCCTGCGGGGGTATGGGGGGGAACCTCGTTCCGATTTAACCATTTTTCCAACCGGAACGATTCTTTTTTTCGTTTGTCGTCTTCTTCTTCTTCAGAGCTTGATCCCAGCTCCGCGAGCCTTATCTCTTGCTCCTTAGCAGTCAGGCGCAGCTGTAGCAGGGTTCGTTCTATTTGTAGACGCTCCTTCTTCTTCGCGGACGCAGTAGATCGGTGCGACCTTGCCGCGATGCTTGCGGCCCGTGGAACGATTGTGACGTCCGCCGTCCCATTATCATCGACGTGCGCTTTGCCTTCCTCGTCTCCACGTATCGATTCTTCTCTACACGTAGAAGTCGTCTTCGTAGTGGCCTCGGTGCTGGTGGCCGTGGTTCCTGTAGCTGTCGTGCCCGTGCTCGTGGTTGCTGTGACCGTAGACTCTGTAGTGGCAGACGTTGACTCCGTAGCGGTCTGTGCTCCGCTCTGCGACCCCGTTCGGCTCTGTGACCTTGTTGTTGCTGGCATTGTAATAGGTACGTCGTGAGAACAACGTAACTAAACAATCAAGTCTTTGAACGTCTTTGGAAATCAAGATTGGAAACAAAGATTGGAAATCAAGATTAGAAACCAGGATTAGGAAACCAAGACGTGAAATCAGGACGTGAAACTGAAAGATTGGCCCTAGTACGGACGAGTACGATGCGTCGTGCCGCTCTCCGTAGAGCCGTAGATCGTACGGGGATTCTTAATAATCCTACGACGCGACCGTATCGTCTCTTCCCGCTATTTCTTAATAAATAACGCCGTACGCCGTTCTTCTTATTCCACGAGGTCTTCAAACACGACTTGCTTGATTCAATATCCGGCTGCTCGAAGGACCA
The DNA here is from genome assembly GCA_943735995.1 of Sesia bembeciformis. Taxonomy (NCBI): domain Eukaryota; kingdom Metazoa; phylum Arthropoda; class Insecta; order Lepidoptera; family Sesiidae; genus Sesia; species Sesia bembeciformis. The sequence goes on from OX031038.1 coordinate 57,006, forward strand.
TAGATGTACGGGATACGTATGCACTAACACGCAGTAGAATGCTAGTGTCTGTACTCCGCACCAACTGGATCGCCGGGGGGTGTGGACTGTATAATAGGTTTTTCCGTGTCTTGATTAAAACAACAAGGCTTGTTCTTCAATAGAGCCGGGGTAGCGCAGAGGTACTTGTTTTTCTTCTTTGTTCTTGTTGTTGTCGGAGTGGATGCCGCTGCGGAAGTGATTTTGACCGGAAATGGTCCGCCTATTATTCGCGTATTGGGTTCTCCAACTTGCGGCTAGTTGCGGGATTCCTCCACCACCGGTCAACGTCGGGCCTCCCCTCCACTTGTCCATTTATGTACCCCTCCCGCTACCCGCGGGGAATCATTTATTTTCCTTATCGCTAACACGTATTTACATTTTTGATAAGATCCTAGTATGTCCTCAATTACACTATGCACCAACGATACCTATACTATGCACCAACGATTTATGTAGGGACATACTAGGGATCACTCTATTTTTATCAAATTATATACATAAAAACTTAACAACTAGTTGCGAAACTATATACATGTTTGTCTAATTACCCTAGCCTTTTCGTCGTCAACACAAGTAATGCTATGTTGTATGCAAGTAATGCTATGTTGTATGCAAGTAATGCTATGTTGTATGCAAGTAATGCTATGTTGTATGCAAGTAATGTTATGTTGTATGCAAGTAATGCTATGTTGTATGCAAGTAATGCTATGTTGTATGCAAGTAATGCTATGTTGTATGCAAGTAATGTTATGTTGTATGCAAGTAATGCTATGTTGTATGCAAGTAATGTTATGTTGTATGCAAGTAATGCTATGTTGTATGCAAGTAATGCTATGTTGTATGCAAGTAATGCTATGTTATATGCAAGTAATGCTATGTTGTATGCAAGTAATGTTATGTTGTATGCAAGTAATGCTATGTTGTATGCCAGTAATGTTATGTTGTATGCAAGTAATGCTATGTTGTATGCAAGTAATGCTATGTTGTATGCAAGTAATGTTATGTTGTATGCAAGTAATGCTATGTTGTATGCAAGTAATGTTATGTTGTATGCAAGTAATGCTATGTTGTATGCAAGTAATGCTATGTTGTATGCAAGTAATGTAATGTTGTATGCAAGTAATGCTATGTTGTATGCAAGTAATGCTATGTTGTATGCAAGTAATGCTATGTTGTATGCATTAAACAAGTGAGAATTTTCAGAACAATATTATATGGTAGAAGTGTTGCTAGCGCGTCGTTTACATTTCATCACGTTTGTAGCATCCAACTACACATAAATAACGATTCACGACCGCATTTATTTCAATAATCCAAATCGTGGAGAGAATTTGAATGCTGAAAAGGACCATTTCAATATTCAAAATGCGAGTTGTAGAAAGTCTCGCTTAAAACTGAATCAAATCGAATAAAATTCGCGATCGGCGGCTGCCGAACGGCAACTTTGGCAATTATACAAATTGCTTGTCGCTCATTACCCCCGTCGCCCCTCGCCCCCCGGCTTCACCCCCCCCCCCCCCGCTCGCCCACTGCGACGCATCAGTATACATTAAAAGCGCAATTAGCGGAGTGCATAGCGCTAACGGGGCTCCTCTCAAAGTGAAACATTACGAAAATGTCATTCGTCAAAATTTCCCCGAAGACTGTGTGGTCCGGGCGAGCTCGAGCCTCCCTTGCCGCTCACCCCCGTCACACCCCCGTCGCCCCCGCACCCCCGCACGCTCCGCGTTGCGTGCGCGCGAGGGCGGCGCCGCTCCGGCAGTCTGGAGCGCGCGCCCTCGCATTCAACCTGCCCCATGAAGCTTTCGCCCTACGACGCGAACGCGCGAAACTTTGCTCGCGTACACTCAAATATTTCGCACTGTTTATGAATTAAACTCGGACTCGGTTAGATATTTACTTACATAATAAAACTTTTCAACCAGTCAATGGATTAGAAATGTGAAAATTACTCGTTTTTGGACATTTTTTTTTGAAGTGAAAAGTGCTCGAATACTTTTAAAGTGACAGTGACTACCAACTCTTGGAAACGTTACTTGCCGAAATTAGTACGTAATGAATACTTTTTATTACAAATTTAATAGCCCACATACCTTAATTATACCTATATCCTTAAGTATAGCTATTTATACTATATCATACTGACAAATATTTTTACATTTCGTACCATTTTTTTATTTTAATATTAATTATTCTATTTCTTTAAAGTTATCTGAAAAAACACAAGAAGCGTAGCACATCTAGTGTTCATCTAGTTCCTGAAACTTTTTCTCGTTGGAAGCGTCTGTAGCGGTTCGTAGCGTGGCCGCTCGGACCGGTACCTGCGCTACGCGCTACGTCTGACATTCACACACTGAATAGACGTTTCACCGAAACGTAAATTAAATGAAAGTGCTACAAAGTTTGATAGTTTGTTTGTCTGTTTATTCGGGATGATCTTTGGAATGACTGATTAAATTTTATTGCAGTACCTATTTTTAATATTCAGTGTGTATATGCATGCGTTTTGTTAAGATCTATGTAATAGTTATGGAAAAGTATTCGGTTTTAAATCTTCAGAAAAACGTTAGTAAACCTTAAACGCAACTGTTAGTTATCTTGAACAATAAGAAAACTAAAGTTCTAGTTATTTAGTTGAACTACGGGTGCATCGATGAATTCATCGGTCATCTCTGAAAATATCATAAGAGAATAGTGGCACGGCTGCCCAGCCGTGGGAGGGCGATGTGGCTCGTCGCGTGTGGGGTGTTGCTACATAATAAATGTATTCAATTGATTATATTTATTAGACGACCTTCTTACATTATTAGACGACTGATTACCTTAATTGATGGGACCTGCTGTGTGAAAAGTTCCTCGTTCGAATCCTGGTCGGACATCCATTTGTATAAAGCCAACTGTATGTTCGGGTGTGGGTGGTGTGTTTGTATGTGTCTCTGGGACCGCGACATGAAAAATTAAAGTGTGAGGGTTGCGTTCATTGGGTGTTGCGTTTATTAAAAAAAACTGTAATTAGTAAGTGATATGATGATCAAAATATTTTATTAAAATTAGTCTATTTTTTAGAATCAAACCTTAAATAACAAGTAGATCTTCTTACATTACAAAGGATTGGAATAGGATTCTGCAAGGTCGACCGCGCACTCGCATACCCCCTGGTGTTGCAGGTGTTCATGGGCGTTGTAACACTTACCATTACGTGGGACCGCTTGCTCGTCCGCCTACTTTACTATAAAAAAATTGAGTGATTTTTGTTTGTCCACTTGATTATTACCTAAAATAATTACTATTGGATATGAGTGGATAGGTGATAGGAATGACATTAATTTGTACCGTATAGTTTGGTAAATAATTCTCTGTTATGTTTATTTATACATAGTTACGAATGCGATATTAAATGATAAATGACAGTAAATTAAATTTGAGAATATTTTGTGAACTCTGGAGTTATTCACCATTAAATAAACTCATAAATAAACATAATAGCTAATTATTTACACACCTGCTTTATTCGAAGAAATACTTCTGTCTTCTGTTACTTTAATTTCACAAATTTCAATCTACGAGTATAATTAAAAAATGCGACATTCCCATGAGATATGCGACCTTCAATTAGTCATGTTTTCAAATTGATTTACAAGTTACATATAATCGGCAGCAGACACAGGTGTCTCTCCAATGTTGGATATAAGACTCTCCCGTAGTTCGCCACTACACACCAATTTCGGTTTTTTTCATCGAACCATAGAATGTTGTCGATTTACCAGCGAACTTTTAGAATGTTGTCGATTTACCAGCAAAGTGGACTTGTTCTTACAATATTCATAAAATATTCTGGACCGAGTACGTTGGACAATTAACGACCAATGATTGTATTTAGTTGTAAGCAGAATAGTTTTATTAAATTATCTAATCGGCGCTGCTTTAGGCTCGGCCTTGTACGTGATCGATGTTTCAATTGTTCTCGATTGCCGTAAAATGTTATGGCAGTTAGTTTCTGTAAGGACCAAAACTGCAGTATTGACATCAGCTTATAATATTCCTCTGCAGGATGAAGCTCTGATTTTATCTGCGATTATAAAGGTACACTATTCGTTTCCATCTATCATTTGACCCGTGGGGACAAGCCTACTCGATTCCGGTAAGCATTCCGTGCCAATACTACTTATATTTGTGAATATTTCACTTTTATATTTGTACATATCACAGCCAGAGAAACGCTTGTTTGCGCATGGGACTGAACTAGTTCTATACACCTAGTTTCAGGTTGTATCTATCAAGAGAGCCCAGTGCGATTTGGTGGATTATACATGTCCTAGATTTATTTAAGGACATGGCTCTCGGGGTTCCTCACGATGGTTTCCTCCATTCGCTTGTGATAATTGACAAATCCGTATTTAGGCAAAGATCCAGCAGTACTTACGCTTTTGTTATAACAGTAGTTATTATTTTTTATTAAAACTAGTATTGTCAAGCTTAATGTTCATCTAATTAAATATAAATTACAATTTTAATTATGTAAAAATGTAAGTAATTCCGACGGTGAAATTAAAAAATCTGAGTTGATGTGTAATATCCATAAAATCGGCTCGTATGGTGGATTATGGCCCCAAGCCCGCTTAGGCCTCACGTGATTACAAGCAGTGGGCCGTTAGGGCACTATTTTGGAAATAATATTATAAATAGTGCACTATTTTGAATATAGACGTTAGACTGCCATTTTTAGTTCGCCATTAAACACCATCCTAGGCTCTTCTCATCAAACCTCCATCAGCGAACTTATTTAATTACCTGAGTAGGCTTTACAGTGTTCTCACCAATGCGCCTACTCAGTCTCTTGCAATTTTTACTTATGCTAAGAGAGTACAATACAAACGAGTATCCATTTCTTCAAGTCGTCGGTCCACCTAGCCGGAGGTCGTCCCACGCTGCGGTTTGGTGAATCTCTTCGTTTCGGATCTTATCCCGCAAATACACTTCGAGTATAGCTCTATCCAGAGCTCGTTGAGCGACTTGATTACTATCTTACTTTGAATTAATTTGCGATATAACCTAACAATCTCTTGCCTAAATTTTCCTGATTTTAAAAAGTTCCATCTATTGTTTCAAAGTAATTTGAATTCTATTCAAGTTGTTCTTGAAGATGAAAGTCCGTTGTTTCGTCTTTCCCGAGGGTATTTTAGAAATGTTATTTCTCTCTCCCACAGACTGAAATCAAGAACCTGACGAGAGCAAATATTTAAGTTTTCAATTCAATAGGGAAGTAACGAAAATACCTTATACCGAAAGTTACAAAAAAAAAACGTTTACACAAAATTCCAAGTTTCTAACTAGGTTTTTAAATTAATGTCAATTTTACCAAAAGTTTTTTGCTTTTTTCCGAATGCCATCAATATGCATTTATGCCTTTTTTCTAAGGAGGGCAGTATAGACTAACAGAAAATACTAACAAACTTTCGGATTCATATTATTATTCATTCTTTAGTTAGGATGTGTTTATACAATCTTATATTCTCAGTAGTACCGCGGAGCTCGAGCGTACATGGCACTTAAATTGAAATAAATCGTGCAGCCCTCTCACATCGACGAAATAATTTATTTGTTTCCCTTTTGTTCGGGGAAATGTAAATATTTGCGGCGCGGGAGGACAATGTGCCATTAATTTGAGCGGTGAGACGTCGTAAGCCGCGCGACACTCGCGACATTCGCGACTCGCGCCCTATATTAATTGCCGGTGTCGCGCAGTGTCGGGTGTATTCAGCTCGCACGATATTTATGTATTTTTGTTGCACAATATAGCCGTGGCGTAGTCGCGGGTCGTGGAAGGGCGCGACGCTGGCGGCCGCGTTACAAATAAATGACCGAGCGTTCTCATGTTGTGTTTTAAGCGAAAATTAGTCTGTTATATAATTTGTTGTAAGCATTTGGCTCAATTCTTTACCGTTTAAGTTAAGTATCGTTTAAGTTATATACATACTTTTCATCCCGCCTCTCCACGTGCCTCTCAGTTCAACCCAAAGCTTGGCTGTTACAGAATGCATCCAGGTTTTATGCTCGCCGTTTATACGATTAAGTGCAATATTTTTTTAAAATAAATAATGCGACATTCTCACATTACATTACCTTTTTTCCCAATCCATTCCCTAATCTGCAAAGGTAGGGCAGCGCATCTAGGGGTGTGGGACAACTTTCGTAATTCTGGACTGATGTTGGCATGTATCGCGGATGTCTGTGGACGACAGTATCCACTTACCATCAGGTGGACTGTGTGCTCGTCTGCCGCCTTTGTTTCTATAAAAAAATAAACTTAGACAAAAAATCATTAACTAATTCTGTGTTATTTCGATCAGTTAGGTATTCGTAGTTATTCAAAACTATTCGCCTGTCTCGTAAAGATTGAATCATACATAGTAAATATTACATAGATAGACAATGCAATTTTGTGAATTGTATGGAGACCACGAGTAAATTTCAGTGATAGGAAACCATTCACCGATGAAGCGTAACATCGACTCGGTTCACCATTTTTTGACTAATTTTTACCATTGATTATAGCGCAATTAGGCATTTTTGTGTTTTGAATTGCTAGCGACAGACTGAAAGAGCGGCGCGAGAAGAAGAAGCTTAGCGCTAACTTCGGGCACCCAGCGGCAAATAGTAGGAAAGATTGCTAAAAGAGCAATATACTGATATCACTTCAGATACTACCGATCTATAATCAAAACTACTTACTTGACCATAAGGAGGTCCTCGATGACACAAGTGTCGTTTATATAAGTACCATCACAAGTTTGTGTGTTGGAGTCGTGTTCAGTGAGTGGCCGGCAAAGGAAGAGCTTAATGCCCGAGACAGCCGTCCTTTGCAGGTTGCATGGGAGGGGGTGTAGGTGAGGGGAGGGGGAGTTGCGAGAAACGCTTCAATACCATACGACACATTAGAAAGGAAATATAAACATTTGTTTATATACTTTATTGTACACACAAATAATAAAAATAGTTCTAAAAAAAATACGTAATGAAGGCATGCTTATCCCCGAGATTACAACCAGCAAATCTGGAAGAGCGATAGGTGACCGATGAACTAGGCGCACATGAACTAGGCGCACATGAACTAGGCGCACATGAACTATTACAAATGCCGCTTTTGTTAATTTTAGATTGATATAATAACCGTAACAAAGCCATGTCTGTACAACAACTATTTTTGTAAAAAAACATTGCAGTGTATATACAGTGCGACCTAAACAATATTTTTTGAATTTTTATCTGTCTCTCTCAAAGAGCATCACGCAAAAATTACTGGACAGATTTTAATGAAACTTAGCATAGTTATAGCTTATGTGCAGGGTTAATATTTGGGGTTCCTTTATCAATATGCGTTATACTGTTCCCATGGAAATCACTCTGACATTCACGCGAACGACGTCGTGGCCACTACTAGTCTTTGATATAACTGCAGCAGAACATTTCCTCTTATGATTATGTGATCGGACTAAATAAATATACTGTAGGTACACACACGCCGGGAAAAGTCACGCGAAATCGTCGAGAGCTCGCGTTAGGTAAATCCTCTATAAACCGCTTAGCCGAGCCGCTGAGCCAGCGGCGGCGGCTGTGCGCCCGATCCGAGTAGAAACCGTCTTTGTGAATAGAGAATAGAGCGGGTATGGACGGACGACACAAGAGCGCGGCGCTCCGAGCACGGGGCGAATGCAGTGCGGGACAACTCAATTACCGCGCGTCTTGCTGCATCCTACAATGAAATTGTTTTCACAGCTTTTCAGCTCCATGTTCTGGAAGTCAGTCTTATTCCTCCTTGTACTCCTTTACCATTCGTACCATAATTACGTTGCCCGCGACTTCATAGAAATTGTACAAGTCGCGGTTTTTCGGCGATCTCTTTTCCTCGTAGTATTTGACAAACAATATTCTTGTTACTACTTCATTATTTTTCATTCTTACAGATGGCGAATTATTGTCTCATCCTTAGACAACAATCCATATAATGTCGACATATTGGTAATTTCGTTTGCATGGACATTCGTCCCTCGATTGATTCCTTCGAGATAAAAAGTATCTATAACCTTTGTTCTTTTCCTTTGCATAAGGGTCCCTCATTATGATTCATTGCTTCTTCGAGGCGTGACTGTGTAACAAATAATCGAACAGACCGATTCATGCAGTAGTTTAATGATTTTTAAAACAATTGTACATTTGGCGCGTGTTGTAGGTGTGAACAGGGCGTGGCGCGTGCACAACACAAACTGATCGGAATTGATCGAATGGAATTAGTTAAACGTGTTTGTTGTTAGCCTAAAAAAAATTAGACGATTTATTTTAGCAAGCACTTTGATCTTTATAACTTCTTTTTATTGTATTACACAGTTTTAATTTTTAATTTCAATTTAATTTTTTATTACGATTTTAAATTCAATTTTCTATTTTCACTGTGTTTACTTTTAAATCATGTTGTCGTCGCCTTCAATTAAAGTGACATTATTATATGATTAACATTCTTGCATGTAAGTCTTTCATTTACATGATATATACTCTGTTGGTGACCTTTAATAAATAAATAAAGATAGTTTTACGTAATAATACATCACTAAAATATGCCGTACGTAGATAACTAATCAATCGGTCAGAATCACACCATATCACACTACAAACTGCCATGTTTATTTATTCTGAATTAGGAATCTTTTAATTTTTGAAAAGTTGTCAGTTAGCTCTCTGTTTAAGAACTATGGATGGAGTTAAATGGAACTTTCGCTGAGGGATATTAAGATTCGGATTATGACAAATACTTGTCATCCCTATAAAATATTCCATGGAATAGAAACTATCCATGTAGCACAAGGTCATGCGGATCTTCCAGGTTTAATGGAATTGTTAAATTATATCATAGCATATGATCAGTGTGTCCTTTCACTACTGGGTGGTCGCTACCACACACGGTCATCCTCTCCTCTCACCCAGCCACTACCGGCGCCTTTCTTCAAGCCATCAGCCCACCTGTCCGTCGCCCGGAGGGCATCTCACGCTACATTTCTCGATACCTGGTTTCCACTGGCCACTGCTACTTAAGCTTGGTGATTCTTATTGTAAAATTACTTTTTATTATAAGAGTTTATTCAACTTCACACGTTTGTTTGATAGTTTGTTAAGATCAAATCTTGCAAATTGACTTTAACCTAGTACCTTACTGTCTTGAAATTTTACACATGTCTCGTATATAGAACTGATGAGAATACAATAATCTGATGACCTTGCTCCTAATGCTGCAGCTACGAAGGCCAGCACACCGTGGAACTCCTGAAGGGCGAACGGTAGACATGCCGTGTTTGGGCTTCTTTGGTTCCTAGTTTTAAAGACAACACCTCAGTGTTATGACCTTAACCCGATGCTACAGCTAAGAAGGCCAGCGCACTGTGAAACTCCTCAACGGCGATCAATAGACACGTCGTGTTTGGGCTCGTTTTGATGGGCTCATACAGAAGTTTCTGCAACATAGAACACTACAAAGGAGTAAATAAATTAAAAGTAAAAAAAACTTTGAAAAAAAAAGATTTTATTAAAATGCATTGAAATGAAGAAAATAAATATAGAACTCATTAATATTATTTAATAATGATTTTATGTAATTTGAAGTCATGTCGCGAGATTAATCATTTAAAATGATATTATTTCAAATTAATGAAATTGTTACGAAAATCTCGCGACAAACTTTTAAATCACATAAAACATTAACAATATCAAATGACTTTTATGTTTAATTTTTTTTAATTTAGGCATTTTTATTAAAGCTTGTTTTTTGAAAAGTGGTTTCCCGTTCAATTAATATATTTATTTATTCAGACATGGCAACATTATAAATTCGAAACGTGATTACAATTAAGATAGGTAACACTAACGTCCAGTATGTATCCCAACTATAGACGCGCACAACACGGATAAAAGCTTATTTAGGCTAGATCGTGACACAATAAAGAACAAATTACAGCTTGTTAATTTACAAAACAGTTGTAAATAACCAATGACAGTATAAAGAAATCGTGTTTGTGAAGCGGTTAGCTGGGGTAGTTAATTACAACATGCCCCGAGGCAGTCAGAGAATCGCTCTCCTGAAAACGTAAACGTAAGTATATTGTAAGTAATAACGAGTCTCGGCATGTAGATTGGCTCGACACGATCTGATTGGAATATGTTGATAATGTTATCATATAGCGGTACGAATTTTGTTATCAGTATTACGTATTGTACCAGCCTGGGACTTTTCTACTTTAAGATTTAACACAACTAAATTTCTGAAATTCTTCGAAGGTATTATTTGATGTGTGATAACTTGTGATAAGAAGTATCAGATGTACTCGAATCGTATCAATAACATTTTAGTGATAATGTATTTGACGTCTGTCTATGAATTTATAAGTCATGCCTATTTGCGAATAAAACTTTTCTTCGGAGGTAGGGCGAACTAAAATGTGGCGCTGTTCCCTTCATGCAACTGTCGTCCCGCCCGAGGCTTCGCCCCTATGCAATTAGAATTAAACTAGCTATATCCTCGCTAATCTAATCCATCCCACGAATTACAGATATGCCAAATTTGTTAGTCAGTCTGTATTTTAAGGTAGTGAAGAAAAAATGCTGATAAGCTATATGGTCTTTGATTTTTAACTTGTCTCTTTTGGCCCCGTTAGTGGGGTCACTCAAGAGAAAAAGATAGAATTAAAGGAAAACGATGAAATTCAAGAGAAAAATATAAAATTAATAAGATTAGGAATCTCTACATACTTATCTAACTTATAAAGAAAACGTTACACAGAAAAATCGGTAATTATACGAAGTACGATGAGAATATTTAACATTCATCCCTTTATATTTCTTATCCCATCCCATTAAATCCCATCGGGTGAAGATAGTAATGAAATAAAAGAGAGTCCTTGTTTCATTGTACACTCTAATGCCCATCTCATCCTTCACAATAATGGGGATGGTAATGGGATAAAGAATAATTATACTCCTCATTGCATTATATTTATTTCTTATTCCCCACCCTTCCCAATTCACTCCTAAATAGCCAAATATAGGCGTGCTCCATGCTCCATCTAGGGGCGAACCAACGTGTGTCATTATCCACTGATGTTAACACGAAGTTAATTGCGCGTACCACTAGTTGGATTGTTTGCTCGTCTGCCGCCTTCTTTCAACTAAAATATTTTTTTTTTATTCTTCATAATTGTAAAAAATGCAAGCTTAATCCAGCTCGTTTGTTACAGATAACCCAACTGTGTAAAGTGTGTGTAAATGTGAAGACAATGTGCGTGTGTGACATAACATTGTGCGGGGCGTGACCTGGTGATGTGACTTTCGGAGTGCGCGACGCGGACTCGGGATGAGCCGGAGCACAAAAGCACGGGACAAGAGCCTGCAGTGACGAGAGCAACATGGCGGATGATAACACCATCATTGAGGGCACCGTCAAGTTCAGAGACGGCAAGAAGGTGAGTTCTTACGTTGTATTTACTGAATAAATAATCACAATAATCAAGACTAAAACTAATCGAATTCTTTCAAAAGGCAGTAATGGACACTAATATCTATTGTGAAATTGGTTACCGGTAACGATCCAGTAAGTTATTCTATTCGAGGAAACTGATTTTGAGTAAGATTTGTGAAGTCTTTAAACTATTTTACTACTCTTTTACTAGCAAATATAGTGTACCAACAAAATTCATCTAAAGAACGCCGAATAGAGCAGATATAATCCAGTGGCGGATTAAGACTGATAACATCGTTAGCGATGACTCTATTGAACTATTAAGGTTTAAACTAACCAACGGGTCTGCGTTCATTTTTAACTAACCAACTGTCCCGATTAGTGTTTATACTTTTACAAAGAATGCAATATTTGAGTGCAGTATCCAAGATTTTAATCCGGTATCGTTTTGTTCGCAGTGGAAGTCGCGATGGTGTGTGATGCGCAAACTGTCACCAGTTGCCGGTGAGTTCTTAAATTATTATCTAAAAGAAAAGTATCAAATTTCACTTTGTATTCAGCCAGTCAAAACGCGACTCTAAACTAGAGTGTAATGGCCAGTTCTAAACTCCACATGTGTATGTAATATACACGTACATATCGCCATCAAATACTATACAATTTGCATCGCTCTGCTGAATCACTCCCGCAGCTAATCGTGAGTGGAATGTAAATGAGACGAAATATTGTAAAATAGGAGCGTGGTGCAGTGAGTTACTGCAATACAATTATGTATCCAACGAGCCATTAAAAACAACCATTAGCTGTGTTTGCCGGTTAATTTTCGGTGAATAATATCATGTATAAACAGTGAGTGAGATAGCGACATGAAGAGACCATTATATGTGATAACTTGTAAGTTCGTAAATAAGTGAGGTTCTACCAAAGCTTCTTCGGAGTATGTGCTTATGTTGTATGCCAAAAAGTTTGTTGAGTTTCGGCGCCGACGGAAAATATATGAAACTTTTTATTTAGAGAATACAATATAGTCCTCTCTCAAAACTCGCCACCACAAACGATCTTCTCCTCTTATCATCCAACCACCAGTGGCGAATTTCTTAAACTTCTTCAGCCTACCTGGTCGGAGGGCGTTTAACTTAGTAGCTGGTACGTGGGCTCCATTTGAGGAGCCGTCTACTCCATCGGTTATCGATCATGCGGCAAATATGGCTTGCCCATTGCGACTTTAGCGTGTTGATTCTAAGAGCAATGTCGGTAACATTAATTCTTTGGCGAATTTCTTCGTTTTGGATTTTATCCTGCGAGAATACGAGGTCATAATTCTTAGGTCGATGCACTTTTTACAAGTGTGGCAAAGTCTGGTCGAATATGAAAAAAAACAGTAACTATTACCTGTTGGATCAAAACAAACAATTTTATAGCAATTTTAATACTTTATCATGTGTCGTATGTATGGAAGTGGGTCATTCTTTTAAAATGGGACGCTCTTTAATTCCACAGGCAACGCTGGCTGTTAGGGCTTTTATTTAGACAACGTTCCAGCGGCATTGTTTGGGATTCGTAACAGGACTATTGTGCAGTCAGCAGTGGGCTGCGGTTGCTGCAGTGAATGTGGGGCGGGTAGCAAATTATGCTTTTAAAGTTTCACTCGTAATGTCGTGCATGAAAGGGCGATTGTTTGTTAGTTATAAACTACTTGTTGGTGATATAAAATTATTCCAGTTTGCATCTAGCCGCTAGCGTGATCACAATAGTTTTCAAGTGACGCAAATAATCACGTTTCAATGCATTTCAATGCAATTGAAACGCGGTTATTTTTATCACTCGCTCAATACCTATATATTTTTGAAGTGTTAACTTCGAAGACATCAGCATTTCCTGTTATCAAGTTTCTCTCTGGCTGGTTATAAAGTTTCGGGCTGGTTTATTTTACGTTTCCTTGTTGTCTGGTATAAGTGGTCCTCCATTATTCCTTACAATAAGTTAAAAAGTGTATTACAATTGGTTAAGTAATCCCTAAGTTGTCGTTTGATTTCTACTTAATTTACCTCGACGACATCATATCATCATTTAATAAATTATTTAATTTTTAACGTAGCAGCGACTTGCGTCAGATGCCCTGTCTATGTTGTCTAAATGTACTTTGATAATTGATATAGTAGCTTATAATTGCATTAATAATTTCAATTTCTTAATATATACATACATATAATAAAATTGTAACAGGCCGATGTCTGTACATTATAGATATTGAAAAAAAAACTAATATGGGGGGTCTTTATTAGAGCAACAGAAGCCAAAACAACAGATTTAGAAATTTTGTCGGTCTGTCTGTCTGTCTGTACGTTTGTAAACGCATCACGCAAAAACTATTGCATGGAATTGAATGCCGTTTTCACCGATGTATTGCTAGAGGTCTAACTTAAAATATAGGCTCCATTTTACCGCAGGAAAATATCTTATTCCGATTGTTTTAAATTTAATAAAATGAAGCGAAGTGAGGGCGGGTCGCTAGTTTAGAATATTTTAATAACATTAATAATTAATTGTCATTGAATGACTAATGTTCTAGAATAGTTATATATTTATTTTGCACGCCAAATGTGACGAGCATGTGCTTAGCATCTATTACTAGTCACATTGCTAATAACTTATTTGATTTGTCTTTTTATAATCATGTTCTTCTCTTATTTCGAAACATTTTCAAGTGCTTTATGTGGTCGTTGCAGACCGTTTTAAATTATGCACGCACTGAACACACCGTAGGGATTTTCGGCAATTGTTTTGGTTCTCGCTGCCCACGTTTATTGCGGCTTCGCGCTTTGTGCTATGTTCGTTGGTATTTAGCGGATATGCGCGTGACGGCTCGTCACGGGCGCGAGATAAGTCAGCAGTATCTGCTCGGCGTTATCTATGCTTACAAGCTGCGCCCGCCGCGTACCGTGTTGTAAACTAGACACATTTCACCTGAGAATGTGTTTATAATTTCTACGTTTAGCTTTAACAATTACATTTATCTTCCTAAATATAATAGGTTAATAGATTGTAGTTAAGTTAACATGATATATGACTTGTTCAACGACTAGAGAAAAAGCAAATTTATATAAAAAAAACCCTTGGAATTTAGATAGATATGAGTCTTCGAGCATTTGCGATGGGGTCATCGCCGTCTTTGTTACACAGCAACATCACTAAGTTTGTTACAGTGACTTAGTAACAAAGTCACAATAACTTGAGTTATCACGGTCATCACTGAATTTGTTTCTTCTAACCTCTATAAAGCTATATGCTCAAGCTGATGCTAATAATAAAAAATAAAGCAGTACAACAGCTAAACCTTGATTTGTTTCACATTTCTGAATGGTCAGCCAGATTTGGTGTAGCAGTAAATACATCTAAATGCCCATCAATTATCTTGGGCAGTTCCAGTCGTTTGTGTTTGGAACACTGTTGCACGTATTCTTTACAATGAAAAAGCCATTCCTTACTCCACACAAGTTAAGTACCTTGGATTGGTCATCGATAGCCCACTAACTTGGGTCCCCTTTATAACTGAGGTATGTCGGAATGTCTCTCTCTCCGTAGCCTGTACCGCTTCAAAAAATTGCTGTCATCTGGCACTGAGGCTTGTTGGTGGATGCACTTATCTTGCCCATTATTGATTACGCAGATGTTTGTTACTCTAATATTAGTCAAGACTTTCTTAACAAATTGGATCGTCTTCTTAACAACTGCTTACGTTTTACTTTTGGTTTACGTATATTAAATACGACCGCCCTAAAGAGTCAAATACTCTATTTAGGTAAATTCTTACCAAATATGTTTGCCTTTGTTTTCTGATTTCTTTGAAAAACACGAGAGAACTATAACATCTGCGTGTGGTGACGCCTAAATATTCAAGTTGGCACGCATCAGGAGTCAAAATTATGGCCATTAGAAGATAATATAAGTTTAAGTAATACTTAGTCATTTGACTTTTTAATTTCTTTAGTATAAAGAGTGAAGCAGTACACCTAATAAGTATCAAATAGCAAGTAATAAAAAACTTTCCTTATCTCAGATAAGTGGAAGTGATCATCTCTGCCTCGTCAGAATTCGCGTCGCGTCGCGTCGTCGGAACAACGCGTGACTTTTAGTGCGAGCTGAGATGGCGGTTTTAATGGTTCTCCGTCGAGTTGTAATATTGTGAGCGAATGACTGACTTGTGACAGGTGTAACGTGACCTGAGGTGAGAAGCAGCGCGCCGGTGCCGAGTAATGAAGTCGTGACGCGTGGGACGTGGGCTGTCACTTTATATGATCTAACATGTTAATGTTTACTACTAGTGCTTTCAACATAATTATTATGAATAAAAAGTAAGGTATATCGGGGTTCTGGTTTTTAACAAAAGGTTAAAACCAGGAAATTAAGGTAAATTCTGTTTGATGACTGGTATGCGGTGACATCCAAAGGATGCCACGATCAGTGGACTGTTTGTTATAGGTATAGGTATAAGTTATTTAGGAAATGTAAAGTATGCGCCTTAACTAAGCAAAATGTGAAACGGTACCTGTTTTTTTATTTATTAAAATAAGTCATTAATTTATTAAAGTCAGACGCACATAGATTCCACCTGATAGACATCCGCAATACATGCCAACGTCAGTCCAGAATGACAATCGTTGGCACGTTTCCGACTGCACTACCTGCCTTTGCATATAAAGACATGGATGTGGAGAAAGGGTTAGGGAAATGGGGAGGGATAGGGTAGGATTTGATGAGAATGGGCTCCGGTATAGCTTACTCAATACCGAAACACGTACGTACATTGGGGAAATACGATTAACTGGGAAATGCAGTATATGTCTGTGAGAGAGGGGTAAGGTGGCCAGTCGAGTGCGTCCAGCGGCTGTTGGTTAGCAGCGTGCACCCTCCTCTAAATCTTAAATTAACTCAAAAATGTAACTCGGTTTATACTCGTAAGTACAAAAGACAAACATAGCAAAAATAGGTGACTGTGATTCCTTGCCCTTGGTGAACAGCCTATGAAGGGGGGACCCTCCTTCATAGTTTTGCTTTTATACAAGTAATTTAATTTTAAGCGTAATATTATTTTCATGACGTCATATTTATCGTTACGAAGAAATTCGATGAAGAATTAAAGTTACCGACATTGCTCAAAGAATCAGCAAGCTGAAATAGGAGTGGGCAGGCCATATAGGTGTGCCGCAGGACCGGTGGGGGAAACGAGTCCTCGAATGGGGACCATGTACCTTCCGGTCAGGTGGACGGACGACTCGAAGAAAGTCGCCGGCAGTGGCTGGACAAGAAAACCGGAAGACCGTGTTTGGTGGCGGTCCTTGGGACAGACTTGTATCTAGCAGTGGTGAGACATAGACTAATAGTATGGTGTGGTAATAGTTACCGTCTTGAAAAATAAGTAACCGTTTTCTTTTAAGAGTACAAACGTTGTTACACAAATTAGATGCATTAGGAATTCAATTTAGGTGTTCCGCATTAATCATGATTCAAAATAGCCCAGTAGTCAAAAGAGAATAGCTTCAACTTAGTGTTAGTGCCGTGACTGTACTCCAAATGGATGTCGAGTGCAGTTTTGGCACAGAAGCAATTCGTATCGGCTTTTATTCTTTTTCTCTCTGCTTTTCTGATAGCTGCTCGTATATCGTAGGTTGTATGTAGGTAGTCATTAAGTCTGTAATAGGAACTAGGCAATCGGCTCTCACTGTGTGAGAGTATTTATTCACAGACAAGAACATCTCCTATTTTGCAGAGGTAGCAGATCGTATAACACTCTAAGTTGAATACTCTACATAAATATACGTGTCACCGATATAACGCAAAACCTATAACACGTCTAACCATTCTTGGGAAAAATAAAATAATTTTAGGGAACGTCATCAGTACGGGGTAATGACGGGCGGCATGGGCAGTGCGAAGCACGGATGAAACGGGCCAAGTTAAAAATATATACTAGAAATGAACAATAAGTTATGAAAAAAAATATATTGTAACAACTGGTAGAATCGATTCTACTCTCTATAATAACCTATTTTAAGCTTCTGCAGCTATTTCAGCTTCAATTACACGTTGTTATGAGTATCATCAAGTGGCGCGAATTCGCCAGGGAGAGCGAATATCGCCTATGTCTAAACGAAGGAATTATCGCGTGCCCATTCGAATATCGTTATCGCAGGCGGCAGCGAATATCGTTTATATATGAATACTGAATAGGCCTTTAGGCCTTTGTTAGCGTGGAGAGCGGCGAGCGGTGACATTAGTCTATAGGTTTAGGTATATGGAAGTGGCGCGGCTCCGCTGCCGATGTGCTCTCCACGCCAACGAAGGCCTTATTACGAGAGTCCTGTTACAACTGAGTGATAACAATAATGTCAGGTATCAAACTGATGCAGATGCGTCACGATCTGGTAGGTAATATTGACTGGTCACACGACGTTGATTTATATTTGTAGATGTGAGGGAATATTGCCACTTCTGATCCTGTCACAAGAAATAATAATTGTGGAGAGTATCGATATGGGAAGAATACATTTATCAAATGTATGGTTCACCCATTATCCTTTATTTCAAATTTTGCCGTGCTACAATACTGTCGCGTGTGACACGTATGACTGTGACGTGTAATTAATGAATTATAAAAATAAAATAGTATAATGTGGTCGATGTTTGTTTAATGCTCCCAGATTAAGAATGAAGGATAGTGATTCAAATTCTTGTGATATTGTATGATTGTATAGTCTTGATCAAAAGTTGTTATATGAATATTGTGTTAATTGTTACAACCCAGGCCATTGATATCGCTTATTTCATTACTATTGCCGAGTGGTTCACGGTCCCTATGTATTGGATTTTCATTATTGCGTCTAGTACTTGACCAGCTACGTGTAAGCAACGATAAAACGACCTTATGTGCAGCGTAATAAGAATGAAATCGGAAATTAGGAAAATGAGCAGCGGGCCGCGGGATCTCGGCCACAGCCGAATTGAATTACTCGAATGAAGTTAACTCGCTCTCACCCAGTTTGCGTAATTGTCGAGCGAACAAAACTTTCTGTGCTGCTTCTACGTGCATTTCCATTTGGCTTTGGCGAATGGCTTTCCATTTGGCGAAAAAATATATGAGTATTGTGAATTGTCATCGGTCCTGCGGCAAACACCTGCCACTGCCATTGCCATTGCACTCCGCTACTTATTTTTGTACGTTTAAATGAATGAAGTTGTACAACTTCATTCATATTATTCAACATTCATATTATTCATTCAACTTCGACATTATTTATACGAAGAAATATATTTTTTGTTTTGTAGCACCTCGCAACGTGCCTCTGTTCAACCCAAAGGTTGCCTGGTAGAGAATGTCTCTAGGGATTAAGTTCGTCTTTTATACGACTAAGAGCAATAAAGTTATTTTTTAATATGTAATATACAATTAGTAGTGTATACATAGGTCACACTGAAAATTTACAGAAACGGCCACTTACATAAACAATATTTAAAAAGCAATTACAATATTTGAAAATGGAACTCTTGGAGAATAAAGTTTGTTTCATCTAACAGTCATTTGACTTTTCATTTTGGTGTCATTTACGTGTCTGCATTACGACGGATTTAACTTGTGAAAATTTTCCCTGTATGATTTTCAACGATTTTAAGTGTAATTTCGCAGCTCAGCAGAGCCTCGCTCGGCTTTAAACTGCTTTTGGCGATGAACCACCAAGCAAGGCGATAATTTATAGCTGGTTTTCAGAATTCAAACACGGTCGTGTCAATTTCAATGACGAATTTGTAAAGGTCGCCGTCCACCGCTGTCAGCAACAAAAACATCGACGCTGTGCGCCGCGTGATCGAAACAGACAGGCACGTGACCTATCATGAGATTCGGGCATCCTTAGGCATAGGCATGAGTCAGATACAATAAAGCTTACACACACATTTGGTTGTGCGAAAGCTGTGCTCGCGGTGGATCCCACACAATTTGACTGAGGCTCATGTGGCATCCTCCATACAGTCCCGACTTGGCACCTTGTGACTTTGTGACTTCATTTTGTTTGCAAAATTTAATAAGAATAACCAATTACGCGGTCAACGATTTTCATCCTCAGAAGAGGCTCCATAAATGTTATGGAAATTGGTTTTATCGTATAAAAAAGTGTATTGACGCTCACGGGGAACATTTTGAGAGAACATTTAATTTTTTCTTATTCATTCCGGAAATTTTCAGTGTGGCCCTCGTATAATGCGAGATTTTTCGTACAACTTTGTATATAAATACTACTCACATTAAACGCGAATCAGAAAGAATGTGGTTTACATTTACTGTACGCTGTTCTAATGGGCTGCCAAGCGCCGCGACAGGTGACATGTTTAACGGTTCATTGCAACATCGTAAACACAGCGTTCGAGGAACGTAAACAAATCAAGGTCAATAGGATCAGAGCGCGCGTGCCCGTCGCGAGGCGGGCGAGAGTCCCATTGTTGTCATTAGAGCGCGTGATAAGTCTCGGCACGCGGCGGGATGCCGGGGGAGCGCGACGCGAGGGGGAGCGAGGACAATGGGGGTCGCGGGGACACGGGCCATCGGCACGCGGGGCACGTCGCGCACCATGGGGTTATAACTCTTATTACGGCACAGGTACGCGGACCACTCAATATTGGATTATTGTTGTGAATAAATCAATAACGAGGTACGCGACAGACTGACTTATAGCTCCGTAACTCTAGCCACAAAATAAATATTTGCTCCGAATGAATATTATGCTTGTATCCATCTTTTTTATTATGATGTATGCGGAAATGATATTAGGTTAAGGATTACGGAAAATGTTTATAGAGACAATAATAACTTGTGTGTTTCACGTGTCCTGTCTTTGATATCTTTTGCTAGTATAGATTTAGCATTTTTATACTAACTACAAAGATCAACAAAGCAGCGAGAAATAATCAAAGAGAATTGTTTTCAATTACCCGGGGAAGGCAGGAAACTTAGATAGTAATAATAACACATGTAAGATAAAAGTATGTTATGTATGAGTATATTTATTTTATTTGTTTATTTAAAGTTTAGTGCACAAAGAAATATTGGACTATTAAGTCCGTGCCTAGTGGCATTATCTGCCTGTCAACTTTTGATTAAACAGAAATACGAAGTGCGGTGCATCGTGCAATCAATAAAAAATGACTACATACAATACAAATATATAAGCTAGGTACACTAATACATATAGTACAATATGTATAGAGTAAGGTTCGATCAACAGATTAGACAACAATCTTATCTTACATGTGTCTTTATAAAATGTTTTTATTAAGTAGGCGCACAGTTGATGTAACTAAGATTTTTGCGCTTTCCACACATAATATCTATTAACGGGTTATAATCCGTTAGTAAATACTAATCAACGAGTGTGTTTTTTTTATTAATTTCACTCGACATTTCGCTCAGTTTGCAGTACGAACCGTGCGTAGTGTCAAATTACGCACATTCAAATAAGAAATGCGTCTCCCTGAATTTAACTTTGACATTCTTGCCATTTTAATTTTACGGTTGGAATACACTGCAATAATGAAATAGTTATTGAATGATAAGTATTTTTAAACTAGCTGACCCGACAGACGTTGTCCTGTCTTAGCTATGAATATTCAATTCGTACTCGAATAATTAAGAAGAAAAAAAAATTCAAAAACATAGTGTTTATTGTTTATTGTAATGTAATGTTTATTGTAGCATTGTTAGTTTTGTTTTCTGGCGCGTAAATAAATAATGTTGATGGTTTTCCGACACGGGAAATGGCGACATACAATTGGCCATGTGAAAAACATGGATTTTCAAGATTGATGCCACAAACACTTAACGACTGCCCTTGCGATTTATGACTAACAGTAACGATTTTAGGAGGGGGAGAGTGCACGCTGCAATCCAACAGCCGCTGGGCGCGCTCGACTGGCCACGTTACCCCTCTCTCACAGAAGACTACCTTGAAATGTACTGCATTTCCCACTTTATCGTACTTCCCCAATGTACGTACGTGTTTCGGTAGTGAGTGAGATGTGCCAGAGCCCATTCCCATCCCATCCTATCCCTGCCCATTTTCACAACCCTTTCTCCAAATCCATTCCTATATTCCTATATCTCCAAAGGTAGGCAGCGCATCCGGGGGCGTGCCAACATTTGTCATTTTGGACTAATGTTGGCATGTATCGCGGATGTTTATGGGCGACAGTATCCACTTACCATCAGGTGGACTGTATGCTCGTCTGCCGCCTTAGTACATAAAAAAAAAAAAAAAAACGCAAATAAAAACACTCGTCTTGGCTGGGATGGACTGTGTAAAGACGTCCTAGTGCATCGGTGGAAAATACTTGTGGGTAACCTGGAACTGGCTGTCCTTTTTTCCGCCGTAGAAATTTCTTTGACGATTGATTCCAGGTATAATATCTTGGCATTTCGGAGTAAAGCAGCTTTCGGGCACATTTCAAAGAAGCTGGTCAATGTTGTCGATGTGGCCAAGTGAAAAACAGTGGGGTGTCTTTCATGTATAGCGAATGAAAAAATACGCCACATCGCTTCGTTACTGCTAACATAGCGGCCCATTTGAAATTGAGTGATTTCGTCGTTGGAATTTTCGGCAGCAACTCCGAACACAGCCATGTCACTACCTTTGTTCATGTACTTGCAAATGTATTTAATAGATTTTACGGAATGGCAAAATTCGACATTTATGTATGCTTTAAATGTCTTGGAGAGTAACGGCGAAAACGGAACAACCCAACGATTATCAACTTCAATGTCCTGTTGATTCACTTTGACTATTGTTGACCTTCCATTGTCATCAGTGGATCGGCGGCGATAAAGTGGATAACCATCATTTCCAGTAATAGTTTCTGCTACTAATTGTCTTGGATAGCGTTTTGAACATTATCCGTCAACCATACACGGAGAATTGGGATTTAATATTCCACAGGGACCATGAATCATATATTTTGTAACAACCTCATGTAACAATGGATCTTCTTCATTATCGGGAATTTCAGCTGATATGACATCATCGATTTCATTCAGTGTTATCCTCTCAACCAACTAAATGAGGATATGTGCATGTGGCAATCCACGTTTTTGCCACTCGACTGAATACATCGAACAGCGAGTCTCGCCGAACACACGATGCTTATAAATAAAATCCATGAGTGATTTTAATTTTTTTTGAACACCCTTGCGGTGATGTCATGGCGATCAATGGGTGATTGGCCAGGAAATAATTCTTGTCGAATTTCTGTCCACTGTGTATTACACGTGAACGTGATAAACAAATCTGGTGTGCCATAATGACGTACATACGACATAGCATCTTGAGCGTATTCATGCATATGTCGCGGACTTCCGACGTATGTTGCTGGGAGAACAGTCATTCTGCCGACATTCTGTGCATTTCTGTTAGCATTGATGGCATCCCGAAGATGAATGTATTCCTCGGAACGGAGTTTTGCCTGGTTCAACCTGATAAATGTCAATCGCTCAGTTTCAACTTTAACGTACATATCGTTTAACGTACTTTAACGCATATTGCTGAAATAGACGCCGACATTTTAAGATGTGATTGTCCTCATTTTCCCGAACCATCAGTCTGTATGAATAATAATTCATTGAACTAACTTTTTTGTTAGTTTCGACGCCTGTAAATAAATGTTTGTGTTAATAAGATAAAGTAACGTTGTGATTAAGGTAGTAAAACTAGATTGATTATTTACCTGTAACTGGATTGAAAACTGTAACTGTAATTGTAATGGATCTTGATTGAAAAATGATACCCATCTTCACCTTGCCAAAATAAGATAGGATATTGTAACGCATCATATGATCGATGTGTTTCGGACACACGCTGCAGTTGATCGTTCCGCCGATGTAAAACAATATCTCGGTTTTCTAAATTTTCACCCACGACGACAATAGCGACTTCATCAATTGTTGGCGCATTAAAACGTCTTGCGTATTGTCCTGCAGGCGTCTTATCGGCTCTGATGACAATTTTGTGATTATCAGATGGCATGCGGTCTAATGCGGTCTTGAATAATGCAACCAATTCGTTGTGTTGATGGAATAATGTTTGGAGTTGTTCCACAATTGGTATTTTCACTGAATTGTTGTGTGCACAACGCTGATCGATTTGTCTTGCTGAATCGCCCATATCCGATATCCAAATAAATTTGCAAAAATTTGTAGTCACTATCCGGCGTTGGCAATAAGGAACCTGTTCGATGATATATTTGACCCTGAATCTGCAAGGGTAAATAGATGTAATATAGGTAATTGTATAGCGAAGTGTTTGTACCGCCATGTGGCTGGCAAAATACGTTGGCAGCACTGCCATTCCCCCATCAACTTCTGTAAACACACTCACTTCTGATTGCTTTTGGCAATTCAGAGCTACCAACGTACTTTACACCATGTCAATTGAAAGCTGCCAACGTATTTTGAACCAGCCACTTGGTGGTAAAAGTTTATTATTTCTCATTATACTTACCTTGCAAGTAGGCATAAAATTATCTCGAATAACTTTTGTTGCGCCAAATGACGTCATTTGAAAGCAATTATTGTATTGCTGGATATGAGTCAAAAAATGTTTAGAATCTGGCCCATTTCCGGAAACCAATGAATGTAGTGGCTCTGGTGGCGGTACTAATGGCGTCAATTTGACTTGGCCACTGGCGCAACACAATCCAGGGGCTTCATTTTTAAACTTAAATGCCTTGCGATGTGGACACACAACGTTCATTGGTCCAATAGCAACGATTTGCTGTGAACTGTAATCGATTGCCACGTTATAATTGAATGCAGCTCGATGGGGATTAAACGCAACATTTCTACGTTGTTGATTTCGATTCCATCGATTCCGTTCAACTTCATTTCGCGTTTCGCGTTGCTCGTCAGTTTGACTTGCTCGTATATATCTTTGACTTGCAGCATTGCGAGTTCTGCGACCTAATTTGGTACGTTTAATGGGTGGCATTTTGAAGAACCAAAATTCAACTAAAAATAAAAAATTGACAAAACAGCACTTCTCAAAAGACTCACTGAACTAACTGAAAACTGGATAAACGTTCCGATCGAATGGACTGTGCACTAAGAAATGAATAAATGAATTTTTTGATCGAACCGATGCAGCTGTTAAACGACATTTGCGGCGCGCGAACTATCAAACGCGCGAACTGTCAAACACGCGAACTGTCAAACACGTGAACTGTCAAACACTCGAACTGTCAAACGCGCGAAGTTTAAATAGTCGTTAAGTTTTCTGAAATTTTCCAATTTTCTGCTCAATTTTCTTATTTTTTTTCCCGTAAGAACCTTCTACAGAGTATAAGAAAATAAAAAAAAAAGATGAATGAAATCGGTAAAGTCGTTCTCAAGTTATGGCGTGACCAAGGGAAATAGGGGTTAATTTTTATTTATATAGATTACACTTTTTTATACAATAATGAACAATATTATAATTAATTAACCGTACTATTTTAGGTAATATGTAATAAAATAAGGTATGATTTAATTCCAGGTAATATGTACGAGTGTAATGCAAAATTATCTGTGCCTTAACAGGGCAGTTCAATTTTATATTAATCAGTTAAATGTTTTACGACTTGCAAATTAAATAAATAAAGACGATTAATTAAAAAATAACCACCGTTGTAAGCGTTTAATCAAGCCATGGAGCTATCGTTAACCACTAACCTACTATCATATACGTATCTATATTAATTGAAATCAATTGGAACGTGTGTGTCGACGAGCGATGCCTCCACGTACATCACAGCCAGTAAACATTGCATCCACCTATACGACTGCAGGCTTTAATTGCCGCAAATTATACCCCCCCCCCCCCTTTTTTTCCTCTTTCGTCCCTTCTTCCCTCACCGCCACAGCCGCCGCCTCTAATGATCATTTTAATTCAACGCGACATAATTAAAATATATCAATTAATTATAGTAGGTACAATATTATTAAGTAGACACCAATTTCATTAATTTGCATTTTAAATTTCGTGTTTGTGGCAATTACTTACCGGCGACATTTACGGCGGTCGCATGAAATATTTATGTTAAAGTTAACGAAGTACCCGGCGATATATACTTACTTGTTGTTCACTTCTGTTGTTGTTCGTGTAAATTAAAATCAATTTAATATGTTTATGAATGTATTTCTATTGGAACGAAGTTCTTTTACGCCGCTTGCGGTAGGTGGAATTCGAGAGAAAATGTAACGTCACGTAAGATTTTTACCCCCCCCCCCCATATGCCTTTTTTCGCCTTTCTCTCGCTCGACACGGTGTGGTCGCGATTCTCACGATCGTGTCAGTTCGTCGGTATTCGGTAAATTTCGGTAGCGGGCCGATCGCTAGTTCTCTCCTCAGAACTATACAGATTTTATTTCGAATTAGGATGGAAAAGGATAGGATGGGATGGCGTTCCTGAATAATTCTGAATCTCAGTCCCTTTTGCCGATATACACCACACTGTTATCTCTTTGTTAGTGTTTGAGTGCTTAATTTTTGTATTGTGGTGTCTAATCTGTGTATACAAATAAATCTTCTTTTGTATTCTACCTTTCCTTTTTTTATTTAAATGAACTTGTTAAAATGTATAACGGCAGCTATTTGATAGAATGTTGGTGACGTCACTTAGATACTTTTTACTTACCTGTATATTTATAGACTTACCTGTACGTACTTTCAGGTTTGATTACTTTTCATTTTCATTCGGTTAAATTTTTCACATCGTTATTACGAAGTCAATATTATATGGATATGCAATAAAACGCGCGCAATAGTCACAGTGTAACAACGCAAGATCAAAGAGCTCAAATTGTAAACAAATGTAGTCAAACGGATGGCGTTGAACGAGCGTACAAATGATTCACAAATGATTCGCCGACGTCGTGTGTGGCGTCGACCGGCGACTGGCGGCGACACTCGTGTCGGAGCACTCATTAGCCGCCTCACACGCAGCAATTAAACTTAAAAACTTGTCGCGCCTTTACGACTTGTAAACAGCTCCCCCAACTGCGTTGTTATGGTAAAACAAACACCAATTTCCGCTGCAATACACTACCTACAGTGACGCGTCTAGTTCATTCGGCAGCTTTGTACACCACTTCAAAATGCTGACTAGAGAGATGACTAGAAATGAGTCGGTTATATCAAAGCGTAACTAAAAACGATTACGAGTCAAATAACATTTCGTATCGACATACCATGAAAACGGCAACTGATATCACAATAACTATAATGTATGTTATTCGCTTCGTCTCTTTTACATGAGCGAATGCACGAAATAGTTCGAGACGAAACGAATATATTAATGCAGAGGTTGGTTGACGTCTATTGTGTATCTTTTCTTAGTAACAAACCACGTTCTTTATATCGTTATTTGAAAACGGTTTGTCATATCGATATGAAAACGAAATATCGGTTACCAAACCGTTTGCATATAAAACCGATAACGCTCATCTCTAACGCTGACACGATTGTAAAAAAGTCCGGTCGCATTGCACCCACAGTAACAGTGACGGAGATTAAGTACGGCACGTAATGACGTTGAACAGTCGACCAGTCTCGGGGGAATAAGATGTCAAGGAGTACGAAGTGCTCCAAGTTAATCAGGAGAGTATAAATGAGGAGTACCAACTTTATCACTAGCTCTTAAAAATGAGACAATAAATAAGGGGAAAACATTTGAACCTCACATCATTATTACCCTTTTCTAAGAGTAACCTAAGACGTAATTCGATCCTAAGTCGCATGTTAAGCAGTAATTATGCAACTGCTGTTTGTGATAGCAATTGCATTGACATCTTTGGCGACTCCTTGCCGGTGTTGCAACGTGGGTGTGTTGGCACTATTGTAATTTTCTTCACAGTTTTTAACCTAATTTTTAATTCTTGAAGGCTTAAGTATTATTTAAATATTATGAGTGCACCTATAATAGGTTATGTACATTGAACAGATCTGTACGATTTGTTGTTAATTCTGTATAGTGGTGTACAACTGGCGAGCCTATTTGAATAAATAAAAAAATATACAATTTTAATTAGTTGAATGGTCACTTAGTGTCCTATCGGCTGTGAACTATGCATCATTAGAAATGATAGAAGTTTAGCGGATCATGGAGAGTTATCATCGTTCATAGATGTAAAAGGGAAAAATAAAACTGTCATAGAGCGTGCGGTAACTCACTCACTCACTCACTCACTCACGCATCAATGAGTATGGTGAAATAGATCGAGATAACTGCAAATGTAATAAGTAGAAATTACTCGTACATAAAAGCACTTTATATACGTCTTAGTATAGTAAGTATAATTAGACTTTGACACATGCCCGGTCATGAAATATTGTTTTGACAATACTGATAATCCAGGAGAAAATGGAACTAGTGCGACTTTTTGCACCAGTAGTTCAACCATTAAAACAAAATAGCTTCAATTGAATTACTGGGAAAAAATCTCACTAGTACAATAATTGACCTGATCAATTGAACTAGTGGGAATGTAGGAGCTTAACGTAAACATTTTAAATGTTAGGCGAACAATTCCACGCGCTCGTGTTTAGTAATCACTCGGTTGTCATGAGCGGAGAGTGCGCGTGACAAATCTATCGCGGCGGCTCGCCTTCTGACTTCGTACATATTTCACCCGTGGCTGTGACTTCGTACATATCTCTGACATCTCTACAAAGGATTCCGCAATGCTTATTTTCGACTCCATAAAATACGAAGAATGTACCGTGATCCCCTGTTTGGGACCCCCTCTATTATTTCCTGCGATCGATAGGTTAAGCGGTTGAACGACTCCCCGGCGCCCTATCCGCTTTTTAAACTCGAGTGATATTTAGAATCAGAACAAAGTTCAATAGCAATGCGTAACATTAAAGGTTTATGTAGTACTTGGGCGAGCGTCGATATACATGTACGTTCATAGTAACCTATTTATGTAATGCCTTATGATTTTGATATATTCAAAACGTTCATTTATTAATTATTCCAATGCTAATTTTTATACAATCTTTTACGATACAGCGATGATCTTCATCGTATCGTATAAAATGAATCTTTAAGGAAATTGGATTATAAGCTGTCTCATAATATAAAGCGGAGGAAACAAAAGGGAAAGAGAAAAATGTCCGACGAGATGCAACTGACAATTGTGGCGATGCCTCACCAACGTTCTGATTGGTCAGAATTAAGAGAATTTGTCATTCTGGACTGATGTTGGCATGTATCGCGGATGTCTATGGATGACAGTATCCTCGTGTATCAGGTGGACTGTATGCTCGTCTGCCGCCCTTTTTCTATAAAAAAGAATAGTTTTTCCTGAACTTTAGAAAGTTAGTTGATTTTGAATTAGTCTAAACTTGGATGGAGGGGGGAGTGCACGGTATCCCACAGATACTGGGCGCACTCGACTGGCCACGTTACCCCACATCCACAGAAGACTACCGTAAAGTATACTGTATTTCCAACTTTATCCTGTTCTTCTAATGTACGTACGTGTTTCGGTAGTGAGTGAGATATGCTAGAGTCTATTCCCATCCCATCCTAAACTATCCTCCCCAGCCCTTCCTACAAATCCATTCCTATAATCTCCAAAGGTAGTCAGTGTAACTGGGAGCGTGCCGACATTTCTCATTTCGCCAACATCAGTCAATGTCGATGTTTCGCGGATGTCCATCAACGACAGTATTCAATTACTACCAGGTGGACTGTATGAACGTCTGTCGCCTAATAAAAAAACCATAGTTTATCAAATATTGTTGGGATATTTACAAGTGCGGTGTATGTGTGTGTGCAGACTGCGTGCACCTGCAACTGTACCGCGACTCGAAGGCACGGTGGGGAGGTGCGGCGACGAAGGCGTCGCTCTCGCTGCAGCAGTACCTGGGCTGCGAGGCGGGCTTCACGCTCGACAAGCACTCCAACACGCTAGCGCTCGTCTGCAGAGACCTCGTCGCCATACTCGCCTTCGAGACCAGGGAGCGGCTCATACAGTGGCAGGTTTGTCATCTTTAAGGGTATTTACTTTAAATAAATAGATGTTAAGAAGTAACGATATCATCGGTTACATTTAGTAAGTACTGTTTAAATTTCAAGCTCTCATCATCTTATTCCAACAATAAAAATTCCTGCTCACTTTTGGGAGGAAGAGTGTGCATGCTGCAATCCCATAGCCACTGGGCGCACGTAGCTGATTAATTTACCAATCTCTCACAGAAGACTACCGTAAAATGTACTGCATTTGCCACAATTCGGTAGTGAGTGAGATATGCCAGAGCCCATTCCCATCCTATTATATCTCTCAGAAATTTCTCAATCTCTTTTCTCCAAATCCAGTCATATACGAGTATCTCCGAAGATAGGCAGCGCATTGAGGGGTGTGTCAGTGTTTTTTTTACTCATTTTCAAAGATATAGGCTACAATTTGAGTAAGTGTAGTTTAACAATGTAACTAAGTTGTAGGCTTATTACGAACTAGTATTATAAAACCACAATTAATAAAGATTAATTATGTCTATGTGTGGTGTGTGTGTGTGTGTTGTTTAAGCAGTGTGTAGTGGTAGTGGTTATGTGTATATGGTTAGTTGTTGGTTATGTGTGTTAAGTTTGTCATTCTCGATTGAAGGACTGGACGGGCTGGCAACGCTTGCAAATTGGCGACATCGCAAAGCCGTATTCAGATCGGTTATCAGCAATACAATTTCCTAGGTTTTGTCTGGTAACGCTATTGAAGGTGTAGTCATGGCTTTCCAATGAGGTATGACTCTAAATACCCGCCTCATAAATAATACCTATAGGTATAAATAATACAACATAATAATACCTAAATAATACACAATAATACCTCATAGTACTTCTCTCATAAACAAATGACAGCACAGGACAGCAGAACACATGTCTTGACCACAAGTCTTGATGTCTTGAAAAATAACATTATACTATTAGGTACGCGTTTTTAATCTTCCAAAGCAATCTTATATGTTTATATTGGTGGTAATCTGTACTTTAAATTTAGGTGAAGGTGAGCGCGCACCTGGGCGAGCCTCGCCACTACCTGGTGCTACTCGGTAATGCGGGGGCGAGCGGCGGCAGCGGGAGCGCTAAGCGGCTCCCGCCGGGACCGGCGCGACTGCACCTGCACGACCGGCGGTTCGCGCTCACCGCTGGAGTCCCGCCGAGGCTACTCGGCATCTGGGAGCTGGCGCACCTGAGGTGATTCAGAGATGGAACATTAGGATTATAGTTTTAACGTTAGCATTATTTTTCTTTTCATATATGGCAATGGTGCAATTAGCAATTAGCAGTAAGTCCAGAAGACACTCCGTATGCTTGTAGCAGGTTTACTAAGGAAATTAGATTTGGACTCGTTGGAAGCGCACGAAAAACGCTGTCTTATGCTTTTAGTTGATTTTAGTTGATTATCACAAACATTACGCACAAAAAAACACTGATGAACTGCGAGATCACTATTAAAGCACAAAACCCACTACACAAATTTTATAGTAATGAAACATAAACATGCATTCTCTTCTCGATATTTAAAGTAATTCCGTAAATACTACTTACTACCGGTACTACACCAAGTAGTAGTATCTAACGGCCGACGAAGACTTCGCCAAATAGACTTTTCGTTTCAATAAATAAAGTTGATTGGAATGAAGTATCATTTCATGTACAAGAGGTTTCCAATGTGCTCAAAGTTCTCTATAGAGTGCTCCAAACAGTATTTGCACCGAAGGCGGTAGATAAATTCCATGTCGAAATATTTTATTTTGTATTTCGATTAAGTAAACTTAACGAGATGACTACACACTTCATAGAACACTGAGTAATCCTCTCCAATATCGGATAGACCTTTGTAAGGTCGTACACCACACAAGATCTTCTGCATTTCTCATCTAATTACTACCTGCAACCTGCAGCTTTCTTTAAAAGTTGTCGATGCACATGCGCACGATTTGCACTGTGCTGCAAATAAATGACATCCTTATTATGTGCAGTATTATCTAATTATGCTGCATTGCACATAATTAGGTAATACTGTGACAAAATATTATCAAACGTCCTCATTTTATTGCTATGTTACATATTGTTAGTCTCAGAAGCTGTTATTGAAACTATTTTAGTATATAATACTTCGCATAATTATGAATTGGTGTATTTCGATGTATTTCCACTTAATTGTTTTAACAAAAGGCGGACTTAATGCTATAAAGCATTTACTCGGAGCCAACCTGGGGGCTATAGTGGTGGTTTGGTACGTGTAATTATATTACTAACACTAAGAGACAATTAATTTATAACAACCAAGCACACTGGTCGCGACAATGTCTCCGTTGATTGCTCGCCGCGTGTGGGCGCTGCGCCAAAATGTCCACATAACAAACCTCTCCCCGTATAACAGTTTTAATGTTACGATCGTAGTCTTGCTTAGTTTTAACCAGTCAGTAGTTTAAAACCATCTATCAACCAAAATATAGAGATTTAGGCATTATGGCCCTAAAAAGGAAACATTTGCAAGTCGGTCAAATTTACCACCTGCTAATTTAGTATGTCAATTTTGTGGTAAAAACCACTAAGAACGCATTACTGATAGTTTACCTTTTCTTCAATTACTGCGATATTTTTGACGTAACGGTACCTATTATCAAAATCCTCAACGACGAAGAATAAAAGTTGCCGACACATCTTAAAGAATCAGCAAGCTGAAGTGGCAGTGGGTGAGCTACATGCCGCAGGACCGATAGGGTAGACGAGTCCTTGTATGGACTCCATGTACCGGGAAGTGCAGTGTGGGACGCTCTCCGGCCACGTGGACTGACGACTTGAAGAATGTCGCCGGTAGTGGCTGGATGAGAAGAGCTGCAGACCTCGTGTGGTGGCGGTCCTTGAGAGAGGCCTATATCCAGCAGCGGAGAGACGTAACCTGATGTTATGGTATGCTATGGTTTTGTCAATGTCAAAAAATATAAGAAATATAGAAATAACTGAAAGACAATACATTTTATTTATAAACCGAAATAGTATTAATGAAGTAACATTTCGCGGTAAATGTGTTTGATAATGGATTTTAAATAAATAAAAAAGCAGACTTAATAAATAATTATTTCTACCTACTCGTTTATCGTGATAGTAACATTTAATTTATTCCACTGGCATCGCTCGTGTACACAGTTATGTCACAAAGAATTATCCATCTATGTATTGTGGTTGATCGATGTTTAAAACGGGAAGTAAGATAATGTTTATGATGCAGGCGATACGGCGTGGTGGAAGGCAGGTTTTGCTTCGAGGGCGGCTCCCACTGCGGGAAGGGCGAGGGCTTGCACGTACTCATCACCGACCAGGCTCAAGAGATTTCGCACGATTTCAATCTGGCTGCTCAGGGGCGGCTGTCGCCAAAGAGGAGGCCGTTAGGTGCTAAGAAAAGTGAAAGTGGTAAGCTTTAATTAATAAGTTCCTTTTTTTGCTTTTTTTTCATATAATATAATATACCTTTTATTATTCTGTCATAAGTTGATTACTTGTTTCACTGATTAACCCTCATACATGAATAAGACTTACCAAGACAAGACTTGGCAACGAAACAAGACCCACACCACAACCCACATCGAGGTCGGCCAATCTTTATTGTTACAAGAAATTAAAAATAAAGTTTTTAATAACGTTAAGTACAAGAAATTAAAAATAAGGATAGAGATGTTAACATCTGTTACAAGCAACTATAGGCATCTTTGTTACCACTATTCAGTTTCTGTATAAATTTTATAATTTTTTGTACGTTATTCATAGGCGTAGAAAGTCCTAAATCTCACAAGGCATATCGACCCGATACGCGCCTGTCGGAATTGAACACGATAGATAAGTCCTTACCACCGATGGAGCTCCGTCTTTATGAAGATCCCTGCATTGGTGAAGAAAGTGGTGCGATTTCTCCATACTGGCCGTCCACAGAGCGAACACACTTCCAAGACATGGGGCTCGGTGACACCGCGTCCGTCAACGAGACTATGGAAGGTACAGATTTATTTATTAAGTTTGCCAGAATTTTTACACTAACACATATGTATGTTAGATAGATTTTTATTTCACACACACAAGTGATCGTGTAACATGATTATTTATTATTCTAAAAGTCGTTAAAACACATATTAGCAAACAAAAACAAATAAAATTAAATTAAAACAAGGCAACAAACCGGCGCGGTCCGCCGCGACGTGCGCGTCCAGAGCGCGTCCGTGTCAGCACAAGCTGTATACCGTACAAACAGCGTACGGAACCAAGACGCGTGCACGGGTGCAAACGGCGGTGTGCGCCGCTGAACACAATTCTTGGGCCTATAGGGTGTGTAGATAAATATAATGTAAATTATAAATTATGAGAATGATCAAATATATATATGCGTATTGCGTATTACATTACAATATTTAAAATAGAGAAGACAAACACTTATATATATGTACAGATATACATAATATATAGAGATAGACAAATACATTTACATATTACAAGAAATACAAGAGATTACCAATGATAATAACATTTATTTCGAGCAACAAAGGCTCATAGTTACAAATTCGTAGATAACTATATTAAAGGTCCCACAAAAACAGTGGCGACTATTCTAGTCTGTCATTCGGTGGATTCTTGTGATGATATTTTTAAAATGGAATCAGCTTAAACGTGGGTAAAGAAATCTGGTGAGTAAAATTATCTTAGGAATGTTAGTTCAAGACAAATCTAGTTTGCAAGATTAATTAGATTTCACCTAGATAAAACTAGACGTAAGGAAACTTGCATATAGCATATAGTATATAGTATCTTGCATATAGCAATAAAAATATATACTGTGCCTGATAAAATGCAAATAATTTTGAAATTTTCATTTTATATACTTCGAATATAGGTACTGACTTACAAACAATATTGAAATATTACAACTTTAATAAACTATTACAACTTGCTATCGATGTTGATTTGTTGTGCTCGCGCACCCCGGGCACCCCGGGCACCCCGGCCGGGCCGCGCGGCCGCGAGACGAGCCCTAGCAACTTGTTTTTCTAATAAAGGAACTCAGGCCACTAATTAAGTAACCATTTTTAATTTCCTAACCATTTTATAAGCATTAGACCCACCCACCTAACACAAAGTCATTAGATGTAGAAATTGGGTATAATTTTTATGACATCTATGTATGTCTCTTATTTTATTTTCATGTATACTTGCATATCAGAAAATGTCAAATTTCCCTTGAAAATAAATAATAATTTAAACTTGAAATGGACTTCATCGTAACAATGCTATAATACAAAAGCTAAGAGGCTCTCTACTCATAAAGATATTTAACGAACAGGATAAAATATCCGCATGACTATTACAGATACGGGAACTTGGCATGGCAGCAACAATGTAACCCTAGAACGATGCATGAGTTGCATATCTAAACTCGGTGCATTATCCAGATCGTCCACGGCCGCTTTGACGCCTGGTGCTAAGCATTTCAGTCCCGCGTGGACAATGGAGGCTGTACAAGAAACATCACAAATAGGCACCGCTCCTGACAAGCTTTGTGAACGTGATATAGCACCCACGTATGCTAACAGAACTGAAGAGATGTGTAATTGTACAGATCGACCACCAGAAAGACCCCCGAAACCCACGAGACTAGAATTGAACTTAAATAAAAAACCGCAAATGCCCCTTCCGACACAGATCTGTAGTTGCGCGCATGTAACTGACGAAAAAAGCAAGCCGACAAATGTTGGACCTTATGAGAATTACGACGTACCTAAAGTTCCTTCTACAAAGGTAAATGTTTTACAACAGCTATACTCGTATATTTGCTTTATGTTTAAGGTTATAATAAATTCCTATTTTATTCTCAGGTTGATGGAGAGTATTATGACACCCCGAAGAGGCTTAAGGAATGCCTCACAAGTGATTTGTTTAAACTTACAAAGAATTCGACACCGAACACTTTGATATTAAAAAAGCCTTGCGGATGCCTACTTAGGTTTGGGCGAAGAAGAAAAGAGCCAGTGATTATAGACTCGGAGGAAAATTTTCAACCGACTAACTGTCCTTGTCAAAGGGTTACAGATTGGGCTAATAATTGGATCAAACTTCCTTATTGTAGAAAGGACATTTCCAGTGATAAGACGGTGCCAAATAAAGAAAACGTTATGCCAAATACAAGTGATCGAAATGCGCTTTACGCGACGATCGACGTCTCACGGAAAACAAAAAGAAAAGCGTATCGAAGTGAATGTCACGAAGATGTCACTCCAGACGGCCCACGCAGCATCGACCCGAGAGCGGTCGAGATTGACGAGGGGCCATTAGCTAATTACGAAAATCTCAATTTTGCGTTATCCTTAGAACATTACGAGAATGCGAAAGATTTACTACGGAAGGCGGGAATCACTCAATCGGAATTAGATGCGATCGGTTCGAACCTCAAACCAATTTCATTCACTATGAGGAATGGAAAGAAAGTGTGCACAAAGTGCGGTCACATGCAAACGAAAAGTGATGCATTAGATAATTGTGAAGCAATACCAAGTAGTACGAACGACGAGTATTTAATAATGGAACCCAATTGTATTATAGAAAACAATAAATTTGAACTTAATAAATCGTTGCATTCGGGTTACACACCGATGTCACCAATAAGCAGTCTCGCTTTTAGTACATTAAAACATCCCGCAAAGAACTCTATTAGCAGGCTACTAGAAGAAAAGTCAGCGAGTAACCCAACTCTGTGTGGCCCAACCGAAGAAACGCGATCAGCGACGACTAAAACGAACAATGCAGAAGTATTTGTGATACAAACATCTAAAGTGCGTACCGAAAAAATTGAATACAGAAAACGCTCCAGCTCTGCGGACTCATCGCGGTTTCTAGAAGACGTGAAAGAGTTCGACAGTAGCGTGGGAAGTCGCGGTTCCAACTCCTCAATAGAGACATTGCGTAACATGGCTTTGGATGGCGAAAGAACGTCTACTCCCTGCGACTGCATTGTTGACAATAAACACTCAGATGCAGATAGTTCAGAGGCATCAAAGGGTGCACGTGAAAAGGTTCGAGGTCTCCCACTGGCAAAGCGATCGTCCTCCGTGCCATGTAAAACGGGTGGTAACAGAGATTCTTCGAGCTCCAACGACTCGGGAGTGTCGAGTTGCTCGCTTCGGCCCGCGGCTGAATTGGTGGAATTTGAGTTACCATTGACTACTTCAGCGACTCGAAGGCACTACCGTAGCGCGAGACGAGCTGCTGCGTGTCTTCATGCCTCACTACCACGGCGTTCCAAGTCAACTGATCCGCTTCGAGAATTTGTCACTTTGCAAAGAATTCGAGTTCCAGCTAAGTCTTCATCCGCGGAAGCAGAAGTACCCGTACTGTCCATCAAACCACTCAGAGGTAGGCGTCCTTAAAATCTATATATAAATAAATTATGTACAAAGATTAGAACAAATATGTAAAACAATATATTTTACAGGCGTGGTGGACACTCACAGTACATCCAGCGGCACATCCGACATGTCAGATTACATCGAAACGCTCTCCATCTGCTCCTCGCATTCCTCTTCGGACACACCTGTTACTATGAGGTAAATTAGAATAATTCATTAATAAGGTAACTGAGATGCTTAAGGAATATTAATTGGTCTGGTTAAAAGGTAAAGTAATCGGATCAAAAGGTTATCAATTGAATTGAACTGTAAATGGCGTGCCGGCGGCAAAGAAGGCGGCAGACGAGCATACAGTCCACCTGGTGGTAAGTGAACAATGTCGCCCATAGACATGCCGACATCAGTCCAGAATGACAAATGTTTGCATATTTCTGGATGCGCTGGCTACCATAGGAGACCTAGAAATGGATTTTTTTTCCAAAGAGCAAGGATAGGGAAAATGGGAAGGGATAAGATGGGATGGCAATGGGCTCTGGTAAAATAAATATTACTTACGAGTAGATTGTATGAGTGTCGTGTGTATTGCGTCAGGGTGGTGCGACAGACGACGAGCACGCTGCGGCCGCGCTCCGGCAAGGAGTACCAGAACCTCGACCCGCGCCTCACCTCCGTGTATCGCGCCGCACAACACACGCACCCACATCTATACACTAATTTGCTATAAGACAATATTTACTATACAACAAGTAAAATTAACTAGGTATAGTTCGTTTTAGTCCTCACGAAGGCGGGTTGCGTTTAGTGGTTGTGTTTGTACATGCACATTGTTTTTGTGTGCGTACATTTGAGAACGCTAAGTTGGCCTCAAGTAACGTCAGCATGACCGGTCAGCAAAGTTTTTCAAAGTCAAAGCAAAGTTCACAAAGACAACAATAGAAAACTAATGACAGAGAGGCATGATATCCATATGTGTAACAGCCTTTAATGTCCCACTGCAGGGCACAGGCCTCCCCTAGTAAATCACTAGGGGGTTTCGGGTATCCACCATGCGGGATTAGTACGAATTGGTGGATACACATACTCCATATTTTTTTTAAATTTGGAGCATGCGGCTTTCCTCACGATGTTTTTCTCTCACCGCCAAGCTAGTGACAATTTAAAAAAATCAGATGTGACATTTAAATATGTACCTATGTAAAAAGGTTATTGAATACCACTTTCAAGGTTGGGAAATTGTATACATCGAAGAAAGTTACGTTTTAGTGGACACAAAATAATGTAGTGACACCATACCTTAAGAAATTAAATATTTACTGGAATCCTATATATATTTTTAAATTTATATTTTAGTCTGTTATTTTTTTCTGTAATTGCTGTAAATAAATGTCAGTATTATCTAGGCGATGTGTAACCATAAGCTCTTTTTATTATTATTTGCTGACATTGTTCTGTAAAACTTTCCTACAAAAATGTGATTATTATTGTCTGAAATAAAAAAAAACATTTAATTTAGTTACTGTCTATTCCGATTATACAACTACAATAATTGTTTTATTATTGTAGATGTGTGGTTATTGTAATAAAAATATTCTAAAGTTTAATTCGCTGACGTTACTTACATTCACACAAACAAGTGCACGTGTATTTACTTTGTACTACTACAAACATAGTTTACCCGCCTTCGTGAGATAAAAGGACTATATTCACACATATACACTTCACACAAAAAGATACTGTCAGATGGTCAGCCTCAGATGTTGATTATATCTTTATTGATACTATGTTTTGATATTGCATTTGATCTGATAAAAGTAAGCGTAAAATGTTCATAGCAGACCATTTGCATTAGTGCGATGATAAAGAAGGGCAAGGAATACTTCTATTAAATCTCAGTGTAGTCCTAAAATGTATTTCGTTTCGCTTGTCGTCTCAATATGGAAAATAATTTTTGGATCATTTATATTGTATTTAGATATTTCTTTTGTATTTAGTGATTGTGTAAATTCGCATTTTCACTTTCATCTAGTAGATGTATGTTCCGTCCACGGTTGTCGTTCGATGTGCCAAATTTTTATTTGCCTATGTCATCATTTTATTGATATTGTTCAAGCACATATATTAATTTTAATTTATATTTTATGCTGGCTCCAAGAATTATTTCAGAATGTTTATTCGTTTTGAATTTGACAGTTTTCATCACAATCAAGTAAAATACTTTGTGATTACTAAAATAATGAACATACGAGTAAATTATGTTCCTTTCAACTGACTGCCAAATACTGCCAGCTAAAGTTACTGAGTACTTGAACCGCTTGTAATTATAAACTCATAATTACGGAAAACTAAACGAATTACGAAACAGGTTATATAAAAAAAATGTTAATTTATATTCTTGTAATACACAAAATGGTATTACGTAGGTACACAGATTGTTAGCCTAAGATTTAACCAAATTATTATCTTATTTCTAGTCATTTATATAATAAAACCATTACCACATTCAATGTATATACTCGTAATACTATGTAAGTATAGAATTATGTAAATTTGTAATTTAACTAATCATTTATATTTAATCATTTTAGGCATAATTCTTTACAACGACTCTCTTGTCTCGACGTTGTTACGACGATGTATAAATATTTTGATATATGGAGTTTATCTTATCGACATTGAAGTCTGAAGTTTCCTACTTCTAAATGTTTATTTGTAAGCGACGAGTGATAGCTGTGTAGTTGCCATTAAGGATAACAAAACTCACTATAGCAATAAGCAGTGCAACCGAAGGTGATCCATTGTATGATATAATTATTTAAGGGAAATAATTAAATGAGCATCAAAAATACTGAAAGTGGCAGCAAACCGATGGCAGCAAATTTAAAGGTGGGTTAGGTTTAAGTTATCTGCTGACAATTATGAAACAGGAGTACCGAAGCGGGAATCCGTTGTCCTTGTGTAGACATTCTAGTAATTTCAGTTATTCAAAAATAGTTTGTTTTGTTGATCACGATTCGCTGTCCAATCAGAATTTTTTGCTGCTCATTTAAATACAAGCCATTATTTAATATATAGTAGTTGGTTAGTGAGAGCGCGGGCCGTTCGCGAGGCGGCTTCGAGCGAGGCGCGCCGCTGGGCCGAAGACTGGATTTGTAAGCAGGTTGTTTAGGCAGTACGCTAGCGAAGGAATTTATATAAAGTAATGTTAATAAACTTGAATTTCTGGATATATCTGTCTTTTCATTGAATTGAATTTAATGTTACATGAAACAATAGCAAAAAACACAGTAGATATTGATAAACATACCTATCAATATTTCAACAAATGACAAGTTATTTCTTACATGATACTATACTTTTATAAAACTACGTGTAAAAATGTGATCCTGAGTGTATTAATTATAATATGTAATAATAATACTGAATTTTAATGCGAGTACGTGCATGTGTGTGCGCATGAGTGTGCGTGTGTGTGGGTATAATATATAATTAGTGAAATAACACGATAGGAGGGAAGTCGAAGGGAAAAATATAAAGTGACTAATGAAGCATCCACTCACTCCTAACTAGAATTCCTTTACTTGTACTTCTTCGTGTTGTCTGATGACAAAGAAAAAATGAGTTTTTTCAGTGACGCGCCGTTGGTCTCGCGTCTCGGGGAAACATCTTAATTAGCGAGCGACGTCTCAGACGCGACTTCATAATATCCGCGTTTAGGGGCTCTCGAGAATATTTAATGAACGAGCGGCACTCCTACATAAAACCGAGCTCATTTAAATAACTGTTCTTTTCGTGATTTACGTTTAAGCAGCGCGGGTAAAGGTTTAGAAAACTGTGTTATATTAAGACAACTAGTTTCTACCCGCTAGCTTCGCTCGCGTGAATTACGCACGTGTAAAAGATTTTGGACACCCTTTCGGGTGTCCGAGCACCGAGAGGATGAACCCCACGGATGCACTCGATTTCAGCCCAGTCTTAAGACAATACTGGTAGTTGACTGTGGTCGTAATTGATATGTTTTATAGCTTATTTGACAACTATATCGACCGATTTATTATTTATTTATAGTAGAAAAATATTTTGAAAATATCTGAATAAGTTATCGTTAATTATGATATAGGTACCTATTCAAAGAATTCAAAAGTAATCTGGTAGAAACAGCGTAATAACAATTTTTATCAGGTACAGAGATTAATTAACAATGATACCGTAAATTAATATATCAATAGATGTAAATACAAATAAGCTGAAACGTGTGGATATAATAAATAAATAAATAAATAACGCCCACACTCAATGGCCCACACTAGGATTCATTGTGTCGTGGGTCCAGATACACATACAAAGACAAACACATCCCTCAGACCCGAACATACATGTCTTTTTTTTTATTAAACAAATGTATGTCCGACCGGGGATCGAACCCGGGACCTTTTGCACAGCCTGCAAGGTCGCTACCAACTGCGCCAATCTGTCGGTCAAATAATATAATAATAATAATAATAGGGTAGCGCAACGTAGCACACAACGTAGCAC
Organism: Sesia bembeciformis; assembly: GCA_943735995.1. Lineage (NCBI taxonomy): Eukaryota > Metazoa > Arthropoda > Insecta > Lepidoptera > Sesiidae > Sesia > Sesia bembeciformis. The sequence goes on from OX031038.1 coordinate 98,529, forward strand.
CGGCTACTTTCCTAGACTCCTCATATTATCGAACTAATATGAGGGGTCTAGTAAAGTGGTAGTTTTGCGACGATTTCATACAAATCTCTTTGCATCCAGTCTTGGCTGACCCCATTTGAATGACCGAAATTCTTCCTGCTCAAGACATGCGCTTTAGTAATGAGCAGGTCAAGTAGGTATGTCGTATAGAAGACGGGCATCAGAGCGTGAGCTGCTGGAATTGAGACCGTATTGACCAGGCGGACTGGTATAGGCAGACTGACCTTTTCCATGGTTCCACCAACCTCTCTTATTCAGTCTAAATCATCGCGGGAGTAGCGTGCTGTGCTTCGCGTGGACTCTGCAGTCGTTCTTGATTCTCTACAAATTTTAGTTATGGCTTATTGTTTTAACATTGTTCTGTCTTGATGTTACTTGATGGGGCTTGATGTTACAACCCGGCCGCCGTTCTGGATCGTATTTCCACTTACTGATGCTAACTTGTAAGTAGCCAAACTTGTAGCCAAATCTGTCAGATGGAAATCAATTCGCAATATTTTTTGGATAGGAATGATATTTTTTATAAAATTGAAATGGAAAATAAGTTTTAATAAAATCAGCTGACTAAATTCTTGATAAACGTACAGAAGAAGAAAGGAGATGGAAGTGAGTTTGCTTTTCTCTGAAGTAAAATAAAACAAAAATTATAAGAAACGAGTTAAAGTTTGAAATTACTTTGTACAGTTAATAAAAAAACAGGTTATTTATTTATTTATACACTTCATTGCACATTATTGAGCACAAAAGTGCACCACCCATTGTCATAGTGACGTCACAATGACCTGACTAAGGGCGAGGGAAAGGTCACAATGGCCGGAGCAGCGCGACACTTTTTCGTTCGTGCTCAACCAAGAAGGACGTATCTCTTAGAAATTATATTTTAGTCGTGTTAAAAACTTAATTTCTAAATTATTAAAATTGGGCATTATTTTTGTCAACAATATTTTTTTTTTAAATTAATCTATTTATTTGTAAGACTATAGTATGTACTCATGTTTTTTAATAGAAAGAAGGTGGCAGACGAGCAGACACGCCACCTGGCGGTAAGTGGATACTGTCGCCCTTGGACATCCGCGATACATGCCAACATTAGTCTAGTTGCCACACCTCCAAATGCACTAGCTACCTTTGGAGATTTAGAAATGTATTTGGAGAGAAGGTCGGGAAATTAGAGATAGGTTACGATAGGATAGTAATGGGCTGTGGCATAACTCTACCGAAACACTCACTCACTGTCGAAACACGTATGTACATGAACATATGTACATTGGAGAGGGTACATGAAAGTGGGTAATGCATTTTATAATAGTGTTCTGTGATATAGTGGTAATTCGGCCAGCCGAGAGCGACCATGTAGGATTGCAGCAGGCACCCCTCCCCCCCTCTCACGTTAGACCGACGAATTAAAGAAGTGGTTGAATGAGAAGAGCCGTGGATCGTGTGTGATGGCGAGCCTTGAGAGAGGCCTATATCCAGCAGTGGAGAGACATAGGTTGATGGTATATTATGGCAACAAGTGACAATATTTGGTTTCGTCTGGGCGCACTCTTTTACAAGCCTTATCTAATTTATACAATGAGGCTTTAAAGAAACCATGAATAAGTTTTATTGTGATTAGTATTTATTATATTTGATTATACATTACAATTACGATCAAGCGCGGAGAGCGATAAAGTTATTCGTTAAAAAAACAAATACGAATACATTTAGTAATAATATTCACCCGCTTCAGTGTCCACTGCTGAACTTGGGTCTCCTCATACACATTATTTTGACCATGGGGGACCATGGCCGTAAAATGCGACGCTAGCCAAGCGGATTGGCGAGTCCACTCTTTTAGAGCTAGTGTATTTCCTCAGCGTTTGTAGTAGCCGCTTTGTTATCCTTAGTCGCCTTTTACGACACCCACGGGAAGGGATGTGGTGGTGCTATACTATAGCCGGCCATCACTACAAAGCACAGTGAGCTATTTTGGTAAGTAATAAATATTTTTATCAAAAGAGTTAGTCTTTTGGTAAAAATATTTATTAATAAATATTTGCAAAACAACATTATTTTTTATCTTTGACACCCTGATTATAATTTCAATGATTGATGTGGACTTTTGACATCTCTGTTAGAAGGATAGTATGAAAGATAACAAAAAATTAGCTCCATTGGAATTATTCCGAAGTTCGAACTTCGTTATGTCTATAATTACGCAAGAGTGCAGTTCTCGACTTCATAGTGCATTTGATTCTGAAGCGCCACGTACGAACGCTAGTAGTTTGTACGCTGAATTCAATCGTGTTCGTGTTTCTCTCCACTTTTCAATAATTATTTAAGTGTATATTTTTTCGACCACATAACATTTCAAAGAAACTGTGCAGGATGTTATTATTTATTATGTATGTTGTCATTATATAGAAGGTTCATTAATTTAACAACAAATGTTCTCTAATTTATTGTAATGGTTAAGAACATAGACAAATATAAAGTAAACTATTTTGATATGAGAGCGGGCGATGACTGGCCAGCGGCCAGCGGTCACCGCCGAGCACAGGACCCACACAAATCACTACATTGAAAAAGTTATGTTATGAAAAACACCTAAAATAACAATTTCAAAAACAATACAATATTCGTAATAGATTATCGCACTGTGACTACTGTGACTACTGTGACTACTGTGACTACTGTGACTACTGTGACTACTGTGACTACTGTGACTACTGTGACTACTGTGACTACTGTGACTACTGTGACTACTGTGACTACTGTGACTACTGTGACTACTGTGACTACTGTGACTACTGTGACTACTGTGACTACTGTGACTACTGTGACTACTGTGACTACTGTGACTACTGTGACTACTGTGACTACTGTGACTACTGTGACTACTGTGACTACTGTGACTACTGTGACTACTGTGACTACTGTGACTACTGTGACTACTGTGACTACTGTGACTACTGTGACTACTGTGACTACTGTGACTACTGTGACTACTGTGACTACTGTGACTACTGTGACTACTGTGACTACTGTGACTACTGTGACTACTGTGACTACTGTGACTACTGTGACTACTGTGACTACTGTGACTACTGTGACTACTGTGACTACTGTGACTACTGTGACTACTGTGACTACTGTGACTACTGTGACTACTGTGACTACGGGAAATATCAACCACACAGCGACAATTGCTTACTAATATACCGCTCCAACTTTTAAGCGGAGTTCAGTGTTAACTTCGTCCCATTTTCGACACTAAACTGTTGTGTGATATTTTTCTAAAAGTTTTCAGTTTCCACTACATGGTGCGGGGTGCGGGGTGCGGGGTGCGGGGTGCGGGGTGCGGGGTGCGGGCGGAACGCGCGGCGAGCTGGAATAGTTTCAGGCACTCACAGTTTTATTTCGAGTAGAGAAGTTGTTGAACAGTCCACAACTCTCCTGCGGGCATTGTTGTGAACGCTCCAGTTGTTCCCTTTTTTTAATTTTCTTAACACTGTTGGTTGGAAAACAATAAAATGGTCGACGGACCGTGAACATGGGAGCTGTTTACGGAGAGTTTCTTTCCGCACGGCTCATTGAGCGGCGATACGGTCAGACGTTGTCACCATGGAGAATAAAGAGTAAATTAATTAAGAAAGAGTAAATTAACTTAATTTTATAGTACTACTAATTAAATAACGCCGATCGGCCATTTTCGCATTCCGAACTACGGAGAAAACGCATCATATAAAGGCCGACGGTACAATTTTGCATAATATCAACCAAATATAACTGAAGTAAATTATTATAGGAAGATAATATAGGCTATAGATAATATAGATATTATAGGAAAATTATTATTATAGGCCCCGCCAAGACTCACTATACACTTATGGTATGTGAGATGCATACAATACCTACCTAAATACATAGACGCATACGTATATATGTACATATGTATATACATAATATGGGAAATTAAAGGGGAAAATAGGATTTAAACAAGGTACAGAACAAATTAAGGAATTAAATAGAAGTGAAAGTAAATGGTTTAATTATGTTTCAAATCCGATTGCAAGAACTCTTCAGCCCGAAGTCTTATTTATAATTTTTATGATCCCTACATCGTACCAGATAAACCCTATTAACATTCAACGTGTTATGATAACTATTACCACCTAAAATAATCGTGAGCAATAAAATATCCTTCAAAAATATCGTGCGATATCGTCATAAACCGCTTAACGATTGTTTAATCCCCGATTATGATCAGTTTAGTGGGTGCGCGTTAATATAAACACGGCTTATTGATGTACCGTACCGGTCGCTATCAGTTACCACGTGCCTGGGTCGTTATCAAGTGCTCTGGAGACTCCGCGTCCTATCAGTGACATGTGATTAACATTGTTTAATAAAATGTAGTAGAACAATTAGATAGTAATACTTTGTAATGTGTTTTTTTACATTTTGGGAAGATTTCAATATTTACCTATTGTAGAGATCACGATTTCGCTCACTGGGAAATTTCGCTGTCTCGATTAAGGGTTCATAAGTTTTTATATGGAAAAAAGGCAGCAGACGAGCATACAATCAATCTGATACTAAGTGTATACTGTCGCCCAAAGACATCCGCGACACATGCCAACAACAGTCGAGAATGACAAATATTGTCACGCTCCCGGATGCGCTGCCTACCTTTGGAGATATAGGAATGGATTTGGAGTAAGAAAAATCGGGAGGAATAGGATAAGATGAGATGGAATGGAAACGTACGAGTATATTGGGGAAATAGGATAAAGTGGAAAATGCAGTACATTTCAAGGTAGTGTTCAAGTAGTGTGAAAGAGAGGTAGGTAACGCGGTCAGTTAAGCATGCCCAGCGGCTGCTGGAATGTAGCGTGCACTCTCCCCTCTTAGATGAGTCAAATACGTTTAGTAGTTCCAAAATTACGACGCGCCGCGAATATGTAGATTATTAATAAATAAATAACGCCACACTCATTGGCAAACACTAGGATTCCCCGTGTCGTGGGTCCAGAGACACATACAAAGACAAACACAGACGCGCACCCAGACCCCAACATATATTTGTCTTTTTCTGCACAGCAAGCAGGGTCACTACCAACTCGCCAATCGGTCGGTCAAATCCCAAGGAAATCATCGACAAAGGTATATTATAGAAATGATATGTTATTTTCATTGTATGTTATCTTTATTAACAACTGTTGGCATCCTCACCTAGAATCTGTTCCTACCATCCGCTACTTAGGTATTCTCCTTGACGACCAATTAACGTGGAAACCGGACATCGATCTTCTAACATCTCGAGTTAGAAAATTTACATGGGTATTTAAGAATCTCCGTAATGTCGTTAAGCCTAAACTTGTGCAAACAATTTATATCGCTCTCGACCAATCTATAAGAAGTTATTGCGTATCTATACACGGGGAGGAGCTGCAACAACACACCTTATACATTTAGAAAGGGCTCAAAGGTCCATATTAAAGGTGATAGCTTTCAGGATAAGGTTTCCAACTAGGACACTTTATTTCAAATGCAAACTGCTTGCTGTACGTCAACTATACATACTGAATTCTCTTTTTAGTCTCCTCAGTACTCTTCCTTTCGATCGTAAAGTGCAGTGCAACAAACGCAGAATAGATATTGTGTGCAACGTTAAGAAATATAAGACTTATTTTATCCGGCGACAGCGATATTCCCTTGTACCCTTCTTAGACAATAAAATTGATGGACAGTTGCGTATTCATCACGTGACTAGATAACAAACTAAACACAATATCAAGAACTGGCTATTGAAACATGATTATAATGACACGGAATCCTTACTTATACTATTGCGCTAAATTATTATTAACAACATATACATTCACACACACATCCATACATCGACTCACACTCAATTTCAAACATTTTTAACTCTAACCACACTCTCACATACAGATTCACATACAGATATACTCACATAAAACACACATAATGTACATACTCGTATTATACACATTAATTACCACCTGATTAAACTGTTTCTTAAATAGCTATCACTTAGTACTAAGAATAGATGTAAAAGAAGGAGCTGGAAGCTGTAAAACAGATTATTCTAGTACAGATGTCAGCACACATTGTCCTTATGGATACCTACTTGTAAATTTGATGTTTTGCAAACTACATTATATTTATAACTGATCATTACCGTATGGAAAAATGTAAATGGCTTATATATATAATTTTTAGATAGTTTGTTAAACTTACAACTTATGTATAAACTTTTTTTTTAAATGTTTAAAGAGGAACCGCGGGCAGACCACCAGCTCGATGGTCCGACAAACGTGAAGAGATTTGCCCCGTATGGACCAGACGTCCAGCAAATAGGGTGGTGCAGCAGTGGACAAAGTACTGCTGTCGAAGTAGAAGATTGTAAACGTACTCTGGCAAATAAAGAATTTTAATCGGATAATAAATACAGTAGACCTGAAGTCAATAGCTCATCTGAAACTTTTTTATGGTAAGAGCCGATGATATCAATAAGTGACGGTTTGGAGAAATATATCCAGTTTTAGAAATCAAAGGCAGATTGGAGGGTATTTCTATGAAAAAAATATTTTGCACACGAATAGGTAGCTATTTAGTATAATATACTGCTTGTTATCAGTAATCGTTTATACACTTATCAGTAATAGGTGTATACATTTATCGTACGGTATTTGCTAATTAGCTTGTAGATAAATTTATCATCGTGTGATACAAATCACGTGATAAATGTTATTGATAAAAATAATTACCTGTAAATATAAAGGAGTGGTGAACTGAAATCATACAAGTCATTTATATTATAAAATACATTTTAAACATAAGTCGTGTTACATATATACGAGTACCTCTCACAGAGAAGTATTGGACCAAAAATTTAATGAATTTTTGTAAACATTGTGGTTCGGTAGTTGGGCATACAAATACATACGATTTACATAATAGTAGTCAGAAAAATAAAACAAACAATATATATAATTACCACAAGCAAAGATGGATGCGCACATAAATTCGGATGCAAAGTTTAAAAAAATAACGATAAGTGGAGTGTTGCATGAAATATGCATATTTATCTATATAAACGAGTCACAACGCGTATGTTTACTTTATTTATTACTTTATTTGAAGTATCGGTTGGGTTTGCACCAGCCATGGTTTCGTGACACTGTAACGGTTTCGTTTCACTACGTCAGTAGTTAAGCGAAACTACATTAAAGTACAAACTTAAATCAACTATTTAAAAAAAAAATAACATTACTACATAAAAATATCTATTATTATTAACTATTTACAATAAATAATACCTTAAATTATAAACACATACTTAAATAACAAAAATATAGATTAAATATTAATTCGAAAGCAAAGCCGGAGCGCACTATATGTTTTGCAATTCTATTGTTTGCGCGTGGAGTGAACTATAAAACCGGTCCTTACGCATCGCATCGAACGCAGGTAGTTACCGCGTCATTGGCACTTCACGTTGGCTATCCTTTCTGTGTAGACTAACATTCCGTCTACAAATAAATAATTATAAAATAACTGATACTGAAGGTTTTGGCGAGTCTAGTGCCGACTTACTAATAGTGTCCTGTGTATGTGAATCCCCTTACTTACTGGGTGAGTGTTACAAATTTTATCCATCGTATAATGGGTGGCTAGCTACCTACATTGTTTTGCACTTTGGTCAGCTTTGTAAGCCTTGTTGGAATATGGCGGTCATAACATGTAATTAATTTCTGTTGTTCTCTTCTGTATTGTTAACGCCCATAAGTGCTAAGTGTATAAACTATTTAACTTTAACTGTTGGTTGACTGCCTCATCATGAACACCATTTCTTGCTAATCACGCCATCTGCCTTTGCTTAGCATCTTCTAGTGCGGTTCTTAGCAGGTATATGATGTCGCAGTCAAGCTACGAAACTTCCGGATGGGTCTTAAAATGTCCGAAAAATATAAATATTTCAGGGCTCATCTACCCGGCAGTCGACTTGAACGTGACCTGCTCGCCACCTATGCGAATATACCACCTACCTACTGCTCGCTGCTAGCTGCGAGACTGTTCCGGCCTACCGCGGAATACCTACTGGAAGGCTATCGCAGGGCAGTGGCAATCTTTGGACCGGGTCATAACTTCTGACGTGAGCGAATCGAACCCATCCCGGATCTATTCACTATTTTAAAATATACCTCTATGTAGTAGTGGTCTTTTATTCACACACAAAAAAAGACTACGTGACAACACAACCACCGCAACATACGGGCTATGAAGAGTAAATGCGGGTAGTTGATGAAATTGCTCGCAATTCTCGACGTGGACTACCCGCCTCTTCAGTCGGCTCGTGACCATGGTTGGTTCAATCCAGCTGAAACGTCGCTTAAAATAAATACGGTAAACACGCGTTGAGACACGTTTTAAAGAGAAATATGTTGGATAAATGGGAAAACCTCAAATGTTAGTTTAAAATATGGATACCCATTATTTTTTCGCTGATCCTTTACTGAGGAGCACATAAGGATTTTTTAATTTGTTTTTAAAATTTGTAAAGTGTGGGTGTTGCACATTTTTCCTTGATGGAAAGGTTTAAATTCAGTAAGAATGGCGTATTTGTTAGCTGTCCCGTAGCTTTATGACAGAATTATTATACTCAGAATTGTGATTATTTTTTTAATATGAAGAATTCATATGAAACCTGTACTCGATAAATACAGCTAATACACATTTTAATACACGAGCTGTTTGTTACTAGATACATTATAAAAGTGTGAGCGTGTACACTGAATCTGAAAGAGCGCTACTTTCAGAGTTGAGAACGATTAATTTTGTAATGTCACCAATGTCACATGTCAATCAATGAAAGTACTCGTATAAGTGCGAAATACAGAGAACAGAGCGATTTCTGTACCAAAAACTGTATTCAGAACTCTGACATAAATTCATAGTTTAACATTCCCCGTTGATGATTGGCGCCATATTCCTGGTAATAAGAAACCTTCCTAATTGCTTCCTCGCGGTTGTGACGCGAAAAATTTACTGAAGAGCAACTGATGGAATGGGCCCGCTTGGCTTAGAAAACCGAAAGTACTATGGCCTTAGTCTAATATTAGCTTTAGAAAAGGAAAAAAAAAGTGAGAGCTATTTATAGTGACAAAACGGTACGAATTCAAGTGGTGCTCACAAAACATTGACTGGCAAAGGTTAGCTCAAAGAGCCTCAAAGCAGGATAGTATGTCGCTGCAATACTCCCTCAACCGTGGTGGTTGGGAGGCTTTTGGGAACAGATGATCACGTCATTGTTATATGAGGAAGTTAAATGCTGATTTGAAACAACGTTTCAGTTCAGAGTGTTCAGCGCTTTCGGCTCAAGAATCAACAACAGAAAAGGTTAGTCATTTGGAGAACGTTTATGACCTTTTCAACGACTCTATCCTACAAAAAAAATTATGGAAGGACTCGTAACGTGACTAAGAGCAATACAGCTATTGCTCTTGTCCAAAAACTCCAGAAACCCAGTCAGCTAAAGTTACACGTTCTGGACGTTTGGTTAAGGTTCCCTTTATGTTAGATTTGTTGATACAGTTACTTTATTTGCAATTTCACCAAAATTGCAAGGCAAGGTTGAGGTTCCAATAAGACATAATGCTGTCCATCGATATTTATTTTCCTTTTCATGGATTATATATTTTTTTGCATTATTTTAGAAGAATGTCCACATATACCCACGAGTATGTCAAAGAGTTAACGATTTTTTTTTCTCTTAATATTTTTCGTTTTCCTAACGTATATTGTTGGAAAAACCACGTACTATTTTGATGCGACGCATTCGTTCCATGTTTTATAGGTAGGCCTATTCTAAAGAACCCGTGATAGCATTCCTTACATATGGGTATAATACAGATGTATAGGTATATCGACTTGAATGCAGGCGTAACGATTGTGTACGTTATTATGACCGTAGGACGTATTTTATCTAAGTGATTACGGCGCCCAGTACGCTCACACGCTCAGTTTATATTATTTATTTCCGAATAAAGTGAAACAAATTTAAATGTGTTTATGTCAAAAAATACATCCATATTTTACTCACATAAGTGAGTACCGATTGAATTAAGATGTTTTTCTTCAATATACTACGGATATCTTATTTATTAAACGGTATCTTAATATGCGAGTTTCTAGATAGTTTCTAAATATGAAGAGCTGTTCGATCGTACCTCTCGTCACCGAAGGCCAGTTCATCCGCACGTCCTTGACAAAGAGTTACTATGCACAATACAGTCTCCATGACACTTTATGCTGCGAACTCGAAAGTTGTGGGACGAACTACCAACAGGTTTTCCCACTTAGTTTCGACATGGGTCTCCCCTGGCGTTGTTGGTGTCCATGGGCGACGGTGACCACTTACCGTGTTGTGGACCGCTCGCCCGTCTACCACCTCTTCTATAAAGATAAATGATGATAAAAGATTCATTTATTTATTTAAAGTTCATTGCATAAGTAATTGTACAAATAGCGGACTTTACACGTTACACGTTTAAGGTCCAAAAAGTTTGACACGTAACGTTCCTGCAGTGTGGGCGTAGAAACGCTTTGCCAACGCTTGGTGCCAGATGTATTATGACTTTTTCTACCAGATCAAACAGAAATTGAAATTGAGCTGCCGGCGAGCGCTATTTAGTTACTGCAAGTAATAATATACACAGATGACATAATATTTTATCATATAATATTATACGATAATAGAGATGGACGAATACGTTTAATATCAAACTAAAGATCCGGTAACCATTAATTAGAACGATTCATTAATTAGAACGATTTAAGAAAGTCTTTTGACAGTGCATACTGTTATATCTTTTTATAAAGAAGCGGTTCAATAAGGTTTTTATTGAACCAGTTCTTTATCATAAGAATACGGATCTACTCTCACAACGATCTACTTTTGAACCTTATTTTTTCAAACATATAAGTTTCTTTTTGATTCTAATAAACTACTTTACGTTTCAAATTGTAACATAATATATCTTCATATCTCTTTAAAATAATATCAAACGGCTTTAATACAACAATTGAATATCATTGAATTGAATGCAACAATTTGAATATCATCTGTAGTTACCTGTTTTAAACAAATGAATTTAATTTGAATTCGAATTTATAGAATACATATAAATCTGTAACAGATATTGAAGGAACATCCGTCGGCAACTGTACGCGGCGCTAACGCGACGTCACGCGGGATTTGTGAGCGGCGTTTCACGAGGCATTTCATTCTCACGCATTACTTTAATTATTACTCTACATTTTCCTACGTTGCTACATTTCTACTGTAAATGTACTACTTTAGATGATTGAAATTTTAGCTTTTTCTACATTTAATATAATATAATACAATACAATTTAAATCTTAATGTATTTTAAAGTCATATACCTGCAAGTGTTTCTGTCTAAACAAAATTATTACCAGTGAGTACAACATATTAGGGCCTTACCTCTGAAAATGCCGTTTGTTCATAGTGGCCACTTTGCACTCAGTGATCTTGCGTTTGGCGCGGAATTCCAAATTCAAATTAATTTCAATTTAAAGCTATGCCATTCTTTTTGAAAATCAGTTGTTTATTTGTGTTTCCTTCGAACGACTTTTTGTTTAGATATCGTTTTGTTTGGGACCATTTAAAAGGTTAGAATTTTGCGTTATTTTCGAATATGACTTCTGTCGTGGCAGCAACGCAGTACAGACGGCACGCAATATCTACAATACAATGTGTACGAACCAAACATCGCAATCGAACGTACGGTGCGCTTTTGGTTTGATCGTTTCCGCTCTGGAAATTTCAACCTTATGAACTAGCCCCGTGGACGACCAGAGACTAAAGTCGATAATGACGAATTGAAAGCAATAGTGGAAGCGGATTCAAACCACGTCTGAGTTAGTAGCAGAAGTAACATAAGGATATTGATTCATTTGCGTCAAATCGGGAAAGTGAAGAAACTCGGAAAGTGGTTACCGTATGAGCTTAATGAAAGTCAGCTGCAAACACAACAATGCAAGTTTGCCTTACTTTGCTGAACCGGCACGGCACCGGAAGTGGATCGTGTATGATAATCGTAAACGTTCGTCACAATGGCAGTAAACGCAGGAGACACAGCCAAACAATGTCTCAAACGTAAACTGAGTCAAAAGAAGCTCATGGAGAATGTATGGTGGTCCTGAGCTTATTGTACGGTTATTATATTGTACTGAGCTTATTGTATTGTATAGAGCTGACCTGTGCGGTATTATCCACTACGGTTTCTTGGGATTTGCCACTACAATTAATGCCGATGTGTAATGTGAAAAACTGCAAACGACGACGGACAAGCTCGCTGTCAAACAGCCGAGTCTGGTCAATCGCTCTTGTTTGATGTGTACTCATCAAATGGTCATAGAAATATTATAACATAATTTAAAATTATAATATTATTACAAAATTAGCTACATAATAAAAAAATAAACAATATAAATAGCTCATATTATATATCATAATTATATATTACATCCTTAACATTGAATTAATATATTAACCATCAAACTCTAAGAATAAAATTGAAAGCGTTGGTGATTGCAAAACAAGTCGAATTTTAGGCTTTTGCAGAGAACAGAAAGTAAAATATGTCTGTTAAAAATTATTTAAAGAATAATAGTATTTTTTGACGACAAATTCACGAAGTATACATTTAAACGTTCTTATATCAAATAGATTTTTTATTGTATGGCCACAGGTAAAGTACATAAGATGTTCACAAAATGAAAAGATTTACAGAGGCAGAATTTAAAGTAAACGCAATTGTGTCTAACTGACAAAGCGAGTTTCATTAAAAACAAGGTAATATCTACTACAGGTTGAAGAGGACGGGGTGGAAGAGGGAGAGAGGGGAGGGATTAAAATTTTTAATATGAGTTTAGGCGCTTCGCAGCAGGAAGCAATATGTCGCGGTTAAACAAAGCAGCGGCGGGCGCGCCGGCCGAGCGAGCTTCACACACAGATAATACCTAATAAAACCTTAAAGAATTATAACAACTCTATGTACTATGTACTCTGTGAGCTGTTATGTACAAACACTGGGATGTACAAACAAACATAATTGATTGTAGCCCAGTACGCGTACTTTAACAAACATTTGCTCTTGATATATGTAATAATACATAATTATAAATTTTCAATAAACTTATAAAAATCTCTAATTGATAATCTTTAAAAACACAATCCTTATTAATGATTATTGAAAAAGAAAGAAAGTAAAAAGTAATAGTGATTAAAGAAAGAGGTTGATGGAGCTCTAAAATTAATAGGTAGAACATGTGACATTTTCAATAATTGAATGCACCGAGCAATCATTGTTTTGCGTAAAGAAAATTTATCAGCTGTGTTTACTTAAAAGATATAGTAATGGCTCATTCACCCAACAAGAATTTCTCGAACGCCAGTTTCTCCAACATTGGTCAAAAGCTAGTATAGAAAACTGTGATCATAATCTGATCACAGTTGTAGGTTGTAGGTGAGGATTGTATGTAGTTTGGTCGCATACGAGAATCGTATGCAAAATTCTCGTCGGAACCGTTCGAGAAATTCTCCTTGTGTTTTTTTTTTTATTGACGAAGGCGACAGATGAGCATACAGTCCACCTGATGGTAAGTGCATACTGTTGCCCATAGACATCAGCGATACATGCCAACATTAGTCCAGAATAACAAACGTTGATACGACTCCAGATGCGCTGCCTACCTTTGGAGATATAGGAATGGATTTGGAGAAAGGGTTCGGAAAATGGGAAGGGATAGGATGGGAATGGACTCTGGCACATCTCACTCACTACCGAAACACGTACGTACATTGGGGAAATATGATAAAGTGGGAAATGCAGTACATTTCAAGGTAGTCTTCTGTGAGGTAGGAGTAACGTGGCCAGTCGAGCGCGCCCAGCGGCTATTGGATTGCAGCGTGCACTCTCCCATATGTGTAAGCGAGCCTTAAGTATGCTTGATCATCATCACTTACATGGCGCGTGCCAGCGGGGACTTTTTAATATCATGTTTTATTTTTATTATCATTATTACGACGTTCCAGTTGATTTGAAAAAATAAGGCTTAATTATTAATAAATTATTTTCGGTTTGGATTAAACACAGCAAGAGTTTATTTATTGTATTTAAAGAGTATCCTTAAAGATGTTTTGACAGATTTTGTGCCACGACGATATACTTATATTTAATATAAAACGGTTGCACATTAATATATTTCCCGAGATATGACGTCAGACAGGTTGATAATAAGGCGTACAAACACTCCGTACAAGTACAGTATGAATATCGCGTGTACCAAAAAGCGAACTTAAGGTTCGTTTACACAAGGAGTGTTTCTCGAACGGTTCCGGTGACAATATTGTATACGATTCCTGTATGCGACCAAACTACATACAATTCTCGCCTACAACTGATCACACGGTGATAAAACTCGATGATGGTGATCAGATGATGAATAACAGTTGTTTATACTAGCTCTTGACCGATGTTCGAGAATCTTTCTTAAATGATAAGTGTGTAAATGAGTCATTGTTGTTATAAGACCTTATATATCTTTTTGTGCGCCTACGAATTGTATGCAACAGGAGATATTTTTATATTACACGGGATTTATATTATTTTTATATTTTATTTTTATTGGGCAACGTCGGATTGAAGAAAATTGTATGTAAAGTAATTAATATTAATATTACAAGGTGCTGCTAACGTGCATATTGAATTTGCTAGATGACATGTCCATAATATAAGGCAACGAAAATGGAATTACTTATTTAACATTACATACAATAGAAACCTCATTGACTCATCAGTATCTAAAATACTTCACCCATATCGGCAGCCATCACTCATCTGGTATACGGTTGCTCGTGAATTAATCGGGTACGAACATGTGTGCGGCTTGGGGCGGCGCGCGAATTAAGGTAAAAAGAGGTAATTTATTCAAAGAGCACATTTCTCCTCCCGAATTAATCCCTCGTCCAATCTGTATGTGCGGAGTGTCAATAAATCTAAATATTCATCAGGGGCCGGGACGGTCCTCATTTAGCCGGCATTAATTACAGGCACCCCGCTGCACTCGGTTTAATATTCGCGCGGCGTGCGGCGACCCGCCCGGATAGAATATCACCTATTTACTACACGCACATAGCGGCGCTGCGGTCGCCCACCGCCGCAGACAAGCACGTCTTGTAGCAACGGGACACTCTCTGTGTAACAGGGACACGGAACGTCAAATTTTACAGGACGCAAAAAACTTGTGTCATTCATTAATTTCATTGATCTATTCAGTTAAATAAAGAACGAAAGAAAGTTATTTTATTGCCAACAATATTATTACATAATTAGCGACCCGCCCTCACTTCACTTCGGTTTATTAAATTTAAAACAATCGGAATTTTCCTGCGGTAAAATGAAGCCTATATTTTAAGTTAGACCTCTAGCAATACATCGGTGAAAACTGCATTCAATTCCATGCAGTAGTTTTTGCGTGATGCGTGTACAAACATACAGGCAGACAAACAGACAAAATTTCTAAAAACTGTTGTTTTGGCTTCTGTTGCTCTAATAAAGACCCCCCATATTAGTTTTTTTTTCAATATCTATAATGTACATACATCGGCCTGTTACAATTTTATTATATGTATATAGATTGGTCGGAAAGTTAAAAGGAAGGAATATTAATTGTTGTGCCAATCGGCACCAACAGCATATGTCGCATCGGAACCAGCGACGCTGGTTGTTTAGTTGGAGCAGCACCGGTCACTACGAACTGCCCTCAGCGGAGGCAGTGCTACTTTAGAAAAACATCCTACAACTGTGACTATCTAATGAGCGACTTGCGTACAGTTGTCAGATTTTCCGGTCTATAATCAAGATCGTAAACTTATTTCGTTTAATTTATTATAATTATCTATAAATTTATTTATTTTATACACGTGGTGGGGGTCTGCTTTTAAGGACAAGAAATACGTGTGTCAGCGGACCCCACTCTTCCACAACAAGTTACATCGTTATAATATATGATTATTATGACACGACTATAGAGATAAAAATACAAACTTTAACTATAAGAAAATGGTTAAAATCTATATACGGTACAATCTATAGGGAATTTAAAATAAAACAAAGTATCGATTATTAAATTTTACATGGGACAATAAGTTAAAAACAAATTAGATCTTATTTTATTGTTTGTCAGTATGCAAAACTTACACCGATAACAATACCTCAAAGATCGCTTACGCAATATCGAATAGCAATTCATTGAATAGCGATTGATCGACTACGATTGGTCAAACGTACATGCGTTCGAATATTAGTTGCGTTTAATTGATCAATTGATCAAAATAAATATCTGATGAAATACGGTACATCTATCAACATTAGCTACACTACATTCGTCGAGTATTCAGAGCCGTAAAATACAATACAGAAAAAAAAACCACTCGATGATGGCCGCAGCTCGCCCCTGTGATTGTGTCGCCGGGGCAGCGTTTAACAAAATTTCTACTTTGTTTCACTAAGTGATTTATGGAAATGCGTCGCAAGTGCCTCATAATAAAAATGTTATGCAACATTGGGAGACAAAGTGGTGTATTGATGTAAATCGTGCGCACAGACTTTAAGAGTGCTTATGGATATTAAAATTGTATTCGGAATAGCGGCCCCTTGTGTTACAGATTTACAAAATATACGAGTTCTTGTGATCGTGGGGGTTGTCATAGAAACCCTGTTTAGTTTTGTTCTTTGTACTCCTTTATGTGCTTTTGTTTGAAGTCAAAATTTATAAGATTAATAAGTTTGTTTTATAAGATGAAACGTAATCGTTATTCGTAAGCCTATCAAGTATTCTGTCAATCTTTTTTATGATAAACAGTTTCTTAAAGTGATAGACAGATAGATAAAACTCTTTACTGTACACCAAAATAAAATAAAACCAAAAAAAATGTAAATATGTGAAATGCACAAAAGGCGGTCTCATCGCTGGAAGTGATCTCTGCCAGACAACCTTTGAGTAGAGAGGAAATAAATATTTGAGTCACAGGCACAGGTCACAGGTCACAGGTCACAGGTGTACCTACATAACTTTTATTTTATTACACTTTCTAAGAAAAGACATATAATAACTATAGATAGAATATATCTATCTATGGAATAACTTTCTCATCCACTCGGTTCCGCGGTACCCTCCCAAAGCAATGCCCTAAGTCGAGGTCCGTACCGGCAGCCCCTATGCTCCTTGCTGCACACACTTTTTACTCCTAGCTGAGCGGCTTCTGCGCTCGCTCTAAACCATACACGTCCTGTGACTTTTGAAAGGCAATTAGGACAACAAGAATTTAACCATTCCAAAAAAAAAACTATGGTTATATAAAAAAACTATAGGTAGATATAATTACATAATATACAGTACAGCGTGGTGTGGGCCCGCTATTGAATAGTACCACCCCATCTCCCGTGGGTCTCGTAAAAGACGACTAACAGATAACAAAGCGGTTACCGCAAGCACTGAGGAATTACACCAACTCTAAAAGAGTGGACTCGCCAACCCGCTTGGCCAGCGTGATGTTATCAAGTCTTACATCCCATGTTCATGAGGAGACATGGGATGGGTCTCCAGCACCAGTTTTCCAGCAATAAAGGCTGGTTGAATTGCAATATACAATACATACAATAAATTTCATAAAGCTATTTACTTTTTATTTATTAGGTTCGCCAACGACACACCATACATTTTGATTGTATACAAACATTATAATACACATATATGGCAGCCTCTTACAGGAGAACACAGCATTCTTATTTTAACATGTTAAGCGATCGAAATACAACCCGATAAGTCGGAGTGCGTGACGAAATCGCTCCAAATGATTAAAGTTAATAATTTAATGTTTCAGTTAAGATATTCAAAAATAAAAGCAACACAAAAGTTAAATAACAAAAAAAAGGAAATATTTTCATAATTCATCACGGCTTATCCGTGATTCCTTTTTAAAATATTTATGAACCTTTACATACATCTACCACAACTTTAATAATTCATTATTAAGTTTGAAAATCTCTCATATAACCTAACCTAACCTATTTATAGTTGTTTTGGCTTCTGTTGCTCTAATAAAGACCCCCCCCCCCCCATATTAGTTTTTTTCAATATCTATAATGTACAGACATCGGCCTGTTACAATTTTATTATATGTTAGTATATATACGATCTGCACGCGTATGATAAAGGTATACTAACAATTATTTACTAACTATTTTAACTAGCTATTATACTAATTATTTTAATAAAATAAAAAAGTTAATTATTATTAGATTTAGAGATTTTTTTCATTTATATGTGCTTATAAAACAGCATTAGTTGATAAATATTTAAACAGGAATACCGAAGTTTTTCTATATAATTTATACGTACGAAGTGCGAATATAAATTACAATTTGCAATTCAGATATTGTAAATTATTACTACGAATAATTTATTACAAATTGTTTTAAAAACATTATTTGCGATTATAATTTTTTTATTGATGTAAACATAAATTATAATTGATATTGGCACGGCCCAAAGCATCGCTAGCACTGTCGTCTGCATAAAAATGCATATTACCGCATTGTAACAGGTCGTTGATATGCAGAAGAAACAATGTAGGAGAAAGCACAGAGCCTTGCTACCGAAGATACCGCCAGTAACGGCTTCGATGCTCCATCTAGCCAAAAAAATTGGAAATCCATTTGCATTGGCCCACGGGTAACCCGACATATATACGTATTTACAATTGTAGATATTACATCTCTTAGAGGATTTTTAGTAATTCATGAGCATCGCGTATTACGCGTACTAATTGTCGAGATATTCTATCTTCATAAATACGAAATATTTTAATATCAGTGTTTTTCCTTGTTAGGCTAACAAAATGTGTTTTAACAAAATTATTATAGTTAATGAAATTTTGTCAAAATACATTTTTTTCCAAATTTGTTTCTTTACTGGGTGTATGAGGTAGACGAATAGGTAAAGTGAAGGGACATTTAATATTTTTTCCGTGTAGTCAACGAGGTAGCAAGTTAAACATCAGTCTTCGCTCAGTATTCGTGCCTCGAGCGGACACGAGCGCAATCTATGCGTTCCAGCCTCTTTATCGGAATAAAATAAAGAATACCCTCCTTCTGGTTCAGATTGTTGAGGCAACGGCACACTGGGTGGAAGTTCAACAAAGATTGAAATAAAATATATGATTGAAATAAACATACGGAAAATAGTTTAATATACCTTTTCGACTGGCGTCTGTCGCTTTTTTTAAATACAATAAGGTTCCCGTGATACTGTCCTCTTATTTCCATTTATATATTCAATGTAACACTTGTTTTATTATGCAAAGTGGCCGGGCTTGTGGACATCTACAGAAGTATTCAAAACTGCTAATTCTAGTTACTTTGGGATTCTCACCTATGAAGAGACAAAGGATTTCATCAAGATTATAAAACGCAAACGTTAGGCTTATATGCCCGTTCACCTAATAAAGTAAAATTGGCTCAAAAAAACTATAAAAAATAGCAAGGGAAGCGATTTCGGCTCCATCGCGTTAACGCCCCGGCGTTACAACGCAAGCCAATATGTCGGTGCGTCTGTGTGCGTGACATTGTTATTCAGTGCGGTGCGTGCGGAGCAAGCGAACGCGCGCCGCCTCCGCACACAATTGACACACGTTTTCACTATGTCGACTCTGAAGATGAGGTGGAAATATTAAAATACATACATACGTTTATGTAAACATATGTTTACATATTATATTGCATTTATATTTAATACCACACCACACCATCAGCCCTTATCTCTCCACTGCTAGATATAGGCTTATATAGGATATGGATATAACCACTATCGTCGATTTATATTTTAATATTTACTTACACTTGTATATATAATATATATATATATATCCCACCGAAAAAGTAAAAAAGATAAATAACAAAAGAAATGCAAGAAAAAGAAATTAACGATTTTTATCAACAAATAGTGAGCTTTATAAGGAACCAAGAGAGATACAATAGCGATGCGAGACTTCAATGCCCAAATAATGGCCATTAAAAGAAGAAAATATAGTCTGCTGCCCTTACGAAGAAAGAAGTAAAAGAGGGCAATTGCCTTCTAAACTTTATAATTAACTTCTATCTACAAAATAATTTACATGTAACAAATACTCTCTTTAAAAAGAAACAAAAACGGAAATGGACTTGGATGTCACAGACGGTAGAACGAAAACTGAAGTTGACTACATTCTCGTCAAAACAAGAAAACAATGTGTTCATCCGGTTAGCAACGTGTTCTATTAGTTTGCATTAAAATTAAAACAAGTTGGACTCTGTTCAAACTTCAAAGTCAATACAGGAGATAAAGAGGATTAATTATACAGTTGAATAAACTGCGATAATAGATAAGATTAGTTACAGAATTCAACCTAAATCGTTACATTAGTTATTTATATAATAATAATAAAAGAGATATGTTAGAACTTAGTTATAAAACAATTTAGTGACGTCGCGACTCACAAAAACTTCTACAGTAATAATTTGTTTCATAACCACAGATAATAAATGGATAGATAACAAAAGCTGTCCCGAGTTGGCGCTAAGCTCCTACTTATCGCGCTGCTCGTTGTTATTACAAAACACAAAAATGACTAATTGCATTATTATTATTTTAACAACAGCGGACTCATTTGAAATATACGTGTACATACTTTGAAATAAAGTTGTATAAAAACGAATTCAGATATCATTATGGATGAACACAATTTGTAACTAGTTGGAATACGAATGTACAGCGTACAAACTTTGCAGGTACCCTTAAACCCCTAGAAACCGGTTTAGAACCTCTCAGCATTCGGAGAGACGTTGCGTCTCTCTGTGTGTTCTACCGTCTGTACAATGGGGAATGCTATGAAGAATTGTTCAACATAATTCCCACTTCGGGTTTCTACAACCGCGCCTCCCGTCACAGAAGTGCGGTCCATCCGCATTTCCTCGATACGGAGGTGTCGCGCACTGTTGGGTCCAAAAATTATTTCATATCGCGAACCCGTAGGCTGTGGAACGAACTGCCTCAAGAGGTCTTCCCATTAAGCTATGACATGGGGTTCTTCAAGAAAGCTGTGAATAGGATTTTGCAAGGTCGGCGGCGCGCCCGCATACCCCAGGTTACCAGGTGTTGCAGGTGTCCATGGGCAGCGGTACCACTTACCATCACGTGGGACCGCTTGCTCGTCCGCCCTCTTATCTATATAAAAAGAAAAAAAAAGTACGTACACATTTTTTATTAGAGAAGTGGGCGACCGAGCAATCGGTCCAACGTGATGGTAAGTATTGCCGCCGCCCATGGACACCTGCAACAGCAGAAAGCCTGCGGGGGCGCTGCCGACCTTGCAAAATCCTATACACATACCATATCGTAATATAATGGACAAATTGACAAATAACTAGCTCATAACAAATTGATATGTATTGTTTTCTTTTACGGTTTAAACTCCTAAATTAAAAAAAGTAGATGTTTCTTTTAATCGGGGAACGATGTGTCATCACTAAAATTCACTTGTAATTTAGTCGAAGATACAAAGTAAGTGATACGCCGGGGTTCCATAAAATTTCACGATTGTATGTATATAACCATTTCTATAAGCACGTGTGCGATCATCTGTCAGAATGATATAAACTCATAACTTATAAACAACTCATAATGAAATATTCATTAAGAAGGTGCAAGGTTGACAGCGCACTCGCATGCCTCCTGGTGTAGTACGCGTCCATGGGCGGCGGTCACCACTTGCCACATCGCTAATATTTAATTTATATTGTTGTAGTGACGTAAATCCGAGAACAAGCTACTAGTAAGAATGTAATTCATTTTCTATTCGATTTAGTTTCCAATTTGGTGCGGTATCAGTTTAGCGAGGTTATTATGCGTTGTAATATTAATTTCAATTAATCCAGAATAATCCCGCTGGTAGCTGGGCGGATGGAATAGCGCCACTGCTCAAATTCATTCGCTTTATAAATATGTTAATAGTTTATTTGCGAGCTCTTCACTCTGTCGGAGATTAATAGCGATTAGGCTGAGATTAACTAGCGAGTAATGGGACACTTAGCGAGCGCGTGTTGTGCAATCACACTATTACCTATGTCTTTGTACTAAATTGCTTAAATACTAGAGAAAGAGGAAAGCATTAAATGAAGTTTCGAACAAGGAAAAGAAATAATTTTATTGTACTTGCATCAGTATTTAATATCCCACTGCAGCCCCCTAGTGATTTGTTAGAGGAGGCCTGTGTCCTGCAGTAGGATGTTTTAAGCTGATAAATGTACATGTACCTACATGAATTCACATATAAAAACATAGAACATTAACACACATTTCGCTCATGTTTTATATATTCATTCACTTGCTTCCTAGGAGATAATTAAAAACAAAAAAAACTGCTTCAAACGGCTGTACTTCTTTCCATATTCCTACCACGTAGCATTCATATAAAATGGTAACTGGCGAAAAGACAGTTTTTATTTTCAAAGTAGGAATTCGTATAAAACGTTAGTGTTGGTGACAATGACAGTACAATACAGTGCTAGGAGCGAGAGTGACACATTCTACAAGCGTTTTGTTCTCGAGAACATAGCATGCGTGCTCACTCTCGCATTGGATATTTGACCTATTAAGGTGTTCTCGTTCGAAAACCGTGTAAAGTCGAGAAACATTATGTGTATAAGTATATATCTACAATACTTATTTATTTGTGTATATAAAATGTGTCTCTGAAATTACGGAAATCTATACTGCAAACTAATTTGAAATATAATAATATAAAACCTTACTAAAATAAGATTATTTTACTGAATACATCAAAACACAAATATGTGAAATTTTGTTGTTCGTTGTTCTACTTATAACGTTCGTAGCGCTATATTACCTACTCAGTACATGGCATCGATATGGGAATAGACAGGTGACACATCATACGTTCTTATCAAACAAACCTGGTCGACAACATTTAGGGTGTTTTGTGTGCATGTGATCGAATTTCAAATTGCCGCCATTACAAAAAGTTAGCTGTCAAACATTACTTTCCCGCCAGTGATCAGTGTTGCCAGAAATATAACACGCTAAAGTCATAAGTTCAAAAAGACCGCGAACTTTTCCGACCACCTCATAATATCCTAATGTGACTTTCTTTGCGGAATAACATCCGAAAGGAAGAGATTCGCCAAAGAACTAAAGTCACCGACACAGCTCACAGAATCAGTGGTAGTGGGCTGGTCATACCAGCCCTCGAGTGGAGGCTCCGTGGAGTCTGCGTACCGCGAAGCGCACTGTGGGACGCCCGCCGGCCAGGTTGACCGACGACGTGAAGGTTCGTAGGTGGTGGTTGGATGAGAGGAGCCGAGCACCGTGTGTGGTGGCGAGCAACAATAAAAGCAACATCAACGACAACATTGTGTCAGTGCGTGCACCTAAATGGACGATTGAAACATAAAGCATTTTCGTTTGTAAAATCCCTGTAAATAAGAAAACATTGCGTACATTTGAACGAACCTTTGAGATGAGCGGCGGGAGAACGCTCAAGGGGAGGTTCGTCTCCTCATCTAATTAATATAATTTACTTTGGCTTTGATCCGCAGATGACGACTTTGTACAGGACTCCTCAAAGAGGAGTTATCTTTTAGAGACGCGAGTCGCGACGTCGATGATTCTGTCTACAAATGTATTAAACATCAGTCTGCATATAACGCGACCTTAACTTTAAACAAAGTTAATAAGTGTACAATACGATTTTCTAACTTAAGATTAACACAATAATATTAGCGAGATAAAGATAATTAATTTTATTGGAATATTAGTTATAGAATATTTGATGAAAATAGTTGGTATGTCCCTTCCTTGAATTTGCAAATTTCGTAATATGGAAGCCAATCATAAACATTATACTCGTAAATTAACATACCAACCTAATGAACATAAAACTAAAACAACCAAAACCAAAAGTTTGAGGGGGAGAGTGCACGGTGCAATCCAACAGCGACTGGGCGAGCTCGACTGGCTGCGTTACCCCTTTCTTACAGAAGATTACCTTCAAATGTACCGCATTTCCACTTTTATCTTATTTCTCTAATGTATGTACGTGTTTCGGTAGTGATTGAGATGTGCCAGAGCCCGCCCAATCCCTCCCCATTTTCCCAACCCTTTCTCCAAATCCATACCTATATCTCCAAAGGTGGGCAGCGCATCCGGGGGCGTGTCAACGTTTGTTATTTTGGACTAATGTTGGCATGTATCGCTGATGTCTATGGGCGACAGTATCCACTTACCATCAGGTGGACTGTATGCTCGTCTGCCGCCTTCATCCATAAAAAAAATATCTATTTCATCTGTTTATCGGTAAGTTTATATATTTTCTCGATAAAGTTATCTCTTTGCTTGATAGATTTATCTATTATCGTAATTGAAAGTGTATAAACCTATTGGATTTTCCGAACTTTTGTGTATTCCGCAATTTCATTGACTCAACTGAAATTAATTACTCTCGATCTATTTATTACTTAGGCACCGAACACAATGAATAAAATTGGTATCCACACGTCACCTCAGTAAGCTCTTTGTTAAATTTCACTCACAGAAAATCACTGCCGATACAATACATTCTTGATTTTATATATTTCTAAAGATTATGTGGTTGCGAAGCGAGCGCGTGTGTGGCAGCAAGTGCTGATTGACAGCCATAAACTGTTTACGTCCAAAGGAAGCATAAAAACTTCATCGATAACTGGTTGGTACATCACTAGCGTGGCGCCGGTGGGGATATAAAGAGCTTTGAGTGTCCGCCCGCCGCTTATCGCTGATTTGCCACTCTCACACCTACACAAATAGAGGCACAACACTTTGAGGTAAACACCGACGATAGCAGATCGGTGCCAAGATACGGTCCTCTCAGCCCTACTGCGGAACCGTTACACAGAATTCTCGTATTTATCACAGGATAGTGGAGTAAATAGAATTTAATGTAACAAACTGAAGACCGCATTGAAAGATAACGTACTTACTACGACGATAACGAAGTACGAATCATTAGCAAATTGAACGTTCGACTTGGAACAAACATATTTACTATTCTTATACATTGTAATATAATAAACGTGAGATTTTTAAAAATTGTAATGCGGATTACGGCGGTCGCTGAGCGCACCCTCATAAGACTATAAATGTAAAATGTACCGCATTTCCCAGTTTATACCTCTCACTCAATATGGGTACGAGTACATGTTTCGGTAATGAGTGAAATACACCAGAGCCTATTACCCTCCAATCCTATTCAATACCTCTTTATTTTCCTAATCCTTTCTCTAAATATATTCCTAAATTCCTATAAAAATGATTTGTCGTTTTTTTCCGGTTACTTAATAGGATTACTACAAATTGCCACCAATTTTGATATAAATTGGTTTTGACATATTTATTGACATAAACATTTAAATAATTTCTTTTTATGAAAATTATATATTTCATTAATCGGAATATTGTCCGTTATTGTCAATGCACTTTTGCCATTTTAATGTAAGTTGATTGATGCCTCTACTATAAAACTCTTGGGGACGGGAATCGATGAATTCTCTGAAAGGGTTTTCCACTGCCTCATCGGACTTGAATTTTTTCCCATGTAAAAAGTTATTGGAATTCCGTACAAAATGAAAAGCAGTAGAGCAAGGTCTGGCGAGTGCGGTGGGTGACGGAGAGTTTCCAGTGGAAGTCCCTGTAACTTTGAGACTGTCTGTCGTACAGTGTGTGAACGAGCGATACGAGTATTATGGAGAAGCAGTGGACTAGAGCAACTGGCAAGACTATCGCTATCAAACAGAGCGCCTATCAGAGCGCTATCAAACAATCGTTTGATAGCGAGCTTGTCCATCATCATTTGCAGTTCTTCACAGTACACGTCTGCATTAATTGTTGTGCCAGATCTCAAGAAGCTACAGTAGATAGTACCGGCACAGGACCACAATACATTCACCACGATCTTCTTCTGACTCACAGTCAATTTACGTTTGGGACATTGTTTGGCTGTGTTAACTTTGTGGGTGAGCACCAAGTGTGATGACTGAGTAGACGTGGAAGAAAACAATCAGGTGCTACTAAAATCACGTAGAACGGAGTCGAGTGTAGACCTACTTTCAAATAAACTTGTATCTAGTTGTAATTTATTCGTATTTACAAAGTCACAGCGGAACATAACTTTCTCCTCAACGTCAGATAAGTCCATTTCAAAGTTTGTTTCAGACTTGTATCAATCAGCCTATAAGGTTCCACTGCAGGGCAATAAGGTTCAACAAAGCAAACTATTTTTGAATAACTGAAATAAGTACTTTTAAATTACTAAGAATCTCATCACAAAGCAACGGCCTCCTATTTCTTCACCAGATATATCTCGCTCAACTTTAAATTTGTTGCCATAGATTTCCTGTCCATACAGAATTTGCTGTCCATACAGTATTTGCTGTCCATACAGTATTTGCTGTCCATACAGTATTTGCTGTCCATACAGTATTTGCTGTCCATACAGTATTTGCTGCCCATACAGTATTTTATACTGCTCATTAAATTATTTCTCATTTCAAATAAGAATTAGAAATAAGTAAGGGTATATTTTTATCCAATCATATATAATCCCCTTTCGTTTTATATTTCATTTCGGGATATAGAATGAAATGATAATTGGTATATCACATCACATACCACTGTTTTCTAATCGTCAGTCCACTCGACCAGAGTTAATGAGCAGAGTTGAATTTTCAGGATAAGCGTTTTCATTATTAATATTATAGCACTGAAAGAAGAAATATGTAGAAAAAGTAAATTTTATGATTAAGTAAACGCATTGCTGGAATGGAGTGGTTCAAAAATTTAAATGTTAAGATTTACATAAAATGCGTTCCTATAAATTGTTATAGGAATGCATTTTATTTTATGGAAGTTTCATTCGAACAAACGGTGTATAGAGCTCGTGAAAATTTTGTATTTTTGACCAGTAACAATTGTATTGAAATGTACTGCAAATATTCCGAAGCGAAAAATCTTTTTAATTTGGAACATGAAAATGCAGTCCCCTTCCCGTGATGTGTGCACGACGCGAGGGTCCCCGGAGGGCGAAGCGGCTACATTATGATAGTGAACGCATTTGGCTGCTGTGTACTAGATAAAATTCAACATTGGAATGTGCGCGCGTGACGCGACGCGCGACGGCAGCTTTGTGCGTCGGCCGAGGGCGCAGCGGACGGCGGCTAACGACTTCCTTTTCCGGCGCGCGCGGACATCGCTCCGATGCTACGCCGTAGCGCGAGCTGAGCCACTCGCCGTTGAATGGGCTTGTCAAAATACGACTAGGAATTACGAGTTTATTTTGTGAAATACGAGTGTTTTTATTGCATTTCAAGTTTTATGTTGACAATAACTCGTGTTCATATCGCCAATCAGCGAGTGTGGAGGGCGCTCTCATGCACTCACACTCCATTGTATTATATTCTGATATTTTAATTACTGAAATGTAAAACTGAAATGTTTGTCATGAGAACTACAAAATAAAATAAACTTTTCCTTCATAATTTTGATTAATAACTATCTGTGCTCGCGAGTTGGTTCGTATGGACTTTAGAGTATATATTATGCTTTTTTTTATAGACAAGAGGGCGGACGAGCTGCCCATGGACACCTGCAACACCATGGGGTATGCGGGCGCGCCGCCGACCTTGCAAAATCTTATTTACAGCTTTCTTGAAGAACCCCATGTCGTATAATAACTTAATGGAAAGACCTCTTGAGGCAGTTCGTTCCACAGCCTACGGGTTCGCGATATAAAGTGATTTTTGGACTGAACAGTATGCGATACCTCCGTA
Source organism: Sesia bembeciformis (assembly GCA_943735995.1). Lineage (NCBI taxonomy): Eukaryota > Metazoa > Arthropoda > Insecta > Lepidoptera > Sesiidae > Sesia > Sesia bembeciformis. Next base: position 126,588 of record OX031038.1, read on the forward strand.
TAGAGGAAATGCGGATGGATCGCACTTCTGTGACGAGATTTTTAAATTAATGAACCTTTATTATATTTTGGCATATTTCTCGATTGTTATCAAAATGCACTTGTGTCTTTTTTCTAAGGACCGGCGAGCGGGGGCAGAGGACGGGGTCGGGGGCATTGAATATTTATGCAGCTCTCGAGTCACTCGAAACTTTCCTCCATGAATACGACAATCGAAATTATTCTAAAACGCAACGCGCTTGTTATTCAAATGTGTACTCGTTTAATACAAGTCAACGCGTCAACGCATATACAGTATTTTGCGTTACAAATATTTGCCTCTTTCAACTTACACCTTTATTTGCGAACGGTTTAGTGCCTGCAATGTGTACGAACGAACTTTTATTTATACAAGCAAATCTTCATAGTTCCGAAATAATTGTAAACAATCGTTTTTTTATACACTGCTGGACATGCACATTGTATTGTGCACGAGGGATGTATGGCCTAAAAATGTCACGCTGGTTCAGTTTGTGGTGTAGTCCCCCAGGGCTTACGGTATCAAATTTGTTATCGCTTACTCGCCTTTTATGACACTCATGGCAAGAGATGGGATGGTGTTATTCTCAAGCTGGCCAACACCACACGACATGCTACATATGCTTTCAAACGACACACGACCCAGGGTCTATATCGGCACCCTATTGTGTAGCTAGCGATTCTTGGACGGGCTACACAACCATGAGATGCTATGTAGTAAGTAATAGGCATTCCATACCACAGTATAGCTACGTCTGTATACTATATTTTGTGTACTTGTGTATCTACAATATGCTTTGTATGTATCAGAATTGTTAAGTTATAAATGTTACGGCATCCTCGGATACCATCGGCCGAGCTCGGTGGCGTTCGCGATACATCGGGCGCGGTCGGCGGTCGACCACTCTCGCTGACGGAACGGCCATCGACGCATAACCGTTGCATTGTATTATACTTACTTATTCATTTCATTATGTCCTAATTACAATTCATATTACAGTAATCAATCAGCGCTTTTTTATTGATATAATAATAACAATGTTTTATAATGTGCTCTAACAATCACCAGAGATAAGGTGTAGGAATCAATACTAATTGCGTTGCTCTGAAAAGAGATTGTTTTTATTAAACACAATGTGGCAATACATCGGATATTAATTTAAAAGGTACGAATCATACCTGAAAAGAGAAACAATATTTAAAGCTATTGATTCTCAAATTCTTTACACATCAAGTATTCTTATTTATTTAGTATTCTTATATATTCACTTGCACCTGCCTGACATAAGTGACAACACAGCCCTTCTGTCAAACCTCCATTGCCTCAACCATAGAGTAACCACAGACTGGCACAAACTCCATAGAGCCACCATCATAGTGAATATGGTTAATGACCATTTACATCTCCCCCCCCCCCCCGTTTTTAGGATTCTTCTGGTACTGGAACAAGTTTTGTATGGTGGAAAAGATTTGATTCGAATTTTTTATGCCCTGTGTTTACTCTATATATTGAGTTTGACAATTTCCCTAAAACTTTGTATGGGCCGATTTTTAATTCATCTAGTTTTTTTCTGTTTAACCGATTTCCGTTTTCAACATATACCAAGTCTCCTATTTTGAGTTCGCATTTTTTTTCTGTTTTTGTCGAATTGTTGCTTATTATAATTGTGTGATCTTATAGTTTTATTTTTCTATCTTGCATTAAATCATTATGTGTTATTTGTTTTTTCAGTTCATCTGGTAGAATATTAACATTTTTTCCTTCTAATAGATATTCTGGAGAAAATCCAGTCACCGTGTGCTCCGTTTCATTATATTTTTTGGTACATTCGTGAGCAATAGTCGTCCATGCCAATTTATCCTTCTTTTCATTAATCTTACATCTGATTTTATTAACTAGTGTTTGGTTTAATCTTTCATTCAAACCATTCGAAAAAGGTGCATTTACTGCAGTGAAAATTATGGGTATATTTTCATTGTCTAAGAAATTTTTAAATTCTTTTGAATTTATACCCGGATATTGATCAGATAGAATCATGCCAATTTTATTTTCCTGTGTCACTTTACTAACAATCTTTATAAAATCACTCGAGGTTTGAGTTTTTGACGTCAAAATATAGGCATACCTGGTGAAGTGGTCTACCAGAAGGTGTAAATATGTTTTTGTAGAGCGTGAGCTACCAAATCCACCGATGGTATCTATAGACATTATTTCAAAAGGGTAAGTAGCGGGCCCTAGATGAGACATTAGTCCAAATTTATATTTACCTCTAGATTTATTTTTTATGCAGATTTCACAGTTGTCGCAAATTTTCTTTATATTATGTGATTTAGATGTGTCCTTCTTCATTTCAGCAAAATTCTCCAGGATTCTTGTTAAAGCTTCTTCTGAAATTTCAACCGTAGGAGCCTGTTGCCGTGTTTCTGGTGTAATCTCTTCCAGTAAATATCCCTTGAACTGCATATTTCCATCTTCATCTACATAAACATTATTTATCTCTGGTGTTACCGAAATCCACACTTTTCTTTTTTCGTGTCTCTTTTGTAGGGTAGCTTTTACTTTTTGGTAAGTTTGAGTTCTTAGAAGTGTATCATGTAGTTTTACCGGTTGTAGTTGTTCCGGGATTACAAAGGTATGTTTATCGGTGTCCGTAATTGAGGTTATGCAGATTACGTTCGTTTTTGGATCTTCACCCGGTTTCACTACAAATTCAAATCTTAATTTTTCCATTGCTGCTCAACAGCTATAAAAATGTTGTTTTATAATAATAACAATGTTTTATAATGTGCTCTAACGATCACCAGAGATAAGGTGTAGGAATCAATACTAATTGCGTTGCTCTGAAAAGAGATTGTTTTTATTAAACACAATGTGGCAATACATCGGATATTAATTTAAAAGGTACGAATCATACCTGAAAAGAGAAACAACATTTAAAGCTATTGATTCTCAAATTCTTTACACATCAAGTATTCTTATTTATTTAGTATTCTTATATATTCACTTGCACCTGCTTGACATAAGTGACAACACAGCCCTTCTGTCAAACCTCCATTGCCTCAACCATAGAGTAACCACAGACTGGCACAAACTCCATAGAGCCACCATCATAGTGAATATGGTTAATGACCATTTACATTGATATAATAAATGCGTCCTCCAACACAAAACAACAACTATACCTGTAATTATATTAAATATATTATAATAAATAAAAAAAAAACTGTCAGACACGCATCACGTGGACTAGCTGCCTGCTTCCGTATTAGTGGAAAATAATATATTGTAAAACTTTATACAAATCAAAATAAAATTTCAAAAATAAATTTCACTTACTACTTACACCACATATCTGGACATAAAGAAGTCGGCAGTAAGGGAGAGTATGGGGTAGTTTTGTAGGGGGAGGGTGCATGCTGCATTACCACAGACTCTGGACGCACTCAACTGGCCACGTGACTCCTCTCACACAGAAGACTACCTTAATATTTACTGCATTAAATGCAGTGCATTTCCTGCTTTATCGTATTTCCCCAACGTACGTACGTGTTTCGGTAGTGAGTGATATATGCCAGATGCCATTCCTATCCCATCCTATCCTTACCCATTTTCCCAATCCATTCCTTAATCCTGAAAGGTAGGCAGCGCATCCGCGGGCGTGCCAACGTTTGTCATTCTGGACTGATCGCGACTGATGCATGTATCGCGGATGTCTATTTACGACAGAAACCACTTACCATCGGTGGACTGTATGCTCGTCTGCCGCCTTTTTTCTATAAAAACAACCCAAAGAAGTTCCAAATGAGGTCTTCTGTCTGTCGTCCACCGTTCACCCCTAACCATCCAACCGCGTCGAAATCGTACACACAGTGACACTTATTGAAGCAGATGTGTGCTAAGTGGTCACTTGTAGGAAAGTGTGATTTGGATTACTGCCAGATGGACTACCAACTTATCTTTAAGCTAGCGGTTCAATGGAGGTTTCATTCCTTTTGGGTTTACATTTCAGTAAACGAGAAGTGTGTTATAAATATCTACTTGTAAAACAAGAAACTGCAGAGAACAAGAAACGCTACCGTATCGTCCGAAAGCTGAATTAAATTGGGAGAGTTATAACTACCATACTAAATGTCTACCATTTTCTCATCAGTTAAACCATGACAACAAGCAACCTGTTACATAATTCGTAATACGAGTCGATGATACAGTAACGTAGACTACGTTACTGTATCATCGACTCCGTTACTGTCCTCCGTTATCATCATCGTTACTGTCCGTGTGTCCACAACTGTTCTGAATAGGCATCCACATGATCTCTATGAACATCAACCATGGAGCGATCGCATAAATACAAATTACTTTGCAGCTTACTATAAATTTATACAATAATAGGTAGCGTCAACTGCAAATATTACATTGCAGAACAAACCTGTTGCTTGAATTTAAAGGAACGAATATGTAGTTTAAAATGGCGGGCAGCAAAAAATACTAAATGGACAGTAAACCGTGATCAACCATACAAACTATTTTTGCATAAATAAATGTACATTATCAAGAATTTCATCAGCAAATCGTCGTAGTCGTTCTACGCGTTATTGTCACCAAAGAACTTAAACATAACCCATATTAAAATTGCTGCCATCGAGTTATTGCCGATCGATCGAATCAACAATTTATTGTTTATCGAATCAACCAATAAACCTTTGACCGTTTATTGTTTGTCTATTATATATGGAGAAATCCCAACGCCGCGGCCGCTGTACGGGTTATTTTTATTTTATTAGATGGCAACCCAGCGGGCGGGCTACATGATGGTAGTGGTCACCGCCGCTTATGAACACTCGTAACACCAGGGGGCTTGTGGGTGCGCTGCCGACCTTGCAGAATTCTGTTCACAGCTCTCTTTAAGAGCCCCATGTCGTAGCGTAACGGAAATACCTCAGCTGGCAGTTCATTCCACAACTTTCGGATTGGCGGTATAAAGTGTCTTTTCGACCGCACTGTACGCAGCGACTCTACGTCAAAGAAGTGTGGATGAAGTGCACGACGATGACGAGCGGTGCGATGGTAAAAACCTGAAGTTGGCATCAAATTGAACAGTTCTCCAGAACATTCTGTAGGCGGTATATTTATATTATATATCTTTTTAAAATAACCGTATTAACTCGTGTACTACGAACACAAAAATTAACGCTCGCTTGGCCAATGTTTTATGTGCGTCGACGCACAAAGAAGATTTATAATGGTTTTCAATCACATTATTACCAATATAGGTCAATTTATGTTTTCTCCAAAACAAATGTTAACGATCTGTAAATCTCCCCGGTGCACATGATTCTGTTAGCAAGTGTTTGTTAAAATGCGACTCGACATGATTACCTAGAGCGGCGGCCTGTGGCTGGACTAATGCGCGGCGCGCGCTCGCCGCAACTTGTAATCACGTTACTGTAACTGAGACACGCCGAGGTTAATCTAACTCGCTCATCATAATACATGTTGTATACAATTAATTTTTTTAACTTTTTAACATACAGTAGGTAGTGATAGGCGATGGCGATATATTCACATTGATTTTTTTGATTTACTTTTTTTTTATGTACGAAGGCGGCGGACGAGCATACAGTCTACCTGATGGTAAGTTGATACTGTTGCCCATAGACATCCGGGATTCATGCCAACATTAGTCCAAAATGACAAATGTTGGCAATACCTTTGGAGATATAGGAATGGATTTGGAGAAAGGGTTTTTTTTTTTTTTTTTTTTTCCTGTGACAAACCAAGGCAAAAAATCCATCATGGACACCTGGGAATGGAGGACCCAGGTAGTGCCGGACTCCTACCGGCTAAAAACCTTGATTTGTCATACTTCTTGTCCTCTGACATGGGGATCAGAGACTGTGTCTACATTTTGTTTATAATCAGTCCTGTTTAAAGTCCCGTCTTATATAATTTTTTGTTTCTATTTATCTATATCTATTTTATGTTTATCTATTTTTCTTTTCTCATTTCTTTTTTTTTTTTTCTTTGTTTTTATTTTTATTTTCCTTTTATTTCTTTTTTATTATATTTCTATTTTTATTTCTTTTATTTACAATTTTATCCTAGTAGGTACTATTTTTACAGCTTATTCCTATTTACTTAATTCTTAATGCAAACGTCATAACCTTATCACTAACTTATAACATTTTTGTTATTTTCCTATTTGTTAGGCCACTAATTTTGTATGCTTAGATACAAGTAGTGGCCTTTTTCTTATTACAATTTCTTTATTATTACATTTACATGCTTATAGCGTCTATCTTGTACATTAATGCTTTTTATATATAATTATAATACAATATATAGCAACATCATGCTTTGCTATTTATTCCTTTTTATTGCTCTATTTGCCACTGTAGTGCAATAATTGACAAATATTTTTCTTTTTTCTTTATCTATCATTAATGCATTAGCCCCTTCCCTACTAATCACGGCGCTCAGTATATGCTCCGTGTCATACCTCAGGAGGGAGTTTGCGGGGCAGTCGAAGAGGAGATGCTCAATACTTTCCCCGACGCCAGGTTCGCAGATACACGATGGGCTCTCCTTGCATCCGAACCTCTTGAGGTATTCTGAAAACCCACCGTGACCCGTCAAAACCTGCGCCAGGACACCCGTCACTTCCATTTCCTTCACCGTCTTGTAGGCCCTCACCGCGTCCGGGAAAAAGATTTTTGTGGTTGCAGCCGTCGTGCCGTCATAATACCTCCGGTCCCATTCCCGCAGCGATTCCTCGCGGATCTGCCGCTTAACGAATGAGACCGGACACAGGTCGTATGCCGGCTTCGTTTTTAACTTTTGGGCTGCAACCTTTGCCAGATGGTCGGCCTTCTCGTTCCCCTCCAGTCCGGCGTGTGCTTTTACCCAGAACAAGGATATCTCCTTGCCCTGAGCTTTGGCAACTTTTATGTTGCCACGAGATTGGATGGCCAGGCAGTGCTTAGAAGCGTTGTTTGTCACCGTCTCCAGTGCGGATCTCGAGTCGCTGTACACGCCAAAACTTTCCTCATGCCGTGCCAAAATTATTTCCGTGGCTTTGCATATGGCCAAGAGTTCCGCCTGATAGATAGTGCAATACGGAGACAGTTTCAGTTTGATGGCCTTGATCTCGGCATCGCCACTCCATATGGACAGCGACGCCCCGACCCCGCCATCAATCTTACTCCCGTCCGTATACACTTTTACAGCTTTTTTGTCATCTTCAAGTTGCTGCCGGTCTACCAGGCTCACGAACTCCAGGCTCATATGCTCCGCTGGATGAGGAGTTTTGGCGTATGCGACCACTCGCTCCACCTCTCGGCCTGCTAGCTCCGCCCGGGGCACCCCCCTCCTGACCTCGTAGAGCGCTGCTGCTTCTCTAATTCGGAGGTCAAGCGGGAGCAACCCGGACAGAACCAGGGCCGAGTTTAAGGAGACGGTTTTATATGCTCTTGTAATTTTTTGAGCGAAACCTCTTTGAGCGTTTCTGAGCTGCTTCTGCACGCCTAGCCTCCCAACCGCTGACACCCAAGCACTGGAGGCATACGTTATTGTAGGTTCCACGGCCGCGGTGTAGATTATGCGGACGTGGAGAAAGGGTTGGGAAAATGGGGAGGGATAGGATGGGATGGGAATGGGCTCTGGCACATCTCACTCACTACCGAAACCGTACATTGGGGAAATACGATAAAGTGGCTATTGGATTGCAGCGTGCACTCTCCCCCCTCAAAAACATTACATCCCCTCTTTACTGCCGGAATAAAACATTACATAGTATGATCTATAAAATGAGATCTCCGTCTTTGGTTAAATTGTTATAGAAGTCCAAGAAGGGTTCATTTATAATTATAATAAAACGATTATAATAAAATTTGCATTAAATAAACTTTAAAAAACAATAAGCTCAACTATGGTAGTTACCATAATTTGCAAGTTACATTTTATTTGTCATGCTGTTATACAGGTTTTTCATTTATTTCAGTGATGGCTTATGTGTTTGAACTGTTCCAATATTTTGAATGACAAAATCAGTCATCATTCAAATCATACCGACATTTCTTTATAGAAGGAAGGTGGAAGCCGAACGGACAGTCGACTCGGTGGTAAGTGGATGATTATGCCAACATCAGTACAGAATGACAAACTTTGGCTTGGCTTTACAAATAAATGCTTAACTTTGACGACAGAGGAATAGTTTAGGAAAATGGGGAGGGATACGATAGGATGGGAATGGGTTCTGATAAATCTCACTCAACACTGAAACATGTACGTACATTAGAGGAGTAGGATATAGAGGGATATTTTACGATAGTGTTCTCTAAGAGAGAGTTACCCATGGCCAGTCGAACGTAGTCATCGGTTGTGGGATTGCAGAGTTCACCCTCTCCCTTCCATGCCGCCATCACCTTCATAATGCACTTAATTTTTCGGAATAAAAAAAGTGTTATTGTAAAAAATAAACATTTTCATGACGAACAACACGATGTTTGCAGCGAACTACACCACTATAGCTATAATCCTATAGCTTTACCTTAATAGTTACAGCTATACATTTTTAAGCTATACAGCTTATGTAAGCTGTAAAACTATTATACACATTTGTAAGCTGTGATGTCCTATAAATACTTCGCATTTTCTCTATCACGCGTTGTCTGCCTCTGGTCCGTAAAAGATAATCACGAGTAAGTGGTTCCTATGTTTTATTACTTGAACTCGTTTTTAGTGGGCACTTTACACAGGCAAGCAAATTGAATGGGTCACTTCTGAACTAGAAACAGTCACACCTAATTGAACAAGGGTAGCTAAGATCTTTTATTTTAGTCCGTATTGTATAAGTAATAGTGCGGTAATAGATTAGAGATCAATTGTTGAATGCATATTTGTGCAATCTAGTTCCAACATTGGTTTTTCTTTTTTTATATTTTTCATAAACGAAAACCAGGATGGGAAATGTTTCGGCAACGGTTCGCTTTACGGCAACGGCAACGTAAAAACTTGACACTAGGATTTTGTAAAGTCGGCGGCGCACCCGCATGCCCCCTGGTGTTGCAGGTGTCCATGGGGGGCGGTAACACTTACTGTTGACGACGAAAAAGGCTGGGGTGCTTAGACAAACATGTATATAGTTTCGCAAATAGTTGTTAAGTTTTTATGTATATAATATGGAAATAATGGAGTAATCCCTAGTATGTCCCTACATGAATCGTTGGTGCATAGTATAGGTATCGTTGGTGCATAGTGTAATTGAGGACATACTAGGATCTTATCAATGTAAATACGTGTTAGTGATAAGGAAAATAAATGATTCCCCGCGGGTAGCGGGAGGGGTACATAAATGGACAAGTGGAGGGGAGGCCCGACGTTGACCGGCGGTGGAGGAATCCCGCAACTAGCCGCAAGTTGGAGAGCCCAATATGCGAATAATAGGCGGACCATTTCCGGTCAAAATCACTTCCGCAGCGGCATCCACTCCGACAAGAACAAGAACAAAGAAGAAAAACAAGTACCTCTGCGCTACCCCGGCTCTATTGAAGAACAAGCCTTGTTGTTTTAATCAAGACACGGAAACACCCTATTATACAGTCCACACCCCCCGGCGATCCAGTTGGTGCGGAGTACAGACACTAGCATTCATTCTACTGCGTGTTAGTGCATACGTATCCCGCACATCTATGGTCCTTCGAGCAGCCGGATATTGAATCAAGCAAGTCGTGTTTGAAGACCTCGTGGAATAAGAAGAACGGCGTACGGCGTTATTTATAAAGAAATAGCGGGAAGAGACGATACGGTCGCGTCGTAGGATTATTAAGAATCCCCGTACGATCTACGGCTCTACGGAGAGCGGCACGACGCATCGTACTCGTCCGTACTAGGGCCAATCTTTCAGTTTCACGTCCTGATTTCACGTCTTGGTTTCCTAATCCTGGTTTCTAATCTTGGTTTCCAATCTTGATTCCGATCTTGATTTCCAAAGACGTTCAAAGACTTGATTGTTTAGTTACGTTGTTCTCACGACGTACCTATTACAATGCCAGCAACAACAAGGTCACAGAGCCGAACGGGGTCGCAGAGCGGAGCACAGACCGCTACGGAGTCAACGTCTGCCACTACAGAGTCTACGGTCACAGCAACCACGAGCACGGGCACGACAGCTACAGGAACCACGGCCACCAGCACCGAGGCCACTACGAAGACGACTTCTACGCGTAGAGAAGAATCGATACGTGGAGACGAGGAAGGCAAAGCGCACGTCGATGATAATGGGACGGCGGACGTCACAATCGTTCCACGGGCCGCAAGCATCGCGGCAAGGTCGCACCGATCTACTGCGTCCGCGAAGAAGAAGGAGCGTCTACAAATAGAACGAACCCTGCTACAGCTGCGCCTGACTGCTAAGGAGCAAGAGATAAGGCTCGCGGAGCTGGGATCAAGCTCTGAAGAAGAAGAAGACGACAAACGAAAAGAAGAATCGTTCCGGTTGGAAAAATGGTTAAATCGGAACGAGGTCCCCCCCCCCATACCCCCGCAGGGGGCGGGGCCAAAGTCTCGCAAGATCTCGCCGGAAAGGAAGGAAGGACGAGGACGGGGAGCTTATACCTCCAACAATGGGGAGGATAGGCACCGAGAACGAAGCACGTCTCGGCCCGCGCGCCCTACTGCAGACATCGTGGAGCAAATGGCTACCGCGATCTCCAAGGCAGTGAAGATTTCGGCGAGGGAGACACCGCGTTATACTATGGAGCTGCCGACGTTCGATGGACAAGGCAGCGCATGGCTGGGGTTGAAGGGTGCCTACGAAGATTCAAAGCACACCTTCACGAAGAGCGACAACCTGGCACGGCTAAGGAAGAGCCTGAAGGGTGTCGCTATAGAGGCGGTGGCAAGTTTGTTTACCGCCCACCGAGAGCCGGACGACATAATGGAAGCTCTCGCAAGGAGATTCGGGAGGCCGGACGCACTCGTCGCATGCGAAACAGAAAGACTGAAGTGCCTGCGCAAGCTAAACGACGAGCCCCGCGACCTCTGCGTGTTCGCCAGTAAGGTGGCCAACGCTGTGGCTACCATACAAGCAATGAAAAGGGACAACTACCTATATAGCCCCGACCTAGTCCGGGCTATAATGGAGAAGTTCACACCCATACTGAAGAGCAAGTGGTACGACTTTGCAAGTATCTGGGAGCACGAAGTACCCACGCTGAGCCTGCTGTCAACGTTCCTCAACATAGAGGCCGACAAATGCAGTGCCTACGCACCGCCAGAAGTCACCGTTCCCATCATTGAACCTGCGAGTGTGAGAGAGAGGGCGACAAAGAAAAGGACGGAACGAACATACAGCGCCATTAACGACGGAAAAAGAAAACTTTGCCCGCTGTGTAAAGAAGATCATTACCTGCCTTCGTGCAAACGGTTTGCCGAGAGCGATCTCGACGCCCGATGGGAGGTAACGAAGAGGAACCGCATCTGCTTCCGCTGCCTGTGTAGTGACCATCACCGGGGCAGTTGCCGAGCTAAGCCATGCGGACACAACGGGTGTGGGATGTCACATCATCGGCTGCTACATCGTACACGTCAAACTTTGCCGCCAACAGTGAAGACAGAAGAGCCCAAAGAAGAAATCGTCACGTCAACAACAGAGCTGACCAACAAGGCCACCGCCGCGAACTCATCACCGCATCGACGTCGAGCCTACCTGAAGATTGCGCCAGTAGTGCTTGCCGGACCACACGCGAAGATACACACCTACGCGCTGTTCGACGAAGGCAGCACCGTCACCATCATAGAAGAGGCTACAATCAACTCGCTCGGCATCGACGGGCCGGTTGACACAATGTGGATTCAAGGCATCAACGGTGGCGAAATGAAGCATGAAAAGAGCCGCACTGTTGACGTACAGATACAAGGGCTACACTCGGACGGCGTGCACAAATTAAAGGGCGCACGCACCATCGAGAGTCTCAACTTCACATCGCAGACCATCGGGGAAACGGACCTGGAAGACTGCACACACCTGGACGACATCAGGGACGAGCTCACCTACAAGGATGTCTGTCCGAAGATTCTCATCGGGCAGGACAACTGGGAGCTGATCGTCTCACGCCAGGTCCGAGCGGGACGAAGAAACAAGCCGGTAGCGTCACTCACGCTACTAGGTTGGGTGCTACATGGATGTCGCACTTCAGTGTGCGAACCAGTCGCCTTCTGCGGCCACATCAGCGAGAAGTGCGACGAAATGGAGAAGTTAATGAAGAACTTCTTCAAGTTGGAGTCACTGGGCATCGAACCGAGGACAACCAAGAATGACCCGGAGCAGCGCGCCATCGACCTACTGGATAAGCACAGTCGACGGCTACCTGACGGGCGGTTCGAGACCGGACTCCTGTGGAAAGAAGATGACAAGAAGATCCCTAACAATTACGGGGACGCTCTCAAACGGCTGCACAATTTGGAAAAGAGACTCGACCGCGACCCGGCGCTCAAGGAAAAGTACAAGGAGCGTATCGCTAACTTGTTAACGTCGGGATACGCCGAGCCTGCGACTACAGCGCCACCTGCAAATAAAACGTGGTACTTGCCACATTTCGCCGTCATCAACCCGGCGAAAGAAAAGATCCGAGTCGTCCACGACGCCGCTGCGAGATCCTTCGGACGCAGCCTCAACGACATGCTGCTATCGGGTCCTGACTTGCTGCAATCACTGCCCGGAGTCGTCATGAGATTCCGCCAACATCCCATCGCCGTGTCAGCGGACATCAAGGAGATGTTCATGCAAGTAAAGGTTCGACCGGAAGATCGAGACGCACTACGCTTCCTATGGAGGGACGACGAGCGAGGCAATACATTACCACAAGAGTACAAGATGACGTCGGTTATATTCGGAGCGACGTCATCGCCGTGCACCGCGTTGTATATTAAAGATCGCAACGCCGCCGAGTTCGCACACGAAGACGAACGCGCCGTCCGAGAGATACAAATGAACCACTATATGGACGACTTCATAACCAGCTTCACAAACGAGAAGGAAGCTGCGAGAGTCGTAAAGTCGGTCGACGAGATACACCGTCGAGCCGGCTTTCAATTGCGCGGATGGGTGTCCAACAAAAAGTCCGTTGTGAAACAATTTACAACGGATCCCGGAGCCACGACAGTCGACATCGGCGGAAGCGAGACAGAGAAAACACTCGGCCTGCTGTGGGAGACAAAGGAAGACTGCATCGGCTTCCGCGTAAATACTACAAGGACACCATCTGACGTCATAAAGGCATGCATGATGTGTAAACTGAAGAAGGCGAAACCAACAAGTCCAGCCACCGGCGATCTACCGCACGCGCGCGTAGCACATCACGCGCGCCCGTTCACCTTCACCGGGCTCGACTACTTCGGTCCCATCGAAGTAACCGTGGGCCGACATCGAGAGAAGAGATATGTCGCCTTATTTACATGCATGACCACGAGGGCTGTACACTTGGAAGTGGCAGCATCACTCAGCGCAGATTCCGCCATCTCTGCGCTACGACGATTCATGGGGCGACGCGGCTGCCCAACGGAGTTATGGTGTGACAACGCCACTAACTTTAAAGCCGCGGAAAAACAACTCACCGAGGCCGCACTAGCCGCGGTGCAAGAGGAAGCAACTGCGAAACACATCGCGTGGCGTCACGTTCCCCCTTCCGCCCCCTTCATGGCCGGGGCCTGGGAACGCATGGTGCGCACGGTCAAAGAAGCCCTACGAGCGACGCTACGCGAGAAGTACCCGAGCGACGAGACACTCCACACATTACTCATCGAGGCGGAGAACACCGTCAACTCCCGCCCACTCACACACGTGGCGGTAACACCGGAGGAGCCGGAGGCGCTCACACCGAATCATCTGCTGCTGGGGCCTAACTCACATGTCCCAGCACCGGGCGCCTTCACTGCAGACGACGTGAATGCGCGCAAACACTGGCGGCGCGCCCAGCGGCTAGCCGATAACTTCTGGCGCCGCTGGCTCCGAGAATATCTCCCCCTGCTACAGTACCGGCGGGAGCCCCGCACAGTCGGCGAGGCACCACGCGTCGGAGACTTGGTCGTCATATGCGACCCGAACCTACCGAGGAACACGTGGCCCAGAGGAAGAGTCATCGCTACGTACCCCGGGCAAGACGGCGAGGTTCGCATCATCGACGTCCAGACGAGCAACGGCCACATCCTGCGGCGACCGACCAAGAAAATCGTCGTTCTACCAATTAGATCGCGAGACGGCGACGGCGGGAGATATGTTGACGACGAAAAAGGCTGGGGTGCTTAGACAAACATGTATATAGTTTCGCAAATAGTTGTTAAGTTTTTATGTATATAATATGGAAATAATGGAGTAATCCCTAGTATGTCCCTACATGAATCGTTGGTGCATAGTATAGGTATCGTTGGTGCATAGTGTAATTGAGGACATACTAGGATCTTATCAATGTAAATACGTGTTAGTGATAAGGAAAATAAATGATTCCCCGCGGGTAGCGGGAGGGGTACATAAATGGACAAGTGGAGGGGAGGCCCGACGTTGACCGGCGGTGGAGGAATCCCGCAACTAGCCGCAAGTTGGAGAGCCCAATATGCGAATAATAGGCGGACCATTTCCGGTCAAAATCACTTCCGCAGCGGCATCCACTCCGACAAGAACAAGAACAAAGAAGAAAAACAAGTACCTCTGCGCTACCCCGGCTCTATTGAAGAACAAGCCTTGTTGTTTTAATCAAGACACGGAAACACCCTATTATACAGTCCACACCCCCCGGCGATCCAGTTGGTGCGGAGTACAGACACTAGCATTCATTCTACTGCGTGTTAGTGCATACGTATCCCGCACACTTACCATCACGTGGGACCGCTTGCTCGTCCGCCCATTTCTCTATAATAAAATGTGCTAATTACATCATTGCCATATATGGAAATAAAAAAAGGTTATAATTCTGTACTGATGTTGGCAAGTATTGTGGATGTCCTTGGACGACAGTATCCACTAACCACCAAGTGAACTGTCTGCCCGTCTATCACTTTCCTTCTGTAAAAAAGTCTAAATCCACTTTCTACTAAAACGTAAACTGTACGTATTCGTATAATCAAGCCCCTGTGCTCTATAGTGAGACCTTAATAGGCTGATATATAATTTATTGCAAGCTTTGTTATAAATTTAAAACTAAATTTAACTTAAATTTTTCGCCTCTTCATTTGAACTCAAACGGCAATAAACAATGTCAATACATGTTTCATTATATTTCCCAGTAACATTCCCCTGCTATGTTGCCCCCTGTCGCAGAACGGGGAGGTATTCAGTACGCCACACAGCAGTAGACGCATAATTATTAGTAATCGCTCTCAGTTCCGTTTCAAAGACAATCCATCACTTATATGGAGCATGTTTATATTGGGAAAATGAATCAAATGTACGAAATATTTGAGTAGTGGATATAATAATGAATGACGCATCTACAATTAAAATTATCTTTATTTATACACTAAGACCGCTATTTTATATTATATTAGGAGTATTATTATAGTTTTGCATTTTATGGTGTACTACATCTTGTCTGGAAGCAAAATTTTGCAAGGCCTGGAAAGTCTGAAAGCAAATTCCGGATGCGAGAGAAATTATCAATACTCTATTTATGATATGCTACATAAATATAATTAGGATATATGACCGGGTACTGTACAATCCTAACGATTTTCCACAAATAGATCATTTGAAACAATAATAACTTAACATTGGCTGGATAAATATATTTACTTGTATTTTATATTGTTAATCGGATCTGAACGTGTAAATATTAAACGTGTACAAACGCGAACGTTTAAAAAATTTCATTCACTTGGATTTTATTTTTGACATGTTTTGATACGAAGTTACACTTTCAAAAAATCCTTTACGATAAACTAATAGTATTTAGGTATCTGTTATATGCATCGGATAGAAAACCCATATTAATATTAAATGACGATATGAAATTGAATAAATTAAACATTCTTTGCATGTTGTAGTGTTAATAATTTTGTTCTGAAACACACTTGCTTTCTGTATTTATGGTGACGTAGTCATATAATTATAACTACGTCATCAATAAATACAGCGCTGATAAACGAATTTTTGGTTTCTTTATAAAGTTTCCTTACCGTTCTCCAACTGAGTTAAATCCCAGTGCCCCACGTTATCAAAGCGACCGCCGGCGGCTACGCGCACACACTGCGGATAACAATCGACCACGAAAAAGGATAAGCTTTTGTTTTCTTATCTAAGCCCAAGTGGAGGCCGTTCAATAGGCTCGGCGGCTGCCGCAGTTAAGTGGAAACCAATAAGGATTTTTCCACATAAGAAGTCTTAAGCTGCATTCACACACGATGAGAAAATACCGGAACATTCAGTATTCGTCTATTTTTCTCAGTATTTCTCTTCATCATTCTATTTCTAATTTTTAATCTGTTACTGAGAAAGCTAGCAATGAGAGATTGCCAATAAAATAATAACGGAATTAATCGGCGATAGATCAATATATATTAATCGAAACAACACCAAAAAATAATCGAATGAACAATCGAGGCGTCGATTAATTGACCTGCCTCCATCAATCATTCGCAATCATGCATCGCTTATCATATCGCTTATCGCAATCACGCATATCCGAAAAACTAGAATTTATTTAAAGTTTTTTTTGCAGGTTTTTTGTGGTAAAAGTTGGCTAATAGACATTATCCATCAGTCAGGTTTTGGGTTAAACAGAGAGATATGTATTGGAAGATGCGATGAAAGGTATTTTTGAGTTATCCAGTTTTGGTTGTAGAATGTACGTACGCTGATAGTTCGTCAGAGAAATGGATAGTACGCGAATAGCTGCCCTCCTTAGGACAAAGGGCATTACTTCATTAAATGCTTCAATCGCAGGTGTGAATGTCGTATTACAGCCATTTTAGATCGGTACGTACAAAAAGTCAGGACAATATTTATGCAAATGTGGTTGGTTGTTTTAGAACAGCTGTAGGATTTTATTGTGCAGCAGTTCCACGCGGTGACCACCGGCTAAACTAAATGCTGAAAGTTGGAGCGATGCAAATCGCTAGCCAAAAGTTTACGGGTGCAGGTGTTTTTTGCCTTTTGGTTTTCATTTGCAATGTTCTCCGATTATTCTTTTTTTAAGGATAAAAATTGGCAGACGAACATACAATTTATTTTGTGACCACTTACATATGTAAATAACCCATATGTCACTGTTACTCATGGATATTTGCGATACATGTTAACAATAATAACAATAAAAAACGAATATTGGCATGATGAAAACCGTTGAAAATTATTATCAAGTTTTGGAAAAGATTGGGAGGAGCAAGGAGTATCATTATTTAAACCCATACCATCCCATCTCTCCGGATGAGGGAAATAGAACGGAACGCCATGGACACAGATGCATATCATCATGTCATTCAGTGGATTGAAGCAAACAGAATAGGACGTTTTGAAATTAGATCATCCTACACACATTACTACCCCCACTCAGTAACCATCGTATTTTAGCAACTCTAAAATACGATACCATTATAGAGTTCCCACGGGAATTACTCTGTTCCCACGGGAATTACTCTGTTCCCACGGGAATTGCCCTGTTCCCACGGGAATTACTCTGTTCCCACGGGAGTCGTTCAGGAATTACTGACACTGCTAGTATTTTATAAAATGTATCATTCTGTATCACATATTCACATCTCGGTGTTGAAATCATCCAATTTAGCTGAACTTCAACAAAATTAGCAGACGGCAACGCTTCAATAGCACCATTAGTATAAATGTGGGCTATCGTCGACGTACTCAGTGCATCGCCAACTGCGTACGTGCATCCGAATACGCCCAAATATACGTTCTACAGTTCTGTCGGTCGGTGGCTGGCAGGCGATAATCGTTGCAATCAGGGACCGACAACCGCGATATGTCGATGCTTGGGGGGCATCCTTGCTCGCCACCGGCACAGCACACTACACAGACAACTTTCCAACAACTAATTTTATTTAGAGTTTACTGACATCAAAGATAGTTTATTTATTTATTGCAACTGTGTGTACATAGGTACAGCGACATCAACGATACATGAGCTTTCCATCTGTGTGGAGTGGGTGCCGAATTTTCCAATCCGATTGTCCAAATGGTTCGCACAGTACACTAACTGAGTGCACTCACACAAATGCAAAGCTCATGTCATTAATTAACTGCATTGACATTAGTAGACAAAAGTACAATATTACAAGCGGTGACTATTTTCATCACAATAACCTCTCACAGCCAAAGGACAAAATCTATACATATAATAAAATTGTAATAGGCCGATGTCTGTACATTATAGATATTGGAAAAAAACTAATATGGGGGGGTCTTTATTAGAGCAACAGAAGCCAATACAACAGTTTTTAGAAATTTTGTTGTCTGTCTGTCTGTATGTTAGTACACGCATCACGCAAAAACTACTGCATGGAATTGAATGCAGTTTTCACCGATGTATTGCTAGAGGTCTAACTTAAAATATAGGCTCTATTTTACCGCAGGAAAATATCTTATTCCGATTGTTTTAAATTTAACAAACCGAAGCGAAGTGGGGGCGGGTCGTTAGTTAATAATAAAATTAATTATAATACAAAATTGACAATAGTGGACATCTAGTGCCAAAATTAGTTCTTCATTGAATTTCTTCATTTCGTATTTTGTCGACGCCCTGGTGACAAAGCAAACGCCATCCGTGCGAGATATCAATATGTCGGTCATTGGACGCGTCGTATTTGCATATCGTCGGAGCCGACTTCGGTCGAAATATGCAAATGTGTCCCGCGGCTATTTACTGTTTACAACTTTATACCCGCCGAATTACAAGCTGGGGTAACTAACTTGTGTCTTGTACTGTACACTCAGACTACTATTTCCGTCCCATGTATTTTAGTCTTTAGCGGTCTATTTGCATGTAAGAGTACACGTAGTACTCAATACATTAACGTATATATAATTTATTTATTCTTTATTGCACATAGTAACTAAATAACAGTTAAAATTAAGAATAATTATAATTAAATACATAGATACATATATATAAATCTATATGTTATCCCCATTCCTATGACAAACAAGACTGTATATAAACATATCATTTCGGAGTGGAAGTTGCCCGTGAACTTCTCCCTTTTAACTTCTCTTTCCAATTAATTCTACATATTCGATACAATCCTACGCCATTGTGTCGTTTTTCCTTCATCCATTGGAAGCGGATGGGATGGGAGGGATGGGTATACCTAGTTCTATGCTGTCCTGTCCCATCTTCTATATTTAACGAAATTAATGATGCTGAATGTGATGGTATGCGTTGGGATAATGATGCTTGTTACTCCCAATCCTTCTATTATTTAAAATCTTGATTTATTTATAGTCTAAATGTAGGCAAGGCATGTGGGTTCATTGTTGATTTATGTTGTCATGTATGGCAGATGTATAATTTTTCACCATTTGGCAGATATACTGGTTTGCCATATTCTTTTTACGAGATTATATGTTTAAGAAAGGAAGTTTGAATTTAAACAATTTACATAAAAAATAAAAAATATATCCATACTTAGAGGTTTTATATAGTTTATAAAAAAAAAACACAACGAAATAGGATCCCCTATTTCGTTGTGACAGGCGGGATGATTGATTCTTACCTCTCCAGAGAGATTTCTGGAGACTTTTACAAACTTACTTTTAAACTAGTGCTGCCGACCGACACGCTTTTAGAGAACTGTCGCACACACATTGTCTATATATAAAATATTAGTTTCATATTTTGTGGAATAACAGTCGGTTCTCCTGTTCGTAAGTTTCTTCCATCCCATAAATATAGATAGATTTTCAATTCAATTCAATTTATTTATTTGCAACGTGCGTTACAAAAAGGTCTTAACTACATAGTCAGATCGACACATTTTGCCAATAATGGCGTTCAAAAATACATTTATTTACCATAAAAATACATACCAAAAATACATCGTAAATGCTTTTGGCGATAATGCCGCCTTTTGCTTACTGAAATTGTCTTTTTAACAATATGTATTGGTGTACAATTAAGTGTTTATCTATCTATCTGACGTAAATTAAACAGCACCTGGTCATGTGTCGAACACTGTGTCCCTAGAATATCTGCTATACCCAACCTATAATATAAAATCATTTGACGACTACTTGAAAGTGCGGTCGACTGTATTGTATGGTGTTTGACGAATAGCCGCCATTAACCCGTGTCCCGTGAACTAGTCGCACCGTTATGGCCTGCAACTTGTTTCGTTTGAAACCATTAAACAAATTGCCAATTCTGTGGGTCGCTCATTCAATCATTTGACAGCGAATTGTTATACGGATTTTGTGGAGTAACTTAGCAATAGTTTGTAGATTAATGAAATTAATGAAACGAACATTTGTCCTTAACAATGCGATGAGATACGATGAGCAACAAACAAAAGTATACTAAATGAGCAGCAAATAAAAGTATACTAAATGAGCAGCAAATGAAAATATACTAAATGCGCAGCAGATAAAAGTATACTAAATGAGCAGCAAATAAAAGTATACTAAATGAGCAGCAAATAAAAATATATTAAACGAGCAGCAAATTATGATCAACACATTTGCTGCTCGTTTATTTTTGATTAATTGAAATAAATAATCTAAAATGATTAAAAAGTCACCAGAAAGTCGACAATTTCGTTATTGGAGATTATTAAATGTGCGGCAGATAGTGGCAGATTTAGTGGTCAGTTAGGTTAAAGTCCTCTGGTGACAATAAAGACAAAAGATTCCGTAGACATTGTCTTTGGATTCTTAGTAATTTAAAATTGTTTATTTCAGTTATTCAAAAATAGTTTATGTTGATCACGATTTACTGCTCATTTAGTTTTTTTTCTGCCCGTTTAAATATAAGTTTCTTTAGTGTCACCGGAGAAGCTAAACTACCTTTAAATTTGCTGCCCATTCAGTATTTTCTATTGCCCATTTAATTATTTCTTCTCCTCTTTATTGTAACGTCTTGAGAATATAAGAGAATTAGTTCCAGAGAGAATCGTGTCATCGTGATTGTCGCTGAGAGACAACGTGAGTCGAGAGGGTTGACTTAACGGATTATTCTCTCACTCCGCATACGTCACTCGTTTCACTCGTGACTTAGGAGAAGGTGTAAATACGTGGTCGTGCACGAATAGCGATCTATATTTCATTTTTTTATTATAGATGTGTGTTCAATCAAGAGTTGGAATAATTTTTTTATGGACGAAGGCTGCAGACGAGCATACAGTCCACTTCATGGTAAGTGGACTCTGTCGTAAATAGACATCCGCGATACATGCATCAGTCGCGATCAGTCCAGAATGACAAACGTTGGCACGCCTGCGGATGCGCGCGCACCTTTGCGAATTAAGGAATGGATTGGGAAAAAGGGTAGGGAAAATGCGGAGGGATAGGATGGGATGGGAATGGGCTCCGACATATCTCACGCACTACCGTAACACCTACGTAGGTGAAATTACGGGAAAATACGATAAAGCGGGAAATGCAGTACATTTCAAGGTATTCTCCTGTGAGAAAGAGGTAACGTGTCCAGTCGAGTGCGTCCAGCGGCTGTGGGAATGCAGCGTGCACTCTCCCCCTAATATATACAACAAAGATAATTTTATAACTTTAATATATTTCATAAAATTAAAATAAACAAATTGGTTAATTCATTAGGTTACAAATGGTTAGAGCATTGCTCAAATTGCACCAATATGACATTTAATTAAATACTTACAATTAATTTAGTAATTGTATGATATTCTATTAATATAATACCGGAATGAATATTGCTCAGCGTATTTCGCAGTCCTGTCTGAACAATTGGAAGACAAATTTCCCTCCGAAAAGGCTAATTTATAAAGCGCCGTCAAATGTAAATGGCGACAATCGGACAAAGCCTCGTTGGGGTTTAGATAACAAATAAAACGCGAAACAGCCATGAATAGATTAAGCTCGGTCAATATTTAACTGGGGCGATTGCCCAAAGTTTAGCGAAATGTCGTCGCGAACTGGCTCGCATCCACGCGACGACTTCTACACAATTTTTTGTCGCTACGACTATATTTGAGTACAGTCATATAAAATTTACTTAATTATATATGATTGTACTTAATTACTTAATTTACTTAATATTTACTATTTGTAAGGAGTACAAATAGAAAACTCGTATTACCTGTTTTATTTTATTTTTGACCAGTCAAATGCGGCTTGGACCACCAGGGCCACTAATATTAATGCCATTGTAGGTCAAATGTGATAATTATAATTTCAAATTTTAATAGGTTCAATAGACATCTCACAGAAGACTTTTCCATTCCACTATATATATTTACGAGTTTAATGATTCATTCCATCCCATTCTATTCTATGTTCTCCTATTCAATCGAATGGAGAGTATAATAAAATGCTCTCCAAGGAGGATTGGGAGGTGTGACAGCATGAGGAAATCTCCTCGACTCGTTATATTTCATATACCATATTTTCTAAATACTTTTCCCATAGTCTTTCCTAAATCTCTAGGCAATGCATCCGAGAGCGCGCCAACGTTTGTCATTTTGAACTGACGTTGGCAGGTATGGCGGATGTGCATAAATGCAGTTATAGCCAGGTGGACTCTCCTCTAGCCCGCTATTTTTTTTTTATACAAAAAGATCTAAATCATATGAAAAGGGATATAAAATTTTATTATCAAGAAATCTAAAGCAATCCTTTTTTTAAACTGAAAAGAGAAAAGCAAAGAGAATCTCCGCGCGAAGTGGCTACTCGGGGCTGAGTCGCCCCCAGCTTTGCAGAAGTGGTACAGTCTATCGCACGTAAAAGTACAAATCGTCACAACTTTAACTTTATTTTTAACACACTTAAATAAGTAACTAAGTACAGTTTATTGCACACCAGACAATACAGTAAAAGGTGACACATAATAAATAAATAAATGGGTAAACAAAAGGTGGGCCTTATCGTAAAAAGCGATCTCTTCCAGACAACCTTCGGACGGGATGAGATGTATGCGAACACAAGAATAATGGTGCACATAACACAATTTATAGGATTCATATGCAGGATTTACAGGTTCCAGTAGTTATTTTTTATAAAAAAATTAAAACAAACGATATTCTAGTTATATCTATTTTTTTTTAAACAAGTTTAGGCTGTTCCGTAGTTAATTATCATAAATAATAATACTCTTAACGTACGTAATTCAAAAGATACAATAAATACAACACAAATTAAACAGAAGGATATTAAGAGTATATATATATATATGTATATTTGCATATATCTATATTTGTATACACTTAGAGCACCGTGCGGTGTTGACGGGTCATAGAATAGCACCGCCCTCATCTCCTCCCGTGGGTGTCGTGCCGTGGCGACTAAACGATAACATAGCGGCTACCACAAGCCCCGAGGAACTACACCACCTCTAAAAGAGTGGTCTTGCCAACCCGCTTGGCCAGCGTGGTGTTTTAAGGCCACACATCCCTCACGCACAAGTCAATGTGCATGAAGAGGCCCCAGTGGATAGTGATAGGGCTGGGTGCATTGCATGAAGGTTGAGATGCAGCGGACTGTACGGACCGCTCATCTTTATGAAAGTAACATAAACGTCGCCAACTAATGAAATTGCTTTTTTAACAATAACAAGCATCACGCTGCAGTAAGATCAAGCTTCAGTTGTGGAAGTGAAACATTAACATAGTTAGAGAAGGTAATATTAAAAGTAAGTTCTCATTGACTTTGCGGTCTCAGGATTAACAGTTATTTTCAACTGGATTTGGAAGAGAATTGTCCATTGCAGAGATCGAAAGTAAGATTTTTTAAATTATTACACCTAGTGGTATACTAATTGTGACCAGAAGACCCTAAAACCGCTCACAGTTCAAGAGCAATGGACCAGATTCGATCTAAAATTACCACGGTAAAATTTTTCAAAAATACCCATAAAATGACTATACATATACACTAGTATGTATACAAAAAGAATGTATATGTATACAATACAAGATATGGTCAATTGGGACAGGGTTCACCAACTTTTTCAAAACCAGTTTATTTTTTTTTAAAAACGAAATATTGCGAAATCTTAACTTTTGGACTGGGTCAAGTCAACGAATTTTTTTATCGAAATGTAAAGTTAAAATGTTATCACAAATCATCGCATTCTAAAGTTTTATATTTTATTTCTATTAATTTTAGGAAATGCCGAAATCCACGTTGGCTTCGGCCATCTGACATACAATGTCGTACTGACCATTTATTCTTTAACCCGTCAACTCTCTTTTGTTTCCTAAGACTAAACGTCACGCGTTTGCGTCAAATACCTAGTTAGGTATCTATGACTTTTTCGAAGTATGTCCCAGATCATCGGCAGCTAGCAGAATTGAAGGTGAGTGATGCATACATTCCATTTTAGATAAATGCTTGGATAGAAAATTTCATCGTCACAGGGGATCGCATACAAGGAAATTGATAAATCATATTATTATTAACAATAGTTGAAATAACATAAACAACTAAAATTTAAGATTAAACAACTCAATAGAACTCAGCATGTGTACAAAAAAGAGATCCACAGCGCTAATCTTCACCCTGAACTCATGACACACGATGTGTACATTTCAGTTCTACATTTCGTTTAAATCAAATATTTTTTATTTATTTAATCGTAAAATAATAGATTAAATGTGACAGTAACATACAGCATTTAAAACCATACCCAGATGTTAATCTTCTTTGACTTCATCAATATGAGAGAGAATTAGTGACGTCATACACTGAGCTCACATTTCACGAGGCTGCCAGAGATGATCCGCACTCTAAATAACATGAACCTGATTTTATTGCGCACGATGGCATGAAATCCATCAGTGCTCGCTTGCGTGAACACGCCAAAGGCATCTGTACTGCATCTCTATCTTATATCATAGTCTAGAGAAACTTATTAGGTATTATATTTCAGAACAGAAAATAGCATACGTGCATAAATATAAAATATGTATTAGGAGGATCATATCTACACATATGCGACACATATTAATTCTATTCATTTAAAAAAATCTAACAGAGCTGTGTTTGTACATGATATATTTTTTGAAGAAAAAAAATCGTTCCATTGTAAAGTACTCGTACATGTGATACAAAGTCTAAAGCAACATTTTGTGGATTTTTGTCTGTCTGTCTGAACGCGTATCACACAAAAATTGCTAGACGTATTTTAATTAAACTTGTCATAGTTATAACTTATACGCTACTTTAACATTTAGGGTACTTTTTTTCCAGATAAATTATGAAGTTCCTATAAGAAGCACAACTACGTGCGAACGATGTCGTTTGTCTATTATATTGATAGTATGTAATAGACATTATATAAAATACTATCACCTGTGTCCACGTTCAACCAGCTGTGCCCACGATTTCGTTCGCGTGAACTTTTGGACTTTAATCTGTGATAAGTTAATTATTTTATTATATCAATAAACCTGGGTAAGCTAGTCGGCTGATGATTAGGAGAGAAAATCAGGTGATGGTAGGAAAGACGGCACTCACATCTGATAGACAGATGTCTTTGGATTCTTAAGCAATCACAGATGATATAACAATTTTCTATAACACAGTCGGTAGCCAAAGTTTGGTATGTTACTCTAATAAGATTCATGCCAGACTAACAGGACAGCAATAGCGATGACACACACCATATTGGTGGGGTAGAAATGTTATTTAGGGTAAGGGAACTATCCTATTTTTCATATTTTATTTTTATATTCTGCTGTATACCTACGAATCTTTACAGTTGCATAATTCACTGGGACCCTTTCGCCACTGTATTTGATTCATAATTAAAACCTCAACAACGCCTGTAATGTTTATAATTCCTCCTTGTACCAACATATTGCTATTAGATTTTATCAGGCGCGCATCACGACAATGATTCCCAAGAAAGCTTATAATAGATCGGGATAAAAAGTATCCTATATGTTGAAATAGGTCATAAACTATCACTATAGTTATTTTCAATAAAATCCATTTAGTAGTTTTTATGTAACGGCTGATATTGTACATGTGTACTTAATAATCAGCACATCGTGTGAATAACGTGTTTTCGTGGGTAAAACAGGAATGGCCGGTAGTGGGCACCGGCGGCGGCACAAATAATTTATACTTCGACTTGTTAATCCACAAACAAAAGCCTTTGATCTGGAGCACAAACTTCCGGCTAACCCCCGCGCGACCTTCCTCCCACAGCCGACTACCGGCCAACATCCGCAAGAACTCGTTCGCCTTTATCTCGTTATCTCGAGAGAAAAAAACGAGGAACACTTGAGAGAGTTTTAATTCCTCGTGTTGTTGTCGGCGCTCGTAGCCGATTGATTTTCCGATAGACATGGGAACAAGTTTTAAGCGCCTTTTACGAATCTCTAAGACGCTCGGCTCATCCTCTTCATTACGTGTTCCCTCACTAAATTCCCGGAGCGTGACTTTTTTAAGAAGTTTCCTTTAGAACAAACAACAGCTTTGTTCGGAAGCAATTAAAATATCTCGGCTCATTTGTCAAGATGACGTCCCATCTGAGGGTGATTGGAGCGATAATGTTTCCATCGGAACACAAACGAGTTGTATAAAAAGCGACTCGAGCCTGTTAATTGGTGAAATGGGTTTGTTACGAGAAATTGTGTCCAAATTAACATTCATAATTGGACCGGCGGGCAACGTGGCTCAAAGTAAATATGATACGGCTTGATTACCAACTTATTGGAATGAAAAGTTAATTTTGTATGTTATTATATAATTAATTAACTAGTTTTGCAAAAGATAATTTTATTGGCGTGTAAGAGGCAGGAAGAATGTTGTTCTTTACGCCCAGCTGGGAGCTTCCGACTACACAAATCGCACCCTCAGTGGAATTAAGAAAATCATAACTTTTTATTATGTTTCTTACGAGTTTGTGTTTATAAGTTTACATATGTCATTATAGTAATAATTATTTATTATTATTATCCGTAAAGTGATTGTATTATGCTTATTTTTTTTAGAAACTTCTTTTATAAAGATTCATTTTTTTAAAATGCCTTATTTACTCAAAATTCGCAAAAAAAAAATAGGAAAATAATGGTATGTTTATTTCTGTTATTCAAAAATGGTTTATCTTGTTGATCATGATTTGCTACCCGTTTAGTTTTTTTTTCTACTCATTTAAATACGTGCCTTGATTTATCTTTATTTAGGTTACTGCACCTAGATTTATTAACACCAGTCATAATGCTGAAGGGTTAACACTACCAAGCTCAATTTCAGCCGCGTACTTAAAAGGTAAACGTAACACTCCATACATTGGCGACTACAAAGTATCAATTGTATGAATCAATTGTCCGTTCCCATCTGCATTGCGATGCGATAAATCTGCTTGCCGCTGCAATCACTGGCCAACGCCACGTCACAACACTTTAAACATGAAACAGTATACTGTCTTTATTGCCTCACGCACACACACGTTTGCGTTGTGTAAAGTTTAAAGTACGTATACAGTAAAGTCCGAATTCTTTCACAGCTGCATAATCGATATTTCACTTTCTTTTGCGATCCCATTTTTACAATTAAGTAAAAAAAAAAATATCAATCTACAAATTAGATGTTTTGGAATGTACGAAATGTGTCATTAATTTGGTTCATTTAAAAGATTTTTCAGATAAGTTTATTTAAAAGTTAATTTAAATTTATTTAAAAGATGAGACTAAAATTTATATACTTGTACATGGAATGCAATATGTATTTTACACTCATTCATACATACTCACTTATTTTCCTTATTACCCCTTTCTAAATTTTACTATTTAGAACTTAATAAATGTAAAATGCTAAATCATTTTCGGCGGACTACGTTGTACTTTATTAATTATGTTACGGTCTAAGTACATATTTGTCTAAGCATTCGTCTATCGAGAAGTTCCACTACTGTAATTAACAAACCAATTCGAGTGACATTCGCGATGTGATGAGTGATGAGTTGATGACGAATAACTCTCTCCTTTTTGATGAAAGAAGGTGGTATAAAACAAATAGTCCACCTGATGGTAAGTGGATACTGTCGTCCATAGACACCCGCGATACATGCCAACATCAGTCCAAAATGACATACCTTGGCATGACCCGGATGCGCTGCGCTGCCTACCTTTGCAGATTAAGGAATGGATTGGGAAAATGGGAAGGGATAGGGTGGGATGGGAATGGGCTCTGGCATATCTCTCTCACTTTTTTTTTTTATGTTCCTAGGCGGCAGACGAGCATACAGTCCACCTGATGGTAAGTGGATACAGTCGCCCATAGACATCCGCGATACATGACAACATTAGTCCAAAATGACAAATGTTGGCATGCACCCGGATGCGCTGCCTCCTACCTTTGGAGATATAGGAATGGATTTGGAGAAAGGGTAAGGAAAATGGGAAGGGATAGGATGGGATGGGAATGGGATCTGGCACATCTCACTCACTACCGAAACACGTACGTACATTGGGTAACTACGATAAGGTAGGAAATGCAGTACATTTCAAGGTAGTCTTCTGTGAGAGAGGGGTAACGTGGCCAGTCGAGCGCGCTCAGCGGCTGTGAGAATCTAGCATACACTCTCCCCCTACAATAATTACAATACAATAGTTAACAATGTCGTACGTAATGCTTTTTCTCTAGCAGTCAAGTTAGTTTGAATAGATATAGTAATATATCCCAAAGTTTATCTACTTGTGTAATAGAGTGTAATACTATTTGACGACCCTTCTTAGTGAAGGAAGGACGCTCTGCCCGAGTCTTCTTCTGTAGTACTTTCCCTTTTTTGTATTTATGTTACCTACTTTGTGCCCGTGAACGTGGAAGATCTGTGCACTGCACATTTGTATATAAACTTAATTACCAAAATATGAATATAAATTGCTGGTTTGTTATTTTAAACAGTGAATACAATTCACGCAACTCATCAGTCACGATAATGAAGTCACCAATCTTACAGAGAAACCGGTTCCTCACGATCGTGGATACAGGCTGCTGCAACGGGACATCATAATTTATTATTTATTAAAAGTATTATTTATTAATTTATTTCTTAACTAGAGAGAACACATAACACACATCGGTGACCCCAACTTTAACACACTATCTTTAATGTCTCTACTGAGATTACAATATACTCGTATACGGACACAGTGCGATGACAAAGGAGTGGATGGCTGGCTCAACATAGTTACGGGCTTGTTTGTATAGAAACGGAATTGCTATATGCAAAGCAACTTATCCCCGTGTGTGCCGACGGAGGAGCGACGAAGATAAACATAGTGTGTACGCAATGAGCCGAGCAGATCGGCTGTGCCAAACCAAAACCTAGCAAGTGCACAAAACAAAATTTTTACAGGAAGACAAAAAACATATTGGTAGCCATTCCAAGATTATAACATAACATTATGAGGTAACATTTTGTATTTATATTACACAATATGGATTGCGACATTACGTTTAGTTATATAAAATCTATCTTTCTATTTTCATTAATAAGTAATACTTTCAGTCCAAAATCAAAACATAATAACTCTTAATTTAAAATTTACTTCACCTTAATTTACGTTAGACGACCCGTGAGTCACCTAAATACCTGGTTGTAGCTGAAAACCAGCGCCGTGACCCCCTTTGGCGTTACAGCATATATGCTGTATATGCATACACACAATTTTACCACACCATCTCTTATCCGTATTGCACTTTTAAAAGTTACATTACTTTGTCACAACAGGTAACAAAATTAATTAACCAAAACAAAAGTTAATAAACCAGATAACTAGATATCATTTATACTTCAGTTTTTATATAAAACCAAGTACCAACAACTAGTAGAACAGTTAATAGTAAGAGTCACTTGCTAGGTTTTGGTTTGGCACAGACGAGATGAGTTGGTTTAATAAAACTACTTTTTAATACTGATACGAGTAGAGACGAGGTTATCGATTTGTGTATGAAAACTTAAGTACTAAATACATTCACTAAAAGGATCTATATACGATTCGTAAGGATCGTCTAACAATTCATAAAAATAATGTTATTGTAATATAGCAAAATTTATAGTAATATTAATTTTTAAATAGTAGTAGTGAGTCCTAAAATAGTAGTAGTGAGTCCTTAAATAGTAGTAGTGAGTCCTTAAATAGTAGTAGTGAGTCCTTATATAGTAGTAGTGTGTCCTTAAATAGTAGTAGGGAGTCCTTAACAATTGCTTTGTTATGCCTTAGTCGCCTGTTAACATACCCACGGAAAGAGATATGCTAACATAAATATGTCATGCCTAAATGCCTAAGTCGTGTGTATATATGCCTAAGACATAACTATATCATGCCTAAATGCCCAAGCCGTGTGCATGTATGCCTAAGGCATAAGTATGTCATGCATTTCCTGAATGCGATGTCATAACGTGAAAAACATTAATAAGGTTTACTCGTATAAGAAATTGCTTCCAAACTCCAGGACACCAATCACGACCTCCACAAATTTCTTTTAAGCGACCTACTGTCATTTCTGCACAGCCCTCACAATTTTATCTGTTCTCGTGACACTCGTACATAGGAAACAATATTTCGGGGAGGCATAACGGCGCGCCGGGAAGCGAAATTAATAACAGCTACATACGAACGACGGCGGAGCGCCAGTGGCGAGATAGCGCGAGCGGCTTACAATGGTACATTCATACTGTTTTTATTGTCCATACTCACCGCTGCTTCAGTACAGATATACTACAGTAAGGAAACTCCGCCCTTCTGTATAATCATCTAAGTTTGAAATGTTTGGGAGAGGGAGGGTGTCTGCAATCCCAGAGCGCTCTAGACTGGCCACGTTACCCCTCTCACTACCGCAAAATGTGCATTTCCTAATTTTATGCAATTCCCCAAATGTATATACGTGTTTTTGTAGTGAGTGAGATATGCCGAAGTCCATTTACATCCCCAATCCATTCCATTCCTTTACCAATGATAGGCAGCACATCCGGGTACGTGTCCATGTTTCTCATTATGTTGGCAAGTATTGCGGATATCCATGGAACCCTTTTAACACCTCGTCTGCCACCTTTCTTACTATAAAAGAATCCTTTTTTCTTTATGAAATTATAGTCACAAAGAAAATTACAATAATGTGTCAGCTAATATTTGGAAATTTTGTTATCCGTCTACTTCTGCTATATGCTAGTACTCCTTTGGTAACCACATTTACTGTATAAAGATTACTCACTGTTCCTAAGAGTACTGTTCTGGCTGGCTACTGCTGCTTCACACGCGATCGCGATTTATTCAGTTTCCGCACGACGCGAAAACGTAACAAGTTAAGCGAATGGCTTTAATGGGGATAAATAATTCATTTCGTGCATTGTTTTTGGGAATATTTTTATTTTCGATTTATTAAATTTTTCACACACCTTACGACAACGGAAAAACTGTTGAAATGATGGCATTTCATTAACGCTTATGACATGGAGCTGCTGAGTCCAGCAATCAGTGCTCTTAGAAAGCTCTTAGCCTGTTGTGAGAGGTATGCTAAAGTTCATGGGCTTACATATAACCCCCAAAAAAGTGAGGTGGTGGTATTTAAGGCAGGAACGTATTAAACGGCACACCTCTGAAAAGAGTGACCAGCCTCAAATACTTGGGTCATATAATAGCTGATGACCTCAGGGACGACCTTGATATTGAAAGAGAAGGAAGGGAGTCGTCGGTATGGAGTAATATGCTGACTGGTAGGTTTGCGCGATGGTGCGACAAGGTAAAAATCACACTTTTTAAAGCCTGTTGCCAATCATTTTATTCGAGCAACCTATGGGTCAGGCATACTTAATGTTCTTACAGCGCCCTTCGCATTCAATATAACAACGCCTTCAGGGTGTAGCTGCGGCCTCCCCGCTTTTGTAGCGCATCAACAATGATTGCGGAGGCTTTCAAGCCATCATGAGAAAAAAGGTAGCTTCGTTGATGAGCAGAGTGAGGGGGAATGGCAATAGCATCCTGAGGACGATTGTGACCAAGGGCGACTCTCCCATCCAGACGCAGTGGATGAAACTGGTTTTAGGGATAAGTTAATATTAAGTACTAACATTAGTTTAAGTTGTAACTTGCTTCGACATTATCTGAAATAAAGAAATTATTAATAATATAAGGAGCATTAATTAAGTATCTTTTATTGCAAGGACAAGGGTGTAGAGAGTAAGAACAAAGGCGGCAGTCCCTGCGTGAGGCCTACATCCATATACTAAGATCTTGCGGGGCTCGGACTGACAACTGAAGGAGGCCCTTTTAAGAGATTAAAATTAGAAAAAAAACTTAATTTTTTTATATAAAAGGCAGAGGACCCCTCAGAGTGGACCCCGGGGCTGTAGCCCACTCTAGCCGCTAGACTAATCCGCCACTGCCTAAATCCAGCAGTGGAGACACTAAATGATAAGGTGTTGAGAAACGGAGGCCATGAATGGATTGCTGCTGGTGGTAGTCATCCGGGGAATGTACACTTATGAATTGTATAGAGATCACTGAAGTCAGATCAGGGCAATTAGGATACAAAATCAGGGACACTAAATTTATTCACATTTATTAAATACCAATAACTGAAAGACCAATTTTATAGTAAAGGAGGCAGACGGGCAAGCGGTCCAGGACTACCGTCGCCCATGAACATCTGCAACACCAGGAGAAATGAGGGTGCGCTGATAACCTTGCAGAAACTTAGTCACAGCTTTCTTGAAGAACCCCATGTCGAGTGTAGAAAGACCTCTTGAAGAAATTCTTTCTACAGCTTACGGGTTCGAAGTATAAAACTATGTTTGGACCATACAGTGCGCGTCATTTTTGATGACATTGATATTTTCAATATACCAATCCAAGAATTAAACCAAAAAAGTGATATAAGTCCCACAATTTATAAAAAATATCTCAAAAGCCCTTCAACCGAGGCATTTGTCAATACAAATTATCTTCAAACATTTCTAAAAACTTGCTTAAAATGTATTTCAAAGTGAAATAAAAAGATGCTCCCTGGAGCCGCTTCCGTTGGAGTGCGAAGGCACCCGCGGGAGCTTCGAAATTTTTGGAGCCCTTTCACTACAACTCGTACATAATTCTATACAAACAATGGAAGGAACAAGAGAGTAAATTAACTGGGGATCATAAAGCATCGTTATTGAAGTGTACAAGAAGTGTAATTGTAACTCCTAGGGGCTGTATAAAGCCTGCATTTATCATAATCTGAGCATTTAAGGTGTAGGAGATTGTAATAGCGGTTTGAATGTGGAGCGAAGGCGTGCGGGGCGCGATGGGTGGCGCGTTTACAAAGCCTGATTCATTAGGATTCAATTAAAACATTTTGTAAAAGGGAATTCTATTACCATCTGTATGATTTTAAATATCTGTATCTGTCTTTTTCAAGGTTATCTGGAAGAAATCATTACAAAGCTATAAGATCGCCCGGTTGTTATTCTCTCCTCTAAACATTGTTTTAAATTTTTATCTTTTATGCAATGTGGAATATTCTATTTATTTGTCTATCTATGAAAGAAATTAAAGTTTTGTACTTGATTCTAAAGATTCGAACATAAACTGAATTGAATTATTCGAACATTTTGAAATCAATTTTGGACGACTTGTTGGTTTTTGTAATAAATAATAACGTATTTGATAATAAATAATATTAATTGCAACAGATACTTGAGTCTTGCTCCCTACTTCTAATCTCTATAGAAAATAATGTTTTAGTATTTGAAAACTTCTCTAACAGCATGTTTCAATGAGCGATGATAGCCTAAGTATCTCGATTCATATTCATGGGTACAACTCAATTTACACTTAACTACGAATTGTTTAATTAAATTAAGTTAGTTTAATTAAGTGAAGTTAAAATCGTAAGGAAATCCTCGTGCATATGAATTTTCATATAAAAAATTAAGCACATTCATATAATATAACCCGAATTATATTATATAAGAATACTAGCTGACCCGGCAAACGTTGTTCTGCCATATAAATTATTTCTAGCCATATAGCCATATAAAATTTTCTGGATAGGGCCACCCTAATCACCTAGCGGTATGAAATATACTTTACGACCTATTCTCATACCTACCAAATATATGGTACATAAAAAATTTCATAAAAATCGGTCGAGCCGTTTCGGAGGAGTGCGACCACAAACACCGTGACACGAGATTTTTATATATATAGATAATATAACGAATTTACTAATTTCGAAAACCGGAGGCAACATGTCTGGATTTGCACGTTGACGTGTCGACAAGTTGGTACATTCTACTGTGCACTGTCCTCAGCTACTCGAACATATTAATATTCCTCATCTATTGACGAAGCTGTTAAAGAAAAGTCTTCCATTGATTTATTCGACCAGTATTTTGGTCGCTTTGGACGTAAAATAATAAAATTCTACTCCAACTCATAGTTACACACAGTTTATTTATATTTATTATTTCAATTAGGTATTTATTATTTATATTTATTATAGTCTTATTTCAAAATAGATTATTTCAGGTATCTCATTTCATATACTTAGCTACATATTTGTATGCTTTTATTTAAATAATTATCTATGTTTATTATTTTATATATTCCTGGAATATATTTTTTGTAGTCTATTACCGATAAATTGTTATCTGGGCATTATGTCAGTACATAGTTAAAGGAGGTCACCTAGATTTTTTGGCAAATGATTTGTTGTGTATTGTTTTGTTGTCCTTCTGTTTTGTACTATTTATAATAAATTTAAAAAAATATAAATAAACCTGTTTGAATTCCGTGGCCAGCGTAGGGTTAGCAAACACGCCGCGCCGCGCCGCGCTCGGGCGTGGTGTGCGGTGCAACTTTTTGAATACATTCGCAGCGCGCGCAATTACGGAGTTTTATGCACTCCGCGTAACCGCTCTACTAGCCCGTTCGTAAAGGTCGGGCCCCATCAAATGCATACATTTTATTCCATGGAACGTTTTTTGGGAGGCTCTCGGGCCAGCCAGAGATGTAACTGAAAATAGTTGTTACGTTGGCTGGATAGAAACGAAATATCGTTTTTGGTGTAGAGCCAATGGGAATAGATGTTTGTATTTCGCACACCAGATAGTTCAAGTGTAAAGCTGCGAGCTGTTTTTTAGCTTTTAAGATCCTCCTAGACAATCAATTATATAGTGCAATTTTACGGATTGCATAACGTTTATGATTCTTTAGGGAGTACAATTTTATTATAGGACTAGGGGCCGATTAATCTAGAAAACGCGAATGTCTAAAAAGTTATACATACCTCAAAGCCAGCAACATCCTGTCCATTCAGTGAGATAATACCACCAACTTGGTAGGTACCTCTCCACGGAGAGCAAATCAGTACACTGATTTCAATACGTTAGTATCATTAACTTAAATAATGAAAAAAAATGTGTATTTCATTTAAAAGTACAGCCTATAAGGCAACAATTAGCTAATAACATTGTACTTAGCCTACCATTGTACTATAAGGCTACGTTTCTTTTTTATAGTGAAAGCAAGCGGTCCCACGTGATGGTAAGTGTTACCGCTGCCCACAATGAGCACTAAAACATAACACTAACACTATGAACAACGAACTTGTGGGCTTGAGTTTCGAGACATAAGATCCTGAGGAAAATATTCGTTCTTATGACAATCTTCAGTTAACCAGTCAACTGGGTCTTGGCCCAACATGGTTACTAATACAATACAGAACAATAGAAGGTCAAAGATCTCTGTTGTTTGAATTAAATAATTATTATTATTATTTGTACCAAAAGTTGGTATACGAGTAGTTTTCGTTAATATTTAAGAAATCAGAATATATTTATTGTAATATATTCTGTAATGGAAATTCTGATGAACAAAATAATCTTACGCAAATTTTTGGATGTCTGCCAGCTTTAGAACACCATCCCATCTCACGCCTTGGGTGTTCTGGATCTTATCCTTATCCTTTGGGCCTTACACTAACATTTAAAGGTGGACTCGTCAACCCGCTTGCCCAGCTTGGCTTTCATTCGCCCATATACCCTCATGCATGAGACAATTTGTACGAGGAGCCCAATGTCCAGGCAGTGGACAATAAAAGGGCTGGTTACGGTATATAGAGAACTGTAAGATAATTGCGTGGATTTTGTAGGTTTTTAAAGAAAATGCAGCTTTCGCAAGGAATCAGGTATAAAATAGTCAACATAAATAACAACAACAGGACAGAACTGATAATGGTATAATATTAAAACACTGATTCGAAAAATGTAAAAGTATGTTGGCCAGCTCCCGTTGCCATCACGGTATGTTAAATTATAAATAGCTAGTAAAACCCGGCAGACGTTGTCCTGCCATAAAAGTTGATGTACTGCAGCGCCATCTAGTGCGAGTTACAACAAAGTCGATAGCATAAAAACCTTCTCCATGAAAAGATACATATATGGGCCAACTTTCATAGTGATCGTTCAAACGGTGTCGAAGTCTATTAATCACCAATATACCAACATCCTCTTTTATATATATAGATATAGATTATAGATATATTAATAAGTAATGTTCATAAAAATCAATGATTAATATTGCATTTTATATCTCTAGGATTTCTAGCACTCAGTGTGCCAGCAACGCGACCCGCTTTGAAATAAAATCTCGTCGCTAAACCGGGCCAGTGTTTAAGCAACGTATACAAACATCCCGGTTTCCTACACTTAATAATGAGGCGGGAGCGAAACACCTTCATTATCTATACTAATATTATAAAGAGGTAATGTATTTTTGTATTATATGTTTGTAACGAATAAACTCAAAAACAACGGGACCAATTTCAAAGATTCTTTCACCATTAGAATGCTACATTATCCCCGAGTAACATAGGCTAGATTATTTATTATTACTAGATATTTATTACTAGAAAAATTAGGGATCCCTCAAAATAAAATGGCTATATTTTATTTTGAAACTTTGAAAAAAAAAATCTTATTAACCGAAGCGAAGCAGTTTATATAAATATGCGAGATTTATAAATATGCAGTTTGTATGCAAGCGTAGTTTCATTTATTGTCACTGTATCAAACTGTAGGAAAAGGTACTTAAGCTGTCCGTTCACGATTCGATATAATAAAATACAACGAAATGTTTTATTAATATGAAAAAATTAACGTACAGTTTGAGAAAATTAACAATGTAGCAACACAATTACGAGCATACAGTCCACCTGATGGTAAGTGGATACTGTAGCCCATAGACATCCGCGATACATGCCAACATTAGTCTATGTAATGTCTATGTATTACATTATATTATGTAACACTTAAACATTATACAACTCGTCAGTGAAATACTGTGAAAGCTAAAAATAGGTTCAGTATCGAGAATAGAATCTACCAGTTTTTTAATGATTTATAGTACAATTCCAGTATATCAATCATTCTACGCGCGTCGCCCGAGCCGCCTAGGCGTCCAGTCTGAGTAATGAGCGCTACGAAAGTTTTAGACAGAACAACAAAATTTTACATGTTTGTAACGTTTTATTTATTACTTAAATACTATTATTTTTTCGCTTAAATTAATGATTGACATGTTGCCGGTTTTACGTTAATTCGGTGACACGCTGTATTTTTATTATAGCTAAATCTACAAATATTGTCAATTTAAATTTTTATCAATCAATTTTGATTATCGTGAGAGGAATTGGAGAAGTGTACAAGTAAATTGGGTCGTGTCTACAACCTTTATGTAAGCTATTATTATTGAAAATTCTATAAATGATTCTCTATCTTGTTATTTCATTGTTTAGCCATTTGCCATTTGACATTTGTAATTATGATTGACTGCCTTTCGGTACTATTCTTATATCAATTATGCAAATTTTATTAGTATATTTTTTTATGGACGAAGGCGACAAACGAGCATACAGTCCGCCTGATAGTAAGTGGATACTGTAGCCCATAGACATCCGCCATGTCAACCTTTGGACATATAGGATTGAATTTGGAAAAAGGTTGAAAAAAAGGGGCAGGGATAGGATAGAATTGGATGGGAATAAGCTTTGACATATCTGACACACTATAGAAACACGTACGTACATTGAGGAAATAGGATGAAGTGGGAAATGCGAGAGAAATCTTCTGTGAGAGAGGAGTGACGTGGCAGTCGAGCGCGCCCTGTGGCTGTGGGATTTATGCATGTTACATTTAATTTTTCACTTTAAAATGAATTACATTTACATTTAATTTTGCATGTCCTTTTTATGTCAAATTTCTGTTATTTTTTTCCATCTTATTATTACCATGTTTTAGAAAATAAATAAATTATGAACATATAATAATAAAATCTACATATAATAAAACTGTGAAACCAGCGTGTCTGTACATTGAATATATTTACCAAAAACCAATTGGGGGCGATGAAGGAAGAGTATCAGAATATAAAAGGCGATTTTGAAAATTTTTGTCCGTCTGTCTGCTTGTCTGTTCGAACACGCTAATCTCCAAAGCTACGGAACGGATTTCATGGGGTTTCCACAAATTAATTAAGCTTAGCTTGGCGCTTCGAATAGGCTTTGTTTCATCGGCTAACGGGAAGAAAATATATCTCAATTTAGAGTTTAAAAACTAAAATTCCACTAGCAATGAATAAAATAGAACTTTGTTCATCAACATTTTTATAGCCACGTATTGTCACAGGCGGTCGTCTGTGATGAATTCCCTTAAGGAATGAATTTCATGTGTTTCTGCTCCTTCGATCCTCACTAAAGGCCTGAAAATAGAGAAGCCAATAAAAACCTTTAATGGCTTGGGACTTGGGAATACATTTAGTTAGTTCTAAGTTTAATTAAAATACTATTTTACTAATTGATCACGTGCGGTGGCGAGCAGCAATCATTTGTTTAAGAATGAATGGTTTATCTATACTAATACAATAAAGAGGTAAAATTGTGTGTTTGTATGTTGGGGGTAATCTCTGGAACTACTGAACCTATTTCAATAGGAAGCTACATTATTCGTGTACTAATTATTATTAATTATTATACATGTATTAATTAGTATCATTATACGAGAAAGTTATAACACAGAAATAAAATAATTATGTAATTAACAAATATGATGTATTATATAAATATACTTAATACAATAATAATAATATAATATATAATAATATAATATAATAGTATATCTGAACTATGATTATAAATGTTAAGCAATAATCGGATTTTTTATTCGAGTCAGGAATATGACATGTAGAACTGTCAAACAGAGTGAAATTTGTACGGAGATGACACTTTATTGACAGTTCTACATGTCATAACCTATGCCATGTTCTTGTATATGTCTCTGGACCCGTGACACAGGGAATCCTAGTGTGGGTTATTGAGTTTGGTCTAACTGTTAACATCGAGTTTTCATTCTTGTGTTAATAATTGCAGGCGATAATCGTATGAAGCTTAGTCGCATACCAGAATTGTATCCAATATTTTGGCTCGAACCGTTCGAGAAACTCTCCTTGTGTTAACGAGTCTTAAGAAACAACACTCGTAGGACTTTATAACAGTACTCGTAGTTCTAATATTTTCAACAAATTCGTTGTAAAAAGCAAATTCTATCGAAAAGCTTTCAAACCCACTTTTATGAAAACTGATATACTGTACTTATTTTTAAAAATATTGAGTAAAGTTTGATATACCATTTGTAAATATTCTGTTAGAAACGAAGCTGTTATTTTATCGAAATGTTGTACAAGCTACATATGTATTTATTAACACGTCGATAAGATCGATGACATTAATTTCTAAAGTTAGGTACTTTATTTAATTAGTTTCAACTAGCAATTGTCCTCGCTCTCGATCGCTTGGAATCCGATTACCTAGATATTCCTATTTCCTAGCGGTTGTGGTAGCGAATTTATTAACCTTCGCGATACCCACAGGAAGAGATGGAGTGATACTAAAAGCGGCCGATATCAAACGACGAAACCTTTATAAATCTTTAAACTTTTATCATAATCCAATTTTATACAAAACAGAATATTCCGTTCCATTCTATATATAATTTGGATACGTTTTGTAATAGTATATTTTATTTATATAAGCAAAACATTTGCAAGTATTACCTTTTTTTTATTTACATGTCCAATCCCCTTTCCTATACCACCACAAACTTTGTAGTTCCATTGTCTGTATGTTCAAATGTTATTGAATGCGCTAAATTTTGCATTTACATGGCTCATTTCAATAACTGTTCTTATAATTGAGTTTCCATTTACGCAACACAATATTATTTGATACTGTTGTTTTCAGATTGCCCGTCAACTCCATGTCGTTGTCAAACAGCAAATAATTTATATAGATATTGAGAGACTGTTTAATACTAGTAATTTTGTTGTGTATTTGAAATATTTATCTATTAAATTAATCTTACAGTACTACTAAGTACTAATATTTAACGCTGACCACAGGTTCGTGACCCCTGCCTCTATACACGCAATAATTATGTTATATTGTTACGATCGGAAACACGAAGATGGCCGACGGCCATTCTTTAATTAGTGTAAACGCGTGTGCTTATTTTTTTATTACTTTAAGCAACATTCCGGATTATGAAGACCAAATGCGGGTAAGTAGTTGGAAAATCAACCTGGAGTTCCAGTAGCTGCCTCTCCAGTCATCTCGTGACCACGGTCGGTGTGACGCAGCCGAAACGTCGAGTAAAATAAAAAAAGATATGTGTTAAATACGCGAATGTCTTAAAAAAAAATTTGAAATATTAGTACCTAACGAACATTAAATTAATAGTTTCATTTAATTGTCTTTATTTTTAATTTATTTCATTTATTTATTGCTAAATAGTTCACAGCTTATAATATAAAGTATATATGAGTATAATATTTGACAATTAACAAGATAATTATGAACCAGTAATTACGATAATTACGATATTTACGCCTACTATGTATTGTGCTACTATAATTAGTCTGACCATAAATACAGTTAAAGGAAAAATAATAAATGATATTTGAATTAAGAATCTGTGGTTCTCACGTGAAAAATAAATGTTTTTTTTTTCACATTTTGGCGCCAATCATTATTAAATATTGTATTATAGTAATATTAAAATAGAGTGGGGTGATAACAAAAACCGTATTGCACTAATTGCAATTACACAAAGGAAGCATGGAGGCAAACTCAAGTTTTAAAACTCTCCATCCGTTTGGTATTAGCTGAATGTTTGTGTATCAGGCTATTGGTATGTACATTGAAACGTCCTCTGTTTGTGACAGAGGAAGGTCTGGCCGTCTAGGTACTAATCGTACTGAACAGACGATTAAAGCTGTGAAGGAGACAATCAGAAGAAATCATGTCTGGAAGCAAAAGATTTCATCCAGAGAGATAAATATAGCACCCAGTACCATGTCACGTATTTTAAAAGATGATTTAGGACTTGCTGCTTACAAAAGATGTACTGGTCATTTACTAATTGATAATTGAAAGAAAAAAAAGGTTGGCAAATAAAAATAACTTCTTCGGTCGTACGCAAAGGGAGCGCAAGAAATCTTATTTACGGACTAGAAAATGTTCACCATTGAGGCACATTTTAACAAGCAGAATGATCGCGTTTATGCTCATAACTCTAAAGAAGCTGCTCAATTGGTCAATAGGGTATGACACAACATGGCTACAGTGATGGTCTGATGAGCTATAACAGCGTAGCCGCATAGCTTGATAGCTCAAGGACTGACTGAACCATATTTTTGTGAAAAAGGTATTAATTCGGCTCATGTGTATCAAGATACGATTCTTGAGAAAATCGTAAAGCCTGTTAACAACATCCTGTTCAATGACCAAGAATGGTCCTTTCAGCAAAAATCAGCATCAGGTCATTAGGTTCACTCAACCCAGGCGTGACTAGAAAAGAATATTTATGATTTACGGTCTGTTTTAGAGAGAATGGCATGCTCTAAACGCTATGATAATATTGAATCCCTGAAGCACTCCATAAGGCTGGCAGTTGTCACTTTTCCCATAGAAAGGGTGCGTGTTTCAATCTAAAACTGGCCACAACGTTTGAAAGATTGTATAAAAGCAAACGTTATATTTTTAAAATGTTTACCTATTTTTTTTCTAAAATAACACAAATTCTTCTAATAAAATGATAATGTATAAATAAAAGTATCAATGTTTTCTTTCTAACAATTTTTGTGGTTAGACTAAGTACATGTATAATTTTATGTAATAATGTTTTAATAATTGATGTATTGTATGATTCAGAAGTTCTGGCTGTAGAGACATTTCTTTTTCTTTTTTTTTTTTATGTACGAAGGCGCCAGACGAGCATACAGTCCACCTGATGGTAAGTGGATACTGTCGCCCATAGACATCCGCGATACATGCCAACATTAGTCCAAAATGACAAATGTTGGCACGCCCCCGGATGCGCTGCCTACCTTTGGAGATATAGGAATGGATTTGGAGAAAGGGTTGTGAAAATGGGCAGGGATAGGATGGGATGGGAATGGGCTCTGGCACATCTCACTCACTACCGAAACACGTACGTACATTGGGGAAATACGATAAAGTGGGAAATGCAGTACATTTCAAGGTAGTCTTCTGTGAGAGAGGGGTAACGTGGCCAGTCGAGCGCGCCCAGCGGCTGTTGGATTGCAGCGTGCACTCTCCCCCTATTTAATATAAACATAACGTTTATATTACTTTGCATATATATATTATTTATATTTTTGCATGCTGCTTTGACAGTGGAATGTGTAGCATCTACTTGAAAATAATGTCACTCACATATTCGTACTCACATTCGGGCAATTAAAAGATTACTATTATTATTATAATCCAATAATAATATGTGTAGTGCTAAGCTTAAGTGAATAAAAGCTTTACTAATACTCACATTAAGTTTTCTTTGGTTTAGATGGGTATACCTTTAGCCATAAATAATCATTTGCTTAGCATTTGCG
This sequence comes from Sesia bembeciformis, assembly GCA_943735995.1. Classification (NCBI taxonomy): domain Eukaryota; kingdom Metazoa; phylum Arthropoda; class Insecta; order Lepidoptera; family Sesiidae; genus Sesia; species Sesia bembeciformis. The sequence continues at coordinate 169,692 of OX031038.1, forward strand.
TTATCAGCGATACCTTAATTCTTCCACCGATTTGATTCGTCTTTTTTAGTAAGAGATTTACTTCCACTATCCTTATGACATTCTGTCCAGCACGACAGTCACGCTATGTTGAATTTCAAGGCAAAATACAACTTTCCTATGCGATGGCGCTCCTCGCTTAAAAAAGGTCAAAATTTGAAGCGCGCCTGTTTTGACTTTCAATTTCTATGACGCTCATGTTGCGAACTTGTTTATAACAATAAAGTATATTAAACGCGAATATGGCGGGCATTGTTTGCGGGAACCCGACCTCCCCGTAATGTAGAACATTGCCGGTAACCTGCTCCGTTAATATTTAACGCGGACCACAGGTTCGCGACCCCTGCCTCTATGTTACTACGATACTGGTGGCTGAGGAACAGAAGGGAATCTTTCTATAAACGCTTAAATTTCGCCTTACACACACACGTATGTGCGGATTACATTCACATGCACAAAAACTTCAACATAGCTAGTTGCAACCTATCATTTTTATGCTTTTTACAAATGTTATTATCTCTACTTGCATGTTGTGTAATATTTATTGGATCTAATACCCGCGCTGTGATAGAATTATTGATTTATTGAGCCGTGGCATTATATACCTACTCGTGAATATTGCACGATTAAAATTCCATGCCGCTGTTCGACTGAGTATCCTTACATAATATTTTTATACAGAATACTCTCAATGAGACAAATGTTATCACGTTATCACAGAAATACAAACGTTAGCACCTTTTGTAATTTAGTACTGAATTTGGAAAAGGGTTGGGAAGGATGAGAAATATGATGTATAACGAGACGAAAGTTTTCCTCATCCTATTACACCTTCTACTCTATCTTCGGGGGAGATGGGGTGGGATGGAGGACTCAAGAATATAATGAGGATAAGTAGATTGCTATATCTCATCTATGAACAGTCCGTGGTCAGCGGTGCGGCTACAACTGACAATCCCTTTCTATCGGCGTCACAGTTCAATATGCCGAGTTCACGCCGATTGGCATAACGTTCAATTCTCAATTCATTTTGTTTCTAATTGCTATTTCATTTCATATGTTGTTGTCAATAAAATAATTTTCTTTCTTTCTTTCTTCATAATACTGGCTACAAGCAAAGTTATAATAAAAAAATGAAACAATAATACATTTTTTTTTTGATAATATAATCATACGTGATGGGGGGTCTCCTTTAAAGTACAAGAAATACCTGTCAACTGTCAAGTTACATCGTTATATATTAGGTGCGCAACCAAGTTCCCGCTGTTTTTCAAGAGATGGCTCTACTAGTAAGTGCTGGACGATTATGACATAACCAAAACGTCATGAACCAAGCTTAGACATATGGTAAACAAACCGCTTTGACACATTAGTGGTTTTGTTTTTGCGTCGTATACTTTTGGTTGTGCGAAAATGTCTGATTTTGTGCCAAATAATCGTCATTTGCGGGAAGTGTTGCTTTTCTTCTTTCATTCGAAGAAAACGGCGGCTGAAGCGCATCGAGAACTCCAAAAAGTTTACGGAGATGCTGCTCTAAGTGAAACAACATGCCGTGATTGGTTCCGTCGCTTCAAAGACGGTGATTTCGATGTTGACGACCGTTCTCGTGAAGGAAGGCCAAAAACCTTCGAAGACGCTGAATTGGAGGCATTGCTCGATGAGGATCCGCGCTAAACGCAGAATGAGCTTGCTTCAGCATTGGGAGTTACCCACCAAGCCATTTCCAAGTGATTGCATGCGTTGGGAATGATTCAAAAACAAGGAACTTGGGTTCCTTATGATTTGAAGCCAAGAGACGTTGAGCGTCGTTTTTTCGCCTGTGAACAACTGCTCCAGCGGCAAAAAAGGAAGGGTTTTCTTCATCGCATCGTTACGGGTGATGAAAAATGGATTCATTACAGCAATCCAAAGAGAAAAAATCATGGGGACTGCCCGGTCATGCTTCTCCGTTGTCGGCTCGGCCGAATATTCACGCTTCGAAGGTTTTGCTGTGTATTTGGTGGGACCAGGACGGTGTTATTTATTATGAGCTGTTGAAACAGGGCGAAACCATCACTGGGGAACGGTATCGAACTCAATTGATGCGATTGAGCCGAGCACTGCGCGAAAAGCGGCCACAATACGAGCAGAGACACGAAAAAGTGATTTTACAGCATGACAATGCTCGGCCTCACGTTGCCAAACCCGTTAAAACCTACTTAGAAACGCTCAAATGGGAAGTCCTACCCCACTCGCCATATTCCCCAGATATTGCGCCGTCCGATTATTACTTGTTCCGTTCGATGGCACATGGTCTGGCTAATCAGCAGTTCCGCTCATATGAAGACATCTCAAAATGGCTTGATTCGTGGATAGCCTCGAAACACTTCTACCGTGACGGTATTCGAGCTCTGCCAGAAAGATGGGAAAAAGTTGTCGCTAGCGATGGGAAATATTTTGAATGATTCGTTTGTAACCATTTTTTCACAATAAAGTGGCATGCATTTTCATCAAAAAAACAGCGAGAACTTAGTTGCGCACCTAATATGTTTGTTATGACTATAAAGATAAAAAATAAAAAAATAACTAAATATAAGAAAATGGTGCCGACGTGTGTTGTGCGTGTGTGAGAGAGAAGTTGTATATGTGTAAGTGCATAACCATAATCATTATATTTAGTAAAGTTGTGATTATATTTGGAAGAGTATTGGAAGAGATTCGATACTGCTTGTACTTACCTGTTTTGCTTTTACCAACTGCTAGTCGTAGTTAGGCGAGCCGCGAGCGCCGCTCCGCAACCCCTGCTCTGATATTACCTACTTCTAGTTTGAGTTTCGTACAAACATAAACATACGCCAGTCTTAGATTTAATAACGAAGCCAATTTCGGTACGCGAGCTGAAAGTTTAGTAAGTTGGTGGCTTTTAATGATTGCTGCAAGCAAAGGGGATGGATATAATAGGTAACGTCTGCGCTGCAGCTGTTTCTGAGGTAACTTAGTGAAGAAAATATCAATTGAGATATAACGGTACCGTAGGTATACAATCCTTTGACAGAAGTAACGCAAAAGCTAAAAACGGGTTGTTCAGTATCGAGAGTAGAATCGAGTCTAACAGTTTATACAATAGGTTATTTTTTCATATTTTATAGTCATTACCCCGTACTGAGTAATGAGCGATAAGGACGTTTTAGACAGAACTACAAAACTTTAAACGCTTGTAACTTTTGACTTATTCTCTAAAATAATTTTATTTTTCTCTAGTATGGTTTTATCTCGTATTTATTTTAAATTAGTTGACGAGTTTCATGTTTTGGTAATATCATGTATAGGTATACCTAAATAAAATTACAGTAACGTATAATGTATATAAAAAATATAATGTAGCAACCACAAAACATTGGTTAACAGTGGTTACCGTTGTCTTGCAACACCAAGCGAGATACTCATACACTGCTAACTTTGGAGCATCCTATTTACAGCCATGTCCTTGCTTGAAAGAAATCCCTCTTGGGACTGTTCATTTCTTGGCTTGCTCTCAATGACTCCAATTCGTTCTATAAAACTACTCCCAATGACTACGTACGTACGTGTTTCGGTAATGAGTGAGATATACCAGAGCCCATTCCCATTCCATGTATCGCGGATGTCTATAGGTTACCATCAGGTGGACTGTATGCTCATCTGCCGCCTTTTTTCTATAAGAAAAAAAAAGAAAATTATTTCAACTGAATACACAAAACAATATATATTTGCGGCTCAGTCACCTTTGATTATAACAACACTTAAATTTATTACATGGATTATACAAATTGCAGGAACAAATTACATTATTTATTAGGTGCAGGCCTTTATTATAGGTAGGTATATACTTCTAATCTGTGATAAAAATGAGTGTATAAATTTATAACAACCTTTTTAATGCAGCTATCATTTAACAGGTAAAAAATTAATAATACATAATTGATTGGCCAGTCATAAAGATTATAAATGAAATATGTGCGAAGTGAATTTCTACTGATTAGTTAAAGGAGAATGCCCAAGTGACTACGGAACTTAGTATCGGTGCAAATATTGTTGTGCCAAGATGAAAACTACTGTCTTATGTTGGAATTAATATATACATTCAAGAAAAATAAACAGGATTTACATAATTTGCCGGGTTTCATGGAAATAGATGGGTCAACTTCCAAAGTCTAAATATTAAAACATATCGTTTTCATTTTAGTAAATAGGTAAATTAAGACTTACGTATGCTATTGCTTATTAAATACAACATAAAATGTCGAAGGTTTCAATATCACACATGAGAAATAACAATAATAATTTGTAATGACATGCGCCGGCCAATGACAAGCACGACAAGTGACATTTCAGTGTTGCCAAAAATATTATACAGAAATCGAATTTTTTATACAGTAAATACAGTAAAAAATACACAATAGAAAGAGTTTTAGATGGCATTTTTTTATCCGGCAAATGTGAGACTCCACATTACATTATAAAATCATGATAATTAAAAACAGGAATTATTCATATCCTGAACTCGTGGCACAATTTAGAGTAAAACGATACTGCTCATGCGCAATCTCCACACCTATTTTGCGAACGATGGAAAGAGCTATGCTCTGAGTTACTTTGCTGGACAAAAACCGTAACGAATAAATTCGACGAAGAATTAATGTTGCCGACATAGCTCAATGGATCAGCAAGCTCAAGTGGCCGTGGGCAGGCCATATATGCTTCAGGACTGTAAACCGATGGGGAAGACGAGTCCTCCAATGGAGATCACGTACCGGGAAACGTAGCGTGGGACACCCTCCGGCAGGTGGACTGGCCATTTGAAGAAAGACGCCGGTGGTGGGTGGACGCGAAGGGCTGAAGTCCGTGTGTGGTGGCGGTCTTTAAGAGAGGCCTATATCCAGCAGTGAAAAGACACAGACTGGTGGCATGGTATGGTTTACCTATTTTGGAGATCACGATTTTCGAATGTCGGAAAAATTACCCTACATTTCGATTAATAGTCACCAGCTGATTCCAAAACAAAAATTAGTTTCAAGGTTTGTATGACATGTTTACATAGAAAATGGGATGTAATGATTTTTGTGAAAAAACTGCAGGAAGCATTTCATATGAAATTTGGCGTAAAATATATCTCAGTTTAGTTCGTAGATCCAGACATAATGTCAATGATTGTCAAGATTGAATTAGTTGATTACCCTCAATCAAAATCGTTAGCATTAATTGATTCAGGGGTTGCACGGTGCAATCCAACAGCCGCTGGGCGCGCTCGACTGGCCACGTTACCCCTCTCTCACAGAAGACTACCTTGAAATGTACTGCATTTCCCACTTTATCTTATTTCCCTAATGTTCGTACGTGTTTCGGTAGTGAGTGAGATGTGCCAGAGCTCATTCCTATCCCATCCCTCCGCATTTTCCCAACCTTTTCTCCAAGTCAACTCCTATATCTCCAAAGGTAGGCGTGCCAGCGTTTACTGTTTTGAACTAATATTAGCATGTATCGTGGATGTCTATGGGTGACATATCCACTTACCATCAGGTGGACTGTATGCTCGTCTGCCGCCTTCGTCCATAAAAAAAATATATTATTCCAACTCTTGAATACACATCTGTAATAAAAATGAAATATAAATCGTTATTCGTGCACGACCACGTATTTACACCTTCTCCTAAGTCATGAGTGACATACACGGAGTGAGAGTATAATCCGTTAAGTCAACCCTCTCGACTCGCGTTATCTCTCAGTGAGGCGGTTGCGAGGCGTCGGCGAGGTGGTGGCGGCGCGGCTTTCCCCACAGATACCAGGGGGTTAACGAGACACCGACACTTATAATTTAATATCGCGCCAACGATATGAGACATGTTGTCTAACGCTCATCAAACGGGCCCCTCTATTAATTCATATCACAGCTGTTAATGATGCTGGTTCTATATACACAAAAAATATTGAATCTGAGGATATATTAAGAATCATAGCTAGGATTAGGGCATATATTTATGCTATAGATTTTTATTTCAAGAGTATGCGGTTTCCACACGATTTTTTTTAAAATTCGGACTTAAGTTGTTTGGAGGGGAAGGGTACACGCTGTAATCCAACAACCGCTGGGCAGTCTGGGCTTCAGGGTAGTCTCACAGAAGACTACCCTGAAACGCCCGCTTTATATTATTCCTCAATGTACGAGTGAGTGAGTGAGATATGCCAGAGCCCATTCCCATCCCATCCTATTCCTCCCCATTTTTTCAACCCTTCCTCTAAATCCACTCCTGCATCTTCACAGGCAGGCAGCGCATCCAGGGGCGTGCCAACGTTTGTAATTGTTTTTTTTTTAAATATTGAAATAGGCGGACAAGCAAGCGGTAAGTGTGATGGTAAATGTTACATAATTTAATAAGTGTATGCGGCTTTATGGACTGAAGTTGGCATGTATTGCGGATGTCCACGGGCGACAGCATCCACTTACCAGCAGGTGGATCAGACGCAAGGTTCATTAGCACGATTTATTCCTTACAACCTACACTATCAATTAACGCAATAAAATAACCCACGATTTTTTCAAAAAAAAATGAACGGGTTCGATTCCCGATTGTGTATGAGATTTTTGAGGATCATTGAATGCAGTTTTTCATAACTCTAAAATCGACGGCATGGTTCCTTAGAACAAAGTTTCTCAATTTCTAAATAGTTTCAGATTTCTCCATTCTAACCCCTTTTAAAAAAAATCCGGTATAGATTTATATTATACATATATAGGATATATCGAAGTCGCGGGCAAAGGCTAATTATGTATTACTTCCCTTTCTAACCAGAGGTGGTCTTTTGTGCATTCTATATGTATACAATCTCGTTTTTTATCTTACTTTTGTTTTGGTGAGAAAAATAACACGTCTATCAATTTATCTATGTACAGGAGAATAATGGTAAGAATACCTGATCCTAGAACTGGCAAATACACAATGCGTACATACCGGATTTGTGCTAAAGACCGCTTTAGTACATAGCCGCTTGGTGGAATTGGGGGAATATTTTCGGGGCCTCGGTGAATACATATTTAATGTGAACCATCAGCGGCGACCTCCCCCCCATTACGACGGTAATTCTCATCGCTCTCACTAAATATACTTTTTATTCCTCTCCAGGCTTCACGTTCTAACAGATTCGGTGATTCCCCTTCTGGTTTGACTGAACCGATTTTATTTCAAATATTCTGTTTATTTCCTATGACATTATATTTTTTAGCATTTATGTAAATCTATACATATAATGAAATATGTAGTACGAAAGTTTTGTGTTTACATTTAATATTTTAAAAAAAGGCGTTATAATGTATAGACTAATATAGAGCTCAAAACAATCTGTCTGTCAGTCTGTCTGTATGATCGTGTATCAAGCACATGGCGCTACCACGCTCACAGTGTATAAGCGCGAATAACAAATATTGTATACCAACAATGAAACCTTACTGTGCCACGTGTCAAATACAAATGTTGCCACATTTAAGAAATAAACATAGCAAAAGTAACGACATCTATTGGAAAAAGGGCGTATATTTGTACACCCAATATTTTTACCTATAAATAAGGATAACAATAAAAGGTTTTTTATCTATATATCTAAGATAGTTCTATAAATTTAATTTATCACACAAAGAGTAAGAATATTTACGCATTATAATCTCTAATAGCATCTTCTGCTTACAAAACTCCCAGCAACTGAACAACTGTGTGTGTTAGTCATTCACTTGAACTGTTCATTAAGTTGAGTCGCATCTTTTGTTCGCTAAACTTTGCTTGTTAGCGCCGGTGCTCCCTCGCTGTTTAGTTCCACGTTCATAACGTACTTATGAAAAGACTTAGTCGCTTAGATAGAGTTTCTGAATAAAGGTGATGTAACTTTTAACAGAAGAACTCTTATTAGTGCGTAAAAAGATGCCACATACGTAGTGGATGCCACAGAAAGGACTCTGATGTAGGTTTTTTTTTCATGTATGGCAATGATGGAATTAGTATATTCTGCCAGTGTCAAGTTTTCTTGAGAATAAACAATGTCGAAGACTGAAATGGATCCTGTCAATGTCCAATTCAGCCGAAGTAAGTCGGGTGTCGCTCAGTCAAATGATAGTAAGTTTACTGAGGACAGAAGAAGACTTCTTGGAAACACACGAAAAACGTAGTTCCATGCTTTTATTTGATTATTGCAAACATTACGCACAAAAAACAGTTTGAAGTTTAATAAACTATCACTTAAACCACAAAACGCACACTTACACAACTTTTATATTAATCAAATAAAAACTCAACTTCTCAACTTCGAGTTCCCTCCAAAAAAGTTATCTTGGAGTTGGATTAGATGCATATCACAAAACTTGGAGAAGTACAACAGTTAATAGGACGGTCTTGTTTAACAAACGGAAGCATTTGCTTTTTGAAAATTACTGATATACGTAAAATAAATATACTGTCTGATTTTCCTAATAAATAAAACATATGTTTCTACCTAGAACAAGAGATTCGCCAAAGAACTAAAGTCACCTATATAGCTCATAGAATCAGCGTCGTAAAGTGACAATGGGCAGGTCATATTTGCCGACTCCGACAACCGATGCGTTAGAGTCCTTGAGTGGAGGCCACGTACCGAGAACAGTAGTGCGGGCCGCCCTCCGGCCAGGTGGTCCGACGACTTGGAATAGTTTGTCGGTGATGGTTGGATGAGAAGAGCCGAGGATCGTGTGTGGAGCGAGCCAGGGGAGAGGCCTACATCAATTTTATATTGTAAATCGGGGTCTAACTGCTGTTGTATGTGATCCGCGCCGAAACGTTGAGTGTAGTCTAATTGTTATGTAAACGGATTTGTTACATTTTATTATTTATCAATTATAGCCAATATTTCGGTCCAGTTACGTGAATCGTGGTGGAGGCGTGAGTGCGGAGGTGGTTGGAGGTGTTCTTGCTATTGACAGACAAATCTATCTACCCTTCGTAGTGTTTGTTTTTGATTCACCCACACACACACACACACACACACACACACAACTTGTTTTTGTTGATAACACAACACACAAGCAAATTTGAAAACGCACCTACTTTTCTGGGTTTGCGAAGTTCAATTCACTGGGTCCCATGTACGTGTCAACTTTAATCCATTCTCGCGATTGAGATTTCGGTATTTTTTAGTTTCTATAGCCTCTCGGACAAAACGTCCGAGGTTTATGTAATGGCGTTTCGTTGAAATTACTTTTGGTTTGTGTAATTCAATCCAATGACTGGTTCCTGGACTCTAATAGGTTCTCTGCTATTGCCGAATTGCCGCTATATTAAATAAATAATAAATCGTAAGTAACCCATTTACATAACAATTATTATGTTCAACAACGATAACAAAATTTTAAAGCCTTTAATTTAAACCTTTATGAGGGGGAGAGTGCACGCTGCAATCCAACAGCTGCTCGGCGTGCTCGACTGGCCACGTTACCCCTCTCTCACAGAAGACTGCCTTGAAATGTACTGCATTTCCCACTTTATCTTATTTCCCTAATGTACGTACGTGTTTCGGTAGAGCCCATGCTCTAGCACATCTCACTTATCCCACAGTGGGAATGGTCCCATCCTATCCCTCCCCATTTTCCCAAACCTTTCTCCAAATTAATTCCTTGGCATGTATCGCGGATGTCATGGGCGACAGTATTCACTTACCATCAGGTGGACTGTATGCTTGTCTGCCAACTTCGTCCATAAAACAAAAAAAATTACGCGTTCAAACTAGATTTACAATACGAAATGTATACAAAATGTGAACGTTTTAAAAGTAAGGCTCATATCCAGCAGTGGAGAGATATAGGCTGACGGTATGGTGTGGTACCTAACAAAAATGTGCACTACAGTATCGATTTCTACATTAAAAATCGTGTCACTAAGCATTATTAACAAGACTTGCACCTATAAGACAATAAGCCAGTACGATTTACGAGTAGTCACCCACGTCACAACACTCGCATCTCTAATAGTGTTTACGGCATTGATGTAATGGAAACAAGCCAAATACAACATCAAAGCGGAATCTTAAGATAATTAGAGAATAATGAGTGGTGGCGGATGGTAAGAGACGAATGTCGTTAAAGCGTGCCAAGAGTATTCAATTATTCAATTATAGCGAAGTGCAGGATTTGTAAACGTACGGAGAGGCACGGAGTAAAGTGAGATGGATTTGAGATCTCATTTAAAGATGTCTTAGTGAAAACGGAATGTATGACGCTTACATTTATCATTCACTGCTGGACACGGGCTTTCCCATGTACATTGTCGTGTGCATGAGGGATGTATGACCTTAAACCGCCACGCTGGCCATGCGGGTCGGCGAGTCCACTCTTTTAGAGGTGATGCACCTCGTCAGGACTTGCGGTAGTATTAACCCTTAGTCGCCTTTTACGACAACCACGGGAAGAGGTTATTAATATTTTGTAAAATTTAATGTGATAGCCTAACGTTATTGTTGCTTTTCAATTTATTGTGTACCGTTTTATTGTTACTAGACAAACGGTATGTTATCTACAGACAAGCCCTACTGGCTTCAGTAGATTGTAGATCATATTATGTAATGTTTTATTTTAGATAAAAGAAATCGTAAGGTCTTGAGTTCAAACCCTTGGGTCGTACCATTGAGTTTTTACCTAGTTAATCGTAAATACAGATTTTTCAAATTATCGCTAGAAAAACGAAGAAAAACGTCGTAAAGAAACCCGTATAAAAGAAATAGAATGTCGCAAACATGCTGCTTCATACCAAATTCCAGTAAAGAACGAATTAAAAAAGAAGTTTTTAACAGAATTTGCTGGTTTATCTGCGTGTATTTCCACCTTTTCAATTGAATATACTGAAAATACACCCACAAAAATATACAATTCTTCCTTAAATATAAGTTAATGTAACGTATAGAGTATGCCCATACATATTTAATGCGGCCCATAACGAGGGAGAGGAACGTCGCAGGCCCGGATTTACATTACAGCTCGGAACTAATTTATGTGCTACCATCGTTATGACGGCCTGTTCGAAGCCTGTTCCGTGTGTTGACGATGCTCATTAAATACCTGGAACGACGCTAGTTTACCCTTATTGTTTTACACGAAGCGACACATGAGGGAACTATTATCGTAACTTGTGTGTTGAGACATGTGAAGACATGTTTGGATCACAAACGAAATATGTAATGAGAAGTAATTAAATTGAGCAGCAGATACTTCCAGTATAACGTTTGTCATTCTGGATTGATGTCTGTGGACGACAGTATCTACTTACCATCAGGTGAACTGTAGCTCGTCTGTCGCCTTTTTTATATAAAGAAAAGATGTACTGTATGCTTGTTTGCCGCCATTTTCTATAAAATTTATATTTATATAATAAGAAGTAATTTGAAAGTATTCATAACCGCGCGGTCACGCCGAGACGCCATGTACTCGGTGCCATGAGTGTAACTAAACCACCGGCAATAAATACACACTGGTAAAATACGATATTAACTTATACGATATTTAAAAAAGAATTTAAAAATTAATGCGCGCTCAGTGGCATAACGATTCCCCAACAAGTTGTATCATTAAAATAATTACAACTTTTCTGAAAGTAAAATTGCGTCCACATTTTCAACCAGCTCCAGCTACACGAGCAGTAAACACGCGCGTGACGTATCACGGGATTGCAAACGCTGCTGTCATATAAATTGTAATTAAATTTGTTTGCTGTTCGCATAATCTTACATAAATAATGTGTGTGAATATTCACAGAGATGCGCGACATAGGCGTAATTACGTAAACTAAACCACGGAATGCCAAATTCAATTATTGACTTGCGGTTTAACTCAGAGTACACTCGCTGATTATAAGACGTCTGCAGTCTGGAGGGAACACATTAAAATTCAATGAAATGGTTTCAAGAGGGTAGGTCGATGTTATCTCGTATAATATAAGCGAAAAGTAAATAATAAATCCGCTTTATTTGTTGTCACTGCGTCCATTATTCATGGAGTCACTTTTATTGAACAGTCGAGCAAATACAACTTTTATTATACAACTAATTTGTGGTATTCTTAAGCTTGTTTTATATCTCACAGAACAATTTTAGTTTTGTTACTTTTTCAAGATCCTATTAAGTAATGATGGTCGTATAAGGCTGGCGTTTGAATAGTACCACCCCATTTCTTCCCGTGAGTGTCGTAAAAGACTACTAAGAGATAACAAGTCCTCATTAACTACACCACTTTTAAAAGAGTGAACTCGCCAATTTTTTGGTTAGTGTGGCGTTTTAGAGACATAATTCCTTCATGCACAACCAACTGGATTGATGCGCGATGACTTATTTTTTTATATACTAGTGGGCGGACGAGCAAGCGGTCCCACGTAATGTTACCGCCGCCCATGGACACCTGCAACACCAGGGGGTATGCGGGCGCGCCGCCGACCTTGCATAATCCTATTCACAGCTCTCTTGAAGAACCCCATATCGTAGCTTAATGGAAATACCTCTTGAGACAGTTCGTTCCACAGCCTACGGGTTCGCGGTATAAAGTAAATTTTGGACCGAAAAGTGCGCGACACCTCCGTATCGAGGAAATGCGGATGGACCGCACTTCTGTGACGGGAAGTGTGGTTGTAGAAACCCGAGGTGGGAATTATATTAAACAATTCTTCAGAGCATTCCCCATTGTACAGGCGGTGGAACACACAGAGAGACACAATTAAATAAATTCTTCTATAGTGGCTAGATAAAAAGAGCAGAAGACCGAGTATGGACCTTGGCAGAGGCCAACAGAGGATAACGGTAGTAGTAGTAGCCCTACAGACACAATTGATATCAGACCCTACAGACAGAATTATCGCAACAAGAGTCCAAATTAATTTGAAAGAGAACAGCTACAATTACGCCCGAAATATTGTTCGGTGAGTGTTCGTAAAAGGTCGGTTATTACGATCGTAATCTGCGACCTAGCAATATTCTTTTGTGACGTCTCGCGACCGATTGCCGATATTACGCACACATGTAATTTGCCATTGTCGTGGTATTAGGGGATTACTGAGTGGAGGTCGCATTGACGAACGAATTGATTGGAATTGACGAAAATGTGTTTGTTTCTATGCTCTTTGCTGAACCGAAACGAAAAAGAAAAAGTTGCCGATAAAGCTAAATAGATAAAGCCGATAAGTCGCCGGTAGTGACTTGATGAGACGAGCGAAGTACGTGTGTGGAGGGCCTTGGGTGAGGTCTATATCCAACAGTAGTATGGTGGTATCCAACAGGATGCTGGTACGGTAGATCTTTCTTCGGTATCGCGAAATTCCCGTGGCCCTAGTAGGACTTTCATGTTTAGTACGAGTGCAGAAGGCGCTCAATCAGAAGTATGGTATGATACTTCTTTCAAATAATTCATATTAGACATTTTGCATAGTCAGATATACCAATTAGGTGCTTTTTTTAATAAAGGGTAGCCAATTTACAGACACTACCAATTTACTACCCGCATTGGTTAAACCAATGGTTCGGTGGGTGCAACCCAGCCGAAACGTCGAGTAAAATGAATACGGTAAACATTATTACATTTCATAGTGGAACCTGGAACCGTTTTCATTACATTAATATAATAATATTATCAGAGTATTAATTTTATTACTAACTAGCGACCCGCCCTCACTTCGCTTCGGTTTATTAAATTTAAAACAATCGGTATAAGATATTATCCTGCGGTAAAATGTAGCCTATATTTTAAGTTAGACCTCTAGCAATACATCGGTGAAAACGGCATTTTATTCCATGCGGTAGTTTTTGCGTGATGCGTGTACAAACATACAGACAGACAGACAGACAAAATTTCTAAAAACTGTTGTATTGGCTTCTGTTGCTCTAATAAAGATTAGTTTTTTTTCAATATCTATAATGTACAGACATCGGCCTGTTGCAATTTTATTATATATATGTATAGATTATTTTATTTTATTAATTCGCGAAAAAGATTAATTTACGCGAAAAACTTATCATTATTGTATTGTGTTGTCATCAGATTATTGTATTGTTATCGGTTTTATATACACATGTATAAAATTTCAAGGCAGTGGTACATACTTGTACAAGTGGAAATGGGTTAAAATCGACTTGAAATATTTGACCTGAACAAACTAACAAAGTGGAAAACACGTGAAGTTAAATGAAAGCTTGTGAAAATGCACAACATTCTACGAGAAGCCCGCATACCATTTTTTGTTCCTGGTAAAATTGTCGCCTTCTCGCCGCCTCGAAATCGTTACGAACTGCCAGTTGACACTCGCTAAACTGCGACAGTTTCCCCCCACTTGTGCGAACACGTCGGTCCCGGTCCCAATTAAGCCGCGCAGTTCTTTCACTTCGCTCCGGGATTCGTGCTCTAGTTGCTAACTCTGAACAGCCTGTTTTTAAACTGTAAACATTTCCGCTGCCCCACATCAAAACCCAGTAAAGAACAAATTTAGAAAAAACTACATTTTAACAAAAATTTATTTACAAAGCTAGTCTGCAAATTATACAAAGACACACGATTATGAAAAAATCTGTCGTATTTTTTTTATAGACGTAGCCGACAGACGAGTATTCAGTCCACCTGATGGTTACTGGACTCTATAGTCCATGGACATGCGCGATACATGCCAACATTAGTGAAAACAACTAAGGAATTTGGAGAAAAAGTTGGGAAAATGGGGAGGGATAGGATGGGAATGGGCTCTGGCACATTTCACATTATATATATATGTAAAGCAAAACTGCAGCCTCGTTTTATTTTATATTTTCTGTTTGATCTGGTGGTTGACTGGTAGAGAATGCAGTAGGACATTAAGTCCGCCATTTGTACAAGTCTAATAAATACTTGTGCAACATAGTTTCGATAAATATATAAGCATGCTATATTTTATATTGTGTGTAATATTTATCAAATTTTATTGTAACTTGTAATATTTGTCAATGTTTCTGGGCACTTCTGTAAAATTTCTTAAAAAAATCTTATTTATTTATTACTAGTTGTGCCCGGAACTTCGTATTTTAGTCTTTAAAATCTATATTAGGATATCTTTTCTTCATGTCAGCCGATTTTTATAAAACAAAGCCTATTCGACGCGCCAAGCTAAGCTTAATTAACTTGTGGAAATCCCATGAAAATCTGTTGAGTAGTTTTCAAGATTAGCTTGTTCGAACAGACAAACAGAACGACTCGCCTATTGTAAAATGGTTGTACTAATTCTGAAACCTTCGCGAACTCACAACTCACGAAAGTTTCACCGCTATCGGATGAATGGTATAAAAAAGCATACGGGACAAACAAACACACATTAATTTTTATGTACACAGATAGATTATTTATTTAACAGTTTATTGTACACACATAACAAGAAACAAATAAAAAGGGAGAAAGAGAGAATATTTACAAAAGGCAAGCGTATGCCCTGCGGAGATTTCTTCCAGAAGACCTGAGAAAGTGAAATATAGGTCAAGACTATATTGTAATTTGTATACGTATAATAGTTTAAACACTTCCTAGGTTTTAATAAAAAAACAGTTGATTTATGACAGATGTAAAGATTTAACAAGCTTTACTATTTACTGCAATATTACTATCTTGCCAACATTGCAGTTTTTTGTCCCCACTTTTGTGTCTGTCAACCTTTTTGGACCTATTAACGTAACAAGGGAAAGAAGCACGAAGAAATATTTTATCAAAGTATTTATTTTCGTGAAAACGAAATGAAATTCTCATTATTGAAGCACATTTTGTCGTTCCATTCGTTTTGTAGTTTATGCGTGTAGTTTATCTATTTTGAGCGTGTCTTGTACAGTTAGACTATCCAGGCGATTAATTATTGTTTGGATTCCGTAAATATTCAAACAATACGAAGAACAAATTTGGGTTTAGTTTTGATTTGAGCAATATAGAATGAATGTAAAGTTTATTTGTTCACACAAAGTTACGAAACACTTGGTCCGAAGTAGAGGAAATTGTAACGAAATATAATTACTAAGTGTTTACAGAAAAAACTACTTGTTTTATTTTTTTTCTCCGAATGTCTAAATTCTTGTGGCCCTAGCGGCCCTTCAAGTCATGAAAAAAAACTACTTGTTAATTGTAAAAGTTTTTTTTTATAGACGAAGCCGGCAGACGAGCATACAGTCCTGGTGCTAAGTGGATACTGTAGCCCGTAGACATCCGCGATACATGCCAACATTAGTCCAAAATGACAAATGTTGGCACGCCCCCGGATGCGCTGCCTACCTTTCCAGATATAGGAATAGATTTAGAGAAAGGGTTGGGTTAAGGGGTAACGTGGCCAGTCGAATGCGCCCAGCGACTGTTGGATTGCAGCGTTCACTCTCCCCCTAAAATATCATGAATATAATGAAACAAAACAATAAAAATCAGTATGAAATATTATATAGAAATAACTGTGGAAATAAACCCCTTTACTCTACTGATGATACATTTGCATTTAGTTTCCTTATTAAGGTCTATTTGACCACAATGCAGTATTAACATCCTGTACCATAACATTAGCATACGTTTCTCAGCTGCTGGATATAGACTACCTCCAAAAACTGGCCACCATACACAGTATTCTGCTGTTCTCACCCAGCCACTACCACCAATCTTTGTCAAGTTTTTCACCATCTGACCAGAGAGATATGCTCGGAGTTTCTTTGATTTTATTGATGAGATTCAACCGTAGAGATTCGGCAAAGAACGAAAGATACCGGACACAGCTCGCAGACTTAGTGAGCCAGATGGTAGTCTTACGTTATATTTATTTTTTTATTTTAGATAAAGCGTTGCCAGCGGGTCGAGAGAGCGGTAGAACAGGTTGCTGGCGGGAACTGTTGTCTACCGTTCATAAAATGTTAGTTGCTTTTTCCGACATATTGAGGGAGGAAACCTGTACGAGTTCGAAGACTATTCCTAGAGGGTAGGATCCCCTAGAGAAAGAGATGGATAGACGACATTGAGTAACGGTCCTGCTTCAAGTACCACGATTTGCGAAGAATAGAAGGAAATTTCACCAGCTGATCGATGAACTTCATTTTGAAGAAGGCACCCCATAATGGTGATGATGCTATCTATGTAAAATAGAGTCTGTATTTATACATGAGATAAGAGACAATTTTTGATTTGCCGAGATAATTTGAGAGCTACATATTGCGTACAGAATCAGCCCCCTTAGTTAACCCCGTACTTTGAGACGTCGGTCGACGGTTGTAAGACTGTCGTGAGACGCTACTAAATAATTCCTTGTGTGCCTGCTTCCCTCTCCCCGCTTTACTCCTGTCGTCCCTCGCCTGGAGCGGCCTGCCACAGTAGTCGTGTGCACAACAAACATAGATAACTGGTATAAAACCCTTTACAACCGCTAGAAATACAATGCACGTACCAGACGATGCTTACATGAGAATGAGAAGAAACTAGCGTCTACCCGTGACAGCACTTCGCGTGTGTTTGACAGGATCCACAACTTACGGCCTTTCTCACCACCTTCTGATAAGGTATCAGGAGGTAGTAAAGTAAATGGTGTGTTATGTTAATATGAATGTTAAATATCTGATAGATAAATTATCTGCCAATAGTCTGTCAATTAAATCTAGCTGTCATTGAATTTCTGATAAAATATAAGTGACTTTCTGATACCTCCTGATAGCTTATCAGAAGGTAGTGAGGAAGGCCCTAAATGTCCTAAAAATAATAACTTACTTTAGAAAGGTTGCTGACATTATCATCAGTGCCGGCGTTACTTTTAGTGTCGTTTCGGGCAAGATTGTCGTGGCGCCCCCTTTTAAAAGCACGAAATTTCTAGAAAAACATTAGATTATAAAATCGAACGGTTTAGTTTTGATATTCTAGAAACCACTTTGATTACCCAGAACTAATTACGTCGTGGACGTAGTAATTTTTGATTATATTTTCTTTCTAATGTCGGCGCTGATTATCATCTTTATTATTGTTTTATTTTAAATAACAGTATGAACATGCAATCGACACGGTGACAAGTGTTTACCAGCGATGCATTGCGATGCGACGAAGTCCTCCTGCAACATTAGAGCCCGTTAGCCTGTTGAACTTAATCTTATGACGCGCGTCCCTTTTACTTAAGGTGTGTGCTGAATTTTGTATGTTGGCACTTAGTTTTCACTCTGTCATGTTGTGTATTATGCAACCGGTAGCCGTGAGAGGAAGCCCGCGTGTAATTGTGCTAACTAGCAGACAGATTGCGAGCGTAAACTCCGATGTGGACGAGGAAATAATCGCCGGTGTAATTATTTCGCTATTCTCCAAAATACGGTACAAGGCGGTACAGACAGGACGGTGTTTTGAAAATGCAAGGTGAATTAATATGATACTATCGAACATAAAATTAGGTATGGGTAGAAATCAATATTTAATCTTAAAAATTAAATTCAGTTTATAAATATCAAACCATAATGAATTAAAGTTTTCCTTTAGTGTGTATATTTTGAAAAATCAATTTAAGTACTTTTGCGATCATCCTATCTGGAATCCCACAATTTTTGTAATTACTGGTACGCAAAAATAAATTAGGTACAAATGGTAGACACAGTTGTATCAGAATTTTGCGCTATAAAAATTGTAAAATCTTTTCAATACCCCTCAACTGTTTCGTTTTTACATTTCACCTATTATTAACCAACTCCTGTTGTACTGTTATAAATAAAAGTCCTGTTGTATCAATACTTTTTCCAGTATTGTCAATTTCCGAACGTCTTGCTACTAAATTCTAACAATTGGCTAATGAACAACCTAAATTCAAATTTGCTCTTCGATACGATTGATTTTTAATTCATTCTACTGTGTAGTTTCCGATCCATATAGACGTGCATAGAACACTTCGAAAAGGCCTTCAGTGCAGTGGCGCATAAATTAATGAATACCTCATGAAACGCTTGCATCCGCATCACACTGATCTCCCGCTGGAATACCTAACAATAAACCTATAAAAACAACTTAGCAGGTGTTTTTTTTTTTTTTATACTTTTACTGATAAATAAATTGCTGGAGTGAAGACTGGGTGTCATGTATTTACTAAGAACCCCTCTAATGAGTAACGACGTACTCTCTCATGAACTGTAGTGTAGTTATAATTGAAACTTAAACGTTTCAGTGACTTGCTTATTGCACTCCGCTGAAGCCTTCAGTGTCAATACTACGTACATTCTTCTATTAAATATTGAACATATCGTAACTCTTTTGCGTATGAGGGGCTGGGTAGTTGATAAAACTGCTCGCAGCTCCCATCCTGAACTACCCGCCTCCTCAGGCAACTCGTGATCACGGCTGGTGTAACCCGTGCCGAGACGTCGAGTACCTACACGATTATATTGTTTTGATTAAATCCGTTAACTATTCTGTGATATTTATCTTACACAGTTTATCACGATATTATCATTATGTGAGCTTTTGTATTTCCTCAAAATAAGTCTCATAAAGTAGACTAATAAAGTAGTAACACTGTTTGATGAGATCGACACTCGGGCAACAAACCCTTTGCCAAATAAAACTTGCGTCAAGTTAGCTTTACAACGAGCAAGTTGGTAGCAACTTTTAACGTGTCAACAGACCGAGAGAGCGACAAGCGACGTCGACATGAATAAAGAACGCCAGGAGCGCTTCTTGTCGCTTCTTACAGTACTAAAAACAAGCAGTAGTTCTTCACGTGTTGCTTGAAATCCTCCTAATGTAGTTGATAACGGCGACCTGCGATTATAATATTTATTTCCTTTCTGGTCAAGGTTTCAAATCACAGACTTAGTGTTTTTGTATGTATAATATATTTTATGATATATAGTATGACATATATGTATGATGTATGTAATTGTATGTAAAAGGCGACTAAAGGGATAACAAAGCCGCTTCTATAAGCCGCTTTACGCTTAAATATAAAACTAACTATTTTTAAATTAGGCTGTGGAAAGAACTACCTCGAGGTCTTTCCATTAAGCTACAATATAGGGTTCTTCAAGAAAGCTGCGAATAGGATTTTGCAAGGTTCGGCAGCGCACCCGCATACCCCCTGGTGTTGCAGGTGTCCATGGGCGGCGGTAACACTTACCATCACGTGGGACCGCTTGCTCATCAGCATACTTCATTATATAAAAAAAAAATTGCTTTGACTTGCGCTACCGTTCATATAATAAGCGTACTTTTATCGTACAAATTAGACAAGACTGGCATCTACTCTCCACTTCTGCTTTCGTTATTTTTAAACTCGTTTAATTAACAACTTCATTTAGAAGATGTAAAGTGAATTAGGCGCTAAAACGGCTTGCTTTTGTGCGTAGTACTAGGTTGATTAATAAGTTTCTGGACTCGGATACTTTACATTAAATTATAGGAATGCATTCTATGAATCATTCGAACCTCAAATTCAATAGTAGCCAGTGCCATAAGAATTTAAAAAAAACTGTCACTAACATTTCTTTTCGTAGTTTCTTTTAGACAGAAGACTTTGCTTGACAAATATATGTGCGTTGCTTTATGAAGTTTTCTGGCTAAATATCAGAAGTGCAGTGTCAGCAAAGTCAGAAGCTGTACAACAATGGCACTTTAAACATTTCGGGCCGTCCTCTGTCTATGACTTTAATTATCAGTTGTGATCATCAGTTGTACAGCCCGATGTGAAAGTGTTGTTTTTCTGCAATATTTGCCATTTAATTTCACCATTGTTTTTAATATTTGGTATGTATTTTGTTTTAAACAATAACTTATTATAGATACGTATGTAAGTGAGTATGTGTGTATGTATGGATAGGTATATAGGTAATTTTATTTCGTTTTTGCTCCATGTTCTGTAAATTATTACTTTACGACGTTCTACGGTAGTGGTTCGATGTGGATAGCGGAGGACGCCGAGGAAGCGTTTGGTGCCGAGCCTTAGTGGTGGCCTCTTTTCATCAGTGGAGAGTGAATAATAATAATAAATTCAATTATTTCAGGGCTTTGACCCCATACAATTTTTAATAGTTTTCAAAATAATAAATAAAAATATAATGTCCTTATCAACATTCACTTAACTAATTTTATACATATCCTTATTGTCACAACTCAGCATATGACACCATTTCTTATCAATTGGATTAAAGTAAAGTTGACGGTATTAACGATAGTCCCGACAATGACAAAATATTTCTAAAGATCCTCTGGCTCTTTCATAGTGACAACATCCTGTAGATGTTAAATGAACACACCCCAGACTTTGGTACGGTTGATAACAACTTGTACCCATAGATGAATTAATAGATGTACTAGAATAAAGTTCTACGTTCATTGGGGCGTTTACGAAGATATCCTCAGACGTAGAATTCGTTTCAATGACAATTTCTTGAGGAAAGTTTCTTTTAGTGGCAGTATCTCTGTGTAGAGAGTTTATAGTCAACAACCACGTGACTGCAGGAGATCCGAATAGAGAATAAAATAAAGAGCAAATAATGATGAAACCACCGCGTCATATGTTAATTATTATACCGGACATCGCATGCACAGCTGACGCTCCACGGAAGGCACTGCTAGAATACAATCAGTAGCGCAACTCGTTGAAAGAATGTCAAATGTCCATAACACACACAGATGCATGAAATACAGCATTGTAACAGCGTTATCTAAGCGGACTTATGTTGGAAATGCTCGAAATGAATAGGGCGCAGATAAATAATACCTACTGAAGTTTTTTTTTTATAAAAGAAAGGCGGGAGACGAGCATAGAGTTCGCTCGATGGTAAGTGGATACTGCCGCCCATAGACATCCGCGGTACATATCAACATCAGTCTAGAATGACAAACGTTGGCACTCCTCCGGATGCGCTGCTTACCTTTGCAGATAAAGGAATGGATTGGGAAATTGGGGAAGGTTAGGATGGAATGGGAATGGGCTCTGGCATATCTCACTCGCTTCCGAAACACGTACGTATATTGGGGAAATACGATAAAGTAGGAAATGCGGTACATTTCAAGGTAGTCTTCTGTGAGAGAGGGGTAACGTGGCCAGTCGAGTGCGCCCAGAGGCTGTGGGAATGCAGCGTACACGCTCCCCCTACAAAACTACGGAGCCATTAAACTTGTATATTATTTCAATCCAAATTATACAATTATTATATAGTGGTAAATTATTAATTTTATTCAACAAACTTCACTTCAATTCATTTTAATTTTGAAACTTGCTTGTTCAACTACTTCAAATGGACTGGCTGCTCCGCGGAGTTCTTTTCGCTTATATTGGTCCCGCTTTTCCAAGTTGTCCTACTAAAGATATATTAAAGAGCGGGAAAGATTCCGATTGGTCACTGGAAATCATGTCCGTGATTGGCTGATGGCTTTGGTCAGAAATACAAGTTGCCAATTTATTTATTGTGTAAAAATATCAATATTGTATTACTATCAATTAAATAAATATAAAACCTGTTAATTTGGCATGAGTGTATTTGGCATGTGTTACCCTATGAGTGTAATACGTTTTTAAATTGGTTTGGTACTCAAACGCTCACTGACTCCTCACTGACAATCCCCACTGGTGAGGTTTTGGGAATTTTAGACAAAATTATTACCGTTGTCTTTACTAACATCAATAGGACAACGGAAATTAGTTTTGTGCTCGAATGTTCGTTGTCCCCACTACTTAAATTAATTTAAATTAAAAATACATTTAAATTTAGAATAATTATGACCTCATTTCCTAACATTAAAACTAGTCTACATATATTTTTTATTGTGGCCTTAGGTTGATTCGTAACAACTATATTGGGAACAATGGAAATTTGAACACAAAACTAATTTCCGTTGCTCTAATGATGTTAGTAGGGACAACGCTAATAATTTTGTCTACGATTTGCGTTGTGCCCACGATTGAAAATCGTCCGTGGTGACAAAGGAATCAAATCGTTCAAATAAAGTTAGCCTACCGCCAACCGTGGCTGCACGCAGAACACAATTAAATTCTGTGCGCCCGGCCGCCCGCTCGCCACACGGCTGGCTCTCATTATTAACGTGACTATTTGGCTTAATACTGTTATCTGTGTTTATTAACATACTCTCGTTAAATGTTATTTGGAGTATATCGTTGCTATGAGAAGCGATTGTGAAGCTTAAACTTTCAATAAGAAGTGGTGACGCTGGCAATCGATGAAAACATTCAATTGCTGAATCATTAAAGGAAACTTGGCGTGTGGTGTCGGCCGGTTTTAATATAGCACTTCACCCCATCTCTTCCCGTAGCTGTCATAAAAGGCGACGAAGGTGCAATAAACCCACTACCACAACCCCTGAGAAACTACACCACATCTAAAGAGTGAATTGGCTAATCTGCTTAACTAGCGTGTCATTTGAAGACCATAGATCCCTCGTGTACGAGACAATATGCAAGAAGAGGCACATGCTCAACAGTGGACGATAAAACGGCTGGTTATATTTACGGTTAATCAGAAATGGGCTCTTGAAGCCGTGTTGCCTTTTTTCCTAAATAAAATTTGTGTTATTAATTATGTTTTGGGAAATAAGCTTAAACAATCTTAAGTTTTGCCGTTCCTCGTCCTTTCGTAATTGGCTCTTATGTCAAAAGGGAACATCCCAATTATTTTTAACATCCCATCCTGGGTTTAGCAGCGTCAGTTTTGCGCCGACGGATCAATTAGTGAGCGTGAAGATACGATAGTGCTGAATCCTACTCTGATGTGTTGTTCTTGTTAATTAAATTTAATGCAAAATATTAGTATTATCCACAATCCTATTTTATTTCTGATGGACCCTAGTAATAATAATAATAATAATAAATAACGCTGCACTCAATGGCCCACACTAGGATTCCTCGCCGTGGGTCCAGAGAGACATACAAACACGAACACAACACGTGGTGCAACAGCCAAACCGTACAAACACCTGTCTTTAAATAAATGATTGTCCGATCGGAAATCAAATCCGAGACCTATTGCACAGCAGGCACTACCGACTGGGCTAATTAATCGTCAAGAATCCAGTAATCCAGTTTTACCACAGACAAGGAGTAAGTCATTTTCTATATTACGTCTGGCTACCACATTTTCATAAAGCGAATCAATCGTGATCTAGCTAAACTGTCTTACGGATGTACATGTACTGACTTACATGGGGGATGTTATCGAATGGGATATCTACTGGAAGACTATTGGAAAACGTATGGAGGTTGAAGAGGGTAGTAGGCACGATCTCAGGGATCAAACGATAGATAACCATGGGTTAGATTTAAACGTTTAGAGAGAATTTAAAATTTCGGAAACAAAAAAATGTCTTAAATAATTTAAAGAAATAGAATTGCAGGTTACATTAATGACTAGACCTCATCGAACTTCTGTTTCGGATTATTCCCGTTGTCCACCCCCAAGTCTGCCCACTCAGCGTGGACGAAGTGCAATAATAAAATGTTCCTCTTTGCTAAAGAGGGAGAATAATGAGATAAAGAAAACCCGTTTTTTATATATTTTTTATTCATTTACAAAGTTAGAGAATTATGGAATTTATGGAAAAAGTATATTAACAACGTTACTAAGTTTTAGGGCCAATTACCAAATAATATTATAAAAAACAAGTAATACAGATTAATTATAATGTTGTGTGATTACCTATTCATTTGTGTGTGTGATTCATAGTGTTGCGTGTGATTGTTATATTTCCTATTCGTTTGTGTGTGATTCATTGTGTTGCGTGTGATTGTTATATTTCCTATTCTTATTCTTTCCACGCCTTTGTCTAATCACTGATCAAACCTATGGTTTTAAAGTTATAACGAGATACATACCAACATAAACCGATGTACCAACATTAAAAATATTTGAATATATTGTATCTTTTTCTTAATTCTTCTTTTTAAGGAACTTTTATACCTTGGCACATGTCAGTTGCATCGTACCCTAAACTTACATTCAACAACATTTATGTAGGTATCAATATATCAGCTCTAGTGAGGGCTCACGAATCTGTACAAACTAAATACTGCTCGTGAATTAGATACTCCTAGTATCTTAGGGAACATACAAACATCATTCCTGTTCAGATCGAGAGCCCGCATTGAGGCCTCCCTTTTCCTGTTGATTCCATGACACACTCCACAAACAAGTGTTGGACATCTTCACCAATACCACATACATCGTAATTTGGAGAGCTAGTCTTTTTCATGGGGCATCCAAACATAATATATTATATCTGAATAGATAAGAAGGGTCAAAGGTAAAATGTAGTTCAGTATACGTTTTTCTTTGTAACATTGTTGAGTGAGTAACGCAAACTACATATCATTTATAAAAAATACGTGTAAAAAAACTCTGACTGAGAAGAAAAACCGCCGGTTAGGTTACAAAGCGGTAAACTAATCATTCTGGGTACACAGGACGTTAGTTAAACGGCATGCCGGCAGCGTGTGTTAGTGAGTTGGGGATGTAGTAATACAATACTCATGAACAGTATGGAATCATCATACACGTGCTGTAAATGGAACTTATGCTAACACACAGTCTGCTTACATAGAGTCATTATTGAAAGAACTGTATTTGGAAGTATATCTTGTTTTGCAAGAAGAATACGCCGCGCGCCGTATCAAACGTTTAATAACTGCAAGCGACCCCGAAAAAGGCGTCAAAAAAGAAGAAAAGTGACCATAATTGTACGTCATTCTAATTCCTTTTCTAATCGGCAGTTATTACTTAGACAAATAACGAAAGATAAATTCATGGTTAATAAATATGGTCGGGAAGTGCGCATCGCTCACTCTTCAAATATAAAGATATTTAGTTGACATTTGACATGATGCTCTGAGGCCAGATCAAAAAAAAAATCAATATAATAATTTAGATAACATTTACAGTATAATTATTCAAACATCTGATTAATATATACCACATTTCACGAACATTGAACATGACAAAATTATCGCCTTCAAACTTATTATATGAATGAATATACTTTATCGCATTCCTATTGTAACTTTTTTTTTGTTATATTGAAATAGACCGACGAGAAAGCAGTCTCACGTGATGATAAGTGTTACCGGCGCCGATGGACACCTGCAACACATGGATGGACACAGGGGGTGTGCGGGTGCACCGCCGACCTTGCAAAATCCCATTCACAGTTTTCATGAAGAACCCCATATCGTAGTTTACTGGAAAGACCTCTTTAGGCAATTCTTTCCACAGCCTACAGGTGTGGATTTTGGACAGAACAGTACGCGACACTCCGTATCGAGGAAATGCGGATGGACCGCACTTCTGTGACGGGAAGTGTGGTTGTAGAAACTAGAGGTAGGAATTATATTGATACAAGTGTGGTGGAGTAACATATATAAGTAATTTGCCTTACAAGGTGGTATTGCTCGGCGCTTGTGGTTGGACCGCTGCGCGTGCGCCGGCCGGCTCGGTGCGCGGGAGTTCTGCGCGTGCGCCGCACCGCCGCAGTAGTCAAGAGCTCTCCTAGCTAACGGTGACACATACTCATATACATACGCTTTGTACAATTATTTCAATAGATTCGTCAGTACATATTAAATAGAATCCAAAGGACAATATAGTGTGCTACGTAATAATATGTTATAATTAAATACATTGCTTTAAAACAACTGTGAAGTGATTTCCGTCAAAACACCTCACCTTACCCCCATAACTGGTGACCCTGACGTGATGACCCGCGGACTGGATTTTGTCTATCCCTACATCGACGATTTCTTGGTCTTCTCGAAAAATGAGGATCTCCACGAAGAACACCTTCGTATACTCTTCGATAGACTGAAGGAACATGGTATCGTCATCAACACTTCAAAGTGCAGCTTTGGCCGGTCTGAAGTCAAATTTCTGGGCTACCATATATCAGCCAACGGGATCAAGCCACTGAATGAGAAGGTGGAAGCAATTAAGTCATTCCCTCCGCCCAAAACAGTCCGAGAGCTTCGCAGATTTTTGGGGATGCTGAACTTCTACAGACGATTCATTCCTAACGCTGCTGAAGTCCAGGCACCACTACACGCTCTCATGACTGGATCGGTAAAAGGTTCCCATCCTATCAACCTGTGTGATGGCACTCTGAAAGCCTTCGAGGATTGCAAAGAAAGCCTCTGCCGTGCAGCACTCCTTGCACACCCGGATTGCCAATGCAAACTAGGCCTCGTCACAGATGCATCAGATACTGCAATTGGCGCTGCCTTACAGCAATACAAAGGTGGTGACTGGCAACCGCTTGCCTTCTTCTCGCACAAGTTGAACACAGCACAGAGAAAATACTCTCCTTACGATAGAGAGCTCCTCGCGATTTACGAAGCACTGAAATATTTCAGACACATGGTCGAAGCCAGAGAATTCACAATCTACACCGACCATAAACCATTGTGTTTCGCCTTTCACCAGCGCAAGGACAAGTGTTCGCCGAGACAGTTTCGTCATCTGAATTTCATATCCCAATTTACAACTGACTTGAGACACATTTCGGGGAAGAATAACCTGGTCGCGGACACACTGAGTAGAGTGGAAGAGCTGGAACTGCCGATCGATTTCTCACAGCTCGCTAAATAACAGGCATCCGATCCAGAGTTAAAAGAGATGCTGGAACGTGGAACCTCATTACGACTGGAGAAGGTAAAGTTACCTGCAACCCGTGCTGAATTATATTGCGACGTCAGCACACTCATTTCAAGACCTTACGTCACGAAGCCTATGCGCAAGCAAGTTTTCGATAGCTTGCACGCATTAAGCCATCCCGGTGCCAACGCAACAATTAAGTTAGTAGCAGAACGCTACGTATGGCCCGGAGTAAAGAAAGACTGCAGAGAGTGGACGCGTACATGTCTAGCTTTTTTCCAAAACAACTAGGCATGTATCCTCCCAGTTGGGCACTTACCAGCTGCCACGAGCACGATTTATTCACGTGCATATTGACCTCATCGGACCGCTTCCAATATGTAATGGAAATCGCTATTGCCTCACCGCTATAGATCGTTTCACTCGATGGCCTGAGGTGATACCAATACCCGATGCAACAGCTGAAACAGTAGCAAAAGCCTTACTTACTGGATGGATATCGAGGTTCGGATCCCCCGTGGACATAGTAACAGACCGCGGCAGACAGTTCGAATCTTCTCTATTTCAACATCTATCCAAAATATCAGGATTTCAACATAAAAAGACCACTACCTATCATCCTGCATGCAATGGAGTTATAGAGAGATTCCACAGACAGCTAAAAACTGCTATTACCTGTCATTCAACTGAAAACTGGATGGAAGCCTTACCGTTGGTGTTACTTGGCATCCGAAGCGCGTATAAAGAGGACATTCAAGCGAGAACTGCAGAACTTGTGTACAGAGAACCGCTACGCTTACCGGGAGAATTCTTCAACCCAAGCACAGCTAGAACAGCAGACGTCACAGACTACACTGCCCCATTACGCTCGTTTGCCAACAATTTAAAACCTACACCTGCTTCGAGACACAGCAAGCCATCCATATTTATCTTCAAGGACTTACCAACTACCAGCCATGTGTTCTTGAGAGAAGACGCAGTACGAGCTCCCTTGCAACCTGCATACACGGGTCCACACGTTGTCCTGGAGAGAACTGAAAAAGTTTACAAATTATTAATTAAAGGAAAACCTGTCACAGTATCAGTAGACCGCTTGAAGCTAGCCTACATATTAGATGCCAGCGAAATCAAAACTCCAGATGAATCTCCTGACGACACACCTCCACCACCTGAAAACATACAGAGACAAACAAGATCAGGACGTACAGTAAGATTTCCAAATTATTATCGCCCGTAGGCACGGTCTCTGGAAGGGAGTAATGTGGTGGAGTAACATATATAAGTAATTTTGCCTTACAAGGTGGTATCGCTCGGCGCTTGTGGTTGGACCGCTGCGAGTGCGCCGCGCCGCCGCAGTAGTCAAGAGCTCTCCTAGCTAACGGTGACACATACTCATATACATACGCTTTGTACAATTATTTCAATAGATTCGTCATTACATATTAATGTTGCTTGCACCTCTCAAATACATTTTTTCTATAAGACAAATGTAATGTTTTCGATGTGAAGCCGTTGAGTTTTCCTACTTTTCCATATCTATAAATGTAGTGGGTAGTGTGTGCGCGAACCGAAAATTTTTAACAACCGCCTTTGTGTTCAGGAACCGCGGGAGGTTCATTAGTGGGCGGTACAACGAGCCCACGCACCTGGAAATATTTCTGGGCCTGTATAATTTATACTGGTATACCATAGACTATGAGCGTACAATAATGATGTAGAATCTCAAAGCGTTTGGTTCCATTTTGATCTACATTTTACTCTGATGCTAAAAGTAATTTTACCTCTAACAGCGGAAGTAAATTATTTTTGTGGCTTACAGGCATCGATCGATCGATCGGTAAAATTTATCTCCTGTCAATTCAGTACGTCATTTGGCGGCAAAAAAAAACTACCAATTATTGGTAGTTTTCCTTTTTTAAAATAAACCACGGACTATAAAACTCTTATTACCATCTTTGGAAATAAAAAGGGGGGTACCGGAGTTGGCCGCTAATAAATTACAACATTATACTTGGTTTTTGTTTGCATATCATTTTGAAAGAAAGGACGAAAGAAAACAAATTTGTTTGTTACCACAGACAGCACGCGGATTTAACAAAGAAACGATTAAATTAGTGATCTAGTACAAAAAGTGTGTAAATGTTGCGCCAACAAATAGGTTCCCAACTCAGCATATTGCTTCCCCAATCGAGGAGAACCGCTGACATTCTGTTGGGGCCTCTATAGAAACTGATTTTCGTTGATATTGAGTATATTAAAAGTGCCGCGTGGTATCAATGTGGCCAAGTAGGTCCTTCTCTTCCCGTGGGTCTCGTAAAAGGCAACTAGGGATAACAAAGCGGCCACCATAAGCCCTGAGGAACTGCATCACCTCTAAAAGAGTGTAATCGCCAACCCGCTTGGTCAATGTGGCGTTTGAAGACCTTACATTTTTCATACATGAGGAGGCCCTTGTTCAGCAGTGGATACTGAAAGGGCTGGCTGCGTTGCATGTTAAAAGTGAAATTACGTTGCTGATGTTCACTCATGTTCTATTAAATCAATACAAAATTGTAATTTCTCTAAGTATGACCGTTTGTTGTATATGTATATTGTAAGGGGAGAGTGCATGCTGTATTCCCACAGCCGCTGGGCGCACTCGATTTACCACGTTACCCCTCTCTCACACAAGACTATCTTGAAATGTACTTCGATAGTGAGTGAGATATGCCAGAGCCCATTCTTATCCCATCCTATCCTATCCCTCCCCATTTTCCATGTTCTAATAACACAGAGGATCGCTCGGGCGTTTATTCCTTGATACAGTTTTATTTCAGTTGTGAGCTGTATTTAAAACATCAACCAGTACACGATCCATTTCACGCAAAATCCGCTTTATAAAGGGTTTCAGTATCAGTAACACACGCTTGAATTTACCAAGATAGTATTACTTGTGCAAAAGTTACAAATAGTTTCATATGGCTTCGTCAGGTTTCATATGTATCATTTGTCGCTTTCATCCTAGCGCCGGTAAAATTACACTTTTCTCAAGAAGATTTTAAGGTATCAAAAACAAAGGTAAGTGGAATCAAGATGTAGACATTAATTGAAAACTCTTATCTTTTTCTTCTGCTTTTGGGTTGATAGCTATATACTGATAATTCTGATATATACTGATACACATAACTGTATCGACTCGAGCGCGGCCGCCATTTTGCCAATGTCGAGTGAAAATGAATTTTCTATCAAGCGTTTTCTCTGTCAAAATGAGTTAGGAGTCGCTCAGTTATGTGATAGTAGATTTACTGAGGACTAGAGTTGGACTCTTTTGAAGCACACGAAAAACGCTGTCTTATGTTTTTATATGATTATCACAAATTTTAGGCACTTTGAAGTTTAATAAACTTTCACTAATAAACCACATGTGCCATAAGGTATCGTAGAATTGCACCACCCCATCTCCTCGCGTGGGTATCGTGAAAGGCGACTAGGGGATAACAAAGCGGCTACCACAAGTCCTGGGGAACTACATTACCTCTGAAAGAGTAGACCCGCCAAACCGTTTGGCCAGCGTAGCGTTTTAAGGCCTGGATGTGAGGTGGATACTGAAAAGGCTGCTTGCATTTCTATTAAACCACAGAAACCACTTTGACTGGACTGGCCATTGACGAGGTGCGTATTGAATTGTTGTGACTTTAAAATTGTTAACAATTACAAAGAAAAACTCGACACTGGCACAATGCGCCAATTGCGCTATCGCCATATAAAGAAAACACATTGACAGGATTCTTAGTCTCTCCGATTAGTTGGAAATGTGTGCCATTTTTCAGTAATTTCTGACTCTAGCTCGTTTATGGTATGCGTGTAATGATTTGAATTCTTGTGGGTCTTTGTGATTAGAAAAGGAATTAAACTTATGAGAATGACTTATTAAAAAAGCATACACAACATTTAAATAAAAATAGTTTAATTATTTAAAGTAAAATAAAAGTTTATATTTATGTCTGCAGTAATCTATACATCTATACTAATATTATAAAGAGGGAAAGTTTGTAAGTTTGGATGTAGGAGGTAATCTCCGAAACTACTAATCCGATTTCAAAAATTCTTTCACCATTTGATGGATCACATTTTTCACATTATTCCAGATGGACATAGGCTATATATTATGTATATGTATATTATTATGTGCAAAAAAAATTACGGGCATACAACGCTGGTTCATTTTATTTTTTATTTTTAATAAAAATGTATCGAGATCATTTAAAACAAAATTATATAAATGGCTGATTAACTATTGCCAATGACTTCATGATCCACAAATAAGAGTAATAATAATAATATGCTTGTACTGTTGTATTAAAATATGATAATGTGTTAATTTTGAAAATATTTGTAATTTTTAAAACTTTTCAATTTTGTAATCTGTTATATAATAATTGATCATTTTAATTAGTTTTGTAATCTGTAAATAATAATAATAATTGATAATTTGTAAATTTGAATAACGACGGTCAAGTACGTGGACGATGTAAGTTTATACTGACCTACTAATTGATGTACCCTACTTAGAACAAATAAAAATATTCTTTTCTATAGTACGAGCTGTACTAGTGATACAACAGCCCAAAAACAACATTTTCTGTATTTTAATCTAACTAACACACATCACGCAAAATCTATTGGATAGATTTATATGCTCACGTTGCGTGTTAACCTTTGGGGTACTTTATATCCAGATGCATTATAGAGTTCCCACGGGAACCACAGTTAACGTTCACGCGAACAAAGTAGCGGGTACCGCCAGTTTGAGTAATATATAGAAAACAATTCATTGGTAATATCCCAGACGGTCGTCACGTGACCTCTACGTTATTGAGCCCTTGTTCAAGAGACGGCACTCCACCTTATTAATGTATGACCTACATTTAAAGGCCTCTCTGCTCCGACCTGTTCGATCCACAGATACCAATTTAGATGAATTTTAATTAAATAAGCGCGGGTGGGGAGAGATTCAAATACTAGATTTGTAATGAGTTTGTGCTTCCAAGCAAAAAAGGGTTTAGATGGGCGGTGTTGGAATTAAAGACAGATTTGGAAACTGGAATAAATGTCTGATCACGTATTTAATGTGATCAGAGAAAAAATATCCAACAAAGTACATTTCAAAAATCCAAAATTAAAATTTGGTTCCACTCACAGCATATAACGTGTCATCAAAATAACGCAAAACTTGAACTAATTTAAAATATTATATACTAGCTAACCGCCCTTGCTTCGCTTCGGTTTATAAGTTTTTTTTTTTCAATATTTTTTTTTTCAAAATGTTTTCAAGATTCTACCAGTTTTCACATTAGGTTTTTCTCCTAATTGTTTCTAGTATTGGCTATTTTAGACTTTTTCTATTTTAGGTGCAAGACGCGCCGCGTTATCGGCGCGCTGCGGCGCCCCGCTCATTACCCTATACTGAATAATAAACGCTACGAACGTGTTAGATAGAGCAACATAATTTTATATGTTTGTAACTTTTGATTTATTCCCTTTCATTATTAAACAATATTATTTTTTGCTAGAACTGTTTTATCTATACTAATATAATAAAGAGGAAAAATTGTGTATTAGTTTCTGGGTATGTTGGGGGTAATCTCTGGAACTACTGAACCGATTTCAAAAAATCTTTCACAAATCGGAAGCTACATTATCCGTGTCTAATATAGGCTAAATTTTATTTTGAAATTTGAAAATAAATATTTGAAAAAGAAAAGTTATAAACCGGAGCGAAGCGAGGGCGGGTCGCTAGTAAATAATATTTTGGACCGGTCACTCTCTCGAAACTGTTTCAGCATGACCGCAGTTCACCTACCGTACCGTAACCAGACCTTTAATCTTCCACTGATGGACGTGGGTTATTTCTTGGTCGCTTTATACGACTCCTACGGGAAGAAACAAGTGGGTGCTATTTTAAAACAGGGCTACACCACACGGCCAATGGTTCATGAAATTGGTTCGTGGTTCTTGTAATTGAACCGAAATATCGCCTACAATAAATATTTACATATATATCGAGACAAGTAACAAAAAAACGAAAGTATAAAATTTCATGAGTGAGATTCCAA
Organism: Sesia bembeciformis; assembly: GCA_943735995.1. NCBI lineage: Eukaryota > Metazoa > Arthropoda > Insecta > Lepidoptera > Sesiidae > Sesia > Sesia bembeciformis. Next base: position 203,399 of record OX031038.1, read on the forward strand.
TTAAGTTCCAACTTCTATAAATATTTATGTTGATGAACCTAAAATACCCTTAAGTCATTTAACATTAGAACATTTAAATGTAAGTATGAATTTAAATACTTATGCCGAATCCACGCAGTTTCCTTTGTAACCCTTTCATTTGTTTATTTATATTCCATTAGCACAGAAAATACCCTAATTTCTGATGCTCATATTAATTTCGTCTCGAGTAGACGTAAGGCAGATTTGACTTTGAACTTCAGCCCTTGAATAATACAAGCCTTTAAGTAGTTGATGTTAAATTGTGTATGAGTACTCTAAGGAGTATCGTACACTTGTTATTACTGTGTCAGAAAATTGACTTGAATTGTGCGATAGAAAACTTTAATGTGCGTTGATCATATTCTCCTTTTTTCAATGTTCACCTAAAACTAGTATCAGTGATGATTACTGTTTCAGCTTTTTAGGGATGGGTGGGTGCACGCTGCAATCCCACAGTCGCTGGACGCACTCGACTACGTTACCTTTCTCTCACAGAAGGCATTTCATACCGCAAAATGTAAAATGTACCGCATTTCATACTTTATGCTTTTCCTCCAATGTACGTACGTATGTTGGTAGTGAGTGATATATGCCAGAGTTCATTCCCATCTCGTACTGTCCTATCCCTCATCACTTTCCCAACCCTCTCTATAAATCCGTTCCTTTAAATTTCTAAAGATAGGCAGCACATCTGTTGACATGTCACTGTATGTCATTCTGGACCGATGTTGATTTTTTTTTGTTTTTTTTTATACTAGTTTGCGGACGAGCAAGCGGTTCCACGTGATGGTAAGTGTTACCGCCGCCCATGGACACCCGCAACACCAGGGGGTACCTTGCAAAATCCTACCTGCAGCTCTCTTGAAGAACCCCATATCGTAGCTTAATGGATAGACCTCTTGAGGCAGTTCGTTCCACAGCTTACGGGTTCGCGGTATCAAATAATTTTTGGACCGAACAGTGCGCGACACCTCCGCATCGAGGAAATGCGGATGGACCGCACTTCTGTGACGGGAGGTGCGGTTGTAGAAACCCGAGGTGGGAATTATATTGAACAATTCTTCAGAGCATTCCCCATTGTACAGGCGGTAGAACACACAGAGAGACGCAACGTCTCTCCGACTGCTGAGAGACTCTAAACCGCCCGTGGGAGTGGGATCGTTGACAATACGAACAGCACGTCGTTGGATGGAGTCAAATGGGTCCAGTTGGTATTTCGGTCCGCCGACCCAGAGATGAGAGCAATACTCCATATGGGGCCTCACTTGAGCTTTGTAAAGCATAAGGAGTTGCCCAGGGGTGAAGTACCGCTTCGCTCTGTTCACCACACCGAGCTTTTTGGAAGCCATTTTGGCCTTATTTTTCAGATGACCCCTAAATTCGACTTTACTGTAGATGACGACACCAATGATATGTATCGCGGATGTCCATGCGACTCGTCTGCCGCCTTTTTTCTATAAAAAAGGAATCACAAAGAGTTGGAGCGACAAACGAAGAGTAACAAGTATATATTAATTTAAATCATTGCCTAAAAGAAAACTGAGGTAACATTTTTCGGTAGTTATCAATTTTCTAACATGAAGTTTCCAGTTTCCTCTCAGCCAATGATTTAAACTGCACGTATACGATAATTCTAAAGTATATCGGCGGGCGAAATATTCCGTAGCTTGTGTTAACTCTACGCTTCGCCTTTCCAAGAGCTCGTACGCTTTGATATGCAAATCCTACACTCGCGACATCTCTCCTCAATGTGCTTTTTTTTCACCGTTTTCATAAGACCTCCTTGTTCCTGTTTATTCTTCTCCTTTATTCCGCTTCGAAGAGGAAATTTAGATAACAATATTAATGGGGAGCGCAGCGAGTCGAGCGTCGCCGCTAATTTTGTGATTGATCTGAATATTAAGTGGATGATAAACGAGGAGCGCGCTCCGAAACGTGATTCCGAACATCCAATACTAGTTAAAATGAAAAGTGCATTCAGATTTGTATAAATTGGAACGGTATCTATTTGCGTTATCGAACACGTTATGTTTAATAAACACGTCTAGACGCGTTTTATTGTATCTTTACGATAGCGAAAGAATTAGGGCTAATATTTTTGCTGCGACGAATATCACACGTTGATATTCGTATTGCTAATCTATCTAACCCTAACTGTAACTCTTTGATATTCTTTAGACGCCTTTCACGACATCTACGAGAAGAGATTGTGCTATTCTAATGCCGGCCGCGACACCACACGGCCGCGACACCACACGGCCGCGACACCACACGGCCGCGACACCACACGGCCGCGACACCACACGGCCGCGACACCACACGGCCGCGACACCACACGGCCGTGGTCACAAATATACCATATGTTTAATTTTATTATTAAGACAGGTGAATCCATCGTGAGAGTATTGAGATAGTCCTATACATAGGGAGAGACATAGGAATTATTCAGCTTCACTAACACAGTGGCAGAATACTAGGGTTTGTAAAAACGTGTATCAGCATATCCCTGAATAAAAGAGACTGTATGTATTGACAAATTCATCGCAGTGCGAGGCAGTTTGTTTGTAACAGTTTTGAGAGGAACCGTCGAGCGCAAAGTGCACAGCGAAATAAATAATATAACGTCAAGTGGTGCTTGTACACTGGCCAATTGATATATAATAAAAAAAAAAAAAAAACTTGTTTTCTGTTACGCAAAAGATGAAAGAACCCCGCCTGATTGTTTGTGACTTGCAAATTACGAAATGATGCTATAAATATTTTTTTAGATATTGTTTAAGGCATTGTCTTTCTAGATAAGGAATAAAACTTACTGTAGACTTCAAAATTATACCATACCATCAGCTCAAGGACAACACACATGGACTTCTGTTTTTCTTATCCACTACCGACTTTCTTTAAGTCTCTAGTCCACCTGGGCCGAGCTACGTTTTACGGTACGTGGTCAAGGACTCATCTCAAATGCTCCTGTGCACGAGGATTGTACGTAATACCTCATGGATCACAATTCACCGCAGTAACTTTTAGTCGCCTTTTACGATACCCACCACCACGCGACACCACGACACCACACGGCCTCAGTGAAGTTGAGTTATCTATTCTAATATAATAAAGAGGTAAACTTGTGTATTTGTAGGTATGTTGCGGGTAATCTCTGGAACTACTGAACCAATGTCAAAAATTCTTTCACAAATAGGAAGCTACATTATCCGTGTCTAATATAGGCTATATTTTATTTTGAAATTTTGAAAAAAAAACCTTTTATAAACCGAAGCGAAACGAGGGCGGGTCGCTAGTGTTTAATAAAAAATGCATGTGGGTAATAGAATTAACATTTTTCTAAGCATAGACGACGCATACTCGAGCTATGAATGTGTATTTACAGATGCCACAAAAATAACAATTTTCACGCCGAGAAACTACGCTCTATTTTTTCGGGAAAGATTGAACAACCGCAGAGGTGATTAAACTAGGTGAGATTCAACAGCGGAGCTCGATTCATCAATCACAATTTCCGGCCAAATTGCAGACAACTTTGAATAGGAGGAAATAGCTTTGAACACGTAAAGAATATATTTTTTATTATACAGAACGTAACCGAACCATTCCCGAGTGGATTTCGTTCATGATTCTGTATTCATTAGTATGAAAATTTCAATGAACCATATTTGCAAATAATGCAATCTTCTGAAATTATTATCAAATCTATACTAATATTAAAAAGAGATAAAGTTTGTAAGTTTGGATGTAGGAGGTAATCTCCAAAACTGCAAATCCGATTTCAAAAATTCATTCACCATTTGAAAGGTCATTATTCCAGATGGACATAGGCTATATATAATGTGCAAAAGATTGACGGGCACGCAAAGCATGTCGCGCACAGCTAGTTGTTTATACTTGTATTCGTCTCACAACTTTGGACGTTCGTCCCACCCCCAAAAGTTGTGGGACGAACTGCAAGCTGAAGCTTTTCCACTTAAGTAATTAATTACGACATGGAGCTCTTCAAGAGGGCTGTAGAAATAGGATTCTACAATGTAACCGGAGGTCGGCAGCACACTCGCATCCCCCCTAGTGGTGGTCCACGGGCGTTGGTAATCATTTGCCATCCCGTGGGCCGCCAGCGCGTTTGTCACCTCTTCTATTTATAAAAAAAAAAAAAAAAAATCATACCGCTATACGAGTAATTTATGTACCGAGAAGTGGTTAAGTTTTTGTTTGATTATTTTAAAAATGTGTATTAGCCGTTTTGTGGTTAAATAGTGATAGTTTATTTATAGTTTAAAAAGAAACTTTATTATACACACAAATGATAAAAATAGTTACAAAGTCGGATTATTTATTCTAGTCAGGGATATTGTCATATAAAACTGTCAAACAGAGTGAAATTTGTAAGATTATGACACTACGATGACAGTTGTACATGTCATACCCCTGACTGGAATAAATAATCAGATTATAAAAGAAAATACATATATCTCCTTAGATTTCTACCAGCTATCCTGGGAGAGCGATGAATGATGAGAGCGGTGCGCAATGAATAGGATTTTGCAAGGTCGGCGGCGTACCCGTATGCCCTCTGGTGTTGCAGATGCCCCTGGGCGGCGGTAACACTTACCATCACGTGGGTCCGCGTGCTCATCCGCTAACTTCCCTATAAAAAAAAATAATAGGCGGACAGAGTGCTTACTTAAATAAACTATTACAAACACTACTTTTATAATAATTTTGGACAATAAAAAAAAATATTGTATTTGTTAATAATACCATCTCGTATATATATTATTAACAAATATATATACTTATAGAGTGAAATATACTTATAGTCTATAACACGAGAACTGATAGTGACGTCATCACGCCATATCGTACTCCGTTATACACAAGAATGTAAATATCATTTTGTTGTCGCTAGTTGTCTATAGTAAATAATAAAATAGATGAACAAAACAACGTTTCGTAGTACCTGTCGGTGCTGTCTTGTCTGTTTAAAGCTGATGACGTCACTATCAGTTCTCGTGGTATAGACTATAAGTATATTTACTCGTATCTACGGGTCTGTTCCTGAGCAGGAGCTACACTGGTAACTGTGCAAGTGACTCGCGGTATTCCGGGCCCGTTATTAATGATCCGGGGCCGGACACGTTTTTATTGTGTCTTAGTTCCCACCAACCGCCGCAGATTTATGTAGTGCAGTCATCTTCACTGATGTTTATTTATTTTGATCCTCGGCCGAATTAAGGGGGGAATTGGTAATGATTTTTTTTATGGACGAAAGCGGAAGACGAGCATACACTCCACGTGGCTAAAATGACAAACGTTGACTTAGTACTTTAGGCTTAGACAAACGTACTTTAGGAGATATGGATCTCCCCATACTTTAGGATCTTACTTTAGGATCTCCCCCTCTAAAACAGGTGTTAACAACTCTAAAACTGATTGGATAGTTAAATGTGGAGTACACTTTGTACAATTGTCCGGTTGTACAAATACAAATTTTAAGCAAAATACTAATTACCTACCTATCTTAAGACTTGCATTTTTCTTTCCTGGAGCTTTATTGTCTCACCGTAGGATAATGAGTGTCCTTTGATGCATAAGCTGACATAGTATTATCTTGGTATCAAATCTTAAAATAATGGGTGCTTCAAAACTTCCTTTCATTTACAGTTCTACAGTTGAGCTACGCATGGGAATTGTGGAAATTCATTCGGTACCGAAATGGTGAAAGTTTTGCAGAGATTTGAAAATGCCGCACATTTTCCGGTCATCTTCACGCACCATCTCGGCCCGCTGTGGAGAATTTAATCAATAAATTTGAGACTGTTGGCTCTGTTCAGAGTGTTAAAGCAGGTGGCCGTCCTCGTACGGGTCGCTCGCTTGAAAACATTGCGCCAGTTAGAGAAAGTATACTCGAACGCCCATTCACCTCGATTCGTCATCGTTCTCACCAATTAAAGCTCTGCAAAGGCTCGTTGCAACGACGGCTTAGAATGACGAGGTTTCCTGGACGTGCTATCTCGCGCCAGGGAGATGTTAATTGGACACCAAGATCGTGCGATCTGACACCTATGGATTTTTTTTTCGGGTTTTCTGATAATAAAAATCCACAGACAATTCCTGAGCTCAAAACGGAAATTCGACTAGTTATTGAGGAAGTTCATCCACAATTATGCCAAAATGTGATCGAAAATTTCGTGAACGTTTGCCAACAGAGTCGAGGTGGACATTTGTTGGATGTTGCGTTCCACACGTTATCTCCATATCCGTTTTTATATTTAAATAAAAATATCTGTAAAATACAACTGGAATGTTTTTTATTGAAAAATATAAATTACAGTAGGTTTTGAGACACCTTCTAGTTCGTTTATTGTTACCTTTCCTCGTTTAATTTAACCAAAATGTAAACAAACATGGTGGCTTGAGGTAACTGACTCGACCATAAATTACCTAAATAATAACTTGATAATTACATATCACTACCCATAATTTGATTCATCGAGACTGCAATTTTGCCCTAGATTACAAAGCTAATCGGCAAATCGGATTGGAATGGGTTTTATTATGTCTATGTGTACACATAATTTCTACATATATATACGAGTAACTTTATGGAAGAGAATGGGGTGGGGAGAAGACGAATTGAAAAGAAAGAAATTATTGTTCTTCAGTTTTACTACAAGTTTCCTAAATAATAAATAAATAAACTACTATTGGGCCGTTCTAATAGGTCGGATTTAACGAACCTTATAACCCACCGATGTGTAATATTAATTGTCATAGACGCAACGCTTCCAAGAAAACGACGCTTAAAATTGATAGAGTTATACCACCACACGATATAACACGATCAATTTTAGGAGTTGTTTTCTTTCACCGACTCGCGATCCCGCGGTATCACACCAATGCAACGCTCTAAGCCGAGGTCCGTTCCTTCCGCCGGTTTACCGGCGGGGGAGCCCCTCGGCTCGTTGCAACACACACTTTTGTTCCTGGCTGAGCGCCTTCTGCGCTCGCTCTACATTAAACACGACCGGTGACTCTTGAAAGGCCACCAGGGCCACAAGAATTTAGTCATTAAAAAAAATAATGTTGTTTTCTTGGAAGCGTTGCGTCTATGACAATTAATATTTCACATCGGTGGATAATATGGTTCGTCATATGTCAAATCCGACCCATTAGAGCGCTCCAATAGTAGTAATAGAATTATGAAATAATGTTGACTTAAGTGAGCCGAGATTAATGCGGAACTTACGGGACGAGTCGATTGAGCGCGCAAATCCTATATTCAATACGAAGCCATGCAACATCTGTAGTAAGGACATAGTTACAGCCTCGTTGGCGTATTGTTCAGCCGCTAAAGCCTTTGTAGTAGGAATAACGAGATTCGTATTATCATTGCATTAGTGTAGGTATAAAAGGAAGAACGGATCTTAATTAAACTAGAATTTACCCATGCTCCTTGTTATAACGGAATTGTAGCTTCACTAGCTTTTCCCTGTGGCTTCTCCCGCGTGCTACAGGAACCTTTTCTATGTCCTTTTTTATTTTTTATATTTTACTCTTTTTGTAGTCCCCTACGGTCAACTCAATTCGCTTCAGCTTTCAACTCAATTCGTCCATCCCGTTCATGTGTGAAACCACAACAAACAAACAAACATCGTTTCATCTTTAAATTTTAGCTATTTTGTTATTTTCTTATACATAAGTGTAAATTCTTATAATAGGTATTTCATTATTTGTTATAAGTGCTGACATTTCAACTTCTAAATACACTATAAGCGTGTCTTTCCCAACGACTGTATATACTCGTATGTAATAATAATTATTGTAATAATGTCATGATAATAATGTGTTATTATAACACTGTCCAGTGATTCACCAGGGGAGGCCTTTGCCCTGTAGTGGAAGTGTATAAGCTGATACAATTATAATTTGTATAATACTGTAATAAGACGCGTCATAAGTGGGTGCCAATCACATATCCCGTCGCGTGGAGACCAAGGTATGTGCACATTCCTTGAATAGATGAGCGTCACGTATGTGCCGTTATATCTCTGCGTTCATATGTGATACTATAATTGAAACTTGAGCACGAAGGTGTGTCGTAACATGTCCTGCTGAATACAACATTGTCCTTGTCATACACGCAAGACAACCGTCACAACGCACTTTAATGAGTAAATTTTAAAGATGCAAAGAAACATCTCCCTAGACTCGGTTCACCGCTTTTGAGGAATTTTTATTTACTTATTTATTCCGTGCCATTCCGCGCCATACCGCGCCATTCCGTGCCATTCCCAATTAAAATTTGGTTCCACTCACAGCATATAACGTGTCATCAAAATAACGCAAAACTTGAACTAATTTAAAATATTATATACTAGCTAACCGCCCTTGCTTCGCTTCGGTTTATAAGTTTTTTTTTTTCAATATTTTTTTTTTTCAAAATTTTTTCAAGATTCTACCAGTTTTCACATTAGGTTTTTCTCCTAATTGTTTCTAGTATTGGCTATTTTAGACTTTTTCTATTTTAGGTGCAAGACGCGCCGCGTTATCGGCGCGCTGCGGCGCCCCGCTCATTACCCTATACTGAATAATAAACGCTACGAACGTGTTAGATAGAGCAACATAATTTTATATGTTTGTAACTTTTGATTTATTCCCTTTCATTATTAAACAATATTATTTTTTGCTAGAACTGTTTTATCTATACTAATATAATAAAGAGGAAAAATTGTGTATTTGTTTCTGGGTATGTTGGGGGTAATCTCTGGAACTACTGAACCGATTTCAAAAAATCTTTCACAAATCGGAAGCTACATTATCCGTGTCTAATATAGGCTAAATTTTATTTTGAAATTTGAAAATAAATATTTGAAAAAGAAAAGTTATAAACCGGAGCGAAGCGAGGGCGGGTCGCTAGTAAATAATATTTTGGACCGGTCACTCTCTCGAAACTGTTTCAGCATGACCGCAGTTCACCTACCGTACCGTAACCAGACCTTTAATCTTCCACTGATGGACGTGGGTTATTTCTTGGTCGCTTTATACGACTCCTACGGGAAGAAACAAGTGGGTGCTATTTTAAAACAGGGCTACACCACACGGCCAATGGTTCATGAAATTGGTTCGTGGTTCTTGTAATTGAACCGAAATATCGCCTACAATAAATATTTACATATATATCGAGACAAGTAACAAAAAAACGAAAGTATAAAATTTCATGAGTGAGATTCCAATTAAGTTCCAACTTCTATAAATATTTATGTTGATGAACCTAAAATACCCTTAAGTCATTTAACATTAGAACATTTAAATGTAAGTATGAATTTAAATACTTATGCCGAATCCACGCAGTTTCCTTTGTAACCCTTTCATTTGTTTATTTATATTCCATTAGCACAGAAAATACCCTAATTTCTGATGCTCATATTAATTTCGTCTCGAGTAGACGTAAGGCAGATTTGACTTTGAACTTCAGCCCTTGAATAATACAAGCCTTTAAGTAGTTGATGTTAAATTGTGTATGAGTACTCTAAGGAGTATCGTACACTTGTTATTACTGTGTCAGAAAATTGACTTGAATTGTGCGATAGAAAACTTTAATGTGCGTTGATCATATTCTCCTTTTTTCAATGTTCACCTAAAACTAGTATCAGTGATGATTACTGTTTCAGCTTTTTAGGGATGGGTGGGTGCACGCTGCAATCCCACAGTCGCTGGACGCACTCGACTACGTTACCTTTCTCTCACAGAAGGCATTTCATACCGCAAAATGTAAAATGTACCGCATTTCATACTTTATGCTTTTCCTCCAATGTACGTACGTATGTTGGTAGTGAGTGATATATGCCAGAGTTCATTCCCATCTCGTACTGTCCTATCCCTCATCACTTTCCCAACCCTCTCTATAAATCCGTTCCTTTAAATTTCTAAAGATAGGCAGCACATCTGTTGACATGTCACTGTATGTCATTCTGGACCGATGTTGATTTTTTTTTGTTTTTTTTTATACTAGTTTGCGGACGAGCAAGCGGTTCCACGTGATGGTAAGTGTTACCGCCGCCCATGGACACCCGCAACACCAGGGGGTACCTTGCAAAATCCTACCTGCAGCTCTCTTGAAGAACCCCATATCGTAGCTTAATGGATAGACCTCTTGAGGCAGTTCGTTCCACAGCTTACGGGTTCGCGGTATCAAATAATTTTTGGACCGAACAGTGCGCGACACCTCCGCATCGAGGAAATGCGGATGGACCGCACTTCTGTGACGGGAGGTGCGGTTGTAGAAACCCGAGGTGGGAATTATATTGAACAATTCTTCAGAGCATTCCCCATTGTACAGGCGGTAGAACACACAGAGAGACGCAACGTCTCTCCGACTGCTGAGAGACTCTAAACCGCCCGTGGGAGTGGGATCGTTGACAATACGAACAGCACGTCGTTGGATGGAGTCAAATGGGTCCAGTTGGTATTTCGGTCCGCCGACCCAGAGATGAGAGCAATACTCCATATGGGGCCTCACTTGAGCTTTGTAAAGCATAAGGAGTTGCCCAGGGGTGAAGTACCGCTTCGCTCTGTTCACCACACCGAGCTTTTTGGAAGCCATTTTGGCCTTATTTTTCAGATGACCCCTAAATTCGACTTTACTGTAGATGACGACACCAATGATATGTATCGCGGATGTCCATGCGACTCGTCTGCCGCCTTTTTTCTATAAAAAAGGAATCACAAAGAGTTGGAGCGACAAACGAAGAGTAACAAGTATATATTAATTTAAATCATTGCCTAAAAGAAAACTGAGGTAACATTTTTCGGTAGTTATCAATTTTCTAACATGAAGTTTCCAGTTTCCTCTCAGCCAATGATTTAAACTGCACGTATACGATAATTCTAAAGTATATCGGCGGGCGAAATATTCCGTAGCTTGTGTTAACTCTACGCTTCGCCTTTCCAAGAGCTCGTACGCTTTGATATGCAAATCCTACACTCGCGACATCTCTCCTCAATGTGCTTTTTTTTCACCGTTTTCATAAGACCTCCTTGTTCCTGTTTATTCTTCTCCTTTATTCCGCTTCGAAGAGGAAATTTAGATAACAATATTAATGGGGAGCGCAGCGAGTCGAGCGTCGCCGCTAATTTTGTGATTGATCTGAATATTAAGTGGATGATAAACGAGGAGCGCGCTCCGAAACGTGATTCCGAACATCCAATACTAGTTAAAATGAAAAGTGCATTCAGATTTGTATAAATTGGAACGGTATCTATTTGCGTTATCGAACACGTTATGTTTAATAAACACGTCTAGACGCGTTTTATTGTATCTTTACGATAGCGAAAGAATTAGGGCTAATATTTTTGCTGCGACGAATATCACACGTTGATATTCGTATTGCTAATCTATCTAACCCTAACTGTAACTCTTTGATATTCTTTAGACGCCTTTCACGACATCTACGAGAAGAGATTGTGCTATTCTAATGCCGGCCGCGACACCACACGGCCGCGACACCACACGGCCGCGACACCACACGGCCGCGACACCACACGGCCGCGACACCACACGGCCGTGGTCACAAATATACCATATGTTTAATTTTATTATTAAGACAGGTGAATCCATCGTGAGAGTATTGAGATAGTCCTATACATAGGGAGAGACATAGGAATTATTCAGCTTCACTAACACAGTGGCAGAATACTAGGGTTTGTAAAAACGTGTATCAGCATATCCCTGAATAAAAGAGACTGTATGTATTGACAAATTCATCGCAGTGCGAGGCAGTTTGTTTGTAACAGTTTTGAGAGGAACCGTCGAGCGCAAAGTGCACAGCGAAATAAATAATATAACGTCAAGTGGTGCTTGTACACTGGCCAATTGATATATAATAAAAAAAAAAAAAAAACTTGTTTTCTGTTACGCAAAAGATGAAAGAACCCCGCCTGATTGTTTGTGACTTGCAAATTACGAAATGATGCTATAAATATTTTTTTAGATATTGTTTAAGGCATTGTCTTTCTAGATAAGGAATAAAACTTACTGTAGACTTCAAAATTATACCATACCATCAGCTCAAGGACAACACACATGGACTTCTGTTTTTCTTATCCACTACCGACTTTCTTTAAGTCTCTAGTCCACCTGGGCCGAGCTACGTTTTACGGTACGTGGTCAAGGACTCATCTCAAATGCTCCTGTGCACGAGGATTGTACGTAATACCTCATGGATCACAATTCACCGCAGTAACTTTTAGTCGCCTTTTACGATACCCACCACCACGCGACACCACGACACCACACGGCCTCAGTGAAGTTGAGTTATCTATTCTAATATAATAAAGAGGTAAACTTGTGTATTTGTAGGTATGTTGCGGGTAATCTCTGGAACTACTGAACCAATGTCAAAAATTCTTTCACAAATAGGAAGCTACATTATCCGTGTCTAATATAGGCTATATTTTATTTTGAAATTTTGAAAAAAAAACCTTTTATAAACCGAAGCGAAACGAGGGCGGGTCGCTAGTGTTTAATAAAAAATGCATGTGGGTAATAGAATTAACATTTTTCTAAGCATAGACGACGCATACTCGAGCTATGAATGTGTATTTACAGATGCCACAAAAATAACAATTTTCACGCCGAGAAACTACGCTCTATTTTTTCGGGAAAGATTGAACAACCGCAGAGGTGATTAAACTAGGTGAGATTCAACAGCGGAGCTCGATTCATCAATCACAATTTCCGGCCAAATTGCAGACAACTTTGAATAGGAGGAAATAGCTTTGAACACGTAAAGAATATATTTTTTATTATACAGAACGTAACCGAACCATTCCCGAGTGGATTTCGTTCATGATTCTGTATTCATTAGTATGAAAATTTCAATGAACCATATTTGCAAATAATGCAATCTTCTGAAATTATTATCAAATCTATACTAATATTAAAAAGAGATAAAGTTTGTAAGTTTGGATGTAGGAGGTAATCTCCAAAACTGCAAATCCGATTTCAAAAATTCATTCACCATTTGAAAGGTCATTATTCCAGATGGACATAGGCTATATATAATGTGCAAAAGATTGACGGGCACGCAAAGCATGTCGCGCACAGCTAGTTGTTTATACTTGTATTCGTCTCACAACTTTGGACGTTCGTCCCACCCCCAAAAGTTGTGGGACGAACTGCAAGCTGAAGCTTTTCCACTTAAGTAATTAATTACGACATGGAGCTCTTCAAGAGGGCTGTAGAAATAGGATTCTACAATGTAACCGGAGGTCGGCAGCACACTCGCATCCCCCCTAGTGGTGGTCCACGGGCGTTGGTAATCATTTGCCATCCCGTGGGCCGCCAGCGCGTTTGTCACCTCTTCTATTTATAAAAAAAAAAAAAAAAATCATACCGCTATACGAGTAATTTATGTACCGAGAAGTGGTTAAGTTTTTGTTTGATTATTTTAAAAATGTGTATTAGCCGTTTTGTGGTTAAATAGTGATAGTTTATTTATAGTTTAAAAAGAAACTTTATTATACACACAAATGATAAAAATAGTTACAAAGTCGGATTATTTATTCTAGTCAGGGATATTGTCATATAAAACTGTCAAACAGAGTGAAATTTGTAAGATTATGACACTACGATGACAGTTGTACATGTCATAACCCTGACTGGAATAAATAATCAGATTATAAAAGAAAATACATATATCTCCTTAGATTTCTACCAGCTATCCTGGGAGAGCGATGAATGATGAGAGCGGTGCGCAATGAATAGGATTTTGCAAGGTCGGCGGCGTACCCGTATGCCCTCTGGTGTTGCAGATGCCCCTGGGCGGCGGTAACACTTACCATCACGTGGGTCCGCGTGCTCATCCGCTAACTTCCCTATAAAAAAAAATAATAGGCGGACAGAGTGCTTACTTAAATAAACTATTACAAACACTACTTTTATAATAATTTTGGACAATAAAAAAAAATATTGTATTTGTTAATAATACCATCTCGTATATATATTATTAACAAATATATATACTTATAGAGTGAAATATACTTATAGTCTATAACACGAGAACTGATAGTGACGTCATCACGCCATATCGTACTCCGTTATACACAAGAATGTAAATATCATTTTGTTGTCGCTAGTTGTCTATAGTAAATAATAAAATAGATGAACAAAACAACGTTTCGTAGTACCTGTCGGTGCTGTCTTGTCTGTTTAAAGCTGATGACGTCACTATCAGTTCTCGTGGTATAGACTATAAGTATATTTACTCGTATCTACGGGTCTGTTCCTGAGCAGGAGCTACACTGGTAACTGTGCAAGTGACTCGCGGTATTCCGGGCCCGTTATTAATGATCCGGGGCCGGACACGTTTTTATTGTGTCTTAGTTCCCACCAACCGCCGCAGATTTATGTAGTGCAGTCATCTTCACTGATGTTTATTTATTTTGATCCTCGGCCGAATTAAGGGGGGAATTGGTAATGATTTTTTTTTATGGACGAAAGCGGAAGACGAGCATACAGTCCACGTGGCTAAAATGACAAACGTTGACTTAGTACTTTAGGCTTAGACAAACGTACTTTAGGAGATATGGGAATGAATTAGGAAAAAGGGTTGGAAAAATGGGGAGGGACAGGATGGGAATGGGCTTTAACACCTCTCACTCACTATCGAAACACGCACGTACATTGGGGACATAAGATAAAGTGGGAAATGCAGTACATTTCAAGGTAGTCTTCTATGAGAGAGGGGTAACGTGGCTAATCGAGTGCACCCAGGGGATGTTGGATTTGCAATCTCCCCCTCTAAAACAGGTGTTAACAACTCTAAAACTGATTGGATAGTTAAATGTGGAGTACACTTTGTACAATTGTCCGGTTGTACAAATACAAATTTTAAGCAAAATACTAATTACCTACCTATCTTAAGACTTGCATTTTTCTTTCCTGGAGCTTTATTGTCTCACCGTAGGATAATGAGTGTCCTTTGATGCATAAGCTGACATAGTATTATCTTGGTATCAAATCTTAAAATAATGGGTGCTTCAAAACTTCCTTTCATTTACAGTTCTACAGTTGAGCTACGCATGGGAATTGTGGAAATTCATTCGGTACCGAAATGGTGAAAGTTTTGCAGAGATTTGAAAATGCCGCACATTTTCCGGTCATCTTCACGCACCATCTCGGCCCGCTGTGGAGAATTTAATCAATAAATTTGAGACTGTTGGCTCTGTTCAGAGTGTTAAAGCAGGTGGCCGTCCTCGTACGGGTCGCTCGCTTGAAAACATTGCGCCAGTTAGAGAAAGTATACTCGAACGCCCATTCACCTCGATTCGTCATCGTTCTCACCAATTAAAGCTCTGCAAAGGCTCGTTGCAACGACGGCTTAGAATGACGAGGTTTCCTGGACGTGTTATCTCGCGCCAGGGAGATGTTAATTGGACACCAAGATCGTACGATCTGACACCTATGGATTTTTTTTTCGGGTTTTCTGATAGTAAAAATCCACAGACAATTCCTGAGCTCAAAACGGAAATTCGACTAGTTATTGAGGAAGTTCATCCACAATTATGCCAAAATGTGATCGAAAATTTCGTGAACGTTTGCCAACAGAGTCGAGGTGGACATTTGTTGGATGTTGCGTTCCACACGTTATCTCCATATCCGTTTTTATATTTAAATAAAAATATCTGTAAAATACAACTGGAATGTTTTTTATTGAAAAATATAAATTACAGTAGGTTTTGAGACACTTTCTAGTTCGTTTATTGTTACCTTTCCTCGTTTAATTTAACCAAAATGTAAACAAACATGGTGGCTTGAGGTAACTGACTCGACCATAAATTACCTAAATAATAACTTGATAATTACATATTACTACCCATAATTTGATTCATCGAGACTGCAATTTTGCCCTAGATTCCAAAGCTAATCGGCAAATCGGATTGGAATGGGTTTTATTATGTCTATGTGTACACATAATTTCTACATATATATACGAGTAACTTTATGGAAGAGAATGTGGTGGGGAGAAGACGAATTGAAAAGAAATAAATTATTGTTCTTCAGTTTTACTACAAGTTTCCTAAATAATAAATAAATAAACTACTATTGGGCCGTTCTAATAGGTCGGATTTAACGAACCTTATAACCCACCGATGTGTAATATTAATTGTCATAGACGCAACGCTTCCAAGAAAACGACGCTTCAAATTGATAGAGTTATACCACCACACGATATAACTCGATCAATTTTAGTTGTTTTCTTTCGCGATCCCGCGGTATCACACCAATGCAACGCTCTAAGCCGAGGTCCGTTCCTTCCGCCGGTTTACCGGCGGGGGAGCCCCTCGGCTCGTTGCAACACACACTTTTGTTCCTGGCTGAGCGCCTTCTGCGCTCGCTCTACATTAAACACGACCGGTGACTCTTGAAAGGCCACCAGGGCCACAAGAATTTAGTCATTAAAAAAAATAATGTTGTTTTCTTGGAAGCGTTGCGTCTATGACAATTAATATTTCACATCGGTGGATAATATGGTTCGTCATATGTCAAATCCGACCTATTAGAGCACTCCAATAGTAGTAATAGAATTATGAAATAATGTTGACTTAAGTGAGCCGAGATTAATGCGGAACTTACGGGACGAGTCGATTGAGCGCGCAAATCCTATATTCAATACGAAGCCATGCAATTTCTGTAGTAAGGACATAGTTACAGCCTCGTTGGCGTATTGTTGAACCGCTAAAGCCTTTGTAGTAGGAATAACGAGATTCGTATTATCATTGCATTAGTGTAGGTATAAAAGGAAGAACGGATCTTAATTAAACTAGAATTTACCCATGCTCCTTGTTATAACGGAATTGTAGCTTCACTAGCTTTTCCCTGTGGCTTCTCCCGCGTGCTACAGGAACCTTTTCTATGTCCTTTTTTATTTTTTATATTTTACTCTTTTCGTAGTCCCCTACGGTCAACTCAATTCGCTTCAGCTTTCAACTCAATTCGTCCATCCCGTTCATGTGTGAAACCACATCAAACAAACAAACATCGTTTCATCTTTAAATTTTTGCTATTTTGTTATTTTCTTATACATAAGTGTAAATTCTTATAATAGGTATTTCATTATTTGTTATAAGTGCTGACATTTCAACTTCTAAATACACTATAAGCGTGTCTTTCCCAACGACTGTATATACTCGTATGTAATAATAATTATTGTAATAATGTCATGATAATAATGTGTTATTATAACACTGTCCAGTGATTCACCAGGGGAGGCCTTTGCCCTGTAGTGGAAGTGTATAAGCTGATACAATTATAATTTGTATAACACTGTAATAAGACGCGTCATAAGTGGGTGCCAATCACATATCCCGTCGCGTGGAGACCAAGGTATGTGCACATTCCTTGAATAGATGAGCGTCACGTATGTGCCGTTATATCTCTGCGTTCATATGTGATACTATAATTGAAACTTGAGCACGAAGGTGTGTCGTAACATGTCCTGCTGAATACAACATTGTCCTTGTCATACACGCAAGACAACCGTCACAACGCACTTTAATGAGTAAATTTTAAAGATGCAAAGAAACATCTCCCTAGACTCGGTTCACCGCTTTTGAGGAATTTTTATTTACTTATTTATTCCGTGCCATTCCGATCCATACCGCGCCATTCCGTGCCATTCCCATTTCATTTCATTTGATATATAATTTATTGTGGCGTAATTAGGTATTTTTGTGTTTTGTAACAACGACACGGGTGGAAGCGACTGAACGAGCAGCGCGAGAAGTAGGAGCTCAGCGCAAACTTCTTGCACGCAGCCGGACTGCTTGCGTTATATATACTTCTATATCCGAGGTTCTTGCTATGCCATAGTTTGTGTAGACTAGCGATCATCGCTTATGGAACGTGATAAACGGTAGTGGACGTATGCGGGTATTTATATAAAAATACTTCTTGGCGGGAAAACGATAGTAGGTTTACCGAGGACAGAAGAGACGACAAACGAAAAACGAAGTCCTATGCTTTTAATTGATGATCACAAACATCGCGCACAAAAAACTTTTCGAATCACGATTAAACCACAAAAGGCATAAATACACATTTATAATAAATCAAACAAAAAAACTAGCTTCACTTCTCGAGTTCCCGTCAAAAAGTCGGGTTATAACTTAAAAAATATTAATTGTAGAAAGAAACTTAATACAAATTTGTAGATAATTGTATTCTGTACAACACTGATTATAACCATTTTTGACGGGAAATTAAATAAAACCGAGAAATTTGCAAAATATCGTTTTCAACCACCTAAAAATCAATGTATCAATGTTGTATGAATCTCCCTTTTGATTGATCTCGTTGGATTTTTAACAAAAAAAAGGTCATTTGTACATAATATTGAGAATTGGCTGCTCCACCAAAAACGGTTTTATTAGTGATCATTTTTATTGAACCAAATCGGTTATTTTAAGTTCACTTCTTGTAGTCTTTTATCAGCAAGCGGCAAGTGGTCAGCATGTGTAAAATACCTTCAATCTAAACATGCATGTGTCGGATATAATTTTTATCCGGCGTTTTGCGAGGGCCGGATAAACCCATCTCGCGGGGAACCGGTTAATTTGTGTTGCGCTTCGATAATAATTCTCAACCGGATAATTTATCGCCCTTATAATAGCGTGGAAGAAACAAATTCTAGTAAATTTATCGTTTAATTTACGTGAAAAAAGTACTCCGTTTTTCACTCAACAGAAAATTACCTACTGGAGTAAATAATGGAAGTAAAACCGCGATTAAAACTTTATGAACCTCCAATCCGTTTAGGTTGTTAATAGTTTAGCTTATTGCGTTTGCGTATAGTGTGCTTTAAGGTGTTGCAATATACAAATTATTTGTGTATTGCAACAACTTAATACAAGATAACTTGTAGTGTGGTCAAGTAACCGGTAACTGTAAGAGCGCCGTACGACCCCACGAAAAGGCAATATGTAAAGTACAAAATGTTAACTAAGCCGATCGAACTCGAAGTGGACTACGAGTATTATACAAGGAATGCAGGTACGTGCTGAACTTGTAACGTACATGTTTCCACATTCTCAAACATGTTTAGTTAGTACACCAGTGATGAAATCAAAATTTATATTTATATCTATATTTTGTGGTTAATGCAATGAGTTTTTTCACCAAATTGACCTATCAAATTTTATGACATATTTCATTCCTTCTTTCACCGTCCCGATCAATCAATGAATGTGGTTAACCTTATAATAATTTAATTCTGTGAAGTATTTACCTTTTAAAAAAAAACAGCTCCATAACGGGCCCAAAAAATTCTTAAATAAATCTGACACCTTGGTTTTATTTACAGGTACAGAATTAGAAAACTAGCAGAAAGTGCAACTGATTATTTTTAGGATAGATGAAGAATGGGGAGTGTTATTACTAAATCTCGTACCATCCCTTTTTTCCACCCCGGATTACATATTTGCAATTGTTAGCACAAGTACGATCGGTCCATAATAGTCTAAAGAAGATGAGATTGGAAAACCAATTTATAGTTTTCGAAGAGTCACAATAAGAGTATTTTGCAATTTGTTGTGTCCACGTTCCCGTTGACCAGAAAGCTATCTTTTGTACAGACGTCTAGAAATTCCGAGGTCTCCCAGCGTCTTCTTTGTGTGGCTGTACAAAGGTATAATCTGTCTGTTGTGTCCAATACGTTGTTTGTCAGCAAACTGCGGCGGAGACGAGCGATAAAACTGAAGATTCCTTGTTACCTACCATTATCAAATGAATGGACAGCTTATGAACCGACGACGAGCGACTCCATCTGAAGCTGTTCCTCAGTCCTGACTTTTGGCCAGAAGGCGTAGTAGTACTCCGACGCTGTAGGGAAATGAGATCGAGGAAGAATAAAATCCATATAGGTAGTTAAGTTTACTATATTATTGTAGGTTAAGGTATATATGATTGTAGGTTAAGGTACCTATATATGATTGTAGGTTAAGGTATATATTATTGTAGGTTGAGGTATATATTATTATAGGTTGAGGTCTGCTTGTAGACTCTGCCTGGAGGAACTTTTTGATCTGCAGATAAAACGTCGCAGATGGAACTGGGTCGAACATACTTTGCAGGATCAGTGATCAGAACAATATTACCAGACGAGCTCTGGATTGGAGTCCCTAGGGTAAACGCAAGTGTAGTCCACTTAAGCAAACCTAGCAGCGCACAATGATATCGGAAGCGCAGGTACCTGGTGTCACCTTGAGTGAAGTGAAGCTTTGCCGAAAGAACTTTGAAAGAACAAATCAAGAAGCTTTGTGTCTGCCCTCTGCCCCACTGCATTGGGGGGGACATAGGAAAGAAGTAGTAGTAGACATATCTTTAATTCACTCTCTCCTACCCTTGGGGAGCTACTGATATGAGATGTACATAGCTATTCACAAACGCTATAACTATGTTTTTTTTTTATGTACGAAGGCGGCAGACGAGCATACAGTCCACCTGATGCTAAGTGGATACTGTCGCCCATAGACATCCGCGATACATGCCAACATTAGCCCAAAATGATAAATGTTGAAACGTCCCCGGATGCGCTGCCTACCTTTGGAGATATAGGAATGGATTTGGAGAAAGGGTTGGGAAAATGGGCAGGGATAGGATAGGGTGGGAATGGGCTCTGGCACATCTCACTCACTACCGAAACACGTACGTACATTGGGGAAATACGATAAAGTGGAAAATGCAGTACATTTCAAGGTAGTCTTCTGTGAGAGAGGGGTAACGTGGCCAGTCGAGCGCGCCCAGCGGCTGTTGGATTGTAGCATGCACTCTCCCCCTCCTGAATGTATTTTGAATGTACTCGTATCTTATTTTATTTTTGTTAATAATGCCCCTCTCGTCCAGACATCACTGGGGTTCAGTTGAACATCACCACTGTTTATCCTCGCGGGCTCACAGCTAAAACTTGGCAGAACGTCCATTCAGTGCAAAGACGATACAGACAGAAACAAAAATATGATAACAAATGTTTATTCAAAATTGTGTTGTGTCCTGATTGCTGCTGAATATAAACGAAGTTTCCTTTGTTACCTTTTGTTCAATAATGCACTCAGGGGTCTCGAGGGAAGCAAGAATTAAAACTTTACTAGCACTTCACTATATAATACTTGTTTTATTTCACTGATAACTTGATAACGCAATAGTTTTTCATTGATTACAGAAAATGTTTGAACTCTAGTCGCAATTCTACGGCAAACAATGCTAGCATGATGTAAAAATGGTTTAGCAGTATATGTAGTCTAATTGACTATCTAAATAATCTTTAAAGAACTCCAAGCCTTAATTCTACGGCAGACAACGCTAGCGTGATGTAGAAATGGTTTACCGCCATCTGTAATTCGATTGATTAACTAAATAATCTTAAACATCTTTCACTTATATTACCTTGTCGATGTTTATTTAATATCTTAAAATTAAGAGTAAAGTATAGAGGCTCAATGATTAAATGTTACGAGTGCACATCGCTAGAACAACGTCGGTATGGTAAACAACCCTTAGGCCTACGTAAGGGTCGTCCCTTCGTTTTAAACCTCTCGAAACCGAAGTTTATTCCATATTCCCGCCGCGTCTCGCGCAGTGATAAAGCCGCTTGTAAACTTCGCTACGAAAGCTCGCGACAATCACTGACGGCGCTTTTATTTACCATCCTCATTACCGTTACCATGTTCCAAATGTTTGTTTGTTCAAATGTTTACAAGACTTTTTACAACAGTGTATTTATTAGTAACGGGCGATTGCGAGCGATTTTTATAGATTCTTGGAACATTTCGAATGTACTTCACCAAAACATGTATATGTAACTTTAATTTATCTCTTGGTATGTATTTTACAGTGAGTAGAAATAAAATACAGCAATGAACCATTAAATGCATTACAAACATTACAAATTCGACATGAATAAATCCTATGATCCTCACACTAAGCAGAGCTTATCACATGAGAATCCTCAGCACTGTTTATGAACTGCATAAGTTACATTCATGCAAGACAAAGGAAAGTTAGTAAATCTATTTATATTGCATATACAAATGGATGTTGGTATATCTGAGATTAATAGACTTCGACACCGTTTGACCGATCACCATGAAAGTTGACACATATATGTATTTTTTCATAGAGAAGGTTTTTATGCTATCCACTTTGTTGTAACTCGCCACTAGATAGCATTACAGCACATACAGTTCAACTTGGTATACTTCAACTTCGCCATGAAAATTGGTATACATAGGAGCACAGGGAATATTTTCGAGCTATCGACTTTGTTGTAACTCGCTACTAGATGGAGCTGCAGCACATCAACTTCTAGGATCACATAGGAGAACGTCTACCGGGTTTTGCTAGTCGTATATAAAACTAATAATAGATAATAAATAAATAAACACAAGTAAGAAAATAATAATAACAATAGCTTTGTATGCTCCACACTAGCATATTTAGTAATAAATGTAATACGGATGTAAATCCGTACATGCGCGTATATTATGTGTATGTGTGCGTAGGTTGTGAGTAATGTGTGAGTTCTGAGTAGTATGTTCTGTGAGTGAACTATCAGCTACATTTATCGTAAGATATCTAGAAGCAATAAACGGTCTTATCGATATTTTTTCCAGACACTTAACGGTAACGAAACGACTTAGTAAAGAAGTACTCGTAGGCTTTGCATTAAAATAATACAAAGCGCTACCAATAAGACATTATAATAATTAAATAAATAGTGAGATTTTGTATAGCACAAATAGCTTCAAAGGAACTTAAATAAAAACTAATTATGCATAAATATAATAGCTTAAAGACAATGGTGCATAACTTTACAATGGTGGAGAATGTCATACGGCATTAAGTTCGCTTTTTGACCATTTTGTCTGTGTAAATAAATGATTGGGTACTTAATAGCTCTAAAGGTACACATATATTTGGATGTAAATAAATAAAAATAACCTTAAACAGCCTCACCGTTATTGGTACGATAAATAAGTATTTATTCAAATGTTATGCTCGCGGAAAGGCCAGAAATGACGTCGTCGGCGGTCGGGCTCCATTTTTATGTCGTTACGGTAACAAAACATTTATCAAACTATGTGGATTATAACTAGGTACTTATAAATAAAATAACTAGGTAAACTAGGTAGGTTAAACCCTTTAGGCAGAGAGGTCAGATTCGGAGTAAGTCAGTTTCTTAGTAGGTCAGATTCGGCCTAGGTCAGATTCCGAGAAAGTCAGGCACGTATTAGGGCACTTGGAAAGAAAAAGTAAAATAAATTTTAAGCCTACCCTGTTTGTAATTGGTTTGTCTCCTGTTTACAGAGTGCAGGATCGATGTCGACCCGGTATCACTCAATTATTTTTTTCCATACAATTACCGTTTAATGATTTACAGTACGTCAGTAGGTATATGTTAATCGGATCACATACTATAACTATGCCAAGATTGAATATATTTTATACTAGCTATTGCCCGCGACTTCGTCCGCGTGGACTTAAGTTTGTAAACACCGTCTTTACCTTTTGGTATTTTCAAAAACGATCACACATTATTTCTTACAGCTTATTTTTTATCGAACAAATGTTCGACGTGATTCTTTAAATTGATATAACTTTTTTATTTATGAACTGATTGAAATAAAACAAACACTAAATTTTAAGTGAAGCTTACCACAATAAATTAGTGAAAACGCACCCGAATCGGTTAAGCCGTTTCTAAGATTAGCGCACACAAACGCACAGACAAACAGATAAACAGACAAAAATTCTAACAATCATTGTTTTGGGTTCTATTGCGTTGATAAAGGCCCCCAATAATATTTTTCCCATATATCTTTCATGTACAGACAGCGATCAGTTACATTTTTATTATATGTATAGATAATAACATATTTTTGAATGATGCGTACTCAGATAGATAGACAAAAATTTAGAAAATGGTTATAATTTTTTTCTAATAATAGCTAACGTATAGATACGACCATTTTACTGAAATTCTTTTTTGAGCTTAGAACCCGACTTAATAATAATGTGACATATATTAGAAACTGACATTTTACGAGTCTGACATGCCTCAGGGGTTAAACTAGATACTTATTTTATAAAATATATTATTTCGTCACGTGTTCAAATAGTGACCCTCGTATTATGATATTGCCAAAACATTTTATGTAACACTCACTCCGTTTATAAAGGAAAACATTATACAATGTATTTACGACTCCAGCTAAAGATTCCTATTGAAATATTCATAATCGACTCCAGGGAGGGAAACCTTGCTATTTTGCAACCCTTACAAAGCCCGATACGATTGAAATGTGAAGTTTTTATATCCCACCCCTGCAGCCATCCGGCGAAATTGAAAAATTACAATGAGCCCATCAGAGGGGGACCAAAGTCATTTTGATACTTTTTACTTGAAATAATCAACTAGAAATCTCACAGTGTTAAACCGAGCTACGATTTGGGTCACCGACTATTGTAATGTCGTACTTATTGTAAGTAGAACTAAGTACTTAAATAAATTACCGCATCCTTTTAGTAAATTACGCGTCAACTCCTACAAATATTTCTGTCGGATACAATGTATATTCAGTGTAATATTAAGATGATAAATCGTCATATTTTGTAAGCCTTATTATTTTTTCTATTATTTTTTATTGCATCTTTTACTTATTTATTTATTCTTTATTGTATAAAGTGACAAAATGAGGATTTAATGCTTATCCTAGTTGACTTTTGGGCTATGCAGAGATAGCGCGGTAAGTGCAATTACAGGTACGATTATGTAAAGCTGTATTTAATAGTGATGTATACGAATTAAATACCAAAATATAGATAAACATATACATACATGTATACATACAATATATACCTTACAAACTATAATATACGATTAATAATACCTCCCCTAATAGCCTTGTTTCTGATCAATAATCTCCACTTTGAGTAAATGTTCCCTGAATCGTTTCTTAAATTTAAACCAAACTTTATTTTTTATTTCCTGTTATGGGTATCGACTAATTGATACGGTTTACAATAAATATATTCTGATTGTGATTAGAAAACAGACGGACGAGCAGATAGTTGATGGTAACCATCCGTCCATGGACACTAGCAGCACCATGAGAGATGCAGGTGCGCTGCTAAACCATACACAATCCTAGACACAACTCTTCTGAAGAGCTCCATGTCGTAGCTTAGTCGTAGTCTTTAGGATCACAGTATGAAGTGTCTAAAAAACTGCGTTGTAAGGAAGTGAGGATAAACGTTGATTTGATGATAAAGGGTGCGAAACAGAACCGAATAAATAAATGTAAATACATAAGTAAATAGCACCACATTCGATGTTCTACACTAAGATTCCCTGTGTCGTGGTCTACGGACACACACAACCCACATCCAGACCCGAGCAAACATACTGGTAATAACAAAAACTGTTAAGTTTAATTACTATACTATCGAGACTTCATACACAGATTTGACTTCAAAACGCAACAACCAAAAACTTAAGCAAAGGCTCTTTTGCAAACCCTCATAAAACTAGGAGAGCTATAAAGTCGCCTTTACTGTGTATTGGAGCAAAAACCCTCTAGTTCGGGGGCAGTGTTGAATATTCACACATTCGGAGGCGTTCATTTCACGCGGGGTGCGTGCGCGGCCGACGCACCGTACACATACAACTAGTAACTTAACTGAAATAAAACCCTTATTACACGCAGACACTGAACATAATGTCGCAATACTGACTGCTTTGAAAGGTAGAAAGTGCACGTTGCAATCTCACAACCGCTGGGTGCATTCGACTGACTATGCTATCCCTCTCAGAAGGTTTAAGAGTATTATCAAATGTATTCCATTTCCCCCTTTATCCTATTCCTCCAGTGTACGGACGTATTACGGTAGTGAGTCAGATATGCCAAAATACATTGCCATCCTATCCTATCTCTCCCTATCTTTACAGTTTTTCAAATTCATTCCTAAATCCGAGGGCATGATGACGTTATATATCGCAGATGTCGCAGGACTCACAGGGCGACAGTATCCACTTACCACCAAATAGGCTGTCCGCTCGTCTGCCACCTTTTTTCTATATAAAAAAACAGTATGAGGTGCCGGTGGAAATCTCTGAGGGGGGGATAGCACGCTGCAATCCAACAGCTGCTGCGCTCGACTGGCCACGTTACCCCTCTCTCACAGAAGACTACCTTGAAATGTACTGCATTTCCCACTTTATCCTATTTCCCTAATGTTCGTACGTGTTTCGGTAGTGAGTGAGATGTGCCAGAGCCCATTCCCATCCTACCCCTCCCCATTTTCCCAACCCTTTCCTACATCTCCAAAGGTAAGCAGTGCATCCGGGTGCGTGCCAACGTTTCTCATTTTGGACTAATGTTGGCATGTATCGCGGATGTCTATGGATGACAGTATCCACTTACCATCAGGTGGACTGTATGCTAGTCTGCCGACTTCGTCTATAAAAAAAAAACTCGTCTGAACCCAACAGCGCACAAATACCGCATTTGTGTGCGTGATCATTCGCAAAACTTATCTTACTGTACGTGGTCCTCTCCTCGTCGCCAGGGACGGACTGCCCATTAAAAAACTGTCGCATCCCCGTCACGCAATCTGACTGCACTTTATTATTGCAGCAAAAAAATAAGTTCAAATTACAGGCCTGTCACTGTGTGGACATTACGACTCTGATGGATGCGAAATATTTGCAAATGTTCACACGTATTTACTTCATGTTAGCACGTACCGCGTAGTAATATATGCAGAAAAGTCGATTGAAGCTGAAATTTTGAGTTTTATTTTTTTCTGTACAATACGATATGCAGTTTCATTGGGATGTTTATGTCTCCACCCTGGACAGGTGGGTTGGTGATTGCAGAACTGCGCCTCTTATATTTGAGATTTTGGGATTAATATATTGCATACATTGATAATTTAATTCAGAAACTTTTGAATTATTTTGCTCCAATATTCACTCTAGTGATAGCCTAGGGGTATCTATACTCGACTCACATTGTGATTGTGGGTTCAAATCCTCGACCCGTACCACTGAGTTTCTATTTAAGTATGGATTTTTTAAAATTGTCCTTAGCTCGGCGGTGAGTTTACAAAAACTCAACTTCACTTCTTGAGTTCCCGCCAAGAAGAACACACTAGCTTACTGTTCAGGTTGAAAATATAGTAAGATATATAGTTTGAGAATAATTCCAAGTTGTACTACTGATTGTCTTACCTATACGCACAGAAAACACTTTGAAGTTTATTAAACTATCAGTATTATACACAAAACCCACAGTACACAATTTTTAAAATAATCAAACAACTGCTGACCTAACTGCTTAACGCGGCACATATGCTGACCTATAATACTTTAATCAAAACAGATTCAACCCACAATCATAACTTTTTTGTGATAAAGAATTTTGTAACAAAAAACTAAAGTGTTGTGCATATTTTTCAATGAGTTCAAACGCTTTTAAAACTTAAATAAAGTCCCTGCAAATCATGTACATTTTGTACTTTCAAATATTTTTTTGTAGAATGCTCCAGTAGCTTAAAGCTGCATGTGGGTTGGATCCATTCTGATTAAAGCTCATAAGCTATAACAATGCCAAGTTTCATTAAAATCCGTCCAGTTTTTCGTGATGGCCGTTTAGACAGAAAGACTAAAATTACAAAAATGGTTGTGTTGGGCTTTATGTCATTCGTACTTTGCAATCTTTTCAAAAAATATTTCATACATACACGACTTAGTTACGATTTTATTATACATATGTATAGATGTATGTTCCAGCAATGTAATCTAAACATATTTTCCTCGTTTTATTAGTTGGAGAATCTAAAAGTAGAGATGCGAAAAAACAATCGTTTTTTTTTTCTTCATTTTAATCGATTATTTATTAAAAACTTTTTAATAGATACCTATATTTAATAGATTAATTTTTAATAGATACACAATAAGCGATTATAAATTAATTGATTTTTTCATTTCCAAACGTCTTTAACCGATTTTGCAAACAACACCATTTATGGTGTTTTCGAAGTTCTATACTTGTATTTTTATAGAAAAAGGCGGCAGACGAGCATACTGTCTTCCACAGACATCCGCGATACATGCCAACATCAGTCAGTTATCATGACAAACAGTTGTGGCGCCTACCTTTGCAGACTAAGGAATAGATTGGGAAAATGGGGACGAATAGGATGGGATGGGAATGGGCTCTGACATATCTCACTCACAACCGAAACACGTACGTACATTGGGGAAATACGATAAAGTAAGAAATGTAGCACGGCACGCCCAACGGCTGTGGGAATGCAGAATGCACTCCCCCTACAAAGAATTTTAAATTTAGAAGTCTTAAACCTAGAAAGTTTTAACATTCAATAACACTCCCAATTTGAATTTGAAAGTACCAATTTGTGGGGACTATTCTAACAATATATTGTTTTATTTATTAAAAATCGATTTTTATTACACAATCGATTGTCTAGAAATCGATTTTTTCATCCATTCGTCACATCCCTACTGAAAAGACATTATAACGCAGTTCCGTAAAGTTGGGACCGTCCCATAACTCCCGGAGTTGGTGCAAATATATTGAAAACATCGTTTGGCAACTTGGCTCCCATGTTGTTTATTCACACGAGAACCTCGAGCTGCAATAAAGAGTATTGGATTGCATTTCAATATATCGCATTAGAGGAAGTGCTGAAGTGTCGAGCATTGAAGTACATTTGGACTTGGCGCATGTACATCGAACAGTACAAATGGTTTTATTTTTGGCGAACTAGGAATAAGTATCGAAGTAACAGAAAGAAAATGTGGGAAACCTTCCGGTATGGATCAGATATTTCCGATGTTAAATAGTGCAAATGCTATTTGGGATTTTCAAAAGAACCCTTGAAAACAAACAAATAATATGATATCACAGCAATACTGTCTCCTAGTAATAAAAATTGATACATCAAACCTCAGTTGGAATTACAATTCACGACGTCACAGACGTGATCCTCAAGTTGTCACACTTTGTCAATTATCACTAGCTTCGTGGTGAAGGTAAACTTTATTTGGAAACTCGCTTGCCCAAGAATTAAAGAAACCTAATCTATATAACTGGTGTCGAGACTGGACCCGTGCGGTAGATTAATGTTAAAGAAACCCATCTCGATTGCAAGGAGGGGCTTTTCTCCTGCAGTGATCGTTATATCGCACGGTTTAGCCGAGTAAATGAAAGAGCTATTTTTGAGTTTCTTTTTTATAGTAAGAAGGTGTCAGATGAGAATATAGTCCACCTGGTGGTAAGTGGATACTATCGTCCATAGACATCCGCGATGACAAACTGCGATACATGCCAACATCAGTCCAAATTTGGTAGAGGGAGCGTGCATGCTGCATTCTTACAGCCGCTGGGCGCACTCGACTGGCTACGTTACCCCTCTCTCACAGAAGACTACCTTGAAATATACTGCATTTCCTACTTTTTATATTTCGACAATGTAAGTTCGTGTTTCGGTAGTGAGTGGGATATGCCAGAGGCCATTCCCATCCTATTCCTTCCCATTTCCCCAACCCTCTCTCCAAATCCATTCTTTCATCAACAAAGGTAGCAGCGCATCCGGGGGCGTGCTAAAGTTTGATATTTTGGACTAATGTTGGCATGTATCGCGGATGTGTATCCACTTACCACCAGGTGGACTTGTATGCTTGTTTGCCACCGAAAGGTAGGCCCACCCTATAAAAGAAACCTCCGCCTCGTATTCTATCACGTAGAATTATATCAGTTATTCTATCATGTCGCTTAAATTCCGAGTTATGATACAGTGTCGAACATTCGTTGGTCCGACCTGTTTCTTGCGACTACTTGTTTTCTCATTTTCTTTCTCATCTAATAGATGACCAAATTTGGGATGCCATCAAAAAATCATATTTCGTCAAAACCAATAGATCGACGATGAAAATTTGCGTTTAATGAATACAAGAGTATCCATTTACCAACAGGTGGACTGTCTGCTTGTCTGTTCTTCTATAAAATTCCTTCTTCCACCTTCATCCTATAAAACATATTCTGTGTATATTTATGACTATATTTTTATGTAGTATATTTTATGTAGTATATTTTATGTAGTATATTTTTGACTACTTTTTGAGTGTTTATACAAATGTATTGTGGAGGGTTGTTGTACTCGTCTGTGGGTATCGACGCGGAACAGACAGCGGCAGCTCGCACAATAAAACTTGCAACACCGAATTGTTCCGCGTTGAGAGCTAGATAGCTTTACGGGCAACAAAATAAGACGAGTTTCAGGAGGGTAGTACGCATATAGCCTAACAACGTTGAGGCCCAGTCTAGAGGCATTCTTACTCGCCAACCAGTCTCTTTCATGTTGATTTAATTTTTAAACGTAGTATTCTATTTATCTCATTGTTGTTAGTTTCTCTTTCTGAGCTTGAATCTCTGGTTAATTACAACAATATTGCATTAGAAACTGCACAATAAATGTTTTGTTACATTGTTGCAAGAAGAAAACAAGCTACACTCAAGCTGTCTTATAGTCGTCTCACTAGCAGTAGTTAGACGTTTCTGTGCAGAATTCAGCATGAAAAGATCATTTCTATCGATCTATCTTATCAATAATCTATCATATTATACTATCGCCTGAGTCTTATATATAACCATCCAATGCTGGTTATAGGCAGGGGCTTACATCCAGCGGGCATGTGTGTGTTCAGTCTTTAGGTCTTCTCATCCAGTCACTACCGGCAACATTCTTCAAGTATTCAGTCCACGTGGCCGGAGGACGTCAAATGCTACGTTTCCCGGAAAATGTTCTCAATTCGAGGACTCGTGTCCCCCATCAGTTATAGATCCTGCCATATATATAACCTGCCTACTGGCACTTTAGCTTGCTGATTCTTTAAGATATGTCGGCAATTTTAGTATTTCGTCGCATTTTTTCGTTACGGATTTTGTCCAGCAAAGAGGCTCTGAGCATAGCTAATAAATAATCTATGGGCGGAATAATCAATGATCAGTTATCATTACCATACTGCTAGTAGGTAATTTTCCCAATTAACTTCAAAGCAGGAAGAATTTATATGCTCGAGAAGTCCAGTCGCGCGTGCCGCTGTCGTGTCCGATTACTGGAACCGTTTGCAACTGGCGCCAAATGCATTATTAGTTCGCAAATGCATTATTCGTTTTTGTTATAGTGCGGTTCTTTTATTGATTGAAAATCGACTGGTTTTCAATCAATAAAAGAACCGCACTATACACTGAAGTTTTTGATGATTTAATCGAGTAGCAATTGTAATAATCTTCATAATCGATCGGTATGTGAGAACCGTATTTGTCTAACACCCTGATTTTTGTGTATTTTTATATAGAGTAGACCAATATAGATTGCACCACAAAGTAGCAGTGTTAGAAAGACGATACTTGTAGAGATAACATTTTAAAGTTTCCATTTATTAAAAGTAGCGTGACGTCACAGTAACGGCTCCATGGACAGACTTGTCACTGGTCTTCAAGTGCTCTACAATCATACATGTATCATGTTTAGGCAAATTAGTGGAATTTGCCCGTACAAATGGAGCAGCAACATTTATTGCGAAATTTCGAATGCAATATTCTCGTAAATAACCAGAAATTCAAGGTCAGGAAGAAAGAAAACAAACCGTACTCAGTTCACCACAAAGAGGTTACGTTTTTGTTTGTTTCGCTCGACGACAGTGAATTTTATTTTTATCTGTGGTAACATTACGTTTTTTGATACATTATAACAAAAGGAGCAATCCATACAGCAGCAAATGTAACGTCATCGTCTATATTTCACATTTCTTCGATAATAATACACCCAAATTATATAATAAACTCCCTGACACTATAAAGGGGTTTCATATTAATTTATTTAAAATTAAACTAGTCAGAGTGTTACATATGTTGATGCTATTACAACATTGAGAACTATGTATGTAAACGATAAAAATTTACTATTATTGTCTTAAATATGGACATTTAATAATTACTTTGACAATTTGACAATACCCAACTATTTACATAATTAATTTAATTTTCAATTTATATAACTACTAGCGACCTGCCCTCGCTTCGCTTCGGTTTATAAAATATTTTTTACATTTTTTTTTCAAAATTTCAGAAACATTTCTTACGGTTTTTGCAGCGCACGCCAAAATAGCTCGCAGTTGGCCGAGTTTTATCCGACTTACTTGACACTTATCGTTATATTTTGGCCAATTTACACAATATCTTTATAAATTATAGCCTATGTGTTATTCTGATGTATGAGCTATATTATTATAAAGTTTCATTAAAATCCATAGAGTAGTTTTTGCCTGAAAGAGTAACAAACATCCATACATCCATCCTCACAAACTTTCGCGTTTATAATATTAATGGGATATAACATTTGCACGCCATTATCCCGGCAGAATATGTATGGCCTCAATATGTATGGCCTCAATATGTATGGCCTCAATATGTATGGCCTCAATTTCTCTTAGAATAAAACCTTAATTATGTACCCATATTTCTAAGTAAATAAACTATTGACTAATTGTCTAAAATTATTTTAAGGAATTGTAGTAGGTAATTGTATTTATCTACAGTATGTATTTATGTACATTATGTATATATGGATCAAAAATGTAAGTACCGTGCCAGGAGTAAGGTAGTAAATATGTATGTGTGAAAATAATACTTTTTATCTATAAACGTGTTGTATGCTTGTTGGGTACTCAATCGTGTAAGGAATCAAATAATGCTTACATTAAAAAAAAGTTTATGCAAACGAAGTCACGGGCTCAGCTATTACAATATATCATTAATAGGGCCAAAGACACAGGGTTCTTCCAATATATATTTCCTTTTACAATAAAAGGTATTAAATTATAAATATTTACAAGCATAATAATACTCTTAATACGAAATACGTGAAAAATGAAATGATACCTTTGTAAGAGAAAAACCTGTTATTTTTGAATGA
This sequence comes from Sesia bembeciformis, assembly GCA_943735995.1. Lineage (NCBI taxonomy): Eukaryota > Metazoa > Arthropoda > Insecta > Lepidoptera > Sesiidae > Sesia > Sesia bembeciformis. Next base: position 236,490 of record OX031038.1, read on the forward strand.
TGAAACGAAAGCAATGGTTTGTAATAAAATTATTTGGGATTATACTTCTAAGGAAATTTCTTATAAAGCTTTCCTGTTACGTATACCCGTACTCATGAGATTCGCCCGCATGAAATGAATGGAATGACCATTCACCGTTTTAATATGCAACTATAGATACCCCTAGGCTATCACTAGAGCGTCTCAAGGTATAAGGTCTCTATTCGAGGACTCGCCTCCCTCATCGGTTATCGGATGGGCTGACGACTTGAAGAGAGTCGCCGGTAGTGGCTAAATGAGAAGAGCTGAAGACCTGAGCTGAAGAGTGTGGTGGCGGTTCTTGGGAGAAGTCTATATCCAACAGTGGAGAGACACAGGCTGATGGTATTGTATGATATGGTTGTAAGTCCTCACAGTCTATCTCGTTGCTTATGAATCTAGCCAGGAACACAAGATCTGTACAGGAGCGTCTTGTCTTGGAGAAAGAAAGGAAAAAGGACATTTGGCGAAAGAGTTAGGAAATTTAGGAAAATCAAAACTAACACAAAATCAATACAGTGTCGGCGCCAATATTTGTTAGTAAAAATGTTGTAATTTACCCGAGTTTACAACAGCAGCATTAGACCTATCAAGTTATTTTATATCGTCAAAGGTTAGGAGTAGATGCAGAGGCCGCGGCGCTATTTCATCGAGTGAACTCCGGCGCGAGACGCCGACGCCCGGCGCAACTTCACCGAATTTATTTAATCCCGTCAAAGGAGGAAAGGCGGGATATGTTTATTTTCAATTTGGAGCAACTGTGACATTAGGCTAAATGTGGAACCTCGTCCCCCACACACCCTCGCCCTGGAATAAAAATAAGCCTGCGAGAAGAAAATTTTGAGCTCACGCAAAAGATTACATAACACTTCTTTACTTTATAAATCTTATAGAGAATTTTATGTCATCATAAGTCAAAGGTTGTTTGCGTTTGACGGGGAATTCGATATTGCTGAGTTCACGGGTTTAGATTCTGGTAGATCAGTGGTCACTATGATGTTTATATATATGGGCATTTATTGAAACGGGTCAGTATGGAGAAGCCTGAAACTATTAGAAATAGGGAAATTGGTTTCAAGGAACCATGGCGTGGATTTTAGTTATGAAAAATCGCATTTAAAGATTTTCAATAAACTCATTCATTATCGGGAATTGCGCTAATTGATAGTGTAGGTTGTAAGAAAAAACTTTTTTTTTTTCTTGTAGACAAGAGTTCAATAGTAAGATTGATTTTTTATTTTATTTACGCCCTCGTATCCGCTGCCTACTTTTAATTTCTAAATAGTTCGTAAAAAGGTCTTTTTTATTCTGGAAATCAAAAATCTTAATTAACACTTAAAAGCTTTTTATCCCATCTAATAACGACAAAGTTCTAAAATGCACAGCAGCGCTTGACGAGTGTAACCATGTCACATTACTAAGGGGTCTCAAGGGATCCACTTAATTCACAACAATTGACTTTGGCTCGCATTGAACGACGAAAATATGTCGCGAGAAAAAACGAATTTGTTTCTTTAAGCAGTTTCTCTCCGGAAGCTACTACGGTAAGTGAAGTTAAAGATAAGTATTGCTGAATGAGTTAGTCTTATGAAGAAACGTTGTTTGTTTCATAAAAATAGAAGTGAGATTTAGTTTTACATCTCTGATATTCTGCACTCGTCTCCCGCCTTAATGTTTAAATAAAAATATAAAAACAGTGAGCGTAAGCCATAACACAGAGTATATCACAGAAAAGTTACACATTTATTACGTGTATTAGAAACATATACCGGAACCCACTCCCATCCCATCCTATCCTATCCATCCTTCATTTTCCTAATCTTTTCTCCAAATTCCTTCCTAAATCTCCAAAGGCAGGCAGTTCATTAGACGTGATCACGATTGCTGTTCTGAACTGATGTTGGCGTGTATAGCTAATGTCGCAACGTGACAGTATCACTTTTTTTTAGGAAGCAGATTAGCATACACTCCACCTGGTGGTAAGTGGATACTGTCACCCATGGACATCTACTGTACATGCCACCTTCAGTCCACAATGACAAACGTTGGCACTACTCCGGCCCGCCTACTTTTAAAGATGCAGTAATGGATTTAGAGGAAGTGTTGGGATAATGGGGAGGGATAGGATAGGATGAGATGAGAATGGGCTCTGCTATATCTCACTCACTACCGAAACACGTACATACATTAAAAAATAAGATGAAGTGGAAAATGCAGTATATTTCAAAGTAGTCTTCTGTGAGAGAGAATGTTGAATTGGCAGTGTGCACCCCCCCCCCCCCCCCCCCTCACCACCAAGAGGACTGTCTGCCAACTTCTTTATATAAACAAAAAAATACAAGCACTTGTAGAACACAATTCATGTAGGTATCTTGTAATTCACTCTTTAATTTAATAAAAACACTATTAATTACAGATCATTAACGAATTAATTATTTTTGTGGAGCCCCTTTTGGGCTGCATTGCATTAGTAGGCTGATAACGACTTCCTGCCTGACTAGATTTAGCAGATTTCCGAGTAAGTAATTGTATAGAATGTCGTTGTTCTTAGTACCATCAGTATTTATTATGGACCGAGTTCTCAAGTACTTTAATTAAGTACGGTTTTTTTGTTGAGCCAATTTTTCGTGCACCAGCTTAGCGAACTAACTGGTTTCTCTTGAGGAGACCTGACCCCCCAATTTTCAGGCCGTCATACTCATATCTGTTGAAGATCCAAGACTCTCTGACCGATTGAAAACTTTTCCATTTGACAATTAGTGTTGACTCATGGTTCTGACCGTATCAACATTTCAATTGCTTCATGGTTTGTATTCTCTCTTGCACTCTCTCCGATTCTTTACGGATAGCAAGGTATTCCAAAATGCTCAATTTCTTGAAACTAACCAAGTGAAATTCTGCGAAATGTTCTGCCACCGGATTAGTCACAACTGAAATGGGAACGAATAAATTACCTTCCTCTCCCCTGCCCGACACGGATAAATTTACTTTAAAAACTTTTTAACTTTTTTTTATGAATAATGTATTATTTTAAAACGAGATTTTTATCTTCTTCTGTGTTATAATTTCTTCGTGAACTGTACGATTACAGTTCCTTTCCATAGAGACAATCCAGACCATACTTGTACTATTGCATCAGTCTTTAAAGGGTACTGCAGTGCACAGAATTCTCCTAGTAAATCACTAGAGGGTTTCGGGCCGTAATACACCACGCGGGCCCAGTGTAGATTGGTGGATACACATATTCCAGATTTTCTTTTATTTCTGGTGCTTGTGCGTTTCCTCAAGATGTTTTCCTCTCACCGCCGAACTTGACAATTTTTAGGGAAGTAAGTGACAAATGTAGTGAATATTGCAGTGTATGTTTATTACCTTATTTTATACCCACTGTTAAAATACATGTCCTTAAAATATATGTACGCACACGCATGTAATCGTAACCAGCTTTATCTTATCACCCTAATGTACGTACGTGTTTCGGTAGTGAGTGAGATGTGCCAGAGCTCATTCCCATCCTATCCCTCCCCATTTTCCCGACCCTTTCTCCAAGTCCCATCATATATCTTCAAAGGTAGGCAGCGCATCCGGGGGCGAGCCAACGTTTGTCATTTTGGACTAATGTTGGCATGCATCGCGGATGTCTATGGGCGGCAGTATCCACTTACCATCAGGTGGACTGTATGCTCGTTTGCCGCCTTCGTCCATAAAAAAAACAGCCGTTTCTCCATGCACTGCTGTACATGGACTTCCCCTTACGCACAGTATCTCGTGCATGAGGGATGTATGGCTCTAAAACGCCACGCTGGCCAAGCGGGTTGACGAGTCCACTCTTTTAGAGGTGGTGTCGTTTCTCACGATTTGTAGTAGCAGCTTTGTTATCCCTTAGTCGCCTTTTACGACACCGGCCGACACCACACGACCAAAATTACAAGTTGATATCTATAAAAAAACAGGTTGTTAGAACAAGCACTAGACGGAAAGTGTTATAAATGTTCAAAGAATAAAGGGAACTGAAAAAATATAAACGAATAGTTCATTCAAATAGGGAACTGAATTGGGCGCTCTATGTCTCGACGCGACGTACACTACTGAATGATGATACTGTCGTTCATGCTCGTATCTATATTCATATAAAAATGTAACTGATCGCTGTCGGTACATGGAAGATATATGAGAAAAATATTATTGGGGGCCTTTATCAACGCAATAGAACCCAAAACAATGATTGTTAGAATTTTTGTCTGTTTATCTGTTTGTTTGTGCGTTTGTGCGCGCTAATCTTAGAAACGGCTTAACCGATTTGGGTGCGGTTTTCACTAATGTATTGTGGTAAGCTTCACTTAAAATTCAGTGTTAGTTTTATTTGAATCAGTTCATAAATAAAAAAGTTATGTCAATTTAAAGAATTATGTCGAACATTTGTTCGATAAAAAATAAGCTATAAAAAATAATGTGTGTGATCGTTTTTGAAAATACCAAATACCCCTAAGAAGGTGAAGACGGTGTTTATAAACTATGACGAAGATTTATGAACCCCGCCCCTCATTGTAAAGCAAAACCATCGAGAAGTTCATAGGATTTTTTTTTGAGAATGTTGCCATGTATCACGGATGTCTATGAGCAACAGTATCCATTTACCACCAGGTGGACTGTATGCTTGTTTGCCACCCTCTTTCTATGAAAAAAAAGCAAGTGTCTAAAATTTTCAGCCTTTCCCCGATGTGCAAATAGCCCGTAGACTAGTAATATAACCTCAAACAACTGTGGCCCCATTTTGAATTTTAACCTTTTAAAACGAGAGTAGCGTCACAGTATTTTGTCTTGAAACACCAATGACATAACTGTCACGTTTTACACAGGGTCACGGGAGAGAGCACAGGGCTCTTTCTACAAAGGAATTATAAATTGTATAATACCTATTTTAGGGTCTTCAGATAGGTGGTCTAATTCTATCTGGTATAGAAGCTATATCTGTAAGCTTTATAGGGTTATATTAGAGGTCTGGACCTCATATATCCGTCATATTCGATACGGAGTCGTGGGAGAGAGAACGGGGACTTTTCTACCAGGGAATTATAAATTGTACCCATTTTTAGTGTATACCAGACCTCATGCCGTACGTCAGTTTCGCGTTTGAACTTGCGGGCCGCACGCAGTAATGGACCTGGTAATTTGTCCGCGGGATTACACGCGATTTGTCCGGAATGCCGGCGTAATGCTTGCCCGCAACGCTGCGTTGTTAACGCGCAAATTGTTTTCATTTACGAACAAATCTACGCCTTTTCTTTTCATAACCCGCCGTTTGTTTGCATGTTAACACAATGTCGATAGATATAACACAGTAATACAATAGAATAGATTCATATTGTAACAATATTCTTCCGAGCATTCTCATTTACTTGGTAATTCTTAAAAGTGATTGATAAATCCCTGACTTTTGGATCAGGTATGTAATTGAATTAAATTCCCGATGCAACGTTAATGTAGGTACTGAAGAGATATTTTTGGAACGAAGTTCCTTTACGCGGCTTGCGGTAGGTGTGATTCGAGAGAAAATGTAACGTCACGTAAGATTTTTACCCCCTCCATACGCCTTTCTCTTTCTCGCCTTTCTCTCGCTCGGACACGGTATGTTTGCGATTCTCGCGATCGTGTCAGTTCGTCGGTATTCGGTAAATTTCGGTAGCGGGCCGATCGCTAGTTCTCTCTCTCATGCCTCGCTCGATCCGGCGCAGTACACAACGAGAAACTGTACGACAATTGATGCTGTTTTTTCGAGATACTTGGATAAAATTGAATCTCAAATAAGCCGATAGTTACCATGTTACAATATAATGATAAGACTAAGTATTGTACCTATTTTTCAATAAAGAAAATGAATATTTTTCCTAATATATTTAATGAAACTGTTTGATTTTTGATTTGATTCCTTATTTTAAATTATTTGCATTGAAAATATGATACAAAATATTAAAAAAATACATGGACTACACAGATTTTATTTCGAATTACATTCAGAGTTTAAAGAAATGCGTGAGGATCTTCGTTCCTGACGGGGGTCCCCTGACCGCATACGTTTTTTTTAATATATCTACCTGTACCTATAAAAAAGAAATGTCTTGACTGACTGACTCATCGACACAAGAGCTAAAACCGGAAACAAGAAACATGAAATTTAGACAGTAACTTCCTTTTGTAAACTAGACTTGCTTAGGATTTATTTTTCAAAATTTGTTTTATAAGGAGGTGAAACAGGATTTTCAAAAATTTGTATGGAAAAAATATTTGATGGCTCCGTTAACTTGAAACTTGGTATAAATATTCTACAATACAAATAATCAGACACGTGTTTCACATGTTTTTTCATAATTGTGTCAGGGAGCATTTTGAAGATTCATACAGGATGTCAAATTTTGAATGGAATCATGCAAGCTAAGTTGTAGGCAACAGTTACTTTAGGCATAATTCTATTTGTAGGCGATATAATATATACCAGGAATGATTTTACGTTTTTTGCGCGTTTTAACCTAGACTCTTAACGACACGCCGCGTTAGTGTAGGATCTCAGCAACAGGGCTCTGCATATTTCACGGTGATCATATCGTCATCTTTTTCTGGAAAAACAACATTACATATTCCTTGTGAAGGGTCTCCAAAAAATATTGCTTGCGCTATGGTATAAAAAAGTTTTTGACAATAAGTTTCAAAATTAAAACCCGTTACGCAAAAATTTCTAAATCTTTGCAATTTACAATTTTTTTTTTAATACTTTTTAAACTAGTTTCCCTTAACTTCAAGAGTTTACTATGCTACTCTTCAGTACCTGTGATATGTGAAACAGACCTTTTGTTGGAACATCGTATAATCAATTTCGATCCGCTTTCATTTGTCGTATTTTTAATGGCGTCAGTGAATAGAAGCGCGATAATTTCAATTTGTATGAAAATGTCCCTCGAGACCATAATGGCGTCATTCAACCGTCATAAAAAATTAATATGCGCCTATTTTTGTTCGATGCCGAACGTTTGATGTATAATAATCACGAGTTTTGGTGGGGCATTGTCGTTTATATTCACGACACATTCATATTAACTTCGTCAAGGGAGAGGGGGTGCACGCTGTAATTTTCACAGACCCTGGGCGCACTCGACTGACCAACATACCTCGCACCCACACTATACTAAAGTCAAATGTTATTGCATTTCCCACTTTATCCAATTCGCCCCATGAACGTACGTGTGTCGGTAGTGAGTGAGACATACCAGATCCTGTTCCTATTCCATCCTTCCCCATGTTCTCAACCTTTTCTCCAAATTCATTCTTAAACCTCCAAGGCAGCGTATCCGTAGGCGTGCCAGCGTTTGTCATTTTGGACTTATGTTGGCATGAATCGCGAATGTATCTACAATATCTACTGCGGATACATGTGTGGGTGACAGTATCCGCTTAACAACAGGTGGACTATCAGCTCGTCTGCCACCACATTCCTATAAAATATAATTCTCCGGTATCTCCGACGTGGAACACGCTCATTAACCGGAGGGTGTTCAACGCTTCATTTCTATATGGTGTCCAAATGGTGTCTATTCGAAGACTGGTTTACCCCATCCATTATAGGTTCCGCGACAGACACAGGCAAGCCGCCCATGGCGCGGGAAGCACTGCCATATATCGTTTCATTTCGGTGTGTGTGAAAAATTACACAAGATTCTGACCACAAATTCAATGTACTGATATCTACCCGCATTCAATGCAGTAACTTGTCTGTAGGTGCACGAATACGTAGAGCAGGTAATGCAGTAGATGGATAAAGAGCAACGTTACAACGGACCGTTGGAAAGTTGCGGCTGGCTTCTGTTTGCACCATCGAACAATGTAAATGAGTGGACGGGCTATTCACTGAAACCTTAAGTTCTCGAAGATCGAAGAAGAAAAATGCAGTCATGCCGATTGAGCTGTAAATATAGTACTTTATTGAACATCTAGGAACTTCAGATAAGTATTTCGGAAGAGCCACAGTCACTCAGTTCAAATATTCTGATATATAGTTAATGTTCCATAATATAATTATTCTTAATATGGGTTCATTTTCTTCTCGAGTCATGGAATAACCCATAAAACAAGTCTTAAAACCATGACACAGTCATGTAATTTGTTACAGTGAAGTTCTCCTGTTTCGAAGAAGCATCCTCCACTGTCTGGTGACTACGAAACCATACCACATCATCAGCCTCTGTCTCTTTATTGTTGAACATAGGGATTGCCCTATGTCCAACAATATAAGAGCCAAACATCGTGTGTGGTGGTGAGTCTTAGGAATTGTCCTAAGACTCACCACCACACACGATGTTTGGCTCTTCCAGCCACCGATGCCAAATTTCTTCAAGTCGTCGGAAAAACTCCGAAGGGATTCGCCAAGGAACTAAAGTCACCGACATGGCTTGTAGAATCAGTATGCTGAATGGCAGGTAGCTCCCAATTTAGAAACGGCTAATGTTTCTTATTCTTGACAGATATTGGCATGTATAGAATGTCCATGGACGGCGGTAACTATTTAGCATCAAATAGACTACCTTAAAATATACTGCATCCCCCAATGTTCGTACGTGTTTTGTTAGTGAGTGAGATATGCCAGAGCCCATTCTCATCCCATCCTATCGTATCCCTTCTCCTTTTCCGTAAACTGCAAAGGTAGGCCGCGCAACCGGGGGTCATGCCATGGTTTGTCATTCTCGACTGATGTTGGTATGTATCGCGGATGTTTATGGACAACAGTATCCACTTACCAACAGGTGGACTGTATGCTCGTCTGTCCCATTCTTTCTATAAAAATCCGATAGCACGTGGGTATCTATTCATTTTATATTGATTAAACGTTACACATTTTGGCAGGCGTTCTGTTTGCTCTGTCGGCGAACGGAGGGGGGGAATGTGGACGGCATGCGGGCAACAAGTCCCACCTTCGGGACATACTACCCTACCCAATAGTTGATAGTTGAACTGTCGATAGTTGAACAGTTCAACTGGATTTTCAACTTATCTGTCAGATTGTCTGTAAGAAATATCTGACAGAGGATTTAGGCTGAAAATAGATTAGAATTATTCCCGTTACAGGTGGCACTTTGTTTGCTCGTTGAAGCTTTCCTAGGTAAAATATTAGAGAACCGCACTCGAGTCTTGCACTAATTAATGCTGTTTCCATTTTAATAATAAAATTTCCATAGGCCTGAATTTGACCTTGTATTTAATATTTTAATCTGAATGTAATGATACTGGTTAAATGAAAGCATGTATGGGGTCGCTCATTCTATCTTATGTCATTCTAGAACACTCCTTACATCAGGAATGTATGGAGTTCCAACTACCATCATACGAGATCCAAGTCATCATACGCAAGCGACGCACCTTGTTCGACAATGAACGAAGTACTGGCGACCAACTTATGGCGGTATAAGTATTCGACTTGTTAGGTCTCAAACATCCGAGCCCGGTGCCTATTGTTAAAACGTGCGCTAGAAGTTTAGCACGTTAGTGCTATTGAACCCCAATCTTAACCGTTTTAGATTCGAGTCATTAACTACAAGAGCTTAAAACCGTCAAACATTAAAAATTTGGTCCATTAAAACGCTTGAGTTTTAAAAGTACATTAGCGCTCACTCAGCGCTCAAGCGTCGAGCGCCTGACGCTCGTTTTTACAACAGCACCAATAACGGGCTAGAACTAAGTGGCTTAATAAGGGGTCTAATAATTTTTTTTTTACAATTATCATTTATTTATTTATGTTAATCTACTAAAAATATTTGATATTTTATTATATGTATAGATTAATAAATAACCTGACTAGTGGGACGTCCCTAGACACAATTTTCAAGCAAGCAGAATTTAGGTTAGTCTTAAATTATTGTATTCATACAACAGGTTAGTTTCATAACCAGTGTAGCAACAAAGGCTTTGCACGTAGATAAGGTGGTGGGCGTGACGTCACTCACTATAACATATGCATTGTGCCGGGTTCGGGAAATAAAGAATTTGGAAGAGACTAGTCTTAGGCCGTGCAATGGGATAACAAAGGCGCTACTAGGAATCATGAGGAATTACACCACCTCGAAAGGCTTTTATTTTTTCGGGCTGGCTAAATTCTTGTGACCCTAGTGGCCTTCCAAGAGTCACCGGTCGTGAATCGCTAAAGGCATAGACTCGCCTATACGCTGGGCCAGCGTGACGTATTAAGGCAATACATCCTTGATACATCGGCAATACATCGAGGAGTGGGTGATAACAATGCTGGTTACTTTGTTAATACTACGGATCTCTGGACGAGTTTGATCTTTTCGAAATCTCTCTAAAATGTGCATGGCAGACTAAATCGCTTCTAGTCTAGTTAGGCTCTACATCGACGTTCCCACAAAGCGTTCACCGCTGTTATTGTTCCAGATTTATGACTAAGCTATATCTTACCTGGATAATGTATGCCAGCTGAGATGTTATTATATTTGAAGCGATCGACAACACGTCTTGCGGCTTGCAAGTATCTGCTTAGAACAGTAATAGCTTAAAGGTATCCTAAGCTATAACGTTTTCTCTACATATATTCGTGTGAAATCGTGAGTTTGACTTATATGACTGACTTATACTTATACCTTGTTTTATACATCTGAGTTTATATTTAAATCAGTTATTTCTGGTGACGCGATACAAGCGTCATTACATACAATTATATCTCAGGGAGGGCGATGAAGCGCCTGGCGTGGCAAAACAAACGTTATTTAAACACGAAGAAAAAAGGCAAACAATATAAGCATATAATGTTTGTAACAATACTCTTAATGTCCTTTACATTTCTTGTTAATAAACCCGTAAGACAACTAAAAAAAAAATACAAAAGAGCATCGTAACATTCTTGTTAATGTACTCTAAATTATAAACAGAATCAATGATTTTAGGCTTTAGAAAAGGTTCCGAAACACCCTATACAGTCATACAAACTGATTTGAAAATCGAGCTCCAACTGAGCAAAGCTACAAAAATGTCTTTTATTATATTTTATTGTCATAGGAAAACTTACGGCTAATTACAATTTCGTAGTGTACCATTACAATATAGTCACTGCACGAGTTGCTTAAAACAAGCAAATGTTGTCAGTTATTACAAGAATTAGGAAAATCATGTAATAGTGCAAAAGAACGAATCACAATATTTTCTTATCAGTGTATTTACACTATTAAAAAAGGTATTGAAATCTATATCACGACTAAATCCATTATAACGTTCACATGTATCCAAAAATAAAGAATATTGCCGATATCCATTATTGGCGAATGGTACACTAAGTACATCGAGATTTCTAGTACGCGTTAAAGTTACACGTATCTCCAGTTTACAGTACCATTTGATATATCTTTACTAAATAAGGATATAAATTTAACAGATGTCGTGTAATGAGTATGTGTCGGGTAATGAAATAGATTCAGCAAATTGTTAGGGTTCATTAGGAATAATTCGGTGTCGTTATTTAATATGATTATTGGGGTTGTGTGAGACGTGCGGGGTGACAGGGGACGGTCGCGTTGCGAATAAACAAAATATTATACGACTAATATAAAATTGTCACCAGCTCGCCGGTGAGAGGAGAATATCGTGAGGAAACCCGCATGATCCAGATAGAAAAATAAATCTGGAGTATGTGTATTCACCAATCCGTGGTAGATTACGGCCCGAAGCCCCAGTGACTAGAGGAGGACTGTGATCTGCAGTGGGATATTAAAGTCTAATACAAGTACAATATAAAATGTTAGAATGGGTTTCAGTCATGTCACCATTTAGAAATTCAATTGTGTACTAAGTAACACGGTCGAGCGGCGCACCCGCATACCTCCTGGTGTTGCAGGTGTCCATGGGCAGCGGTAGCACTTACCATCACTCGGTGTCGCTTGCTCGTCCACCTACTTCCTTATAAAAAAAACAGATACTATTTCAAAGGTATTTGCTAATAATACACAGTTTAAATCGATTGTGTACAAGTGGCTAATACTTACGGTTGTGGGATTATATTCACTGCTAGTACACAGTTTGATTGCTGTTATTAGCCCCTTCACCGTCCACAGCTGGACATGGACATGGAAATGGACATACATCCCTGTGCATGTATGTCGGTAAAACGCCACGCTGACAAAGCGGGTTGGCGAGTTCACGCTTTTGGAGATGGTGTAGTTTTCGGGGCTCGTGGTAGTGGATTTATTATCCTCTAATCGCTTTTTTGGACACCCGCGGGAAGAGATTGGCTGGTGTTATTTTAAACCCGGCCGAGACAACACGGCCATGTTGATATCAGCCTAACGTGAACATAACTAATTAATAACGAACTCCTAATGATTGGGAGTGTATGGGTGCACGAGGCAATCCCACAGCCGCTGGGGGCACTTAACTGGCCAAGTTACCTCTCTCTCGCAGAAGATAACCAAAATGTACCGGTTTTCCCAGTTTATTCTATTCTATTATTTAATCTACGTCCGTGTTTCGGTAGTGAGTGAGATATGCCAAAGCCCATTTGTTTCATATTTCGTTCCGATTTCTCCAAATATATTCCTAATTTTCTAAAGGCAGCGTATCCGGGGGCGTAACAATATTTGTCACGTTGGACTGACGTTGTCATGTATCACTGATGTCGCTAGTATCCACATACCACCAGGTGGACTCTATGCTATGTCTCTATGTCAAATGATATAAGTATAATATATATATATCTTTGCAATATATAGTCAAAGATCTTCCCATGTCAGACATATGGTTGAACAATAGTTGTAACTTTGACATAATAAATGGCACGTCCATTCATTTTACAATGACTAATGCAAAATATTGAAAGATATACAGGGGCGTTGTATTGTCTTGGGATATTAATTATGCCATTCCTATAAGAGCAAAATGTGATTGACGCTCCGGTGTATTCTACAAGTTCTGACATTTGATATCTCGGAGTAACAAACTTTTATGTATTCCGTATTTTAAGAGGTATTGGTACTTTCCCATACTTTCTTTAAATGTTATATTTCCTTCTTTTTTTTTTACTACGTGTGTGTAGCACTAGACAAATAGACTGGGTTTTGTTTACTTTGTGTTTATTCTTCTTGATTTTCTTTGTTTGCTAAATTCTTTATTAACAGAGGTTACAATTTTTTTTTGGCGAGTACTCGAGAAACAAAGGAAGAAAGAAAAATTTATTGGACAAGCACAGAAAGAAAGAAAAAATGAAGACTGACAGAATGAACGACAAAAAGTAAATAATCACATAGATAATTAAACAGAAAATAATAATGGTCATTCCGTGCGCGGCAGTGACCCTTTCGGCTCGCCGAAAGGGTCTAGCTCAGCATAATGTTGAGTGCCTGGAGACAGCGCTGATTATCAGCTGGAGCCCCGGTGGCGCTCGACTCGAATGTAAGTGGGGTTGTATATGTAGATAGCTTAATACACTTTATTGTACACCAAAAACATACAAAGAAATTTAAAGTACAAATAATTCGAAATACAACCGGCGCCCTTATCAAAGGTAAGTTAAGCGGGATAAGGTCCGAAACGAAGACATTCGCCAAAGAACTAAAGTCACCGACATAGCTCGTAGAATCGGCATGTTGAAATGGCAATGGGCAAGTCATATTTGAGGCAGGACCGATGGCTGATGAGACGAGTCCTCGAGCGGATGCCACGTACCGGCCTGTAATGTAGGACGCACTCCCGCCAAGTGGATAGACATCTTAAAGAAATTCGCCGGTGGTGGTTGTATGAGAAGAGCCGAGGATCGTGTATAAGATCGTGTCGAGCGTTGGGAGAGGCCTATATCTCTGTTTTGTATAGTTATAGGCCGTCTGTTTTGTAATTTAATAGTGATAGTTTATTAAACTTCACTATTGAACCAGAAAACTTGGCCCGAGTCAAACAATTACCAACATTGTGGTAACGTTTGCTTCCAATCATTTATTGTACTGTGGTATCTACGGGTGACGTAGGGTTGTCACTGTCGCGGAGTCCCGGGGGCCGCGTCATTAGTCGCGTTAGTCACGCTCGGCCGCGCGACACCCCGCTTTGTCGCTGGCTCATTGTCTCGAACACCACCAGTGACACACTGACATGCTGTGTGTACAGCATACTTTTTCTATCTACAACTAAGACAGGACCATCAATTTTGAAATACCGCAAGATTCGAGTATTAAGACTCAAGTGGCTCATGTTTTCGCAAGTTACATGCATCTGTGCAAGCGCTTTTAATCGAAGTCGTATCGTCTCAATCACCCACGCCATATGAATGTGCTGTCATATAACAGACTCGATTATTCTAGAATTTTGAGGTAAATTTTAAAAAAAAGGAACTTCAATAGAGTCGAAATAACTTAATAAACGATATCGTATTTGAACTCTACCAAATTCAGACTTTTTCAAGGGTATAAGTGGAGAGAAAGGTTTCTTTGACAACTGTGCAATAGGCTCAAGATTATACTGTCCGAACTAACTGCTTGTGTGTCCCCCACGTATCCACCAACACGAACAGCTGACTCATGAGTCATCGACGTCGCCCGTCTTTTTGCCGGAGGTGTCGGTAATTATCTGAAGGATGACGCTTCGTCGTCGGCTCCCATTGTGCGGTAACGGACAATCTACTTTATCAGCCGCTGTCGAGTCATGTCCTACAAAGCCCTTTTGTTTCTTTCGGGGCACATTTTCAGGAGGGTGTATGAGTGGAGATTAAAGATGACACAAGAAGCTGCTAAACTGGATACTAGTCCAAGCAATTTCTACTACACTTTTTAAAACATAATTTAATTAATGTTGGCGGCTAGATTGCCGCAACATTGGCTGGATATGTTCGCGGGTTTCCACGCCAATTAAAGTGGAACCGCTAATTAAAAATAAACTACTAAACGGTACAAACCACGTTCGCGCCACGCTAAATGACTCCCTGCAAAATAATTTAAAGAAAATCAGAAAAGTCATTCAAAATTATTCGAATTTTTTACTTCAACCTTAACTGTATTGGTTTCATCGTCAACTCGTTTACCGTTCGGGCTATAAAACTCTGGAACGACATCAGGAAGGCTACTTCGAAGATGTCTCACAAAAGGATGCTTCGGGATCTATCTGTCAATGCAACCTATTTTTTCTACTTATTATCTTTTTTC
Source organism: Sesia bembeciformis (assembly GCA_943735995.1). NCBI lineage: Eukaryota > Metazoa > Arthropoda > Insecta > Lepidoptera > Sesiidae > Sesia > Sesia bembeciformis. Next base: position 251,681 of record OX031038.1, read on the forward strand.
TATAAGAACCATAATTATAATCACTATTTCCTATCTGCCCCAATCCCTCTCCAGATACTGATTTCTACTGTCCAATGGTAGATAACGTATATGATAACATAGCAAAATTTGTCACTTTTGACTCATATATTGAAGTTTGATGTAAACTTATAACAAGTGTTCATCGCCCACAGTAATCACAGCAATCAGTGATGTTGGTCTGCTTTAAAATAACACCACACCCCATCTCGTTCCGTGGATATCATAAAAGGCGACTAAGGTAAATAGATAAATTCTTTACTGCACCAAAATATGTGTACAAAGGCGAGCAATTTCTTCCAGCTAACCTTTGGTGGTTGAGTGCCGCTAAATATAATAGCGTTTTGATATTACTACACTAAGTACAACAACATAAATATAAATTTACACACACATACATGCATATATACATTTATACATACATACATAAAAATATAAATAAAATAATAATAAACATATCAGTCATTCAAACTGTTTGAGTAAAAAGTGTTCAGATACACGCGATTTGAAGACATCAACTGACGGAGCCTCTCTAATCCCAACCATTAACAAAGCTGCTATTACAAGTCCTGAGGAACTACAGCACCTCTGAAAGAGTGGACGCGCCATCCCGCTTAACCAGCATACCGTTTTAGGACCATACAACCATCGTGCTCAAGATTATGAGCACGGGGAGGTCCATATCCAATCGTGAACGAAGAAAACGGCTACTAATGGCTATTTATAATAACAGATATCCATCGGCGACAGTAACCACTTATAACCACTGTGTCTGCCATATTTTTCCACAAAATAAAATACAGATCTTATCTTACTGTGTATTGTTTTAGGTTCCCATAATTATAAGTCTGATCCCATACATATTTATACTCGTGCACACCCCCGCGAAGCACGCGTGTTGATAAACGACATTAGAAGGGTGCGAAACATTGTGGCTGCAAACGAGTGTTTCATGAGATGAGGGGATAAAGGTACGGAATGTATACTACATTGTATGATTTTTTTTCCATTTCAATAAATAATCAATAATTCCATAATCAAAAAATATGTGGTCCTACAAAAATAGTGTAATTTTTTTTAATATGTCAACATGTATTTAACAATAAATAATAATTGGTAATTAATTTACTCGTATGTGCATAACACTATCCACACTCGTTCGCTTAGATACCTACTTGTATTATTTCCGGTCGCATATGCTGTTGAACTAAAATTTATAAAATACATATGTATTTTTAACCTCAGGATGTTTTTTTTTTCAGTTTTTGTATACGTTTATATTAATATTTATAATATAGTTATATATATAAGTTCATAGTATATAATATGTCTATATTATCACTATACCTCGTAGAATGATATACTATGATAGAATATATTATACAGTATATTTGTAGGATCTTAATATACTTAAAAGTCTGGCCAAAATATTGTTACAATAAAGAAAAAAAAAATACATTTGAATTAACAATCTGTCATTCTCACGTCAAAAATAAAAGTTTTTCTCATTTTGGCGCCAATCATTCACGTCACCGGGTCCTCCGCACTCTTGCGCGCTGTAGCGCGCGAGCGCAGGTTTGAGTGTCGGGAAACCCTTGTACTCGAGCATCTTCTCAGGGGGCGACGGTTCCCCCGGTCGTTAGGTGCTGACCTATGTCAGCATATGCTGGCTCTAAAATTTTAATTTGCATCATATCGCCATTGCAGGAGGTCGCGAGGCAGCGGCCGTCCGTCCGGCGGCCGCGCGTGCTGAGACGCTAAGTTTTATTAGGTGCGTGTGTGGTCCATTATCGGGGCGGTTGAAAAGACCCCGCGCCAACTGGACCACGAAATCTTCTACTGTAGGCATCTGCACGTCGCGGGCTATGACGTCATTACGCACATAGCGTCCTGCCCCTACGATCACACGTAGGGCGACGTTCTGCTGGGCTTGCATACGTTTCCGCTGTGTTGGAGAACACAGCGCGTACCATGCCGGTGCAGCGTAAGTGAGCCGCGAGTGGACGTAGGGCTTGTATATCCTCACTCTCGTTCGGAGCGACAGACGAGATGCCAACACGGGACGAAGGATCGCTCGCGCAGCCTTTGCCTGGCGAACCACATTTTTCATATGCGGTATCATGCGCAGAGAACGGTCGTTATGGCAACCGAGGTATCGGACTGAGGACTCCCATCCCACGTTCTGATCTCGAAAATTGAGTGGTGGAGCCATGGTACGTTTTTGGCCGGTAAATAGAGCAGCCGTCTTGGAGATATTGACGGCCATCCTCCACCTATCCAGCCAGTCCGGCAGCAGGTCCAGCACACGCTGGATTTTAGCAGTAGCAAAGTTGGGTGAGCGAGATGCTGCAAAGTATGAACTGTCGTCAGCGTACAGCACAGCGTCTTCTTCCCACTCCTGCAGCTGGTGACGCAGAGTGGGAATATCGTGTGTAGAGGGCGTATAGGCTCGATGATATGCAACTGCCCTGTGGAACACCGGCAGCAATGGGGTGAGGCTGGGAGATAACGTTTAATATTGTATTATTGAATGATTATCATCATTATTGAATATTGTACCAATATTAAAATGGAGCAGGCTGATAACGAAAACCGTATTGCTGTGATTGCAATTACACAAATACTCTCCATACGCTTGGTATTAGCCGAATGTTTGTGTACCGGGCTACGGTACATTGAAACATCCTCTGTTTGTGACAGAAGAAGGTCTGGCCGTCCACTCATTATTCGTACTAAACAGACAATTAAAGCTGTGAAGGAGAGAATTCGAAGAAATCAAGTCCGGAAGCAAAAGATTTTATCCATTGAGATGAATATAGCATCCAGAACCATGTCAGATATTTTAAAAGATGGTTTAGGACTTACCGCTCACAAAAGATGTACGGGTCTTCTATGAGTTAAGAAGACCAGTAAAGAAAGAAATAGAAATATTTAAAGAAAAATAGGGTTGAAAAATTAAATTTTGTTGAAGAATTCTTCCCGTACGCGCTGTGGTGCTGCAGTACACAACGAGAGATCACACACAAATCTTATTTACGTATGGGAAAAGGACCATTTTAAGTTTAACAAGCAGAATGATGGAGTTTATTTAAACTCTGTTCCAATCCGAGGGTGCGACCAATAAAGCTACATAAATTCCACCATTTTGGGAAACACACGAGAAATTAATAATAAAAAATTCTCAATTTACGGTTTACATAGAAACACAACCATATCGCGATGTAGAAACGACACAGCGCCATCTGTTCGCACTAACACTAAGTAAACTATTTACAAGTTACAAGAGATTTAACAAGTTGCTTAACTCCAATTATCCAATATTTGGCCAACCTCCGGCAACAATTTGGCCAGTAATAGAGAGTAGTAGTGGTAATAGGGTGGAACGTGGCCATTATCCGGCTTCAGTGGTGGTTTGACCATGCAACCAGCCCTTTCAGTATCCACTCCTGAACATAGGCCCCCTCGTGCACATTGTCTCGTGTATGTAAGATCTTAAAACGCCACGCTGGCCAAGCGGTTAGACCACTCCTTTAGAGGTGGTGTAGTCCTTCAAGGCTATCACACGGTAGTCGCTTTGTTATCCCTTTTACGAAGCCTACGGGAAGAGATGCGGTGGTGCTATTCTGTAGCCGGCCGACACCACACGGCCCTGATATATACCATACGATACCATCAGTCTGTGTCTCTCCACTGCTGGATACAGGCCTCTCCCAAGGAACGCTACCACATACGGTCTTCCGCTTTTATCATCTAGTCACTACCGGCAATACCAGAGCATAGATTAGCAAACGGTCTGCTTATTTGCTTATATGAGATGCAAACCTCTAGATCCTGTATACCTCTATAATACTAAGTCATCATCATCTACAGCTTGTCTCCACCCACGGCTGGGTGTAAGCTTTCTTTAGTTTGTGCCACAATCCTCGGTCCTGTGCTGTTGTCATTCATATATTCATATCCCTGCCGCAACTCATCCACCCACCGTGCCGGAGGACGACCAACGCTTCTTTTAAATTACCTCGGCCAAGATTTTACTGCACCTGCCACAAAGTACAAATAGGAATCGGACTGTTTATTCATCGGGTGTTTTATCTAAATTATAAATCTTTTGGTTTATTTTTCAAGCTGTGAAATCTCCACAACTCGGTACGCCGCAAGAGGCACGCGCGACGAGGCGTACGCGTAGCGGTGAAAAGTTGCCGCATTTCATATGAATACTTTTGATTTACTTGAAATTTTCCACGAAACCAAGGTATATAAAGTACCCTCGTACCGAGATTTCTCAGGTGCAAGTCGAGGTTTAACTTAAGAAGTAGTTTTATTATTTTAAAGTTAGCACTTATAATTAAAGTTTTTACAGCTATGCTTGCAGTCTTAGTTTATGATGGTAGTTTCGAAACTAAAGATTAATTAAGTAACTAGCGGTCGGGCTAACGCTGACCAAGTAAAGGTTCTATTTACACAAATATATATTTTTAATGCTAAAGTGACAATAGACAGGTCATATCTGCTACAGGGTAGATAATCGATGGGGTCGACTAGATCGATAGTCCTCGAATGGATCCATGCACCGGGAAGGCCAGCGTAGGACGCCTTCTGGCCACGCCAGGTGGATGGACGACTTCAATAAGTTTGTGGACTGTAGCCACGACAGTAGGCTGGATGAGAACATAAAATTAATGACAATGTATGTATTTATTATGATCTACCATAATCGTTAAAAGTGATTTTGTAACTCCTAACGGACCACCGTTGTCTTTTAGTAAAAAATACAAAAAAAAAATTAAGTACTAAAAATATTCGAAAAAGATTTTAACAGATAAAAGATAAGAATATGATCAAGGGGAAGATGAAAATGAAGATCTATCGAAGATACCGATGGAAGCGTAGCGTCAGAATCCCTCAGCCATGTGAATTCACTACTTGAAGAAAATTGCCGATATTAGCTGGATGAGAAGAGTCAATGATCGTGTCTGGTGGCGAGCCTATGTATATATCCAGTAGTGTAGAGACAAGGACTAATATGTATGGATAGTATGGAAAAAATATGTGTAAACATTTCAAAGAATCCCAAAAGAAGTTCTACGACTCTACCTACCCATACAAATTATATGTCAGGGGATAGGACATATAGCTCTACAAGCTTTATTTTAACATTAAAAGAAAAAACGAATGATAAACCTTGAAAATCTACCTTCCCGTCTGCCGTATGCCATAGGCGTTTCATACTAGTGTACTACAAAAATTTTAGCCATAAAAAATCGTGTCGAAAAAGCGTTTTAACAACAATTCACCGATATATTTGCTTTGGTCAGAGAACAAAGGCATCGCGAGGCATTTCCGCTCGTCTGGGGCCGGAGATTGCACTCAAATACATTTTTCCGTGGCCTTCTCCTAGGGTTGCCAACAATAGTAATTATTACACTTTACAGTATGAGTATACTCGTACTATTGTATAATTTTGTACTGGGACAAAGCCAGGTACAATCTGTTAAATAATTAAATTTTATAACAATATGGTTTAAACCGGCAAAATATTGTTATACATACTTATTCATAAACGCTGTTTAAATTTAATACTGCTGGATATGGAATGTCGCGGCTCCACATCGCCGCTTCAACATTTTTCATTCTTTTATTTTAATACCGTCACACACCTATCGTTTTTATGCTTACCTACTTTATTTACACATAAAATTCTTTCAACCCTACTCTTAAGTCTAGAAGCAACGGCTGTGTAACTAATAATTAGAGAAATCGAATAAGACAATACAAACAACTTTTTCGGGTTTTGTTTCGACTAAGACTAAAACTCGCAGTGTCTCTGAGTGCAGACATAGTTTGCGCTGACCTTTGAAGAAAAGAACCACGCACACAGACCTCTACGAAACGCACTGCTCCAAGCGCAGACATAGTTTTTTCTCAGACTCTCATGCAGACTCTCCCAGGGCTCGCCACCGCGTACGATCTTCGGCTCTTTTCAAATATTAAATTTGGTTAAAAATCTTTGCTACTTTCTAACGAGTTTAAAATTCAAATTGTGCAGCGATCATGGCTAAAGAAGATTGTGTGTTTGATTTCCGTTGACATAATTTATTTTTGGAAGACGTGACAGACGTGCTGGCGGCTCCCAGATGTTAAATGATCACTGTCACCAAAGTCATTGTCACCAGCCTTTTATCGTCCTCTGCTGGGTACGGACCTCCTCATACACACTTTCTCGTTCATGAGAGATGTATGGCCGCAAACGCCACGCTGGCCAAGCGGTTTGGTGAGTGTTTTAGAAAATGCACACTTTGTTAGTTTCTCAGGGCATCTGGTAGCTGCTTTATTATCGTTTAGACGCCTGTTACCCACGGTGTTATTCCAAAGCCGACCGACACCACTCGGCCAGCCTTTAAGAATGATGACTGCCGCGTATAATCATTATGAAGATACATAAATTTGAATTGAAAAAAAAAACACAAATTACAAGAACATACTCGTATATTCCTTCAAAAACGTATAGCAACCCTACCTCGCTCCGCTCTCCCCGCGAGGTTTCGACTACCGCTACTCGCTAACGAGCTACCTTTGTTACCACTGTGTCACCGGACTACTGTGTGCCGTGCTCTTGACTGGTTACATTTGTTAACTACCGTAATTTGATATCAAAGAATAATAATGGCCATGGAAAAGTAAATTTTTTTTTTGTAATAATTGAGATGAGATGAAATTGTTGAAATTGGACGTAGTATATAAATCATTACATTGTCGCGTGTACCAACTGCGCCGTGGAACACAATATACAATAATGACGTCATATATAATCCTTACGGACGCCATCTTAGGAAACAAGAACGAAGAACAGGCGCATTAGAGAGCAGAAATCAACAGTAAGTAATCTCTGCGTTGTTCTCGAATTAATTGCTTGAATGCTCAAGCTTTATTGCAGTTATGCGACTGCAATAAAGGTTGTCACTTTTCATATAACCCATAACTATTTAGGCTTAAATAACAATAGAGCTGTTGGTGGAACATTTTCGCGGATATCCGACAAATATTCCTCATAAAAAACAAACCCCTGTGTATTTTGACGTTACTGATTTTTTTTTGGATTGTTTTAAAGCAATTTAATCAAAATTATAGTATTACAATACTATATTGGTATGTTACATTTTTATTTCGTTAAAAGGAAACAAGCTGAATGATATACATGTTATCCTGGCACCCGGCACGAGGCTTGCCTGTGTCGCAGTGGCCGGTGTTCTGCCAAGTGAATATTTGTGTAGACGTCTAATCGCTCCGCGTCTCACAGAATTTTAATGTATGTGGTGTGTGCGTGCGCGCGAGACTATGCCTCTCTCACTCTCTCTCTGTGTGGGTGTGCGTGTGTGTGAGGTTGTGTCTTTTATGTAAGTTTGAGATGAGAGTGCGTGCTTGTAAATATGTGTGAGAGTGAGCGAGGGTACTTATGTTTTGTTAGGTGGGTGAATATGTATGCGTATGATGGTATTTAGTGGTCGATTATACTTTAACTTATGGGTAATATCAGCTTTATGGTTTGTAGCCATTTCCTTATTTGTTTGGCGGTGTTTCTTTTTGATAGGGAATGAAATCTTATGATTTTGTTTATATAGTTTTGGTCCCATGAATTTAAACTTTACTGCTTTAAAACTTAAAACTTTAATTACTGCATTTGTTTAAGACTTTTAAGTGTGCAACTTATTTAACAAATATACTGCTGGTGTTAATCGCCAAATGCTTAAATTAATGGTCCCCCAGCAGAACATAGGGCAAGTAACATGCTTGCTTTCCATAAAATTTCACGAACTTGCGTTGTCTATCTTTGTGTATGGATTAGAACAAGTGAAATAAAAGAGCGTATTACAGCTAATTGCATCTGCACCGAATAACAGACTCACGGCGGATTTAATTAAATTCCGCACATACGTCGCTTTGTCTTGCCTTTGAGACACACCTAATTGGAGAAGAAAAAACCGAAGCATGTTAGACTGATGTAATTATGCCGCAGTAAGCTAGGAAAAGCTTTATTTTACAGCTTACTATGGAACCTGTCCTTTTTGTGATAATCATGTTCAGTCGTTAACCAATTACACCACTTTTAAAAGAGTAGCCTCGCCAACCTGCTTGGCCACAGTTTCAATTGAACTACTGGGAAAAAATATTTGAATGATTGAACTGGTCAATTGAACTAGTGGGAATGTGAGTTTTAAGGCCACACGTTCCTTAAACACAAAACAATGTGTTTGAGGCGATAATGTAATTAATTAAGTAATTTACTTTTTTGAGGGGGAGAGTGCACGCTGCAATCCAACAGCCACTGGGCGTTCTCGACTGGCCACGTTACCCCTCTCTCACAGAAGACTACATTGAAATGTACTGCATTTCCCAATTTATCTTATTTCCCTAATGTACGTACGTGTTTCGGTAGTGAGTGAGATGTGCCAGAGTCCATTCCCATCTTATCCCTCCCCATTTCCCCAACCCATTCTCTAAATCCATTCCTATAGCTCCAAAGGTAGGAAGCGCATCCGGGGGCGTGCCAATGTTTGTCATTTTGGACTGATGTTGGCATGTATCGCGGATGTCTATGGGCGACAGTATCCACTTACCAGGTCGTCTATCAGGTAGACTGTATGCTCGTCTGCCGCCTTCGTACATGAATAGAAAAAAAATATGCAAACGTTTATGAATTGGTCATATTCCATAATCTAATGCAAAAAGCATTTACTACTTCATCGAGGCGCTGAATACCGCTGTAATTGTAAACTCTTCAGTTATAGCGAGAGTTCAAAAAAATCTACCTATTGCGGAGATCACGATTGTCGAATTTTGGAAAAAAATCAGTACTTACTAAGGATCGTGATATAGCGAAATTTGTAGACTAATTACAAAGCGCATATCTTAATAGATTGAAATGAAATTTGGTAGCGATAGTTTTGGTTTATACTCGGTTAAATTCGAAGACAAGGCAAATCGGATCCGTAATTCAAAAATTACGACTGTATAGAGCGGTATAAGCCTAGGGGTGTCATATACGCGACTCATCATCTTGTATAATCTATAACCGTGAGTTCAAATGCACCAGAAATAAAAAAAAATCTGGAGTATGTGATCCACCAACCCGTACTGGGTCCGCGTGGTGGATTACCCTTACTAGGGGAGTGGTAATTTACTAGGGGAGGCCTGTGTCGTTATAGGCTGATACAAACCTATAAATGTCGACTGCTATTAAATGCAAACTAGATGTCGTTGATTTTTCTTCTAAAACACACGGATAAAATCTAATTCTTCCTTCCGACTGACGCAGCGTCAGTATGCATCGGTTTCTTCTATTCCCATCTACTAACATAGTTTTACACTTACTAACAAAACTGGACTTTTCTATTTCCCAAATTAAATGAATTTTTCATTGGCTCACACCGACTGCATTGAACAAAATGGATCCTACATCAAAAACCCGAACAGGTAAATAGGAACAAAACGGGCAGACAATAGGAATTCCCCGCGGAGGAATGAAGCCAAGTGGAAAGTGAGCGGCGATTAGTGAACCGCACGTTCGCGTACAAGCAACACGTGACGTTGTTCCACGTATTGTAGCAACTAATGCGGCTCCAACTGCAGTTCCTGTTGCGACATCATGTTCTGCCGCAATAATTGATGACGTTTCTAACATTGTCGTTTGTATTATTGCTGCAAATAAGAAAGAAGGAAATTTATTAGTACCAAGTAACACTACACATGTTTTTATAGAAAAAAGGCACAAGATGAGCTTACAGTCCACCTGATGGTAAGTGGATACTGTCGTCCATAGACATCCGCGATGACAAACTGTCCAAAATGCTAATTAATATTGCAGATTAAGAAATGGATTGGTAGACAGGATTGGGGCAGTGGGGAGGGATATGAAAGGATGGTATGGGAATGAGCTCTGGCATATCTCACTCACTATCGAAACGCGTACATTGGGGAAATACGATAAAGTAGGAAATGCAATAAACAAGGAAGTATTCTGTGAGAGGGGGTAACGTTGCTAGTCGAGTATGCCCAGCAGCTGTGGTAATACAGCGTGCACTATGAGTATGAGGTGTGTATTTGCAACTCCTCCCCATATAGATATGCAATAACTTATTACAGATTGACAGAGAACGATATCCATGTCAATTTTCTAACTCAAGATGTTAGAAGATCGATGTGCGGTTAATTGGTCGTCAAGGAGAATACATAAGTAGCGAACGGTCGGAACAGATTCTAGGTGAGGGCATGCACAGTTTGTTATCAAAGAGGTAATCAATGGGCTTTTAAAACGAGATGTAGGGGAGGTTTTGTGGTTTTACGCAAGGAGAGGGTTACAAATTTGGTCTTTGTCACGTTATCAGTTCATGACAGTATGGACTCCCTTCTCAGCATAAGTGTATGTATGTTCCCACGTCTCTCCGTGAAACACAATAGCCCTGTCATCGGCGAAATGTTACTAATCTATACTAATATTATAAAGAGGTAAAGTTTGTAAGTTTGGATGTAGGAGGTAATCTCCGAAACTACTAATCCGATTTCAAAAATTCATTCACCATTTGAAAGGTACATTATTCCAAATGGACATGGGCTATATATTATATGCAAAAAAATTGACGGGCACAGCTAGTAATATAATAAAAAGGTAAAATTGTGTGTTTGTAGGTATGTTGGGGGTAATCTCTGGAACTACTGAACCGATTTCAAAAATTCTTTAACAAATGGGAAGCTACTTTATCCGTGTCTAATATAGGCTATATTTTATTTTGAAATTTTGAAAAGAAAAAAAAAAACTTATAAACGAAGCGAAGTGAGGGCGGGTCGCTAGTAGATAATAATATGCTAATGTCAAAGGTTGATACGTTTATAAATGCACTAACTACCATTAGGGAATAAGTAATCATGAATTGGTACGAATAAGGAGCATAATTCTCCAGTTTGCTCTTTACAAAAAGAAATCTTAATTTGAGATGCAAACCTTGGTTCCACAACCATGAAAATAATGACAAAACCACGGCACCGTTATCTAGACAACTTCGTATTTCATATTATCAACGAAATCTTTACTTGATGACCACGTAACCTGTCCACTTTAGCAGACAAGCGAGGCTGCCAACGGACGAGTACCATACTCCGGGCAAACGTCTCTCAAGACAAGTGAAAAATATTACGTGGAGATTGCAGCAAGAGGTCTCGGCTGCAACGTCAGTGCACACGAGTTATTTCGCAGGAGATATGGTGCAAGGCACAAGATGTTGCGTTTCATTTTTACTAAAGAAACGAATGTATGTATTAATTGCTCGAACTGAAAGTAGATACGTTATTGAATTTGAATATTGCATTTCCATCCCATCCCATTTCTCCCCATTTTCCCAGCCCTTACTCCAAATCTAAATCCCTGAAGATAAGCGGTGAATCCGTGAGCGTACCAAACGTTTGTCATTCTAAACTGATGTTGACATGTGTCTATGGACGACAGTATCCACTTACCATGTAGACTTTTTTCTCTTCTTTCCATAAAAAATAGGGTAACGGAAAGACCTTCCGAGGCAATTCATTTCATAACATACGAATTTCAGATTTACAGGTAAGACACAAAGTACAAAAAGGGTTCGCGTTCGGTTCACATCAAAGCATAGAAAACTACTTACAAATTGAATGAAGTACTTAAAATATTTGAGTGGACCTGTGGCGTTGGCTGGCTTTAGAATAGCATCACTCCATCTCTTCCTGTGGGTGTCGTCATAGAAGACGACTAAGGGATAGCTAAGCTGCTATCACAAGCTCTGAGGAACTATACTACCTATAGAAGAGTGGACTAGCTTCAAAGAAACTTTATTGTCATTAAGACATTGTCACTTTCGTGAAAAATTAAAAGCTAACATAATAAAAGATAAATAGTGGTAAAAGTCCGGTGAACAAGAGTTACATACTATAAGCACAATCAACGTTTAAATTGCAGTGACTAGAACTAACGTAATTGTAATTTTAGTAATAATTAATAAGCACATTATTCAAGAATAGCCTTTAATAATATGCTTAGCGAATCTAGTCTTAAACACACTAAAAGAGGAAGTAGTTTTTTTTTAAATCTAATGCGAGATTATTGTATAGGTAATTGTGCACCTCCGTGCGTGATCATTTACTTTCCACAATTAGAGCTAGGTTTTGGTAAATTTAAATGGCTATCGTGTTGTGCATAAGGGATGTTGAGGCCCATGTCCAGCAGTGGACAATAAAAAGGCTGATGACTTGAAACAGTGGTAGCTAGTTAGGTTAAATAGTCTGTCTGGTATTCATAAGGTCTAGATTGTAAAATAGTGGTAGCCGGTTAGGTTAAATAGTTTATGTGGTATCCATAGGGTCTAGATTGTAAAATTGTGGTCGCCAGTTAGGTTAAATAGTCTATGTGGTATCCATAGGGTCTAGATAGTAAAATAGTGGTAGCCAGTTAGGTTAAATAGTCTATGTGGTATTCATAGGGTCTAGACTGTAATATAGTGGTAGCCAGTTAGGTTAATAGCCAGTTAGGTTAAATAGTTTATATAGTATCCATAGGGTCTACGTTGTAAAATTGTGGTCACCAGTTAGGTTAAATAGTCTATGTGGTATCCAAAAATTCTAGATTGTAAAAGCATGGTAAAATGTCCTACACGCTATTACTTAAATTTTGAGCCAACAAATGTAAAGATGCAGCGCAGCGGCTGTCTCCGCGGCTCGTACCTGTTGTGGCGTATCCGGGACAATTTACACAGGCGCATTATAATATGTACAACGTCGTGAATCTGGAGCATTTTGTGCGCAATTATAATAGAATGAAAATGGAGACGGGAGTTTGTTTTGTACAGCGCATTATACGAACTGGGTCTCAGACAGACAAATTACATGCTCGAGGTTTAACTATTGTTAACTGTGATTAACTCCATTAGTAACTCCATTAGTCTCTATACAGTGATTCATTCGTCTAAACCAAGATTTAAAGCACTAGCGATACTCTTCTTTAGCGAGGACCTCAACTGCTGCCATAAAGCATTTCGAGCGTCCTCAGGGCTGTCGAAAAGAATGCCACGAAGTCCAAGCTTCACTTTTCAAATGAGAATGTAATCGCATGGAGCAAAATCAGAGCTATAAGGAAGCTCTATTCTTGGATCTCTGTGGTCTTCAAAACTCTTGTGTAAGTTTTGCTTTGTAAGATGATGCAATGTCAAGTTGCAAGAAAAGCCCTCTCAAACCTGTTTTAGGACGTTTGTGATTTAACACATCGAATACAGGTGGCAAACACACTTCACGGTACCATTGGGCATTGATAGTTCTTTTAAGTGTCTAAATAAATTGTCGCTAAATGGCCACCCGCAGAGCAGAATGTTGCCACCATTTTTTTGCTCTCTATCTTATAATTTTACAATCATTTCCCTGCACCATGTCCCGTGAGCATGTTTCTGTTCAGCAATCAGTGAATGAGGAACCCAACGCGAACAAAGCTTCTTGACTTGAAGGTGTTGGAGTAAAATTTCATGAATGACCGGCGATGAAATCTTAAGACTCTCCTCTTACTTAAGTGTCTTGGGTCTTGGTCCAACATTTTTTCTTTACCGCCTCGACATTTTCATTTGTTACAGAAGTCGCAGGACGGTCACTTCTCTCATTATCTTTCAAGGAAAAATTTCCTTGTTTAAATTGAGAAAACCATCTAAAAGTTTTTGCTCGTTACGGTGCGAGGTCTCCAAAAGCTGATCTCTAACTCTATCTATCTTTTCACTCACTTTCATTTAAACCTACTTTAAAATCGTATAACATCATTGCACGAAAATGTTCTCGTTCCAATTCCATTTGGGAGCTTTGGGAGAGGCCCATATCCAGCACTGGAGAAGCATAGGCTGATGGTATGGTATGGTAATCTATGGAGAAACATAGGGCAAAGTTCTTCTGTAAATTTAAGTCATCTCGTAGACCCAGTGTGAATTAATGAATATTCAACCGACCATTTAGAGATACTAAAGTATATCAACAGTTACATCTACCCATGAGAATCAAAACAAATTGCTCCATCATCAACAAACGGGCATTATCAACAGAGAACGTTAAAACGAATCAATTTGCCAAATCTCGTTTTGACAAATGTGAAATCTATCGCGTTCACCGGGCTTAAGAGAAATCCACTTACACACTCGTGTCCTTCTCAAAGGACTTATTTATCGCCACAAAAAGCTGACAAGCATCATACACCTGCAATACACAGAAGAGACAGTAGCATAACTTACTCTTAAAGTAAATATTTTTATAGGCAAGTGGCAGATGGATTGGCCGCGTACTTGATGTAAGTGGTCTCTCCCGGCCGTGGACATCTGCAACACTAGACGGAATGAGCTTGCTCTGTCGGCCTTGCAGAAGCTTGTTCATAACACTCATATAAAAGTAAACATTTCATGACTTCATAATAATTCACAATAATTCATAATAATTCATAGTTCATTAATAACTCGAAGAAAATCTTCAGCTGGCAGTTCGTCCGCAACTTTCGTGTTCGTGGTATAGTGTCTTGAGGACCGGACTGTATGCAACGACTCTTTGTTCAGGAAATGTGTATGGACCGCGCGTAGATATCAAGATATCATATTGTCAAGTCAAATACTATGAAGAAGATATGTAGCAGACGGGAACGAACACAGCATGGCAGAAGGGAGAGATTGAGGGTGCACGCTGCAGTCCATAAGCCGCTGGGCGCATTCGACTGGCTTCGCTACCTCTCTCACAGTAGACTACCTTGTAATGTACTACGTTTCCCACTTTATCCTATTCCCCAATGTACCTATGTGTTTCGGTAGTGAGTGAGACATGCCAAAGCCCATTCTCATCCCATCCTATCCCTCCCCATTTTCCCAACCCTTTCTCCAAATCCATTCCCACATCTCCATTCCCAAAGGTGGGTGGCGCATCCGGGGACGTGCCAATGTTTGTCATTCTGGAGTGACGTTGGCATGTACCGCGATTGTCTATGTGCGACAGTATCCACTTGCCATCAGGTGGAATGTATGCTCGTCTGCCTCCTTCTTGCTTTAAAGAAAAAGGAACCAAGGAACAGTTGGATCAGAAGATAAGACAATTGGAGGAGAATCATGGAGGAAGCCCCAAAACCCACAAACCTTTACGTAAGATTTTTTTTGTCTTCCCGCTATTCCTTATTTAGCGAAAATAAAGAAATTTTTATCCTTCCCACCCACCAATACTGTCTCGGCCGTAGAATACCTAACTAGGATAAGACTAATATTCCACGAAACTTCAAATCAAATAACTAGATACGTCAAGTAATCAGCAATTCTGTGTGCGTGAATCCTATTGCTAACGGTTTAAAAGCATCACTGAAGTGTTATACCGTTTTTGTACGTAGTGTGCGCCGTGGCCACCCTTCACGATGGCCCCCAGTTGACGCAATTTAAGCCGATTTGTGCAATGTTTTATGCCACGTCATAGAACGGTCAGAATTTTATGACTCAATTTACAGGGGTTGATTCATAAACAAGCACCTATAGATACATACTGTTATACTACGCGAGAGCATATACGTGTCCAAAGAAAAAAATACCCAATAATTTATTCGTTTTCATACAATAAATTTCCTCGAAATCGCCAGCAATTAACAGTCCATTTTAATTTATTTCGAAAAAATCTTAATTAACAGCACTTGTTTGGGAACAGATTGCGTCCTCGACGGCCCTTTTCTTATAGAGCAATAACAGACCTTGGAATTAAGTAATATTAATAAGAAAAAAATTCAATAAACAGCGAGAAATCAAGAAAAATGGTTTCTTTTGTTTTGAACAAGTCATAAATCGGATTCAAAAACGTCGATAACGAGCTGCTTTCGAAAAACAAATTTCTTCATTTTCTGTAGGTTCAGGTGACCGATTGGCCGGCCCAGTTGGTAGTGACGCCACTTGCTGAGCAAAAGGTCCCGGGTTCGATTCCCGGTCGGACATTTATTTGTTTAAAGATAAATGTTTGTTCAGATTTGTGTTTGTGTGTGTGTGTAAGTCTTTGTGTATGTCTCTGAACCCATGAGAGGAAATCCTAGTGTAGGCCATTGAATGTGGGGTTATAAATAAATATAACTATTTTGAAAATCTATCTATCTAGAATTTTTCAGGGAAAAATTATATTTATTTATTTTTAAAGCTTCTTGGACCCTATCCAACAATATATAATTTCTACTTCTATATACTAGCTGTATTAGCTCTGACTATCTATTTATATATATATATATATATATATATATATATATATATATATATTATCTATTAGCTGTGAGGAACTATTTAATTGACTATCTTTGTAACTCTTTGTACATTTAACTCTAACTTTCGACTGGCCAAGCTACCCCCTCACGTATCAAGTTGACGTAATAGCACTGCTCTGTTCGTCTGTAATTTTCTTTCGGTATCAATTGTAATTTGTGTATTTTTGACTTTTAGTTTTCTATCTACGACACAATAAAATCACAAATCAGAATAATTCTGTCGGTGTCAATCATCGATATGGAAATATACTTGACTAGCGACCCGCCCTCGCTTCGGTTCGATTTATAAGTTTTTTTTTCAAAATTTCAAAATAAAATATAGCCTCTATTAGACACGGATGATGTAGCTTCCTGTTTGTGAAATAATTTTTGAAATCGGTTCAGTAGTTCCATAGATTACCCCCAACATACAAACACACAATTTTACCTCTTTATTATATTAGTATAGATTATACATCATACGTTCTTATCAAAGTAACCTCGTTGGGTAACTTCTAGGGGGGGGGGGGGGGGTAAAGCAGGTGAGAAAGGGTTTAGTAAGAAGCAAAATTTGAAACTTAAGTACTACGTAATAAGGATGTTCCATTTAAAATACACATACGAATTAAAGAAAAGAGCTACTGAACATGGAACACTATTATACTAACGTGCCTGCCCTACAGTGCTTGTATAACATATCTAGTATGTATTCTCAAATCGATGGCGTCAATACACAAGCGATCCATGTCAAAAGCTCAATCGCGGTCAAGTGGATCATTCAATCTCTCGTTCACTGACTCATTCACTCAGATCGTTCGGTCAATGGCGTCGCACAGGGAAGCAATCGTCGCTGAAAAATATCCGCTTGTCCGTGCCGATATATTAGTGTGTAGTGACTACGACTGACAAAGGATGTAGTAGACTCATTACTATGAACATACTTTTATTTAATTTTGTCTTTATCTACACACAGCTGCACATATTGCTGGTGTAATGATATACAGATGTATGCTAGTGACATCTTAGTAAGGTGACATATGACGTTACGTATAAAAATACTACTTAAGCTCTTAAATACCAAAGCTATTGGGTTTTATATTTACCAAATATATGAAAAATTTGGTGAAAAAAAATATAGTAATATCAAGATTCGGACTTCGGGAAGGTTCGGACATGAAACCTTCTGAAATGAACATCAAAATTTTATGATTATTGTTTAAATTTTTACCAACATTTATACTTGCATTCTTGCGAAATACCCAAAAATGGATGATTTTATACATAAAATGTGTTATCTATCTGTTTCTCTGTCATTTTGTTTGTTATATTATTGGTGGGAACATTAACAATTCGAAGTTGTGTATGTCCAGTTTTTATAGGTCGGGGATGATTTTTGAACAAAATTTGCTTTCAATTCCAATTTTCGCCCCTAGAGGGGAATGTCCGGGGGGAATTTGTGGAATAATCCAAATTTTCCAAAAAGCTCGATAGAATTTAATGTTTATTAGATAGGGCTGATTAAGTCTACAACTTCTCTAAAACTTTTAAAAATAACGAAACTAACTGTCACGACTGGCACGCGCCAGCGGCGTAAATTTCATATTTCGACAACCTCAGTACAGTAATTTTCATATTCTAACTAATAGATTTTTTAAGCATACAGATTATCATTCACCCACGTTAATTATTATTATATTTTTGCATCACAAAGCTAGATATCAAAACACAATTTAATATAGTGTGAACTAATTAAGTGTTAAATCTGATTGACATCTCAATAATGTGACGACAGCATGATCGACATTTCAGCAATACATTTAATTGTAAATAAGCTAGTGAATAAAAAAAAAAAAGGAAAAGAAAGTAAAATGAGTGAGAACAAAACAACCCAATTATGACGCTCTGTAGTCAAAGTGACTTTGTTCTTGAAAGTCAGCAAACCGTCTGCGAATAAGTCCAGTTCGGGATGTCTGGAATAAGTCCAGTTCGGGATGTCTGGAATAAGTCCAGTTCGGGATGTCTGGAATAAGTCCAGTTCGGGATGTCTGGAATAAGTCCAGTTCGGGATGTCTGGAATAAGTCCAGTTCGGAATGTCTGGAATAAGTCCAGTTCGGGATGTCTGGAATAAGTCCAGTTCGGGATGTCTGGAATAAGTCCAAGTTCGGGATGCCTGGAATAAGTCCAGTTCGGGATGTCTGGAAGCCAATTGATTATATTTTCTACAAATTCTATAAATGGTTTTGCTAAATGTTTGACTAGTGCGGTGTTAATGTTCTTAATGAATCTACAGGTACCTAAAACTAAAGGTAAATCTATTTTGTCGGCCATTAAACTTTAGTGGTTACCATTTCCTGATCCGTGAAGCCTTTGTCGTAAAACAAAGACTAATTTAGGCGCTAAGCCGCAGTGTAAGCAAGCCCATAGAGACTATACACATAAAAGCGGCTATTAGCTTGTCTGTCGGTACGTAAGGAGTAAAATCACAGTAGAGATGAAGAGAAACCATATGCAGTCTTGGTTCAAATGCCGAGAATTCATCTCACGCACACAGATGCACTTTTTTGATACGTTTTTGAGGTTTGGATGCAAAGAGCCTGTATTAAGGCTTATGCCATACCATACTATAAATATCGATTTTTGATTATAAGGTTTCGTCAGCGGAGCGTTTCTTATATGAAGAGAAGGCATCAGACGAGCAGACAGTCAACTGGTTGTAAGTGGATACTGTCGCCCATAAACATCCGCGACACGTGACAATCTTTGGAGAGTTTCAGGAATGGGTTTGAACTAATAGGGATGAGCTCTGGCATATCTCACTCACTACCGTAACACGTACTAATATTGGGAAAATAGGATAGAGTGGGAAATACAGTACATTTCACGGTAACTTTAAGATTTAATTCACACGGGCACTCTTGTAGGTAATAAAAGCACTAATGTCGTCAACCTTTCGCTAAAGAAGTAAGTATTCTTTCTGTATGCAGAGAATCCAATACATGCCTCTTTTCAGCTCGCTTTAATTGAAACTTGAAATAGAAACTCAAATGAACCCTGGCAGATACTGGACTCTCTATTAAATCAATCCTTATATACTGAGTAGACACATCTTTTATATATAGAACTCCCGTACCTACAGAACGAAACCCTGAAGTGGTAATGCCTCCTACGATAGACGCAACCCGCACTCAGGGGGTCTACTCTGATTTTACATGACTGAAGGTCCAACGGGTGAAGTGCTATAGTCGTACTCTGACTCTCCTTCGTTCGGAGCTCTATATATCGGGTATCTCCGATTATTTAAAAGTTGAGATATTGTTATTGTGAAATTTTATGTTTGATTACCATATACTCTTGTCAACATCTATATTTCGATCGTTGATTCGTGCGATCGGAGTAGTTTCAAATATCAATTGAACTTCATTAGGGCCAATATATCGTAGTTAACGTTTTCGTAATAGTAAATCTACCGAAATATCGGACAAGACTTCATTTTTCATATTTTCGTAGCAGACCCCCAGCTGAGAAGTGATAATTTTGCAATTAGCGCCGAGATTACTTACTGACTGCTTTAATTTGTGGTAGGATAAAGCGCTGTGTAATATCCGGCGTAGCTTGAGGGGCCTTTAGGCTTTCCCCCAAAAGACTGCATCTAAATACACGTATAATTGCTGTCCTAACTGAAACTTGTGATTAGTTCCTAAGCTGAGACGGGGAGCGTTTGAAACACGGACAAAACACCTGGTACGAATTGTTTTGACAAGATTATTAAAAGGAAGATTGTATTCAATTACAAATTCAAATCTGCTATTACGCTTATAATGGTATCTGCAAAATAGAAATATCTACTGCCAGCGTGAGGATAACATAAATGTAAACATACAGTATTCAATTTTTTTTTTTACCAAGTTATGCGATGCAAAATGGAATACTTCCAAATATCATTTTTAGAAAAAGCAGTTCTTTTTTTATTTCTGTATCAATAATTTTAAGTTTAAATATTAAAAAATTGTCAAGATATTTGGACGGAAGCGCTCATGACATCCGTTTTAATATATTCCGATAAAGTCGGTTACATGAAAATGTTTGGTGACAATCTATCCGGTGATAAGATATCTATCCGATCATAAGATATCTATCCGATCATAAGATATCTATCCGATCATAAGGTATCTATCAGGTCATAAGGTATCTATCCGGTCATAAGGCATCTATCCGGTCATAAGGCATCTATCCGGTCATAAGGTATCTATCCGGTATAGGTTCAACTAAAAAGGTACAAAACAGTAGTGCAATAGGTGCTATTCTTGAAATAATAATTGTATAAGAAACACAACAAACAAATTCTAGAAATAAAATAATGCTGTGCCCCGCAATAGATGGTTTGGTGTTAACCCTCCCATTGGTGAGGTGACTATTGAACCGTTAACCCGCTTCTGGAGATTCAGCAAAGAGAGAGCGTGGCGAAATATCCCTCTTTACTTGTATTGCTTTTACGAGAGGACACTGTCGTAGAATACAACAGAGTATCGAACAAAATGTAATAACGTAGTAAGTCGTAAGCAGATATATTTATAAAGGGAGAATAAAGCAGTGAGAATAAAGTAAAGGGAGGTGATTATGACGCCTTGTAGTCGGAACGCGTCTGACTTTGTTTTTAGAACAAATTCAACTCTGTTCTAAACATGATACTCTTTTTAACATCTTAGTAATCGTAATAATTGATGCTTTTTACCTTTTCACTGCTGGCTATGTGTTTGGCAGAGATCGCTATTAGCGATAAAACCGCCTTTTGTGCATTTCATGTGTTCATGTGTTACTGTCTCGCTTTGTTTTAGTGTGCAATAGTGTTTTATCTATACGTGTAGGTATATATGTCCAAAAGCCCTACCTTATACTGTCTTTTGATAAAAGTAAAAAAGTCAATGTGTCCAATACATTTGAAATTGAAACAAAAATATAAAAGCTTTTTTTTGTACGTTACCGTTTCTCTACTCAAGAACTTGTCTATTACCATTTACAAAGAACAATATATGCACCGCCTTTCGTATTTCTGTTTAACCGAAGGTTGATTGGCCGAGAATGCCACTAGGCATTGAGTCTGACTTTTGTACAATGTTTAAATAAATAAATATATTGCTTGTTACCCAACATTTTGCTGTATATACCAGCATACACCGCACGCATATACCAAATACCGTATATACCGCAAAAAAATACCCATATACCCTGTTTTTGTACAGAACAGTGGTAGACCGTTTGATACGCAGCGGATGTTCTTACCGCTAGTTTGAAGACGATGGACGTGGGCGGATCAGTGTGTACTGCGTTACGTTTTACTGTTATCGCGGACCACAGACCAGGCTGTTCGTCTTTATGACGGAATATCCGAGTAGTAGGAACGTTTCCTTGTCCAAAGTTTTCGTACTGAAGCAACGAGTAAACAGCTAGCTAGGTTTTTGGGAAGATTTTTATGAGTATTAATACAGCGAGAAAGGGCTACGAGATTCTTTTAAAGCGCCTCAAACAATCTTATGATTTGTTAGAACCGTACATGTTTTGTTATGCTATGTATTTTTTTTTGTAATGGTGTTAACATTTTCGTAAATTCGGGTAAAGCAGTACATTTTCGGATTTTATTAACTTATAAAGAGATAGGCCATGTGTCTACTTGTACGTATATGTCTATGATATGTCTGCTCATGTAGATATCTACTCATGGTCATATCTGTTGCAGAACCCGAATTGAGACGT
This sequence comes from Sesia bembeciformis, assembly GCA_943735995.1. NCBI lineage: Eukaryota > Metazoa > Arthropoda > Insecta > Lepidoptera > Sesiidae > Sesia > Sesia bembeciformis. Next base: position 273,742 of record OX031038.1, read on the forward strand.
ATCAAATCTTCGAATGGAGACCACGTACCGGGAACATAGCTTGGGATGCATTTTTGTCCAATTGACTGATGAATGATTAGTAGACAGTCTATGGTATGTCTAAGGTCTAAATGTTTACATTAAAAGAGTCGTCGTTTAAAAATGATGGTAATGATGTAAACTATCACATGTAAGCCACTTAAACGTCCCACTACTGGACACAGGACCTCCCGTAGTAAAGGTAATAAAATCAGAAGGTATCAGAAAGTCAGTATAAGCTTGATTTAATTGGCAGATAATTTATCAGATAACAGTTAGTTTATCACGAGATATAGTATCAAGAATAAAAAATAAATAAAACCCTTCTAATGAAGAGAAAGGCCCCAAATTCTTAAAAACATTAAATTTGATAATGCTGAATATTTGAAATGTAATATTGCTTTAATAATACTCTTGGGATATTATAGTCCACGAAACAGGAAAAACATTATTTATATTCCCCAATAAAGATAGACTAAAATAAGAAATATTTCTGTTTTATTAAAAAATAATGTATATAAATAAAATATGTTTAATTAGCTGTTATTTTTGGACGCTTCTCACAGGAATAGCTTATTTTATATCGTGAACATTAGCTGATCAAATACCAGCGTTTAGAAATATACATAAAACAAAGGTCTGTGTGCCACCGGTGTCCCGTGAACGCAAACATCCTAAACAAACCATCGCGAAGGGGACACGAATCTAACTAAACACATTCGTACATATATTTGCGACTTTTGAATCGTTTTTATGGTGACAAACGAGCAGAGAGGTAGTCTCATAGTAAGCTGTAGCTGTTATCTATGAATATCGACGATATATGCCAACAGCAGTCAAGAATGACAAATGTATCTTTAGGTTTGGGGAAAGAATTGAGTAATATTCAAAGAATAGAAGATCGTGTATGAGAGAGGACTATGGAGCTTACATATTTTATATCTTCGAGTAGAATATCTAAACCCGTTTCTATGTTATATTCGGCAATAAATACTTATTGGCTTTTGATGTCTCTATGAGTACGTTTATTCGCTTTTTTTGATGTCTCTATGAGTACGTTTATTCGCTTTTTTTGATGTCTCTATGAGTACGTTTATTCGCTTTTTTTTGATGTCTCTATGAGTACGTTTATTCGCATTTTTTGTTGTTTTTGACTTGAGTTTTCTTTCTGAGTGAATTCTTAGGTGCACTGTAAAGCCCACTCAAGTTATAAATAAATGAAAATCGCCAGTGTGTACGGTCACTAAACAAATTCTTGTTTCTTGCCCTCTTTTTCGTATCGACACAACCACCGAGGACACCCGCAAATATTGACAGATCAAAGGTACAGGTATGAACCTTGTCACAATATTGCAAAAGGATATGTTGACATTTTACGGTATGCAAAAACCGGGCCAATTCATTCGTTCCGATTCTAAAACTGGATATCTTCTACAAATTGTGGCGTAAACCAAATTTAGCCACATACACGGGATTCAATAAAAGTACAAGTATTTACAAAATTTATAGGTGAGTACTTTTAAGTAAAATTTTTCTTTGTCGAATGACAAATAGATCTGTTTTTCTTTACTCGGTCATTATGTAGATAATATTTTGCCGCTTAGTGATTTAATTAATCCTATTAATATTATAAAAGAGAAAGTTTGTGAGGATGTATGTATGTTTGTTTGTTACTCTTTCGCGCAAAAACTACTCAATGGATTTTAATAAAACTTTACAATAATATAGCTCATACATCAGAATAACACATGGGCTATAATTTATAAAGATAAGTGTCAAGTAAGTCGGAAAAAACTCTGCCATCTGTGAGCTATTTTGGCGTGCGCTGCAAAAACCGTGAGAGTTACACGAATATGGTGGAAAAGTTTCTGAAATTTTTAAAGAAAAAACTTCTAAACCGAAGCGAAGCGAGGGCGGGTCGCTAGTTTAGAAATATATACGAAAAACTAAGGATTAAATTCCACGTTTGAGCGTTTTAGAGTAAAATTATATATTGTGATTTACTTTAATAACTTATACTTGCTACGTATATAATATACTTATTTTACTTCGTAATATGTTGATGCTCAAATAAAAAAGAAATTAGAGTCCGATCTCCTTTAAGAAAACTAACTCCCAGAGATGACGGGATATAAACTGGACAACAGACAATGGACGAAAGACTTGACAATAAAACAAAAAATAATAATTAAAAGACCCAGAGGCAACTTAAAGTTAGAATGATCTTCTTTGAACGCGAGGCCGTTCAGAGTATGTGAATTACTCTCACATTAATAACAATATAGCAGAAACATTCTATAACAACGTATCAAACAATGTCAAATTGGTTATTCAAAAGCAATCGATCACGTCAGCTCTGAAACTATTCACATAACAGCGTGTTTTAATGGAAACCCGGCATTGCACCAAATAGCGAGTGACAGGAGTCAAACAAATTGACAAACAGTTTACCATGACCAAACACAATCCACTCCGAGACATATGACGGAGTAGGGGGTCCCTCAAGGAACCGATTTTATCCCACTTAACCTCACGTTCCTTAAACATTTTTTTTAAAACGTTGAAATTTACCACACAGCAATAAGGTTGAACTTAGATTCACTTTCGTTCAAATGACGGTAGATGTAAGTTTGTGGGTGCTTAAAGAAATGTTTACTTTGCATTTTACGGCGATACTGAGCGCCTAACAGACAATTTCCGAACTCAAATATTGCGGCACAGCGCCACCAGCGCGTCGTATTACATGTGTTTATACGACACAGATTCTGCAGTCAAAATCTATATCTATACTAATATAATACAGAGGTAAAATTGTGTGTTTGTAGGTATGTTGGGGGTAATCTCTGGAACTACTGAACCGATTTCAAAAATTCTTTCACAAATAGGAAGCTACATTATCCGTGTCTAATATACGCTATATTTTATTTTGAAAGATTTGAAAAAAATATATTCCAAAAAAAAAAAACTTATAAACCGAAGCGAAGCGAGGAATAAAGAGAAGCTATTTATGACATAGAAGACTGGCGTGAAATTTGCTGATGCGTTTTGAGACTGAGATATGAAATTTAATAACATAGGTAAATGTTATGTCATATTATCTGACACATTATGGATACTTTGCAATAGATCTTTTACAACTAATATACCGAAAGATGCACAGTCTGCAGAAGGACATCTTGGCTCAGATATCTAAGGTAAGGATTCCGGATGAGTACGAAGTTTTTGTTCCCGGCAGCAGTTTCTCGCGTGAGCCACCTCTGATAAGAGATGGCATCAGATGGAGCAGATACTATAATATATTTTTATTATCAATTAAATAACCCGAACCATTCCTTTTAATATCCTCTACTGTTTTAGAGTCAGGGTTCCACTCTTTTAGAGCTGGTGTAGTTCCTCAGGGCTTGTGGTAGCTGATTTGTGATCTCTCAGTCGCCTGTTACGACATCCACGAGAAGAGATGGGGAGGTGCTAATCTATAGTCAGTCGACACCACACGGCGAATTAATCAAGTAGTTTAAGTCATTTAAAAGATTTTATACTGTGATTTTTTGAAAAAAAAAAATGGATGTACAAGCGAGCGAAGGCGCGGACAAATCCTAGTCAAGAACGAAGTATACGTGTAGTGTTTGACGTGTAATTATCATCGCGGCCCGTTTTCGCTTTTCGCAGCATCAGAGGAAAATCCGGGAAGTGTGTACAACGAAATGAGTTCTTTCTCTTGACAAGACATGGCGGCTGCAACTGGCATTTGACACGTGCAAAAATATTAAATCTATGTCACGATAGATATTTGTCGATCTACACATGCTTTTTGGTTTTTTTATTTCATAGTGAGTATGAATTATGTATATTTTATGCTCATTTTGTGTTTCCAACAAAATTGTAATTGTCATAAATATTGTTTTATAATTTTAATTTTTTATTTAAGAAAAACAATTATATGAGCAGCAGAAAATACTGAATGAGCAGCGAATACTGAATGAGCAGCGAATAGATCGCAGCAAATTTATAGGTTGGTTAGATTTAGGTCTAGGCAATAGAGTTGACAAATATTGTCAACGGCTTATAATAATATAATATATTTTAAGTAGTTCAATGTATAGTGATAATTTATTGTTGTATGTATTTATATGGGTATATAAGTATATATTTTTATCAATAATTATATACATATTATACATTATGTATTAGTGTACCTAGGTATATGATTGCACGATGCTTTTGCCTTCATATTTCGGTTAAGCCAAAGGTTGACTGGCATAGGATGCCGCTGGGTATTAAGACCGCTTTTTGTATAATGTTTCTTTGTACACTAAAGTTTAAGTAAATAAAATAAAAAAATACCGGAAAATAGTTTGTAATGTTGATCATGATTTGGAGCCCATTTAAAGACAAGTCAATACATAAATAATAATATATGAAATAGTGTCATATCATATGACGTCACTTTAATCATTTTAAACTAAGACTGAACTCGTGGCTGTTTAGTGAGCAGTTTTCCCATAATTTGCCCTCACGAGTGTCTCACACGAGGGTTGAGGTAACGAAGGGCCCTCGGCTCTCAGCTTTGCACTCCCAAGGGTAGGCCCGTAGGGTTCAGGAAACGATGCTTAAGTAAAAACGATGCTTTTCTCAGTTTTCTATCCTGTTTAAGTAATTTTGAGTGTTCTTTATTCTTCTAACAACTTTATGTAGAAAATCAAGTTATTGATTTGTCCACTTTAGAATAAAGGTACAGAGTACATTTATTGGGTACCAGCAGTTCAATATTGTACTCCTGATGTGGGTAACAACTGCACCTATATTCAATTGTTGCAGTTAAGAATAAATATATTTTGCCTCTGATTCTGTGGACTTTAGAGTTTAGAGAGAGAGATATACCCTAACGGAATAGGAACTGCCATCACCAAATAAATGTACTTTATATGTTGTGTGTGTTATGGTTATGATAGGAAGGCTTGGGACGGGTCCCAAGCCTTCCGATCATAATACATCCTATTAAATTCCATCCCATTCTATCCATATTCATTTTATTCAATAATTACGAGTAGGTATAATGGCATAATAAGTGTGGAGGAATAAGACCTTTAAGGGTCTAATCACAAGCGCCCTTGTTAGACGTTGACTATCTTTCCTTTGAGTTTGTAACATACGATTACATATTTAATTTTTCCTTAGGTACATTTCACAGTCATTTCTAAATAATGAAGAAGAATATAAACTTTCTTTCGAAGCTTTCGAAGGCATCGAGAGGCCGTTCGGTATGGCTGCAAAGGTACAGCTACGTCGACGGGCATAAAGGATCGCCGGGCAATGGAAGATATGGAAGATTTACAAAATTCATCTGTTTACCAAGATACCAAATTCGTGGAATATCGTGAAAATTGGCAACAATACTCATTTATTGCATAATTGTCACGACAAGTCCATTATTTATTTAGATATTGAAATTTAAAATTATGTTGATAATAATATTAACATTTATCTATACTAATATAATAAGAGGTAAAATTGTGTGTTTGTGAGGTATATTGGGGGTAATCTCTGGAACTACTGAACCGATTTCAAAAACACTTTCACCAATAGGAAGCTATATTATCCGTGTCTAATATAGGCTAAATTTTATTTTGAAATTCTGAAGAAAAAAATTTTGAAAAAAAAAAAAATATAAACCGAAGCGAACCGAGTTCGGGTCGCTAGTTCTATGATAAACAAGATCCATATTTGTCAGTATCGATTTACAGACTATGTTAGTAAATTACCTAATCCAAATAGTATAGACGCGCATCTCTTTGCGCATTACATCATAAAAAATATATGTACGCTCCTCGACAAAGTAGGCAGCCTCAATAGCATCCTAAACATTTTTTTTAATCATAGAAAAAGGCAGCAGCATACAGTCCACCTGATGGTAAATGGATACTGTCGTCCATAGACATACGCGGTACATGCCAACATTAGTCCAGAATGACAAACGCTGGCACGCCCTCGGATACGCTGACCACCTTTGCAGATTAAGGAATGGATTGGGAGAAAGGGTCGGTAAAGTGGGGAGGGATGGGATGGGATGGGAACGGGCTCTGGCATATCTCACTCAATACCGAAACTGGTTTTTTTTATGTACGAAGGCGGCAGACGAGCATACAGTCCACCTGATGGTAAGTGGATACTGTCGCTCATAGACATCCGCGATACATGCCAACATTAGTCCAAAATGACAAATGTTAGCAGGCCCCCGGATGCGCTGCCTACCTTTGGAGATATAGGAATGGATTTGGAGAAAGGGTTGGGAAAATGTTCAGGGATAGGATGGGATGGGAATGGGCACTGGCACATCTCACTCACTACCGAAACACATACGTATATTGGGGAAATACGATAAAGTGGGAAATGCAGTACATTTCAAGGTAGTCTTCTGTGAGAATGGCCGGTCGTTTGCGCCCAACGGCTGTGAGAATGCATCGTGCACTCTTATGACCGCTGAACCCCGATCGATTTCTGCCTGATATACGAATTTATATCAATTGATATATGCTGATTGATGTACAGAGTTGTTAAATTTAGATTAAAATCTTCAAATATAAGTTTCGTCATATACTAAAATTGATGGATAGTTAGAAGGCAGGTCGACAAGCCATCGCTTCAGCCCCAGCTTAAACACTAGCGGGCTTGAAGCATTGGTTACATTTTCAGGTAGGTGGTTGAATATTGTTGGATCTAAAACATGAATCAACCTGTTGAACTTAATTAAAGATCGCTTAACGGCCGCTAACAACTTGCGTTCCGCGTATTTTAGCTGTGACTATCACCTAATTTTCTGAAAATACTTAAATTCGCTGGAACATAAATAGCTATTACATAGAAAAACACAAATCTTAACACCTTCCCAAATCAAAAAAACGAAAATTATACAAAAAACATTTATGACGTAAACCATTTGGAATTAATTTGTAGGACGTGTGGAGTAACTTCTGGCTTGTAATCCCGGGACCGGCCGCAATCGTCCCGCATACCTTTGTAAGTCCCGGCTTAGTCCCGGCCGCGATCCCGGTCCCAGCTCCTAATCTCACAAATTACACTCACGTGCACAACTCCGGCTTTAGTTTAGTGCCGCGTTATCAAATTAAAACTTAACTAGTTGCTTGATGTTACATATGTTATCGTGTTTTTGTTGCTAAGTCCTTACTTGTGCGAGAACTTTGTTCTACAAAGCAGTTTATTGAATAATATAATAATTTATTTAAACATTACATAAGTCACAGTTATACAAAAACAAGGTATCTAATCCCTAGCCCTCACACTGGGATTCTGTGTAGTGAGGACTTAGACATATAGTTCATTCCACTCTAACAGTTTTGACATACATGTTATATTTATGTTAACATATATATGATTATAATGATTAATAACAATTTAGAGATGAGTATCAATATGTTGATAGACAGAGGATTTACGCTTTTGAGATGTGGTGCTGTGGACATATGCTCAGGATACCATCGACGTCCCACTGTGTTCACGAATGTGTTTACCTTAATAAAAATGAATACCGAACAGAAACTGTCATCTGCATGCCTACGCCGCATGCTTCAATACTTTGGCCATACAGGCCTTTCAAATACTTTCAATATTCAATACTTTCAATACAGGCCCAGAAAATCTAGAAAAGTTGCTGATAACGGGCAAAGGAAAAGGCAAGAGACAAAGAGGGCGAAGCCCTAGGCGATGCGCTGACCAAGTAGCCAATACTCTCAATGTTCGCAATGGACAAGGCGCTCCATGACGCAAGATTACTACGGTAAGGGCGGGAGCACGCTGAAATCCCACAGGGACACAAGTTTTATAACTAGGTATACTTCCAGGCAACCTTTACCAGTCAAGTTACCTCCCCCTCACAGAACACAACCATAGAATGTACAACATATCCCACTTTATCTTAGCCCCTCGATGCAATGTATCATATTTCGGTAGTTAATGTGATAATCCCAGAGCCCATTCAAATACCATCCCGCCCATCCTCTTTTTTCAAAAATATTCTCCAAATCTATGCATCTGGGGTCGTGCCAATTATTGGCATTCTGGACTGATGGTAGCATGTTTCGTCATAATTGTTAAAAATATGAATCTATCGACAAACACAAGAATATCCATAAATGTGCGAAAAACCGTACCTAGTAAAAAGTAGAGCGAAACGCACCTTTTATTATTTAATTGTATAATATAATGGCTTTTCGCAAAGTAACGTCTGATTCCATACATTATACTAAGTAACGTCTGATTCCATACATTATACTAAGTACTACTTCAAGAAGTACCTAATACTAGCTATTACTCCTTGGAGATACGAAAGTATCATCAATATTAATAAAACTCTGAAGCTGCGGCTCATAGTGACTGCTTCCAAAAACGCGCTGTCACTGCCTTCGCGAAATTTGACAAGTAATAATCCGGCCCGTCGACGAGTTGATTACGTTATTTTGTTAATTAATTACCAAATTAATTACTTTAATCGACCTCCCACCTCCCCCCATACCACGCGCCAACACTCCACTGTTGATTTGAGTGCACGGTAATAAATTGACAAATTTACCAACACTTAACATCGACAGGTTTAGATTTTCTTCTCCTATGTATTCCGGGATGATTCGACCTATGAAGGGATGTTTTATGTTTCCATAAATCGATCTTTTACTCCAAGTCTTTAAAATGAATATCGATTTAATTCAGAATACCAATCAGTAGCAGAAGGAAGCCTATATTTATGTAACTCTTCGGATGGTGAGCGTTTCTTAACTGCCTGTGGGAGTGGAGTCGTAGACAATTAGGACATCATGCCGTTAGATGGAGTTAAAAAGGTTCAGCTGGTATTTCAGAGCATCTGCCCAGAAGCGTGAGCAGTTTTAAAGATTAGCGAATCTAAAAGAAATAAGATACCCGATTATTCGTTACGCACGATGTTACTGATAGATTGCATTAAACTATTGCAGATTGTTAACACGACTCGTTTATATATTTATGTTAACCTCTTCAAAGTTAATGAGAGTTTTCTAACCGTCGGGGGTCTTGTGAAAATTGGGGGGTCTCTCTAGAAGCTACAGAACCCAAAACGGTAGTTATACAATTTGTTGTCGTATATTTGTCTGTATGTCAGTTTGTTTGAGCATCACGTGAAAACTACTGAACGGATTTTGATCTGGTTCTCACTAATGTATAGCGAAGTATCCAGAAGGAAAACTGGTATATATATATATATATGGATATGTGTTATCTTCATATAACACAAGGAAGTTGAGTTATAGAAGAAAATAAAAAAAATACTTATAATAGAGAATTACTGGAAACTATTGGATGGATTTTCATCCGTGAAATCCATCATTTCGGTTCTTTTACATGTGTTGCAGATCTTTTACAGTTGCTTATATTACGCGAGCGAAACCGCGAGCAGAAGCTATACATAATATTTACGAAATTTACTAGATTTATTTACACATATAATATGTTAATACATCCAGCCAATTTCGTAAAATTTTCCTATACGTATAGAACTGACACATTTTTTCCATATAGCAGATGCAAAGCAATCTCTGAGAAAATTAAACAGATCTGGTTTTGACATTTGTAACTTACTTCGTTCAAACTGCACCCGGTGACTGAATTGCAATGAAGTAGGTTAGCGGTTAAATTAGAACTAACTGTAAAGGGAATACCGGGTATTCAGCAGATAGTTCGTTGTTCGCTTACACCGTTATTGGAACAAGTTCTAACTATTAATCAGTTAAAGTTATTCAACAGAAAGAAAGCTAGGCAAGTACTTCTAACAGATTTAGAAATATACGTACATATCGTGGGAGAGTTAAAGGTCATTGCGATTTGACGAGTCCACTCTTTTTAGGGTTTAGTAAGGCCCCACGATTTTAATGGTCAAGAAACCATGGTTCGCCAAAGAACTACAGTCACTCACATAGCTTATAGAATCAGTATGCTGAAGTAGCAATTGGGGATGGGGTAAATTCTTTAATAATACCCTATTCAATATTTTTTCGAAAGAATTAGACAACATTTCGTGTGCGTTTTTTATCTGGACAAGTGGCTAGGATATTATAGTAAAAAATGTGACATATAACCGAAGACGATAGTTACGGCTGTATGGATTGCTACCTTTGCCATATTGTATAAAAAAAGTATCACATCATCAGTATCACAAATCAAAATAAACTTCACTGTCATCTGTCATCGAGCTAAACAAACGAAAACATAACCTCTATTTGTGGCAATTATCTCTTTGTTGTGAACTGACTGCGGTTTATCGTCTTTCTTTCTGAGCTTGAATTTCTGGTTATTTACGAGAATGTTGCAGTCAAAAGTGCACATGCATGTTGCTGCTCCATTTTTACGGGTAAATTCCACTAATTTGGATAAAATTGATACATGTATGATTGTAGAGTACACGAAGACTAGGGACAAGTCTATCCATGCAACCGCTACTGTGACATGACGTGTTATAACTCTGTGATTATCATCTTTCTAACACTGCCACTTTGTGGTTCAATCCATATTGATCTACACTATATATAAATACACAAAAATCAGGGTCTTAGACAAATGGTCATATTTGCGGCAGAACCGGCAGCCGTTAGGATCTGAAACAAAGAGATTCGCCAAAGAACTAATGTTACCCAGTTTATAGGAACTGTGAAAATATTTTATTAACAACCCTATCTAATTTTTTGACTAAGCAACGGTTTCTTATTATTTATTACAAGCTGTACCCCTGACTTCGTACGAGTGGAATTTTAGTTTTTAAAATCTAAATTGGGATATCTTTTCTTCCCGTCCGCCGATTTCGATGAAACAAAGCCTATTCGAAGCGCCAAGCTAAGTTTAATTAATCTGTGGAATCCTCATGGAAATTCGTTAAGTAGTTTTGTAGATGGGCGTATTAGAACAGATACACAGACAAAAATAATTCAAAATCGTCTTTCTGCAGTCTGATACTCTTCCTTTATCGCCCTCAATCAGTTTTTGGTAAATATATACAATGTACAGTTTACGCTGGTTCTACAGTTTTATTATAAGTATAATTCAAAATAGATAAATTCTGTATATATTTTGAATTATGTATATCTAGCGTTAGAGAGACAAGAGTAAAACAATCAACGAACTCTGCGCACCGCAAAATCTTTTTTGAGTTAATTTTTTTTCTAACTTTAATTGGTTGAGATGTTATACTGAACGTGGTTTAATTAAAGCCCGACAACACGGGACGTGAGCGCAATACGAATCGTTCAAAAGTAATTATTTTTAAACATCCTCGTTGTTGCTAATCTGCATCGTCTAAATTACTCGCCGCAGTTGTCACGACTTGTACGAAACGACTTTATCTGAATTTTTGTATAATTTTCCTGTTTTATATTTTAAAAGGAAAATGTTCTGAGCTGTTTGTAACCTGCCTTATCTATGTAACTCGTGCTTTCTTTTTAATTATCTTTATTTTTATTGTTTTGATCCTAACTAATATTATAGTATTTATCACATCTCTGGGCCGGCGCACCGAAATACCCTTTAGACCCATTTGACTCCATCCATCGACGTGCTGTTCGTATTGTCGACGATCCCACTCTCACGGGCGGTTTAGAATCCCTCAGCAGTCGGAGAGACGTTGCGTCTCTCTGTGTGTTCTACCGCCTGTACAATGGGGAATGCTCTGAAGAATTGTTCAACATAATTCCTACCTCGGGTTTCTACAACTGCACCTCCCGTCACAGAAGTGCGGTCCATCCGCATTTCCTCGATACGGAGGTGTCGCGTACCGTTCGGTCCAAAAATTATTTTATATCGCGAACACGTAGGATGTGGAACGAACTGCCTCAAGAGGTCTTCCCATTAAGCCACGACATGGGGTTCTTCATGAGAGCTGTGAATAGGATTTTGCAAGGTGTAATGTTTGTTGCAATAGCTCACATTTGTACTCTGTATTTTATACTATGTATTTTTATATCTGTATTCTAATTCAATATTTTTAACCTCTGTAACACATTACCTATCTATACAAATAATAGCACTGGCTGGAAACTGTTTGAGATCATAGTCTGTAATTCAAAAATTCATAAATCCATCGAATTCTGTCAAGAAAAAGAAGACTGAAAAATCTAAGGCCCCGCACAGTCAGTTTTTGTTTTGGAAGCGATCAGGGAAGACGTATTGGAAAAAGTCACACGCCTGTTCCGGGGACTGAGCTATCCTGGACATCACATCTGGGCGACTACTCTCCTCGACTGCCGCAGCTCTGGTACGTCGCTCTTTGGGCGCTGGTGCTCTACCCGGGCGCTGCTTCTTGCGTCTGGCCGCTATCGCCCCGTCCGACCGCTGTTTCCAGTCGGCGGTAGTGCCCGCTCTACATCACTCTGGGCGAGCGCTCTGCTATGCGCCGCCTCTACTACATCCTGACCGTGAGTTTTTGGTGCTCGTGAACTAGAAACAGACACTTACAGACTCTTTGTTTAATTACCATACTAAGTTTCCTCTTTCTAAAATTTTGTATTAGGTTTTCAATTATATAAATTATAAGGAGCTATTGAAACAAATCCTACCTCTTTCCACTCTAGTAGAAGTTGATTACCCCCTTTTAGTTATATCTAGTAGGGTAACACGACAGTTTGGCGCCCAACGTGGGGCACGAACCCACGACCCTGAGATTAAGAGTCTCATGCTCTACCGACTGAGCTAGCCGGGCGCCGCTTCTTGCGTCTGGCCACTATCGACCCGTCCGACCGCTGTTTCCAGTCGGCGGTAGTGCCCGCTCTACATCACTCTGGGCGAGCGCTCTGCTAAGCGCCGCCTCTACTACATCCTGACCGTGAGTTTTTGGTGCTCGTGAACTAGAAACAGACACTTACAGACTCTTTGTTTAATTACCATACTAAGTTTCCTCTTTCTAAAATTTTGTATTAGGTTTTCAATTATATAAATTATAAGGAGCTATTGGAACAAATCCCACCTCTTTCCACTCTAGTAGAAGTTGATTACCCCCTTTTAGTTATATCTAGTAGGGTAACACGACAAAGGTCGGCGGCGCGCCCGCATGCCCACTGGTGTTGCAGGTGTCCATGGGCGGCGGTAACACTTACCATCACGTGGGACCGCTTGCTCGTCCGCCCTCTTATCTATAAAAAAAAACCACAATAACTATTAATAATTATAAAGTAACTAGAAATCAATCAACTTTTGCACTTATAAATGCGAAACTTGATTGATCTGATTGTTTACCAATTAGTTACTAAACAACAATACGTAACTGCAATAATTCAATAATTCAACGAATCATTGCCAAATTCGGAACAGGGACTACCGTAAAATATACTGTATTTCCCACTTTATCCCATTAAATAGGAATACGTGTTTCGGTAGTGAGATATGCCAGAGCCCATTCTCATTCCGTCTTATCCTACGTCTCCCGATTTTCCCAAAACAAATCTTCAAAGGTAGACAGAGCATCTGGTGACGTAACAATGTTGATAAATTTTAGATCGATGCTGGCATCACGGAGTAACAGTATCCACAACAAGCATCCACCAGCATCCATCTTTCTGTAGAAAAAAACTTTGTATGATTTAGTGCACTCCATAAATGCTTGCCAGTTAGAGGAGAGCTTAGAAACAAAAAGGTGACATAGAAGGGAACGTAAGGTGACAATTGTAAGTTTAGAAAAAGTAAGATTTTTTTGTTTTCATTCTTAGTTACAAAACGAAATTATTATCTATGGGTATTTTTGAAAAGTTTCAATGCAATAATTTTCTGTTTAAAAATGTTGTCGACAATCTATCTAGGTATACTAATATAATAAAGGGGTAAAATTGTGTGTTTGTATGTTGGGGGTAATCTCTGGAACTACTGAACCGATTTCAAAAATTCTTTCACAAATAGGAAGCTACATTATCCGTGTCTAATATAAGCCATATTTTATTTAGATAATTTAAAAAAAAAATTGAAAGTAAAAAATAACTTATAAACCGAAATTGTATGTTTTTACCCAATGATAGTAAGTAAGAATGAAAATGTAAAGATATTTTCCTGAGCCCGCAAATATTACCTTCTATCCCTCAGTTGGGATAATCAATGATAAATAGAAAGGAAAGTCAAAAGAAACTTCACATTATTTCGTAACAAGAAATGTCCTTATTCAACGAAGCCGATAACACTTACTTTAAGTCATTGTGTTCAAAGGATTCCACGCGATCTCCTTTATCTAAGGATTCAGTAGAACTACGTAATATTGAGAGCAATAAAGTTCTTGTGTGAACTTCTTTTAGCGACGCCATTTGTAGTGCCACAATATATGGAAGAGCCGTATAGAAACTCCACAGAAAAGTAAAAATGAAATGTATGTGTGAAATGTAATACACACACATATACATTTGTATATTTGTGTGTAAATTGATGAAAGAAACATTCAAGACGTGCAGAATGCAATGCGTAAATAAATAAAATATATGATATTTATACAATTGAACGTAATATGGTAGCCGTTTTTAAAGCACTAAAAATACTGCAATTTCTCAATTAGTGCATTCTGCCGGTTGCCAAGAACGGTATCGAAACGTGGAATCTGATGGTAGGCCTTATCCGCAAGTTTAAAAGGATCTGAAGTGAAGGAATTTATAACCGGATAAAGGTTACAAAGCATAGCTCAAAGAATCAGTAAGTTGTAGAGATAGGCCATCTTTATCGCAAAACCGATAATCGATGGGGTAAATGAATTCTCTAATGGAAACTACCTACCAGGAGACAGTGCGAGACTCCCTACCAGGAAACAGCGTGATACTACCTACCTGGAGACAGCGTGAGACTAGTTATCAGGAGACAGTTTGAACCTACTTACCAGGAGACAGTGTGCAGTCAGCGTGAAACACCCTCCAGACAGATAAAATGATGAACTAAATAAAAATGCCGGTAGTGGCTGAATGACGGTAGTGCCTGGATTTAGAGGAAAAGGGTGCACGGTGCAATCCAATAGCCGCTGGGCGCATTCAACTGGCCTCATTATCCTTTTCCTATCGACTACTTTGAAATTACTGCATTTCTCACTTTATCCTATATCCTCAATGTAAGTATTTTTCGGTAGCGAGTGAAATATGCCAGAGCCCAATTCCATCCCATCCTATCCCTTCCCATTTTCCCAACTCTTTCGCCTAATCCATTTCTCAAGGTAGGCAGCGCATACGGGGCCGTGCAAATGTTTGTCATTTTGGACTGATGTAGGCATGTATCGCGCATGTCTATGGACGACAGTATCCACTTACCATCAGGTGGACTGTATGCTCGTTTGCTGCCTTCTTTTCATAAAAAAATTAAAAAATGAATAGGGCGGAAGATGATGTGTAGCCAGCCGCAGCGGGAGTCTATAACCAGCAGTGAAGAGACGTACCCTGATGGCATGTTATGGTATGTTAGCTAAATATGTTAAGAGATTTATTTAAGCTATGCGTCTACGCGTATACGTCGCCTTTATAAATAAAGAAGAAAGAAAGAAAACGTTTTATTTGAAGCAACACAACACACAGACAGAGCTAATACCAAACAAAATAATTATTACATAAATGCTGTATTACCAAGTCAATCTTTGACTGTGCCTTTAGGGAGAATAGCATTTAGTGCCTTTTAAGGAGATTTAATACCGATTCTTCTACTTATTGTGGTAGTTCTTTGCGACTGTCTCGTTAGTGCTCGAAAACTGGTTACATAAGTACTGTTCCGCTACGGATTATTTTTAATGACGACGAATAAGTAAATGGATGAAATTTTACTCTGTGTACCGCATACCGTGATTTTGTATACTATGAGAAAATGCTTCGACGGTTCCCTATATAAACAGAATGTATTTTACGAAAACATTCATATTTTATTTTCACACACTGCAATCTTGGCTTCGAATTTTGCAAGAAAACTCGCTATATCTCCGCTAATAGGGACCAGTAGAAGTTAAATATGTAATTAACATAGTTTACTGGTATATTGTATGTTTTTAAAATGAAATATATTTGTTACGTATCTGTTTCTAGTAATTATAATGTGTATACCATATACTTACTTACTCAATAATACTACCTACCAGTGTATATGTCTCTCCACTGCTGGATATAGACCTTTCTCAAGGGTCGCCATCACATACGATAATCCGCTCTTCTCATGCAGTCTCTACAACTTCCTTCAAATCTTCGGTTCAGTTCACCTGGCCAGAGGTCATTCAATGCTATGATTCTCGCGGTCTCCATTTGAGGTATCGTCTACCCATTGTTTATCGGTCCTGCCTTAAAAATGATCTGATCATTTCAGCCTACTGATTTTTTATGTGTATGACCTTTGGTTCTTTTACGAATTTCCTCGTTTCTCAGCAAGAAGCACTGATTGAAGACTTTCGACAAAGTAAAAATATAATTCAATAATCAAAGTATGATGTAATTTGGACAAATATAAGCCAATTTTCTCAAGGGATGAGAGAAGTTTTGCAATATTTTTATATTAAGACCACGTGGTATAAACTTTATGACCTGATCTTTTCGAGTGTTGACACTGCACTTCATACTCACACAAACGATGTACTTCTGTTAATATCTGTCCCTAAATAGGTCTCCATTACACATATTATTAATATGAGAGTCCGCGTAGTTCTATTTTAGTCGGGTTACCTCATTGGAGCACGATTGGGCGCATTTGTGGACGTAACCACTTATTGGCGCACACACTGTCTCTTGGACCTTGAACAAATATAGGAAAAATGGAGAATCGCTTCACAATCATACTGTCATATATCTCGATCAATCTTCGTTGAAAATAGAGGGCTTAACGCTGAGGAATAAGGTTTGATTTCGCTTAAAAAATGAGTTAATAATGAAAGAAAGATTGGCAAAGTTTGTTGACATGGCCGACTTGACGCGTAATCTCTTTTCGAGTATTCATTTTGCCTATTCTCCGATCGAGTGGGTGATAAAATGAAAGTTGGTTTCTTTTTTATCAGTTTTACTCGACTCCCTTTGTGTAAGGTTGTGTGTGTGTGTGTGAGAGAGAGATAAAAAGATGAGGGTTGAGGAAAGAAAACTTCTGGACTTTATTCAGTCGATTGTGAAATTACTGCTTGCACTTTGAATTTCGGTAGAGGAAGCAGATTTTATTTGATAATTACGTGTATTTATCGCTGTATAAATTATAAAGAGAAAATATATCAAGCCAACATCAAGCCGAGACCGCTGTAATTGGAAACCTAAAATTTCGACAATGCCTTTCTTTTTACAGTTTAAATACTCACTTTACATACTAAGGGATTTCTCGAAATTAAACCCCCAAAGAAATGAGAAAGGGTGTCAATATTTGTAGAAAAAAAATGTCCTATTAACCTAAAATTTATTATAAGTTATAAATATTCACAATGAAGATAACTAAACACGTGTCTTACCGTTTTTAATGTCAGGGGGGCTAAAATACAGGGTACCAAATTTTGTATGGATTCACATTAAACGCGATTAAATTCACGCGAGCGAAGCCGCGGGCATCATCTAGTACCTTTATAAAACATACAGGAAATTGAACTCACTCATTAGAATAACTCCAAACAGCATCCTACACAATATTTACCAGAAAGGCAAATTTATATTTCACTTACAAACTACCCACCTCTAAATCGAATATCACCCTCTATTTAATGTGAAATCGAATGCACAACGACGTCTAAAATATTGCGTACCGACGTTCCCTTTGATCTGGTATCTACTTCACTCGAATCCCGGAATTATTATTCAAAGGTCCGGGTCCAAATCTCCGGGTTGGCGAGCCCTACGAAATAAGGAGTTTACTTCGACATGTGTTTCTGATGGCCGGCTCGATCTCAATAGGAATATTTTATACAGGAGTTAGAATACTTCACGGGACTTATTTCCAGCGGATATTTTTATTTTAGGTACTCTTGAACAAAAAAACGGTCAAGTATCGTAGAGGTTGCCATTTTTAAATTTCAGATAATTTCAGTTGGCAGTTGGCTCAGTTGGAATGAATACAACCGCCTCATGTCAGTAATTTATTTATGATTAAATCGAGTACAAATAAACAACACCTAGCAAGGTGTTTTTTTTAATATTTTTGTTGTAGCGTTTTAGAGATATCTACAAACATCAGCAGTACTGATAGAGAAGGCTTTGTTGTACTTGTATCGGCCTATAACGTCCCACTAGGGCACAGGCCTCCCCTAGTAAATCACTGAATAATCACTTCGGGCCGTAATCCACCACGCGGATCACATACTCAAGATTTTTTTTTATTTCCTTAGCACGCGTTTTTCCTCGCCATGTTTTCTTCTCACCGCCGAGCTAGTCTATTTTTTTTTTAAATCCGTACTTAACTCAGCGGCACGGGGCGAGGATTTGAACTCACGATCACAAGAATGTGAGTCGAGTGTAGACACCCATAGGCTATCATGTGGTTACGGATTGAAAATTAGACAGCAGAATGAATCAAAGAGTTTTAAGGAAATTTGAGTGGAGGTTTAAGAGTTTTCATTAGCGGCCAGTTCTTAGGGATAAATCCCTAAGTTCGTTAAAGGACAATATTCTAAAGTGTATTGTTACAATCTTAACTAATACTAAACCAGTACATCTCAAAATAAATTGGTAGACTTTTTTTTTAAATAAGAAGATGGCCGGTAGCAGCATACAGCCCACTTGATAGTAAGTGGATACTGTCGCCCATGGACACCCGCGATACATGCGAACTTCAATTCAGAATAACAAGAGCTGGCACGCCCCCGATTTAAGTTTTTTTCAGTCAACTCGTGCCCACGGCTGTTGTAACCCGTGGCGAAACGCCGAATAGGAATAAAAGGTAAACGCGTTTTACCTTTATTATACGCGTTCAGACCCGATTTAGAATATAAAATGTGTACAAAACGAGAAAGTTTAAAAAGTTATACATTTCGAAATGTTCAGATATTTTTACCTTGCGAAGATTTCTTCGTAGATAGCTAAATAAACGAGTTCATTGTCGGTCATCAGAATTCCTGTAGAAACTCTTATTAACAAACATGAACTTTATCGCCACCACGATAAGGTTTAAATCTCAGAATCACGCCTATCGGGTATCACACGTCGCGCATCTCAGCTAATTAAGCAAATTTGTTTAATAAATTGATGCGAGACATGTCTTGGCAAATTGTTTTCTCGAGATTGTTCCTTGTGTGGAGGGGGATCGTTGAATTAATTAAAGAAGGAATGGGGTGTTCCTGTGTTTGTGGGTTATAATCGTATCGTTATTGCAGTATTTTGGTTTAAGAACTTTGTTTCACAAAGAATATAACAATATTCGCTTAACTGAGAATTACAATATACGACGTGTCACTGCAAAGACGCAGAAGAAAATATACTGCTCAGTATTGGGATAAAATCGATTCCACCAGATTTTACAGTAGGTCTTTTTTTTCATAACTTATTGTTCATTTCTAGTAAAACTTTTCTTCTACGCGCAGTTGCATTCTACGTGCGTCGCCCTCGCTTCGCCGCCTAGTTGCCCGATCATTGGCCCTGTACTGAGTATTGAGCGTTACATGTTTGTAAATTTTAAATTATTCCCTAAATAATTTCTTTTTTTGCTAGAACGTTCTTATATATTTCTTATTTATCAAATGTGTTGATACGTCAACGAATTTGAAATATATAAGAACGTTGCATGTATTACGGGAGACGCTGTAGGTATATAATGTTATATTTTTTTTCTAAAATAACAAGGTTTTGGCAAATATGTATGAAAAAATAACTATAGACTCAAAAAACTATAATTTCAATAAAAAAAAAACAATATTTTTAATGTGTGGTTTTAACAATCATTACATGCGGTTACAAAAAGTATAGTATTATACTTGGACGTGACTAATAAAATTAGGTACACGTCAAAATGAAAATGAAAAATTTGTTTAAGATAATTTATTAAAAAATACATCCAATTATTTTAAGGAAAATAACTTTTAGTATAAAATATTATATACTGTTAGAAAACCGACTATGTTCCTTTTTTCCCGCCTGGTCCTGTTGCGCCAAACTTGGCAACACCGACAGTTCGATGTCTGTCCGCGAGTGCGCTCGTTACGCTTACACTCGATAAATGAACTAAAATCAAAAATAGCGGTGTCTGTGTAGTGAGTTTATTACCGAACCAGCTCATAACCCACATCGAGATGCCCCGGGGCTGGAGACCAGCATTCACAATCCTGTGAGTACTTACCTCTTTCCTTTAGCATAGTCGGGAATTTGTGGGGTAGTTTCAGAAACCTAGTTTATGGTATGCAACAGGATGTAAAACTGACATCATATTTCTTTTAATGGCAATTTGAAATGTATTGATTAATTAATTAACTAATGTTCCATAATAATTTGTTGGGTAGTTTCAAAAACCTAGTTTATGCAATATATACTAATAATTTCTTTATACAATATTTTAAAGTACAATATCATGCTGTATTTATCAGTTTGTCTGCGTGCGTTAGCTTTAGAACTGTAAATAAAGTAACAACGATTCGAATGCGAACTTATTTGATACATCACGGGAATGGCAGTGATGAATGCGGCAACTTCCACTTATATTTCAGAAAGGAATGTTTGGCGCAAATCACAGGCAGTAGCTTTTACTGGAAACTAATTTCTATGTCGGTGACACAATAGTAGGTGTGTACTATCACCGCCGTATGATGATACGGTGTATGTGTATTGTATCGGCCTATAACATCCCACTACAGGGCACAGACCTGTCCTAGTAAATCAATAGGATGTTTCGGGTCAGTGCGAATTGGTGGATTGGTGGTTCAATACGAATTAATGATGTTACGCATGCTCCAGTTTTTTTTAATGATTGGGCACGGGAGATTCTTCTCGATACTGATTATTAAAAAAAATACTTAGACCAATCAGAACCCAGTAACTCATAAATCTAACACTTCAGTTTACAAGTCTGTAATGTAGGCAGATAGTAAAATTAAGACCATGACCATAGTGGTCGACGACCACCATGTTTTAACGACCATCATTAGATTTGGATCAAATATCTGACAATATTTGATTTTTCAAGTGCACTCGGGCAATTCACCTGTATGATTTTCTTCTATTTAAAATTTCACCGGAGATGAACGGATTAATCTCCGGAACCCAGATAATTGTGGTATATAACGATAAAAAGTTCCATCTAGGTACAATACACAATGTGCAGATTTAAAACTCCCCGCTTTCCACTTGCACCGAAGCAAAGTCCTTACAAAGTAACAAGAAAGGCGCAGCCCTGTCGGCTTTGTGTTTGTTGTAACTTGCCGAAACAAAATGTATTTGTTACAGGTTTGTACCCTGATATTAAAAAACTGAACATTTCATTGAAATATTTTTTCGGTATTCAATATCACTCTATCACGCCCTACTGCAAGGCACACAGGCTTCCCGTTGCGATCACAATGGGTTTTTGAGATAATTCGAAGGACCATTTCCTTGACCTCCACATGATCCTGATAACCTTGCGTTTATTCAAAACGCGACTTAAGCAATCCTTCTTGGTTCTTAACAAATTTTTTTTTTCAATCCTTTTTGACGTCGCGACAGCCTATGGGGTATCTATACTCGACTCACATTCGTGTGATAGTGAGTTCAAATCCTCGGCCCGTACCATTGAGTTTCTACTTAGGTACGGATTTTAAAAAAAATGTCACTGGCTCGTGAGGAAACCGCATGCTCCAGCAATAAAAAAAAATCTGGAGTACCTATGTGGAATATTCCAGAAAGAGAACTCATTTGAGCTGTAGAGTTTAAAACATAATTTATTTGGAATTCTAATTCCAAATTGAAAAAAAATAAAAATGTTGTATTCACTTTTTTATTGCTTTTCGCGCGTTTTTCTTTGCAACAATTGAATTCGAACGAGGAAATTTTCTTGCAATGTTATACGATTTTAAAACTGGTCTTAATGAAAGCGAGTGTAAAGATAGATTAGTATCAGATTTTTGGGACCTCGCACCGTCCCGTACAACAATTTTTAGATGGCTTTCTCATTTTAAACGAGGACATTTTTTCTTGACAGATGATGCAAGAAGTGACTGTCCTGCGACTTCTGTAACGAATGAAAACATCGAGGCGGTAAAGAAAATGCTGCAAGAAAACCCAAAAACTACCTACATACAGATAGAGGAGACACTTAAGATTTCATCTCCGGTGATTCTTGAAATTTTACGCCAACACCTTCACGTCAAGAAGCTCTGTTCGTGTTGGGTACCTTATTCACCGACTGCTGAACGAAAACAAGCTCGAGTGACATGGTGCAGGGAAATGATTGTAGAATTCGAAAATGGAGAGGGACGAAATATATTTAATATATATATATATATATTTCTGGAGATAAGAGTTGGATCGACTTTTATGATCTTATCTGGAGTATGACCCACTAACTAAGCGATAAATAATCAACGGTTTGGGTGTTTCTAGACGAAGATTTAGCTCCGTGCGACTTCGTTCTTTTTCCAAAAGTGAAGTTTGGCCTCCGTGGCATTCTTTTCAACAGCCCTGAGGATGCTCGGAATACTTTTATAACAGCTGTGATGACGTCGCTAAAGAAGAGTATCAGCAATGCTTTAAATCTCGGTTTAGACGAATGAATCGCTGTATACAGACTAATGTAGAGTATTTTGAGAAGTTGTAATAAAAATTTGTGTTGTAACGCAACTATCTTTTTGTATCTCAAAATTGATTACTTACCCCACGTACCATTTCCTCGTTATGTATAAAGATACTACGCGCTGAGAGAATTAAAAAAAAACACTGTATAATTGAGTCTGCTCCTAGGCGTAGAAATGTTCATTTCAGATAATAAATCACTTTTCTTTCAATAAAACAAATACACAATAATTATGGGGCCTAAAGTTGAAATTCTGAGAATTCGGAATTCTCAAATCGAAAATAATTATCAATGTTACCTTTCGCCGCCACTGAAGCAAATGAATGGTGAAATAAAACAAAATGTGTACAAAGCGAGGCATTCGCAACAATGGACCCTAACGATAATAATGATAGGAAATTGACAAAGATGTGAGCGGTGATCTCGGAATCGAACTGATGCGGATGGCGAGAGGGTGTGGTGCCAGTGGTAGCGGCCCAAAACTGATACATAAAACTGGGGACTGAGAGAATAATTCGATCCCTTTCCCTGATTGCATGTATTGAAAATACTAAAGGAATTACTGAATACTAAAATGCAAAACATGATCAACACAATAACATATTTTGTAATAACTGAGGTAAATAAATAATTTTAAAGTACCCACTAAGTACTTATGTGTAACTCGTATATTGTGACCATAAATTTGAAACCTTTCGACTAAACCTAAATGACATTTATCAATTACTTTATTAACTATGACATTCTAATTACAGGGACAAAGTAAAAGGGGAAGATAGTAACGTATCTTCTTCCTTTTAATTTGATCTAAGATTACCTATGAAATTATTTTTATTCTTCTAATTATTATTGCAGTTTTTTTCTAATGTTTACTGATTTTTTTTCCAGATATTTTACAAGCCAGAAATGGTAAATGTGTTGGCATAAACCACTTTTTTAAAATCGTCTCATCCACATTTATATAAAAAAGATTATTTGATTTGATTTGATTTACCATCATAAAGTCGACACAGTCTTTTTGCTGTTGGTTTAATTAATTTACTAATTTGAATTCACTAATTCCTGCATCTATCACCACATCCATTTTACCCACCTCATTTCACCCTATTCTCTCCTGTCTCATTGAGTATAATCCTTTTTTCAATAATTACACTCTTTACTCAATCTTTAAAAAGTATGAGAACCGAAGGCAGGAAGAACCTAGTAATACTACCCATTACCGTAATATTACCCTCCATCCTTCCCAACTCATCCCCGTGACCATAGATGATATAATCAAGCTGTAACGTAATCGATGTAATCAAGATTAAATTAAAGGGACGTAAATAATAATTAATATACGTGTTTTATGACAGCTAACAGTAAGACCATACAAAGAATCTACAAAATGTTCGGAGCGCGGTGCGCCCGTTTTGATTAATATTGGGATCCAGGTTTGAGAACACGAATAGAAATATATTTATTACCTTTTTAAATTAATAACATAACGCAAAGTAAATATTTGTCGAGTTCCCTCTGAAATTGTTTTCATCTTAATTAAATGTGTATTAAACTGAAGAATGATTATTTAAAAATATATAGCAAAGAGAATTGTCCATTTTCTACCTTACCCCTCATTTATATGCAGCCCACATCCACGGAAGTGAGCAGGGAAGTGGGTAGGGAAGTGGGCAGCGCGAGTATGTAAACACGTCCCTGGTGCTGACGCTGACAATGCCATTGACGCTGCCCTGCGCTCCCTTCGTTGGCGGTTTTTTGCGCGGCCTTCAAAAGCAGGGCAGCGTGAGCAGCAGGAAGTGTTTACATACTACCCAGTCGTTCACTTCTGCCCTCATAAAAAAAACAGCACAACCGATTTTTTTATCAACATTATTTGGAATATTAATAATTTGGAATATGTGTATCCACCAATCTGCACCGGGCCCGCGTGGTGGATTAAGGCCCGAAACCCCCCAGTGATTTACTAGAAAAAGCCTGTGCCCTCCAGTGGGACATTAAAATGCTGATACAAGTACAAGTATAGCCAACAGCCATATTTAGAAATATGATTTTTTGCCATTTGGTTAATAAAATACTGGTCACGAATTCTCCTTTGATGGGTACCTACTTAAAAACATAATATTACTTTCTGAGCATTCCACCTCTGAATACAATAGACATAGGTGCAGTAAGAAGCCATTATTCGTCGCCATCTGCTCCCGCTACCGTACTGTTGGCGACGAATTAAAGCATTCCTATCCCAAGATTCACAGTAATCACGGTAAAGGGTAAGTGAACTTAATAAAAAATCTCCAATTGTGAAATGCGTACACATAGTAAACAAGCAAATAACAAAATCCCTGAACGCATTCACATTTCCCGCTGGATAAATGACAATTACAATGACGTATAATTTGTTCTTTTTTTGGACATCTAGAAATATGTCAGTGCAGAAACTTTTGGAGCTCACTGGTAAGTAGAAGTAATAATCCATATAATTGACACAACTTTAGTAATGACTTTACTTCAATTCATAAATGCAATAAAATAAAATCAGCAGATACACAGATTGGCGCGATTATATAAACATACACTCTCACGCACTCACACACACACAAACAAACACGCATACGTTTTTTAAGACCCATTGATTGAGCACCCTAGAAATCATTTTCTACATAACTCTTATGTTAGTGTACTGATCATATCTTTATTATGCAATATCAGAACATCTAGGGTTGTTTGAGCAGTCTCATCTGTGATTTGTTTGAGATTAATAATTTTGCAGCTGTTTCTTCTCTTCTTCAATCATGTCCCCGCAATCGAAACGCCCCCTATTTCACTGAATGCTATGAAATATACTTTGATACTTCTGCCAAGAGCCAAGTAAGTATCACTGTAAGTTACTCACTGCAAGTAAGTAAGTAGTAAATGGAATTGACGAAACACTAAATAAGGTTTAATCCCGAAATAAGTATAGGTTAGTAGTTAATACAAGCTAATATAAGTTTAGTAATTAATTCGGGTGGTTAATACAACTACTGACATCAACTTTTTTACAGATAACTTACTGGTGTTTCACTTAGTGGTATGTGGTCGTCGCCGCTGGATTACTTGCCTCTTCAGCTAGTTCATGACCACGGCCGGTGCCATCTGTACTGAAATATTGAATACAAATTACAGATAAACAAAAGTATTAATTAAATATATGTGTTTAAGAACCCATTAAAAATGTGTTTAAAGATTAAATGAAGGCATTGTTTCCCTGATATAACATATCACTCAACCCCCGCCCACCCATACACACATATAGTGACATACATATATTAGAGTATTCAACACTATTCTATAATTAAAATTTAAAAATAACCTTCATATTTATTAAAAAAAATCAATGTTACCTGTTTATTTTGTAAGCTGTAACACAGGCTTGCCTAGTGCAGGGGATGTGCAGGGGCTGCAACAACGAATGTATCTTCGCCACCTTGTTTATATATGAATAATTTTTGAAAATGTATCTGTATATGCGAAATGTTATTATAATTATTTAAAAGAAAATGTTAAAAAATATAGCGCTATGATCAGTTGTATCAAGCATTTTATTTGATGTAAGGAATCGAAACAAACCGATAGAGCATCTATAAGTAATCGTAATCGATATTACGATCGTAACGAGGAGTAATCGTTTTAACACACTGAATGGACACTTCATTCCTCACAACATTAAAAAAACTTCTGCAGTATCTCAAATATATTAGTCTTCGCGCAAAAACTTGGGCTATTAAAACCGCGAAGAAAAAATTATCTTCCCGAATGTCTGAAAATAAATCACCACTATAGCCAGCTCTTTGGAGTCCATTTATCACACTCGAATAAGTGCTTCTATCTTAATACTCGATCGAAACTTTATACTGATGGTTAACGGTATTCGATTGTAACTTGGAAACAACAAAAATCCCACTTAAGCCCAGCCTTTCATAGTGCTATGTATAAATAAATATAAGTATCCTTTGCAAATCCCTTAAAAGCGAATCTACCATGAATCTACTAACTTCGAGGAGAGAGCTGACTCAGAGAGGGGTAGCTCCTGCTTACACACATTGCGACCATCACCCCATTAATATTGGCACAGCCTGAACGAAACCCTCACAAAAAGTTTGCTAAGACTCCAGAATACGATTCATCTAAATCTGAAGTTTCTAGGCTGTGGCGTAACCGCGAAGTGCCAGTTTGAAATGTGAACAGTGCTTAACAACAGTAATTTGGACAGTCGATATGTCGAAGGTGGCCTTTAAGACAGTTTGATTAGTTGAAAAGTTCTCCCCTTCCCTCAGGAATGTGCGGGGGGTGACGGTGGGGTGTTGCTAAGTGCGCTCGAATAAATCTCAGGAATTACTGGGATCAGGCGCACGCTGCAGGGGCTTGGGTGTTTCGAGATTCTCTCGCTGATACCTTTTGCTATTCACTTTGAAGATGGTCAGGAATTTTTATTAGTGATTTCTCATACGTTAGCGCGGGAGAAATGGAGCGCGAGAATTGAAAATCTGTCCAAAAAAGTTACACGAAATTGCCATGGTTTTCTCACAGTAAGGCGTCGCCTGGTTGCAACGAGTTACAACTAGCCGACCAATATCTCGAAAGAAGTTGTTTGGGGTCGCTTGAAAGTGTTCACACAACGTCGTGCAGTTGCACAGCTTAACAGCTACCGTAAGTAGCCCTTTTATCGTCCACTGTTGGACATGGATGGACCTCTTCATGCATCTTGTCTTGTACATGATGGATGTAAAGCCTGTAAAGCACGCTGGCCAAGCAGGTTGGCGAGTCTTTAGAGATGGCCAAGCTTTTAGAGATGGTGTAGTTCCTTAGGGCTTGTGGTAGCGACTATATTATTCCCAAGTCCTCTTATACGACACTCACGGGAAGAATATGGTGCCATTTTAAATCCGGCCGACACCATACGGTCAAAATTGACAACAGCTAGTAGCCATTTTTTAAATGGTTCTGGTATGTCGTAAACAGCTACTCCGTTTATCGGCCGTCAAGAACCTGTTATGTAATCGCCCTCAGAACAATAACGGCACTGTGAACGACACTTGACACCGCGCGACGTGATTTACTTGTTTATATAAAGTTATAAAGATTTATGGATAAACAGCGCTCTCAATAATCGAACAATGACGGCACTGTTTGCAATGACGTAATTCCCGCCAGCAGCTCCGAATGGCTCGGATTTCAAGACACTTCGTCTTAGACCTAGCATCGGTCAAGACGTGTATTTCTAGATTAGTTAGTTAGTATTTTAGTTTGTAATAATTTATAATGTAGACACTGTCTTAGACCTAGCATCGGTCAAGACGGGTAGTTTAGATTAGTATTTTAGTTTGTATTATCAAATGTAGAGACACTTCGTTTTAGACCTAGCATCGGTCAAGACGTATATTTTTAGAATAGCATTTTAGTTAGTAATATTATAAATTGTAATCTTAGTTTAATAAATAAAATCAAAAATTGATTTTTTATTAAATCCTCTGCTGTAGCCGCACATAACTAACCTGTCCGACAAGTAAACAGTTTACCTTATGGTAAGTGGTAACTTATGGTTGTCCTCTATGAACATGCGTGATACATGACAACATCAATCAAAAATACAAACATTGGCAGGCCAGTAGATATGTAGATATATTGATATGTAGATATGTAGATATGTAGATATTTAGATATGTAGATATGTAGATATGTAGATATGTAGATATGTAGATATGTAGATATGTAGATATGTAGGTATGTAGGTATGTAGGTATGTAGGTATGTAGGTATGTAGGTATGTAGGTATGTAGGTATGTAGGTATGTAGGTATGTAGGTATGTAGGTATGTAGGTATGTAGGTATGTAGGTATGTAGGTATGTAGGTATGTAGGTATGTAGGTATGTAGGTATGTAGGTATGTAGATATGTAGATATGTAGGTATGTAGATATGTAGGTATGTGGGTATGTAGATGTGTCGATATGTAGATATGTAGATATGTAGGTATGTAGATATGTAGATATGTAGATAGGTAGATATGTAGATAGGTAGATATGTAGATATGTAGATATGTAGATATGTAGATATGTAGATATGTAGATATGTAGATATGTAGATATGTAGATATGTAGATATGTAGATATGTAGATATGTAGATTTGTAGGTATGTAGATATGTAGATATGTAGATATGTAGATATATAGATATGTAGATATGTAGATATGTAGATATGTAGGTATGTAGATATGTAGATATGTAGATATATAGATATGTAGATATGTAGATATGTAGGTATGTTGTCTTCTTACGAGATTTAGGAATCTTGATTTGGAAAAATGATTACGATACTTCCTCATTGCATAACTCTCCTCAATTTGATAGTTACAGAACTACAAATTACAACTTCAACTACAGGTTTATTCTAGAGCCGAATAACATGAATACGGTAAGAAATCGGACGGTATATCCCGGTTTCCGTAGAGTACATTTAGTAGAAGCAGTAAGATAATTATCGTAGAACAAGAGGAAAGTATAAATATTAATTTAATTAAAATAAAGTTTCCATCTCGAATCTTGCCTTAAATTACAATACCGTGGATAAAACCCATTCAAATATACATTAATAAAACTTTCCACATCAAACGCTGCTTAAACTAAACACCGAAAACCGATAACCCGAAATTACTTCCATTTGAACTATGCCTTCAACGTTTTTCCATCCCACTTCGCAGAAGCCCGAACTATCCAATAACATAATATTAATTAGTATAGGCGGGTACCCTCGTCATACAAGCACCGATAATAACCCAAAGAGTGTACCCGAGCGTGGCGGCTCAGACTGCTCAACCCTACAAATTTGGTATAATCGGCTCGCCTATTAAGCCATACAAATTCAATTAGTGAGATTAAAAGCGAGGAAGTGAGACCACTATCTTATACCAGCATATGAAATAGGTACTATCTATGCCATAAAGTTGTCCAGCTTTAGATTAGGACCAAGGCATCCACCCGCGGGTGTCGTAAAGGCGAGTAGGGGACAACAAAGCCCCTACCACAAACCTACACTACACTAAACCACCTCTAAAAAGTGGGATCTAAAAGAGAGCGAGATCGTCGACAAATCAAATAGCGTATCGATGAACGGAGTTCTTTTTTTTTAATACTTGTCGATGGTGCAATTAACACATTCTGCCAGTGACAAGTTTTCTTCGTAACGAACAATGTCAAAGTCTAAAACATCGAAACTAACAAACGTCTAAAGATGTCTAACATGTCAAGTCCCATCGAAGTTAGCCAGTAATATGATAGTAGATTTACTAAGAGGAGTCCCTGGAAGCACACGGAAAACACTGTCGTATGCATTTCATTATTATATTTGATTATCAATATCATTACAAAAAACACTTTGAAGTTTAACATACTATCACTATCAAGCCACAAAACGCATAATACACATTTTCTATATAATTAAACAAAAACTTAACTCCACTTCTCGAGTTTCCGCTTGAATGAAGTTAAATGGGTTTTTATGAGTGCGTACACCAGCCCTAAGGTGGGAACAGTAGTTTGTCCCACTGTGTGTCTGTGACGTCTGTGATCAACAATGAAGAGGTCCAGAAGCGATAAAATGAAGATTGATTAATATTTAACTATTACATTTAAATTTTATATTAAATTTAACTTTATTTTTTAAAAAGCAATCATGAATGAATCGAATCATTCACATCATTATTATGAAGTAGGCGTATAAAATTTGAGAGTATAAGCTATTAATAAGCTATTAAGCTATTAAGTATTAAGAGTATTCTAGAGCTTACTTCAATGACACCAATAGGTTTACTACTTTTCAGCTCCTTATAATTGCAATAGACACACAAATAGACAAACAAAGAGATAAACATTTCATAGTATCTCGCCAAACTCCTCGGCAAGGACGGGATGAAAGCAAAGGTACCGTAGATGTCCGACGTTTTGCGACAAAGAATTTTTATCTATGGTATAATACACTGACTGGTTTTGATGTCAATTAAAAGTATGACTATCTATAACATAAAAAAAAAAAACATTCCAAATTTAATTTAAGAGGCTTTATAGTTTGCACTCATCCAATGTACAGACCTGTAGCGCTGAGGTCCTGTACTGTTACGTTTTATCTTCACTGTGGTTGTAATATGAGAAAGCAAGGGCTAACGAATTAATAACATGGCTTCAAAGGGCCGCGTGAAACTATTCGGAAACTATTTAAAAGGTAAACGAGGCTTAATCTGCGCTTTCGGTCGAACAATGTGGAGGGTAGCTTGGACCGGTCATGTGAGAGTCTCATTATATTGAGAAAATTGTAGGACTGAAGACCAATATGCTGGAATTAGATTTGTATATCGTAAAAATGACCGCCAAGCGCGCTGAGGACTGCAGTAGATACTCGGGGTTAGCACTCGTGATCTCATGATGGTGAATCGATAAATCGATAATAACTTTTTTGGTTTTATTTATTTAACGGAAATATAACAAATCACTTTGAAATTTGGCATTACATTAAAATCGGACCCAATTTTATTATACTTCATTTTGAACAATTTACAAATATAGAACATAAATTTCAGTACAAGAATTAGTACTGTAAATGAGTATTAGTACTGTATGTTTAAGTGAGCGCTGATCAAATTAAGCGTTATAGGTTTTATTAATGTTAAAATTTTTAATGTGTTTCAGTGGTGAGTAAGATTTTCCTGAACCCAATCCTATCCTATCCCTCTCGGTTCTCCCAACTTTTTCTCCAAATCTATTCCTAAACATCCAATGGCAGGCAGCGGATCCAGGGGCCTGCTAAGGTTTGTCACTATAAAATATTAGGCTAGCATTTGCTAGGCTAATTTTTATTATTTAATTTAAGTATTAAAATTATTTTTCCATCTATTTTTAGCGATCATCTATTAATTATTTTTGAATTTGCCGCGCCTTTTCAGTCCCAACTTCAGTCGCTTCAGTCGCTGGACTCTCTACTCGTAGTAAATATGTTTCTTGAGTGTTCTATTAGCAGCTTGTGGATTGTAATGTTTCAATATTTATTGGTCATTTTAAATTTATTTTTACACGAATATACGTTATTTCGTTCATAAAAATAGGCTATCTGTCATTATAGTAATGGCAACACTAACAGTGGTCAATGTGGGATAAAATTAAAAGGTGTAAAGATTAGAAAAGTTTAATGAGAGAAAAGCTCAATCGTGAAAGCATTCGACCTTAAGCTGCCGGAGAAAGAAGACTTAGGAATAAGTGGTTGTTAAATTTTTAAAGTAGTGCATCAAATAAATTTAGTTTTCAGAAGTTTTCTGTCACAATTGTAAAAATTTTATAATAACTATAAATAATATTTAAAAAAGTTGTCATGTAAGTAATTGTATCAACGTCTTAAAATTGATAAGAACCGTCGACAGATTCTCATAACATATGCAAGACGCACTTCAACCTCAGAGAGGCCTTCAGCTATAAATAATGTACAATTAAGGGCGTACGAGACGCCCACGATCCTACGAGCTTAAAACACAAACACGTCTAATTACATTAACCATCGTTAATAAAGCCCTTTGTGATATTTCTCTCAATACAAACACAGGGGTATAGCAAATATTTTCGTAGTAATTTTTGAATTATTTCTTGATTATGGGAGAGGCGAATGCTTAGCAATTGACCATCATCAGTATAGAACGACAAAGGTTATCACGCTCGCGGATAAGTTGCCTACGTTCGTCCTTGAGAGAGGCCTGTATCTGAAAACGAAGAGGTACAGGCTGATGGTATCCAAGTAGGAGGTAGTCAATGCCTTCTTTCTATAAAAATATTCATATAAACATCAAAATAGAATGCCCTCGGTAATTATTAATAATTACTATAACTTGAATGAGTATTTTATAATTACTATGGGTTTGTTGTAATTATATATTGACTTTGACAATGTATTATATCACTGACGTTCTATAAATGATTTTCTCTTGTTATTTCATTGCTTTGTTATTTCATTTCATAACATTTCACATTTGTAATTAAGTTTGACTGCCTTTCGATACTACTCTTATATGAATTATGTAACTCTTATTATGTTAAATTCATTTATGCATTTTACATTTAAATTTTCGTTGTCATTGTTATGACAAACATGTTATGTTAACATATGTTATGTTAATATTAATTATATATATTATGTAAGCAATCTTTAGATTTTGATTAGTTTGATACTAGTTTCAATCGGCTTTCTACCTCGCTACTCTTTTTTCATTAATCATACATATTTTCTGTCTCGTTATTTTATCCTTAAACTATTTGTTTACATATTGTTTCAATAATGCTTAGTTTCCACGTAAACATAAAATAAAAAAAATATTTTCGTACCTACCGAGTACAGTGTTTCCACTTCAAAAAAATCCTGTGAATGCGGTCGTAAAGGTCACTTGCAGAAGCTTTACGCGTGAAGTGGCGCGTTACAAAAACGGACGGTGTTTTCATAAAAAGCCGCGTAGTGATGGCACGCTTGTTGCCGAAACAACAATAACACCGTTTAATTAAGCACTATGTTAGACAACTGGCGCGGTTAACCGCAGACTTATTGTATAGGGTTTTTGATTGTTTATAGATATACGAGTATATTAAATAACCATTTAATTACATAGTATATTTATTGATTATCATTGATATATTTTTAAATTAAATAAAGTATCTATTTATCAATAAATAATAGGAATAAATCCGTGAAATCTAAATTAAAATGTCTTGAAAAATCACTGAGGTAAAGAACTTGAAGCTACTTCATATTATGTACGCAATGTAGAAATATGACGTCATTATTCTCTAAGGTGCTGTTACAACCACATACGTGTGAGAGAGACAGCAACATATTCCTACTCCAAATTAAAAACTAGTATGTAACTAAAATTGTAATGGATGTGTAAAATTGTTTTTGTACGGGTATGTTTTCTTCTCTATTTGTCTAATAAAATAACTTAAATTCTATACTATTCAATTGTATTTGTATTGTACACATTGCTAAGTTTGTAAGTATTAAATTTAATTTACTTTCACCTCGATAGAGGGCGGTTTACTCAGTCTAAATCGCGGTGTTAAGATTCTCCGCTAAAACATGACATCTCTGTGAACGTTAAAAATTAGATTGTTTTGTCGTAAATTCTGTATTTCTTTGGAGCTTTCATAAATACCTTCCCGACTCTTCGGGACCTTTTTGCGATAAATGTACACGCATTCAATTGTAAAAATATTGTGAATATTTAATATATTTTTAATCAAATTTTTCTTCCACCACGTTACGTAACCCGTGGCGAATTGGCGATACGTTAAGTTCCAATAAAAGGAAAACAAAGACTATTAAATAAACGCATAAGAGCCGACTCCTCACAGTATGAAATGTGTTGTAGATGTTGCTTCGTTAAAACTGGTTGTAAATTGAGACAGAATTTATCAATTATCAGAAACTGACAAGTTTGTGTAACATGTATGGCTGATATTTAGCTACCAATTAATGTATTCTTACGTAGGAACAGTGTCATTACGGTGTTGAATGCCGTAAACAGTGTATCGATCGCTTAGCAATAGAGGCCAATCGGCACAGTAAAATGCTCGCTTTAGTCATTTCCTGCGCACGATACTATTTAGAAGTTTCTTTTGTAATTGTGTCGAAAATAATATACGTAAAATAAATTGCAGCGTGCACTCTCCCCCTTAAATTATAATTAACTTATTTCGATGGGACTGCTGGACAATGACAGGATACGTTTTAAACTTTGAAATCGTTTATTACGGAAAAATCTTGACACTGGCCGAATATGCGAATAGCATTGTCATATATGAAGAATATATTAGAGGATAATCTTAGGTGTATCAATTAATATCAGAACACGCAACCTAACACACACAATAAATTAAGAACGCACGGATAAATTTCAAATAAAAACATCCATTTCTATTCTAAGACTGTCGATATTAATATTTGCCAGAAAATATTAATATATATTCGTAGTGATTGATATATTCGCCGAGTTTAGGTGACACAGTGAGTTTGTGAGTACGCCAGTGAAACTCACCACGCAGTCCACCGACAAAGCGGCCTGCACAAACACCATCGGAATTTTACAACGCGAACAATCACTTTGTTCTCTCCGAGCGTCAATTTTATTTTTTATAAATTAATATCAATACACAATTGTGTAAATTTTCGGTTTAACGCATTTTAAAATATTTCGTGGCGGCATTTACTGTTCTGATACTAATAAATAATGTTGTCCAATTGTTACATAGTTTAGTGCTATAAAGGTCGGTTAGATGGCGCTGTACCTAGTCTGGCACGCGCTATCGAGATGTTTTTGTCCGAATATAAAATCATGGGCTAGCAGATTCCACAAATTAACACATAAAAGACTGCCCGACGCTACTATGACGCCATCCCCATCATCCGATTGTCTCCTCCCTCACCTACACACCGGACAGGAGTGCCCCTCCCCGCCATCGTCGGCCGAGGCACATCCTGGACGATCCCGACGACCCAATCACCGCTGCCAATGCGGTTCTCACTCTGCACTCAGACACTGCACACAGACACCGTCCCCGCCGGCGGAGACGTGGACGCCCCCCCCGATACACCGGCCCTCAGCCAACATGTTCACAAGGTATAAACACGTGCCTGGGCGCTTCTCGCCGACTCGCGATCCCGCGGTACCCCCCCAATGTAACGCCCTAAGCCGAGGTCCGTTCCTTCCGCCGGTTTACCGGCTGGGGAGCCCTTAGGCTCGTTGCAACACACACTTTTGCTCCTGGCTGAGCGCCTTCTGCGCTCGCCCTAATATAAACAAGTCCGGTGACTCTTGAAAGGCAATCAGGGCCACAAGAACTAGACACACGATGTTGAGGCAATCAGGTTTTTTAGTCGGTAGGAGTCCGACACTACCCGGTACCGCCTGGCCCAGCCAGACTAGATGGTACCAGGTGTCCCATGCAGGATTTTTCCTGATTCTCTCCTAACAAAAAAAAAAAAAAAAAAAAATCTACAAATTAACTAACTTAAATACTAATAACTAATAAATCCACGAAAATATTTGAATTCTATAGTATTCTATAGAACTATGTAATAAAGATAACAATTGAAAGTAAATCATATAATTAAACTGAGAATAAAATTAAAGATTTTCTTTTAACTACTAATAAATCTACGATAATCTTTGAATTCTATAGAACTATGGAATAAACATAACAAGTGAAAGTAAATCATATAATTAAACTGAGAACAAAATTAAAGGTTTTCTTTTAACTACTAATAAATCTACGATAATCTTTGAATTCTATAGAACTATGGAATAAACATAACAAGTGAAAGTAAATCATATAATTAATCTGAGAACAAAATTAAAGGTTCTTTTAAAGTTTAAGCTTTATTTCAAAAAAAATATTAAAATGCCGAATAATCTACGATATGACAATACGATGCGTGAATATTGTTCTTATCTCTAAGGATCGCCGCGAGCCCCTCTGCACAAAGCGCCTACGGTCCATCAACTTTCATTTTCTTTTATTCATTCCTCTGTGGGCGGTTCACCGTCTGTGGGCTCCTCGTGTCGCAGCCGCATGCGCGGCGAATGTTCGATGCGTTCCTCGCGGTGCGTCCCTTCAAAGTCCGTAGAAATGCCCCACTTTAGAAGTAGGAATCGAGCGAGCTCGCGGTTGCGCTCCGTTTCGTCGGGGTGTTTGTAGAGGTACAACACCGCCTGGTCAATCCCCGACTGCTTCAGCAGCGACTCTTCAATTGCTGGGAAGTCCGAGAGCAACTAGATTAAGCTGTTGCAAACCGGGCAGCGTGCGCCAATCGTAGAGCACATCCAGCACGTTGTGCTCCAGGAATGCGAGCTGTAGTTTGTTCTTGGACAGCTGCGACATCGCCAAGTCCAGCATCGCCGTCGAGCTGGTTTTCCGTGATGCAGTTGCGACACGATCACGGGGGGCGACCCCTGCACTGCCTCCGCTAGCTCCTCGTCCTCGCCGTCATCGGATGAACGGACCTGTAGACGATCCCGGGGCGAAGAGAGATCTCGGTTGAGACCTAGTTGTAGAGGAGCTGGACCGCGACAGAGATTTCTAGAGTAGACGCAGACCATCGTCTGTCAACCGGGAATAGCTGACTGGCACGTTGAGCATGGGCTAATCGTGGACCGAGACTCGTGGGAGTCGCCGGACTTGGAGCGAGATGACTCGAACGAGACCCTCTTGGCGATTTAAATCTGGATTTGCGATCAATAGAGCTTTCTCAACAAATATATCCTTATGTATTTATTACAAATAGGCAAATATATCCTTTATAAGAGCAATGTCCTCTGCCTTTTGTTGTTCTTATATTAATAGGGCCTGCGTAGTCGACACAAGTGTGCAGCAATGACCTCGCTGGAGTTACTCTTACGGCTGGTAGAGAACCCATCAGCTACTCTAGCGCGATACCTAATACACCTTGATCCTTAAATAATTAGTGGGCAGTTGCAAGTTTTAATTGAAATTAGAGCTTTTTAACATCTTAAACTTACTTTTTATGACTTAATGAGATAATCTATCTACCAGCTAGTATTATTTCCTGTCCACACATTTCCTTATCACTAACAACCGCTTTACAACACACTCAAATGGAAGAAATTAAGGAATCTATGGCACAAATGGTTGATTTGTTTCACAAGTTGTCGGACTTCCAAAATTACCTGCAAAGTGCACCCACATCATCTGGTAAAATATAAATACTTTCTATAAATTGTTTCAATTGTTTGAATACGCCCAGCGACTGGGAGTATAGTGTACACTCACTCTCACTCAGTCTACGAAAATGTTAAAAAGACACTATATTTGTATTTAAACAATAAAAAAAATAATGATGAATAATAAATTAATTCTCTGAGGTTGTTTGTCTATACTTTAATGTTATTTCCTGTAAAATGTTTGCTAAGTTAAAATAAGTTTAATATTAAAGTAAAAGTTGTGTCGAGGAAACGCAGCAAGCAATGTACATTTACACGGGGTTCATTCGCAAAGATTACGACATTCCAGCTCTTACAACTTTCTTCAGATCGGGGTAAACGCTCGCACTATTGACACAGAAAGAAATTTCACAAGAACTTATCTAGAAATTCGGGTTTTAAATATTTTTCTTCTTTTACTGTCTCTACAGTAAAACAAGGACGAGAGTGGAGACCCGGTGGTAAGTGGATACTGACGCCCTGCAACATGCGCAATAGATCAAGCAGCATTATACACGTTGTTGCCATTGCCAACTAATAGTGCTTTGGACCTACTTAGACCTTACTTAGTCTGCTTAGACCAACTATTTCATTTTTAATAGTTATTATGAGAACCTCAAATTGTTTCAAAATATTTATATTTCCATAGCACACGCCAAATCATTACCATAGAACACCGCTAGTTACCGTACCGCATAGTTCTGCATACAAATGCAAATTTGTGTGGCATTTCAATTTCCGATAGTCCACGATAAATATGCGTGACAAGCGATTTGATTAAAAAAAACTGTACGTTAGTTTTTATGTTTTAACTGTCTGATTCGGACGCAGCTTATATCATTATTTATGTCTAAATTGCCCTCTTGTTGCCTAAATTTGAAGTAAACAATTTTTTTTTCCAATTCCCCTAATAATGCTTAAAGTATATATTTTATTACATACATACAATTATGGGATACTTAACGAAAGCTACGAATTCGACGAATAGCATCAACATCAGGGCCTTCTACCTGCCAAGTAAATCATTCTCTTGCTCATCAAAGTGGAGTTATATGCAAACTCGGCGTGACTCGCCGCAATCATTTTAATTGCCCCCCCTTCCTCTTGCCTCTCTTATTATCTCTTAGATTACTCCCGCTGTGAATATTTTATACCTCTCAGGATGTATACGAATTTTGAAAGACATTTGAAGTTAGTCTTTTGAAATTGGCCTCGACCTACAGTAAAAAGTAAAACGGAAAACATTTATGTAATCTATGTATATAATAAAATAGGAACATGTGTCTGTATAAGCAATATTATTTGAAAAAGTAATTGCAAGTTATATTAAAAGTGATACAATGCTCAAAACAATTTTTTTAAATATTTGTTTGTCTATTTGTCTGTACACGCACAAAACAGTGGACCGATTGTAATGAAACTCGACGAAATAATTACACCTTATATCTCAATTTAACGTTAGGATACCATTCATTCAGATCCGTTACTTTCCTTGGGATTCATCATTAAATATACGTGTGGAATACCACTTCTCCTATAAAGACCACACTGTATGGATTTTAATTAAACTCCATACAGTGATTATATATGTCCTTGAACAACGTATTGTTGAGACACTTTGTTCCGAATACTTTACAAGTTCCCGTGGGAATTATGGGAATGGGAAGGGACATTTATTCGAGCTGCGTCATGACCAACTATTATATCAAATGAGGTGTTTGTTTCTTTCCATTTTAAATAATAATAATTTAAATAATTGGTGGTATTGGATTATAAAAGTGAACGAGACGGGAAGGGATAAAATTTAGTTTAATGGTATTTGGTGGGATACAAACTTAAGCCCTGAGGAACTACACCACCTCTAAGAGAGTGGACTCGTCAACCAGCTTGGCCAGCGTGTCATTTTAAGGCCATTCACCCCTCATACACAGGACAATGTAGTGTACGTAATGTAGCGTACGTTAAAAGGGCTGGTGAAGGTGGAATGGAGCAGGATAGGATATTTATGAACAAAATAAACTAACCACAGATATTCTAAAGTCCACGGGAATAAAGTGTAGGTCACAGTTACTAACAATTAATTTACATTTGAATTATTTCTGTTTAACCGGCAGCACATTTCATTGTTCCTACATTTTTTTGTTTTGTCGAACGATGTAGTCAAATCTCGCGGAGAGAAAAAAAACAAAGAACTTTACATACCTAGCTAGCTATAATCATTAGAGGAAGTGGCTTCGCGCCAAGCTCCGCGTTTTTCGTAACTTCCCCGATTCATAAATGAATTTTTAATGTAACTGTGTCTGTTAAGTCGTACCATTTTGGATTGAAAAACAACACTAATTTCCTTTCTTCATTCATAAATAATTATTCGGAAATGTCTAACAGTACAGGACTTTGACTTTTTGACGGGAATTTTTTGTTTGATTTTTGGAAAAAACGTGTATTAAGTTTTTTGTGGTTTAATAGTGATAGTTTATTAAACTTCGGTCTGTTTTCCATTGTGATAATCAAATAAAAGCGTGAGACTACCTTTTTCGCG
Source organism: Sesia bembeciformis (assembly GCA_943735995.1). Classification (NCBI taxonomy): domain Eukaryota; kingdom Metazoa; phylum Arthropoda; class Insecta; order Lepidoptera; family Sesiidae; genus Sesia; species Sesia bembeciformis. The sequence continues at coordinate 313,758 of OX031038.1, forward strand.
TGCTTTCAAGGAGTCCTCTTCTGTCCTCAGTAAACCTACTATCGCTTTACTGAGCGGCTCCTGTCTTACTTCGACGGGACTGGACATTGGCAGGATACGTTTTGGACTTTGTTAGCATTCAATACCTTGAAAATGAAGTGTGGACATAAGGTACTCGTTATATTATCAATGATAGAGATGCACTAATGAAAATGGTCAAGCTACAAGAAGTAATCTTCCATTAAACAAGTCTTGGAGATCTTTAGATCTCACTACTTCTATCGGCCAAACAAACGCGAGGATTGGCAACATTGTTACAGAAATGTTTTTGCCGGGAAACAGAACTGTACAGGATCGTTACCAAAAGAATGACGTAACTATTCATGAGTCCCGCTATAAAGTTGTGAATTTCTAGTGAACAGTGATTTATTATGAAATCGTTTGTTTTGTGACAACTTGATGAATGTTGCGAGTTCGCCTCGAGTGTGTCGTGATGAATCGTTTCGAGGAATTAAATGAAAAATTGCGCTTTTACAAAACATTTCCGGGCGCTCCTCCTTTGTTTTCGTGCCGCTTGAATTACATCGGTGCAGAACTGCGACCGTTTAATGGTCTGCTGTCAAATACATAGTGCGATGTTTTTGTCTTCAACTTCCAGTTTGATGTCCTCTTTATTTCTATCAAGATATATGACTTATCTTTCAGTTATTAACCTTTTGTAGTATTGGCGCCGTTGGGCCAAGCTACGCTTGACTGGTCAATGCGAATACAGTTGGTTAGTACTGCCTTAATTCCTAACCCTTAATTGATTTGACACGAGCTACTTACTCACCTGATATATCTCGGAAATCAAATCAAATCATATCATTCAATTGCAATGTGATTGGTAATCAATGGTAATTCCATGCAGTAGCTAGTCGGAATTGCTAAAATTGGCGCGCAAAAATAAATTAAAAATTATGGAACATAATTAATTAATCAATACATTTCAAATTGCCATTAAAAGAAATATGATGTCAGTTTTACATCCTGTTGCATAAACTAGGTTTCTGAAACTACCCCACGAATTCCCGACTATGATACAGGGAAGAGGTAAGTACTCACAGGACGGTGAATGCTGGTCTCCACCCCCGGGGCATCACGATGTGGTTTGTGAGTTGGTTCGGTAATATTCTCACTACACAGACACTGCTATTTTTGATTTTAGTTGATTTATCGAGTGTAAGCGTAACGATCGCACTCGCGGACAGACATCGAACTGTCAGTGTTGCCAAGTTTGGCGGAACAGGACGAGGCGGGAAAAAAGGAACATAGTCGGTTTTCTAACACATCCAAACAAAACAGCTACTAACATTAGTGGACTAATAAATCAAGTCAGTATGAGAAGCAGCACTTAAAAGCTCTTGTCAGTTAGAATATCGTTTATATTGTAAGAAATCCCGTCAAATAGGATTGTTTTAAATTACTATATGTTTAAATTGCTTGTGTCGGCGGCGGACCCGCATACCCCCTGGTGTTGCAGGTGTCCATGGGCGGCGGTAGCCACTTACCATCACGTGATACCGCTTGCTCGACACCCCACTTGTCTATAAAAAAAAAATACTCTTGGTAATTTAATATATATTTTAGGACCCATTCCTACTAAACATTGAGAATCAAACATTCCAAATAACATCTGCGCACGAATATGAAGCGTCCAATATAGCGAAAGCAACCAGTGTGTCATGGGTCATAAAATAACAAATATTCTCGAGGAATGTCACAATAGCAGATCAAGCGAGTGTGAGTGGATGTCGTGCCTCTGCCAATTATATCACGGAGCAAACCCAATGAAAAATCATGTGAGATTAATTAAATGTTTAGATACCATCCTTTCTATTAATTTAATCTTCCGGGCTACTTAGCCGAGGTCTTCTGGAATCTCTTCTCTTTCTTCCAAACGTTTCGTCAACAACTGCAGTTGACATTTTCAGTGGCGGCAGCGTTCACTTTCGGAGAGATGTCATCTCTTCGGATTCTCGAGCGCAACTGACTCGACGTTTTTTTTTTTTTTTTTTTTTATAGGAGAGACAATCAGGAAAAATCCTGCATGGGACACCTGGTACCATCTAGTCTGGCTGGGCCAGCCTAGGTGGTACCAGGTAGTTTCGGACTCCTACCGACTAAAAAACCTGATTGCCTCAACATCGTGTATGTCTAGTTCTTGTGGCCCTGATGGCCTTTCAAGAGTCACCGGACTTGTTTATATTAGGGCGATTATATATTAGTTTATATGGAGGTATGGCTATTGAAGCTGGGGTGCTTAGAATTGAGATCTCCTGCCAGGATGACTGAGTTACCTAAGTCGAGGAGTGACTCGAGGTCAGTCCTGAGCAGTTCTCTGTCGGGGGGCAGGTAGACAGATGCCAGAGTGACAGGTTGATGACCTGTCATAGCTAAACGGCAGACCGAGGCCTCCATGTTAGTCAGTGGAGGGGTAGGAATAGGAATGCAGTGCAGAGACCTCTTGTAGTCATTTCGTACAATGTTGTACTGAGCGATTTTGGGGTCGCGGCGACTAGGCTTCAAGAAGGTCTCTTGCACTAGCATTACATCTATTTGGTGATTTCTGAGGAAATCATGGATCTGGGTGCGTTGGGAGCGGATGCCGTCAGCGTTGAAGAACGCGACGGAGAGGGAGGAGGGTTTGATTCTCTCGCTTAGAGTGAATTTGAAATTTAAAAGAGAGGGTTTCAGGGACAGGCCTTGAAGAGGCCGAGGGCGCTAAGTACGGGTTCGTACCTAATTATGAGGTCCAGACGGGCCTTTGGGTTGCCGTCAGTGGACCTGAGGGCTTGGGCCAGGTTTCTGATCTCCTGGAGATTTATGGTCCCCAGGAAGTTACTGACCAAGGCCAGATCCTCCGTTAGACCAGGACTAGCCTGGGTTTGGGAGGAGGTGGCCTTAGGGGGCTGCGGTTTAGGGACAGCTTTGGGGGCCGGCGCAGGGGCGGCTGGAGTGATCCTCCAGACTTGCTGCGTGGGTTTGGGCAACGAGGGGAAATTGGCGGGTGAGAGCACCGCGGCCGAAGTGGGTTGCGCAGAAGGCGCGGGTTTGGGTGCTTGCACCGACATGAGGGGGACCAGAGGCGCCCTCGTATGAGGGCGCTTGGCGGGGGGAGGGGGTCCGGCGGGGACCCACCTGGAGGGCCTCCGCGGCGCTTTAGGGCAACCACGATAGTTCGCGGGATGCCCCAGCTGTCCGCAGAGGACGCAACCAGGGGGGTCCTCGGCGCCCTTGGGTCGGGTGCAGCTGCTGGTGCCGTGGTCACCCAGGCACTTTACGCATCGGGGTTTCGCATAGCAGTTGCGATAAGAATGGCCATAATATTGGCAATTGTGGCATTGGCCAATGCCACCACGCTTATTGGGGGTCTCGATGGAGAGACCGGAGAGCCCGCAGATAGCACGGGTGTCGAAAATTTGTTTACCCTCGGGGGTGAGGGTGAGTACAACCAGGACTAGGTTGTAGGGGATCCTATCGCGCCCTTTGTAGAGCCGGTGGACTTCCAACACCGGCAGGTTCTGGGATATGAGATCCTCTAGGATCTCGTCTTCTCCCAACTGGAGAGGGAGGCCGCGGACCACGACACGGAGGCGTTTTTCGTCCTCCGTGGCGTAAGTGTGGAAAGAGATATTCTCCTTCCGGAGGAAAGCCGTTAAGGACCTGAAGTCCTTGGAGGAGGGGACCGTGACCTTAATGGCCACGCCGGTGTTGGTAGCGCGAGTAAATGAAATCCTGAGGGATTCCATTGCTGCGCGGACTTGGCCCCATTTGGCCTTGTCTTGTACAAAGACAGGTGGGGGGGGCTTTTCGGTGCGGGGAACCGCAGGCGGAGGGGTGCTCTGGCGAGAGCGGGAAGCTGCGCCAGGCTGGGCTTGTAAGTTCGGCTTAGCCGACTTCGAGGGTGCAGGGGGGGTAGGGGAGGTGGGGGAGGAGGTCTTTGCAGACCTCTTCCTCTTTGAGCCGACGACGGTGAAGCCGTCGTCGGAAGAGGACTCTATCTCGGAAGAGTCGGAGTCGGAGCGATGGACTATGTCCATATGCTCTTGCGAGACTATGTCGTCTCGCTCGGGGGCGGGGTCGGGGGACGCGGGGCTCTCTAGGTGAGCCGCTGGTTTAGAAGGGGCGGGGGCGGAGGCCAGTCTCTTAAGAAGAGACTTGACCTCCGGATGGGAGGCCCGCAATAGAGCAATGAGCATCTTCTCGTCGTTGCTCAACGACATATTGGAGGGGGGTCGTGGTGGAGGGGGGTCGTAGAGAGGGGGTCGTAGAGAGGGGTGGGGGGAGAATCGTGTCCTAACACCCCGAGTTGTGTAACCCAGGGTTGTGTAACCCTCCCTGCTGGGCGTAAGCAGAGAGGTGTGTGCCTAGTGAGGCCTAAGCTTGTATCCCGTCGCCGATCTTAATGTGCGACGGGGCCCTATGGGGTCTAATGCGAAGGGTGTAGACACACCCGACCGACACTAGGTGTGTTGCTGGAAGGCAAACCAGAGACTAGGCCGACTAGGAGATCCCCCAAGGCCGGTTGTCTAGCTCCCGTCCAAATGACTGCCTCACCCTGGAGGGGCTCGGCGGGTGTATTTGGGTCAACACCCCGCTCGGATCGTTGGCACCGTTAGGTTTCCACCGAGGACCACGAAACAGTGGATTTTCCCTGAAGGGGCAAACTGCAGTTGTGCTGCAGTAGTCTTGACGATTTAATCAGCCGCCGCCTTGAGAAAGGCAACTTTTGATTTGAAGCGATGAGGCCACTCGGAGTCCCGCGTAGAGCGGAGAGTCGGTGGCGGAGGAGACGTCCGATCGCTGGCGCGGTCGGAAGCGGAATGACTGACTCGACGACTGTGGCGCACCGGTATTTATTATGGGTGGGGATTGTTGTAATTGTGTGGTGTGTACTGAGTCCGTTTTTGTCCGTTTGACTGATCTGATGATATTTCTGAGTTGGCTCGTAAGCTTGAAAATGGTCTTCACGTTTTTCTTTTGTAAGATTTTGCTGATGCGATCTGTTACGCCTTTTAAGTAAGGTAAGAACGCCCTGCTTATCTCTGGGTTGGTGTCGATATTGTCAGATTTTTGGCTCCTCTTTTTGGTTTTTGCACCCTCTTGATTTCGGAGACTATGTACCCGTTGCTTTGAAGGGCTTGTTTTAAATGTGTCAATTCCGATTGTAGATGCATCGGTTCACAGACTCGTTTCGCCCGGTCCATCAGCGTCTTCATCATTGCTCTCTTTTGTTTAGGATGATGATTGGAATCCTTATGTAGATATCTGTTGGTGTGGGCGGTCTTGCGGTAAACTTGATGTCTCAAACCGCCATCTCCCTTTCTGCTTACCAGTACATCCAAAAACGGAAGCTTCCCATTGCTTTCTCTTTCCACGGTGAACTGGATTCTTGGATGGATGTTGTTAAGGTGTTTCAGGAAGAATTCGAGCTCCTCCTCCCAATGACTCAAGATCACAAAGGTGTCATCTCTTACATATCGGAACCCGCACGATGGTTTTTGTAGTGCTGTTTCCAGTGCAGTCTCTTCGAATGACTCCATGTAGTAGTTGGCTATCACGGGACTCAATGGACTGCCCATAGCTACCTGCTCGTAGAAATTATTGTTCACTTGAAAGTAAGTGATGGTTAATACGTGTTCATAAAGAGACACTATATCCTCCGCCAAGTAGCCCGGAAGATTCAATTAATATGGACACCGGCCGAGAAAGCCTACACTCCACCATCCTTTCTGTTTCTAAAAAAAGAAATGGGTTCCATGATTTGCAGTTTAAAGCGTAATGTCTGATTTTGGAACGCAATGAGTTGGGTGTCTTTTCCGATATTGTCTCTCTCTCTGTGCGGCCGAAGAATTGTAAGTTAGAAAATTTTAATCAAAATCAATAAGTGCATATCTAGAAAAAGGTCAAATAACTTCATGTATACCTACATAGAATACATATAAACCATAGCAAAGTAGACATTGTACATGAAATATTTTTTGAAAACAATGATTTCAATATAAAGTGCGAATAATATAGAGACCAAAAACAATATATTTTTTGAATTTCTTTCGGTCTGTCTGAATTACTCTGAATACGTATCACGCAAAACCTACTCAAACGATTTTAATGAAAATTTAGGGTACATACTATTTATTCAGATTTATTATTACAGGAAATTCACTAATGTTTACGCAAACGAAGTCGCGGGCACAATCAATACTTATTCTATTTAAACGGGTCTTAACGCGAATGTTTACCTTATGCATTTTACTTTACGTTAGGACCCGTTTAAATAGAAAAATATGTGTGAAGAACGCGGATAAAGTAGAAAATTGCTTGCAGACATATCCCAACATACGTATTTCAACTTTAAGCGATATAAAACGGAAATAGGCCATAAAGTGTCGCAAACGTTGCTAAAAACAAAGACAACTTATACGATATTCATGTTAGAAACACTTTGAAATAAACTCTGACTTCCATAACACATGACACCGACTACGACTGAGTCAACTTTTGGGAAACAAAATACATGATTCAATGACATCTTATCTACCTTTGAAAACTTGTACACCCTACTACAACTACAATTTAACATTAATCACTAGTCTTATCACAAAGCAGTAAAGTTGAAATTTAACTGCACCAAGTGAAAAAATATTGTAGCGATGTTACCCGACCCAGTTTAAAAGGTAGCGACCGGAAAGCATGCGACGAGAGATACTTCTCGTTTCTAACTTAAACATGTATTAAACAAAATCCACACTCGTGGATACGTTTGATAAAATTAATATTTAATCCTTTTGTAAATACAAAAGTTAATAGACGCCCATTTATAAGCATAAATGGGTTTTATTTGCAACAAATTTAATCGTGAACGCAGCCACCTGCGCCGAGCCCCCACATATTTGCGTTCCTTCATACCTATAGTTATTATAAATGATGTAATGTAGTGAATCGTAAGAAATGTTACCTGAAATATAAATATATGTACACAAAATTACCGTAGAATACAATGTTTTTAACTACATCGCAGACAAATGGACATTCGGTATTGTGATATGTTTAATCCAAATATAAAATGTCAAATATTAATATTAGAAATATGAAAATAAATACATAAGAATTACAAAGTTTTTCACTAGCAACTTATTCTGATGACTAAATTTTATTTTGATAAAAAATATTTAACATAGCATTAAAGTCAAAGAACTGAATCTAATTTTATTTTATTTCATATCCTAGCTCTGGTCATTATCTCGCCACCGGCACCAAATTTGTACAACGTTTGTATAATCCAGTACTTCGAGCATTTTATATTTTTTCTAAGTTACTTTTAATTTATCGTAAGTTCGTGAAATAAAAAATGTTTTCGTTTAATAAAAATGATGTTTATTTATTCTGTGCACAACACATTTTTTTAGTTACCTATTACCATTACATCGGCGAACGACCAATAAATAAACTTTGACAGTTGTAAAAAAACAAAAAGAAAACTTCAAAGAAAATAGCTGTAGTGTGTGTGTGTGTGTGTGTGTGTGTGTGTGGGTAGACGGACAAACTAAAATAGACATTAAGGATTAAAACCCATTTGGCTGTAGGATCTGGCTCGGTGCTCCCACGCCCACACTCAAGCCTACTTATATGTTTGTGATCACAGCTTAAGAGCTCCCTAAAGAATATTTTCTTACTCTACGTACAGTATACGAAGAGAGCAGTAGGGATGCAGATTTTTTTTATTTGGACAATCTGACTTAAATAGTAAGTACTTAACGTCTTGTGTATCTTGATCCCAGAGATTATTTTCAAGTATCTTAAGTTTACCAAGTATTGGACTTAGTCAGATAAACAAACTCCGGCACCGGCTAAGACGCTACAAAAAACTTGTATTTGTATCAGCCTATAACGTCCCTCCTGCAGGCACAGGTATCCCCTAATAAATTACTTGGGGGTTTCGGGCCTTAATCCATCACGCGGGTCCAGTGCGGTTATTTCTTAAGCAATGAGGGTTTCCTCGCGATATTCTCCCTCACTGTTCGAGTTAGTGACATTTTTTATTTTTTTTCTACCGATCTTACTCGAAATAAATTTGCAATATAAGTACTAATGTACAAGTATAGTGAAAATTTATGTTTTTTTTTTTTTTTTTTATTTATTTGGGGAGCTTATAGCTATAGTACATCATATTTAAAATATAGCATATTTAAATATATACGAAGATTTAAAAGCTATTTATTCACAAGCTACCATAAGTAGAAATTAAATTATTACAGACACGCCTACTGTAGTTATATTTAAAGGATAGAATGGATAAAAATAAAGTATAATTTTAAACACGAATAATGATTGTGTACGCCGATCTGCCTATGAATAAGCTATAGTCAACGCAAATATAGCATTTTATCAATAAAATTGTAGCGTAGCGCTTGCGAACCCTGACGTTGTCGCCCGAGATACTGCTCTTACGATTACGTCTGTGTGAGTGAGGCGCATTACCACGCATTTGTATTAAGATTGCCTACTACCCCTTAGCAATAACGAGGTCATAATGTATATGTTTTCCGTCGGTTTTGTTGCCAAGAGCCATTATATGTAGTTACGTCGCGATGGCAGGCGCGCTACCACCATTTGTCAACGCGCTCTTCACGTCTGAGTTCTGACCTATATTGTCGCCGAGCACCGGCTCTTATCTCCATACCTACACCTAGATGGCAGTAAACGGTTTTAATTGTAACCTCGTTTGAGATTTTGTAAAAATAATTTACAAGTTTGAATATGTTTCGATTTGATATTTTGTGACAAATTGGACATGTCCTAGATTCTATTATAAGTGACGTTATCTATGCAAAGGGACCTTCATGTCGGCATGGACTAATTTTCTAACTTAACATCGTTGTTTCAAGATTATCGTTAAAAATATTCTCTTATATCTGTTTTTTCAAGATATAGCAATAAAAAACATTTTATTTTTTATTTTATTTTATTTATTTAAACACATTTATTTATGCACGTTGAAAAGGCGGACTTAATTCTCTCCCAGCCGACAGTTTTTACTTAATTATTTTTAGACTGTTTTAGTACAATACATATCTAGGAAACTATAATAGAATCTACATTGAGGTACCCTTTTTCCAGTAATGGCACTTCACAAAATTATATATAAAGGTGGACTATTATATATATATATAGGTATATATGTTGGCTGAGTGGTGTCAACGGGCTTTAGAACAGCACCACAACATATCATTCAGTGAGTGCCACAAGCCACAAGCCCTGAGGAACTACACCACCCCTAATAGTGGACTTGCCAAACCGCTTGACCAGAGTACCGTTTTAAGGCCATACATCCTTCATGCAAGAGGAGCCACATGTCCAGCGGTGGAGGAAAAAATGGGCCGGTTGCAAGGTTGGTCGGATAGCTTTGTTTTATTAGGTAGTACACGTTACATGTATGTTATGGTACATGGTGCGTAAAACGTAAGCACAGACAATAAGTGGCCTTTTGAGATTTATAACGTTGAATAAGAAAGGTATCCGTCCGTTTTTACTGAAGCGCTCGGCTGATGCGTCGAGCCATGAAACGACCATAAATCAGCCCTACTGGCGCAAATGTTTGATCAAACATTCAAACGCGTGTGAACAATTGTTGTATATCATTTTTAAAATTGACTACGGACTGAAATGAATGCAGAATTATGGTTTACGATTCTCTTGCTAAATTACAATGAAGATGTCTACTTAGGGACGCAACAGAAAATCAGTTAAAACTGTTGGGATTATGAATAATTCAAACGTGACAGTTGAATCTGACCGTGTGAAATAATGAAAACTGTCAGTTTTAATTAACATGTAAGTTACATGTTTAATTGTCATCTACAGACTGACAATTTATAAACTAACTACCTGTAATATGTCATAATATACAAAAGGAGTGACATTTACCAGTGTAACTAGATACGAGTGTAGTGTAAATATGTATATTTAGTCTAGCCATGAATATTGTTATAAAGAAAACATTGATATTATCATTTCATTATCATTTCATTAGAAGAAATCGTGTTATTTTAGAAATAAATAGCTAAACATTGTAAAAATGTAACGTTTATTTGAAGTGGTCACCATTTGCCTTTATACAATCTTTCAAAGGTTAAAGCCTGTTTTCGTTTGTCTCCATGCCTACTTTATGTAATTTAATTACAACAATACCGTTTTCGTTATCACCCCACCATTTTAATATAAGTACAATATTTAATAATGATTGGCGCCAAATTGAGAAAAATAATTTATTTTTCACACGTGTATGACAGATTCCAAATTCAAATGCATTTTTTTATCTTCATTGTAATGATATTTATGACCAGACTAAGTATATGTATTGTAGGTTTTTAGCCTTTTCAACTCGGAGTAATGACCGAAACATGAACTGTTCTAGAACAATTAGTTTTCTAACTAAAATCACCTGGAACACCCAGCGCAAAATTAATATTATCATAACTAAATTTTGCCTTTACTCAGACATTTCTATTAGGTACAGAAAATTAATAAAGTTTTTGGACCGAAAATGTCCTCGGGCCGGAAGTCCCGTGGGCCTCTTTATCAACTTTTCTCTCTCCCTTCATCAAAGCCAATTTCAAAGTGATTTTTTCCTGTATGCAACTAATTTCAATGTCAAAGCTTCTAACTCACAGCAAAGGCCCATCGTTTCCAATGTACTTTGTACCCCTACATCTCTCGTATTCCTTTTCTGGTCAATATGTAAATGATTCACATAACTTAATAGATATACCTTATAAGCCTTTGAGATATTTTGTGAAATAATCTGTCGTTCTTATAAGAGTGTTGAAAGCCTGGGGGTATGTTAGGGGTATATAAACACGACTCACATTCCTTAGAATTCTCTCTCGTATCACTGAGAAGACTGGAAGAATGGAAGCCCGAGAAGCGCGATGTGGGACGCCCTCCAGCCAAGTGGACAGACGACTTGAAGAAGTTCACCGGTGGTGATTGGATGAAAAGAGCCCAAGATCGCGTGTAGCGTTGTATGACGAGCGTTGTGAGAGGCCTATATCCAGCAGTGGAGAATGGTATGGTATCACTGAGTTTTAATTTAAGTTCTTTCTTATATAAAGGAGGTAGTAGACGCTTTCTTATATAAAGGATGTAGTAGACGAGCAGACACCCAGACAGTCCATCTGGTAGTAAATGGATACTGTCGCTTTGTAACATTCACGATATATGTCAACATAGGTCTAGAATGTTAAACGTTGGCACTGCCCAACGCGCAGCCTACTGGATGAGATGGGAATATGCTGTAGCAGATCACGCTCACTACCGAAATACTGGATTAAAATTGTCACTAGCTCAGAGGTGAAGGAGAACATCTCGAGGAAACCGGTGGAGGAAAGAGGAGAATAAAAAATAATTTCGAGCATGTCTATACACCAATCCATAAGTACTGGGCTCGCGTCGTAGATTAAAGCTCATCAACTGATGTATTAGAGGAGGCGAGTTTCCTTTTTATAGAAAAAGGCGGCAGACAAGCATACAGTCCAGCTGATGATAAGTGTATACTATCATCATCATCGCGATACATGCCAACATCAGTCTCGAATGTCAAACGTTGGCATGCCCCCAGATGCGCTGCCCACCTTTGCAGATTAAGGAATGGATTGGGGGAAAGGATTGAGAAAATGAGGAGGGACAGGATGGGATGGGAATGGGCTCTGCAATGGGTCCTTATAGAATAACATCGAAGTACTCTAACCAACTGATTAGAAGTTAAGTCCCAAACCAGCTGAGCCACTGTCCAGTAAACAAAATAGCATATGTTATAAGGTAACATCTACGTAGATTATCACATAACTTAATTACGTATCAAACCTGACCACATTTCATCGATATGTCACGTGACGCCAGGGTTGTCACCGCGGAATCGAGTTACCATTTGACGCAGAATCGCATCACGATGCTCGCTTTATGACGCGTAACTCGCGTCATTTCACATATTGAGCTTATTCTGATAACATCACTCGATACGTTACGAGCGGGAAATGGAATTAGCGAATTGGCACAGGCAAATTCAGTGGAAATTTTTAATATATGTCAACGCTCTGATAAGAATTATTACAACGTAACAGTTAATTCAATTATTATTAATTTAATTTCATTTAAAAGATATGGGTGCACGCTGCCACCCAACAGCCACTGTGCGCATTTGGCTAGCAACGTTACCCCTCTCTCATCGAAAGACTACCTTATTTTACTCTCATCGAATTTCCCAATGTACATACGTGTTTCGGTAGTGAGTCCGATATGCCAGTGCCCATTCCCATCCCATCCTATCCTTTCCCTCCCCATTACCCCAACCCATTCTCCAAATAAATTCCTACATATCGAAATGTAGGCGCGCGCATCCGGGGCGTTTGTCATTTTGGACTGATATTGGCATGCATCGCGGATGTCCATGGCCGACAGTACCCACTTCCCACCAGGTGGACTTTATGCTGTCTGCCGCTTTATTGCTATAAAAAAAATCAAGCGTTTATTTTAAGAGAAATTTGAAGAAATGTAGTTATGAAACTTGTCGTATGGTGATCGCCGGCTTTAGAACATCACTTCCCGTAGGTGTCGTAAAATGCTACCAACAAAGCCGGCTACCACAAGCCCTGAGAAACTGCATCACCTTTTGGGCACACTGTTGGATACAGCCCTCCACTTGCACTCACTAGGTAGTTTAGGCCATAATCAACAACGCGGGCCCAGTACATAGTGACAGATAAACACGTTACGCGTAGTAGCAATTAAAAAAAACTCGCTCCAGTTGCCATTTCGCCCTACAACGATGCACCGAACCTTGTATTTCAGTAATTACAAGTTTGTTTCATATGTAACTAGGAAACTATTCAGTGTATCATTTCAATAGAAGTTTGATAAATGTTGAAGTACAGAGAATCGCTACGTTTTTTTTTTCAAGTTTAGAATTTGCGTTTTAATTATTAATTATTGTAATATAAGTAACATACTCATGTTTATGTAAGTGTAATAAAAATAATCTGCTTTATTCTAAGGGATTGTTGTAAAAGTACGTAATTACATCATTGATTCAACTGTGTTTTCATAATAGAAAATAATTATTACTTTTAAGAAATTAAATTGAGGTCATACTAGCCTATGCGGTTACTACGTTTATTATTTATTACGTAATAATAATACGTACTAAATATATTATTATAAAGATATATATGATTTAAGGTCATCTAACTGGCTCCAGTTGCGACGTTTCTCAAACGGTAGAAGGATTCTTAAGAAATAAGCTAAACCCAGTCTTCACTCCAGCAATTTCCTCAACAGTAGAAGCACAAAAAAATAAGATGTTTTTTACAAATTTATTGCTTTATGAGACATTCACAAACATACAGACACAAAGCTACAGAAGGTGTTCATAGGCACGTCTTTAAACATCGAAAATTAGTCAGCTGAATCAATCAAAATGCAAACGCGTCAAAAAGTTGGAAGTAAATTTGAATTTAGGTTATCCTTAGCGGCCAGTCCTGAAGGATTTAGTAGGAAAGGACGGTAAAAAGCAATACTCGAAAGAGTATTGTTACACAGTGACCAGCGATCCCGTCTGCACGATACCATATATTCTCATTTTTTAAAATGAGTTAATATGTTGAAAGGATTCTTGAAGGTATTTGGAAAGTATATTTAGAGAGTTTACCTTCTAGTAATTACCAAGGAAAACCCACTTACAATTTAGAATTAAATTCAATTTACATTTTATTCTTTCTTCTCATTTAAAAAATATAATCTTAGGCCCAAGTCTGAATTCTACTTAAAATGTCACTTTCAGAAGTAAATATCTTTACTACCTAATAAATGAAAAGGCATTACGAAAGGAAAACTAATTTACGTTTCTCAAAGATGTATTCCAAATTTATCCACAGTTTTTGCTGAGAATGTTAAGATTCATGAAGATGCACTCACTCTGCAAGGATTCTTAAGACAGGCAAGGAAGATAGTTTTAAATATTAAAAGAGCCCGTCACTCCGGCCACGAGGGAATGAAATATTTATCACTGTACATCACCAAGTCTGTTTCAAGTAAAGTTTAATTTTAAGAAATGTACGCCTCCTTAGGATACTGTTTCTCTGAATTCAAAACTGTTCAGCAATTTAAATTCATGTTTGCACAGTTTTGTTATATTCTGTCCTAATTCTATTTTTGCCTTCCATTTCTCGTATAATATCTGTCTTGTTGTCTGTTCTAGTTCTCCAGATATTCTGACTTCAGCGAAATCATAAAAATATATTGATTTTTTTATATATTGCTGTATCTTAAAGTTCACGACTCTAGTGTTTTTGACTAAACACATTTTTAAAACTATAGAAATTATGAGGAAAAAAATCTAGTCCAAAATTTAGTGAAAAGGTACCTCGTTGTCGGATGCCGTTCGGTGCTAGCGGCACTTCAAACGAACTTCGTATCAAATCAAATTATTTTATTGTAGGCCATAAATAATAAGATATATTATTATTTACAACCATTTACTAATTATTGTCACTTGTCGGCGCAACACAATGGCCCTTCAAGAGTCACCGAACATGAATAGTTTAGGGCGAGCGCACAAGACAGGAGCAAAAAGTGTGTACAGCAACGAGCCTAAGGACTCCTACGCCGGTAAACCTACACAAGGAACGGACCTCGGCTTAGGGCGTTGCTTTAGGAGGGTACCGCGGGATCGCGAGTCGGTGAGAAACACCATAAGCGGCATCGTCTTTGTATTGTATGAATTTTTGATCATTCAGCCACCGCCCGGAGCCGCCAGTTATTGAATGAATTTTATCAGTCAGTTGCGATACTATTTTGAACAAATTGTTATAAAACTATTAAAAATCATACTGTGCTAATAGTAATAAAACTGAGATCAAATTTACAATGGAACCATCTTTTTTCTTTTTATAGAAAAAAGGCGGTAGACGAGCATACAGTCCTCTTGATGTTAAATGGATACTGTCGTCCATAGACATCCATGATACATGTCAACATCAATTCTTCTCTATTCTTTTCTAGGAACGCGACTTGTCCATTGTATAATTCATTTATGAAAGAAAAGTATAATTTTCTCGACTTTTTTCCAAATCACAATTATTGTAATGTTTCATTCTGTCATTATATTACCACGAACCTTTTCAGCATAACATTTAATTATAAATCATCTAGTATTATTATTATAATAAACGGGTTTTAACGGTTACGTCTTTTATATTACGTTTTTTAACTTCGTCAATTTTGGGTAACTTATATTTTTATGTATGTATGTATATAAATGTATATATGCATGTATGCGTGTGTAAATTTATATCTATGTTGTATTTATGTACTTAGTGTAATAGTATCAAAACGCTATTATATTTAGCGGCACTACCCTTAGCCTGCTCTCAACCACCAAAGGTTAGCTGGAAGAAAATGCTATATAGCATTAAGTTCGCCTTTGTGCACACATTTTGGTGCAATAAAGAATTTAATTTAACTTAATCATATCCATTACGCTCAATGATTATTTTCTTTTCGAAATGTTACTTCTTCCCTCTCTCCAGTGAATATATTCACACAAACCAACAGTTCCATACGCATCCATTTATCTTTGACACCATCATAACTAGCTCTCCCGTGTATTACCCAGGCTCCTCTATCAAAGGTCCGTTTTGTCAGTGTCAGGCGGCGAGTGCGCGGCGGCGGCTTACGGGCGCTCGCAAAAAGTGTAAGTTTCCCGGAGTGCTGCCGACGGCCGTCATTTCATAAATCTCACGCAGATGCGTAGGTAACCGCTATAAATTCAGCAAGCGGTACCCAGAGCATTGAGATACGGTGGCTTAATCTACAAACAAAAGCGGGGACTTCTCACGCTTCTTCTTTAGTCAGTGTCAAACTATGCGCGAGGGTCAATGAAGTTCGGAATGTGTGTCAAATAAACACAAATACCTTTGAAAATGTTTGAATATAAGGATCCAGTTAGAAGACGGTAATTCTCATTGTAAGGGGAGAGTGCACGCTGCAATCTAACAGCCGCTGTACTGCATTTCCCATTTTATCTCATTTCCCTAATGTACGTACGTGTTTCGGTAGTGAGTGAAATGTGCCAGAGCCCATTCCCATCCTATGGCTCCCCATTTTCCCAACCCTTTCTCCAAATCCATTCCTATATCTTCAAAGGGCGTGCCAATGTTTGTCATTTTGGACTAATGTTGGCATGTGTCGCGGATGTCTATGGGCGACAGTATCCACTTACCACCAGATGGACTATATGCTCGTCTGCCGCTTACGTAAATAAAAAAAAAACTGTTGTCAAATTCTAGAAATTCTTCCACATTGTTCTTCATATTTTTAGTAAATCCTAATCTTCCCTTTTGCTCGGATTTCTGATGTATCCCTCCATTTACATGCACATGTAAAGAAAATCTATTTCTTCGATTTTAATTTGCCGCTCATTCCGGGCGCCATCGATATACAAGGTTATCGATCTTGTATATCGATGTAGGGTAATCTATGATGGTCTGTAATGTATGTATGGGTGCATGACGATGGCGTTGTTGATTTGGATAGTTTAATATTGTGAATTTGTCTGTTGTCTGAAACGAAAGGGATTGACATTTGAAGAATAGACTTTAATGTCGTTTCTTTTGTTACAGGTAGGATTTTTACTATAGAATACTGTGCTAAACCCACAATTATGGTAAATAATTATATGTGAATGAAACAATAAACGGTTCTTTTGTTACAGAGAAACTCCATATTGTTTATTTTATAGTGTCAATTCCCTGAAACACAAAAATACACATAAAATATAACGCCAAATCTGTTATGATTTGTACCACAACCAGACGCGACTGGAGCGGGTTCAAATAAAAGATAACGATTGAAAGATTCCTCGTGGAAGTCGTCGATAGGCGCCGTCCCAGGACATGTGTATTTGATGGCCTCGGTGGGGGGCGCAATGTTTTCATTCCCCTTTTATCGCATATCCCCTTATTAAAGCAGTGGGGATCTCTGTTTATGGACACGGTGTCTGCTTGCGAAAGATAACAGAAAATTTTCAACTTATATACATAAGTCGTACACTTTGTGGAGATTTCAAAAGTAAAAAATGTACCTATAACGAAGAACCGTAACTGTAACCAGCTCATTTATCGTCCACTACTGGACATGGGTCCTCCTCGTGCACATTAGGGCATGAGGATGTATGCCTTAATACGGCACTCTGGTCAAGCGGGTTGACGAGTCCACTCTTTTAGAGATGGTGCAGATCATTGAAGTTGCATGATCAGGTGCAGATCAGATCATGGTTGCGATTTTGTTATTCTTTAGGCATCTTTTATGACACCCACGGGGCGAGATGGGGCGGTGATATTCTAAGACGGGGCCGACATCACACCAACAAGAAAATATGAATAAAATAGAAATAAAATAATTATTTCAAATGCGAGTAGCGGCCGTGGTGCTGGTGTCCGCGAACAATGCCATTATACCATCACGTGGGCCGCTTGCTCATCCGCAATAAAAATAAAATAAAGATGTCCTCTAAAAATAAACATAAACTCTATTTATATCGTGCTAAAACAAAAACGTATACAGCCATTAGCCTATCCTCACCGTCTAACCATACCTTTGTCAATCGGCCCACATCAACTTGTAACTTAAAATCTGCCAATTCAACTCTCGCTTCAGCCAGACAAAAATAAACCATAGCTTAAAAGTAATACGTGTTCTCACCATTGAAAGTGTTTCGGTAGTTTTTACAGGGATGATACACCTGCGGCCAGGCATTCGTCAAGCGATAAAACGGTTGTCGTACGACATTTTATCAATAGTATTGGAATAACGATTACTTATAGTTTATCGATATCTTTAAGTTATTGTCCTGTAGCTACATCACTAATGTAGTATAATCTACTTGAAATTGATATATTTTATGACTTATTCAAAATCTAAACAAGAAAACAAAACTGTAGATGCTTACCTGTGAAACGACCAATTTCTATGAGAAGCTGTTTTTTTTTTTGTTTTAAAGATATATATCTTAGTCTAATATTATCTACACACTTTCGCCACCTCACGGGCAAATAGATTGATGCCACTCCTGGAAAAGTCTCGTGGAGCTATTTCAGACTCAAATTTTTTTCCTTGAAAAAAGTTTTCCATATTTCGAAGGAACTGTCGATGCATGGTCCGGTGAGTATGGATGGTATGTGAGAGACTCCAGGTCCAGCTCTTGACGTATGAGAAATGTGAGGGCGGGCATTGTCATGAAGAAGAAGTGGAGATGAGCGATTGACCAAACATGGTTGCTTTGTTTGTTGTTTTTAAGCTTTTCCATCTTAGTCTGCAGCTCCATATAGTACACGTTTGCATCAATCGTTTGACCGGCTCGCAAGAAACTGTAGTGGACAATACCGCCACCAGACCAAAAAAAAACTGATACCAGTAGCTTTTTCTTAGTTATCTTGCGTTTTGGACACTGTTGGGCTGCAACTCCTGAATCCAGCCACTGATACGAACGTTTGCGGTTAACGTACAGAATCCATTTCTCATCACAAGTCACGATACGATTCATTGCATACCGTGTCATTGCACCTTCACAAAAACGAAGGAGTTTTCCTTCGTTTTTGTGAAGGTGCAATGACACGGTTGCACACTTCGACCCGTTGTTGCAGCTGACATTCCTTCAGTTCACACGGTACTCACTTTTGGAGCTTCTCTATTTTGCCAATTTGACTCAGATGAACCAACGTTGTTTTATCACTAACATCAAACCCTGCTGCTCGTTCAGCTGTACTTTGCTTCCATTATAAATGGATATGCTTCCACTATAACCTTTAATTCATCGTTGTTAACTTTGGTCGTAGGTCGTCTGTTGTGATCATACTTAAGATCGAATTTTCCAGAATGGAAGAGTTCAAACCATCGACGTACGGTGCGATCGTTTGTGGTGTTTGGCCTATACACCTATTGATATGGGCTGTCTGACTTGCGTTGGTGGCGCGACGAAACTCACATTTAAAAACATCCGAATTTTCAATTTATCCATTTTATTTTCAAGATACATGAACAAAACTTAGGTACAAAAAAATAAATGAATACTGGTTTTAAAAAAGGAACATCGTAGCTTTTAGATGTATTTTGTTTTATTTTGAAATTCGAAATTCTCAAAGTAGCCAGTAATAAAATCGGTCATTTCATAGGTAAGCAACTAATATTATTATATTCAAAATATTTTTTTCAAATTCATTAGAAACAGAACGGTCTTTATATAAGGTCAGGGAAAAAACTTCTTCGTATTTTATATACAAATTTAAGACATTTTTTTTAAGTTTAATTATATTTAATTGTAATATATACGTGCCGTTCTGTTCTATAACTTGTTGACATCTTGTAGGTAGTGACATGATCCAGTTGCTGTAGAAATTCTGGGATTTTTGGTCAAAAAATTGCGACATGTAGTTTTGACAGTCCTCTCTTGATGTTAACCTTACCTTACCTAAAGAATTCTGAAGAGACTGAAACAAGTGGAAATCTAAGGACGCAAGGTCAAGGCTATTGGTGGGTGCATCAACACTTCCCAACCAAGCTCTCTCAATTTTTGCTGAGTGGCCAAAGTTGTGTGTGGTCTGGCGTTATCATGATTAAAGACCTTTCTGTTAATCGATTCCGGGCGTTTCTTGCTTCTCAATTTCTTGCTTTAGTCTCATTAGCTGTTGGCAGTAGAGCCGAATCGATGGTTTTCGCCCGGCGGTAAAAGCTTATAATGAACGATGCTCTTCCAATCCCACAATACACACAACATCACCTTATTGCGCGTTACTCCGGGTTTCGCCACAGTCTGTGGAGCTTGGCCGCACTTAGACCATGATCTTTTCCGCACGTTCTTGTCGTAAGTGATCCACTTCTCATCACAAGTGATCAATCTTTTCAAAAATGGTTCGGTTTCATTGCGTTTTAATAGAGAACGCAAACGAGTACACGGTTCATTAGGTTTCTTTCAGTGAGCTCGTCGGTACCCAAATTTTTGAATCCAGACTGTTTCAAATGAGTCAAAAGTAGTTTGTGATCAATGCACAGTTCATCCGCAATGTCGTAACTACTTGTATGCCGATCTTGTTGCACTTTTTCACAAATGGCATCAACTTTATCAGTAACAGGGCGACCGGAGCGAACTGCATCTTTAACATTAAGATTTCCTAACTGAAAACGCTTAAACTAACTTTGTGCTACTCTCACTGACACTGCATTAGGTCCATAAACGGCACAAATTTTTTTCGCGGCTTCTGTCGCATTTTTCCCTTTTTTGTAATAAAACTAAAATGTATTGAATTTCTTCGTTATAGATTCACTCCTTTTCTTGAAAAACAATTGAAAAATGGCGGGAAACAGATTTTTATTTTTTTCATTTCTGTTTTTAAAATGTTACCTTTTTAATGGTATCATAACCACCCAGGTACAAACAGTTCAATCAAAGATATTGAATCACAACTTCATACATACAAAATACGAAAAGACTTTCTCCCCGACCTATTGTAACTTTGAATTCTAAGCCTTAACTTAGTCATTTATTCATAAAGTAATAACATATTCGTATAATTAAATCTTACAAAGCCGTGTCTGTACATGTAATATTTTTAAAAAAAAGTGATTGTATAAAAGTACGGATGATATAAACCAAAAAACAATATTTATCTTTGTCTGTCTGCACGCAAAAGCTACTGGACGGATTTTAATGAAACTAATCATTAGGTTACTTTTTGTCCAGATCTAGTATAGAGTTTCCACGGGAATCATACTAAAGTTCACGCAAGAGAAATACACCACTGACTTCCTTAATTATTTTTTTTAAAGATTATAATTATTATAGTGGTTTTACTGGCCGAATTATGCGCAATTGCAAACACAGAGAAGCTATGTTCTCAAACCTCCACCCATGCTCCCACCTGTTAAATAAACATAGTTATACAAACACATAGTTAACCGACATCATTCCGACACTGTGTCAACGCTATTAAATCGACACTAGTTGCGATTCCCCGGTAATTGGACGACAAACAGGTTGAGACATAGACTTAGAATTATTCTGCAAAGGGAAAAGATTTACAGTTGTAATATTTATAGAGAAGATAACATAATTTATTTTGTTATGTATGATCATATCATACATTCGCTCCTTTGTCATTAGATGGCGCCACTTTCAGTTTACGGTTTTAACATTGAAGTGATCTAAGATATTTGTACACCAAAAATTGTAGATCATAACCAAAAATGTTATGTACCTACCCATAATCTACATCTTATTCACAGTTTCGTGCATTTCATTTCCAATCGTGGGTAGTACAATAAGGATGAGAGAAGTTTCTTATCCTGTTATACTGGTTATTGTCCAGTCCATTTTGTTCGGTTCTGTAAATGTAGATGACGCATCTGGAGACATACCAACTGTTGTAATTTTGACTGATATTGAGAAGTATCGACTACTCAATGATAATACAATGAGTAATCCAATGAATGGGTTGTCCTAATGGATGGAGTACGATTGTAACTTCGTACTTCATCCTCTTTTATCTGTTTATTTATCTTTAAATGTAGACGGCGCATTCGGAGATAAGCTGAGTTTTGTAACTGCTTATCTGCCACATATTTTTATTCCCCATGCCTTCAGAATCCTCCAAAATATTCTAAGATACACCAAAGTTCGTCATCTTTGACTGATGTTGCCATGTACCGCTCGCTATCCACGGCCGACAGTATTCACTTATCCAGGTGGACATCTTACTTCTTTGTCATTTGCCTGTAAAACCGCTTACCAGAAGCGAGAAAGAATCAAAACAAACTATCGAATGGCACACGCTTTCAATAGAGGTTTAGAGTCTCATTGAACATGTATTTTACGAAGTGACGTGGTATTTTAGTAAAACCTTATCACAAACATTATGACAAATCGCATAATGAATTATATTTACCTTTAATTTTAATTTAACATTTTTGTATATCAACTTAATTTTAATTTCAATATTAAAAAAATAATTGATTTTGTAATTATGCAATAAACAAATAAATAATTGTAATGATTATTGTGCAATCTAGTGAGATATAAACATTTTGGTCCTCATTAATTTGATTTTGGTTGTCTCGTAGTTCTATGTTTACGGCCTGTTTGATCGACATCAGTGGAGTGAGGGGAGTACGTGTTTAGTGAAAATAAAGTATTCAGTAAAATGGAACTTAAAGTTGGACGGAGTAGGGTTGATTTCTACTTGATAGTATCGTTCTTTGTTTAGGTTTTCAGTTTCTATAATGTTTGTATTCATGTGTCATTAATTAATTAAAAATAAATAGAGATAATTTAATTTGTGTGAGGGTATCGATGTGGTAACGGCCATTGGATGTGTACTATACTATATATGTGTGCATAACCGCAACAGTAGCCAGGCCTTTTAACGTCCACTGCTGGACATGGACCTGTTGTGTGTGCATACACATTGTGTTGTGCATAAGGGATGCATAGCCTTAAAATGCCACGCTAGCTAAGTGGGTTGAAGAGTCCACTCTTTTAGAGGTAGTGGTAGTGTGTTTTAGACTTATGGTAACTCTTTGTATACATTTGTAGTCTTTAGCGACACTCACGTGAAATGATATATACCTATGTATATAGAGTATACATCTAAGAAACTTACCATGCGAGCTAAAGTAGTGGTGAGCAATCATAAATGCCGCAGGACCGATAACCAATGGGAGAGACGAGTCCTCGTATGGAGACTACATACTGAGAATCGTAGCGTGGGAGTCGCTCCTGCCAGGTGGACTGACTACTTGAAGAAAGTCGCCTGTAGTGGCCTGGATTAGTAGATCAGAAGACTGTGGTCTCGCCAACCCACTTGGCCAGCGTGGCGTTTTAATATCACACAACCCTCATACACAAGACATTGTGTCCTGACGTGAACACTGAAAGGGCTAATTGCATTGAATTGATTGCATGTATTTTATGGAATCAGGAGTTACTTTGCTGGAGTTTATTATACCATACCATCAGTCCCCATACCATGGGGAGGCCCGTGTTCAGCAGTGGATACTGAAAGGGCTGCTTGTATTGCAAGGACCGCCGCCCATGGACACCTGTGCAGGTGTCCATGGGCGGCGGTAACACTTACCATCACGTAGGACCGCTTGCTCGTCCGCCTACTTCAATATAAAAAATAATTGTATTGCAACATTATTGTTAATTATTAAATGTGGGACAGGTTGCAACCAATTTTTACAGTCAGGACACGTTGGCACTATCTATATACTAATATAATAAAGAGATAAAATTGTGTGTTTCTATGTTGGGGTAATCTCTGGAACTACTGAACCGAATTCAAAAATTCTTTCACATAATAGGAAGCTACATTACCCGTGTCTAATATAGGTTATAATTTATTTTGAAATTTTGAAAAAAAAAGTTTTGATAAATATACCTTATAAACCGATGCGAAGCGAGGGCGGGTCGCTAGTTTTAAATAAATGTTAAAAATGGGCTAGGTTCGAGGGACAGGATGGGAATAATTCGTTAAAATAAACAAGCGAGAAGTACCGAGTGAAGCAGTTTACGTGTAATAATATGAACGTTGTGTTCATTATTATTATTAAATACATATTATATGAATATGACTGTTTTAATGAATATGTTACACGAATATGACTCTACAGGTATGTATATCCATTAAAAGTATCCAATAAAACTTGTTCCCTCGCATCGCGATGTCGCCGCCGATTCCAGCTGATAATCAGCACTGTGTGTGTGGTACACAGCTAAAGCTGATCTGGACGTTCGTTCAGTGTAGTCATAGGGACACACGGACATCAGACTATGCTACTGTAACATCTCTTTATTCGCTTTCTTAAACTGTAACATCTCTCTGCTGTTATAATATCTATGTGTTTGTCTGTAGTATCCTGTAACTGTAATCTGAATAAATGTCTTATATTTATATCTATCATATTGTTTCCCCGCTAGTAACACAGACAGGAATACAGTCAAACACTAGGTTAAATAGATTTACGTTCTGACCCATAAGTTCAATCACTCGGCGAGCTATGCTCAGAGTTTCTCTGCGGAATAAGATCCCAAACGAAGCGGTTCACCAAAGAACTAAAGTTACCGCCATGGCTCACAGTATCAGCATGCTGAAGGCCATATTTACCGCAGGATTGATAACCGATGCGGTAGACAAGTCCTCGAATGGAGAGCGTAGGACGCGCTCCGACCACGTGTACAAATTCAAGCGACAACAACAAGAAGTTCACCGCTGGTGGCTGGATGAGAAGAACTGAAGACCGCGTATCGTTGCACGGCCGAATAAAAAAAACTCTTGGACTCTCGTAACCCTTATTTTTATGGATAATATCCTTATACTCTAATCGTAACTGTAATCAGCCTTTTTGGAATATATTGTTGGAGATTGGTCATCTTACGCACATATCTCGCCCGTGAGGGCCCTAAAACGCGTAGTTCCTCAGAACTTGTGGTAGCGGCTTTGTTAACCTTTAGTCGCCTTTCACGACACTCTTCGGCAGGAATGGGATACCGTAAACCCTATCTCTATACCTGAACTCTATAGTCTATATCCAGTGAGCAATAATAAGATATCCACCTTATCTCAATATGGCATCTATTCGATGGAACACAACGACAAAAATGTGCTCATTGCAATGCAATCAGCCCTTTCAGTATCCACCGCAGGACATAGGCTTCCTCATGCACATTGTCTTGTGTATAAGACCTATACGCATAAGGGGTTGGCGAGACCACTCTTTCAGAGGTAGTGTAGTTCCTCAGCGCTTGTGGTAGCGACTTTGTTATCCCTTACTAACCCAAAGAAATAGGGTGGTGGTATTCTATAGTCGAGTGACCCTACTAATGTGCCCTAGAGCATTTGTTATCCAATTTTGCGTTTAAATTAAAAATACAATTGCGTTATCAGCAAGCGTCGGCTCGCGGCATTCACTCGACTTTAAAATTATTTCCATTCTTCAACTGTTGCGTCTTTTGTTTTCGAATTGCGATAATTTGTGAACAATTTCAATTTGTTACCATTTTGCGAGAATGCGGTTATTTCTGTTCCAATAATAAATCTTTGGCGTTAAATAAATTGGTTTATTTTCACCGCAGATTACTGCACTGACTATAAACCTCTATAGTCACCCGTAAAAATTGGAAGTGGATTGATTGGATCACTTGGATAGTCCAAATTTGTGTTAAATTTGTAATCTGGAAATTTGCGGCACATGTACATGTTCCAAGACGAAATGTTGCAAAGTCTGTACTTCTTTCTTTAAACACCAGATTCCATGTCGATGACATTTCCGTGTATGTTCCTCAATTTTAATTGCACAATTTTAACCTTATGTATTATTTACTCCATTCATTCCTTAGTATATATACATATTTGTTTTAGAAAGATACTGTTGTTTTGTTCACTACTGTTTACTTATAAAGTTCAATGTTCGTATTTATTTCATCAAAATACACACTCAAATAACACAGGAATTGTAAAAAAAAAACTACAAAAGCATGCTTCTCATTTCGTATGTACGAGATCACAAACAAATACGTCTTTTCTTAAATATGTCTTCTCCCTTTGAGAGTGAAAATAAATAAACACAGGGAAATTCTTAAAAGAATTCCCAAAAGAATGAAAAAACGTACTGGATTTGGTAAACTTATAGTACGACGGGCCCTAGTAGGGGCACTACTTGCTCTCTGAATTGTGAGTAAGTGAAAAGTTTAAACTCGTTTAATTAATACCGCGATCCTGGTAAGCGGGGACGAGAGATTTTAATTCAGGAAATCCATTTGTATGATAAACATAGCTCGGTATTTAACGTCAGGGTTTAAGAGGCCGGTGCGGACGAGAAAGGTTAACAGAAATGTTAATGTCGGGTCAGGAGAAGAAACATTTATATTATAAATAGACGGAGTTAAGGTTAATAGTTAAAGGGCTCTTTCTCAATTTATTTATTTATTCATATTATATCGCACATAAATAGTCTACAAAAGGCGGACTTAATGCCTAATAGCATTTACTACCCGTCAACGTTTGGACAAACAAAGAACTAACGGGATGTACATCCTAATAATAAAAGGCAATCTTTGTCCAGAAAAAAAAACGTAATTTTAAACAAATATTATCTAATGCACCGAAACGCATCGATAGCGCGTTCTATCTTTTCTAGTGGCGCCATCTAGTTGTGAACTACGTAAACTGAATGTTGAAGTAGGTAAATAAATACCGTTTGTAAGCTTATCTTTAGTATTAGGTACATAATTTTCTGGAAACTAGCGCCAGCGTCAATAGTGCTTTTATCTATTTTAACCAAAGAATGCATTAAATATATATATGGATTATGTTAGCAAATATAAAAATATATACAAACTAGCTGTGCCCGCGACTTCGTACGCGTGGAATTCTAGTTTTTAAACTCTAAATTGGAATATATTTTCATCCCGTTAGCCGTTTTCGATGAAACAAAACTTATTCGAAGCCCCAAGCTAAGCTTTATTAACCTATGGAAATCCCATCAAAATTTGTTCAGTAGTTTTGAAGATAAGCGTGTTTGAACAGACAGACAGACAGACGTAAATTTTCAAAATCGTCTTTTTGTATTCTGATACTCTTCCTTCATCGCCCCCAATCAGTTTTTGGTAAATTTTATTCAATGTACAGACACGCTGGTTCTACATTTTTATTATATGTATAGATAACAGTAAATAAAATATAGTAAATCTATAAATACCTATATTTACATAACTATATATGAATATTGTCATTAGATTTGTCCAGAATTTTCGACTTGAAATAATCGAAAATACCAATAATTTTAATTTAATCGTATATGTATCGATACTACTAATACCAGTAACAAAGGAGTCGCAGTTCTAAAACCATTTAAAGTGTGTGCATCCTAACCGAGTCTTAACCAACTGTGGTGTAACTGACTCTCCATCTACAGTAGACACGAAGAGATGAATTTTAATGCTCTACCTACGCATTCAACGCTAATGGCTCCTTCAGCGGACAGACAGACGGAACCTGATGAGGCACACTAGTGTTTTACAAACACAGTTGTCTTGCGCAGACAGCCTCGAGTGGTTCGCTTGGCAACTTAGACGAAGACTGGAATGTCTTTATAAAAGGCTTTCATACTTGAGCAGTCCCAATGGACTATCATATGTCAATACATTGTCTTATTGGTGGAGAAATGAGTCTCATGAACTGTTATATGAAGATGTCAATTTGAGTTTGCAATCCATTTAATGGTCCAAACGGAATCTATAAAAGATTATGTAGTAAAATCGAAGAGTATTCTTTGAAAGCTAGAAAAATATGTAAATATGTAAATATGTAAATATGTAAATATGTAAATATGTAAATATGTAAATATGTAAATATGTAAATATGTAAATATGTAAATATGTAAATATGTAAATATGTAAATATGTAAATATGTAAATATGTAAATATGTAAATATGTAAATATGTAAGTATGTAAATATGTAAATATGTAAAGAGAAACACAGTATTTGTACATTATATAGATACTATTATCTATAAAATGTACACTATTGTAATGGTTAAGGTAGTCATTTTCTTTCAAAATTCGAATACGCTGCTTACGTAGGGACATTTCGGAATGGATTTGGAAAAAGGATTGTAAAATGGGGAGGAACAGGATAGGATGGGATGGGAATGGGTTGCTCTGGCATTTGGTTTGTTCCTTATTTTGTCATAATGCAACAATTATACAATAAAGAATATCTAATTCTATCTATCTAAAGAGTATTCTATCTATCTAATATTAGCAAAACCAACTATGCGCAAACGAGCATCAAACTATTAAAACTGCCGGCTTTCCCGCGAAATATTTAATTAACGCAATTAATCACCCGCGGTTATCTTTGATCGGCGATAATTAATAGTTGAACTCCAGGAACTTTGAGATTACCCCTTTAATTACATCTTGCGGGAACGGTATCCATAATCTGAGTAAACTTTAAAATGTACATCATCCTAGAATTTATGCGCGGTTTATCTCATGGGGAATTAGATATTTTTAATGTATAAAAATGGTATTAGTGGAAGTTTAACATCTTTTACAAATGCTTTGAAGGAGAGAGTGCACGCATCAATCCCACAGCGGCTAAATGCACTCGACTGGCCAAGTTATAAGCCTTCGGAAACCCTCCTTTCCGCGATTAATCGCGTTTTACAGTAATCGCTTTATGAAGCTCAAGTTAGATCCCACATGGAGTACCTACTGCTTACACGGCCGGTGTATCGAAGTACCAGCTGGACCCTTTTGACTCCGCCCAACGACGTGCTATTCGAATTGTCAACGATCTCACTCTCACGGGTGGTTTATAATTGCTCAGTATCCAAAGAACGGAACTCTATCGCTTCTATAATGGCGAATGTTCTGAAGAACTGTTCAATTTGATGACAACTTCGGGATTTTACTCGTACCATCGCACCGCTCGTCATCATCGAACGATTTATTCGCATTCCATTGATATAAAGTTGTTGCTTACAGACATATTATACCGTGACCCCGAAAGTACCAACTAAGTGAAAGTGGAATTAACTACCAATTAAGGTTTTCCGCTATACTAAGACATGGAGATTGTGGCTGATCCAGCTACTGGACCAGTGTTGTGGATAATATAGATATGGTGGCGCAAGAAAGAACTAGATTTTGGTTAGTCGATTGTCCAAAGATGCGCGCGTCTAGTGTAGTATAGTGATTACGGTCGACGAGTGAGGCGGCGCGGCCGCCGTGCCACCCTCGTATGTTTGCATGGATGTTCCTCGTGGGTGGATGTATAATACATATACCTACGAGTATGATATAAAGACACTGCGCACACCATCGAACGATCGTTATTTATTCGTAACACATAGACACAACAATAGGTATGCACTAGAATATATTTCTATTACAGATTTCAGGTTGCAACAGGTAAGTATACAAGTATGTATTAAAATATTATTTATCTTATATATGCATGTACCGATTTTAATCTACAAGTGGCCTTCATCTTCAACAGGGCTGTTCAAGGGAGTTGTGAACAAAATTCTGCAAGATCGGAAGCATACCTGCATGTCCACTGGTGTTGCAAGCGTCCATGGGGGCGACGGTACTTACAACTACAAACATACAACAACTACATACTTATTTATTTATTTATTTGAAAACTAAGTGTACATTGTAGGTCTTAAAATCTATATACATGCACTTACAACTTAGAGGCCCTTTCCAGACAGAGCAAATTTGAGGGCTGTGTTACTACGGTACTTACAAAAGAATGTGACCCGATCGCTCAACTGCCATCTCTTTTATAGAAAAAAAATTTAGCACCGACACTAAACTATATAACAGTGAAAACATCGTCGAATTCGGTTCAATGATTTTAGTGTGATACAGTAAAACCAAAACAAACAAATGGACAAATGAAATAGACGTACAAAAAATTTGAAAGCTGTTATTTTGGCGTCTGCATACGCCGCAGTATAAATTGCGTTTTTAAAATATATTCAACGTCCTTTACGTTGAAAGATTTTTGGAAAGCTTTTAATTATTTTATTTTATTAATTAAATTAAAATTAAAATGTAGGAAATATTGTTAAAGATGCTTACATATATTATTAAGAAATCAATAATATTTTGAATATATAAAATAATAGGGTGTTTATTTTATCTCGTTATACTCTCTATTTAATTGGACAAGAAAGGATGGAATGGGATAGGATGTAATGGGTCATAATCCATCACGCGCTAAATGCAGACTTAAATGACAAATGTTGACACGTCCGCAAGTGCTGAGCCCGCCTTTGGATCATGTCTAACTGTTGCTAAATTAAAACAATAGTATTTATTATTAAAAAAATACTCAATTCATAAAACATACAATTATTAGTGCAAATCAGTATTTAGTGCGGTTATCTGTATTTTGTAACGTGTCGGTTTCTACTTCACTACCATCGTTTCATTTACAAAAAGAGAAAGATAAATCTTTATGTATTTACTAAACGACTTCCCACAAAGGAAAATTAATAACAATTCTATTTCATGGCACGATTCAAAGAGAACACGTTACAGGCGAAATATTACATCGCAATCTGTAACAATATTTCAGCAGAAGTGTATACTACATCAGTAATATTACCGACAAAAAGGCGGTAAGATCGTCGACAAAGCGCCACGCGGTTGATTTATGTCGCGTTGTCGCGTTTTGTCGCGTTACGCGAGGCACTCCGCGTCACGCGTCACCTCTGTATAAATCACTGTCATTGGCTACGGCAACAATACCTCCGCTCTTGTTAGCCCCAATGTTTGGATGAACATCTGTTATTGTTAGAATTCTTGGCGCCAAATGTGTTTGGCCAACACAGTACAAACAGGCAAGCGGCAATGCAAAGCTACTTAAAACTTTGCAATACGTACGGTAATAATTGGTCGTACGTACGGCACCACTCCATCACTTCCTTTGGATGTTGCAAAAGGCCACTAAGACATGACAAAGCCGCTACCACTCGCACCGATTTACGAGTACATAGGTAAAGGTAATAGAAGTTTACAACAAAGTCGATAGCTCGAAAATATTCTCCGTGCTTAAATACCTATGTATACCAAATTTTCATGGCGATCGGTTGAACAGTATAGAAGTTGATGTGCTGCAGCGCCATCTAGCGGAAAGTTACAACAAAGTGAATAGAAACCTTCTACATGAAAAATACATATACGTGCTAACTTTCATGGTAATCGGTGGAACAGTGTCGAAGTCTATTCATCTCAGACAGATATACCAACATCCATTTATATAGATATTTACCATTGAATCACATACTATAAATCCTTCCGGGTTTGTGTGTGTGTGTATCTAATAGTAGCGGTACGATTAGCAGCTGTTAATGAATGCAATTCGCGTCGTTGCCGTTCATAACAGCGTATAGTACAGAGTAATAAAGTCAGAGACTTCAGAAAATAACTAAAAAGTTGTCAGTTTTAATTCAGTGGAGTGAATTAACTAATAAGTTAATTCAGGTGGAGGGATTTTTTTATTTTACCCTATAGAACAAATATATTTGCTGTTTAAATCAACTAAAGCTATTAATATAGACTTCATGATAATAACTTGTTTATGATGGTAAAAAGGCTTGTAATCATGAAAATGTTCGGTTTGTTTTTGATTTATGCTATCCTCTGTCGTTAGACTCATTGGCTCAAATATTTGGACCAACACCTCTGGGAGTCGTTTTCAGGTGATCTTTCTATATTAAGACTGAGTTTCGGGTGATATATCTCAAAGGTGAAGTTGGGAAAACTATTTGTTTGCATACAATGTTTTAGTTACCGAGTAAAGCGAATTAGAACAAACAGAATAGAATAAGATTGTTTTTTTGGTAGTCTTTAAATGAGTTGAAAGTAAAGGTTTGTTTAGATTTTTTTCTAAATAAAAACTTTTTCTTGGACGTCACATATAACTTTCAAAGTTGTCTGGAAGAGATTGTTAGAAAGCGATAAGACTGCCTGATTGTCTTATCGCTATATTTTTTAAAATAGTTTTTTGAATATATAACCTACCTATCTTTGGAAATATAGGAATGGATTTAGAGAAAGGATTGGGAAAATGGGGAGGGATAGGATGGGAATCGGCTCTGGCACATCTCGCTCACTACCGAAACACATACGTACATTATTGAAATTAGATAAAGTGGGAAATGCAGTACATTTCAACTTAGTCTTCTGTGATTCTATAGTCCTCACTCCACAACCGTCATGAATGAAAAGCTCGCATTGAATTCCCAAATTTAGATACGAGGAATTTACGAGTATGTATGATACTGGATCTATTACTGTCGTAAATAATGTTAAGACGTGAAAAGTATCTAAATGGAAATGGAATATACCGGAGTGTTTGTATGTTGGCAAAGAGATGATCGATTTCTCTATAATCGCCGGGTACCGTTCCAAGGTAGTTCCAACAATTGTCTACTCAGCGAGCGTCACTGAGCGAGGGTACTTTCTGAGTGATGGGGCGATTGACAAATGACTCGGTCGCGTTCTCCGCTTGAGCGTGATAGATATTTTGTTAGTTCACGAGAGGAACTATTATAGTTTTAGTGAGTAGTGGTTTGTTATTGCTTTATACAGAACTAGCGAACTGCCCTCGCTTCGCTTCGATTTCGTTAAAACAATATTAAACTATACGTATAAACCTTCCTCTTGAATCACTCTATCTTTTGATGAAAACCGCATTAAAATCCGTTGCGTAGTTTAAAAGATCTAAGCGTACATACAGAGGAACAGACGGCGGGAAGCGACTTTGTTTTATACTATGTAAAGTAAAGATGTTGAATATTTCCCGAAACCTGAAACCATGGATTCTATTCATTATTTTGAGTTGACATATATATATATTGTATATACATAGAGAGATGAAAAGACCCGAATAAGGAATATGGAATAATCACACATTTATACAATGTTTACATCTACAAACGGTGCACTCCGGTACCCTGGCCGCTCCGACCGTGCAGCGGCCATTGTGCACTTTGCAATCGAATAAAAATAATGTTAGACAGGTTCAAAAACAAGTTTTGTGTGTCTACGGCCTAATAATTAGGTAAATTTATAAAATTGTTTACTTACTTTTTACTGAAAAAAATCAGAGCACAGCGTAAAATTGTAAATTCTGTGTATTTACTCACTTTTTTTTCTCTTCATGACCTTAAAATGGAATCTCGTTCTGCTAATAATACGGAATAGTAAACCATAAGGGTTTTATCTTTAACGAAGGTAACAATGGATGAACCTCCATCCGTGCTGCAGGCTACGACGTATGACCACGACGCAGAATGCATATTCTGTTTTGGTCACTATAGTGAGGACAAGAAAGGTGAAGAGTGAATACAATGTAGGTACTGCTTGTCGATAGTGTTGCCATATAGAATGAGTAGAGGCAGATGGTGTTGATTTGGGGACGGAAGTTGAGGTTCTACTATACAGAACAGTCATATTCTATAGCACCATTTTCAGAGTTGTCATTTTCTCAATTTTACTATTTTTTAAAAA
Organism: Sesia bembeciformis; assembly: GCA_943735995.1. Taxonomy (NCBI): domain Eukaryota; kingdom Metazoa; phylum Arthropoda; class Insecta; order Lepidoptera; family Sesiidae; genus Sesia; species Sesia bembeciformis. Next base: position 346,920 of record OX031038.1, read on the forward strand.
ATAGCAACGTTTATTTATTATTATATTTTTATAGAAACCAAAAATCATACACTGAACCATTATAAATTGTAACTGCCAAACTCCAGTACTTACAGCTTGTTGGCAGTAAACAAGAAGTAGTCGCTTGTCGACAGTATTTAGCAGTATTGACTTTTAATAAATTACTTTTCCAACGATTTAACCACAAAGTAGGATTAAAAAATTGATTAATTTATAAATATTTGAAGTTTTATTTATTTTACTCCATTTTCGGGTCTTTTAATTATTTTACATAATATATCACACACTACATAATGTGACATGTGTATAATAGCTGTGTGTGTCGTCAAAGGCGACTAAGAGGTATCAAAGCTGCTACCACAAGCCCCGCGGGGCTACACCACATCTAAAATGGACGCCAACCCGTTTAGGTTTAAGTCTTCTACCTTGTCACGGCGTGACGTAGCCACTTCACGTCCAGTGGTGGACGTTAAAAGGGCAACAATGATGATACAAAAGTTTTTATTTTTAAAATATCAAATTTTTAGGGCTTTTTATTTAGTAAATTTGGTAAACAGGTAACTATTCTTTTTTGTTGGAACGAAGATCCTTTACGCGGCTTACGGTAGGTGTGATTCGAAAGAAAATGTAACGTCACGTAAGATTTTTATCCCCTCCATACGCATTTATCTCGCTCGGACACGGTATGGTCGCGATTCTCGCGATCGTGTCAGTTCGTCGGTATTCGGTAAATTTCGGTATACACATACAGATTTTATTTCAAATTACATTCGGAGTTTAAAAAAATGCGTAAGGATCTTCGTTTCTGACAGGGGTCCTCTGACCGCACACGTTCTTTTTTGCAAAAGTAGTCATAAAATAGATTCCATTCATGTTTCATCTGTCTGTGCACAACAAAAGAATCCTTCAAGTTGAGCAACTGATTAAATTAAAAAAGAACTGAAAATTCCTAAGCCAATTGTTTTATCCGCGATACGCGGAGTCAAAAGTTAAAAATGAAATTAAAAGTTCTGACCTTGTAACCTCCTGTTCACCTACTCTCGATATTCCTGGGGGCCCCCGGAAGTGCTGAACAGGGATGCGCTTAATAGCGCTCTTGCAAGGTCGTCGTTACACTGCACTGGTTACTGTCTGTTATATACTATGTACACTCGCGAACGCCAAGGTCTCCCAAAAATGTGCAGCCTACTTGCACAACAATAGATTGCGATCGTACCGCATAAGGATCAATGGCCGACTCGTACGGCGAAGGGTCAAAGGCTAACTAACTAACGGGCGACCCGCGCCCGCGCAGCACGTGAATTCACCCCTCACCTCGCAGCCCCCGAACAATACCGAACAAACCCCCGTCCCATGCAGAAGAAGTCTGCATGCTACTCCACTGGCAGGCGAGAGAGAGAGGTGACCGCTCTTTTCAGGATTGAGCCACCCACTAGGACCTCCGCAACCCGGGGTATTCCATCCACTCCGCGAAACAAATTAACAATGCGGCCCCGGCGCCAAAACAACGGCGGCAAATTAGCATCCTTGATTAAAACGAGGTCACCGATGCCTGGTGGGTGGGTCTTATCAGTCCATTTAACGCGCTGTTGCAAAATGTGCAAATACTCCAGAGACCAACGTTTCCAGAAACTCTGGGACAATTGTTGCAACAATTCAAAGTGCGACAAACGATTAGAAGCTACCCCTGTAAATGGGTACTCCGGCAGGGCGTTAAGTGGCTGTCCTATCAAGAAATGACCTGGAGTTAGAGCCTCCAAGTCGTTAGGATCTGACGAGAGCGGACACAAAGGGCGCGAGTTGAGGACGGCCTCAATTTTACAAAATACCGTTACTAGTTCCTCAAACGTTAATACCGTTTCTCCGATAACGCGCCTTAGGTGAGTTTTGGCTGATTTCACGGCTGCTTCAAAAATACCTCCCCAATGGGGGCAGCTAGGAGGACTAAACTGCCAGGTGATGCCCCGGCAAGATAGGGACATTCCAAGATCTACCTGGTTAGCCTCTAAAAACTTATATATATCCTTAAGGTAGTGGTCAGTACCCCGATAGTTGGTTCCGCAATCAGATCGAATTAACGCTGGAAGTCCGCGGCGGCTAACAAATCTACTAAATGTGGCAACAAATGCCTCCGTACTAAGAGCGGAAACTACTTCCAGGTGAACAGCCTTGGTTGACAGACACACAAAGACGCACAAATACGCTTTCTCTATCTTCGCTTTTCGAAGTCGCGACGTCTTGACCATGAATGGCCCGGCAAAATCGGTGCCAACTCCGGCAAAGGGTCTGGTTCCCTTGACTCGATCTGCAGGCAAATTTCCCATCATGGGCTGCAGCGTCGCTGCCTTCAATCGATAGCAAGGCAAACAACGGAAAATTATGCCACGGATGGTCCGTCTGGCTGACAAAATCCAAAATTCACGCTGCAAGATGGCTAATAATGCATTGCAGCCAGCGTGAGAATTTGCAATATGCCGGTCAGTCACCAACAAATGCACTAAGGGCCCACCTTTGGGCAACAACAATGGGTGACGAACCCCAAAAGGCAAATTGGCGTGACACAATCTACCACCAACACGGAGAAATCCCTCACCGTCAATAAAGGGGTTGAGCCTAGCAACGGCTCCCTTGAGTTTAGGTCTGCCATTCCGGAGTGTCTCAAGTTCTAAGGCGAAATGTTTAGTCTGCACAACGCGAATCCAATGCAGAAGGGCCATTTGGCGTTCTTCTGGCGTGAGAACAGGAGACAGCCGCTTTTCCTCCGGATGCCGAGCGTTATGAACGAAACGCTTTATCCAGGCAGTCACGCCAAGTAATTTGGACAAGGAACTGTAGCGATCGAGCAGAAAATCAATGCCCTTGAGGGGCTCAGTCAGGACACTCGATGTGAGCCAACCAATGGGGGGAGGAGTTACCAAGCACTGGTAACGTGGCCAATCAACTTCAGAATGTAACAACCACTGGGGCCCCCACCACAAATGGTGGTGAACCAGATCCGGCGCGTCTAAGCCGCGAGAAGCACAATCAGCCGGATTCAATTCCCCTGGGACATGTCTCCAAATTAAAACCGTCTCTGAATCTTGGATCTGTGATACTCGATTAGCTACAAAGGTTTCTAACGTGTGCACCGAAGTTTTCAGCCAACACAGAACGATCTGACTGTCAGTCCAGGCGAAAACTGTTCCAATGTCTACACTACGCCCGAGCGTAGAGCACACGTGATTTAATAAGCGGGCAAGAAGCGCCGCACCACATAATTCTAACTTCGGAATTGTATGTCGAGTCCGTATAGGAGCAACCTTGCTCTTCGACATAACTAAGTGAATTTTTGTCTCCCCAGTGGTACTTACAGTACGTAAGTACAGCACGGCCGCATATCCACGCTCGGATGCATCACAAAATCCGTGGAGGGACACTGAGCATTTCCCAACAGGAAGGAAGCATCTAGGTATTGCAACCTGATTGATAGCCGGGACGGATGAGAAATACGATTCCCAATCGTGTATCAACTCTCCCGAGAGAGGCTCGTCCCACGAGAGTCCCGCAGTCCAAAGCCTTTGCAGAAAACACTTGGCCTTAAATATAACCGGACTGATCCAACCGTTCGGATCAAAAGTCCTGGCTACCGTAGACAGAACTGATCTCTTAGTCCATACCTTAGAGGAGGTTAATTCGACTCTGTAGGTAAACTCATCGTGGACTGGCATGTACTGCACTCCAAGGAGGGCTATCAAATTCAAGCTATCCGCATTCTCAAAGAGATGAGGGTCTTGTTGGTGGTCCTCCGGCAAACCGGAAAGGAGATCCGGTGAGTTGGATAACCATTTTCGCAACTCATAGCCACTAGTTCCCAGAAGCCCTATCAATTCATCTCTCAAGGCCCGAGCCTCTTCGAGACTAGATGCTCCGGTACAAATGTCATCAACATAAGCATCCGTCTCCAAAACAGAGGCTGCGCGGGGAAAATACAAACGCTCGCGCTCCGCAAGCTCCAACAATGAGCGAATCGCAACAAACGGGCTAGATTTTATGCCGTACGTATTGGTGTTGAGCTCGTAAATCACCATCGGATCCTCTGGATGCTCACGCCATAAAATCAGCTGATATCTCCTATCTTCTGGATGGATCAGCGTCTGACGGAACATCATTCGAATATCCGCTACAAAGACTACTTGATGCCTCCGGAAGTTGGTCAGAATGTCTGAAATGTCCTTTTGTAATTTAGGACCCGCATGCAGACATTGGTTCAGCGAGACCCCGGTGGTCGTAGACACTGAACCATCAAAAACCACCCGAATCTTTCCGGTAGGGGTCTTTAAAACCGCATGGTGGCTCAGAAAATAGTGCTCACTATGTTGCCAATCAACGGTCGACACCGACATATGCCCCAAATCCACGTATTCTCGCATGAAGTCGACGTACTTCTGACGAAGGACTTTATCCTTGAGCATGCGACGCTCCATGGAAATCAAACGTCGTTCAGCAACGTCCCGAGAGCGTCCAAGGGCAGGTCGAACCGCTAAAAAAGGCAAACGGGTGATCAAACGGCCCGAGCGAAGGCGACCAGTATTATTCTGGTAGAACAGCTCGCATTCCATTTGCTCTGGGTTCACCCGGGAAGCTGTAGGGGGCTCTTCCACCTCCCAAAATCTCTGAACCGCATCAGAGAGAACTGAACCTACAGCTACATCATCAAACTCTTGGGAATTGGCAGTTGTTGACACTGGGCCCATTATTACAAACCCGAATGAAGTCGGCACAGCGACTAATCCGTCACGCTGTAAAAGCCGCTTAGGTCCACACAACAATCTTCCAAGGACATCCGCTCCAATCAGGAGATCAATCGGGCCTGGGGTGTGGAAGTCAGGGTCTGCTAAGTCCAAGCCTGACACTACACTCAACACAGCAGACGGTAATTCTTGCTGTGGCAAATCACCAATCATCTCTTCCAACACAATTGCCGACGCCTCAATCTCCGGGTGAGACGAGGTGACAGGTGTACAATTAAATTTTGTGTGACCGATCACACGCACCTGCACCTTACCGATACCTCGCACATTGTAGGTACCGGTGTGGACGCGTAAGCCTAACTTTCTCGCCAAACAAGATGACACAATGCAGCCTTGGGCCCCCGAATCTAATAGAGCACGAATCCTCATGTGTCCCTTGGGTCCTCGTACCATAGCCGAAATAGTTGGCATGAGTACGTACATCGATTGAACGGCTGCAGTTGGCGAGTGGGCATGTAATTCCTATAACTGAGGCCAATTAACCCCGGAGCGCTCCACATGCGCTAACGGGTCCCAGTTATGGTATACTGGTCGGCGATCCACCTGAGTCCGTTCAGGGGTAGTGTTGCCCTGCGAGCGTTGGGAATGCGGCTGACGTCGCTCCAAGCGCGGTCGTTCCGCTAAAGGGGTATAATTGGTAGGAGCACTGCTCCTTTGAGGCGGCAAAGATCTCCCGGCAATCACAGCATAATCGCGACGGCCGCCATCATCAACTCTTCGAGGGGGAGTTACCCGGCCCCCGCCCCTAGGGGAAGTGGAGCCCCCGCCCGTGCGGGGGGAATGACGGCCTTCAAACCTAGGAGGGGCCCGTGACCCTATTCTGGGTGCAACCACCCGACCGCGATTAGCCTCCCAGCCATGACCGTCACGACCATCCCTATGGTCGACGCCATTCCGATTGGCACATAGCAGGGGGTGATGTCGGCCCAAACAATGCTGACATGAATGCGATCTAGCAGGGCACTGCTGAATTAAATGCTCTCCCAAACAACCATAGCACCAGCGGCGCTGAAATGCTATGTTCCGCCTACCTCGGACCGCCAGACCCTCAAACCTTCTACACGAGACCACCTTGTGGCCCTCCGCCTTGCAATATAGGCATCTTGGTGAGGTGCTGCCAGTGGCGACAGCATACCGTTGTCTGGGGATCCGAACATTCCGCTTAGACAATTCCCGTCTAGGGGGCGCTTGGGAAGTGGACGGGATGGGCGCATCCGAATTATCCGCCAACCTACATTCGTCCTCTAAGAATTTTAGCAAATCTACGAATTTGGGCAAATATGTTGCGCTATCACCACCGTATTTATATTCAAATCGGGCCCTTAGCTCCTGAGATAGCTTACCCAACACAATGTGGACTAAAAGAAATGACCAACTATCCACTGGCAACTCAAGTTTACCTAAGGTATTCACCGCCCCCAATAACGGGTTTAACAATTCTAATCTTAATGAAGAAACCCGGGTGACCTTAGGTAGTGCCAGGATTAGTGCCACATGTGTGTCCGCCAAACGTCTCACGTTCTGATAACGTCGGAACAACAGCGTACGTGCCGTGATATAATTTTCATTGTTAACATCCAAATGTTGGATAAGACTGCTGGGTTCTCCCCGAAGAATCGAACGTAGATACGCCATCTTTTGGCTATGAGTTAGATCCTCCCTGGAGTCTACCAAACTATCGAACAGATTTACAAATCCGATCCACTGTTCGAGCCTTCCATCAAAATGTGGGAGATCCAAATTGGGAAGCCTGCTCAACAACGCCGGAGGGGTTGCCTTCCCCTGCCCAGAATCCGACGGCAGACCTCCAGTCTCCTCCGAAAGGGAGACTGCCCTTTCAGTGATGGAATCAGCTAACTCATAGCACTGATTCACATCGGCCTCGATCCTATCCACAACCTCAGAGCCAAGATCCGGCGAAAGCTCGGTAAATTTCGCGTAATGTTGGCCCAACTTATCCAACCGTGCCGGTAAATCCTGATACCTTTTTATTAAGGCACCATGACGATCGGGTCTGTCAATCAGACTAGCGGCCGAAGCCAACCATCGGAGTATCGCCTTTATGTTTCCACTAATGGACAATGCTGACATGGTTGTCACTAAATGTAACAACAAGTGTACAAACAAACAAATAAAATTAATATACAGTATTCAGTTTAAGGATAGTGGCCTAACAAACAAACAGGCCACACCTACAAAGCAACAATAAATGATACAAAACAATAATCCAATATGTAATAGATCCCTGTTACCATATACGTAACTTACAACTTGTTATAAAAAGTAACCACTGCGAGAAATGTTAATATAAACAAACAAAATTCCATTCCAAGTTAGTAAGTGCTCAATACCTATCCGTCGCAGGTAACCGAAACAAAACCGAGTCACTAAAAAAAGGAATGTTAAGATTAAAAACACTTGACAACGGGTAGACCTTGGGATACGTTGCTATTAACAAAGAACTTTTTTAACTAATGTTTACGTTTCACAATATAAGGTCCATATGCACAACCACGCTCTGCTACCAATGTTTTATCCGCGATACGCGGAGTCAAAAGTTAAAAATGAAATTAAAAGTTCTGACCTTGTAACCTCCTGTTCACCTACTCTCGATATTCCTGGGGGCCCCCGGAAGTGCTGAACAGGGATGCGCTTAATAGCGCTCTTGCAAGGTCGTCGTTACACTGCACTGGTTACTGTCTGTTATATACTATGTACACTCGCGAACGCCAAGGTCTCCCAAAAATGTGCAGCCTACTTGCACAACAATAGATTGCGATCGTACCGCATAAGGATCAATGGCCGACTCGTACGGCGAAGGGTCAAAGGCTAACTAACTAACGGGCGACCCGCGCCCGCGCAGCACGTGAATTCACCCCTCACCTCGCAGCCCCCGAACAATACCGAACACCAATACATAACTCAATCCTTCAAAATATTTATTTAACTCGTAAAAAACGTTGGTCCCAGAGCCATATTAAGAGCCAGACACCATACAGGGGGCCGTTTACCAAAAATAATCCTTTGGGACGGATATAATGAACCGGGCCGGTGTAAATGAGTTCCGCGCAAAATGTCAGCGCAGATAACATACAGAAAGGAATGAACCCTGTACTCAAATTCAAATTGATACATATACTGCAATCATGTGTACTATATGAAGATCGCCTTTTCCGACACCCACGGGAAGAGATGGGGTGGTGGTATTCTTAAGAAGACCGACACCACACGGCCGATAAATATTTCGATATTTTTAAGGATTTAAAAATCTCTCCGTACAGTGAGTTAGTGACTGAGGTATGCCAGAGCCCATTCTCATTGGGTCTTATCCCTCCTCATTTTTACAACTCCAAAACCATTCCTAAATCTCCAGAAGCAGGCAGCCAAGGGCGCACGCCATTCTGGGCATTGTCATTGTGGCCTTTTTTAATTTAACGTTTCAATAATCACGCATTTTGTTATGCATTACAACACTTCGCCATTTGTTGTAATGCCCTTATAGTCAATATATTACATACAGCCCTTTAATATTATCAGTGGGCAAATTAAAATTAAAATTATTCCCAAAAAGACGTTTTTGATAAACTACCTATTGAATATAAAAGTTTGCCGAATTCCTTTTTACTAATTTACAAAAAAAAATGATTTTATATAATAATTTTATCATTATAATATAATTTATAATCTGTCGCGAATAGTTTGCAAAAGACTGATGTTTGCATGTATCGCGGATACCGATGGACAGAAGCCCATGGACGTCTGCTGCCTAGTTTTTATAAAAAAAGAAAAGTTTACCATCTTGTTAAAGTTATAGCATGCATTGTATTGAGTATTAAGTGAAAAGGTATGTTATAAGCTTGAACTAAAGATCTCATACTGGCCCTTGTACGTGTTTTATCCGCGATACGCGGAGTCAAAAGTTGAAAATGAAATTAAAAGTTCTGACCTTGTAACCTCCTGTTCACCTACTCTCGATATTCCTGGGGGCCCCCGGAAGTGCTGAACAGGGATGCGCTTAATAGCGCTCTTGCAAGGTCGTCGTTACACTGCACTGGTTACTGTCTGTTATATACTATGTACACTCGCGAACGCCAAGGTCTCCCAAAAATGTGCAGCCTACTTGCACAACAATAGATTGCGATCGTACCGCATAAGGATCAATGGCCGACTCGTACGGGGAAGGGTCAAAGGCTAACTGACTAACTAACGGGCGACCCGCGCCCGCGCAGCACGTGAATTCACCCCTCACCTCGCAGCCCCCGAACAATACCGAACAAACCCCCGTCCCATGCAGAAGAAGTCTGCATGCTACTCCACTGGCAGGCGAGAGAGAGAAGTGACCGCTCTTTTCAGGATTGAGCCACCCACTAGGACCTCCGCAACCCGGGGTATTCCATCCACTCCGCGAAACAAATTAACAATGCGGCCCCGGCGCCAAAACAACGGCGGCAAATTAGCATCCTTGATTAAAACGAGGTCACCGATGCCTGGTGGGTGGGTCTTATCAGTCCACTTAACGCGCTGTTGCAAAATGTGTAAATACTCCAGAGACCATCGTTTCCAGAAACTCTGGGACAATTGTTGCAACAATTCAAAGTGCGACAAACGATTAGAAGCTACCCCTGTAAATGGGTACTCCGGCAGGGCGTTAAGTGGCTGTCCTATCAAGAAATGACCTGGAGTTAGAGCCTCCAAGTCGTTAGGATCTGACGAGAGCGGACACAAAGGGCGCGAGTTGAGGACGGCCTCAATTTTACAAAATACCGTTACTAGTTCCTCAAACGTTAATACCGTTTCTCCGATAACGCGCCTTAGGTGAGTTTTGGCTGATTTCACGGCTGCTTCAAAAATACCTCCCCAATGGGGGCAGCTAGGAGGACTAAACTGCCAGGTGATGCCCCGGCAAGATAGGGACATTCCAAGATCTACCTGGTTAGCCTCTAAAAACTTATATATATCCTTAAGGTAGTGGTCAGTACCCCGATAGTTGGTTCCGCAATCAGATCGAATTAACGCTGGAAGTCCGCGGCGGCTAACAAATCTACTAAATGTGGCAACAAATGCCTCCGTACTAAGAGCGGAAACTACTTCCAGGTGAACAGCCTTGGTTGACAGACACACAAAGACGCACAAATACGCTTTCTCTATCTTCGCTTTTCGAAGTCGCGACGTCTTGACCATGAACGGCCCAGCAAAATCGGTGCCAACTCCGGCAAAGGGTCTGGTTCCCGTGACTCGATCTGCAGGCAAATTTCCCATCATGGGCTGCATCGTCGCTGCCTTCAATCGATAGCAAGGCAAACAACGGAAAATTATGCCACGGATGGTACGTCTGGCTGACAAAATCCAAAATTCACGCTGCAAGATGGCTAACAATGCATTGCAGCCAGCGTGAGAATTTGCAATATGTCGGTGAGTCACCAACAAATGCACTAAGGGCCCACCTTTGGGCAACAACAATGGGTGACGAACCCCAAAAGGCAAATTGGCGTGACACAATCTACCACCAACACGGAGAAATCCCTCACCGTCAATAAAGGGGTTGAGCCTAGCAACGGCTCCCTTGAGTTTAGGTCTGCCATTCCGGAGTGTCTCAAGTTCTAAGGCGAAGTGTTTAGTCTGCACAACGCGAATCCAATGCAGAAGGGCCATTTGGCGTTCTTCTGGCGTGAGAACAGGAGACAGCCGCTTTTCCTCCGGATGCCGAGCGTTATGAACGAAACGCTTTATCCAGGCAGTCACGCCAAGTAATTTGGACAAGGAACTGTAGCGATCGAGCAGAAAATCAATGCCCTTGAGGGGCTCAGTCAGGACACTCGATGTGAGCCAACCAATGGGGGGAGGAGTTACCAAGCACTGGTAACGTGGCCAATCAACTTCAGAATGTAACAACCACTGGGGCCCCCACCACAAATGGTGGTGAACCAGATCCGGCGCGTCTAAGCCGCGAGAAGCACAATCAGCCGGATTCAATTCCCCTGGGACATGTCTCCAAATTAAAACCGTCTCTGAATCTTGGATCTGTGATACTCGATTAGCTACAAAGGTTTCTAACGTGTGCACCGAAGTTTTCAGCCAACACAGAACGATCTGACTGTCAGTCCAGGCGAAAACTGTTCCAATGTCTACACTACGCCCGAGCGTAGAGCACACGTGATTTAATAAGCGGGCAAGAAGCGCCGCACCACATAATTCTAACTTCGGAATTGTATGTCGAGTCCGTATAGGAGCAACCTTGCTCTTCGACATAACTAAGTGAATTTTTGTCTCCCCTGTGGTACTTACAGTGCGTAAGTACACCACGGCTGCATATCCACGCTCGGATGCATCACAAAATCCGTGGAGGGACACTGAGCATTTCCCAACAGGAAGGAAACATCTAGGTATTGCAACCTGATTGATAGCCGGGACGGATGAGAAATACGATTCCCAATCGTGTAACAACTCTCCCGAGAGAGGCTCGTCCCATGAGAGTCCCGCAGTCCAAAGCTTTTGCAGAAAACACTTGGCCTTAAATATAACCGGACTGATCCAACCGTTCGGATCAAAAGTCCTGGCTACGGTGGACAGAACTGATCTCTTAGTCCATACCTTAGAGGAGGTTAATTCGACTCTGTAGGTAAACTCATCGTGGACTGGCATGTACTGCACTCCAAGGAGGGCTATCAAATTCAAGCTATCCGCATTCTCAAAGAGATGAGGGTCTTGTTGGTGGTCCTCCGGCAAACCGGAAAGGAGATCCGGTGAGTTGGATAACCATTTTCGCAACTCATAGCCACTAGTTCCCAGAAGCCCTATCAATTCATCTCTCAAGGCCCGAGCCTCTTCGAGACTAGATGCTCCGGTACAAATGTCATCAACATAAGCATCCGTCTCCAAAACAGAGGCTGCGCGGGGAAAATACAAACGCTCGCGCTCCGCAAGCTCCAACAATGAGCGAATCGCAACAAACGGGCGATCAAACGGCCCGAGCGAAGGCGACCAGTATTATTCTGGTAGAACAGCTCGCATTCCATTTGCTCTGGGTCAACCCGAGAAGCTGTAGGGGGCTCTTCCACTTCCCAAAATCTCTGAACCGCATCAGAGAGAACTGAACCTACAGCTACATCATCAAACTCTTGGGAATTGGCAGTTGTTGACACTGGGCCCATTATTACAAACCCGAATGAAGTCGGCACAGCGACTAATCCGTCACGCTGTAAAAGCCGCTTAGGTCCACACAACAATCTTCCAAGGACATCCGCTCCAATCAGGAGATCAATCGGGCCTGGGGTGTGGAAGTCAGGGTCTGCTAAGTCCAAGCCTGACACTACACTCAACACAGCAGACGGTAATTCTTGCTGTGGCAAATCACCAATCATCTCTTCCAACACAATTGCCGACGCCTCAATCTCCGGGTGAGACGAGGTGACAGGTGTACAATTAAATTTTGTGTGACCGATCACACGCACCTGCACCTTACCGATACCTCGCACATTGTAGGTACCGGTGTGAACGCGTAAGCCTAACTTTCTCGCCAAACAAGATGACACAATGCAGCCTTGGGCCCCCGAATCTAATAGAGCACGAATCCTCATGTGTCCCTTGGGTCCGATAGGGTACTATAGCCGAAATAGTTGGCATGAGTACGTAAATCGACTGAATGGCTGCAGTTGGCGAGTGGGCAGGTAATTCCTATAACTGGGGCCAATTGACCCCGGAGCGCTCCACGTGCGCTAACGGGTCCCAGTTATGGTATGCTGGACGGCGATCCACCTGAGTCCGCTCAGGGGTAGTGTTGCCCTGCGAGCGTTGGGAATGCGGCTGACGTCGCTCCAAGCGCGGTCGTTCCGCTAAAGGGGTATAATTGGTAGGAGCACTGCTCCTTCGAGGCGGCAAAGATCTCCCGGCGATCACAGCATAATCGTGGCGGCCGCCATCATCAACTCTTCGAGGGGGAGTTAGCCGGCCCCCGCCCCTAGGGGAAGTGGAGCCCCCGCCCGTACGGGGAGAACGACGGCCTTCAAACCGAGGAGGAGTCCGTGATCCTATTCTGAGTGCAACCACCCTGCCGCGATTAGCCTCCCCGCCATGACCGTCACGACCATCCCTATGGTCGATGCCATTCCGATTGGCACATAGCAGGGGGTGATGTCGGCCCAAACAATGCTGACATGAATGCGATCTAGCAGGGCACTGCTGAATTAAATGCTCTCCCAAACAACCATAGCACCAGCGGCGCTGAAATGCTATGTTCCGCCTACCTCGGACCGCCAGACCCTCAAACCTTCTACACGAGACCACCTTGTGGCCCTCCGCCTTGCAATATAGGCATCTTGGTGAGGTGCTGCCAGTGGCGACAGCATACCGTTGTCTGGGGATCCGAACATTCCGCTTAGACAATTCCCGTCTAGGGGGCGCTTGGGAAGTGGACGGGATGGGCGCATCCGAATTATCCGCCAACCTACATTCGTCCTCTAAGAATTTTAGCAAATCTACGAATTTGGGCAAATATGTTGCGCTATCACCACCGTATTTATATTCAAATCGGGCCCTTAGCTCCTGAGATAGCTTACCCAACACAATGTGGACTAAAAGAAATGACCAACTATCCACTGGCAACTCAAGTTTACCTAAGGTATTCACCGCCCCCAATAACGGGTTTAACAATTCTAATCTTAATGAAGAAACCCGGGTGACCTTAGGTAGTGCCAGGATTAGTGCCACATGTGTGTCCGCCAAACGTCTCACGTTCTGATAACGTCGGAACAACAGCGTACGTGCCGTGATATAATTTTCATTGTTAACATCCAAATGTTGGATAAGACTGCTGGGTTCTCCCCGAAGAATCGAACGTAGATACGCCATCTTTTGGCTATGAGTTAGATCCTCCCTGGAGTCTACCAAACTATCGAACAGATTTACAAATCCGATCCACTGTTCGAGCCTTCCATCAAAATGTGGGAGATCCAAATTGGGAAGCCTGCTCAACAACGCCGGAGGGGTTGCCTTCCCCTGCCCAGAATCCGACGGCAGACCTCCAGTCTCCTCCGAAAGGGAGACTGCCCTTTCAGTGATGGAATCAGCTAACTCATAGCACTGATTCACATCGGCCTCGATCCTATCCACAACCTCAGAGCCAAGATCCGGCGAAAGCTCGGTAAATTTCGCGTAATGTTGGCCCAACTTATCCAACCGTGCCGGTAAATCCTGATACCTTTTTATTAAGGCACCATGACGATCGGGTCTGTCAATCAGACTAGCGGCCGAAGCCAACCATCGGAGTATCGCCTTTATGTTTCCACTAATGGACAATGCTGACATGGTTGTCACTAAATGTAACAACAAGTGTACAAACAAACAAATAAAATTAATATACAGTATTCAGTTTAAGGATAGTGGCCTAACAAACAAACAGGCCACACCTACAAAGCAACAATAAATGATACAAAACAATAATCCAATATGTAATAGATCCCTGTTACCATATACGTAACTTACAACTTGTTATAAAAAGTAACCACTGCGAGAAATGTTAATATAAACAAACAAAATTCCATTCCAAGTTAGTAAGTGCTCAATACCTATCCGTCGCAGGTAACCGAAACAAAACCGAGTCACTAAAAAAAGGAATGTTAAGATTAAAAACACTTGACAACGGGTAGACCTTGGGATACGTTGCTATTAACAAAGAACTTTTTTAACTAATGTTTACGTTTCACAATATAAGGTCCATATGCACAACCACGCTCTGCTACCAATGAATTATCCGCGATACGCGGAGTCAAAAGTTGAAAATGAAATTAAAAGTTCTGACCTTGTAACCTCCTGTTCACCTACTCTCGATATTCCTGGGGGCCCCCGGAAGTGCTGAACAGGGATGCGCTTAATAGCGCTCTTGCAAGGTCGTCGTTACACTGCACTGGTTACTGTCTGTTATATACTATGTACACTCGCGAACGCCAAGGTCTCCCAAAAATGTGCAGCCTACTTGCACAACAATAGATTGCGATCGTACCGCATAAGGATCAATGGCCGACTCGTACGGGGAAGGGTCAAAGGCTAACTGACTAACTAACGGGCGACCCGCGCCCGCGCAGCACGTGAATTCACCCCTCACCTCGCAGCCCCCGAACAATACCGAACAGTACGTATTGCAGCAAAATAAAATGTTCGAGATCGAGCGCCCTCTATAATCCCCGGCCGAGCTCTTGTAAGCCGCGGCCCGACCACAGACTGTCCTGTCACGCTGACACTGATACTAGAAAATATTGCCTTTTTAACGGACACTATATATTTTAAAATTGTTAGCGAGTTATATTTTCAAATAAATAAATTGTGTTATTGACATCATACACTGTTTTGCAATCAGATATATGAAAATCTTCATTTTAAATTCGTTCAATCGATTCTAGTTAATTGTACAGAAATAGAATCGCATCAAATATATCAAAGAACTGAAATACAAAGTAGATTAGAAATACAAAGTGTGTGGTACTATCATATATATTTCAAAATGGTACTATACCTACATTGTATACAGTATTATATCTACCTTGATACATTCGTACTGGTGCATGGTGCAATCTTGGGATCGCAAGTACCTAACTATAGAGCATTTCATTCTATTCTCACTTTTTCATAAATTAAAAAAATAGCAAGACATTTAAAACCAATGTGCCTGGACACATGGACACCAACACTTGGACATCTGTGATACTTGTCAATATTAGAGGACTAAACTAGTTACTAGAGTTTAGTTTTACTAAACTTACTAAGTTACTTTACTAAGTTACTAGACGAAACTAGAGGACTAGACTAGTTGCGGATTAAAAAACAACTTGGGGCAATTGGAGAATTTTTAGGGGTTAAATTATTGCAGACGTTAAATTATTTTTTGTATTTTTGAAATATTTCATGTACCTATTACAGACACAGCTTCTTTTCAATTTTCTGCAAGCCATATCTTCGTTCCTAAATTACATACAAATTCCAAGGTACATTAATCAGGGGTGTCAGGTGCGTCGTGCCACTTAATATCGGATGTAGGGGCCATCGGGGCCCCTTGTTCTTGTAATTTATCGTATCGCCAACCCTTAGCTTCATTTACATTTCTAATGCGCACTTGTGGCTTGTAATTACGCGGGCCTATAATTTTTAAATTGTGTTTAACGAGATAATTGCTTAATTGAAGGTCAGGGTAATAAGTTCACCATTGATAATACACAGACAGTAAATTGATAAAACACTTTATTAGAATAATAAAGTAGAGAGTAGACACCAAAACAAGTAAAGTTTGTTCCAGCTCAATTTACCATAAACAAAATAAAATCTATTAAATATCTCAAACAATTAGCTTTAAATCTATGCCCATTATAATCATTGGTTACTGAAAGGGCTGGTTGCATCGCAATGCATAATGTAATATATTTTTTTATGGACGATGGCGGCAGACGACCATACTGTCCGCCTGATGGTAAGTGGATACATGCCAACAGTAGTCCAAAATGACAAACGTTGGCCCACCCCCGGATGCGCTGCTTACATTTGGAGATATAGGAAGGGATTTGGAGAAAGGGTTGGGAAAATGAGGAGGGATAGGATGGGAATTGGCTCTGGCTCCATACCGAAACACGTACGTACATTAGGGAAATAAAAAATAAAATAAAATGAAAAATTTAAATAAATATATAAAATTTTAGTACACTATGCCTATTATCTCATACACACCTGATCAATGTCATCGAATATACTGAAAGAAATATCCTAAGGAGCTCGCCTGTTTATACTCGTACATCATTTTGATAATCACTTTTTTGTACTTTAAGTACATGTATTTGTACACTCGCTTCCAAAGAATGTTTTATTTATACTAAATCACTTATGGGTATCCTGGACTTCCCGATCTACCAAAACATATTACAGTAGGTATTTGCTAAAAACAACGATATCTCAATATAGACCAAGCAATAGAGCAATTCATTGTGACATAAATCGTAGTGGGAAACCGACTGTGCCATCATATGGAGGACAGTCCGCAGATGAATTCCATTATGTTTTATACTCGGAAATGGTGTCTATTAATTTGTTACAAACATTTTTAAACAAAACATCGTTTTTTTAGTTTTTTACTTATAAAATGAAAACTAATGAAGAAATCTTAATGCTCAACGTAGAAAATTTGTAGAGAATAAAAATACCAATAAAATGAGAGGACGAACGACTTGATCGGATAATTAGCATCGGAGAAAATCCGAAAAAACCCAAAAATTCAGCGTTTTTTAAAAAGTTCACAAATCGCCCGTTTTAACACTTGCAGGGCTGAAACTTAGAGAAAAGATAATAATTTATAGGTACTTTATGTGTACGAAACCCCGACGCTGTCCGACTATTAGTTTTGGCACAATCGTAATTTTAATTTTTCAATGCCCTATTTTGCAGCTGGTCTGGATGCGTTATAGATTTGCGTTATGCGTTATAGATGCCGATTTTATTTTTTTAAACGGATTTGGAAATTAGTAGTGTAGTGACAAAACGTATATTTTCATTTTTCCCTAAAATGGTGCTATATAGGTCAAAAATGCACGTAAAAATAATTAAAAACAGACACAGTTACCCCAAAATAAAAAAATAATAAAAATATTAAAATAGCTCCAGTAGTTGCGGAGATATTTAAATTAAACATTTCAACAGTTCGCGCATATATACGCCTCTCCTTAGCTCTCGTTCTCCCCCCACTACTCGATTTTGGGGTAACTGAATCCGTTTTTTGTCATGTTTCATCAAGTCATACAATCGCTAATACTATTGCTTAGCCTAATACAGAACCGTGCACAGCGCCATCTGTACGGCGATTCCGGGGAAACTCAAATACCGCCGAACAAGTACTTATTGTATGAAAATGAAAAACCGCCTTTGCATAAATATGTAGGTACATGTTTATGTAAAAACTACTACAACTACATTTCTGTTAACGTGGCAGCTTGATTTACGATTCCTAATTTTTATGTGCTCTCCACGGAGACCAGACGATATTTTATTTTAAAACGACACACGGAACACGCTTTGAATACGAATACAATGCAATTTCGATTTAAGATTCAAGGGTGCGCCCGAGAGGAGCCTTGCCAAGCCTTGGCTGGAGCGAAAACGAGCCAAAATAAAGGCAGACCTCGAGCCAAGTATTGAAAGCTCGGGCTATCTAGAGCCAAACGAACTGACGTGCCACGTGCCGCTGACCTGATTACAATACATTAGGAATATCAACTTAATAGAGTCTACACTTTTGTGGAGTTTTAATAGAAGAAGCACTGAGAAGCCTTACTAAAAATTTTACCATTACGGACATTTTTTGCCAATAAGTTTGGGTTATGATTAGTGAAGTGTGTAGTAAAATCGTAGTTGATTTTTCTTGATATTAATATGTTTCTCTTGGCTTATTCATGCCTGTGTAGTGTCGTTGTAGCCTATATGTTAGATAGAGATTATACAAGATCTAAAGACTCAGTTTCAGCTCTAATTAATATCAAACAATGTGATTTCTATTAAACTTGAGAGCATTGAGGGGAGAGTGCACGCTACAATCCAACAGCCGCTGGGCGCCCTCGACTTGAAATGTACTGCATTTCCTACTTTTTCTTATTTCCCTAATGTACGTGCTAGTGAGTGAGACGTGCCAGCGCCCATTCCCATCCTATTCCTCCCTATTTTCCCAATCCTTTCTCCAAATCCATTCCTATATCTCCAAAGGTAGACAGCGCATCCAGTTGCTTGCCAACGTTTGTCATTTAGGACTAATGTTGGCATGTATCGCGGATGTTTATGGGCGACAGTATTCATTTACCATCAGGTGAACTGTATACTCGTCTGCCGCCTTCGTCAATAAAAAAAAAACTTTTATTTGCCTTTTCTCTCACGTTTCGATGAATACAGTTTAAGTAAACATCTGCCTAAAATTAATCAAGTCCGTGAAATGTCTCACAGTTCGTTGCTCCACAGTATAAAGGTCAATTTTAAGGCAAGCAACATTGTTCTCATGCCATATATCATTTCAAGGATTTATATGAATACGGTTCACTGTAATTTTTACCTTGTATTGTGATGCAGACACCCACATCAACGTCGCCCGCGCGCCATTATCCTTCTAATTACAACGAGCCAACAGTAAGTTTAATTGTGCCAATAATTACGTAATTACATTAGCACTCTCTTCGCGCATTCGTGGGGGAATTACTTTCGACTCGTTCGAGTTACTTTCGAGTTAATAGATTTTGGGTTAATATTGGTACATACATGTCTGTCATATACAATGTGTCATCGAAATAATGGAACATCTGGAACATGTCAACCAATTTAAAATATACTAGCGACCCGCCCTAGCTTCACTTCTGTTTATAATTTTTTTTTTTTCAAAATTTAATAATGAAATATAGCCTATAGTAGACACGGATAATGTAACTTCCTAATTGTGAAAGAATTTTTCAAATCGGTTCAGTAGTTCCAGAGATTACCCCCAACATACCTACAAACACAATTTTACCTCTTTATTATATTAGTATAGATACGAGTATAGATGAAATCGTTCTGATGAAAAGATGAAAAATAAAATTATCTTAAAGAATGAATCACTTTACAATCAAGTTACAAATATGTAAGGTTTTGTTGTCCTGTCTAAAACGTTAGTAGCGCTTATTACTCGATCGGGCGTTAGGTATTACTCGATAAAAGATAGGTATAAGTATAATACTAGAATTGTACTATAAATCACGATAGAAAGCAGATTGTGAAAACTGATAGAATCAATTCTACTCTCGATAGTTGATAGAATCATTTCTACTCTCGAAAACTGATAGAATCAATTCTACTCTCCAAAACTGATAGAATCAATTCTACTCTCGAAAACTGATAGAATCAATTCTACTCTCGAAAACTGATAGAATCAATTCTACTCTCGAAAACTGATAGAATCAATTCTACTCTCCAAAACTGATAGAATCAATTCTACTCTCGAAAACTGATAGAATCAATTCTACTCTCGATAGTTGATAGAATCATTTCTACTCTCGAAAACTGATAGAATCAATTCTACTCTCCAAAACTGATAGAATCAATTCTACTCTCGAAAACTGATAGAATCAATTCTACTCTCAGTACCTATTTCCAGCTTTTCCGTTATTTCAGTAACACAATTACCACAGATTATTATGCTTAAAAAATATACATGCTAAATTTCAGCGTTTTCTTTCACAAATCATTCACTCGCATTACGCGTACGCACACTCGCACCGATTTAAATAGATGTATGATTGTAGGTATCTAACAGTAGCGGTTCGATTAGCACGTGTCTATGGATGGAGTGGAGTGTGCGGCGTTGGTGTTCGTGGTAGCCTAAAGTTATTTTTTAAATAAATAAAAAGATAGTTTTATTGATAGATTCAATGTTAAGGTATTTTTACCTGACTGCGGCACACGAGGAATAATACATTGTTCACCGTTTTGTATGTATATCTCTTTCTTTATTCCCTCGCAGAGCTTAATGATGTATCAGAGTTTAATTTTTATTTATGTTAATGATGGTATCAATGTCAAGTTTTATTGTGCATGCATTTCGTTGGAACATTATAGAAGTTGGAAGATTTTTTTTTATTTGCCGCTGTTTTCTTATGCGCCGTGTCGTTTCTAATCCAATGTTTTCACAAGATATAATGAATACCATTGGCGCAATCTCGAAACAGACGCAACTCGAACGCGCCGAGAATAATTCCCATGTTCACAATCACATCGCCAACTTCAGTTTCAAACTTTCTTCGAATAGCAACTTTGTCTACTGTAATCACAGTTTAATTTGCAATGAGACGGTCTGAATAGTCAAACCATGAGATGGAATTAAGACGCCGTTGTATCAGCTCCGTGGCTACGTTTGTTTGATATTATGTTTTGTAATTGTTGTTCTGATTTCCCTATTTGTTTAAGGGTTTGTTGGGCCCGAGGTTCGCCGCAGATCCCGATCTACCATTAGAGTAAATGGGTAGGCGTTTAAAGCTGTTTCAGCATCAGGTAGATTCATTTGTATATCATTGGGTTCCTTTCTATTGAAGTGAATGTATTTGAATTCTGTGGTTTAATTAACGACTTAGTAACTAGTGACATCATAAGAGTTAGTTTACACATAAGATCATATCATAACATCATAAGAGTTTATCATAAGATTTTTTTTTGTTGTCGAAAGCTTATCGTAAATATTCAGTCCTTTTAATTGTTATTGTAGACTCTGTCCTGTAGCCGACGTGAAAAATGTCTACACTATAGCAGCCCTACACCACATTGTGGTATAGGACACCTACAACCCTACAGCATATATTCCCGTAGTGTCATATATTGTAGTACGATTAAATTGGTCGTACAATCACAATATTTCTTGATCTACTATCCTTTATTCTTTATTTGGCAGTATTAAACAAACATCGACAACATAATATATGATTCAATGATAACACGTCACAGTCTTACGTATCAAATAGGTATAATGCGGCCAAATTAAGAATAAAGGATAGGTATGGCTCAATCTACATTCATATATACGAGTACCTACTCAATACGTAGTCAATATATTTATTGCTTTCATATGGTTACAATAACGATTTTTTACAATAATAAATATACTCTTAACACATATGAGACCTTCAAGGCTGATGGAGTGGAGACAGGCCGATGTATATGTAACTAGGTAAATAATTTTAATTTTATTTTTAACCGTAAATTTTGTTTCATTTGAATTGGTTAAATAATTATTTTATCGGCAATTATTAAGTATTTAATGTTATTATTAACATATTATAATTATAAATTATTTTTCTATGACATGGATTCTTTAGTAAATCATTTTGTTCATCTCTCATATCAGACTGAAGTCTATTATAAATTTTCAGTGAGTTTAATAATTGTTACTTGCGATCGTACGTGTTTTGATTTTGTCCAAAAAGTATAGAAATAAAATGTTTGTATACGACTGAAATCGAAACAAAACGTTCATTAGTACTTGTATAAACTAATTTTAAAATTTAGCAGACGAAACCCACGCCGCGCCGCGCTCACTGCAATCGTCAGCAGTGTAGTGGTCGGGATGCAAATGCCCGGCGGGCTTTGCCAACTGATTGCTTCATCATCTCCCCGGTCGGAGAATTACGCCAATTATCATGTAATTTGCATCGTTCTAGGATAGCGTCTTTCTTTGTCTAGGGTATTATTGTCATTACGATAGTTTTTGGATTTGCGTTAAGCGACAATTTTAAAAAATAGTCATTTAATAATTGTCTCTTTCTCGAGGCCTGAAACCATGGATTTCGTTCGTGATTCCGAGTTCAATTACTTGCATGAAAATTTGACGAATTGTTAATTGCAAAAAACATCCTTTTTGCCTTTTTATCTTTCATACCTACCTATTTGGTAAACACAGAGCCTAAATAATTGATATTTTTAGAACAAAAACAACATCGTATGTCGATTTAACTGATTGTGAGAATTATGAGCAGAATCCATAGTTTCAATCATCGGGTTCGTCACACCCTGTTCAGTTCGGTTACACCTGTATATACTTGTATACATACATAGTGAGAGGAACTTCACCGTTATTCTGATCAACCTGGAGCCCGGACATTAGAACAACTAAAAATAAAGAAGTTTTATGCATATTTTAATCTTTGTAGCTTTGTAGAAAAACAAAGATTTCACTTACCAAAAAAAGATTCCGACTTGTGCCCGGTGTGGTTTGTTACACCGCACGCGACTTTACACCACTGCACACTCGACGATGGCCGACAAATGTATGTTAAGCACGTCAATCGATAGTACCAACTTCCACCTCCAGCTACTGGGTCATATAGCAATTACATCAGCAATTTTAATATGGCTGGGGTCTGATAAACTCCACCGGGCATGCGATAGATTAAACATGTGTGATAAGACGTACCTAATATTAAACCATATTAAACACGACAGTAACATAGTTGATTGATTGATATATTCTTTATTGCACCAAAATGTGTGTACAAAGACGAAATTAATGCTTAATGCTTAATGCTATTTTATTCCAGTTATTCCAGTAACCCAGCTGAAACGTCGAGGAAAATAAAGTGGATATATACGCGTAACAGAGGGATATAGAATCAAAATCAACTATATCCACGATGAATGTTTTTTTCGCAAAATGTAATAAATGTTTCAATTTCTTTAATTCTGACAAATTTGGCTGAAAAACAGCCTGTATATAGTTTTAATCGAAAAGATCCATAGAGTGCAGTAAAAATATGTGTCCTGAGTAGATTGCAAATTGCATGTTGATTAGTATAGGGTATTGATACAGGTTGATAGTTGATTTTGCAATAGGTATGGCTTTTAGCTGTTTTTGATTCTACACCCCTCACTACAGATAAATATGCGCGAGAAACGCGAAAACCTTAAAAAGGGAATTTTATGACCTGTCTTAAGTTTCCCGCTTTACCTGTAGATGAGATAATAATTTTAATACATTTTTCTTTAAAAAAAAATTCTTAGATAATCTGTTTTTAAAAGCCGTTAAATTCCTAATTCTCTATTTACTTCTTTTTGTTGCATTCATTTTAAGTGCTTATTTCACAAATGTCACAAAATCAAGGAAATAATTATTTTGTTATTGATCGATTGTCGTTAATATAATAATATTTTATATTATTATAATTAATATTAATGAATATCGTTAAATATCTTTGAAATTCAATTACACTCAATCTTCACATACTCAAATGTCTGGAATCCAAGATAAAAATTTCGTGTCGCCCGCCATCTTTTTAAAAATGTCATCGTTGTTTTCATCTTTCAATATAAGTCATTCGCATGCCCACTATCCTATACACTCTTTAATAATAATGAGGAAATGAACGAGATAGATCGGAATGGAAACAGTATTCCAGATCACTTAAAACTGACCCAACGTTCAACTGTAGCTACACTAAACCGCACGACCTACGTAAGGGCTCTCTCAAACAGACGCGATATACCGATCGATGTTATTTCAACGTGATGCTATAATTATAGTTGGCTCTTAATTTACATTGTAATTTTAAAAGCATCAACCATGCCTCATGCATGATGCATGAGATAGCATGCATAAATATAGACAAATATATTAACTTTTATGCTGCAATATAGTAGTACCTCAAACAGTCAAATATTAGTTGCAGTACAAATAGCCAATATAGCAGTGGTTCAGCAACATCAGGCTTTAATGGAATAGTTACCAGTTTTATAGTTTTCAAGTTTTTTTTTGAACGTCAGTGAGTAAAGCTTTGAATTTAACTCTGAAACAATTTAAACTAAACGACTGTCTAATAGGTAGTCTAATAATATTATCGCAGCGATTCACTTTTATCGCAGTGCCATAATCGTCACTATATGTAAAATTCCATGGAATATGATAATAATGCTATAGTTGGCTTTAACCAACTATCATATTATCGCGTTGCGATAATAGCGATCGGTGTATTGCGGCTGTATGGAAGAACCTTATACAAACTTCTCAACCATTTGCGTACAATGACGGACATAATGCATACATATTGTAACCGTGTGCCGGCTACAGGGGTCGTTTTGGCCACGGGGTCTAAAAATGAATTTTAATGGTCACTTAGGTTCGGATAATGAAGACAACAGCGCGCGCCGGGTGCGCCAGCCCCCGGCGATCGCTCCCCTATTCCTTGTGTATGGTGGTTATTTTCACTTTAACCATTGTAGGGGCCCGGTGTTTGAGGTGTAGGTACCTGACTACCCTCGGCTGCTATGTTAATTTTCGTCTCTAGAAAATATTTAGGAGATAAACTTGTATTTTTCTCTTTGTAAAAATAAATAACTTAATTCAAATAATTATAACTCCAGGTTGTTTCATTTCTGATGGAAAAAACAATTGTTCAATATTTGTTTACTAGTTACTACCCGCGGCATCGCTCTCATGGATTTAATTGCGTTTAATTCTGTTTCCTTATGAAATTTGATAACATGTATAATTATTTATTAATGTGTTTTTTTATTTATACCGTAGAATATTTATAGGTATAGTAAGTTTCAAATGAATAGGATCATAAAATATTTTTTCCATTCAAATTTTGACACCCTATTTCATGGATATTCCGTAGATAGATAGATGCCTATTATTGTGCAATTTTTACATCATGAAAAAATTAAGGAACGATGTTATATGTAGAGAATACAACCAGATACTCTACAGAGAACACTATAGCAATTTCTTTCAAATAACCATGAGAAAGGGAGTTGTGACTGAGGTAATAACGCGGGTAGTGTACATACTCATGTAATGTAATGTAATTATAAGTATGTTTAATATATACCCGCATTGTATCAGCCTCCAACATTCCACTGCATGGCACAGGCCTCCCCTAGTAAATCACTGGGGGCTTTCGGGCCGAAATAAACCACGCGGTCCCGGTGAGGACTGGTGGATCACATACTCGAGATTTTTTTATATTTCTGGAGCATGGGGTTTCCACACGATGTTTTCCCTCACCGCTGAGCTAAGGACAATTTTTAATAATCGGTACTTAAGTAGAAACTCATTGTACGAGCTGAGGATTTGAACTCACGATCACACGAATTTGAGTCGAGTATAGATACCTCGAAGCTTTCACCGCTCTTATGTATATCTATATTTAAGATATACTCACATACATATTAGGTGCGCAACTAAGTTCTCGCTGTTTTTTTGATGAAAATGCCACTTTATTGTGAAAAAATGGTTACAAACGAATCATTCAAAATATTTCCCATCGCTAGCGACAACTTTTTCCCATCTTTCTGGCAGAGTTCGAATACCGTCACGGTAGAAGTGTTCGTCTTTCGAGGCTATCCACGAATCAAGCCATTTTGAGATGTCTTCATATGAACGGAACTGCTGATTAGCCAGACCATGTGCCATCGAACGGAACAAGTAATAATCGGACGGCGCAATATCTGGGGAATATGGCGGGTGGGGTAGGACTTCCCATTTGAGCGTTTCTAAGTAGGTTTTAACGGGTTTGGCAACGTGAGGCCGAGCATTGTCATGCTGTAAAATCACTTTTTCGTGTCTCTGCTCGTATTATGGCCGCTTTTCGCGCAGTGCTCGGCTCAATCGCATCAATTGAGTTCGATACCGTTCCCCAGTGATGGTTTCGCCCTGTTTCAACAGCTCATAATAAATAACACCGTCCTGGTCCCACCAAATACACAGCAAAACCTTCGAAGCGTGAATATTCGGCCGAGCCGACGACGTAGAAGCATGACCGGACAGTCCCCATGATTTTTTTCTCTTTGGATTGCTGTAATGAATCCATTTTTCATCACCCGTAACGATGCGATGAAGAAAACCCTTCCTTTTTTGCCGCTGGAGCAGTTGTTCACAGGCGAAAAAACGACGCTCAACGTCTCTTGGCTTCAAATCATAAGGAACCCAAGTTCCTTGTTTTTGAATCATTCCCAACGCATGCAATCGCTTGGAAATGGCTTGGCGGGTAACTCACAATGCTGAAGCAAGCTCATTCTGCGTTTGGCGCGGATCCTCATCGAGCAATGCCTCCAATTCAGCGTCTTCGAAGGTTTTTGGCCTTCCTTCACGCGAACGGTCGTCAACATCGAAATCACCGTCTTTGAAGCGACGGAACCAATCATGGCACGTTGTTTCACTTAGAGCAGCATCTCCGTAAACTTTTTGGAGTTCTCGATGCGCTTCAGCCGCCGTTTTCTTCGAATGAAAGAAGAAAAGCAACACTTCCCGCAAATGACGATTATTTGGCACAAAATCAGACATTTTCGCACAACCAAAAGTATACGACGCAAAAACAAAACCACTAATGTGTCAAAGCGGTTTGTTCACCATATGTCTAAGCTTGGTTCATGACGTGTTGGTTATGTCATAATCGTCCAGCACTTACTAGTAGAGCCATCTCTTGAAAAACAGCGGGAACTTAGTTGCGCACCTAATATAAATATAATGTACATAAACGTATACGAACGTAACATAAATGAATATTTATGAAACATCAATTGACAGCATCCCACAAATTTTGTAACAGTTTTACTTAGCAAAATGTCAGTTCCACAAAAAACTATCGCATCGACAAACCGGGCCGTGTCAAAGCACTCAGCGAAGCGACCGACGGTGATGTCAATGACAAGAGCCGATGATAAATTCGCCGCGTCAACCGGCGTGACGTGACGCACGACCCGCGTCAAACCATTGTCATATTGACACACCGCGCACCAGTCTCTCGGGCCCCTCGACGCTGAAGGGTTACAATGCTTATACCTTTATTTTTCAACGTTCGATTTTTGTTCCCTATAATATATTCTATTAGATTTTCTACTTTGACATTTTAAAATTTTTCATGCCTTATATTATTGACGTGTTCATATTTGCAAATAAAAATTCTACCTTATAGTTTATTCAATAGATTGGAATTTTACGACTACGAATATTTTGAAAATAAAAGAGCTATTTCAAACCTAACCAGAAAGTGACTAAATTTTCTTAACAAAGGAATAAAAGTCAATAAACCACTGACTCAAATCTTATTTCATTGGAGAGGGAGTATGCACGATGCATTCTTACATCCGCTGGGCGCACTCGACTAGTCACGTTATCCCTCTCTCAAAGAAGCTACCTTGAAATATACTACATTTCTCACATTATCCTATTTTCCTAATATACGTACTTGTTTCGACAGTGAGTGAGATATGCCAGAGCCCATTTTCATCCCATCCTATCCTAAGGGATAGGATTGGATAGGTTTTCTACAACCGCACCATCACAGAAGTGCGGTCCATCCGCATTTCCTCGATACGGAGGTGTCGCTTACTGTTCAGTCCAAAAATCATATTATATCGCGAACCTGTAGGCTGTGGAAAGAACTACCTCAAGAAGTCTTTCCATTGCTACAATATTCTTAATTCTTCAACAAAGCTGTGAATAGGATTTTGCAACGCCGGCGTCGCATTCGCATACCCCCTGGTGTTGCAGGTGTTTATGGGCGGCGGTAACACTTACCATCACGTGGGACCGCATGCTCGTCCGCTCGTACTTCACTATAAAAACAAAAATGGAAATTGGGGAGAGTCCATTTTCCTAACCCGTTCTCCAAATCCATTCCTGTATCTCCAAAAGTAGTCAGCGTATCCGGGGGCATGGCAACTTTGTCATTCTGGACTGATGTTGGTATATACCTCAGATGTCCATGGACGACAGTATCCACTTACCATCAGTGAACTGTATGCTCGACTGCCACCTTTTTTTTCTCATAAAGAAAAAGAAATAGTAAGAAGGCGGCAGACTAGCAAACTCTCCACCTGATAGTAAATGGATATTGTCACCCATTGATATCCGAGAACATTGACACGCCCCCGAATGCGTTGTGGTAGACAACGCGTTTGGGGCATTTGAATTTGGAGATTTAGAAGAGGATTTTTAATAAGGGTTGTGGAAATGGTGAGGAATAATTCTATCCCCCGGATATGCCCATTCTATCCTATCCAGGATTGAATGGGAATGCGCTCTAGCATATCTCACACACTACAGAAACACGTACGAAAATTGATTGTAATTATGATAAAGTGGAAAATGCAGTACAATATTGATTTAAAAAAATCTTTGTCTTTGCCATAACGCCTTCAGGGCGCTGTCTTGGGGTTGCCTCGGTTCTGAAGTGCGCCTTCGATATTCGCCGAAAACCGTATGGATGGCTTTGAGGCCCTCCTGGGAAAGAAAACCGTCTCACTATTAAGCAGATCGAGGAGCAACTGGAACAGCATCCTGAAGATGACTTCAAGAAATTCAACTGTCCTGCTGTGGCACAGTTAATTAAAAGACTAAATACACCCTAGTTATAGAGTATTAGCATAATTTTTAAGTCAGTTACTAACATTTGTAAGGATCTGTGTTGTCTGAATAAATAAATTATTATTCTTATAGTGGGGTAACAAGGTCATTGGCATATTTGGAGTTCAGAATGAGGCGATGGATTCTCACCAGATGCGGTTTCCTTGTACCGCGACAGAACTGATTGAATTTTTAAAGAGCATTGCCACGTTTTTCCGATTACAGGGACGTATCGAAGTCCCTCCGATCCAACCGCTAAATACTTGAATCTCTAATTGAATAAACGTGTTGTGAATCCTGGATAATCGTCGAATGGATTCAATGAGGCGGCTCGTAATCCGATTGTCCTCGAGTTTTAAATTTATTTAGATTCGGCAAAGGATTCAGAGAGCATTGTGAATGTTGCGACTTTAACGAGTTCCTTGTTTCGTTTGCCAAAACTTTTCCAGTCTGAATATCAAAATATTTTATATAATTTCCTCGCTTCTTCCATTCTGTACAGTATCCGGCGATATATAAGGCACGTCGATATAAAATATAAACTTTGCAGCAAATCTCGATCAACAAAACAAACTATTTTTGAAAAACTGAAATAATAATTGTAGGGGGAGAGTGCACGCTGCATTCCCATAGCCGCTGGGCGCATCCGACTGGCTTCGTTGCCCCTCTATCACAGAAGTCTACCTAGAAATGTACTGCACTTCCCTATTTATCGTATTTCCCCAAGGTATGTACGTGTTTCGGTAGTGAGTGAGATATGCCAGAGTCTATTACCATCCCATCCTATTCCTCCCCAAGTTTCCCAATCCATCCTTTATCTGCAAAGGGAGACAGTGCATCCGGGGCCGTGCCAACGTTTCTCATTCTGGACTAATGTTGGCATGTATTGCGGATGTCTATGGACGACAGTATCCACTTACCATCAGGTGGACTGTATGCCAGGCCGCCGCATTTTTCTATAAAAAAAAAAAATAACCTATGAATGTCCACACAAGGTCGAAGGGACTCCTTGGGCTTACGGTGACTAACCGTGACAGTGAACCGAAGCCTAACCCACCCATAAATTTGCTGCCACTTTCATTATTTCTCTTTAGTTATACAAACTTCATTTTACAGACAAAATGTACAAAAAAGTGGATTAAATAAAGCATAAAGCATTCTGTACCAGTCAACCTTTCGGCAAACGGGGCGTCCAAAGTGGTGGATTATACATTTGGTATTATGATAATCTAATTATTAAAAAATATACATATATAAACGTAATACATACAATAAACATAAGAATATAGGTGCAATAATCCACAATACATAAAAGATTCATGCATAGAAATATTTTTTTGTTGAAGGGAGAGTGCACGCTGCAATCCAAGAGCCGCTGGGCGCGCTCGACTGGCCACGTTACCCCTCTCTCACAAGAAGACTACCTTGAAATGTACTGCATTTCCCACTTTATCTTTCCCTAATGTACGTACGTGTTTCGGTAGTGAGTGAGATGTGCCAGAGCCCATTCCCATCCTATCCCTCCCCATTTTCCCAACCCTTTCTCCAAATTCATTCCTATAGCTCCAAAGGTAGGCAGCGCATCCGGGGGCGTGCCAACGTTTGTCATTTTGGACTGATGTCTATGGATGACAGTATCCACTTACCATCAGGTAGACTGTATGGTAGTCCGCCGCCTTCGTACATAATAGTAGTTTCAGACATTCATTTATGGAACTAAGATTATAAGGAAACTATTCAGGATATAAGGAACTATTCAGAAACAGAAATTATTGTAATTCTCACGTCGTTTAGAATTGGATGCAATGCGGTCAACTCTATCAGTACCCACACAGTATCAGTTTTATTCTATCAGTATCCTCGTGGTTATTGGTCTTGGACATGAGGGATATACGGCCCTAAAACGCCACGCTGGCCAAGCGGATTGACGAGTCCACTCTTTTAAAAGTGGTGTAGTTCCTCAGCGCTTGTGGTTAGCAGCTTTGTTATCTCTTAGTTGCCTTTTACGACACCTACGGCACAGAATTGGATGAACATATGATTGATATTTATGAGGAAAAACTGTTATTAAGATAATTAATAAACAATTCGTTCAACCATTTTTATATCTATACAACAAAACGTCTATCTGTCCTTCTGTCTGTTCTACACTTGGGTTCTACTGGACGGATTTTGATGTGGTTTTTACTATCGTGTAGGTTATTACTTCCGGGGTGTTTTAATATACAAGACGTCAGTGTATACACCACTTGTAAAATTCTTATTCATTTTATAAAGTTTGTATGCGATAGTATGGCTAAATGTATAATACTCTATTACGTGAAAATGATCGCTATTAGTATAATTTCCTTACCCATCGTATGGAGAGTATAATGGAATGAAAGTAACTCCTTATTCCATTGTACTTTTGACTCCCCATCCTACCCCATTCTTCCAAGGAAGATTGGTAAGTGTAATGAGATGAGGAAGGTTCTTCGTTCCGTTAACTTCCTATTCCTTATTTTCCAAACCTTTTCTCCAAACCCCTGCCTAAATCTCCGATGATAGGCGATAGATACATCAGGCAGCCTGTCGACGTTTGTCATTTTGAACTGATGTTGGCATGTTTCGCGGACGTTCATAGGAGGCGACATTATCCACTTATTACCAGTTGAACTGTCTGCCCATCTGCCACTTTATTTCTATAAAAAAACCTATACAATTTGAATTATCGATGGTTCGTCTACAAAGCCGGGTACTGTATACTCTTGCATACTTTATCACGGTCTCGTAGTACCTAATAACGAGGAATGAACGTTTATTAATTAATTATGGTGTGAATTTTGAAAATCTGAGCAACCTTTTCTACTAAGTAAGCTTACAGTTCATTAGTGACTTATGGACCGTTTACATTTGAACAAAGGTTGCTTCGTTCCCACAATAACAATAACAATAACAATTCATTTGTTTGTTTCATTATTCTTAATTAATTTGTTATTATTATTTAATTTATATTTTGTACTTTAATTTAAATTCTTTTCAGTAACAAATTCCGATTTTACTTGACTTTGTAGTCAAAGGGAACGGTTATGTTTCAACAGTTTATTGTATGTGCGCGTGCTTGCGTGGGTGCGTGTTTGTTTGATTTTTTGCGTGCGTGCGTCAGCAATAAGCGACAATTCTTTTCTTACTCGACTACGGCGTAACCAAAAAGGAAGAATTATGAATTTAGCAGAGTATGTATGGTATATGTATAATTAGATATATGTAAAGATGTTTCAACTAAATTTCTGCAGATTCGATTTGATTACGCGAGTGGTATATTTTTGAAAATAATTGAAAATGGCGACCGCATTTTCGAAAATCCCCCTTGCACTAACATTCCTCTAACGTATGTGACGGTGACCACTTGCCATCAGATGGACCGCGCTGACTTTCATATACATAGAAATGTAGTATTAATAGAGTATCAATAGTGTATATACATGAGTACATACATCGATACTTCGACTGGCAAATTTCTAACCCATCATTTTTAATCAGCATAAGAGAAGCTGATTAAGAAACCCTCTTCATCCGAAGTGATTTGTGTCCTTCACCTTCTCCCATTAAAGTAATCTCTAAGACGCAGTTAATGGACCTAACCTCCACTAATATAAGACCATAGAGACACTGAGGAGCCACTAGGAATTAAATCCTGGGCTCACTACAGACCACCGCACTTATCATCTGTCGAACTGCAAACCATTTTGGACCGTAATGAACTCCACGTAAAGTATCTGTTAGCTTAAACGTGCATTACAGCATACCTCTTTACAAGTCCATTAAAATGCGTCCGCTGTTAACTAAAGGATGGTTTAAATTATTTCCTTGGAGTGTTCCTTTTTTCTATAGAGTAGATAAAATATACTCGTAGCTGTCGGTAAGTAAAAATAATAACACCTTTTATAAAAGGTGGAAGGCTTTGCAATGTGAACACCTGTTAAGGGCGTGTCGGACACACATGTGATAGGGTTCTGTAGCCGTTACAGAATAAGCGTCTAAGTTAGTACTTCTAATTACTTGTACTTTGTATTTTTCTGTATGTTTTTGGTGTACTTTAAAGTGCATTTATCTATCTATATACGTTGTATTGTAATATTTTTATTTGATTGTCTTTTGGAGTTTATTATTCTTTCTACTATATACTAATATACTATTATGATTATTACATACTAATAATATACCATTCATAATGTTGTTATACATACATGTTCTAAAATTACAGTTATTGCTAAGGGAAGGGTGCACACTGCATTCCCACAGCCGCTGGGCGCACTCGAATGACCAAGAAAGTAGATTACAGATTACTACACCACACATAAAACTACCGTACAATGTACCCACTTTACAGTCTACCCTCAATGTTGCGTACATTTGGGGGTATACGGTAAAATGTTTCGGTGAGATATGCCGGAGCCCATTCCCTCCTATCCTATCCTGTCCTCTCTCTCCCCATTCTCACAGCTCTTTCTCCAAATCCATTCCTATATATCCAAAAGATGGCAACACATCCCGGGATTGTTGGCATGTGTCGCGAATGTCCGGACCTCATTGTCCACTTACCACCAGATGGACTACCTGTCTCTCTGCCGCCTTCTCTCGATAAAAAAACAATGTATTCATGAGAATGTATATTGTTAATGTTTATCTCTGATTTTGCTCAACGTCACCAATTTATATATGTATATTAAGCGATATATTAATTTATATATATATATATATATATTATATATAACAATATATATATACATTAAATTCCATAAATATGGCTCTTTTAAATTGCAATCCGCCATCTCCCCTCCGTGTAAGAATTTTAAGGACCTCTGAAGGGACACCGCGAAGGACGCGTTTCGCACAGATTTAATAGATATTCCAGAGATATGCTCCAGATATTTCAAGTAACCGAATTTTATCCATTCTCCTCCGGATATTTGGCCAAATATTTTTCGTTGACTCTCTATCAACAGCGGCTGGAGTTGATTTTGTAAAAAGGTACACATTGATATTATTATTATATTGTGTATATAAAAATGTAATGGTAGTTTTTTTTATGTGTACACTAGCGTTGCCTGCGACTCCGCAGTTGACATGAAATGTCAACGTTAGTCAAAAATAACAAACGTTGTAACGTGAACGTATCCATTTACAACTAGGTGTACTGTTTGATTGCTTGCCTGTTTATTTATAAATAAAAAGTCTGATTTCAAATTGTGCTGCGTCAAAAATAATCATTTTATTTACTCTTTTCAACAAGAATTATAAAAATTATATCATAGACTTACTTCGAAACGTATTTTATTTTATAAACCGCGAAAATATTTCGTTCAAAAGGAAAAAGGAAAGTCGACTTAGAAAACTGTTTCAGAAAAAGACTCGACACCACCATCTGGCAATGGAATTAACTCCCGATATAATATCATTTGCTTAGAAACGGGGAAACAAATAAAACTGGGAAGGAAACTCATCGGCGCGGGAAGAGGGTCTCACGAACCCGAAGGGCTCAAATCATGAGCGCAGGCGGAAACAAGAGAAACGTTTGGGTACTCGAATTAAAAACCGCTCGACGAATAAATCGGCAAAAGTGGAACACATCCAATGGGGCGTGGTCTATATTTCGGTTCTAGCATAGCACCACCCCATTTCTTCCCATAGGTATCGTAAGGGATAACAAAGCCGCCACTACAAGCCCTAAGAAACTACAAGTTCTAAAAGACAACCCGCCAACCCGTTTGGCATGCACAAGAAAATGTACATGGGATTTCCTATATCTAGTAATGGACGATAACAGGGCTACTTACGAAACACAACACATTTTCGTAAAGACACTGAAATAAAAAAAAAACAGCCAAGAAGATGCATATAAATTGTTGTCGACGATTTGTAATTTATCATTAGAATATATCTGCGGTCACTGGTGTGTACATAGCGTGTCGCAGCCGGTCCTCACCAAATGTGGATTAGACGCCTTCAGTCAAGTCGTGAGTCTGTGTAACCTTGATCGTTGGATTGAAGATAATAATTTATAACATCCTTTAGAAATATTTTTTAAACTTAAAACGAAGTAAAATTTACGCAAGCTATTTGATATTCCGCTTTAGTTTCCCAAAAGAAATTTGGAATTTATTTTCCTCTTAGTCTTATGCCTTGCACCAAAACACAAGCAGAAATATGAAGCAAGGGTGAAATAACGAGTTTAGCTAAACAAAGGAAATCGGGGTTACAAACAGCGGATTTTTCTGGGTATCACTTTGTAACTGGCGTTCGTTTTTATACACTCAAATGTTTCTAGTTAAAGATTGTAAATGAGTTACATCATTCCCTCAAGACTCATATATGAGGTAATGACGTAGTGTTTCGGAGATGGAAGGTGCACGCGGCTAGGGTCAAGTTACTTCTCTCTCACAGAATACCTATTACTGTAAAACGTGGTACGACTTCCCATCCCTACCCTATCCCCTTCAATGTAAGCATGTAATGAGATATGTCTGTATGTATGTTAAGTTGTAATATCGTATTATTCGTAAGTAGGTACATATATACTTATTTGTCATAAGTATTTGTGTAAAATATTTACTACCGTACCCAGAACTTTTCGTATCCACTACTGGACATGAGCCTTCTCATGCTCATTGCCTTGTGCATGAGGGCTGTATGGCCTTAATACGGCATGCTGGCCAAGGTGATTGGCGAGGCCACTCTTTTGGAGCTGGCGTAGTTCCTCAGCGCTTGAAGTAGCGGCTTTGCTATCCTTCATTCGCCTTTTGTGGAGTGGAAAGAGATGGGGTGGTACTATCCCAAAGCCTGTTGACACCAAAGGACTAATCATATACAAATACATATTTATTACATCTTTTGTCTAATTTTCCGTTGAAATCAACAACAAAAATCTCCGTCGTGTAAAAAAAAGAAAATTATTGAGCCGGAAATAAAATAATAGATCATCAAACTCAATTTGATGTCGGAGATTTATTAAAGACATTTATTACGTATTTGATTTCTCCCCGAGCTCATTTTATGTTATACTTTTATGATTTATTAAAACGTCGTAAAACGACTTCATTACGATACCTGTATACCATTTTTATACTCAAATATACACATTTTATTACCAAAGAGCGTTTACAAATAAGATTTAATTTTATCCCATCACCCCTCGTCCGTCGCCGTGTAGTTATCTCAGATAAGCAGTTTTGTGGGCATCCACCACCATAAAAAGGTAACGAAAGATAAGCATTTTATGGCACCGTCGTCATAGATATGGAGTGACGACAGCCCATGATCGTACTTTCATCATCTTTTATGAAGACATTGCGATTGCCAAAAACGTTTACGTAATTTGTAACTTAATACGATATTTATAATGTATTATTATATAATGGTAACAGTTGGAATATATTAATATTGATGGGGAGTGGTTAAAACAAACGTATTATTATCCTAACGATAATAATGACACTAAGAATTAATATTAATATATTAAATATTTTTATTGACTTTTTGTTTCTTTTATTGTCGTAGGTATATATTATATAATACTAGCCTTTTACACGCGGCTCTGCTCGCGTGGTACACATCCACTGATGTCCGTAACGGATACGTTACGTTGCCAGACACTACAGCTCCAATGAGTTGCTACCGACTGAATATTTAGTCACCAGAAAAATGTAAAGACATTTTGACTTTGAACGGCAAATATTCTAGACAGAATACTTTTGCTATACCCCCTCATCAAGAGGTATAGGTAAGAATTAGTACTAACAGCAGATTTGAAGAACAGCTAAGATAACAATGACAACGACAGTATCAAGGAACTGCGTGTGGGAAACGCGATGGTAATCATCACACGTTCATGAGTAGTCACGTCCTGACGACAACACAATTTCATGACTACATTGTCATCGTGAAAACCAGCCAGCTAACTCAAACTTGTGAATTTCATGCACCTAAATGTAATTTTAGAATTGAAATCCTCTTCGCGTAGTTATTTAATTTAGAAATACTCGACTTATTGTATATTTGGAATTTTTAATGAACACAAAATTGTTATAAATATGAATTTAATTTTATATTTCAAATGTAAATTAAAGTTGTTTCGGAGATAAAAATTCCGAGAATTTATCCGATGAAGCTGTGATTGAAAAAAATGTGGGGCTTGTTTCAAAACAAAACGATACACCGATTTTCAATTAGAGAAAATTTCTTTGTTTCGAAATTTATAATTAAATGAAATTTAGTATCTACATATTTCGTTTTTTAATTTGTGGACTATTTTAATAAGTCGTGTGGATTAAAATATTCACCATCCTCTATCCCAATAGTTATATACCTATACCGTAGTATTTCAGATTGTCAGCATGGGTTTTCTCGTGGACGTTCAACTATCACAACTTTCAAGTCCATATCTAGTACTGTAGATGATTGTAACGAGAGGTACCTGCAACTGATATTCTTAGATATATCAGATGCTTTTGATAATAATTGGTGGCCCGTGATTCTTCTTAAATGTAAGCGAGCTGGCTGCCCACCCAATGTTTACCGAATGCTAATGACTTACTTCACCAATCGTAAAGTAGCCTGCCTTCTTTGTGGGGTGCGAGGCGATGTGGAAGGAGTCTACAATGAGTTGTCCACAGAGCTCGGTTCTTGGCCTAACCCTGTGGAACATCCGACTTGATGATTTTTTGCAACTGCCTGTACCATATGGAGATCGAATGATTGCATACGCCGACGATGTCACTCTCACGATTGAAGCTCGGTTCAGGGTACAGATTGAGCGGAGGGCGGCTGAGACATTGCATGCCGTGTTTGACTGGCAAATACGAAATCGTCAGAGATTTTCGTCCGCGAAGTCCCAGACGTTAAGGGACTCTTCCAACGTCCACCTATTAAGATGGACGGAGTTTCAATTAAGAGCGTTGTCTGTGCTAGGGTGTTGGGGATTATGATCGACGCTCGCCGGTCCTTCTCGCAACACGCACTTATAACTGAGGAGAGAGCACCAAAATGCTTTGGGAAGATGTCACGAGTGTCAAACTTTTTGGGGCATTCGCTACGCTGCTCTGCGAAATCCATACCAGGGCAATTTCGTGGCCATTATAACTTATACAGCCGCGGTGTGGTACCGGCGAGCGTTACTTCACATTGTGCGTAGCCCGTTCTTGCGTACACAGCGACCTGCGCTTAGCCCACTTACAAAGAACAAGTACCAGAGCACTTCCTGTACCTGCTCTCCTATATAAAAGAAATATTTTGGTATCTATGGCAACGTTACGTACCGGAAAGAACAATGAAGAGACGTCCATCAGCCAAATGTATGTCGACGATTTAAAGAAATCGCCAGTGGTGGTTGGATGAGAAGAGCCTTGGCAGAGGCCTATATCCGACAGTGGAGACACATATGCTGACGGTATGGTACGGCTACGTTACAATATTTTACTTAATAATATATTCTAATTATGATTCTTATATAATGTGTAATTTCTCGCTTATAATGTACAATATATCACCGGGTATATACAGACGACAGACAAACGCTGTGCTTGTAGTATTTGAAGGATTCTCAAATGTCTTCACTCAAATTTACATTAAAAGTACACTGGTATTTTAATGTAGCACTCTACGGAATCCCTTGAGTTACTTAAACTAAATTATATCTAAAATTGTACCTTTGTTTCTTATCTTTAAATAATGGTGCTTGTTCGTTTCACTGAGGAATTTTACATTGTGTGAGCCATTTTTGGCACAAAACTGTGTGTATACGTCTTGGAACAACGTGCTGAATCGAGTTAGCGGTTCGTTAGCGGCATTGTGATGCCGGGGACATGTTGTAACAACTAAACAAACATTTTTAACTGTTTTCTTTTAGTTTTTACAGGTGAACAGGTTTGTATTTTAAATACACTTATATATAGAAAAAAGGCTGTAGACTGGCATACAGTCCACTTGATGCTAAGTGGATACTGTCGTCCATGGACATCCGCACTGACATCAGTCCAGAATGTATAATGTTGGCATGCTCCCGGATGTGCTGCCTATTTTTGGAGATGCAGGAATGTATTTAGAGAATGGGTTGGCAAAATGGAGATAGGATAGGAATGGGCTCTACCGAAATACGTACGTACAATGGGAAAATAGGATAAAATGGGAAATGCAGTACATTTCATGGTAGTCTTCTATGAGAGAAGGATATCGTGGCCAGTCGCCCAGTGGCTGTGGAAATGTAGCATGCACTCTCCGTCTTCAAAAGTGTACAATGTAGAGAATACGGATATAAATAAAAATATTTGCATCCTCTCAATATATAATTACTACCGTGGAAATTCGTAGGAGGAGAGTGCGCGCTGCAATCCGACAGCCGCTGGGCGCACTCCACTGGCCACGTTACCCCTCTGTCACAGAAGACTACCTTGAAATGTATTACATTTCCTACTTTATCTTATTTCCCCAATGGACATGCGTGTTTCGGTGGTGAGTGAGATATACCGGAGCCCATTCCCATCTCATCCCATCCTGTCCATCCATCCCAATTTTTCCAATATTTTCTCCAAATCCATTGGGACATGCCAACGTTTGTCAATCTAGACTGAAGTTGGACTGTATTTCGTCGCAATTGTCTTCTACCAGCCTTCAAAGAGCTTTCCCCGTTTGAGATAACTGGCGATTTCCTTAACAGCGTTACGAGTTAGTGAGCGAAGGACAGAAAGGTGGGGGGGAGGTTATTTAATTTATCGCGGATGGGGATCGGCTCAATAAGAACTACGTCGCGGGGTCGTCAGTTCGAGCCCACGCTGTGTGCAAATGAGACAGGGATTGTAATTTAGGGGACTATTTTAAAGACAATTCGATTGTGATCGTGTTATTATTGGATTGAACATATTATTAAGTGTATAATTAATTTTGCATGTCATTTTCATGTTTAACATGTGGAAATAGCAAAAAATTCCAACTTATTCTTATCATATTTTAGTAAGTGAATGTGTATGGTGGAACTGGAAAGGCATTGTGTATTATGAGCTTTTGCCACATGGGCAAACGAATAATTCTGATATCTTCTGTCAGCAACTAGTAAAATTGAAGTACTTGAAGAAAATCGCCCAGAATTAATGATGAGAATAGGTGTAGTTTTTCATCACGATTGTCGACTGCATATATCTTTGATGACTAAACGAAAATTGATGCAGCTTGGCTGGAAAGTTTTAATGCATCCTGCATACAGTCCAGACATAGCACCTTCGGATTATCGTTATCATTAAAAATATTAATTTACATTTAAAAAGTAATAGAATGGCATCACTGGGATCTTTTATACAATAGTATAAATGTTTTCGGAAAAGCTTTATTTATACAATAATATAAATGTTTCCGAAAAAGCTTTATTTATACAATAGTGTAAATGTTTCCGGAAATGCTTTATTTATACAATAGCATAAATGTTTCCGGAAAAGTTTTATTTATACAATAGTATAAATGTTTCCGGAAAAGCTTTATTTATACAATAGTCTAAATGTTTCCGGAGAAGCTTTATTTATATTTATATTTTTTATTTATGGAAATAGTTGATTAAATATCACAGTTACTTTTAGCTCTTAAGAAACGTAAAGGATTTTTTAAAATTAATTTTCCTCTCCATTCAGTTAGTTAGTGGGTATTTAGTGTTTCAATTTTGCAGTGTGTTGGGTCGATGTACATCTATTATTACATATAATAAAATTGTAACAAGCCGATGTATGTACATTATAGTTATTGGAATAAAACTAATATTAGTCTTTATTAGACCAACAGAAGCCAAAACAACAGTTTTTAGAAATTTTATCTGTCTGTCTGTATGTTTGTACACGCATCACGCAAAAACTACTGCATGGAATTGAATGCAGTTTTCACCGATGTATTGCTAGAGGTCTAACTTAAAATATAGGCTCCATTTTACCGCAGGAAAATATCTTATTCCGATTGTTTTAAATTTAATAAACCGAAGCGAAGTGAGGGCGGGTCGCTAGTATAACATATAACCGTCAGAGTCTGATACTGGAGCGTAAGGTCAATAAGGGAACTTCTTGAAATTTAACGGTATAGAAATAACGTGTTTAGACTCATTTTTTGGGGTATTGTTTTTTTTTATTTGGATAAATAGTTCTAGAATAAAGGAGAGGACGATGACTGCAGATGTAACATATATGTTACATCTATGTAACATATATGTTACATAGATGTAACATTTATATAGATGTTATAGCAAACTGGGCGTGTCGGACTGGCCGAGTTTTCTCACTCAAAGCTCAAAACTCACTGAAGTCAAAACTCGAGTCCCTTCTTTTTCCATCTCATGCCATCCCGTCCTCATTTCTCATTTTCGTCATCCGGTGGAATGAGGAAAGCGAGATGAACGGGGTGATATGACATATCCCATTCCCCATCCTTCCCAATATTCATGCCAAATCCTTAATTTAATTCCGAAAGGTACACATCGCACCTGAGGACGTATCAACGTTTGTAATTTTTGACGGATGTTGACATGTAAATAGCGAAATATTAACACCACGCGCGCGGTGCATGGAAAATATTCAGAATAGGATATGGCGTTACCTTCATCACATTATATTACCCGATAGATTAAATGGGGTGGGATGGGATCTGATAAGATACGATCGAAAGTTTCTTATCTAACAATCTGAAGAAAAAGACAAAATAAAAAACTTTAATTTCAAATTATCTTTGAAATGGTTCAAATAAAAACATAAACCAGTCAACAGTCTTGCAATCAGCAATAGTTTAATACAACCTATCAACCAGTAGGTAATTAATATTGATTTACGTCAGGTATTACAAACGTAAATACGCAGGTAATTACAGTAATTTATATTCTTGTCAACATACACACCGTCCAGAGGAGTTTGACACGAACCCCGACAATTGCTCGTCTCCAACAACAGGAGGGCACCCAAATATTACAAGCCCTTTGTTCTCAAGATAACGCATCTACCAATTAGTAGCGAGTTACGCGCGGGCCATTGTTGTGCGCTGCTTTGATGTGCGTACTACGGGTTTGAAGATTTTATTCAATTAGAGATCGAGTTCCACAAAGAAATGTATATACGATTTTGTAATAATAAATGCATACATTTGTATTATTAAGTAGCTTAAAGGTTTGCGGGACTAAAAAACAATTAATGAATATTTTGCGTATAATTACAAATAGTTAGATAAAACTGTTTTTACAGACCTGTGCCGTACAAAGGCTGGGGTGCGAGCGAATCTAAAGCTATAATAATAAACTAAATAACTTTGATATATATACTGTAGAGTGTATACCATGGACATCCGCGGTACATGCCAACATTAGTAAAAAATTACAAACGTTGGCACACTCCGGATATGCTGCCTACCAATGGAGATGTAGGAATGGATTTGGAGAAAGATTTAGGATAATACGGATAGGATAGGATGTGATTGGAATAGTGGGATAAAATGGGAATTGCACCACACTTTACGGTAGTCTTCTGTGAGACCCCTCCCAAAATTACAATGAATACATGAATACAAAATTATAATGAATCGTGACATTGAATTATATCTGTCATAATGCGTCAATATCTACGAGTAGATTGACAGAACAAGCTCCTTTTCAGTCAATCTATGGCTCCTCAAAAATTCAATAAAACTATCCAGTATCGTGGAACATTTTCAGTCAATCTATCGCTCCTCAATAATTCAATACTATCCAGTATCGTTGAACATTTTCAGTCAATCTATCGCTCCTAAATAATTCAATACTATCCAGTATCGTTGAACATTTTCAGTCAATCTATCGCTCCTCAATAATTCAATACTACCCAGTATCGTTGAACATTTTCAGTCAATCTATCGCTCCTAAATAATTCAATACTATCCAGTATCGTTGAACATTTTCAGTCAATCTATCGCTCCTCAATAATTCAATACTACCCAGTATCGTTGAACATTTTCAGTCAATCTATCGCTCCTAAATAATTCAATACTATCCAGTATCGTTGAACATTTTCAGTCAATCTATTGCTCCTCAATAATCCAATACTATCCAGTATCGTTGAACATTTTCAGTCAATCTATCGCTCCTAAATAATTCAATATTATCCAGTATCGTTGAACATTTTCAGTCAATCTATCGCTCCTCAATAATTCAATACTGTCCAGTATCGTGGAACATTCGCTTGGGACAAGTTTCGTAAAGGAGTATCTATTTGATCGCTGAAGAGCGAACTGAATAAATAATTGGATGCGATCGAGGGACTGCAACGAGGCAACATTGAATTATACAGGTAAGACAATCAGTAGTACAACTTGGAATTGCTCTTAAAAATATTTTACTATATTTTCAACCTGAATAGTTGGTTAGTATGTAACTGGACTTCTTGGCGGTAACTCGAGAAGTGAAATTGAGTTTTTGTTTGATTATAGTAAAAATGTGTATTGTGATTTAACTAATAGTGATAGTTTATTGAAATTTAAAGTGATTTTTTTTTGTGCGTGATGTTTGTGATAATCAAATAAAAGTGTGGGAATGCGGTTTTCGTCGTGTGCTTCCAAGGAGTCGTCTTCTGTCCTCAGTAAACCTACTATCGTTTTACTGAGCGACTCCTGACTTACTTCGATGGG
This sequence comes from Sesia bembeciformis, assembly GCA_943735995.1. Classification (NCBI taxonomy): domain Eukaryota; kingdom Metazoa; phylum Arthropoda; class Insecta; order Lepidoptera; family Sesiidae; genus Sesia; species Sesia bembeciformis. The sequence goes on from OX031038.1 coordinate 390,237, forward strand.
ACTGGATTCGACAGACAGGATTCGGTTTAAACTTTGAAATTGTTTATTACGAAGACAACTTGACACTGGCAGAATTGCATTATTGCCATATATGAAGAAAACCAAATGTTGTTAATGGCAACAACTCCCTATCCAAAAGGTCGTCTCGAAGAGATCTGTTTTTATGTGTGTTTTGTTACGTTGTATCTTTATCTGTTGCGTATAATAAAGAATACTTAATTACAGATTAATTAATTAAAATTACTAAATTGCTTAATTTATGAAAAATGTAAGGACCACATTTCTCGTTGTCTGTGCAGGGAAAGGATACAAGCTGCAATCCCATTTCCATCGTATCGTATCCCCCCATTTTCCTAACCCTTTCTCCAATCCCATTCCTAAATCTCCAAGACAGTGCATCCGGGGGTGTACCGACGTTTATCACTTTGGATTCATGTTGTTATGCATCGTAGATAACGCATTGCGATAGTATCCACTTATCCATTTATCACCAGGTGATCTGTCTGTATAGGCCGTCATCTTTTATAAAAAAAAATTTGATTAAGAATTCCCGAAAGTATCTTTTTATTCTTTTTTTTATTAGACTTATGTTTTTATTAACGCTATCACACTTCAAAGGTCTCCGAAGGTAGGTGGTGCGAGGGACACACTTTATGCTGTGATGTGATTCGGATTCCATGAATTTAAGTGATAATTGTCACCTTGATCTGTGAAGAAAATAAGAAAAATACGATGTACGTATGAGAGTATTTTTTGAACTCTTGCAGCTGTGTGAGGATGTCCGCGACAATTAGTCTTACGAAGATGCCTGTGTGCTACGTCCGTGTATTTTAATGACTCATACAATGAAATATTAACAAGATAACCTACTGTTTGTTAAATAAACCGCGACACAGGCTCGTTGAGTAATCACTTAGAATCCCGTAATAAGAAGGACGCGGCGCACCGCACTCGGGCGTACGACTCAGTACAATTATTGTAGAATTGAAAGCGACGGATAGAAAAGGTTTTATTGAATAAGTGTCGGATATAACTTAATAGGTGTCAGCATTTTTCATTATTGAGAATATTTTATTCATTACAATATTGAATGATAGATATGAAAATCAAGATATTCCTATTCATAAATTTCTCGTAACCGATTGTTGCCGTGTCGTGTCGACCGACTATAAAATCGCACCACCGCATATCTCCCCATGTGTGTAAAAGGCGGCTAAGGGATAACAAAGCTGCTACCACAACCGACATCACCTCTAAACAAGTGCTCGCCAACCCGCTTGGCCAGCGTGGCGTGTTGAAGCCATACATCCTACATTCACTAGAAATTGTGTATGGGGAGGCCCGTATCCAGTAATGGACCATAAAAGGGCTGGTAACTTTCGACCAGTTCTATAAAAGCATTACTGAAGATTCTTTTAAACGTAGTTACAACTTCACCTGATAGAAATTCGAAGAGCTTGTTGTAAAAATTTGAGGGATTTTTTGTTATAATGTATTTCATTTTCATTTCATTCAATTTTAGCCGCAGAAAAGCCGCGCTAGATGATTTTGTTATTACTATATGTTGGTAAAATCAACAAAGGCATATCACGGTGAAATTACTTTGTTGGTACACGTGATTATTGTGGTTGGTTATTCTAATTTGGAGCGAGATTACGTTTGTGGTTCGTTTAGTACACCGAATTCTAGTTTGGCCCCCGGGCTATGTTAATGCTGTTTTATAATATACAGACTCAAAGAGGTCTGTGCTCAAACAGTTTCTTGTCTCAAAACGGATGTGAGTAATAAATTCTTCTATTGTTTATTGAAAATCCAATTATTTTTCGCACATGTTAATTTTATCTTTTTTTTATCTATCAATTATTTAAATATTAATTTTAATTTATGGAAAAATGCGGAGGGATAGGATGGGATGGGAATAGGCTCTGGCATAGCCCATTCCTATCCCATCCTACCCATCCTATCCTATCCTAGAGTAGTGGTTAACCTTGGATTGCTTTGTTCAGATCCAACTACGTCCACCATTCGGTCCTTGAGGAAACGGTGTAATATTAAAACTGAGTATAGCAGACATCTCCCACTTTCAGTTAAATGTAAGCGGAAATGGCGATCTTTTCAACGTTAATATTTTAGTGTTTAACGTAAAATTCTCAGCGTTTCACTGACATATTTTCAAGTCTCATTGAAAGCACTCGTTCATCATTAATTAATTCTGACGTTCATACGCCAGCTTAGTTACAGTAGTGCCATAAATGAATATTTGCATTTTTTATGATTAACAATTGCATATGTTTTTATGCACAGAAGATTCCCTTGAAATGTACTACATTTCCCAGTTTATCTTACTAACAAACGTACGTGTTTCGGTAGATACACATTCTTATCCTGTTCTATCCTATCCCTCCCTATATTCTCAACCCTTTCTCCATTGCAACTTCTCCAAAGTCAATGGCGATTTAACCATTTGATAGGGGGAGAGTGCATGCTGCATTCCCACAGCCGCTGGACGCAGTCAACTGGCGACGTTATCTCTCTTTCACTGAAGACTAACTTAAAGCCCAGAGCCCATTCCCATCATATCCTTCCCCATTTTCCCAATCCATTCCTTAATCTGCAAAGGTAGGCAGCTTATCCGGGGGCGTCCCAACGTTGGCCATTCTGAACTGGTGTTAGTATGTACCGCGGACGTCTATGGACGACAGTATGTACAGTATGGACTGTATGCTCGTCTGCGGCCTTCGTCCATAAAAAAAAGAGATATTTTTTAAAAATCTACCATTTTTCTCGTGTTTTTAACCCAAAAACACAAGCAAACACATAATTATTTACAAGAGAAGAAAGATTTCTACTTCCCGCATAGTTTCCTATGAATAAACAAGGGAGATTTATTTCCTTCAGAACTCGTATCGCGGAATGACGAATCAATAAAAACACGGTCTAGTTTTTGTTGTACGAACGAACCTTCGAGAACTGTCAGGAGTAATGTTTTCGTTTCAAATCACATTGTAGGGCCGCTAGGGATGGTGCCCTTTGTTTGGTATGTCTACAGCTTTTTTACATGTGCATTTGAACCTTTGGGCACTTTACATATTCAACGGTGGCGAAAAAATATATAAAACCACGTGTATACATGCCGCGTCGCGTGCTAATTTTAAGAAAATGTTTAGCGAAAATGGAGGATTTTATCGAAATCTTTTTTTTTGCATGGACGAAGGTCGCAGACGAGCATACAGTCCACCTGATGGTAAGTGGATACTGTCGCCCATAGACATCCGCGATACATGCCAACATTAATCCAAAATGACAAACGTTGGCACGCCCCCGGATGCGCTGCCTACCCGTGGAGATATAGGAATGGATTTGGAGAAAGGGTTAGAAAAATGGGGAGGGATAGGATGGGAATGAACTCTGGCATATCTCACTCACTACCGAAACACGTACATACATTAGGGAGATAAGATAAAGTGGGAAATGCTTCAAGGTAGTCTTCTGTGAGAGAGGGGTAACGTGGCCAGTCGAGCGCGCCCAGAGGCTGTTGGATTGCAGCGTGCACTCTCCCCTTCAATACATTTGTCTATACATTTGTCTTCAAAATAGACTTAGGCTTGATTCATAATTTCAAAGTCACTCAGCGAGCTATAGAGAGAGCTGTACTCAGTGTTTCTGATGTATTTTCATAATAAATTCCAAATCTTTTATTCCGCTGTCATTCCCAAAGTAGACAAGTAAAAACCGCAACAACAAATAATTTTAATTGACACGCGAAATAAAATTTATTTTGTGAAAGTTTTTTAATTACAAACTGTATAATTTTCCAGCTTAATAATTGTAAAACTAAAACATCAACGGACCGTTTGAAACAGCTCTTGAGTTTGTTCAATTCAAAGTCAGTTTTAATATTTTTCCAATTTGCACAAATATATTATAGAAAAATGTAACGACGGTTTGGAGAACTAAGTGAAACTCGTTGCAAATAAATTCGTTTGAATTGGAAAGCTATTTTATAGTTCTTTTAAACATTTCAATTCATTGAAATTGAATATGACATGAACAGAGTGCGATTTCAAAAGAAATCTATAAACGTGTATTGATCATTATTCTATTTCAAAATAACAATTTATTTTAGAGTAGAGACAGGAGAGATAGAGAGAAAGAGAAACAGATAGTCCAGAGACAGGCTGATGGTATGGTAATATTTAAATAACAATGTCAGAAATATATCAATGTTTGTGCCGCTTTACTATAAGTCACAAGATATACGTAAGTAAGTGAGAATACAGTGAGATCTATACAAAAAACTATGAGGAAAGAAAATGTACATGAAATATGATAAAATATGTTATTAGTGTATAAACGGCCGTAGGCATAATCAAACAAGAAACAAATTCTCAAAAAACAAAACAAAGAAACAAGAATCAAAAAACAAAGAAACACTGCTTCGAACTTGGCTGTGGCGTTAAGAAAGTTAATCCCACCAAAATCAATTATATGAATATTAAAATACATTTTTGTTTTAATAACAAATCCCGTGGGTACGTAATTGAGGTACGTAATTTTTGGCGCGGTTCAATTGTTCAGCATTGTAGAATCCCCAATCTTGGCAAGGGGTCCCAGGGGATAAGGGAGGTGAAGGGGAAAGCCTCTAGGTGGGTTCCTCACAAAGGGAAGCCGCGGATTCCACGTTCAATAGTAATTCGATAAATCAATCGAGTCGAGAATTTTTGTTCGGTTTTGTTTGTGTACACGACAATAGAAGAATAGCTTATGTGTTCGAGTGACAATTTGTTTTGCTTTCATAAACTTGGCGGCTTGTTCAACTTTTACTGTGATACATATACAAAATATTCAGTCGAAATATACTAGCAAAATTCGAATATTTTACAATGTGACATGTATATTTGACTAGCAAAAACCCGCAAACGTTGTCCTACCATAGAAGTTGATGTGCTGCAGCGTCATCTAGTGACGGGTTATAACAAAGTTGATAGCTCGAAATTTTTTTCCGTGCTCAAATACCTATGTATTTCAACTACCAATTTTCATGGCGATCAGTTGAACGGTATAGAAGTTGACGTACTGCAGCGCCATCTAGTTGTGAGTTACAACAAAGTCGATAGCATAAAAACCTTCTCCATGAAAAAATACATCCATGTGCCAACATTCATGGTGGTCGGTGAAACGGTGTCGAAGTCTATTAACATCAGATATACCAACATCCATTTTTATATAAATATATATGTTTACGATGCGCGCACTAGGCGCACCTGCCTCGCGTTACGCGAAAGCAGCCCGAGGAATATGCACTCGAGCCCAATTAATGTTTTAATCAATATCCACCAAAATGGTGGGTAAGTATAATACAGAACAAAGGCCTCACTTACCCCAGGTGGTTTTGCCCACATACAAATCTGGAAAGTGTACCTACGCTAGTCCCTACTAGACGTGACCTATCTTAGTGTGATTGAATAAATACATACATTCCCAATAGATACTTGTGTAGTAATCCAAGTCTCGTCCTGTGGTGAGCCGGTGGCCGCTATCGTTCCGCAACACACACAGCAGCAAATCACCTCGAGATATCACCTCCAAGCACAAGCACAATCACAACCAAGTCCAACCAAAACACTCGCGTGGCTCAAGGATATTCGCGTTCAAATCCGATTAATAGGCGCGAATCACAAAATCAACTGTCCGAGGCCGCGATGTGAACTTAACTCCAATAACTCTGCTCACCGCCGAGCGCGTGTTACTACTCAAATATCAAACCGCCTTCAATATGGCGGGGACATGTAATAATGTTGCCTCCAAATAATAAATGTATGCGGGTATGCAAAGACGCTCGCGCCAATTTCAAACAATATATATATATATAGATTACTAAAATAAAGGCTCATTTACACAAGGAGAGTTCATCGAACGCGTCCAGTAAAAATAATCGGTCAAAAGTCACTAAACAACTTTTATCATCATGTTATTACTGTTATCGTCAAGTTTTTATCATCATGTGAAGCGATGAGTTTGGAAGCATATTATGACTTATTTACACAAGGAGAGTTTCTCGAACACGAGTTTCTCAAACGTCGGTCATAAGCTAGTATAAACAATTGTTATCACCCTGTGTGGACTGTTATCATCGAGTTTTATCGCCATGTGAACAGTTGCAGGGGAGAATTGTTTGTAGTTAGGTCGCATACGGGAATCGTATACAATATTCTCGCCCGAACCGTTCGAGAAATTATCCTTGTGTAAATGAGCCTATATTTGTGTTTAACCTTACAATTTTATATAATGTTTTCACATTAATCACATTGAAATGTTAACGTTAATATACAGTTGAAATAAGCTATCCTCTGTTGATCAGAAAACTTTAATAATTTATCGTGTAAAATATAATAGTAAATATTAATATTTGTAAACAAAACTTTATACGCAACTCCTCACTTAAATACATTAAGGTAGGTTTTGGAGAGGTGAGGGGGGGGGAGGAGTAGTGCACGCTGCAATCCAACAACAGCAGCCGGGCGCACCTCAACTTTCCTCGTTACCTCACTCTCTCACAGAACCTAGAAATGTACTGCGTTTCCCACTTCATCATGTCTCAATGTACCGACGGGTTTCGGTAGTGAGTGAGATATCCCAGAGCTCATTCCAATCCCATCCTCTTATATCCCTCCTTATTCTCGTTTCTCCAAACGCCACCTTCGGGGGGCGTGTCTTGTCAACTCGCCATCAACTCCACTGTCAACTCATCTGCCGCCGTCTTTTTATCTATATATATATATATATATATATATATATATATATGTATATCTGTCTGAAATTAATAGACTTCGACACTGTTTCACCGACCACCATGAAAGTTGGCACATGGATGTATTTTTTCATGGAGAAGGTTTTTATGCTATCCACCTTGTTGTAACTCACCACTAGATGGCGCTGCAGCACATCAACTTCTATACCGTTCAACTGATCGCCATGAAAATTAGTATACATAGGTATTTGAGCACAGAAAATATTTTCGAGCTATCGAATTTGTTGTAAATCGCCATGAGATGGCGCTGCAGTACATCAACTTCTGATTTTATATACAGAGGTAAATAAATACACACAGGCAGAACAACGTCTGCCGGGTTTTGCTAGTTTAATATATAAAAAAACCTGGATGTAACTCAGTGTTTTGTGCTTTTATTTACTAGTGTGATAGATGAAGAATTTATTTATTTTCTTTTCCGAAGGTCCCACAATACGAACTATAATATTGACACACTTTATGTCCATCTTTATTTACCTTGTCATTTAACAATCGGACCAAACTTTCAATGAACTTAAAGGTCCTAAATAAATAACATTTCTCTCGGGAGAGATCAATTCTATTATGAGATCAACTTGTGATCTACAAATGTTATTAGAAAACGTCAAACACATCCAGCGAATCGAAGAATTAGATCAATGTAGAATGAATCGAAAGTTCTTGTTAACATTCTTCTGATGTTCTTGTTCTTCTGAACATATCTCATATTATATTGTCGATATGCACTTATTGGCGTTACTTTAGTTAACAAAATTATTTCTTTAATAGAAATATCGAATTCTTGAAATCGAAATTTCCAGAAAGGAAACGATCAAACCAAAAAACGCAGCATGCGTTCATTTGCGGTGTTTGGTCAGTACACATCTTTGATACTCGGTGCCGTCTGTGCTGCGTGGCTGCCCTTGCGGAACTCACATTCCCATGGCCGCAAACATAACGATATCTAAGCAAAAAGTCGTTTGACGGAAAAACAATGAAAAGTAATGAATGTCCGTAGCTTGAAATTGAATTTGGAATTCTAAACCAAACGCAAGATCATCATGTTATTACTGTTATCGTCAAGTTTTTATCGTCATGTGAAGCGATGAGTTTGGAAGCATATTATGACTTATTTACACAAGGAGAGTTTCTAACAGTAATTTCATAGGTAAGGCCCTAATGTATAAAGCTAAAGCTACAGGAAAAGTACTCGTAGGAGATTGCCAAAATATTTCTTTATCATAGGATAGGAGGCAGCATGCAAGCTCTAAGTGGTAACCACCGCTCTGCAACACCATAAAGTGTGCGGGTTCGCTGCCCGCCTTGCAGGACCTATTTACAGCTTGCTTGAAGAACCCGTCGTAGCATAATTAAAAGACCTCGCGAGGCAGTTCGTTCCACAACCTACAGATTCGCGGTATAAAACGATTTTTAGACCACACTTGCTGATACATTCTCATCGAGGAAACATCGCACTTCTTTAACGTGAGGTGCGCTGTAGAAGCCTGAGATATGGAATAGCTCTTCAGAGCATTCCCCGTTGAATAGACGGTAGAACGTGGAACATGATGGTAAAAAATCATGTTACGGCAGTCCATTCATTATTCGAGGGGTAAAGAAGTGATCGAGCGTGATGGAGGATGTTTTCCTCTCGGCCTAAGAAAGTGCAAGTGATCGCACAAATCTTTTAGTAGTTAGCGGCGACCCACTTACGAGTCCACAAATTATTGTCACCGAGTTTTTACCGTGGACTTGCTACCGATGGATAAAAACTAAATCGAATAACTTGACTTTGTTTGTGGAAAGAAGATGGCTGACGAGCGAAAAGGGTCCACCTGGTGACAAATTTATCCTGTTTCCCGAGGACAACCGTGATATATGACAAGATCAGTCCAGAAAGACAAACGATAGTATGTCTCCGTAAACTCATACTTTTAAAGATTTAGAGAAATTTTAAAATCTTATTCCATTATGGGATGGGATAGGGGCTGGCATATCTCACTAACTCTAAACACGTACGTAGTGCAGTTCAGTTCGTGGCAGTTTACGGCAATTTCTGTGAGGTGGGAGTCTCGATCGATCAAGCTAGTGTTCATTATCATTAAATGTGAAATATTACGGTAGTATTTTCTTTATGTATTATTATTATTTGTTATGTGTATGACGCTTAATAAAAAAATGAATTTAATGTATAACTTAACTTTCCTGGCCATTAACATTGGTATCTACCAATAAAATAAAAATGGAACAGGGTTTCGTGTTTCGTATTGTGTAACTGCAAAAATTTAGCAGCAGTCGAGTTCTTAAAAATACTATTATTATTTAAATTGCATTTACAATTTTTTGCTTTTGTTATTAACTAGTCACAATTTTTTGTTATTATTTGTTAGTCTGAGAAATATTTTTTTTTATTTTGTTTCAGTACGAATATACTATTTTATTATTGGTAGTTGAAGCATGCTGAGTTGGAGACAATTTACGGCATCGCATTGCACATCCGAGTTCTGAAATAAGTATCTTTCTTGTTTCTTTTTTTACATTCATTCTATTATTAACTTGTAACTTGTTTGATGATGTCTATATCTGATCCAGCGGTTTATAGTCCATGGTCCTGGCGCCGCGCTGCTACTTGCGCCTGATTTATGACGCTGTCGCGGTTTCCTGCTTCTTACTGCCTTTTTATACTCCTGAGTTCTCCAACAACGCCTCTTAGTCAAATATCTGGATGTACTAATGTTGTAAAACCAGATAGGGAGCAAAAAAATTTACCGAACATTCTGGAAACAATTTTTTTTGAGATAATTGAATTTTAATGTCAGCAAAAAGGAGCATGACAATAAAAAAACATCTGGGATACATCGAAGTTATTTCATTAATTATTATCTGTGTTTATATATACTGTATTTATATATAGGTACTTACTATTTACTGTTTCAAATGAGCGTTCAATGAGCGTGCTTTAGACTAGCCACCACCTCATCTCTTCCCGACGGTGTCGTATAAGGTAACCACCCCTATTATCGTCCACAGCAGGGCATGGGCCTCATCATGCACATTGTCTTGTACATAAGGGGTGTATGGCTTTAAAACTCCACGCTGACCAAGCGGGATGGTGAAACCACTCTTTTAAAGATGGTGTCGTTCCTCAGTGCTTGTGGTACCGACTTTGGTATACCTCAGTCGCCATTTACGATACACACTCGAAGACATGAAATGATGCTATACTAAAGATGGCTGACACGACACGATAAAAAATATTATTTATTTATTAAAGACCATCGATCAACCAAAATAAATAGATAGATAATTCCTTCTGACAAAACTGCGTACATGGATGATACCAGTGGTATTAATATAAGGTTACCTTAACAATAAACAAGTTGTAACAATTATTTTTTTAAGTCTGATTTATTTGTTTACTTAAAATCAATTACTCAAACACGTTTACCGCGAAATATTACTCTTCACTACTGTTTCGGTTTATAAATAAAAAGCTTTGTTTTTCAATTATTTCTATATCCCTTATATTTTTTACATTGACAACACCGGTACGTCAAAAATATTGCAGTTATCAAAAGATAAACTATCAATAATATGTTCTTGGTAATTTTTTCCCCGCCAAATGACATACTGAATTGACAGTAGGTAAGTTTGACCCACTTGTAAATGCTGCCTTTTTAGGGCGGTAGTGCTACATCTCTGTGTTATGTTTGATCGATTGTACAAACATAGATTTTTACTGAATTCATTATCACTTCCAGTTATTTTCATCACAGATCATTGCCAAAACCTCCCTCACTAGGGAAGTTTTGTTCATCCGAAAATTATTCCCTACTCCTTCTGCCATTAACTTCATAAACGATCGCGGCACCGTTTCCACGATCCTTTTTATATTCTCTTCCCAGAGAATTATAATTTATCTTGCGTAAAAATGACGTTAGTGAGTCTGCGTGGGCGTTCAGGAAAGGTCAATTATTCGTTAATTTAGAACCGTTATGTTATGTACCCAGTGGCTGTAGGTATATAGCGTGCAGGCTCTCATGTCGAAGGTTGATGTCAAAGCATTCTATTAACAGAAAATCATAGACTCTCTCAGATTACTGAAAATCCAAAGCAATCCTTTCAGATAAAAAGTCTTAAAATATTACAGAAACCTTTCACAATTTTTAAACTTTTTCACGAGAAAATCTCAAATAGAATGAAATTGAAATACGTCTAAGGACTCTCGGCGAAGTATAAAACTTTTAATTACCCTTTAATTAAAGTCAAATTAAAGATTTTATTTAATGGGGTTTTCACCCTCTGAAGGATGTAAGAAGACTTCAAAGTACTTAAGTGATTGTTAATAAAGACTTTAAGACATTATTGTATTGTATTAGGTGCTTACCTATGTAATAAACGATTTTATTACTAGCCACTTTGAGTTTCGATATCTTCTGTTCTAATTCGAACTTCAAAATAAAACAAAATGCATCTAACAGCCACCATCATGTTCTTGTTTCATAATCAGTACTTTCATTCTGTAGCTGAATTTTGTTTATGTGATTCTCTTGAAAATAAAATGGATAAATTTAAAATGCGTGCTATTTTTGAATATGAATTCCGTCGCGGCACCAACGCAAGTCGGACAGCTCACAATATCAATAGTGTGTATGGGCCAAATACTACAAACGATCGCACCATGCGTCGATGGTTTGCACGCTTCCTTTCTGGAAATTTCGACCTTAAAGATGAGCCCCGAGGACAACCTACGACAAAGGTTAATAACGATGAATTAAAGACTATAGTGGAAGCTGATTCATCTCAAAGTACAACTGAGTTAGCAGCAGGGCTTGATGTTAGTGATAAAACAATTTTGGTTCATCTGCGTCAATTTGGCAAAATAAAGAAACTCAAAAAGTGGGTATCGTGTGAACTGAACGAACGTCAGCGACAACAACGCGTCAAAGTGTGCACTGTGTTATTGAAGGAATTTTGAATCGCATCGTGACTTGTGATGAGAAATGGATCCTGTACGATAACTGCAAACGTTCGTATCAGTGGCTGGATCCAGGAGTTGGAGCCCAACAATGTCCAAAACGCAAGATAAGTAAGAAAAAGCTACTGCTATCCGTTTGGTTGTTCTGTGTAAGTATTATCCACTACAGTTTCTTGTAAGCCGGTCAAACGATTGATGCAGATGTGTTGCAAGAAGCTGTTGATGTTGATAGAATAGCTGGCAACAAAGCAAACAAATTTGTTCAATAGCTCATCTACGCTTCTTCGTGACAATGCCATGACAAGACCTGGAGACTCTCCCTCACTCACCGGACCTTGCCCCGACACATTTCCATTTCTTTCCAAATATGGACAGCTTTTTGCATGGAAAAAAAATTGATTCTGAAGTAACTGTGATTAGGGATTTTGAAGAATTAATTTATTGATACCTGTCCACGAGACTTTGAGTGGCATCAATCTACTGCCCGTGAGGTGGCGAAAGTGTGTAGATAATATGATTTAATATTGCGACTAATATAATTAATAATTTTTATAACAATTTTTTTTTTCAGATTCTCATACAAAACGATCATTTCGTAAGTGAACACCTGATATTGACCTGACTGACACCTGACTAGGGCTGTCACCTTCAGAATACTCCACACCCGGAAATTAAAAAAAATGGGACTAAAACGAAACGAACAAGAATGAATTTAAGGTTAGTACTTTATTTAGTACTAAATTACGAATAAAATTACCACAAGATAAACTTATACTGTCTTTTACACACAGCGACGCTTTAAATTGTATCTTTGCATTTGTTCGAAAACGGTTTACAAATCATATTTCCATTTTTTCTGAGATTTTTTAATGTTCAACGTCACAGCCGTGCTGCCCGGTGATTTGCAATGTTACCCCCGATCGGTGACTTTTGAAAGGCCACTAGGGCCATAAGAATTTAGGGCCATTCCGAAAAAAAAAAGAACAATGTTAACCCGTAGCCCGGACAAGCGTCCTTCAAACTAGAAGACTCCGGGTTCAACCCGGAAGGGTGACAGCCCTATATTAGACCCTATTATATTAGTTTATAAGCTTTTTTCTTTTGAAATTTTTTTTTTCAAAATTTCAAAATGAAATATAGCCTATATTAGAGACGGATAATGTAGCTTCCTACTTGTGAAAGAATTTTTGAAATCGGTTCAGTAGTTCCAGAGATTACCCCCAACATACCTACAAACACACAATTTTACCTCTTTATTATATTAGTATTATTTTATTGCATAGTCTTCGAAGTCATTTCACCTTCGCTCTTCGCAATAAGGCGACATATTGCTACTGTATTGTCAGTATCTTTATTGTAATTAATTAATTACAACAGGAATGCAATAAAGAATTTTCATTCATTTCTTTCCTTCATAAGACATTGATGATTTTGCCAAATTAATAGTCTTTGTCATTCTGGACCGTTGTCAGCTTATATAGGCAATGTCTATGGGCGACAGTATCCACTTACCATCAGGTGGACATTCTGCACCTTCTTTAAAATAAAACCTTTATTATGATTTTGATTCCGATTACAAAATTTCTTAGTGCCAGTTATAACAACCGTGTTTATAATCATGGCTTTCCTATTTATAGATATATCTAGATAGATATACTGTTAAGATAAACAATCGACTATGGCGACCCCATAGTCGATTGTCATGCCCTCAACGTTAGTTAACGGCCCGGTCGCACTGTATGTACTTGACGTGCGTACAATACGTAAACATTATACAATATTTCTTCATTGTTGTTAAATTTACTTCCACCGGTGACCCAACGGTCGGGGGAGAGTGCACGCTGCAATCCAACAGCCGCTGGGCGCGCTCGACTGGCCACGTTACCCCTCTCTCACAGAAGACTACCTTGAAATGTACTGCATTTCCCACTTTATCGTATTTCCCCAATGTACGTACGTGTTTCGGTAGTGAGTGAGATGTGCCAGAGTCCATTCTCATCCCATCCTATCCCTGCCCATTTTCACAACCCTTTCTCCAAATCCATTCCTATATCTCCAAAGGTAGGCAGCGCATCCAAGTGGGGCGTGCCAACATTTGTCATTTTGGACTAATGTTGGCATGTATCGCGGATGTCTATAGGCGACAGTATCCACTTACCATCAGGTGGACTGTATGCTCGTCTGCCGCCTTAGTACATAAAAAAAAAAAACTTATTATTTACAATTCACTTAATATCATTATAATATTCCTCTAAACAATACAAACCACATTTAAAACCTTCAGAACCCTTCCTCAATGAAACGAGATTCGAAAGAAAATTTGCCCTAGTCCTAAATTTCCCCCGGGGTTTTACTCTATAATATGACATTTGGTAAAAATGAATTTTAATGTACCACCACCGTGATATAAGGGAGCGGCGCTCTTAACTGCCCCGAGATATTTTCACTCCGACTGTACCTACTCTAAAAATATTTAAATGTTTTATTCACATTCCATTACGGCTTCTGACTGTTGTCGTCAAAGAAATTTAACTACAAAAGCTGCGTTGAAAACGTGAGAATCTGTTTGATTGTTGTAGGCTTTTGTAATGAAAGGTTTCGTGGTACTGGTCATGGGTGGCCAATGTCCGACCCAGTCGTTTTGAATTGCTGATTGCCTTCAAATAAGGTGCCGTTCGGAAGTAACTACTTGTTGCGTAGAGAATAAAACTGAGTTCGCTTTTTAATGGAAAATGTTGACTTTTTAGGCTTTGAATGAATAATGAAGTTTATTTACCTTATTGCCCTTCCCGCCCGATCGGCTTTGAATTAATTATGCGCCTTTGAAAGTCTCGTGTGTTGTTTTAATCATGCCGCCATTTTATACATACGTAATCAAAAATATAAATTTCGGTCTCTCGGTATACGTTTCTTATTTATTTATTTTAAAAAATATGGATTAATGAAACAATCTACAACAGGTGATATAATCTCCTTAGGAGATTTCTTTACTTTCAGATTCTTAATTCGCGCCTTAATTATTTCTTAATTAATAAAGTATATCGTACAGTTTGGGCAGTTTTAATCGGCTTGAATAGCATCACCCCGTTCTTTTCATGGGTGTCGTAAAAAGCGACTAAGGGGTAATAAAGCCGCCATCACAAGCACTGAGGAATTATACCACTTCTAAAAAAGTGGATTCAACAATTCACTCGACGTACGTGTGCTACGTGTGCTAATTACTGTGTTAATTAATTTAAATGCAATAAAGATATTCATTATTGTTATAATAAAATTAATATAAGCACAAATAAATACATAACAATGACATGTAATAAATATAATTCCTTCTGAAGTTCCTCTTATTTGATTTAATAAAGCAAACTAACTCGAAGTGTATCAATCAGTGGAATAGTCTCGAGGGTCCAGTCAGTTATCAAAAGCACTCAGTTAATAGATATCTCGATAGTTCTCGTTTACGACTATTAGCCAAAAATCGATTTCGATTAACACAACTATATATTCATTGGTAAATGAAATGAGAAACTAGTTGGGATATAAATAGTGGTTGTAACGAATTTACTGTAAATGTAAAAAAATTATGATACATTTCAGTATGGATTTTTCAACTAACTAGGCGTTAAAAGAAAATATTTTATTCATTTATATGGTCTATATGTACCTATATTTATTAATGATTTTATATAGTACTACGCACCTAGTCTAGCCATAAATAAAAGCCTCTTTTGTCATAGCACCTCGTTTTCAGAGCATTTTTAGGGGGAGAGTGCACGCTGCTGGGCGCGCTCGACTGGCCACGTTACCCCTCTCTCACAGAAAGCTACCTTGAAATGTACTGCATTTCCCACTTTATCTTATTTCCCTAATGCACGTACGTGTTTCGGTAGTGAGTGAGATGTGCCAGAGCCCATGGTCCCATCCTATCACTCCCCATTTTCATATTATGTCATATTATGACATTATTATCAGTCACGTGATTTCACCTATCGCCCAAATACGAGAGGGAGCGTATCTCGATTGACCAATTAACGTAATAAATGGACGGATGGCTACATTGGACGGATGAAGTCACTTCTTTCTTATTGTGAATAGAATAGGTCGGAGTGGTGGATTATGACTCGAAACACCGTCGTAATTGCAAGGGACACCCTGTACCAGTGGTAAGTGATTGACTGATATAGTCTAATATTGTATTGCTAAATGTCTCAAGAGAAATACTTTTGGAAACAAATTTAGCTTAGAAATGGCAAAGACATTTTTGCTACGTGGAAGTTCAAATGTTTTGCTCTTTGACATTTAGGCTCCCAAGATAAGATTAAGAGCGTATGTACTACGGTACTACGTATGTACGTAGTACGTAAAGGTCACGACTACTCACGACTCATGTCACGAATCAAACTCAATAGAGATTTTCACATTCATTTTTATTCATTTATTAAAGGTTGGTACACCAAAAACATATTCACAATGCATTGTACTCGTGCATAAGAGGCATACACTTCATTCATTGCTCATAATATTGCAATGAAATACAATGCGATTGTTACAGAAGAAAGGAGGCAGACGAGCATACAGTCCACTTGATGGTAAGTGGATACTGTTGTCCATAGACATCCGCGATACATGCCAACATCAGTCCATAATGACAAATGTTGGCCCAGGATGCGCTGTCTACCTTTGCAGATTAAGCAATGGATTGGGAAAATGGAGGGGGATAGGATGATATGGGAATACATACATGTATCCATACATACACGGGATGGGATACATGGACCTCCTCAAGCACATTGTTTTGTGCTCAAGGGATGTACGGTATTAAAACGGCCCTGTGGTAGGTACCACGCAGCCCCTAAATCAGCTTAGTAGTAAGACGGCCGCAAATTGTCCGCCACGCCTTTCTCGTGCTCGTGCCGACCTCGTGTCGTCTGATTCACCTTATCTTGAAATTGGTACAATTCTAGTCTAATTTTTGGACAGTATCTGACAGAAGACTACTGATAAATATAGTGTCATACCATTGGCCTATGTTTCTCCACTGCTGGATATAGGTCTCTCAAACTTTAATGTATGTACTCTAGTTGCTAATGCTTCTGCTTGTTATGTAAAAGGTCTCAGGTCTCAGTCGGCTATTCATTTGTTTTTATACGAAACAAATGAAAAAAATATTTTTAAGTCTGAGTCCTAATCATTAGAAATCCTAATGTGGGTCACTGACCGTGTAGTTATTTATTCATTTATTGTTCATTCCCTATTTTACTTACCCTTCCCTATTCTCAATCCTCATCTAAACCTCCAAAGGTGGTCGACGTAACCAGGAACGTGACATAGTTCGTCATTCGGGATGGATATAAACATGAGTCGTGGATGTCCATGCGCGACAGTTATCACTAACTATCAACTATAAGAACAAATTAAATCGTAACAATGCCATGTCTGCACATTAAAAATTTAAAAAAATCATTGTACTGCACCTATGATTTACACAAAAACCAAAACAACAATTTATGGAATTTTAGTCTGTCTGTGCGTCCGTCTATTTGTCTGTATGTCTCTCTGAATGCGCATCACGCAAGAACCCCTGAACGGATTTTAATGAAACTAGACGGGTTAAAATTTAGAGTACTTGTTATTCAGATCCATACAGCGTTTCCACGGGAACTAAGCTATACGTCTCGGAATACTGCTAGTTTTTCTATGAAAGAAAAGGTGAATTGCTCGTTTTTAAATTCTCCATTTTCTACTTCAATTTCAGTTACATTTCAGCTTTATAAAATGACTAATTATTGTGCTTTGTTTCTACACGAAATCTACACTTACAAAGGTTTTAAATAGTAGAATGATTTATTTATAATTATGTTCGCGCAACCTGCGCTCTCTCCCGACAGAGGCAGCACAATAACGCAAAAGAATTGTAATGGTAATGTTATGTAAATGCTCCGGCTCCGAGGAAATTATTAAAAATTTTAAACCGCCGCATAAAGCACGAGCCACAGATAAAAGAAGCAGTAAGAAATCTCGGTGTATTTATTCTATAGATTCTGAATGTTTCGTTAATCACAAAGATCACAAAAAAGTCGTGGCACGTCGCGTTCAGAGCATACATCTTAAGATCTCGGAGAGTATCGGGATCCTTGTTAAGGGTGCGAGTCGTACAGTTATCCAAATAGACCGTAGATATAAGATTAGAAAAGTATTTTAGAATATATTTGACACGGTGTATGTACGATGTATGTGTGCACGTAGAAAGAATATTAGACGTGTGTGCAAAATTCCATACCGTTCTTTTTAAAGTTTGTTGTGACAGTATGAACCTTGAATTTATAGCGCTACTTCGGGAGTAATAAAAATTTGAAATACCCCCAAAGCCAGGATAGAAGTTAATTCGTCGACTTTCATATCGATTGCTTTATATTGCTTTATCGTGTTGCCTTTTCATCGTGGAAATCAAATATTTTTCCCGCAAACTCCAATATTTTTCGCGGCATTTTTTTAAAGGAAAAAAAGTATATTTTCAAGACAATGTCTCGTTTTCAATGAAAGGGTATTGTTTTTAGAGAATATTGCAAAGTGTGGGATCAATCTGTCGATTGGAAACTGTCGCCGTTTCTTTTCTACGATTGTTATTGAAGTAATACAATTTATGGCAAAAAATTAAAGGATTTTTAAACTTTGCAGATATTTACATCCTATGAACTTAAGAGAGATATAGACTGTTTTTGTACTAAACTGTTCTTGCGTCAAATTCTATTGAATCGATTAATAAATGTCCCATAATATATCCGTATGTACCTTCGAAAGTGCAAAGACGGGAACTCGAGCAGTGAGTCGAGTTTTATGTTTAATTACATTATAAAAATGTGTATTTGTGAGTTTTATGATTTAATAGTGAAAGTTTATTAAACTTCGGTGCTTTGTGTGCGTAATGTTTTCAAGCAGCCATTTCATTATCCACTGCTGGTCATGATCTTCCCCGTGCACATTGATTGCGCATGGGGGATGTAAGGCCTCAGAGCGCCACGCTGGCCAGGCGGACGGGTTATTAGAGGTGGTATAGTCCCTCAGGGTTTGTGGTAGCCGCTTTGTTATCCCTTATTCGGGAACAGATGGAGTGGTGCTAATCTATAGCTGGCCGACACCACACGGAGTTACTGAGTTACTCGACTATACTGGCTGGATACATTTTGATCTGCTTTGACTTACGAAGAACGAAGAAAACTCGATACTGGCATAATGTGCTGGTAGTGCTATTGTCACATAAGAAAAGAAAAAAATCTCCGAAAGTGACTGTCGTTTTGGATTTTACTGGTCAAATGAGCAGTAGTGAATATTTTTCTTTGAAATTCGAATCTTTTCGTCTCTGCTGGATGTAGATTTCTTTGGAATCTCCCTAGAAAATCTCCTGCATTTCTGAAGGAAACTGGGGTGGTTAGAATAATAGAAAACTATGTTCCTCTACTGCTGAATATAGATCTCTCTATAGCTTTTTTTATTTATGAATTATATATTCAAAACTTTCCAAATAAATAGAACATACATGTTAGAAATAAACTATATGGTTCACGCACTCATTAATAAATAGGTTTGAAAATGAAAGGCTTTCTACAAATTACTATAAGTTTATTTATATGTATAGGTAAGGTATACATAGACGAGATCATAGGTAACATTCGATATCGGGTGGGTATATGCTAGCGAGATCACTACACACATAAATAATGACATAATATTGACATAATGACATAATACTGGCATATTAGTGACATAATAATGATATAAGAATGACAGTATTAGTGACATAATAATGACACAATGTATGTATACAATGCCAGTCTGTTTTCTTTCATACCTCACTTTTACATTGCACGAAGTTCAATACCTAAAGTTGAATTTCCACTATACGAGTACACTTTCGTCTCTATATTGAGAGTATCATGATTTAGCAAGAAAAGTTTATAATATCAAAGACATAGGATATTACATAATTTCTAGTGAAAATTCAGCTTAAGAACGCATCACGTGATCGACGTATGTTTTCACATTAAACATTTTCACATTTCACATACCGAATCATTAAGCTTCCACTTACCACCAAATGGACTGTATATTCGTTTGCCACTTGTGAAAAAATACTATACGAGTAATACGTGCTCGGACACGGCTCTAACATTGGCATTAAAATGACAGCTAACAACACTGGCCAGTTGTAAATTGAAATTTTACATAAAAGATCATTATTTTTTTATTTATTTATGCACGGCAGCGTTATACATACAAAACATGATTTAAGTATATACTCAAATTGTATAATTAAGATCCGGTATGTATCCCAATAAAAGACGTGAACAACATGGATAAAAAGATATTTAAATAAATATTTAAGCTACATTATGACACAAAAAAGAAACTAAATTTGAAAACAAAACCAAAATAAATAAAATAAAGAATTTAGAACCCACAAGCGTATTTCGTAGAAATGGTATTAGTATATTATGATTTTATGGCACTATTTCTAAACTACCTGTGTACGTATGGATACTTCGTAGTAAGTAACCGAGTTATTGACCAAGTCATTTTTTACGGCGATGTATCAAATTATTCAAGAAATTAAAAAATTAGATTCTTTAAAAAAAAAATCAATGAGCGTTTAACTACACATTGCAAGTGAACATTTGGAATCTATTTGGTTTCTGTACTCGCTAGGCCAAATATGCCCATTCTCCTTTATCTATTTGAACGGGTCTCAACGCGTATGTTTAGATTTCCTACATTTCGGACTATGAAAACCAAATGCGGGTAGTTGATTATATTGCTCGCAATTCTCGACGTGGACTATTCGCCTCTTCGCCTCCTAAACATACACGTTGAGACCGGTTTAAATAAGTAAATATAACTTTAAAAGTCATTTAGATAAATTTTATAGGTGAAAAGAAAATACACATCCGGAGTAGATTTTAGATTTTTAAACAGATATTGTTTGATTAACGGTACCCCAGAGTTGATTTTGCTTTTTTTCCCAATTAGTTTCATACCATCAGCCCGTGTCTCTCTACTACCGAATATAGACATCTCCTAAAAACCGCTAGCACACACTTCCATTCTTCTTATCCAGCTATTACCGGCAACATTCTTTAAATGTCACCAATCCACTGCCGGAGGGCGCCCCATGCTACGTTCTACATTTGGAAGAAAGGTGTGTGTGTAAATTTATATTTATGTTGTATTTATGTACTTAGTGTATTAGTATCAAAACGCTATTATATTTAGCGGCACTACCCTTAGCCTACTCTCAACCACCAAAGGTTAGCTGGAGGAAAATGCTATATAGCATTAAGTTCGCCTTTGTACACATATTTTGGTGCAATAAAGAATTTATCTATCTATCTTCTATCTAACTGTTAATACCACCACCATCATCGTCTAAATCATCGTGAGCACGAATATTTCCGATGGGTAATGCTTTCTCACTACACCTGTATAGTTGTATCAACTTATAAGCGCACCTTGCTTGAAGTTGTAGCTTGTAGTTACATTCCCCGTGTACGGACTTTATTATATTTTTTTTAAGACTTACTTTTATTTAAGTACATAGTTTATTACTCTGCAAAAACGGGGAAGGCCCTGTCTCTCGACGCACAGGTTATACGCAGTTTGAGAACCAGACTATGTATAGAAAATAAAAATGTAAGCTATTACTCATTTTAATACGCGTGTTATGTTGTAATTAATGTGTCAGTAAAGTGTTATTTTTTACTTTATATATACTAGTGGGCGGACGAGCAAGCGGTCCCACGTGATGGTAAGTGTTACCGCCGTCCATGGACACCTGCAACACCAGGGGGTATGAGGGCGCGCCGCCGACCTTGCAAAATCCTATTTGTAGCTCTCTTGAAGAACCCCATATCGTAGGTTAATGGAAAGACCTCTTGAGGCAGTTCATTCCACAGCCTACGGGTTCACGTAGGCTTATTATTACATACTTATTTATTTTTATTCACATGCAAGGTTGAAGCGCGCTCGTCAGTTGCAATAACTTGAGACATATTCAGAAACAGGAAAGATGACAACCGTTGAATAGATAGATATGATTACGTAGGAAAGTGGCGAATATCGTCGGGGATGTTTTGATCGAGAAAAATACGGTTATTCGGTAACCGACAGATTCGTTATTCAACAAATTCTGTATTGGACAGAGTACATGCGTGATAAAAAGTAAACTAGATTTTATTTTTATATACTAATTGGAATTATGTTTAAATTACAAAAACAATAATTCACTAAAAATTTTATTTTTCCGTTTTTTGTTGTTTATTTATGGACGACGGCGGCAGACGAGCATGCATATATGCTCCACCTGATGGTAAGTGGATACTGTAGCCCATAGACATCCGTGATACATGGCAACATTAGTCCAAAATGACAAACGTTGGCACGCCCCCGGATGCACTGCCTACGGATACGATAAAATGGGATATGAAGTACATTTCAAGGTAGTCTTTTGTGAGAGAGGGGTACCGTGGCCAGTCGAGTGCGCCCAGTAGCTGTTGAATTGCAGCGTGCACTCTCCCCCTCAAGGAAACAAAAATTCTTAAATGTTTTAATCTGAATCTTTCTTTTGGAATACTATTTTCAGCACTATCTTATAAATATTAGAAACCAGACAGCACGTATTTAATTTTACATTTTACGATATATACTTAGTCCAATAACATTTCCACACAGCTTATAAAAAAAAAGTTGGATTGGGTTCCTGAAATAAAAAGGTCTTGTGCGCGACTGGAACTGTCCGTAGAATACAGAATCTGCCCAAACTGGAATCTGTTGAATAACGAATTATCGAGTACCGAAACAATGAAACATATGCTTACGTAAGAAAGTCCAAAATGTCTTTGTCTAAACAAATAAATAACGTCGCACTCAGTGCCCCGCTCTAGGATTCGCTGTGTCGTGGATCCGGAAACACATACGAGTACAATGATGACCACAACACGTGCAACAATCAGACCCGAACAAACACCTGTCTTAAAACAAATGACACAATGGTTAATCCACACTTCCTTGACAAAGTGTAGCTGGCATAATGCGGTCATCAATGCACTTTTTACCGCGAACCCGAAAGTTGGGGAATGAATTGTCTGCTAAGGTTTTCCGCTACACTACGACATGGGGTTCTTCGAGCTGTGAATAGGACTTTACAAGCTCGGCAGCGCAGCCGCATACCCCCTGTTGCAGATGTCCATGGGTGGCAGTACCCACTTACCATCCAATAATCCGTATGGCAGTCTGCTACCTACTTCATAAAAAAAAAAGGTTGTCCCACCGGGAATCGAACCCGGGATCTATTGCACAGCAGGCACTACCAACTGAGCTAATTGGTCTTCAAAGCAATTTTCGTTTTTGGTTATTGGACGTCAAAATATATTACTGTCACGAAAAACACATATTTGTATTTTTATAATACATTCAGGGTGTCAGATTTACTAATGGTTCACCTTTTACAATGCAAAAAAGAATTAAAACAAGACGATCACATGATACGTTACCACTCACATTTGTATTTAGTTTATCATCAAATAAATGTCACACAACCTTTACGAGATATTTCCAAACAAACAACCAACACACAAATCATTTTCTTTACGCTTATTGCTGAGAGGATAAACTATATGAATACATCTATAAATATAATGGGATATATAATTTACAAGGATCGCAGATACTGGGTAGTAAATTGTCGTATAAAATGTATCTTTACAGTCTAAATACTACCAAACTCTTTATAATGATAATCGTTGTTTATTATAATACGTTTATAAGGAATATATTACACCTTTACAATATCTAGTTAAACCTATTTTAGATATTTTATGATACAAGTTTGATGGATTTTCGATATACTTTTCAATATAAAAGAAAATTGATTCATCAAAATAAATGAGTATTTTCGATACAAATATTTACTGAAATCAGTCTTTTATGAATAAATCATTGTGAAAATTAAATTAAGCGTTGATTTTCAGCGAAATGTTTTCAGTTTTTAACATTTTAATATGTTTTTTTTATATTACTTGCAAAATTCGTAGCACGGGTACGCTCGCTACGTATGTAGCAGTTTTGTTACGCTTGCTACGCGAATAGCAGTGATGCTACGCTTGTTACGTGCGTAACGGTGATGCTACGCTCTTGACGTGCGTAGCAATGATGGTACCAGGTTTGCTACATGCGTAGCAGTGGTGCTACGCTTGCTCAGTCCGTAGCAAGAGTGCTACGCCTGCTCAGTTCGTAGCAGTAATGCTACGCTTGCTAAATGCGTAGCAGTACTTCTACGTTTACTACGAGCGTAGCAGCAAAGACCATAAGCTATAATATTGTTATAACTTTTATTAGGACACATATAAACTTATCTATTTTTACAATGATTTTCTTCTTAAATATAAACTTACATCTCTATAGTTATAAACATTTTTGGTAACTCAATAACCAGTTATAATACTTTAGGGGAGATTAGTATAGTTGGCCAGATCTTTGCCGTTCTTGTACATGGACGTAATGATAGGGTCCAGATTATGATACTCCTTGCCGGAGCGAGGCCGTAGTGTACTCGTTGGCTGACGATTGATAGTTTGATTGATTCTGAAACATTCCCAAACTTTATATTTAGTGGACACTTTTTCATTTCACACCTACTTTGTTATTAAAACAACTAATTGGTATTAGACACTTTGTTAAAGGCGCCAATGCAATTTAAATTTGAAATTTGCATGTTCATGCATAAATGGCAAAAGCTATTTAATATTTAATCATCCACTGATGAATGAACTGCAGCATCTGAATTATGATTACAAACTGCGTCACGATATGTAGAAATTATTTGAAACGGAAAATATCGTATAATTTTATTGATGAAATATTCTAAGCAAAATAACAAAAATCCAACCTCATGCTTGTCGGAGTATCACAAGATGAATGAGAAGATGTCATAGAGAGGGTTTCAATATAATCCGACATATCAGAAGTTCCACTCGAAGTACTGTGAGTATCCATTACACCTGAAAAATTGATAAAGATTATTGATTATGGATAGTAAATAAACGCAAAAGGATAAACGATTCATTTATAAGTAATAATAATTCTATATGTGGACACCATAATTTATTAAAAAACAATTAACAGATTTAATAAAAATTCTGGATCTGTTTCATTCTAAAACGTTTATTATAATGATAAATAGAGAAGAGGATATTTTAAACTATGAAAGTACGTTCACAATACTTACCTTTAAATTGCTTCGGTGGTAGTACAGGAACTTCAGCTTCTGCTGACGAAGATTTAGCATGTACATTACTTTTGTGAACTTGCATCGACAAGTCTCTGAGAGGATCCGAAGATTTAGACTTTCTAGGGAGCGACGAATGTAGGCACCCTGACAGATTCCCTCTCATTTTCTTATGCATCATATAGTGGTACCTAGACTGCCCTGATGTTAAAGGCATTTCAAATTCATTAAATTCTCCGCCACCATGTTTTAGAGAACAGCTTGAAACTCCAGAATCATTTGAGCTTGACGAGTCTCTGTTGCCACCAGATTTGCAAGGAACGCTTGATGACCTCTTTATTTGAGCATTATCCATGTGCTTGTTTCGTAAATGTGGTACTTCTTTTGAAGAACTCTCTTCTGAGGTCTTGTTTTCGGAACCAGAAGACTTACAGCAGTCGTGTTCGTAACATCCTCTTTCATTATCACATGGTGATGATGATCTTCTATTTTCGATCGCCAAGTTTCGTAAAGTCTCGAGCGAGGATGATGTGGCATGACTACCGATGCTGCTGTCAAATTCTTTCAAGTCTTCAAGAAGCCTTGCTGAATCTACAGAACTAGATCGTTTCTGCATCGCTTCTTTATTGTTGTTATTGCATTGTGGAAAACTTTGCGTTCGATTACTGCCATTCAATGTCGGTATACTTAAAGACTTTTCTATTTCTACTTTCTGGAATTTGTGTATTGGATGTTTCAGACTTTGCGACCAATTGGGATTAGGTGACATAGGAGTATACCCAGGATTTGTTCCCATTGTTCGACCACTGATATCTCGCTTTATATCTCGTGAAGGTTCCATGAGCAAGTATTCGTCGCTCTTGTTCTTTTTCATGGCATCTTTGTTTAATATTGTTTGACTGTGGCCACACTTTGAGCACAGTCTTAATTTCTTTGGTACCGTAGTAGTAGCAAGGTCTATATTAGCGCTTAACGCATCTAGCTCGCTTTGAGTGACGCCGGCTTTCTTTAATAAATCTTTAGCATTTTCATAATATTCTAAAGATAAAGCAAACTCAAGATTTTCATAGTTTGCGTATGGACCTTCGAATTCGTTTTCTGATTTCGGTAGCATATTTTCATAATTCATAAATGCAGATTCATTAGACACGTCATGTACTTTTTCTGAAATTGTATTAGCTTGTCTGTTTGTTTTACGGGAAACGTCAACAGTCGCATATAAAGCCATTTCTGCTGACTTCTGACCGGTGAGTACTTCAGTGTTTACTTTTCCATTTGTCGATCTTTTACAATAGGGAAGACTTATTAAGTTGTTTGCCCAGTTTGTAACTTTCTGACATGGACATTCAACTGGTTGTATATTCTCATCACTTTCGACAATAACTGGTTTCTTTTTAGAGCCAAATTTTAATATGCAGCCACAATTTTTCTTCAGAACTAAGGAACCAGGAGCAGAACTATTGGTAACTTGAAAAAGATCTTCAGCTAGAGCTTGTTTTATTCTTTTAGGTGTGTCATAGTATTCTGCGTTATCCACCTAAAATAAATTAGTTTATGAAATAAATATAATTTACCGATGTTGCTATATTTTGGAATTACAGTCATATTTATACTTACCTCCGTATGTGTTGTCTTTGGTACATCATAGTTTTCGTAAGGTCCTACTTTAGGATTGTTCAGGAAGTTGCTGTTTTCGTTCGGAACGCAGGAGCATTTAGAAGATAGAGGAGCTGGAGGCTTCCTAGTTTCCAAATGAGGTGGTTTTGGAGGCCTTTGCGGTG
This sequence comes from Sesia bembeciformis, assembly GCA_943735995.1. Taxonomy (NCBI): domain Eukaryota; kingdom Metazoa; phylum Arthropoda; class Insecta; order Lepidoptera; family Sesiidae; genus Sesia; species Sesia bembeciformis. Next base: position 417,059 of record OX031038.1, read on the forward strand.
GTTGCTCTTTACACTGACATGCATCTAAATTCTTTCTAATGCCTCTGGGAGTCAAATATTCTGTACTATTTGAAGAATTATCCGAGCTGCTCTCTGCAACAGCTTCCATAGTCCATGCTGGGTTAAAATGAGTGCCAGGAGTGAGAGCTACAGTCGACGAACGAGACATTGCGCCAAGTTTGGTTAAACAATTGCTGCATCTTTCTAGGGTCACGTGATCTGCTCCAGTCCACGGTGGCCGTGTGCCTATTTCAACTTCTGCGTGTCTACAGTCATGTTCATCGAAATCTCGTCTTTCATCCGATGGCCAGTAAGGTGAAACTCCTCCGCAATCTTCACCAAAGAAGTTCTCTTCATATAAACCACTAGCTGTATCTGGTATTGATGGATCAACAGTGTTCAAATCTGAGAGGCGCGTATCAGGGCGCATTTTATTTTTATCTGCAACTGCAAAAAATATGGTACGTAATGTAATATTCGAAGATGTTCGCCGACAAGACTAGGGCTCTATTTATTCCACATTCCTCGGAAATAGTTGAGCTAGCTTCTAATATTTCCTTCCTGAGAGAATATGTAAATATGAAAATAAAGAATTTGTGTTAGGAAACATATATTTATTTTCAAAGGGCGGCGTACGGACACTAAGTGAATATTTATTAAACAGGCTTTTAGAAAACGAGCAACATTAATCCCTTGTATAACCAATTACTAATTAAAAGCCTTTTAAGGGTAGCACGTGTGTGGAGTAGGATCTCTTTTGATACCTTTTTTATGTAAAAATGTAATCCTGGTCATCTTCCCTCTATAAAAAAAAACCGTTTGCCTTCTGGCTTCCATCTTACTAAAACAAGTCCTTGTCTTCTACTTCAATTTGTATGAAATAGGCCTCGTCTTTCCCCTATTTTCTACAAAAATCTCATCTGTCATCCTCTCTTTTTTTTATAAAGGACCTTATTTGCCACCATCTATCTATAGAAACGATCTCGTCTGCCACCTCGTTTCGAAAATAAAGATCTCATTTGTTTGTAATAAAAACTTTGCCTGTCACGTTCCTTCTAGATACTCGTAAGACATTTATTTATTTATTTTTTATTCTAAGACAAGACTTCTTTACCAGTGCTTTTTCTGGACACCGAAGTTCGTTGTAAAGACAGGTTTCCCTGAGCAGCTTGGTCGAAAGCGTCGGTGATGTCTTGAGCCTGATCGGTGATGAGCACGTGTAGTCCCTCGCCTTTTCCGCAGTGGGAGCCGCCTTCGAAGCAGAATCTGCCTTCCACCACTCCATATCGCCTGCATCAAAAATATTACGCCATAAGACATATTACTTTACAGAACTCGAGAGCGAATGCACGATGACTTTTTCGTAGTAAGAAACAAAGATGACTAAGAATCGAAAATAGACGATGGTCTACTTTCGTTTTTTAATCCCCTTTTGATGTGAACTATAATTATATCAGAATTCATTAAAATCAGTTCAGTAGTTTTTGCGTGATGCCCGTTCTAACAGACGGAGATTGGTTATCGGTCCTGTGGCAACTTCTGCCACTTAAGTTTTGCAGATATATATAAATATGTAGATGAATACAAATAGATTAAATTGCCATTTGCTACATACTATCACTGGATTAATAACTGCCGTAGTAACTTCTCACGTATATGGTTTAGCACATTCAAAACTAAATTTATCAAATTTCAAATTCCAGAACTCTCTAACACGCATTACGGGGCGAATTGTGACTCAAACTTATTACCATCTATCTCCTTTACTCTTACTAAGAAAATGTTAGTTTACAAATAGTGTTATCTCTCTCTTGCTCAAACGCTTCAAAATGTGCATCCGCTGTGTTTTAGCTGTGGTTAAACTCATATGCAGTTGTGCATATTCTAGTACTACCTACTACTAAGGGTAAAAGCATTTGGATTATAAATTGCTACATGTACCTAAATGTGTGAGTTTCTACCAAGTTTACTGTCCGTTTGTTACAATACAAGCAGTAGCTATATTTTAAGGGTTCACTTAAAATGGAAGCATATAATAAAATGTATTTCCTTATGCCATTAGGATTTCATAGGAGAAATTTTATTACTCAACCTTTTCAAAAATGTTCAATTTTGGATAATACATTGTCCGTTAATATTACTCAACCGTTACTCAAACGTGGTACACAGATGAAACGATTGAAATGAAGAAATGTAAAAAAATAATAATCGGGAAAACGGTTCTAACGACCGATTAGCTTAGTGTATAGTGCCCATCTCTGCTGTGTAAATGGTGTTGACACCACTGAATCACATCACTGAATACTGGTGGTATGGTTCAGTGGTGATTATAACTAACAATTTCTGTCCTGCTCACTTTTTTTTGTGACCTTAATATTTTCCGGAGAAAAGAGTTATTTTTTTATATGATGTATTAGATTTCATTAAAAAAAATACTATACTACCATATATGATACTACTATCAGCTACGTAGCACATTTCATTCATAACCAAAATTACCAGTAGACATTAACCTGCAACGTTAGCGCGGACGTTAAAGGGGTTTTTAGGACACCCAGTCTCCCCTCCAGCAAATCATTTATCAGTAAAAGTATTAAAATAATAAAAAAAAACCTTATGTTTTTTTATAAATATATCGTTATGCAACAGGACTTCAGTAACATGCGCAATTGCAAGTGTTTTATGCGATATTCACAAACATACAGATACACAAGGCTTTAACGGGGTGTAATAGGCATATATTTACAGATCGACAACTAGACAGTAGTAAAATTAAAAATGCAATGGAATCAAAAAGTTTGGAGCAAGATTTTCCTTAGCGGTCTGTTCTTACGGGTTTCAATACTCGAAAGACTATTGTCACATACCAACATTCTCTATTCGCGACGCGAATAGCGTACGCTTCTCGCGGTAATTTTAGTTAATGACACTGTTAATTTTATTAATAGCAAAAAAGTCAAAAGACCATTTTTATGTAAAATTTCATGCTCTACAATTTTTATTAAATACATTTTGAATACCCCTTTTGAATAATTTTAAAAAAACACTATTTTATTTTTTTTCAACCCTTCTCGGGGGTTGAAAAAAAAATTTCTTTGATTTATCGTTTGTATATACTTCAAAGTAACTTATATCAAAAATTCCTGTATTTCCTCCAAAATTTTAATTTAAAGGCCTATTTGATTGGACTATAAGCGATGCGAGTGAGTGAGTGGTTTGATGTATTTGTAACAAAGTGTAGAATTTTAAAAGTCGTAGTAGAGAAATTGTTAATTTTCACGAAAGAAATTCAATTCTAAGATGGTGCAGGGTGCAGCTATTTTTTACCTAACCCTTAACATTGTTTTGAAATTAACTAAACAGTTCATTTTAATATAGTTTGTTAGTAATTCTCTATACTCGTACAAAGCTCTTGAACAACACTTAAAATTCCACGCAAAGCTGTAACAACCGAACTCATTTAAAAACCAGGTTCATACATAGGAATGATATGCTGAACTCGTCTTCGCTCCGAGGATATAAAAGCCGAACAATAAAACCCGATCATTTCACGGCTCATCCATAAAAGTGGCATACGTCTGACTGTTTTATGTATGGCGTCTCGTGGCATCGCGCTGCGCAATTTAATGGTCGACGACTTCCGCTGAAGTCGTCATTTTGTCTGCCATAAAGACTTTTTGACCACATTTTTATGTTAGCATTAATAAGTTTAACCATAAAATATAACAATTACTTTTCCTTTGAAACTGGCTCATAAACTGGCTTACTACTTCTAGAGAAGTCTGATTGTCCAATTTTACGTTTGCTTCTTGAAAACTGTTAACTCACTTCTCGAAATTGATAACTGGCAAATATTGACTTATTCAAAATTTGCTTCAACTGATCCATAAGTACTTATTTTTTATTTTAATGGGGTAGACGAGTAATCGAATAGATACCGTGCACCTGGAACTCTATCGATAGACCCTCCAGCCAGGTGGAGTGACAACTTGAAGAAAATCGCCGGTAGTGGCTAGATGAGAAGAGCGAAAGATGATGTCTAATGCCGAGAATAGAGAGAGGCCAGCAGTATATCTAGCAGTAGGCAAAGAGTATGGCATGATAATGTACATCACAATTTAAAAAAAATCTCGCTAGCTCGGAGGCGAGAGGAAAACATCGTGAGGAAAGTCGCAAGCTCCAGAAAAAAAAGGTAGTATTTGTTGGCCCGAAACCCCCCAGTGATTAACTAGGGGGGGTCTTTGCTCTGCAGTGGGACATTTTAGGCTGATACAAGTACGCCAACTATCAGTGATAAAAATATTTATTTCCTCTCTACCGAAAGATTGTCTGCCAGAGATCACTTTTATCGATAAGACCGCCATTTGTACATTTCATGTGTTTACAATGAAATGTACAAATGTACAAATATTCTAGTTTTATTTTTGTTTTGGTGTTCAATAAAGTGTATTATTATTTATCTCTTTCTAACATGATATTTTTCTTATCTTAGAATAACTTTCAACCAGATTCTACATCCAATAACGTTCGTATGTTTTCTTTTCAAGACGTTAAAATACGTCTAGTATTTTATAGCTGGCACCTACATAAATATTATTGGTATTAAATCTCTGCCACCATGTAACGGCTATGGCTATGTTATGGCTAGATCGTATTTATTGCGAGTGGAGATCAAATATTTTATGTTTCTTCACAATAATAATACAGTCAAACAAATTTGCAAGGAGACGTATGCACGTCTCAAAATGTGATAAATATTTTATTGCCAAATATTCAAATGTGACATTATCTGAATATATGGCCTAAACACGCCACGTTCGCTGGCCGGTGGTGCAGTTCCTCGGGGCTTGTGGTAGCGGCTTTGTTATCCCTTAGTCGCCTTTTACGAGACCCTGTGAAAGAGGTGGGATGGTGCTATTTTAAGTTCGGCAGACAACACATAGCCTATGCCTATGTCCAATTTGTATTATCCTCTCAACTAATACAAAAGAGAATGATTGTTATATGACCTTTGACCATAAAAATCTTCTATATTAGCGTCTCTTTTTCGTCAAACTGCGTTTGACTTGTCAAAAAATAATAGCAGAAGACCACTCACCTCAAATGCGCCAACTCCCATAACCCCAGCAAGCGGGGAGGCACTCCACTCGTCAGCGCAAACCTTCTCCCTTGAAGATGCAGCCTCGCTGGTCCCGCTGGCAACTTCCTCGATCCACCTCCACCAATCATCACCAAGAACTCCTTCGAAGACCCAAGCTGTCCCCCCACTTTCACTTGCCAAGCGATCAGCCTCTCCCTAGTTTCGAATGCTAGGACTACCGTCACATCTTGGCATATAATGGCAATGGTATTGGATTCCTTGTCTAATGTAAATCCAGATTCGAAGCCAAGGAAGTGTTGGAGCGAGAGGGAGGCTTTCGTCTGTCCTTTTTTGTAGCGGTCTTTTGGGTCTCTGTACAGCTGCAGGTGGAGGCAATCTGGAACAAGAGATAATGATTTTGGTTACACTTTATTTTGAGATATTTATGACAGGGTGTGAGAAGCCTTTGTTGACTGTTAATCGTAATCATAATTCTTGTGAGTAATAACCTACAATTACATTGAATGGTAGGTAATTCCGTAATTCCACATTATTATTACAGCATGCAAAATTTATAACACTTATCAAATTATACAAAATATGTACCGAATACAAAATTAGTCAATTATACATGAAGTAAATTAAAATGCATCGCGTTTATTCCTTCAGTTAATCCCAGAATTAACTCCATGCATTAAGTCCTTCAGTTATTCACAGAAGATGACGTAAAATGAATTGCATTTGCCACTTTGTCCCATTTCTCCAATGTACGTACGTATTTCGGTAGTGAGTGAGATATGCCAGACCCCATTACTATCATATCCCTCCTTTATTTTCCCACCAAATTCATTCCCGAATCCCTAAAGGCAGGCAGCGCATCTAGGGGCGTGCAACATTTGTCATTCTGGACTGATGTTGTTAAGCATCGCGTATGTCGCAATGTGACAATATCCACTTACCACCACGTGGATTGTACGCTCGTCTGCCCGCTTTGTTTTTCTATAAAAAAATATATTTATTCAAATTAAAAAATAAGAAACAAAAAAAATATTTAACTATGTATAGTGAACTTAATTTATAATTCTAGCCGCGCGCGTCGCTAGTATCGCTCGCTGAAAATATTTTAAGATTCCGAAAGTCGGTCGGCTGCGACCCCGACAGACGACAGCGACATCTGTCGCCACTACGACTCCGCTACCGGTCCCATGGATTAGTATGAGTTAGTGTACGAAGGCAGCGACAAGTCATTCCGCTCCTGATCGCCCTAGCGATCGGACGCCTCCTGCTCCGCTGCGCTGCCGTAGCCGCCCCGTCGTAGCTGCCGTCGTAGCGCCGTAGCGCTGAAGCCCGCGTTTTAAATCAAAAGTTGCCTTTCTCAAGGCGGCGGCTGATTCCGTCACAAATCCACTGCAGTTCCGCAACTGCAGTTTTGCCCCTTCTGGGGAAATCCACAGTTTCGTGGTCCTCGGTGGAAACCTAACGGTGCCAACGATCCGAGCGGGGTGTTGACCCAACTACACCCGCCGAGCCCCTTCAGGGTGAGGCAGTCAATTGGACGGGAGCTAGACAACCGGCCTTGGGGGATCTCCTAGTCGGCCTAGTCTCTGGTTTGCCTTACAGCAACACACCTAGTGTCGGTCGGGTGTGTCTACACCCTTCGCATTAGACCCCATAGGGCTCCGTAGGGCCCCGTCGCACATTAAGATTGGCGACGGGTTACAAGCTTAGGCCTCACTAGGCACACACCTCCCTGCTACGCCCAGCAGGGAGGGTTACACAACCCCGGGTTGCACAACCCCGGGTTACACAACCCGGGAGTTGGGACACTATTGTCCCCCCACCCCTCTCTCTACGACCCCCACCCCTGTCTCTACGACGACCCCCTCCACCCCCCACCATGACGATTAGCATTGATGAGATCATTGCTCTTCTAAAGGCCTCCCACCCGAAGGCCTACAAATCTCTCCTCAAGAGAATGGCCCCCGCCCCCGCCCCTTCTAAACCCGCGGCTCACCTCGAGAGCCCCGCGTCCCCCGACCCCGCCCCCGAGCGAGATGAAATAGTCTCGCAAGAGCAGATGGACATAGTCCATCAAACCGACACCTCGGACTCCTCCGACTCCGCATCCGAGGCGGAGTTCTCCCCCGCCGAATCTTCCGACGACGGCTTCACCGTCGTCGGCAAGAAACGGAAAAGGTCCGTAAAGACCTCCTCCCCCACCCCCGCTGCACCCCCGAAGTCCGCTAAGTCGGACCTCGTAGCCCAGCCTGGCGCGGCTCCCCGCTCTCGCCAGAGCACCCCCCAGCCCCCGCCCGCGGTCCCCCGCACCGAAAAGCCCCCTCCCCCTGTCTTTGTCCAAGACAAGGCCCGTTGGGAGCACGTCCGCGCCGCCATGGAGATATTAAAGATCTCCTTCACAAGGGCGACCAATACTGCTGTGGCCATTAAGGTCCAGGTCTCCTCCTCCAAGGACTTCAGGTCCTTAACTGCCTATCTTCGGAAGGAGAAAATCTCCTTCCACACCTACGCCACCGAGGAGGAGCGTCGTCTCCGAGTCGTGGCCCGTGGCCTCCCTCCCCAACTGGGAGAAGATGAGATCCTCGAGGATCTCAAATCCCAAAATCTTCCGGTACTAGAAGTGCACCGTCTTTACAAGGGGCGCGACAAAACCCCTTTCAACCTAGTATTGGTTGTCCTTCCCCTCACCACCGAGGGGAAGAAAATCTTCGATACCCGCACTATCTGCGGGCTCTCTGGTCTCTCTTTCGAGACCCCCCACAAGCGTGGCGGTATTGGGCAATGCCACAATTGCCAATACTATGGCCACGCAGCGCGCAACTGTTACGCGCGACCCCGCTGCGTTAAGTGCCTAGGTAACCATGGCACCAGCGACTGCTCCCGTCCCAAGGGTGCCGAGGACCCCCCTGGCTGTATTCTCTGCGGACAGCTGGGGCATCCCGCGAATTACCGCGGATGCCCTAAAGCGCCGCGGAGGCCATCCAGGTGGGTCCCCGCTAGACCCCCACCCCTCGCCAAGCGCTTTCCTACGCAGGCGCCCCTGGCCCCCCTTATGTCGGTGCAAACAAAAGCACCATTACCCGCGCCTTCTGCGCAACCCACCCCAGCCGCAGTGCTCACACCCGCGAGCTTCCCCTCGCTCCCACCCAAACCTGCGCTGCAATCCTGGCGCAGAACCACATCAGCCGCCCCTGCGCAGCAATCTTGGAGGATCACTCCAGCCGCCCCTGCGCCGGCCCCCAAACCCGTCCCTAACGCCACCTCCTTCCAAAGCCAGGCTAGTCCTGGGCTAATGGAGGACCTGGCTCTAGTCCGCCGCTTCCTAGGGGCCATAAATCCCCAGGAAATTAAAAACCTAGCCCAAGCGCTCAGGTCCACTGACGGAGACGCTCTAGCCCGTCTAGACCTTGTCTTCAAGTACGAGCACGTACTTAGCGCCCTTGGCCTCTTCAAGGCCTGCCCCTGAACTCCCTCTATGCCCCTGAACTCCCTTTAAAGAACTCCAATGGCTAACACAGCTCGAATAAAGCCCTCTTCCCTGTCCGTCGCGTTTTACAACGCTGACGGCTACGGCTCCCAACGCACCCAGATCCAAGAATTCCTCAAAAATCACCAAATCGACATAATGCTAGTGCAAGAGACCTTCTTGAAACCTAGCAAACGCAATCCCAAAATCGCCCAGTACAATATTGTGCGTAACGACAGATTGGCCAGCCGAAAAGGCGGCACCCTCATTTACTACAGAAGGTCTCTACACTGCATTCCGATTCCTACCCCTTCACTGACTAACATGGAGGCCTCGGTCTGTCGTATAGCTATGACAGGTCATCAACCTGTCACTCTGGCATCTGTTTATCTCCCCCCCGACAGAGAACTGCTCAAGACTGACCTCGAGTCGCTTCTCGACTTAGGTAACTCAGTCATCCTGGCAGGAGATCTCAATTGTAAGCACCCCAGCTTCAATAGTCATACCTCCACCCCTAACGGAAATCGCCTTAACAAACTCATTGACCTCCTCGACTTTGACGTGATAGCTCCAATGACGCCAACTCATTACCCTGGTACTGTTACCCACAGACCCGACGTCCTTGACATTGCCCTATTTAAAAACATTACCCTACGTCTAAACTCGCTAGAACCCCTCTCCGAGTTAGACTCCGATCATCGCCCCGTAGTCATGAAACTAGGACGACAGACCGATCCACCCCTCCAAGACAAGACGGTTATTAACTGGACCAAGCTGAAAGAAGCCCTTAAGGCTTCCAGCTCTCCCTACCTCGACTCCATCCCCGACTACCTGACCAGTGCGGATGACACAAACACGGCGGTTTCTGGCCTCGGCAGCCACCTTAAGGATTTAATCCAAAGCTCCTCCAGGCGAGTCCCAGCGGCGAACGATCGCCGCTGGGAGTTGCCTGAGGACATAAGGGAGCTGATAAGAGACAAGAACGCAGCCATCCGTGCTTATGACTCCTTCCCCTGTGACGAGAATAGGCGTAGAATGCGAGCCTTACAAAGGGAAGTAAAGCATCGCATCGCTGAATTCAAAAATCACAGTTGGGAATCCCTGTTGTTAGAGATTTCGCCATCACACACTGCCTACTGGCGGATGGCGAAGTCTATGAAAACAGACAATACAGCCTCGTTTCCCCCACTGACAAGACCAAACGGACCTCCCGCATTTGACGATGCAGAGAAGGCCGAATGCCTAGCCGACAGTTTGGAGGCCCAGTGCTCCCTTAGCCGTCAACCGGTAGACGAATCCCACGTCGACTCGGTTGACGGAGAGGTGGGGCGCCGAGCCTCCATCCCCCCCTCTGACTCCCTTCTACCGGTTACGGTAACAGAAATCCAGGAGATTATCAAAAATCTCAAAATCAAAAAATCTCCTGGAATCGACGGAATACCCAACAAGGTGTTCAAAAGCCTCCCGATCCATCTGATCGCTCTCCTCGTGGCCATCCTCAATGCTGCCATGAGAAATCATCTCTTTCCAGTCGCCTGGAAAGAAGCCGTCGTCATCGGCATCCCCAAACCGGGCAAACATCGCTCGGATCCCTCTAGTTACAGACCCATTAGCCTATTGAATACAATGGCTAAAATCTACGAAAAAGTCCTCCATTCTCGCCTGCTGAGTTACATTAACTCAAAAAGGCTTCTCATTGACGAGCAGTTCGGCTTTAGAGCCAAGCACTCGTGTGTCCAACAGGTGCACCGAATAACGGAGCACATACTCCCGCGTCTCAATCAAAAGAAGCCCTTCCGAACCCTAGCTGTCTTCTTCGACGTAGCGAAGGCCTTCGACAAGGTCTGGCACAACGGTTTAATCTATAAACTGTACCAACTGGAGGTGCCAGAAAGTCTCATACTCATCATCAGAGACTTCCTTACCGATCGCACTTTTCGCTACAGAGTCGAAGGCACTCTGTCTAGCCCCCGCCCAATCAGAGCTGGAGTCCCCCAAGGCTCCGTTCTAGCACCCACGCTCTATTCCCTCTACACTAACGACATCCCCCTCACCCCAGGAATAGAGCTCGCCCTTTTCGCGGATGACACCGCCCTCTACGCCTCAGATAGGAACCTACGAATGGTATCTCTACGCCTCCAACGCGCAGTCACCGCCCTAGGTGAGTGGTTTGCGAGGTGGAGGATAGAGATAAACCCGACGAAAAGTGCAGCCATGTGCTTCCCTTTTCCCAGGGCTAACGCTCGTAGGCCTAAGCTGTCCCCTCTCCCGATAACCCTTTTCGGTCAAACAATTCCTCTCGTCAGGAAGACCAAGTATCTCGGAGTCACTCTAGACCATAGACTGACCTTCCGAGAACACATCAAAACTGTCCGCAACCGAGCCGCCTTTGTGCTCGGTCGCCTCAACCCTCTCATAGGCGGGAGAAGTAAAATGTCGCTTAGAAATAAGTTGACATTATACAAAACTCTCGTCCGTCCCATTATGACCTATGCTAGCGTTGTGTTCGCACACGCAGCTCCCTCCATCATTGCAATCCTCCAAAAATTGCAAAATAGATTTATGCGCAAGGCCGTGGCCGCACCATGGTACTTGCGCAACGTTGACCTCCACAAGGACTTGGAGCTTCCCTCCATCGTCAAATACATAACAGACACTGCCCGACGCTACTATAACGCTATCCCAAACCATCCCAACCCCCTGATTGTCTCTTCCCTCACCTACATACCGGACAGGAGTGCCCCTCCGCGCTATCGTCGCCCGCGGCACATCCTGGACGATCCCGACGACCCGATCACCGCTGCCAATGCGGTTCTCACCCTGCACTCAGACACTGCACACAGACACCGTCCCCGCCGGCGGAGACGTGGACGTCCCCCCCGATACACCGTTAGCACACACCGGCCCTCAGCCAACCCTATTTTCACTAGGTACAGACACGTGCCTGGGCGCTTCTCGCCGACTCGCGACCCCGCGATATCCCCCCATTGCAACGCCCTAAGCCGAGGTCCGTTCCTTCCGCCGGTTTACCGGCGGGGGAGCCCTTAGGCTCGTTGCAACTCACATTTTTTCTCCTGGCTGAGCGCCTTCTGCGCTCGCCTTACGTCAATGCGAACGGTGACTCTTGAAAGGCCCCAGGGCCACAAGAACTATACATACACGATGTTGAGGCAATCAGGTTTTTTAGTCGGTAAGAGTCCGACACTACCTGGTACCACCTAGGCTGGCCCAGCCAGACTAGATGGTACCAGGTGTCCTATGCAGGATTTTTCCTGATTGTCTCTCCTAACAAAAAAAAAAAAAAAAAAAAAAAAAAAAAAAAAAAAAAAAAAAAAAAGGCAGCGACAAGTATCGCGCGACACTCGATAGAACTACGTATCGTCAAATACGCCTTCATGCGTATAGATAGTAACTGTTTCATTTCGAAGTAGATAGATAGACAGTATAGATAAACTCTTTATTTTAGACCAACACATGTTACAAAAAGACAATGATAATTTAGTAACATGAAAAGTACAATAGGCGGCCTTATCACTAAAGCGATCTCTTCCAGGCAACCTTTGGGTGGTTAGGAAAACAGATAACAATATATAGATGGTGCAATATTACGTAATTTCAACATAATTTAATGCATACATACAGACATACATAATATAGGTAATGGAAGGAAAAAAAGGCAATTTAAATAAGTGAGTACAGAACAAGGGAAAGAACTAACTAGGAAGAGAAACAGGAATGCGGAAATTACCGCTTAGGATCATGCAGTATTGAAATCTATATCTATACTAATATAATAAAGAGGTGAAATTGTGTGTTAGTTTGTAGGTATGTTGGGGGTAATCTCTGGAACTACTGAACCGATTTCAAAGATTCTTTCACAAATAGGAAGCTACATTATCCGTGTCTAATATAGGCTATATTTTATTTTGAAATTTTGAAAAAAAAAGCGAACCGAGGGCGGGTCGCTAGTAAGTTTATAATCTCTTATTGGATGATAAAAAACGTTGTCATACACAAAAGCACTTCGTAGTATTTTCATAGTGAAACCATTATGTAAATTATTTTTTTACGGTCCGTAATTTATCCTCGGGACGTGACATCCTATAATTTATCTTCATTCGGCTCTCACATATACATACGTACTATATTACACTCTAATGTGAATGTCATAGTTGCCTGATGATTAATTGACACATCTTTCATAGTCAGTTCTTGCTGTAATTCAATAGCCAGTAATAAAATTTAACAGCCCCCCATTTTCGATGTGGAATTTTACATGTTTACAGTTGTTTTTACATGTTTACAGTTGTTTTTACATGTTTACAGTTGTTTTTACATGCTTACAGTTGTTTTTACATGTTTACAGTTGTTTTTACATATTTACAGTTGTTTTTACATGTTTACAGTTGTTTTTACATGTTTACAGTTGTTTTTACATGTTTACAGTTGTTTTTACATGTTTACAGTTGTTTTTACATGTTTACAGTTGTTTTTACATGTTTACAGTTGTTTTTACATGTTTACAGTTGTTTTTATATGTTTACAGTTGATTTTTGTCCAAAAAATAAATAATTGTAAATATAAAAAAATAAGTAGGTACTTAAGTTAAAAATTAATTTAGTAAAGATTTTTTTTCTTTTCTTTAGGGACCGTTCAACTATTACGTAAGCACCAAAGGGGGGTGCTTTGCTTATTTTTGATCACATGGGGGACGGGGGGTCTGAATAGCGATTACGTCAGCAATATTTATTTATTTCGTATTTTTTTGGCAAAATTTAGTAGATTCTGATTAAATAAGAAACGAACAGATTTTGTAAAAAATATACCAATGCTTACGTAAGCATGGGGGGGGGGACTAAATTCTGCTTATGTAATACTTGAACGGCCCCTTATATGAAATGCAATGCAACCAGCCCTTACGCATGCATAGTGTCTTGTGTATAAGGGATATATTGCCTTAAAATGTCATTCTGGCCAAGCGGGTTGGCGAGTCCACTCTTTAAGAGGTGGTATAGTTCTTTGGGGCTTGTGGTAGTCGTTTTGTTATCCCTTAGTCAGCTCTTACGACACCCGTGGGAAGGGATGGGTTGATGCTATTTTGCAAAATGTAATTTTAGATAATAATAGGGATTCCTGTGCCCTAGCGGGGTGTTGTTATACATTAATTATATTATTTACTACAACTTGTAAATTACATGTATAAATAAAAATAAAACTTAGAAGTAACAGCAGTTTAAAAATCGCCGACACGTACATAGAACACATGTTTAAACGTCGTTTATATAATTTGTAACCGCAGTTACCGCTGCGATTACAATTGCGTTTGTATTTTAATGGAAAATTTTGTCGCAAACGTATTTGCAATATATTTGGATTACTTTTTTGCAAATACCAATGCGTATGCGAATATTGAAAAATACACGAATATTCGCCAATACGCATACGCCTACGTATTGGCGAATATTCGTTTTTTTCGTGTATTTGTTGCATCACTAGTATATACATTACCTTAAACTACGAGTATAAAATGCGCTCAATCTCTGACAAGATTTAAAAGACTCGTGAATGAACACTATCTCTCAGATTGACAGTTCTCTTACGACTAAATATATTTTCCTTTACCTTTTCTAGTTTCTTAGTTATTTCTGTATATAGGTATCTTTATTCCACCATTTATCTCTACTGGTCTACGGACTTCTTATTACCATCCAACGGTTATTTGGAAAAAGTCGCTTTAGCGATAAGGCCGCCGATTGTACTCGTACTTCTAAATTTATTAATATTTTTTGTGTTTCTCTTCTGTATGTTTGGTGTACAATAAAGTATATCTACCTATCTATATATTTATATCGATTTGTTGTTTGGCTCACGAGTTATTACTTAATAACAAACAAACCAATTTTTGCATTCATTTCTTAATGTAAACTTCATTGCACATGTATTTGATAGATAGATAGATAAATTCTTTATAGCACCAAAATGTGTGTACAAAGGCGAACTTAATGCTATATAGCATTTTCTTCCAGCTAACCTTTGGTGGTTGAGAGTAGCCTAAGGGTAGTGCCGCTAAATGTAATAGCGTTTTGATACTATTACACTAAGTACATAAATACAACATAAATATAACATGTACATAAATTTGACATGGATAAAAGCGGACATAATGCCTTATGCCTTCTGTCAGTTAACCACAAGATCAAACAGAAAACATATATATATGTATTTATATTTATATATGTTTCTGTTTACAAATACTATATATACTGTTTACTATATATATTTACAAAATAATATATAATAAACATACGTACTTATATAAGATACACAATAAACTTAAATAAAAATAATAACATATACTTATATAATATAGTAAACAGACATATATATAAGAATACACTTCATATACATATATATTTCTACCTAATATTGTAATAAATAATATATAATACGTAACTTAGCAGATTTTTTTTTATAGTAAGAAGGTGGCAAACTAGCATACAGTCCACCTGGTGGTAAGTGGATACTGTCGCCCATACACATCCGCGATACATGCGAACATTAGTCCAAAATGACAAACTTTGGCACGCCCCCGGATGCGCTGCCTATCTTTGTTGATGAAAGAATGGATTTGGAGAAAAGGTCGGGGACGTGGGATGGGATAGGATGGGAATGGGCTCTGGCATAACTCACTCACTACCCAAACACGTACATACATTGGGGAATATTATAAAGTGGGAAATGCAGAACATTTCAAGGTGCATTCTGTGTGAGAGGGGTAGCGAGGCCAGTCGGGTACGCCCGGAGACTGTTGGATTGCAGCGTGCACTCTCCCCCTCCAAAATTAAGGGGCAGCGAAAATCAGACAGAAATTAAAGATCATTCTGATACTTTCAATAGTGATCCAGAAACAATATTTTAAAAGTGTTTTCGTTTGAGGGTTTGCTACTGTTGCTTTGAATCTATATTCGTATTAATATTAAAAATAACTTTCATAATAAGTATCAATTATTTCTTTGCTCTAACAAAAGGAAAACGTGAAACACGGACAGACGGGACAGAAAGAGCAGATAATTGGTTATCGTTTGATCCGCACGGGATCCCGGGAAACCTTAACCCTCAAATACGTGTTATAAATCAGCAACTTTTATTTCTTGTCGTGCTCGTTGCCTCGACTAATTGAATTGTGCTCGGTGGACCGATAATTGGGTACGTACGTTAGCGTTGCCAGCGTTTAGCTTTTTCCTCTCTAAAACTAATTTTGTAACTATATTCCCACGTAAATTGTGAAGGTTTATGAGCAGTATATTCGTAATTGCTACCGCGTTTCAATTTATGACAGATGCCGAGAAAGAAGGCTATGAGAACTCGTAGAGTAATTCAGTAATTAAATATATGTTACTTCTCTATATATCCATTACCAAATTACAGGCTTTTTTTTAATTTAATTAATAATCCCAAGGACAATATACATTTATGTTGCCAATTCTGTGCCCGTAAAGCTAGAACGTTTGTGCAGGCCCTGTACATTAATATACAAACTAATTACTAAAATATAAACTGCTGGTTTCTTATTGTAATTTATTTCTATTTTTTTTTTAGTATTGTACAGTTGTAATGATTTTTTTCATTACGCTTCAATAATGAATTCGATTCACGCAACTAATCAGTTACAATAATGCACTACAATCGCCCGGTTCCTCTAGCTCGTTGGTACAGGCTGCTTTAACGTTACATCGTAATTTGTTATTTATTAAGAACTAGCTGTTGCCCGCGACTTTGTTTGCGTGGATTTCAAGTAGGTACTAAGTCAGAAACCTTCGCGGGCGTGCGCACAACAACTCATCAAAGTTTCATCGTAATCGGATGAATGGTATAAGAACGCATACGGGACAAACAAAGAAACATACATTTTTTATAAATATAGAATATTATTTTAACTTAAAATTTCATTGTTTTTGCTTTATAGAAAAAAGGCGGCAGACAAGCATACAGTCCACTTCATGGTAAGTGGATACTGTCGGCCATGGACACCCGCGGTACATGACAACATCAGTCCAGAATGACTACCGCTAGCACGCCCGGGGATGCGCTTCTTGCATTTGTAAATTTAGGAAGTGATTTGGTAAAATTTGGTTGGGTTCATTGGAAGGGATAGGATAGGGAGGAATGGGAATGAGTTCTGGCATATCACACTCACTACCGAAACACGTACGTATATTAAGAGAATAGGTTATAAAGTTAAATGTATTTTGTTTCCCGTTCTAGGATATGCAAGCTTAAATTGTTCGTATTTGTGCGTAACAGAGCTTACTAAAACAACATAAGCCAATTTATACATATGTATTTATTGGGACTCCAGGCCTCTCTGATAAATTGAAAACGGGTACCATTTAACAGTTGGTGACCTCCGTCACGCGATTTATTGATCTTAGCGACAAATTCTAAATTAAAGCCTAAAATGGACACAGTTTGAGTAGTAGATCACTTGACATACTGTTATTGCATTTGTATGTTTATTATAATAATAACTGTAGGTTGATTATCCTTACTAACAATAAAATCTAGCAATTAAAACGGACAATGACCTCGCATTTTCATGAGCGTCAAAACCATTATCATAAACTAAAATTAAATTACCAGTGCGGTTTGGCAACCGCTTGCATTAGAGTACAAAAATTGTACTATAAACTCTAAATGTGCACACTACATAAATCACACGGTAGTTCATCTCTATATAAACGCTAGATTTAGATTTCATATGTCAGATTTCAGATTCGCACACAGATGGCGACCAACTGTCGCAGTTGGTAGTGGACCCGACCCAGCCTGCAGTGCCAAAGATTCCGGCTTCGATTCCTGGTCGGACATTTTTTTTTTTACAGATAAATGTATGTTCGGGTCTGGATGGGTAAAATCGCAGGGAATCTTTGTATGGGTCATTGAGTGTGGCGATTTATTACTTTATTTTTATAGAATTTATTTATTTAGATAAATAATGATTTATTTAGATAAAAAGCTTACACTAGTGTGTTGAAGTTTCGAGAGATTACAGTAACGCAGGCCAATTTTTTTAACGTTCAATATACCAGTTCTAATCAATTTTTATAGAAAGAATACCACAGACGTGCATACTGTCCACCTACTCGTAAGTGGATACTGTCGCCTATAGATGTCCGCGATACATGCCAACGTCAGTGCAGAATGACAAACATTGAATCGCCCCTGGATGCGCTGCTTACCTTTGGAGATTTAAGAATGGGTTAGGAGGGTTAGGGACGGATATGATAGAATTGGAATGGGCCCTGGTATATCTGACTCATTCCCGAAACACGTATGTACATTGGGGAAATAGGATCAAGTGGGAAAATCAGATTTCACGGAGTTCTTCTGTGGCAGAGGAGTAACTTGGCCAGTCAAGTGTGACCTCTCCCTCCCGTTTATTGCTCAATTATGAGGCAAAGGGTTAAACAAATTAATTTGAGACAAATTTATAAACGTCATACAACTCGCCAATGAATTTCGTTGCTTAATTTAAGTAAACAAACATCAGACTGAAACTAATTTGAAAATGGAATATAAATAATTATAAGTGCGAGAAAACTTCCAGCCGCGCGCAGCGCTGGTATCGCTTTTAAGCCAATTTTAATTCTAAGCTAAACTATTAGCCATCCGCATTTCCTCGATACGGAGGTGTCGCGCACTGTTCGGTCCAAAAATTATTTTATACCGCGAACCCGTAGGCTGTGGAACGAACTGCTTCAAGAGGTCTTTCCATTAAGCTACGATATGGGGTTCTTCAAGAGAGCGGTGAATAGGATTTTGCAAGCTCGGCGGCGCGCCCGCATACCCCCTGATGTTGGAGGTGTCCATGAGCGGGGGTAACACTTACCATCACGTGGGACAGCTTGCTCGTCCGCCCACTAGTCTATTAAAAAAAAACTAAAATAACTATAGCCTTGATTACTTAGGTTAGTTGCGCCACTGTTAGCTTCGCGTACCACGTTTCGGTGATGATCTCGAGGGGGGCGGGGTGGGGGGTAGTGAGGGAGGTGCTGCGATCGTAAAGCAGACATACACGGGACCGCTTTTATCCGCTTTTTGGCAATATCCGTAAATCTATTCAGTTTATTGACGGCCGTAATTCGCTTGATGTTTAGCTTACATTATAATGGTAGATGGTAATGCTTGGTAAGCAACTTATGCGTTATGTATGACATTTAACTTTTTTTGTATTAACACTGATTTAGTCGATAATACGGCCTACGATATTTTTTATTTTTTTAAATTTTATTTATATTATATGGGTACAAAAAGTATACTAGTAAGTATATTAAACATAAAATTATAATTAATGTGTACCACTTATTAATTAGTATATAAATAATAACATATAGGTTGGATACACATATTAAATACAAGGGATCACTCAGTTTATAACCCCCATAAGGTATAACCCCATTCAATCAAAGATATTGGATCACAATTTCATACATACAAAATACGAAAAGACTTTCTCCCTGACTGATAATCAAGTGGAATTTATAGAAACTAAAATGAAACATAGACGGCATGTATTCACACGACATACTTTTGTGCCACAAAACTTTATTACGCGACCTGAATGTTCTCCATTAACAGTAAAGGTAAACATTCTACATCCGTGTGACCTGCATATCTTTAATATAGTACGATTTAGTACTCTCCAGGACATTCCTTTCATGACCACCTTACTGACGTATTGCAATTTCTTTTTTGGCAACCGGCCCTTTTCTCATGTCTTGTGTATTGGAGATGTCTGGCCTAAACGCCACACTGGCGAAGCGGCTTGGCGAGTCCACTCTTTTAGACGTTATGTAGTTCCTCAGCGCTTATGATAGCGGCCTCGTTATCTCTTAGTTGCCTTTTATGACATCCACAGGAAGAGGATGAGATGGTACTATTCTATAGCCGGCCAACATCACACATACAATTATTGAATCAGCCTTTAATGTCCCACTGTAGGGCACAGAGCTCCTCTAGTAAATCACTGGGGTGTTTCGGGCCATAATCCACCACGCGGGCCCAGTGCGGATTGGTGCACATACACCAGATTTTTTTTATATATCTGGAGCATGCCGGTTTCATTACAATGTTTTCTTTTCGCCGCCAAGTTAATGACATTTTTTTTTAAAATCTGTTTTAAACGCCGAGGATTTGAACTCACGATCACACAAATGTGAGTGCGATAGCCTAGGGGTATATATAGCGAGCATATACTCAACTCAGATACGATTATTACAACCATACAATCCAATAATTGTAATAATTATAACTGTGAGCCGTATAAGCCCGAAATGTTCAAATTAGCAACAGTACGGACCAAGTTTAATTAATTAGCTCCCTTGAAAGAGTTCTTGAAAATCCTCTATAATGAACGAACTTTCATAAACACGTATGAAACTTTACCAACGACACGTGAAGTTGAAAGCTCATTTGAATTACAGTTGCAAATCACTTTATGAATTTAAAATATTTTGCTAAACGCAAAGATTAAAAGTTTCGGTGTTTCACTGAAATAGCGCAAAAACTGAAAATGTGTTGGTCAATATCGTAACAATAGTTTTTTTTAACTCATTGTTTATTTAAAAGTCAACTATGAACTCTGTGAAACATTATGCAACGATTAACTACAGGTAAGCGCGTGGGTGTAATGTTTCTAATTCCGACTCATTTTAAATTCAGTTTAGAAATTTGAGAAGCAGTAACTTGTGCTACGGACTGTACATAGGTATTTAGGCGTAGAACATACTTGTAGCTTGTCGCATCGATCTGCGACCAGTTGCGTGTTCATACTACTGGTCAACGCTAAGATACCCGACAACACGACTGACTTACCACGATCGATCTATAAACGTATGATACGATGATATGTGGTGCTGATACAGGGTTAAAGATTGCGTCCATGACCTTGATAAGACTTCAAGATACACGTCGCGAATACGATATGTGTCTCTATACGCAGCGGGGAAATCTATATTAATATAATAAAGAGGTAAAATTGTGTGTTTATATGTTGGGGGTAATCTCTGGAACTACAGAACCGATTTCAAAAATTCTTTCACAAATAGGAAGCTACATTATCCGTGTTTATTTTGAAATTTTGACAAAACAAATTTTTTTTCTCTCTTTATTTTATTTAGGGGCTTTTACACTATTGTGTATGTGAGTCGTATCGTACTCTAAAAGTTACAATTTAACTATCTATCTGTCTTACTTATCTACATCTATCTATATTATAATTATCTATCTTAATTTATCTATGATTCTGATAGCGACTCGCAAATTCGTACAGAATGTTTGCAGCTTTCGATGTTGGCTCGGACAGAATTCTATGGAACATTCTCTACATCACACCTGTTCAAATTTAGAGTCTCTATCAGAGCCTGAAATTATTCCAAAAAAAATTGGAAAAAGAACTTATAAATCGAAGCGAAGCGAGGGCGGGTCGCTAGTGATAAATAAATAAATTCCATTTCCAATTCTAATTCCAATTTTAAATAAATAGTTGGATCTCTGATCCTCAATCTAGATATAAACTTGTATCGTTCTGTTTGAATTATGTTACATAATTGACAAAAATTTTTGTTTTGCAATGCCAATGTATTTAAACGGGTTTTAACGCGAATGTTTACCTTATTTATTTTACTCGGCGTTTCGGTTGCACCAACCATGGTCACGAGCTGACTCACCCTCGGGTAAACAAGGTAATTCAGGTAAATAATGTAAACATTCGCCTTAAGACCCTTTTAAATAGATGTGAAAAACGCGAAAATCACAGATGTACCCATAGTATGGGTGTTCCTGTATATAGTACTAGCTGTGCCCGGCATGCGTTGCATGCCAGGCAATTTTTTGCACATAATATATAGCCTATGTCCATCTGGAATAATGTACCTTTCAAATGGTGAAAGAATTTTTCAAATAGGTGCAGTGATTCCGGAGATTACCCTCTACATACACACAAACTCACAAAATTCGCACACTCTCTCTTTATTATATTCGTATAGATTTCTGTATGACTGTGTATAATGTAGTGTGAGAGTGAGTATATCTGTACATATGCGTGAGGGTTAATTATGTGTCATTATTATGTGGACTTTACAAATTTTAATTCGGTTTTAGTTGCCCGGTCATGTGTCACCAGTGACAATGTGTGTCCAACGCCTTATGCTATATCATCGCTACCAACAAGCGCCAGCTCAAGTTTTTGAATATTAAAATTGTTTCTCATTCATTCTGGAGCGTTTCACTTTGGTACATTACTTGCATATTTGCGGAAGTTATTCTACTTATAAGACGTTTGCTGGAAAACAACAGCTATTATTTGATGGAACGTTTCGTCTTAAAAATATTCGAGTTTTTTTACTTTTGCAATGTCAAGGGAGAGAATGTTCTTGTGTATTATATTTTTGTTAAAGCGATTAAAAGTGTGTTTTTTAACTTTTTTATATTTTTATCTATTCTCAACTCTCATTCGCGAGGTCGTGAGTTCAAATCCTTTGCCCGTATTACTGAATCTGCATTATGTTTAAAAATATCATGTTTAAAAATTATGACTAGCTCGCCGATGAAAGACCTGTATTGTTTGTATTTATCTCTTATCTATACATATAAAAAAGTGTTCTGACTGACTGACTGACTGACTCCTCATCGTCGAGCCGACAGCGCTGAAGTTAGAAACATGAAATTAGCACAGTGAGATAGGTTTTATGATATTCGTAACCATCAAGGAAGGATTTTTAGAAATTTTACAGGAAGGGCGGGAAAATCGGGGAGATGATTTTTTATGCAATGTGTGTATCTCAAGAACTATTTAACTAAGAGACTTGTTAAGTATAATGAATAACTTTTTATTTAAAAAAATTACTATTTTTAAATGTGTGTATATGCATTTTTTTATATTTGACTTAGAAGGGCGATCTTTGCGTTGATTAGTTTTTTCAGGGGAGTTTTAATACAAAACTATTTTTAATACAAAATTAACATGCACCGCCCTTCGTATTGCTGTTTGACCAAAGTTTGGCTGGCAGAGAATGCCACTAGGCATTCAGTCCGCCTTTTAGACAATGTTGCCTTATCGACTAAAGTTGAAATAAATAAAACGTTTGTATCCATCAATTCGCAACGATACCCCCATGGTGGATTGTGGGCCGAAACAGTGCGATGTTAAAAGCTGACATCCCTTTTTAGCCGCATGGTAGAACACCGTTATACCGTGGCATGAAAAGTTAAAACCATATTTCGCCGTCAAAAGTGGGCTTACACGAATTTAATGAGGTAAAAGACCACGGAAACGGGTCAAGAGGGCGGCCACTCGCCTTTTATGATGGACATTCGTTCAAATTAAATTTTCTTTTAAACTTCCCGTGTGACGTCATAATTTGTACCGTCCGTAATTTAAACAGAACGCGCATTATCCTCACTGAAATTAAAAACAGTAATAATCTGTACATAAAATATAATCGAAACTAAGCCGTGTACATTAAACTTGTACATTTAATATATTTTGGAAAAATCATTTCAGTAAACACTGTGAATGATACAAAACATTTTTTTTTGGGAATTTTTGTCTGTCTGTCTGTCAGTTTATCTGTCTATCTGAACGCGCATCACGCAAAATCCACTAAGAGGATTTTAATGAAACTTTGGCATAGTTATTGGGACATTTAGCTAGATCACCCTACACTGCAATGACATTTTTTAAATATTAAATGGGGCTTTTTGACGGGAAATTGAGAAGTGAAGTTGAGCTTCTGTTTGATATATTTATACCACAATTATAGTATAAATCTACGTACTGATGATTGCCTGACTGACATAATTACACACTGATGTTATGAAGCCCTGACTCGTGAACTAGGGTAGACCTGCACCTCAGGAGCCAGTATAGTCCTAACACAATGTTCCATACTTTTATTCAATTTAGTGATATATTTATAAATTATTATTGATATTTATCAATATTCTAATGAAACGAAGAGTCAACGTAGTTCAACAAAATAGCCAATATATGGATAGATTATAACCTTTGTGTCCTACAGTGGGAAGTTATAGTCTGATATCAAAGTCAATTAATTTCCAAAAGACACTATATCCAATCGAAAAACAACAAACTGTCTCATCGTTATTCCCGGCTTGTCTAAAACAATTGACGCCTAACAGAATTCACCTCACGTCCTTGTAATCTCTTCACTGATTCACCGAAATAATTACACAAATCCGCCGTGTAATCCCAACTCTGTCCTTTACATCACCTTGAACCCAAGTAATCCATTGATGAATACCAAACTTGTTTCCTAATGGTAACACGGTTTTTCCTTTGAGATTCAACTCACAGCGTAGAGACAGGATAAGTAAGGAATCTTAGCTGTATTAGCCTTAACGAAATTCATTATTAAACTTAATATTTAAGTAAATTAAGTAATTAACAATTTTATATATTATGATGTTGAAAATTGGAAGTCATTGGTAGCTAAAACTTATGTAACATCTTACTTTCTTTTCTAATGTAACATTTCACTGTGGCAAGTTTTGAAAATATTTATTTTATGGATGAAAATAGCAGACGAGCATACAGTCCACCTGATGGTAAGTGGATACTGTCGTCCATAGACAATCGCGATACATTTTTTATGTACGAAGGCGGCAGACGAGCATACAGTCCACCTGATGGTAAGTGGATAGTGTCGCCCATAGACATCCGCGATACATGCCAACATCAGTCCAGAATGGCAAACGTTGGCACACCCCCGGATGCGCTGCCTACCTTTGCAGATTAAGGAATGGATTGGGAAAATGGGGAGGGAGAGGATGAGACGGGAATGGGCTCTGACATATCTCACTCACTACAGAAAAACGTACGTACATTAGGGAAATACGATAAAGTGGATGGATAAATAAACGGCTGTTGGATTGCGTGCACTCTCCCCCTCATCTCTGATTATTACGTAAATTATCGATTTGTTACTTCACTCATCACTAATTTTGTGATAAAAGAAAACACTTATTGGAAACTTTATAGAAACAAGGTAACAGACAATTAGATCGTAAGCGGTCACTGTCGATTGTCAAAAGTGTTGAACTTTTGCTGGGACTTTCATCTTTTCACCCTCATTTTGGCTCATCGAGAGAAGTCCTGGTTCAACTGGTAGGCGGAGAGTGCATGCTGCATTCCCACAGCCGCTGAGCGCACTCGATTGGCCACGTTACCCCTCTCTCACAGAAGACTACCTTGAAATGTACCGCATTTCCCACTTTATCTTATTTCCCTAATGTACGTACGTGTTTCGGTAGTGAGTGAGATGTGCCAGAGCCCATCCCCATCCTGTCCCTCCCCATTTTTCCAACCCTTTCTCCAAATCCATTCCTATATCTTCAAAGGTAGGCAGCGCATCCGGGGGCGTGAAAACGTTTGTCATTTTGGACTAATGTTGGCATGTAATGTTGGATATCTATGGGCGACAGTATCCACTTACCATCAGGTGGACTGTATGCTCGTCTGCCGCCTTCGTACATAAAAAAAAGAAAAAGATGATTCATCAATGGTTCTAAATGTCAGGAGTTTATGTAATATTGCCCCGATTGTTGTTCTATTGTCCACGTAAGCCACACTGAGCAATTTTCTTTGAATCAGGTTGTTTTCATACAGTTTAATTATCGAGAATTGAAGTATCTTAAATTTTGCCCCACTGTTGCATGTGTGCGTGTGATGCGACTTCGGCGTTTCTATATAGCTTGTACACTGAATATTTTAAGTATTACGTTCAACCCGATGAGTCGGCTTAGCGAAACTTTACGAATACATTAGCTTCCGGGAGCGACAAAACTGACAAATTCGAGTCGACGTGCCTACCTACCCCGTAATCCCCTTCCACTCCTATTTCAGTAATCCACGCCACCCGTTACCTTCCTCTAACTAAACTTTAATACACTCCCGTTCCAAAGCCGCATTGGACGTCATTTTAATACATGTAATCGTAGTTGTTTTCAGGACGTGGGTTCTCGTGGTGTAAGTACGGGTTCGCTTTGACACGAAACTCCTAAAGGGACCGTTGCCTTGTAATCGTGGATCGGGAGTCAAATTAAACTGCCCAAGGAAATGCGACAATGTTTAGTTTTTTAGTGGACTATTCTACATAGCCTCGATGCTATAGCCTCTATTAATAATAAGAAATGTAAACATTTGCATTTAACACTCGTTAAATAGGAGTATGTGTGAAAAACGCATCTTAAAAGTTATAAGATTTCTGTCGTCAATTGGGTTGTATGATGAAATTTCATACATTTCTAATTTCATATTAGTTTAGAACTAAATATGTGATTTTAATACAGAATAGTGAATCGGGTATTTAATTTTATCTCTGACGGAATCATATGTTTTTCGTGGTAAAATTGTTACAAAAATTAGTTTAACTTGGCCAGTCGATGTGCCCAATGTCTGTGGAATTGCAGCGTGCACGCTGCCCTTCCAAAATACACTCTACTTCTTTCCAAGATGCATCCAGGGGCATCATTCTGGACTGAAGTCGGCATGGTTCACCAACTTTTCTCTATAAAAATTTGCATCGCGTTATAGTTTCAGATACAAGGAAAATTGATAGAACGAAACAAAGATGTAGTTTTGAACATTGTAAATGCTTTACAAAGTACAAAGGTAATCTCAGTTTATTTCTGTAATTTGATGAAACAACGTAGTTGCAGCAAAGGCCATAAATTCCACCTGAACTATTTGAATAGCTATTTACATTGCTGGCCGCGTCAGTACTTTCTTAATACTTTTTTTAGGCAATGTAACCAGTTCTTTCAGTATACACTGCTGGATATAGACCTCTTCATGGACATTGTCTTGGGCATGGGGCCTATGGCGGTTTATGTCATTAAAACGTCACGCTGGCCATGTGGGTAGGCGAGTCCACTCTTTTAGAGGTTTTGTAGTCCATCAAGGCTTGTGGTAGCGGCTTTGTTATTCCTTAGTCGCCTTTTACGAGAAAGGGTCACAGAGATGGGGTAGTGCAATTCTGTAGGGGGGCGACACCACACGGAACTTTTGTATAAGGAAAGGTAATTTAGTTATTTATTTACGTTATAACAAAACAATTATACAACACCCAAGTGAATTAACTTTTATGATATAATAAAACCTGCTAAAAATACTTTATCCCGTCCTCACTGATGAGATAATTGCACGTGGGTAGGTAGGTTGCACGTAGGTAGGGGTCGATACGGACCCCCAGGGAATGACTGTATCGACCTCTTTGGGAATGACTGGGTTAGGTCAACCATTTGTTTTAATTCCTTGGAAAATCTTGATTTTTGTTCCTTTTTTTTAATTCGTTCGTAGCGTTTCAAGGTCAAACATCCCTGAGGCCCCCTCACTGAACACTGTGAAGGCAGTGGACACTGAACGAAAATGTAATGTAAAGTTGTTAATATCGCCCCACCGTATTTATTGATGGGACAGAATGAACTTTACTAAGTGAAGTAATACATTCATAGACAGTTAAATGGTTTTTTTTTGAGAAAAAATCAAATTCAGAAAAACTCGTTGAACGAAAGTTGCAAGTTTTGATTTTTAGATATACAGTGTTAAGGGGGTAAAAAGTATTTCTTTTTCATACTATACATATGTTATGTACAAGTATTATACTAGAGTCGGGTAGTCTCAAAAACGCCAAATAAGTAGCAAGTTTGACTGTTCACCGGACATGGCGAAGTTTGACCTCGACGTACTCGTAGCCACTTCGGCACTAACTTTAGTGATTGAATGTTTAAGTACAGTTCAATATAGACGGACTAGAGACTATTTACGGTGACTGAAGTTTAACTACGAACTTGCCGAGTGTTGCCAGTTTATTTGAATGCTTGTCCAGTCATTATTTATTTATTTATACAATTCATTATACATTATCTACCGGCTGGCCAGGAAATGCTCTCTCACAGAACTCTTTATCCTGTTCTCCCATCGTATATACGTGTTTCGGTAGTGAGTTAGCTGGTAGCCGGAATCCATCACATTCTATCCTGGGCGGCTATCTACAAAAAAATAGAAATAATCTATTCCATAAAAAAACATATCACTCCAAATTGTACCAACTCTTTCTCAAAATTTACTCCTAAATCTCCAAAGATAGGTAGCGCATCCGGACGCGTTCCAACATTTGTCATTCAGGACTGATGTCGGCATGTATCGTGACTGTCCATGGACGACAGTATCCACTTACCACCATGTGGACTATCCACTCGTCTGCCACCTTCTTTCTATAAAAAAACTCGGAGCTAGAGCCTGTTGAATTTTGAGCGTACGTTCTTCCTTTATAAAATTTCATGCATATTTCTTCAATTCATAATAATTTGTAGCTTAAATGGTTCTCTTTTTATAGATTAG
Organism: Sesia bembeciformis; assembly: GCA_943735995.1. Lineage (NCBI taxonomy): Eukaryota > Metazoa > Arthropoda > Insecta > Lepidoptera > Sesiidae > Sesia > Sesia bembeciformis. The sequence goes on from OX031038.1 coordinate 445,046, forward strand.
TTGGCAGACCAACGAACGGGTCTCGTGATGGTAAATTTCCACCGCCGCCCATAGACACTTGCTGACTTTACAACCGCACCGATACACCACAACCACACTCACCTACATAATATATCGCCTCTGCACACGCGGCCACCGGAGAGACATCCACTGCCCCGCGAGCTCCTTCAACCGCCGCCGCTACCCTAGTTGGCAGGCGGGGTATGGAAAGACGAGACGATGTAAACAAGAAGCATACGTAACCCGACTATGTTAGTCGACAACCAAAGACCAGGGGAGCCGTTGCACCCTGAGATGACGCACGAGTACGAGGGGTTCCTCACGCTCGTACCTTACTCGTACTCGTAGTGCAGAGGACCCAGTCTCTCTCTCCAGGGGGCTTGCGGGTTCGCTGCAGACCTTGCAGAATATTGTTCACAGCTCTCTTGAAGAGCCCCATGTCGTAGCGTAACGGAAAAATCTCGGCTGGCATTTCATTGCCCAACTTTCGGGTTCGCGGTATAAAGTATCCTTTTGACTGCACTGTTCGCAGCGTCTCCACGTCAAGGAAGTGGATATGAACCACACGACGATGACGAGCGGTACGATGGTAAAAACCCGAAGTTAGAATCAAATTGAACAGCTCTTCAGAACAAAAGGTTCTACCAGAAACTGCCCGTATCACCGCATTATCAGTGAACTTATCAACCGTTCGTTATTCAAATTTACGGTATCCATATGCCCACACAAATCGCAATCGAACCGTAGTTAAAGCCCCCATATTTCCAACCAATCGAGTGCGAGATTGCAATTACATTATTGGCTGATAAATAGTTCAAACAGCGCACATCCAATTAAGATTTATTTGTTTACATGAAACTACTGATCATTGTTTAATATGAGCCCGTATTGTTACGAGTAGTTGGTGACTGTGGCATGTTATATCTTTGACAAAACGTGACATGTGCACTGTGCAGGCTTCATGCATCTTGCAAACCTTTGTGGTCCTAACTTTTGCCATAAAATAGCTCATAGGTACAGAAAGCTATCTCACTAGTAAAACAATGTTCCACACAGATCAACAAATATTGACTGATGAATTTCAACATAAATTTTCTTTGTTATTCGAGTCAATTTTATGTTATTATGTTACCGTATAAAATGGTAATATTTCTTCGATTTAAGCTATTGTCATTCTATATCCAGTCGAAGAAATTAAGAGTTGTTCAGGAACGTTCACTAGTAGGTTTACTGATAACAGATGAGTCGGACTCCTTGTAAGCACACAAGAAACGCAGCCTGTTTTTTTATTATCATTTTAAGTTATTACTTTGTAGTTATTAACGTGGCACTTTAGAGTTGACTTTTGCCAATTTTAGTATATAATATAAATATCATGAATGTTGGTATATTGGCTCTAGTTTTTTATGTAATTTGAGTAAGTATATCTATCTAAAAGTCCTAATAATATTTAAGATTTTAACTCTTTTTTCGCATTAACTTTCTTTCACATTTTCTCGCATTCCTGAGGGGGGCAGTGCACGCTGTAATCCAACAGCTGCTAGGCGTTACCCCTCTCTCATATTTCCCGCTTTATCTTATTTCCCTAATGTACGTACGTGTTTCGGTAGTGAGTGAGATGTGCCAGAGCCTATTCCCATCCTATCCTATATATGTTGTATGATCTATCCTATGTACACCCATTTCTACGTTTCACCGAAGAATCGAACCTGGGAACCCCGTAATATGAGACATGTGACCTCAACACTACACCACGGAAACAGACATGCTTTGGACTACTTTCTTTTTCAAAAGTAAAACTATTATGTAACTACTTTAAAGTGATAAAAAAATAACAAAATTAAAACTATTTAGTTGGTTTTTAATGAATTGCTGACTTTTTGGCGGAAAGTCGAGATGTGAAGTCGAGTTTTTTTTTGATTATTATAAAAAAATGGTATTGTGGGTATTCTGGTTTAACAGTGATAATATATTAAGCTTTAAACGTTTTTGTGCGTAATGTTTGTGGTAATCAATTAAAAGCATAAGCGTTTTTCGTGTACTTCCAAGGAATCCAACTCTTCTGTCCTCAGTGAACCTACTATCAGGTTTTGCTCCTAACTTCTAGACTCCTAACTTACTTCGACGGGACTGAACATTGACGAGATGCGTTTTAAATTATTTTGACTATAAAATTGTTGATTAGAAAGGAAACTCGACACTGACACAATGCGCCAATTGCGCTATTTCCACATAAGAAGAAAAAAGACTCGATTGTGACAGCCTGATACTTTGTCACCTATTTGTACCTGTGAAGAAAAACTGACTCCATTGTTTGCTCACTGATTGATTGATCACTGGTTTAGGAATAGATTTATATATTTTTTTGGTAATTGTAAAGATCAACACAGTGTGCGAGTGAGAAATCAAACCATATACGTTCATCGTAAGCGAGAATGAGACAGAAAGAACTGTCAACATTCCTCATTGAAAAGACATCGTGCATTAGGATGCCCATGTCCATCGGTGAATAATAAATGGGCTTCATATTGCTAGGTCCATACATACTCTGCCTCGTCGTCGTACAAATTCTTATACTATACAATTGATGAACTTGATAATTTATAATAAATTACACACACTTGAGTGAGAGATGTGTTAGATTATGAGATATCAAAGGTGTTAGTGCAAACGCTCATTATTAGAGATGTACCTGAGGGTAAATCGATCGACTACGACTTTGTTGTGCATGGGCAGTCACTAGTCACCCCCTCTCTCGTAACACACTACAGATTTGAAACTCGACGAGTTAACACCGCGCTAGTTAGCAATCTCGATAACAAGGAAAACTAATCGTGATAAGTGTAGTGTAATTTAAGAAGACACAGGGCCCTGTCGAGGTGGGAAACAACAGAAGAAAAGGGTAAGTGGTTTGTGATTTGTTTATGCGCACCAAAGTTGATCCGTTCGAGCTGGGATTTTTGAGCTATATATGTGCAACATATTGTTTTAGTCAAAATGTCTAAATCATTGCAATTATTAACAATAAAACATGATTTCTTGTTAGAAAAGATAAAGAAACTAAATATTATTGCTAATTCAATTGATTTTTCAACTCAGGGTAGTATCGAAAAATTAAAAGTGCGTTGCAGTGACCTTGAATCCATCAAAACAGAATTCGAAGACATTCATTTACAACTGTTATCAAAATTAGATACGGATTCACAGGATTTTGTAACGCATAAAGAAAAATATAATATCTTTGAAGATCAGTTTTTTGAAGTAAAATTATTGTTAAGTTCTTTCCAAAATACAGTCCACAAAGAAGGTCAATCGACTATGTTCAGTAAAACATCAAATGATGTTATTCTACCGCTACCCAACATCAGTTTGCCTCATTTTTCTGGAAATTATTGCGATTTTCCTAGTTTTATAAATATGTTTAATACGTTAGTTCACAACAACGAGCGACTGAGTCCGATTCAGAAAATGCACTATTTACTGAGTTGCCTATCAAATGAGCCATTAAACTTAGTTAAGCACTTAACTAATATTCCTGATAATTATGAGGTGGCACGGGGATTGCTGATAGATCGTTACGACAACAAAAGATTAATCGCAGATTCGCACTTATCGGCGATGTTCTCACTCCCTACCCTCACCGTTAAGAATGCTACTCAGTTACGTAGTTTTGTTAATATTTTGTATGAGAACACACGGGGTCTAAGTAGTTTAGGTTTTCCAGTGTCCGAGTGGTCGTTTATATTGTTGCATATATTTTGTAGAAAGTTAGACAACGACCTACACTCGAGATTCGAGCTAGCGCATCAAAATATAAAAATACCTACATTTGACAATTTGCTTACGTTTTTAGATAATTATTGTAAAATAAGTATACCATATGCAACTGGACTATGTCAACAAAGTAGCGGCAAGTCGTATAGCACATTGCCCAAGAAGGGGAAGGTTTCATCCTTCTACGCGTCCAGTGTAAATGAGCGTAATATAAGTAATAATGTCAATAAGCCAGGTAGATGTAGTGATAACAGCAGCACAGTCTCAACGACTTATCATCTTTGTAAGGGTCCCCACATGTTATTTAAATGTGTTAAGTTTGTGGCTACGGACATTAAGTCTAGATTAGAATTAATTAAATCAAAAAAATTGTGTTTTAATTGTCTAAGGTCACACAGGGTCATTGATTGCTTTTCTAAGTCCCGATGTCAAATTTTCAAACGTAAACATAATAGTTTACTACATATAAATGAAGAACCGTGTATAAAAACATGTATAAAACCGTGTATACAGAATAATAATGTTGATAATGTAGCGGGAAGTACAGTGGGTAAGTCTCCTCGCTCGGACGTTGCGGCACATTGCACGAGTGGCACAGTGTCGTCTCACTCGCACTCACGCGATTCAAATGGATGCGAGTACACTGGCTATAGCGGTTCTAATCAACACGCATTGCTCGCCACTGCGCTAATAGATGTTGCTGTTAATGTAAATGACAGGTTTCAACCCGTTCGCGCGCTTCTTGATCCTGGCAGTATGGCTAATTTTATTTCTACGTCATGCATACAGCGCTTAGGCCTACGTTATGATAAAACAAACTTAATAATAACAGGTATAGGGGGAACGAATAGTGTATATCCTAAGGGGCAGTTACACTTATACCTACGCCCTGATAGTGACGTCGAGTCACCTTTGCACGTCGAATTGTTTGTTTTGCCTAAGGTTACCGCTGATATACCTTCGAGTACTATCAAGAGTAACATGCTACAACGTTATGAACATCTTAAGTAAGCGGATCCGCATTGTATAGAGAAAGGTCCCGTAGATATTTTATTGGGTGCTGGAGCGTGTGCACAAATATTTCAAGGAAATAAATTGATATTCGGTGACAACTTGCCTGCGGCTTTCGAAACAATATTTGGTTGGGTTTTAATGGGAAATTTTACATGTGACAGCCTAATGAATAGAGAGATTCAGGCGTTATCTTGTGTAACATCAGTCACTTCAGTAGATGATACGTTAAAGCGTTTTTGGGAGTTAGAAGAAATACCTACCACCAAACCCGTAGACCCTGACGCTGTGATATGTCAGAATCATTTTAAGCAGACGCATTCGCGTACTTCAGATGGCAGATTTATCGTGCGCTTACCCTTTAAACAAGGTGACCATGATGGTAATTGGGGAATCGGGGATACCATGCAGTTTGCTTTACGCAGACTTCTATCATTAGAGAGAAAGTTTAAACGTGACCCTATGTTAGAGTTGAGATACAAAGATTTTATGCGAGAATATTCATTACTGGGCCACATGCAACCAATCTATATCTCGATTGCATCGAGGTTCCCTAAGTTTATTATACCACATCATGGAGTATACAAGAAGAAGTCGGACAAAATCAGGTGTGTGTTCGATACTTCCATGAAGAGTACAACAGGGAAATCGTTGAATGACGTGTTATTAGCTGGTCCCAAATTACAGCAAGATATTGTAGACATTATTCTCCATTTTAGATTGCACAATGTCGTATTCTCAGCGGACATTCGCCAAATGTATAGGCAAGTCCTAGTGCACACTGATGATAGGTGTTATCAGTGTATACTGTGGCGCAACGAGGAAGGGCAAATCAGAGTGTTTCAGTTAAATACGGTTACTTATGGCGTGACCTCAGCCCCTTTTCTCGCAATGCGATGTATACACGAACTAGCCTATCAAGGTAAAGACACACATCCACGCGCATCGGAGATTCTTCTCAATGACATTTTTGTGGATGATGTGGTCACTGGTGCTAGTTCGTTAGCCGAAGCTCAATAAATATAATAAAGAGTGAACTTATTGATCTCTTGTCACAGGGAGGATTCGAGCTTCGCAAATGGATGAGTAACTCTTCTCAGTTACTCACAGACTTACCAGCGGAATTTTGTGAACTAAATTTCACGGAAGATGCCAACACACCGCTAAAAATATTAGGTTTTAAATATAGCCCTAAAACGGACACTTTTTCCTATCAAGTGTCTGTTAACAGCGATGTGTGTACTAAGCGTACCATATTGTCAAGCGATGAGTTACAACATAGTTTATTAACACTCGTCAAGATAGTTCAACAACGGGTCTTTGCAGTTGATATTCAGCTGTTAAAAAATAACAAGGTTTGTTGTACTGGGCTGGGACGCTTACAACCGTTCATGGATGACAGTAACTTGCTTAGAGTAGGAGGTAGACTCGTCAACTCATCTTTGTCTTATTCGACAAAACATCCGTTGGCATTACCACAGTGTCATCAGTTTATAAATATGATTGTGGATAAATATTACATGCAGGACCTAATGCGTTGATGTCTCTCCTCAGAGAACAATTCTGGATCTTGTCGGCCAGACGTGTTATTAAGAATCGAGTGTTTAAGTGCGTGCGTTGTTTCCGTTTGAAATGTCAACCTCCACAGACATTAATGGGAGACTTACCTGCCAGCCGCGTCACTAAATCTCACCGTCCGTTCGTCTCGGTGGCCGTTGATTTTGCGGGTCCATTTATATTAAAACTAGTAAACTACGCAATGCTAAAATAAATAAGTCATACCTGTGTGTTTTCGTGTGCTTTACAACAGAGGCGGTGCACTTGGAAGTGGTTGGTGACTTAACTACAGAAGCATTCTTAGCGACCCTAAAAAGATTCACTTCTCGAAGAGGGTTACCGAGGGAAATCTGGTCTGACTGTGGTTCAAATTTTAAAGGGCCTTGCAGACTATTAAATCAATTTAGAAGGGATATAATTAAGGATTCTTCCTTAAATGTTTATTATTCTGAGCACTTTATTCAGTGGCGATTTTCTCCACCTCTTAGTCCTCATTTCAATGGACTCGCAGAGGCAGCCGTCAAATCTAGCAAAGCTCATTTGAAACGTGTTGTAGGTGATCGTAACTTAACATTTGAAGAGTTAACAACAGTTTTCGCTCAGGTAGAGGTAGTCTTGAATTCGCGTCCTCTATGCCCTCTGTCTAGCGATCCTAATGATTTTACTATGCTGACTCCAGGCCACTTCATAATTGGCGCGCCTCTTGTGTCGGTGCCAGAGGTACCACCTACTGAGCGTATGACGCTACTGTCTCGCTGGCATTTGACACAGTCGATTGTAAACAGCGTTTGGAAGCGATGGATGAGTGAATATCTCCACACCTTGCAACAACGACTGAAATGGCACTCTACCAGTTACAATATAAAGATAGGGGATTTAGTACTCCTCAAAGAGGATAATTTGCCTCCACTACAATGGTGCTTGGGACGCGTCACCCGGATTTTTCCTGGGGCGGACTCAGTTGTTCGGGTAGTGGAAGTTAGGATGGCTAAAGGGCACCTTACCAGGTCTCTATCTAAACTATGCCCTTTGCCATGTAACATTGATTACAAATAAAATGATTACAATTAGCTTACAACTTAATTTGTTATTCTTAGGTTAATTTAAAAAAAATAAGTAATATTAATTGTAATGCACTGAGATACTAGTTCATCTTAGTCTTATAGCAGTTGCTAATTGTAGGAAGTTTTCAGCACTCGTCCCTTTTTGGGGGGGCTTATGTTAGTGCAAACGCTCATTATTAGAGATGTACCTGAGGGTAAATCGATCGACTACGACTTTGTTGTGCATGGGCAGTCACTAGTCACCCCCTCTCTCGTAACACACTACAGATTTGAAACTCGAGGAGTTAACACCGCGCTAGTTAGCAATCTCGATAACAAGGAAAACTAATCGTGATAAGTGTAGTGTAATTTAAGAAGACACAGGGCCCTGTCGAGGTGGGAAACAACAGAAGAAAAGGGTAAGTGGTTTGTGATTTGTTTATGCGCACCAAAAGGGCAATGCCCAAATTTGTATGGGCTGGTGTCTAGCTATTATTTTCATGTATATGAATGATTTTTGTTGTGTTGTGATACCTATAGATTAATAATGACTAAAGTACAGTTTTATACAGTTCCAAAAAGTTTGGAGAATTTTAGAAAAATGGATATAAGGTCAGCTTCTTATTACCCTGAAAAGCATATATAAAATTTGCACTTTGCTTGTCTGGTTTTAAAATTAATTTCAAAGTCTATTAATTAATGATTTAGTTCGATTTAATGATTTAAGCTCACAATTGGTCCAAGCTTAGTATATAACCAACACGAAAAGAATTATAAGACTTCAAAGAGAACGCCACGCCATCTGTCCACAGATAGAATAGTTATGGAAAACGTACTTAGGCTGTATTCCAGAACGTGTAATTAACATAAGCTAAAGTAGGATATTAGACTGCATTGATAATATATTACTTAGTTAACACTTCAATTCAGTTATACAAAATTAAATTTAATTAAATTATCGTTTTATAATTAGGTATGCTAAATATATTTTTTTATATACTAATGGGCGGACGAGCAAGCGGTCCCACGTGATGGTAAGCCGCCCATGGACACCTGCAACACCAGGGGGTATGCGGGCGCGCCGCCGACCTTGCAAAATCCTATTCACAGCTCTCTTGAAGAACCCCATATCGTAGCTTAATGGAAAGAATAACTGTAAACTGTAACTAACTTATTTTATTTTTTAATATTAGTTTGGATTAATTCTGCATTGTGTTTTAAATGTGAACGATAATTTTAATACAGATTTCTGCTTTTGTGTCAAACGTAGTGCGAGTGTCAGAATCAAGCAAAACCGGAAAGGCAACAATAAAACTACTATTTTCAGTAATATAATTATTGCAAATGTACATTTGAAGAAATGTAAATGTTATTCTATAAATTAGATTTTTCATATATTTTTATAATGCAACTACGTTTGTAGTATGTCGTTTACTACGTTTTGTAGTATGTCTATGTTTCATCTAGTTGGAGAGACCGGGTGTCCTGTTCCATCAAACCATGGTTTATGGTGTCTTACTAAGCGCTATTAAGCATATTATAACGATTCCACACACAGTAACAAATTTTTGCCGCGCTGAAATTGACTTTGGCTGAAACCTTTTTGGGTTTATGTTCGACGCATTTGTTCATTTGCCTCGTACTGTGATTGATGACTCCACACGTAGGTGAGTAGCTAAAGAAAAAACCTGTCGTGATTCTCGCCGCGTGATTTTATGGGAGTCATATATTTATGATAAGCATATAAAAATATATAATGTAATATCCGACAGCACAAAAAATGAGCAAATGGATAAAATATTCTATAAAACACTTAAAGATCTTGTTATCAAAAAATATGATTAATACAACCTTAAGTAAATATTGTGTATGATGCCAATAGTAAATATTGTAAGCACTTAAGCCGTGAGATATAATTCAGGGTTTAAGTGCTTGTTTGCGTACCATATCACTATAAATATTAAAAAAAAACATCTTATTTTGGAAAGTAGGAGGAAGTGTCGGTAATGGATAATACTTGAAGAGTATTGGTTAGAATATTTCTATAAATCCACATTATTTATGTCAGACTACCTGCATACATTTTTGTACCGCCCAAGTAAATACACATGATACGGTTTGACGGCGACGCTTCTCGCTCGGGCGGCGCTGGGTCCGCGCCAAACGGAGATAAATGATGAGACCTACCACACATTCAGTATCGAAATAAGTCAACTGTGGATGAGGGCGAAAACTACATCAAGGGTTCTGCAAGGTCGGCAGTACACCTGCTTAGGCAATCAAGTATTATTTAGTTATATATATAAAACTAACTCACTTCGCTTCGGTTTATTAAATTTAAAACAATCGGAATAAGATATTTTCCTGCGGTAAAATGGAGTCTAGTTTTTTAAGTTAGACCTCTAGCAATACATCGGTGAAAACTGCATTCAATTCCATGCAGTAGTTTTTGCGTGATGCGTGTACAAACATACAGACAGAGAGACAGACAAAATTTCTAAGAACTGTTGTTTTGGCTTCTGTTGCTCTAATAAAGACCCCCCCCCCCATATTAGTTTTTTTTCAATATCTATAATGTACAGACATCGGCCTGTTACAATTTTATTATATGTAGTTTTATTATATGTCTTTCTAGTTACGTTAATGGCGATAAGTGATTAAGAGCGATAATTAAGTGATACAATACAATCACTTGCATCATAATGATACAATAGGTGCTTAGGTGTTTACTCACCGTCTGAAAATCTCACCAATTGGTGTTACCACATTTCACAATTTAAAAAAAACCAATAGGTACGTTCATACCTAACAACAGTTTAAAATGAACCCATGATCCACAATTTTTATTCAATTTTTTTTGTTATAGACTAGAGGTCGGACGAGCAAGCGGTCCCACGTGATGGTAAGTGTTACCGCCGCCCATGGACACCTACAACAGCAGGGGGTATGCGGGCGCGCCGCCAACCTTGCAAAATCCTATTCACAGCTTTCTTGAGGGGTCGTAGCTTAATGGGAACACCTCTTGAGGCAGTTCGTTCCACAGCCTACAGGTTCGCGATAAAAAATAATTATTGGACCGAACAGTGCGCGACACTTCTGGATTGTATTTGATTGGAGAAAAAAAAAAGATACAAAGAATTATGCCGCATCCATTTCCACACAATTCCGATCTAAAGATCACATAACCGATAAACGAGCACCCCACTGTTTTACCATCATAATCGGATCGGAATATTCCGATATTATTTGCCCAAGATAAACGCCAGATACCAGATACCAGATACGGCCGTAATCCTATTACACATAGCTTTTGTTTGCCCAAAGTTAAACTGTAACGAATTAAGCTGATTCCACATTCCCTTGGGTTAAGGGTTAATGATTATGTGTTATTAGAGATATATCCCACGCTTTTATAGCAAAGTTGTTATACGATTTTTTTTATGGATGAAAGCGGCAGACGAGCATATAGTCCACCTGATGGTAAGTATATACTGTCGCCCATAGACATCCGCGATACATGCCAACATTAGTCCAAAATGACAAACGTTGGCACGCCCCCGGATGCGCTGCCTACCTTTGGAGATATAGGAATGGATTTGGAGAAAGGGTTGGGAAAATTGGGAGGCACAGGATGGGAATGAGCTTTGGCACATCTCCCTCACTACTGAAATACGTACGTAAACACGTACATTAGGGAAATAGGATAAAGTTGGAAATGCAGTACATTTCAAGGCACATGCAGTACATTTCGAGCGTGCCCAGCGGCTGTTGGATTGCAGCGTCCACTCTCCCCCTGACTTATGGTTACAATCTCGAACTTTCATATTAGATACTTTTTAGTTGAAAGAATATGGCAGATGAACAGATAACCCGAATTCGAAGCTTATCACGGATTACTGACAAGTTTGAACCGTTGACTTGACAGTACAAACAAAGTTTGAACCATACTGTTAGTATGTAAAAGAAAGATGATTGTATTAAGTAAAAACAAGGTAAAGAATCTGCTGGCTAGATCACGTTCTACGTCTTCATTCCACGGCGCTAACTCACCACATCTTGCGTTGCGTGACGCTCGCGACTACAGATGCACTATGTATGTATTAATTATTATTTATTTAATATATATATAACTACAAATAAGTATTATGATATCGTGTATACTACGATTAACACATACGATTAACTCTCCGGTGCTAGATGTAAACGTCTCCCAAGAACCGCCACTAAACGTTATCTTTAGTTCTTCTCATGCAGCCGCCACCGACAAACTTCTTGAATCGGTTCCTTCTGGCAGTAGGCTGCCCCACGTTGCGCTTCCCGGTACCTACGTTTGAACATCAGTGGTCATCAGACATCAATCTTTGGCATGTCCGCATGTGAGAATGTGGTCAATTTTTGGAGATCTAGAAATTAAGATTTGGTAAAAGGATAGGAAAGGATCGGAGCTTCAATTGGACGTTCAATGCGATGAATTTCTCATCCCATCATACTTCACAATTATCGGACTAATAGGAAGGAAATAGATTGGACAGAATGGGATGCGATAGAATAAGATGTGCTTACGTGTCATAATCCACTACGCAAACCTAATATTGATAGATATTATGATAGATATTATTGATAGATATAGATATTATATATGGGCTTCGTCATATTCATTGTCTTGCATGAGGGATAAGGCCTTAAAAACGCCATGCTAGCTAGCCGGTTGGTGAGACTACTCTTTTAGGCATGGTGTAATTCCTCAGGGTTTGTGGTAGCCACTTTGTTATTCCTTTCTCCACAGGAAGATATGGGATGGTGCTATTCTAAAACCGGCCAACACCACACACCACATTGAATATATTAATTCACTATACCCGTAATTAAATACAGATTATTACGCGCTAATACACTTGCGTCACTCTACAGGATTAACGTAAATGCTAATACATATCTTAACGCGTCGATTACAATGGCGGACATAATCTTGTGTACACAAGGCGACTATGGGTATAATTCCGATCTTTGAACAAAATTGAACCTCATATTGTGTGAATAAAGTCTAATTTAGTCTGTAAAATTTGCGTATAGTTCAACTGCAAATTGGGAACAGTATTTAGAAGGAGCAGAATAAATGTGAACAAAAAGTAAATATTGAATTTTAAAACGAACTCGCCAAAATTATCACACGCACACAAACGCATTGCTTAAATAGTTATTTTATGAAATAACTCTCACAATGACATTATCGAAATTTTATATGTTCTTGTTTAAGCTGGTAAGTGTTTTATCGACTAAAGAATAACGTTTCGTATTCTTCGGTTGGTAACAAATTATTTTTCTAGAAGTAAAGTTATCCAGCCAGTACCGCAAGGAACTGATTATTAAAAACATTATGGACATTACCACTTTGATGTCTTCTGAAATACAGAGTATATGCTCAACCTTCAAGTGAATCGTCTACATATTAGCACTTTTTTACAAAACAAATAAAGGTGGAATTCAACGATAAATGGTGGAATCGTAATCAGAATTTTGAAAAAAAAAATTGGAAACCATGAATATCTTTATCCAACCTTGGACGACATGAAACAAATTGCATCTCATGATATCCTATCCCACTTCGATTGGGTTAGAGAATGGCATACCGTTTATTGGATTGAACGCGATGAGAAAGAACAATAATCGAAACAATTACTCCTGAACCATATAATATTAATAGATTTTACGGAAGTTTTATTGCAAATGTTGGGTAATTTAACCGATCGGACGCGCCCAGTCGATTGTGAGATACAGCATCACCCTCTCCAATTAAATCGTATAAATAAGGCACTGCCACCTTAATGTTATTGTGGTATGTGAGACCAACAGACCGACTGTCCTGCAAATCGCGTGGTGACGGCTCGTTAGCACTTAATAGAGACGTGACAATAGACACGTCTAATATGTAATTAATGTATTGGACATTAATTGTTGGAAGAAGCAGCTCATTTGCATACGAATACACGATACGCCCGAAAAATAGTCCGAAAAGGTGATTAAGTCCTTAAAGACGGTAAAAGGAACAATAGAAGGCATTTCCTAAGATTGGAGGATGATCTGAAGGCAATAGGTTCAAGACTGTGGAGAACACTGAAGGACACAGATGTTTGATAGAATTATGTTGTGCTTGCTTCATAAAATCACTAAATAAATACTTATAGTAGAAGATTGTCTGGTTTTAACCTACGTCTGGTTGGTTTTAAAGAAGTGATATCAGTAGCCACGATTACGATTTAATATATTTTATTTACAACTAGTAAGCACTATTGTACATTTTGTACAATAGTACCAGTATGTACATAGTATTTATGTATGTAGTATTGTACGTGACACCACTGTGCCATGAGTTGTTGGCCGGCTTTACTACACCACTCTAATCTCTTCTCGTGGCTGTTGTAAATTTCGACTAAGGGTTAATAAAACCGCTTCTACAAGCGCTGAGGAATTACATCACCACCTCTAAAAGAGTGAACTCGTGAATCCGTTTGGCTACCGTAACGTTTTAAGGTTATACGTTCCTCATTTATGGGAGTGCATTTATACGTGCATGAGAGGGCTCATAATTATCAATAGCCAATGCTAAAGGAGCTGGTAACGGATGTGAACAATTAGTAAGTGTTTGAAGATTATATACTAACCTAAATGTTCAATCTTTAGTTCCGAAATCCTTTGTTAATCGCGATTAGACAGCAAAAAGGAAAATGTTTTCTGAATAATATCACATAAATTTGGAATAATTTGCGTGAACTCGTCTTAGCTAAAAAAAATCGGGAGTATGTGTATCCACCAATCCACTCTGAGCCGTTATGGTGTGGTCCGAAACAAACTAGTGATTTACTATGTGAGGTATACACCCTAAAGTGGTACGTTTGAGAGGTTCACATCACTACAATCATATGAACCTATAATAGTTTTACCAATTGAAAATATCCAACAGAAAACGAGAAAATTGAATAAATTTATAAGCCTAAAGATTTATTTCAATGATTTTCAATAGACACTTCGATAACATTAAGAGCTTTTTGAAGTAACCATTGAAAGAAATATGTCATAGAAAAACGAATGCACACATTGCCAAAAATATTCTCACATCACAAGCAGTGCAATACATCACTTTGCTTGTAAAATTGTAAAACCGAATGCAGCTTAATAAAAGTTAATTCAGTTTAGGACTGAGTCGTTCAGAGCACCCATGAGTGATTTGTCTTTAATAAACATTCATTTTTGTATGTAAAGAAGAGTTCGTTTTTGAAAAAGCCTAACTCCATTCACAGCATGTCTCAAAATAATTCCATTGTTAAGTTTTCTCGATAAACAATCGGATTGTTCTTATCCGATTTCGTTAATCAACATTTCGAAATAACTTTCGCAATCAGCTATCACTAAATATTAATCCCGACGATGTTAAAACATATTTACAATAAAATATCGAAAATTATGCGCATTCCTGAAACGAACAAACGAGCAAACAAAAAGAGTGCAACAGAAATAATGCAATAAATTCCACAACGAAAATGTAAATTTACATTAACGAAGTGTTTCTATTTTTATTTCGGTTCCGTTTTTTTTGACCGCAAGTTTACTAAATGTTTACGCAATTCGCTTGGAAAAAATAGCACCTATTCCTCAGTAGTGAGAATTTAAACGTGTAGCAAATGTAAAGTTGTAAGAACGGTCCTTGGTTTTCTTAGGCTGGCTCTAGACTCACGCTGTGAAGCCCCGCGATTAGCCGGAAACGCGAGTGTGGATGGTTTTAGCGAACTTCTCGCGCGTTCACGGCTTGTTTACCGGCCGGAGTCGGTCGGAGTAAGCTGTGTTAAAGGCGCGAACCGCGAACGCTCTCAATATTCACGCATCATTCTCATCTTGTATGATTTATTGACGTTTTTTATGATATTACCAAATGCAACAAAAATCACAATGCGTGGGTTTGAATGAATGTTTTTTTTTGGAAATTTCAGGACCAGAATGAGAATGAGAATCCATGTCGAGTTATGGGCAATACATGAAGATGGTAAAGCATTTCATTCATTCTGGAGTTGGTGCAGCTACTGTTACGTACATTGCGCACAAGTGCGTGAATACAACTGTGAACAATTGGCTATTTGACAGATATAACAATAAATAAAAACGATATATAAAAATATAAACAATTATTATCTATAACAATTATAAAGAATATTGGATAACGTAGCTTATATGCCAACAATTATAAAATGTGTTTTTTGCATTAAAACGAATTACATAGGTACATTTTTTTATTAAATGAATTAAAGATTTTTATACAGATAAACACAGGTTTTAAGAGATCCGAAACGCCATGATTGATTACGGCGTGACGTCACAACACACATTTTTTCGGTGTTGCGTATTTTTCTACTCTGAAAATTAGATTTCATAATTGATTGTTCTTGGTCTACACAAAATAGAAAGTGATTTTAATAAAGCTGATAATAAAAATTTGCCGAAAGTAGATTATTTTATGAGTGCAAGTTTCTTTGCTTGCAATACGGACCAAGCTAAGATCAGAAACGTGAAAATTTCTACAAATAATTTTATTCTATATAATTTCTATATTTGTTAGAATCGGGTGTGATTTCTCGCTGTGACTTCACCGCGCGAGTCTAGAGCCGGCTCTAGAATTCTGTGTTTACTTGCAGTCGACTGTCTGGACTCTTGTAAACCGATACCTTTTGAGTTCGCTTTGAATGCGTTCACCAGACCGTTCGTTTTAATTCCCAAACGAATCAATTCAATATAAATTGGTTTATTCAGTAAATAAACTGTAATAAGCTTTTTTACTGTAAAAGGTGACTCCAATATGTACGAGTATATATTTATATTATTAATTTTGGAAAGGATTTTTTTATGAAACTAGAGGCAGACGAGTAGACTGTGGTAGTAAGTGGATACTGTCGCCAAAATGACAAACGTTGGCACACCTCTGAATATTAGCCGGATAACATTTTTCGGATAACACCATGATTATTAGTATATATGGGTATACCACTCGCTATATAGACAAACAAGATAAGTATGTGGTCGCCTGCGCAGTTGCAGGGGTGCGGAGCGGAGTAACGCGGAGATTGAGCGTAGACAGGGCGGCAGGTGCACCTGGTGTACAGATGCTGTTCGTTAGATGCTTGTACTATAGATTGATGTATTAAATTCCTATTTAATCATTCTGATTATAAATCCCAAATTGTATTTGTTTGTTTGTTATTCAATCACGAGTCATTGACCTGAACTTTGTTCTTCTCGCTTTTTTCTTGAGTGTGAGAAATGAGAGCACGAGACTTTGGCCGTTCATCCATTTTCACAGCTTTCATGTTATATCATTGCCTGGATGAGATCGCTTTAGTCACTACCGGCCAATTTCTTCAAGTCATCAGTCGGTAGACGCCCTCCGGCCAAGTTGACTGACGACTTCTTATTATGCCATGAAGCTAGCCCTTTCACTCCACTGCCGTACATGGGCCTCCCCATGCACATGGTCTTGTGTATGAGAGATGAATGACCTTAAAACGCTGATTAAGAGGCTTGGCGTGTAGTGTCGGCCGCCTATAGAATAGCACCACCCCTTCTCTTCCTATGGGTGTTGTAAAAGGCGACTGTAGGCATTAGCACAAGCGCTGAGAAACTAAACCACCTTTATAAGAGTTGACTTCTTATTTTACTTATGTTGAAATATTATATAAAGAGAGCTAATTTAATAGCAAGAACTAATTGACCTTAAATTATACATTTCAGCCCTTTTCAACTCTTAGTATGACGATTCAGCTACACCATCTCATTTCCATTTCGCTTAAACGTTAGTTAGGTACGCGGCAGTAGTCGGAGTAATTACAAAAGGAAGTTTAATTGAGACCTTCAACCGTCATAATACTGTGGTCTAAATCACAAACGACTGGCTGAAATCTCTAATTTTATTGTCTATATTGATTAAAAGGAGCTGGTTGATCTAATGAAATTTCGGGCCGCTGTCCTCGAGAGAGAGCATGTCAATCCGAAGGTTACGATGATGCCCGAACGCAAGGATCCTATACACCATCAGGCTGTCTCTCCAATGTATAGATATAGATCTCTCTCAGGACCCACTATCACCCAGGATTTTGTCCTTTTTTCGTACAGCCCGGCCAGAGCGAGTCACGTTACGTTTCTCATCTCGCTTATCGGTCCTGTGGCAGAGATAAGCCTCCTCACTGTCATTTCCGCTTGCTGATTCTTTGAACTACGAGTATGTCGACTCGTTCTTTCTTTCTTCAGTTCTTTGCCTTTCTTCCTTTCGGGTTTTGTACAACAAAAAGCGCGCATATCTTTTTTGTTTCAAAACAGGTCTACCGCTAGAGTGCACAATCCGACATCGTACGTCATAATGGGCAGCACGCACTGATTGAATACTTTCGTCATCAAGAATTGTAGCATATAGGTGCTGAAAAAAGGCGATGTTTGTCGGTCTTGTGACTGAAGTTGTACTTGTCTGTACAAGTGTTCAAATTATAAAAGACGTAAAAAACCATAGAAAACTTTTTGGCCAAGTCCCGATTTTTCACGAACCTGTACGGTATGATAAATTTGAAAAACTGATAACCGTACATGCAATTACTCCGCTACCGCTTAATTGATTTCCAAAGCTGGCAAACGTGCCTGCAAATGGATGTTACTCCGCTCTCGCTTAGAACTTGTGCCTACGCATCTGCCGCCAAGACCTTTGTGCGAATGTAGAGCGGAAACGTTCATTTAGGCAAACGGCCCGCATGGCGGCAGGTAAACGCTGCACTACCCTCTAATTATAAATAACATAAAAATAATACTGCGGTCGTGTTAGGTAGCGGGGTGATGACCTTGAGGATAATATTTGTATTTAGCTAGATGATAACTCTTTTTTGCGTTCTCCTAATTTACTGGTACTTATGTATAAGTTAAGTTTATTTATTAATTTAAAGTTCTAACTACTCGCCAAATTAACCTTTGACCTTTATTGTTATCTTTAATTAAAAGTTTCACCGGCGGCTACAAAACGACGAACGGAACAATGCACAAAGAGACGTTCTACAAAATGCGTACTTAATGCCTAGTGGCGTTCTCTATCAGTGTTTCACAAGGTTAATTATTTTGCACTCGTTTATTCGTTAATTTCTTCAATGTGTACTTAATCATTTAATTTTACTTCTATGCCACCTGTGATTAAAATATGTGTTTTCTCTCTACCCAAAGGTTGCCTGGCAGAGATCGATATTAGCCATAAGGCCGCCTTTTTATGCATATGAAGTGTCTGCAATGTCTGTTGAAGAAACGGGGGGGGGGGGGGGTGTATTCTAGAGCCGGATCACCACCACACGGCACATGGCTAGCTGTGGATGTCGTAAAAGGCGACTAAGGGTAACAAAGCGGCTACCACAAGCCTCGAGGAATTACATCAGCTCTAAACGAGTGGACTCACCAACCCGCTGTATAAGGAAGTACATGGACGGAAGCAGAGGATATTAAAAGGGCTGGTCGCGTTGCAATGTCTATTTTGTTGTTTGCCTTGTTTTGTTTTTGGTGTGCAATACTCTTACATTAACACTCTATATACTCGTATTGAAGAGATCGCGGATATGTAATTCCTGAAAATAATTACTAGAACTCATTGGTTCTAATAAAGTTCAATTAGAACTCATGAAACTACAAGTTTTGTAATTTTTTGTTTAATATAAGAAAACATGTACCTACATTTAAAGAAGTTCTTTTTAAATTAAAGCAGAAATTGTAACAATTAACACTTATCTCTTTATACTTATCGTAAGAATTCAGCTGAACACCTTCGTTACCTTCAATTGGGAACGCAATCACCGCCGGACCGGTTAGGGCTTTTGCACATGACACCGCCATCATTGCGGCACCGCTTAGATACAAAAGTCTTTAGGAAATACTAGTATTATTGCAGAATTTAGGTAATACATGTAAGAAATGTAAGGAGTCGCCCAGTAGATTGATAGCAGATTTACTGAGGACAGAAGAGGACTCCTTGAAAACACGAAATACACATGCTTTTACTTGATTATCACAAACTTTACGCACAAAAAGCACTTTGAAGTTTATTAAACTATCACTATTAAATCACAAAACGCCATTATACACAATGTTTAGAATTAATCAAACAAAAACTCAACTTCACTTCTCGAGTTCCTGCCAAAAAATCCCCGTTTGCACTTAAGCTGCTTGTATCATTGTCAAGTGACACGGATTGTTTAAGTTAAGTGGATATCTTTATGGTGTGATAGTCGCTTTGTTGTCCTTTAGGTGCCATTTACGACACCCGCGGGATGAGATGGGCTTAGTACTATTCCCAAGCCATTCACATCTCCGTAAATAAATAAGAAAAGAATGTAAGAAAATTCCTAAGAATGTGTACCTAGCATTTAGAATTACAATACCTATGTGAAGCTCATGCGACCTCGGCGAGCGCGCCGCCTCCATTTCCAACGCGTAGTTACATATTATGCAACATAATGACTTCTATGGAAGCAGCGGTGTAATTGTGACGGCGTCGCTGCCGCCGTGACGTCATGCGTAATGGCCCTTAGGGCAGGATTTTGCCGGATTCAACCGGATCAGGGCAGTTCGGACCGCCCGCAGCCGGTTCTCCCCGTAAATCTTTCCTCGTTTATTACAAAGATTGTTATTAAGATGCCTTCCAGCGATATCGGTTATATTTTTATTACAGAACAGAGGTAAGGCCACCTTGTGGCTAAATGGGTAGATGTATTTTGGGAGAAATCTTTTTGGAGGTTGTTACGTAACTTATAATTACGTAATAGAGCGGTGATAGCTTAGGAATATCTTCACTCGGCTCACCTGTGTGGTTGTGAGTTCAGATCCTAGGCCCGTACCACTGAGTTCTACTTAAGTACTGTTTTTTCAAAATTATCTCTAGCTCGCCGGCGAAGTAATAAATACCTACATCATAAGAAAACCCGCATACTCGAGAAATAAAAAAAATCTGAATATGTCCACATATAGATGGCACTAAACATTCTAATAATTTACTTGGGGAGTCCTGAACCCTGCAGTTTTGGATTGGACCCTGGATTTTTGTTGACAAATTTCGGGAGTAGGTACTATTTTATATAAAAAGAGGTAAGTGGATACATGATATATGCCAATATCAGTCTAGAATGACAAACATTGGCACGCTCCTACATGAGCAGCCAACGTTTGGGAATATAAAAATGAATTTTGGAAAAATAGTTAAGAAAATGGAACGACTATTTTTCCACTTGTATATATTATATATGTATATGTATGTTCCACCCTATTTATTTTTCCACTATTTTTCCATTCGTTATAAGTAACGGGACAAAAAGTTTTGCTTACTTTATTACACATCTTAATCCTTCTTGAAGGGATAGGATGGTACGGGGAATCAATATTATATGGAGTTTCTTTAACTCCATTATAGCCCTCATTGTATGGAATTGATTAGGACATGTAAATCATGTAGTAAATCTTTTAAATCACTTCAACTTTTATTGTATGTCAGATTTCATTTTATTAGCGCTTCTAAATAATGTAGATTCTTTATTCAATTAATTACATAGTAATTAACAGTAGAGGGAGATAATAATATATGAATAAACTAATATTAAGTGCCTAATTTTACAAAGTAGTTATTAGAATTTGGTACTTATACTTCATACAATTAGGCTAATGAAGCTCCGTTTAGTTTATTATTCCGTTTAAATTATTCTTAATAAAGGAATATATTTATAAATTTAAACGTTCGTTTGTTTGTTAGGTACTCAAATATATATTTTTTTAATGTACGAAGGCGGCAGACGAGTATACAGTCCACCCGATGGTAAGTATATACTGTCGCCTATAGACATCCGCGATACATGCCAACATTAGTCCAAAATGAGAAACGTTGGCATACCCCCGGATGCGCTGCCTACCTTTGGAGATATAGGAATGGATTTGGAGAAAGGGTTGAGAAAATGGGGAGGGATAGAATGGGATTGGAATGGGCTCTGGCACATCTCACTCACTACCGGAACACGTACGTACATTGGGGAAATACGATAAAATGGGAAATGCAGTACATTTCAAGGTAGTCTTCTGTGAGAGAGGGGTAACGTGGCCAGTCGAGCTGTTGGATTGCAGCGTGCACTCTCCCCCTCAAAAATACATACATCTCCTTGAGCAATGTATCGTACAAAATGGATTGTAATACCAGTAATCTGCTATTGTGATAACTATCGTAATCTGCCCCAACTAAAGTAGGGAACTATTTATTTACGGAGATGTGAATGGCTTGGGAATAGTACTATCCCATCTCATCCCGCGGGTGTCGTAAATGGCACCTAAAGGATAACAAAGCCACTATCACACCAGATACACTTAACTTAAGACAATCCGTGTCACTTGACAATGAAACAAGCAGCTTAAGTGCAAACGGGGAATTTTTGGCGAAAACTCGAGAAGTGAAGTTGAGTTTTTGTTTGATTAATTCTAAACATTGTGTATAATGGCGTTTCGTGGTTTAATAGTGACAGTTTATTAAACTTCAGTGCTTTTTGTGCGTAAAGTTTGTGATAATCTAGAAAAGCATGTGTATTTCGTGTTTCCAAGGAGTCCTCTTCTGTCCTCAGTAAACCTACTATCAATCTACTGAGCGACTCCTGAGTTGCTTCGACGAGACTGGACATTGACAGGATACGTTTTAGACTTTGAAATTGTTATTTACCAAGAAAACTTGGCTAATTGCAACATAGCTATATATAAAAAGATAAAAATCGTTAAAACAGCTGTTCGGCAATTCGGTAAACCTTCAAAATATTCTATCTATATAAAAATAAGGAGATTAATAGACTTCGACACCGATTGAAAGTTGGCACATATATATATATTTTTTCATGGACAATTTTTTTGTGATATCCAATTTGTTGTAACTCGCCACTAGATGGCGCTGCAGCACATCAACTTCTATGTCGTTTAACCGATCGCCATGAAAATTGGTATACGTAGGTATTTGAGTACGGAGAATATTTTCGAGCTATCGACTTTGTTGTAACTCGCCACTAGATGGCGCTGCAGTACATCAACTTCTATACCTACCGTTCAATCGATCGCAAAAATCATATCGACGGCAAAACAGAATAATTTGTGATTTTATATACAAAGGTAAATAAATATACACAGGCGGGACAACGTCTGCCGGGTTTTTTACTAGTATATTATATTTTAGGCCAACAAAAACGACATAGATTATTTTTTTAGTCAGATACCTTACAAAGTTCCGACGAGAATTATAAAATATAAGCAAACGATATCACAGGCTCAGCTAGTTAGAACATAATTAAGAATAACGACAATATTATTAGAGGGCCATGTTGGAAAAGTCTTAATTAATTTGGTCGTTTGAAAGGTGAGAGCTCTTCTCATCTCAATCATTTTTTTGCGCGGCGTGTGCGGAGTAGAGGGGAGGGGACGAAGCAGGGTCCACGATAAATCGCGGCGATCCTCTACAAACAATGTTTTTGAACGATATTAATGGTCCCTCCGGAGGATTTCCCTGATATCGTCTCTGTCATTCTTATTCTTTTGACGGCTACGAAATAAAGTAATATAATTCGCGGAGATTTTTTTGTGGAAGGGTTCCAATTTCAGACGATAAATTATTGTGTTTTTTGTCAAGTGAGGCGGCCTTTGTGAGAAGAAATTACGAGCATTAACGATAGCTAAAACCGTGCATTTTTTACTCGTAGATTTTTCTGCGCAAAAATATCAACAAAACATACAAACGCGAGCTTAAATCGCACCCAAGCCCTGCTTTCTTGTAGCGACGATTTAGTCTTTTTGGTATATTCATCTAATCTTTATTGTAAAAACTGCAAAGAGCGGACTTAATGCTCGCAATCATTATCTCCCAGTCAACCTTTAGGGCCTAAATCCTAAAGGCACCTCTATAGAGTGACGGATATTTTATAATAAACACTTTTATAATAAACTAGCGACCCGCCCTCGCTTCGCTTTTTCGTTTATAAGTCTTTTTCAACTTTTTTTTTTAAATTTCAAAATATAATATAGCCTATATTAGACACGGATAATGTAGCTTCCTATTTGTGAAAGAATTTTTGAAATCGGTTCAGTAGTTCCAGAGATTATCCCCAACATACCTACAAACACACAATTTTATCTCTTTATTTTTTTTATATACTAGTGGGCGGACGAGCAAGCGGTCCCACGTGATGGTAAGTGTAACCGCCGCCCATGGACACCTGCAACACCAGGGGGTATGCGGGCGCGCCGCCGACCTTGCAAAATCCTATTCACAGCTCTTTTGAAGAACCCCATATTGTAGCTTAATGGTTAGATCTCTTGAGGCAGTTCGTTCCACAGCCTACGGGTTCGCGGTATAAAGTAATTTTTGGACCGAACAGTGCGCGACACCTCCGTATCGAGGAAATGTGGATGGACCACATATTAGTATAGATCAACATATACATGCATTTCTCAGGATTACAAGTAGTACAAATTCAGCACCCTTTTTCAGCGCAACCCTTTTCTTGGTAAGAAAAAAAACTTGTGTTTCACACTTGTGTTTCACTTAACCCAAGGTTATGTCATAACCCAATCACATTCAGGTTCATTTATAAATAATAACGATTACAATATTTACTTTTCTATGCAAAGAGACCGTCGAGCTTACAGTCCACTTGATGGTAAGTGGAGACTTTGACTTATAACAAGTTTTACTGTACGAATTATATTTTTCCAATTAAAGAATTATCAAAAATGATTTCAAGAATTCAATTGGAGAAATCGCAATGCATGATATTTTATGCACATTTATGTCATTAACATCTGGAGATTATTAATAATTTTCTTAACTCGATTAATGTGCTTAATGAACTTAATAACGTTTGACGAAATTAACTGCTGTTATTTCTTTATATATTCCTTATGTTTGTGTGGATGTATGTGTGTATGGGAATGTGCATTCACGGGATGTTTGAAATGGTTAAATGAAAAACAATGAAAAATCTAAGTGTATCGTATATACAAACATATTAACTTAAGTTACCCTTAGTAAAGAAAGCCAGTTCCAATAGTCATTACAATGAAAAACCCTATTTAACGGTTCGGTTATTGGTCCCCGGGGTATCATTCCGTTGTGCAATTTAAGTCGATTCTGTCTGTATTAAGATAATGGTTGATTCATACTATATAAGTTGTAAGTAACTGTAGCCTGAAATCATTGATTCTATTGAAATGATAATTTTATAAATTTATTAGGTGATTATTTATTAAATTATTATTGTCCATGGCGATTTATTGGAATAAGCAACTATTTATTGGAATAAGCAATTGTTTATTGGAATAAGCAATTATTTATTGGAATAAGCAATTGTTTATTGGAATAAGCAATTATTTATTGGAATAAGCAATTGTTTATTGGAATAAGCAGGTCTTTATTGGAATAAGCAATTATTTATTGAAATAAGCAATAATTTATTGGTATAAGCAATAATTTATTGGAATAAGCAATAATTTATTGGAATAAGCAATTATTTATTTGTTAAACTTTCACCAACCAAATAATAAATGAACACAAAAACATTTTGGATCTCCACCTTTTGAAATAAAATTATAATCATATTGAAAATGAAAGTGACATCGGAATAAACGGCTTTTTATTACAAATGTTTTATTTTCATTTTATATGTAAGTACTTGTACTTGTATCAGTCTATAACGTCCCACTGTAGGGCAGAGGCCTGGGGAGGTAATCAGTAGGGGTATATACTAGGGGTAGTAATCACGGGGTTTCGGGCCATAATCCACCACGCGAGTCCAGTGCGGTTTGGTGGATGACATACTAATCCATTTTCGTGTTTTTTTTTAAATCTCTGATGCATACGGGTTTTCTCGCGATGTTTTCCCTCACCACCGAGCAAGTGACATTTATTTTTAAAAATATGTAAAAAAAAAAAATTCAGATATTTTACATTATTATTTTTATTACTTACAAGAAATATTGTAGGCATTTATAGAAGACTTTTAAACAAATGCTTACTATAACTGTGAACGACGAATACGTCATTAATCATGAAAATTAATTTGAAATTGAAATAGAAACGTCTATTCAACAACAATAGTCTGGATCTGGATTAATCAAACTTGTTGACGGTTTACAAATTGTTTGTCAAACCCACAATAGGCTGCGACAGTATATCGTTAAAATAGATCTCGAAAGAAATTCGAGAATGAATAAGAAACTAAATTTAAATCCCAATGGTTATAGTAATATTGTAAATTATTCTTTTGGAATAAGCAAATTCGACGAATGGATTCGATAAAAGATTGAAGTCTCACTCTTAATAAGTTAAAATAACTTTAAATTGTTACCAACAACATTGAAAATATGGATTTTTTATCCGAAATAAATGAATTATTTTACACCAACACCTTCAAGTCCAGAAGCTTTGTCCGCGTTGGGTTAATCATTAAATGACTGCTGAACAAAAACAAGTATTCGATGTGTTAAAACAAGAACGTCCTAAAACAGGTTTGAGAGGGCTTTTCTTGCATCATGACAATGCCTCATCTCACAAAGCAAACTTTACCCAAAAGTTTTTGACGACCACAGAGATCCAAGAATTGATCCACCCTCCTTATGGCCCTGATTTATGTAGCTCCGTGAGACTTATTTCTCTTTCCAAAAGTGAAGCTTGGACTCAGTGGCATTCTTTTCGACAGCCCTGAGGACGCTCGGAATGCTTTTATAGTAGCTTTTGAGGACCTCGCTAAAGAAGATTACCACAGTGCTTTAAATATTTGTATTTACTACGTAAGTTATGACATATTTTTGTGAAGAGTAATTGGTTCCATACAGTTCAAATTAGGTCGCTTACTTCAAAGGGTGACATTAAGGAGGTGGACAAAACATAAATATCCTGTAAACGAGGTAATCCAATAAACGCGGGGTCATGTCGGGCAACAGGGCAGGCCCAGTTACAGTATACTCGTATATATAAACAGTAAAGTAACTTCGTGAACTTAAGATATTGCAGACGCGGAACTTGGAATATATTACTTTCCATTCCATTGAGAGTTGATCAAGACTATGCACTTAGGTAAAATGATTAACTTTAGGTATAGTCTGCAAAACAAGTTGTGTGCGGAATTGCGAATTTGAGATTGTACGCGTGTGTGATTGTGTGTGCGTGCGCCTGGATGCGTGCGTGCGTGTGAGTGTGTGTAGATGAAAAAAAAAATCGTGTATATTGTCGAGTTTTTTCCGGTAACTTTGATATCGTACCATACCTATGTTACTTCACTGCTGGATATAAGTATCTCCCGCGGCTCACCACCATACACGATCCTTGATTTATCTCATCCAACCACCACCGGCGAACTTCTTGGAAGTCGTCGGTCCACCTGGCCGAAGGGCGTTCCACAGTACGCTACCCGGTACATGGACTCCATTCGAAGACTTTGACACTTTGATGGAATCCTGCGTCTCTTCTTCCCTTCGTGTTTGAAGCCAGTTATTATTTATTGACAATTTTTCATAGTGAGCTGATAAAAATAAAGCCACTTATTAGAAATGATTATCTTACCACAAAACTATTTTTGTTTGAATAAAAGACGACAAACGAGTATACAATAAGTGGATAATGTCGTCCATAGAGATCTGTCCACGGACAACATCAGTTCAGAAACGTTGGCAGGGCCCCTTATGAGCTGTTTACATTTGGTGATATAGGAATGGATTTGATGAAAGGGTTGGAAAAATGGGGAGGGATAGGATGGAATGGGGACGGGCTCTGACATATCTTACTCACTACCGAAACACGTACGCACATTGGAGAAATCGGATAAAGTGGGAAATGCAATACATTTTAAGGTAGGTTTCTGTAAAACTTATTCACAAAACTATGCGAAACAGACCTCGCGATAATTTATGAGTTACGCCTGTGTGCGTGAAGCGTCATTCTACATTTGTACGTGAAATTCTATACTGTCTCATATGTTTGTTGTTTCTTAAGTGGTCCTCAGCTGCAAAGGAAAGGCAAGCACGAGATATGAGGGTGTACACGTAATAAAATAAGTAATATTTCCTTTATCCGCGAAACATGAAAGTGTATTGCGAGGTGTTCTTACGTGATTGTGTTTTGGGAAGGGTCATGATTTTTTTTTTAATCAAGAATTTCATTTTTTGTTTTTCTTGTATTATAAAGAAAAAATATTTTATACTAGTACAATATATATACTAGTACAATATATGTAACCTGAGAATGTACATGTACAGGGTACATGCTTCTACTATTAAATTTCTAGGAGTTTCGGGCCATAATCCACCATACGGTACCAGTGCGAATTGGTATATACAAATAATACATTTTTTTTTTAAATTCTCGATCTATTCCATAATTCTTGCAGTAGAAACTCACGGCCTTTGAAAATTAGTGGTACGGGCCGAGGATTTGAACTCGCGACCTCACGAATGACATTCGAGAAGAGAAACCCGGAGAAGGTAACAAGAATGAAATGTTTTTGATCGTTAGGGGAACTCGCGCAATGATTGACCAAAAGTTTCAGCTACTTTATAATTAATTTCACAATATTTTTCATTTAATTTTTCATATTCCTGTGCGGGAGAGATATAGCGCAATATTAACGTTTCACATTATTAATTCGAAAATATTTTTTGAAGTCGCCTTGTATCGTAAAGGCCGGTCTTTGAGTAGGTTTCCTTGTTCTTGAGTATACGTCGCCCATTTTTGTAGGTATCAATCTTCCAGATTAAAATCAGACATGTTGCTCATTCGAAAACATTGCAACTAAACGCTAATTGTTATAACACTTGTGGTGGAGTTACATATAAAACAATACACCTTAGAACGTAGATTCGCTCGGCGCTTATAGCTAAACCGCCGCGCGTGCGCCGGCCGGCTCGGTGCGCAGGAGTTCTGCGCATGCGCCGCGCCGCCGCAGTAGTCAAGAGCTCGCATAGCTAACGGTGCCACATACTCAGATACGCTTTGTATTATAAATTCAATAGATTCGTCAGTACAATATAAGGTACATCCGAAGAACAATAACAGTGTGCTAGGGAATAATATGTTACAATTAAATACCTTGCTTCAAAACAACTGTGAAGTGATTTTCTTCTAAACACCTCACCATACTCCCATACACTCAATAAAATTGACGGCCCATATTCGTCAATGTTTTCGAGTGGGAGCCGTTAATTTTGTTATAACAATTGGCGTTTAGTTGCAAGGCCGTTATTATACAGTTTTATTGTAGGCCTAGGGGTCACCTAATACACGATATGTTTCATCAATACACCCGAGAGCGGTTCGATTACTATCAGATACACTAAATATATTTACTCGATTAGTTTACTAACCGATGCATTCGACTTGAATGTTTCAATAGATTGCCAATGTATTCAAGTGAGTCCTCGGTATGTAATGTGCAGCCGAGTATATGTGTTTATGGGCTGATACGTTCATAGTTGGCTGGCGTGGGTTAGTGGAATGTGGAGATAGGTAAAGTGTAAATAATTTAGGGGAGATGTTGGAGGGAGAGTGTATGCTGCATTCACACAGCCGCTGGGCGCACTCGACTGGTCACGTTACCCCTCTCTCACCGAAGACTACCTTGAAGTGTACTGCATTTTCTACCTTATCGTATTTCCACAATGTACGTACGTGTTTCGGTAGTGAGTGAGATATGCCAGAGCCTCATTCCCATCCCATCCTATCCCTCCCCATTTTACCAATCCATTCCTTAATTCCTTATTTTAATAAGTGGAAAACGCCATTTGGCGTCTATATTAGATACTAGCGACCCGCCCTCGCTTCTCTTCGGTCTATAAGTTTTTTTTTCAAAATTTCAAAATAAAATAATCCCATGTTAGACACGGATAAAGTAGCTTCCAATTTGTAAAAGAATTTTTGAAATCGGTTCAGTAGTTCCAGAGATTACCCCCAACATATAAACACACAATTTTACCTCTTTATTATATTAGTATAGATTAGATATTATTATTACAATCTAAATATATTAGATAAATATATAATTAATGTAGGAAATTTTAACACATTTTCTACTTTTGATACATTACACCCAACATTCAGACTCACCCAGTGTCCGAGCGCGAAACGAGGAATCAGATTAGGAACATCAATTACATGTAATGGGGTTCAAAAAGTGCGCGGTGCGAATCTACAGCGAAATCGGCGCGTCTGAGCCGCACGTGAGCTGACCCACTGGGAGATGTGGGTGACCGGTGCGAGGGATCAGCGGGAAGCGGATAGCGTTTTTGTTAAAAGTGACACCAAGCGGCAAAAGCAAGTAGCGAGTTCATGAGGTAAATTGCTGCAGGATTCACTGCTGCATATAGAACTGTCCCAAGGTTCTCTACTCATTTGACTGAATACGACGTGACTACGTTATATCTTGGTAAAGGTGCTGATGCACCGGTGTGCGGCACATGTTTTGCACAGTGCGATACAAAATGTTAGTGCTAGTGGATACAATTTGAGAACATTTACAAAATTTTCGCATTAATGTCGTGCATTTTTGTTCATGCACACGATCAAGCGGTGGATACAGCGGTAACGCACACGCACTCTGTGCGCAGCTGTGCGCGAACACCCAATATGTTAATTGTCGCCGGAGGTTTAACATTTGTGCGCCACCCGATCTTGTCGAATTAAACCAAGTGGTTTTTTTTATAATTTCTCGTGTATAAGGCACTTACCTTATACAATTATATTATATAAAACAATTATATTTCGTAGTATATATACTGTGAATAGTGAAATGCATGAATTAATAAATATTATATCTCAGATGATAAAATTACTAAATTTATACAAGAAATTGAGATTCGTCCTGTCATATGGGATTCGAGTCACCCTCACCCAACATCGTGGTTTAACTCTCTTCTTCTCTATAAGTAAACAGCATATAATAATGCAAGCAGAGGCATACAACAAAACACTTTCCGCATTATTATTCATGTTGAAACCTGAATCGTGACTGGTTCCATTAACGCAGCACATTTGTTCGCGTACAGTACTGCACTGTGCGACACTGTTAGTAGATACGTTTTACTACTTGTACTTTTAGTCTCCACCGCTTGTGTGTACAAGCGGTGGAGACTAAAAGTGCGGTACTGTACTCGCACTTATGAGTGCCGTACTAATGTTTGTGTGCTGAACATTATTTCGGTGGATCAGCACCTTTACCGCTGCCAGTAAAGTCGCTGATAGATAATGGGTAATAATGTTACATAAGAATAAAAGGTATTTTTATAATAAATAAAATTAAAATATAAAAAATATTTATGAGGGGGAGTGCACGCTGCAATCCAACAGCCGCTGGGCACACTCGACTGGCCACGTTACCCCTCTCTCACAGAAGACTACCTTGAAATGTACTGCATTTCCCACTTTAACTTATTTCCCTAATGTACGCAAGTGTTTCGGTAGTGAGTGAAAAGTGCCAGAGCCCATTCCCATCCTATCCCTCCCCATTTTCCCAACCCTTTCTCCAAATCCATTACTATATCTCAAAAGTAGGTAGCGCATCCGGGCGCGTGCCAACGTTTGTTATTTTGGACTAATGTTGGCATGTATCACGGATGTCTGTGGGCTACAGTATCCACTTAGGTATCATCAGGTGGACTATATGCACGTCGGCCGCCTTCGTCCATTAAAAAATATATATTGAATTAAGATAATTTACTAATTATTTAATTGATCTAAATTAACTAATTCAGATATAAATAATATAATCACAACATCATATACTATATATTTCTATTATAGTGAATTCTAAAATCGTAATAAGCTGTCTGCTTTTCCAGTTTATTGAATAAATAAATAATTTAGCAAAAGTTAATGAAAATAACCTTTTCCAAATCACTCAGTTTTCCCTCGTGTGTGGCTCGGCACCACACACGGCCTTCAGCTTCTTTCATCCAACACCAACCGACACTGCGCAACCCGGTGCGTGGTCTCCAAACGTTTTTAAGCAAAATGTTAAACCGCCAAAGTCGTTTTACTTATACCAAGCCTTAAAGGTCCCGAGTAAAAAAATAAGGGTAAAATGTGTATAAAATAATAGGGCGGCCGGCAGCCCGCTCATTACAACCCTAGTGGATTTTCTTTTATTTTTTCTGCTACGAGTCTTTGTCTACATTTTAAGTATATATTATTATTATTTGCAAAATGACCTTATTGTCAACTTGGACTTAGTTTTAAGTAAGATTTATTGGTCTCTGTTAACATTTTATAATCATATTCCCTTTACACACATTCTCTCGCTCCTTATGTTCCCTCTCCTTTGGGGGTCGGCCCTCCTAGTTTTTATGCGAAATTCTGTACAGTTTCTGGACAATTCCGGGTTCCGGGTCCAGGTCGCCAGGGTACGCCTTGAACCTATTATAAGTTTTATAAACATGTGGCTGTCTTCTTGACGCATGACGTGGCCAGTTCAGAGTTCAGGTGGATTTTCATTTATGGTCGCTACATTACTTGCATATATTCATTTCTGATTTTGCCCATCGGAGTAACTCTGTAACATCTTGGCATAGTCCACGTTCTGTTACTAAGGGAATAGAATTATCATGATTTGTGCTAACAGTTTAAAATTATAACATATATACGGAATAACCCGTATTATGCCATAGCATTGTATAGACATCCACCAGCCAACTGACCTTGATAGTTCGACGCTACCACGTGTAACAGGGAGTTGTCTCGGCACATAGTGCCTCTGCCAATCGTCTGACGACTGACGTCACGGAAACCACTTTTCGTCTAACTTTGACGCTTTTCGTCTATTGGATTAGGTAATAACTTATCATTTTTAATTTGTGTTTAAATATTGTTTACCTATATATATTTATGTATTTATATATAATATATATATATATATATATTCCATTCCTATCCAATTTGTCCAACATGTAAATAAAAATAGTGGCCTGAGGTGGCACGGCCTTAAATTAAATAGCGAGTTGATAATTGTTTACATATCCATAATTTTCAGTTCAGATATTTCATTGGTATGGTTTTTGTTTTCGGCAAATTGAATTGGAACGGACTACATTATTTATTTGGGAGAAGGAGAATGCACGCTGCAATTGTACAGCCGCTGGCGCACTCAACTGAAATCGTTATCCCTGTCTCACAGAACACTACCGTGAAATGAGTATTTAGTCGGGAGGGGGAAGGAGCACGCTACACAATCCCAATGCCGCTGGGCTCACCTAAAGGTAACCTGTGGCAACATTACCCTTTTCACAAGACATCATAAAATGTATAGTAAACGTCTTTTTGTAAACATTGTATCCATGCAACGTAAAATAAATCGTGTACTTATCAAATTTCAGTTGGCAAAGAGAAACGACAATAAACACAAAATTAAGTTATATTATTAACACAATGTTATATATTTTATGTCAATAAGTTTTTTTTATATATATAATAGTGGACGGACGAGCAAGCGGTCCCACGTGATGGTAAGTGTTACCGCCGCCCATGGACACCTGCAACACCAGGGGGCATGCGGGCGCGCCGCCGACCTTGCAAAATCCTATTCACAGCTCTCTTGAAGAACCCCATATCGTAGCTTAATGGAAAGACCTCTTGAGGCAGTTCGTTCCACAGCCTACGGGTTCGCGGTATAAAACAATTTTTGGACCGAACAGTACCCGTAGTACAATCGCTATGTCCAACTGGTTGTACCACGGGTTTTTTTACCGGTTTTTACTATTCAGTTGTACTATCGGGAAGTGTATATTTACGCCCATTAGAACAACTATATGCATAAAGATAGCTTCGTTGAGAGGTACATTTTAGGGTAATCTACTGTGTGAAAGGGATAACATAGTCAGTCGAGTGCGCTCAGCGGCTGTGGAGATGCAGCGTGCACGCCCTCCCTACTATATTAGTACTAACCTTATATAAATTCACCCAATTTTAACATAGGTAACACATTAAAATAATTGGTGGTAGGTCTTTAAACTAGTTGCTACACCAGGAAAATAATCCCCATGGTACAACTAATTGGACATATGTGGCAGTTAGATTACGGGTATCGGGTCTTTGTATCCAAAACACCTAGACTTACGTTAGTTTAGCTAGAAACTAAAGACTGTCTTGTCATTCAAGTTTATGTCAATAACAGAGCAATCCCAAATCAAAACTTTTGACTTCCAGGTAAGTTACTGACACAAACAAATAATGAAACTCGATTTTCCACAC
This sequence comes from Sesia bembeciformis, assembly GCA_943735995.1. Lineage (NCBI taxonomy): Eukaryota > Metazoa > Arthropoda > Insecta > Lepidoptera > Sesiidae > Sesia > Sesia bembeciformis. The sequence continues at coordinate 478,730 of OX031038.1, forward strand.
TCCTGTTATGACAAGTTGGATAACTTGTTTTGATTTATACAAGTTTTTATACAATATATCGTTTTTGTCATATACTAAAGTAAGAATTGATGTATTGTTGAAGTTTTCATAAGGTTTCGTTGAACGAAAAGTCATAGGAAATAATCTACCCCGTTTCAAAGTTCTTTCAAATCTTTTTTTCGTGTAGTGTCGGCCGGCCTTAGAATATCCCACCACATCTCTTCCAGTGGGTGTTTTGAAAGACGATTTAGGGATAAAAAAGTAGCTACCACAAACTATAACGAACTACACCACCTACAAAAGAGTGAACTCGCCGACTCGCTTGGCCGGCGTGGTGTTTCAACGCCTTACATCCCTTGTGTTTCAACGCCTTATAAGACTTACAACACAATGTGCTTATGCCCATGTCCAGCAGTGGATACTCAAAGGCAGGTAGGTACTGGCATGTCCTGACTATGAGAGATTGGTCTCTTATCAGCAAGTTTACTTGCAGATGGCATGTGTTGACTCTTAATTGCATGTTTTGACTGCCTTTTATGTTAGTGAAACAAAAGTAACAGTCTGACGAGTGATTTTTGGGTTCATACAAATCATTTTTTTTAATAACGCCACACTCAATGGCCCACACTAGGATTCCCTGTATCGTGGGTCCAGAGACACATACAAAGACAATCATAACCACACACCCAGACCCGTACATACATTTGTCTTTTTTTTTAACAAATGTATGTCCCACCGGGAATCGAACCCGGGACCTTTTGCACAGCAAGCAGGTCACTACCGACTGCGCCAATCGGTCGACAAATTGGTATTGCAAAATTCAATAATCGTTTTCCTTTTTCCCAACCCCTAAGAAGAGTAAGACATAATGCTTAAAAAACATGAGACATCCACAGCTTAGTCCGATTACGTAGAGAAAAGCCAAAATATTCAAGATAAAACTTGTTGATCAAAGGCGTTCTTTCTTGACTTTTCTAAGTCTACTCTCCACACACCTAACAAAAACAGAATTATATTTATTGATGTAACTCAAAATAATAGGTATCTATTTCTTAGTAAAAGCAATTTAAATATCAAATATATCAAACCGCAATACATCAAAAAGTGCCAATTTTATGAATACATCCGTTACAAAAAATCTGAGGGCGATGGAAAGAAAACTAATGCTCTTTTATAATGGGGATAGGTATCCACGTATTACACATTCGCTTTTGTATAACAAAACTATAATAATTTTATTTTAATGTTAATTTTTTTTATATATAAAAATATATGGATGTTGGTACGAGTATATCTGAAATTAATAGACTTCGACACCGTTTGACCGATCACCATCAAAGTATGTATTCTTTCATGGAGAAGGTTTTTATGCTATCCACTTTGCTGTAACTCGCCACTAGATGGCGCTGCAGCACATCAACTTCTATACCGTTCAACCGCTCGCCATGAAAATTGGTATACATTGGTATTTGATCACGAAGAATATTTTCGAGCTATCGACTTTGTTGTAACTCGCCACTAGATGGCGCTGCAGCACATCAACTTATATGGCAGTACAACGTTTGCCGGGTTTTGCTAGTGTTATATAAACCTCGAAACTGATCTGAGTTTTGACTTCAGCTGGTAACCCACGGTCGAGGTGTAGCGATTTTTTTTCGAAATTCGGAAGTCATGATACCATAAACGTAAATTTCTTCGAACTTTCTGTTGCGAAAATATAGTAACCGGGAAGTTTCAATAAATTTGACTAAATTTCGGCATTTCAAATATTACAATTGAACTGAGAATCCCTATTGAATCATTAAAAACTGTAGACCTGTCCCAAATTTAGTCTCCTCAGCTCAATGGATTAAATTATATCTTTCCGTAACAAGGGTATTCTGGAATTGATATTACAGTTGAATTGCGCAATTAATATTAATATTTCCAGCTACTGGAGAGCGGAGTTAATTACTATGCAAAGTTTTTTTTTATAACCATCAAGTTTGTAGTTATCAAAATATATTTATTCATTTGTTCTACAAAATCCACAGCGCTTAGAATATAAATTAGAGACATAAAAGATATGATCACTCTTGTTGGCCATTTAAGAATTTAATATGAACTAAACTTTAAAATGTTGACATCTATGAAAGCAGAACAGAAAAAATAACAAATTTATATATGAACCTGATTAGATTTATGCAGATACTCATACCCATACTTCATACTCATTTCATACAGATTCACACTATGGTCACCAGATAGATTCATCTACTTAATAAAAATCTAACACTGACTGACAAACAACGTACAGCCTAAACAGGTGGGTCTAGAAGCATGAAATTTTGTACAGGAATTCCTTATATCACGTAGGTGGGCATTAAGAATGGATTTTTGAAAATTCATCCCCTAAGGGTGTAAAATAAGTGTGTAAATGAGATTTCTCATCAGGCACACGGCTAGTCTCTGATAAATTATCTTAATGTAAGAAACTTTCTATATCGATATAATACGTTATGAAGTTGAAAATAAAAAAATATGTTATGCATATTTGTTTTTGTATATTATGATGTTATTTGCAGAAGGTAAGAACTCCAGGTTCTCCAGAATTCTATTTCAAATATTCTCCTTTACCGAAGGTCTTGCTACTAAAGCCCTGAGAACCCACACTGACCGACCGCTAATACAACCTAGAGTCATTTTGCTATGTACCTATCGTTTGATCAGGAATATATGATGGTTTGATCGTGGTTTTTTAATGTAATAAAAAATAACGCAAACATATTATAACTTTTGTTATAACAGTATATGTTATATATTGTAAAAATAAGGAATATAAAAAAAAATATCAGGTAAATGGACATATACTGTCGTCGACGTGCAATCCAGTGGATTGACAAATTTAAACCTTTCGATTTGCCGTCGAATACGTTCGCGAACATACTGTAGTGAGCCGCAGACTTTCCGAATGTGAAGACCAAATGAGGGTAGTTAATAAAATTGCTTACAGCTCCCATCCCGGACTTTCAGTCAACTAGTGACCAGGGCTGGTGCAACCCGTGCCGAAACGTCGAGTAGAAATAGAAGGTAAACAAACTTCTTCAATTTTACAAGTTCAATACCGATTTACAATATAAAATGTTATTTTTTCGTGTACCGATTGACTAAATATTAAAATAATTTGTACTACTGTAGTTTTTATCTAGTGCACAGGTTTTTATTGTATATTTATGATTTAAATAACACGTCAACAATGTACAGATATATACATTACGAAAACATTGGCCATCGGCTAATCCGGAAACACCCGAACGCGTCATCCACGTCTATGAATTACCGTACCTAGAGATACTTTATTACGAGATACTTTATTAATTTATTGCATAGACGTGGATGGCGCGTTCAGGTGTTTCCGGATTAGCCTATGGCCAATGTTTTCGTAATGTATCTGTACACACCTTATAATTGTACAAACAAATATGACAAAAAGTATTTTATATGGTACATTACTTAAAGGTATGACCAGCATGTGCATGGTTTGTAAGGCATAGTCAGCCGTAGGCAAAGGTTAGTTCAAAATATATAGGAATCTGTCCGCTCGAGTATTTATTAAGAATTGTTTTAGAATCTTCCCGGAAGAAAGAATGTTAGAACTTTGGTAGCGAGACTCGCATTTTTTCTGAAAGGAATTTACTGTATACAGTCGTGCTCGTTATTTAATATTGGAGTAATTATCTCTTTGCTAGATAAACTAACGAACGCGTCTCAGCTTCATAATAAAATAAAAGGCAAGTCTATTTCCTTCTATAGAAAAAAGTGGCAGACGACCAGACAGTCTAACTGGACTGTCATGGACATTCGCTACACATGCCAACATCAGTCTAAAATGTTTCAAACATCGGCGGGCCCCCGGATGCACTTTAAGGAAGCATCTTTAAGGATTTAGGAATAGCTTTGGAAAAAGTTTTTTTTTTATAGAAAAAAGTAGGCAGACGAGCATACAGTCCACCTGATGGTAAGTGGACACTGTTGCTCATAGACATCCGCGATACATGCCAAGATCAGTCCAGAATGACAAACGTTGGCACGCCCCCGGATACGCTGCCTACCTTTGCAGATTAAGGAATGGATTAGAAAAATGGGGAGGGAGAGGATGGGATGGGAATGGGCTCTGGCATATCTCACTCATTGCCGAAACACGTACGTACATTTGGGGAAATACGATAAAGTAGGAAATGTAGTACATTTCAAGGTAGTCTTCTGTGAGAGAAAGGTAACGTGGCCAGTCGAGTGTGCCCAGCGGCTGTGGGAATGCAGCATGCACTCTTCCCCTACCAAACATTAGACGGGGAATAAACATTACGAGATAACGAATTTTCCGCATCTCATTTCCCATTTATCGTTGGGAAGGAAGAAAGGAATTGGGGAGTAATCTCCTTCCATGCCGTCCCACCCAGTATTGGCCTCGAGAACTATGGAGATAAAGTGCCACAGACCTATACAATAAAAAAATAACTAGAATTGATCCCTTTGCTCTTATCCTACCTAAATTAAATTAGAATGTAGAAGGTTGTTGTCTCAGCAGAGCCTTTTTTGGTCATTGCTGTAACTGCTTCATTAGATCAGTGTTTCCCAGACGTGTGTGTCAACCGTGTCGGTTAAATATCAAAATGTACACTAAAACATTACTATTTACAATTCGAAATCTCCTAAGAAGATAAGCTCGTCTGTTGTACATCGTTTTGTTAATCCATTTTTATTAAATGTGCGTGTGTGAAATAAAAAGAAAACAACGACATCGTAACAAGCAATCCACTAGAATACTACCAGAATATGTGTTACAAGTCAAAACAACATTTTTTAAACGCCTCACGTAGCACCGTATGAAACCTTTACATTTGATCTAGATCTGTTTTTTCCCTCAGGGAAACCTCCTCTTTCAAAGGTAAAATGTGTAGATAAATAAAAATATATATCCAGGTACATAATATTTTATATATGGCGTTTGACGTTGGATTTATTCGTCTATTTCTTTGAGAAGATTGGATACGTTTAGAATGTATATTGTAATCCGAGAAGCAATTTCTTTAAGCTTACTATTTGATGTGCGAGAAATATAAATGTAAACCATTTTGTATCAGAAATTATAGTGCGACAATGCCTATATTCAGCCGTGGGCGATAAAAGGGCTGATTATGTTACGTTTTACGTATATACGTATGTATCCCGACATACTTTCCGACAATATAATTCCTGATACAAAATGGTTTACATTTATATTTCTCGCACATCAAATAGTAAGCTTAAAGAAATTGCTTCTCGGATTACAATATACATTCTATATCATTTCAACTGAGCAAGTTTGAAAATGTAATTATGTCAGAGAGCATGTCCGCCGACAAACTGCTAAGCTTTTTTGGCGATATGTGTAAATCATATATATTTTTTTATAGAAAAAAGGCGACAGACGAGCATTGTAGCCCACCAAATGGTAAGTGGATACTGTCGTCCATAGACAAGCACGTACATTGGGGAAATACGATAAAGTAGGAAATGCAGTACATTTCAAGTTAGGTATAAGACCACAGAACAGATAATATAATGTTATTCCGTGGTATGTATTATACCTATATCTATAATATTATATTATAGATAGATTATTATAGATTAATATTAGATATATATCTATATATCTAATAGCTTTTTAAAGCGAAATAAATTAAATTATACACCAACCTAAACACACTGAGAAACTTATTAGGAAACCAGGTGTAGCCGCAGAAAATGCCTATATTTTACACCGGGACAATAAAACCGAGAACAATTTGGTCGCTAACAAATTACACGTTCAAATTCTAAGCCACAAACAACAATATTGTTCCAACGTCCAATTCCAAACTATTCAGACTATCATTTTTGTGTATCGGAACGAAACGAACAATCAACGGTTAAAAGTTCGCTGCAATAGTTTGAACAGTTTATTGGAGCAGTACAGCGAACAAACTTGAAAGTGTCTTTTGAATACACAGACGCTGATTTCACGTCGCCGTGGAAAGGTTAAAAAGAATTTGCTAGTGTAACACCGTAACGAAAATAGATCGGTGTCCTAGGTCTCCTAGGATGATAAATTATATTGTGCAATTTTACGGATTGCGCAATGTTTTTAATCGTGTAGGGCAAGCAGGATTGGGTACAAGACGCAATACAATAATATTGTGCAATGACATTATTGATCAAACTTATTTGGATCTAGGGATTGCCTTAGAGAAATTTTGGGGAGACTAAATATTAAATTTCAAAGAAATCAATAATTTAAAGAAGCAAAATTATATTTTTTGGAAAAACAGTTAGTTAACCGGATAAGAAAAAAGTACCATCGAGGATTTCCCTCCGGGCTTGTGGTAACGGCTTTATCCCTTAGTCGCCTTTTACAAAACCCACGAAAAAAGATGGTGTGATGCCGTTCTAAATCCTAGGTAGTTTTAATGTTATTACCAAAATTAATTTGTAATTATTTTGTATTAAAAACAATTTGATCTAATTTTAGTTTTTACCTAAGAATGATCTCAATGGTATTCGGCTATTTATTTGTGTTGTTCTCTTTGTTATAATATAATTAGGGGGATTTTAGGAATATAGGTCAGGAGGGATCTTTTTAAAAAAATTGCTTTCATATGTCCTAAGAGGATATTTGTGGAATAAACCCTCCAAGTAATGAAATTTAATCTGTTGTGTTTCACATTTTTATGTTGATACATTGATACCATTGCAGTTAGCAAACGATTCTAACGTCCTTCGTGTCCTTCAAAAATGTGGAATACTTTGTGAGAACAAGGTACTTGTTCCAAGGTACCTGGAGACAAAGTGGAATAATCCTTCTAAATCTGTGTTGTATACTGACGATTTCACCAGAAGAATAACAACGTGGACGCGCTGGCGCATGTGTGCTCCTACAAACGTTAACTCCTGTTCGATATAAATGGTTGTTCACTAACATCCCCTACCGTTTGTTTGAACTGTAGCAGAAGCTGGAATCAATTTTAATACTGGTGGTCCCACAATACCGTGAATGGAAATGGCTATTCATTTCGGCGTCTATATCGTTAGCCAGGCGAAATTCGTTACGAATTCGACTTGTTATCGTCGTGTGTGTCGCAAACTCATAAGCGGTAGCGAAGTATCAGTGACTAGGCAGGCAGTATCAGCATTTGCCATTTTAGGCTATTGATATTGTATATCAATAATGTCCATGACTGATGCGTTTACCATCAGACAGACTGATTGATCGTCTGCCAAATTGAAATATATATAAAAAAACTTAGATACAATGTTAGCTGTTGTTCAAATGGAATTTGGTACGAATCTGGCAAGATAAGTCATGCGTCGTAGTGGGGGGCAGCAGGTGAACGAGGGGCGCGATAAAAAAAAACGCTTAGTATTTGGATTTCATTCTTTTAACAACGTTCTTTTTTATTTTATACGCCCGTTCCAGGAAGATTTAATAAATAGGTATATTATAATGTTTTAACATAATAATATATTTTTATTGTTTATGGGTTACTCCAACCATGATTACGAGCTAATAATACGCGTTTAAGATCATGTTAATACATATCTACAATATTTATCTAAAGTATGTGTGATACTTCACAATTAAACTTAATAATGTGGCATATTAATTTTTTTATAAGTTCATTTTACATTATTAACTTTGTCTCGCTACCAAATTTGCTGCCGCCTATAACTTGCATTTTACTACCTACACCCCACTCGGAGCTACGTCCGTTCGTACAAATGGACATAAATTATGCTCGTTCATTAGACACGTAGGAAAAAGTGGGCCTCGCCTTTGACACTATAATGTAATTGCGAACTAACTGCAATGCCTTACGAGAATTATGCTTTACGAATTTTAATTCACATCCTTTGAAATAAGGTCCGTTGTCCTTTGATATTGAAATGCTGAATTTCGTTGAGGAAAAAAGCTTTCGGTAGTAATTGTCTCTCTGACTTGCATGTTTGTTTTTGAATTATACTTAACAATACTGCTCTATTGTTCTGTTCTTGTAAAAGATGTTGCATTTCACTTTGAATATTTAACTGAACATAGGTAGAAACTATGTACTTTTTTGGAGGAAATTTCACGCGGAGAACAAAATACGAAAAGTTTCTTTCACATTTTAACCTCGAAATGTTAAATTTTAAATCAGTATATTTTATTATTTCTGGTGTTTTTGGTGGTTTTTCAACACGAGCTGTTTTTGGAAATGAAGCTATTATATATATATATATATAAGGGGTTTTCCAATAGGGACTTGACAACTTTGAATTCAATTTGTGAACGCACCCTTTCACTAATCATCGAACTGTCACTGTCAATTTATTCAGTAAACTTAACATTTTCATCATGGTAAAGTACATGAACGAACAACGTCTGCAAATTATAAAAAATTACTACAGAAATTCGGAGTCGGTGACCGCTACTTTAAGAGCGTTAACTCCGATTTTCGGTCGTAATTCTCGCCCTAGTAGACAGGCAGTAACAAGTTTAGTGCAAAAATTTGAGTCTACATATTCGTTGTGTGATGTTGCCGTGCCAGTGAGACAACGGGTTGGTCGAAGTGTCGAAAATATCGCTGCCGTTGAATCGTCCGTAGCAAATGATCCAAAGCAGTCAATTCCACAGCGTTCTCAAGAGTTGGACATCGCCCAGACCACTTTATGGCGAATTTTGCGTAAGGATCTTGGTTTACACCCATACAAGATCAAGCTGACTCAGGAATTGAAGCCGATGGACCATTTGAAGCGACGTACGTTCTCCGATTGGGCTCTGGAAAAGATGCGCCAAGATGATCAATTTCATCGCAAAATCATCTTCAATGACGAAGCTCATTTTTGGCTCAATGGGTTCGTCAATAAGCAAAATATGCGTTATTGGTCGGGTGAAAATCCACATGTGCTTCATGAAACACCACTTCATCCACAAAAAATAACTGTTTGGTGCGGTTTGCATGCCGGCGGCATCATAGGGCCATATTTTTTCGTCGACGATAATGATCGTCACGTTACTGTGAATGGTAATCGTTATCGCGCCATGATTACCGATTTTTTTTTGCCCGAATTGGAAGATATGGACTTGGACAACATGTAGTTTCAACAGGACGGTGCCACAAGCCACACAGCACACGTTACAATCGATTTATTGAAGAGTAAGTTTGATGAGCGTGTTATCTCAAGAAATGGACCAGTCGATTGGCCGCCTCGTTCGTGCGATTTAACGCCTCTAGACTTTTTTCTTTGGGGCTACGTCAAGTCATTGGTCTATGCCAACAAGCCGACGACGTTGGAAGAGCTCAGAGCCAACATTGAACGCGAAATAGCAGCCGTTTCGGCCGAAATGTGTGGCCGAGTCATCGAAAATTGGGTCCAAAGAATCGACCGCTGCAAACGTGCCCGCGGTGGCTATATGAACGAAGTCGAGTTCCATTCATAAATGTTTTGATTGTACTTCAACCCGATAATAAAGTTTTTGAAATATCTCAAATGGTTTGCATTTTATTTTGAAAAAAAGTTGTCAAGTCCTTATTGGAAAACCTTAGGGTTTTATTCATAATTTATTTTTTGAGGTGTAGGTATCTTTTGGAATTAACACAATCGCGTAGACCAATAGGTATTTCCTTTTTTTTTGAAAAAAGTTTACAGGTGAACAATCTGCTTGTCTTATCACCTCAGGAGTATCTGTGGTCTATGCCAAAACCATTCAAAGGTAAAGAAAGTTGGCACGCACGTATAGATTCACTACCATTGGAAATCTAAGAGTCCCCATTAAACGGGGCAGGCTGGAAAGGGCCGGGAGGGGTAATGACCTAAAGGAACTTTTAGATACTCCTTAAACACATTCGCAGATTTTTTCTGTGAGCGTGGGATAAATATCCAGGAAAATGCGTCCAGTTCGCTGTAGTCCAGTATTACCCTTCCCCAACAAGCTTCCTCGTGGACTTCAGAACTTCTAGGTTAACATCAATGTGGTTTAAACTGACTCATCAGTTTCAGAAGTTTATGGTTTTATTTCTACAATTAAATCATTACTGACTACCAATTAGTCCTGATGGTAGTGTCCCTGCCTGTTGTAAAAATGCTGAAAAAAAAATAATTTGTATAAAGACAGGTGTTTGTTCAGGTCTGGGTATTGCACGTGTTATGTTCGTCTTTATACGTGTCTCTGGACATTAAGTGTAGCGTATAGTGTGTGCCATTAAGTATAGCGTTATTATTATTTATTTTTCTCATATTATCAACACAAGTCAATGGCAGAGTCCACTTGTCATTTGCCTAATAACTCATTGATCATGCTATTGAAAAAACGCACCCACATTCCAATACAAAGGGCTGTAGTAATTAGCTGAACAATTGTAAACTTCATAATTGTCGATTCACAAATGACGCATATTGGTACACCATTCCAAACGCCAGTGTTTCATCGACTCTATAAAGTTGAAATAAAGACTGGGTGATGATATGTATTGTAGGGTGTACGAGTGCAGTAATCATACAAACAATAGGTTCGGTTGGGTACACACTCATGATTAATAAGAGCCGCCTACGGCAATCAACTGTGGTACAAGTTTACGGAAATGGGTGTTGAAAAACTTAATTGAAACACATAAATGTAGTAATGCAGGTAAATCAGGCGTATGACCAACTTCTATACTCATCTGTGTACTTACTTTTTTCAGCACTTAATCTTTTTTCTTTTTCCAGGCATGTATTATTATCTATTTATTACATTTATTTAAAAACACGTTTGTTTATCAACCAACATAAACAAATAATGTGTAATGCTGTGCGTAGACATTTTAGTTCGGTACGGATTCACTAGATGGTGCTGAACCATAATCTACATCGCGCCATAGACTTGCCGGCGAATAATAAATAACCTGCCCGAAGGAGGTGTTGTTATAGGAACCCGGTTGGGTAATTATATCGAGTATTTAAAGTACTTCACAGTATTCCCCGTTGTACAGGCAGTGTAAAAAATGTCTGCCAAAGAGGTAAAAAATATCCAGAAAACACAATCGCTCCGCCTCTCCCCTGTACCCCGCCCGTGGGAACCCAGCGTTGTCGACAGCAGATTTATCTACAAGCGTATGAGCACCTAATTACGGTCAGAGCACGCAATACATCGCTTTGCATCCTGATGTGACCCTTATAAATTAACAATAACGAATACAAAATATCATCATTACATTCACATTTCGTATTTCCATGTAATAATTTGTACTCGTAAACAGATAAAACGCTTTATTGAATGCCAAAATAAAAAGAAACAGACATTTTAAACACATAAAATGCACAAAAGGCGATCTTATCGCTAACAGCGATCTGCCAGACAACCTTTGAGTAGAGAGTACATACTATAAATCTATATACAATACATAAAAATTAGATACATGTACAAGTAGCAGTGACATAATGAGAACAAGAGGTAAATTGTTTAAATGACGAAAGATATAAATCAAACTTATAAAGAGAAGATATGAAAAGAAATAACTAGAACTAAATAATAAAAGGTATAATAATAAAAGCTCGACTCACACTTGAGTGATCACGGGTTCATATCCTCGGCCCGTACCACCACTGAGTTTCTACTTAAGTAAGATTTTTTTTAAATTGTCTATAGCTCCTCGATGAGGGAAAACATCATGACGAAACATACATGCTCGAGAAATAAAAAGAATCTGAAGTAACCGTACCTCAGAACCAGATGAAGATGAAGTAGTACCAATCCGCACTGTAGAAACCGCCCAGTGATTTACTGAGGAAGATCTGTGCCCTGCAGTGGGACGTTAAAGGCGGATACAAATACCTCATTTTTACGTAACGTGTGCTTAAACGATTACGATATCGTATGCATCCCTGCAACTTGGCTACCCGATAGTAACAGATATCGATAACAGATATTTGGTTTATGCTCATATTTTTCAATCATTGGGCGCAGGTTTTCTGGTGGCAGTCAAGCGAGCGGCAGTCAAGCGAGCTTTATTTGCTACTGAAAGACTGGAGTCGCGTAGCTACTCTTGAAGACATAGGGATAATAATAAAACTTTGTTTGAAGAGACCTAAAATTTCTTATAATTTTAAATGCCGGTAACACTTTTTACATGGAACTCAAGAACTTCACTGACGAATGATATTGTATTAATAAATCCACTTGACAAATTTATTATCCACAGGTGACTCAATTTCAGTAACATTACGTTAATGAACCCATCGTCATGTGCTCCCCCCCCCCCCCCCGCCCGCCACCGCCTCCTAGAAGTTGCCAACCAAGTTTATTTGATAAGAACTAATAATGTGTCATCTAGTCTATTCATCAAGGGACTGGCGCCGCTACAGGCGCGATCAACAGCGGGTAAGGCCTTTCCGTGCGACCTAGCCACACCCAAATCCCACGTGAATCCCACGTGGGACTTCACGTAAAACATCCAAGTCGCCGCTCGCGTCAGGTTGCTCACTGTGGTGGGCTTGATCGCGCGGGTGGCATGAAGAAACTGGACATACCAACGGCAACCCAATCTGGGAAGCCAACCCAAGGACCTGCCCGCATTAACGGGCAGCGGAAAAACAAAACTTCCGTTAATGGGTAAACTACCCAGGTACGGAACTCCACCCCTCGTGAGTGGAGTGAGAGATGGCCTACTTACTAGTCTATTCCAATATCGATGATTACAAAACTAAACGAGTGTTTAGTAAGTTGACTTTTGAAACCGGATAAAAATCTATTATTCAGTAGAATTTCAGCGGTCGGTCGGGGTTATTTGAAGCAAATATTAGACAATGGGAAAATATGAAACAAACATTAATTTTGAGGAACCGTGGACATACTTATATAAAAATCGTTCTAGTTAGAGCTTGCAATCGGTTTTTAAATTTATCGATACTCAATTAGATTAAATAGGTTTTGTAATACGACTTTTAAATCTCGTATTTTACACTAGGGTGATTGTTTTGATTATAGGAATACTAAATTTGGTAGGATAAGTTGGGCATTGGCAAGCGAGTTTTTTAATTATTTTCTTTTATATTAGTGGTCCTTATAGGCCAAATCGCGCTTGACTGGTCGAACCAAACCGCCGATACAGTAATTTTTTTTAGTGAATCTAATCGTTATTTAAATTCTGCTATTAAAAAATTTAAAATATCGGTTTGTAATACAAATCGGTTTTTCAAGCTCTACTTGTGGCTTGTACAAACAGGCGGATATTTAGTTTATTTAGACTGCCGACCAAAATCTCATATTAGAGCTGTGAGTTGCCTAAAGCTTAACTAGTTATTACCACCGATATTATTCAGAATTCTGTGTACTTATTAATATACTTTATGGTACACACAGTGTGTTGTGCTGTGCGGTACTGCCTGCAATAGAATAGCATCACCCCCAACTCTTTCCGTAGGTGTCGCAAAAGGCGATAGCAAAGAGGCTACCGCAAGCCCCGAGGAACTACACCACTTCTTAAAGAGTGGACTTGCCAACCCGCTTAGCCAGCGTAGCGTTTTAAGGCCATACATCTCTCGTGCAGCAGGTAATGTGCATGAGGAGGCCCATGTCCAGTAGATACTGAAAGGACTGGTTGCATTGTACACACAAAACATAAAGCAATTAGTTACAAAAGAAAACACTTAAGTACAAAAGGCGTACTCATCGCCATAGGATATTTCTACCAGCAGAGTAGGTAGAGCGATGAAATGGGCAGCTATATCATATTCTAACAACTTTTAACACTTTCACCTAATTTAAACAATTTCTGCACTTTTTTCATCTTTAAACTGAAGTGAGCAAGAATATTGTAGTTTGGTGCCATTAACTTATAAATTCCTACATAAATTTGTATTCTGTAACAAGCTCATTTCGTCCACTGGTGAACATGGGCCGCCCCCCGTCCATAATCTTGTCCGGCAAAGCGAGTAGACGAGTCCACTTTTCCGAGTTCCATGGGCGATGGTGTAGTGCTATTCTAAAGCCGGCTGACACCATACCAATACTATGGTACTTATATGTATATAATTCTAGATGAATACAATAATCGCAATTGTGTTAATGACATTACTAAAAAATAATTTGATAAATGCTTTTGTTTAAGTAAACATTTTTTAAATAATAATAATTAGAGATCGGATATTCGGGTGCATATTTACCTACAAGGTATAAAGTAAGGAAGCGGCTTCTTAAAATAATTTATTTGAAAACCGAAATCGGGGATTTCACAACTAATAAGGTGCTTAGTTATTAAACTCCTCAGCAGTTTTGAAGGTCTGGTGGTGACCAGGACAGAGTCGATAGCATTTAAGGCACTATTGAAGATATAAACTTCGGATTTGGACTCAAATTCTTATTTATAATGGCAATTTGTAGGAATGCAGTTCTGAGGGCCTTAGGAATTAACTTTAGAACTTTAGGTATATGCATCGTATTCTCTAGTCGGAACATAAAATTTGTCGATCCCGGGATTGCGGAATTCACCCGATATAAAAGTGCACTTCATACTTATCCAACACCTCAACTTTAGGTAAATATGCACCCGAATATCAGATCTCTAATTTTCTAAATATTTTTTGTGAACTTGGATTTCTCCGCTTCTTGCAAGGCGTTAATTTTAATTTGGAATTATAGCACAAATTACATGAAAATCAATCACCAAAACCATTTTCCCGCGGCGTTACGGACGATAATAATATAACATATTCACAAGGCGAGCCAAGTTCACCTTCAGTTAACCTGCAGTTAAACTTCCAGTTGACGGGGGTTGGTAAACGTAGCCCCGGAGTTCCCACCCCTTTTAATATCCCCGGGGAGACGGTTCAAGTACACTTGAATGACAATTAAAACTAACGTAATTAGGATGACTTTTCAGGAAATTTTAAAGATAAGTGCTCTTTCAGTTTCGAAATTTTTTAATGAAATTTTAATGTGTTTGAAGCGAAATTAGCAAACTGTTAAAATTCGTTCACTTTCATTTCGATTTGACATCGTTTCGATCGATGATGACTTTTTGCCGGCTCTTATAGAAGGCTGGAGTAAATGTGATAGTTGTCATGTTTGTCATGGTGCTAATCAAATAATGTCATTATACATAAGATCCTAAAATAACCCATTTTTGATAACCATGCCATCAGCTATCAGGCTATATCTCCCCACTGCTGGATCCACGTCTCCCAAAACTCACCATCACACACGGGCTCTTCTCATCCAGCCACCGTCGGCGAAATTCATCATGTCGTCGGTCCACGTTACCACATTGCGCTTCCTGGTACGTGACCTCCATTCTAGGACTAGACTACCCCAAGGGCTATCGGTCCCGCTTCAAATATAACCTGCCCATTGCCAGTTCAACATGCTGATTCTACGAACTACGCCACTGACCTTAGTTCTTCGGCGAATATATATACATTATGATAAAGCACGAACACTCAAATAAGTGATTGCTGTGTTCCGTTAAATTTGATATTTCGCGTCACATCATTTTTTAAAGACATCCCTCAACCATCATTACACTATATAACGCATACCAATCGTTCCAGCGAAATCTCTTCCTATACAAAAGGTTAGGCAAGTTATTGAGATGCAAATTTTTCCAATATTTAAATGGCGACTGGGATACGAAATAAATCCGTAGACGGTACATGAAGTAAACAGTAGCAGAACACAACGATTTCTGGTAATAATTATACTATTTTTTTAAAAAAAAGTTATGCTATATATACATATGTTTATACATAGCATAACTTTTTAAATCTAAAAATATTTTGGTCTACGATTTTTTTCATATTTTCTCCAAAACGAAAAGTTAAAATTTTAAATGAAGTATCTGTCTATATTACTCTGTACTACTCACTATACGCTGCTACTACACTTCATTCATAAACAGCTTCTAATAGAACCGCTACTATTAAGTATACCTACGCATTCATATACAATGTATGCAAACCAGTGCGAGTTCATCTACGGGATGCGAGTGGTTTGTATAATAAAAGTACTGAACTTTTAAAAGTCGTAGAACTTAAGCCATTATTTATCAGTGTCAAGATAGTGTATGTATTTTTTATTTACCATAACATATGCGCGTATACATGGAAAGTATAATTCTACATACTCGTATATCAATAAAAGTTTATCATCGATTATGGACTAAAAGATATGTTTATACTTCATTTGTGACATTATCTGAGAAAAGAGACCTTATTTTCGGTTTTAAAAACCTAGTTAGTATAACTAGTGTAATGTTAAGAATATAACATATTATTGCTTATCATGAACATTTCATTTTATAGCACGTTTCTTGTTAAACAGAATCTTGAAGCAAAAAATTGCAAAATACGAAAATCTTAACCAAAATCACCGAACTATAAGGCCCCTTTACGCAGATATCTTTAAAGTATAACTCGGAGAATTAAACCATAGTCATTATAACTATAGTCAATATCAAAATACACGACAAATTAATTGGGCAAGGAATATGTATTTTTTAAAATTGAGCCAATGTCATTCTGCCACAGTAACACTTATTCAGTGTTCAGTTAAACAACTCCTACTGGCTGGCTCTTTACTGCGTCGGGGACACAAAATAAATCCACATTCGACGCACGATCGCCCCTTGATCCGCTTCGATCGCGCCAGAAGCCGATAGCCAAACAAACACACATTATGTACAACCCTAATTCCTAGCACTAATCCTAGCCTAGCTCTTTAAGCAAAGTCACTGGTCTACTGTGACACAGCCTTGAACTCACAAATACTGAATTAGTTGAGACGCATTTTTGTGAGAAGAAGACGGCAGACGAGAGTACATTCCACCTGATAGTAAGTGGATATTGTCATCTACTGGACATCCGCGGCACATGCCAACTTCAGTTCTAAACGCCTCCTGACCTGCTGCCGAGATGTAGATGTAGAAATGTATTTGGAGTAGAGTTGGAAAAAGTTAGAGTCTAAAACGGTTAAGGTTCATTAGCGGTTACTTAGCGCTTAAGCGTTCAACGCAAATTTTTACAACACTGCGTCAAACGTACAAAATCTTGTTGGCACGTGAAATGAAACGTGCAGCCGCCGATTCTAACGACATGGAGAGGCATTAGGTCTGCCCTTTGCCTCGATGGGGGGACATAGAAAAGGACTAGTAGAATAGTACAAAAAATTATTGCTTTTTTAATAATAATCTTTATTTCGTAGCATTATATACTTTTTCATAATTGTTAGTTTATTAGTGAGATGAGCAAAACAACTGTAAATAAATAAATCAATATTAGTAGTGATAATACTCGTAGTTCCATAATAACTTATTTATATTTTATTCAGGTGTCCATCCAGTGCCTTAACATGGGACCATCTATCTTCTCGGCTAGCGTGCTCATGATGCTATTGGTGGCGCCGCGAAACCGCCACATCATTCAGGCGATTCATTTTCTAATGATGTCCTGGAAGCCATCTATTCCAAACTGCAAATATTCGAGCGCTACAGCATAACACACTCAATTTTGTGACTACAATTGAGTGACTTATAAATTATCGTTTGACTTAAAATACTTCTTTCATAAAGCCATTTTGTTTGAATATTTACTGCATACACTAACTGGTTTCACCACTCATTTATCAAACTCAAAGCAGTCGGGACTTATTTGTTCCGTTATTTTGATGAAAGACATATGGTTTAAGTTAAAAAATCACGATCCCTCTTTGTAATATTTATTTAATAGCTTTTTTCCCGCTCTAAAGTACTTAATCCTAGTTCCTTGAACCAAGCGCAAACTAAGTAAATGTAATTACTTAACTCTCAACACCATGTAAGTACAAATGCAGCAAATCTCCAGCATCTTCATGTTAATCTGGTACGTTGAGATTAAAACTTAATCTGTGTTAGCGAGTTGGTACTGTAGTCACTAAAGTCGGTTATCAACTAAGATTAATAGATTCGGTGGTAGCGGCGTGTATTATCCTTAATGCCACGCTTACCAGGCGAGTCTACTCTTTTAGAGGTGGTGTTCTTCCTCAGGACTTGTGGCTATGCTATCCCTTAGTTGCCCTTTATAACACCCACGGGAAGAGATGGGGTGGTGGTATTTTACACACTTAAAATTTTGGATATTACAGATGTATAATTGCATACTCTTATTTGTGTATAATACAAATATAATTTGATAGTTTCTTGGTAGAAGAACCCTGGTCCTCTCCCAGGATTCCATGTCTAGCACGACAGTTGTTTCAATGCGTTTTAGCATATTTCCTGTGTGATTCCGCAACTAAATCGAAAGATCCGTTAGTAAATATAATAAAGGAATTGCCGCGATCATATTATAAAAAATATATTACTTTGCTAGCAACGTTAAATGGCCGTTAAAAACTAAAAACCAATTTTCTAGTGAACAGCCACAAATGCAATTCATTTTCTCGTCGCAAGCCTGAAATGAATGAAGGCTGCCCGGCTAGTCGCTGCTAATTAACCTACTTAAGCGTTGACAAAGACGATCTCATCCTTTCCTGTAAAGTCCAGTCCTTTCACACAACACACTTCAGATAACGGTAGTGAAACTAAATGCCATTAAAATTAGCTACGTCAGACCGAAACAAGATTCATATGAAAAATACCTTAAATGCTTACCTATGTTGTTTATTGCACGCGGAGCTTAGGACTCTCATATTTTAATATAATACTGTATGTGTATCTCTACCTTGGGATAATTATTTCTTCTCCTCGGTGTTCCGATCTTCTCTCTGGCACACTTCATCATTTCCCGTAATTTGTATTTGTGTTGATTATGTAAATTATAGGGCATAATACGCCAAACCGACCCACCACCGTAAGTAGCCGAAAAATGTCACTTCACCAAATTAAAGAGCTGTCAAAAATCTTTTTTTTTTTAGTGCGGGGCAAAGGAAACGTATCATTATTCCAAACAAAGCTAAATTATAGTACAAAATGTAAAACGTAATAAAATTGTTTGTGTCGTCTGCTATTGGATGGATAATCACCAACAACATACCATCAGCACATGTCTCTCCACTACTGAACATAGGCTTCCAAACACGATCTTTCGCTCTGTCTTCCCGCTTTTACCATCAATGCGGTAATGACAACAACGCTACGACTGAAATATACCCAACTTTGTTCCTTTTTACTTAATTGATAACGCAGCAATTCACGTAGTGTTATTACACAAATGCAGTGATCATCGTTAAGCGTCATTTGTGTAAACAACGGGTTTGTGGGCGTGATAGTACATTTAGACGTTTAATCAAGATGTTCTACTGTTTAACAACCGTATTGTGTAATCGTAGAAAACTAAATATAAGCTCTCCACGCGTTAACGTTAGTTTTACGAGTCGAGATTAAGTTTGTTATATTTACGTAATGCTGCATTTATTTTTAGTAAAATTTACATTAAAATATAAAGCAGATCTTTTTATTTTAACTACACCAACTCTATATGAGTGGACTCGCCAACCCTCTTGGTCAGCGTTGATATAAATAACGAATATGAAATGATATGGATGTAAGTAAAATATGATAGGTATGGATTGTATTAATTATCTTAATTAAAATTTATAAAATTGCAATGACCTACCAAAGCTACTTAGACTAAGTTCCTTGCCTGTGAATAAATGAATAAGGTGGTGGCTCATGTCCAGCAGTAGCTTATTATAATATCGGTTAAACCTCTATAATAACCTTTGTTTTAAAGTTTTTAGATAACCGGCCTTTTTACTGCCACAGATTGGTACTGGCATATAAAACTATACGTATTCTTGCCAAAAATAAACCCCATTACCTACATCTCTATCAACACTACAAAGTAGAGTAACTCGTTAAATGTAACACAAAAGTATTTCACAGTCAGGAATTCCGAACACAAATGGCTCAATCAAAGGCATTCGTGATTTCTCCAAACCCATACTTCGGTAATCGTTTTCGCCTTTTATATATGGTCTACAGTAGTTATGTCACCCAACTTCAGCTGTTCTAATTTAAACCTTGTTGATTATATATTTCGGTTTATATTAGCTTGATTTTGAGGCCGGAAAACTGGTGTAATTTAGAGACACATTTACTTCCAAATTTCGGTGTGGAAATGCCAGGAACTCGAGGTTTAGTTTAGTAGTCCAATTGAACCGCAGAACTCTGGACACAGTTAATCACACTTTATCCAGCTGTAAATGGGGCAAAGAAACTATTTTAGTAAGTACAAGTGATGTGCCACAACATATATACGTCGTATATGCACATTTCTTAGTGCCTTTATAGATATTATATTGACCGTTCATTGGAATAAAAACATCAGGCTATCTAGATAGCATTATGCTTTAATACGCAAAGCGCTTAAGTAGCAAAAAGACTAGATCCCACTACACCCAGATCTTAAATTTCCCACGTTGTAAATCACCTAATTCCCATTAACTATTTCATTTCCCTTTCCTCTATTGTGCATAAATAACGTCACACTCAATGGCTTCACAGTGTTGTGGGTCCAGAGTCATACACAAAGACAAACATACACCCAGACCCGAACAAACATTTGTATTTTAACAAATGTATCTCCGACCTAAAATCGAACCCGATTTTGCACAGCAGTCACCACCGACTACGCCAATCGGCAGTGTTTATTTCCATAAAGCCAGAATTATTCCCAGAAGGCTAACAGTCCACCTCACAGGTAAGTAGATTCTGTCGCTTATAGACATTCTCGATTGATGTTGATACATGACAACATCAGTCGAGAATGACACACGTTGGCACGTTCCGGATATAGATATAGGAATGGATTTGTAGAAAGGGTTAGGAAAATAAGGAGGAATAATTAAGAATGGGATGAGAATAGGCTGTGGCTCTGGAGCACTATCGAAACACGTACGTACATCTTCATTTGAAGGTTTCTACATTTGAAGGTCTTCTGTGAAGCTGTGGAATGTAGCGTGCACTCCCCTTCCAATAAAAAAAATATACTGTGAACACGGAGCTACTATGTAGCACACTGGAATATCACCAGTAAATCCGTACGACCAAGATTGTAAACAATAGTTTAAAATTGAAATAACCGACTCTGTTGTTTTAAACTATGCCCGGAGAAGTTTAGTGGTTTGTTTACTGGCGGCATTGCCGTTGGTTTGGTCGGGTGGGTACCTGGTATAGGTTTGTAATACATATAAATAATGGAGACATTGGTATTTGCCGGGAAGCTACGATAAAAATCACAGTGGCATTGGCCGATGATACCGGAGACCACGACTTCCAACTGTCGAAAAAATATCACTACATCTCCAATAAGTAATTGTAGCGTATACAGTGAGTACCATGAAGAGCAGAAATTAATTAATATGGAACTAAATTTTTTGTGTCCCTAGCAACACTACGAAGTGTCAAACTGTCGGTACAGGGAGAGTGCATGCTGCATTCCCACAGCCGCTGGGCGCATTCGACTGGCCACGTTACCTCTCTCATATTCATAAGATGTTTGTTTTTTTAAGGAATTTATATTGTTATTTCTTCATTAGAATATATATTTCCGCATGTACAAGGGGCACATTACCAAACGGTTATTCTAAAAAGAACAGTGCCTGAGTTGCAGTATCTGCCCAAGTGACCCCACTCTCACAGAAGACTACCTTGAAATGTACTGCATTTCCCACTTTATCGTATTTCCCCAATGTACGTACGTACGTGTTTCGGTAGTGAATGAGATATGCCAGAGCCCATTTCCATCCCATCCTATCCCTCTCCATTTTCCCAATCCATTCCTTAATCTGCAAAGGTAGGCAGCGCATCCGGCGCGTGGCAACTTTTGTCATTCTGGACTAATGGTGGCATGTATCCCGGATGTCTATGGCCGACAGTATACACTTACCATCAGGTGCGCTGTATGCTCGTCTGCCGCCGTTTTACTATAAAAAAAAAACTCACGTCATCATTGGCCACCGTGGTCACGTTTTGTGACGTTTTCACTATTTTTCTTTGGTTACGGAGTAATATTACAGTTTAATTTATTCGTCATGAGTAAAACTTTTCGTGGTGGTACTCGTGCAAAGTTTGTGGTAGAGGTAGAGGTGGTAGAGGAGTTTCGAGCCAGCAAACAGTTGACAGGTAAATAAACGGGTAAATAAACTTTATTAAACGAACAGGGGATATGACAGGTATTTAATAAATGTAATTTAATTACGTAACGATTAAGATTAATACCTACGTAAAACAGATGGACACCTATAATTTTGGCCGTTCTAATATTTCGGATTCGACATATGACGACATATGTTTTCTTGGAAGCGTTGCGACTATGACAATTAATATTTCACATCGGTGGATTATATGGTTCGTCATATGTCAAATCCGACCAAATTATAAGTATACGGACGATAATTTTTCAAGTGCTGTGCAAAAAGAACGTTCCATTCTGATTTCATTACATTCAGTGTAGCCGACTAGATCAATTATGGATATTTTTGGCGCTAAAGATGGTAATTTATCACCCGCGGGGGATATCGAACAACTTTCTTAATATGTATGTAAAATTATGTAAAAATAACTTTAATTTTCCAGCTAAAACTAATGTCACCGTAATGCAAAGAGGATTTTGGAGTCTAAATAAAAGTCTTATTATACCTGGGATTTTAACCTTAATTTTTCATGTTGTAGGCGACTATCGATTTGGGAATACATACTAGATATACCTATTATACAAGCACTCTAGGGCAGGCACGTTACAGTCTAATAGTGTTCTATGTTCCAGTAGCTCTCGAATTCTTTAATTAATATGTGTTTTGAAAATGGAACATTCTTATTGTAAACGGCCGAAAGTAATACACATCGTAACGGCACACGACAGACTACAAAACCGAAGCTATCCGATCATAGTCGATGTGTATTACTTTCGGCCGTTTACTGTACGTAGTAGTTTAGTTTCAAATTTGACTTTTTAATGAACCCCTCCCGCCTCCACCCCCGAAGCTGCCAACCAAGTTTCTTTGATAAGGATGTATGATGTATCATCTAGTTTACTTCCATATCGATGTAGGCAACCAATGTAAATCTTCTTTTAAGAAACATTACTTGAAAAGGAAGACTGGAGAAATATTATGGACGTCGTTCAAACCCACCAACGAACATAAAAATATAATAGTGACAATGAATTTGTAATGATCTGTTTTATAAGCAATTGTAAATGCTAAAGGATGATTTTTTTTATTAAACAAATATGACATTTTTTAGACACCAATGAAAGATAAGAATAGAAATGCGGTTTATATGATGGTGCCAATGGGCCAATGCATCAGATTTAGTTAGTACTAAAATATGCATATTTCTTAAACGCATAAACACAATGTCGTTTAGTTTGATCGCTACCGAAAATATTGAAAAATCCGTGCTAAAAAGTTATAATATACTAGCTATGCCCGCGACTTCGTACGCGTGGAATTTTAGATTTCAAATTCTAAATTGGGATATCTTTTCTTCCCGTCAGCCGATTTTGATGAAAAAAAGCCTATTCAAAGCGCCAAGCTGTGCTAAATTAACCTATGGAAACCCCGTGAAAATCCGTTTAGTAGTTTTGGAGACTAGCGTGTTTTAACAGACAAACAGACAGACAATAATTTTCAAAATCGTCTTTTTCTATTCTGATACTCTTCCTTCATCGCCTGCAATCAGTTTTTGGTAAATATATTCAATGAAAAGACACGCTGGTTCTACAGTTTTATTATATGTATAGAAGATCGTTTTCCAACCGGTTCTCATTACAATCTCAGACCTTCAGCAAACGATCACATTTACTTCGTGTTAAGTCAAGCGTGACTTGTTCCAAAAACTTGATACCTGAAGGTTTAATACTGAAAGCCCCCGGGGTCCGCTGCCCTCCCTCAAAGGGTCCCAGCCCTCACATTAAAAAGGACCAGCCAAAATTATTCCAACCCTTGCCGAATTATTAAATATTCTCCGAGTACTTATGGCCAAAGTATTTTTAATATCGCGGGTTTTTCTCCCAACAAGAGCCTTT
The DNA here is from genome assembly GCA_943735995.1 of Sesia bembeciformis. Classification (NCBI taxonomy): domain Eukaryota; kingdom Metazoa; phylum Arthropoda; class Insecta; order Lepidoptera; family Sesiidae; genus Sesia; species Sesia bembeciformis. Next base: position 502,745 of record OX031038.1, read on the forward strand.
GCATATTTTTATTAAATTAAGGATACTCTGTAGGTAAAGCTGTAATAATGTCCAACGTGTATATTCGGTTTCTCTATAAATATTAGAAGTGTCACTGTTTATTGAAGTATTTTTTAAAAAAATTGCTTCTATCTTGTTATTAAATCAGAAAATGTGTTGGGAGAGATAGGAGATAATTATAACGGGATGAGTTTCTCATACACCCTGCACTTCTTCTTGGATGGGATGAATTTAATTTTCGGCCACGCGGGTTTTATTAACGATATTTTAACTGAACTGGTGATCATTTTATATACCATACCATCAGCCTGTGTCTCTCCACTGCTGGATGTAGGTCTCTCCCAAGGACCGCCATCACACGCTACTTTCTTCGAGTCGTCAGTTCACCTGGTCGGAGGGCGTCCCAGGAAATAATTAAATGAGCAGCAGAAAATACTGAATGGACAACAAATCGATAAGTTTAAGCAGGTTTAAAGCTGGGTTAAGTTTAGTTTAGGTGACAATAAAGACAAAGGAGGCCCGCGAAGCGCGTCGACTATTTTATGGCGTACTTAGTTTTTATTTCAGTTATTCAAAAATAGTTTGTTTTAGTGGCACGGGCCAGGATGCGAACTCATGACCTCACGAATACGCATCCGGGATAACCTAAGGTTATTACTGCACTTTTATATACGCTCAACTTAACGTATTTGAAGCTGACTCATCCCACCCAAAATATTGAAATATAGATGTCCCATATAGATCGTTTGTTTACGATTGTGTGATTAAAAACATCGTTTATTTGGTATTTCAAGTGTTGTTTTTTTTTAAATATTCTGGGCGCGGGTGGTTTCATCTTAATCCAATCCAATTACGAAAAGGTTTGTTTGATGATGGAATCAGGCTCTGTACAGTTTGTTTATATTTGTACACGCAAAAGTTGCGTGTGTATGCTACCCGATGAGTAAAAACGATAATTTAGAACATATGTCCTGCCAACATCACGCATCCCGGTGCCCAAAAAAGAACTGGCGCAGTTAAGTTTGTTCATATTTCGTTACTATGAATTACCGTTTGCTTACCTTCCTATGTCTCCACAAAAATGTTTAAAGTTGTTCGTGTAGCCGTTTTCAAATCTAGTGAACTACTTTGAAATTCTAGCAAAAACTAATAGACGAAGAAATTCAATGTACTACAATGTACAATGTATATCCATACCATAATATATTTGAAACACCACAGAGCTTACCGTGAAACAAATCGCAATAAATATCGCATTTAACTTTAAATCTAATTGATAACTAAAAAAATTTTTGAGACATACGAAGGTAAATAAACCGTAATTCTTGCTACAAAATACAAACAAACTTAACTGCACCAGCTTTATAAGTCAAACAAACGTTTATCGGGTCTGGTATAAACAATTAGGGTCGGGATACGGGATATCGGCCGCACCCATGTATGAAATTATCGTTTTTACTCATCGGGGTAACAAACAAACATCATTTTTGCGTGTATAAATGTGAACAAGTTTGGGATTAGGCTCTGTACAGTTGTACCATCCCATCATCAAACAAACCTTTCCGAAATTGGGTTGGGTTAAGATGAAACCACCCGCGCCTAGAATATTAAAAAAAAAATTAACACTTGAAATGCGAAACAAACGATGTTTTTAATCAAACGATCGTAATAAAACGGTAAGCAAACGATCTATCTATCAGGTTCACATACGTCAGGATTGGTCAGGTTCATATACGTCTCAACTTAATACAATTGCATGGATGAAAAAAAAAATGCAAAGAATTCTTATTTACTTTCACTAAAATGACCACTAAATAGAAATTCATGAGTACTTTTTTCACGATGAATGAGATAAAAAAGTCTGGATGATTCGGCGAGTTCACGATTAGGTGCCCTCTACACAGAACATCCAAAAAACAGAAAGAAATCTCGTTATTAATACTCGAACCGTTTCATTAAAACATTTGTTCAGTAGGTAGAGGATCTTAAGGATAGCTGCTCTACGGACTTATTAAGATGTTTTTTTTTTATTTGTTTAAGATTACGTGTCATGATTATGCGTTACAGCGGACAATGCGTCAAATGTTTTGCCGAGTGCAGTAGGCAGCCACGTCAAAGAGAAGACGTTGGATAACAAAGAAATTATTAAAAAAATCGTAGAGAATTGTAAGATATTGTAGATTTTTTTTCTAAGGTTAAATAGCCCGGCGGATTATTAAAGAATTTAAAAGTAAGGTGTACAAGTAGGAGACAATCCTCGGAAAAATATTATTAGAGCAATGCATCGAAATACGGTGAAGTATGCATCGAATTTACAAAAAGATTCTATACTGGTCTCCCCCCAAACTGTGGCTTTTTGCCCTTCATTTAATTAAAAAGAAGTTAAACGAACCGAGGGCTTCCTCCAATGAAAATCAATTTGAAACTTTGAAGGCTTTGCGTAAAAATATTTGGAAATAAAATGTTTGAATAGAGATGAGTGGATTTAAATTTATTAGGTACCAATTCGGAGAAATTTATTGGCGTCGAAGAAACAAAATTATTTTCGCCAGCAAGACATTAAAACTGTATCTGATCGTGATTTATGATATTATCAATAATATCAATAGTAAATTGTACTATTTTTTCGAAAGCGGGGGGGGGGGTTGTGTGATTGCATGTTGCAATCTCAAAGTCGTTAAGCCTGTGGACACGCTTAGCGAGTTCACCCTTGTCGAGTTACCCCTATTTTGCAGAAGACTGCCGTAAAATTTACTACGTAATCATACACACGGTATGAACACTTTCAAGGGACCTCACGTGACCACAATTACTTTCGAGTTACAGGTGGACTGAATGCTCGTCTGCCGCCTTCGTCCATTAAAAAAAATATGTATGTAACTAGGTTATACGACGGATTGGATTCATTGGCTGAAATACAACAGCTAAAGTTAATGTTAAGTTTTATATGTTTATACAACAGCTAGATTTTTATCTACATTGAAATCCACGTGTCTATGGTAGGCATAGATTGTTTTACTAGCCTAGAATACATTTCTGAACCCTGTACAACGTTCGCATACAAAGCAGTGTGTACCAATTCAGTGGACGGCGTGGATAGGAGCAATTGTACTAGTTAATAGTTTGACGTTACTCACACAATACTCTGCGTGTTGAGACTAAGGCTTGAAGTGTTGAACTAAGACTAGACTTTCAACAAAACTGTACAATAATTGAATTACATCAAGTCCTTTAGGAGCATTTTGCTCAAAAGCAGATCGTCCGAAATGCATTTTAGACAATGTTAATAAATTCAGTGTCCTTCTTTCTCGTTTCCATAAAATTATACAAGGCCGAGATAACAGTAGGCCACGCATAATATATTTATGAGGGGGAGAGTGCACGCTGCAATCCAACAGCCGCTGGGCGCACTCGACCGACTACGTTACCACTCTCTCACAGAAGATTACTTTGAAATGTACTGCATTTCCCACTTTATCTTATTTCCCCAATGTACGTACGTGTTTCGGTAGTGTGTGAGATGTGCCAGAGCCCATTCCCATCCTATCCCTCCCCATCTTTTTTCCTCAATCTTTTTTCCAAATCCATTCCTATATCTCCAAAGGTAGACAGCCCATCCGGGGGCGTGCCAACGTTTGTCATTATGGACTAATGTTGGCATGTATCGCGGATGTCTATGGGCTACAGTATCCACTTACTATCAGGTGGACACTGTATGCTCGTCTGCCGCATTCGTCCATAAAAAAAATATATTCAATATGCATAATGCTCAAGATACTGCAAATTGCGAAAATACTCCATTAACCAAAGTTTTTCCATTAATCATTAGGCATATTTAGAACGATTTGCTTTTTAGACGAATTGCTTTTTGGGCGATATCCTCCTAAAGGCACAAGGAATCGCGGCTTACATCCAAACTATAATTGTAATTTTACGCAATAAAATTGACGGCCCACATTCATCAATTTTTTCGAGTGAGCAATGTGTCCGACAAATATTTAGCTGCCACCGTCGCGTTACTACTTGCGATTAAACGTAAAACATGAAAGCGTCGAAAGATTGTCCTAAGAACGGTGGAGTATACAAAAAAAAAGGCCTGTCTTTAAGAGCTGAGGAAAGTGATTTCAAACATTATTATTTAAGAATGGCTGTTGTAAAATTGTTATTATAAAGTATTGTGCAATTATTATCTATATATATAAAAGAAAGTCGTGTTAGTTACACTATTTATAACTCAAGAACGGCTGTACCGATTTGGCTGAAAATTGGTGGGGAGGTAGCTTAGAACCAGGAGACGGACATAGGATACTTTTTATACCGTTTGACCGCGTTCCCGTGTGACGTGACATAAAACGTCGTCACTATAAAACGTGGTATAACAAAAACGCATCTGACTTGGAATAACAAAACGCAAATGACAGCTAAACGTAATTTTGTCTATGGTTAAGTATGGTTGAAAATTTGATAATTATTATATCAGTAATAATCAGTAATTTGTATTCTCTTTGAATCATCATTAACAATGACCACTTTTACACCGTTAAATTGGTTGGTACGCGTATCAAGCTGGTGCGCACTAAACGTTTGATACGTCTCTGTTTACATCGACCAACTTTGAAACAGGATCAAGAGTATCAGACCAAAATAATCCACTAGCGTTTATACCGTGCGTACCAAACGATTTAGTACGAATATAGTATTTAGTCCGCGTATCAAGTGCTCGGTGTAAACTAGGCCAATGCCGCGACCAAGACGATCGAATCTTTCCCGACAAAGCCGTAACGCAAGAAGGATACGAAACATTGCGAATGAAAGGACTGAAGAAGAACAAGAAATTGCCCGTGAAGAGCGCCGCGTTAGTATGGCTCGACTTCGTGCTTCTCAATCAGAAGAGCAAAGTGAGGCAGCCCGTGAAACGGCTCGGTTGGCAATGCGAAATCGTCGAGCAAACAACAGATATCAACAAGTAGATAATTTTAGACGCACAAGAAGAGATTTATCAAGTGCTGATTTGAATAGAGCAGCGTTTCGATACGATTGCAGTACTGATTACTGCTTGCATCCTAGCGTTTGCATTGGGGCAATGGACGTTGTTTGCGAGTATTGTAGTTTTCCGGAGAAACGCCCGGATTGTGCTGCCTTAGTGGGAAAGTGAAATTGCCATTATTGACTCCGCCACCTGAGCCATTGCATTCATTGCTTTGTGGAGAAACACCCGAATCACGTCATTTTCTTGCAAACACTCAAAAATACAATGGTTGTTTCCAAATGACCTCATTTGAGGCAGACATTATCGAAGAACGAGGATTTAATCCGACATTCAAGGTATTTATTTATTTATTGTACTTACACACAATATAGTAGAAGAATAATTACTATACTTATTTGTACGTATTATGTTTGCTAATTCTAAAAGAAGTGTTTATAAATCAGTAATACTGTCTTTGCTTTTTATTTTTTAGATACAAGGACAGATTCACCATCGAATTGGATCATTGCAACCTCTCCAAGATGCACATCATAAATTTTTACAAATATACTTCATGGGCAACATGGAAGAACAACTTGATCGACGTCAGGAGATCAATGCAGCAATGAAAAGGGCAATTCTTCAAGATTTGCAGCAACTACTTCATGAACATCATGCGTTGGTCAGGCTGTTCAAGAGTGCTTTGGAGCGCATGCTTCCCGGACAAACATCAAGTGATCGACACGACATCACAGCACGTGTATTCAGGCGAAAAATGCGGTCCCTGATGAACTACATTGTTAAACAACGCGTGTTTGGAGATACTCGATGCTGGATGTATTCAATCGAATGGCAAAAACGAGGCCTGCCGCACGCACACATTCTTATTTGGTTAGTGGAAAGAATTCAACCAGACCAAATAGATGATATCATATGTGCCGAGATTCCCGATCACGAGGCCGATCCAGACCTACATAATGTTGTAATTACAAATATGATTCATGGACCGTGTAGCGCCATCAATCCCCAATCACCTTGCATGGTTGACGGAAAGTGTTCCAAACGATATCCACGGAAATTAACGGCGGAGACCGTCACTGGCAACGATGGTTATCCACTGTATCGGCGTCGATCACCAGATGATAACGGTCGAACTATCACAACAAAAGTGAAAAGAATGAATTTCGTTGTCGACAACAGTTGGATTGTTCCATATTCGCCACTTATTTCCAAAACGTTCAAGACACATTGCAACGTTGAGTATTGCAATTCAGTAAAATACATAAAATACATTTGCAAATATGTCACGAAAGGCAGCGATATGGCGGTTTTTGGCATCCAATCCTCCAATACCAACGATGAAATTGCGCGCTATCAAGTTGGTCGTTATGTGAACTGTAATGAAGCGATTTGGCGTATATTCGCATTCCCTATTCACGAACGTCATCCTACTGTTGTGCATTTGGCGGTGCATCTGGAAAATGGTCAACGAGTATATTTCACGGCTTCAAATGTTATTCAACGTGCTGAAACACCTCCAGCGTCTACATTGACCAGTTTCTTTGCGATCTGCCAAAGCGATCCGTTTGCACGAACTTTGCTTTACTCGGAGATGCCACGTTATTACACTTGGAATGCTTCATCGAAGAATTTTCAACGACGGAAGCAGAGCGATGCGGTACCTGGTTATCCGGATGTGCGTTCTACTGATGCTCTTGGTCGTATGTATACAGTTCATCCAAAGAATGATGAATGCTTCTATTTGCGGTTGTTGCTGGTAAATGTGCGTGGGCCGACGTCATTTGAGACACTACGGACTGTTAATTGTACGGACTGTATTACGGACTGTATTACGGACTGTATTCCCAACATATCGTGCTGCATGTGAATAACTCAATTTACTAGAAAATGATACCCATTGGGATACGACAATCGTTGAAGCCATTACGTCTGCATCTCCAAGTCAGATACGCACATTATTTGCTATCATCATTTCGACATGCTTTCCATCGAACCCATCTAACCTGTGGCACAAATACAAGGATAATATGTCAGAAGATATTTTACATAAAATTCGTGTCAGTTCCAGAAATGACGATCTTGAGATGAATGAGGAGATACATAATCGGGCTTTACTCTTGATCGAGGACATGTGTTACCTCATGTGCGGTAGTTTATTAGTCAGGTTAGGAATGCCAGCGCCAAATCGTGAAATGAATGACGCATTTAATCGAGAATTGGAGCGGGAACGTGAATATGATCACCAGGAATTAGATTTAGTAGTTCAAACGAATGTACCCCTGTTAAATCCACAACAAAAGGAAGTTTATGATACATTAATTAATGAAGGCAATTGATGATGGAAATGGTGGTTTATATTTCCTGGATGCCCCTGGTGGAACTGGTAAGACATTCCTCATGTCAGTAGTTTTAGCCACTGTTCGTGCGAGATCCAACATTGCGGTTGCAGTTGCTTCTTCTGGAATAGCAGCCACATTGTTAGAAGGATGCCGTACGGCTCATTCAGCATTAAAATTGCCGTTAAATTTTCAAACTATTGAAGAACCAACATGTAATATTGCAAAAAACTCAGCAATGGCCAAAGTTTTATCAGCATCGAAAATCATCATCTGGGACGAATGCACAATGGCGCATAAACGTGCATTAGAAGCACTTAACCGAACATTGAAAGATCTACGCAATGACTCGAGATGTTTTGGAGGAGCAATTATGATCGAGTTTTGGAGGTACGAATCGAGCGGATTGATTTCATTTCCTCATAATTTCTGTAACTTTGTCTCATCGAAAGACGAACTTATCAACAAAGTATTCCCAAACATCATTACTAACTACAAAAATAATGAATGTTTGAATGAGCGAGCAATTTTAGCGGCTAAGAATAAAGATGTAGATGACCTAAACTACATAATTCAGAATGAGATCATTGGAACAATGCATTCATTCAAATCTATTGACTGTGTAACAAATGAAGATGAAGCCACCAACTATCCAATTGAATTTTTAAACTCCTTGGATGTGCCTGGCTTACCACCGCACAATTTACGCCTAATGGTTGGCTCCGTAGTAATCATGCTTCGAAACATAAACCAACCGAAACTGTGCAACGGTACGCGTTTGGTGATAAGTAAATTGATGAACAATGTGATTTATGCGACGATACTCAAAGGAAAATTCGAAGGTGAGGAAGTTCTCATTCCGAGGATCCCGATGATCCCAACGGATATTCCGTTTGAGTTTAAAAGACTTCAATTTCCGATCCGTCTTGCATTCGCCATGACCATTAACAAATCACAAGGTCAATCCTTGAAAGTTTGTGGTTTGAATCTGGAATATCCATGTTTTTCCCATGGTCAATTATATGTGGCATGTTCACGGGTCGGAAGACCATCTGCGTTGTTTGTTCTTGCGCGTGATAATAAAACAAAAAATGTCGTGTATCACAAGGTACTTAACTGAAGAATGCAACCTATGCACCAAAATACATGAACAATAAAGAATCATTAAAATACTTATTTTTTTTATTTGTATTTCTTAATAAAAAATTGAACTTAATAAAATCACAAATTTTGCTTATTTATTGCCTCTAAGGCGGAACAGAGTTCGCCGGGTCAGCTAGTATAAAAATAATAATTAATATATTGGTGCTGTGTAGTGTCGGCCGGTTATAGAATACCATCACCCGATCTCTTGCCGTGGGTGTAGTGAAAGGCGAATAAAGGAATACCAAAACCGCTACCACAAGCCCTGAGGAACTACACATCTAGACTTGTTTTTTTTTTTTATATACTAGTGGGCGGACGAGCAAGCGGTCCCACGTGATGGTAAGTGTTACCGCCGCCCATGGACACCTGCAACACCAGGGGTTATGCGGGCGCGCCGCCGACCTTACAAAATCCTATTCACAGCTCTCTTGAAGAACTCTATATCGTAGCTTAATGGAAAGACTTCTTGAGGCAGTTCTTTCCACAGCCTACGGGTTCGCGGTATAAAGTAATTTTTGGACCGAACAGTGCGCGACACCTCCGTATCGAGGGAATGCGGATGGACCGCACTTCTGTTTGGGGTAGCGTGGCGTTTTGAGCCCTTACATTCCTGTTAATCAAGATAATGTGGAATTAACTTTGAACTATTTTTTAAACTTTAAACATTTGTTCGATCATTGCGAAAGTTTACACTCCTTAACGATCAAAAACATTGTGCAATCCGAAAACTTGCACAGTACAAGTGATCGTTTCGGTGCCTCTAAGGCTTGCCAGGAACCCGCCATTATGAACGATGCCTCGATAAAGCGCCTCACGTCCGACTGACGGGCAATCGATACCGCACAATGACTCGATTGTCAGAATCGTACGGATAATCGAGAAATCGAGACCCCGCTTTTGTACGCGGTGGGAACTCGTTAGAGGCGGCTTTATTCTCTCCATTCTGCACCAAATCTTATTTGAGGCCTTTTTTTTTGGCGTAAGTCTGGTTTTGATTGACAGTAAGCCGCTCAATAATGGCTACACTATCGATCTTGATAGACGTTTAAAATGATGTGGATTGGGGCTTGAAGAAAATGATGGCATTTATTTAAACCCACTTCTTATCTTCGTATTCAAAAAAGGAGAATTTCTTCAAAATTATTTTTTACTTGAAAGTCTTTTCAAGGTTTTAAGGACAAAAGTACAGACATAGCTCATTGAAACAGCATGAAATGGCAAAGGACCCTTTGCTAATCTGAAGTGGAAAAGGGCAGGTCATATTTGTTGCAGGACCGATAGCGGTTGGGTAGACTTAGACCGAGGACTTGAAGAGGTTCGTCGGTGGTGGTTGTACACAAGGGTCACGACATCTAGTGACACTGCCTGGGAAATAACTTTCAAATGATTTTAATGTGCCTGTGGGTAGAACTAATGTATGTAAAGATTAAATATAAACCAAAGTAAGAAATTTAGATTTAAAAAAGAGATATTAAACACTACGAAAAGTTACAGTTTTGTTACAGTCAAATCATTAATGTGAGTAAAATATTTCTTTTTTTAATAACGATATTCTATATTATAATTGTTGTGTACACCTGTAATAAGTACTCATACAAATTCCAATAAGAATAGTCTTGAGACTGTTTGGCGGGAACTCGTGGAGTGAATTTTGGTTTTTTTGATTAAAAAAATGTGTATAGTGCGTTTTGTGGTTTAATAGTGATAGTTTGTTAAACTTCAAAGTGTTTTTTATGGCTAATGTTTGGGACAATCAAATGAAAGCATAGGACTCCTCTTCTGTCCTCTTCTGTCCTTATTAAACCTACTATCACTTTACTGAGCGACTCCAGACTTACTTCGACATTGACAGGATACGTTTCGAACTTTGAAATTGTTAATTACGAAGAAGAAAACACTGGCAGAATGTGATAATTGCACCATTGCCATATATGGAAAAAAAAAATAGTCATATTAAAATATTGGTATAAGTATATGTTGGTGGACCTTATATAATTAAATAACTAAATTAAAAGAAATAATTCAAATTACTTAGATAGATTTATTATTTCACACACCCAAGTGGTCGAGTAACACGGTTATTTCTTATGCTAAAAGTCATTAAAACATAGTATATTAGCAAATGAATAAAATAATGCAAATAAATTAAAAAAAACAAAAAAAAAATACAATTCCACTTACAATAACAATTACAAAACAAAAAAGTAACAATTCCAATTCCAACCTACAATTCCATAAAGCCAAAAATCTTATTTTTAAGACGCCGTTCGAGCGTGTGTACAGAAAAGTGATATAGGGCGACGTGTGGATGACGCTTCTTTGTGTTCCCGAAGACAATCGGTTCGAGATTGGATCCGGATTGTACCGAAACACGATATACTCGTACAAGACTATCCAATCTTAGACTATACGAATAGAGACATGGATACATGAATACAGCAGTAGAGAAACTTTTAAAAAAATAACCGAAATATACTCCACGCATAAATAGGTGCAAACATTTAATATCACGTTAAACAGATAGTCTACAGGTATATATTATCGACTCGCATTCGTGAGGTCGTGAGTTCAAATCCTCGCCTCGTGCCCCCGAGTTTCTTTTTTTTTATTGACGAAGGCGGCTTACGTGCATACAGTCCACCTGATGGTAAGTGGATACTGTCGCCTATAGACATCCGCGATACATGCCAACATTAGTCCAGAATAACAAACGTTAGCACGACCCCGGATGCGCTGCCTACCTTTGGAGATATAGGAATGGATTTGGAGAAAGGGTTGGGAAAATGAGAAGGGATAGAATGGGAATGGACTCTGGTACATCTCACTCACTACCGAAACACATACGTATAATATAGTAAAGTGGGAAATGCAGTACATTTCAAGGTAGTCTTCTGTGAGTAGTCTTCAAGGTAATTCTACTTAAGAGGGGAGTCTTGTCCATACATTTCCCTTCCATTGTCCATATTCCCCTGTTCTCTCCTTGAACTATGTCAATTATTTTTTCCCATGTGCATGGTAGTAAAAAAAAAATCAAACCTTAAGGAATGTTTTGATTTTTTTTTTGGTCCTTTTTGTTGCTACGAACCTTTAAAAATAAATTTATAAATCCCTTTAAAACGCTTATATAAAACAGCAAAACGTACCAACGTAGGAAACTATCTTTGTATACAAATTAAAAAAAAATCGGACATTTTTGGAGGAGGAAACGGGTGAATATGAAACATTTATTTTCTTATATTTATTACCTATAGGTTCTCTTAAAGCCTTTTTTTTGGAGGAGTTGCATCACTCGCTGACGAAACAGCAACAAATTGTAAAAATATCTATTTTAGAAATCCGCTTCCGCTTATCCTCCTCTCTTAAGTACGTATTTAAAAAAAATACTAGCTCTCATGTTCCATATAAGTAGTATTGTAGTATTGGCTTTAACGAAGTGCAGCAGGCAAGTCCTTACGGAGAAAGTGATAGATAGCAGACGAATCAAAGGATCATGAATCGTTTGACGTTTGATGTGTTTTTGGAGATTCAGTGACAAGGAGTTTGGACAATACTCCAAAGAGTATTGTTACAAGTTATCCATGTATTCCGTTCTAACACGAATGCATCCGCACCACTCATATTTTATTCATCACCGCTTTAACAGCAGCACATCGGCAAATTATGTCTTACTACGTTGACATAAAGTCTAAATTGGATCAAAGACGTTACATTCAGTGTGCTTCGTTTAAAACTATTGCAAATGTATTCACGAAGTTTTGTTTTTTATTCGAGATTTTTCCACGTCCAATTGAATGGTCCAGTTTTCTATTGATATTTTCGGCTTGTCCAGATGTATTCGTACAAGACGTGAAAAAGTGATTTTACAACGATTTAGAGATACTTTTCAGTTTCTGGTTCGTGGCATCTTTTCTCTAGTACAGTGGATGTGACGCTTGGTTTTATTCGCTTCATGACTTTTACTCTATCCAAATGTGATGGGACAAAATGTATGAATGTCCTCCCAACCCACCAAAAAATATAAAATTAGTGACAATGTACCAACATTCTATGTTTTTTTTTTTTGAAATGGCTATATTCCTGTGGTCCTAATGGCCTTTCAAGAGTCACCGGACATGTATGGTTTAGGGCGAGAAGGAAGGAAGGAATGGACCTCGGCTTAGGGCGTTGCTTTAGGAGGGTACCGCGGGATCGCTAGTCGGTAAAAAGCACAGTCTATGTCTCTCCACTGCTGGATATAGATCTCGCTGAAAGCTGGCACCACACTAGATTTTTTATTTTTGAGCTACCACCATCAAACTTTTACTCGCGTCGCTCCTCGTGGCTGGAGGGCATCCCGCTATGCGATTCCTGGTACATGGTCTCCATTCAAGTACTTATCTACCGTATCGGTTATCGGACCTGCAGCAAACATAACCTATCCACTGCTAATTCCATGGATATTAATCTTACCCCATTAAGCTGAGATTTAATACTAATTGTATCTAAAGTCGGGATCACATGTTGACATAATATAACCTCAAACCCACGTGACACATCTAATCTCGTAGAATCTGTTTTAAGCCTTGAAAACAGTTATTTAAAGTTAAATAAGGTGTAAAATAGAATTTGTAGTTCCTGTCGCAGGTGCTGAGGAGACTTGACGCTTGGTACGAGTAATAAAATGTATATCTTTATATATCCTGGCAAAACATCCTTCTCAGAGAAGCTCTTCTCAGCTCTCTGGCAATTATTATAAAACATCTTATTTTTTTTTATTTTACAAGTTTGTTTTACGTTTCAGTAGGTTCTTACCAACCGTGGTCACGAGCGGCACTTAGCTCATTGTTGCTTCACAGTTCAACTTAGCTACTGACTGCATTTCGAGCATTTGCTTCGCTTTTAAATATGTTTCCTACCTCTAATTTTCCTGTAATTTCTTCTTGTCTTGATTGTTTGCCTGTAAGTCATATCGACTGCCTCATATTCAAATACAGTCGAAAAAAAATAATTTACAAAACTATGTTAGCCACCAAACAATGCAAATACACCGATATTTAAATCTTTAGTATTTATAGAGATATGAATATCTCGAAAATGAGTATATGAGATAACTATAATATTTCAGGCAACAATCAATCAATCAAACATTTTTTTATTTTAACTTCCTCTGTTTTAACTTGGCTGGTTAAATGTTTTTGTGCTAGATTTTGATACGGAGCAGCCGATATGTTAAAGGTAGTCTTTGAAACATTAGGAGACTTATTTACGGTGCTAAACTAGGAAACGAATAAGTAAGGTAATCTATACTAATATAATAGAGTGCGAATTTTGTGAGTTTGTGTGTATGTGGAGGGTAATCTCCGGAACCACTGCACCTATTTGAAAAATTCTTTCACCATTTGAAAGGTACATTATTCCAGATAGACATGGACTATATATTATGTATATACTATGTATAGTATATAGTATATTATGTATATATATATATATATATTATGTGCAAAAAAATATTATGCGTTGCATGCCCGGCACAGCTAGTGTAAGATAAAGTGTAATTGCGTGTACAAGCGCCAGGATTGATGAATGTATTATAAGATATTTATTTTTAAAAGGTTCCATTGAAATGTGTTATTATAATATCTGTAGAAAATAATTGTTAGAATATATTTTTTGTTTCGTCAACATAAAAAATCGGGTTTCCGATGTTTTGGCTGTCGAGAGAAAAGGAGGGACGTCATGATGAGAAACGAGATTATAAAATAAGAAATGATGTGATTCTGGGGCAGACCGTTTTGTACCTAATTTTTATTAGAAGCTAGAATATACGAATTTAAAAGCGGAGTTCTGTACCACTGGATTCCTGCGATCTACAATAAGCACCTTAACAGACGACATTGTTATTATGTTAGAGTTGCTCTAGATTTGGAGCTGTATGCTAAGCTACAGCTGATAAATATAATTGCAGTGTATGGCAAAAAATTATCTCCGCTACCGCCTATTCTTTACGACCCACATAGTAAAGCTAGCGCTAAATTGTCAGGCGCAATGTTGCCGGCCTGCAACGTGTCAGATTAACCTGACGGACGTCTTTACGGGAACTGGAACTACGAAGAGTGAGGAAAGTGTTGTTTTCTGGATCCCAACTTTTCCTTGCCCGGGAATGTTAGACATTAAGTATTGACATATATGGATTTCTTGTTGCTTGGGGTGGGTGGATTACTACGATGGATGTCTTCAATTGAAGTCCTTTTGACACTAATCTACGAGTTCGGAAGTGAAGTTTAGAGTTTTCTGCGTATCTTAGTTAAGTTGCTGACAATTTTTAGGCAATTATTGAGTACTTCCTTTCTATTATTTCTATTGGTATCTTATATTTCGATCACCTTACAGTGACCAGCCCTGTTACCGTCCACTACTGGACACGGGCCTCCTCATGCACATTGAGGAATGTATGGCCCTAAAACACCTTGCCGGCCCAGCGGGTTGCCTATCTCCACTTTTTTAGAGGTGGTAAAATTCCTCGGCGCCGCTTTGTTATCTCTTAGCTGCCTTTTACGAAACCCATGAGAAGAGAGATGGGTAACTTTCAAATATCTAACAATATTAGAATTGAAATAATTTTTTTCTGTATTCATTTTTTGTGAGGTGCACCCAGATAGATAGGATAGATACACTTTATTGTACTTAGAAGTACAACCATGCCATTATTACAATTATGCTTTGTTCGGAAGCTTTTCCGCATACTGTTCGGTTAAAAAAACCATTTTCATACCGCGAACCCGTAGACTGTGGAACGAACTACCTCAAAAGGTCTTTTCATTACGCTACGACATGGGGGTTTTCAAGAGAGCTGCGAACAGAATTCTGCGCGGTCGGCAGCGCACCCGCATGCCGCCTGGTGTTGCAGGTGTCCATGGGCGGCGGTGACCACTTGCAATAATGTGGCCCTCCCGCTCATCCACCATCTCTTCAATATGAAAAAAAAACTTAATCCTCACACTACAGCTTAACCTCTTGTGTATAATGCAAATAAGTAGTGAGATATATATTTTATTCTTATTTTTCAGTTACTACCTAGTTACTTCTAACCTCTACTGCAGTCTAAAACGACAAATCCCCGGACAGGGATGGGCTCAGGTGAGCCGGTCTAGCCTGGGGATTACTCTGACGGCTGGACTGACTGCTTCAGTATTAACTGGACAAGGAGGTTCCTGTGCAAATACCGACGGACAAATACGTAATCTTTCTAGTTTAATGGGCGGTTTTCTTCGAACTCCAGTGTACAAACTTCATCTGTATTTATAGAAGCTATGTTCTAAATTTCCGTGAAGTTATTTAGTTCATCTAAAGAATTCTACGTAAACACTGTACGAGTAAGTATTACAAATATACGGTTGTGTGTTGCTTATAAGGAATTGTTTATTTATTATTGTTTATTATAAGGAACAATATTAATATAATACTTAAATATTAAAATCTATATAAATAAAAATGTAAACGTTCGTTTGTTCAAAATCTTAAATCTCCGAAAGTTCTTCACCGATTGTTTTCAAACTTTGACAAAACGTTGCATTCGAATACGCGTATATTTTTATATACCTATCACAGGGTAAAAATATGCTGTTTACCCAAAAACAGGTAAAAACAGGGTAAGCGCCATCTGTTGGGCAGCCACAGCAACGCGTGGCCGGGTACAGCTAGTTATAAATAAAATTATACTAATGCCTCTACACAAGAATAAAATTCACTGCTAAAAATAAAGCAAAGTATACGACATTTCTAGTATGAAGGTCAAAAATTCCCATATATACAAATTGGTACAATTAGGTCCTTGTGGCAAGGGTACCTAACAAGCTGGCGGCATTACCTCGCTGAATGGTCGGACTAATACTTTGTGCGAGGTAATTGCCGCCCACGGGGTCGTACGTGGTGTCAAAGGGACGCAGTGATAGGTCCTGAAATGATAAGCACTAGGACCCCGTGGACTCAGTATTTAGACACCGAAAGGAACAAAATTTGTATTTAGTGCCGAAACTCCGATATTTAGATTTCAATGTTATCATTTTACTGTGAGATATACAGTTTTGAGTATGATTTAATTGATCGGTATTTTAATCGAATTTTGATAAGCTTGAGGGGGAGAGTGCACGCTGCAATCCATCAGCTGCTGGGCGCGCTCGACTGGCCATGTTACCCTTCTCTCACAGCAGACTACCTTGAAATGTACTGCATTTCCCACTTTATCTTTTATTCCCTAATGTACGTGTGTGTTTCGGTAGTGAGTGAGATATGCTAGAGCCCATCCCTCCTATCCTATCCCTCCCCATTTTCCCAAATCAATTCCTATATCTCCAAAAGTATGCGCGGGGCGACTCCATATCCACTCCATTCGGGGCGTGCCATCGTTTGTCATTTTGGACTAATGTTGGCATGTATCGCGAGTGTCTATGGGCGACAGTATCCACTTACCATCAGGTGGACTGTATTCTCGTCTGCCGCCATAAAAAATTGTTTTCCATAAATTCCATAAAAAAAGCTATAATTATAGATTGACAAGTGAATGTTGATATTCAGCATTTCAAATATCCTGTGGGCGGAAACTTATTTAATTTCATTGCGTCGAATTTTTCCACAAATCCTCAACAGTATTTCATCATTACCTTTCTCACTCCCTCTCGTCATGATAAATGACATACATCAAGTTATCGGATCCCCAAATGTCTTGCAAGGGTTCCGTAACAATGGACCAGGGTTCCACGGCAAATTGTTAATCGGGGAGACAAATGGCGCGTGAAGATAATTACGCTTGTTCTCGGGGAAGGGGGGAGGGTGGGGGGTGGTAATGACTAGTCGAACAGTTCGCTTGATTTATCTCGCCTTTTAGCTAATTTGGGTGAGGTGTTGATCATTATAATAATTTAAGAAATAAAGTGAAGCCTTTGTTCTGTTTTTATGTCTGTATGTATGATTGTTTCTTTTTGTCCAGCCCTTTTAACGTCTACTGCTGGTCACGGGCGTCCTATTGCAAATTGTGTTATACATGAGAGATGTGAGGCCTTAAAACACCACGCTGGTCAAGCGGGTTGGCGAATTTACTCTTTTAGAGGTGGTATAGTTCCTCAGCACTTGTTACAGCGACTCAGTTATTAGTCGTCTTTTACAACTCCCGTGAGAAGAAATGGGGTTCAATAGCCACACGGCACATATATGTCGTAGTGATGATAAATTTTCTTTAAGTCACTTTGTATTTCATACGGATTTGGTATTACCTAAAGTTTAATTATATTTAATGTAAATAATAATATATTTTGAAATAATAAAAAGTAAAGTTTACAATGAAAACAATCCACGTGTAACTTATAAAATAAATAGGTGTAACATTTAAAACACAGAAACTTTTATCATTAGGATATTTTAATGTACAAACCTTCATAAATTCAGGTAGCAAATCGAACAGCGTCACCCAGACTTACCTGTAAAGAAAAGGTTTGAATTGAAATCATAGCAACCTAATATACTAATGCCTTGTGTATAAATAATGCCTGCTTGAAACGCAGTGACATGTAGGCACGAGGATAAGTCACTCTGCTACCGATAGATGCATTTGACAACTATAGCACTACGTGGTCACTGCGTGACCACGATGATTTAAGTGATACTATTTAGAACTACTTTTGCGAGTTAGGATAAACATGATGGCATAAGGCTTTATCGCCACCTCCTTATAAAGTAAGAACTGTTAACAATCTGATAGATAAATTATGTGACAATTAAATCTAGATACTGACTCCTGATAAAGTATTCGGGCCAGGGGTGGAATAATTCAGTTCTCAGTCTAACAAAGGCGTTTTATGTCCAAATTTAGATTTTGGCATTATTTAATTTTGTAAAATTATTTCTTAGTCTGTAAAAAATAATAAGAATAAAAATCTCACTTTACAGAAAGTAATAATGATTAGGATTTCATTATGTTTTATTTATATCTATACTAATATAATAAAGAGGTAAAATTGTGTGTTTGTAGGTATGTTGGGGGTAATCTCTAGAGCTACTGAACCGATTTCAAAAATTCTTTCACAAATAGAAAGCTACATTATCAGTGTCTAATATAGGCTATATTTTATTTTGAAAATTTCAAAAGAAAAAAAAAAACTTATACCCCGAAGCGAAGCAAGGGCAGGGCGGGTCGCTAGTTTTATTATATTGTGCGATATAGGGGTTTGAACTCACGATCTCATGAGGTCTCATGAGTGGGAGTCGATAACAGATACGATTAGACTATCACCGACCGATAGCTGATATCACGTATCTAGTATCAGTAAAACACAATTTTTATCAAAAACTATTCTTTCTTTATAAGTCTTCATATTAAACTCAAATAAATATAATACACACACAATTCTCATGAACACAAAGCGAGATAAAATATGTTACACGCGTATGTCTCGCTACGAAACAATAACTGACATCATTTTCTTGAACATTTTCATCATTTTCGCTATTTCTAAGGATTTATTTAGTTTTCCCGCGAACAAATCAAATTTACTTCGCGACGGCACACAAAGAGGTGAAGCTACAAACGCCGTTATTACGATATTTGTTGTCTTGGGGCGATGTTTTTATTAATTTTTTCTTTTTTAATAAAAACAGTTTGTAATTACAACAAATATAGAGTAAAATTAACAGTAAGCAGACCTTTTATCGTGCACGGCTGGATGTGGACCTTCTCATGCACATTGTAAGTAAGCAGGTAAGTAAGTATGTAAGTAATTAAGTAAGTACACTTTATTGCACATCAAAAAATACAGTAGTGACTCCAAAATTAAATAAATAGCTGCAAAAAAGGTAGGCCTTAGCCATATCCTCTAGGCAACCCTTGGGCGGGAGGTGCACATATTATAATTACTAGAAACAAATATACTATATGTACCAATACATACCAATACATGCTATATATATACCAATACATGCTATATATACCAATATAACAACAAATAAGTCGTTTTATGCATGATTATTGTATGGTTTCAAAAAGCCACTCTGGCCAAGCGGGTTGGCGAGTCCACTTCTTTAAATGTGGTGTAATTCCTCAAGGCTTGTGGTAGTGGCTTTAATATCCTTTAGTCGCCTTTCACGACACCCACGGGAAGATCTGGGGTAGTGCTAAAACCGGCCGATAATACACGGCCATTATAATCAGTACCCAATCCATATATTATTACGTCAATTCATATTTGAATTCCATAACTAAACTCCTTATTAAATGCTTCGTCTTCCTACAACTAGTGCATTGAATATCGGACGGGAGGGGTAATCTTGAGCACAGTACCAGAGATACCAGTATCACATAAATTAATTTTAATCCGACTTTTATTTATCAACAGTGAAAGTGATTAATAAGGATGGGCTGATTAAATACATTTTAATTGATTCTCTTCAGTTAGTGCTAAAATCAATTGAATTAGTAGGCTATTGAAGTCAAAACCTAAGTTTACATACACTCACTTGAGTCTAACGCGATAGTTAATTGTATACGTAAGTTCATTGCCTACAATAATTATCTATTTTGCATTGTATAAATAGTAAAAATCGTTATTGGCAATAATTTTAATTTACATGTATAGTAAGTTCAAATTATTTGTTTTGCTGTAGATTTTTGTTCATAATAAAATAATAAAGTCGGTGAGAAGCGCCCACTCATGTGCCGATACCTGGTAAAAGTGTTGGCTGAAGGCCGGTGTGTGTTTACAGTGTAGCGAAGGTGACGTCCTCGTCTCCGCCGGCGGGGAGAATTATTATATGTTGGCATGTATCGCGGATGTCCATGGACGACAGTATCCACTTATCATCACTGTACGCTATATGCTCGTCCGCCGCCTTTCTATACTAATATAATAAAGAGGTGAAATTGTGTGTTTGTATGTTGGTGGTAATCTCTGGAACTACTGAACCGATTTCAAAAATTCTTTCACAAATAGGAAGCTACATTATCCGTGTCTAATATGGGCTATATTTTATTTTGAAATTTTGAAAAAAAGTATTTGAAAAAGAAACTTATAAACTGAAGCGAAGCGAGTTTTCTATAAAATAAAAAAAAAACCTTCAATTAAGAAAGTTTCCATACTACCTCCTCTGATTACTACGTCTCAGGTCATCAATGCAGCACCGGTGCTCGCACCGGAAGGCTCAATCGAATCATCCTGCACTTGAAAGATTGTCGTCGCCTTCCAACGACTATAAAGTCTTTCATCCTGAGGATAATGGATTTGCGCGCCTTCAACTGGAGTATCTTGGAGATATTAATGTATTCCAAGAACGGAATATCTTTCGATTTCCTGTTTGTTGTGTCTATAAGACATTAACATTAATTTGATTAAAACAGTTAGCGACTTAGATGAATTCGCTGAGTGACTTTAAATATATAGATCAGACCTATCTGCTAAGCCTGTATATATAAGATTTTTTTAAAAGGTTGATAAAAGTGGTCACAGTATGAAACTCAATATGACTGACACAGAGTTCAAAATAACATTTTTTTGATATTTTTTTTTTATCTTTCTCTGTCTGAAACCACGCAACGGATTTTAATAAAACTTAGCATAGTCATAGCTTATGTGCCGGGTAGCATATATTTAGGATATTTTTTATCTAGATCAATTACAAAGTACCCACGAGAATCAAGCTAACCACACATACTCTATCGCCAACTTAATACTGCTAATAATAATAGTTTTCCATAGTTCGTGTACTCGTATGAATTACAGACAGAGTAATTTAAGTTTCAATAATTGAATATCTTAGAATAAATACCACGTTAGAAGTGTTTTGTGTGCACAGAGATACACAAAGGCAAAACTCAAATATATTACTCAAATTTCAATCAAACATTTATTTGTCTTTAAACAAATGTACCCAGAATCTTTTATGTGAATTGTGTGTACCAATATATTGTATTATTTAAAGTAAGCAAAGGGTCAATTTAGACATTTTTCTTACGTTTTAGAAATAATGTTTAAATAACAATTTAACAGCATATCGTTTGTATCAATTAACTTTGCATTTGTGTTTATTTATGTAAAGGCTGTTCCAGATTGAGCGCCGAATTTAATTTAGAAAAAAAAAATAAAGCCATTGTTTCTCCGGCTGTGTAACATTTGGCACCGTCCTGTTGGAACCACAGTTGATTGAGGTCCATATCTTCCAATTTGTTCCAAAAAAACTCCTGTAGAATGTTCCAATACCTAAATACCTATGCCTACCTAAATACCGATACCTAAAAAAATGGCCCTATGATCCTGCCGAACCAAAAGCCGCACCAAACTGCAACGCTTCGAGGATGCATCCATTTTTCATGAATCTCATGAGGGCTCTCCAAGCCCCAGATACGACAATTTTGCTTATTGACGTATGCATCGAGGTGAAAATTGGCCTCGTCACTAAAGATGATTTTTCGCCAAAATAATGGTACACTTCATACTGTTCTAAAATTCATACTGCATTGCTTTTTCATGTAGCGTTCCAAGTTGACTAATTGCAACTGTCATATGTGACATCTATAAACAAACCAGAGTCGCCAACCGCCAAACAAAACAATCGCGCAAAATTTAAATCCGGTGCTCAATCTGGGACACTCTATATATATGGTCTTTATCACACTATTTTTGTATGTCCTCTAAAACTATATCTAACAAAAAAATAACATGTATGTATTTTATTATTTTTTCATTACATTAAAAAATATTAATTTGTGATTAATTGACTCGCATGTACATAATACTATCCACACTCGCTCGGGGCTTTCCCCTTTGAACGCGTCCGCTTCTGTTAGTTAGTCTTCTACGCGTCCAGTAGGTATCAACTACATAACATGGCACATACGAGTACACTGGCAGAATGTGCTAATTGTGCTATTGCCTGCATATATGAAAGAAGAAAAAAACTCCATCTTTTGTACAGGTCCGAGTAGACATATTTTTTTTAAGATAAGATGTATTGTTTGATAAGTGACATGAGTGATGAAATACAAAAATAGTAAAGTTACAGTATTGATACCTTAACCACCTTATTTACAAAATATTTGCGACAAATTTACTAGTAACATTTTACAATTGTTTAATGAAGTTTAAATAAATAAATTTCACATAAACTAAACATCCTCAAATATAATTTCTATTATAAATCACTTAGAAATAAAATGACTCCCAAGAGAAACTTGTTTCTGTAATCCTCTCTATTTATTATCAACTCGAATAGAATTGAGATCACCAGACAAATGCTAAGATGAAAAAATCCTTTTCACAAACGAGTGAAATATCTCGAAGCTGTCAAGTATTCGATTTCAGAATGGATTGTCGATGGGTGTATTGGAAGTGGAAATTATTCAGAACACAATGCGAGTATACGGCGCTGTAATCGATCCTGGACGGAGTTCTGGAGAGATCGAGTTCTCGATTCCACGTCGGGGACACGTTTACCAAGGGAATTGTAAGGGTTGAACGAGATGAAAATGCTAAAGCGTACTTACAGATTTCTGTTGCAAATGAAGTTTTGTACACTGACGCTTCAATATTAGCGGTTGGAAAATAATGGAATACTATAGGGTATGTATATATATGTATAAAATCCAACGAAAATTGTGTCAAATATATTAATATGTCAAATCAAATCGGTATGTTTATTTGCTGAATATGGAAACATACGATATTAATTACAGGAATCCACAGTCGCCGTCCAAATTAGGGCATGCAAATTATGAGAATACAATCACAATATGAAATTACAATTATGAGCGAGTCAAACTTGAAACTATATTTCTATATATATCTATACTATATATATATATATATATATATATATATATATATATATATATATATATACTACAATTAATACTATATATATTGTATTAATTAGCCTACTATTTATCATCGCGACATGAAAATTAGCTGGAAAGTCAAAGATTTAAAACGCCAACATCGTACTACATAAAACAATGTGAATAATTATGAGCAAACGTAAACATAGGAACCGGACGGTATCTCGCCAAACAATTTTGGAAGTTGGCTAATTTTGCAATTGGATTTCGGAATTAAATTTCTGGACAAATATTAAAGTTGGTAACAAACGGCTTGTTCTTGGCATGAGGAATGCGGATAGAAATATCGATAAATTAATTTTGTACAACACGACTCACCTCTGCTGCCCTACATCAAAACCCAGTAAGGTACAAAAGGAAAAAAATACTTTTGACATAATTTGAGTTACTAAACTTGCGCTCAAACATACAATAAAAAAGCAGCTCTTGCCTTTTTATTGTATGTTTGTCAGCCAAGAGGAATATTTTAATTTCGTAAACCTGTTGTTCACCGAAGGGGAACTAATTTGGCGTGGACAACAGGAATAATCCTTCAAAAACGTCCATATTAAAATCTATCGCATTTATGGAGATAGAAATATCTTAAAAATGAGTGTATCACGTGATGTTCATAAATCACAAAAAAATCAATAGAACATGTAATATTATATGAGATAACTATAACATTTTAGACATGATATATCTAATATTTTGTATTGTGTTTAATGATCAAATTTTTAGTTAACTTGTTTCTTTTCATATATGGCAACGGTTCAATTAGCACATTCTGCCAGTGTCAAGTTTTATTCACAATTAATGTCAAAACAATTTGAACACTTGTCAATATCCAGTCAAGTCAAATCAAGTTAGTAGTTGCTCAGTAAAGTGTTAGTAGGTTTACTGAGAACATAATTGGACTCCTTGGCAGCACATTAAAAATACAGTCTTATGCCTTTATTTGATTATCAAAAAGATTATGCACAAACACTAGCCACTGTGGAGTTAATAAACTGACACTTAAATTTGTAAAATCACTTACTAGGTTTTGATTTGGGAGCGCCGACATCTAGACGCGATGTTTCTTGTCAAACGAAATTGAATTTGTTGTTGTTCTCAACAAAGTAATTCGTGAATGATGTCTGTCAGTACAATGTTTAATTTAACTCGGGGCTGTTTATTTTCTTAATAAATAAATATTGCCAAATTACCTGCAAAAGAAATATTCAAACTATTTATTCATTGTGATAATAATTGCATGTGAAGATATGTTACAAATACGATATGGGCGTACAATAACGTGTTATTAATAGCAACAATACTGATTATCAAATTACAAAATTATAATTGAACACTAAAGTTACAATTTCATGTTACAATTTAATTATATTGTATTAATTAATTGATGCTCCAATACTAAAGCACACATGAGTCAATTGAAATTACATCATTCAGGATATCGTCCATCGTGTATTAACACTTATTTACCAGTATAGCAATAGCAATTTTGAAAATTAATTAATTTGAGCTCTTTAATTAAGTTTATCAGGTAATTTTGTGGACATCACATTTACGCTCCTTCGAAAGAATCTTGTTCTTGATAGATAGTGTGGAACGATGTCTATTCTATTTTGGGATAATCTGGATTAATTTATTTTCCAATGTACAGTAGAGATGGTAAAAGGTAATATGATATATACATTATACCGTTAGCGGCGCGCAAATATTTAAGTTAACATGCAATTGGTACACCAGGTATCAGGTACATCGGTCCTGCGAGAGGTCATCTTTACCGCAGGACCGATGCCCGATGGGTAAAATGAGTCGTCGAATGGAGGTCACGTACAGGGAAGGGCAGTGTGGCACACCCCGGCCAGGTGGACTGACGACTTGTAGAAGTTCGACGGTGGTAGTTGGATAAGAAGAGCCGCAAATTAGAGGGGGAGGGTGCACGCTGCATCCCACAGCCATTGGAAGCATTTGATTGGTCACGTTACCGCTCTCTCACAGAAGATTACCTTGAAATATACTGCATTTCCCACTGAATCCAACTTCACTAATATACGTAAGTGCTTCAGACGTGAGTGAGATATGCCAAAGCCCATTCCCACACCATCCTATCCCATCCCATTTTCCGTACCCTTCTCCAAATCCATTCCTCCAAATCTCCAAAGGTAGCAGCGCATCCGGGGGTGTGGTAACGTTTGACATTCTGGACTGATGTGGAAATGTATCGCGGATGTCCGTGGGCGTACAACACACTATATAAGGAAAATTACATTACAATCAAATAAAATCTTATAAGTAGCAAATCAAAGGCGTGTGTCCAGTACAATCGTTTATTACGAAACTGGCGCACAGATGCAAGTGCACCCACACATACGTAATACATAACAAGAAACTTCATACCATGGCTTCAGCATAACACGTTATCGATATGTAGTCCGACTATAACCTAACCATAAACTCTATCATCCACTGCAGGACATGGGCATTGTCTTGCGTAGGAGGGATATATGGCTCTAAAACGCCAGGCTGGTTAAGAGGGTTGGCGAGTCGACTTTTTTAGAGGTGGTGTAGTTCCACAGTAGCTTATGGTAGCGCCATATCCACGGAAAGAAATGGAGTGCCATTCTAACATCTGTCGACATCCACCGGGCAATACGTTACGATATTATATACAACCACACGATATACAGGTAGTCCTGGCTTGGCTTTTCCTGGCCGAAACATGTTGTTAGATTTGAATTATGACTAGGTCGAAAGGTCGATAATTATTCTCAAGTATCCAAAAGTAGTCGGTTCACCGTTTAAATTATGTTATACGGGTGTCTCTTTTAATAATTTAGACTAATTATCGACTTTTTACCTGTCTAGTCAGAATTAAAATCCATCCCTATGTCCCCGCTAGGAATAAAGATGCATACTTTATATTTTGTCTCCCCGTATTCCACTATTTCGCGAAAGGATTAAAATTCCCTTAGCAAGCGCGACGTCTCGTCCGCGGGAGTACGTCCCTGGATTCCATGATTTAATAACCGTTGCGGGATTTATTAAAAACTCCGTCCGCGGGCAACTCTTTGACGGTATTATATAAATTGATTTTTCTGAGACCCGCAAAACTACAGCTTAGCAGTTTGTATTTTGTGTCATCTGCTCTTTATTTTATTTCATAATTACGTACCCTAGCATTACGGAGTTAAAAGTTTTTTTTTTATAGGAAGAAGGTGGCAAACGAGCATACAGTCCACCTGGTGGTAGGTGCATACTGTCGTTCATGGACATCCGCGATACATTCCAACATTAGTCCAAAATGAAAAAACTTTGGCACGCCCCCGGATGCGGTGCCTACCTTTGTTGATGAAAGAATAGATTTGAAGAAAGGGTTGGGCACGTGGGAAGGGTTAGGATGGAAACGGGCTCTGGCATATCTTACTCACTACCGAAACACGTACATACATTGGGGAATATGATAAAGTGGGAAATGATAAAGTCGAGTGCGCCCTGTGGCTGTTGGATTGCAACGTACACTCTCCCCCTCCAAAAGTGAGGTATTTGCAAGGTGGTCAAATACAAAAATATGAATTATTCATCAATGTCCAGTTCAGTTCAAGTGTTTAATTTAGGAGTCGCTCAATAAAGTGAGAACAGAAGAGTTAGACTCCGGAGGTACACGAAAAACGCAGTTTTATGCTTTTATGTGATTCTCACAATAGTCACTTTGAAGTTTAATAAACTCACTATTAAACCGCAAAACCCACAAATACACATTTTTATAATAAACAAACTCCTGCAACAAATTCTCAAAATGAAAATAAATCTCTTCTGCTAAAATATTATTCCATAATCCGTCAGGTCCAATCGATACCATGAAGCGCTCTGCCATTGGAATGATGCCAATTTGTACCCTCCAAATAGAAACAGTATTCGATCAATTAATTCGATGGATGTTGGATTTTTTTCATCGCTCGCGGTTTCCTACCTGCGTTTTCGTTGGTTTAAAAATTGAAGTGCAGCTTTTCCGGTTGAAAATAGTCTTTGACCGCTCACCGACCGCATAGCGGTCAGATTTGTTCGACATCAAACTCGTATTCACGTATTTGTCATTTTTTTAATATTGTTGTAAAAATATATTGTGTTATTTATATAGTTATTCGAAGATTGTTTACTTTTATTTAGAAGATTTACAGCAGGATTTACATTAAGATTATGCCAATTAACAATAATGACGATAACAAATCGCCACGTTTATTTAGGCTAACACTACAACATAATAATTATAAGTCACAATATTCAAATGTCCTAGACAACCAGGTGATGTTAATTATACTTATTACAAGCTAAGTTTAAACAAACAAGCTACTTATTAATTAGAGGTAAGTACGGTTGAAATTATTTAAAGTAAGTGCTTTTTTTATATTTTATATCAGGTCTGAACGCGTGTAATAAAGGTATTTGTTTACCTTTTATACAAGTTGACCACGTGACCGCGGCCGGTGTAACCGTTGCCGAAACGTCGAGTAGGAATAAAAGGTAAATAAATACCTTTATTATACGCGTTCAGATCAGATTTAGAATATAAAATGTGAAAGTACCAAGCATCAAGAAAGCTTAATTGCTTTCTTGATGCTCTAATTTTCTTGTAGTTCTTGAAAACTGCTTTACCTATGTAGTATGCTTTACCTATAATATAATCCTATCCTAAAAATATCCTAGCGATTTGTTGCTTAATTTCAAAATTATTAAACATAAAACAAACAAACCAACATTCGTGTTTGTTGTGTTCAACATGATGGATTACATTCATGGGTTTTTCTCAATTTTTCCTACTTACGCTATTGAGCGATTCGCCAATGAACTAAAGTCACCGACATAGCATGGACACAGTTCATAGAATCAACATGCTTAAGTGGCAATGGCCAGGTCATATTTGGCGCCAGATGGACAATCGAAAGCGCAGCGTGGCACGCCCCCCACCCCCTACCCAGGTGGACCGTAGGACTTGAAGAAGTTTGCCGGTGGTGGTTGGATGAGAAGAGCGAAAGATCGTGTGTGCAGTGGAGAGACATAGGCTGATGGTATAGTATAAAGCACTTCGATACCTTGGCCGAAAATCGAATTTTATATGAACCTAGAAAAATACAAAATTTAATTCGAATTTCAAATGACATTTTTCATCGCCATTTTACAAATATTGCATTCATTTCCACACAGGTTAAATTTCAGATTAAATTTGCGTTTTTTCTAGCGTTGAATTCGCGCCGTAAAAAGGACCAAAAAATTGACGTGCATTTTGTAACAGGCTTATCTCGTGTTTGAGCAAACTCAGCGAGAATTGCAACAATACACAATACATAGAGCTTTCAGTGGATCTTGTGTCTCACATATACACACACTTTTTTATAAAAAGAAGGCGACAGATAGCTTACAGAACACAGTTCACTTGGTGGCAAGTGGATACTGTCGCCCTGCGACATCCGCGATACATACCAACATCAGTCCAGAATGACAAAATTAAATGTTAGCACGTCCTTGGATACGTTACCTACCTTTTGAGATTTGGGAATAGATTTGGAGAAGGGATGAGAAAATGGGAAAATGAGAAAGAGATTATAAGGTAGGATGGGA
Organism: Sesia bembeciformis; assembly: GCA_943735995.1. Taxonomy (NCBI): domain Eukaryota; kingdom Metazoa; phylum Arthropoda; class Insecta; order Lepidoptera; family Sesiidae; genus Sesia; species Sesia bembeciformis. The sequence goes on from OX031038.1 coordinate 531,675, forward strand.
ATGGGCTCTGCCATATCTCACTCACTACCATAGCATGTACGTACCTACTTTGGGGTAACAGAACTAAGTGAAAAAATCCGAGGTTTTTCCGTTAAGAGAGCTGTGAACAGGAGTCCATGGGGCGGCGGTGATCACTTACCATCACGTGACCCGCCTACTATCTATTCTATAAAAAAAAAAATGAAGTACATAAACGGTATTCTTGTACGAGTGCCGATTAATACCGCCAGTAGAGTGCTCCAAGTGGCTGTAGGATTTCAGCGTACATCCACACCCTGCCAAGTGTGTCAGATGTTTCTAACTGTAAACCAATTATTTTTTCATAAGATATTTTAAGTACCTACCTATCTATTATTTTTTGTAAAAATATATTTCCTGTTGCATGACATTTAATGAATACTAGCTGTAGATATCCTGTATTTTAGCTCTCCAACACAATTTTGAAAAATAGTAAAACGCGTGTTTATTTATGTGTACGAGTATTATAGAAAATTTGTTTTATTTTATTTTTTTATAGAAAGAAGGTGGCAAACGAGCATACAGTCCACCTGGTGGTAATGGATACTGTCGCCCATAGACATCCACGATACATGCCACATTAGTCCAAAATGATAAACTTTGGCACGCACCCGGATGCGCTGCCTACCTTTGTTGATGAAAGAATGGATTTGGAGAAAGGGTTGGGCACGTGGGAAGGGTTAGGATGGGAATAGGCTCTGGCATATCTCACTCACTACCGAATTGGGGAATATGGTAAACTGGGAAATACAGTACATTTCAAGGTAGTATTCTGTTAATGATTTGGAAGTTTGATGTTGGAGGGCTGCGTGTAAGAACGTTTACTAGGGGATTGAGACGGCGTAGGGCTAATACGATCTTTGGCCCTATTTATGTAAGCTGTTCCAGTCAGTGAATACTTCTAGTGCCGTGTAAGTTGCACTACCGCATGTATTGTGGGCGGTGGACACTATACGTAAAAATGAATTTTTGTAATAAATAACAAGTTTATGCGATCGGCTTTACGGGCCGGTAAGCTGCAGGCAATACATTATTGTGTTTGCTTGATGGCTCTTTGTGAACACGTGTAGTGACGTCATCATAATATTAAAAAGTAAAAGTATGTTATAAAATGGAAAATATTGATTTGGAATAAATTAACTAATGGGAGGGGGGGGGGGGGGAGTGCACGTGCAATCCAACAGCCGCTGGGCGCGCTCGATGGCCACGTTATCCATCTCTCACAGAAGATTATCTTGAAATGTACTGCATTTCTCATTTTATCATTTTATTTATCAGATAATGCTCCTTGTCTTGGCCCTTTAAACTATTTAATGTTTGAGCGTGTCTTATCGTGAATAAAAAGTAGAAGGGTGGATAGGAATTTGAAGGAGAAAATTTCCTGAAGAACGAAGGTTAAAAAAATGACAGGAGAGATAGTGAAAGCGTGTTTTAAGTATCTAGGTGTCAATGGGATAACAGTATCCTGTAGAGGAGGGAGTGTATGCGCATCTGGACGGCGACGAACTGGAAGCCACTTGAGCTGTTGACAAAATTGGTATACATGTCATATTTGCGCAATTCAAATATGAACCGTATACGGGAATTTTGAAGCCGCTCAAGTTTATTGAGTTGTTCTTTTGTCAAGTCCACATTGCACACGTCTCCATAGTCAAGTATAGGTTGGAGTAGACTTTAAGCCAATGTTACCCTGGTGACCTGCGGACGGAAGTTACGAAGCCGTTTCATCTAACCTGCAGCCGTAAACATCCTCCCATATTTAGCATTAAATATACTTTTCTATTATGTTTAATATTGTATTTTTCTAGGATTTCACTATTTTTCTTCATTTGTACTGTTACTTCACCTACCGGACCATCTCTGCATAGTCCAAAGGTTGACTAGGAGATAATGATTCAAATCATTAAGTCCGCTTTTTGTCACTCTGTGCATTATAGAATAAATAAATAAATAGATAGCCTATGCAGTCTTCCTACTAAATAAATATATAGCCGATAGCCTATGCAGTCATACTATTATTTATTAGAAGATAACAGAAACCTATTCAGTAGAAATAATAGTAATAGTGACTGCATAGGCTAGGTAGGTTGTATAGTCTATAATAATATTCCAAAAATTCGCGCTAACTATGCATCAAAGCATTTAATTAATATATGTAGGGAGCCTACTCAAATTTCCGCTTCAAATGTACAAATACATAAATATAGCTATTCCAAATATATTAGCGAGGGAAGTGCGGGGTAGGGGGCAGGGGAGGGGAGATGGAACTCATTTCCTGAGGCACACCGTGCGAGGGATGTCTGATTCGTCACTAGTTAAATGAAATTATTAGAATATCCATTCAGTCGTGTCTAGCCACTTTTAAAACCATTAAATGCTTGTGTATCGAATATTCTGTCATAATTTAATATTTTAAATCTGATCTGAACGCGTGTAATAAAGGTATTTATTTACCTTCTATTCCCACTCGACGTTTAGGCACGGGATACACCAGCCGTGGTCACGCGTTGAATGAAGATGGTAGTCGAGGAAGTAGTGTAGTAGTCCAGGATGGGAGCTGCGAGCAGTTTTATCAACTGCCCACATTTGATCTTCACATTCGGAAAGGCTGCGACGCACTACACTTGCAATGTCCGCGGACGTATACGACGGTAAATCCCAAAGTTTTTAATTTGTTAATCTTTAGAATGTAAAATGTGTACAAAACGCGAAAGTTTAAAAAGATATATTCCATCATAAAACAGGAAAGAAAGAAAGAAAATGTTCCATTTGATGTACACCACACAGATATAAAGAATTCTAGTTATTTGAAAAAAAGGATCCACTCTAAATCCGTACTTAAGTTGAATCTCAGTGGTACAGGGGCAAGGAGGGGGTTTGAGCTCGTGAATGAGAGTCCAGAATAGATAACCCTAGGCTAACATCGCTCTATCTATTCTATATGACCTGAAATTTGGATTTTATTTGTTTTTGTATTGTGTTTCTCCACTTCTGGACATGTCTCTCCCAAGGCTCGCCACCACACACGGTCTTCGGCACATCTCGACCAGCTTTGACTGGTAATTTTCTTTAAGAATTATTAGTTTTTAATTCATCTATACATAATATAATAAAATCGTAACAGTCTGTACATGTACTATTCTTTGAAAAAAATCGTTTCAGTGTACTACGAACGATACAGAACCCAAAAGATACATTTTTAGAATTTTGTCAGTCTGTCTGTATGACCGCGCGTCACACAGAAACCATTGGACGGATTTTAGAGGAACTCTGCTTACTCGTAGTTAACATTTGGGGTACTTTTTATACATTATTTTTTATACTTTTTATACCAGATACATTATTGAGTTTTTATCGGAATCAAGCTATACGTCTACGCTTACGAAGTCGCTAGCACCAACTAGTACATACATATAATGAAATCGTAAAAAAGCAGTATCTGTACATGAAATATTTTTGAAAAATATTGTCCTACGAACAATGAAGAATTTTTTTTTTAATAATTTAAATGACATTTGACACAATTATAACTCATATGTCGGGTGAATATTTAGAGTACTTTTTAAATAATTAAAGATTCCACGGGAACCAAACAAACCGCGCATACTGTAACAACTACGCGCACATAAACGCGGCATCTGTCAGTCGCAAATACCTCATTTATCCATTTCATTCAATAATCTTACAAAGTAAACAGCTGCGGAATATTGATAATTCCAGCGAAATTTATTTTTTCACATACTGAAACAGTTTAAAACTCAACAGAACTTCATAACCGGAGTCTCTATAACTCGTTTCAACTTCATCGAACTATTTGTTGTGCTGTCGGAGGCAAGTGCAAGTTCTATTTCTATGAAGAACTAATTTAAATTCATGTCGGTGTATAGGTTTCGTGTGACTGGCTGGCTATAGAATAGCACCATTCCATATCTTCCCGTAGGAGACTAAGGGATAACACAGCGGCCACCACAAGTCCCGAGAAACTACATCGGCTCTAAAAGAGTGGACCTTCCATCCCGCTTTAGATAGGTAAATTAATTAAAATCTTACCGTCATCAGAGAACCTAACCAATCTTTAAATTACCATCGATTTGCGGCTTATTCAGTACTTTTTTGCTGCTAATTTAATTATTTTTCTTCAATTTCAATCAAAACACAAAACGTTTTTTTAGTGAACTGTACCTACCTATGTTTTTGTGAAAATACAAGCATCTGATAAAAGACACCAGCCCACCAAACCACAGTGAAGATTATATAATCTGTGTTCTGTGATAAATATTCTAATATATTATATATTATAGTGTTCGTAATATATATTCGTGGAGCGCCATCTCGTGACAAGTTTCGAAACTACATGTTGAATAATATATTATTGAATTCATTACATTAATATTGTAGATATTAATGAGTAAGGTAAACAAAATAATATTATAACATTATTCATGCCATTAAAACTTTAGGATATGAAGGCCACAAGGGTGGAAATTCAAACGCATTACTTAATTGTACATTTTCCAAAAAAGGTCTTGAGGAGTCTGAAGTATTTATGGAAGGTCCAAAGAATACACCGCGCTCAGGACGAAAAAAAAACTTTAAATATTAACGTTCACAGAGGTGTCATGTTTTGGCGGAGAATCTTAAGAGCGCGATTTAGACGTAGTACGCTGCCCTCTGTCGAGGTGGAAGTAAATTAAAATTAATACTACAGTTACAAACTTAACATAAATATTACTCACAAAAATGAACAGCATTCTATGAATATCAATTTCTCGTGCACAAAATGACTCGCCATATTCCATCCATTGCTTGTTACTGGCTATAAATCGGTGACCAACAATAACTATCTGACGATGTCCTATAATTCCTCTCTATAACCGGTAGATCTCGGGACATTTTAATATATCGACAGTTTACGATCTCCGGTAAAACAGTGGCGGTCAGGCGCACGCGGGCGGACATAAATCGTTGAATATTGAATGCAATCAATTATGGTGTTACACACATTTTAATCTGATAACGCATTGGAACACTGTTTGCGATGATTTAAAGTTTGCTCTTCGGTAATAAGTAAAACTACTGGGTTATTAACTTAAATGATTGTTGTTGACTTACTTTATAACCTCAACTAGCTAACGCCCGCGACTTTGTGCGCATAGAAAAAACAAAAAGTACCTACACAAAATCTTAACCCGGCACTTAAACTATAATTATCCTAAGTTTCAAACCGTCCCGTGGTTTTTGGGTGACACGCATTTAAACAGACAGACAGACAAAAATTTTGTTTATGGGTTCTGTAGCATAAGTACTTTTTACACTGCAACGTTTATAATTTCTTTTTTTAAATATTTTGTGTACAGTCAAGGCTCTGTTTTATTATATCCATATAGATATAAATAATAGATAATAAAAATTCAAATATCCCTTATCCTGTCCTGTTTCCAATGTGTGCATCTCACTTCTCTCCGTGCGTCAACGGGACGCACGTTTCAAGGAGGTTTCAACTCTCAGTCAAAATTGACTTCTGTGAGACTCCTTCCAACTTCTGACATTTCACGTGGTATTCCAATTACCAGCCAATTACATTGGCTGTTGACAAACAACACTAGTTCACACATGGCTGCCCCACAATGGCTCCACGTCGCGTTGCTTCACGCGTCGCTGGAGCCTCTCTCATTACGCCGAGCATGCAATGATGGGGATTTTAATTAGAGAAAAATCTATATCCACCGCATACGGAAATTTAAAGTAGAATAAATGCAACTGCTATTTGAAAAATATTCGAATTCTATACCTCATTTGAACGTTGGATATTGGGATATTGTTTCCGTGTTGTCAACAGAAAAATGATATTCGATTAAAATAAGCTATGCAATGAGGGCACACATCGTGAGGAAACCCACGTGTCCGAGAATGGATCAATCAACTGCACTTAAAACTGTTTTACAAGTAAGGAAAAAAATAATAATAAAAGGTGTTTTTCAATTTCTTTAGAAAACTATTATAAATAAATATTTAGGTGGGGCGCTATGGCGTGGTTGTAATTCCACACATACACACACACACACACATCAATTGTTGGTGACACACACATCAATTATAAAAAAATATAGATACAAAACGAGTTTTCGCAAAACAATGTTCGTAAACAGAATTCATGTCCTCGTCATAGTTTCAGATGACTGACAGTTCACTTTGTGGTAAGTTTATACTGTCGCTCATAAAACATCCGCGCCATGCCGACATCAGTCCGGAATGACGAACGTTGGCACACCCGTGGTTTAGGATCCAATTTACCAACCCATGGAATTACCTTGGAGATTTAGGAGTAGATGAGAATAGGATTGAGAAAGCAGACAGGGAGCTAACGAGATGAGGAATTTTTTTTATCACTTACCACCAATTACTGTCAATAAAACTAAATTTAAGAACAAATGATACAATTTAAAAGGCTTCAAAGAAAATCGTCAGAACATTCAAACCATAGTACATTCGATGCAATAACTAGGGTGTTACCAGACACGCTGTGTGCACTTCGTATTTGCAGGGCACATCTGCAAATGTTTGCCAACAAGCACGCAGTGTTGATGCGGGTGTCCGTCAGTACAGACGTTTCATTAGATTGAGGGTATCAGCCAGTACCTATTTCAGCAAAATTTCTAAAAAAATCTACGATAAATTTTTAGTAGTGTGACATGCGTCTTGTGCACAATAGATGTATGGCCTTATAACGCCACGCTGGGTAAACGAGTTGGCTAGGTTTACTCGTTTCGAGGTAGTGTAATAACCTTCAAGTCTTGTCGTAGCAAAAAGTTAGTCGCCTTTTATGACAGCCACGGTAAGGTGCCATTTTAAAGCCAGCCGACTCCACGCGGCCTGTTTCTAGGTAATGAAATATATGTCATGTATCTCGATAGATTTAGTAGCGATCAGTTACAACCATTTAAATTAGAGGAGTACCCAACTGTTCCAATTATTTTGTGTAATTCTAATAACGGCCAATTATGCCGTGCACCCTCATTGTTAACAATTCAGCGTAAATTCTGCGATGAGTAATGAGGCTCGCCACGCTGCGGTCACCTGTCCTGTATTTTCGCTGCACATTCATTATATGCATGCAATTTACTATACTGTATTAGACTTCCTTCCTTCTTTCCTATACACGGTTCGATCAAAAACTATATTGGGAAAAATATAATGTTTAAGCACCACCTCCAAAAGAGCGCACTCGCCTACCCGCTTAAGAGCCATTTCACATTTTAAGCGAAAAATACAAGTTTTTGAGCTCTCCTATAGGTGAAATGAAAGTTGCTTTACATTTCTGAGTAAATATTTTAAATAGCTCATTTCTTTGTATTGACATTTAATAGAATACATTTCGAAATATTTCTTCATTTATCCTGTAGTACTCAACCATGTTTTAGTAAAAACGCGCCTAGTAAGAACTTCAGAGCCGTGCTTCTTCCACTAAAATTCGTTAATTCAACAAGATAAGGTACAATTATACGTAGTATATAATTCTATTGACACATAGTACATTAACCGTAAATCAACACAAATCACGAGAAAAAATAAAATAACCTGCGTCAATTTCGACGTAAAATACCTGGCATTTAACTGCAATTTTTTATCATTTATTAAAGAATTTTTTTAATTATTACTTAGAATAATATCAATTTTGTACCTAATTAAAACGAAAACATAAGTATTTTTATAAATTATAATTTATTATATAGGTATATTTTTTAATATCACAAAACTGCTCTAATTGCTCTATTATATTCGGGGATTTTCGCGTCGGCCATTAGTATTGACTATAGAAGCACACGGAGAAAAGTTCGGCTTATTCAAAGTATCAAAACTTGTTTTCCATAGCTACACTATAGAGACGGGGGCATGAACTATTGCCAGTCGCGTTGCGTTGTAATTACCTAAACTTGCTTTAGTCATTTTTGTGAAATGGCTCTTAACAAGTATATTTCGAACACTGCGGGCCTATTTCACGGTCTCTGAGCGAAGTTCTGAGTAAGCTAACCGACAATTAATGTGAACGGTAACTGAAGCATCGCATTTCACCAAGTTCGAGTATCGCCAATCGATGAAATCGATCAGAGATACCCAGTAATCTTAATTGGCGATTAGTGATTTACTGAAGGAGACCTGTGCCCTGCAGTGGGACATTAAAGGCTGATACAAGTATAAGTACAACAAATCGTAACTTTACTCGAAGGTCGTGGAATAGGGCCTAAAACTATCCAATAACTGACATTGCATTTACCAAATTTACTCGTAGAGTCACTAACCAAACTTGAAGTGTTAGAAGTAGAACAAACATGGCGGACGGGCGCACAAAATCCGGAGGAGTGCACTTGAAAGTCCACTTACCGTATGGCAGGTAGGGCCAACGTCAAGGGCCCTCGTGTGGAGATATCTGAGTATTCGACAAATAGTTCTTAGTAAATCCTAGTAATAACGATGGCAAATGTGAAATAGCAAAGGTTCAATATACAAGTATTTAGTTAATAAATTTATTAGTATTTATTAGTATTAAATTTATTAGTAAAAATATAGTATTATCTCGACAAGGTGTAGTGGCACTGGGTGTATACAGATTGTAATAAAATTAACCTGCATCATTCCAAGGGGTTACTGTATACGTAATTTAAAAATACATCGATACCGTAAATAAGAAATAATGTAAAGGACAAATTGCAAAATTTCAGGAGAAAAGTTGTATATTTTCAGCCATGTTAAAATGTCGTCTATATTAAAGTTTCTTAGATTTCAACTAGCATGTCCGTGAAAAAACTGACTGTTTAACTTTGCCGTAAATACTCGTATATTATCTTAGATCAAATGTAGGTATTATTATATTATATTAAATTTTGTCAATTTGAGGTAGATAAACAAAAAATATGGGATTTAATACCTTATCGTTACCAGATATTTTAGAGTATGTGCTATAACCTAGACTCTAGGTACCTCATACATACCCTCTAGGTCCTAGAGAGTATGTATGAGGTTTGATTGTTTATTAGTATATTAACTTGCATGCTTAGTATGTTTGCATGTTAAATTAGTAACATTAGAGTACATGTTAATTAGAAGGCGGCAGACAAGCATACAGTCCACCTGATGGTAAGTGGATACTGTCGCCCACAGACATCAGCGGTACATGCCAAAATTAGTACAAAATCACAAACGTTGGCACGACCCCGGATGCACTGCCTACCTTTGGAGATATAGCAATGGATTTGGAGAAGGGGTTGGGAAAATGGGGAGGGATAGGATGGGAATGTTCTCTGGCACATCTCATTCACTACCGAAACACGTACGTACATTAGGGGAATAAGATAAAGTGGGAAATGCAGTACATTTCAAGGTAGTCTTCTGTGAGAGAGGGGTCACTTGGGCAGATACAGCAACTGAGGCACTGTTCTTTTTAGAATAACCGTTTGGTAATGTGCCCCTTGTTCATGCGTAAATATATATTCCATTGCAGAAATGACCAAATTAATTTCTATAAAAAAAATGTAATCATCTTATAAATTTCCTCTTCTCTCTCTAAATAAATATCTTCATAGTCAGTTAAATTAAAAATATCTGCTATATCATTTCTACGGTGAAGATACAAATAATCATTATGATACATTTTCGGTATCACATCACTGTCGCATGATTTACTGATCATCATCAAACATTTTGCCTGAAATCGACAGTATTTTCCGTTAAAGATGTGAAAATGGGGCTTTATTGAAATTGCAAGCTTGTTGAGCTTAAGAGTGATTAGAATCGGTAGTTTCTCTTTCAAATTTTTCGCTTTACTTCCCTTTGACTTTTTCGATTTTTCTAACTTTTACATCTTCTCCTCTAACTAACATTTATAACATTTTTTATACAATAACTTAACATATTCTAATTCCTCTATTATAACTTAATAACTCCTTTAACATTTTCTAATTCCTCTATTATAACTTAATAACTCCTTTAACATTTTCTAACTCCTCTATTATAACTTAATAACTCCTTTAACATTTTCTAATTCCTCTATTATAACTTAATAACTCATTTAACATTTTCTAACTCCTCTATTATAACTTAATAACTCCTTTAACATTTTCTAATTCCTCTATTATAACTTAATAACTCCTTTAACATTGTCTAACTCCTCTATTATAACTTAATAACTCCTTTAACATTTTCTAATTCCTCTATTATAACTTAATAACTCTTTTAACATTTTCTAACTCCTCTATTATAACTTAATAACTCCTTTGACATTTTCTAATTCCTCTATTATAACTTAACAACTCCTTTAACATTGTCTAACTCCTCTATTATAACTTAATAACTCCTTTAACATTTTCTAATTCCTCTATTATAACTTAATAACTCCTTTAACATTTTCTAACTCCTCTATTATAACTTAATAACTCCTTTAACATTTTCTAATTCCTCTATTATAACTTAATAACTCCTTTAACATTTTCTAACTCCTCTATTATAACTTAATAACTCCTTTAACATTTTCTAATTCCTCTCTCTACCCTTCCTTTTTAGTCGCGTTTCTTGTGAAATTGGAACTTCGTAGGTCTCTTCGTCGACAGACATGGTATATTTTACTTATATTTTGTTGATGTTATTCTTTATACCACAAAGGAATTTCAAGCATAAATCTTTATTTCTCATAGTTTCACTTTCAACTGTTTTGCCTTTCTTTAAATCAGTATTTAATGAATCTGCTATAAGTCTTATTTCCTATTTAGTTATTTCCGACGATATTATATTATAAGACATGCTATTATTATTATGACTATTATAATATGATCAATGATATTATGACGCGATATGATATTCCATCTCATAATATAGCAATAAATTCCCCCATCAGAACTGTGTTTTCGCGGAAGTAACTTCACTCGTCAAATGCCATTAAGGTCATTATTCCTTAACAATCACATGTTGAGAGGAGTACAAACACATGCGGTCTTGGAGGGAGACGGGGGTTGTAGGGGGACATTAGGAGACTGCTCGATATAGCACATGCCACTAAAATAACCCAAAATTTGGAAATATGCTGTTCAATATCGTGAGCAGAATCGATTCTACTAGTGTTTTCAATAGGTTTTTTTTTATGGTCGAAGGCGGCAGACGAGCATACAGTCCACCTGATGGTAAGTGGATACTGTCACCCATAGACATCCGCGATACATGCCAACATTAGTCCAAAATGACACACGTTGGCACGCCCCCGGATGCACTGTCTACCTTTGGAGATATAGGAATGGATTGGGAGAAAGGGTTGGGAAAATGGGGAGAGATAGGATGGGAATGGACTCTGGAACATCTCACTCACTACCGAAATACGTACGTGAATTAGGGACATAAGATAAAGTGGGAAATGTAGTACATTTAAAGGTAGTCTTCTGTGAGAGAGGAGTAACGTGGCCAGTCGAGCGCGCCCAGCGGCTGTTGGATTTCAGCGTGCACTCTCCCCCTCAATTTTTTTTATAACTTATCAGTAATTTCTAGTATATCTTTTGTACTACGCGCAATTGCATTCTGTGCGTCATCCGCGCTGCTCCGCTTACACTAGATGGGTATGTACTGAGTAACGAGCGCTATGAACGTTTTAGATAAAATAAAATTTTACGTTTGTAACTTTGATGTATTCCATAAAATGCTAAAGCGGCGTTATTTAATTTAAAGTAGTGGTTTAAATTAATTAATTAGTAATTAGTGTAATTAATTAATTAAATTATTGATTCAGATTATGAATTATTTTAATGACATATTGTATATAGCTTTGATTAGGGTTTGAGCAAATTGGACTGATCTCAGCACCTGTCATATTCAAGAAAGTTGCTGGTATATGAACAGAAAATGCAAAAGATCGTATGTAAAAGTAGGCCGTGAAGATGATTTATCGATGGGGACACTAGTTTTCTTTTATGACGTCATAACACGAGAGATTTCTTGAAATTCAACCCCTAAAGATACGAAATGTTGAGTAAAAGTTTGTACGGAGAAAAATTATTTGATCGTCTTTTTAAGTCAGATTGTGAGTGAATAATTCGTTATAATAATGTATAAAGTTTTATTCTTTTTCTATGGGAAGAAGGCAGACAAGAAGGCAGTCGTGCACCTGGTGGCAAGTGGACACTGTCGCTCATGGACATCCGCGGTACATGTCAACTTCCGTCCACAATGGCAAATTTTGGCAGGCCCTGGGCGCGCTGTCTGCTTTTAAAGATGTAGAAATGAATTTAGAGGAAGAGTTGGGAAAATGAGGACGGACCTATCTTAATAGGATGGGATGAGACTGGCATATCGCACTCACTATCGAAACACGTACGTACTGAGTACTCGTATTGGGGAATATGATAAAGTGGGAAATGCAGCAAATTTCAAAGTAGTCTTCAAGGTATTCGAGGTGTTTCAAGGTAGTTGATTGTTTGTATCGTTTGGTTTATAATTGTTATGTTTTAAACAAATAATGAATAAACTTTAAACTTGGTAGAAATAATTTACAATACAAACACGTGTTTTACGGTTTTATAAAATTGTGTCAGGGGGCTACAGTATGTCAATTAATTTTGTATGGAAATACAACCAAACGCAAACGGGCTGTTTGCGTTTGTAATAAGTATGGATTTGGATCTGATTCCCTTACACCTATATATCTATAACATTTGTATTCTGCACCACACCTGCTTATCCTATGTAGAATCAGCTGTATGGAACAGGCTTGGATTTGATACACCATCAAGTCACTCCCGATTGAGTATTCCACTCTCTTAATTCAACAGCACTAAGGTTCAACTTCGCTCATCGTCAGGATTATTTAACACAAAGCCACGTCTGTTCATATTCGTATTGTAAGCCGGAGTATTGGAGGCTGCATCTACACTCTACAGCCTGCGACCGTATGTCGTGTGACTCGTATGTAACGAGCAAGTGTATATTGAATCAGGGTTGGCACAATTCAAACGGAGCTCACAATAATTAAATTCATAGCAGGCAATGGTAGAACAGCGTTGCCAATAGAGTTGTCGGTGACCGTTTACAACGACTTCTATATATTTATTATACAACGTTTCTTTTTATATTTAATTTATGCATGTTACATTTTAATTTTGCATGTAATTTGTATGACAAATATGTATAATTACTGTTAAATATCCATCTTATTACCATGCTTTAGAAAATCAATAAATTATGATTATGAAATAACGGTTAATGAATGATGAATAAAAGTGTTGAGCAAGTGTATATTGAATCAGGGCTGGCACAATTCCAACGGAGCTCACAACTACATTCATAGCAGGCAATGATTGAACATCATTGTCAGTAGGGTTATCAATGACCGTTTTCAATGATTGGAATAAAGTTTAAAATGCAATAACAAATAAATTGAAAAAATAACATAATTCATTAATTTCCAAGAAATAAATCACATTTAAATATGAAACTGAAATCTTTTCAACGCGTCAAAAAGCGGGTTAAACAGGAAGATATTCTTAATTTACTTCCTTATTTTAAAACAATATTTGGGCACGTAAGTCGTGGAATACTTGGGCGGCTCCAGAGCAAGTTCGTGCCGATTATGGAAATGTGGGAAGCTTACCGGGAACGGAACGTCAAATCAGCTCGAAGTATAAATATGCATAGAAGTATGTATGCTAGAAGAGTTTCACGAATGAATATGTATATACATTATCTGAGAAAGGGTAATTTTGCTGACATGAAACACCATCACATGTTTCAAACTTTATATTTATACTTTATTCCGACATACACTAAAATACATAAGGTAGTGGCACCAGTAAAACTGGCACCGGTGTTGAACAAATATCTACTAAATCCTCCCAAATAAGAATTTTCTGTACCATTTGACTATTGTCAACACTGAACCATAAACTAGAGATATTCATCTGTCAAACTTCGAAATGTCACTTTAGTTGACCGTTTTGTTTTTAAATCAGACAGACTAATGTAAAGACTAAACTGTTAAAAGTTGAGATGTTTAAAGATTTTTAAGCATTTTCATATTGTTTCTTTATTGTTACCTGCTTATACACTAGAGATAGTCCATTACTGAATGTCTATAACTGGGAAGTGTCCCTTACTGGTGCTCAGAAAGGGTGTTACTTATTTGTAATTTTCTTTTTAAATTGTGTCCCTTTAACTTACTTATAACCAAAAGGAAAAACAAAAAAATACAATGTAGGCCATAAGAAAAACAAAAGAAAATCGCAAACATTAAAAAAATACATGAATTAACAAAAAAATATTTTAATGAGAAATTCCACGTTTTTATTTCTTGGATGTGTGTGTTGTGATTCCGGAAATGGCCTTCAACTCGGCATATTACATATCTATTTATTTATGTTGTTACAAAAGGCGGACTTAATGCCTCACAGCATTATTTCCCAGTTGACCTTTGGGCTATGTAGAACGTGAAGTGATAGGGGAGTAAATAAATGTATATTTATAAGTATTATAAAACTTACATATATACATATATACAACAATTTATCAACATGTATCACAATGTAACATCACACCATCCACCAATTTGCTTTCCCGCGTGGTGGACAATTATTTTTCACCCTCTGATACGCAATCTCACCGAAAATTTGTGAAACGTAGTATAACGTAGGTATATAGTATAGCGTAGGTCGTGTATCGTGGAGATTAGGGAACCTTGAGAATTTTTTTTAGAAAGAAACATCAGACAACCTTGCCTAGTGGTAAGTTCTAACCTTGCCCATTAACGTCCGCAATATCTACATCAATTTGACAAACGTTGACAAGCCTACCTTTGCAGATTAAGAATGAATTTGGGGAAACGATTGGACAAATGGGGAGGACAGAATAGTATGCGATGGGAATGGATTCTGGGATATCTCACTCATTACCGAAAACTATATTGACGAAATAGAATAAAGTGGGAAATCTTCTGTGAGTCTTCGGTAGTCTAACGTGGCCATTCAAGTGCGCTCAGGGGCTGTGGGATTACAGCGTGCGATCTCCCACTGTGAAATATTAAGAAAATAAAAGTCGCATTTGTTCTCACTTCGCCAAAAATGTCGTTAACTGCAAAATAAACAATATTTTTTTGCAGAAAATACACTGTCTACCACAAACACCATTAGAAGCTGACCTCAAGCCCGTACAAAACCCAAAGACCAAGGATCCCTCACAAGCACCATTAAAAGCTCATCATCCACGCCCACTAATATTTTCTTTTCGCGATATATATCGTTTATTACAAAACGAGAAATTTCCTCTTGCGAAAGAAATTGTCGAGAAAATTACAGACGATGTGGTACCACGGGCGCTAAAGTCATTGGAATATCACTTTTAAACACTCCTTTCAATACATTAAATACGTATCTGAAATAGCTGAAAATAGATTGTCAGTATCGAGATTAGAATCGATTCTACCAATTTTCACAATAGGTTTTTTTTCATGATTTGTAGTACAATTCTGGTAAATAATTTATGTTACGCGGGTCGCTGACTAATGAGCGCTACAAACGTTTTAGACAGGACAACAAAACCTTACATTTTTGTAACTTTTCATTTGTTCCTTAAAATAAGTTTATTTTTCACTACAACAGTTTTATTATATATTTTAAATTGGCTTACATGTTTCTGATTTGGTGACACGTTTGTATATATTTTGAGCGGTGATAGCCTAGGGGTACCTACACTCAATTCACATTCTTGTGATAGTGAGTTTGTGTTATTGTATTCTAAAGCCTGCCGTATTCTAAACAGCACCAAGTTGCCAAGTGTATGCGATAAAAAAATCGACTTCGTAACCCTTAGTACCACCGTACTGGGTAATCACCTCCGCTCACGACAAATAGGAACTTTATTTAAATCAGCACAGATTTATTTAAGGGAAATGATGGTTGGAATTAATTTTTGTTTCGGGAAAAGCATTTTTGTTAAACGCGCTCCCAGCTCCATTAATTTTGATATTTTCGGCATTAAACTGGGAGAAAAATATTTTAAACTATAAACCGGTTCTGAAAATCAGGCGCCATCGATTCCTTATACAAATTTGGAATAATTGTTCCTGGAATTATTATTAGAATTTCGAAAATTAACATTTCTGATTTTATTAATGATCGGTTAAAAATGACCCAGAGCCTATTTCCCCATTTCCAGGATTTTTTCCAAACCTTCCTCTAAATCCATTCCTACCTCTTCAAATGCAGACAGGGCATCCGGGGTCTTGTCAGTGTTAGTCATTCTGGACCGATGTTGGCATGTACCGCGCATGTGGCAGGGCGACAGTATCCATTTACCAACAGGTGGACTGACTGTATGCGTCTGCCGCCTCCTTTGTATAAAAAAAATATTTAATAAATCTGTTTGTTTAAATTTATATGATTTTTTTTTCGGACATTATATAAGTAATTATAATACAATCTGGACCTTTCGATTTCAAAAGCAAGTCCAACTTCAGCAAAGAATTCAGCAAAAATTCAACCATGGCTGAACACGAAAGTATTTAATCAGTAGTGCTGCCAGTTATAAAGTACGGTGCCGAAACATGATGTCTGTGCATGTGCCGAAAAGTCTGATCCATAAAGTTCACAAAGTCGTTTATCGAGCTACTATGAAAAGAGATAACTCGAAGTTCCTTTGCGGGATAAGAGTTTCGCCAAAGAACTAAAGTTACCGAAATAGCTCATAAAATCAGCATGCTGAAGTGGAAAAATGTTTGCCACAGGACCGACAACCGATGAAGTAGATGAGTCCTCGTATGGAGGTTATGTACCGGCAAGGTGGGACATGCTCTGGCCGACGACTGAAGAAGATCGCCGGTGATGGCTGGATGAGTAAAGCCGAAGATCGTGTATAACTATAGTTTGATGTAAAATTTGGAGTAAAATTACACATCATGAAGAGTAATGTTCAGACTACGTATTAAGAGATACAGCGCCATCTGGTAAACATAAAAAAATACGGAAGACTATCGTGTCACTAGCGCCATCTATGCAAAACAGAGAAGTTTGTGTGGTTGTGTAAGGTTGTGCTGTTACAGAGAAATGTTGTTCTTGTTCTAAGTAAAACCGTTAGATGGCGCTGAAAGATAATTTTGTTTATAGTAGGTACATTTTATAAAACAAGCAGAACATAACTGACAGGGGCCACAGGTTTCTGCCTAAAATAAAAGTTCCAGAAGGCTTTTATAGAGGTCACTAAAATTAAAATGTCAATGGGGCAAGTTACAGAGAATTTAATAAAAGTTTTTCTTGTTTAGTCTTTCTACATTTTCTATCTATATGGCAATAGACTAGATGAAGTATCATACGTTCTTATCAAAGAAATCTGGTTGACAACTTCTATTGTGGGTGAAGCGGATGGCTCCCCATTAAAAATTCATTAAAAAGTCAAATTTGAAAGTACAACGTAATAAGAATGTTCCATTTTCAAAACTCATATGAGTTACAGAATTCTAGACCTACTTAACTTAGAACACTAGACTAACTTGAATGCCCACGAGTGCTTCGATAACATGTTATATAGTATGTATTCAGTGTATTCTCAAACCGATGACATTTTCGGACGCCATGGTCTGCCAATCCAACAAGCGTGCCCTATTTCAGCTCAACAAGCTACATAATTAACTGTACTTAAATGGTTTTCTTTCCTTCAGTGCAGTTTTTATTTTTTTAGTGCCTATCTAAAATCTACTTACAGCATTATAATATCATTTTATCAACTAATATGTATATAATGTATCCCAGATATCCAAGGGCCACAGTATCCACTTTCCACCAAGTGGACTCGTCTGCTGCCTACCATAAAAAGACATAGGCCTTCAACCAGAGCGTGATTTAGGGCTGAAGCCGCCCTAGGCTAACAATAAGTATAGCACTACCTACAGGTTACGGATTTCAGAAGTGAGGCGCGCGCGATGTTGGCGGCACTGTGCATTTATATGGGACGCATTTAGATTTATATTAGAATTTTGAATTATACATTTTTATTTCTAATATAATACAAGTGGTCACTTTAATACAAGTCTGTAGTGCCGTGTGGTGTCGGCCGGCTTTAGAATAGCACCCCATCTCTTCTTGTGGATGTCGTGAAAGGCAACTAAGAGATAACAAAGCCGCTACTACAAGCGCTCAGGAACTACACCACATCTAAAGGAGTGGACTCGCCAACCCGCTTGGGCAGCGTGGTAAAACTCCACATCTCTCACGCAGCAGACAATGTGCATGAGAAGGCACATGTCCAGCAGTGGATACTGAAAGCTCTTGTTGCATTAGCGCAAGGTCAGTCAATGTGCCCCCTAGCTCCTGCGCCCTAGGCTTTAGCCTAGTTAGCGTCTATAGTAATCAAGACTCATACTACACAGTAATTCACTAGAGGTTTTCGATCCATAGTCCACCACGCGGACCCAGTGCAGATTGATACACATGATCCAGGTTTTGTATTAAATTTTCGAGTAGGAATGCGAGTTTCCTCACGATATATTAGTTCACCGCCGCGGTAATTATAATTTGAAAATTCGTACCTATGTAGAAACTCAATGGTAGGTACGGGCCGAGAATTTGAATTCAATAGGTACCTCACGAATACTGGGAGTCGTGAATAGATATTCCAAGAAGGCTATCATACGAATTATCATTACCAAAAATATAAAATTTGCTATCTTAAATATACTTAAAGTACATGAAAATATCATTGTGTGATGTGTCATTAAGATTAAGATTTTTTAAATATGATATTCCTTACTTTCGCCAATGTTCTATTAATATGGTTTGTGCGGGCTTATATTACCCGCACTGTGTTGTTGCTGGGATTGTGAAGAAGGAAAACGCGATGAGCTATTCTTGAGGTTTATATCTAGTACAGACTTAACTGTTCGTTAGACATGCGTCTAGTGTGGTGACTACAAGTTGACTGTTGTGGGCTGGGATTCGCCCTTATTTATATTGATACAATGAGGGATGCTGGAGTTGGGCGTTTCTATTGTTACGATGTTTTGGCCACGTGTTCGTTACGGTCCGCATGTGCAAGCCGTTCGTCTGGGAAGCGATTTCTCTTCCTTTGTTTTTAGTATCAATAGTGAAGGTGTATAAACCGTTAGGTCGGAACGCGCCTTCTTGTCCCTTGTCTGTTAAATGTTTATAGCAGGGTTGCGTAAACCGTTGGTTTTTTACACGCTTTCTCGTCTATTGTTCAACTCCAACATCCCTTTACAATGAGTGACATAACTGTCTTTATGAAACGAACTATTTTAACAAAACGTATCCTATCTTAACCTACTGTTTTGAATCAACTATGTGTATTTGTACTTAACCTATAGTTATACATTATATACTTATAAGCTATGTACAGATTATGAGCCGGCCGTCGCGAACATTCTCCCGCCGTGCGTAGAAAGAAAGTAAAGTGGGCGAACTAGCAAGACCAACTTCTACAATTGATATCTACTGAAGAATAACTTTGAGATCAGCTAAAAGGAAGATCGTTTTAATTAAATTTGTTGGGAACTTCAAATGTAACTTTGATAATTGAGTATTCCTTAGTGAAATTGACCTCGGGCGCACTTTCTGAACGTATTTACATAATAGAGTAGATCATTTAGTCTTTGAACAAATTATATTCAGAAATTCTATTGAATTAACAGTATGTACTTCTTCGTTTTACTGTCCGCGCCATCTATTAATTTAGAGTGAAACTACGTATAAAGTTTATCTCCATACTGTAGGTGAACAGAGCACACTTATAAAGTTGCACCCTACGGATAGCAGATGGCGCTAAATACTTTCGTATGGTAAATGGTGATATTTTTTTGTGTTATAGTACATAGATGGCGCTAGGAATATCTTATTTAGAAAATTACAATAGGATACCATTCTGCGTAAATGATCAAAGATATTTAATTTTAAATTTAGAAATAGAAATTGGACTAGTTATGCATAATTTGTAGCCAATAGAAATTGCGAAAGAATTTACATTGATATATAATACCATTATGTACCATTACTGTTTTCAATAACTTTCTTTAATGACAAAAAATTTAACCACAGACACAACACAGAATTGACGGCAAATAGACCTAACGCTGCGTCATGCAATTTTAAAACTACAATAGAGATAACTTCCTTTCAATGAGATTTTCATTTATAAAAATGAAAAAAGTTGAATGAAAATCAGCGTCATCGTCATCCCATGCCAGTTAAAATCCCATTTTGCTGCTGCAGCGCAGTGTGCTTATAATCCAGTTAATTCTGTTCTTTTAAAATTTCTATTATTTTTTTTTATTAATTTATTCCTGAATATAATGCGTTTTGTTAGAGTGGTAAAATAAAGTGTTTTATTATATTCTAAAATAAAGAGCCCTTAGGAGTGGCATGTCGTAGGTATAGGTTCAGATTTGCTTCAGATAAGTCGTACATCATCTAGTTATGGCTGGTGTATTTGAGTTGAATTGCTAGCGGTTTATAATGAGGGCTGGTCTGATTGCAACGCTTACTTGTAACAAACCCCTGCTCTCAACTATTATTTACTGCACACATGTTATTAAACTGTATTTATTTGCGACAATACCCAGGGAAAAAGAAATGAGAAAGTGGACTTGGATAGGATAGGTGGGATGGGAATGGGTTCTAGTGTATCTCCCTCACTACCGAAACATGTAAGTACATTGAGGGAATAAGATAAAGTGGAAAATGCAGTATATTTTTGTAATTATTAGCTCAAATTCTTATACAATTGCAATTGATATTCAAATGTTAATACAAATATTCGCTGTTGGAGTAGGAATAAGAAATTAAATTTCACGATAGTCTTCCGTGAGATCTGATTTCACGAACATGAGGGGGGGGGGAGTGCATGCTGCAATACAACAGCCGCACGGCGTGCTTGGCCAGTCAAGTCCAGTCCAGTTACCCCTCTCCTAGAAGACTACCTTGAAATGTACTGCATTTCCCACTTTATCGTATTTCCCTAATGTATTTCCCTCCTCATTTTCCCAACCCTTTCTCCAAATCAATTTCTATAGTTCCGAGGGTAGGCAGCGCATCCGGGGTCGTGCCAACGTTTGTCATTTGGACTGATGTTGGCATGTATCGCGGATGTCTATGTTCGACAGTATCCATATACTTTCGACCGTTACCTTCATTACATTCAATTATGAGAAATACGTCTTCAGTTAGGAGTTTGATCTGTAATCTCTCATCATTAGTCTAGCGCGTCAAGATGTCGTGTTTCAATCAAATTCTCAGGGGCCTGACATACGACCGCTTCTAAGGGACTGTACATCTTGAAAATTACGTTCTGGAATTGATATATTACTCGACCTCTATGGTTAGTCACGGGTTAAATATTCATGTGAATGAGATTTGTTATAACCGGTCCAATCCATTCCATACCATCCGTTCCTTTTTCATCGTCCACTGCAACAAGGATGGAACTGTACGGTATTTTTATATAGTAAGAAGTTGGCAAACGAGCATCCATTCCACGGTGGTAAGTAGATACTGTCGCCCATAGATATCCCCGACACACGCCATCACCAGTCCAGCATGAGAAACACTATAACGGAGCTGGAGATTTAGGAATTGATTGGGAGAAAGGGAAAATGGGGAGAAATATTGTAGGATAGGGTGTTAATGGGCATATTTTCTTACTCACTAACATGTACGTATGTTGAAGGAATAAGATAAATTGAAAGTAAGTACTGTAATTAACTCTTGCAGTAATTCAAACATTTATATGATGTAGGTAAGTGTGCTCTGTTGGTGACTTTTATTAAATAAATAAATTGGTGCCAGGTAGCACTACACACTATTAATATAAACGGTATATACTTAAATTAGAGCGGTGATAGCTTAGGGGTATCCATACTCGACTCACATTTGTGTGATCGTGAGTTCAAATCCTCGGCCCGTACCACTGCGTTTCTACTTAAATACGGATTTTTAAAAACATGCGGAAACCCATAGACCATGGGGGACTTTGAGTCGTAATCCACCACGTGGGCCCAGTGCGGATTGGTGGATCACATACTGCAGATTTTTTGGAGCATGCGGGTTTCCTAACCATGTTTTACCTCACCGCCGAGCAAATGACAACTTTAAATTTAAGTATAAACTCAGTGGCACGGGCCGAGGATCTGAACTCACGATCACACGGTACCTAGGCTGTGAAGTAGAGTAGAATAGAGTATACATGTGAGTGTGAATGTGAGTAGAGTATACATACCCCTAGGCTATCACATTGCATTACGTTCTGTGTATTGCCCGAAAACATATAAAATGCACATCACTCCACTAAACGGGCCTGTATCACACGATCGTTAAAATATCAAATAAATAATTCAAACCCTTACACTGGCGGCCGCGTTCAGGCTCAGAACAATTGATATAATAGAGTAGGGGTCATTGCCCCATCTCCACGTCTTCAATAGACCGCAAAACGATCAAACGTCTGTCTGTCCCCTCACTTAATGTAATGGATACGTAAACTGCGAATATGGAACGTGAAATAAGGTCAAGTTTCACGGCTTTTGCGAAGCCATAACAATTCATGTATTTAATAATTTAGCATAGAGATTCGAAGATTTTGTTTGGCATATTTAGTTGCCGCCATTGAAGCTGCGGTCACAGTTACTGTACCCAGCACATTTATTATCCACTGTTGGACATGTCTCCTCAAGCACATAAAACGCCACGCTGACAGGCGGGTTGGGGAGTTCACTCTTTTAGAGGTGGTGTAATTCTTCAACGCTTGTGGTCACAACTACTATTCCTTACTCGTGATAAATATTTGACAAACAATAAAGTCATAATCTTCACATACATGTTTCCTATCGATTTATACTCGTACAGATTAACATCTCATTCATTTATAGTTACATCGGTGATCGCAATTTTCAAAAATGTTTACAGTAAATATGCTGAAATCTTCGAAGCTTCTTTGTAAGAAAAAATGTCAATTTTTGGAAAATATAAGGCTTAAAAAGACGGCAATATTAAACATTCCAAATAATTAATTTTTACTCTCAAGTCTTTCGTCTGATTCATTGAACAAATTTTAATAAATATCCCACATGCATTTACATCCAACTTTCTCAATACAATGAACTTCTTATTATACGTAGTGGCAGTCAAAGGATACATCAAAATTTAACCGGGCGTCCGGAAGCCGTCACAGATAGGCCCCGCGTCGGGTTACACACATGGTAACGTTGTATCACATATGGTATTTATGTGCAAGCAAGTACATTGTGTCACATTGAATGAGACATGACAATGCCGTTTCATTTTGCATAAAGATTCTATAGGCGAAGGAAATTTAGTACATGAAAAAAGTAGCTAATTAAAAAAAAAAAAACGAATTCCAGTGTCCCGCTGCAAGAGAGATTTCACTATTTTTCGTAAAAATGTGTGTAAAAATATGTCGTAGATTTTGGGATTTTTTGAAAAGTTTACACCGTTAAAAAATTTCAACAATTTTATTTTTATTTATTATATATTTTATTGTACACACCAAACAATATTGATATTACATGATTAAATGAGAAAGATGTACAAAAGGTAAGCGTATGTATCTCCTGTGGAGATATCTCTTCCAGCAGATCCGTGAAATAGAGATCTTGTTCGGAATCGAAAAGTCGTGCGTAGTGTCATAATAAATAAAAATAATACACACTTACATGAAAATAATATACACCTACAAAATAAATAAAACATACAGATAAACATAGACGATTTTTTTATATACAAAAATATATTTGGTTCAATTAATTATTTAATTTCTTTTCTTATCGAGTTTGACTATATTAGTGATATGGAGTCATATATAAAATTATTGTCACATCAAAAATCAGCCTGTATAAAAAACCATACTTGGCAAGCAAGGCTTAGTCATATCTTAGTATTGTATGCATCTCAATTAAGTGTATATATATATGTATACAATAATTTATTTCAGTTATGTTGAGATTATATAAAATTGCATCATCTACCTATATGTGATATTGTTATATGTTATCTGGAAGAGATCGCTTTTGCATTGCTAAGGTTGCCTGTGGTACTTTTCGTGTTAAGATTCGTGTTCACGTGTTCGTGGCAAGACTTTGTGTTTGTGCACAAGTCCATCTATCTATCAAAGCTTAGTCAATCTATTTCATACTGTCATGATTCTAACATTCATGTTTCGGCTTCATCCGTCGGCAACAATATACAAGAACGTTTACGAACGCCAACTTTTATTGATAGCTTCTTAACTTGAGGAACTTTTATTAGCTTGCGCAACGTTCCGAAGTGTTCCAGGAATGTTCGAGAAGCGTTTAAGTATCTATGGATTATCCCCTGTTTAGGGGAGTTAATTTGAATATCGGGACATTCGTATGTTTACTATCTATACTATTACTATAATATAATAAAGAGGTAAAATTGTGTTTGTAGGTATGTTGGGGGTAATCTCTGGAACTAATGAACCGACTTCAAATTTTTTTTCACAAATAGGAAGTTACATTATCCGTGTCTAATATAAGTTATATTATATTTGGAAAATTTGAAAAAAAATATTGAAAAAAAAAATTTATAAACCGAAGCGAAGCGAGGGCGGGTTGCTAGTTTAAAAATAAAAGCAAATACTGCAAAAAAAACCGTCTAAAAGAGAGAACTCGCCAACCCGCTTGAATAATAAATAATTTAAATACAAGAAATATATCTACTCGTAATATTTTAACGACTGTTAAAACAGATTATCCATATGTATAAACAAATTCCAGGAATAAAATGAACTTTTTAAAATATAACTCTGCGTCAACTACTTTTAAACTCTTCAAGAGTACTTCAATTCAATTTGTTTGATCTAAGATTACAAACTTGTATCGCAATAATGAAGTTAAAAAACCGTTTCGACGAGATAAGTAAATTTCCGTTTGAGGGTCTTCCGACCCAGAGCTCCGTCAAGGGTTAATAGATAACACCCTGGGGCATAAACTTGTGTTGAATTAATTCGTTATTTTATATTTGGACGACGATGACCGGTTATTGGATTTTTTTTTTAGTTTTCTAGTAAAATTTCAGTACCTGCTCAATGGGATACAAAACAAAACCATGTCAATAATTATGTAAAACATAATGAAAGAACAAAGGATGTATCAAAAGGAATCAAAGTAAAAAGAATACAAGGCCATTGCAGAAAGAATTTCATAAAGAATCAAACAAAAAACAAAAGAAATAAGTCTCAGTCATAAAGAAAATATCAAAAAGAATTAAAAAAATAAAAGAAACTATGAACAGAATAGGACAGGTGTTGGTAGGACGTGGATGTCTATGGACGACAGTATCCACTTACCATCAGGTGGACTGTATGCTCGTCTGCCGCCTTTTTTTTAATAAAAAAAAATTCTAATACATAACAATTTAACCAATCCCAGATAGCCCTCTCTCTATAAGAATTAAAAGAACAAACACCCCAATCGCATTACGGAAATTGTTCGACCATAAATCATTTTCGCGATTCGACAACCGGGAAATTAGTACGGGAACTGGAATGCTGAAACACATCGCTAGACGAGTTCACTTTTTAGAATTCTATTATGAGGATTTAAATCTTTTGTGCTCAGTGAAATTTAGTACGGATTTTAGCGATTCTAATTAATTATACATATTTGATTTTTTTTATGGACCAAGGCGGCAGACGAGCATACAGTCCACCTGATGGTAAGTGGATACTGTAGCCCATAGACATCCGTGATACATGCCAACATTAGTCCAAAATGACAAACGTTGGCACGCCCCCGGATGCGCTGCCTAGTTTTGCCTATCTAATAGCCTAGACAACATTAAATTAGTGGAAGAAGAAATTCTGAGCCACCGACTTTCAAAAACTACAGTCCTTAGGATTCTTCATGAACATCTTCATATGAGTAACGTTAGTGCGAGGTGGATGCCAAAACTTCTTTCGAGTGTGCAGCGAAGTGAACGAGTAGCGTGCTCTAAGGAACTTTTGGAGGCCTTTCAGAGGAACGAAAACTATTTTTTGGAGTCCACTGTTGTTGAGGATGAAACTATGGTTCTTTGCTATGATTCCCTTTCCAATAGGGAGTCTATCGAGTAGCGTTGTTCTGGTGAAGCACCGCCTAGAAAGGCAAAGTTGACTCAGTCCACCAAAAATTTTTTGGCTTCGATATTCTGGGATTGTCAAGGAATATTGCTTATACTCAAGGCGCACTTAAGGGGTAGAAGATTTTCCACTAACGATGAAGTGACCGCTGCGGTTTTCGCCCATTTTGAAGACAAAACTTCTGACTATTTCTATACTTGGATAGAAATGCTAATTAAACATTCCGAAAAGTGTGTTCAAATAGACGGAGACTATATTGAAAAATAAAATAGTTTCATGAACATGAGTGACCTTTTATTGTCAGGTCGGAAACTTTTGGACCTCATCGTAAATGCAAAATTGTCCTATTATTAGTAACAATTTTCGAATATTGAACTTAGTAGATAAGGAAAAATATATGAATTCAAATATTCAACGGTTTCTAATTCGTCTGTCGGCGACCGATCACGGAGCCGTCACTCCGGGAAACTGGGACGGAATCAATTCACATTTCCGCACTTTACCCACTTTTCCGGGGGAGAAACTTTTTTTATTTGCCGCCCCGAAGTGACTTTGACAGAGGCGCGAATTCACAATAAAACTTGGTATAAATAGTGAAACGATTTATAAATGTGTAGAAATGATTGCGTTATTTGAACTGTGTAGATCGGATTATTACAATTCTGTGCTATTCATCGCAGTGCTATAAACCCTATTTAAGAATTTATTTAAGTGCTAGACGGAAGAAGAATTTCCCTATTTACCGTACGTTTTATAAAAAATGTGTTCCGACAAAAGTTGTAGATTTTGTTGGGCCCTATCTAACGACATATAGTTTCTATGTATGGACATTAGACAGGATTTTTTTGAAAATTTTACGTCGTCGTAATTTAGGAACTACTAAATCAATTTGGCACATCTTCGAACGCAACTGAGATACGTACCCAAAATATTTTTCTGATGAGTTTCATTTCAACCAATTTTCAGTTTTCAATCATTTCAGTTATGACATACAGCCTAGGTAAACTGTAAACTTGTTTATAAAATCTTTATGTAAATACATTTAACTAGAAATTTTTCATTCTTCGTTTGAAACCACTCGTCCTAGTTCACAAAATAAGGCTGGTATGGAATGAATAAACATACGCGGTGTGGTAAAAAGTGTGGTCTGCTGTACAGACAGCAACGGAAAATATATGGGGTGTACCTAATAAAATTTGTGGACTGCAGGGCGCATTTAGCACAAAAATAATTTGGAACTAGAATTTGGTTTATAAATAAGACCTGTTCAGCTTTAACGATATTCGCGTGAGTATGCGGTAATACCTTCGTTCAGTTATAGACGATATTGGCTAACCGCTTCGGGTAGCGATATAGCGTGTAAAGCGGCCTAGGCCCAGTGTTAACAGTATCGTTAACAGTCGGTACTTGTACAAAATATCCAGCGGGATATCGCCTAGACATAATTGTTACCGCAAGCGGCAGCGAATATCGCTTATATCTGAACAGGACTTACGTCTAGCTAGAGCATCGGTTGTCAATCTTTATAGTGTCACGAACCCCAAAACGACTAAAAATAAAATAAATGAAATACTATAATATAATAAATGATTTTACGAGGTTCAGGTAGGACTTACTAGCTTCCGGTGTCACACACACTTCATTATGTACACCAATAGAATTTCATTATGTTACCCTAGTTATAAAATTGTGTTCACGGCAAACACTGTGTTCGTGAATAATAAGAAATAATTTATAATTATCATTTAAGTTAGTAATTGTTTTTGTTGTCTGTATGTGATAGTGCAGCTGTGTCCCAGTTCTTCTAACATCGCATAGTGAAGTGGAAACCGTAGCTTTAAACTTTCTCGTATTTAGTACACGCTTTATTTCTGCTTAATGGAACACTTATGTGCGCCTAGACACATACATAGATCGAAAAATATTTAATTTGTTTTAAATGTTTTAAAATCGTATCAAATAAAAAAATTAAAACGACATTCACAGAAGAGACTAAAACCAAGCAGTCTTGATGCTCTATAGCAATCTAACATGATAAGATAATAAAGTACACAGCCTCACACTGGGGCACACACACGCACGAGCACACACAAAACGGACTCACCAATGCAAACACAAATTAACATGTATTATTAATTTAAAAAAATCACCTATTTCTTGCGGACAATCTATTAAATACTGTATATAATGTCAGTGTAATCTGTATTTGGCCATTAGCACTAGCAACATATTTGTTAAATAAGTTACATAAAAGGCTGTAGATTACATAAATGAATAAAAAATAAATAAAAATTAATAAAAAATGAATAAAGTAACATAATAATAACATGATCGGTGCGGCAAATATAACGGGAAGATTATATATAACTAATATTACTATTTATCTACCATACCCCACTTTTGGCTACAAGTCTCTCCTGGATCTCGCCTGCCCCTGTGTGTAATCTTCTTGAAAATATTGGTCCACATGGCCGTAGGGCGCTCACACTGTACGTGTGATTCTTGTTACGTAGGTCTCCATTCAAGTACTCATATATCCCATCACTTTTCGGTCCTTTTGCAGGTATGGCCTTCTCCAGAGATTTTTAGTGGTGGATTCTTTAAATGCATTATTAACTAGCGACCCGCCCTCGCTTCGCTTCGGTTTATAAGTTTTTTTTTTTTAATTTCATAATAAAATTTAGCCTATATTAGACACGGTTAAGTAGCTTCTTATTTGTGAAAGAATTTTTGAATTCGGTTCAGTAGTTCCAGAGATTACCCCCAACATACAAACACACAATATCACCTCTTTATTATATTAGTATAGATTAAATTTAAAATCGTTCAGATACCAGTCATGTTTCATGGCCCTTTCTTTTATAAAGTCCCATTATAAATCCTACTCATGTCCCTCCCCCCTTTTCAATCCCACAGAACCGATTGACCCCAGCCCCCATTCTGGTACCCTTGTCAAACAGGCGTGAAGATAAGAGACAAACTAATTAAAATACACAGTCGTTTATAAAACACGACGGAGGGTCAACTTTAATTATTTATCTTATCAAAAACGGCAGCCATTGTTTATAGATAATTTAACAAGAGCGAATAGTGCTGTGGCTCGGAAAATTGTAAATGTTAAAAAGGAATATTTGATTGAAATGAGTGATATTGTGTAGATTTCGAAAAAATCTACGTATTGCAAATTTTTACGAAAAAAATATGCCTTGTGGACATAATGGAGAGCGCTTTCTTAGTAATCGAATTGTAATTTGATACAAGATATTTTATGATTATTTCTCAGTTTTCGTAACTAAATATAATTCGTTCTATTATTTCAAAACTATATGTAACAAATGTTAATTGTCAAAGAATTCCACAAAATATATATTCAAAACTTCTATTTCAAATACACTTTCAATTCGTCGATACGCATAATGTACAATACGCATAATGTACAATACGCATAATGTATAATACGCATAATGTACAATACGCATAATGTCCAGAATACTGCAAACTGCGAAAATATTCAATCACAGAAAATGTTCAACGCGCAAAATTTGTTCAATTCGCGTAATGTTCAATACGCACAAAAGATAATCGGTGGCCACCACACGCACATAAATAAATTTATAATCAGGATATAAATTTCAGTTTTCATGCATGTTTCCTATTGAACATTTTGCATATTGAACATTTTGTGTAGGTATTGATAATTGAACATTTTGCGTATTGAACAATATGCGGTGTGATGTTTTTATAGCAACAGTAACTATGACTCCCAACCGGCACTATTGTAACTGGTTAATCATGTAAACTGTATTTCTTAATAAATTGAATATAAATAGCAAAATCTATCTTCTCCATAGGATTTTTTAAGTTTTATTTACACAAATTCTTAAAATAATCTGTCTTGTTACAAAATAGAAAACAATTTCACATCTAAATCCAATTTTAAACAAACATTAACTTTATCGTATGTCAACGTGCGGTCGACAACGTCAATCAAGTTAAAATAAGCGAACGTGTTCGCTGCGGTCCGCCGCCGGTGTGAAGGCGCCTTAATGAGAACTTGGGAGTTTGTAAAGATCTGTCCAAAGTTTGTTTACATAAGTTTCGAAGATACGTTTCGTATAATGTATATCAAGAAGCATTCGATTCTGACACTTATGCGTTCTTGATTAAGGTTCGGTATCTGTTGTGAATGTAATGTTTACAATAATGCTGATTGATGTTCCAAGATATTTATTCTCTGGTTGTGTGAAATATAGATAAGTATTTTAAAATTTATGAATTGCATATAAATAACTGAAATATTTTTTTATGTCGGCATTAATTAAGCAAAAACGTTATATAATATAATAAAGAGGTTAAATTGTGTGTTTGTAGGTTGTAGGTCTGGAACTACTGAACCGATTTCAAAAATTCTTTCACAAATAGGAAGCTACATTATCCGTGTCTAATATAGGCTATATTTTATATTGAAATTTTGAAAAAAAAAAAATAAACCCATGAACCGAAGCTAAGCGAGGGCGGGTCGCTAGTATGGTATAAATTGATGGAAGCATTTCTTTTATTTATTTCGAAACCTAAATAATATCGATTTAACGGAAATACAGTTATTTTTTGGTAACTGGTATTAGGGGGAGAGTGCACGCTGCAATCCAACAGCCTCTGGGCGCGCTCGACTGGCCACGTTACCCCTCTCTCACAGAAGACTACCTTGAAATGTACTGCATTTCCCACATTATCTTTTATATTGGGGATCTGTTACATTATCTAATACATTATCTGTATTACATTATTGGGGAACCAATGTACGTACGTGTTTCGATAGTGAGTGAGATGTGCCAGAGCCCATTCCCATTCTATCCCTCCCCATTTTCCCATCCCTTTCTCCAAATCCATTCCTACATCTCCAAAGGTAGGCAGCGCATCCGAGGGCGTGCCAAAGTTTATCATTTTGGAGTGTTGGCATGTTTCGCGGATGTCTATGGGCGACAGCATATACTTGTTATCAGGTGGACTGTATGCTAGTCTGCCGCCTTCGTCCATAAAAAAAAAACCATTTATTCCGTTCCTATTATAGTAGTTCCGTGCTTTAAAACCTAAGTCGCAAGTAACACTACTGTTTGGAGTTATTGGGTATGACATTAAAAAACATAACAATTATTGCCCTATGCAAAAACGATCAATCTATCGTAATTTTTTTCCAATAAATCTACTAGTGTCAAGGGAAATACTAGATCCAATTTCAATAAAATGGATTTAATATCGAACGCGAACAATTATTAGAGTAACAAAATCGCGGTTGTAAAACAGCTCGGAACTGTTCCGCGAAACAGTTCCATTTATATGCGCAATCGTTCGGAACACGTTATAACCTGTTATTTCAGCGGTTCCGCTGGGAACTATTGTAGAATAATGTGATTCTTGTAGGAATAGGTATTGAAATATTGGCAATGGAAGAATATCGTATGCGGTACAAACTCCAGTGTAAATATTTAAAAGTGTTTGTCGCTTTTGTTTGTCTGGTTTGCACATACATATATAATATTATGAAAACATTACATTTTGTTGCTACGACATATGTCCGCAGTAGCAGTGCTACGTTCCGATAAGACACAAATACAGGATTATAGGAGAAACATTCCTGCTTCACGAAATTGAAAAAAATATACTTAGGTACCTAATTATAGAGTCGTGTCACTGAAATCACACAACAGCTGAATATAGGTTGGTCAGTATTGAGAGTAAAGTCGATTCTAACAGTTTTTACGATACTTCTTTTTCATGAATTAATTACTGTTAATTTATAGCGTATCTTTTATTCTTGTCACGCTACCACAGTCGTCGCCCACACCGCGCCGCCCGCCTAGACGTACGTTCCTCTGTACAGAGTAATGAGCGCATATATAAACAAAGCCGTAAGTTGGTAACTTTTATATAAACGTTGTATATAAAATCAATTTAATACATTTTAACGGAAGTACCAAACTTTTAAATAAAATTAGCAATATTTTCTTGAGAGTCCATGATATTAGGATTTGGCGCCGTCCGGGCGAGACTCCGTGGAATTGACTCAGCGGGCATTTGTATCTAGTTTTATAGATTCCTTTCATACGTACACACACACTTATACTCGTATTTCAAATGCATTAGATGTGTGTATTGAGTGCACAGAGCAGGGGAAAACGAAGTTTTAAATACAATTTTATATATAATACTAGCAAAACCCCACAGACGTTGTCCTGCCATAAAAGATGATGTGCTGCAGCGCCATCTAGTGGCGAGTTACAACAAAGTCGAGAGCTTGAAAATATTCTCCTTGCTCAAATACCTATGTATACCAATTTTCATGGCGATCGGTTGAACGGTATAGAAGTTGATGTGCTGCAGCGCAATCTAGTGGCGAGTTACAACAAATTCGATAGCATAGAAACCTTCTCCATGAAAAGATACATTATGTGCCAACTTTTATGGTGATCGGTCAAACGGTGTCAAAGTCTATTAACATCAAATATACCAACATCCTCTTTTATATACAGATAAAATTATATTATACCTACTGTGTCGAGTCTTTGAAGAGGCATGTATCCAATTTTTTTCGGAATAGCTAGGTTCTTCTAGCCCTAATGGCCTTTCAAGAATCACCGGACTTGACCATTGTGCCAGCCTCCTCGGTCGTGCGCTGTTCTAAGCCCTATCCCTTCCGCAACTCTCTACACGTCGTCGTACTTGCCTTGCTTAAGGTGGGTACCTTGCCGCCGGATGACCAACGCTTAGTTAATCTCGCCTCGGCCACCACTCTTTCGAGATCTTACTCCATCTGCCATCACCTCGTCTAGAAAGTTTTACTTACCATTTTAGTTCCTTATCTTACTTACCAGTCAAATTAAAAGGTAATTATTTGCAACAAAGTTTATGTGATCACGCGTCTATCCAATGCCGCCATGAAGTCTAGACAAATGCCAGTTCAAAGACGTTTAAACACTGCAATCTTTCAACCTACAACCTTCACCCTTATAACATGAAAGTTAAGTGTCATATTCTCAAGTTCTAACTGCACATGACTGCTTAAAGTGCAAAACGTCGCATGCATTTTACATGCACTGTGTGATGCTTCAATGGTCGCACAATTTGTCATTGTGACATTCATTTTATGAGGTCCAAATACTGGAAGGAAATAGGGAATGTTTTAATCGAATTGCCTTATGAATGCTAATAATTTTCAACTATTATACATTTGGGGAGTATTGATACATAGCGCGATGTTAGAGAATTAAAAGGTTTATTTGTTTAAATGGAGGGAAAGAGTGCACGTTGCAATCCAACAGCCGCTGGGCGCACTCGACTGGCCTCGTTACCCCTCTCTCACAGAATACTACCTTGAAATGTACTGCATTTCCCACTTTATCATATTCGCCAACCTATGTACGTGTTTCGGTAGTGAGTGAGATATGCCACAGAGCCCATTCCCATCCTATCTCATCCAACGTGCCCAACCC
This sequence comes from Sesia bembeciformis, assembly GCA_943735995.1. Taxonomy (NCBI): domain Eukaryota; kingdom Metazoa; phylum Arthropoda; class Insecta; order Lepidoptera; family Sesiidae; genus Sesia; species Sesia bembeciformis. The sequence goes on from OX031038.1 coordinate 565,304, forward strand.
CTTCTCCAAATCCATTCTTTCATCAACAAAGGTAGGCAGCGCATCCGGGGGCATGCCAACGTTTGTTATTCTGGACTAATGTTGGCATGTATCGCGGATGTCTATGGGCGACAGTATCCACTTACCACCAGGTGGACTGTATGCTCGTTTGCCACCTTCTTTCAATAAAAAAGACGCTTATTAATTCACCACCCGGCCGGAAATGTCTCACACAAAAAAAATATATTACAAAAAAATCTATGAGCGATAAATTAGAACAAAACAATGCTTAATATGTCTAAAATATGCCAATATTGTCGTTCAACCCAAACTTACTTTATAAAAATAAGTTTCATATATCATGTTTTATTCCTTTCGATGGATATTTTTATTGTTACCAGAAATCGTAAATATTGTCTCCGGACATTAAGCTCGCCTTTTGTACAAATAAAATTTTTTAAATAAATAAATACATAAAACTTTGAGATCCGCTTTATAGATAACGTAATTAGGAAATACTTGGAGTCCGCCATGAGACCGCACCCTTAGGGCCTGTATTTAATCGGCCCTGAACATCTCCAGGCGAATGTATAAAGCGAATATACCGAGACAAAATTCGGAGGGATCGCTCCAAAAGTTTTCAGTATTTTTGAACTTCGCTTTTAACTGAAAAGGGAAAGGATGAGCTTTTTAATTTAGTTAAGTGAATGGACGTTCTGAAAGCTTATATATTATGTAGGTATCGTCGGGGAAGAAATATTTTGTGCGACTGACGGAAATTCCGGCACCGTTGGAACACAATTTGATATCATCTATTTCGATTTTTAAATATTAGCGTTACATTCACTTTTTAAAATTTCAAATTTTAAATTTTGTATCCGTTAAAATGTACAGTCAGCAACAGGACGACATATAGCCGTGGGCACTTTAATAGTATTGAATATTTTTTTTTGGGTTTTGTATTTAGCATTTGTAAGAAAATAATCGTAAGAACTTAACGAAATCATTTTTGTGCAAAAATTTATTCATCTATACTAATATAATAAAAGAGGTAAGATTGTGTGTTTCTAGGTATGTTGGGGGTAATCTCTGGAACTACTGAATCGATTTCAAAAATTATTTCACAAATAGGGAGCTTCATTATCCGTGTCTAATATAGGCTTTATATTATTTTGAAATTTAAAAAAAAAATATTTGAAATAAAAAAAAAACTTATAATCCGAAGCGAAGCGAGGGCGGGTCGCTAGTTAGTTATAAACGGAATACATGATTTCAGGCTTCGGAAAGTATTAGTTGCAGTCAGTATAGAACTTTTTCTTCGAGTGTACGCGGAATATCATACTCGAAGAAAGAAACCATTTTTTGCTTGGCGATATTTACGTGAAAAGGCATATGTCGGCATATGTCGCTTCTCGTAATACGACGTTAAGCGGTTGTGCAATTATCTTAAGTGTTCCTTTGCCGCACGCTTTTTTGCGGAGCTCTAGGTTGAATTTGGGTTATAAATAAAAATATAATAAATATTTATATGGATGTTTATATTTAGATATTAAATAAGAAGAAACTGTGACATCTGTAAAATTAACTGTCAAATTTGACATGGCTAACCGACTCACTGACTCATCAACGCCGAGCCGTTACCACTGTAGCTAGAAACACAAAACAAGAATAGTAGCTTCCTGATATGACGTAAAGACTAGCTAAGAACGCGGACATATCGAAATTCAACCTCTAAAGAGGTGAAACGGCTATAAAAATCTGTATGGAAAAAGTAATAGTTATTTTAACTTGAAACTTGGTATAAATGTTACACAATGCAAATGATTAAACGCTCGTTTTACCGTCATTCAAAATTGTGTCAGTTCAAAACGTGTTGCATATTGTATGGAGTCAGTTAAGAATTCAAAGGCAGCGTGATAATTTTTTTCATTCAAATTCAGAACGAACTTAACCTAGTTATAGTCCCAAACTATTTTAATAATAATAATAAATACTCTTTATTGCGTCCACGTAGTATTTATATGTATACATGTATACATACATATCTTTAAATGACAGAATACAATAAGCGACCATATCGATAAAGCGATCTCTTCCTGGCAACCTTCATGACAAAAATAAAAGGGATATATATAAAGATTATATCAATCTTATATATATAATATATATGTATATATATATATATATATATATATATATATATATATATATAATATACTATATACTATATACTATATACTATATACTATATACTATATACTATATACTATATACTATATGTATAATATGTATGTATTATTAATTTATTTGTATATATATAATCAAAGTTGGAAACGACAGAAAAATAAGAAAGAATTGTAGTCTCCAAAAGATGATATAGAATAGGTTAGAAACAAAATGGCACTGAGAGGAAATTATTTGGGAAATAGAGAAAATAGAAACCGAATGAAGGCTGGAATAATGATTTCTAACTTGCCTTTTACTATTTGTCAGAAACTCGAGAAGTGAAGTTTGATTATTATAAAAATTGTGTATTGTGCATTTTGTGATTTAACAGTGTAAGTTTATTAAACTTCAAAGTGTTTTTTGTGCATAATGCTTGTGATATTCAAATGAAAGGATAGGATTGCGTTTTCCGTGTGCTTCCAAGGAGTCCTCTTCTGTCCTCAGTAAACCTACTATCACTTGACTGCAGAAAACTTGGCACTGGCAGAATGTGCTAATTACACCATGCCATATATATAAAGAAATTGGCCTTTTAAAACAAGACAGCGACCGAGTACGTCTAATGATAACTGGTAAGACAAGGTGTATTTTCATTACACGTTTAATCCTTCAATCCGTACAGAAATGCGTCCTGCAGATTTAGCTAATATTTTGTAATCAGCTGGTGACCATTATTAGAGACGTAATGAAATTTTCTCCTAAATTTTAAGTTGTCACCTCAAATCTCCTTACCACTCGTATTATTTTACCGGTAAGATAATAAGATACCGGTAACTAAAACGATTTATAGAAAGTGACTGGTACAGCTTCACGTTCGTTAGTACCGGTATGTATAAATTATGTCGGTATCTCAAGTCCTGATATGTACTTCACGCCACGTCAGTTATATCCACAAAGGCACATTAATATACAAAAATTCAAATTATCTGTTCAGGCACCACTGACTTCCGTTACGTAGGTTAAAAGTGGTGGCTCTATGGCCAAATAATACTATTAGACCTTATTACCTGGTAATAAAAACTATTTTTGAATAGCAATTTGTGAGTTTAGCGGAAATGTGTCTTTTGCTAGGGTTCACACTTGCTCGAGACAAAAAATAATTATGTAGTATTTTTTGACAGTAAATGAAGAAAGACGACTTGAAGAAAGTCGCCGCCAGTGGCAGGATGAGAAGAGCTGAAGACCATGTGTGGTGGCGGTCCTTGGGAGAGGACTATATCCAGCAGTGGAGAGACAGACCGATGGTATGGTATGGAATAATATTTGGGAAAAGGGTAGCAAGGTAGCAACACGTGTGGCATCGTTAGCCGTGTGGTGCCGTCGGCTTTGGAATAGAACCACCCCATTTGTTCCGGTGGGTATCGTAAAAGCAACTAAGAGATAAAAAAGGCGCTACCACAATAATTGAGGAATTACATCACCCTTGACATAGTGCACTCGCCAACCCGCTTGGCCTAAGGCGGTCTAAGGCTATAGGTACATCCCTTATACAAAAGACTTGCAGAATCCTGTCCACAGGTAGAGCCCCATATCGTAGCGGAACGGAAGTACCTCAGCTGGCAGTTCATTCCACAACTTACCGGTTCGCGGTGAAAAGTGTCTTTTTGACCGCACAGTACAGCAGCGACTCTATGTCAAGGAAGAGCAAAGTGAAAACCCGAACTTGGCATCAAATTGAACAGCTCTTCAGAACATTCTCAATTATAAAGGCGTTAGAACACGCAGAGAGACGCAACATCTCTACGGATGATGAAACATCTGTGAGAGAGGCATTGTCGATAATTAGGATAGCTCGTCGTCCGACGGAATCAAGAGGCTGATACTTCGGTGCACCAGCTCTGAGTTGTGATACTCGTGCTAAGTTATATCTAGTGTGATACTTAATTATACATTGAATTATAACATCAACATCATATGTACGAATATATCAGCGAGCGATGCAAAAAGTTATGCTTTTTGCTGAACAAAATCCGTGATGAAGAGGTTCGGCGAATAACTAAAGTTACCGACATGGCTCCATTAATCAGCAAGCTGATGTGGTAGTAGGCAAGCTATAATATATGCTGCAGCACCGATAACCGATGGGAAGACGAGACTTGGAATGGAGTCTACGTAACGGGATGCCTTGCGACCAGGTGGACTGAAGAAAGGCGCCGATAGTGGCTGGATGAGAAAGCAGAATGTGATAAATGTGATACCTTGTGTGATAAATGTCCATTAGAGAGGCCTATATGCAGCAGTGGAGGGATACAGGCTGATGGTATAGTATCATATGTAATTCAAGTCCACTGTAAATACCGTAATACAGTTTATTTATTTGATCTTCATTGCACAGAGTGACAAAAGGCGGACTTAATGCTTTAAAGCATTATCTCCTAGTCAATCTTTGGGCAATGTAGTGATGGTACGGTATGTAGGTGTAAAATCAGTTAATTGTATAATAGTATTCAAGGACGCGAACATATTAAATTCGATACCATGATTTTAAGTTTGTCTAAATGTCACTGACAACCCTATCTGTAAGGAGTGATCAAAACTTCCCCCCTTCTCACCTGTCAAGCGCCCAGTGAGGCTTGAAGATACGCGTATCGGGATTCGTCATCTCATTCATCCCCTTGAGTGCGTGCCGCGATGTTTACTATCCGCTCGACGCCAAATTTTGAAATGTCACTTCTGACATTAATGAAGTGTCTTTTGTCAAGTTGTGTGTATCTGTTTTTCGGATCGTTGTCGTGTCGAGATAAAGACGTGTCACAGCTAGCTAAATTAGGTTGTTATGCAAAATTGCATTAATGTCTTTGTTTTTCTGCATTTGGTTACGTATACAGTTCATAGAGTATACTCGTACATACAATTTGCATACAGTTTTAGTACGTTTACATACAGATTTCATTATATTTAGTTCACATTAGGTCAGGATGCATTTATTGCTATCAATATTCTCGTTTATTATAACAGTTTATCAGCTTTTGTCATTCAAACTGGATTTGAACCAGCGAACTATGGATGAACTGTTGTACTCAAGAGTTAAATTTTAAGTTAGAAATGCTTAATCAAAGTCTTAAGCAATCAAAGTTAATAAGGACACATAATATATAAGTTCCTACAAAAATAGTATAATTAATTTAATATATCAATCAGTACTCTAAAACTATTGTATGTAACTAAAAATTAACACGTATTTCATGACTTTTTTAATTACATTAAAAGTAAATAACTGGTGATTAATTTACTCCGATATGCATAACATTATTCACACTCGCTCGCTTAGGTATTACATTGGAACGCGCCCGCTTCTGTTACAACCTACAACGTAAGTATATGTGAATTACGCAACGTATTATGCACATACGAGTAAATCATTATTTATTTTCAATGTAAGTAATAAAAAAGCATGAAACACATATTAATGGTTAGTTTTAGTGTACTGATTGGCAAATTAAAATATTTTACGCTATTTTGTAGGACCTTATAGAGAAAGAGAAAAATATCAAAAATAACTTAATTACCAACATTGCAGTGAAATTTAAATATTGTACGGTAGATATCAATAAAGTTGTTCGGACATGTTAAGCTTTGTTACGCCATGTTTGTACAAGTTTGGATTCCACGCTGCAATTTTTGATGTCGTTCATCAACGTTATTTGCATTTGCAAATAAATATTCACTTTGAAATGTTTCTCGTTCATTAGTACCGACGTGTTTCATGAGTGAGAGTTGCCAGATCTCAGTCATTACATTTTCGATACATTATCATATATTTTTTATAGAAGAAATACCGACGGCCACGCCAGTTAGGAATAAAGATTTGGTTCTTCATACTTAGTTCTAAAATTATCGTAACCGAAATTAAATTGAAAGTCTGGTTTATTATGTCGATTTTGGATGTGTAAATTTAAAAAAAATTTCGACATCTATAAACACAAACTATGTAGAAAAAAAAGAAACTTTACAAAAAGAACTTTTATGTTGATAGCTACTAATTTATTAATTATCTGAATGGTTAAATGGAATAGGTTTAGAACTAGGCGTATTTTTGTTATGTATGATGAATAAGTTCCTCGGGGCTTGTGGTAGCCACTTTTTTATCCCTTAGTCGCCATTTGCGGCCTCCACGGGAGGAGATGGGGTGGTGCTATGCTATAGCTTGCCAACACCACCCGGCATGGGCAGGCAACGCCACGCTCGCTAATCAGCTTGGTCAGCATGGCGTTTTAAGGCTTAACATCCCTCATGCACGAGACAATGTACATGAGGAAGCCCAAGTCCAGCATGGATACTGAAAGGGCGGTTGCATTGCGTTGCATGATGAATAAATTTCTGAAATTAATTTGGAAATCTCATCTCGTTTTACCACCTACAAGAAAAATATTAACGACTAGCGACCCCGCCCTCGCTTCGCTTCGGTTTATAAGAGGTTTTTTTTCAAAATTTCAAAATAAAGTATAGCCCATATTAGACACGGATAATGTAGCTTCCTATTTGTGAAAGAATTTTTGAAATCGGTTCAGTAGTTCCAGAGATTACCCCCAACATACCTACAAACACACAATTTTACCTCTTTATTATATTAGTATAGATAACATTCGGACACTCACACAGCTCTTCTCATTCATCCACTACCGACGACTTTCCTCAAGTCGTCGCCCCATTTGGTCGGAGCGCGTTTCATACTACGTTACAAAAATCTCTACATAACCCTCATGAAAGAATAACACAACAGTAGCCGACAGTAAACTCTACAATAGCTTTACAATAGCGACTGTAAAATCCTTATAAACTTAAAATTACACTGGACAATAGCTGTCAGCGGTAACAAGACGTTGCGACGTCTCTACATCAATTTGCTTAACTGATCCATAAACCAGCGTCCGTGCGACGTGGAGCGCGGACGCGCGAGTTAAAGCACAGTATAGAAGAAAGGACAAGGGCATGCGGAATGGAAGTAAAAAAGTATGAATTTGAGTTTAGTGAAGACCTCTCTTATTCCACTTACATATATAAGTTACGCAAACGCATACATAAATGTAAAATATACATACACGCATAAATACACACATAGCTGCTGTGGGTTTAAAAATCACAAATAACTGAACAATTACATCGTCGAGAATTCGGACAGTAGGCTGTTGGATGAAGTCAGAAGAGTCCAATTGGTACTTCAGTGCAGCCCAGAGGTGTAAGCAGCACTCGACGTGGGATCTAATTTCAGCTTTATAAAGCAACAAGCGTTGCCCCGGAGTGAATTAACGCAGAAAGTAACGCACTTACGCAGAAGTAAGTGAAGAAACTTAAAAGACAAACAACGAGAATTCCTCCATCAATTTCTTACATGTAAGACTGAATTTCCGCCATCCCTTATTCAAACAGCACTATATACTTACAGCGGCTATTATTATATCAAAACAAACATAAACCCACGCGCACATCGCACCGATCCGCATAACCGGACAGTTCGCATTCCGCGCGCGAATCGCACACGACTTACGACCGTGTGTTTTTTCACACCCGAACGCGTGTTGCATATTTCACGACCATCGCCGAGTAAAGAGGGAACTTTTTTGTCATAGTTATACTACATTTTAGAGCGTTTTCAGCACGGAGATATTTGGTACAGTATGTACAAAGTTAGAGAGAGATAGTTAGATAAACTCTTTATTGTACACCAACCCATAGACAATTTAAATAAGTAACACGAAAAACTAAAACAGGTAGCCTTATCGCCAAAGCGATGCCCTTTGGATGGTAAGGAGCAAACAGATGACAATATCAAATAAATGTCACTTGTGTTTTTTTTATAGACGTAGGTAACAGACGAGCAGGCAGTCTACCTGGAGGTAAGTGGATACTGTCGGCTGCGACATCCCGGATACATGACAACGTCAGTTATGAATTAACGTTAGAAATGGATTTGGAGGGAAACTGGGAGGGGAAAGGGAACGGGAAAACTGGGGAGTAGGAATTATGACGGGACGAGGGATTTTCTTCGTCACATTTCACCTCCAAATTTTCCTTTGAGGGATTTGGAATCAGTTTTATGAATTTTTAGTGCATTTGACTTTTTATTGGATGGATAGTTTCTACACGGTCTTCCGTACATAAAACCACCAAGTCATCCTCCGTGTGTTCGTGCCCTTGGACGCTAGTGAAATCTATTATATGGGTGTATTTACACCTTAGGTACACACTTAGGTAAACATTATACTATATTATATACATTTAGCTCCAAACGAAAGTACCAACAGGCCTCAGCTCTGAACAGTATTTTATAGTAAGAAAGCGGCAGACGAGCATTGTGGTAAGTGGATACTGTCGCCATATATGCCAACATACCTTTTAAGACGTAGTTCAACATAAAACATATGTCTAAACAAATTATAATAATCTAAGTAATTGGAAATAATCAATCGTGGGTGTGACATTCAGACCCACGGTTTTTGAGAAGTTTTCTCCGTAGAATATATTCAATATCCAAAAAAAAATATTTCGTGAAGCATTTGGCAAGGTGACATCATCTTACCTGTAACAAACGAAAAGTTGGAATTAAAGTCGTAACAATCTATTTATGAACGCCTCGTTAAAAGCAGTTGTAGGTATATGAGAGGGCATTTTGTAAATGATTACTGATTAAATCAAACTTCTACTCGGATACTAACAGGTTTACTTTTTATTTATAAGTTTTATTTTGTTCTTTATTTCATTTGTTTAAGGCCTAGTGGCATTCTCTGCCCGTCAACCTTTGGCTGAACAGAAGTACGAAGGGCGGTGCATCGTGCAATCATTAAAAATGACTACTAACAGTACGTATAATAGAATACACATACGAGTATAATACATATCGAACATAATATTATAGCATACCATTAGCATAGGCCAATCCACTGCTGGATAGGTATCCAGGTATGGATAGGATAGGTATCCTCTCACGTGGATCGCCACCACACACGATCTTCGGCTCTTCTCATCCAAGCACCATCGGCGAATAATTTTACATTACATTAGTGGGACACGCTCCGGCCACATTTACTTGCACAAGTTAACATTATCTAACATTTTATTACAGAAATTTGTTAAACCAACTTATTAATTAACTCAATTCATCAATAGTTAACATCTTAATTTGCAATATATTCAATATTTATTTAAATTTAATGCACAAAGAAAATTTAAAAAAGGCGGACTTAATGCCTAGTAGTGGCATTTTCTGCCAAGTAAACCATTGGTTAAACCGTTTAAACTTTGGTTTAAATAAAAATATGAAGCAAATAATTACAAACAATGTACTTCATTTGGCAGCTAAGATAATAATAATAATATATTTACCTATTTATTTATTTTTACCTATTTATTCATTTATTTACCTTTACCTATTTTATGTTACCCGGGGCGGTCAGCTAGTAAGAAATGGAATAAGAAACTAAATTTTGGTATACCTCGGCTCATTACTACAGATTACATTTAATTCACAAGAGAAAATCATCGTGAAAGCGAATCGTTTTAAATTGTGCGAAATCCCAAGTCGATCAGTAACCTTATATCAACACCTCATAGACTTTACAAAAACAAATGAACAGCAAGGCGTTTATAATGAAGGAAATGAAACCGACACCATATAAATATTTATAGGAGATGGTATTCAAATGGGTTCAAACCGACTACGCAAGGGTTCGCTTTTTCTTATTTCGTTGATATTTGGGCAGAGATAGATAACTGCTAGAGGTGGCGTGATGTCAAAATATTTAAGTCTTCATCTATATTTACGTTCTGCACTTAGTTTTTATATTCACATCAAATATCAGTACAAATCCCATGTTTTCAAATTATTCTTTTTTCTTTTCTATATAATTTCTATTTCCTACGAAAATAGTGTATAATATTTTATATGTCACTAAAACTATTACAGCTAACTAAAAATTAATACGTATTTCATGATATTTTTTATTACGTAAATAATAAATAAATTGGTGATTAATTTACTTGTATATGTATAACACTATCCGCAATCGCTTGCTTAGGTCTTTGACCTTTGAACGCACCCGCTTCTGTTAGTAAGTTCGCGTAATAATGAATTATTATTTTGAATTATCACTAATTATTTATTTTTAATGTACTCGTAATAAAAATATCATGAAATGTGTACATGTTAATAACATACTGATATATTAAAATGTTTTACACTATTTTTATATAGAATAGTCGGCAATAGAATAGCACCAACCCATCTCTTCCCGCGGTGGTCGTAAAAGGCGACTAGGGGATACCACAAGCCCTGAGGAACTACACCACCTCCAAAAGACTGGACTCGCCAACCTGCTTGGCCAGCGTGGAGTTTTAAGGCTACACATTCTTAAAGTGGATACTTAAAGGGTTGATTGCATTGCATTTGTAGGACCTTATATTCTGGAAAGTATGAAGTGCCACATCCGAACTCCTTTTTGCTCATTTAACCATGTGATGCTGGACATGATAGTACCTATTATATTTCCAAAAAGCCGTTTTTTCTATTTGTTCATCTTCTTTTTCTGCAATGCAAAGTACGCATCTGACGGTATTTAAAACTGTACACCAGACTTAATATTCCAGATAAAGGTTAAATTAAATATTTTCAATGTCAATTTCTACTAGAATCAAATGTCTACTCTATCATTGAGTCCACGCACGTCTCGATAAAAGCAGCGTAACGCGCGATGATTCGTGTTTGAATGTTTCGACTTAACCATTGGAGGACTGAGGGTAGTCAGACATTTGTTTACCTAAGGAGGGTGGTAAAATAAAACCAGAGAAGATTTGATATTGTTAATTATTTAATTAAACTGTCGTCAGCACAACTAAGTTGAAATGACACGCCATTCGTCGCCGCCGAACAATAAGAATATTAGATTCGCAAAGAATTGATTCATGTTGCTATTATATTTAGGCAGGCGTTGGCTTTAATAAATCAACGAATGAAATATCAATTAAATTTATTATATAACAAATGTAGTTTAATCACAGCACATTTCAAAAAAATATAGAAGTGGTAAAATATATTAAAGAATAAAATCTTTTTATATTATACAATCATTAAATAAAATGAATGACAGAAATAAATAAAATTGAAACGGTTTTACTTGTTCAATGAATAACCACTTTAAAAACTACTGGACAGTTTTAATAATACATCTGAGAATAGCATGGAGACGTAATAAAATCTGTTACGCTCTGCAGTCGTGATATTGGAACAGGCTGACGTGTTGCACGATACAAATAGGAAACAGAAGTTAACCTGTCGTAAAAATTGTCTGATTCTTGTGCTCGAAATTTGTCTGATGCCACAGAATACTCATACCCATTCATTGGATGATTATCATTACAATTAAATTATTTTTTAAATGTTGAAATTACAATTAATTTAATATACAAATAATGTTAAATTAAAGTTAATCTTTACGTATAAGTCACGTCATTTGCTCAAATTGAATAAATTAAATAAATATCTCAATATTGCCTTACAAATACTTTTCTCACCCCATCACTATTTCACTCCTCAGTACTAGTTGTCAATCCGGGCGAGTTAATTGTTTAAAATAAATTTTGCAAACAAGAGAAATTCAATTAATACACGTGGAATTCAATTCAATCAATTCAATCGCCACACTGTGAGTTCATTTTTATTTTATTTAATTTAATTTTTATTATATTTAATTAATAAATAAATTTATTAATATTATTAGTTTGTTGGGGGACAAGCTCTTATTTTTTTAAATTTATCCAACATGGTATTAGTCAGATTATAATAAATTTAATAAATGTTTAATCAAAATGTTGAATATTATAAAAAACATATTTTTGTTTATTAAAACATGTTTTAATATTTTAATAGAAAATGATAAACGTGTACGTTAATTGGAGCTTGTGAGGCCTGCTTGTGATTTTTTTATCCATTGACATCCGCGATACACGCCAACATCAGTTTATAATGACAAACGTTTGTTTAGGAATGAATTTAGAGAAAGGAATAAAAAAATGTGGAGAGATAGGAGAGGATGGAATGGAAATAGGCTCTGACATATCTCAGTCACTATCGAAACACGTGCGTACATTGGGGAAATAGAATAAATTAGAAAAAGTAGTAGGAACATTTTATGGTATAATTCTGTGAGTGCGGGATAACATGGCCAGTCGTGTGCGCTCAGCGGCTGTTATATCCGCAGCAACACCGCTAATCGATAGGTTAATGAGTCTTTGAAATTAAAGTTATTATTTTATTTTGAGAAAATATTGTACAGCTAGGTACCGTACTGTTTCTCAATGTATTGTGCTTACCGCCAGCTCTAAATGGTAAAGATTTTCCATTTAAAAAGCGATATGGAAACATACGATTGTTTCGTGACGTGCACACGTGTCTAAATTTCTCACTGTCAGGTCATATCGTTTATTCGGTACCTGACAGATTCGTTATTCGATAGATTCTAGTTTGGGCAGAAAACGATTTAAGTTCGTTTATAAATCGTTAGAATTTTTCAAATACCATTATACAGATATCTATCGGAAATTTTCAAGTAACTTTTCAATCTATTGATGTATTTTTATTTCTCACTTATTTGTTTTTATTTATAATTTTATTTATTTCATTGAGTCCATAATCGTCACTCGTGACATATCGTAACTAAAGTACTATAACTAATCAATTGCTTATAATTCTGAGAACTATATTTTTGAGATGAAAAGATAATTGTGCTTTGTATTTATCTTAAATAATTTTTGCTTGCAATATGTATGGTTGAGAAAAGCAAAAATAAACGCGATCTTAAAAAAAAAAATTACTCAATTTTCACATCAATAAACTCAAAATCAAAAATGGAATCTATGTTTTAGATATTGAGAAAGTGTGTATCTGACGCCGTTTTTCTAAAACTACTGATTTTATCCATGTCTTTTTATACAGAATGTGCTATTTTGCTGAGGTGCATTTAAAGGAGTTCTAAATCTATAATAGCTTAGTCTAAATCTACCATAACATACCATCAGTCTATGTCTCTCCACTGCTGGATATACGTCTCTCATAAGGCTCGCCACCACACACGATCCTTGGCTGTTCTCATCCAACCACTACCGGTGACTTTCTTCAAGTCGTCAGTCAACATGGCCGGAGAGCATGCCATACTGCACTAGCCTAATCTAAGCCCAAATCAAGACTGCCTAAATTAAAAAAGACGTGAAAATGTTTATTTTAAACATTCGCTTAATTAATGGAATAAGCAATGCGGCCTAGCGTTGACTAAATGCATAAAAGTTGGGATCCCACTAAGGGCATTAGCTATGTCTACAACTTGTGCCTAACGAACCGAGCGCGAGACAAAGGGCACACACCCTAGTACACGGAAGTTTGTGAGTTAAGACTATTTCAAGGCGGAACATTCTTTTGTGTTTTTCTCTGCAGGCTCTTGGACTATTTTTTTAGAGGCAGTAACTAGGAAATATTCGTGGAGCGGTAAAAGTGGTGGTGAACTTCAGCGTCCTGTTCTATTTTCTAGGCCTATGTGCTATTTTGAAGATAAATTTGTTCTCGCATATTAATATTAACCTGTATTTTATTGACAGCACAATATGCAACGATGTTTTTGATTTATATCAATTTATTCGGTCAATCTATATCAGAATATAACGTCCCACTGCAGGGCATATCAAAATCTCTTAGTAATTACCCTTATCCCTAAGCATATCCCTTAGTAATTACGAGTAAAAAAACAGCTAATAAATTTAGAAAGAAGGTAGTTTCATAATACAAAAAATATTGTAATTTGGTGAAACAAATATTAACACATGTATTTTTTTAAGTTAAAATTTTACACATTTTCATACTCGTATATCCAAGTTCCGTCTGACCAGGTGGACTGATGACTGAAGAAAGCGCCGGTAGTGGCTAGATGAGAAGAGCAGAAGACCGTTTGTGTTGGCAGTCCTTGGGAGAGGTCTATATCTAGCAGTGGACAGACACTGGCCGATGTTATAGTGTGATATATTATAATATCCAAGGATAACATGAAGAAAATCAGTACGTTTTGGATTGAATACAATTTTAGCCTAGAAATCTGACAAAGGCCTTTAGATTGCGCAAAGTATGCGTAGAAATCTGATATAAAATTCTTATCTAGACATTTGGGTATAATTTACTAGAAATTAACGCGGAATAAATTTACTAATAGAGGAAATCATCGAGATAATAGAATGGAAATGAAGTTATAAAACAGTATCTGAATACGAACTTAACAACTTTAGAAAGTTGTTAAACTAAAATATCCACAAAGTCTCAACAGTCTGCCAAAAGTTGTGTCAAAAGGCTTTGTCCTTGAGGGCGGCGGTAACAGCTAATTTTATCCTCATATTTTACCAACAATGAACAGATGATACAGTAGCAAGGGTTTTTGGAGTATGGCTAATATGCCTGAGCCACACAAATACAGCATTTACATTGATACAGCACCGGAAGATCGTTCACACAAATTCAATCTTGCTCATTGATTAAAATAGGTAGTGCTTCCTATTGATTCCTTTTGTAATATTGTATTTATGAAAAAAGAAATCGCTTCTTTTCCTTTGTTACATAAGTATTCCAAATTACATTAATCATTTGACAATATTTTTTGTGTATATTTACATACATACGATTTACTTGTATGTGTACAGTCACTATCATTAAGTATGTATGAGAACTTGTAATGTATTGGATAATCACGTAAAAAATTAAATATGATATAAATATTAATTTAAATAAAAATAAAAGACTGCAAAATAGACGGTCGTACTCCGGTTAAGCCTGTTTACAACTTTTCTACTAAAAATATATAATTTCCATTATTTAATACTCACATTTGTGCATACATTGTGCATATATTTTTATTATTTATGCGTTGTGAATCGAAAATTAAACAATAATATCCCAGCGATCCTAGGGTAATGGAAACCCAATTGGGAGAAGAAATATTTGTAACTCATTCAAAAGTGTGTGATGTTAAATTTGAATGTAAAGCCAATACAAAATATGTACCTAATGCAAGCTTGCGATACAAAATTTTGTGAAGATAACTTGATAATAAATTAATTAGTCAAGTATTAACAATTTTCGTCTTCAAGGCCAAAATAGATTCGCCGTGTTTTCAAAAAAGTACTGAACCAATTTATGTACATAAAACATATTGCTAGATTATCATTGTGATCCTAGAAGAGTTTTAAGCTATATTTTCTTATGTTTTATGTTTTTATGGACGAAGGCGGCAGACGAGCATACAGTCCACCTTATGGTAAGTGGATACTGTCGCCCATAGACATACGCGATACATGCCAACATTAGTCCTAAATGACAAACGTTGGCACTCATTCGGATGCGCTGCCTACCTTTGGAGATATAGAAATGGATTTGGAGAAAGGGTTGGGAAAATAGGGAAGGATAGGATGAGAATGGGCTCTGGCACATCTCATTCACTACCGAAACACGTAAGTACATTAGGGAAATAATTCTGTGAGAGAGGGGTAACGTGGCCAGTCGAGCGCGCCCAGCAGCTGTTGAATTGCAACGTGCACTCTCTCCCTCAAAATTTATTATTTTATTATTAATGCCCTTTCTGCATATCTTATTGAAGTGTCAATAAGCTTGAGTTACGTTACTGCATTCCTATATATGGTGGTATTTTACGGCAATTTTGCAAACTTGGTCGTAGAAAGTTAGTCTTCTCAACCTCTTATTCTCACCTCGAATTTGACAAACTTTGAGGGTTTAATGGGGAAAACCAGAACGCTTTCTGTCAAATATTGGATTTTTATTTAGAAAAGAATTCAATTCCTTTTAAACTTGCTCGAATGAAGACCATGTGGCGGGTCCTGTATTCTGAAGGTGGGTGGTACTGAATGGGAAAGGCTAACTACCAATTATTGAAGCAGACCTTAGTTTAAGCCTCTGTCTAGCATTAAATAGATACAAGCTGAATCTGATGATGATGAAATGGTTCTATAAAAAAATATTCTTTAGATCGATTGATTTTATTTCTAAGTTTATGTGGAGAACTAAGCACATGCTTAATTTTTATACAGTTAGTTTTGCTTAGGCTTTATACATATAAAGCCTTTTGTCCGCGGTTCTACTCGCACGGCATAAACACTGATATATTCGTATTGTATAGTAAAACCTTCAAGAAAAAATAACCTATACGACATTGAAAACCGCTTCAAAATCAGCGCAGTAGATAAAGTAAGTTATAAGCAACAGACCGACAGCTGCACAGACAGGTATTGCTTTTTATATTAATATAGTTTAGGCAATTATAAACTCCACTATTTTGGCAAAAGGTCTATTTCGCAATGGGACATGTGCCACCTCATGTACATTGTATTGTGTATGAGGCATGTATGGCCATATAAAGCCAAGCGGGTTGGCGTGTCCACTCTTTTAGAGGTGGTGTAGTTCCTCAGGGCTTGTGGTAGCCGCTTTGTTACCCCGTCGCCTTTTACGACGCCCACGGGAAGAGGTGGGATGGTGTTATTCAATACCTGGCCGACACCACATGGCACGTGTGTACAATGAATTATAAACTCAATATCCGGTCTTACCACCGCTGGATACATTCTAAAGTATTTCATGCATTGCTTGCATAAAATGCATCTGGTTAGCAACTTCATTTTTCAATAAAGTAAATAAAGGCGTACAGTACACCAGTGAAGTAAAAATCAAAGATATTCGAGCTCCGTGTGGTCACTTATACTCCGGAAATTAACTTTTGAGATGAAGTGTCTGCACCCTCGCGTATGATATTATGTGTGGAAGCTATCAAAGGGTATTAAAATACCTATAAGTTTTTATGAAACAAGTAGTAAGCATTTAAACATTCTGTCGATAGAAAGACGCCATTTAATTTTCAAAAATTTGAATGCTACGTTACGT
The DNA here is from genome assembly GCA_943735995.1 of Sesia bembeciformis. Taxonomy (NCBI): domain Eukaryota; kingdom Metazoa; phylum Arthropoda; class Insecta; order Lepidoptera; family Sesiidae; genus Sesia; species Sesia bembeciformis. The sequence goes on from OX031038.1 coordinate 582,426, forward strand.
TTTAATTAATTACTTCAACATGTAATAAAATCTATTTATGTAACCGTAATCTTGACCAGCCATTACTTTTTGTCCAGAATCAGAGTATATTTATAGTAAACTGTAACAATTAAATATATAGTTGTTACCTATATCGAGTTAATATGGACCTATTTCAGGGATGTAAGACCTTTAAGATTCGACTGTGATGTCCAATCTGTCTCAGTTCCTTACTATTTATGTACTTTATTATTATTACTTACTATTATTAAATAGCTCTACCTGTATGTTTATAAATGCATGTATGTATATACAAGTATGTAAGTCTATAGGTGTGTGTGGATTTAAGTGTACGTGATACGAAAAAATAAAAACAGTGCCTTATTCTAATAATAAATTAATTTATTAAATAAACTGCATATAAATTGTCAAATGCTTGAAGTTGAAAATCTTCAATCAGTGCTTACTGCCAGTTATAACTTACGGTGCTAGCACGTGAACTTTGACAGTAGGCCTGATGCGTAAGTTCAAAATCTCACTGCGAGCTCTTGAGACAGCTTTATCCGGAGTTCTTTTGCTGGAGTTTCAATGGCTGGCGTAGGTTTGAAAATTAAATTTAATCGATTTCCAAATTTTGATAGGTGCATAAGTATAGGAGGCTGTCCATGGCGTAGCTAATTGCCACTATCAGCATTACCGCTACATAGGTGAGACATCGTGTACCAGACCATATCACATACCATCAACCTGTATCTGTCCTAATACTTGATATAGTTGTCCAAAATAACAATCTTATTTAAGTCTTCGATCTATGTGACCGAAGGATGTTTGAGAATTACGTTCATTTCTCGTGGTCTGATAGGACTGTCCAACTGATCTGACCACAAGTAATGAACCGTGAAGTAAGAATGATGTAGTTACTTGAACAGTTTAATTATATTACGCATCTTCCTGATTTTATTAAAGTATTCCTGACAAAATATAACTGAAACATCGGTAAAATCACGAACAACGACATATGGCGTAGCTTGTATGAGCTTATTATTGATCTAAATATAGAAAATTATAGATATTCATTATTATAACTCAAAGGAAAACTAGATTAAAGTCATCAGCTGCTATATATCCACGATTTCATAGTTTAAAAGGAAAAACCTGTTTAAAAACCAGTGGGAAAATACTCCCAATACACCCAATTGAACTGGACAACCGAATTATTGGGACTTAACAATACATACTACGTTACCTGGTGCCTGGTCTCCAATCAAGAACTCGTGTATCAGACGCCTAATATAAATTGTATCAGACAAAAATAATGATGTCCTTCCTCCTTTTTGAATGCCACAAGAACCAAGATAATTGTTTCTCCAGTTCTACCTCCATTCTAGATGGAAACCACTCAAGACAAGTGCGCCCTTACAAGTGTACTTTAGAAGCTAATGCTTCCACGCACTCCGTATTATGCACTCGGGTATTGGAGCGCATCCTGAATGTATTCGCGAGAAGAGACTCGATTTGGGGTGTCACTATAGGTCCTGGATACTATTATTTTTTATATTTTAGAGGAGAAGGGTGCTTGATGCAATCCCACAGCCTTTGGGCGCACTCGACTGGCCACGTTAACCCCTTCTCACTGAAGACTACCTTTGGCACTGCATTTCTCACTTTATACTCTTTATTTCTTATTTATATCCCCTTTATCCATTTTATCCAATGTACGTATGTGTTTCGGTACCTAATAAGTGAGTTATGCCAGAGCCTATTGCCATCTTTGGAGATATAGAAAGATTGGGTCTAAAGGTAGGCAGCTCGTCTGGAGGCGTGCTAACGTTTGTCATTATGGACGGAATTTGGCATGTATCACCGATGTCCATGGGCGACAGTGTCCACTTACTACCGGGTGGTCTGTATATTCGTTTTCTACCTACTTCCTATAAAAAAAAAACCAGAAAAAATTTAGCAAATTCAGGTAAACGAGCAGTTTACCTGACGCAAAAAGTTTAATGTCGCCCGCAAAAAATGCATACATCAATCAAAAATGATTGCGTATATCTTACACTCTTTCTCACTACCGAAACACGTTGGCATGTTTCACGACAGTATTTTGTGAGAACTGCTGGTAACCCCGTCGGCACAGTCGGTGGCATCCGGCGCAGACGGAGTGGGGCGTCAATTGAGAGGGTTTTTATTTACAGCCTCAATTGTGCCCGTAATGTAGGGGTGACTTCGTATTATGGTGTAACTGTACGATAATTTAATCGGTTATTTTTGTATATGAATATTTCCTCATAATAAATAATCATTACAAGAATGAGAGTTTTGAGAGGATTGGTACGGCGCGGTGTAGAAACGTGGCCTGCGACGGTGGGCTTGAATTTCAAAGTCTATGAGTTGAGCTATGGAGACAGCTATGCTCGAGGAACCGAAACGAAGAGATTCATCAAAGAACCAAAGTCAGCATGTTGAAGGGTAAGTTAGGACTAATAATCGGTGGAGTAGTCGAGTCGTCAAATGGAGGCTACATATCGGCAAGACATACAATTGTACAATATACTCATAGCTGAAAAATTGAAAACCCTCTTTTAAATACCTAGGAGCTGAAAGATTAAAGAGTATACAGTAGAGGACCCTCCTCTGATAGGGTATGAGTATTCCGTCGAAGGTGAATAGGGAGCCACTTGAGCTGTCGGCGAAACTGAGAAACTGTTAGAGAGGTGAATGCTAATTATTTTAATTTATTTTATTTTGGCAGGTAAATCGAAGATTCTCAATCATTTGACGATACCAAATCCATAACCTAACTCAAATAGTCTAATTCAGGGAAAAAATCTCTGACAGAACTTTTTTTTTGTTTAAAGTCGTAACGGAAACGGTAACACATCCAAAATGGAGGGCCCGATAATAATTTATTTACTTTCTCACACACTGATTTTTTACACGCCACGACAATATATCAAGGGCGGGCACAGGTGACGCGAAAGGGCAGCGAAGGGCCCAAGAAAGTAATTTCAGAACCCTCAAGGCTATCTTTCAACAAACCTCTTTATCGTGTTTCTTTCGGTTTGTTTACCGTAAAAGGGTTTTTTCCGGATAGTTTCGAGGCATTTTTCGGGAATGAATTAGATCGCTCCTGGCAGTGACGCGTTTTTATATGTGTGTAACAATGGTAACGCGGTTTCTTGGTAATTTTTTCCGCATATTTGTATAAAGGGTGTTTCACAAATGTTTATTTTATTTTCATGTGTAGCTTCAAGTGGAGATTATGTTGATAAAGTACTTTGGATAACAGGATACAGTCCATCAGCACCCCGTTTATTATCCAATGCTGGACATAGGGCTCATCGTGTACATTGACTTATGCAAGAAAGAAAGAAAGACACATTTATCCGACAAGCACACAAAGAAGGAGGAAATTAACTGTTCTGGTGTTGACCGAGTGACGCAAACACACGGTACAAGGACCATAAGGTACCCTACGTGTGATTGTGGCTTCCCAACCGACACCCGTTGTAACTAGTTAGTGTAACCTGTATTTTAATGTTAAGTTGTTAAATAAATAAATAAAATTAAATGGTAACAGACAGAAAGAATGACAGAAAACAAATAAACACATAGATAATTTAATAAAATATAATAATAATAAATATATACGAGGGAAGTAAAAGCGTTTTAAACGGCACCTGGACAAGCAAGTCCACTGGTTTAGAGCCGATGTAGCTCCTCGGGGCTTGTGGTAGCCGCTTTGTTAGCCCTTAGTCGCCTTTTTTTTATAGACTAGTGATGGTCTATAAAAAAAAGCGGCGAGCAAGCGGTCCCACGTGATGGTATGTGTTACCGCCGCCCATGGACACCTGCAACACCAGGGAGTATGCGGGTGCGCCGCCGACGTTGCAAAATCCTATTCACAGCTCTATTGAAGAACCTTGAAGAAACTTTTACGACATCCACGGGAAGAGATGCGAAGAGAGAGGAGCTGTTCCAAAATCAGCGGATACCACACAACCAGAATACAGTACCTACAGTTTATCTGTATGGTGGCCTTCCTTGGGAGAGCCCTATATCCAGCGTTGGAGAGAGACAGGCTGATAGTAATGGTAATGATTATCACCTAAAATTTCGATGTTTTTCCATTTCAACTTGGTTAACCTTAGGTTGTACTGGAAAATTTAGTATTCACTATTATTTCTGCCAACTAAGTAGCAAATTATTATACTTACATATTATAATAGATTTTTTGACAATTTGGTGCTAAATTAGTATAGAGTTTTTACTTCCCGAATCGGGATAGGTATATCGTTCTAGTACTTGTAGCAAAATACCGTTAAACCCCAATAAATATAATTCCCAAAACCAAAAACGTCCCAACAAGCCCATTACATCAATGTTAGGTTAACGTAACGTTAACTTTTACGTTAATTTTTGGACTGAAAAGTAAGGAAGGGACCGGGGAGAGATAAAAAGCATAAATTACACTCGAATACGGTTTGACGTCCGAACTTCGGGCATTACCGCTCCTTGAGAGCCTGAATGTAATTCTCTGGAGTTATAATCTTATGCTGTTAGAAGAGAGCAATGTTCACATTATGCAAGCGGTAGCGATTTAATAGGCTGATTAGAAAAAGACCAAAAGTTCAAATTTTTCAATCACCTAACCAGTCTAGTCTAGTTTCTAAGGTTTGATGGTAAGGTTTGATTCTAAGGTTTCTAAGAAACCGTAAGCCCTTTCGTCGTCTACTTTTGGACATGGGCCTCTTCGTGTAGAGCAATCTTTCCCAAAGTATGGGTCGCGATCCACTGGTGGGTGACGAGCGAATATTGGGTAGGCGCCGAAAAAAATAAATTTAATCTAATTTTAAGTATAGTGTTCTGATTTATCTTATTTTTACTTATTAAAAATTTCGATTATCACTGGATACTGGATTTTGTCTTATTTTTTTAATTGTACAACCCTTCACATAACTACGCTACGTGAACGAGAACGTGCTGCAGCAGCGACACAATGCTATTTTCATGTGAGGCGTAGGGTGGGTCCCAAACTTTGTCATTTTTTTTTAGGTAGGTCGCTAGTAGGTTTAGTAGGTTCATATAACTTTGGGAGTCGCTGGTGTACAGTGTCTTACTGTCAGAAATGTACAGTACAGTAAAAAAAATAAAAAAATAACGCTGTTTATTACCAATAATAATTCAATAAACATTTGTATCTAATTACTTATATATAATTTATTGGCAATGGGACTGTGCGTGAGCGCATGCTGGCCGCACACTGAACCAGCGTTGGTTTTCAGCACAGGACCTTTTCTTTACAGAAAAAATAGCGGCAGACGAGCATACAGTCCACCTGATTGTAAGTGGATACTGTCATCCATAGACATCCACGATACATGCCAACATCATCCAGATTGACAAACGTTGCTACGCCACCGGATGCGCCTTCCTGAGATTGGGATTGGGAAAAAGGGTTGAGAAAATAGGGAAGGATAACATGGGATAGGAAAGAGCTCCGGCATATCTCGCTCACTACCGAAACACGTACGTACGGGAAAATATGATAAAGTATAATAGGAAATGCAGTACATTTCAATGTAGTCTTCTGTGAGAGAGGGGGTAACGTAAGAGGGTAAGTGTAAGAGGGGGAATGCAGCGTGCACTCTCCCCCTACAACTGCGCCACATTTGCATGTTTGTGGGCAACACACACACATTAGCATATAGACATACGATAGACCTTACAACACATACTAATTGAGCATATAAATATATAGTACAAATAGATGAGAAAAAATAAAAAAATATATATTCTATCAGTGAACAATGCAACAAGTTTTAACTACAACTTATCTTCAAGTACATGTATGTACACGGCACGGTGTTAAACAAATGTTTTATTTGTCATGTTGTTGTTTTTATCTGACCGTTTTAATTGTCATAGTATTTTCAGATTTCATATTCATATTGAAGTTATCTTCAGATCCGTAACCAGCCGCTTTAGTATCCATTGCTGGACATGCACGTTGTTTCATGTATGAGGAAGGTATGGCCTTAAAACGCCATGCTGACCAAGTGGGTTGGCGGGTCTACACTTTTAAAGATGGTATAGTTCTATGGTAGTTGCTTTGTTATCCCTTAGTCACCGTTACATCCACGTGAAGAGTTGGAGTGGTGCTATTTCAAAGGCGTTCGACATCACAATTCTAAATAATACTGGTACAAAATTAAATTATTTCTATCCCGCTATCGCCTACTGCCTAGGCCACTTTCCTACCCAAAACACAAAAACCACGAAGTGTCGTTTGCACAAGTAGCGATATAACGAATATTGCGTGACGTGAAACAGGTGTACAGTTTGTCACTTTTGACGACATCGCCTACTGCAAACTTGTGACTTAATTCGGGGATGCTCTGTGAATTTATATGTTAAAATGGAACAGGAATATTTGACGTGAAATGTTCATAAACGAGGCATACTTGAAGATTTTGGGAATTAAGACCTATTTAACAGTTAATATATAAATTCAAATTCCTTATTTGGACAATGTCAGTTCAAGAGGTGTTATTGCACATTCTGGCATTCAAATACTTACTCGTAATATTGTCATTTTTGCTGTTAACTAAAGAAATGTAACAAAATATTTCAGCCATATTGTGATGTTCCAGCAGTGTTCCAGCAGTGTGAGTGTCATCTCTTGAACTTTAATAAAAATAGGATTGTAAAAAATTACCTACATTTAAACAGAAGTTCATTGGAAGAATAAGTATGAATATTAATTATAAAAATGACGAGAAATTCAGAAATGCCATGCGCCATACATACGCGAATAGTTTTACTAATTACTGATTGTTATATAGAAAGAAGATCTTCATGAGCCTTTTAAATAGCAATATTTATATACTTATATATTTATTTATAATTTATATATTTATTTTCCTCTTTATTTTATTTAGTTTTATTTTTATATACAAAAGTTCTACATCAAACTATTTATGAAATCTTTGTGAGCGCATCCCTGCATGCCACCAAGCGTAACCAAACGGTAGAGACGCAGTGAAAGCTAATTACTGAATTACTGCACCCACGGGGACCATAGCAGGAATAAATGGCTCGCAGTTGTTCGACATCAAATCAATGACAATGTTGATGGTTTCATGAGAAAATCAAAGTATATAATATCGATATAAGCCTTGTAATGTCTGATTGCAGGACACCTATACTGCAGTCCCATTGCAGGGCAATAGGTTTATTAGGGCGATTCGGTGGTATAATCAATTACGGTGGATCCACGATGCGCCCAATGCCGATTGGTGGATATACCTAGTCTAGATATTAAATAAATATTGTTACAAAGAAAACATTGATATTTTTATTGTTACATTATCATTTTATTAGAAAAAAATATGGTATTTTAAAAATAAATAGGTACCTAAGCATATTAAAAATATAACATTTATTAGAAGTGGTCATAATTTGCTTTTATACAATCTTTCAAACGTTGTGGCCAGTTTTTGATTGAAACACGCAGCCATTCTATAGGAAAATTTCACCCTTATGGAACGTTTTACAGATTATTATCATGGCGTTTAGTGCATGCCATGCTCTCTAAAACAGATCATAAATCCTAATCGAGCGGATTATGATCGGGAGAGTCTTCAGCTCTTATGAAGTCGGGAATTTTCTACCCACGCCTGTGTTGAGCGAGCGTTATGACCGGGTGCTGAGTCTTGCTGAAAGGGCCATTCTTGTGTATGGACAGGGTGTTATTAAGAGGCTTTACGACCTTCTCAAGAACTGTATCTTGATAAACCTTATCCGACGTTTTAATATCTTTTATACCTTTCACAAAAATATGTTCATATGTTCAGTCACTCCTTGATAGCTAACATCCCACCAAACTATCACTCAAGCCGGATAATGGTCACGTTGCACCCCATTGACCAATGGAGCAGATTCTCTAGAATCAAGTCCGGTGACTCTTGAAAGGCCACTAGGGCCACAAGAATTTAGTCAATCCGAAAAAAAATAAAAATAAAAAAAATCTCTAGAATCATGAGCATAAACCCGAATATTATGCTTGTTAAAATCATTTACAATGGTGAACATTTTCTCGTCCGTAAAGAAGATTTGTCTGTGAGCTCCCTTTGCGTACCGCGGATGAAGTCATGTCAACCCTATTTTTCAACAAATTATCAGTTAAAAAACGACCAGTATGTCTTTTGTAAGCAGCAATTCCAAAGTCATCTTTTAGAATACGTTACATGGTTCTGGGTGCTACATTCATCTCTCTGGATAAGATCTCTTGCTTCCAGATGGGGTTTCTTCGGATTCTCTGTTTAGTAAAAATAGTGAGTGGACGGCCAGAGATTCTTCTGTCACAAATAGAGGACGTTTCAATGTAACGTTCGGCTAATACCAATCGGATGGAGAGTTTTAAACATTACATTTGGCTCTATGCCTAACATACTTTGTGTAATGCAATTACAGAAATACGGTTTGTTATCACCCCGCTACATTTTAATATTAGTACAGCATTTAATATTGATTGGCGCCAAAATGAGAAAAAAACATTTATTTTTCACGTGAGAATGACAGACTCCTAATTCAAATGTAATTTATTTATTTTTCTTTACTGTAACGGTATTTATGGATAGACTATCTAGTAATAAATATACATTATACCTAGTAATAAATACTTATACAATAAATAATAGTCGCCGACCAATAATATAATAAATATTCAACGTGACAATGAAGTAACGCAAGTGCTGAAAATAGGTCGAAGAACTAGAGAAGAATCGATTCCAATAGTTTTTACAATAGGCTTTTTTTCATTACGTACTTACTTATTGTTTATTTCTAGTAAATCTTTCAATTTACGCACTATTACCCAAAACAAATATACTCATTGCATTTACCACACGCGGCATCCGGTGCCACCTACGCTCCAGGTCTCTGTGTAATCGACGTTACGAACGTAATTATTTTTTGTAAGTTTGAGTTTTTTTTCAACGTAACGTACCTAAACTTTTCAGTCGTTCCCTAAACAACTTTATTTTTCGCTAGATGAGTTTTATATATTTTAAATTAGGTAGTTGACTTGTTTCAAGTTTTGCGTTATTTCGGTGATACATTGAATAATAATAAAATATATAATAATCGCTGGCCATTGCTCGAATTTAGAAGCAGATAATAATCGCTGGACAGTTCTCGAATTTAGAAGCAGAATTTTAAAACCAATTTTATAGAGTTAATTTTAGAAACGGTTTCCCTATTGTTCTTTTAACTAAGTATATGAATGTTAGAATGAAAAGATCTAATTTATTATCCAGTTCATTCATTCACGTCTCCGTTCACTGTTTTCACTCGTATATTCTCCAGTAAAATTACTCGTCGGAGTTATATCTCGAGCATAATGAAACGTCCGATTTTACCGTATTTGTTGAAATATTAGTAATGTTATTGTGGTTCTATGAATGCAAAATGTATATTGTATTGTATTCTTCTTACATTTAGTACGCAATTCAATTATATTATTTAAATAAAAATATGTATATTTTTGGGGCATTTTCCGACGCAATTTTAACGAGAGTCCGTTAGTGATTGTTAACTATCCATTTTGTTATTTGTTGGAGGATAAGAAAATTTTGCATTTGCTGGTTAGTAACTACCAAAGCTGTAATAGTGATTTGGTTTTTGTCTATAAAAAATATATATAAATTCTTATTCTTAAAACTAGCTGTACCCGGCCACGTGTTGCTGTGGCTACCACCAAATATGACATATGACAAAGACCATTTCCAACCCATTTTATACCTCCCATTTTCCCAATCCTTTCTCCAAATCCATTCCTTAATCTACAGATTTAAAGGGAATGGCAGCGCATCGGGGAGCGGGCCAACATTTATCATTGTGTACTTATAATGTCCATACGGACTGTCCATGCGGATGTATTGTAGAATGTAGATGTCGCCGGATGACAGTATCCACTAACCAATAGGGAGACTATGCTCGTCTGTTGCCATCTTTCAATAAAACAAACCGTTTGTCCTACAAATAACTAAGATAATTTGACTAATTGCCTTATAAAAGTATCGTGTAGAAATCTCAATATGGTATTTGTATGTTTACAAAATGCAACTGTTTTTCAAAAATTGTTTTCGACTTCGCAATGAAAATTATTATAACTAGTAATAGTAATTATTATTATAATATTATTATTATTATAATAGGATTTTGCAAGGTCGGCGGCGCGCCCGCATACCCCCTGGTGTTGCAGGTGTCCATGGGCGGCGGTAACACTTACCATCACGTGGGACCGCCTGCCCGTCCGCCCACTAGTCTATAAAAAAAAAAAAAAAAAAATCCTGTTACATCCCACCCACCTCTATACATCACACTGACACTCAATGTTTTCTACACAGTTGCCGGTTGGCGAGATTTATGCATTTTATTGGGAACAGTCTACTACGAAAGCGCCACGTCTGGGCACATACGAATATAGATGTTAAAATTGTATGTACAAAGAAATAAATGAAGTTAGAATGGGCAAGTGCCATATTTCAATATTTAACATCCCGCAATCCGCCTTCTTAAATTAGCTTAGGATTTTTTTATAGAAGGAAGTGACAGACGAACATACAATGCGTCTAGGGGTGAATAGGTACCGCCCTCCATGGGTATTCGCGATATATGCCAACATCGCTCAAAAATAATGAACGTGGCACACCGACATTTGTGACATGAGCAGCTGCAATATCAAAGGGGATTTTGAATTAGATTTGGAAATAATTATACTGGAAACGATGTTGAGTAAGGAGTATAACGGAATGAAAAAGTTTTTTTATCCTATTCCATCCACAACTTTACCTTTGATTAACGACATTTAATCAGTAAGCCCTTTTAATTAATTAGCAATTATATTCAACATTACTGGAAGAAATTGGTCCACACGATTAAGAGTCATACCATATCTATCATCTGCTTGTGTCTCTTCACTGCTGGATACAGACGTCTCTTTAGGGCCATCATCACACACTGCCATCCATTCTCATCCAGCTACTGCCGGCGATTTACTTCAAGTCAGTTCAGTGGGCATAAGGTATCCCACGCTACGTTTCTTGGAAGCCTAACACAGTGATTAACAATCCGCCTGTCCAGCGTAGTGATTAAGGCATCAACCTTCCAATGAACACGCGAAACACTCAGAATCTTATTAAAAGATGTAACTTTTACACATACTTCTTTGATAATGCTCCAACGTAATTGTCACGTGGTCACGTGGTACACGTTATTATATGAATAAAATGCTAACGAGGCGTAATGACATAGATGTTTTCTTCTCAAATGAGCGGGTTCTGTGCAGGTATGCCATGGAATTCTTAGAGAAATCGTAATTATGTACGCATCAGTTTTTATAAACTGACATGTTCCTTCCTGTTTTGTTTGAAAAAATAAATAGATTCTAAATACAATTTTCTTGTAATTAATGAAGAATCATTTCACAAAAAGTACTTTTAAGTAGGAATAATAAGGCAAATGACGTTTGGATTATGTAAGAGAATGTGACCAACGTCTTTGTGGGAATGTAATGGCCATTCTAAGCACATTTATCTCCACGATTTGCACTTCTATGTCTAACTGCACTGTCTGGCTCCCAGTTTAGTCATTGATATATTTAACGCTACCTTCCACTCCCAACGTTGTCTGCGTTTTCCTTTTACTGCGTTTTCCTTTTACTCAACCTTTTGGTGTCGAAGTGAGATGATTTACGGACACTGTGTCGAAAATACTTCGTACTGCAGTTCTATTCAAGTGGATGAAATAGATTGAAATACAGTTTTTGCTCACGTTGCTTTATTTTTCCGAATGAATTAAATTGTTTGTCAAAATTTTATTTTGATATTTTTTTTTAATAACAATTCATTCCTTAAAGTTATTAGTAACTAGATTACACTCTAACTAACTAAATACTAATTAGATCACACGGCGATACTAACGCGTCAGTTAAGCATAAAAAAGTGTAAAAAAAATTGATATCATTATATACTATGTGCTATGCTATTGATATCATTATATACTATGTGCTATGCTATGATATCATTATATACTATGTGCTATGCTATTGATATCATTATATACTATGTGCTATGCTATTGATATCATTATATACTATGTGCTATGCTATTGATATCATTATATACTATGTGCTATGCTATTGATATCATTATATACTATGTGCTATGCTATTGATATCATTATATACTATGTGCTATGCTATTGAATACTGTATACAGTTGTGAACTATAGCAATATGAATTGTTAAATATAACAGCTAGTCCAATACTGAATGAAGTGCATATGTATGAAATATTCCACACAAAGTAAGAAAGATATTGTATAATTGAAAGTCATTATATTTGGGTATAACTGTTAGAATAGTTTTATAAAGTAAAACTAGATGGCGCTGCCCCATTTTTAAACATGCTAACGTTTGGTTTGGTAAAATATATATAGTTTAAGAACATTTTAATAAAGTGCTTCGCGTTTCCGGGTAAATAGTAGTTTCATTACCCTGGCTCTATCGACTGAGACAACAATATTAACATATAGTAACTTTCCACACAAATTTTTCAGCTTCTATAGAATTGATTACAATTATTAACATTCTCCTTACTGTATTTTTTTTTTTTGCTTCACTTCATATGAAATTTTACGTCAGATTGGTCGAACGGCGGGAAAAGATACCACCCGGAAATCAACAGTCAACATACAGTTTTTGCATTTTTCAACCGCTGTCAGTTTACAACCTTATTGATTATATTTATTTAATATTTTTTACACCGCACCGTATACTATACGTTGTCGCCTTAGTTAAATAATTCAGATTGTCAGAATCAGATTCGTCATTTTTTATTTGTTATAGTGCGGGTTGCAGAAGATGTCATATATTCATTTAAATGCCTCATCGGCGTGCAAATTCTAGTATGTATCTAAATTCTAAATTCATCTGTTTATTTTATAATAATAATACAAATTCAATAATCCACTCGTAAATACTAAATAAAAACAATATATTAAATATATAGACCACTAGCGACCCGACCTGGCTTCGTTTCGATTTTTGTTTTCAAAATTTTTTCTTCAAAATTTCAAAATAAAATATAGCCTATATTAAACACGGATAATGTAGCAGCTTCCTATTTGTGAAAGAATTTTTGAAATCGGTTCAGCAGTTTAAAAGATTACCCCCAACATACCTAAAAACACACAATTTTACCTCTTTATTATATTAGTATAGATATACATATGAATAAAATAGTTAATATTTGTGAAAAATTTTAAAATGACTGATTAGTGCTTCCCCGTCGATTTAAACGATCAATTGCATAAAATTTCCAGTCTTCACCCTGACCACCACATTCCTCGACACAATAGCACATAACTTTTCACCTCTGCTCCACCCATTTGTTACTCTACAACCATTGTGCGAGTCGGCCCATTGCGCTCACATGAAATATTTTCATTAAAATTAATAAATCACTCTGACAACCATTGTTTGCTTTTGGACACTGGTTTTAATGTAACTCTAATTATATTGTGTTTTACATGCTTTTTTAAAGTTTCCGTAGTGAGTGAGATATGCCAAAGCCCGTTCCCATCCCATCCTCTCCTTCCCCATTTTCCCAATCCATTCCTTAATCTGCAAACAAAGATAGGCAGCGCATCCGGGGGCGTGCCAACGTTTGTCATTCTGGAATCTGGACTGATGTTGGCATATATCGCGGATGTCTATGGATGACAGTATCCATCAGGTGGACTGTATACTCGTCTGCCACCTTTTTCTATAAAAAAAAATACAGTACGATTATAATAGTTAAACTTTTTATTCAATGAACTTTATTGTAGCTTTATTAATGTCATCATTTGGGTTAAACAGAGAGATACATCGGAAGATGCGATGAAAGATATAACTATAAATATATAGGCTTCAAGGTTTATGATAGTAGTAAGATTACCTTCCACCTCCCATGGTCGTAACAACCCTTCGGTTATACGGAAAGAATCACAGTAGGGTCAATCTTAGGCGTATCTGTTTTGCCACCCTACAACTTTTTACTGTCTGTAACCCTACAACTGTCTTAAGAGACAGTTGTAGGGTTACTCTCTCCTTCTGGGGCACATCCTCCATCCTTCCGGTGATGAGCAGCTCTTTGTAGTTGGATAACAGGACTGGCAAATTACTTATTATAGTGACGATTGAGAGAGACCCATATCAGGCAGTGGAGAGGTGATATGACGCCGAAGCAAAAATCGATTAAATCGAAATTTGCCTAAAACAAGGTCAAAATGTATTGAATTATTTTGTAGCAAAAACAAAAATATCTTGTTCCTTAAAACCTAACTGCACAATTCTACCAAAGCCAGCGTTCAAGTAGGTACTTAGCATGCATTACATAAAGCGTACAAGTTAACAAGATGCCTGCACAATTCCAAATGCACCAACTATCTGTTAAATGTATGCAAATCCGTCCGTCCGTGTGCGAGATCCGGAGAGCCTGTTTTATATGTATTACAAATTACAGTTATATGTAGGTAGGTTCATATAGGCTGATAGCCGAGGGGTATCTCTTATCGACTCTCATTAATGAGATCTTGTGTTCAAATCCTCGGCGCGTACCATTGAGATTATACTTGAGCAAGAATTTTCAAAAAAATATCACATGTTCCAGAATTGAAATGAGAATCTGCGTCATGTGTATCCACCAATACGCAGTATGGTCTGAGACCTTCTAGTGACTAGTGGAGGCCTGTACCCTGCAGTGCTACGTTAAAAAGGCTGAAGAAAACAAAAAAAAGGTTCAAATGTATGACGAGTAATCGAAGATATAGTCTCTACTGATTGTGGCGATTTTTTTATTTACATATTAATAAGTATTTATTTTTGAGGAAGATTACAGGCATGTTTAAAATATTGTTTATAACTAGAAACATGCCATTTAAAATCTCCACAAATATAAAAAAAAACAACAACATATAAAGGAAAGTTAAAGAAAAATACACCTGAAGAAATATTAGAGAAGAAGCGAGTGCAAAAAGTTATAATTTAGCAAAATATCAGTTGCCATTATATTCAAATTTAAAACTTTTCTTCGCAAAATTTTTTTTTTTTTTTTTTTTATGTACTAAGGCGGCAGACGAGCATACAGTCCACCTGATGGTGAGTGGATACTGTCGCCCATAGACATCCGCGATACATGCCAACATTAGTCCAAAATGACAAATGTTGGCACGCCCCCGGATGCGCTGCCTACCTTTGGGGATATAGGAATGGATTTGGAGAAAGGGTTTTGAAAATGGGCAGGGATAGGATGGGATGGGAATGGGCTCTGGCACATCTCACTCACTACCGAAACACGTACGTACATTGGGGAAATACGATAAAGTGGGAAATGCAGTACATTTCAAGGTAGTCTTCTGTGAGAGAGGGGTAACGTGGCCAGTCGAGCGCGCCCAGCGGCTGTTGGATTGCAGCGTGCACTCTCCCCCTCCTAAAAAGTTCCTAAAAAATTCTCTGTTCAAGGGTATTCATATAAACATCTTTCCTCTAAGTATGTTTTATTATTATTTTATGTACCTTACATCTATAAACAAGGCTAAAGGGCTTGTTCCTGATCCCGTATATGAGCGAATGGCGTCCGAAAGTGACAATATACGGCTGCGGCCGGACCGCAGTTTCCAGCGACTATTTACACACCTTTGTACAATTGTCGCCTACGATGAATATAGTGACAGAGGTGTAAATAAAGTTCTGGCTGGAAAAAAGATTACTACAAGCTGCGATATATGTGGCACATATACAATAAAAACGTGTTGGAATATTATTAAAAGATAGAAAAAGTGTCAACTTAGTGGTTTCTAAGCAAAAGGTGTCAACTTAGTGGTTTCTAAGCAAAAGGTGTCAACTTAGTGGTTTCTAAGCAAAAGGTGTCAACTTGAGTGGTTCCTAAGCAAAAGGTGTCAACTTAATCGTAGACCGAATATCTTATACCTTAAAAGACTGAGACATCCGAAGTGTTATTTTTTCTTTCTTATCATAGCAACATTTTTGTGTTTCAGTTACAGGTTAAATATATGGGACATAACTGGACAAACTGCAGGACGCATTTTTAAACGGCTTGGATATTCTAGAAAAAATTAGTATATATTTAGTTGAATTTTATTGCAGAGACAATATTTTTTTTTATTAAATAAATGTAACAGACGAGCATAGAGTCCACTTGATGGCAAATGGGTACTGTCGTTTATGGACATCCGCAATATATGCCAACAGAATAACAAATGTTGGCAGGCCCCCTGATGCGCTGCCAACCTTTGGAGATATAGGAATGGATTTGGAGAAAGGGTTGAATGAATGGGGAGGGATAGCATAGGATGGGAATGGGCTCTAGAATATCTCACTCACTACCGAAACATGTAAGTACATTGGGAAAATAGGATAAAGTGGGAAATTTCAAGGTAGTATTTTATGAGAGACAAGTACAATGTACAGAAGGCGGACTTATTGCCTTCTTATGGCATTCTCTACCAGTCAACCTTATATAGCTCGATTAACTTCAACGATGAGCCAAATCGTTACAGTAGTTCTAAAATTATAACAGTGAATACTTTTCAAAATGGGGGAAAAAAATCGATGTTTATAAGAAATACAGACTAAATTTTAATGTCCTCGGATAGGGTACGTGAAGATCTTCACGTACCCTATCCTAAACCTTTTGGTTAAACCATGGGGTCTTAAATTTTTCTTTAAGAAGTTTTCCTCTTCATCTCGAACATAATTTGCTCATCATATCACCAACTTACATGACCACCTCATAAAATTTGAACACGGTCGTTCAGATAATTTTCTTATGATGAGAATTCTTTATTAAGTCATGTCCAACACTCTTGGCGAAATGTGCTGTAACACAGTTGTCCTCACTAAAATGGTCTCGAGCTTTTGACAGTCCATTAGTCAAGGCCGGTTTTTGTCGAGTCAGCGAAAGGATCGACTCAATTCGGTGCAAAAATTATGCAGTAGATACTCGTAATAAAAGGTTCGAAATGTTGCATTACTCACACAGATAAACCGTTTTACGTTCCACAAAGAATTTCGAAAAATCGTTGTCATCTATTTTACAACATGGCGAGTGGGCGACCGGGCTCCACATTCACGCCGTGAAGCCCCGTGAACAGCCTTGGACGCCAGTGTGAATTTCTACATTCACGTGTTATCCTCAGTGCGGCGAGAGAATGTATGTCTCTTTTATTTTTATTATTTGCAATTTATTTTTCAAAATGAGTACCAGTTTGAGTAATGACATAATATTAAAATTTTTGGAATATTATTTAGCTGTACCGATATTATAGCTTCTTTCAAGGCTCACCACCACAGATGGTCCTCCGCTCGTTTTATCCAACCACTACCGCTGTGCTGAAGTGGCAATGGATAGACCACATTTGCCGCAGAACCAACAACCGATGGGGAATACGAGTCTTTTTATGTAGACCACGTACCGGGCAGCACAGCATGCTGTACATATTTCGTATCGCTGAGTTGCCCTACTGTTTTCTTCACGTGCCCTGCCGAAAGGTTCGACTCACTTAAGCCGAGCAGCTTATTGCTGGCTCTCTCATCTCAATGACCGTTTTACTGGCTTTAATTCAGTCGCTTTTTCATTCTGCGCATGACTGTTAGGCTAGATTAATGAGTTGAGTACAGAATATTAGGTTTAAGAATTGATTGATGGAGAGTATTCGTTCTGCTTAGATTGCCTAGATATGGGAATATACTATCTTATCTTAGCAGATTATTCATTTGGATTCCTTATTACTTCGACCCAATGGGATCTTTTGTGTTCCCCTAACCTTATCTTATCTTAGCAGGTTATTCATTTGGATTCCCTATTACTTAGACCCAATGGGATCTTTTGTGTTCCCCTAACCTTATCTGCTACTCTTGGTCCCCGGATTTTCATAACTTCAGGACATCCGGCAATCGTAGAAGCCTGTAGTCTTCTGGTTAAGGATTATAGTTTCATAGAAGACTCTGGGAATAGACTAAATGTGATGTGTATCATACGTTTTTATCAAAGAAACCTAGTCGGTAGCTTCTAGGGGTGTGAAGCCGATGTCAAATTTGAAACTTAAGTACTACGTAATAAGAATGTGCCATTTTCAAAAGATGTTTTATGGATTATTCGACAATAAAGATGAAGACAAAGTCACATTAAAACCATTTGACAATTTCATTTGACAGGTTTATCTATATAAATTAAAATTAAATGCTGTTCGTTGGTAAGCGCATCACTCGAGAACGGCTGGACCGATTTGGCTATTTTTTTTTAAATGTTCGTAATAGTCCGAGTAAGGTTTTTAGGGAAAGAAAAGTTGGAAAATTTTCCCGGAAAATTGGAAAATATGGGAAAAACTGAAAGTGCTTTATTCTATAGGATTTTTGTATGAACTTATTGGTTATTGTATTGTTGAAAATTGGACAGGACAACGTCTGTCGGGTCCAGCTAGTTTGAAATAAAAAGGAATACAACATGTCACCGAAATACCGCAAAATCTGAGATAGGTTAAATAATTTAAAATGCACAGAACCGATCTAGCAAAAGTAAAATTGCATTAGTTAATAAATAAATAGTTATACACATGTAAAATTCTATTGTTTTCATTGTCATAACCGGGCGGTGTGTGAAAACATTGTCTTAGTCTTGATCACGGGGAATTTTTCACAATGTTTTTCTTCATTGCTAAACCGGTGATTTTTGGAAAATCTTACGGTTTGGGGAACACAGTGATCTAGATGATTTTGAGTTAAGAATAGGTACCATTAAGCTATAGTTACTCTTACGAATCATAAGTCTTATAAGTCCTCTTATAAGTACTTATAAGTCCTCGGAATACATTTGAATTAAATTGCTTGATACAACATCCCCAAATTCAGCAAAATCCTTTGTGCAGTCACCTCGAAAATAGTCACAGGACAAACAACCCGTCAAAATGTGCGCAATATTAAAATTCAAACGAAAATAAGAGAAAACGGTGAACGAAAAAAAGAAGAAACTATCTTCGGTCCCACGTCAGACCTGAAGAAGGGTAACATTTGAAAAGAGATCAAAACAACAATACGAGTTGCGAACTTGACGCGTGCCCGAAATGAAACAGATTATCATAAATCAAAAGAGGGTACGGTACGCACACGGTACGGATGAGAACAAACAGAATGGGATCTGAACGTTACGTTTGCTTTCTCGTGTAACCTATAGTCGGAATTTTAATTCGATTCCAGATTTGACAATTTCAGTGTTGCAACGTTATGACAAGTACTAAATAGTAACGTTGCGAAATTATTCGATACGGAAATGGAATATTTCCGGATCGATTCTTCTCGTTTATAATTTTATTCTCGTAAACTAAGTATATCAGGAAATTAAATATTTGTGAACGGATAATTTAATTATGACGATTAATTTTATTACGGATCTGAGAGTTTTCTTTAATAATTGTGTGTGAAATAAATAAATAAATGTGATCATGAAGGAACATGAGAAATAAAACAAATAGATGTATTATGGTAATATTTTATTTTATAAATCGTCGCCGTCATCGCTATCGCTATCGCTGTCACTTTCTGTAACATTTATTATAAATGTGTCTGTGATATTGTCAATTAACATATCTAGCCTACTCATTTTTTCCTCTTCTTTGACAACATGGGATACGCATTTAGACCATTCGGTGGCCGTAATTTTTTGAATGCCTTCCTGAAATAAATTTCTCACGTCTGTCAATTTGAAGGTTTTATTATTTTGAGCTACATGCCCCTTTACCTGAGCCCATATCAATTCGATAGGGTTCAGCTCGCAATGGTAAGGGGGCAGTCTTAAAACCGTGATCCCATGTTATGCTGCCATTTCGTCTACAGCGTACTTATTAAAAGACTCGTTATGTGGAATCAGTTCTAAAAGCGTAGCTTTAACCATATCTGGTTCGTAATGAATATTTTTATTTAAAAGCCAGTCTTGAATGGCAGCTTTTTTCCAGCTCATTTTTGGTGCCGTTTCCAATTTTCGGGAGTGGTAAGGTGCATTATCCATCACCACAATTGAGTTTGGTCTTAATTTTGGTAAGACTCCAGCGAACCACTCCTCAAAACAAACTGCATTCATCTCATCATGGTAATCTTCACAATTTTTCTTTGCTTCAAAAATCATGAGCCCCTCTTCCAGGAAGCCTTCTTCACTACCTATATGGCTAATTATGAGACGTTTGCCTTTTCCAGATGGGTTTTTTAATCCAGTGGTCAGTCCCTCCAAAAACGCTTGCCGAGATGATGTGACTTGCTTGTCCACCCAAGTTTTTTTTACAGTATGACCTTAAATCACATATAGTACATGAACATTCAATATTACTATTAAATTTATTGTAAATGTATATTAATTCAAAATGTTAGCCTTACCTGCGTTAACCCAAGTTTCATCTTGATAATATATATGTCTCCCTTCTCGTCGAAACTGACATATAGATCGCAAGTAACGCTGGCGCCATGTTATTATATCATTTCGATCAATAAGTGTGCTCTTGCGTGACCGTGCAACAAATTTAAAATTAAGATGCTTCAAAATTTTTCTGAGGGTGTCTTTGGAAACCTTGGGCATTTCTGGATCATCGTTCATCACTTGTAAAATCTGAAATAGTAAATTTTATAATAGTTTGGAATCATTACTTATATATAAAAGATGTAGGTATAAAATAATACTGTCTGACTGATTGACTAACCTTTGCAATGGTTGGAGGTTCATTTCGGTAAAAGAACTGATGATGAACTATTCGTCGTATTGCGGAGAATGTAAATTCATCAATTTTATCTTTGAAACTTAGCTTTGGTCAAGTTTTTTTAGGGGGAGTTGGCGGCGCACCTTTATTTACTTCCTTCAAAACGTTACAAACAGAGCGTGAGGTTATTCCCAATATGTGAGCAACTTTGTTCATACATTCATTTTCTTCCACAACTTCAAAGGCCTCCAATTGCGCAGAAGTTTCATTTTTCACGTACTTATATGCGTTGCGGATCATTACTTTTTCAGTAACAGTGAAAGCTTTTCGTGGACGTTTTTTTCTTGGAGACAAGAAAACATCCACGTCTTTTTGTGATGTACTTGGCGGAGGATCCATTTTGATGGAAAACCAAAACAAATAGATTCACTCAAAGTTCACAAAAAACTATAAACGTAACAACAAACACAACGTAACAAAACTTTAACAAAAACCCAACAAAATAACAAAATATCGATTCGCAATGAAACGAGATATTCGTGCAGTCAGACTAGGAGAATGAAGCCGAATGACAAGATAAACAAAATGGCGATAGCTGCACGAGCGCGCACGGGTTGCCAATACAGAAAACTATCTAGGCTCTTTTATTATAAGTTTTGTTTTTAATATAAAAAAAAACTAAAATATTAACTTTTTATAAAATAAAGCAGCGGTTACTAATTAATAAATAATTGTTATGAATAATTATGTATTTATTTAAATAAAAATCAATAATTTAGTCTTTAATTGGCACACCAATATTATGATTACATAAACATAAATCGCGATTGTTTATCGATTTTTGTGTTCATCACTACACTATTATATGTGGTATCATTATTTTACAAAATGACAGTAGCTAATGTCAAATGTGGAATCGAATTATAATTCCGACTTTAGTTCGTAGGACCCCGTTGAGCTGAGTGAACGTAAGCTCCACCTATGTATGTTGCCAAGAGCTAGTGTTAAAACTGTTGTACCTCAACCACGTTTATTGTAATAACATGTTTATGTAGGTATGAAGATTTAATATTGTATTTGATATGCAATATGTGTTAATAAGTATGCTTTTATTTTTAAGGCTAAAAATAAAGTAAATGAATCAACGTTATATTGAACCTTTATACCTTTAATCTATTGTTTACTGGGATGCAGGAATTCTAATGACGACGTATTGGTTAAAGTCGCTTAACGTACACACGTGTCTCGCATAAAAGCCATTTGAATCTTTTGTACGGAGATTATCTACTGTTCCTTGTCTGTATTGTAGTACGCACAGATGTCCGACTTGTGTTCGTGAATATTTGAAAGCATTTTTTCTGATAGTTGAAATTTGTGCGTCAGCCTTTCTCATAACTTTCAGCTAGTTTTTCGGTTGAACAGTTGTGTTAGAAAAAAACCTGAAAACATACAGTATATTTTTATACGAGGGAATTAATGGTGGATGCGTGGTCGGCCTACTAGACGGCAAGGCATTGCCATCGCCGTCTAGTAGGCACATAGTGAAAATATCCTGTTTAGATAAAATAAATAATAAAAACTCGATTCTACCAAGGTTTTATTTCCTGTGATGACGAATAGCTTTTCATTTGCCGTTGGGCATGTCGTTGGTCTCTTTCTCTCATAAAGTAATAATAGTTACAATGCTATATACTCTGTGCTAGATATTTTATTGAGGCATACTTCAGCGTTAACTGTATGCAGAATGCGCTTACGTTCAAGTCTAAAGGCCCTTGATGATATTCGTAAGGAAAGTAAACGTATACAAACACATACTCTTTTGCAGCTCGATATCAACTTATTCAATAAGCGGTTAGATAGCGTCGACCGCAAATATAACGTTGTTAAAACAAACCCATTCATTCACTTGTAGCAACGAAAATGGAATTTAAAATCACAGCAATAACCCGTTTACGAACACAAAAAGAGTTTGTAATCGTGCGAACACTTGGTTGCTTTATTTTGTGTTAGATTTTGGAAACAAAAACAAATTGTCAATATGGCTGTGTTTGGCGTCGAAAAGTTAATCCCGAGTGTTTGTTTATTTTGGCGCATGGCGGCCATTTTTTAATGGATTAGCGACTGTTACATGTGTTATTTCATTCAGTCACTGTATTTTATTGTCAAAATAATCATTGAGTTTATTTAAATCGTCCGACCAAAATACCGACAAGAATCACAGAAGACTACCTTGAAATGTACTGCATTTACCACTTTATCCTATTTCCCTAATGTACGTACGTGTTTCGGTAGTGAGTGAGATGTGCCAGCGCCCATTCCCATCCTATCCCTCGCCATTTTCTCAATCCTTTCTCCAAATCAATTCCTATATCTCGAAAGGTAGGCAGCGCATCCGGGGGCGTGCCAACATTAGTCATTCTGAACTATTGTTGGCATGTCATCAGGTGGACTGTATGCTCGTCTGCTGCCTTCGTCCATAAAAAAACATGCTCTGAAGGACTGTTCAATATAATTCCCACCTCGGGTTTCTACAACCACAGCTCCCGTCACAGAAGTGCGGTCCATCCGCATTTCCTCGATACGGCGGTGTCGCGTACTGTTCGGTCCAAAAATCATTTTATACCGCGAACCCGTAGGCAGTTGAACGAATTACCTCAAGAGGTCTTTCCATTAAGCTACAATATGGGGATCTTCAAGAAAGCTGTGAATAGGATTTTGCAAGGTCGGCGGCGCACCCGCATACCCTGTGGTGTTACAGATGTCCATGGGCGGCGGTACCACTTACCATCACGTGGGACCAATTTTGGAACTTCGATATATATATATATATCGATGCTCCAATATATAAACATATAAATATAAACATATACATAGCATTACAGCCATCATAATAACCAGTTTATGAAAGCAAATAAATGTTTGTACTTGTGTACGTTGGCCCATGCAATGTGATTACAATTCCAGTTCTCACTTAAAAGAACTTACAAAGTAACTCTTTCCCATAATCTCTTATTATTTCCCTCTATTCGTCATATAAAGCCTAAAAGTAAGCTCTTACATAGAAACTCACTTACTGGACCTCTCATACGTCGCACGATATTGTGACAACACACGCTCTGCGGACACGATACGATTACGACACGTGATTTATATTCATGGCAGTATCAAGAAAATAGCATCTTCTTAATTTTTAACTTTAGTTATATAAATAAATATATATTTACTTGTTTTGTATAATAATAAGATCTTCCAAAAATTGTGTGAAATATTTTAATATGTCAACATATTTAATATTTAAACTAAAATACCTATTATGTTTAACTAGATATTAACATGCATTTCTTGATTTTTTTATTGCATTAAAAATAAGTGATTGGTGATTAATTTACTCCCATGTGCATAACACGTTACGTAGTTGATACCTATTTATGCGTACTTACTCACAGAAGCAGGCGCGTTCAAAGGCAGTGTGTGTGGATAGTGTTATGCACATACGAGTAAATAATCACCAATTATTTGTTTTTAACGGAAATAGTAAATCTTAGATTACTAAACTATACAGCATAACAATTTAAGTAATCTCCTAAAAGCAAGACGACACGATCACGACTTCGAAAGTCGTCGATACTAAATTTGCTGTTAACCCTTCACGAGTGACGCACCATCAGTCATTCTTATAGTTCCGAAGGCGCCTTTATGGCTGGATTAAGCGCTATATGACGATTTTTCTTTTTATTGTTAGGGTTCCTGTTATTGACGTATTTTGACATTGTTTTTATAATAAGGAAGGTGTCAGGATAAAACATAGAGAACTGACTGCATCATTGTAATATATATAAAAATTAATCTAATCTAAACTAACGGAACGAGGGTTTTTCAACATCCATTACACCTCCCGATTCTCCTTGGGAGATAAGGTGGGATGGGAAGTCAAGTGTATAATGAAGTGAGGATCCACTTTTATTCAATTGTACTCGTCATTCCATGATACAGGACGGGGGATAGGTTAGGGTGGGGATAGGCTCTCGAATAATTCACTCACTATCGAAACACGTACGTAAATTGAGGGGTAGGGTAGGATGGGAAATGTCGGTCAGCGCCTGTGGAATTGCAGCATACGGTCTTTCTCTCCAAGATAGAGACAGGCTAGAGGGCCCTCTCTTATACCATATATTGTTAACACGATGACATGGGATATCTCCTCATTCCGGTATTAATTGAAACTTTAATGTACAAAGACACATTGTACAAAAGGCTCAATTGTTTATATAACATTGAGATTGTCGCGTTTTACACACGTATTAATCTATTTAAACAGGTCTCAACCATAGTCACGAGCTGACTGTCACGAGTCGATGCAACTCAACCGAAACGTGAAGTATAATAAAAATAATAACATATGCGTTGAGACCCGTTTAAATAGATAAATATTTAAAACCTATATAAATATGTTTACGAGCATGTATAGTACAATATGCATTACTTATTTCACGACAGCAAAAGAGGGGTAACTGGGTAGTCGGGTACAACCAGCGGTTGGGTAGATGCAGCATATTCCATCCTCTGCTAAAAATACTTCAATTTTGTATAAAAATAACCTTCATTTCTTTAGAGTGCATTTGATTTTATTTTTAATGGCACAAATTCCCAATACTCAAAAGATATGCGCGTTATAAAGAAAATTCAAATTCGTCGCGGGATCAAGCTTTCCTCCGGGAAATCTCTAAGGGTTAGGGGCTAAGGACCGCGTTTGTTTATTACTTTTTCGATGCGAAATCCATTTAAAATTTACACATTTTTTTTTACTAAACGAGACGAGCAGCTTGTCTCAAAAACGTGTGCTCTTTAGTTATCGCTACGTTTGTTTTGAACAACATTATCTTACAGTAAACTTTAAAAGAATTAAGTGAACACGAATTAAGGTTAAGTGAAATTTGGTTTTGGAAAATTAAGTTTAAATTGATCATATGCTTAAAATGAGAAACATTGTGTCTACTTAAGATTTTAAACTTTTGCTTTCGTGGTTGAACGTGAAGTTCGTGTTCAGGATGACGTGTACGCTAATGTACGAAGAGGTCAAGGGCAGGTGGACCAGTACGTTGAACATTTAAATTATTTTCACAGAAAAATGAAGTTTACATGCAATCCAATAGGACTATCATGTTCCTGGATATGAAGGGCTATGTTCGTCTATATAGTGAAGGAATCGCTATAAAAGTTTTCATATAGTATTAATTATAGATCGTGGGTTATAGGACAGTTTATAATTTCAAGTACACGGCGTTGAATAATAAAAAAAATCTATAAATGTCACAAAACATGACGATGCATTATTATCTTCTATAAAATACGAAATTCATCAGGACAAATAAACATAACCAACTCAAATTCGTCCGGATCCCAAGGCGTGGGGTCTCTATGGACCCCGGAAACGTTGTACCTAAGAATATTGCGCAAAATATCCGGGAAATGACTGGAATATGTACGGGAAATTTACCGAGAACATGCCGCCTCGGGGCTACGCGGGATCATAGAACAGGAGCCGAGAGCTCAAATTGAGGCAATTAGGTTCCTACGTGTTTTGGAATTGCTTTAGCCACTGTGTATTTAGGTGTTTAGAATTTGCACAATGCAATGTACTCGCAGTTAAGGGGTATTTATTTTTGACTCATATCGGTGAGGACGTGAGTTCCAAGACTGAGTATCTATAAAAGCACCTATTTTTCAATTATTTTACCTTTATAATATTATTTAAGAGAAAAAAATTCCTGAAGAAATATGTCAACATCAAAAATATCGATAGCATCCCTATTTGTAAGGGAGGTTTACCTATTTTACATTACCTCTTTCACTAAGTACGAAACCATGGCTGGTAACCGGTAATGGTAACCGGTAACCGGTGGAATTTTA
Organism: Sesia bembeciformis; assembly: GCA_943735995.1. NCBI lineage: Eukaryota > Metazoa > Arthropoda > Insecta > Lepidoptera > Sesiidae > Sesia > Sesia bembeciformis. Next base: position 609,126 of record OX031038.1, read on the forward strand.
TAGATTAATATATCGCATGTACTCGCAGATATATTAATATTGATAAATGAACATTATTTATTGATTATTTTTCTTTGTGTAAAATTTACTTTAAATTTTAAATCTTACCTCATTTGTATGACGTGTCAAATATTTAAAATAATATATGTTTAGGTAAAATCTTTTATCCAAATTTGATTACCATACCATACCATCAGCCTGTGTCTCTCCACTGCTAGATATAGGCCTCCCTCAAGAACCGCCACCACACACGGTCTTCAGCTCCTCTCATCCAGCGACTACCGGCGACTTTCTTCAAGTCGTCACGCTACGTTTGCCGGTACGTGGTCTTCATTTGAGGATCCTTCTCCCGGTTATTGGTCCTGCGGCATGTATGGTCTGCCCACTGCCACTTTAGCTTGCTGATTCTTTAAGCTATGTTGGCAACTTTAGTTTTTCGTCGAATTTCAATATTTGTTTAAAGGTCGTAAATAAAATATGGATTTAAAAATGATTTTTTTTGTATCACAATTAATATTAGGATTCTTTACAGCGTAAGAAAATGACAGGATACTGTTATTTTAATTAAATATAAATCTAAATTTAAAATAAATACTAATACATGAATGAACCAATGTTCTAATAAGTGGCAAAACATAAAAATAACCCAGCCACCGTACTTGCCAAACCATGCCCCTACTGATTTCCATTTATTACGGAATTTAAATTTACAGAGGAAAAAACTCGAATCCGATGAGGCAGCGAAAAACGCCTTCAGAGAATTCATCGATTCCCGTCCCCAGGAGTTCTACAGCAGAGGTATCAATCAGCTTCCATAAAAATGACCAAAGTACATTAATAATATTTGATTTTTTCCATATAAAACGTCAATTTCATAGGTAAAATATGTATATGACTTTCACTTAAATTGACAATTGAATCATGGTGTACTTAATCGTAGCACTTAATCACGGTGTACTGTAAACAATTTATTCGGTCGCCCGCTCCCAAACTACACGGCGATATACACGAGCGTCTCAGGCGGGTTTGTCCCGTAAATTGAACAGGTAAATTTTAGCGAAACAACTTGTGAAATTCCCCCGACGGCCCACAATGACAATTGTAATGACGGGTATTTCATTTTGAACAACTGGTTTTGGAAATTTAAACAAGATGTTCAGACATCTACTTTATGAGACGATTTTACGGTAAATGGAGTTCATTTTCAATGTCTTTATTGTCATAAAGTAAGTACTATTTCTCACAAATTGGTTAGGAGTTAGGCGTATGATTGTAACGTTAATATCTTAGCACCATAACCTGATGGCAGGTCTCTTAAACTTCTTGATAGTGGAGATTTCAATCACTCTTTTCGCACCACTATAGTTAAGAATACTCGTATAGTACCAGGAGAAAACTTGATTTATACACTGGATCGCAAAAATTCCGGGTCGCTAATAAAAACCGTGATATCTCCATAAATTATATACCTAGATCGCTCGAATAAATAGTACGTAGTAAGGAGGTTACTAATGCTTGTTCTAAATCTCTAAAGAGGTTTTATTTGTACGTTACAGATTTAAAAAAAATATTCTGCATTTTGAAAAATTTAAAAATTTAAAATTAGGAAAGGAATATTTTTTCTGCTTTTGTTTCAAACGGAGCTGTCATTATAAATGGTTCCTTGGATTGATCAGAGTATTCAATGCAATATCATGTCGTTATCACCTGAAGAATGTACACGGATTATTACCATGATACAAGAAGGAAGAAGTCAGCGTAGCACTGCTAGAACAGTAGGAGTATCTTTATCAACGGTCCAAAGAGTACTCCAGCGATTTCAAGCGACCGGCATGAACATCAGGAGACCAGGAAATGGCAGGCCAAGGTGCACAACTACACGAGAAGACCGATTCATCGTGAGCACTATGTTAAGAAATCGACATCTCACGGCTGTTCAGGTCCGAAACAGTCTTCAAGAAATTCACCACAACAATGTGAGCTCTAATACGATTCTGCGACGTCTTCGTGAAGCTGATATAAAGCCTTATAGACCAGCAAATGAGTCCGATGAGTCCAGATTTTGTTTATTTTCGCACGACGGGAGATGAAGAGTATTTAGACGGCCAGGAGAACGGTATCATCAAGCGTGTTTTGAAGAAAAGGTGCCATTCGGTGGAGGATCAATAATGGTTTGGGCTGGGATATCTTCAGAGGATCGCACGGAGTTAGTGATCATAGAAAACGGTTCTCTGACTGCTGTCAGATACGTAGGAGAGATTTTAAATGAGCATGCTGGTCCATTCTTAGAGAATATGGGTGCAATTTCCATTCTTATGCACGATAATGCGCGACCACATACTGCTCATTTGGTCAATATGTATATTCAAGACGTCGGTATTACCTGCATGGAGTGGCCAGCTCGCAGCCCAGACTTAAATCCCATAGAACATGCATGGGACGAGCTCCGCTCTCCTGCTCCCGTTACCTTACACGAGTTAAAGAATGCGCTAGTGGAAGAATGGGCAAACATAGACCAAAATCGTATTAAAAATTTGGTTTACAGCATGCCACATCGTCTTATTGAAGTGATACGGGCTCGTGGAGGAAATACAAAATATTAAATTGACAAAAAAACTTTTATTTTTTAAGATTTACTGCGAAGTGTATTTTTGTTGTCATAAAGTTAGAAGGGAAATTTTCTTATTTTTTAGTATTTAATTAAAGTTATATAGTGTACAGAACGTGTTACACATTTTTATATATATATATTAATCAGTCATCTACAATATACTATAGTTTCGCAAATTAGTCTTATGTATTTAAGAAACTATCACGCCATTTATTAGCGACCCGGAATTTTTGCGATCCAGTTTATTTCACAAAAGAACACTGCCTTGCAGAAAGTTTTAATTCAGGAAAAAATCATCCATATTTAAAATATACAGATTCTCCTCACACGTTATTCAACCTAACATATCTCTTTTCTTTGTACACGTCACCAGTAGTCAAGTTATTGTGTGCCTGAAATTAAAGAAACTTTTATTTGAAATTCAGTTAATTTTACTAGAACATAGATAAAATCAAAGATGTAAGTACATGGCCAAATATATCTTGCTATAGCAGTCGTACAAAATTATTTTATCAAAATCAAAGTACGTCACATTGACCCTAGAACAATAACTTTTTTATGACCTACGTTACCTTACCAGGAGTAAATTTTACTCCATACTCAGCATCAATAAAAAGATGGGAAAATCCACACAACACCATTTATTATATATTTATAGCGTGGTTAAATAATAAGGCAAAAAGATCAAATAATAAGTAAGTAAGTAACTAAAGTATAAAGTTTTTCAGAGTAGGTAATGACCTACTCTGTAAAACTTTATACTTTCTTTGCAAGAAATTTCGAATGAATTAATAATAATTACTCCTAATAATTAAGGTTATTTTTTTATATAGATAAAAAAGGACAGACGTGCATATAGTCCACCCGACGGTAAGTGGATACTGTCGACCATAGACATCCGCGATACATGCCAACATCAGTCTAGAATGACAAACGTTGGCACGGCCCCGGATGCGCTGCTTACCTTTGCAGATTCAGAAATGGATTGGGAAAATGGGGAGGGATAGGATGGGATGGGAATGTGCTCTGGCATATCTCACTCACTATCGAAACACGTACGTAAATTGTGAAATACGATAAAGTAGGAAATATTGTATTTCAAGGTAGTCTTCTGTGAGAGAGGGGTAACGTGGCCAGTCGAGTGCGCCCAGCGGCTGTGGGAATGCAGCATACACTCTCCCCCCACAAAACCACTGTAGCCTAAACAACCCTAAAAATTGTAACAATTAGAATTTAAATTTCAACTGATAAATGATTATTTATCAAAACTGCAGATAATATTTATCCGCTGCGTATTTTTGTCTTTCGATCTATATTTTTCTTTTTGTTTCTCTATTTGCTTAAAATAGATATCATTCGAAATTCGTTATATCATTCGAAAACAGAAGAAAATGTTTATGTTCATCGCTGGTGTTTGCCGCTCTTTTTCTTCGAGGTTATCTTCTGTTGCACTATTGCTATGGGATAATAACACTGAAAGATAACAATGTTAAAAGTAACTGCAAATAAAGTTCTACTAATGGTAACTAGGAGTAAAATTTACTCGCCTACGGTTCTGAAATCTGAAAGCCTAATTATACTTACTACAATGAAACGATATGCGCCCGTATCGAACTGCAGCAGCAGATTAACGAAGGAAAAGGTAGGGAAAGCACTTACGAGCGCTCGGCCGATTATCTTTAAATTCGAAACCAATACAACGTTTTGTTGCGGGCTTGGAAGTAAAATTTATGTATTTTATCCTTCTATAATTAGGCCGCTCTAATAGGGCGAATTTGACATACGACGAACTATATAATCCACCGATGTGAAATATTAATTGTCGTAGACGCAACGCTTCCAAGAAAAGGACGCTTAAAATTGATCGAGTTATACCACCACGCGATACTAATATAACTCGATCAATTTTAAGCGTAGTTTTCTTGGAAGCCTAGCGTCTATGACAATTAATATTTCACATCGGTGGATTATATGGTTCGTCATATGTCAAATCCGACCTATTAGAACGGCTTAATTATAGGGTTCAGTCAATTGCAGAATACAAAAAGTTATAAAACAATAATACGTTAACCTACAACATCTAATTATGTTGTTACTTTGTTATGTTGACTTGATGGAAACATAAAAATAAATAATAGATTACTTATTAATGACACATTTAGTAACGGATCGTTTCATTTCTAATTTAATCCTTCCAACTGAAAAACTGTTTACGATAGGTTAATTTAATAATTAGAAACGTCTCCGACTGTAAAAATGGCAGCTTCCTTAAAGGTGGGCCCGTTTAAGATTAACAAAACGGTACATTTTCATTAGCTAATTGAGTTGCTCGCCCTTCATCATCCTATACATAAAGGATATACAGAATGACGTGAAACTGAATATATTAGGGTCATCGAAACTTACTTTGTAATTTAAAAGTGATTATAAAACGGATTTTGCTAAGGCATTTGATAATGTAAACCAGTTACTTTTCTATACTAATATAATAAAGAGGTAAAATTGTGTGTTTGTAGGTATGTTGGGGGTAATCTCTGGAATTACTGAACCGATTTCAAAAATTATTTCACTAATAGGAAGGTACATTATCCGTGTCTAATATAGACTACACTTTATTTTGAAAAAAAAATGAAAAAAATAAAAAGAAACATAAACTGTAGCGAAGCAAGGGCGGGTCGCTAGATATTTATAAAATGAGCTAAACTCTTTTGTTGTGCATGTTGAAAGACATTTATAATTAATAGTCAATAGATACAGTGATTGCAATGAAGACGATATTTAAACCATAGGTTGTTTGAAGATATTAATTAAAAAACTTTTACTATATGCCCCAAGGCTTTATAAAATTTTAGCTACATAAAAAGAAGGACGAGTACTACATGAAATAAATAATGATTCCTACATATTTGCAGATTGTTTATTAGAAAAATTAAATTACGAAGGGAAGTTTGCACAGCCCTGTCTGCGGGGGTTGGTACAGTAGGGAGCTGCTTTTATTGCTTTTCACTCGGCTTTATGTTAATTTATATACGATTTTCGGATGTGCTTTTAACTGCGCAGTAAACATGTGTCGGCATGTGTCGGCATGCACGATTCACTCTCTTTCAGTGGAGCTACAATGTTTTAAAAACGTACGGACAATTTCGTTTTTTGAAGTCGATTTTTTTGTAGGTAATAAATTTGTACCTATAAAACTATTCGTTGCTTCAGGGCTTTAGGGCTCAGATGCCTTCAACTAATCGACAGGTTGCTTCTAAAAAAAATATATTGGACACATATCTAACGTAGTAAATGTATTAAACTAAAAATGAAAACATTATCGAATTTTCATACAATGTAATGGGTGTGTCATTGGAGCGTGTTAAAGACCTAAAAACCTTGGTGTTTGGTTTGATTCGACACTTTCGTTTCGTCAGAAGCCAACAAAACTATGGGTTTAATTTCCCGGATCTTAATGCGTATGAGCTAAATGTGTATGCGATGCGGGGATGTAAAATAAAGAGACATGACTACTAAATGTGAGCGCGGTGCGAGAGGGCGTAAATGATTGGGAAAAAATACGAGAGTGATTAATTTACCTGGGATTATCCAGGCGCAGCATATCCAGTGGCCAGCGAAGACGTAGTGATTCACTTCTGTAAGCACTTCATTGGGGTCGCGACCCGATTGTTAATGTTTTAATAACGATATGCATTTTATGTTTGACTAGCGACCCGCCCTTGCTTCGCTTCGGCTTCTAAGTTATTTTTTTCATTTTTTTTTATTTCAAAATAAAATATAGCCTATATTAGACACGGATAATGTAGCTTCCTATTTGTGAAAGAATTTTTGAAATCGATTCAGTAGTTTCAGAGATTACCCCCAACATACCCACAAACAAACACACAATTTTACCTCTTTATTATATATATTAGCCCATTCCAATCCCATCCTATCCCTCCCCATTTTCTCAATCCTTTCTCCAAATCCATTCCTATATCTCCAAAGGTAGGCAGCGCATCCGGGGGCATGCCAACGTTTCTCATTTTGGACTAATGTTGGCATGTATCGCGGATGTCTATGGGCGACTGTATCCACTTACCATCAGGTGGACTGTATGCTTGTCTGCCGCCGTCGTACATAAAAAAAAAAATTAGTATAGATGGGGCCGAACTTTTTTTTTGCATCTCGCGTTGATGAAAGGTTAAGCGTCACGACTGCACGTCCCTTTATACGTCTTTGGAAATTTGATCAGCCATGTATAGAGTGCATAGCTTACCCACACTTTCACAGAATTTTCATACAAACGACGCCTAGTTTCACCATTCTCTCTTTAATAACCAACAAAACAATACTTTTCCATTCAATTGCTTCCAACGGAAACGTTCCAAGTAGCAATACTCTTTGTCTTTAAAAAACATCTTAATCTGAAACTTTTGCAATTTATCTTTATAACTCCAAAAGCAGGGAACGATTAGGGATACATTCTTTTGTTTTCATCCCATAAATTGCCAACGGCCGCGGTCAAAATACAAAGAAACTGTCAAAACGTCACGACAGCGTGACATCAAAGTATTCTTCCCTGTTTTAACGAGAAATTTTCAACTTTATCCAAAATACTTGAGTGAACCATTAAAAATACAGTTCTAAGAAGTAAAAACTGTCGAACTTCAGTCGAAGGCGAATATGAAATCATTTGGAAAATGAAGCGAAATACAGAGTCGAAACAAATGTTCTGATCTTAATTGATGTTCTGAACTAACAAAAGCTAGTTGGTGTTAAGCAGGTTGGCTTTAATAGGTCGGCATCTTTTAGAGTACCCCCCCCCCTCATCTCTTCCCGTGGCTGTTGTAAAAGTGACTAAGGAATAACAAATCTACTATCGCAAACCATAAGGAACTACACTGCCTCTAAAAAAGTAGTTATATCAACCTGCTCGGCCAGCGTGACGTTTTAGGGCTATACATGTCTCATGCACAAGACAATGTGCGTGTGGAAGTCCATATCCTGCAGAGGACAATAAAAGGGGCGGTGACGGTACTCATTATTTAAGTACCTACTATCATAACCGCAATATTAATAATAATTAAAGAGTTCCGTTCTTTCTACTTGCCGCTCAATCTGTTGTCATGTTGTCAATAAAAAATTTTTTTTTCAAAGCTAACGTTGCATCTCTTGTTATCGAAGAGACAATTGTTTCTGTCAACGATTATTGTAACCAATGACCAATGACATCCAAATGATGCCACCACCTTAAGCTATTAGTATCTCCATAGGACTAATACGAAATAACAAAGTGTAAGACTGAGCTAAATCTAAAGACCTCACTTGTACACCTCCTTTATGCAACAGGTGGAGGTACCTTCCAGGTTCGTTGTGGAGCTTGGTACCTGTCCTTCTCTCTTTGGCCAGGGCACACTGTAGTTCACACACACTTCGAGCTTACGACTTCTTGCGTTCAGATCGCAGACAGGGCCTAGTCCAGCGCCGGCTCTAGCTCATGTAGCGCCCGGGTGCAGGGCGCCCTCTAGTAGGCGTTTTGAACTCTTTGGAGGTGTCGCGAGCGGCGCTCGGCGCCCCCTAAGACCCTGCGCCCGTGTGCACCGCACCCCCTGCACCATAGGTAAAGCCGGCACTGAATTCAGCGCTCGACAGGCGCCCCCGGGCGCGGGGCGCCAGGGGTGCACCGCACCCCTTGCACCCTCTGGTAAAGACGGCCCTGGGGCCTACGATCTCGACGGTTCTCTTTGCGCACCAGGATAGATCACCAATAAATGTAATTACAGTATTGGACAGGGCCCACAACCACGCGGTTTCCTCGCGAACCTGTACACAAGCGGCGACGAGGGTAGTAGACTAGCAAGCAGTCATACACTGCTTTTAACTTGGGGGCAGGAGTCAAAAAAGTGATGTGCTTAATGAGCGGTGGAAATAAAATAAAATGACAATTATAGATAACAAATTACGGTTCATATTTTAACATTTTTTTCCCAAACGCTACAATAATTTTATTTCGTATTCAAATATTTTCGACTCCCATTCGCGTTTTGTCTTTTTATCGATGTAGTTTAGTTTCAACTGGTTCAGATAGGAGCGGAGTGATATATGGCACTACAGTTTTCGTGTTATCTCCCCGATAAATAGCGAAATAATTGTTTTGGTTTGTTTGTATTTTGAGAGCGTTCTCTGTTTGGTTGATTGAACAATTTTCTGTGTTCAATCGACATCCGCGATACATGTTAACATGAGTCTAGAATGGCAAACGTTGGCAAGCTTCCTGATGCGATACCTACGCTAAATTTGGGACTTGAGAAAATAGGGAGGGATAGGATAGTATAGGATCAAATATGTTAAAAGCAGTAAAATATGAGTATGTTTGAAAAACATCCACTCATGAAATTTTTCATGAAAGCAAAATCTTTCCTCTCATTTATAAACAAATGACGCGAAGTCAAATGTTATTATCCATCCGAGTTATCAAAGCCACCTTCAGCAAGGTGGCCATAACAATAAAATTCGTGATTGTCTTTGATAACTCTCGTGGAAGAGAAATATTTGCAATGGGGTGACCACACGACGCAGGCCTTGAAAATAGCGGGTTACGGAGCGATATCATTTATTTTTTATTTTTTTTATTTATTTCTGGCACTTGGTGACACTGAAAATTTTTAGAATCTCAAAAATTAAATCAGATATAAAGATGAAAGTTGTTTTATTGCTTTTAGAGGTTTTCTCCGCGGCAATCGATATATGTTTCCATATGATGAAACCATTGTATGAAGCATTCAGCCCGCCCTTCTTTTGGCACCTTTTCAATGGCCGTTTGGAAGGCCGTTACTGCCTCCTCTGCAAACATAAAACGTATTCTTCTGAGTTTATCCTTAAATTTTGGGAATAAATAAAAATCACAGAGCGCAAGGTCGGGCCTGGCGGAAGACCCATTAACTCTATATTTATAGTACTCAACAATTGCTTCGTTTGTCTGACGGAGTGAACTGGGGCATGATCGTAATTCAGGATCATTCTGCTTTGTGGGCGTCGTTCTATAACTTTTTCCAAAACAGAAGTCAAGATGCTGTTCACATACCGGTCCGCAGTAACTGTTCTTTTACTTTCTAAAGTTACAATAGTGAAGTGGCCCGATCTGCCAAAGAAGGAGGCAGTCATCTTCTTTCCAGCACTTCGTTCTTTCTTTACGTTTGTCGGCAACTCTTCGTAAGGAAAGATCCACTGCGCAGATTGCCGCTTAGTTTCAGGCTCATAGCAGTATATTCAGATTTCATCACCTGTTACTATATCAAAAACAGCATTTGATTACCATTGTCGAATTTTTAAAGCATTCGGAGACAGCATTTCACGTGGCAGTTTTGAATTTAGTCAAATTATGAGGAATCCATCGAGCACAATGTTCCCTCAACCGTTGGTGGTCACCATGGGTGGGTGGTGGTGGTGTAAATAGTTTGAACTTAACTGCCTAATGATGCCCATATCAGCTGATATGTCGTTAGTTCCTCATCATGAGCCGCACAATTTTGATGTTTTCCTCCGTTTCCTCCGTCAGTCATCGCCGTCAATTTTAGGCACACAATAACATCGTCACTGAGGTGGCAATAATCTGCACGTTGCAATCTCACTGCCGCTGGGTGCACTCGACTGCCCAAGATGCTCCCTCCCTCCCTGACAGAAGACTAGCGTAAAATACTAGCCCTTCCCATGTTCCCAATCCTTTCTCCAAATCCATTTCTACATATCTAAAGATAGGCAGCGCATCCAGGAGACTGAAATTGGCATATACATTTCCTTCTTTATCCTATTCCTCCAATGTACGTAGGTCTTTAGGTAGTGAGTAAGATATATATATATATATATATATATATATGTTCATATATATATATATATGTATATATATATATATGTTCATTCCCATCTCACCTTATCCTATCCCTATTCTATTTTCCCAACCCTTTCTCCGAATCTGGGGAATTCGCTGTTTTAATGGCCACGCAGGTTGAATCATGGTCACCCATTTATAGCTCAGGAGAGGCGAACATTGTTTGTTCAAACTAGATGCATGGCTACCATATCTTATGTCCCTTCCACACTTGCTTTTTGTTGCAATAAATTTTGCTCAATGGGACGCAATTCTGAAATTGTATTAGCACCTCTGTAATAATGTGTATCGGAAGTAGATATGTTTGATTTTTTTAAGTAGATATTTTCGGATTTTCCTCATAATAAACAATGCATAATAAACAAACGTGCTTGTCGTGTCACGAGTAAATTTTATGGAAACCAAGCGTGTCATGTCACGAGTAAATTGTTTGGAAACCAAGCGTATCAATCATGTCACGAGTAAATTGTATGGAAACCAAGCGTGTCATGTCACGAGTAAATTGTATGGAAACCAAGCGTGTCATGTCACGAGTAAATTGTATGGAAACCAAGCGTGTCATGTTACAAGTAAATTATATGGAAACCAATCGTGTCATGTCACGAGTAAATTGTATGGATACGAAGCGTATTGACGACCGGCTCACTAATAGTAATGGCTCGGCGGGCCGACCGGTCGTATACGAGCGGAAGACGCGCTAGTGTACGTTACGCGGACGCGGCGGGTGACGATTGACGGGGCAACTGAGGGCCCAACTGAATGATTGATCGACGGGGCAACTGAGGGCCCAACTGAATGAATGTTCGAGGAGGCAGGCCGGTTCTCTTGGAGTGCCGAGTAGGCAGGGTTCTCTTGAGGTAGCTTGAGGTAGAAGTAGTGAAACTCGTAGGACTGCTGTGTGACGACTGTATTTAGTGATTTTTTTTTTTTTTTTTTTCGGAAGGACTAAATTCTTGTGGCCCTATGGGCCTTTCAAGAGTCACCGGATTTGTATAGATTAGGGCGAGCGCAGAAGGCGCTCAGCCAGGAGCAAAAGTGTGTGTTGCAACGAGCCTAAGGGCTCCCCCGCCGGTAAACCGGCGGAAGGAACGGACCTCGGCTTAGGGCGTTGCATTGGGGGGATACCGCGGGGTCGCGAGTCGGCGAGAAGCGCCCAGGCACGTGTCTATACCTAGTGAACATGTTGGCTGAGGGCCGGTGTGTGTTAACGGTGTATCGGGGGGGACGTCCACGTCTCCGCCGGCGGGGACGGTGTCTGTGTGCAGTGTTCGAGTGCGAAGTGAGAACCGCATTGGCAGCGGTGATCGGGTCGTCGGGATCGTCCAGGATGTGCCGCGGCCGACGATAGCGGGGAGGGGCACTCCTGTCCGGTGTGTAGGTGAGGGAGGAGACAATCAGAGGATTGGGATGATGGGTCATAGTAGCGTCGGGCAGAGTCTTTTATGTATTTGACGATGTAGGGAAGCTCAAAGTCTTTGTGGAGGTCGACGTTACGCAAGTACCATGGTGAGGCCACGGCCTTGCGCGCGAATCTGTTTTGGAGGTCTTGATGTTAGAGGGAGCCGCGTGTGCGAACACAACGCTGGCATAGGTCATGATGGGACGGACGAGAGATTTGTATAATGTCAACTTATTTCTAAGCGACATTTTACTTTTCCCGCTTATGAGGGGGTTGAGGCGACCGAGCACAATGATCTCGGAAGGTCATTCTGTGGTCTAGAGTGACTCCGAGATATTTGATCTTTTTGACGAGAGGAATCGTTTGACCGAGAAGGGTTATCGGGAGAGGGGAGAGCTTAGGAGTACGACAGCTAACCATGGGAAAAGGGAAGCACATGGCTGCACTTTTCCCCGGGTTTATCTCTATCCTCCACTTCACAAACCACTCGCCTAGGGCGGTGACTGCGCGCTGGAGGCGTAGAGAGAGCATGCGTACGTTCCTATCTGAAGCGTAGAGGGCGGTGTCGTCCGCGAAGAGGGCGAGCTCTATTCCTGGGGGGTGGGGGGTGTCGTTAGTATAGAGTGAATAGAGCGTGGGTGCTAGAACGGAGCCCTGGGGGACTCCAGCTCTTATTGGGCGGGGGCTGGATAGCGTGCCTTCAACTCTGTAGCGAAAGGTGCGATTGGTAAGGTAGTCTCTAATGATGAGAATGAGACTTTCGGGCACCTCCAGTTGGTACAGTTTATAAATTAAACCGTTGTGCCACACCTTATCAAAGGCCCTCGCTACGTCGAAGAAGACAGCTAGAGTTCTGAGAGGTCGCTTTTGATTGAGACCTGAAAGTATGTGCTCCGTTATTCGGTGCACTTGTTGGACTGCGGAGTGTTTGGCTCTAAAGCCGAACTGTTCGTTGATTAGAAGGCCTTTTGAGTCAATGTGTCTCAGCAGGCGGGTATGGAGGACTCTTTCATAGATTTTAGCCATTGTATTCAATAGGCTAATGGGTCTGTAGCTAGCGGGATCCGAGCGGTGTTTGACCGGTTTAGGGATGCCGATTTTTTTTTTTTTTTTTTTATTTAACAATGACATACCTAATAACGAGGTATTACATTTAAAATTACGATCTAGTCATAATATTAAGACTAATGAGTTAAGGATGTCATAATCTTAAGGATGCCGATGACGACGGCTTCTTTCCAGGCGGCTGGAAAGAGATGATTCCGCATGGCGGCATTGTAGATGGCCGCGAGGAGAGCGATCAATTGGATCGGAATACATTTGAACACCCTGTTGGGTATTCCGTCGATACCAGGAGATTTCTTAATTTTAAGATTTTGAATAATCTCCTGGATTTCTGATACCGTAACCGGTATAAGGGAGTCTGAGGGAGGGATGGAGGCTCGATGACTCACCTCTCCGTCAACCAGGTCGACGTGGGACTCGTCAACCGGCTGGCGGCTAGGGGAGCACTGGGCCTCTAGACTACCAGCCAGGCATTCTGCCTTCTCTGCATCGTCAAATGCGGGAGGACCGTTCGGTCTAGTCAGTGGGGGCATGGAGGCTGTATTGTCTGTTTTCATTGACCTCGCCATCCGCCAGTAGGCTGTGTGTGATGGCGAGATCTCTGATAACAGGGTTTCCCAATTGTTGTTTCTGAATTCAGCGATGCGATTCTTTACGTCCCTCTGTAAAGCTCGCATTCTACGCCTATTCTCGATACATGGGAAGGAGTCGTAAGCACGGATGGCTGCGTTCTTGGCTCTTAGCAGCTCCCTAATGCCCTCAGGCAGCTCCCATCGGCGATCATTCGCCGCTGGGACCCGCCTGGAGGAGCTTTGGATTAAATCCTTAAGGTGGCTGCCGAGTCCAGAGACCGCCGAGTTTGTGTCATCCGCACTGGTCAGGTTGTCGGGGATAGAGTCGAGGTGGGGAGAGCTAGAAGCCTTAAGGGCTTCTTTAAGTTTGGCCCAGTCGATAATGGTCTTGTCATGGGGAGGTGAATCGGTCTGCCGTCCTAATTTCATGATTATGGGGCGGTGATCAGAGTCTAACTCGGCAAGGGTTTCTAGTGAGTTGAGACGTAGGGCAATGTCTTTGAAAAGGGCGATGTCGAGGACGTCGGGTCTGTGGGTGACTATAGAAGGGTAATGAGTTGGCGTCGTGGGAGCTATGACGTCAAAGTCCAGTAGGTCAATAAGTCTGTAGAGGCGATTTCCATTACGGTTTGAAGTATGACTGTTGAAGCTGGGGTGCTTGCAATTTAGATCTCCTGCCAGGATGACTGAGTTACAATAACAATTGAAACAATAACAATAATTAATAATAAATAACACCACACTCAATGGGCCTCACTAGGATTCCTTGTGTAATGGGTCCATAGACACACAAAGACAAACACACACTCAGACTCGAACAAACATTTGTCTTTAAACAGATGAATGTCCGACCCGGAACAAGCTTAACAAGCGTATTTAGTATAAGCAAAACTAGTTTGATATATTAACAACTACCTTCGTTGAATTTCAGCTACGTCTACGAAGTACATGTAAATGTTTAAATCCATCTACTTATATGCCATGAAACCTATCTATGAACTCTGAATGGATTCACTTCCCAAAACTCGACTTGGCGCTATTTGAACTTCGCGCGTGAGTTCACTTAATACAACCAGTTTGTAAGCTATTGTTGTATGAATTTGATAAAAGCACTGGTTACATACTAAGTGTCTGTACAGTCTCGACCACTGTATAAACATTTAATTTAGGTCACGTTTTAGTACAAGCCGAATTTACGTTATCAACATTAGCATTTAATTTCAAACGGAAAACCGCTATATTTATAATAAACTAGCGACCCGCTGTCGCTTCGCTTCGGTTTATAAGTTTTTTTTTTCAAAAATTTCAGACACGGAGCCACGGAGACATTAGACACGGATAATGTAGATTCCTATTGGTGAAAGAATTTTTGAAATCGGTTCAGTAGTTCCAGAGATTACCCCCAACATATCCACAAACAAACACACAATTTTACCTATTTATTATATACTAGCGACCCGCCCTCGCTTCGCTTCGGTTTATAAGTTTTTTTTTTTATTTTTATTTTAAATATATTTAAATAGTTTTTAAAATATAGCCTCTATATTAGATACGGATAATGTAGCTTCCTATTTGTGAAAGAATTTTTGAAATCGGTTCAGGAATTCCAGAGATTTCCCCCCAACATACAAACACACAATTTTAGCTCTTTATTATATTAGTATAGATAATATAATATAATAATAATAATAACAAATAAGAATAACAAATAACAAACAAGACGCACCGGGAAAGACTTCGCAAAAACACTGTGTTTTTTCCACTGCTAGATGCAGGCCACTCCCAAGGACCCCCATCACACACTGACCTCCACTCTTCTCATCCAGCCACTACCTGGTACGTTCTTCCAGTCATCAGTCCACCTGGCATCCCATGCTACGTTTCCCGGTATGCGGAAGACGAGGACTCGTCTCCCCAATCGGTTGTCGGTCGTGAACAGATATTATCTCCCCATTGCTACTTTCAGCATTTTATGAGCTATACGGTGACTTTCATTCTTTGGCGAATCTCTTCGTTTCGGATCTCACTTATAAATAAATAACGCCACACTCAATGGCCCACACTGGGATACCCTGTGTCGTGGGTCCAGAGACACATACAGAGACAAACACACGCCCAGACCCGAACATACATTTGTCTTATTTTTTTAATTAAACAAATGTATGTGCGACCGGGGATCGAACCCGGAACCTGTTGCCAGCTTGCGCCAACTGCGCCAATCGGTCGGTCGATATACTCAGTTATTGCATAATTATCATTCCAAGGGAATCCATATTCTAATTATTGAATTGAGAATTAAATACTCGTACAAAGATGTTAAATTACATTTAAAGTTATTTTTTACATACAAGTCACGTCATTTACTAAAATTGATCAATTCGTCGCCGCTATAGAAGGCCTGCTTGACAAGCCATCGCCTCAACCTCAGTTTAATTAAACCATCGATTTAAAAATACATATTAAATATGTTATCCAAGCACTTTAAGACAGGCACGTTAGAGTTTTCTGTGTTGAGTAGCTCTCGAATTATTTAATTCATATGTGTTTTGAAAATGGAACATTCTTATTACGTAGTACCTACCTAAGTTTCAAATTAGACTTTTTAATCATCTCCTCCTCATCTGTTTCACCCCCCCTAGAAGTTGCCAATCAGATATATTTGATAAGAACGTATGATGTTATCCAGTCTATTCCCATATCGATGGTTTAAACACGCTCAGGCTTTAAGCATCGCTTACATTTTTAGGTAGGTCGTTGTATATTGTTCAACCTAAAACATGAATCAATCTGTTGGATTTAATTAAAGAACAATTAACGCCTGTCTTATCCCGCAAAGAAGCCCCTGAACCCAAACGAAGTTACAATAATATAACATACTATTTTACTTCAACGAATTGTGTTTCATATAGAACCCGCAAATTCAGTTCTTTATAAACTCAGAGTTCAGATCAGCAATAATCACAGTGTTACACAGGTAGGTGCGGCGAGTTTGACAACGCATTTGAGCCTTCGTAGCGGCGGCGCCGCGGAAATTAGATGACGCAGCGAGAGGGGGATAGGGATGTGCATTCAATGTTATCGATATCGATGTGACAGATAATATAAAAGAATAT
The DNA here is from genome assembly GCA_943735995.1 of Sesia bembeciformis. NCBI lineage: Eukaryota > Metazoa > Arthropoda > Insecta > Lepidoptera > Sesiidae > Sesia > Sesia bembeciformis. The sequence continues at coordinate 625,756 of OX031038.1, forward strand.
CAGTAGTAAAACAAAAATATTTTGTTGGCAATCAGTCCACCTAGAAATACACAAGCATTTAAACATTTACCATCATTCGAACCGCCTGGTTGTTTACCACTTATATAACATAACATTTTTTTTAGAGAAGCGGACCAACTAAATGATAAGTGGTCAGCAACTGCAACACCGAGGGTATGCTGCTGTGCTGTGTAGAATTCTAGAATCCTATTCACAGCCTCTTGAAGAGCCCCATGTCATAACTAAATGGAAAAACCTCAGTAGGCAGTTAGTTTCACAACTTTCGGAATTGAGGCATAGTGTCTTGAAGATCTCACTGTACGCATTGATCTCTTTGTCGCTTTGTCAATTTTAATTCAGGTAATGTATAGTGTGTGACGCCCTCCGACCAGATGGACCGAAAACTGAAAGAAGTTCGCCGGTGGTGGTTGAATGAGAAGAGCCGAGGATCGTGTGTGGTAGCGAGCTATAGGAGAGGCCTATATCCAGCAGTGGAGAGACATAGGTTGATGGTATTTATAAGATGGTATTATCGATAAATAGACAAGCAATAATCGCAGCCCTACGCCCCGTCGAGACGAGAGCACAAGTCAGCAATTTCCAGCAACGAGCGGTGATTTATTCCATAACTCTAGTATCGCATCACTGTTGCGAACTCTCTTTACAATCAAACCACTCTGTACCTACAGTACTCTGTACGTATACAAGTACTTAACACGATGGTACATTCGTTATGGCAACTAGAATTAGAGTACTCTCTTAACTAGAATTTCAACTTACCTACTATTTAAGAAACTGTATAACACAGTTGATACTTTCTAATGTGTTAAGTATAACACATCTTGATACTTTCTAATTATTTTATTTTCTATTTATTGCACACGCACATCAATACATTTATACATGATTAAATAAGAGATGATGTACAAAAGGTAAGCGTATCTCCTGTGGAAATCTCTTTCAGCGAACCTGTGAAATAGAGACCCATCGGAACATAACAGGCGTGAGAAGTGCATCCTTAATAGATAGCCGGAAAAGTTCGCGGCCTTTTTGAACGCATGACTTTAGCGTGCTATATTTCTGGCGACACTGATCACTATCGGGAAAGTGATATACCGTTTGACAGCTGACTTTTTGTAATGGCGGCAAATTAAAATTGCAAGTTAAAAGTTTTATCTTTCATATTTTTTAATAGTTTTAAAATGGAAGATAATAAGGAGAAAATTATATAAAATTATGTAGTGTTCGAAAAGAGATTTGCGGTGTTTACGGAGAAGATGCTTTATCTAAAACTACTGCAACAAAATGATTCTGTCGATTCAGGTCTGGTAACTTTGATGGGAATGACGTTTTTTTTTTTTTTTTTTAAGTACGAAGGCGGCAGGCGAGCATATAGTCCACCTGATGGTAAGTGGCTACTGTCGCCCATAGACATCCGCGATACATGCCAACATTAGTCCAAAATGACAAATGTTGGCACGCCCCCGGATGCGCTGCCTACCTTTGGAGATATAGGAATGGATTTGGAGAAAGGGTTGGGAAAATGGGCAGGGATAGGATGGGATGGGAATGGGCTCTGGCACATCTCACTCACTACCGAAACACGTACGTATATTGGGGAAATACGATAGTGCCAAATGCAGTACATTCAAGGTAGTCTTCTGTGAAAGAGGGGTTACCAAAGAAAGAACGTTTCTCGAAAGAAAGAAATAAAGTTTCTCGCTGTGGTCGTCCTATTAAGGTAAATGTTGATGTTATATCATTGAAAAATTGATCATTATTAAGATGTTTCATTTTATTGTGTCATAACTAGGTGACCCGACAGACGTTGTTCTGTCCAAATTTCAATAATACAATAATTTCAATAAGTGCATACAAAAATCCCATAGAAAAAGCACTCAGTTTTTCCCGAATTTTCCAATTTTTCGGGCATCTTTTTCAATTTTTCTTTCCCTAAAATCTTATTTGGACTATTACGAACATTTTAAAAGAAAAAATAGCCAGCCGTTCTAAAGTGATGCGCTTACCAACGAACAGTACCTATTTATTTTTAATTATATAGATAACATATTTAAAAGTTATACCATACCTATGTTTGCCCAAAAATTCTCGTATCACAAATAAATACCTAAACACCTGTATTAGCATAAAAGTTCTTTGCATGAAAGCAAATTGCAGTTAGGATTATCTCCCCTTTTTGTCTCCTGGGAAGCCGCCATTTGCCGCCGAATTAATTAAGTTAATTTAATTCATTTGAATAAATTACCGCAAACAATTGGGTGAATCGGTAAACAGTTAAAACAAAGGCGTCAGGAAAGTTTTGAGAAGCGAACTTGGAGTAAGAATGGAGAGGATATAGTAATTCCTTCTTTATTATCTTTCCTTATTTTATAAACATATATATTTAGGCATAGTTTGGTGTATAAATAGCACGGCCTCTGCTGTGGACAGTCCGTGGTCACCGATTCGGCTCCAGTGTCACAGTTCACGCTGTTATATATGCTGAATTGGTGTTGATTGGCACAAGATTCAATATTCTTTCTGTTTCTAATTGGCATTTCATTTCTTATGTCAATAAAATAATTATCTTTATTTCTTTAATTCAAAATGTGGGGTGATTAAAAACATTCTTGCATGTATTACGAGACGACTGTGTCCGAGAATCGTGTAATCTCGCTCCCATTGAAAGTGAGCTTCGCTTTTTTACCAAGAGCACATTTTAAAACTTAAAACTGTAAACTGTGTCGGCCAGATGAGTTAGAGTTTTACGTGTTTTTAAACAAGGATTTGATAAATATTGAATTTATAAATAAACAGTGTAACAATTACACATGTTTTCATCTGAATAAATTTTACAGTCAATAATTATAAATTTGGGCATATTTATAATGTAGGTATACGAGTATAAAGTTCACTTAAGGTGGCACGATGCCCCATCTGTAGCAGACTGAAGGAATTGATGTCACGGGACACAATATTCACGGTGCACACTTCTATCGTATTCTTCGTATTTGTTGGTTCCATATTGTTTTTCTTCCAAGATTGTGATTGTCTTCACATTTACATGATAAAGAGGTACCTTTGCTTGTAGACAATACTACCCAGTAAATTGGTTATGCTTACCGCACATTGAGCTGCGTATCTTGATAAATAGAAAAATATAATATTGTTTAAATGTGGATATATAATTGTGTTCAGACGAAATTTTAAAATATTAGGGCCTTGCCTTTCTTTGCTGAACCGGCACAAAAATAAACGGATTCTGAATCGTATTGTCGCTTGTGATGAGAAGTGGATGCTGTATGATAATTGAAAGCGTTCGTCACAATGGTTGAAACCAGGAGACAGTCATTTTAAGTACCGTTAAATATTATTATTATGTTTACTAATAACTAGGTTTTATTAAACAAATATAGGAGAACCAATCAAACGGTATTTACTATTTGACAGTTGATGAATATCATAAATTAGTGCAGGCTAGTGAGCATACTACTGGCTTTGCTATGACATGGGGCTCTTCACAGCTCTGAACAGGATCCTGCTAGGTCGGAAACGCACCATCTAGAAATTGCAGGTATCCACGGGCGGTGCTGACCACTTACCACCAGTGGACCGCTCGTTGGTCCACCATCTCTTCTATAAAGAAAATATAACCAGACTTAATTGCTTTATGGCAATCTCTTGCCGTCAAGTTCAACTAAAATATTGGAATAAGCGATCATATCATCAGACTTGTCACGAACAATTTCCCTTATTAAAATTCACGCTGTCGCACCTTTATTAATATTCGTGCGATCACAATTGCGGTAAGCACGCCTTGCAAATAATTCCCTATCCCGGTCACCCCATTTTATATATATCCCGTCTCGGACACAGGGTGCCTAACATACAGCCATTACGTGACATGATAATGCCTTTTAATAACGCCAGAGGGGGGCAAAAAATCCGCTCCTAAACACGTAAACGAGAGACAGATATAGATAAAACCTGCGTTTTTAAAAATATATTAAGGTCTAGTAATGTTTAATAGAAGTTAAACGGACAAGGGTATGAATTATGCCACCGTTTGCGCTTTAAATGAATGTGTAGAGAACGTTTTGTATGGCATAAGATAAAAATGATTTCGTTTGGTATAAATTTTGACAGTTATTATAATGGTCAAGCTGGGTTTCAGTAATTACCAAAGTATGAAGGTGAATGCGTCCACTGCTGTATACAGACCTTCTCATGCACACTCTCTTGTGCATGAGAAATTTATGGTCTTGAAATTCGTATGGTGTTGGCCGGCTTTGGAGTAGCACCACCACATTTCTTCCCGTGGTTGTCGTAAAAGGCATCTAATGAATAACAAATCCTCTACCATAAGCCGTGAGCCGATCCGCTTGACCAACGTAGTGTTGTAAGGTCATACATCTTAATTTAAGCAGTTTAATAAGTCGTGGTACAAATTACCTACCACATAGGATAGCTTTAAGTCCGATCAAAGTAGTTTAAACTGCGGCCAACAGCTGGTTGCTTATAAAAGACACAGATAAACCTGAGTGTTGCCATGCTATTTGTAAATCCCGCATATTGAACCTGGCAATATAAACTCCAAGGTGGAATCTGACCGAAACCTCGGAAAGCAATTTCAATCGCACAAAGGCTGTATTTGTACGATCGCGGGGATTTTCCAAAATTGTAAAATGCTCCCTCTATACCGGTACCGTTAAATTTTCCACTATATTGGGTACTTTTGTGGTGATAGGATTCGTTTTATTCAGTTACGTGTACTACATATACATACATATAATATATATATATATATATATATATACATACACATACATGTAATAGAACACAAAAATTACATTTGGAGTAAGTACGTTAACAATAACCACGATAACACCACCACCACCGTCAACCCATGTCTCTCCACTGCTGGATATATATGGGCCTCCCCCGAATCTCGATACCACTCACGATCTTTGACTCTTCTTATCCAACCACCACCGTTGAACTTCTTCAAGTTGTCGGTGCATCTGGTTAGAGGGCGTCCGTCCCACACTGCGCTTCCTGGTACGCGAACTCTACTCGAGGACTCGTCTACCCCATCGGTTATCACTGCCCCTTCAGCATGCTGATTCTGTGAGCTATGTCGGCGACTTTAGTTCTTTGGTTAATCTCTTCGTTTCGGATTTTATCTCCGCAAACAAACTCCGAGTATAGCTCTTTCCATAGCTCTCTGAACGACTTTAAACTTATTAATCAAGCCCACCGTCAGAGGCCACGTTTCTACACCGTACGTCAAAACTGGCAGAACATACTGATTGAAAACTTTCGTGCTCAAGCACTGTGGTATCGGCGACGAGAAGAGCCAACGCATTTTCCCAAATGCTGCCCAGCCTGTATTTTTCAAATACTTTTTTTCAAAATTTAAAAATAAAATATAGCCTATATTAGACAAGGATAATGTAGCTTCCTATTTGTGAAATAATTTTTGAAATCGCTTCAGTAGTTCCAGAGATTACCCCCAACATACATACAAACACACAATTTTATCTCTTTATTCTATTAGTATAGAAAACAGATTTAGAGCGACATAGCGTGAAGATCGTGCATAATTACATTTTGCTGAAATAAAACTCTCGTTAAGTGAAATTTTCATAAAAAAGTGTAAAAGTATATTTGAGACGAAAAATAATTCACCTTACATCTTACACCATTACTAACGTAAAAATTCCGTCTCAAGGCTCCATAAGGGCAAACATACACTAAACGCATGTAAATTAGAACCGGAACAGATTTGCATTTGAATCGACGACTTTTCAACGTTTTTCCTTCTAATATTCCAGAGTACGGTCAGTGCTTCCCTTGTGGATCTTATTGTGCTGGTAATAAGAACTAAAACGGCATTTTTGATAATGCGATGTTGACTGCACACCAAACTACAGAATAACTAATACTCGCTACTAATAATACTAATACTTCTTAATACTGACGTAAAATAAATACTACGAGTATTTGTGAGTAGTAATACTTTGTGAGTATTATATACGACGAGTAATATACCGCAAGACCGATACACCATCGAATGAATGCCATGAACTGGGAAACGTAGAGCGGGACGCAGTCCGGCAGGTGGACTGGTCTTTAGGAGAGGCCTATATCCAGCAATAGAGAGACTACCTTGAAATGTACTGCATTTCCCACTTTATCATATTTCCCTAATGTACGTACGTGTTTTGGTAGTGAGTGAGATGTGCCAGAGCCCATTCCCATCCTATCCCTTCGCATTTTCCCAACTATTTCTCCAAATCCATTGCTATATCTCTGAAGGTAGGCAGCGCATCCGGGGTCGTGCCAACGTTTGTTATTCTGGACTAATGTTGGCATGTATCGAGGATGTCTATGGGCGACAGTATCCACTTACCATCAGGTGGACTATATGCTCTTCTGCAGCCTTCGTCTATAAAAATAAAAAAAGACAGGCTGATGGTATGGTAATATGTACAGTCAGCAACACGCTAATGTATCCAAACCCATTCTATTTTAGCCTTCATTATTATATTAAGTATAGGTATATTTTTACCTGTTACTGAGTGTACTTCTAGAAGGACAGATTAAGTTCTCTCCTCGTATACCACGTACCGGCAAACGCAGTGTGAGACGCGCTCCAGCCAGATGGACCGAGGATTTGACGAAGTTTACCAGAAACGGGAATGAGAAGAGCTCGTCACCTCACACGACCTTCCGTGTGAGGCGACGAGCATTGCGAAAGGCTTATATCCAACGCTGGAGAGACATAGGCTGATGTTTTGTTATGGTATACGGTATACGCTGATCAAATGTTGACTGTGTGCTTCCTCAGTAAGGTGATTGAGGATTATTGAGTTAATACTGGATTGATGTCAGATAAGGAGAACACTGGATTGAGGTACTAAGTACCTATGCTGAAAGACGAAGATGCTCAATTATCTTATTATGATTTATATTATGAGTCAATAGTTTATATTTTCAGTTCTGTCTTCTACATTTCGTTGTTTATATAAAAAAAAATTGGTTAAATTATATAGGATCGTTATGCGGATAAAATATACATTTACATTATCAATGCAGATCTCATAGACAACGATACCTATATATGTATAACACATCCTACAAACTGTCTATCTTTCCCAAAAGGGAATCGTCCCTTTTGAAGTACACCCTTGAAGCGTTCTATTCATATCTTTCTGCATGTTTCAAATTAACATATCGCATCTGGCTGCTCTCACAACAAAGGTTATAAAATCAGTATAGTAACTCTGAACAAAATATAGAATGTTTATACAAATACAACATCTCAGAAGCCCGGCGCTGTTGTAATATGGCTACAAATACAACATCTCAGAAGCCTGGCGCTGTTGTAATATGGCTACAAATACAACATCTCAGAAGCCTGGCGCTGTTGTAATATGGCTACAAATACAACATCTCAGAAGCCTGGCGCTGTTGTAATATGGCTACAAATACAACATCTCAGAAGCCTGGCGCTGTTGTAATATGGCTACAAATACAACATCTCAGAAGCCTGGCGCTGTTGTAATATGGCTACAAATACAACATCTCAGAAGCCTGGCGCTGTTGTAATATGGCTACAAATACAACATCTCAGAAGCCTGGCGCTGTTGTAATATGGCTACAAATACAACATCTCAGAAGCCTGGCGCTGTTGTAATATGGCTACAAATACAACATCTCAGAAGCCTGGCGCTGTTGTAATATGGCTACAAATACAACATCTCAGAAGCCTGGCGCTGTTGTAGTATGGCTACAAATACAACATCTCAGAAGCCTGGCGCTGTTGTAATATGGCTACAAATATAATGTCGCCAGCTCATTTTTGACTGGGAGTATAGCAGCACACTGTAGGAGTGACGGCGATCGATAAAATCGATAAAATTATTGAAACTTACTTTAAATTAGTAATATAAATCCATCTAAATGACTAGACGCGGATACTGGTGAGTATAGTAAGCGGCCAAAAGCGCCGCCGGTGCGCTCAGTAATAATTAGTACAAATCCGACAGTGTGTGCTAATCTTTACTCTCAGTATCCGGTACACATAACGACAACAAAAATGACAAATTCTCAATTTAATTAGTAACTGACTTTTGCTAGCGTAGAATAACGATTAAAAAAATGTCCAACACTAAGCTATACGGCGAACAAAAACGATCTGTCATACCTCGATCGGTTACACAGGTAAATATAAGCAAGCAACAATGAGTTCCTTTACTGCCTAGTCATTTCTGTGCTGCGCCTATAAAATTTATATTCCCGTTGAAGAATTGGCTACGGCTGGCATGATAACCGAAACGTGGTAGCGACGGACAGCGTCTAGACGTAGGAATGTTTGAATTTTGACATGAAAGGATTTTATAATACTTTATATGCCCTTTTGCAAGTCAGAAATATCGTGCAAGTCAGAAATAGTAACATCTATCGTAAGATGTTTACTAACGTAAGGCGTTCACAAACTATGTCTAAAATAGTGTTCCAAAAACAAGCATTTCCTAAACCCATGTTCATTGTACCTACTCGTATGTTCAAAGCTTAGATTAGCTCATTACCAGTGTAAACAAAGCCTCCGGTGATATAACTTGCAACGTGTAACCGTACACATTCTAACAGAGGTTGTATGCAAATCCACTACTATTAGACACATACTCGCAATTCACTCACGTTTCGTAAGAAATATTTTTGAATTGTTGGCTTAGCCGGTAAGCCCCCCCCCCCCGTTCTTAACAACGAGAACAAATTAAACCTCACAGTTTATTGTCTGAAAGTGAAAAAAAACATTAAAACAGTTGAATACTTATATTATAGATTATCCGAAATTGAACCATAAATATCGCAAATGTATTATTAAATTGTTCACCATTATTACATGTTTTGTAGGGATATGTTTCTTTATATTTGGGATGTACAATATTTATCTATATATTGCCTATATATTTGCGGACTGAATAAAAATTAGCACAAACACAGTTTGGATTTGAGTTCGTTCGTAGAAGGGTTAAATTGGTTCCACAGTTTCAAAGTTATGAAAATACTCAATATAACTCAAAGAAAATTTAAAGTTAGGTAAGTATCAAATTTTGTTATTTTCCATAATATGTAAAGTACTTGGTTTCGGACTAGCTGGTGACCCTTAGACATCCTTGTTCACCAAGCTGGTGAGCAGTCGAGATATAATGAAATCCTCCTGAAATTCAAAAGTCTCTTAAAAGTGATCTCATTTCTTATTTTTCGTATTACAATTTTCGCTGTACAATGTAGACTCCTTGTACAGCGCTATCTGTTGACAAATTTGTGGTAACATATAGATGCGATATTACGAGTATGTTACTAGATGGTCGAACAAAATTCAAAAAGTTCTTTCGTTATGACTGAGTATTCATGGTAGGGGTAACGTTTCTAACGTTCAACCGTAACATTGTCGCCTACAAAAAGGGATCTCTTGTTACCAATGTGCAGAAAAAGTTTGTACGTAACTTCAACAAACGGCACGAGATTTTGACAAAAGGCCTCTTATGCCACGTTCGATGAGTATTTAACATCATCTCGTTATTTTATTTTAGGAAAACAAACGGTACCTACCTTAATACATTGCATTTTAATATAACATAAATACATTTCAATTATTTATTGTACGAGATGTAAACGTTATCCAACTACGTTATCCAGAATTTACTATTCTCAGGATTAGGAAACATCCAAAGGTAAGTAGGTACCTAATTAAAAAAAGAATCTAATACATTATAAGCCAAAAATAATATTAGCACACTTTTAACTGATATTGATTAAATTGACATAAAATTATTTAGACTAAGTTGTATTTTAATAATTCAGTGTTTATGTATTACAATATAAAAAATTCGAAAAAGCTAGTTTATGACCTACTACTTACTTTGTTTTATGATCGTCCTTAGAGCGGAATCTAGTGATAGGCCGGAGAAAGGTGGCAGCACTGATTGCAACCAATCTCTTCCCTCTTTAACGTTCCTTTTTATATAATCTTCATTGCGACGCGTTACAGTTCTACTCCTAATTTATAAACTTTATATGTAAAATTACACTTAGACTGCAAACTCACTATTTAAAAATTAAACTATTGTTGTTTTTTATACTCTCTCCTATGCTGTTATTAATAAGATTTATAAATAGTAGTGCAGTTGTAACTGTATATATTGCTAGTAACGAAACGTATTGTAGGTGAACTGTCATTACTGTCAATGATAAAAACAGTTTATGAATTGTATTTGACGGATTTGCATGTATTCTTTTTCTTTGTGTCTTTTTTGTACAACAATTAAAATAAATATGGATTCAAAAACCGTAAGTAAATTCTATTTTAACGCATTTACTAGTATTTTTGCATATGTATCGTAGGTAACATGTTGCAGCGAGTGCGACAAAAAAACCATGCTTGCTTGCATTCCTCGTTATTTTCGAAGTATTGTAAAATAATATTTTTTTTTTCATTTCAGCGCAAGATTAAACCCCTAACGAGGGATGAAACGAACGCTTTGTTAACCTTTATTGAGGCTAGCAAAGTCTTAAATAATAAGACTCTTCATTTCACTACCAACAAGCTCATGAATGAGGAGTGGTCTCGAATCGCGGACCAGTTCAACGCCAATGTCACATCATGTCGCCGTACTCCACAGCAACTGCGTCTAGAGTGGGAAAATTTAAAAAAGCATTCCCGGAAGCGCAGTACTGCTATACAAATGAACAACTTTAAGGTTAGTCATAGTTTCGTAAATATCGAATACTCGAACTTATGAAGTATTTATACATGAATTATGTCCCCTGCGGGGTGGTAAAAAACTCCCACCCTCTGATATGAATTCAATCATTGTAGTTTACAATTAACAATTATTATTATATTAAAATTAAATTGTAACACTTGTAGGACCAATTCACAAATTGACAGACCAACATTCTATTGTTTGAATTATTTTTTACATCATCAAAAGATGGAGCTAATATTCTCTTCATATTTCACGGCAGCGAGGATAATAGTTTATATTGGCATTATTTCTATTTTCAGACTGGAGGTGGTAGTCTGGATTATATACCTCCATATGATATTCTTGATTGTGTCTCTTCATCATTGGAAAGTACAATGTCAAATGCTGAGTTGACATTTAGTGCTCCCCGAGCTAGTGGTAATTCTCATTATAACATATTAAGTACATGTCTGGACCTGTCGGAAGTCAACTCAAAAAGATTACTTGCACAAATTGCAATGTGTGAAGTAACATAATATTTTTATTTTAGTTTGTAGATCATCCTTGAGGTTCTTTTTTATTGAAGAAAGATGGCAGGAGGAACATACAGCTGTCTGATTTTAAACAAATACAGTCACCCATAAACATGTAAAAAATGACTGATATTAAGCATGTGAATGTGCTGCCTATCTTTAGGGATTTGGGTCTGGGTAAGGTAGAAAATGAAGGACCTTTGAATAATATTTATTACACAAATTATATGGATTTTAAACAAAATGTCATGAGTTCACATTTTACAGGTTCCCACGTTATTTTGATTATGTAGTAATTAAAAGGACTTTGTTTCTATTAAGTTTGTCCCTCATGGTCTGATCAGAATGTCCAATTGATATGACCGCAAGGAATATTTATTCTCGTTGGTCAGATTGCTCTCCTATACAGTTCAAAACATAAAGTATGTATATTGAATGAAATTGACAATATTCATAAATGTTCTTCTTTAACAAGACTTTTTTTTATAAAATAGGCGAGAGTTGGATAACTGCTGGTGTTACAATATAACAGTACAGATATGAAACAGAATAATAAATATGAAGATATGAAGATAAGATATGAAATAATAATATATGAAAACAGAATAACAGAAAACAGAATTTTAAATTATAGTTTAACTAGTGACTCACCCCGGCTTCGCACGGGTAGAACTAATTATAGAGGGATGACTTTTGGTGGATAATATCATCATACCGGTAGCTTATTTTCGCAAAATGTTCATAAATTATAGCCTATAACCTTCCTAGATAATCCCTCTTTCTATTGGTGAAAACCGTATAAAAATCCGTACAGTAGTTTCTGAGATTAGCCCCAACTAGTGTTTTCTACCCGGGTACCCGGATTCGGGTATACCCGGGTAAATGAAATGTTTACTACCCGGGTACTATTTCACAGTCAGACCCGGGTACCTACTTAAAACAAAAAAATTATCAAAATTCTCGAAAACATTACTAAGAAAATAAGTAGCGCCTTAAAAATAATATTACCAAATTTGAACTACAAATAAATTAACGTGCTTTAAAGAAGGCGTTGTTGTTCTTGAGTTTTTAACAAAAATGCAGTTTTGAGGTTAGGTTTAGTTATGTCACCGCGCCGCGCCGTGTTTTATTTTTATTTCATTATCTGATAAAGTTTTGATTTTATTATTTAATTAGAAGTGTAAAATATATTCGGTTTATATTGTTCGGAGAACGGAACGGTAAGTAATTGAATTAAATTTTATTATTACAAAAGGAAAAATATTATTTGGTTTATAACCTATAAATATTATTTGGTTTATAACCTATAAAAATATTATTTGGTTTATAACCTATAAATATTATTTGGTTTATAACCTATAAACATTTACTAAATGTTGGTTTTCTTTTTGTAGAGTAGCAAAATGGATAGAGCAGTTTCTGGAGTATGGAAATATTTAAAAAAAATACAGAATAAGGAATCAGTACAATGTTTAATATGCCCAAAAATATTATCCCATAAAGGCTCTTCAACAAGTGTTTTATTAAAACATTTAGATAAAGTACATAAAATCAAGATCGGAAAACATAACCTTACGTGCGAAAATGAAGTGCCATCATCGTCTTCTCAATCTGAAGCTGAACAAAGTTCAAGCCTAGTTCCAAAAAGACCGCGAATAACTAATTTTTTTCAACCTTGTACTAAAATTTCAGAAATTATTGCATGTTTGGTTGCACAGGACGGTATTTCCATTCGGGCCATTACTCGTAGTAAATTCATCCGAGAAGCTTTTCATAATAAACAGCTTACTCTAAAGTGAAGGCAAGACAATGGAACTAGTTCTAGAGTATTATGAACAACAAGAATCAAGTATGGTTTCCAAGTTACAAACAATAATTAGTTCTGATGGCAAATTCAGTCTCACTCTTGATGAATGGACAAGCTTAAAAAACCGTCGTTACTTGAACATAAACTTGCATTCTGATGACGGAACAGTATTCAACCTAGGGCTGGTTTTTATACCTGGAAAGTGCGGCGCAGTTGAGGTGAGAGATATGGTTCTTAAACATCTCGACAAATTCGGTTTGAAACTTGAACGTCATATTGTGGCTTGTACTACCGATGGCGCAGCGGTTATGCAAAAGTTTGGCAGAGAAAGCCCAACAGAAATGATGCTCTGAATAAATCACGCATTGCACTTAGCTGTGATTGATGTCATCTACAAAAGGAAAACTACTATAGTAGATGAGGACAAAACTTACGAGGACATAGAAGAACAGTGTGATGAGGATATTTTTTCAAGTGATAGCGATAGTGACGATAACTTAGCAAGAGTACCTGAAACTGTGACTACCCACCCTGATATAAGTCTGGCAATAGAAGATGTGCGCAAGATTGTAAAACTGTTTAGAAAGAGTCCGATGAATAACGGTTTACTACAAACTTACGTAAAGGAGGAAAAAGGACATGAGTTGCAGTTGTTGTTGGATACAAGAACTAGGTGGAATAGCTTGGTGATAATGGTAGAAAGATTTCTTAAATTAATAAGCAGTATCAAAAAAGCACTCGCTGATATAAGTTATTGCTGGAATGAGGAAAATGAACAAGTTTTAGAAACTTTAGTACAAACATTGAATCCTCTTAAATTAGCGGTCGAAGCACTGAGTCGTATAGATGCTACCATTCTTACCTGCGATGCCATTTTGTCAGTTCTTCTGGATACTATCAAAAACATCGGTACTCCTTTATCCGACGAACTTTACGCAGCCCTCGAGCAAAGAGTCAAGGAAGACGAGATGTGCGTTTATTTACTCTTGTCAAATATTTACATAATCCGGAAAGTCTTTCCTTGTGTATCTTGGAAACTGCATCCAAAAATGCAATCATAAAATATGCCGAGGGGCTTTTTGACCGTCTTTTTGCAAGCATAAATACTGAAAGTGGTGGGAATTTAGTTCAACAAACCGGCGACTCCGATGACGATTTGCCACTCAGTGACGAGGTTTCTAACAATGAATTGGCTACATCATTTGAAGAAAAGTTAATGAAAGCTATAAATACAGCCACTGCTTCTATTTCAGCACCCACGATTGCAGGCACAAAGTTAAGGAAAGAATTTCAGGTACAAAAGAAGTAATTGTATGTCTAGTCTATTATTTACCTGTTTATAAATTTTAAAATTAATGTTTAAATTTTTGTTTCAGTTATTTGAAGTTACAAAGAAAAGAACTCAAAATTTAGAACTGATTTATAAGGCTCTATTATCCGTTAAACCAACATCAACCGATAGTGAAAGAGCTTTTTCCACCGCCGGAACTTTTGTGACAAAAAGCAGAAACCGGCTTTCAGACCGCTCACTGCACGCAATAGTGTTCTTGAAGGCCCTTTTCTGTCAAGAGGAAAAAGATTCCCTAACCACAAGTTTATAATAAGTTTCATTTATTTTAAAATTGTATATTCTTAGAAGAAAGATTATTCAGTTATAATTTTTATTTTTTAATACCAAAAAGTTTGTGATTTTTATTTTTGAAAACAAGACTGTTTAACTGTATGTGATTATTAATTTTTAACTGTATCACAAAATAATTTATTATGAGAACAAAGATTTTTAAGTTGTAATTTTTATTTTGTAATACCAAAAAGTTTTTGTGATTTTAATTTCTTAAAATGTTTATGATAACAAAAGATTGTTTAACTGTATGTTATTTTAAATAACTGTTTCAGAGAAGAAAGTTTGTCATTTTAGTTTGAAAGTTTATGTCAGTTATTTTTGTTCAGTCATATTTTTTGTTATTGTACAACAAAATTTATTGTAGTAATAAGTCATTTTTGTTCCTAATTGATTAACGAGAACAAGACTGTTTAACTGTGACTTTGATAATATACTTCACTCATTAACATAAATACTCTTTAGCATAATTAAATAAAACATGATTATAAAATTTTGTCTTTTTCTGCTAAAATCGGAAATACCCGGGTATTAAAAAAAATAATACCCGATACCCGGGTATTAAAAAAGGCGGGTACGCGAAAACCCTAGCCCCTAAAAACACAAAATCAGCGCGGCGGGGGACTTTAATTTATAATATGTAGTGATATACTAAACCAAACATGAGTAACATAGGATAGTTTTATCTATGATTAAATAATTATAGCAAGTTACAAAATAGTTTTCTTTTAAGAAAAATAATGAATAATCTAACCAATAATGTTACAGGACATAATATGAATGCATAATATCATACTATGTTGTCCATTAATACCATTATAATCTCTTCTCAAATCTGTATAAGTATTTTTTTATTAACTGTATTTGGATCGGACTATGAAGAATGAAAATTTCTTGTGGTCAGATTAATCAGACCAATGGGAATAATGATTCCTCGTGGTCCAATTACAATCCGATCAGATCATGAGGAATGAACATTCGTTTATATAACTGTCATATATGGTAATGTGGGTAGTTTAGTACACTTTTCTGCTTTGTTAATAAACAATGTGGATTAAGGGGTAGATTCATAAAACGATGACAGGTGGGTGATTTTGCAATGGCCACCGAGCTGAATACAAGATCTCGACTTACAATGTGTTTTAATTAACTACTGGACATAATAATAACATTCTAATCCCAATAATGTTTTACAGGTTTTAAACGAAAACAAACAATAGACGAGGGCCGGGCTGCCAGGAATTTAGCTATAGCTGAATATAATGTTGCAAAAAAGAAAATTTTAGATGCTAAGCTAGATAATATTTTATTACAAAATGAAAAATTAAAGTTAGAAATTAAGGAATTAAAAAAAAGAGTTGTTTAGTTTCTTAATTATTCTTTATAATTTTAAATCAATGACTGACTATTTTGGCCATTTACTTGTTTTTTTTTTTTTTTAATGTAGTGGATATATAACTTCATTACCTTTGATAACTTCGTAATAACTAAAGATTTGTACACAATTTAGGTAAATCATAGTGGAACTAATAATATTTATTTAAGATCTTTGTATTTATGTACAAATAAATTATATTATTATAATATAATATCAAACTTTTTTTTCTGAAACAACTATATAGTTTTTGAGCTTACTATGTAAAAATATTTTTTAAATTTTAAAATAGAAACTTGTAAAATAAAATAATCTTTATATAAAATGTCTTTTATTTCAAATTAAGTAGGTACCCTTAAAAAATAAATTTTGATAATTAAAAATATGAAGATTAAATATTTTTAACTTATGACTTTACATTCTAAAGTATTGATTAATTAGTTCTGCTCTTTGCCTAATATCTTTCCGGGCCATATTTTGAAGAGGACCTACTTCAACATTAACACTTGCCGCCAACTCAACTTCAGGGGGAACTTCTTCCATGTTATAATTTCTGCATATTATGCAGGACTGCTGTTGTTATTATAACTGATTGAATGTTGCTAAGTGACAAGTGTAGTGTAAGAGCAATAACAGCGAAGCGACGTTTTCATACTCCAAAAGTGCTGCAAAGTAACAAACATCTCCAGCCATAAATACACACAGTGAATGAAACAATAAATCATGTTGCAATTTATTAACATCACTCACCATTCGATACTGTTCTAGTTCTGTGTGCTTCATTGTATCTCTGTTCATTTTCTGCAACAGGATCTAATGGTGTTAATAAATATGGTCTGTTTGGATAGACACTATCTCCAACCATCCAGCGATTACCAAATGTACGGACATCACACTGAGCTAATAAAAACATGTAGTAGGTATAAGTTTCAAAATTATGAAAACTAAAACAAATTCAGTATGTATAGTTGACATACAGTAAGCAGTTTGCTTTCAGAATATTTTTAATTTTTAAAATAGATTGCTGTCATCCGACATATCGATCTGTCAAAACCAAAGATAGGATATTGGGACGCATCTACTGTCATTTCTGAGCAGGGGGCGATCCGTAAATCCTTAAGGGACCTCCCAAAGATAGATCATTTTTTTGGATTGCAATTTCAATCCATCGATTGCTTATTGCCACACTTTAAACAACAAATGGATTGAATTTTCTATCTTGGATAGGAAAAATGGATCGAATCGGATATTGGGATCCGCCGTAAAACAAAACTTACATTGATATAATCTATTCTATCGCCACAAGGGATGTCACTATGTATATCTACAAATTATATAAAGCAACATATCATTTCATACATTTTATAAATGAAATACAATTTTATTGCATTAAATTTTTAAATCAATTCAAATTAGTTAATATTAATTAGTGTTATTCATATTTAATTATGCTGAGCAAACTCATAGAAACATCTAAAACGCTAATCGCCAAAATTACTATGACACTGAAAACATTCTTTCAATAAATGAAGCTTTGACAAACTCCGTAAAACAGTCCCAATACGCCAAAGGTCCTCTATTTAATTAAAATAACGAAAGGCAGCGTTCAAGCATTCAAGTCTTATTGAACAGTGCTCTTTATAATTCAAGAGAACGAACTTTCTCGAAGAAATCCTCGAGAGACACTCGCTAGCTAAAGGGGGCCTTGACGGTGCTACAACGCTGTTATATTAAAAACGTTTTTAAAATATTCTTTCGTTTCGAAACGGGCGCCATTTGAAGTAATCTTAGTTCGCTTTAGAATTTAGAAGATTATAAAATTAATGGGTGCGAAGTCACGGTAAACATATACTCACACTCAACGCGACATTCAATGGCCTACACTAAGATTCCCTGCGTCGTGGGTCCAGAGACACATACGAAGAAGAACACAGCACCCAGACCCGAACAAATATGTGTTTTTAAACAAATGAAAGTCCAACCAGGAATCGAACCCAGGACCTTCAATCACGTTAAATCATATACATATAATCATACGAGAGAGAGTCAAAAGTTATCTGTACTTTCATCATACACCTTTAAGGTGGTCATACTGCCTTCTAGGCATGCATTCATAAAGTTGATACGATTGTAGTCATGTGTGCGTGCGCCTTCTAACCCTGATAGTGTCAGTTGCCTTCCGGCGTTTACAGTGTAAACATGTCCGCTCCGCTAGCAGTTTGCACCAAGAAGGAACAACGAGCAGTGATGCGATTTCTCTGGTCGGAAGGTGTGAAAGGGATTAAAATTAATCGTAGAATTTTATCACAATACGGGACAGTGTCACGTAAAAGTGTTTTTTCGTGGATCGAGAAATTTAAAAATGGCCGGACGAATGTGACGCACGAAGAGGGGAACAGGACGCCCCGTCAACCTCCACCACGGACGACAAGATTTAGCAATCTCGAGAGATGGGTCGGCGGATAGGCGAGGTTCCATTGATGAGGTAGCGTCTTCTATGAATATCAGTCATGGTTCTGCCCATCAAATCATCCACGACGAACTCAGCTTCCATAAAGTCTTTGCGCGATGGGTGCCAAGACAACTTACTGCCGAACACAAGCTCAAACTTGTTGACATTCATTCAAACCATCAGCAAGTTGGCTTTTGAGGTGCTGGAACACGAGGGTGTTCCAGCACCTCAAAAGCCAACTTGTAGAGAGGTCTACAGACCATCTTTCTGAGTACAGAATCTTGCTACTTCTGACTTTCATCCGTTGAGGCCGCTCAATGAGGCTTTGGGAGGTCGTCGATTTTCCACAGACAGACGTACGGGAAGCAGTGCAAAAGTGGCTTCGCAACCAATCGAAATCCTTCTTCTTAGAAGGAATACGCCAGCTTGTGAACTGCTGGACCATGTTGAAAAATGATATACCTACATATGGAATCCCAATTTTTGTGTAAATCAATTGTAGAACGAAACCTGTGGATATTTTTTTACTCACCCTCGTATATTATATAATTTATTTATTTAAAAAACTTTATTCCACTTAATCGTACAAAAGGCGATCTTAATGCCCGGAGGCATTCTCTACCAGCTAACGTTTGGGTTGAAAAAAAAAACAGTCACGTTGGGAGGTACGAGGAAATATATAAAGATTACTTCAACGAGGTATAGTATAGTTCTGGCCCGTGTCAAGTTTTGCCATAGTGCATAAACATTATATAAACTCGCATTGCAGTAAGTAGTATAAAAGTGTAGGCGACTTGACATTTATTTTTATAGGCACATTTGGAGGTTTTCAATATTTCTTCGAGGGACCTAAATCTCTTCCAAGAACTGTCATACACTATAATATATTTCTTCTAAATAATAACCAACGACTTGAAGAAGCTCGCCAGTGGTGGTGCGATGAGATTGATGAAGAGCCGTTGATCGTGTGGTGACGAGCCTTGGCAGCAGTGAAGCAACATAGCCTGATGGTATGGTATGGTAATAGATAGACATAAATCACTATAAACTAACAGACTGTCTATTAATTCAATATTCGTTAAAGCTGTTTCAGAAAGCAGTTGTTGTGAGATGAACTATTCAAACGCTTTGTTGTGGGTTTGAGACAGCTTTAGATTTCACGTGTGAATGCCAGAACTGCACCCGGAAGTACTTACTGAATAGAAATTCCGTAGAACTATGGAACTGGCGACGTTAGCAGTGAGTGATCTACAAGTTCAGTCTCAAACAAGTAAGAGCATGTTCTGTGTTTCTTTGATGGATAGAATCTTAAACAAAGAAATTCTATATTCTTACGACCTAAGTCACGATCTCTGCGTAAATTAACCGACGATTAAAGTGACCGGTACCTAATTGTGGCATAACATTTCACCAAATCCGAATATCGCTAATCGGTGAAATCGATCAGAGATATTCGGCAGTCTTAATTGTCGATTACTGATAGTTGTTAAGTAAATCAGTAAGTAGGCCATCAGTTTCATTAGTAGGTATCCAGTTTTGTAATGAGTTTGTGAATTTATATTTAAGATTTTTTTCTTGTCTGTTTAAAGAATAAGCTATAGTCGATATGTCGGTCGACATCGGCTCTTGTTTTGAAATAATAACCTAATATAAAACCAGCTTTACAAAAAAGAAACGATATAAGAAACAAGTACAAGTACTGTAAGAACTATTCTTTTTTCTTTGAAAAACTTTAAATGGCTTCTAGGCCCTTCGCGTTCGTTAATTTTGTTGAAAACACACAAGTGTCTCGTTAGAGTAACCAATGTCAATACTCTTGGTAGAATATGTCTACGGTAGAATGTCTTTTTTGTGTACATACAATACGCTATTTGGACCGTTTTTTGGTTACGTTTTGGACCGGATCGCTGCTATTTTTAATTAGGTAACACAAGATCAAGCGATAGGTCAATAGATTCGGGTAGAAATAATAAAATATACTTTACTAACCACTTGAACTTACTACTTCTTCTCTTATTTTTTATTCTTCTGTGTTTTCTAATTTCCTTTTGTATCAGTTTTGTTTCTATTTAAAACACCTCATTGCACTTAGTGGAATAAAAGTCGAACTTAATCCCTGCGTGACTAAGTAGCTGTAAAATATTTTTAACACCCGTAAAAGCATCGACATGATGGATTTCACGGATGAAAATCCATGCAGTAGTTTTTGAGTAATTCGAGTAATTAAAAGTCTTTCTTTTCCTCTATAACTCAATTTCCTTGTGTCATACCAGTTTTCCTTCTGGATACTTAGCTATACATTAGTGAAAACCCGATCAAAATGCGTCCATTACTTTTTATATCATGCTCAAACATAAATATTATGTGAAGCGCAAGTAGACATAAATTTAAATAAAAAACACTGTTTTTAAATAAAATTAAATATAAAAATCAGATAATTTTTTTTAAAATTACGTCAACGTTTAGACTCAACCCTTTTTCTGTTTTTAAACGGTTTTATTTAGCTCGACCCGTACGGAATTTATTTATTTGGGTCAAAATTAGAAATTGAAATTTAAGCACCTTCCCGTTGTCAGATTGATCTGAAATTTGGTACACACATTTAATTTAGATGACAATACAATATAATAAAATCAATAACATTATAAATCTAAGATGGCCGCCGATACAAAATGGCGGATTACATATTTTTCCTTAACCCCCTCAATATGGGTATCAAATGAAAGGGCTACACGTAGTTTTCAGTGCACATAAAATATAAAACCGTTTAACTTAAAAGTTTTTTAAGATTGTTATATTATACGAGCATGTATATAGATTACATACTTCTATTTTATCAATCAGTTTAAATTTGTGATAAGCTGCCGGCTAATATAACGTAGTATATATATAATACCTAATAATAGCAGGCTAATATATAGGCTATATACGATTTTAATCGCAAAAGGAAGTTTCTTTTAGTGGGTTGCTTTTACTCTCTTGAAGTTATAAATTGATAAATTTGACCAATTTTTTAACAAATAATTGCTTTTTTAATTTTTTCAATCTATGATGACATTTCTAATGGATATTCGAATGCAATTTGTAATTTTTACAATGAATAAAGTGAATAAATATAATAAACGCATCGCGCCCACACACTTTTGTGATATGTATGATTCCAAATCTATGCTAAATTGTAAGCAGAGCAATTTCCATGTGTATGGAAGTTTGCGAGTCAAAGTCAACGACAACTTGGCTCGTTTGTGAGCTTGTTTTCAGTTCAAATGTTACGGAAACTGACTTTATGCTCAGCTCATATCTCCTGTTTATAAAGACTAATAAATCCTCACAGTCCTTACAATAATATTAACATTATAAACAATATTTATTAACTCGTTAATTATAAATAATACCAATTTATTAACTGGTTAATTATAAATAATACCAATTTATTAACTGGTTAATTATAAATAATACCTATTTATTAACTGGTTAATTATAAATAATACCTATTTATTAACTGGTTAATTATGATAAATTACCCGTTAATTTTAAATTATGATGATTGTTTATTAGGCTAGCAGCATTACTGCTGATATGTCTCGTGTTAGCCGGTGTAATAAATTTTGCCATATCTCTTCTCCTGGAAGCCATTTGTCAAGTCTGTTCTTGAAGCTGTTTATAGTTGGCTCATCAATGATATCGTGTGGTAACTTCTTCCATATATCCACAACTCTGTTATTCGGTATATCTTTAATGACTGTTTAGAACAGATTGTAAATATTGAAGGTAAGTATGTAATGTTTGTCATATGTACTTGTATTTGTATTAGCCTCTAAAGTCCCACTGCAGGGCACAAGCCTACCCTAGTAAATCACGAGGGAAGGGGTGTCTGGCCCGGTGCGGGTTGGTGGCTACACATATTCTATTTTTTTTTATTTCTGGAGCATGCGAGTTAGCTCACGATCTTTTCTTTCACCACCGAGCTAGTGATAATTAAAAAAAATTAAAAAAAATAAAATCACTTTACAAAGCTACTCCTAACTTGCTTCCATGGGACGGGAAATTAACGAAATATGTTTTGAATTCTGTTTACGAAATTGTTAATCACGAAGAAAAATCGATATTGGCATAATGTGCTATATATAAAGAAACGAAAAGTTGACACTGGCATAATGTGTTAATTGTGCTATTGCCATGTATGAAAATAAATAAAAGATTCAAGATAATTTTGATAACGATTGATATAGATATAGTCTTTTTGGCGGAAACTCGAGAAGTGGAGTTTTTGTTTGATTGCTATAGAAAATATGTATTATGGACATACCTCATGCACAAGTAACTGTTCAGAGGCCCAAGTTCAGCAGTGATTCATCACGAGTTCTAATTTACCCTAGATTTAAATCAAATGTTGAGATATTTCAATGATTTAGTTTTGGTTTCGGCAAAGTGGATTGGAACGAACTTTAGACTAAGTATTATATTACAGATTACAACAAATATTCTGCCTTCATTAGAAAAGACAAATACATTTTGATGACATTCGAGAAAATGCAAAAACTATTGGTAATGAAATGAATGTGTCAACATGGCGGACTCGAACAGGTGGGGCGACCGAAGTCAATTGACTTACTATTTAAAATATTATAAACATACGTAAATCAGCTAAATTATTTAATGCGATTAATGTCTTGTTTTTAATAAATATTTAACACTAGTTCCGACAGAATTCAAATTAATTAACGTCGTAATCATCTTTTAACATTATACATATACTAAGCGTATTTGCACGTTAACAATAATGTTAAACACTATCCGATTATCACTGTCAGGCGAAACACCCAATTAATTTTACAAGCGTCGTGTTCGGTGTCACTACACGCATAAATAATACGTAATACGGGGCTAAACGGTATGAATCACAGAGATAAACGCAGATAGAGTGGCATAGTGTATGTTTTTTTGCGTGTTATAAATTCTTTGCATTATACACAAACGTTGCATTATACTATGAAGCCAATTAAAGTACTGTTGTTTAAAATACGAATTAAACTGGAAGCTAAATCGATACAAAATATATCCTTAAAATGAAAATATATTTAGTATTTTTACGGAAAAACTTCAAATATTTAATTAATTGGTTGCCTTAATTGATATTGACGTTAAAATTGACACACAGATTGAAATAAATCTAAGGCCATTCTATACAATTTACATCTGTTTTAACACTACATTGCGTTCAGGGAAATCACAGGTATTACCGCGGTATTACTGTCGCATGACATGCGACATGCATTTGTACTAACAATTACCTAGACAGGAAGGGTGAATTACGTGAATTCCTACAGAGTTCAAGGTTATTGACGTAGGGTGACAACAATTATTGATATTTACATGTTTTATTAGAGATATCTCTTTTGCAGAGATCACAAAATTTAAATTTGGGAAAGATTTCTTTACTCGAGTGTTATGGAGAAATTAGAAAACTTATTCTTATTTGAAACTTATTTGCTTCTATTGAAACCAAATTTATAACAAAATTAGTTCGAATCTATAGCTCGTTTAAATAAGTTGAAAAATAATCGTTTAAATAAACGTTTAAGTACACTTTATTGAACACCAAAGAATGAAAGTGATGCATGAAAGTGACTTATTTGTACTTATTTAGCAAATTTATGTGATAAGAACTTAAATACTCAACTTAATACTCTTAATACTCAAGTCCTTACTCAATTCATTCAACTTTTATCCTATTGAATGTTGAATAATGTTCAAATCTTACTTACTGTATTTTTTTTTTTTTTTTGTGCAGTTCGGAATGTTATCATTAACGCCAAGCTTACCTGTAATGAAAGAAAAGAAAATTTCAGTAATGTGTTAATTTTAGGCTTGCATTGAAACTAGCAGCAAAAAGTACAACAACTCGTAATCAACAAAAACTATTATTAAACAAACTATTAAAATTAACTATTATTAAACAAATTAACAAACAAACTATCTGAATTACTAAAGTAAATAATGTTAAATTACTATGGTCCGGTTATTAAAGGAAGAGCTCTGACAGCTGACATAAATCTGAACACAAATCTTTAGCATGTAGTAAAAATAATTTCACAACTCGATAATCCTTTAAGAATATTTTTTTTCTATTTAATTGTGGTATGTTACGACTTAATAAAGAAACGGTATTTACATGAAATGGATTAAATACAGAACTGTCAGCGCTCTTCCGGACTAATAACCTAACCGATAATGATATCCGGACCATAAGAATGCCATCATCAAGTTGACGGAGTCCCGCTTCGAAGGTCTCCTGTATATTTGCTTTTTTTATGGTCGAAGGCGGCAGACAAGCATGGTAGTCCACCTTATGGTAAGTGGATACTGTAGTTCAAGGACATCTGCGATACATGCCAACATTAGTCCAACATGACAAATGTTGCTGAACATAATCTTATTCATGAAGTACGTGAAGTATGTGACCTTTAAACGCTACGCTGGCCAAACGTATTGACGAATCCGCTCTTTTTAGAGGTAGTGTAGTTCCTCAGGGGTTGTGGTAGCAGCTTTCTTATCCCTAGTCGCCTTTTACAGTACCCACGGGAAGATATAGGGTGATGCTCTTCTAAAGCCGACCGACATCTTAGGGCACAAAGAGCACGAATCATCAATGCTAAAAAATATCAATTTCAGGAACACTCAACTATGCTATAAGCTGTATCTATACATACATTATCGTGACACTAAATTTAGTGACAGAGCGGAACTCTGAACAAAAATAAAAGCCACTACACGGGCATACGTTAAAGTCCCCCGGCAGAAAGTTTAAATTAACAAAATGAATCCAGTTTGGAGCGGAACTCGGTTCATATAATTAACGTTGTACTACGTAATTCAATTGGAACGAGTTCACAATTGACGTTGCCGAGTTAAAGGATCGTACAGTTATGAAGGAAGAATAAGCCTGAATTTTGAATTTGTGGCAGACATACAGATGAATTGGACAGACAGTGGGCAAATGGATAGAAAAGAACAGCATACAAATGGACAGGCGGACTGCAAAAGAGTGCATTTGACTAAAAAAATGTTATCTTTTCAGCTTTTTTTAAATAATGTGTCCTAGTAGAGGACGTTCGGCTTATTTTGTATCTTTTATGGATGATACATTGGTCAAATATGTCAATATTCTGTTGTTTTGTTGTTACTCTTATTACAACAAATCTGAAGGAATTTTCTTTTCTAGTCTACGACGGTATGTCCGTTGTTTTGGTAGATACTTGGCGTAATAATTAGGATGAATCGGTAATGTTTTGGGATAGTCAGTGAATGGCCATTAATTTTATAGTTTTTTTAAATTTTTTTATGGACGAAGGCGGCAGACGAGCATACAGTACACCTGATGGTAAGTGGATACTGTCGCCCATAGACATCCGCGATACATGCCAACAGGGCAGTCCAGAATGACAAACTTTGGCACGCCCCCGGATGCGATGTGTTCCCCCGGTAACCTTTGGAGATATAGGAATGGATTTGAAGGAAGGTTTGGGAAAATGGGGAGGGATAGGATGGGAATGGGCTCTGGCACATCTCACTCACTACCGAAACACGTACGTACATTAGGGAAATAAGATAAAGTACATTTCAAGGCAGTCTTCTGTGAGAGAGAGGTAACGTGGCCAGTCGAGTGCGCCCAGCGGCTGTTGGATTGCAGTGTGCACTCTCCCCCTCACTCCACTGTAGCTTCACTGTAGCAATTTGTAGATCCTTATGCAGCAGGATCCTTATCCTTGGCACGTACCAAGGAGCGCCTACCATCACCCGTCGAACTTTAGATTGAAAATGTTTGTGTGGGATGTTGTAACCCCATAACTGGATGCCAATTTTATTTAAAAATAACTATTTAAAACTAGTTTGAATAAATTTGTTTTCATAAACCTATTTTATTTGTTTCGTTTGGTATCTACAAGATATCGCAAGACAATTTTAGAGGTTCAATTTTAGAGGTTCCGGTTTTAATAGGTGAGCGCCTTATATAGACTTTTGTAAGTATCTTTTGTAAATCAGAAGGTCATATGTAGTGCATTTGTGTTTTATCCTGCTATAGCAATTCCTTCCCATCCGCCTTTTCATCATATAATGGTAAACAGTTCCTGTCGTCAATTGACATTGTCATTAATTCATCATACTTATATACAGACAACATTTAAAGTAGGGACAACTTCGTAATTAAATAAAAGGGCGACATGTGACTACATTACCTTTTTAACTCATCTATTAGAGTCCCCACCTGAAGCAGTGCCCCACCTATCCCCAACTACATTCATTACACCTATCACATCTCGCCCTAAATCCGGTGCTGGGCACTGTATAAAATGCCACTTAGTTTCAGTGTCACGTTTAATTGATGGATGGCCAGAGTTCGGTCCTGGCGCTGCGCCAAATTCACACTTTGATTTTATGATAATGATGGTAATAAAAAGCTATGCTTTTTCAACTTCCAAGAAGAAAGTGGCAGACGAGTATATAGTACATCTGATGATAAGGGGATACTGTCACCATTAACGTCCGCGGTATATGTCAATATGTGTCACAAATGACGAACGCTGACAAGTATTTCGGGTGCCCTGCATACCTTTATAGATTAAGGAGTGTATTTGAATACAGTTTAGGACCAAAATAAGGACGTAGAATACCAAAATATGGCCCTGTGTTGGAGAGCGGCTTTAGAATGGCGCCGCTCCGTCTGTTCTCGTGAGTGTCATAAAAGGCGACTACGGGATAATAAAGCGGCTACCATAAGCCCTGAGGAACTGCATCACCTCTAAAAGAGTAGACTTGCTAATCTGCTTGGCCAGAATGCGATTTTAAGTCCATATATCTCTCATGCACAAGACATTGTGCAAGAAGAGGCCGGTATCCAGCACGGGACGAAAAAAGGACTACGTTGTATTATGGCTCGAAACCCTCTAGAGCAGTGGTTCCCAAAGTTATATGAACCGCGACCCACCTAAAAAAAATGACAAAGTTTGGGACCCACCCTACGCTACGCCTTACATGAAAATAGCATTGTGTCGCTGCTGCAGCATGTTCTCAAGTCAAGCGTAATGTCAAGCGTTGTACAATTAAGAAAATAAGAAAAAATCCAGTATCCAGTGATGATCGATATTTTTAATAAGTAAAAATAAGATAAATCAGAACACTAAATTTATTTTTATCCCGGCCCACCAGTGGGTTGCGACCCATACTTTGTGAAATACTGCTCTAGATATTTACTAAGGAAGCCCTTTAGTACGATGTTGTAGACCAATACCGATCTCAGCAATAGGTGAATTACCTGAAAAGTTATCCAACAATGGATTTTCACAGATTTTCTTAGTTCGATTGATATTTTCTTAGAGACGTTACCTGAGATGTTATTGAATACAACAAGAGGTAAATCTCGAATAGGGTACAATATACTACAATCGATCACTTGCGTACATTAATGTAAGTGGTCTCCAGGTGACGGGTTTAAGTGGCAACCCGTGTAGGCGTACATCTGTAAGTAATTGTAAATATACAAACATATGACTGGAAATTTGTACATCTCTATAAACTGTTATTAATGATTTTCCTGTAAATACTCGTTATTTATTTATTTGAATATTACTCGTTAAAAAACTTTTAATTTGTATATAAAGTAGGTATAGCTTTAACGTGTATATGTTGAGTAAATTCAGAATGCAACTGGTGTATACACAAAAGTAAATTTTGAATGCAACTGGTGTATACACAAGAGTAAATTTTGAATGCAACTGGTTTATACACCACAGATTTGTAATGAATTGAAGAAAAAATTTACTAACGTCTTTCAATGCTATTTGATAGGACGTAACCGCCAAAACATATTTTTTTAAAACATATTTTTTTATAATATTACAACACAAATTGGAATTTGGTATTTAGATTGTTAAAGCTCAATACAAGCATTATTATAAAGACATTATTTATAACGATTTCGGAAATAATTTCACAGCATACCTGCTCAGAACCCGCTCATTTGAAAAGAAAACATTTATGACACATATAAAAAAATATACTCTTTGAGCCGGAAGTGAACTGGGTGATTTTTTGTTAGGGAATAGATAACAGAACGCTTAGGTATACATTTTCGCGCTTGCCATACCTTTAGACATTTAGAAGTGTATTTGAATAAAGTTTAGAACCAAAATAAGGACGGAGAATACCAAAATAGGGCCGTGTGTTTGTGTGCGGCTTTAGAATGGCGCCGCTCCAGTTGTTCCCGTGGGTGTCATAAAAGGCGACTACAGGATAATAAAGCGGCTACCTTTTAAGGCCATACTCGTATATCCCTCATGCACAAGACATTGTGCAAGAAGAGGCCGGTATCTAGCAGGGGACGAAGAAAGGGCTACGTTGTTGGTCAGCAGCGTGGCGTTTTAAGGTCTTACATCCCTCAATGCTCAAGACAATGTGCAGCAGTGGATACTGAAAGGGCTGGTTGCCGTTACAAATTATATTCAAATCGCGTGAATTTAAACAGATGTTAACTGTCTTGTAATTCAGGTTATTCCACGTAAATCAGCCTTTTCCGAAAAACAAACAATAAATCCGAAAGCATGGAAAAGAAAATGGCATAATAATTCGTGGCACAGCGATGGTGGGAGCAGATAGTGAGAAACAAAACGCTGCTAACACAATCATTAGTTTTTGAGTTTCCGCGGCGATGGCAGAAGTGCGATCACGACAACTAGCGCAAGGTTGAGTTACACTGAAGCCAGAAAATCCAGAAATTAAACTACTATTGGTGTCAGCCGGCTTGGGAATATCACCACCCCATCTCCTGGGTGTTGTGAAAGGCGACTAAGGGATTACAAACCCGTTACCACAAGCCCTGAACAACACCACCTCTCATTTGGTGGTGTCATACCTATTGGTCCACACACATAGCAAATAATAAAACAGAAGTAATTAATAAAACTTTTATATTAATAAAAAAATCTTGTTCAATCCTTCTTTTTTAACTAAATTACAAGAGGGAGAGAGTGCACGCCTACAATCCCATATCCGCACACGACTGGTCACGTAACCCCTCTCTCACAGAAGACTATCGTGAAATTTACTGCATTACCCACTTTATCCTATCTCCCCAATGTACGTGTTCCGGTAGTGAGTGAGATATGTCAGAGCCCATCCTTTGGAGATGTAGGAATCGATTAAGAAAGAGTTAGAAACGTTTGTCTATGAGCGACAATACATACTTACCAGCACTGTATGCTCGTCTGCCACCTTCATATTACAAAAAGAAAAAGTTACCATTCCTCCCGTTACATCGATACCTTTAACACAAAACACGCGAGCATTTCCTGAAGGCTCGAGCGGTTTCCGTTTCCTGTTGTAAAAGCGAGCCGTGGGGAATGTTAGTAAAGCGCAGATATAACAATGTGACTGCTGGATATGAAAAAATATGACGCCCAGTGCCAGGGAGCAAGGGTTAAACAGCCCATTTTAGCCTCAATTCAGCGAAGCATAATAATCCACATGCTGTGTGGTGTCAGTCGACTTCAGAATAGCACTACGCCATTTAAACGTTAAAGGCAACTAAGGGATATCAGAACGGCTACCACGAGCTCTGAGGAATTACACCACCTCAAATAAAATGGCTACTAATAAACTGTGACAGTGGTCTTAACTGTAAAGAACACCACAACTTTTCCCGGTTTGTTAGAAGCCTAAATCCTATCCAGCAATTCATTTAATCTACGTTCGACGGTCGCTGTTCAGGGGTCGGCATTGGACAATTTATTTCACATTAGCGCCTTTGTGCCATCATTACGCCGATAAAGCCTATATATTGCGATGCATCGGTTTTTTCTCGCCTAGATTCCGTGGGGAAATGATTGCAGTTTCATTAGAATGCTCGAGATTTTTTTGTGGTCTTGGAATGATAGCGCCATTTGCATTTTTATGTCCACAAATTAGTTTCGATACGATAGTTATTTTTTAAGTTAAAAGTCCTTTGAAGAATTGATATAATAATAATCTGATTATATTTTTTCAAGAAAAAAGATGAGTAGACATTCCACCTGGTGGCAAGTGGATACTGTAGGTGCAAGTGGATAAATATATATATGAATGTATTTTATATGTATATGTATGTATATTACATTACTATAAGAGTAAATTAAACTGCACCCGCGTTTATTTTTTATTTTCTTTTTGATCTGGTGGATGACTGGTAAATAATGCCGTAAATAAGTTAATAATAATAATAAGTAAATAAGTCCACCATTCACTTCAAATACTAGTGCAATGAAGTATAAATAATCAAATGAATATATGTCACAAGACTGACAATCGATGGTGTATATGAGTCCATAAATGGAGACCATGTGCCGGGAAGTACAGCGTGGGACATCCTGTAGCCAGGTAGACCAACGTGACAGCTTAAAGAAGTTGGCCAGCGGTGGCTGGATGAGAAGATAGGAGGGTCGTGTCTGATGGTGAGTCTTGGGAGAGACGTATATTCAGCAGGCCATTGTCGATTTATTTTTATAGAAAGCAGGCAGCAAACGAACATACCTGGTGGTAAGTCTATACTGTCGTCGACGGACACCCGCAGTACATGCCAACATTAGTTCCGAACAACAAACTTTGGCACGCCCCCGGAGGTGATGCCTTCCTTTGCTGTTGTAAGAATTTAGAGAAAGGGTTGGGGGGAAGGGATAGGATAAGATGGGATGGGATCAGAATGAGCTCTGGATTAACTCATTCACTACTTAAACACGTACGTGCATTTGGGAATATGACAAAGTGGGAAAAGCAGTACATTTCAATTATTTAAACTACAATGCACAATGTACGACTGGCGTACATAATGTCATACGGCATTCTCCATCAGTCAACCACAAAATTATACAGAAAAAGGATCGCGGACGCAATTTTAAATAAGAAAATATAAAACACAATAAAATGTAACGTAACACATATACAAATAAATATACATGCCGGCCGATATATATACATTTATGAATGTATATATATATATATACATATATATATATATATATATATACATTCATAAATGCAAAAATACATAATATATCCATACATACATATTATATGCATACAGATACACACAAATACTTACATGGTACACATAGTATATACATATAATATATATATATCTTTAATGGTTTTAGTATGATAAAATTGTATGATACAATGTGATACAACTTTCTCTTGACTATATTTTTCTTTTAGACTTTTCATTTACTTCCAGTATTACAACCTGTGTACACTTAACCTGTATTCAACAAAGGCGTTGTTCCAAAAAGAGATTAAATACGATTATTACCCAGTCGAGCGAAATTAATAACCTTTCTGCGTCGCCAGAATTCATTCTGGAAATATATGGGTACAATTTACACGCGTTTTTCCCAACGATCATGGGGGGTAATTTCCCGTAATTTCTCCCCTAAAGGGTATGTAACGAGTTCGCGACACAACCTCTTATGATATACAGCCTGCATTTTAAATCGTATAAAAATGTTTTTTATTTTTTCTAAGAAAAATATTCGCGAAATCGTGGAATAGCATACTACTTTTGAGTATTTGACGGCTCATTTGGTTGAGTGTGTCACGTGTTATGGTGGTATAAGTCCTCAGAATCAAGGAGCGCTCATGGATCACTTTGATTTCATTATAATGTAGAATACTTTTGTATATTTCACGGCTCATTTGGTTGACTATGCCATATGTTATTTTGTTGGATTTAGAACTGATAATCCGAATGACGCTCGCGCTCTAAATAGCATCGTGAGGATGAGGATTTTTTTCGCGAACTACTTGCGCCGTAGGCCATGATTTTAGTGTCAATTAACAATGGTCAAACTGATTCAAATTAGTTAAAAGTGAATCCAAAGTGTTGGACATTGTACATGCCATTCTACTCAGAAAGTTTTGCGACAAAGAGTTTTTATCTATGGAACACTGGCTGGTTTTGGTGTCAATTAAAACTGACTACTACCTATAACACAGAAACAAAACGTTCCAAATTCAAATTTCTTTCCATATTTTTTTACGAACTAAATGAAAATAATGTGTCTCATTAAAAAATGGATATTCGACGGGAACAATTCCGGGCTATGATTTTAAATGTTCTTTAAAAGCTTATCCACATTATCCACTCGTGTGACGCCGCCATCGCCAGCAACGGACAGCGCTATCTATCCTTCAATATCTGTGCATATATTTGGCAATAAACAACTAAATTGCCTTAGTTCGTTTGTCTAAACACGTTAAAATAACTAAACCAATCAGCGTAAACCGTAACGTAACTCCAAACTATAGTTAGTCAAGTAAACTAATACAGTAATATAAGCGGTTTAAAGTTGTCAAAGTGCCGTATTCCAGACTTAGTGCGCCGTGTGAGTGCGAAAATTAAATAACTTGCTTGACGTGACTTCAAGTTTTGACTTGAACTTGGAGAAACTACGCTTTACAATTATTATTATTTTAATTATCAAAGATTTATTGCATAATCGGATTCCATGGTTTTGTTACTGAAACTTAAAGCTATATTAGTTGGTACACGCATTAATATGATATAACTTTAATTAACATTTAATAGTAGTTTTGTTTAAGCTTTAAGTTTGAACAAAACTGTATAACATATTTATACATATTTTTCATAGAAGAAAAGCGGCAAACGAGCATACAGTCCACCTGATAGTAAGTGGAAACACGTTCGTACATTGGGGAAATACGATAAAGTAGGAAATGCAGTACATTTCAAGGTAGTCTTCTGTGAGAGAGGGGTAACGTGGCCAGAGTGCGCCCAGCGGCTGTGGGAATGCAGCATGCACTGTCCCCCTACCAAACGAAAACAAAAACAGTTTGTAATCGTGCGAATACTCGATTGGCCAATGCTTTACAAATATTATTATGTGCTGTTATCTCAGAAAATGAACTTTATTATCAATCCTTGTTTTTAGTTTTAAAGATGGAGGAATCTGGTCCCCAAGTAAAAATGTTTTAATGGACCTACATATTTGGATAAATTGTGTATAATCTAGATAACAATAATTACTTTGTTATATTAATTACATTAAATTGTTAAAGTAAAAATAACAAATCAATTAAGTGCTTTGTTTTCAATCATTTTTGTTACATTTTCATTACGTTTTCCATTCCTTTTCCCACAGAATTACATCTCAGTTATCGCTGATTGTAAATTTTCCTTGACAACATTTAGAGATGTCCCACTAACTTGTATCAGCCTCTATTGTCCCATTACAGGGCACAGGCCTCCCTAGTAAATCACTGGGGCCCATTGCCCATGTGGGTTTCCTCACGATGCTTTCCTCTCACCGCTGAGCTAATGATAATTTTTTAAAAATCCGTGCTTAAGAAGAAACTCATTGGTACGGGGCGGGCATTTAACACACCATCACACAAATATAAGTCGTGTATAGATACCCCTAGGTTGTCCCAAATTATCGCGTCCCAAATGACGCAAATATATTCCACTAATCACGTCCCCGGCACTCGCTAAACCGTAATGTGCGCTCGATGTCACCAACTATTCAACTCCAGTTCGTTAGAGCGCGATAAAATTGCCTAAATATGGTAATCCCAGCGCTGTTCCGAATTGTGATGCGCACAGTTTAGCAGTTAGTTGTTTGAATGTTAAATGTGGTGAGGGTGTTTATGTCAATGATAACGATATGTAAGATAGACTTGACAGGTAGTGTCAGTCGGGAGATATTGGAGAGATAATGGTATCCAACCATTTTAACGTCCACTACTGGTCATGGACCTGTTCGTGCACATTGTTTTGTGTATGAAAGATGTGTGGTCTTAAAACGTCACGCTGGACAAGCGGGTCAGCGAGTTAATTATTTTATAGATAGTGTAGTTCCTCATGGCTTGTGGTAGCCACTTTGTTATCCCTTAATCGTGGTTACGACACACACGGGAAGATATAGGATGGTTCTAAAGCCACACGACACCACTTGTGGCTATTTTACTGTAAATAAAATAAATATATTATGTCGTGACTGCTAATTTGCAACCCCGTAGGAGGTTAACATTTATATGTATTTGATGTCCGTCTACAGTAATTAATAGTTTAAATGTTTAAAATTACGCGTTTTCTAAACATTTTATAATATAAATCGGGTCCAAACGCGTAAAATCAAAGACTTTTGTTGACCAAAATAAACGGTTAACAAAAGCCTTTAATTTTACGGGTTTATACCGGATTTACAATATAAAATAATTAACAGTGATAATGTTGATGCTAATTATAAAACATGAGCGATTCCAGTGGGAACTCTATAATGTAACTGGACGGAGGGGGAGGGGCAGGGGGATACCTTAAATATTAACCCACCACATGAACTAGGCCAAGTTTCATTAAAATCCGTCTAACAGTTTTTGCGTGATGCCGCGTTCAGAAGGACGGACAGACAGACACAGCCCGACAAATATTCCAAAAAAATGTTGTTTTAGGACCTATTTCATTTATACATTCTATTGCAATCGCCTTTGTTCAAATAATATTTCCGTAAATCAATATGAATATGTAGTATATGTAGAATGGTTTCTTTACGCGCGTCTGCAACCTCTTTAAAATTATATAATTGTTGTATATCATACGAATAAATATATAGATAAATTTTAGTATGCGTCATCGTATACATATTGATATATATATGTGTAATAAAATAAGCTATATATATAATTAAAAATGTAGTCCCGAGCGTACCAATTTCACCATGGGTTCCAGGTGAAAATCAGCGCCGTGTGTCATCACAGACCAGCTAAAGCTGAGCTGGACGCCCATTCGGGGAAGTCACAGGGCACGCGGACACCAAACCACGCTATTACTTTTCATTTACTGAAAAATTCTCCGTTGTTATGTACTGGAATATATGAGTTTGTATTTTCTTTTGTAACTGTAGTGCCTTGTATCTAACTGTTTTCTGAATAAATGTTTCATCTATCTATCTATCTATGAGCCTAATAATGTAATAATAAACCAAAGAAATCCCACACACTTCTTTTCAAATACAACATTAAGTACTGAGCTCTTCTACGGAAGAGCAAGAAAAACTTTTAGGAAGTTATGAAATTTCTTTTAAAACAACCTCTCTAATCCGTACATCTTCGAAACTCCTCCTTGGGCTAATGACATAGCAATGCACTTAGTGCCGTGAATTCTATGTTGTAGAGTCCGCCTATCACACCGTAACATAGGTATTAAATCCAGTTCTGATGCTTTCGGGATGTCGTTGGGGCTGCCGCGGCGCTGCCTCCTGTAGAGCCGTCGGTGTGTTTGCGAAGGCGCATACGGACGGATTCCAAGCGGTTATACGCAAGAAAACGCCCTTCTTACTGCAGCATCTGCGTAACAGCTGTAACGGCATCCTGAAGACAATTGCTGAAAGGGTCGACTGCCTATTTATCAACATTGAATTAGAGTAGTAATAGATGCAGCATAGGCTGTCTGTTAAAAGTAAATGTCTAAGTAAACCAACAAACGAACAGTAGTTAGCACTAACTACTTATAGACTCATCTGGTAGCAAATGAAGTGATTATTATTATTATTATTAATATTAAAAAGATATCTAACGTGTCCCACTGCTAGGCAAAGGCCTCCCTCGCTCTCTTCTAAGCATTGAAGATCTCACCCCCTTTGCCTGGTTGTTCCTGTGCGTCTGTGTCAGTCCTTGATATCCTGATATTCACGACAGATGGCGACTGTATTGAAACTTTCACATTTGTACAAAAGGTTCTCATTTACCAGTTTAAAGTATTTCCGTTTTTTTTTTTTTAAAAAATAGCCATCACGTTATGCCTCTCCACTGTGTAGTGTATTTTGAGGTCTGTTGTCTCATCTCCCGTAGTATTGCGGTAGTCTACGGGGTGGTCTTCCGAATGATGGGTTCGTAGTTGATTGCATACAGTAAAATACTTCATTTAATAACTGATATAAAATATATTTGAATCGACATAATACAAGGACACGATAGATGCGGCAATGACCGACATAACCATCGACAAGCCGGTCTACCGACCTTATACTACTACTAGTTTACAAATGACACATAATTTACAGATCTCAAAATACACCACACACTCCTGAACTTAGGCTTCTTCCGCGGCTCATACCGCGCACGAACCTCGGTTCTTCTCATCCGACCACCGCCGGCGAACTTCTTTAAGTCGTCGGTCCATCTGGCCCAAGAGCATCCCATATTGCGCTAAACTAAAAAGATATTTCAAAGTAACAAGTACTGACACAAGACACTAATAAATTTGCCAAAACAAGAATTAAAATTGTCATCATAAAAGACATTTTGAATAACATAGGTCACAGATTTATGCTTAATCCTTAGGAGACATCTACTACTGTGTGATATGTAGCCCAATTCAGTCTTACCATGGCTCGTTTTAGCCTCGTTTCGCCACACCTGCAGTGTCTCTGAGGAAGATATTATTGTATAAAAAGGGCTGAATTTAAAATACCAAGACTTCTCATGACGGTTATAAGTTAATTAGTTTCACCCTCACTTTATGAGGCTTGTCGGGAGGCAAAGTTAGAGAATTCTTTCGCTTTTTTCAAGCATTGAACTGAAGTTCATAATTAGTTCTTGACGTCTGTTTTTAGTTAACTATGTTTAGTCAATTGAGCACGTCAGCGTGCTTTATGCCTGGAGTCTGAGTTGCGTCTTGAGAGAGATAACTTTTAAATTTTGTCAATATGAGCAGAGATTGCAGTAAGCTGGCTATATTTGTCGCAGGGTCGGTAACCGATGGGGTAAACTGGTCTTCGAATGTAGACCACGTACCGGGTAATGTAGTGTGGGATGTCCTCCGCCCATCGGGTTGTTTGTATGGAGTGCACTAGCTGCAGAGCGATGATAGCCTAGGGATGACTATACTCGACTCACATTCGTGTGATAGTGAGTTCAAATCCTCGGCCCGCACCACGGAGTTCCTAAGTCAGTACGGATTTTGAAAAATTATCACGAGCTAGGCGGTGAGAGGAAAACTCGCGACGAACCCCCTCCCCTCCCCATGCGCGAGAAATTAAAAAAAAACCTGGAGTATGTGTATCCACCAATCCACACTGGGCTCGCGTGGTGGATTACGGCCTGAAATCCACTAGCGATTTACTAGGGGAGGCCTTTGCCCTGCAGTGGAACATTAAGGGCTTATACAAGACAGGTGTCCATGGTCGCTGGTGATCACTTACCCTCACGTGGCCCACCCGCTCGTCTGCCATCTATTGAATAAAAAAACATATCTTCACAACTCATATACAATTTACCCATACTCTTATTGTTATTAGGATTTTGCCAAATTATTAATCAGAGTGTGAACGTAGATACCCCAAATTATCGCTGCGGATTGTTTAGGGTTAAGTCCTATAAATCACAATAAACGGCGGCTCAGTATGGATAAAACGCAATAACTCACGATTTTAACCCTTCCCGCGATAGACGGCCCTGATACAACTCTTTGGCATAGATTAAATTAATAAATTACAACCAACGTGCCTGCGACAATTGTGACGGTAATGGTGAAAATGCTGTAAGGTTCAAAATTTTATGAGTTAACCACTGATCAGAAATTAACGACTGAAACATCGTAGCATAACCATGTATCTATGTCTCTCAGTCTATGCTTCTCCACTCCACTCCAGCCTATATAGGCTTCTTGAAAGCCCGCCATCACACACGATCTTCGGCTCTTCTCATCCAGCCACCACCAGCAACCCTCCATCCACATGGCCGGAGGGCGTCCCACACTGCGCTTCCCATTACGTGGCCTCAATTCAAGGACACATCTACCCCATCGATTATTGGTCTTGTGGCAGAAGTAATCTGCCCATGTCCAGAGTAATACGTGGACTGTTTGCGTTTGTCGCCTTTATGCTGTAAAAAACAATTCACTAAACAAAAATTTAGCTGCTGTATTATCTATTATTTTACCCTATTTGCATCGTAACAACACGCAAGTTCATTATCCGTCAGCCCACCAAAGTGACAGGTATTCGGATAGACGGTAGCCGAGACGGGAGATGAATAGAGTCTCCTTTCTTAAAAGACATAGGTATTATGTCAAACAACAGACAAATATCTCTCTAAGAATATTTTCTTTGTTTCAGAAAATATATACGTCCATAAAATTCGCTCCTATCAATTTAAGAGTTAATTGCCGGAAAGTTCATTAACGGCGGATCCCAATATCCGATCTCGATCCATTTTTTCCTATCCAATATTAAATTCCATAGGTATAGGTAGGTAGTACTATCCATTTTTTCCGATAGGAAATTCAATCCATTTGTTGTTTAAAGTGTGGCAATAAGCTATCGACGGATTGACATTGCAATCCAAAAAAGCGATCTATATTTGGAAGGTCCCTTAAGGGTTTACGGATCGCCCTCTGCTCGGAAATGACAGTAGCGCGTCCCAATATCCCATCTTTGGTTTTGACACATCAATATGGCGGATGACATCAATCTTGGGAATTTTTCGGATTACGGTTAGCAATTGAGATCGTTTAATTTTCTTTTAACATTTAATTTTATTTAATTATGAACTTTAATTTAAGAATAATGGCAATAATATTTAATTTGACTTAAAAATATGTAATCTTCATATATTTAATATGTATTTTATGTATTTCTTTTCATTGTTATTAATAATCGATAATTAATAATAAGCTATTGTATAATAAAATATTGTTTAACACTTTTAAAATTATATTTTTAAGGTTACCTACTTAATTTGAAATAAAAGACATTTTATATTATATAAAGAAGTTTATTTCATTTTAAAACTAAAAAAATTTTTACAAGAACTCACTAGAGGGCGATGAGTCGTTTGTGTTATGATAAAATCTCAAATACATATGGTACAATTCGCTCCTATGAAGTTTCGCGTGACCTGATCGCGCCGTGAAGCGCGTTACCGCGAGTGGCTTCACCGTTGCCGTTTACGCCGGTTACTTACCGCGAGGGCGGCAAGAATAAACCTGGACAGAGCACTCAGTCTCGGGAAAGTTATTTCTGCCCTTGGGCAAGGGCAAGAGTGACAAGACCAACGGGCTCCTATGAACTTATATGTTTTTTTTCGGAATTTGCTAATTTCTTGTCGTCCTAATGGCCTTCCAAGTTCACCGAACATGTATGGTTTAGAGCGAACGCGAAAGCAAAGAGTGTGTGCAGCAACGAGCCTAAGGGGTCTGCCGGTAAACCAGCGGAAGAAACGTACCTCGGCTTAGGGCGTTGTTTTGAGAGGTTATCGCGTGATCGCGTCTGGTTCCCGGAAGGTCACATTTAAGTTAATGAAAGTTATCATTTTAAATTGTTCTAGAAGGCGACTTGAAGTAAGTTCCTTTTTCTTTTTTCTCTTGAAAAAGTTGAAAATTGTGCTATTACGATAAAATCTCAAGTAAATATACATCAACAACATTTGTTTCTACCAACTTACACATCAACTTGACTGAAAGTCACGTACTAGTTAATGATGACTATCATTTTAAAAACTAACTAGAGGGCGACACTGGGATTTTTTATTTGTTTATGCTGTTATACTTCATTACCATGTGAACGTTGGGGAGATCCAGCTCCTCGATAACACGGACATAGTGAGAAGACTGACAAGGACGAAACCTTTTGAGTTAGTGTAGTGTCAATATTATGTTGGTACTTAGTGAATTAAGTGCTCCTAATAAAAATCACAAGAACAAAGTGACTTCCCCTTAATAGAGACAATAAGTAAAGTGTTATTGGACACATTCTTGTTTTACTCTAGCAACTTAGGTCAAATTTACTCATTAATCTTAGTATTAAAAAAAAATGATGTAATGGTAAAATCACGAATACTGTTATTTTTTGTATAATAAAGAGAGAAACTTATTTTTTTGGACAATAATTTATTTTTAGATTTTGAAGATTTTTAGAATACCCATGCATGATAATACCCATCTCCAGTACTGGAAGATTAAAGGTCTGGTTACGATGATACTTTTCATTACACTTCAATACCAACCTCTGCACCAAATCCAGACACCCTAATATTACGTTAATTTATGCGTGTGATAGTCTGGCAGACCCCTCGACGTCGCACCGTAATGGTACGAATGGTCGTTCCATATATTGAACTTTAAGACTATAGCAGCAGAGGTTGAAATGCTTTGCTTATCTTAATGTGCTGTACTGTCGTAAATTCACCGTGTATGGTTGGTGTGTACAAATTGAAAGCTCTCCCATTGTTGATGGCAATGAGTGGGTCCTCCTTTATGGTTTTTAACCGGAAGAACCCTAATTTTATTTATGGCGATGACACGTGTCTTTGTTTGTTTTTTTTTAGTTATCTTTGGGTTCGAGTTATATTATGTAGTTGTGATTAATTTGTGTGAACAAATTAGTACACGCATGTAGGATTAAAATTTTGTATAAGGTAAATAACATAAAATAACTTGTTTCTGAACGAAGGTATGTGTGAGCGAGAAGAGAGAGAGAGAGACAAAAGATAAGATGACTGTTAAGTGGTCAGAGTAGTGGTTGCTTATAACTGTATTAGATTGTTAAAAATAAAAAAGAAGTAAATATAAGTGGTGATAGTTGTCCATTTCATTTTCGTTTTCTCCAAATATATTGAATCCTACATACATATATATTTTTGAACTTTTTAAGTATTTTAGGTATATTAAAATACTGCCACCGTTCATTACTGTCTGCCACTGTTTATATCTTTTATATATAATTATGTCACTCGATTATAACGTCGCTGGTTGAAGAACATAATCTCTGTCACACTCGCATCGAACATCGTTTGATTCATACGTCTATGTTTCTGTAGTTGGTTGTTTTATAGGTTACTTGTAAATCTAATTGTTAATCTAACATTTGACATGCCTAGTCTAGCCATAAATATTGTTACAAAGAGAACAGTGATATTTTTTTACATTATCATTTTATTAGAAGATTTTGTGTTATCTATACTAATATAATAAAGAGAGAGTGCGAATTTTGTGAGTTTGCGTGAATGTGGAAGGTAATCTCCGGAACCACTTCACCATTTGAAAGGTACATTATTCCAGATGGACATGGGCTATATATAATGTATATATATTATGTGCAAAAAAATTACCGGGCATGCAATGCATGCCGGGCACAATTAGTTATAGAAATAAATAGAAGCATTTTAAAACTATAAAGTTTATTCGAAATGGTCACCATTTGCCTTTATACAATCATTTAAACGTTGTGGCCAGTTTTCGATTGAAACACGTACCCTTTCCATGGGTATTATCAATATTATCATGGCGTTTAAAGCATGCCATGGTCTCTAAAACGGACCATAAATCATAATCGAGCGGATATAGATCGGGACTAGATGACGGCCAGTATTCAGCTCTAATGAAGTCGGGAATACTCCTTTCTAACCACGCCTGTGTTCAGCGAGCTTTATGACTTGGTGCTGAGTCTTGCTGACAGGATCATTCTTGGTTATGGAACAGCGTGTTGTTGAGTGGCTTTAAACCCTTCTCAATAATCGTATCTTGATACACTTGAGCCAACGTTTTAATACATTTTTCACAAATATGGTTCCGTCACTCATTGATAGCTAACATCCCACTAAACTATCACTGAAGTCGGATAATGTTTGTTACATTGTGAACAAATTTAATTGAAACGGAATGTACGTAGTATATCTTTTGTATTTCAAAGAATCACATTCACAAAATAGTGTTACAAGGATGTGTCTCATCCTGCCAGGAACAGGATCACTAAATTACTTGATATTTAATGTTCTTCTCTGTGAATAGAGGACCACTAAATGTCTTTTATTGTTCTTCTCTGTGCACGACGCTGTATTGCACAGACTATCACGACGCTATCTCACGTCAACTAAATAATCGTTATCTGTAGACAGTACGCCGGCGATGCAATCTGCATAATGCAGGGGACGTGGTCAATGTTTATTGACTTGGCGTGCATGACATTTTTCTCAATTGAAGTCATTAGAATAGCACTACCCGTCTCTTCCTGTCGATGTAGTTAAAGGCGATTACAGGTAAACAAAGCCCTGAGGAACTACACCATGCCTAAAAAAGTAGACTCGCCAACCCGCTTGTCCAGTGTTTTAAGATCATTCATTCCTCATGCAGTGTGCATGAGGTCCATAT
The DNA here is from genome assembly GCA_943735995.1 of Sesia bembeciformis. Taxonomy (NCBI): domain Eukaryota; kingdom Metazoa; phylum Arthropoda; class Insecta; order Lepidoptera; family Sesiidae; genus Sesia; species Sesia bembeciformis. The sequence continues at coordinate 668,497 of OX031038.1, forward strand.
TCAGCGGTAGACGATAAAAGTGCTGGTTACAATTACGTTTACGGTTTATATGTGACGTTACTTGACAATGGGGACTGTAAAGTCTCTATAAGGACCTTATGACAATTATATTATACTTAGTTTTCCTGAATCTTGAAATTTTTGGTGAAATTTAAAAAAATAACACTTAATATAATATATTTTGTTTTATATTAAGAGTCGGATGTTAGAGCATGTGGTGGTCGACCTTGGGGGAGGCCTATATCCAGTAGTGGAGCGACAGGCTGGTAGTATGGTATGGTATAGTTACCTGTCATCAGCTTTAGTTATACCAGTAATTAATAATATTTCCTGTTTGTATTCTATAGCACGCGCCCCTGTGTTACAGTTGCCCACTGAATTATTTAGTTGCTGGGTGAGTCACGTGACACGCCAGTGGTCCCGTTGCAGCGCCATTAGCCCCCTGCATAATGCGCAGATTGGATGCAAATCGCGCGGGGTTCGACTAATTTATCCGTGCGTAAATTTGGACCGCCCGCCTTCGGTGGCTCCGTCACTCGCTGTACTGATACACAACATGATCCTTGGATTGGAACGTTCGGCAGCCCCATATCAATATCTAGTATTTTTACAGGAGAGCTCAAAAACATTTAAAACAGCCCCGTTAAAACATTTTTTTATAGGCGGACGTGCAAGCGGCTCACTTAGTGGTAATCAGCTACCACCGCCCATGGACGTCAGGAGGCATGCGGGTGCGCCACCGACCTTGCAAAAATCTATTCATAGTTTTCTTGAAGAACCCCACTTTGTAGGGTAATGGAAAAACCTCTTGAGGCAGTTCACTCTACAGTTTTGGTGTTCGCGGTATAAAGCGGTTTTATATTAATATAGGAAGTTAATATATTGATCGTTATTACACACAATACAAGAAGAGATATTGTCATGCTTATAATATTATAGTTATCTCATATATACTGTACCCTGTTTTATAGTTCTATAGTGATTAGTGAGCATTGAGTGACATTCTCAATTCATATCTATGCTCAAAATTTTTACATATTCACATCTCCATAAATACGAAAGATAGATAAATATAGTAGTTTTACATAGTTTTTATTCAGTATCAAATACACCGTCACCATTGCGAATGTTCCCACATCGGACATCGGAACCGGCCGATGCTACACGTAGATAATGAAATTTTCATGCGAAATGGAGCCGTGCACTGTAGGTGTTGCATTTAAGTGTCATTTTTCACTACATTTGCACATTATTATTATTATTACTTATCAATCGATCGCGTTTTTACAAATAAAAAAGTGTCTGATGTATCCACGAGAATGTTTTATTCGTCGTCACTTTGATGTACAAAAGTCAGTTTGTTCATTGACATATGTACCTATGTACATATATATACAACTGTTTACAAAGATACATAGGTACATATTAACTTACACATATCCACGTATGTACTATTTAAATGAGTGTACCTACAGCAGCAGGTCAATCTACACACATAGGTACCTTAAAATGTTAGAAATAAGTGCTAGATTTTAATGGTTTTGCGTACATTACTATGTTGCTGACTGTACATATCACTAATTTAGACATACCGAAATAATTCACACAATCAACATTGTAATAGTAAGAAAGAGAGCGATTGAACATCACAAATAAATGTTAAATGTATTGTGATGTAATTTTATAGCAAATAAAAAAATGAGGTCTTCTTAACCGGCGAACTTCTTCAAGACGTCGTTCGATCTGACCAGAGTCCCACCTGTGCTACAACTACAACAGCTATCCGTCCTACGGCAAATATGACCTGATCATTGCCATTTCAACATGCTTTGTTATTACCATGTTGTGTTATTGCTTGTTTACCGTAACGTGACCAGCCCTTTCAGTGTCCACCGGCTGGGCTAGGGCCTCCTCATGCACGTTGTTTTGTGCATGGGAGATGTATGGACGTTAAACCCCACGCTGGCCAATCGGGTTGGCGAGTTAACTCTTTTAAAAGTGGTGTTATTCCTCGGGGCTTGGGAAACGGCTTTGTTATCCCTTAGTCTCCGTTTACGACACCTATGGGAAAAGATTCTAATTCTAAATGTTATTCTAAAACCGGCCGATTTATTCACATTGTTACAACGCGCAACTCGTGAAGAGCACATTTTCCTGCACTTTTATTCAGATCGCAATATTTAAAAAAGTACGCGACCGATTTTAAAAGCTACAAGTTTTTCATTTATCAGTTTTTTCGTTATCGAGTTAAGCAACTCTGTATGCGCGCTTGGGGGGTGAGTCGATTTGGTTGCTAGCGATATGTATATATGTATTTATATTATTATACTAGCGACCCGCCCTCACTTCGCTGCGGTTTATTAAATTTAAAACAATCGGAATAAGATATTTTCCTGCGGCAAAATGGAGCCTATATTTTAAGTTAGACCTCTAGCAATACATCGGTGAAAACGGCATTCAATTCCATGCAGTAGTTTTTGCGTGATGCGTGTACAAACATACAAACATACAGACAGACAAGACGGACAAAATTTCTAAAAACTGTTGTTTTGGCTTCTGTTGCTCTAATAAAGACCCCCCATATTAGTTTTTTTTCAATATCTATAATGTACAGACATCGGCCTGTTACAATTTTATTATATGTATAGATGATTTATCTATATACTTATATTTACTTATATTTGTAGCTTGTTTACTTGAATGTAAATATGTAAATATACAAAGTCAAAGCAATAATTTAAAAAAATACCTAGTTACAGTTTGCTATTCAGGTACCCCTAGCAATTAACCCCGGTTATAACGCACCTACCGCATCAAAACTCCCCTAATGGCGAAAATATGCAAATGCTATGACATTAGCAAAACAATTAATTGTTTTGTTTTAATCTATCCTCCAGCTAACAATAGGACTCCATGCTAAATAGTTCCGAGGATCTTTTTGCGGGGACGACGACCTTTCAATTGTGTCGGCTTTGCAGCTACGTGACACTGTGTCGATGTGTAATATTGTCAAAAAGGATTTATGTTTAAAAATGACGAAGTTAAAGCCTTTCAAAGTTGGATGTTGACCAAGTAGCCTGTGACGTCACGATAAATTTGCACACAAACTCACATCGTTGAGTTCTGTTTATGAAACTACAATGATAGTCTTTTTTTTTTTAAGATTAAGATTGCGAAGGACCTTTAAGTATTGTATACATATATTGTGACGTCATCTTTGCGAGTAGCGCGTTTAAAACTTTCAATAGGGTATATCGCGGATATTTTCCAACGGATTTCGAAATTTTTGCAACCATAAGTAATATAGCAGCGCATATTTTTATTTAAACACCGCTTGTTCTAAACCTAGTAATCCTCTCCATTGTGATCGTTTTGGACACAAACAAGAAACTTAGCGATTGTGTCCTTACAAATTAAAAAAAAAACACAATTAACAAGGCATCTATCGATATCTAAACTCCAATTAAAATCCGATCCGTCCCATCCTATTAGCGCGTAAATGGCAAATACAAACAAAAACTGTCCACTGTCCACCCCCACCAAAAATGTAAGTGTGAACATACGCCCTCGAGGGGGGACAGACAAATATCCATTAGTGCAGGAACTCATACCTGCATTGCCAAATATTGGCGGCAATATTTGGAAGTTGGTCTCAAAATGTACCAATTTTCGGTAGAAAAATTGCATAATTAAGGCCGCTAATCCGCTTTTCAATTATGAACTTCATAGAGATTAAACTCCTTTTTTCTTTTTGTCATAAATCATTCATGATTTAAGGAAAGAGAACACTTCGGCCAATACACTGGATATATTATGGATATATATATTATATGTATATATACATATATATGATATAGAAAATAGCAGCCTACAACGTCCCACTGCAGTGTCCAAGCCTCCCCTAGATAATGAGTCTAGGCTATCGGTTTAAATATATTTTCCTATACAGTAATAGGTGGCAGACGAGCGTTCGGGTCACATGATGGTAAGTGGTCACAGCTGCCCATGGACGCCTGCAACGCCAGGTGGCTGGTGGGTGAGCTATCGACCTTGCAGAATCCAATTCACAGGTCTCTTGAAGATCTGTCTCCATATCGTAGTGTAAGGGAAATACCTCAGCTGGCAGTTCATTCCACAACTTTCGGGTTTGCGGTATAAAGAGTATTTTTGACTGCACTGTACGCAGCGACTTTACGAGTATGTCAATGTTATTTCTTAAGGAACATTAAATAGTTCACTTAAAGAGAAAACTTAAGTTACCTTAAGTTTATAATACTCCGGTATTTTTTTTATGGACGAAGGCGGCAGTCGAGCATACAGACCACCTGGTGGTAAGTGGCTACTGTCGCCCATAGACATCCTCGATACATGCCAACATTAGTCCGAAACGACAAACCTTGGCACGCCCCCGGATACGCTGCCCAATTCCCTGTGGCCAAAGTCCCAATTCCTCGACCTAAAAGATCTAAATAAGCATAATGGGGTGGGTGGGATTGAATAATAATGAAAATCCTCATCTGTTCCAAACGTTCCCTAAATCCTGATTCTTAAATTTACAAAATTCGTCATTATTGACTTATATAGGCATGTATCGTAGATATCTATGATCTCGTCTGTAAAGCTGTGTAGCTCTCGGTCTCGTTATGATGTTGGTAATCAACGTTGGCTGCAGGCGCCAACATTTGCCCAATTTTTGTTGATACAGCTATTGGTATAAAATTTAATAGCATAGACAATGCGATATCCGTGTTCGGTTACTCTTTAAATTACAGCGGTATGGTATCCCATAAAAGTGTTACAGCCCCTTTTTACGAGTGTTGTGAATTATTTATACACATAGGTAAGTCAATTCAGCGATATTTATTTCAGTATATGATAAAGAAAAAATTGATTGTTTGATGTTTTAATTTAGTTTATCTAATAGTACTTATACCTTTACTCAAATTATCAAATTATTGGATGGACTTCAGAAAATAATAATTACATAAAAAAGCTAAGTTAAATTTATATTTATTTAAATAATCAGATTCAAAACCTAAATTAAAATTGTTTCCGCTTGGAGAGACTGCGAGTTTTGAGCACTTGTTTCTAGAAATAAAACCCGAAAGTTGTTTGTTACAATGTTATTGCGCCTTGACTCGAAGAATTGGTTTGAATGAATTTTTATGTGTGAACAAGTAGGTAAGCACAAAGTAGGTTGACCATCTTGGCGGTAGTAACAAAAATAAAGACGAAAAATAAAATGTTGAAGCGGCGATGTGGAGCCGCGACACAAATCTACTTCAAATTCTTTGACTCGATTGTTTTTTGATTCATTCTGCTGTCTAATTTTCTATCTGTAAACAATTTTTTTTTTTACAGACAATTGGGCGGACGAGCAAGCGGTCCCACGTGATGGTAAGCGCTGTGTATCTGTTTGCTCGTGAATATCAATATATTTGTTAAAAAACACCATATTAGGGTAAGTAATTTTTAATGGTTCGTTTTTTATATACACAGTTTACTTTTATACAATCAGTTTCTTATGTGCCTTTCATTTGTTTCAGTGATGTTTTTACTAGTTTAATACTTACGACAGATAAATAAATTGCTGGAGAGAAGACATGGTGAAGAGAGAAGGTGTCTGTTATTTATTAAGAACCCTTTGGGTTTGGGAAATAGATTACCATGGCATACATTACCGAAAGTAGGTTGTCGCAAGGAAGTAAGGGTTTAGGTAGATGGTGCTCCAGACAAGTGGACCAAAGATTTCAAAAAGACCTGAATTCGAAGTCGGCAACTTTTGCATAGCAAGAATGGATGTGACCATCGGCACAGACCTCTTGTAATCACGAGAAAGTATCGGGTCATAATCCACGAGGACCCGGTGTGTTACACATGTTCGTTAGGCCGCATACGAGTAATCGAATACTTTTACCCGAATTTGGGTAGTCGAAAAAATAGACCAATCACAGCTTTACTCACATTCCCGAATACGGGTGTACCCGAATTCGTTTTCGATTCTTTATTTACATTGGTCATTTGCCCGAATACTGGTCTTCACTATGTTTTTCTTCACTGGAACATAGATATAAGTAAAAAAGAAACTTATACGGGCTCAAACCTATATATTTATAAGTTAAACTGAGTTGAAACATATGATCTCGCAAACATGTAATGAAAGAGAAATGCCTGACACCATTCCCATCCTATCCTATACCATCCCACTGTCCTAAATCTTACTCCAAATCCATTCCCAAATCTTCAAAGGTAGACAGAGCATCCGTGGGCGTGCTAACATTTGTCATTCTGGACTGAAGTTGGCGTGTATCGTGGATGTCTATGGGCGACAGTATCCATTCGTCCCTATAAAAACCTCACGACCTTGGGAATGCTATCAAGAATTAGGGGTAATTTATGGTCACGATAAAAAATAATGATGCTAAAATTAACATACTATTACAAGCATATTTTTCGAGCCACGACATAAATAGACTCTTAAAATTCTAATAAGTTTATTTTCGTCATGACATACTGTTCTTTTTATTTTTAGTAAAATGTCACATTTATGAAGACCAAATTGTTTGATCAAGTTTAGTAATTTTAAACGAGTTTCTGGTCAAAAAATCGGGTCTTCGTTGTTTATATAGACAGAGGAGCAGACAGTCCATCTGATAAGTGGATAATGATATCTCCTGTAATTTGTGATGTCGACTTTTTGGCGGGAAGTCGAGATGTGTAGTCAAGTTTTCCTTTTATTTTATTACTAGCGACCCGCCCTCGGTTCGCTTCAGTTTATAAGTTTTTTTTTTTCAAAATAAAATATAGTCTATATTAGACACGGATAATGTAGCTTCCTATTCGTGAAAGAATTTTTGAAATCGGTTTAGGAGTTCCAGAGATTACCCCCAGCATACAAACACACAATTTTACCTCTTTATTAAATTAGTATAGATAAAAATTGTGTATTTGTGCGTTTTATGGTTTAACAGTGATAGTTTATTAAAATTCTAATTCAAATAATTAGGACTGCGTTTTTCGTGTGCTTCCAAGTCCTCCTCTGTCCTCAGTAAACCTACTATCACTTTACTGAGTGACTCTTGACTTACTTCTACGGGAATGGACATTGACAGGATACGTTTTAGATTTTGAAATTGTTAATTATAGTAGGTGCCACAAATGAAGTCTCGTAGGCGCGGCGCTGTGATCCGCCGACGTAAGACTTCCACAGCTTTATTGGTTTCAATTTACTTTATCAAATTATGTATTTTTATTTACACCTACCAATAAAGATGTGTCTAGATTAGGAAGTAATTTATAAACGGACATAATACTATTTATTTTGCAGAACAGACGACCTGTCATATTTAGTTCCCTTAAATTCCGCAGGACTTTTTGGTGGCGAGCACTCTACCAAGAAAACTTAACACTGGCAGAATGTGCTAATCGCACCATTGCTATATATGGAAAAAATTGTGATGTCAAATATGGCAAATGTTTACATATCTACAGATTCTCTGCTTATTTTCCGCTATTTATTAGAAGGGCTTTGACGACACCTACTCGTAAGTATGAGACAGATCAGGAATAGGAATAATAACGGAGAGAAGAGTTTTGCGCCTTCTTTTTTTGCTCCATTTCCTTTTTCAACTGAATGGGATAGGAATATGGACATAGAATGGGAAGTAGAGAGTAGTTTGAGATGAAGAGTTTTCCTTATTTTGTATTATCTTCTACTCGCTGTTGTCCGCAGCTTCGCTCCGGTGGATTTAAGTTTGTATAGAAAATATTTAAAAATTGTTCCCTTGAGCAAATTTTATATACACAGATGTCAAAATATAGCATGTATTTTTTTTAAATAATCCCAATTAAACGCAATGATATCTACGTCAGCAAAGCTACGGGCCCAAATATCACCTAATAGTCCTATTAATATTATACGTAGATTCGAAAGTTTGAATGTTTGTTACACGATCACATCAAAATGGCTCAATCGATTTCATTGAAATTTGGCCCGTACAATGTAATTGTAATTAACACATAGGTTTCTACGCGCGAACGAAGTCGCGGACATAGGCTTGTATAAAAACAAGTCTCGACTAATACGTTGTTGATTTATCGCAGCAGTTTTATAAAAAGAGAAGTAGAAACATTTCAAGTAGAAAAACTAGTTAGTAGTTGTGAAATAAACTTGCGTTCAATATCGACCATTTTTGTTGAGTGTCGACTCCGTTAATCACTCAACTGACAGCATAATAAACTATGTTTTCGATAGGCCGAAATTGAAAGGTCTAGTTGAAATAGGTTTGTTGGCGTTTAACACTTTAGTTGGAAAAATAAATTGCTTATAAGGTGGTCAATACTAAAAAAAAAACATCAGATATGTAACTACGTAACCAGCCCTTTTAGTATCGTCTGGTGGACACAGGCACATTATCCTGCGAATGAGGGATAAATAAATGTTCAGTCTTTTTTTAATAAATGTTTTTAATAATGTTGTAGACTTTCATGGATCCTTTCATGGACATTGCGTTTTTATGTCGTATATACCAGTGAGGTCCAAATGTTTCTGGTCTGACATATTTCGAGATGTCTAAATAAAACAAATTATATGTCACTGTAATTATCATTTATCCTGTTAATTCGTGTATTTTTTTTAGAATTTAACCCTAGATAGTTTTGATTCCTCGATTCTTAGAACATCAGGAAGTCGCAACATCTTTAAAATGTTTGAACTGGAATACCGTACCGTGATTAAATTCCTTACAAAGGAAGGCCCGACCAATATCAAAGAAAGGCTAAATAATATGTACGTGGATTCTTCTCCATCATTTTCCACCGTCAAAGATTGATGTTAGTAATTTCGTTTAGGACCAGAGTCCATCGACGACGAACCTCGATCCAGTCGACCCTTTGAGACACTCACTCTTAGCAACATCAAATTAGTGGAAGAAGATGTTGTGAGCGACCGACGGCTAAAGAGGAATGAAATATCAACAAGGACAGGACTTTTAAAAACTACAGTCAATATCTTCGTATGAATAAAATTAATGTGATGTGTGCCAATACTTCTTTCAAGTGTGCAGCGATGTGAACGAGTAGCGTGCTCTAAGGAATTTTTGAAGAAACGGAAACAATTTTTTGGAGTCAATTGTTACAGGGGATGAAATTATGGTTCTTTGCTATGACCCTCTTTCCAAAAGGAAGTCGATGGAGTGGCGTCGTTCTGGTGAAGCATCGCCTAGAATGGTAAAGGTGACTCAGTCCACCAAAAGAGATTATGGCTTCGATGGATTCTATGGACCGATTTGACTATTACTTTTTAAAAGTTTGTAATAGTCTGAATAAGGTTCTTAGGGGAAAAAAAATTGGGAAAGGCCCAAAAAATTGGAACCTTCGGGAAAAGCTGAAAGTGCTTTTTTGTATGGGATTTTTGTATGAGCTTATTGAAATTATAGTATTATTGAAATTTGGACAGGACAACGTCTGTCAGGTCAGCTAGTTAGTAATAAATGATGTTTTAAAAGCGGAACAGCTCAATGAGTTCTCTTTCTGAAATTTGAGTATCTCAAAATTTACCTAGTCACCCTATGCACTTTTAAACTTAATTTTCCCAATATATAAACTATAGTAATTCTGCGGAACTTCAATTATTTGTTCTACGTACTTTCTCTATTTACCTTAACTGATCGCAATAAAGGTTTTATAAGTTAGGTTAAGTTGGGCAAAGTAATAACATTCCCCTTAACTATATTACTTGGTGCGCCGTAGTTTGGCCGTGAAACTTTATATTTGCGGTATAGTCGGTGAGTAAAAAACTCAGCGCTACCTTGTTGTTATTAAATAATTCATTTGGTTTTCATCAAAAAATATCCCAGAACAACGACCTGCCTGATTCTAAGCATATCTTATTCTTCGGATTGAGCATTATTAGTTTGTCGACTCAAGCGCAATAACTATTTTGCCAATGTCATAAGAGAATTTATATCAAGCGCTTATGGAGTAAGTTAAATTGAACTAAACGAACGTCAACGAAATTCTTCTAAAAGAGTTTGACGTTGTCTGAACTTTGAACAGTTTTGCGGTGGACTATACCGGGATATATCCGTTAAATCCCGGATTTGAACTACCTAGTTTCGGAGACAAATTTCCTACGCAACAGTTCCTTTACCTGAACTGACCGAAAAACTTTGTTACAGCATAACTTTCTTTATTTAGGGTTAATTTGGGGTTTGTATTTAGGTTAATCTCGGTTAATTCAATTGAATTCATTTATTTTGCAAGAACATAGGGAACAAATGTGAGGTTACATTGCATAGGTACATGTCCCATTGTGTTCTGCCCCAATAGGTATGCAAAAATATGATAACTATTACATGTTACTATTCAATCCCCACTAAAATAAATATGTATCTATTTATGATAGCACAAAACGGTAAATGTAGGGGAAAGTATGGTATATTGGCCCGGCAACTAAATTGGACCACCCTCATATCTCAAAAAGTATTTATTCAATTTTAATATTGGCAACACCAAGCGATATGCATCTAACTTCATTGCATATCGGCCATATTGAACGTCTGTGTTTTGTTTTGAAAAATCTATTTTTGTTATTTTTAATGTAAATTCCATGTATCCGTACTAAGAGTGTAGTTAAGTAAAAGGTAAGCATACAGTGTTTGTTAATTTATAATTTAGAAGCGTAACTTATCTACAATCAACATACGCGAAATGATCGCCGGCATTTATAGGTTATATTTTATTAGATTTGTTTTTATGACGTATCCACGTATGACGTATTTGTTTTACCTCAGAGCCTATTGAGATCCAATTTAGCAACCTCGCGGTCCAAATAACAGGACCAGTTGGCTATGGAACAAAGCTCGGATTTCACATTTTATTTATTATTGAGATATCTATACTAATATAATAAAGAGGTAAAATTGTGTGTTTGTATGTTGGGGGTAATCTCTGGAACTACTGAACCGATGTCAAAAATTATCTGTGTAACAAATAGAAAGCTACATTATCTCTGTCTAATATAGGCTATATTTTATTTTGAAATTGAGAAAAAAAAATTGAAAAAAAAAAAACATGAACCGAAGCGAAGCGAGGGCGGGTCGGTAGTCTATAATAATTATGTTGATAAATACTTAATAAATGCAAAGCCTAATAATTGTTGTTTCACTTCATACATTAGACATTTGTAAAAATCTAAAAATTATATATTTAAAACGCGTTTGAAAAAAAAATGGTTCAAATTACCAGACATAAATACATAAATAATCCCCTAAATACAGAAATAAAATAAAATTTAAAAATTGTACTAAAACAATGCCACTAAAAGTTTGAATAATGAAAAAAATAATTGCAATATTAATTCAATGGAATGTCCTTTAGAAACATATATAACTTCAATTTATATTTAACGTGACCAAAGATTAAAAGAAAGAAATTATTATTAACTAGCGACCCGCCCTCACTTCGCTTCGGTTTATTAAATTTAAAACAATCGGAATAAGATATTTTCCTGCGGTAAAATAGAGCCTATATTTTAAGTTAGACCTCTAGCAATACATCGGTAAAAACTGCAGTAGTTTTTGCGTGATGCGTGTACAAACATACAGACAGACAGACAGACGGACAAAATTTCTAAAAACTGTTGTTTTGGTTTCTGTTGCTCTAATAAAGACCCCCCCATATTAGTTTTTTTTCAATATCTATAATGTACAGACATCGGCCTGTTACAATTTTATTATATGTATAGATACATATTATTAGCCTGTATTTTCCCACTACTGAGCAAAAGTTGCGCCTCGTTCTCTCCACTTCTCTCGATTTTGTGTCCCAGACGGCCAGTCCTTGCAGTAAGCGTCAAGATAGAACCGCAGCCGTTTTTAGGTCTGCCATGATGCCTTGTGGTATTTTGTGGGATCCACTCAGTGGTATTGCCCATAGGTATTCTGGCATGCGGCAGACGTGACCAGCTCAGTCCCACTTCAGCTTTGCGGTCTTTTGAAGGACGTCCGACATTTGCGTTTTGGATCGCAGTAGAGAATTCGTAATGCGGTATGTAAGTTATGCTCCCAATATACTACATATAAGCTCGAAGACTCGCTGCCAAAAAGAGAGAAATAATTTTTTTTGATGTACACAGTTATACGCTCCACTGCTGGATGTAGGGCCTCTTCCAATGCCTGCAAACACATACCATCTTCGAAAGTATTCGATTCGGTTGAAAATACATTTAGGTGAACTCATTTTAAAAACATTTACGCCAATACGAGACCTCAATCAGATACATAGAGGTTGGTAAACGAGTCACGCGTCAATCGCTAACGGTTGTTGGACGGCTCGCACAGTTTGAACAATTTGCTGCAGTACGATTAATTCGTGACGGATTTTGAGTACATAGTGTCGAACCGAGCGGAAAAATGCCATAGAATGTGAAAAAAATAATTATATTATTGATTTTATTTATTGTTCACGCTAACAAAATTATATAGTGTAAAAAATTAACATAATTATATAGTGTAAAAAATTAACATAATTATATAGTGTAAAAAATTAACATAATTATATAGTGTAAAAAATTAACATAATTATATAGTGTAAAAAATTAACATAATTATATAGTGTAAAAAAATAACATAATTATATAGTGTAAAAAATTAACATAATTATAGTGTAAAAAATTAACATAATTATATAGTGTAAAAAATTAACATAATTATATAGTGTAAAAAATTAACATAATTATATAGTGTAAAAAATTAACATAATTATATAGTGTAAAAAATTAACATAATTATATAGTGTAAAAAATTAACATAAATATATAGTGTAAAAGAAATCGGTAAATAGAACAGTAGAGTTTACAAACTGTCAGAATATTTTGTAGAAAACATTTATAAAAAATTTCATATGTTTATTTATTTATTTATTCATACTTTATTGCACATAAATATTTTACAAAGGGGTTACTAAGTATACGAGTTAAGTATAACTTAAGTATAAGAGTATAAGAACTTAAGTATAAGTATAACTTAAGTATTTACCGATGGCTTTCTCTATCAATCAACTTTTGAAGAAACAGAGAAACACAAAAGGAGTGCATCACATCAATAAATATCAATAATCTGTTATGCAATTTATGTTTTTTTTTTATTATACAATTAAAAATTAAAAAATAAACAAATTAAATAATTATAAAATACTTTTATAAAAACAATGTAAACATTACAAGCTGACTGCGTGGATTTAAATAAAATTGAAAGCAGTTGCATTTGTTTGAACGATTTGTTTGTAAATATTTCGTCAGGCAGTTTGACATTTGTAAAAACATTCATAAACAACATACAATTAGTATGTGTATTGTAACATATAATCTACATATAATAAACAGTTTACAATTAAATTTTGTAAACTGTACAATGACTGCGTGGATTGTAAAATATTAATAAAAAAATTGGTAACTGTTCTATTTTTTAAAAACGTTTACATCTCATCAGGCAGATGGAAACTTGGCAAACTCGTCGTGTGCCAATTGCGATGACTTTTAGTAGTCCGCCAAAATTAACATAGGTATAATTTGAATAATTTCGTATAACTGCCTCAAGGTGAAACCATTTTGCTACGCCATGGGGTACTTCAAGAAAACCTGTGAATATGATCCTGCAAGATCGGCAGCCCTCCGCCACCCTCCCTGGTGCTGCAGGCGCCCAGCCACTTACCATCATGTGGCCCGCCCTCCCGTTTGCTACCTTTGATTTAAAACAAAGCAATATCTGAATCTTATACTCATTATTCCAAAAGAATGTAAACACTTATCGAAAATCGCTGCGTTTGTTCTAACATAACCTCAGTGCAACATCAAAAGAGGCGCGGCCTATTCACAGCACGAAAAGCATTGAGGCGTATTTAAAGATCTCTCAAACGCGCACGCAAACCCGGCGATTATGAAAGGACCTCGTGAATGGCGGGTTTTTTTTTTCTATTTTATATACAAGAGTGAGCTATTCGGTATCAACGGGCTAAGTTTAAAGGTGGTCATAGTTGGTGCCGGCTGAGTTTTGTAACTAAACGAATGCTGTATTTATTGAGCAGAGGTTTTCACTTTTATAAATTGGCATTTGTACGTTGATTTTTATGAAAATAAGATATTTTTTTTATGGAAAGAAGATGGCTGGCGAGCAGACAGTACGCGTAGTTATTTCCGTATCTTATTTCCCCAATGTACATACGTGTTTCAGTAGTGAGTGAGATGTGCCAGAGCCCATTTCCATCTTATCCCTCTCCATTTTCCCAACCCTTTCTCCAAATCCATTCCTGTATCTCCAAAGATAGGCAGCGCATCCGGGGGCGTGCCAACGTTTGTCAATTTGGATTAATGTTGGCATGTATCACGAATGTCTATGTGCTACAGTATCCACTTACCATCGAGTGGACTGTATGCTCGTCTGCCGCCTTCGTACATAAAAAAAAATCTATTAAAATTTGAATGAATCGCTGTTGTATTCAGGTAGCTTTCGTCACGCACTTAATAGTTATCTTAAGTATAAGAGAGAGATTTTATGTAAGCAAAGAGGTATTTATTATATCTAATTAAGTGCGTCACGAAAGCTACCTAAATTCCTCAGCGATTTATTCAAATTTTAATAGATGTGATGAAAGGTACCTTAATTCTTCAATATTAGTACAATATTAATAAATATACCCGATTTCGCTTGACGAATAACTATGGAATTCTATATTTTATAGAAAATTTGTGACAGATGGTGAAGGTGGTAAAATGGATACTGTTGCTACGTTGCTACGCTCCCTGATGAGCTGCCTGCATTTGGATTTGGACTAAGCGTTGGGGAAATGGGGAATAGGAAATATAAAGGATGTGTTGTTGGATGAAACTTATGAAGCTCTACAAATTCCGCCTATAATTTTTTTACTGAAACTTACAGAAAATTGGGTAATTCACTTGTCCAATGGAAACGTGCCATTTGTACATTTTTGTATATTCTACAAATGCAAATTGAGCTCAAAATATTTCAGACACCTCATATGTTAAGGGTTAAGGGTCATCGAAAACCCATTCAGCAATAGGCAGCAATATTCGTAAAATCAAACGGGAATCGCGCCCATTTGCAGTAATTTGGCAGAAAAGGTTACATCGAATTCCTAAGGTAACACGATCATTTGTTATCCCGAAGTTCTAAGCAACCTTAGACCTTTTTTGTTTAGACTTTAGACCTTTGAATACATCAATATTGATTATTATTCTATGCAAAAACTACGTAGTATTCATCTATTAACTCAATAGATGATTGAGTTAATAGATTGAGTTAACACTCAATCTATTAACATACCCACACCTTATCGGCCTCTTTATCGCCCACTGGCAGTAGACATGTCCAGACATGGGCCTTCTCATGCAAATTATCCTGTGCTTGAGGGACATCCCTTAAAATGCCGTGGGTTGGCCAGAGTACACTCGTTCAGAGATGGTGTAGTTCCTTCACTCTTATGGTAGCGGCTTTGTAATTCCTGAGTTGAATTTCCACAACATCCGAGGGGAGAGATGGGGTTTCGCTATTGTAAAGCCGGCGACACCCCACACGGGTCGGCAATACCTTACCATACCATACTGACTTGCAGTCTGTGTCTCTCCACTGCTGGATACAGACCTCTCCTCATATCACCACACGATATTCCGCTCTTCTCGCCGTGCCACTATTGGCTACTTTCATTAATTTGTTAGTTCATACCTACTCGATAAAATATAATATATCTATACTAATATAATAAAGAGGTCAAATTGTGTGTTTGTAGGTATGTTGGGGATAATCTCTGGAACTACGGAACCGATTTCAAAAATTCTTTCACAAGTAGGAAGCTACATTATCCGTGTCTAATATAGGCTACATTACATTTTGAAATTTAAAAAAAAAAAACGGGTTTCATCCATAAATTACGTCACACGAATTTCATGATTTTTGGAGTCCCTCCCACATCCTTGTCATAGGTGGTCACATTTATCTGACCCCCCCACTCCCCTGGTGTGACGTCACATATTTTGCAATTTTAAATTTAGAAATTATTAAATTAAAACAACCGTATAAATAATATTGATAGAGTCGGTAATATTTTAAAGATTTTCGTTAAAGTTCAGTTTTAATACTTTAGATTTATACATGTGACGTCACGAAGCTTATGATTTATGTCCCCCCCCCCCCCTAGTCACACGATGTCACACATTGTTGACCCCCTCCCTGCCCCTTAACGTGTGACGTAATTTATGGATGACCCATAAACTGAAGCGAAGCGAGGGCGGGTCGCTAGTTGTTAATAAAACTGCAGTGCAATTATCATATTATTATTACGTTCAGTCAATACGCAACGTGTAAAATTATTCCCGTGATATTCGCGTTACTCATATCTCTAATTGCTCACTCTTCCACTAGCTTTAAAGGCGGGAATAATTAAAATTAATTAAATTAATTAAATCAACGCAAAACGACCTGTTCGCGTTAATATAATTGTCACATTTGTGTTTCAAGCAATATTAAATTAGTGGACGTTCCGATAATGGGGTTTTATAACACATAGACAATGAAATTTTATAACATCTAGTTAATAAGATTTTACGATAAGTAATTACTTATTTTTTGTTGAAACATTAATAGGCATAGAAAGATATAGATTATTTACAATGTAATTATTGTACCATGCTGTTAATTTATGAAAAATCAAAATAAAATATAATAACACATAGATAAGACGAGTAACAAAAAAATATATACACAGAGTGCTTATGCACGCTGCAATCCAACAGCCGCCGGGCGCGCTCGACTGGCCACATTACCCCTCTCTCACAGAAGACTACCTTGAAATGTACTGCTTTCCCACTTTATCTTATTTCCCTAATGTCCGTACGTGTTTCGGTAGTGAGTGAGATGTGCCAGAGCCCATTCCCATCCTATTCCTCCCTATTTTCCCACACTGCGTCCGGCATGTGTTCGAATATTTTTTTGTCAGAAACCTTCGCGGGCGTCGGCACAACAACTCACCAAACTTTCATCGAAATCGGATGAATGGTTTAAGAACGGATAGAAGACGAACAAACAAACAAACATTAATTTTTATATATTAGATTGTCATCTGACAAAGGCCCGTCCATTGATTTTTAATACCGGAAGTGTATGTAATTACATTTGCAAGTTACAGTCTGCGGTACCAATAAATGCGATTAGGTTTGTTGCGTGTCGCGAAAGTTGATGTATTAATGAATACATGTGAATACAGTTTTAACGAATTACATTGTCCGGTCGGACAATCATTTGTTTAAAGACAGCAATTTTTCGCGTCCCAGACCCGTGTTGTGTTCGCCTTTGTATATGTATCTGGACCCACGACACAGGGAATCATAGTGTGGATCATTGAGCGTGATGTTAAACTAGCAAATTTGTATTTATATGTACAAGCAAAAAATGTATTGATGGGTTTTTGTTTTAATATATAGAAGTATAGATGCTAACGTGTTATAATTTATGTTTCCTGATAGTGTAGCAATTGAATTTTGCATATTTAAAAGCGGGTAAGATTGAATTGTAGAATTTGTTTTGCTTATTACGTATACATTTATATAATTCGATTTTGACAAAATCACTAGTTACTGCACTTTTAGTTGGGACGGTAGACCTCTTCCCGTGGCTGTCCTAAAAGGCGACCACGAGATTACAAAGAGATTAAAATACTAAAAAGGGGCGGGTTACGATTACCAAAGTAAAAAATGACTACAGAATAAGTATCTACATTTTTTATATCGTATCTGATACAGAAAAAATACATAATTTGTACAATAGCAACGAATAGAATTATTTCATTTCAGTTAAAATTTTCTTTCTACCTTTCATTACTCACGTCAGAGAGGAACTAGAAAATAGCTCACTATTTCAAGCAAGCACGTAGGAGTTCATGATAATACAGTAGCAATATATGTAATACGCGTAGCACTTCGTAGCTCGTAGCGAGAAATCCCGTAGCGCGTTCCCGGGGTCGTAGAGCCGCGTAGACGTCTACGGAGTAGCACATCCGAGCAAGCGTAGCGTCTGTCGCACGGGAGCGATAAAACTTGTACAGCGAGTTAAAAATGCTGAATAAACAGTTTTGTTGGAAGAAACATGTGCTTCTAGTTTTTAAGTTTCTGGGGTACCGTTCACAGGGTTCCTATTGAACTTCGTCAAAAATAATCAGTCTTTCCATTGGCAATGATTAAGATAATGTTTGTATTTAATAATGAGGTCCTTTCCTCTAAATGTACGTACATTTGAGTGAGATATGCCAGAGTCCATTCTCAGCCTAACCTAACCTAATTACATCCCATTTTCCCAGTCCTTTCTCCAAATTCATTAATAAATCTCCAAAAAAGGAGGGCATCCGGAGACGTGCCACCATTTATCTGATGTTAGCATGCATTGTGGATATCGCAGGGCAGCAGTTACCACCTACTTTCACCAGGTACTACTACTACCGCTTACCACCAGGTGGAGTGTCTGCTAGTCTGCCGCCTTCCTTCTATAAAAAACATACGATAAATATATTATTACGATTAAATCCTAAAAACGTTTCATAAATTCTAATCAATTTATTTTTCAAAACTGATACGATTTTCATTATATTTTTGATTATAAATTATACTTCAATTAGTAGTGAGCATGCCATATCCTTCGTAGGGTTGGCTAGAGATGCGGCAGACATGTTCTTGCATACTGGAAGAGAAGGGTAGAGAAGGAAAGAGGAGGAGGGAGAGAGAAAGATACATGCATAGTAACAATTAGTAATACATATTTCATATAAATTGTACAAAGCTTAAGTTAGAAGAGGTACTATACCCCTCGACACAGGGATTCCAAGTGTGGAGTCTAGGACAATCAGTATATACCTATATTTCATCAGTGTTAAAAAAAATATAAATAAATTATATAGTAAATTGTTAAAAACAATATACAATAAAAATGATAGTTAATAGTTTGTCGGTTAACACATATAAACATATTGATGGTTGTTTGTATGTTATCTCATAATTATGTCCGAGACTCGGTAGTCGCTAATAAATTTAAGATAAGAGTAGTTTGTATACGATTATACTCAGATATCCTAAAAAACCAAGTGTGATTGTATATCCTTTTATTTTATCACTCCACTGGCAACATCACCCAACAAACCAAAATTCACCGTTTAAGGTTCACATGGGAATGCCACCATAACGCAATGTAGAACCGATACAGCGCCATCTGTTGGCCTTGACATTAACTTTACACAATAATTTTACCGACTTAAACATAAGTTTGTGGTAGTAAAGCTTTTAATCCTAAAAATACAATCCGCAGAAAACAGCTCGTATTATATAGAAGTGTCTATTGTCCTCTCAATAAAATACCAAAACTTTTTCTCTAAATGACCCGCACAAACGTCTCACGCGGGCCATTCTGCAACTTTGAAAAATATTTTTTTGTACGGAACTCTCGTAAAAACGCAACATTTTTTCAAACTTTCGCTAGTACGTTTCGCTGCAGCGGTGCAGTTGCGAAGTTTGTTACAAAAAATATATTGTTTGAGACCGGTGTGAGACTATATTGCTGTTTTATTGCCAGCATTTACTGTGCTTTGCTGGTATTTGTTTAACTGATACAAAAGTGCAGTAGATTTATAGAGTTATTACAGTATATTGTTAGGATTTTTAATAGTCTTTATTTCAACATGATACTCGTATATGTCGACCGGCTTGAGAATATCACTACGTCATCTCTTTTCTTATCGTTATTGTTATACTACTCTCATGCACAATGGATGATAAGATGGCTGGTTACAACACTATCACGATCTAAACATCCTACACAATGCTATTTGTTATCTGTCAGTCTTAATAACATGCAAACTATGACATCTGAAACACGCCGGCACTGCGAAACACCCCGATTTTTGCAAATACCGCCTCGTCAATAATTCGGGCTCACTGCAAACCGTTTCAATATTAGTTCAAGTTAACGAGTTGGATTTGAATATTCTCGAAATTGCACCTTAAATGGCGTTAGACAGAGTTCGATTTGAGTTGTGCGAGTAACTAATTATTTTGTTTAAATATTTGCCAATTACCGTCGGGCGAGATTTGTTGAACGGACGTCGCGAATAATGACGGTAGAAGAGGGTAGAAGTAGGTATCGATGTAAAATAATGACATTGTTTGCTGATTCACTTTTTCATTGCAGCTGATTGGTGTAGCAGAAATATGAGAAAAATTCTGATGGTATGAATCAATTGGATAGATTTACACATCAGTTGGATAGTTGGATACATTACGATATTTTTCGTAGAGTTAAAGAAAGTTATAGAGTTTCATCTGCTGCACGATAGTACAACCCAGTAAGGAACAAATTGAGAAAAAAATGTTTTTGACAAAATTTTATTTACAGCCTGCAAACTATGCTTCCTTTCTATCTTCCTTTCCATCCCATCCCACGTAATGCTATACCATCCTGTTTTCTTGATATAGTGGGTCATGTGACATTGAATGATGATATTATTTCTCAATCTTTTAAAACATTGCTATAAATCCGGATTTGCGAATTTTAAATGTCAAAAGTTTAAAGGATGTTTAATACATCAAAATATATGTCAACGTTTTTTAAACTTTACTAATGTTGTCAGTGGCTACTCACTATCAGAAGGATTATCTGGTCCTTTGCCACTTTTTCCCCAAAAAATAAACGACGACAAGTGTCAGATTCTTATATCTATTTAACAAACTAAATTTAAAAATTTACAAACAAGTGGTTAATCCAGTCCGGGATCTAAATTAACAATTAAGTACAACCCACATAAATGTCAGACGACCCTTGTAATCGCTTCCTAACCGTTACTGTGACCGCCGCTTTACATTATACAGAATACTAACACGTGGTGTGTGGTCGCAGTGATAGCGGTTTGGCATTCGAGCTTATTATAGTACCAGTTGGTACCCTAATATGATGTTTGATAGGACTTCTCTCCGATTGCTGTTTTTTAAATTGGAACTAAAACTTTCTCATTTACTTATTATTTTTTATAAATGCCATTATTTAAAAAAACTAAGTTCTATACGTGACAATTTTAAAACACAACGCCGAAAAAGGAATTGTATTACAATTATGATGAATGTGATATGGTTTAAATTGTCACTAACAAAATTTCTAAATTGTCCAGGTCTCCGGGCATCTCTGTCTAATTAAAAATATGTGCTATTTAATAATCAGTTTTTACTAATTCTCGTTTATGATAACTTCTATGGAAAAACAACATCACAATATATGATACCTGGATATGATCAATACTATGCCACGAGACGTAACACATAATAACATAAAATTTGTTTTAAAACAATATTATCAAGGAACTCTGAATCATTAATATGAAAAGAATAAACACAATTTACATATACATAAATGTGAGATAAAATAATTATAAGAATCTAAAAAATACATTTTCGTTTACAATGAATCTTAGAAATGTCAATAGTAAATAAAAAAAGTGATAAACGCGATAGTTTGAATTCTTGCTCACACGTTTTATTGAACCTTGCCGCTAGCAAAAAGTCAAAAACCATCTGATTCACATCAAATTCGTATATTTTAATGACTATTTCTATTTTTTTATAGAAAAAAGACGGCGGACATGCATACGGTCCACCCGGTGGTAAGTGGATATTGTCGTCCATAGATACCCGCGGTACATGCCAAAATCTGTCCAGAATGACAAACGTTGGCACGCCTCCGGTTGAGCGGCATTCATTCCATTCCTTAAACTGCAAATGTAGGCATACCTTTGCAGATTAACGAATGGAGTGAGAGAAAGGCTTGAGAAAATGGGGAGGGATAGGATAGCATAGGAATGGGCTCTGGCACATCTCACTCACTACCGAAACACGTACGTACATTGGTAAAATAGGATACTGCAGTACATTTCAAGGTAGTCTTTTGTGAGAGAGAGTAACGTAGCCAGTCGAGTGCGCCGAGCGGCCGTGAGAATGCAGCGTGCACTCTCTCCCTAATAATTAACGAACTAATAATTTAGTTTGTTTCCTTATTCATTCCAATTCGTATTTTATTTTTTATTTATTTTATCAGGAACAAACTAAATGATACAAGAACTTATATACAATATGTGTTTAAAAACAATATAACATACGTGTTATATTAATGTGAATGCATCGCTGGTTATATAGTTTGATTTTTAATTAAACTGTAACTGTTACAAAGTTGCTAAGCACCACAAAACGGATTAATTAACACAAAACGCGACAGACAAAGACGTCGCTTTTATAACAGATCACAATGTAGGAGACAACGCCGACTTCTTATCCTTTATGACCGCCAGCATTTTACTGCTTCTACTCTGCCACATTTGATTGTCTTTGCTCGCTGACTATTAATGCAAGAAAAAAATAAAAGAGAAATATTTAATCAGCACAGTCAATGAGCGGCAAATTGATGGTAGCAAATTTAAAGGTGGGTTATAAATATTACGAGTATAGAAAGGAATATTTTTGTGCAGCGAAATAAACACCTACTTCCCCCCTCAGCCCGTAACGTCCCTCTGTCGCCAACGGATGCCGTGGGAATTTTTGCTTATTTAATAATTTGACAAACCCTTATACCTATTGGGATAGTTAAATTATATAGTTAATAATAATTAAAGCGTTTAATTAATTTAAAAAAAAAACACATGAAATCGTTTTTTATGAATATTTTTGTAAAAATCAAGTGAAATCAAATCGACATGACTTGTATGATACGACCCGAAACTGTAGGCTATTGTAGCGACCTTGAACGCATTGGGCGCGCAAGTGTATTATTATTCTATGGGTTAGGTTTAGGTTCACTATTATGACTATTAAGACTATTTTCTGGTGACTATTAAGAAATAGGATTCCGGCGAATTGACGATAAATTTCTTAGTAATTGAAAATCATTTACTTTAGTCATTCGAAACAGGTTGTTTTTACTAGTATTTTTGCTGTTTGTTTTAATACAAGTCAAAATAAAATATGCTGAAATAAAATTGTACAATCTAGATTGACATTAACGAGGGGATTTTCTATACCGTGATTCTGCATAATAGAGGTAGTTCGATGACATGAAAAAGTTTGTCAACAATTGTTACTGCAGCAGCATATATGCAGCAGATTTAGCCTTTTAGTATGACAATTATCTAAAATTCTTTAAATTACTAAAATTCCGCTATCAATAAGGGCACACCTTATTAATACGCCACGACGTTAACAAACGGTCGATATGTAATGCTAAATCCCCAATAATTGAAGCCAACTATTGATAAATGGATAGAACGGATAGGCTTTGCACAATATTAAATATTTAACTCTTAAGGCTAGGGGATTAAGGCTAATATTATTCAGGGGCAGAGAAAGAAAAAAAGTACATAGTATTCTTACATACCTTCGCTGATGGATTGGAAGCCATTTAAGTAGAGAACGATAAGAAGAGATGTGGTCATACTTACGAAGACCATAGATGAAATGTATGCAGTTATTAACAAGACGATTCAGTATGCTTTGGTTAATGTCAGAGTAACAGAAAAAAATAATAATTACGAAATTGATCGATCCTATTTCGACCGGACGTTAAGCGATTTAACGGCGCCGTAAATAGAGCAATCTCCCGCGCAATATCCGCCCCAGAAGTAGCTTAATGCCCCACTGCGGTCGTGAACAAAGGATGCGAGATGCAATCATAACGGATGTAATTGGGTTTGACTACTTGAGTATGTATAGTAAACGTCGACGTACCGGTGAGGTCCAAAAGTTTCTGACTTGACACATTTCTAGATATCTAAAACAAATTCTAAGTCAAAAGCATACGTCATTGTAATTGTCATTTATCCTGCTAATTTGTGTATAATTTTTAGAGTTCAATCCTTGTTAGTTTCGATTCCTCGACTCTTAGAACAACAGGAAGTTGCAAAATCTTTAAAATGTTCAAACTGGGATAACGTTCCGTGATTAAGTTCCTTACAAAGGAAGGTGTCAAACAAAGGTTGGATAATGTGTACCCCATTCTTCGCCATCATTTTCCACCGTCAAAGTTTGGTGTAAGCAATTTCGTTTAGGAAGAGAGTCCATCGAGCTTTCAAATACTAGTCCTTATGATTCTTCATGAACATCTTCATATGAATAAACTTACTGCGAGGTGGGTGCCAAAACTTTTTCAAGTGTGCAGCGAAGTGAACGAGTAGCGTGCTCTAAGGGACTTTTGGAGGCCATTCAGACAATCGGAACGAATTTTTGGAGTCAATAGTTACTGGGAATGAAACTATGGTTCTTTACATGATCGCCTTTCCAAAAGGGAGTCGATGGAGTGGCGTTGTTCTGCTGAAGCACCGCCTAGATCGAAAAAGGTGACTTAGTCCACCAAAAATATTATGGCTTGGATATTCTGGGATTGACAAGGAATATTGCTTATTCTGCCCACAAACTGTTGTGCAGTTCCATTACGTTTCAGTTACCGTAGTATTGTATTCTTATATGTCTATATATATATATATTGTATACGTCATGGAAAACTAAGCAATGGTGTGCCGTGCCGGCTTCTCCGTGACAATGCACTCGTGACGTGATGTGCAGGTACATTTGTATCTGTGTATTTATGTATGCATACATATAATTTTAGTCTCAATTATACGCGAGAGAAGCCTCTGCCAAAAACTAGTGCCCCAAATATTAAAACAAAATACAAGTTTTCGTTTAATTCATGTTACATTTTTAACATTAAATCTTTGTAAATAACGATCAGTTGTGAAGTTTCACGTTTAACAATCTGCACACTGCAGGAGTTGTATAGAATTGTCACGTACGTGGCGGCTGCCTTAAGTGTCGTCACGTGGTCTCAGGCAGCGGTTATCAGAGTAGTTGTTTTGTTGAGACCTGACATGCGGGAAGTACTAGAGATAAATGTATGAAGTCAACGAAAATGGTGTGTGTGTTGTAAAATGTAACAAGTTTAAAAATTGAATTCTACCTGTAAAAATCCTAGATCAGTGTAAGATTTCGTGAGTGTCACGAAAGGCTACTATGAGATAACAAAACTGCTACTGCCTTGAGGAACTACGCCTCCCCTAAAAAAGTGGACTCTCCCAACACACTTAGCCAGTTTTAAGGTCACTCATATATCGTGCATAAGATAGTGAAGTGTCGGATGGCTTTAGGTAGCACCACTACACCTTTTCTCATGGGTATAAAAGCCGCTAATACAAGCCCCGAGGAACTACACCACCCATAAAAGAGTTTACTCGCCAACACACTTAGCCAGCAGCGTGGCGTTTAAAGCTTGGCGCATATTAAGGCGGACCGCACAGCAACGCACAACATTGCAAAAATCGACCATTTTCATACATTTTGTATAAACCGCATCGCGCCACAGCGCAGCGCACTAGCGGATCGTTTGTCAGTTGTATTTATGCGCCAATGTTATACGCTGCGACGCGGCCTGCCTCAGTGTGCGCTGAACGGGAGCAGTTATCGGACGTAATTCGAGAGTCACTCCCCGTGCGATGACGTGAAGATAATTATTGCGTTGCGCTGTGGCCCGCCGCGTCTGTAATGTTCGTTGTCGCAGCAGTGGACTTTGGCTGGGAAGTTTTAATGCATCCTCCATACAGTCCAGACGTAGTGGTACATTCGCATTATCATTTATTCCGCACTTTACAAAATTCTCTAAATGGAGTAAAATTACATTCAAGAGAAGCCTGTATAAATCAGTTTTTCGCTCAGTAACCTCAAAAATATTATAGCGTTGCGACAATGGCTCGGCCAGAAAAATAGTGAAAGATAGATGAATTAAATGAACAATATTCAGTTCAATAAATATTATTTATCTATACTTAATATAATAAAGAGGTAAAATTGTGTGTTTGCAAGTATGTTGGGGGTAATCTCTGGAACTACGGAACCGATTTCAAAAAATATTTCACAAATAGGAAGCTACATTATCCGTGTCTAATATAGGCTATATTTAATTTTGTAATTTTGAAAAAAAAAAACCAAAAATAAACTTATAAACCGAATCGAACCGAGGGCGGGTCGCTAGTGTAATATAATAAAAAAGTCCTTGTTAATTACGATAAACTATAAAAAGGCCGCGAAATTACCGCGAAGGCTGGTTACGATTACTTACGAGTATTAATTACTACTTTCTTTTTTATTTATTTTCCGTTTCCTACTTTATTAAGAAAGCGGCCTCATATTATCAATATTTACTTAATTTCCAAATAATAAATTAATTTCAAAGTACCTTTTAATTACAACCAATAGCTATTTGCACCGCCATTAAACACTTGCATAACATTGTTAACAACTGCAAACAACTAACAAATAAACAAACCAACAGCCCGCCATCAATTTGAGGTACCAGGGGCGCGAGACGCGAGGCGGCCGAAACAACGTCTTAAAGCAATTTGTTGAGTCGAGCTAGCCGTAATCAGTTGCGGTCTGTCCCGGGACCGCACTGTTGCCGTTACACGGAAACAAATTGGATAGAATTGCCGTAACATTTATTTTGTTACCTGAGGACATAATTTTTTCGTTTTATTTATAACTAGCACTTGCCCACGGCTTCGCTCGCGTGGTTTTAATTGTGATTCCGTTCACACTTTGACATCCTATATTTTAGCCCCTTGGCATAATTTTTGAAAACGGTAAAACACGTATTTTAATTATTTGTATATTAGTATAATTGTAGGTTTCAAGTTAACAGGACCATCATTTTTTTTTTCATTTATACTTTGCCACCCGTTTCATACTTTTAGGGTTGAATTAAGAGAAATCCATTTTTAATAAGTCATTACGTCATAACAGAAAGTTACTATCCAAATTTCATGTTTCTAGATTCAGCGATTTCGTCTCGGAGTTAATGAGTCAGTCAGTCAGGAAATTTCTCTTTAAGGGTATGTACAGATTATATCTATACTAATATAATAAAGAGGTAAAATTGTGTGTTAGTAGGTATGTTGGGGGTAAACTCTGGAACTACTGAACCGATTTCAAAAATTCTTTCACAAATAGGAAGCTACATTATCTGTGTCTAATATAGGCTATATTTTATTTTGAAACTGAAAAACAAATTTGAAAAGAAAAAATCTTATAAACAGAAGCGAAGCGAGGGCGGGTCGCTAGTTTATATTGTAGTCGGGTGATTTATATTAATAGTTATATTATATTACTAATTTATTATTAGATAGTCGATTCAATTATAAGGCATATATATACTCGTAGATGCAAGGACAATTTACAAACATAAAAACGTGACCAGGTACAGGATTGGATACATAATCCTTCGCAACCCTGTTTATAATTCTTATTTCTGATTGTCAATAGTTAGACAATGCATCTACGGATATGCTGAGCCACCTCGTTCGTGACACGGTTTTCCACCGCTGAAGGCATGGCTCGTATTTTAGGTGCGGATTTCCTGTGTCATTTTAGCTTGCTAAACTAAGAAAAGAAACTGAGAAGAAATCAGTACAGGTAAGCGGTCACGAAACCGTGAAAACATCCGGTGTTGTTAACTCTCATAGACTGTCATACAACACTGCTTGATATCTGGCCGCCAGTTTTCAAGGTTTTCCGTCTCGCCGTGGGAACGCGGTGTGTGTTAACGAGCTCCCATACAACAATGACGGCCGTAGGGTTTAAACTTTTCAAGACGGAAAACCGTATCGTTAACAAGCGACCTAACGATTGTCACCATTGACTGATGTCGGCAAGTATCGTAGTTGTCTACGGACGACAGTGAACAAAACATCTCGTTAGAAAAGCCTTAAAACGCCGCGCTGGACACTCTTTTTTCCTCGGGGCTGTTGATAGCGGCTTTATTATCCCTTAGTCGCCTTTTACGACACCCACGGGAAGCGATGGGGTGGTGCTCTAAAGCCCGTGGACACCACATTATCACGTGTAACAGCATTTCTACTGAATTCATGACGTTATGTTATCTTTGAAAACATTTAAATTATCAATGAGGAATTCCGATTAGAACTATATCTGTGTTACAGGCAATCTATGGTCGGTACTACTCCGACAGCAGAATTGGTATCAACTCAATCTCAGCAGAATTTAAACAAAACGATGAATTTAAACAAACAAAGAAACAACAAGACTCTGAATTAATTTGTACAACGATGAAGGTAATCATATTAAATCAAACTTATATTAATGTAATCAGAAAATATCAATGTAATAAATAATTGAAAAAATGACTTCAAAAATATTTTTTGTGGAAGTTTGACTTAGTAACTCTGTATTCACTAAACGATGCTACGAACGGCAATGTCCCAACACGACGCGCTGCTAATCGAACTGCTAATGTATTTGATACCTACACCTATGTAAGTCGGTGCAAATGAATGAGAGGTTAGTGTTGTATTTTAATTATATAAGGAACAAAAAACCCACCTGCGTCTAAATTGTCCGTTTATGAAGAGTTTATTTAAATGTCATCAGAAGTCTATATATAAAATATATAAATTCCAGTACCATCTGAATCAAATAGTCTTTTTTTCCAGTGCAAGTTTTGTGTCAATCAATATTGATATAAGTTATGATCAATTTCGCGAAGGAAGTCTTTCTCAATACTAATATAATATATATTTTTGGAATCGCCTTTTCAGGACGTTTAATTTGATACCCTACTTAAAGAGTTTCATAATCTTTATTTTTTGAAGCAAACAATATGCCGCCTAATATCCGCCAATTAAAATTTATAAGAAAAAAAACAAATATGTCAGTTATATTCGCGACATCAAGACGAATTTAACGACATGGTCACTTCGTTTAAGCTCTGCGAGAAAATAAATACACGGACAGCCATACATAACGGTGAAAAACATATCACTCTTCGTTGCCGCAGTCGGGTAAAAAATCTTGTATAAATCAGGGAGAAAGTTACAAGCAACTTATCTTATAGGAATAATCATGAAAATGACAGGAAATAGATCCACCCACGAGGCGGGTGTACGTCGATTTGACGATGACGTTCTTGGCAATTTAAAATTATTTACTTCGATTATTAAAAAAATAAGTAGCAATTGATATGAGGGGGAGAGTGCACGCTGCAATCCAACAGCCGCTGGACGCACTCGACTGACCACGTTGCCCCTCTCTCACAGAAAACTACCTTGAAATGTACTGCATTTCCCACTTTATCTTATTTCCCTAATCTACGTACGTGTTTTGGTAGTGAGTGAGATGTATCAGAACCCATTCCCATCTTATCCCTCCCCTTTTGAGAAAATGGTTTTCTCAATCCTTTTTCCAAATCCATTCCTATATCTCCAAAGGTAGGCAGCGCATCCGGGGGCGTGCCAACGTATTGTCATTTTGTTCTAATGTTGGCATGTATCACGGATGTCTATGGGCTACAGTATCCACTTACCATCAGGTGGACTGTATGCTCGTCTGCCGCCTTTGTCCATAAAAAAAAATCGATTGCTGTTCATTTAATAATCTTTAACTGAATGTTAAGAACAAATTAATAAAAAGCATTATTTTAGAAAATGGTAATTACTTTAACAAAAAATTCAAGACCATACTTCTCAATTTCCGTTAGTCAATTTAAACAGTGAACGGTCGAAACGTTTCCTCTAAATCTACTAAACTATGTCTTGTAATCCGTTTCGCTAGTTAAGGGTAGGGTCAGATAATTAATTCGCTTGTTTACAAACAAACCCGCAACTGGATAATATACTGCTGAAGGTATTATTTTGTTGACTGTACCCTGTTGTTACATTTTGAAGATTTTTTATATGTAAGTGGAGTTACAGGGATCATAGTTATAGAAATATATTAATGTTTCAATACTTATTTATCTTTATATTAATATAATAGTGTTTTAGGGAATTGACACTATAAAATAAACAATATGGAGTTTCTCTGTAACAAAAGAACCGTTTATTGTTTCTTTCACATATAATTATTTGCCATAATGGTGGGTTTAGCACAGTATTCTATAGTAAAAATCCTACCTGTAACAAAAGAAACGACATTAAAGTCTATTCTTCAAATGTCAATCCCTTTCGTTTCAGACAACAGACAAATTCACAATATTAAACTATCCAAATCAACAACGCCATCGTCATGCACCCATACATACATTACAGACCATCATAGATTACCCTACATCGATATACAAAATCGATAACCTTCTATATCGATGGATAGATTTTCTTTACATTAACGTAAATTATTATACTAAAACCTATCTTTTAATGATAATAATTGTTATGTGAGCAGGTTACTCACGATTTATTATTTATTTCTTATGGTCGATATTTCGGTTCAGTTACATGAACCGTGGTCACGGTAAGACTGCGGAGGCGGGTGAAGGTATTGTTGCTATTGACAAACAAATCGGTCTACCCTCCGTCGTGTTCATTTTTGATTCACCTACCCACACTGAACTTGTTTTTGTTAAGTTCCTTACACACTTTACTATTATTGCACGGGGTACTTCCCGTGCAATTTACTGACTGATTGGTCTGTCAACAGCAACAACACCTTCACCCGCCTCCGCAGTCTCGCCGTGACCACGGTTCATGTAACTGATTGTAACTGAACCGAAATATCGACCATAATAAATAAATAATAAATCATGGGTAACCCATTTACACAACAATTATTATGTTCAACCACGATAACAAAAGTTTAAAATTTTGTATCTATTAATTAATTTATAAGATTATCTACCGATGGATTATCCCTGTTATTGTGTTTTTCTTTTTCCAAAATGAATGGATGTTAACTCTCTAATATTTTTTTTTATTGCCACGTGGGCGGACTAGCAAGCGGTCCCACGTGATGGTAAGTGTTACCGCTGCCCATGGACACCTGCAACACCAGGGTGTGTGCGGGCGCGCCGCCGACCTTGCAAAATACTCGTAATTGATCTTTTTTATTGCATGACCAATAAAGAGTGTAAAGTTTCAGAAACTTAAAACTTCTTTGGTAGACGCACGAGTACGTTTATTCGTTCGAAATATATTAAACTCCATACATACCTCTGACCATCAGAAGTAACTTAATTGTAAAAAAATGTAAAAAAAAAAAACAATTACATAAATACTTTCAAACACAAAATTGAATATACAGAAAAAGACACATAGATAGGACGATATGTATATATATATATATATATATATATATATATATATATATTAATCAGATGTATATGGTTTCAAAATGGCACGCTGGCCAAGCGTGTTGGCGAGTCCACTCTTTGAGATTTGGTGATCGCCTAATTATAAAATAATGTTTGTATTTTTTTACCATTGTTTAACAGTATGCCTTTTCCTATTAGAATACTACACGATTCTGTTTGAAATGCGCCATTTTGCAATATCAATGACGATATAACACATGTACTTATAGGCCCCGACGTCTGTCTAGCACAACTTTTTAATTGGTACGGTCATGGGGGAACTCTTTCACTTCCTTCACAGCGTTCAGTAAAAAATTCGTTTGTAAACCCTGAAATTCAGTTACTGAAAACCTTTTGGGAGTTTGAGAGTGAACAAATTTATTTCAATAATTTTTATTTTTATGGACGAAGGCGGCAGACGAGCATACGGTCCACCTGATGGTAAGTGGATACTGTCGCCCATAGACAACAGTGATACATGCCAATATTATTCCAGAATGACAAACTTTGGCACGCCCCCGGATGCGCTGCCTACCTTTGTTGATGAAAGAATGGATTTGGAGAAAGGGTTGGAGACCTGGGAAGGGATAGGATGTCAATGGGCTCTGGCATATCTCACTCACTACCGAAACACGTACATACATTGGGGAATATGATAAAGTGGGAAATGCATTACATTTCAAGGTAGTATTCTGTGAGAGAGGGGTAACGTGGCCAGTCGAGTGCGCCCAGCGGCTGTTGGATTGCAGCGTGCACTCTCCTCACGAAATCTGTATTTTTGAAATGTTTTGGTAAAGTAATTGAAAACTATTTTTTTTTTTCTATTTAAAAATTATATGAAATGAAGCGTGTACTACGGGCAGGTAGTCAATTTCCGTCATTGGCATGAGGTCAGCTTTATCATAATATGAGCGGTCTAGTGAAGTGGTCGGTGTGCGACGATTTCATACAAATCTCTTTCCGTCCAGTCTTGGCTGACCCCATGACAATGACCTAAAGTCTTCCTGCTCGTGCGCGCGCTTTAGTAGATTACTTAATTTTAAAATAAGTTACAAAATAGTAATATTATTATAAGTATACAACAACATTGGATGTAATACAATGCGTGTCGTTAAATATACTGACTGAGCGATAAAGCTCTGACAATAAATAAAAAGCAAACTGCAAACTGATTTGTCAGAGGACATCTTGTAGGGTAACTTTTTCACTCACTAGTTTTTTAAAACGGGTCTCATCTGCTCGCAATTCTTGACGTGGACTACCTGCCTCTTCACTCAGCTCGTGGTACCATGGTTGGTGCATCGCAACCGAAACGACGAGTAAAATAAATACGGTAAACATATGCGTTAAGATCCGTTTAAATAGATAAATACTAAGTCGACCGACTTCTAATTATTAATTGTCACCTCTATACATTGCTATACATGTATCGGATGTGGCATGTACAGCGGATGTCCATAGTATTTCATTTACCACCAGGTAGATCCCTTTGAGTCTCTGCCACTATCTCAAAAAAAATTCTATATCGATTTTTAACAGCAATAAACCGCGGGTAAGTTATATATAAACCTATAGATATGTACGTGCAGTGTGTTAGAAATGCAGTACATATAATGTTGTAGGAACGTTTGCAGAACGCTTCGTGGGTGTAAAGGCGAAGTTTTTCCACACCGCAGCCGCGTCTCCTCGTATACGGATTGCAAGTTGCGGATATTGAAAATATTTTGCGGATAATCCGCGGATACTTGGTACGGGACAACATGCATGGTAAATTGATAGAAACAGTATCGCAACTGCTTTGTATTCTCGTAATAATTTTGATTTACGGGAAATGTTGAATGGCTTATCCAGCAAGACATGGAAGCTAGAGCAATGGTAACAAACGAATGTAATTGATATTGCAGAATAGACAAGACAAAGTGGCAGTGGTTACAACCGCTCGAGCAAACGAGTGTTCGAGAGCGAGTGTGGGTCAGTACCACCGCCAGATAGACGGAGGGGTGACTTAAAGAAGGCCATTAAGTCGAAGATAATGGCCCACTTTGGAAGAGGATTATGTCTAGCAGTGGACAGACACAGACTGATAGAGAAGAAAGACTAAGTAGGGTGCAGATGAGGTAGAAAGCTCTTCAGAAACACTAAAAACAAAGTTTCGGCCGATATTTCGTGCGATTCCTACCACGAAAACGTTAACTCTGATATATCGGACCGAACGAAATTCATTTGATATTTGATACTACTCCGCTCGCATGAGACAACGATTGAAACTATAGATTTTGACAAGAGATACGTCGGAATCAAACGTCAAATTTTACTATAACAACATCTTACCTTTTATATAATCAGAAATATACGATACATGGAGCTCCGACTGAAGGTAAGTCAGAGTAGCATTTCCTTAGTTCGAACTGCGAACAAAACTTCGGAGGCGTAAATTTAAAGTAGAACCTCACTATCGTAGGAAACCGGATATGTCGATAAACGACTTGAAAGAAACCGGTCGTGGCTGGATGAGAAAGCGGATGACCGTGCATGGTGACAGTCTTGAGAGAGACCTATATCTAACAGGAGACTAGGGGAGAGACACAGGCTGTATTGTATTGGCAGCACCTTTCCATGTTTTAGCCCCTTTCCGGCAATGGCTACTAAACAGTAAACGTGTAGGGTTCACACAATTCATTGGTATTCGTACAAAAAAAACTACTTACTACTTACTGGTTGCTCTATATACCGTGCGAGGCTCTCCTTGAGCGGAAAAATCTTTTGTGGAACCAGAAAGTGTCTCGTTTGAATTTTTTAAAGTTGCATCCGTTGGTACTCGAGCATTTTATTATACCGAACGTGAGGGAGATTCAAATTCTATTTTTATTATTGTCAACATCTATACGGTTTGATATTTATTGACGTGATTAAGGATGGGAATTCAATTATAAAACCTAAAAGAAAAAACTTGTGCCATCAGGGGACCCCCGTTAGGAACGAATATCCTCACGCATTTTTTTAAACTCCGAAAGTTATTCGAAATAAAATCTGTATGTGTATACCGAAATCTACCGAATACCGACGAACTGACACGATCGCGAGAATCGCGACCATACCGTGTCCGAGCGAAAGAAAGGCGAGAAAGAGAAAGACAAAGGCGTATGGAGGGGGTAAAAATCTTACGTGACGTTACATTTTCTCTCACACCTACTGCAAGCCGCGTAAAGGAACTTCGTTTCAAAAATATTTCTTAGTGGGAACTTGAGAAGGTCGAGGCTTCGTTTCATTACTAGTACAAGGTTGTGTATTATTAGATTTATAGTTTAATAGTGGTAGTTTATTAAACTTCATAGTTCATCATGGTTGTATGTGATGTTTGTATAATCAAATAAAAATTTAAGACTGCATTTCTCGTGTGCTTCTAAGTACATTTCAAGGTAGTCTTATGTGGGACTACCTTGACCTGGCCAGTCGAGTGCGCCTAGCGGCTGTGGGCATGCAGCGTGCACTAGCTTTCAAAAAAAAAAAAAAAACCCTGTTCCTAAATACAGAAACTGAGCAATTTTATAGACTCGACGGTTAAGTCATGTTTGTGTGCGTAGCTAATAAAAAATGGAACAAAATAACTGCAATACAATTCAATGCAATCAGCCATTTCAGTATCCATTGCTGGACGTGAGCCTCCAGCATTTATCTTGTGCACAAGGGGTGTATGGCCTGCAAACGCCACGCTGACCAAGCGGGTTGGCGAGTCCACTCTATCAGATGTGGTGTAGTTAAACAGCACTCGTGGCTGCAGCTTTGTTATATCTTAGTCTCCTCTCACGACCCTCACGCGAAGAGATGGGTTGATGCTGTTCTATAGCTGACCGACAACACACGGCACAACTACATAATACAAATTATATATAATTAGTTATGTATTATTACTTTCTCATGGACGGCCATCTTAACTCTATATGTCACCCATCTCAATCCTATAATTGATTCTCTCTAATCAAAAATCAATTGAATTCATAATGAATCCATTTTGAATTAATTCAGCCTCTGATATTAATTGAGAGGTGGCCAGTATGTGTCGTCTAAACGCCAATACTAATAACGTATGTGAGCTACCACAGATATAAGTACATTTAGAATGGCCATGAACAGGATTCAGGATCAATCAAATCAAATGCCAATTCAAATTCGGTTGAATGAGCCTAGCAGTGGCTGATGGATTGCAGCGTGCACTGTCGACAAAACGATAGAAATGAGATGGATCGGCTATATTTCAATTTCTTTATTCAGGTGCAACTATTTGTTCATGATAATCTACATTTATTGATTAAAAATGGAAATTCATTTTACAATATCATTAATACATTTTGCCATCTTCTTTCTACAAAAAAATAAAACATAAATAATGATAATAAAGACTTATTCTAATGATAGTTCTATTGGACACAATTTAAATGAACACGATAAGTACAAGTACATACCACTGACATTAGAAAGGCTCCGAACAAGCATTCTTTTAAGCGGAAGCTCCGGGCACACTAGCTTGCGTCTTCAGAAGTTTATTTGGATACTAGTTGTACCCGGCCACGCGTTACTGGGGCTGCCCAACAGATGGCGCTTACCCTGTTCTTACCTGTTTTTGGGTAAAAAGCATGTTTTTACCATGTAATAGGTATATAAAAACACCCACGTATTCGAATGCAGCATTGTGTCAAAATTTCAAAGCAATCGGTGAAGAACTTTCGGAGATTTAAGATATTGAACAAACGAACGTTTACGTTTTTATTTATATAGATGTGTGTATACCTATGTATTTATGTAGAGCGGTGATAATCTAGGGGTATCTATACTCGGCTCACATTCATGTGATCGTGCGTTTCAACCTTCGGCCGTACAAATATAACAAAAATGTGCAGCATGTGATCCACTAATCCACACAGGATTACGACCCAAAACCCCCCAGTGATTTACTAGGGGAGGCCTGTACCCTCCAGCCCACTGCAGGGCACAGGCCTCCCTGTGTCTTATTGATATAAGTCTGATGCCTATAATGTCCTAACGTTATTGGCTGATACAATTATATGTATGTATATTTTATTGTTCATATATGTATGTGTGT
Organism: Sesia bembeciformis; assembly: GCA_943735995.1. Lineage (NCBI taxonomy): Eukaryota > Metazoa > Arthropoda > Insecta > Lepidoptera > Sesiidae > Sesia > Sesia bembeciformis. The sequence continues at coordinate 704,812 of OX031038.1, forward strand.
ATGTGTGTGTATTTCATTGTTTATAAATGTTTGTATATGTAAATTTGTATATTACACTTACATGTATGATATGCATTGATTAGGTATATTTATGGATATGGATATGTTTATAATACTTCTCATCGCACCTTCCAATGTATCGTTCTGGTCAACCTAAAAATTAGCTGGTAGAAAATGCCGATTTTGTACGATAATGTGCAATAAAATTTTTTCAATGAATAAATATAAATACTTATTTCTTTAATGCGAAAAATCGAGTTAGTTTTCATCGTCTAAAGTTATGTTTCAATAGATTTATTTCATAACTATAGTACATATCACATGATCGAAAGAGAAAATTCACAAATGGTCACGAGTAGAACGGACGTTAGGCCAGTTCTATTTAATTTAACTCTATGTTGTCAATTATGCATGTGTGCTAATAACGTATGTGTGCCATCTGTCGTCAAGTGCCACTAATTATCACAATATTGGAGCCTACGGTTAGTGAATTATGCGATCGTCATGTTTATTGCGTCGTTTCATGTGGCAGAATGCTATAAAATCTATTGCAGAATGTGGTCGTAAAATTAGTCGTTTGAACCAAGATGTGCAGCTAGAATTAGTAAGAGAAGGAAATATTCTTTCTAAAAAGTACTTATACGTCTTATTTGTGTTGTGACTGGTCATTATTTACTGCTAAGAAAATAAAAGCTTCTCCAGCTTAATTTATTTCCATATTATCCTTTTAATATCCTTTGCTTACACTTCAATGAGCTTTTCATTGTTATACATGCATATATATGGACATTATGTTATACATATATTGACGGAAGTCGTCGTGTAGCTTCAGAATAGCATCACTTGATCATTTCCCGTGGGTAAAAGGCGACTAAGGGATAACAAAGCCGCTGCACAAGCCCTGAGGAGCTACACCGCCTCCACAAAAGTGGACTCGCCAACCCACAAGACATGCACCCATGCACAAGACAATAAGAAGGCACATGTCCAGACAAAAGGGCTGGTTACTCAACGGTATATAAATAAAAAACGCCACAGTCAATGACCCACACTAGGATGCGTCACACTAGGATCCTTGTGTCGTGGGTTCAGAGACACATAGAAAGACAATCACAAACACACACCCAGATGTATGTACGGGTACATACATTTGTCTCTTTTTTAGCAAATATATGTCCGACCGGGAATCGGACCTGGTACCTTTTGCACAGCAAGCAGGGTCAGTACTAACTGCGCCAATTGGTAGGCCAAACCTATATATATAAGAATAATAGAAAATATAGCTATCTTATATTTCCTGTATATTTTTTAAATATATATTTTTCAAATGGGCAATATCGCGTGGGCGTCCCTTCGACCAGGTGGAATGAAGACTTGAGGAAAGCCGCCGGTATAAGCTAGATGAGAATAACAGAAGACCGTGTGTGGCGACCATCCCAGGGAAAGGCTTATCGAGCAGTGGAGAGACGCAGGCTGATGACATGATATATCTTGGTCCACAATAATCATTAATAGAAAATCTCCAGTAGTATGTAGATACTTACCCAAATATTCAAGACATTTCAAAACTACCTTGAATTGTACTGCATTTCCTACTTTATCGTATTTTCCCAATGTACGTACGTGTTTCGGTAGTCAGCGAGATATGCCAGAGCCCATCCCCAGCCCATCTTATCCTATCCCTCTCCATTTTCCCAATCCTTTCTCCCAATCCATTACTTAATCCGGGGGCGTCCCAACGTGGATTGAGGTTGACATGTATCACGGATGTCTATGGACGACAGTACCTACTTACCATCGGATGGACTGTATGCTCGTATGCCCCCTTTTTACTATAAAAAGAAGTAATTTTAACTTTTTTCTAACTTTGCATTAGGTTGTAAGTAGACAAGTTTCATTGACTTTTACGAAAAATACCAATTTACTACAGAAACCAAAGCATAGAATAAGCTACAAACGCAATTCCAACATACACAATCTCATTTTGGAATCAAATTGAAAATGCAAGAGCAACAAAAACAGCATTGCACTGCACGTCGATCGATCGAGACGTAATAAGTGAAGATCGCGTTCTTTCCCTATATGCAATACTCATACAATATGCAATTTCTTATATGCACGGAAGCATTGTATGCAAATAACTGAATCAGTTTCATTTGTGTTATCAGATACTGATTCAATTATTTGCATACAATAAGTTATATTCTATACAATAAAGCTAATAAGTGGCTTAGTATTTATCCGTTTACCTTGTAAAATTGTACAAAATAGTATTATAGTTTACTGGCTTCAAAGATTCACCTACGAAGAGACGCAGGATTTCACCAAGATTACCAGATAAAAAGTATTAAGATACACGTAGACAAATTACATTAAAAATGATTACAGACAAATTACATTAGTATTGTATACACACATGAACACACTCTCTCTCACACACACACGCGTAACGTTCTTTTGTTTCTTCAGTTTTTTTCGTAATTTAATTATTGTTAGTGTGCTTATCGATATAATTCTGAATGTCTATTGTTCTTATTTTATACCTGAATGTCTATTGGCACTGGCTTTCAAGATACAGATTTTTATTTTTATTTGAGAGTCAGCGACTCACTCAAAATCTATTATGAGAGAAATAAGGATAAAATAAGAAGTGAAGAGAAATAAAGTAATTGTGGTTTCCCAACCGGCACCTCTTACAACTGACTAAATATTGAAACTGCATTTCTTTTAAGTTGTTGAATAAATAAAAAAATGCTTAACAATTTCAGCAACAGCTTTCAGATTAATTTTAAAACGTGTTCCACCGAAAGCATCAACTTCGCTGTAACATTATTATTTCTTCCTCAAAACGAAATCCCCAGGCAGCTGAGCGCCAACTGCAACGAGCAACTGATTTTGTTCGCGTCAAAAAACTTTCGAGGTGCCAACCTTCTTTGCTCTGACTTCATACACAAAGAGATTTCACAATTATTATGCATTTATTGCTATTGAAATTATTATTTTTATAGAAGAGATGGCAGACGAGCGCGCAGGCTACATAATGGTAAGTTTACACGTACAATACCAGGAAGCATGCGGTGGTGCTGCCGACGGCGTACAATCCTGTTCACAGTTCTCTTGAAGAGCCCCATGACGTTGCATAACGGAAAACAATCAGCTGGCAGTTCAATCCCCAATTTTCGGGTTCTCGGTATAAAGTGTCTTTTTGACTGCAATGGACACAGCAACTCTTTGTCAAGAAAGTCCGGATACCGCATAACGATAACGGGAAGTGCATCTAATTGAACAACTCTTCAGAATATTCCCCATTATATATGTGTTAGAAAATGCAGAGAGATGCAATATAACATTCCATATATGAAACTTGTAGGTGTAAGTTTTGTTCTAGCAAAAGGCCTTAATAAACTGAACACAGAATAAACAACATCAGCTTAGCACATTCATAAAACGTTCTAATTACGTCTCTGTATAAATATAATTCTGTGGTGCGGAATTAAAACGCCTTACTCTAGTTATGGCAGTAATTTATGGTGTCGTAAGTCCGTAGTCTGCGGTTTTACGGGAAATATGAACGCTCTTCGGGAAATTAAACCGTAAATATTAGAAATATATTATGTTTGGTGTGCGAATGTAATTTTATATTTTAGGTGATCAGTTGCATTATTTCACCCTCCGTCTCTTACCGTGACTGTTGTAAAAGGCGTCTAACAGAGCCGCTACCACAAACGCTGAGTAACTACACCACCTGTAAGAGAGTGGACTCGCCAACTCGCTGGGCCAGCGTGCCGTTTTAAAGCCACACACCCCTCATGACTTGTTAAAAGTGAATGCTAAAAGTGCTGAAAACAGTACAGCGTCAACTGATTTTAAACGTATGTATTTCATTCGACGTTGGTAGTTGGTCCACTCCGTCTTAAATGTTGAGTAAAATAGAACAGGTTTTAAGCGTTTAAAACACTATTACAGTGTACACAGTGGGACACAGTGTACGCAGAACGCGTACGGAATGTGACGTGGTCAGCAAGTTGTTGTAAAGCGTAGCTGTCCACACTATGCTCGCCAGTCGTCTCCCGCACGCTAACACGATGTGATCATTTCAAAAGGTTCTAGCAAAAGGAATATAAAAGGAAGAAGCAATACATTCTTGTGATTATTTAATAAGGTCGACTGGTAGAGAATGCCTTAAAGAATTAAGTCCGCCTCTGTAATTGTAATTTCACATACGGAATAAATAAATAAATTAGTACGGAGGACAACAGAAGTTAACACACCTTCTGAAGATACATCTTACACCACATTACACCGAAAATCATGATCCTACCTACACACTGAAATCTGAAATATTTAAGTTTATTTTTCTTGATTATATATATAATATTTGTATGTATATAATGTGTATATGTGTATAATATTTGAGGGGGAGAGTGCACGCTGTAATCCGCTGGACGCGGTCGACTGGCCACGTTACCCCTCTCTCACAGAAGACTACCTTGAAATATACTGCATTTCCCACTTTATCGTATTTTCCTAATGTACGTACATGTTTCGGTAGTGAGTGAGATGTATCAGAACCCATTCCCATCTTACCCCTCCCCGTTTTCTCAATCCTTTTTCCAAATCCATTCCTATATCTCCAAAGGTAGGCAGCGTATCCGGGGTTGTATGAACGTTTGTCATTTTGGACTAATGTTGGCATGTATCGCGGATGTCTATTGGCGACAGTATCTACTTACCATTAGGTGGACTGTATGCTCGTCTGCCGCCTTCGTACATTAAAAAAATATATATATAATACAGTACTTTTGAAAATTAATTACAATATATCATATCTACATGCATTTATTCATCATATCTTTATCTTCAGAGCACGGATATCCACTTATGTATCCACTTATTCGAATATCCACTTGGTGGACTATCTGCTCATCTGCCACCATTTTTTTCTGTAAAAAAAATATTAAAAATGCAATTCCAAAATGTCAAATCAACCTTGAAGTACTTTGAAATGAAATACAATGGAACAGAAATTAATCTACAATCTTTTACCTACCAATAAACTATGACGAATACCGCGGATATAAAAAAACATCCCTCAGACAAGTGTTTGTGGAAACGCGTTTGTGATCATCGCCATCGTTATAATAATGTTTATTCATAATTTATGGTGTCCCCTGTGATGAGTAATCGCGGAGCCACGAAAGCTGGGATATGAAGAGCTAATGGAAAGTACTATGTCCGTCCCATATCTAGAAGTGGATACAGTGAACTCTAAGGGCGGTAACACTAATAGTAACCAAGGTTAACGGTTACCATCTTACAATCGGGTTGTATGCTAAACTCTTCAAATTCGTTGGGGGCACACACATACACACAAACGCACATACTCACGCACAAACACACACAGAAACACAATGTTTGTTCCTTATTATTTCATTACAACCATTTTTACAAATTCATATTATTTATTTAATTAAGTAAATCGTTCAATTGCCTCTTCAACTGTTCAACTGTATCTTCATTATATTATTCTGTTTTTAATTAAGGTTTTAATTTTTACATTTTAATTAAGGTCTAAGGCTTTTATTTTCCAAAGTAAAATAAAAAATTCCTACCTACGTCTAATTTCGTTTTTCTCAATTAATCGAAGTCGCTGTTTTAAGGGCCCCACGCCAGACTTGCGGCGCCAACACTCATGAGATCACGCTGTTGACTCGATTCATTCATGTGGACTTGTCGTCAGATTTCAATTCATAAAGGTAGGTAGGCATATTTCTTATGCATATACAGTGTGTTGACCGGCTTTAGAATAGCAACACCCCATTTCTTCCAGTAAGTGTCGTAAAAGGGACGGAAATAACTAAGAGATAACTAAGAGATATATGGGAGATAACTAAGAGACAACTAAGAGAACTAAGAGATAAATAGAGATAACTAAGACATAACTAAAACATAACTAAGACATAACTAAGAGATAAGTAAAAGACAACTAATAGAATTAAGAGGTAACCAGAGATAACTGAGAGATAACTAAGTGACAACTAAGAGATAACTAAGAAATAACTAAGTGACAACTAAGAGATAACTAAGAAATAACCAAGAGATAACTAAGAAATAACCAAGAGATAACTGAAAATAACTACCACAAGCCATAAGGAACCACATTGCCTTTAAAAGTGTGGACCCGCTAATCCGGTTAGCCATCTTGTCGTTTTAAAGCCAAACATCGCTCGTGTACGAGACAATGTGCACGAGGCCCGTGTCCAGCAGTAGACGATAAAGGGGACAGGGTGTGTCAGATGTATCTTCGAAAATTGAAACCATGGATTCTGTTTACGACACCGACTTAATTGCCGACGTAAAAATTATATGCAATTTCTGTTTCAAAATATTTTAAATGTTTTTTTGAATTTAGGATGAATTTTCCATACATAATTGCTAAATACCAAACACAGATGCATACGGGCGCGAATGCACACATGGGAAGGTCTGAAAGCCAGGGCCTAGCACTTAAGGCTAACATCATGCATCAGTTGAGCACTTCATAATGCCACTAATTGTTTGTTTTTTGTTTGTTAATTAGGCATTAAGGCTGTGTTGTATTTCTTTTTTTCGAACTAAAGAGTGGCAAATGAAAGTATTATCTTTTCCACAGAAAAAGAAAAATAAGTGACGCTTATTCCTGTACTTCTGAATGGCATTATTAAATAAATAAATAATATGACCGTATTAATTACATACTCGTACATTAAAATTAAATCCCGTGAGTGGTCCCACGCCGCGTCGCGCCAGTGTCCAGTAAATATTCAGTGTCCGCACTGACTGAGGTATTGTTACGCAGTGCGACGACGCATTGCAAACATTCTCAACGATGCAGTAACGCGCACGATTCGGATACCTCGGACATGTGCGGAAAATTCTTGAAGATCTTATCCATTACCAAGGTTTTTGTTTAACGCACGGCCAACAATCAGGCTACCTTCGAATGTAGTTCTTATAACTGGCTCAATTAAAATGTTTTTGGCATAGGGCCTGTTGGCCAGAGTATGAACGGAATCTGCCCGTAGCATTGTTGAAATTGTGGCTAAAGTGGTCTTTATCTGAGATGAAATGTTGTTAAAGTATTTAGAAATAGAAGATTTGATAATTGGAACATTTTTTTGAAAAATAATCAATCGATACAGAACCCAAAAATAGTCATTTTTAGAATTTTTGACTGACTGTCTAAACATGCATCACGCAAAAGCCACTCAACAGAATGAAATAAAACTTGGCTCTGTTATAGCTTATGGTCTGTGTTATTATTTAGGGTACATTTTATCCCGATCCGTTTTAAAGTTAATGGGGGAAATGTAAAATATTAGTCGTTACATAAAAACCACTAAATGAATTTTATTGAATCTAACTACATTGACTTTCAACTAAGTTCACATCATAGGATAAGTTCAATTGGGAATCATTGTCGTGATACGCGCCTGATAAAATGTAACAGCAATATATCAGTACAAAGGGATATAAACATAACAGGCGTCGTTGAGGTTTTAATTTGGGATCATTAGAATTCAAACACAATGGCGAGAGGACCCCGATGAATTAAGCCACGACCCTATACAGCAGAATATAAAGATAAAATATATAAAAAATACAACTATAATGTTAGTGCCCTTATCCTAAACACCATTTCTACCCTACCAATATTAATACTCTGTTGTACGACGTGTGTCATCTCTGTCACTATCCCGTGAGCCTGGTATTAATCATATTAGAGTTACATATCAAACTTTGCCTTTCTTTTTTTTTTTGGAAAATTGTCATAGCCTTTTTTTATGGACGAAGGCGGCAGACGAGTATACAGTCCACCTGATGGTAAGTGGATACTGTCACTCATAGACACCCGCGATACATGCCAACATTAGTCCAAAATGTCAAACGTTGGCACGACGGTCAAACGGGTGGGAAAATGGGGAGGGATAGGATGGGAATGGGCTCTGGCACATCATACTCACTACCGAAACACGTACGTACATTAGGGAAATAAGATAAAATTGGAAACGCAGTACAATTCAAGATAGTGAGAGAGTTCTATGAGAGAGGGGCAACGTGGGCAGTCGAGCGCGCCTAGCAGATGTGAATACCGTGTTTTCCACCATCACCTGATTTTCTTTCCTATTCGTTAGCCGACTAGCTTACACAGGTTTATTAATAATAATTAACTAATTAACTAAACACACATCAAAGTCCAATAGTCCACGCGAACGAAGTCGCGGGCACAGCTAATACAACAATAAAATCCTTGCGGCAGACACTTCATTTCCGACACACCATAAGAAAGAAAATACGACAAGTAACCTGCGGATACAACTCCGTTCAGTTTATATTTTTATTTGTCCCGTCAGGCGCGCGGCGAGTTTCTAAATGTTTTCTTATCAGTTTATTATTTCCAGCGGTGAGGTCAGCGCGGAGCACTGGGCAACTAGTTTTAAACTTTAAAAATATGAATTGTATACTTGTAGTTTTTAACGAAAGAGTGCGGATACACAACACTGGGCAACTGGTAATGTATTTCAGAAACATGTTTTAATTTATATTTAGTAGTGTGAGATGAAAATTAAATTTTATGTCCTGGTTGGATGTAATACATTAGAACTTCGGTGAATTTATAATTACTTATTTTCTCTTATAATTTATAAAAAAAATTTTTTTTATATAAATTATAATACTTATAATTTATTAAATTTAAAAAAGGCGAGCTAAACACTAATCTTATAAAAGGCGAGCTTAATGTCTAGAGGCATTTTCTACCAGCCTGCCTTTGGGTTGAACAGAGCGCCACGCTGAAAGGCGCGATGAAATGTTTAAATACAACTATATACAACATATAAATACGCACTTATAAATAATACAATAATATAACTTAATTCATATAATCATATCTATGCATATAATAAAATCGTATCAGAGCTGTGTCACATGAATCACGTGAATCACACGAATCACATGAATCACACGAATCACATGAATCACATAAATCACATAAATCACTTGAATTATCTTTTAAAAAAGTGTTTGCAATATAAAGTATAATATAGACCCCAAAACAACAATTTTTGGAAATTTTGTCTGTCTGTTTTATACTAAAAAAAGTATAAGAAATATAAAAATAATTGAAAGGTAAACTTTTTCCATATATAAACAGAAATAATATTAATAATTTAATATTTCGCTGTAAAAACCCACGACACAGGGAATCCTAGTGTGGGCCATTGAGCGCGTTAAGCGTGGTCACAGGGTAGGATGCAAAAAATATAAAATTATTTAATATAAAATTAACTTTACTCTAATAATTATTACAATAAATTATAATCTATAACTATATCTACAGGATGGGTTGCTTCTGCTGATGTTAGGCATACAAAAAATTCAGATTGAAGCGGTGGCGGCGACTCGGCACGGCGATGACGTCAATCGGCACGTTTTGGTGCAGTGTCAGCGACTCGTTTTGCAATTGTGTGACCGAATGCGGCCGGTGCATACGCAGCGATCTTCCTATGTTAGGCATGCGTAACAAGCGTGGCGTTATTTATCTATATTATTTATTTATGTACCCAGTTTCATTTATTTTTGCTTTTAAGATTAATGCAATTTATTTTTCTAAAACTAAAAATTAGTCTAAACTTATTTGTAAAATAACTTAAAAGTAAATAAGTACGTTTCTAAGTTTTGTTACAAAGAAATATCTATCTATGTATTATTTATTGGTTGATATCTATCAAACCCCTCAATATACATGGGTGGACTCTGACGGTATAAAATGAACAATAATTTGTAAATTAAACGTCTATAAACATATACGAACCCTTAATCATGAAATCAAACATTTAAATCACACTTTCATTTATATTTTACATTCATACGTTTCAAGCTCTATTTTTCACTCAACAGTAAAATAATTAGTTCAAATTTTACATTGTAAATAAATAACACTCGTAAAATACAACCAGGAATTACCAAATTATACACGCACGGCTTTTATAGCCCGTGATTTAATATTAAAATCAGTGTCGTGCCACAATCCCCGATCTAATACAAAGTTCCTTTGTAATTGAGCCAAATTCTCTTTTAAGTCGGCACCTGAGTATATAAAGTGTACAGTGAACGACGTGCCATGCAAGCTTTAAATAGATCGATAGATAGATAAAACTATTTATTGCACACCAAAACAAAAGAAGACAGACATTGTAACAGATGAAATGCAGAAAAGGCGGTCAGCGATCTCTGCCAGACGAGCATTGGTTAGATAGGAAAAATATTTTAATCAGAGGTAGATGGTGTACAGTATACATAATCACATATAATACATACATATCAATATACATGTGCACTCTATATACAATATACATATGTATAATTATAAATATTGCTAAGTTTAATTGATGTGTGTTGTCGACCGACTACAGAATAGAATAGCTCCACTCCATCACTTCCCGCGGATGTTTAATTGACGACTAAGGGATAACAAAGACGCTACTATAAATCCTGAAGAACTGCACCACCTATAAAAGTGGACTCGCCAACATGCTGGGCCAGCGTGGCGTTTTAAATCTATACATCGCTCATACATAAGACAATGGAGGCAAATTTACTAAGTTAACTCTGATGTCTCTCTTTCACCCGTGGCCAGGTGAAGTCGTATAAATACTTATTTATATATTTATGTTGCACAAAGAGACAAAAGTCGGACTTAGAAGCATTATCTCCCAGTCAACTTTTATGGAGCGGTAGGTGCATTATAATAGGTAAGATTATGAAAACTATATATAGTTAATAGCGACGCATATTAATTTAATACCATAATATAAATAAACAAATATATAATATATATATATTATATATATATACCATACATACCATGTAAACATAATACGTTTACAAGACAGGAGAGGATCTCAGTTGTTTATATAAATATTCAGTTGTCTTCACCGTCAGCAGCCCTTTTATTATCCACCGATGGATACATGGACCTCATGGATATTGTCTTGTGCGTGAGGGATGTATGGCCTAGCGGGTTGGCGAGTCAATTCTTTTAGAGGTGGTGTACTTTTCAGGGTTTGTGATCTCAGCTTACTACTTGTCTTACTACATTCAGATCACTTCGGTTCATTCAGTTATTATAAGTTGCCTTATTATTACTTAAATATTTATATTATTATTAACAGTCGCCGTAATTAAAAGTCAACAATCCTAAGATTTATAAGTTGGATATTCGTTAATTAAATTATTGCCTTATGTACCAAGAAGATTTTCGACGACTGTTGACTATACTAGTATTCGCCTACGGTTTGCGCACGTTAACGTGGGTCTGCAATGCGATGCAATGCAACCAGCCTTTTCAGTCTCTACTCCTGGAGATGTGCCTTCGAATACAGATACTCTTGCGCATGAGGATAGCCTTAAGAGGGGAGCATCGTTGAAGCGAATTTCAAAAATAGGTATTTTTACAATTTGTTTCTGTCGCGGCAGCGAGCGATGCAGCTGCACAGTTGCACTCCAAGCTTATAATACCTACAAGTATTCGGGGAAATCGTATTTTTGTACTCCCCTGTTTCCTCCACCAAAAAGGAGCCATTTTTTTCTGACTTGCCGTAAAGAATAGTTTTTTAACACAATGCACACTGGCATAAAGAATAGTGTCGTTTAATTTGCACACTTTTCTTATTTTTTTACAGCGTTTTTATTTTTGGTGGGTTCTAGCTCCCATAAGAAACAACAATCAAAAAAATACAAACGCAGGAACACGCTCATGGTAGATATCTGTGACATACTAAAAAAAATATCTGATTGCCAGAATTCAGGGAGAAAACAGGGGATTACGTTTGTATGGACAAGAGGCTACTGTCGTCTCCTTTTAAAACGTCACGCTGGCCAAGCGGGTTGACGAATACACTCTTTTAGAGGTGGTGTAGTTACTCGGGGCTTGTGGTAGCGGCTTTGTTATTACTTAGTCGCACCACCGGGAACAACCACGGGAAAATTGAGGTGTTCTAGATCCAGCCGACATTACACGGTAGCCGATAAATACCGTAACCAGTCCTCTTATTATTGTCCACTGCTGGACATGGATCTTCGCATGCATAATGCCTGATGCACGAGGGATGAGTGGCCTTAAACATTTGGCAAGTCCACTCTTATTACCCGATCTCTTCAGGTACCTATTCTATTTCAAGTCATTATCCACCACGCGGATCTAGTGCCGATGCAAATGCTCCATTTTTTTTTTAAATCTTGAGCACGCGGATTTTTGCGATGTTTTCGTTCAGCGCAGAGCTAGAGATAATTTTAAAATCGATACTTAAGTAGAAACTCAGTGGTGCGGGTCGAAGATTTGAACTCACGACTTCACGAATGTAAGTCGAGAGTAGATACTTCACTATTTATGTTTATGTTAGTTTCATCGATATTCATATTCATCGATTGTTTATATGAAGCAACGAAAAGAAACTGTAATACCTACCTATCATTTTGAACGAATATGTGGCGGTCTCAAATTGAATCTCTTAAATTTCCTTTTATTTATCTATCGTCAAACGAGTCAGTATTAGTGTGAAATGTTTCCATTAATTTCATTTGTTGTCGGCTGTACATTAATTGGACGTAAATACACCTGTAGTGGGAGGAACGAGAAAACAAATGGTGCCTATTCTGAATGACGGCAAATTTGTTTTGTTTATAATATATAAGCATTCAAAACAGTATAAAAGCTATCTTGATGTACGGACGCGAGATCTGGACGCTGGCCAAGCGGGTTGGCGAGTCCAGTCTTTTAGAGGTGGTTTAGTTCCTCAGGGCTCGTGGTAGCCGCTTTGTTATCGTTTAGTCGCCTTTTACGACACTATCGGGAAGAGACGGGGTGGGCCTATCTATAGTCAGCTGACACGACACAGCTACATATAGATACATAGCTTTAAATAAATAATTATTATAATATTTATTGTTAGTGTTTTTTTTTACAAACATATTATAATTTTCCGCACTTTAAATTAGCAAATTTTTGGTATTTTTTTGAAAAGGCTTATAAAAAAAGGATTTGTATAATTTTCGTGTCAAAAGATATAAATGGAAATATTATAGATGAAATAAAATCTTCCAAATCCGATTCTGCTGACTTGGACACCTGGTAAGAATGGGAGAGGGTCGTGCAGTGAAACAAGCGTACGAGAGGCGAATCGCCTAAGGTACCGCCCGGAAAGAAGAAACCGCTAAAGACCCTTGAGAACTCCGTTCACCTGGATAGAAGGACTTCGTGCAAGACAGAAAGCTGTGGCGTCTTTTGATTGTAGAGACCACTTCAGGTTGTTGAGCCAGTAGCGTAAGTATATTTAAAACTTAAATTCGGAAACTACTAAACGGATTTTATAATACTTCTACATTTAGAAAAAAGATGAGTCTCTTGGTGTCGGAGGCCAAGTTCCACTTCGAGTCGTTGAGCCAACGGAGTAAGTAAGTTTACATTTAGGAAGATAAGCTAATACAAATAAACATAGGCTATGCTTTGGTGAAGCGATGACAGTCTAGGGATGTCTATTTTCAACGCCCATTCATGAAGTGTAATCTTCGACCCGTACCGCTGTGTTTCAGTACGATTTAATAATCTAATTATTGTAATTTAATTTAATACTTAATAATTCATTAGGTTCAATTTCCCGTCGGACATGCATCTTTTAAAGACCAATTTGTGTTCGTCTCTGGATGGTATGTTTTTATTTGTATGTGTTCCTGGATCCATGATACAGGGAATCCTAGTGTGGCGTTATTTACCTATATGTAAAAAAGTCAATGTGCTTTGGTTCTGTAGGAAATAGTAATATTTGTAAATAAGTAATTGCATTTTTTGGAAAAAGTCCAGTGTTCCGGCGCAAGTGAGTAGCGCCGACCAAAGTTTAGTAGCAACCAATTATGCTAATATTTCATTTCGATATGCAATGCATAAAATAAAGTCATCATAATTTTGTTAGAAGACTACTCCAAGCGAACTCTCAAAATTGTCACCATACCGACAAGACACCTAAACGAACCAAATTGTAATATTGGAAATAAAACGTACAAAAGGTTTATTTTCGGATTTCATTTCTAAAATTGGGACTCCATTATTTTCTACGCTGAGAAAGCTGCTATTTTGTGATTTCATTAAACAGAGAGTATGCTCTTGAAGCATCATATACTGGTACATTATATTTCGTTTTCGTACCAATTTCAACGCTATATTCTCCGTATATTCCTACATCCATTCCCGAGTTCAAAATTGTTGCTACTTGATATGCATAATGCTTCAATCTATTTGAGTTTCCACCTGACAGGTTCAGTACACGTTCAATAATCAAAACTTGTACCTGTACAAGGTTTTAGTCTAACTTGGGTGGTTTTAAAGTTGGTTATGTGGTTTATGTGTCGTTTGTTTATGTTGGGTGGTTTATGTGATTGGCCAGACCAGATAGGTTAGCTTAAGTAGTTTTTTTAAAAAAAAAGAAGGCGTCAGTCGAGCTTACGATTCACCTGATGGTAACTGTATACTGTCGTCCATAGACATCCACGATACATATCAACATCAGTCCAGAATGACAAACGTCGGTACGCCCCCGGATGCGCTGCCTACCTTTGCAGATTAAGGAATAAATTGGGAAAATGGGGAGGGAGAGGATGGGATGAGAATGGACTCTGGCATATCTCACTCACTACAGAAACACGTACGTACATTGGGGAAATACGATAAAGTAGGAAATGCAGTAGATTTAAAGGTAGTAAAAAATGTAAAATGTAAAAAATATTCAACAAAACTCCTAATGATATAAAAGATGCTCCATTAAAATAATTTAAAACAAATCTCTTACTCCATTTCTCTTACTCTACTAACGAATTCATGATGCACAAATAAGTATATGTAGATAAAATAAGTAAGTAAGTATACCGGAGGAGAGAGTTAAGTACGGGAACGTAAAAATATTCTATTGTGTGTGCGTTCTCCGGGAAATCCACATGAGCGAAGCCACGGTTGACCGCTAGTAAAGTATTAAAAAAAAACCATGAATAATCCGTTCACATAATAATTACTATGTTCAACAGCTAAAACGAAAGTTTAAAATCTTTGTCTATCACATGAAAATTCCAGATTACTAATACCCTTCTAATAGAATTATCCCCAGAATAAGGCTTTCCACCGGCCTCTTCCCACGGATATGTATTCAAATTGCGTATAATTATATTGCTGTCGTCGGCGAAACTCGAATTGTTCGTTTGCTCGACTAATTTACACACCGAGTATTAGCGCTTCCTTATTCCAGCTGGCAATTTAATTTATATAAATGTTATTTGAAATTAAACTGTCGTGTTTCTTGAAGGGTGTCATATTAATTATAGCAAATGTTTTGCTCTGTGGAGAGAGCTATGCTCGGAGTTTCTTTGCGGCGTAAGATCTGAAACGAAGAGATTCGCCAAATGACTAAGGTCACCGACATAGTTCACAGGATCAGCACGCTAAATGGCAGTGGACAGGTTATATTTGCCGCAGGACTGATAATTAATCGATGGGATCGAGAAGCGCACTGTGGGACGCCCTCCAACCAGGTGGACCGAGGTCTTAAAGAAATTCGCCCGTGGTGGTTGGATTAGAAGAGTAAAGGATCGTCTGTGGTGACAAAGGCAAGGGAGGGGCCTATAGACCGATGGTATGGTATGGTAATACTTTACAAGTAGTCTTCAAGTCTTGGCCGTATAATGTCGGCCGCCAATAAAATAGCAACACCCAGCGGCGGCTCTAGCCCATGTAGCGCCCGGGTGCAATCAATACCCTGGCGCCCTCTAGTAGACTCTTTGGAGGCGTCGCGAGCGGCGCTCGGCGCCCCCTAACACCCTGCGCCCCTGTGCGCCGCACACCCTGCACCATAAGTAAATACCATAAGTGCCCGTGCGCCCATTTCAAATGAACTTACACTCTATTGACTTAGAGATCATTTTGCTACCGGGCGGCAACGTGTCAAACGTACATACATACACTGTCTTTGGATTAGAGATTTTGCCGCGCGCGTGTTGTATTAAATAAAATTGTTATTTGTGTAGTGTAGTAATGCGGTATGACAAGCGCCGAAAGCGTAATAAAAGTAAAAAAAATATTATTGTTAATGACTATTTTTTTTTTGCTTGCGCATACATATTTGTCGTAAGTAACAAGTATATAAAACTGTGCAATGGCGTTAAGTTCAATGAAATATCCAAAAATTCAGCGCTCGACAGGCGCCCCCGGGCGCTTCGCGCCCGGGTGCACCGCACCCCTTGCTCCCCCTGGTAAAGACGGCCCTGGCAACACCAAATCTCTTACCGGGGTGTCACAATACGCAAATAAGCGATAACAAAGTGGCTACCAACAGCCCTTGGCAACTACACCCCCTATAAAAGAGTAAACTCGCCAACCCCCTTGGCCAGCGTGGAGTTTTAAGGTCTTACATTCTCTCATGAACAATACAACGTTCTTGAGGAGGCCGGTGTCAAACAGTCGATAATAAAATACCTCATCATGGCTACAGTGAGATAAGTTAGCGCGATATTTTTAAATATTATAGAAATTTTGTATACAATTTCATTTATATTGTTAAAAATTCTATTGTCATCAAAGATCACACATGAAAGGTCATCAATCATAACCACTCTTTATTGGAAAAACAAAAGTCGCTTCACACAAAGCCCGGAGCGTCACCAAACACGTTATCCAAATTAAAACACTCAATTATCATTTATATACATATATATAATACCTTTATATACACATAATAAAATCGTCAAAAACCGAGTCTGTACATTAACTATGAATCTGGAAAAAAATGTGTAGCGTGTGAATCCACCAATTCGTAATGGGCCCGCGTGGTGTATTGTATCCTGCAGTGGGTCATTCAAGGCTGATACAAGAATATACACTATGAATGATATAGAGCCCGACACAATATTTTTTTAATTTTTAATGACAATAGTTACAACTTTATAATTGTAATGAAACTTGGCATAGTTAGTTCTAGCTTATGTGCCGGGATAACAATTAGTGTACTTTTTATCCAGATCCATTTATCCGTAGAGTTCCCACGGGAATCATTACAATATGAGAGAGAGCTCATATTAAACCCACAATTTTTTATAACATTTAGTATAATGATAATTTTGGTCCTGGGTCAAAATACGGCATTCTTTTTATCTCAAACCCTTATAAGTTCCCGCGAGAATCCTTGTAAAGTGACTACACGTACTCTAAAGATTACACAAACGAAGTCACGGGCACTTCTAGTTAAGTTATATTCTCACGGCACATTTGCCAACAGAGATAAGACCCTCGCCAACACGGACATAAACTGTGTCAACACCGACATATTCAACACGAACTGTGGACATTTTGTCCGCCGTTGGCTTGTTGCCGATCGTGGTGTGAGATTTCGCGTAATGTGAATCGCTTTTATGTGAAATTACTGCCCACTAGAGTAACGATAGTGGCAGCCACAGATATAGAGGAATGCATAACAGAAGCTGTCCGTTGCTGTGTACGCAGGGATCTAAGCTCCTACTTTTCGCACTTTCAACTGTTTTTGTCCAATCGTCAACAGATGGCGCTGTCAAATTAAAGCTTTTTTTTATGGTAGCTACGAATGTTTATGGTAGTTCGGGGTGAAAGTCGAGGAAATAACATTTCCATGCTAAATGGTATGGAGGTTAAGTAATCCTAAATTCAACAAACAATGTTAAATGTGTTTATTTTCATTAGCATAATCATACAATTTTATACACGTGATGGGTGTATCCTTTTAAGTTTAAGAAATTCCTGTGTCAGGCGGCCCCACCCTTCTATAACAAGTTACATCTTTAAAGTATCTTCTGAACACGGTATTAGCTCTCGGTCTGACTAAAAAAAATATTTTTGTCCTCCAATATCTAAAAAAACCAGGGTGCTGTCGAAAACTCAGCTCGGACGCCACGTGCCGCATAAACAATCCGGGGAATCCCGGAAGGATAGCAACGCAACGCGTGTCCATAATCTATGATCTATGCTCACAATCTGTAACTGACATTAGTCACCGGATTGTAAGCCGACGATATAAGGGCAGTACGCACACCGGACGGTAACACCGCTAGTTACGATGTGGACGTATCCTTGCCCAACGGCGATAATGACTTTAGCTTGAATAATTGACATTTGAAATTTGGAACTCGTGAAATGAAACTCAATATATTTTTATTAATTAATATTAATTTTAAGTTAGTTTTAAGTTAGTTTTAAGTTATTTTGTAATATGATAGTTACTAGTAGAAATGAAATAAATAAAGTAGAAATAAAGAAATTGTTTCCATAAATAAAAAAATATAGGTATATTAAATTATTAGAATTTTTGAACTCGCAAAAATATTTTCTTACATATTATAATACATTATTTATATGTGTATTGTATAAAGACTTATCATGTGTATGTACCTACCTATACATAGGTCACACTGAAAATTTTCGGTACTGGCCACTTACATAAACAATATTTAAAAAGTAATTACAATATTTGAAAATGGAACTCTTTGGCTGTCATCTAACAGTTATTTGTTTTTTCATTGTGGCGTCATTTTAAAAATTACGTATCTGCATTACGATAAATTTAACTCGTGAAAATTTTCACTGTATGATTTTATACGATTTTAAGTATAATTTGATAGCTCGGCAGTGCCTCGCTGGGCTTGAAATTGCTTTTGGCGATGAAGCACCAAGCAAGACGACAATTTATAGCTGATTTGCAGAATTCAAGCGCGGTCGTGCCAATCTCAGTGACCAATTTCGCGAAGGTCGCCCGTCCACCACCATCAACAATAAAAACATTGATGCTGTGCGCCATATGATCGAAACAGACAGGCATGTGACCTACAATGATTTGGGCATCCTTAGGCATAGGCATGGGTCAGACACAATCAATCTTACACACACATTTGGCTATGTGAAAGCTGTGCTCACGGTGGATCCCACACAATTTGACAGAGGATCAAAAAAACGGAACGCGTCACTTGGTGAAATGCCATGCTTACCAGATTCAACGAAGGGGCGTCAAATTTGGTATGGAACATAGTAACAATTGACGAAATATGGACACAACTACGACCCCGAAACGAAGCAGCAATCGACCATTTGGGTCTTTCAAGATGAGCCGAACCCCACCAAAGTAACGCGTGTGCAAAGTGCTGCGAAGCAAATGATCGCTCCTTTTTTAAGAAATACTAGACACGTGGCTACTGTTGCTTTGGAGAATCTTGCATAATCTTACATAATCACATAAATTACATAATCTTGCACCATGACAATGCCAGCTCTCACACGGTCAAACAGACAAACGCCTTCTTGAAGGCGAAAAACGTAGAACTCATGAGTCGTCCTCCATACAGTCCCGACTTGGTACCTTGTGACTTCTTCTTGTTCTATTTTATAGTCGACCGTCACCACACGGTACACAATTAGTATATTTAGTGACAATCCACCAGACATGTTTAAAACCCAGTTAAAATTTACTAAGTTTTTTTTTTTTGCACATCCTGGTTATTCTCTGAATTCCTTGAGTAGTATCACAAACTCAAACTTGAACGCCCGGTTCAATGGTTACTAAATCGCCAGTAAACCGAACTAAACAGCGGGGAATTTCAACTATCAATAGAACAGTTTACGATCTGTGTACGGGATTGTTTGTTTGTTTGTTCGTAGCAAACGTGCGTCCGCTCGCCGCATGTCGGCCGGGATTATTGTGTGACTCGGAGATACATTCTGAGCAGAATGGGCAGGTATTATAAAAATATTTCTATATTATTATTTATCTTATTATTTCATTCTTATAATCAGTATTTAAATGATTAAATTAAAAAAATAATTTCTACTTCTGTATACGAATGTACTCAGATATCCAAAAAAACCTTTTATTTCATCACTCCACTGAATGTCACCGAACAAACTAAAATTCACCATTTAAGGTTTACACGGGAATGCAACCGTAGAGCGATGTATAACTGATACAGCGCCATCTGTTGGCCTTGATATTAACTTTACGCAATAAATTTACCGACATAGACAACTTCCATTACCTAATTGAGAAACTCAGTAGTACGGGCCGAGGATTTGAACTCACGATCACACGAATGTACGTGGAGTGAAAATACCCCTGGGCTACTGCCATTATGTACTATGTACGGATTTAGAGAAAAAAAATGTCACTAGCTCGACGGGGAAGGAAACATCGTGAGGAGTCATACCTGAGAAATAAAATAAAATCTGGAGTATGTGTATCTACCAACCTGCATTGGACCGCGTGGTGAATTATGGATAGAAACCTCCCAGTGATTCACTAGGCGAGGCCTGTGTCCAGCAGTGTCAAATAGTTAGTAAAATTACTTTTGAAACCAGATAAATAATTATTCTTGAGTAGAAGGTAGAAGGGTTTATTTGAACTCTAAGTAACCGTTTATTTCGACCAAATACTCGAAAAATTAATTCCAAAAAATCTTAGGTATACACGTCTACAAACGAAATATCAAGTATATAACTTTTTATCCTTGCTTTGTATAAATTTTATATTCTAAAAATCTGTCAACGCGTGACCACGGCTGGTGTAACCCGCGGCGAAACGTCGAGTAGGAATAAAAGGTAAACAAATACCTTTATTATACTCGTTCAGAGCCGATTTAGAATATAAAAATACAAATATCAAATACGAAGTATACTTGTTTCGTAGGATGGAGACTGGCGAAATAATTTTGCATTCATCGCGAAAAAAATATAATGTTGAAGATGAATGGGGGCGAAAGAAGAATATCGTGTCGTACAGTGAGTTATGTGCTCGTGCTGCGGGTTGGCAGGCGTTAGAAATAAGCAAAAAATGTAGATAAATTATTATATGCAACTCCTATGCGTGGAAAATTCTTGAAGTTGGGTTCTTTGATTTTGATTTTTATATGATCTGTCTATAAGATGAATGAGAAAAGGAATATAACAACATTTATCATTATAATCATAAAGACACCATGACTTTAGTGGCTCTAGCCGCGGATAGCTAACTGCTAACTGCGGCGGCTAGCGGCTAGCTTACACTGTATATTGGAATAGCGTTGGTAGCTTAATCAATACTTTACTTACTTATTTGCTACCAATGCAAACATCGAAAAAAGGCGGCAGACGAGCATAAAGTCCAACTTATGTTAAGTGGAAACTGTAGTCCATGGACATCCGCGATACATGCCAACTACAGTCCAGAATGAAAAACGTTGGCATGCCGCCGGATGCGCTGCCTACCTTTGCGGATTAAGGAATGGGTTGGGAGAAAGGGTTAATAAAATGGGGAGAAATAGAATAGGATGGTATGGGAATGAGCTATGACATATCTCACTCACTACCGAAACACGTACGTACATTGGGAAAATGCGATAAAGTAGGAAATGCAGTACATTTCAAGGTAGTATTCTGCGAGAGAGGTGTAACGTGGCCAGTCGAGTGCAGCCAGCTGCTGTTGGAATGCAGCGTGCACTTTCCCCGTACTGCATGCACTTAGAACCTAGAGCTTTCTTCTCGAAGGTCAGCCTGCAGGTAAAAATCGTGTAAGTATATTGGACATCAATTTCTCATGATGTATAATAAAATAATTGAACAAACATTAGTGTTTTTAAAGATTGAAATAAGTATTATGACATTACATTGTAGTTGATTATTGCATTTCAACAATTAGAATTGATTAAGTGCTGAGGTTGCAAATGTAACAGTTCCTCCTTTTAGGCTTATTAAATAATGTTCAGAGAAAGGAAGAAGGAAAATTACGGCATCGGCATGTACCTTATACGAAATGAATATGATTGTTACGTCAATCATATTCATATATTATATTGAATTATATTGAATATAATTATATTGAAGTAGGCAGACGAGCAAGCAGTATCACGTGAGATGGTAAATGTTACCCGCCGTCCATGGACACCTACAACACTAGGGGGTATGCGCGTGCGCCACCGACCTTGGAAATTCTATTCACAGAACCCCATATCGTAGTTTAATTGAAAGACACCTTGAGGCAGTTTGTTCCACAGCCTACGGGTTCGCCACTGGACCGTAGGACTTTTTGGACTGAACAGTACGCCACACCTGTGTATCGAGGAAATTCGGGTGGACCGCACTTCTGTGACGGGGAGTGCGGTTGTAGAAACCCGAGGTGGGAATTTTATTGACAATTCTTTGGAGCATTCTCCATTGTACAGGCGGTAGAACACACAGAGAGACGCAACGTCTCTCCGAATGCTGAGGGGTTCTAAACCGCCCGTGAGGGCAGGATCGTCGACTATTTGGGTGTGTCAATGTTTAGGCAATAATTGTCGGTCTGTTTGTTTGCCAACTACTATAAAAAAGTAATATCCGTTTCTCGGTATAAAATTCATCTCAAAACTTTCCCTATACTAGAAACGTAACGTAATCATGACTGGAGGCGCGAGATGACTTATAAGTCATAATACACCTTATGATTATGGCACGCCACATCTGGGGCAGGGCATGGGCCGTTTATATGATATTGAGTGAAATATACATGGGGATCATAAACGGCGATGGAGATATTCGTGAACGTGTCAGAGGTCAGGAAACCGAGATGTGTGAGAATAAAATTTACATAGGTAAGTTGAATAAAGAGAAATAAATAATAACCAGCGAAAATATCAAAGTGGCAGCAAATTTAATGTGTGGGTTAAGTATTGGTTCTCTGGTGACTACAAAGATATATAAGTCCCACGAATCGGGGTTCCGTCGACTTAATAATAGACCACAGACAATAGACTACAGTTTATTACGACACTAACGTAAACACAATATAAATATCACAATAATCAAAAGAAAAAAAACAATGTGGGCAATAAGAAAAACAAAAGAAAATCACAAACATTAAAAAATATACAAGAAATAACAAAAAAAAAAGAAAAAAATGACACGTTGCTATTTCATACGTGTGTGTGTGTTGCGATGCCGGAAATGGTCTCCAACTCAGCATATGCTGTGACTGAATGTCAGTCAGTCATAATGATATTCTTAGTAATTTAAAATTATTTATTTCTGTAATACAAAAATAAATTGTTTTGCTGTTGCTATTTTCTGATGCTGACTTAAATACATGCTGACAAACATTTGTCTTTGAATCAATGAATCTCGAACCGGGAATCGAACCTGAACTTTTTCATAGCAACAAGTAGCACTGTTATTATAATGATTATATTATCATTCATAAATTATATTTTTAATCGGTGATACATTCCTCGATATTATAATGTCATGTACTTTTTACATGGCCGCGTGGTTTCGGCAGACTAGAATAACACCACCATCTCTTCCTGTAGGTGTCGTGAAAGGCGACTAAAGGATAACGAAGCCGCTACCACAAGCCCAGAAGAACCTCTAAAAGAGCGGACTCGCCAATCCGCTTGGTCAGCGTGGCGTTTCAAGGTCATACATCCCTCATGCACAAGACAAACTCAAACGCTCAAACGCATGTGACGCATTCCCACAGCCACTGGGCGCACTCGATTGACCAGATTATCTTGAAATGTACTGCATTTCCCCAATTATCGATAATTGATCGTATCGTATTTCCCCAATGTCCGTACGTGTTTCGGTAGTGAGTGAGATATGCCAGAGCCCATTCCCATCCCATCCTCTCCCTCCCCATTTTCCCAATCCATTCTTTAATCTGCAAAGGTAGGCAGCGCATCCGGGGGCGTGCTAACATTTGTCATTCCGCACTGATGTTGGCATGTATCGCGGATGTCTATGGACGACAGTATCCACTTACCATCAGGTGGACTGTATGCTCGTCTGCAGCCTTTTTTTTTGACAATGACATTCTGTATGACGAGACTCATGTCCAGCAGTGGGCAATAAAAGGGCTTATTACAGTTAATTCAATTGTAGTTGTGTAAATGAAAAGAAATAAAAAACTTAGTTATTTATGTTTCATACCTTTAATTACTCAAAATTATTACTAGTTAATTACTAGTTGAAAAAAAAAACTCACCCAATTCACACGTAATAGGAGATTTAAATTAAAAATAGTAGGTTATAGGTAGAAGAAGTATTGATCAACGCGTTTTTTATATAAATTTCTTCCCAAATTCCACGACTCAAGAATTGTAGGTATAGCACACTCAGCATCGCATATTATGACATTTGTATATTTATTGAAACACAATTTAAATTAAAATTTCTACATAATAGTCGCGGCTTGGAAGATGTTTTAAATATAGCGGTTAATCTAGGTTAATATCAGTTTAGAAAAGCGTTACGATTGGAAACGAATTTGGGAAGCATAAACGTCTATTAACCGGTTCATCCGGTTAAAAGGTAAAAAATGCGTATTTTTTGTATTCAATTTCATAGCAGCTATTTTTTTATAATTGTTCAGTCTATATTTTAGAATTTTTATGTTTCAATGACACCTGTGTATATAAATATTGTCTTTTTATTACTACATATTTTAGCCCAGCGATTAAAAAAATAAGATGGCTGCCATTCAAAGCGGGAAGGGGATAGGAGTAGGTAGGAAGGTATTTGAATCAATAATAAGTGTATAACATTCCCTTAAAATATCTGTAATCTGTATTAGAATATTCTGTAATATTCTACTTAACCTATTTGAAACAATACTGCAGCCAAAATTCTGTCTAAATTAAGCCCCAGATAAAAATAGGTACACTAAAAACAAGGAAAGAAAGCTATTTAAAATAATAATGGCAGCATTAAGTCGCTGTTAACTAGAAAAGTGGTGATTGTCCTCGTTGAGCAAACTAAAGCTTTTAACGGAGCTTTTCAGGATGCTTCCACGAGTACGCTTAAAATTCATATTTCATCTGTTTCTCTTGAAAAGTTACGTCGTCCCTTTGAAACTATTATAAAAATATTGTTTTCAATCTCTCAACTATTCTTTATTTACGAAGTGTACATTTATCTTCTATCTTCTCTAATATATAAAAATTAATGTTTGTTTGTTTGTCCTGTATGCGTTCCTGTATGATTCATCCGATTGCGATGAAACTTTGGTGAGTTGTTGTGCGCACGCCCGCGAAGGTTTTTATATTATCGCATTAAATTGAAGACCACGCGAACGAAGTCGCGGGCAACAGCTAGTTTGTTATATAAATTAGGGAATGAGTTATTTTTTATTTAAAAAAGCTTAATTGTAGTCGTAGAAACTGTGAGCTTAATGCCTGGAAGCATTCTCTACCAGCTAATCTTAGGATTAAACGGCACGCACGTTGGGAGGTTTGATGAAACGTAAAAATACAACTTAAACAAGTGATGAGTAAATATATTACACAGGTACTTAAAACATAATTTGTTATATATATATATATTTAATATAATACCATAAACCGTAACGAGCCCTTTCAGTATCCACTGTTGGATATAAGCCTCCTCGCTCTCATAGCCTTATGCATGAGGGATGTTTAGCCTTAAAACTGCTCGCCTTGCCGAGCGGGTTGGCGAGGCCACTCTTTAAACGCTCCGTTAGAGGCGGTGTAGTTCCTCGTGGCTTGTGATAGCGGCTTTGTTATCCCTTAGTCTCCTTTTATTATTGTTTTTAAACAGCTTTTATCATTTTTTTGGAACGAAGTTCCTTTACACGGCTTGCGGTAGGTGTGATTCGAGAGAAAATGTAACGTCACGTTAGATTTTTACCCCCTCCATACGCCTTTCTCTTTCTCGCCTTTCTCTCGCTCGGACACGGTGTGGTCGCGATTCTCGCGATCGTGTCAGTTCGTCGGTATTCGGTAAATTTCGATATACATATACAGATTTTATTACGAATTACATTCAGAGTTTAAAAAAATGCAAGAGGATCTTCGTTCCTGACGGGAGTCCCCTGACCGCACACGTTTTTATTTCACTAAATATTCAAGTTTTTATTCTCATATGTCGATTTCTTGAGAAGTATAATGAAGTTAAAATGAAGTATAACCCCTTCACGTGATTTTTTTTTTATGGGCGAAGGCGGCAGACGAGCATACAGTCCACCTGATGGTAAGTGGATACTGTCGCCCATAGACATCCGCGATACATGCCAACATTAGTCTAAAATGACAAACGTGGGCAAGCTCCCGGATGCGCAGCCTACCTTTGGAGATATAGGAATGGATTGGGAGAAAGGGCTGGGAAAATGGGGAGGTATAGGATGGGAATGGGCTCTGGCACATCTCACTCACTCCCGAAATATGTACTCACATTGGGGAAATACGATAAAGTGGAAAATGCAGTACATTTCAAGGTAGTCTTCTGTGAGAGAGGGGTAACGTGGTCGGTCGAGCGCGCCAGGCGACTGTTGGATTCCAGCGTGCACTCTCCCCCTCAACAAAGAAGGCTTTATTCTTCTGTCTTGTGTCTTTTCGATTTAGTGATACTTCTCACATACTGTCATGTATCTACTCGTATACATGCAGTACATTATTCACCCACAGAAAACAAACGTTGCTTAAACAAATGCATCGAGATTAAAAGGTATGAAAATGTCAGCTGCAATCGTACTCACGTGATGCAATAACTATGCAAATGCAAAGCTTCTTCACACCACGAGGGTAGTTGTATTAACAAAGGCGAGGAAGGGGCATTTTGATCAAATTCTTTCTTTTCTAAAAACGTTAGGTAAATGTTGTTCGAGTTTGCATATTGAGTTTCCATTGTGTTGCCAGATAAATGAAACAGTGACATTGTAACACATGAAATGCACAAAAAGTGGTCTTATCGCTAATCTCTGTCAGACAACATTTGGGTAGAGAGGAAATAAATATTCTAATCGCTTGTGGATTGTGGTAATCACATTTAGGCAGATCACAGGTAGAGTAGTATAGCATTTTTATCCATTATCTATACATAGGGAATGGCCTGACTGAAACATGAAACATGAAATTTAGATAGATGGATAGATAGAATTTTTTATTTCATACACACAGGTCATCGCAACAACGTGACTATGTCTTATTCTTATTCTAAAAACAAGGCGATAAAACTGTGCGGTCCCATGTGTGTCGAAAGGGTATCCGTCTCAGCACAAGCTGTATACCGTACAAACAGCATACAGCGCTGATTTTCAGACGGAACCAAGACGCGTGACAGTAACGTGACAGTGACAGTAAGAAATTTGGACAGTAACTTCCTTTTATGACGTAAAGATGAATTAAAAAGGGAAATTCAACCCGCAAAGGGTTGATACGGCGTATCAAAATGTGTATGAAAAACAAATATTTAATGAGTCTATTAACATGACATTAACATATACATAATTTAGAATACTAATACACGTGTTTTTCCGTTTCTAATAGACCTCCCAAGGCACGATACCACACATGATCCTCGGCTCTCGCATCTAACCACCACCGACGAACTTCTTCAAGTAGTCGGTCCTCGTGCATCTCACACTTTCCGGTACGTGGCCTAAATTCGAGGACTCGTCTACCCCATCGGTTACGGTTATCGGCCTTGCGGCAAATATGGCCTGCCCATTGCCACTTCAGCATGCTCACCCTCTAACATCCTCCAATAGGATCTTACAATCTGATATCAAATCAATATCTAATCCTATCTGCAGAATATATTACAATTTCTATATTAATTAAAACCGTGAAACCGAAAAGCTGTACAAACATTCAAAATTTATTAATTAATAGACTACGCTTTAATTGTTCGCGGCACAATATTAACAGTTTACATTGAAATTGTCAAATTTGTGGTTAACTAGTTATTTCACTTGGATTCGTTTGAATAGAATGATTTATTCATTTTCTTTATTTGTCACAAACAATTTAGAAGTTAAGTCGTATAGATCGTATCGTAGATCCTTTGGAGAGGACTATATCCAGTGGAGACATCACATCTATTACAGACAGTGGAGACACACAGGCTGATAGATTTACTTAGATTTTTTTTATAGTAAGAAGGCTGAAGAGTATACAGTCCACTTGGTGGTAAGTAGATACTGTCGTCCGTAGACAACAAACTTTGGCACTCCCTAGTATGCGCTGCCTACCTTTGGAGATGTAGGAATGGATTTGGAGAAAGGGTTGGGAAAATGGAGATGGATAAGATAGGATGGAAATGGGCTTTGGCATATCTCACTCATTACCGAAACACGTACGTACATTACCACCGAATTTCAAGTCTTCTGTGAGAGATTAAGATAATAAAGTTATAAGATAACAAACATTAAGATAACAGATAACAAAGTTCACAACTATTAAGTATAAATAACACGTTTATATTTATAGTCGGATTTTTTATTCGAGTCAGGGTTATGACATGTAAAACTGTCAATAAAGTGTCATCTCCGTACAAATTTCACTCTGTTTGACAGTTCTACATGTCATATCCGTGACTCGAATAAAAAATCCAACTTTATATACAGATAATTTTTAAGTAATTTAAGAACTAATCTATACATATAATAAAATAGTAAAAGGTTAGGTATGTTTATGGAGTTAATTTAAAAAAAAAATGAGGGCTACAGAAGCTCCTTTTAGAAGCTACAATTTTTGTCTGTCTGTATGTCTGTTTGTTATCGCATCACGTAAAACTAGTCAACGGATTTTGATCGGGTTTTCACAAATGTATAGCTAAAAATGTCCAGAATAAAAACTGATATATGCGTCATCTTCATATGACACAGGGAAGTTGAATTATAGAGGCAAATAAAAAAATAACTTTTAATAGAATTACTTAAAAACTACTGGATCGATTTTAATCGGGTTTTCACTGTCGTGTAGTTTAGCGTTCAATCTAATAAAGGTACCTATATCTTATCGTTACATAATGAATCACGGTCGTGTATCGGTTAGCGAGAAAACCGCACGGTCCCGGGTTCTGTCCACGACTATAGAACCGCTTACCAAGTAAATGAGACGCCCTCGCCGCCGACGCGTAGTACATTTTTTTTTTTTATAGATAAGAGGTCCCACGTGATGGTAAGTGTAACTGGCTGTAACTCCGCGAGTCTATCACGAAACCTCGTATCTGCTGGTCGTGTACCGGTTCGAGAGGAACTGCGTGTTGTAGTGTCTCATTTAAAATAGTAATCCTGAAGCGCGTGCCTGCCCCAATGTACTTACGAAGAGGAAGAAAAACACCAGGTCCCACAACGACCGTGGAAGGAGCCTCCTACTGATGCACACCGTAGGCGGACTGTACCGTTTTACTGTTTGACTAGCTAGGGCACACTTTGCATTTCCTTATTATCTTACACTAGCGACCCGCCCTCACTTCGCTTCGTTTTATAAGTTTTTTTTTATTTCAATTTTTTTTTATTTCAAAATAAAATATAGCCTATATTAGACACGGATAATGTAGCTTCCTATTTGTGAAAGAATTTTTGAAATCGGTTAAGTAGTTCCAGAGATTACCCCAAGCATACCCACAAACAAACAAACAATTTTACCTCTTTATATATTTGTATAGATATAGATATCCTAAAAAATACAGTTCACCAATCGTGGCATCCTTTGAATGTATAATAATAACATATGTGTAATAATGTGTAATGTAAACACCATTTACGTAATATCGTACTTGATGCAAAAAAATATAATTTGAAATCACGATGTGCCTTATATATCGCAGTGTAATGTATATAACCATGTAGACTGACAAAATGCGGATTTGCATAATGCAATTTTGAACTCCAAAACTCGTGTACTACTAAACGAACCGCACAACGAACAAAAGGCATAAAAAGCGGAATTGCATTGTAAGGAATTCATTCAGAGACTACATAACTCGATATTCGCATTGTAAACGAAACATTGTTATCACTCGGTTCAAGAAAATGATAATAACCTTTTTAACAAGAAAACGCTACTTTAACGCTCAACTTTGAAAATGAACATCGCTATTTTTCTGTATATCCAAAATATTTACTACTCAATATCCTTTTTTTTTTATGTACGAAGGCAGCAGCCGAGCATACAGTCCACCTGATGATAAGTGGATACTGTCGCCCATAGACAGCCACGATACATGCCAAGATTAGTCCAAAATGACAAACGTTGGCATGCCCCGGAAGCGCTGTCTACCTTTGGAGATATAGGAATGGATTTGGAGAAAGAGTTGGGAAAATGGGGAGGGATAGGATGGGAACGGGCTCTGGCACATCTCACTCACTACCTTAACACGTACATACATTAGGGAAATAAGATAAAAGTGGAAAATGCAGTACATTTCAAGGTAGTCTTCTGTGAGAGAGGGGTAACGTGGCCAGTCGAGTACGCCCAGCGGCTGTTGGATTGCAACGTGCACTCTCCCCCTCAATAGCTATCCTACTAGCAGTGCCCGCGAATTGCGCCTAGACGTTAGGGTATGCGTGATTAGCATGATTCCCGCGAGAATTTTGTAATTGATCTGGATATAAAGTGCCCTAAATGCTAACCCGACACCTAAGTTATAACTGTGGCAAATTTCATCAAAATCCGTCTAGTGGTTTTTGTGTAATGCATTTCCAGACAGACAGACGTACAAAGATTCCTAAAATCGTTATATTGGGCTCTTTATCACGGGTACTTTAGCGTAACCTATA
Organism: Sesia bembeciformis; assembly: GCA_943735995.1. Taxonomy (NCBI): domain Eukaryota; kingdom Metazoa; phylum Arthropoda; class Insecta; order Lepidoptera; family Sesiidae; genus Sesia; species Sesia bembeciformis. Next base: position 735,432 of record OX031038.1, read on the forward strand.
TTACTGCAACAACTTAAAAAAAAAAGTACAGAGACGGATTTGTTACGATTTTATTGTATGTATAAATATTTTTCAATCCTATTTTTAAACTCTCAAAGTTAGTAGTCATATTTCGACATTCATGACTAATGTTGACATAATTAATATCACAGATGTCCATGGGCTTGAATACGCTTATCAACGGACTGAGGAATATAATAGATAACGCAGGCTGTCCGTCGCTGCGTGCCAGATGTTGGCGCAAAACTCCTACGTCGCCGCTCGTTGTTACAACTAATTGGGCTTATAATCAATTGTAAAAATTCGTCAAAAGTGGTGACCCGAGGAAGATGCTTTCGGTGAGTGCTTCCCCATCACTAAAATTTACTGGTATCCTAGTCGTGGGCAGGTTCACGAACATGCGTTGTCAATCTATGTCAACGTCTGCCACAATATCTCTAAAAAAAACTACCGATTTGCAGTTTATTCGTTCCCAATACCATATGTTTTTCTCCTAAAAATGATTTATGAATTTGTAAAACATTTTGCGAACCGCATAACATCACGTAGCGGTAACTAACAAGAGGGTTTCGTAATGTTGATACTCTGCGAGGGGACATCGCTAGACTTGTTGGTAACATCTTACGACACGGATTTTGACAGTTGACCTTTATGCTGTGTTCGCTAAATCGGGGTGCATTTTTGTCACATTATAATCTGAATTGGGAGAATATTATTGAAGTACGTAAGTAAGTAAGTACACACCAACTAATATAGTGAAAGTGATATATAAGTTGAAATAACTTATATCGTGTCACTAAAGCGACATCTTCCAAGCAACCTTTGGGTGGGGGGAGATCTATGCAAATACAATGCGATGTATTGGAAACGTAAAATAACCGAAATGGGATAAAAACTAAAAAAAATAAAACAAATGAAAATTTTAACCATTTCTCACTGAAGACTACGGTGAAGTGTACTGAATTTCTCACTTTGTCCTATTTCCGTGAAACGTACATGTTTCCCTAATATGCCATATATGCGAAAGCCCATTCTATCCATATCCCATTCCTCCCTGTTTTCCCAATCCTTTCTCCAAATCAATTTCTAAATCTCCAAGCGTAGGCAGCGCATTCGGGGCATGCCAATGTTTTTGGCAGTTATACTGAACTGATCGCGAATGTCTGTGGGCGACAGTATCCACTTACCAGCAGGTGGACTGTATACTCGTTTGTCGCAATTTAACTATAAAAAAAGAGAACGATTTGATTGATTTCGTTAGTCTAATGATTATTTTGATTTGAAAAATAAATGATTTGATTGAAATTTAAATTTAATTACAAAATTTGCAATAAAATACATTTAAAATATGAAAAAAAAGAGCCCACCTTTATTCAGTGACTTTGTTATACCAAGAGCCGACAAGTAACCGCGTCAGAACGGCATTTGCATCGCATTACAAACGCAAAGATACACAAGGCATCGCCCTCGGGACGCAATGCGTTTAAAATGTTTGCTTTGGACTCTGAGGGGTTCTGGACTTGGCTCGGGGGTATTTGTTTACATCTATTTGGTTTTTATTAGACATCAAATGGAAGTTTATAAATTTAAATTTGTGTTTTAGTTTTGCTTGCAATTCGTTAACTATGGCTCTTTATTTGTCACACAAGTAGAATCCACAAAGAAAGAAAATCACGAATTATTATTTTTCTTAATCCTCTTCATTTTCAAAGTTTAACTGTGCATCCGTAGCCTTGCCAACGTTTGTCATTTTTGACACGGATATCCATGGTTGATAGTATTCACTCACAATCAGGTGTACGCTCGTTTGCCACGTTATTTAAATAAAAAAAATAAAAACACAGATATAATTAACAGTAGCTATCAGCAAGTTGAATTGGCAATAACTGCATAACTGCAGCAGGACCGACAATCGATGGGGTAGACTGGTACTTAAATGGAGACCATGTACCGCGAAGCGTAGTGTGAGATATCTTCCGATCGGTACATCTGCTTCATTTTTAATTCAATTATCAAGTTCATTCAAGACCCTGGGGGTCTACTGTGAAAACACGAAAAACTATGTTTCGGCTGATACTGGTATTTTCCTACCACGAAAACATTGATTACGACATATCGGCCCCAACGAATTTTTGTAACTACTCAGATCGCGCGAGACAACGATCGAAATATTAATTTTGACAGCGACAGTTGGGGATCAAACGTCAAATTTCAGCTTTTAAATAATCGGAGATACCCGAAATATAGAGCTATGAACGAAAGAATGTCAGAGTAGGGTTATGGTACTACGTGCGTTGGAACTGTGCACGTGCGTGAAACATCGGGGGTGTAAAATGAAAAGTAGACCCCCAAATTCTGTTCATATTAAACTACTAATCACACTGTCTTCCAAAAGCGGATACCATTTGAATTACTACCTAATTCACAAAAGAATCAATAAGCTTCAGAGTTGTTTGGAAATTTTACAATAAGAATAGTGTTATATTTCTTTTTTTTATGGGCGAAGGCGGCAGACGAGCACACAGTCCACCTGATGGTAAGTAGATACTGTCGCCCATAGACATCCGCGATACATGCCAACATTAGTCCAAAATGACAAACGTTGGCACGACCCCGGATGCGCTGCCTACCTTTGGAGATATAGGAATGGATTTGGAGAAAGGTTTGAGAAATTGGGAAGGAATAGGATGCGCTCTTGCACATTTCACTCACTACCGAAACACGTACGTGCATTAGGGAAATAAGATAAAGTGGGAAATGCATTACATTTCAAGGTAGTGTTCAGTTCAGTTCATACAAGTCTACGGTAGGTACTCGTAATTATTTTCTGCCTACCAAAACACCTTCAGAACTCATTTATATGAGGAGAGTTTGAACGGTTCAGGTACGGTTCGGAAACTGTTTACATAACACTGATCACTTGATGATAACAATACACAAGTTATAAAATAACAGATTTTCTGGCCTGCACGCGTTCAAGAAACTCTGCCTGTGTAAATGTGCCTTTAGTCTTTGTTCAAATTTGTTGCACTTTCTCATGCCACGTCGCGACGGCGAGACTGTAATCAATAATCCACCAACACCATACCACACGTCTTATCCGGCTAATAAAACAAATAATTACCCCGTCTATCCTTGTTAATTACTTTATTTAGTAACCGGTGAATTTATGTCGGGTGCCGCAATCCATCTTCATTTGCCGAAACGCAACACGCAGCTCCGGATAACAAGGGAGCGGTAGAGAAATACGAATGTATGTATGATTAGTGTGTGGTGAATGAATGAGTGAATGAATGAACGAACCATTTATTTGCTTGATAACAACTGAGTAAAAACAATATTTTATTTCATTGAGGATATACAAATCATTGCATTTTAGACTAACTGTAAACAGCTCTTTTAGTATCCACTATTAGGCATGGAACTTCATGCACATTGGCTTGTACACAGGTAGGCAGCGCATGGGGGGGCGTGCCGACATTTGTCAATTTGGAATAATGTAGGCATGTATCGCGAATGTCAATGGGCGACAGTATCCACTTACCATCGGGTGGACTGTATGCTCGTCTGTCGCCTTCGTCGATATAAAAAAACCGAACTGAATAATTTATTGGGAATCTCAACTCTATTTATACACAAATTAATTATTATTATTAACCTAAAAGCCAATTAAGATATCTACATTTCAACCAATAGCAAGCGAGCATTAATGATTCATAATTTTGCTAGGGATCTGTAAATCACGTGATGTTTGTACGCCGCGTCCGTCACACGTGACGTCACGCGAGCTGTGTGAGCACATACGAGTAAATACACGTCGCTTGGCCAGCCCGTGCCACGCCGAGTGCATATTCGCATTACGTCACCTCTGTGTATACATGACGGAGACTGCTTGCTGTTCCTGCCCGCTGCAACCTCCAAGAAGTAAATCAGCTGGTCGTGTTTCCACGGAATGCGATCGATTTTAATTTCCTAACGTCATTCGTAGCTATGCAAATAGGTACACACAACAACGATTCTATTCAAAACTATGTATTCCCGGTTTGTTTGTGAGAGCGACAATAATGCTGGCAATACAAGTAGCTACAGAGCCATAAGTCAAAACAAAATGAGTCCACTATTTTAGAGTTGGTGTAGTTCCTCTAGACTGGTGGTTGCGCCTTTGTTCCCCTTCTACGACATCCATGGGAAGATATGGGGTAAGTCGGCCAGTTCTGTTCATAACTATGTATTCTCGGTTGGTTTGTGAGAGCGTCAACAATGCTGGCAATAAAAGTAGCTACAAAGCCGTAAGTCAAGACAAAATGAGTCCACTATTTTAGAGATGGTGTAGTTCCTCTGGGCTTGTGGTTGCGGCTTTGTTCCCCTTCTACGGAATCCATGGGAAGATATGGGGTAAGTCGGCCAGTAAGTCTAAGTACGTCTATATAACAAAATAAATACAAAATAAAATATTTATTAAATGCGAAATATAAATCAAAACAACAGATACAGCGTAAATTTTAAAAAATATTTATGTAATCTTTAACACAATTTAAAAGGGAAAAATCCTGCGCTTAAGTGGCAATTTTTCATAAAAACAAAGAGGGTGAAATAATCGAGTGGTGGGCAGTGAGTTAAAAGTTGAAACAGCCGGATTACGCACCGTTTGCGCTGGAAACTGCTTCGATGGAGAAATACGTTTTTTAACAAGCGAGAAATGGAACGTATCGGTGAAGGTTCTGTTGAATCGCCAATAACTTACGTAAATATTATCAATTGTCTTCAGGGACATTCCGGAGGAATCCACTTACGATATTTCTTTACAGTCAATAAATAATTAAAATACACTTTCCGGCCGAAAATAATACACATCGGTCTTCAAAAAGAGACTATATTTTGTAGAGCGTCGTCTCTATCGTGTGCGGTTACGATAGAGGCGACGCTTTACAAAACCGAAGGTAGCCGATCATACCATAGTCAATGTGTATTACTTTCGGCTGGGATGTGTACAATCTTAAGGTTGTGCCGATCTTCTAACGGAGGGTGTTGTTAAAGGCGACTCAGGAATAACCAAGCGGCCACCACAATAACTCAAGGAACTATATCTCAAGAGTGGACTCGCCAACCCGCTTGGCCAGCGTGGTTTTTTAAGGTCATACACTTTGACTTGTGCATGAGGGGGCCCATATCCAGTAGTGGATACTAAAATTTTCATAAGAAATTCTCAGTTTTTAAACCTGGATAGAATAATAGATCACGGGCTCCGTCAACGAACGACCCAGGTCTGCAGACGAAGTGTTAAATGTAATTCAATATATTGATGACATTGTTGGCTCACAGCGCATTGTCTGTTGGCAAGCGAAAGGACATAATTAATGTCGGTTCAGTATATCATTTCCGTGACCAGTTCTTCAATCACCTGCTGCTACATCATTGTCTTCATCATTGTCGTATGACCTTAAAACATCACGCTGACCAAACGCGTTGGCGAATCCATTGTGGTAGAGACTTTGTTATCCCTTAGTTATAACCTTTACCCACGGGACGAAATAGGGTGGTGCTATACAAAAGGGCCCCTTAGAAATTTAATGATATAATTTTATCCCTATTCCCCTTCTTTCCCAATATTGTACATTCTTCTTCACAAATGGATTATTTGTGAAGAATGTATAAAATCAACATCAATGTATAAAATTACTTACAACCCTTCCGCGACTGAACCCAAATAAAAACGCAAGAATGAAAAATGCGGCGGCCGCCGATTACCGCCTTCTGCCTGACTCCCTAACTTTTTTAATATAACTGAGTCAAATTAAAAATCAATGGACGTTATTATGCCAAAGATGTGCCCAGGTTGAATATTTTAATCCATAATCAAATAAAATAAATCTTGTATCTTTATTTTTGACCGACGTTGGACGCTGCACCTATCAATGTAACCTAAAAAATATAAGATAAATACACCCTATGGTAGCATAATTTCTCGACGCTCTTCTACCGTGAGCTTCATTTATTTATAACTTCTACACATAAAATATTTTCTGAAAAAATATGATTGCAATATAAAGCACGATAGATGCAGAGCCCAAAACCAACAAATTTTGTATGTATGTCTGGACGAGCTTAACGCAAAAACTACTTGATGGATTTTAATGACACTTATCACAGTTGTAGCTCATTTGCTGGTTTAACGTTTAGGGTACTTAGTATCCAGATCTATTCTAGAGCTCTAATTCTAAAGTTCACGCGAATGGAGTCGCGGGCACTGCTAGTATTAAATAAACACACTATGTGTAATTTTAATTATATTATGTAGTATTTCGTAAGGATTGTTCTTTTTCTCTTTTATGTACGAAGGCGGCAGACGAGCATACAGTCCACCTGATGGTAAGTGGATACTGTCGCCCATAGACATCCGCGATACATGCAAACATTAGTACAAAATGACAAACATTGGCACGCTCCCGGATGCGCTGCCTACCTTTGGAGATATAGGAATGGAGTTGGAGAAAGGGTTGATAAAATTGGGAGGGATTGGATGGGAATGGGCTCTGGCACATCTCACTCACTACCGAAACACGTACGTACATTAAGGAACTAAGATAATGTGGGAAATGCAGTAAGTACATTTCAAGGTAGTCTTCTGTGAGAGAGGGGTAACGTGACCAGTCGATCGCGCCCTGCGGTTGTTGAATTGCAGCGTGCACTCCCCCCCTTTAAAACTTGTAAGTGTAAGTGACATTGGATCAAAATAACTAAACAAATCTTGAAGGAGTCTTGAGATGGCATTTGCTGGTTAAGAATTGCTCTCCCTCACAATCTCAATCTCACTTCGACTCTTGAAATTTGAATATTTTTCAATTTAGCCACCAAATTTTAGGTGAAAAGTGTTATTAAACAGCCTCCCTCTGTTTAAGCTAATTATTTTAAATAAATATTTGCTAATTACTTGATTGAGTTGAGCGAGCGAGTCAACACGGAACTGTTTGTTTAGAGTATTTAGCCTCGGAGGGGAAACATTTTGACAATACCTCAGATGTTTTATAGGGCATGGTATATTCATGATTTACATGACATGATATGTTCGAGAATTTTGAACATTTTCTTGTGTATTGTGAACAAGAATTCATGAGAATTGGTCATAAAAATCGTATATAATTTATTTTCTGTTCAATTGCGGCGTGTTTGGAGATTTTTTTTATAATAAAGTACTGATAATATTTTAGTACAATATATTTATCTAAAACTAGCTACCCGCCCTCGCTTTGCTTCGATTTACAGGTTTTTTTTTTATATTAGACACGGATAATGTAGTTTCCTAATTATGAAAGGATTTTTGAAATCGGTTCAGTAGTTCCAGAGATTACCCCCAACATACCTACAAACACAATTTTACCTCTTTATTTTATTAGTATAGATAAACTCCAACGGCGTTTATCAATCGGAAAAGTAGAATTAGATATTTTTCGTAGATATGAAAATTTTCGTGAACCCTTTCCTACAACATTACGTTTAATAATATATTTTTTAAAGGAAAGTAGGTGGTTGAGCAAGCGATCCCACGTGATGGCAAGTGGTTACAGCCGCCCGTGGACAACTGCAACATCAGATGCGGGTATGCCGCCGATTGACTTTGGATTCTAATTGTTTTTTTTTACACACAGCATAAATCATATCACATATAGAGTTGAAAATAGTTTTGCGATTATATTATGATCACATCCTACACCAATTAGTCAATTAGGACGATGCTAATTAGAATGATAACCCTCCTACGCCCATGGTCTAATGAAACCTTTGGTTATGCGGATCGGATCACGGAAGGTCGCATACTGCCAATTAAAGCCATGAAAATAAGGGCAATTGACATTTAACAATAACTTTGGGACATAACAGTAGTATCCCAATTGACCTACCACCAAAAGGTCACCGCCAATCACTAATGGGTCGTCAAGTAGATTAGCGAACATTAAAAATTGACAAGACCGCAAAAGTTTTAATATCTCAATCCGCGGATAAATCACTTTTCCTGGAATTTCAGGGAATTTAGGGAACGACGGCATTAATCCAACTTGCAGAGTTCGCGATAGGTCAATTACGGAGACGTCGAATCGTGACTTCAAGGTTAAGTGTTGTTGAATAGAAATTTTCAAGTGCCCTATAAATATATCTGGGTCTAATCTATCTTCTCTATATATATGTATATATATAAAAATGGATGTTAGTATATAGACTTCGACACCGTTTGACCGATCACCATGAAAGTTGGCACATATATGTATTTTTTATGGAGGTTTTTATGCTATCCTCTGTGTTGTAACTCCCCACTAGATTTCGCTGCAGCACATCAAGTTCTATGGCAGGACAACGTCTCCGGGGTTTTGCTAGTAAGCTATATATATGTATAAACTATATTTTCATTAAATTCTGTTTAGTGGCTTTTGCGTGATGCACGTTCAGACAGACAGACGAAAATTCTAAAAACTGCTGTTTTGGGTTCAGTATCGTTCGTAGAGTACCTGCAACGATTTTCTTTTTTCTTATATGTATAGATTTCACACACATATAATGTGTAAAATTTCGGTATAATTTATTAAGGAGCGATCACTGAAATTTGTCCACAAATTGCGTTACATCCCATATAATACATGGAATATGACTGGATTGAGGCCACAAACCTCTCATTCACAAAACATTGTGCATGGGGAAGCCCGTGTCGAACATTAGATGTTAAAAGGGCTGGTAACAGTTACCCTACGATCTAAAACCAGGGGGTTCCACACCATAATCCCACAGGCCCAGATTTTTGAATACTAAACATGACCTAGATTTATTTTATAAATTTCAATCACGAAGGTCTCCTCGAGATGTTTTCTTAAAATCCGTACTTAAGTAGAATAGTTTGGGCCGGGATTTGAACTCACGATGTTACAAATTTCAGTTCAAAACAAATCATCGTCTTAATATTGAAACGGATAAATCATTATATCCTACAGTATGTCACATAAAGGCGTCAAAGCCTACCCCCCGGCGTGTATAACGCAATCTCGCCCCATGTCGTGGTCATCCATAGACGCGTCACATAAAATGTATCCATGAATAACAAATCACATTTACACCCTTGTTCCACCCTTATAGTTGTGAATATATTACACAAATAGATGCCTCCTAAATTTTTATATAACTATGTAATGTTTTGAAAGTTCAATATGTCCATTGGTTCTATGTATAAGGGCGCCCCTATTGCTGGCAGGGACATAGTGATATATTTGAATTCTGACTACATTCTGAATTCTGACTGTAAAATGTTGATATTTATCAAAATTAGTCGCGAAAAATCAGAATTAGTCAGTTCAACATTTAAAGGTGTATTATTGCAAATACATTCAATTTTTTTTTATGATTAGGTTTGCTAACAAAGAAGTTATGTCACCAACATAGCTCACAGAATTAGCAAGCTGAAGTGGCATTGAACGGGTCGTTTCTGTCGTAGGACCGACAACCGATAGACGACAAATCGAACGGAGACCACGTAGGCATTTAGTATGTACAATGTTGAAATTGCGACATGAACAATGTTATTCAAAATTATAAAAAAAATATATTTTCAAGTATAAATTTATTTTACGTTAAATAAATATTTTTTTTTAATTTGCATTGTATTGTCGGCCGGCTTTAGAAATTAATACGACCACATCTCTGGTGTGTGTCGCAAAACGCGACCAAAGGATAGTAAAGCCGCTAACACAAGCCCGGAGGAACCACACCCCCTCTAAAACAGCCATACACCTTTCATGCATAAAACAATATCCGGGTATAAGTTACGATTATGGTATAAGTTTAATGCCAAAAATTCGGATAAACCATTTTATTTTTTCTACTCATTAACTCACATAAAATCATCGTACAGAATAGAACAAACATAATATTACAATGTATAAACCTTATAACACTAAATCTTCCAAACTCTACCTTTGAATAAGCCAACTTTATCATGACTTTTACCCATGACGGAATAAGAGTCACAATCCCTTGTACTGTCAGTAATAGTGTAATATACCCATGTGCACTTTAAACAGCTAGTATTAAGAGCTAAAGTCGAATGGTTTAACTTTTTGAAGTGTTAGGTTAAGAGCAGTTCGAATTCGAGTCAGGTCCGAATCGTAAAAGAGGATACGGTTCCGTATAGATGTAAAATATTATGAGTCTGGATACTATTTAAGTGTTACGATTCACATACTAAATGTCTGCTAAGGTGGAAGTAAACCTTTTGATATGTATGATCATTTACAATCTTTGTTTTTATGGAGAGAACGCGATAGACGAGCATACAGTCCACCTGGTGGTAAGTGGATACTGTTACCCATGGACATCCACTGATGGCGCGGCTACCAATGACATCCGAAGGATGCCAAGATCGGTTGACTGCATTATAGGTGTGTAAGTTATAATATTAAGGAAATGCAACGTGTGCGTCTGAACTAAGTAAAGGTGAATCGGTACCCTGTCCACCTTCGGTGTGCACCAACAGGATTCACTTTTCACGGTCGTTGTGGGGCCTGGTACTCCTCTTCCTCTTCGTACAAGAGGAGAGCCACAACACCACGCGGTTTTCTCTCAGACCGGTACACGACCAGCAGTTACGAGATTTCATCGTTGAAAAAAATTTAGAAAAGTTATAGAGCTTCACCAGCCCCATCCAACGACATTGTATGTATATGTTACTGACAAACAAATTAGAATGTTAGCCAAAACTAGGTCTAATGGAATGAACCAGACCAAACATATTAAAATCAGTGCCGATATCACAGCACATCAAGATGTGCCCAGGCAAACAGCGAATGCGCTTGAATTGTTTCTGGGAGGAAAGGATTTTTCCATCGTTTAAAAAAACAACTACGAAGTCTGAGGCGAGCACGAAGCGTAGCGAAGCGATCGCCTCAGATGTCAGATGTGCCTATGTCATGATTTTTTAAATACATTAAATTGTAAAACTGGTAGAATCGATTCTCTCTCGATACTAAACAATCTATTTCAGGATTTGGATTATTTCAATGAAATGTTGGATATTTAGTAGCTAAATAATAAGTTCTGCTTATCCGTTTATAATTATAAGATTAATTATAATCTTATTATTAATCACAATGTCTATCGCTGTACCTTCACAATTTAAAAAATAAAATAAAAAAATAAAACATTATTTAAATCGACCAGCCACCCTATAAAATGCATAAGGCCACCCCCCCTCCCTACACGTCTTAAGTCTGCGCCGGTATCTCGCAGTTGTTTGCACAGAGTCGGTAGAAGCTCCTTATATCGAAGGCGATATAAATTCTGTTTAGCCAAGTGACTCGAGCTCGCTTTCAAATGATAATTCTTATAGTATGTTTAGATGTCATTTTATTATGGTAATTTAGATTTCCAATTATAAATTTGTATGTATGTAAAGTAGATAGGCTTGGGGTATCTATACTCGACTCAGATTCGTGTGATCGTGAGTTCAAATCCTCGGCCCGTACCACTGAGTTACTCCTTGAGTACGAAATTTTAAATAATATCACTTACTAGGCGGTGAGAAAAAACCTTAGAAATAAAATAAAAAAATGGGAGCGACACTTTATCGTGCGAGAGAGGCACGAGGACTTATTCAAGCTACAAATATCAAATTATGATTACCAAAAATAGACACAAACCTCCTTTCATTTTATCGCTAACAATAAGACAAGTGCCTAAATATTTCATAGCTCAGGAACAAAGTTCACGTTATTTCCAACTACCCACGTATTCCGTAGGCGTTCCCTAACGTTTTTACACCTGTGGCAAAGGCCGCGTGCATAATTTATTATTCTTATTATTATTAATGACGACTGTCGTCAGCTAAATAAAAATAACCGGTTTCATTTGTTGCAAGATTTTTTTATATAAATACAGTGACAAACGAGCAGATAATGCCTCTGGTGGTAAGTATGTACTGTCATCCATGGACATAATCAATATATACTAACCATAGACACTAATTAATGAGTAAATGAAAATTCTTCATTGCATACCTGTTTCAACTTAAATACGAATTATGTTAATTATACAGAAGCTAGTGAAATCACTTAGAAGATGTAGGCTATGCAAGAAGGTAATACACAATAATACTAATTGAACAATAATACGGTATATTAATAATGTAATATTAAATATATATATACCTTTAAGATAATAGTACCTACAATAATACCCTACAACCTACACAATGACAAGCCGCGTTTTTTTTAATAGAAAGAAGGCGGCATACAATCCACCTGATGGTAAGTGGATACTGTCGTCCATAGAACCACGATATATGCCAAAAACAGTCCAGAATGACAAACGTTGGCACGCCCCGTATGCGCTGCTTACCTTTGCAGATTAAGGAATGGATTGGAAAAATGGGCAGGGATAGGATGGGATGGGAATAGGCTATGGCATATCTCACTCACTATCGAAACACGTATGTACATTGGGGAAATATGATAGAGTAGGAAATGCAGTACATTTCAAGGTAGTCTTCTGGGAGAGAGGGGTAACATGGCCAGCCGAGTACGCCCAGCGGCTCTGAGAATGCACCATGCACTCTCCTCCTGCATACACGTTACATAATATAGAATACACACAAGTCGGTAACTGTGGTAACATCCGTTAGGAAGCAATCATTGGATTGAATTTCACAAACGACGGTAAAAATCTGAAGTTGCCATCAGATTGAACATTATGAAAGCGTTTACATTTAAATTACTAATTTTTTACTCAGTATTAAATTTACTGTATCACTATTGCCACTTTTTCGTTATTCAAAAGAATTATTGCAATGTTTCCTCGTTATCAAGATTTCATGACATAAGGCTGTATTACAAATTTATGACTAGCCAAGGGCATACGAGGGGTGACAGAGAAACTTATGCACACAGAGAAATTTGTTTGCAAATGTTAGCTTGCTGGACCGACGCGATATAGTTCAGAAACAATTTTTATACGATGGGTTTTCCTTACGAGCAGTTTTCAATTCTGTAACTTTAGTATTAGAGTATATTTAAAGGACAACTACAGGCACCAGTCAGACGTTGTCATTTTTCGTCCGTTTCATAAAAAAAAGTATGGTGTCGGTATATATTAAGGTGGCGCGTGGTGACGGTCGGCTTCGAAATAGAACCACCCCATTTCTTCCAGTGGGTGTCGTAAAAGGTTACTGAAGAACACAGCGGCCTGAAAGACTTGCTGGTTACGATTTATAAAAAAAATGCTTATACAATTCAACTTATTCCGTTATGAAATTTGTGCATCTTTAGAACAAAGCCAGGAATATTAAAAAAAAGAAAAGCTGATACATGTTTTCAACCATGTAAAACACAAGTAAGATATCTACGAAGCTTCTACGAAATGCCTACGAAATTCCGTAGCACATGTCTACGTGGGCTACGAAGCCTACGAGACATTAGGAAATATTTTCGCTGATTCAATTTGTTCTCACGTTGAGTTAATACTTGACGTTCGTACGTGTTTCAGTAGTGAGTGAGATGTGCCAGAGCCCATTCCCATCCTATCCCTCTCCATTTTCCCAACCCTTTCTCCAAATCCATTCCTATATCTCCAAAGTACGTACCTACGTAGCGTATCCGGAGGCGTGCCAACGTTTGTCATTTTGGATCCACTTACCATCAGGTGGACTGTATGCTAGTCTGCAGCCTTCGTCCATAGAAAAAAAAAACATCCCGGCCGTAAGTAATACACATCGACTATGATCGGCTAGATCGGTTTTGTAGAGCGTCGTCTCTGTTGTAACGGCACACGACAGAGACGACGCTCTAGAAAACCAAAGCTCTTTCTAAAGGCCGATGTGTATTACTTTCAGCCGGGAAGTGTAATTATCTACTAACATAGTTTGTAAGACTTATATACTAACAAAATATGGACTGTGTCTGGTATAAATGAATTAAATTAAACTGAATAGTTTTCATTGTCACCTTTTTGAACATAACCTTATACACAATAAGGTTGATACTTTAATTGTTAAATAATACGAAAATTGCCTAACTCCTAAGATTAAGTGTAGGTACATCGTTAAATAATATCCATCTAAGACCCAGACTTTGTCTCGTGGCGGGGGGAGGGGGTAACATCAGAGAGACATGAAGTATATCAGTATCGCACGAACTGCCGGCGAGAGCGAACATCCGCTCGCACCACGCATGCTTATCCGGGCTAGGATTAATACAGATATATTAATTGCTTATCTATATTTACAGCAAAATTCTACTATCAGACCTTATCAGAAGATATTCTGTTCATTATGTGCTTGTATGGTAATTCAGATATCTGTTTGATTCACTGTTATATGTGAATATGTTAATAATTCAGAAATATAAGATTACTCAATTTATTGTAACAAAACCGATATTAAACCAATTCGTAGCTACGTAACAAAACAAAGATATATTTGTTCAAATGGAGTGGGCCCGGTTAGTTGAGCGGCCACTTAGATATTTATAAGATTTCTCGTTGCCGAGCCGATTTAAATATTTTATTTCATCGCGTGGTTGAGAGGAGACATGTGTGGGCATGTCGAGTGCTCGGAGCTAGTACACACACACGGGTAGTATTAGATGTTTATTGTTTTACTGTTTCATGTAGGCAATCTCATTACTCTTAAAACTGTTTGTATATGCTTACTGTTTGTATATGCCGCCTGAATAACTTCCGATAGGGTAGACGAGTCTTTAAATTTATTTTTATTATATAGAAATACAGTCCAGCTGGTGGTAAGTGGATACTGCCACCCCTGTTTTTTTTATAGAATAGGTGGCAGACGATCGGGCCGACTACATGATGGTAAGTGGTCACCGCCGACCTTGGACACCTGCAACACCAGAGGTTGTCGACAGTTCAGAATCCAGTTCACAGCTCTCTCGAAGAGCCCCATATCGTAGTGTAACCATCGTGTTTCGCTGTATAAAGTGTATTTTTGACCGCACTGTACACAGCGACTATGTCAAGGATGTTTGGATGAATCGCACGATGATGCGGTGCGATGGTAAACTCGAAGCTGGCATCAAATTGAATATATTGGACATCAATGATGTTCAATCAATTGAACATCAAAATGGACATCCGCGGTACATGCCAGTACATAGACATATCATTCCAGAATGGCAAACGTTGGCACGCAATCGGATGCGCTCCCTACATTTGGAGATTTATGAATGGATTTGACCAATCAGACTGCACCTTAAGCGAACAAGACGACAGTTTTCTAGATAATTTTCCAAAACAATATTACCATTTTCTTCCAAAAGAATGGAGACCGTAACTTTAAGCCTTCAGCTAACTTAAGCACAATACCCCGCCTAAGTAAACGCAAAGTATGCCTTATAAAGCGAGATAAGACTTATATCTTGAAGTTTAAGCTATCAGTCCTTTGTGTGGGTGTCGAGAGGATTTGTGTACGAGAAGGCCCTCGACGGCGAGTTGTGAAGAACAAATTAAGGTGTGTTATAAGTGAGAAGACACAAGCGGATGCAGTTTTCAATATACCCTTCATCCTCCATAGTCCCATTGGGCTATCAAGCTATATGACCTTTCACCTTCAATTGTCTTCTTTTATATTATTATGCCCTGTTTGGATCAAATCGCACTTGACTGATCAATACCGTATCGGCCAATTCGAAATTGACGAAACTAGTGGAACAGCCCCATGAGATTTTTCCCTTATGCTGGGGTGCTTCGAGAGATCTCTTTAAAGGACTCTTGCAACACCAGTAGCATGTGGATGTGCACCGACCTCACATTCATAGTTATGTATGACAGGACGGAGCGGTAATGATGATTTTTTTCTCCCTAGATCTCCTGAGAACCTAGTGAGATTTTTTTCTCATTTAAATACTTAAAAGCGTGTAACAAGTATGGATTTTCTGAAAATTTTAAATCTTATTAGATTCATTACTTGAAATATATGGTAAAATTCTCCCAGTACTTCCGCTTTTAACTTTACAGTTATACCAAAATTGTATACTGCATAAGACTGTACCGAGATGTCGGCCTGGCTAAGTACGGATGTACATGACATAAGTAAGTGGCTTGCGGACACACATTATTAAGCTGAGGAGATGAGCTTAGGCTAGGTTTTAATCTAGTAATCTAGTTTTAAAACGGTTAAGTATATTCAGAGATACTTTGTTTTCATTAAGACATTGTGACTTACATGTGAACTTAAAAGCTAAGATATAAAAGATAAATAGTTGTATATGTTCGGTGAACAGAAGCTACAGAGTATATATAGTACTATATATCGTTTAGACCCATGTGCACATACATCAACGTTTAAATTACAGAAACTAAAGTAATTTAATTAATTTTAGTAATAGTAATATTGATTACTAAGCATATTATTCAAGATTATTGCTCACATATTATTCAAGTTATTCATATTATTCTCTATTGTTACATATTATTCAAGTTATTCATATTATTCTCTTTTGTTACATATTATTCATGCATTAATCTGCTTAGCTAATCTGGGTTTAATTACGCTAAAACTGGAAACATTTTTTAAATCAGACTGCAGATAATAGTATAGGCATTTGTACACCCCGATGCGTGATCGTTTTCTTTACATAATTAACCTAATCGTTGGTAAATATGAACGGCTGGCTCGGCGATTTCGTTAGCATAATTTCTGTATATATTTTTTTATTCAGAACTAGCTGCACCCGGCCACGCATTGCTGTGGCTGCCCAACAGATGGCGCTTACCCTGTTTTTACCTGTCTTTGGATCAAAAGCATGTTTTTACCCTGTGATAGGCATATAAAAACACGCGTGTATTCGAATGCAACGTTGTATCAAAATTTCAAAGCAATCGGTGAAGAACTTTCGGAGATTTAAGATTTTGAACAAACGAACGTTTACAATTTTATTTATAACAGTATGCATGTAGGATAATTGTGAAATTGCTTAATATTAATCAAATTAGTTTCCTTATAAACTTTTTCTGTGGATGTTAGGTTGCGATAGCGAAATAACATTTATTATTTTATTTTATGTAGCCTGTAGTTCTTGTAATTTTGTTTTGCAAGCGTTGCCACATATTTAGATAAATATATGATAATAAGATAGTATAGATATGGTTTATGACTTAGTGACTATCTTATAAGTATATCTACTGTTTTAAGCTGTGTATATAATTCAAAAGACATACATTCACAAAAAATGAATCTGAAAACTAGGACATGTTACTGTTAAAAAAAGGTTAGAATGTCGCCTGTTTCTTTGTTGTCACCAGAGAACAATAAAAAACAATAATATAAACAATAAACCACGTCTAAAGAATGATGCGTGTATCTATTAAAAAACACATTAATATCAAATCAACGCTTTCAACTTTAGCTTCAATTTATTTTATGCCAACGCGGCCCTAAAGTACCCGGGAAATGGGATATCTGCCATACTTTCAAAAACATATAAGAGAGAGATGATAAACCCGCCAACAGAATTACAGTCGACCGAGGTACAGGTCGTGCATCCTGTGCAGAGACATGGTTGAGCCGACTTCTCTCTTCCAGCCATCTAATTTTGTCTGCCACCATCTGAGCACGCTAAAGGTGTATGAAAGCGACTTTCACTATTAAGTTTTTCATTTATCAAGCACCATTTTTATAGATACTCGTTGACATACATTACGAGAGTAGTGATCAAGCTAGTGTCCATCACTCTTTGCTACCGTCGATTTGCTGCCTATTCAGTATTTTCTCTTGTTCGTTTAATTATTTCACAAAATAAAATAAAAAAAAATATACACCAACCTACAATTTGTTACAACATACAACAAAGTGTCCCAGCAACAAATCTAGATGAACTGTGTCCCGCTCCCGGCTTTACTCACGGCTGAGACAAGAGAATATTGCGCCATAACTTAAGCTCTTGGAAACAGTTTTATCCGCTTCTAAGCGCCTTTGTTACTTCATAAAGCAAATTGGGCAATATTTTTAAAACTTTAAACGGATTGTCTTGACGTTTTTAACACTGTTCAAACTGTTATTAAATTACGATTTTTTTAATAATGAGATAAGTTGGGATAGCTATAGCCTATCATACCATCAGTCTACGTCTTCTTCACTGCTAGATATTCTACGCCTCTCTCAAGACTCACGATCTCCGCTCTTCACATCTAACCACTATTTGACGTCGTCGGTCCACCTCTCTGGAGGGCGTTCCACACTGCGCTTCCTGATACGTGGTTTCCACTCGACGACTTATTTACTCCGTCAGTTATAGGTCCTGCGGCAAATAAGACACTTCCTATTGCCATTTCAACATGCCGATTCTACACAACATGGCGAATGTCTTCGTTTCGAATCTTATCCCGCGAAGAAACTGTGTATTTAGGCAAAATATCATGTAATTCAATTCAATTCTAAACAAATTAATCAAACAATTTCTACTCTATTTATCCGACAAACAGATGTTTATTATGTTTGAAAAGGCGTCCGGATAACGTTCTACAAAAGGAGAACCAAGAACTCGTCTTCATTTTCGTCCAGAAAACGAAAAAGAAATTTGGAAGTTTCTTGAGCAAATTGGTTTCCCTCAATAGCTGTACGATACATTGATGAACAGTATACAATCTAAGTACAAACGCTTTAAATGCGCCTTATGCACACAGATTCTGACGATACGCATAACACGAAAAAGTCAATCGTCAACTTTCGGTTTTGTAGAGCGCCTTCTTTTAAATACACTATTACATGAGGCCCCTTCAGTCTATTAAACGCGGTGTTTGATCAATGGGTCGTGTACATCGTCCGGTACTTGTACATATTTCTGTACAAGTACACTTTAAAAAGAAAGATAAATTTTCAGCGAGTTGTTAATTTGCCGTCAGAATTTGCAAGTTTCAAGTATTTTAATGTGCTTAAAAGAGTTTTAAATTTTGAAACTTAAACTAGTTTCAAATTCAGTGTTTAAAGTGATGATTGAAACTATTTAAAACTATTACAAACATTATGACTAAAACACTTTTAAAACATCAATAAAGTTTAATCGTTAGAACACCTATAGTTTATAATTTTGAAATGAAGAGAAAAAATAGTTTTAAGCTAAAAACGATAAATAAATTGTTTCAAATACCTAATTGATAAATATTCGTTTTCAACACATTGCTTTTTTCAAATTATGAAAAGTAAAAAAATAAATCGTTTTCCGATTCTGCGTACATTTTTTATAGGAGAGATGGGAGTGGTAAGTGATTATACCACGTGATGGTAAGTGGTCATTGCCGTCCATGCACGTTTACAACACTAGAAGATGTGCAGGCGCACTGCTGACCACGCAGAATCCTATTCACATTTTTCTATCTGGTTACGTTTTATTATTGATTTATTATATGTGTGTAATATAAATATAAATTTATGACATAATTTTTTAGTAGGTATTCTTATAAGTTTCTATTAAACATATTTGCATGTCACATGTATACTGTGGCGAAATCTGCACATGATAGATAGATAGATGAATAAATTATTTATTGCACCAAAATGTGTGTAGAAAGGCGAACTTAACGCTATATAGAATTTTCTTCCAGCTAACCTTGCACATGCGCAATGATCAACAAATATACCATGATTAAAACCAATAAGGATTTATTATTATGATTTATGGACACTTAATTTGTTCATTCAGTTAGCGATGATTCTTATTTCGTTTAAACAAATCCGTTTACTTTGAGAACGTTGCTAAGTTACACTACTGTTTTTCAGTTTATACCGATATCGAGTCCCCTGACAATGAAAATTATTTCCATGCTTATCTTGTTATATCTATAAAACAATTTATTTTGTGCTGATTATCAAGGATACTTACAACGTGATTATCAGTAATACCCAATATTCTTTCTGATAGCGTTAGGATTTTCTGATAGGGACCTTTTGAGTAGCAAACCATTTTATAAGCAGTATTATTTCGCGACTCTTCTTATTGTCAGACGTTTATTCAGCGGATAGTTATCGAGTTTTATATCTAACTCTCTATATATAAAGAAACACGTCTGTCTGTCTGTGACAATATTTTTTTTGTAGACAGATAGTGGCAGTCGAACGGACGGTCCACCTAGTTGTATGTGGATACTATCGTCCGATTTACGTAAAATAAAATGTGTAATAGTTATTTAAATTACGTTTACACAACACGTACGCTGTGTTTACCAAATTCTTTTAGCTTTAATTATAATTATTTAAGTGTAAAACTTCCAATAATTTCAATATTATGGAACAGCGACTCTCAAAGTTATATGAACCGCGACCCACCTAAAAAAAATGACAAAGTTTGGGACCCACCCTACGCCTTACATGAATAGCATTGTGTCGCTGCTGCAGCATGTTCTCGTTTATGTAGCGTAGTTATGTGAAGGGTTGTACAATTAAGAAAATAAGAAAAAATCCAGTGATGATGGAAATTTTAATAAGTAAAAATAAGATAAATCAGAACACTGCTTAAAATTAGATTAAATTTATTTTTTTCGGGGCCCACCCAGTATTCGCTCGCGACCCACCAGTGGGTCACGACTTATACTTTAGGAAACACTGTTATAAAACGATCTGCCCGTCAGTATTAGAAAGGCACAGTCGCGTACAAGTTTTAGGTAAAGACTCAGGGAACATTTAGATACTCCAAGTGAAGAATATTGCTGAGACACGAGGCATTTAGGAGAGGTATTATTAGTCCTCGATTATAGTTAAGTATGTATACATGTATGCATGTGTGTATATGTTTATTTTTATTATGATATTTAATAAATATGCGTCAGTATTAACTATAGTTTTACCTAATCTTACCAATCATTGCATCTCTATAGTCTATCGTGATGTGATCGGCTTTAGATGTGAAGAGCGGAGATCGTGAGTCTTGAGAGAGGCCAATATACGCCATATCTCTATAGTCCAAAGGTTGAATGGGAGACAACGCGTCTAATCATAATTCCGCCTTTTGTTACTTTTTGCAATAAAGAATAAATAAAATAAATCTGAGCCAGTACAGTACACGATCCTAAATGAAAACGAGTCTCACGAGGATGCTTTGGAAACAATACCTCCGAAATCTACACAGTTCATGATATTTTTCTCCTGTTGTCTCTATGTTTATCCATACATGAGGTATATATATTTAATATATATTTTATTTAGTTTGTATATTAGGTGCGCAACTAAGTTCCCGCTGCTTTTCAAGAGATGGCTCTACTAGGAAGTGCTGGACGATTATGACATAACCAACACGTCATGAACCAAGCTTAGACATATGGTAAACAAACCGCTTTGACACATTAGTGGTTTTGTTTTTGCGTCGTATACTTTTGGTTGTGCGAAAATGTCTGATTTTGTGCCAAATAATCGTCATTTGCGGGAAGTGTTGCTTTTCTTCTTTCATTCGAAGAAAACGGCGGCTGAAGCGCATCGAGAACTCCAAAAAGTTTACGGAGATGCTGCTCTAAGTGAAACCACGTGCCGTGATTGGTTCCGTCGCTTCAAAGACGGTGATTTCGATGTTGACGACCGTTCGCGTGAAGGAAGGCCAAAAACCTTCGAAGACGCTGAATTGGAGGCATTGCTCGATGAGGATCCACGCCAAACGCAGAATGAGCTTGCTTCAGCATTGGGAGTTACCCGCCAAGCCATTTCCAAGCGATTGCATGCGTTGGCAATGATTCAAAAACAAGGAACTTGGGTTCCTTATGATTTGAAGCCAAGAGACGTTGAGAGCGTCGTTTTTTCGCCTGTGAACAACTGCTCCAGCGGCAAAAAAGAAAGGGTTTTCTTCATCGCATCGTTACGGGTGATGAAAAATGGATTCATTACAGTAATCCAAAGAGAAAAAAATATTGGGGACTGCCCGGTCATGCTTCTACGTCGTCGGCTCGGCCGAATATTCACGCTTCGAAGGTTTTGCTGTGTATTTGGTGGGACCAGGACGGTGTTATTTATTATGAGCTGTTGAAACAGGGCGAATCCATCACTGGGGAACGGTATCGAACTCAATTGATGCGATTGAGCCGAGCACTGCGCGAAAAGCGGCCACAATACGAGCAGAGACACGAAAAAGTGATTTTACAGCATGACAATGCTCGGCCTCACGTTGCCAAACCCGTTAAAACCTACTTAGAAACGCTCAAATGGGAAGTCCTACCCCACCCGCCATATTCCCCAGATATTGCGCCGTCCGATTATTACTTGTTCCGTTCGATGGCACATGGTCTGGCTAATCAGCAGTTCCGCTCTTATGAAGACATCTCAAAATGGCTTGATTCGTGGATAGCCTCGAAAGACGAACACTTCTACCGTGACGGTATTCAAGCTCTGCCAGAAAGATGGGAAAAAGTTGTCGCTAGCGATGGGAAATATTTTGAATGATTCGTTTGTAACCATTTTTTCACAATAAAGTGGCATTTTCATCAAAAAAAACAGCGAGAACTTAGTTGCGCACCTAATATATGTATATATATTTTGTTGTATAAGTCTATTATTATTGTATTACTATGGCAATGCAATCACTACAGCATTCAATACAGTACACGGGCCTCCTCGGGCACGGGCATGAGGGTATATGGCCTTAAAACTACAAGGCGATAAAACGCCACTTTGGCCAAACGGATTGGCGAGGTCACTCTTTCAGAGAGGTTCAGAACTTTATCACTTAGTCGGCTCTCACGATTCCCGCGATAAGAGATGGGGTGGTAATTTTATTATTATATTATTAGTTAATTAGAATTAAGCACGCTGTTCAATTTCTCTTGCACCCGCTGTAATTTTTCACAGTTAACCAACGATCGACTGGTAGACCATAGGGTATTAAGTCCGCCTCTGTACAATACAGCGCAAAAGGTTTAAATAAATACCACGGGATCGATCGTTTTATTTTTTGTTGAATTACATCACATCATCGATCCGATTCTAAAAAATTAACCAAGCCATTTTTATTTCAATGCCTGCAAACCCCCCGCACCCCTCGTCCCAGTCTCCATATTGAGAACGATCACTGGGGTGAGCCAAGTTTAGTATATGCAAATTTAAACGCCTGCATTTTATTGCAGTACTTTTTATTAGACTTGGTAAGAATAATATGCATATGATATTCGTTTTCCTGGAGCGGATTTTTTTTTATTTAACAAACTTTATTGCGACGGTACAAAAGGCGAACTTAATACCTTAAGGCATTCTCTATCAGCTAACCTGTAGGTTGATCAGAGAGATATTTTAGAGAGAGATATCAGTTACCCCTCTCTCACAGAAACTACCTAGAAAGGTACTGCATTTCGCACTTTATCATGTTTCCTAATGTACCTACGTACGTGTTTCGGTAGTGAGTGCGATATGCCAGAGCCCATTCCCATCCTATCCTATCTCATCTCCCCAAACCTTTTTCCAAATCCATTCTTTCATTAACAAAGGTAGGCAGCGCATCCGGGGCCAAAGTGCGGCGCGTGCCAAAGTTTGCCATTTTGGACTAATGTTGGCATGTATCGCGGATTTTTATGGGCGACAGTATCCATTTACCACCAAGTTCTTTTTCTATTTAATTAGGTAATTCTTCTGCTCTTTAATAATCTCGTTGGCTTAAAAAAAAGCTAAAGACGGCCGTGTGATCAGACTACTATAGAATAATACTACCCGATGGGAAGGGATGACCTTCCCGTGGACTCAGAGATAACAAACCCAAACCTGGACTCTTAAATGAGTTGACTCTGAAAGGTTACGGTTAGTGGATACTGGGGCCCATGGATATCCGCGGTATATGCAAATATCGTTAAAAAATAATATTGCCACGTCCCAATCTCAAACAGAAGCCAAAAAACGTACTATATATTTAATTTAGAAAAGAAAAACGACTCGAAAACAGTACGTATAGAGTACAAAATTCACAACTAGTAAATTAAACTTAAATATCGCTGCAGCTTTATTCTGGTAAAATTTTAATTAACTGCCTCTGCTAGTCGGCGTACACTCCGCTGCATATATTGTAATGCTTGTTCTATTCTCACCTTTATGGCAACACAATAAGGCTTCTTGTGTTACACTTGATATGCTTAAGGCGGTACTCATAAGTGACAATAATAATTTAAAGTGCCCTAGAGTGTTTAACGTTGAAAATATAGTGGTTATTGCAACCGATGCATCCAGTATCCACAGCTTGACATTTTCGTGTGCATAAGGGATGTGTGGCCTCACGTCACGGGCTGGGCAAGCGGGTTGGCGAGTCCACGCGCTTAGAGCTGATGTAGTTCCTCATGGTCTGTGGCAGCTGCTTTATCCAATCGCTTTTCACGACACCCACGGCGTAGTGATTATTATAAGTATTAGTTTTGTCAACTAACAAAAATTTTAAAAATGCCTTTACTGCACGGATTTCCTCACGATGTTTTCCTTAGGCGTTATGCTAGTGATAATTGAAAACAAACCCATTGTTAATGCCGGCAATGGAGGTGAACAATAAATTTACAATAAGGCCTTGGCCTGATCCAGCAACTTTTCCAGATTGTTCTGTTCGTGGCCTTCGTCCTCCAATCTGTAATTCTAACTGTCACGGTGTCGACGTCCCTCCGGTCTGCTTAACAAAAACTTTTTTGACTTTTTTGTTAAGCTGCACGAGAACGTTGAAAACTTGAGAACGTTTCAAATAAGGTAATGGCTTCCATGTTGTACTTTATACACAAATGTCCGTCACTGTATGTATCATTTATGTAAAACTTTAATTTCCTTATAACAAAACAAGCGTGACTCTCCTTACTCATAGTCACCCTAATGAGTAAAAGGGACGACACGTTCCAGTTTTACGGACAATAACTTACAAGTGGTTATGCAACCAGTATAAAAATGCACAGCATTCAACTCACGAGTTACTAAGAGCCTCCTTTCTATTTTGGCATAATAGTGGCTTTTTAGAGTTCCCTCGTAAGTGAATCAAATTTTCTACGGTTTTCTCAAGGTCCGTCGAACTGAACACGAATAGCATCCACGAATCTATACTAATATAATAAAGAGGTAAAATTGTGTGTTTGTGGTGTGTTGGGGGTAATATCTGGAACTACGTGACCGATTCCAAAAAATCTTTCACTAATAGGAAGCCACATTATCCATGTCTAATATAGGCCTTATTTTATTTTGAAATTAAAAAAAAATTGGAAAAAAAATAGCTCTTATAAACCGAAGCGAAGCGAGGGCGGGTCGCTAGTAACTTATAAATCCGAAAGTGTGTTTATCTGTCTGTTTTTTTTTGTTCACAACTGATAAAAGATTATATCACATCTGTATCCTGCACCAAATTTTAGGCATTTTTTTCTTATAGACTAGTGGGCGGACGAGCAAGCGGTCCCACGTGATGGTAAGTGTTACCGCCGCCCATGGACATCTGCAACACCAGGGGGTATGCGGACGCGCCGCCGATCTTGCAAAATCCTATCAGACAAAATTATTATGCTTTCAAATAAAGATTATTATGATTTTATGTGAGAGTTGGAGTATTCCTGTTGGTCGTGTGGTGTCGATCGGCTTTAGAATAGCTGTCCCGACCCTTCGTGGGTGTCGTTAAATGCGACTAAACGTTAGCAATGCCGGTACCGTGGTACCGCCCTGACGAAATACACCGCCCCTGAAAGAGTAAAGTACCAAAGTAGCTTTTTCAGCGTGGCGTTTTAAGCCCAGTGACCAGCAGTGGACAATAAAAGGGCTGGTTACGGAACCATTGACTAACTATACAATGCGTACACTTGGCAGACGGTTTTGTTTACACGCTGCATAATGCGAGGTAATTTGAAATTTTTACACCATCTAGTGTAAGTTTCAACGGGGAGCCTCGTGTGTGTAATTACTTACATGCCTTGTTTACATTGCCAGCTGGGATTCCTTTGTTAAAATGTTACCATCATATTTTCATAGGACGGAAAGCAGGTAATATTATAAGTATTTTGGATAGACAATTTTGGATAGACAAATCGTGTTTAAAACATGCAACATAACATAGCCGTAGGTACTAACTTGTTTCAAGCATCGCAATTCACATGCGTCACAAGAGATTGACGGTTTTGATCACCGGTTACACTCAGCGTGATATATGACCACGATAGACAATATCCACGCAATGAAGAGTCATGGCGATAAAAATGGACGTACGCAATGCAGAGGTTCTGTCCATTTAATAAAAAATCTCAATAATTTAAAGGAATCATTGATATGAAAATTAAAATTTTGGTACAGTAAGTACGACAACATTTTAAATCTAGATTACTAACTGGTCGTCACCAGTGCATAGCCCAAGTTCATGTAACAAACTAAAGATTTTAAAAGTATTTCATTTCGTTTTTTCTCAAACATTTCATTATAAAGTATGAAAACTCGTTAGTAGGTAGAGATATCTCAACAAACTTTTATCGAAATAAGTTTCAGTTGTATAATAACATAAATAATTGCACTCAATCCACCCCCCGCGACGCACAGACAGACATTAAACAGATTTCTCGCTCATAAAATCTGTAATTTGAATTCCTTAAGACTGCGAGGGTCGCTCGCGTATAACCACAGAATAGCGAAATATCAGTATTTGATCTAAACGGCAGTGTTATGGTCACGTAAGTCGTAGAAATGACAACCGTCTGGAGCAGATGGGTGCTCGATTGAAGGCCTCGTGCTGGTAGGGTAAGAAAGCGCAGTGTAGGACATCGCCTGGTTAAATAAACCGATGACCTAAAGAGAGTAGCGGGTGACAGCTGGATGGAGAAGGCAAATAATTGATTATTATGGCATGGAATATCTTGCAAGAGGCCTGTGTCCAGTAGTAGACAGAATCAGGGTCACAAAGAGAAGAAGAGAAAAGTATCATATGGGACTCACAAAAGTCTGTAGTGAAATGTACCGAACTACTTTGTTCTTGCTTGTATGAGGTCTTATGGGACTTACAAAAGTCTGTAGTGAAATGTACCGAACTACTTTGTTCTTGCTTGTATTAGGTCTTGATAATCACTTTAGTGGAGACTGTTTTTTTTAAATCAAAGCAATAGTCAATAATAATATTTCACTTAAGAAGGTATTGGTATGTTATACTTATTACCGATGACATAACGATAAGAAAGGAATTAAACACCAATACCTGATATAAGTAGTTGCTACTTTTTTTAACCGATTAACACCCCTGAAGTCTCTCGCTGGCCCGCCACTACCACGCGAGACATATTTTAGTAAATTAGAGGTTTATTCAATAAAAGTTTAAACATTTATGATCACTAATAAGCGATTTAAAATTTCGTACCCTATCATTTTGTTCCGACGTAATGAACCTGTTTATCCAAAAAGTATCAATAAATTTAACCCGTTTCAATACTTTACAGTGCAGTACATTTTAGACGTTCGCAAACAGATACAACACTGTTTCTCTAGAATCTATGCTATTACTCATATGTCGGGACTGCGGGAGACGATAGTGGAATATGGCCAGGCCGTGGGGTAATTTTATTTATGACGTCATCAAACGCGTCGGTATGGAAGGAGTAGGATTTTTATTACGACCAAGTTTTATGAGTAGTTTATGAAAAAGCAGACGGTCACTTGAAGAATATACCAAGCGAATAAACATGCATCTAAATGATTAGGCTGAATCTCAATAGGCAGATTCAACCAAATTTTTTTTTATTTTCATATACCTATACCAATGATGGAATTAGCACATTCTACCAGTGTCAAGTTTTCTTCGTAATAAACAATTTCACAGTCTAAAACGTATCCTGTCAATGTCCAGTCCCGACAAAGTAAATCAGGAGTCGCTCAGTAAAATGACAGCAGGTTTACTGACTAGAGAACTTCAACGCACACGAAACACGCAGTCTTATGCTTTTTTTTTAATATCACAAACATTACGCACAAAAGAAACACTTTGAAGTTTAATAAACTATCACTATGGAACCACAAAACGCACGATACGCATTTTTAATAATAGTCAAACAAAAACTCAACTTCACTTCTTGAGTTCTCGCCAAAAAGTCCTAACTTGAGTTGAGTCCAAAAAGTCCTAACTTGAGTTCTCGCCAAAAAGTCCTAACTTGAGTTGAGTCCAAAAAGTCCTAACTTGAGTTCTCGCCAAAAAGTCCTAACTTGAGTTGAGTCCAAAAAGTCCTAACTTGAGTTGAGTCCAAAAAGTCCTAACTTGAGTTGAGTCCAAAAAGTCCTAACTTGAGTTGAGTCCAAAAAGTCCTAACCAAAATTGAGTGCCCACATTTTATCCGTACTGAATTATATTGATAAAATGTGGGCTTGACGGGAGTCAGATTGTAAATAAAAGCAATTAGCAATGTTTATACAGTGCTTCTAGAACGATGTATTTTTTTCTCCAAATATTCTTTTTTTATGGACGAAGGCGGCAGACGAGCATACAGTCCCATCTGATTGTAAGTGGATACTGTCGCCTATAGACATCCGCGATACATGCCAAAATTAGTACAAAATGACAAACGTTAGCACGACCCCGGATGCGCTACGTACCTTTGGAGATATAGGAATAGATTTGGAGAAAGGGTTGGGAAAACGAGAAGGGATAGGATGGGAATGGGGTCTAGCACATCTCACTCACTACCGTATAACGTACGTACATTAGGGAAATAAGAAGTGGGAAATGCAGTACATTTCAAGGTAGTCTTCTGTGAGAGAGGGGTAACGTGGCCTATCTAGTGCGCCCAGCGGCTGTTGGATTGCGTGCACTCTCCCCTCTCAGAAAGTATTTCGTAAGAATAATTTTAGTGCCTCAAATAAAACTGAAATACGCTGGGAATTAAAAAACGGACGAGAAGACGTATGTATGTTCATACTCCTCATTTTCCATTCTCCCTTTATAAGAAAAAAATAACAATTTTAGCCATAATAAACATTATACGTAATTATTACTAAATTTGTAGTACTCATAGTTTTCATCTTGATTACATATGAATAACATGAAGACAGAAAAGTATTTATTATAGATAGAATGTAGCGTTAACTAGATTTAATTGATTAAATCATTAGATTAAATTATCGCAAGGATTACATTTGTCGCTGTATAAAAAAAGGTTAAACTCGCTGCGCCTACTATTTCTCCAATTATAATTGCAGATTGATGACTACAGTATACTTTATAAACAAACATACATCTATTCAGTGCTAATTATTTTACTTATCTTATCCGGGGTGGTCATTTACTTGTATTCCCAATCCGTTCGTGCCAATGGGATCTTTAGTATTGCCCTAAACATATGTTTTTTTGTAGATAAAAGGCGGCAGACGAGCATACAGTCCACCTGATGGTAAGTGGACACTGTCGTCCATAAACATCCGCGATACATGCCAACATCAGTCCAGAATGACAAACGTTGATATGACCCCCGATACGCTGCCTACCTTTGCAGATTAAGGAACGGATTGGGAAAATGGGGAGGGATAGGATGGGATATTTTCTACTTTTGCTCCCCGAATATTACCGACTTACTCTGCATTACCCTATTATTTCCCCCTGAAGTATCGGATAATCGTGTACTTTAGGTTATCCGGGAGTCGTAGAAGCCTGTAGTCTTTTGGCTGCGGTATTAAGATTTCCTAGAAGACTCATTCTGCATCTCGCCAGACGGTCACATTCCCACAGAAGATGCGTCATGGACTCTTCCTCCTTGTTGCAGGCTCTGCAGATGTTATCATCTGCTAAATTCGTTCTACAGGGGAGGCTTTATGTACTGAAGTGGCCAGTGCACAAAGTGATCATAGTTACAACTCCTGCAAAACGTATTAAATGAACTTCGTCAAACTCTTCATTTGTAACTTGCATGGCAACAAAAGCCATCATTAGATAACAGTAGGTATCCTCGTCTCATATATTCACGTGGTATCACTGTTCATGCAGCAGGCAATACCGCCCGTTAGGACTTTTTAATTTGTTCACGTTATTTATGACCGGTTCGCGCCGATGAGACGCCCCTTGTGCGTGACCATGATTTACAGTCTACTAGATGTGTCATGCAAAATATAAATATTACTTCAGCATTTGATTTAGACTATAGTTTGAACCATCGTTTATACGTAGAATATAAACTTTTTTTATACAAATAAGGTGTCAGATGAGAACTAGTCCACTTAGTCCAAGTGGATACTGTCGCCCATCCACGGTACATGTCAACATCGGTCTAGAATGAAAAACGTTGGCACGCTTTTTCGCTGGAAATGCTTATAACTTTAAACAGTTATCAATGTTATAATGAAATTGAAATATAGTAAAGCTTTTTCAATATATCATACAACTGATGTTAGTATATTTTTTTGGATTTTTTCGATATAGCATCATTGTTGTCTTTTTTATATCTTTACTAGCCGTTGCCCGGGACTTCGTTCGCGTGGTCTTCAATTCGCGTGGTCGCGGGGATGATTGGTAAAGGACGGGACAAACATATATATTATGATTTACCTAATTAAAAAAAAAAATCTGATTCTATTCAAACACAACATTACAATAAACTTTTAAAAAAGTTTCTAGTGTTATTTACAAAAAAGTATTTACAATATTAAAAGTAATAAGTATTTATTGACACATCTAGTAAGTCTTAATGTCCGAAACTACGACTACATCGTAATGCGCAGATAACAGGGCCTCCCTTAGCGAAGTTTCAAAATATGTAACGTAAAACATTCCGCCTATAATTTAGGCATTTCAGAATACTTTTGAAAACTAAAACTTGGCATGTTTTTGCAGAACTTGGCAACGTTTATAGTTGTGCAAACTTGTTAAACACTTCTGAACACGAAATTAAGAGATATTTTAACAGTTAAAATATTCCTTACTTTCGTGGCGGTCGTGCAACTATGTTTAAAATTAAATTGTTGACGATAAATCAGTGATATTACGCTATGTCATACAGTTTTATTATACTA
This sequence comes from Sesia bembeciformis, assembly GCA_943735995.1. Lineage (NCBI taxonomy): Eukaryota > Metazoa > Arthropoda > Insecta > Lepidoptera > Sesiidae > Sesia > Sesia bembeciformis. The sequence goes on from OX031038.1 coordinate 766,354, forward strand.
CAGTGGAAAACAATATGGTGCAATTACGAGATGTAGAATGAAGGAGAGATAAAGTGGCTGTTGCCAGATATGATGCCAGATATTCAGTATGCAATAAAGAGTTTTATCAGATACCTATTAGTGATATGAATTAATTAAGCCGCTGGGCGCAATCGACTGGCCACGTTACCCCTCTCCCACAGAAGACTACCTTGAAATGTACTACATTTCCTACTTCACCGTATTTCCTCAATGTACGTACGTGTTTCGGTAGTGAGTTAGATATGCAAGAGCCCATTCCCATCCCATCCTATCCTCCCATTTTCCCAACCCATTCTCCAAATACATTCCTTAATCTGCAAAGGTAGGCAGCGCATCCGGGGTCATACTGGACGTTTGTCATACTGGACTGATGTTGTCATATATCGCGGATGTCTATGGACGAGAATATTCACTTACCATCAGGTGGATTGTATGCTCGTCTGTCGCCTTTTCCTATAAAAAAGAGTACCGTCACCTGTCAGTGAATTATCCGTCAGTGAATGCGAAAATATTTAAGGAGAAACGTGTCCCTTTATAAATGTCAGCCATTTTCAGCCTGAAGGTCTACCGTTACAGTCTATAAAAATGTTAAGTCAATAAAAATAAAGTAAATTGACAAAGAAACAACAATTAACGGAAATGTTCTGGCACCCTTTTAACGATCTACGAAATTACAGAAAAAAAAATATTTCACTCGAAATCTACGATTAAAGTAAGGCGAACGAGGATCTTTGTAGTTTGTTGCAAGTAATAAGCGGCTTACGGATAATAATATGAGATTGACGAGCGGTGACGCGATTGCATCTTGTGGTGTCGGCCGGTTTTAGAATAGTACCACTCCATCTCCTCCTGAAGGTGTCATAAAAGGCGACTAAAGCGCTACCAGAAGCACTGAGGAACTGAACCACCACTAAAATAGTTCACTCGCCAACCCGCTTGGACAGCCCTCATGCACAAGACAATGTCCAGTGGACTATAAAATGGCCGATTACAGAGCGGTTATAGCTTTGAGGTATGTATACTTGACTCTCGTTCGCGAGGCCATAAATTCACATCCTTGGGTCGTACCACTAGCTCGGCGGTGAAAACATCGGGAAGAAACCTGCATGATTAAGAATTAAAAAAAAATTGCAGCATGTATATCCCTATCCGTACTCCACCTGCGTGGTAGATTACGTAACAAACTGTAGCAACTAAATACTTGTAGCAATTGTAGCAACGTAGCTATATCGCCATGCTGTAGTTACGTTGCTGCAGTGCTTGCTGTGGTTCTATTATACAATTCTACACTTCTTTTTATAAAAAAAAATCGGCAGACGAGCATGCAGTCCACTTGAAGGTAAGTATAAGTATTACATTAGGGAACCACACATACTCTTACGTGTACGAATTCGCGGGTAATGCTAGTTTTTTTTATAAAATTATACAGTCCACAGCGTGACACATTGGGAGCGGGAGAGTGTACGCTGCAATCCAACAGCCGCTAGGCGCGCTCGACTGGCCACGTTACCCCTCTTTCACAAAAGACTACCTTGAAATTCCCCACTTATTTCCCACTTTATCTTATTTCCCTAATGTACGTACGTGTTTCGACAGTGAGTGAGGTGTGCCAGAGCCCATTCCCATCCTATCCCTTCTTATTTTCCCAACCCTTTCTCCAAATCTATTCCTATATCTCCAAAGGTAGGCAACGCATCCGGGGTCGTGCCAACATTTGTCATTTTGGACTAATGTTGGCATGTATCGCGGATGTCTATGGGCGAACGTATCTACTTACCATCAGATGGACTGTATGCTCGTCTGCCGTCTTCTTCCATAAAAAAAACACCTTTAGTTTCGTTCTGCTACCTATCGGGTTTATTTTTCCGCTGATCGCTTGTTCTTTATACTTCCACAGGAGTCCCGCTGCGTTGCTTCTATATCTACCCTCAATCTTGCACTACTTAACACGGAACACTTAATGCCATTGCTTTAACTTGTAACTGAAATCAAGGGGAACATTAAATTTAATCATCGTCAAGCATCATCTTGCTAGTCGATTTATGTGTACTGAAATAAAAGATGTACGGGATAATATAATCTCAAGGGAATTCTTTATGTTTTAAAATTATAGATTTTCATTTTATTGCAATGAATTGTTTTGGTATATTTACAAAAGGAGAGAAGTTATTGTCGTGTTTTTTATTTTTTTTAATATTTCAAAATTGTATCTGATTATTGTTTTCTTTAACACTAAACATTAAATATATATGAAACCATAAACCCTGTTCCACAGAATTTCGAACAGAACAGAAGTCCGGAATCAAGCGACACAAACAGTTACAAAAATATACGTTTAAACAAATGATTGTCCAACCGGGAATCGAAACTAGAAACTTTAATACGGCAGACGGCGCCACTGAGCGTTTCATACTTACATCAAAGTTTCAAACTTTACTGAAGTATTAGTAAAGAATGTATTCACATTTTTATAAATTAAAAATAAAGCAGTAGCGGTGGACTGGGTAAATGAACCAACTGCCTGAAGTTCCTTTGATATGAAATCGGCGTAAAATTGACGAGAGAAGTTTGCCGTAATAAATCGTACTTCTACAAATCCATAAAATTCGTCACATTTATCTGTTCCAATATTTCAATTGTCACTATTAAAAGACACTTATTAATAATTTTGTTAAATATTATAATTATCGTTATTATTAAAACTTTGTTAGAATTTGTGCATGATTCCGGAAGACAGCCCAACCCAATACTACAGACTAAACCAATAAGTCATCAAGAATATTTCTGTAAATATTTTTGTTTTTGTAAAACGCTTCAAATTATATAAACGTTATTAAATTGAACACAACCAACAAAACACAACATATTTTAATGAGTTTACGAAACGCTTTACGTCTATGAATTACGAAACATAACAAACGAAACATGTTTCGTAACTCTCTAAGGTAGTTCGAAGGCAAACCTCCTCGGAGAGTAATGTACCAGCTCCGTTCTAACACGAAAATTGTTTTGCGCCTATCGACATGTGTCTAAATCATTATTTAAAGCGCCTACAGTCAAAGACTAAAAGTAACGTAGACACGTCATGAAATATGAAGTTACTGGCTAACTCAATTCTTCTTCATCGATGTTTCTACAAAAATAAGCAATGTGGCATTTCTTATTTTATTGGACTAAAATTAACACAAAGGTCAAGCGCTTGATTGGTTAATTGATCAATTGAGAAACGCTCCCTCTCGTCAATAGGTAAAAGGTAAATGGTCAAATCACGTGACCGATAGTGATGACATAACTTCAACACAGATTAGGAACAAATGACACGTCTGCGTAACAAATAACTTAGTCTGTGACGGTTACAAGAAAATTGTTTTGTACGTGCATGCGTTTCGAACATTAATTATGTTATGCGATAACGTCTCTTTAATTGGACTTTAATATGACGGTGAAAAAGTTAATACAATTTTGGTTAGGAACCGCAAATTAACTATTAAATATGATTTTAATGTTAGCCATTGAATATGAAATTGCGTTAACTTTTATTCAAAAAATCCATTAACCAACCATATATTGGTCTCAATATTTAAAAAGCTTTATTAAATTTTCAAATCTATTCTATACTTTCGTTAGTAATTCCTTAAAAGGGCCGTCACAATTTATGACGTCACATGATACGAGTACGATGCAATGATTCTTTGTAACTTGAAATAGAAAGTTTTGTATTTCTATGTAATTTAATAATAAGTATATCGAAGATTTTTACTTGCTGATAAACGAAATAATATTCTCTAATCAAGTAATCACACATTTTCAGCATTATATTTGCTTTTATGGAAAATCACTATTAAATGTTAATTAATTACTTCGAAACATATATGAGTAGAAAAATAGAAAAAATTGCGTCTGGCACTCTTTTAAACTGTGTTTTATTTAAATAAAAAATCAGGATAAGTAATTTTAATGTAAATATATTAAACTAAATTAAGTATACCCATGTTATTCGCATAATATTCACTATATTTCACTTCCCATATCGAAATATCGGCGGGAGCTTAACTTGCCGTTTGTCATAATTTTTGCTAAATTATGCAAAAAATCTCACATTCTCTTTTTATTCCATTAATGGAAGAGGCTTAATATTTTATTCCTTTAATGGTAGAGGCTTAATATTTTATTCCATTAATATTTAGGCATTTCCTATAATTAGGCATTGTATTCCATTAATATTATTAATATTAATATTTTGTTCCATTATTGGAAGACGCTTAATATTTTATTACATTAATGGAAGAGGCTTAATATTTTAAATGCAAAATTAGTCCAGTATTATCTATCTATACATATAATAAAATCGCAACAAGGCCCTTTCTGTACATGAAATATATTTTGAAAAGATGATTTTTGAAAAATATTATAAAGCGTGTTGTGTCATCACACAAATACCAATCAACGGATTTTAATAAAACTTGACATGGTTATAGATCATATACCGGGTTAATTTAGGGTATTTTTTACCCCAGTCCGCTATAGAGTTCCCACGGGAATCACTCTAAAGTTCACGCAAACGAAGTCGCAAGCACCGCCAGTAGTAATAAAACGTAATTTTCTAATTTCACCGACACACATTAAAAAAAGTGTACTCACCTGCGGCAGGAGACAGCTTTGTGACGACACCCCACCGCGACTTCCACTGTAACAAAAATATTAATCATTTATATTAACTCATCACAAATAAATAATACTTTAAAGTAACACTTTGGCCGTGTAGTGTCGACAGGCTCTTGCCATGGATATCGTAAAAGGCGACTAAGGAATAACACCACACGTTACCACAAGCCCTGAGGAAATGCACCAGATATAAAAGAGTGGTCTCCCCAAACCGCTTAACCACCCCGGCGTCTATGGCCGTACATCCCTCGTGCACGAGACAAAGCCCGTGTCCAGCAAAAGGGCTGGCTGGTTGCGTTTACAGCACATTAACTGAACCACTATAGGATGTAGAGCTCACTGCTACAGATATACAACCTTCAACGGGCGGACAGGTAATAAAAACCAACACTTTACCGCGCAAAAACATGCTCGAGTCACTTTATCTGCCACCTGCAACCGTATCTACCGGCGCATCAAAACTACACTGGCTTATGAGGCGTAAAACGAAATTAAATGCAGTTAAACTTGGTAATGGATCGTATATCAAAGAACAGAATGATTAAAATTGCTTGTTTGTTTGTTAGAAAATAATTTGTATGTTCGGTATTTTGCATATGTGCGCGAAATATCTTCATTGCGAGATGTCGAACAAACTGCGGGCAATAAAGAGAAAGGTAACTCTCCATATCCAGAAAGGTCCGTCACAGTCACCAGCTGATTTAACGTCCACTGCTAAAAATAGGTCTCCCCTCGCACATTATCCTGTGCAGAGGGACGTATGGGGTTAAAACCCATGCATTTATCTATTTGAACGGGTCGTAACACGAATGATAAATATGTGCGAAAAACGCAAAAATCTCAAATGTTTAAACACCACGCGCCCATATATTGCCGTATTGAAAAAATAAATAAAAGTACTCGTAATGGTTGACGGGAACTCGTAAAGTTGAGTTTTTGTTTGATTTATTATAAAAAAATGAGTATTGTTCATTAAACTTCAAAGTGCTTTTTGTGCGTAATATTTTTGATCTACTAATAATTTTGTGAGTTTGTGTGTATGTGGAGGGTAATCTCCGGAATCACTATTTGAAAAATTCTTTCACCATTTGAAAAGTACATTATTCCAGATGGACAATGTATTATGTGCTATATATTATGTATTATATATTATGTATATTATGTGCAAATTAGCTAGTTATGATAATATTCGTCAATTAAGTCGAAAAAAAAAAACTGTTATAAACCGAAGTTATCATAGGTAGGTATTATATATTCATCAAACTTATAGTAATCATATAAAAAGATAGGACTGCGTTTTTGGTGTGCTTCTAAACAGTCCTCTTCTGTCCTCAGTAAACTCAGTTACTCCTAACGACTCCTAAATTACTTCGACAGGACTGGACATTGACAGGATACGTTTTAGACTTTGAAATTGTTTACTACGAAGAAATTTGGGTACTGGCAGAATGTGCTAATTGCACCATTGCCACATATGAAAAGAGAAAAAAATGTTGAGAGGTATCAACATCGATTTTTTCAACAATGTGTTCAGAATCAGCGCAAGGATAACCCGGCCATAGATGTTGAAAAATAACAACAAAGCCATTATCAAGGGTAACAAATTGCGGTCAACCACAGTCCCTCTCATTGTACATTCACAACACAACCTCTGGGGATAAACTTATCTATAAAGATGTCACCGCCAATGCTGCCGCCATTGTGAATTTAAAAATAAATGCAAGACGTTTTTTTGACAGGTGAAAACATGTTTTGTTGGCGCGTGAGTAATGATTTGGGGGTTTGTTTTGAGATTCCCTTTATCTGATTCTTTAAATTGTTTAAAAATAATTTTATTTTTTATCAATGTAAGTGTTATTGTTGCTCTCGACTGCGTTTACGTGAAATTAGAGTTATAAACTATATATTTATATCAATCCGCTTTAAAAACAATAGTTCCAAAGTGTGTCAAAAGTCGCGATTTGTGACAGAGATATTAGGTAACGAACAAACCAAGTGCCGTGTGGTGTCAGTTGCCTTTAGAATAGCACCAACAAATCTCTTCTCGTGGGTGTCGTATAGGGCGACTAAGGATTAACATAACTGTCACCACAAGCTCTCTAAAAGAGTGGACTAGCCATCCCGTTTGGTCAGCGTCGCGTTTAGAGACCAGTCAATCATCGTGTACGAGACAATGTGTTTGATGAAGCCCATATCCAGCAATGGGAGATAAAAGGGTAGGGTTGCCTACTGTGTTGGACCCCTGCGCAGGGTTTTATTTCAGTAGGTTGCCGCGAGCTCTTTGTAACGCACGCGCCAATAAAAGCGTTTAAAAACTACCATCATGTTGTGTAAATAGGTATGAAATTTTATTTCAGTTATTATATTTTATTTTAATTTGTTTTTATTTTAGAATAAATTAAAAATTGTATTTTTAAACAAATAAAACTGCTATAATTAGTTATATTATAATTATGGGTGAAAACCTTTTCGATTCAGGGTAATACTGCCTTTATCTGATGCGCGTGGGATTCCGTTTGGCTCACGCTGAACGAAATTTTATTTCGTAGGTTAGTTTTGGAGCGTTCTTAGGGAGTGAGTCTTCTGCACTTGTACTATAGTTATGCTTTGACATATTATAGCATTTAACTGGCTTTAAAGTGGGGAAGCCTTTGTCCAACAGTGGGACACAAATGCAGGCTAATTAAAAGAATGTTTCCAAGTATTATCACGTGTAAAACGATTTCAAAACATACAGCACTTCTCTTAGCTAATTTATTTATAACTCCCAAATATTTCGGTTAAACTTAGTACGCCTTCTGCGAATGAAATTAGTCGAGCTATGCCAAAGTTGAAGATTCTCTGAAGATTTTTAACTGTTCAATTAAGCAGTGGCAATTAAAACCGCTATTAGAAGTGGGTCGAGCTAATGGAGGGCGGTGCGGCGATTTATTGCTAAACGAGATATAAATTACAAGTTCATCGGTGTGTAAAAGTTTTCGTAAAACATAAGTTTTTGAAGGTCTTTTGACGTTTTTTATAGATTAATGTTTATACTTGGAAACCTAAATACATGTAAAGAAAATCTATTTCTTCGATATTAATTTGCCGCTCATTCCATGCGCCATCGATATACAAGGTTATCGATCTTGTATATCGATGTAGGGTAATCTATGATGGTCTGTAATGTATGGGTAGATGAGGATAGCGTTGTTGATTTGGGTAGTTTAATATTGTGAATTTGTCTGTTGTCTGAAACGAAAGGGATTGACATTTTAAGAATAGACTTTAATGTCGTTTCTTGTGTTACAGAGAAACTCCATATTGTTTATTTTATAGTGTCAATTCCCTGAAACACTATTATATACATACCTGACCACAACATTAAAAAAAACGAAAGGATCATTCAGAGAAAAGAAATTCAAAGTTCAAAGTCGAGAAAGTACATTTCAAGAAAATTAAAACTTAAAGTTTGATCTAAAAAGTAATTTCCAATTAGCAGTTATAATATGTGAAGATTTACTATGAAAATTTAGCTATTTCTCGCAAATAGATCCTGTGATTTAGTCATTATTAGATAATTACTGATGCCATTCGGTCATGTGGTATCGACTGACCATAAAATGGCACCACTCGCATCTCTTCCAGTGGAATTTATAAAAGGCGACTGAGAACTCCTCCGCTCTCTTATAACTACTCCGCCTCTGAAAGAGTAGACTCGCCAACCCGCATGTCCAGGGCGCAGTGTAAGGCTACACATCCCTCTTGCACAAAACTATCTGTATGAGGAGAGCTGTGTTCAGCAGTGAATGATAAAGGCTCGTAAACATTACGGCGCAGCTAATAATATTGTAAAAATCCTCCTGAATCATTTTCACACATTTTGCATAAACCATCGCACACATGAGGCGGGCCGCATCGCATCGCTGCGTAGCGCACTACCGGATCGCTCGCCAGCCGTATTTATGCGCTGAGACTCAGCCTGCCTCAATGTGCGATGGACGGGCGCAGTTAATGGACGTTCCGTTGAGCTGCGGCTCGCTGCGTCCGTAATATGCGTTACCATAGTTTTGCAGTGCGATGCGCTGCAGCGCTATGCGGCTTTATTGTGCGAGGTCTGGATGCGGATGGCGATCTTAGTATGTTTAGTATAAATTATATATTCTAATCACATTTCCCTCTCTCAGGTTATCTGGAAGAGATTGCGTAACTGCAATAAGACCACCTATAGTTTTCCGTGGTTTTGTAGCTGCGTGTGCAAGTTTCTTTGTAAGTATAAACAATAAAGATGATAACACTAATTATTATATAAAAACATAAATTAGGCATTGTGACCACTGATATGTTTTCACAAATCACCTCTCTCTAAAGATACGTGAGCTCGGAAAGATTTTTTGAAATAAAATTGTAGGTAGGTACGTGACTATTTCGAAATATGAATGTTTCGAATGTGATTAAAAAGTGCAATTTCAAACTAAATGCTTACATCTGGACCTTTTTTACTTGGACGTAACATAACAATATGTAACATCGGTGCGTTGGTTTCCTAAATCGCAATAATAAACTAGGAAGCTATCCAAATCGGAGTCCCCTTAAGCAGTCTTAATCTCATCTGCTCTGCTCAGTAAGCTGACACCTACCCCTGTGGTAGGGCAGGGCTAAGTACGGAATAATCCTCTTTTGTCCTCACTGTCAGTATTAAACAATCACCCAATAATACAACATTTACACAAACAATAGGCGGTTCCAGTAACAACAGTTTTAGAGAGAGATGTATTACCGTACCAATATATAGATCTCACCCGCAACTCAGGATTTCTTTGCGGCGAAAGAAAAGATTCCAGAATTCTGGATTGAGATTAAATTTAATTACCAGCGAAGTGAAAGACTTATACATAAAACTAATACGCCCAGAAATTACTTGGAGTATGGAATTAACATCAGAACGCTGAGAACTTTCATGAGTATCACCGAGAAAATAAAACTTGCATTTCAAGTAATCTGGGCAACTTGGATCGTATAATCGTATAAGATAGAGAAGAGAGTGCAGCATTGCCTGATCGGAAGCCATTTAAGCTGAGAACGGTAAAAAGTTATGGTCATACTTGCGTAAGCCGAAAATAAAACGAATAGGTACAGTTGTTAAGAAGACAATCCAATTTGTTAAGAAGATCATGATTCATATTGGAGAAACGAGCATCTGTATAATCAATGTTGGGCATAACGAGTGACTGCACCAACAGTCTTCATACCGGTGGGGAGAACTTGGAAACTTCCCGACATACCGCAGTAATATGAGGAAGCCAAGTCAAAGAGCTATTAATAATTTGACCAATAATTACCTGAGAGCTGTACGAAATAACAGTGTAGTTATATAAATTATTAAATTTCAAACATATCCATGCTTTAATGTAAATAATGTAATGTTTAACGTAAATAATGTAAGATTTGCAAGGTCTACTGTAACTATTTATGTAAGGAGACTCTGATTTAAGTGTTTATAAGGGCGTAGGTCCTTTAAACCGATGTGCAGTTAATAATTCATTGAAAAACCTTCTTAGTGACGGCTCACAATAGGCTGTCACACGTCAATACACCATTTAAACAAGCCAATACGAATCTTATTGATACGACAAAAGTTTCAAAATTGCATGAAGCATCGACAACTGCCGAACAATCGTTTTCATTGGCAATCATACCGTGCGATTATGCCATTCGAACTAATATAGTCCATATAAACAGTGTATTAAGATTTAATTTGTTTTGAAGGTGACACCCTCTCATCGATTTTAAGTGCAGGAATTTGGGATAATGCAAAACAAGAAATGTTCTATTTAATTAAATGTGTGGATTTCTCGTAAGGAGATTATGGACAGGGATTTTCGCCTACTACCTTTTGTGTATTGTATATGTACAGTTAGCAACACGCTAATGTACCCAAAGCACAGTGGCGTGCATTGATTTTTTGAATGAAGGTTTTTCTCACCAAAAAAGGCTATTTGGGAGCAGAAGTGCTCTGACGTAATAAATAATGTGTCCGTATAAAAGAGATTCACATTTATCTACTCGTACATCTAACTTATCCAAGTTTGACGTACAAATGTTTACGCCAAAAGGTCTAAGTTTTTGTTGTTCCTTGAACTTCGTTCAAAATTACTTATCCGTTTCAAGATTCACAAAATTTCAAGGTACTTATGATACTTTTGGGTTATGGAAAAAGTTTGCAAAATCTTTTCAGTTATTGCGTAAGGGAATGACATGTTTTCTTTTACAAAAGAATAGTGGAAAAACTCATTATTCTTTATATCAATTCCAGCAAAATAAAACACGCGGAAAGTGGATACAACACGTTTGTTTACATGTCGTAGCACTATTTGCTCAATAACTGGAGATTATAGGAATTCTACACTGACCGGGTTATTTTCGTTACTTTATCAGGGTCAACGCGGCCGTATTATTTACATAGGCAGCGTCGTTGCTCTACCACAGTCTTAAAAACATGTAGTTACGCGGCGAGACAAGAATCTCGAAAGGCGAGTAGTTGTGTACTATCCGATGCAGTACTGTGATGTCGCAATTTCAAGCAATGGCAACTGAGTGCAGGCATAATTAAATTAATTTTTGCGATTTACTGAACTCAAAAGAGTTATTATAGTAACTTAGTCACCTATTAATTGCTTAAATGAATGGACAGATTTGTTCTACAACGTTGTATTTGCGGTTGGCGCCACCTCTGGTCGGCTATTGATTATGTTGATAATAAGCTGCAAAATAATTTGCATTTGTCTGAACGCTCGATTGACCAATAATACTATTAGAGACCCCCTAGACGATCAATTATATTATGCAATTAGCGACCCGCCCTCACTTCGCTTCGGTTTATTAAATTTAAAACAATGGGAATAAGATATTTTCCCGAGGTAAAATGGAGCCTATATTTTAAGTTAGACCTCTAGCAATACATCGGTGAAAACTGCATTCAATTCCACGCAGTAGTTTTTGCGTGATGCGTGTACAAACATACAGACAGACAGACAAAATTTCTAAAAACTGTTGTTTTGGCTTCTGTTGCTCTAATAAAGAGCCCCATATTAGTTTTTTTTTTCAATACCTATAATGTACAGACATCGGCCCGTTACAATTTTATTATATACATATATAGATTTTACAGCTGGCGAAATATTTTTGATGGTTTACGAAGTGTATTCTCGTTTGGGTGCTAGGCGCAATTCAATAACAGCAATCCTAATAAAAATTGTTTTTAATCTAAGTACCAGTAATTTTTATTGTAAAAAATGTTTTTTTTTTTATAGAAAAAAGGCGGCAGACTAGCATACAGTCCACCTGATGGTAAGTGGATACTGACGTCCATAGACATCCGCTATACATACCAACATCAGTCCAGAATGACGAACGTTGATATGACCCCGGATACGCTGCCTACCTTTGCAGATTAAGGAATGGATTGAGAAAATGGGGAGTAATAGGATGGGATGGCAATGGGCTGTGGCATATCTCACTCACTACCGAAACACGTACATACATTGGGGAATATGATAAAGTGGGAAATGCAGTACATTTCAAGATAGTATTCTGTGAGAGAGGGGTAACGAGGCCAGTCAAGTGCGCCCAGCGGCTGTTGGATTGCAGCGTGCACTCTCCCCTCCAGAATATATTTTAATTACTTGACATGATTCAGATTTTTCGTTATTTCGGTGACACGTTACGTGTTTACTGTAGCGTGTTGTATGTCGAAGTGAACGTTTTATTTCCTTTACATAAGTATTTCTATGACAACATCGAACATTTCGTTGCCAATTTAACACATCTGGACAATAAAAACTCTATTCAAGTAGACTGCCAAAAAGTTTCCAAAAGGGCGAGTCACCTTCCTGTCATATATCAAACTTTCAACATTTAAAGAGAAATAAAAAAGGTTCAAAAAGGGCCTGCATAAATCCCCCGGAGCTATCGAACAGCCTCCGTGATAACTTGTATGTGGAGGGGGGTAAAGTTATCACGTGTTATGCTGTCCGGGTTTACTAAGTGTCAAAAAGTGTCTCGACTTAAGTTTTGTTGGTGTTTTAGATAACATAACAATGGTAGGGATGACTCATAAAAGTCATAAACAATTAGCCCATTACTCTACTGCTGTATCCAGTATCCTTCTGCATCCACTTCTGGACATGGGTGATGGTAAATGGACACCTGCAACACCAGGGGGTATGCGGCTGCGCTGCCGGCCTTGCAGAATCCTTGCATGACTGATGTATGGCCTTAAAACGCGACGCTGGTCAAGCAGATTGACGAGTCCACTGTTTTAGAGATGGTGTAGCTCCTCAGAGCTTGTGGTAGTCTATAGTCGACTATTCTAAAGTCTATGGTCGGCCAACTATTGCGTCAACATTCATTGTAAATTTCATTTAGACTAGATTTCCAATTTATTAAAAAGACTAGATAAATGGAGATAAAATTTCTATCTTACTGGTATGGAAATTTGGAAAAAACATCCATTCTTCAATACCAGTGGGGATTGGCCGATAGGGATAGATGAAACGGGCGAGTTTATGTACCCAGCGAAAATATCAGATAAATGTTACACAAAGCTGTATCATTAAATAATATAGTTTTCATTATTCAATATTGAAGTTTAACAATGTTCGACCAATTCAATATCGAAAACTGTAATGAAACATAAATATGCAATATGCAACATCCTGAATATGCAACATAAAGTTTATCTTATAATTAAAATTTGTTAAATTTATTAGACTACATTTGTGCACGGGCGTTTTTTTTTTCTTTAGGGCCATAACATTGACTTCTGAAAATGATGAATTCCCAAAATTTAACATTTTGGATATTAGCCTTTGGAACATTACGATTTTAACAAACAGGAAATCACACGAGGACGCCTATGACCAGCAGGCAGGTTACGGTACTATGAAGAATAATTATTACATATTTATTAAGACTATATTTAAATACACGTGTGTGGTCGTACAGTACGAAAGAAAGAAAGAAAACAGCGTTTATTTACCCGCAGTTACAACACAGCATAGATGTACAGGTACGGATAAAAGAATCACAATCGGAATGGTATTTAGAGAACCTTTCATTGCTGACTGTGTCTCAATTGCGCCAAACGGACGTCCAGCTCAGCTTTAGTTATGTGCCTGTGAATATACACAGCGCTCATTTTCAGCTGAAACCTGGTGATGTCCGAACGTGAAGGCAATAGATACAATATACTATAAATAAATCGACTTGGAATTGAATATTGGGTATCTATCAATTTGGAATTGGATATTGTTTGTAAACGATCTCTGTCTGTCGGTATAGTTTTTTCTGTTTGTTAATAAATACTTATTCTTTTAAATAAAAAGATTAAGATTAAATAAAATAATAAATAAACAAAATAAAAAAAAGGTAAAATAATAAAATAAATAAATAAAAAGATTAAATCTATTAAATAAGCATCATCTGGAAGGTTCTCGAGCTCCAAATTATAATTATCATTATAAATAAAACGCTAGAATTCTCCACATTCTTATCCCACATAAGTCCAGTACAGAGTAATTTAGTCGTACGCTGCTACGGCCCCGTCGGTTCGCCCTCCAATTTATTGAACTCGTCCTTCTTACTCCCCAAAAAGGGTCTTAAGATTCCGTCAGATCTTGCCGACTTACCGAACGAAGGTACTTAGGAACTATACAGAGCTGTAAACAATATAAAGTTTTTAAAATAAAACATGAAAATCAAAATGTCTAGTTGGACGTAGTTATACAAACTAGAACCAACCCACATAATCTTATTTTTGGAAAAATACGATTTTTAACACAGATGTTTCTTTTTCTCTGTGCTACCGCCTATATTCTAGGGATGTTTTTGTGAACAGCTGTTCAGTTTACAGCCATTCGTCACCTAATTGACCTAATTCAAAAGATTAACGTGGAAGATTAGGAAGATAGGTAAGTTGCTTAGGTCACTTAGATAGCTACTATACAGGTGCGACACCCACGGGAAGAGATGTGTTGGTGATATTCAAAAGCCGGCCGACACCACACTGCTGTTGACAGCACACGCCACGGTTTACGCATCAGCCACCTTCTTTCTATAAAAAAGATCGCACACAACTCTATATAATTCCAGCAATAGGGCTGTCGTCTCACCAACCCGGTGCGGGATTACGCCCGCAGCCCGTCCGAGTCTTTATCTGCACTTCAGTTTGTTTATTGCTGCATAAACCTATTATCGAACGGAATCAAGATCTTGAGCGGACTTACGAGTTTTTCTAACTACGTTTTAATGCAAGGCATTTCTTTCGCAAGTTCTGAAATTGGTTGTATTGTGAAAGTATCGAGAGATTTTTAACGTTCAAGTTATCCTAACTATGAAAACAATGAATCTCGGTTCGCGATATATAGTGTTTTGAAGTCCACACTGTATACAGCAAACGTCAAAGTGAGGTTGAATCGCGCTTCGTTGACGATAGGTGCAATTAATATTGTAAAAACGAGCGTTGAACGCTCGACGCTCAAGCGCTGAGTGAGCGCTTATGAACTTTAAGACTTTAACATTTAAGGCTAGTAAGCGTTATAGTCCAATTTTTTAATGATTGATGACCTTAAAACCTTATCGTTAAAAGCTCGAATCTAAAACGGTTAAGATTAAGGTTTAATAGTACTACAACAGCGCTCGTTTTAACAACACTAGGAGCGATGCTAATAATTCGATTTTGGCATTAGATTGAACAGTTATTTAGAACAACCCCTATTATACAGTATAACCCGTTGTCTCTACGTTTCTACCACCTGTGTAATGGTTCCGACGCTGACCTCTCACCTGTGTAATGGTCTTCTCTCCCATAGGCGGTTTTAAACCGCTCTTTTAAACCGCCTATGAGAGAGAAATGATTGATAATACGAATTATTCGGATAGTATGTCGTTGGGCGGAGCCGGATGGGTCCAGTTATTATAGATAGATGGATACATGGACAGATAAAATTATTTATGGCACAGCAAAACCAAATAAGACAATAACAGACATTGAAACACTTGAAATGCACAAAAAGCGGCCTTATCGCTAAAAGGTATGCCAGGCAAACTTTCGGTTGAGGAAGTATATTTTACAGGTAGTTTTATAAAAGTGTAATGTAATGGCAATTTAGAGCATGCGTTTAGAGATTTTTATAATGTAATTTTTATACTGTGATGAATACAGTTGTTCTTTAGCTTTCACGTAAAAAAAAAAATACAGGTAGATGGTGTACAGTGGGTATCTATTTTTCTTTTATATGTATGTCCTGACAGTACTGAGAGATGTCCTGACTGACTGACTGACTCACTCATCAACAAGAAGCCGAAACCATTGTAGTTTAGACAGTAGCTTCCATTTATGACGTAAACACTCACTAAGCACGAATTTCTCGAAATTCGACCCCCAAATGTCAAAGTATGTATGAATAAAAACATATCATGTGATCCTAATAACTTGAAACTTAATATAAGTATTCTATAATACAAATAACGTTTCGAAAATTCTGTCAGAGGGCTAAAACGCAGTGTCAAATTTTGTATGGAATCGTAATTAAAATGAATTAAACTGCGGGCAACAGCTGGTAGGTACATAATTATATACAAAACATTTCGAATTACGTAG
This sequence comes from Sesia bembeciformis, assembly GCA_943735995.1. Lineage (NCBI taxonomy): Eukaryota > Metazoa > Arthropoda > Insecta > Lepidoptera > Sesiidae > Sesia > Sesia bembeciformis. Next base: position 782,681 of record OX031038.1, read on the forward strand.
TTCAATGATCTAAATATTGAATTATCAATTTTGATTAAACCGAATGTGTCTTGCAGGACTAATACTATCAGTTCAGTGCACAACATACTAATACTAATGTGTGCACTGATAAATAACAAACATATTGTTCACTATGTAAAAACAAGTACCACAAAACAGACAGTTACTAATGCTTCTAAAAGCCATTAACTTCTAACATAAAACCAAAAAAATCTCCCCACATCCCATATTCATGGCATCTGTATACGAGACGCAATCTCAGACGACATGTACAGGGCAGTCCTAGTGTACATTACTCATGGGCGGTGACATGCCAGCCCCGCCCGCGTGAGAGATGTCTAAGCTTTTTGCACTTCAAAAGTTTATAATTGGGGAAGCGTTTTCGGATCTTATGTCACCCATTTTTAATTTTGCTTGCACGCAGAATACACAGGCTCTTTTGTTCAATTGAATAAAACAGGCCTATATCAGGAGTTTATTTTATTTCCAATAAGTCTCTTTTGCAGGGGTAATAACTTTCGAAATTTCGGAAAAAATAAAAGACATTTCTTTAGCAAAACTAATTACAGAAGACACTTAAAAAAAAACACTACATCTCGACTAACGGTGACCAGCAAACCCCAAAGCTACTAATTACTAAACAATAAAATAGGTGGGTCTGTCTCGAATAAATTCCTAAATGAATCAATTCGGCCAAATAATGCAAAAATCATAACGATTAATACGAGTCAAAACGTATTTGTCAAAAAAATCTTCAAAGAAAATTCAAAGCCAATGTATCGTGAAAACGACTTGTTGTTGAACATAAGAAACTCTTACAACTTTTATCTACACCGTTTTTAACTGCAGAAAATATTGAAACCCACCATTTTATTCAGGTCATTTTTTGTATTCAGTCTCGCCAATTTTTTGTAGGTATAGAGAATAATCATTAAAACTTGAAATGTATTACATTAAATCGATAAGAACTACGATCTCGTATCTATTCTCTTCTCGTGTTAAATTTATTTCTTTTAATCTGATTCTTTCAATTTCACCATTATCTTGACGCTGCGGTGAAATAATATATTATGAGGAAACCCGGCATGTCCTGAGTGGGTTGAGGTACATAATGCCCATCCTTAGTTTAATTTCTTGATTCCTGATTATCCAGTAAAGATACACTAATCAATTCAGCTAATCACTAAGCAGCCTTTGGAGAGGCAGGTCTTTGCCTCTTCCATGGCTCGCCATCACACACGATCTTTAGCTCTTCTCATCCAGTCACCACTGGCGAACTTCTTCAAGTCATCCATAACTGGAGCGCATCGCACACTACGCTTCACGGTGCGTGGCCTCCATTGAAGTATTTGTTCGCTTCGCTCGTGCTCATTGCCCCTACAGCATGCGCATGCTTCAGCATGCGAATCTCTTCGTTTAGGATCTTATTCCGCTAAATAACTTCGAGCATAGCTGTCTCCATAGCTTCCTGAGCGACATACCAATCAATCCAATTCAATCCATCAGTGTGTCTCTCCACTGCAGGATATAGGAATAGATTCTTCTGCGGGTATGACCAGTCACTTCAGCAAGCAGCTAGTAGTTCTAAAAAGAACCAGATAACCTTAAACACAAAACATGTCATGCTTCATCTGTCTTCTGTATAACTTTATAAGTACCAACGAGAAGTTATTACCGACACACAAAGAGAAACCAACCTCCATCGTGTCAAAACCAAGACATTACTTTATTCATTCGCCGGATAATTTACTTGCAGCCGTCTTCCATTGTTCTGTTATTAGCTATTTCCCTTTGTGGGTCACTTCACTTTTCTGTTCATTTCCACCGTACTTTCTTTTTATTTTAATAATGTTTTTGTGGGATAATAATTTTTTTGCTAAAGCGTTTATTGATACGTGTTTTTTGTTTATAGTTGCAGGCCCATACAGGGTTTATTAAGAACTACCTGCGGCCTCTTAAACGGATCTTAACGCGAATGTTCCATGGTCACTAACTGACTGAAGTCGTGACCACGGTTGGTGCAACCCAACCGAACCGTCTATTAAAATATATAATGTAAACATTCGCGTTAAGACCAGTTTAAGAACATAAATACATGCAACATTTGTTGGGTGATTGTAATAGGAAAAGGGATTAAATAAATTTAATATCAACATTCTCGATATTGGCATTTTTCAAAGCGTCTTAACCAAGACATCTTCAGGTCAAGCTAGGATACTTTATGCTCTAATATTAATATAACTATAAGTGTGGAAACGTAATTACATAGCATAGGATACGATGGGACCGGCATGTCTACTCAATGAGGACAAAAGTCCGTTAAAAGTGAGACTTAAAAAAAATCTAGAAACTTTGAGTTTTGGGTAAAATAAAAAGTATAATCATTGTGTTAATTGTTATGTAAACGAGTTATTCACGATTTATTATTTATTTATTATATTTGGGTCCACTTACATGAGCCGTGGTCGCAGCCCGACTGCGCAGGCGGGTGAAGGTGTTGTTGCTATTGACAGACAAATCTGTCTACCCTCCGTCGTGTTCGTTTTTGATCCACCTACCCGCACTGAACTAGTTTTTGTTGATTAAGTTCCTTGCACACTATACTAACAATATCACCATACACACGCGAGTTTGAGAATGCATCTACTTTATATAACCATTGTTTATTCTCTGTGTTATACGAGTATAACACGAAAAATGTTACAAACGACTTTTCTTCTTAGGAAAGCAATAAAATGAACTAATCACATACTTATACTACAATGTCCACATGAACCAAATCAAGGATACAGTTAAATATACAATTTTGTACTATATAGAAAAATAGGACAAACCTCTGACAAATAAATCAGGAAAGTAATAACACCCATCAACACAATCGAAGGCGTCCACTCACCCAGAAAAAGTGGCAAATAAAATAAATAAAAGCAAGCACAAAAACAAATATTAGGGTGACCACGTAATCCGGGACTGGCAGGAAAAGCTGTGACTCTCAATGCACAGTACGGATAACAGACAGTGGGAAATCTTCATCAATCCTCATTCGGGACTTACTAGCGGCAACTCGGAAAGTGAAGTTAAAATTGTGTATTAGGCGTTTTGCGGTTTTCAAAGTATTTTGCGTGCGTGATGTTTGTGATAATCAAATAAAAGCGCTGGACTTCGTTTTTCGTGTGCTTCCAAGGAGTCCTCTTCTGTCCTCAGTAAACCAACTATCGCTTTACTGAGCGACTCCTGAATTACTTCGACGTGATTGGACATTGACAGGATATGTTTTAGACTTTTAAATTGTTTATTACAAATAAAGCTAATGTGCTAATTGCACTATTCCCATTTATGTAGAAAAAATCCTTTATTTATTTATTTTTTTCCGCACAAAATTTTTACAGAGAGCGGACTTAATACCTAGTGGCATTCTCTGGCAGTCAATCTTTCGTTAAACGGAAATGCACAAAATTCTCTAGACATGATGTGCTCTGTGTTTTGTGTAGGCCAGAAGCGATGCGTTTCGGTATTCGTTATTTTAGTATTCAAAATAACTATAAATTCAAAATTTGTTAATTCATTAATTCCTTGGCAATTATGTACAAAAGTTTGTTATAACAAGACATTATGAATTATGTTATAATATTATGAAAGAAAAGATAGCTACAAAGGCAGATGGGTCCAAAATATGAACATGTATCAACCTACGAGATATACCTCTGTTCGCGAGAATCGAAGGAAAAAAATATATTTATGGAGTTGAAATAGATAAGTTCACTTCCCTGTCACTAGAAGGCGCTGTACATCACACTATTAAGATCAATTTCTGTTTGCATACGTATTTTCGATGATTTATGGAATGTGGTTTTGATAGGGGTCACTAACTGTATTTTCGTTTGTGAGTTTGGGACGACCATACATACATTTTTGCCATCCTCCTTTTCACATAGTATCTCAAAGATGTAGGATTTTCCGCTAATCGATTTTGTGTGTTGATTATTTTTCAACAGAACCTGCGACCGTGAATTCGAACCATGGAACTTTTAGCATAAGCGAGAAAGAGTTAAGCTCTTAAGTATCAACATAGAGATAATGGAGAAACTGATGGTATTTGTGAGACTCTTAACTTTGATAGATCAAAGTTAAGTTCTCCGCGCGACCCGTGTCAATAACGACATTTATACCATGTTGTGTTTCAAATGCTGCAGTCCGCCTCCGTATCACATTGAATTCGACTTTGAATGTCTTTTCGTAGTAAGGCAATTAAGTTAGTTAATCTACGACTGATTAGCCCAGTTGGTAGCACCCCCGACTGCTGTATAAAAGGTTTCGGGTTTCATTCCCGGTCGGACATTCATTTGTTTAAAACCAAACTTTTATTCGTGTCTGGGTGGTGTGTTCGTCTATATATGTGTCTCTGGGCCTACTACACAGGGAATCCTAGTGAATTGAATTGAACAGAGAATTGAGTATGCATAGTTATTTATAGAAAAAGTTCACGGTAGTATTAAATATTTGTTAAAAGTTACCAACAAATCATACATCAAATAAATGTTAGAGATACATGCGAGGGTGTTAATTATATAATATCACTCTATTGAAAGACGAAGACAACATGCCTTAAAAGTAAACGCAGCCAAAAATAAAAATTACAATTTTATATAAAATAGAAAGAAAAAAAAAGTCATAAATAAATCGCGTAATTTTATTTAGACTAGAGCAGTAAACAGGTCAACCTTCCTGCTTGGTATCCTTGTTTCATCAGGCGATTTATCGGTGAAAAGTACAAGATTCGTCCCCGCTGTCTTTTAAATAAAGGGCAAATACTTGCCTGGTCTAGGAGTCTGAATCGGTGCGCAAAGATTTATCTAAGTATTGTCTAAAATCACAAGTTTTAATGAATTATTTTACCCATAAAAAAATACATCCCTTACCGTTAACTATATCTCTACTGTGACAGTTGGCTGGAATTGATAACATTTTTATTTACCATTTTAATAGTGGGGATTGAGAATAAGGGTTGGTAAAACAAAACTTCGTCTTAGGATGGATACAAAAGCAAAATTGATCTACTCCCTCCCTACTGACATAAAGAAGGCTGCTTATAAAAACAGCCCCAAGAGGAAGCTTATATTATTATATTTATTTTATCTTATTCATATGTATGGTCTATATAATAAAAATCTATTTTTGAGTACCTACGTATATATTGCGTATATTTATATAGTTTATCGTACAAGAATATTAAATATATATTATTATTATTGTTATTTATAGAGATGAATTATGCTTTACTATTTGAGTTCTTCTGCACCGGCTTAAATTTTTCACATTTAACCAACGGTCGACTAGTACAGAATGCATTATGGCACTAAGTCCGCCTCTGTACAATATAGTTCAAAAAGAGTAAATAAATAAATAAATCATAAACTAGATTAATTTTCTTTTCCTAAATATATATTATTAATTATCTGCTTTTTAAGATTTTCGCGATTTCAACACATATTATTTAAATGTGTTATTGTCGAAACTTTAAAGTTTGTATCATAACACATAGTTTATATTTATTATAAGACCTTATTAACCCAGTTGAAATTTGCTGTACGAGCGGTGATAGCCTATGGGTATCTACACTCCACTCATATTCGTGTGATCGTGAGTTCAAATCCTCGGCTCGTAATACTGAGTTTCTACTAAGTATAATTTTTTAAAAATTGCAACTAGCTGCGCGGTGAGGGAAAACCTCGTGAGGAAACCCGCATGCTATAGAAATGAAAAAAAATCTGGAGTATGGGATCCACCAATCCGCACTGGGCCCACGTGGTGGATTACGACCCGAAACTTCCCGGTGATTTTCGAGAGGATCTGTGCCCTGCCGTGGGACGTTATAGACCGATACAAGTACTAGCTGTTGCCCTCGACTTCCATACCACAGCATACGCCTTTGTCTCCCCACCGCTGGATATTAGCTCGTCACCATCAAACCAGCACCGCTGAACTTTCAAGCCGTCGGTCTACCTTACCAGAGGGATTCCCACACTACGCTTCCGGTACATGGCCCCTATTCAAGTACCTACTCGTCTACCAGATCGGTTGCCGGTCCTGCAGTAGATATGGTCTACTCGTTGCTACAGTTAGTGACTTCGCTCATGTGAAATTAGAATTAAAAGCGAATACTATCTTATGTGTTAATCCGTTCGACAAACTACTCATTCAGCATATATTTGGTCCTTTGATTTATTACAAGTTATTTGTCTTTAATTGTATATTTTTCTTGATTTAACTAATTAATAATACTAATAATACAATACAATAATAATAAAATATGAAATATTGTAATCTATATACATATATTATAATAAAATTGTAACAGGCCGATGTCTGTACATTATAGATATTGAAAAAAACTAATATGGGGAGTCTTTATTAGAGCAACAGAAGCCAAAACAACAGTTTTTAGAAATTTTATCTGTCTGTCTGTCTGTCTGTATGTTTGTACACGCATCACGTAAAAACTAATGCATGGAATTGAATGCAGTTTTCACCGATGTATTGCTAGAGGTCTAACTTAAAATATAGGCTCCATTTTACCGCAGGAAAATATCTTATTCCGATTGTTTTAAATTTAATATACCGAAGCGAAGTGAGGGCGGGTCGCTAGTAATATTAATAAAATATGACTATATGATAATACTACTACATGCATACATACATACGTACATATACATCTATCTATACTTCTATACCAATATAATATAGAAGAGGTACTCTCTGGAACCACTGAAGTGATTTCAAAAATTCTTTCACAAATAGAAAGCTACATTAACCGTGTCTAATATAGGCTATATTTTATTTTGAAAAAAGATTTTTAAAAAAAAGAACTTATAAACGAAAGCGAGGGCGGGTCGTTAGTGAGAGAATAAAGTAGAAACTGAGAGTGGTATAAAAATAATTACATTAAAAGTGGATGCTGGTGGGGCTGATTGCATTGCATAAAATTAGTAAGTATTCAGTGCCTAATACGTACTAATAAAAATGACAAAAAAAATCGTTCGTTTCCAAAAGAAATCACTACAGTTCCGCAAACGTACCATTTAATTACCACATCTCATGCCTTCATGTTCGCGTGGGTGTAATCAATCTTCCCTCCCCCCTCACCCCTGTGTCCTCCTCGCAGATAATCCGTAGGTAAAAGTGAATTGTATTCAGCAGGTATATACAACTAACAATATTAAGAGAGACTATTTGTTTTCTCTTGTTTTGTAACGTATACAATATAATAATAAATAAATCAAATATAAACATCGATCAACGACATGTCACAAAACTGTGCACATGAGTGATACCATGGCTATAAATATAATGTTACTGTCGCGATTAACGAGTTAATTGTGCTATAATCAATTATTACTATAATATAATTGAGGGGGAGAGTGGGGAGAGAGGGGGAGAGTGGGTATAATATAATTGGTTCTAATCCAACAGCCGCTGGGCGCGCTCGACTGGCCACGTTACCCCTCTCTCACAGAATACTACCTTGAAATGTACTGCATTTCCCATTTTATCGTATTTCCCCAATGTACGTACGTGTTTCGGTAGTGAGTGAGATGTGCCAGAGCCCATTCCAATTCCATCCTATCCCTCCCCATTTTCTCAACCCTTTCTCCAAATCCATTCCTATATCTCCAAAGGTAGGCAGCGCATCCGGGGGCATGCCAACGTTTCTCATTTTGGACTAATGTTGGCATGTATCGCGGATGTCTATGGGCGACAGTATTCACTTACCATCAGGTGGACTGTATGCTCGTCTGCCGCCTTCGGTACATAATTTTTTTTTTAAGTTTTGATCTATTTATTTAGGTACTTAAAATCAATAACGTAAACACATTACCGCGAAAATTCAATAATATAAAAAGTGTTGTTTTTTCAATTATTTCTATATTTCTTATATTTTTTGACGTTGACAACACTGTTTTGTCAAAAATATTACAGTCAAAAGTTTTACATGTTAAGACTGCGTCAAGATCATTATACATCCAAAGTTAGGGATCTACAAGAATATTTTTCCTCTTATAAATTAGACCGTTTTAATAAGTTTATCTGCTCTCTCGTAATCTCCGGAACAACTGCACCTATTTGAAAAATTATTTCACCATTTGAAAGGTACATTATTCCAGTTGGACATAGGCTGTATATTATGTGCAAAAAAATTGCCGGGCATACGTTGCATGCCCGGTACAGCTAGTTATTATATATAAATGATTATAGATGTTCTTCTGAAGCGATTTTCGAACAGTTTACTCTTCAATACAACCGATAAATAACTGCCATTGAAAACGGCAATCTATTTTGTCCTGCAAAAAAGTTAATTGGAAGAAAGCAAAGAAAACTAATTAGGAAAATGCGATTGATATAGCTGAGAGGAAAAAAGTAATACATTTTTTCGTAACATGTTAATCTATATAAATAAAAATGTAAACGTTGGTTTGTTCAGAATCTTAACTCCGAAAGTTCTTCACCGATTGCTTTAAAATTTTGACACAACGTTGCATTCAAATACGCGCGTGTTTTTATATACCTATTATATCACAGGGTAAAAACATGCTTTTTACCCAAAAACAGGGTAAGCGCCATCTGTTGGGTAGACCACAGCAATGCGTGGCCGGGCAGTGATATGAGATGAGATCAGTTGACCATAGCAATGTGTATTTCGATTTAGTGCCACTATATAACATAGAGAAACTAAACCCTAAAGATGTAGGTTTAAACGGAGGTTAATGGTTCGAAGTCCAACTAATTCAATTAATGTTGGTATAATTTTGTAATTGGTAATTATATTACTGTTCATTAAAGGGGGAACTATTCCGAACATTACTGTGTCTGCACAAAAAATAAACTGCGAGTTTTATTATTTGTGGAAATAAAACCCGAAAAGTTGATTGTATTGGTTAACTTCGATTTTCTTAAATTATTGTTTATTAGTTACAAAACCATTGCGTATGGATTCAAAAGGTGGGTTGAGTTATTTATATATGAAAAAAACACAGTGGGTTGTCACATTTTTAGTGAAGGTAGTGGAGAAAAAATCAGTATCGTGCCCTTGCCATTTGGCAGGCATTCTTGTGCTAAAATGTTCATGCGGCGAGGTTGGGCCGCGATACTGTGAATTTTTGCATTTTAATTTGTAGGTATATCATTTGTATTTCTATATTGCTGTACTATATTCTATATATTTAATACTCTATATTCTATTCTATATTCTGTTAGTTTTTTATTTTATTTTATACTGGATGTGCCGGGCATGCGTTGCAATGCGTTAGATTTTTTTTTGTCAGAATCCTTCGCGTGCGCGCGCCCAACTACTCGCCAAAGTTTCATCGAAAATAAGATGAATGGTTTATATTAACAAATATTGATGTTTATACAGAAAATGAAGCAACAGAATAAACACAGTATACAAATTACTTTATAACAATCTCTAAACACATGTCTATTATTATTATATCTATTATATCTATACATCATGTCATATTGTATAATATCTATATATATATACGTATGTATAAAGAGAAATGTACACTGTTCGGTCAAAAAATTATGTTATACCGCGAACCCGTAGGCTGTCGAACGAACTGCCTACAAGAAACTATAGAAACTGGGTTCTACAAGAAAGCTGTGAATAGGATCATGGAAGGTCGGTGGCGCGCCCGCATACCCTCTGGTGTTACAGGTGTCCATGGGCGGCGGTGACACTTACCATCACGTGGGACCGCTTGCTCGTCCACCCACTTGTCTATAAAATAAAATTGCCTCATTAACGCCGTGCCGGAACTGTTAAACTAGTGAGATGAAATTTGGACATTACCTTCCTTTTATGACGTAAAAACATACAAAGATGCCATTTCTGGAAATTTAACCCTTAAAGAGATGAAACGGTATGTCAAAAATTATAAAGAGCAGTATAATTAATTTTCAGACAACTGATTTATTTTATCAAGTGTATGGGATAAGGTTGGAAATTGAATTGTTTATTATATAAAATAAGTGAACTTCATGCACTTCAGTGAGTTAATTTTATTTCAGTCGGCGTGAATAGGTCTTATGTCGAGTGGGATATGCCGAATCGAATGTGTGTAGCACCCCTCACCTGACACAATACATATGCGTCCCATTCGTCCCTAGAGCGGTGCATTTAATCTGTGGAGACACGTTTAAGGACGTTCTCATGTACATTTGTCAGCCGTCGCCTGTTTGGGAAATTCAGTGTTTGGCAAACTGAACGTTTATAAAGAATAGATGGCAGACGAGCGGGCGGGCCACATTGTTGGTAAGTAGTCACCGCCGTTCATGGAGATCTGCAACACCAGGGGACTTGCGGGTGTGCTGCCTAGTTATCAGAATCCTGTTCACAGCTCTCCTATAGATTTTTTATTTGATTTTATTGATACAATCGTTGCAGAAGATTGTGAATACACATGTCCTTTTTTTTATTCTCAAGCTCAATTGGAACTTGTTTGTTCAGTCATAATACTAATCTAGACAGCCCGAGATCAAACAGATGGATGGGTTCGTATCCGTATCTGTGTCAGGCGGCGTATATCGTAATTGCGTATAAAAACTCAACGGAGAATCATACGTTTGTATCATACAAATGTGGACCCAGCTAAGATACATTCCACATAAACCCTAACCGATTTTTTTTATTGACGAAGGTAGCATACGAGCATACAGTCATCCTGATGGTAAGTGGATACTGTCGCCCATAGACATCCACGATACATGCCAACATTATTCCAAAATGACAAACGTTGGCACACCCCCGGATGCGCACGCCTATCTATGGAGATATAGGAATGGATTTGGAGAAAGGGTTGGAAAAATGTGGAGGGATAGGATGGGAATGGGCTCTGGCACATCTCACTCGCTACCGAAACACGTACGTACATTAGGGAAATAAGATAAAGTAAATTTATAAATAATTTCGTTAGTATAATTATATATAATTTCGAAAGAATCTACAAAATATGATTCAGTGAAATGATAAAAAACAACAAAGAGTACTAACAACATATTAATATTACTTCACATAAAAATAAGCGATTCTTCGCGCAATAAATTCGTTGACAGCAACCGCTCAACGGCAACAGGTTAGTCTGTACCTAAGAGCACCTTAACGTAGTGAGAATAAGGGATAAACTCAAATGATTCTGAGTATATTAACATGTTGCAAACTGTATTTTGGTTCCGAACTCGCGAACTAACTGCTTTCTCCATATGAGAGAAGTTAGCGAGCGAGGTTAGCGAGTTTTGACGATTTTATACGTCGTACATATTTGGCAACGAACGCACCGACGAATGTTTGTAATTTAATTTAGTTGGCGAAAAATTTTCCGAGTTTTTTCTTAATACAATTCATATTCATTAAAACTTCAAATTATCCAAACCTACGTAACCGTAACCGGTCCGTAACCGGTCCGCAACCGGTCCGCAACCGGTCCGCAACCGGCCCGCAACCGGTCCGCAACCGGTCCGCTACCGGTCCGTAATCGTAAAATTAACAATGTTAATATGTTTGTTTAGTGTTAATATATATTTATGTTGATAACATATAACATCCACAATGTAGGATTCATTACCATTTTGGCATCCATCAAAATTTATCAGGTATTTATACCTTTCAGTATTGAAATTTTATACTAAAGTTGTGGATAATCGAGGTCTTACTGTATTGGAAATAGATAGCACAAATATACTGATGGAAGCGCCAGTCTCAATAGAGATTTCGCTAATTTCCGCTAAGTTCGAGTAATGAGAAATGTTAGGTCTTACAAGTAATTCTTAAGATTTGCCATTTAGAGAATGTTAGGATTGAGGGAAAAGAAACGGATTTTTCAAGTGGTGAACTTGGGATTAGTACAAACTAGGGTTTAACAATGCCAATTGGCACAAATGTTTCTCGCTATCGCTTTTATAGTATAGTGAAATCAACGAGGCCTGACCTTTGCATCTGTATGAATGCCGAATTGTCCAATCCGATTGTCGAAGTGGTTCGCACTGTACACTATTAGTGTGCACTGTGCACTCACACAAACGCAAAGCTCCTATCTCGTTGATTTCACTGTAACACATTTATATTGAGTTAAAAATTCTAATTTAGTATTTTCCAAAAGGAATATGATAGTGTAATATTTTTTAAATGGTTTTGCATCATGATAATTTTGACCTAATTAGTATATTTAACCAAACTCATGCAAAAACTATCTTTCGTCAAATTTAATTCCACTAGATTTGTGTGCTCCGACATTTATATATGTGATTTAAAATAGCTTGTTATTCGGGGCTTAGTACTTGAATTAAAATAAGAAAGCCTAAAACAGAATTAATTAAATTTATGACTCACTTTAAAACGGTGCAGTGGAAACGAAGGAAATCATTAGCATTTTGTACAATGGGATGGGAATTCTCGTAAAGTTCCTAGTGATGGAATGTTGTCGATAGTTTATAGATAACTAACAAAAATAAGTAAGAATAGAAACTTATTTTACTCCAATATTAAGATTTGAATTAAGAGTGATACTACTGGACGTGGGCTTCACCGTAATAGGTACCGTACCGTAACCATCTCTTATTTTCGTCCACTTGCACTACCGAACATGGGCTTCACCGTAATAGGTACCGTACCGTAACCATCTCTTATTTTCGTCCACTTGCACTATCGAACATGGGCTTCACCGTAATAGGTACCGTACCGTAACCATCTCTTATTTTCGTCCACTTGCACTACCGAACATGGGCTTCACCGTAATAGGTACCGTACCGTAACCATCTCTTATTTTCGTCCACTTGCACTGCTGAACATAGGCTTTTAGAGGTGTAGTTCCTCAGCGCTTGTTGTAGCCGCTTTGTTATTCCTTTGTCGCCTTTTACGACACCCACGAGAGGAGATGAGGTAGAGCTATTCTATAGACCGCCCCTGTAGTGTGGGCCGTCTATAGAATAGCCGGTTACGGTACACGGTTACGGTATTTATATATTTTTTTTTTTTTATATACTAGTGGGCGGACGAGCAAGCGGTCCCACGTGATGATAATTGTTACCGCCGCCCATGGACACCTGCAACACCAGGGGGCATGCGGGCGCGCCGCCGACCTTGTAAAATCCTATTCACAGCTCTCTTGAAGAACCCCATATCGTAGCTTAATGGAAAGACCTCTTGAGGATAAATACATCACAAAAGTGTATATTAGTTTGTCTGCGATGTATATCGATGTTGTTGTCGATAAAATCGATAACTATCTACACGTCCCACCACTAAATCTTACACCCTATACAGTCTGTAATTGCACAGCCACATTTCGGGGTCCCTACACATAAATTACACCTTTTATTCATTCCCGATTGCGAGCGTTATTGCTATCATTAACCTTTATCACAGTAGGAGAAAATTAGCAGTAAGAGACGTAGCAAAACTATTGTTTAACGCCGGTCTGATACATGCAGCAGTCAACTTCCACATCTCATGACAAAATGAGGGGGATCTTAATATCCTCTCCTACTATATTATACCGATTTGGGATATTCGGACCGGTAGCACCCGCAAAAGTCCGTGGGGTTAAGCTAGAGTCTCCACAGTTTCGGTTGCTCGTGCCGACGCACGTTGGAAACAAGTCATGCGGTTGAAACGGGTCTAGTTCATGTGAGACCCCCTGAGGATGTAATATGGAATCGAACGGAACACCCTCTCACGGAATATTTTTTTTTTTTTGGTGCAATTAGTACATTCTTCTTGTGTCAAGTTTTCTTCGTAATTAAAGACAAAACCACATAGTCAATGTGCAGTCACGTCGAAGTAAATCAGGAGTCGTTCAGTAAAGGTTTACTGAGGACAGAAGAGGACTCCTTGGAAGCACACGAGAAACGCAGTCCCACGCTTTTATTTGATTATGCACAAACTCAGACACTTTGAAGTTTAATAAATGTCACTATTAAATCAGAAATACATACATACATACACAATACATACATACAAACAAAATCTCAACCATCGCTTCTCGAGTTCCCCCCCCCCCCCATAAAGTCAACAGAATAGTTGATGGGACACTTTGTTCAATTGAAAATATTGACATACCCTTCAGTTATATTTCTGGGACTGCCGTTATGTAAAAAGTAATTTGTATGAAGTAATTCAATGTTTAAAAGTCATAGACACTGATTAAAATATGACACTGTTCAAATGTGTCCGTGTGTTCCTAAACAGCTCTTTTACAACAAAGCATATTTGACATAGGTTCAAAAAATTATAATAAAGTACCAAAATAAAAGAAGTCCTAAATAATCAAATTGAAAACAAAATGATGACCTTTTTGGTAAATATAGCATATTAGATAATTAACGATTTTTTCATTGATTAATCTTACGACGGTTGACTTTTAATTCTGCCGATTATTATTCATACGAGTATGTTCACTAAATAAATAGTAGATTACAGAACAGTGAAACAGTAAATAATAAAGTTCTTGGATTGTATTCAATAGATACGAGTAATATGCACCGTTTGAGTGATAACAACCGAGGTAGTTTGCAATTTTTTTATGGACTAAGGCGGCAGACGGTCATACAGTCCACCTGATGGTAAGTGGATACTGTAACCCATAGACATCCGTGATACATGCCAACATTAGTCCAAAATGACGCCCCCGGATGCGCTGCCTACCTTTGGAGATATAGAAATGGATTTGGAAAAAGGGTTGGGGAAATGGGGAGGGAATGGGAAATGTTAGGATGGGAATGGGCTCTGGCACATCTCACTCACTACCGAAACACGTACGTACATTAGGGAAATAAGATAGTGGGGAAATGCAGTACATTTCAAATGCAATTCCGTCACTATTTACAAGAGTATCCTGTAATAATCGGGTCAGTTTGTGTGAGATGTGGCATGTTCCTCATTAGTACAAAGAATTCATACTGCACCATGTCGATATTGGGCCGCTACCATAGACCGTGGTTAGCTAATGAAAATATCGCATTTAATAAAGATGAACCGATGTTAGACGCCATTCGTATAATCACGAATATTTGTGAAACTTTTGAGGGTAGAACGTTTTTTGGTGCAATGCGTCATCCGTGTTGCGTGCATCGGCCAGCAACTAATTATAGTGCACGCTACCGAATAAACTAAAATTTACAAGTGTCTTTATAGGAAAATAATTTTGAACGGTTCCTGTCAAAAAATTATTGATCAGCGTTAAAAGAAACACACAACAAGTTACGATACAGAAACAGAAAAAAGACAAATTGCTTCTTCACAAATCCAATTTCATCTTATTCAATTTCATCCTAACCCATCCTATAATCTAATTCCACCTCGTTACATCTAATAGCAAGTATAATGGGAGTAACAACATCTGGTATTTCCGATGATTTTTTTTTCCTGTAAAATCACTTGTAAATTTTAGTTATCGGATGAAGTCCATCTAGTAGTTTACTCAACTTCCTTGTGTCATATGAAGATGACACATATGCCGGTTTCCTTCTGAATACTAGCTATACATTTGTGAAAACTCAATCAAAATCCGTTCAGTAGTTTTAAAGTGATCTCAAACAAACAGACATACAGAAACATACAGATAATTTTTTTTAAAGCTATTGTTTTGGGTTCTGTGACTTTTAAAGAATTTTCCATTTTTTTTTTTTAATTTAGTCTAAGTACAGACAACCCTTTCACTATTTCATTAGGTAGATATGTATAGAATAGAATATATAGGTAGTGTAATAAATAAGGGTCGCATGGTGTTTGCCGGCTTTAGAATAAGCACTATATCTTCCCATGGGTGTCATAAAAGGCGACTAAGGAATAACAAATCAAGTCCTGAGGAACTACACGACCACTGATTGACCAACGTGGCGTTTTAAGGTCATACATTCTTCATGCTCGAGACATTGAGCTCACGCTCTAGCAGGGAACGATAAAAGTTCCGGTAACATAGAGTCTTATTCCTTTTCTAATAGACGTTATGGGGTTCTTCATGAAAGCTGTGAATAGGATTTTGCAAGGTCGGCGGCGCGCCCGCATACCCCCTGGTGTTGCTGGTGTCTATGGGCGGCGGTAACACTTACCATCACGTGGGACCGCTTGCTCGTCCGCTCTCTTGGCTATAAAAAAAGAAAAAAAACCTGCGAGTATCAGTAATTACAACGGCAAGGTGATTAAACTCAGTAATGTTTCACATTTACCGGCATGCATTGAGTTATTTAATTTTGAATCAGAATTTTAGTTGTTAAATAAAGGAAAAGTATATGAATATTTCAATTAAAAATGGATGGCATATTTCTGGAGATTTAATATGGCATGTCCACTAATTTCCTTTTCTAGTTACATTGCTTCAATCGTATTTTTAACATGTCTGTTATCTTCCTTAAAAAATAATAACACTTGCAAACTTGTCTATAAAAAAAAGACATACATTTAAAATACTATTGATATTTCCCATACAGATCACGTCATAAGTTACAGAAAGAAACTCACGTTGAAGTCAGTTATAGCCTTCTTCATCTATTGATTCTAACAAGTGTAAGCAAACACGTCAAATATTACATACACGTTTGTTGTGAGTTCAACTGCAGGTGTGTTGGCACTCAGCGCTTTGTATGCCCCCGCGATTGTGGGGTAACGAAGCGTGGTCTAAGTGGAGTGTGGGGCTACGAAAACCGCGGGAATTATTAACTGTGTCATTTGCAACACTTTACAAATGACCTGTGTTCAAACGAGCAGCATATATACTAATTGACCAGCAAATCTTGATCAACTAAGCAAACTATTTTCGATTAACTAAAGTCTCACAGAAGACTACCTTGAAATGTACTGCATTTCCCACTTTATACTATTTCCCTAATGTACGTCAGTGTTCCGATAGTGAGTGAGATATTCCAGAGCCCATTCTCATCCTATCCTATCTATCCCTCCCCATTTTTCCAACCCTTTCTTCAAATACATTCTTATATCTCCAAAAGTAGACAGCGATGTACGATGTACAAATGGTGTGAGCGCCATCTGTTGTTAGTTTTAGGTACAAACTGGCAAAAACAGTATTTATCTAGGTTTACACTTATCATGTAGACATATCTACAAATTACTATATTATGTATATATACAATAATTTGTATATTTTATATACTTTTATGTATTTTAATATAATACTTTAATCTCACTTGAATATTTCCCGCACCTAACAATGAACCTCTCTGATCAATCCAAAGGTAAGCTGGTAGAGAATGCTTCAAGGTATTAAGGCCGCATTTTGCATGATAATGTACAATAAAATGTGTAACAAAAAATAAATACCAGTATCTGAAGAAAAGGCATTCGAAACTAAGGAAACCTTATTGTGTTATAACCACACCTGAGGTAAAGGTTACTTGAAATATCAGATCATATCTACATCGTACGGCAGTATCGAGTGAACGCAAACTGTAATCGAATCATGACGTCGATTGCCCTTGGTTAAAGCAAGCGGTCTGTACGACCGCTTTATATCAGCTTAGGTTATAAACACACTCTATACTTTTAGCATCAGCAAACGGCGATTGTGCTCCTTCTGACCCATGACACTGCCAAGTCTCATTATCGGTAGCGTCGTGGACATGGGCCTTCGCATGCACATTGTCTCATGTATTTAGGGATGAAACGCCAAGGTGGCCAAGCGGATTGGCGAGTCCACTCTTTTAGAAGTGGTGTAGTTCCTCAGTGCTTATGGCAGCGGTTTTGTTATCTCTTGGTCGCCTTTTACGACACCAACGGGAAGATATGTGGCGGTACTATTCTAAAATCAGCCGAAATACCGCTACATAATGTACCACTATGCATAAACAAGTCACAGATGAGTATAGCTAGATAGCAAACAAGCGTGCGGGTCGTGTGATGGTAAGTGGTCAGTCACCGCCGTCCATGGACACCTGCGACACCAGAGGGTATGCCAGTGCACTGCCGACCTGTCAGAATCCTGTTCACTCTTGAAGAGCCTCATATCGTAGCGTAACGGAAAAACCTCAACTGGCAGTTCGTTCCACAGCTTTCGAGTTCGCGGTATAGTGTCTTTTTGAGCACACTGTGTTCCGCAGCAACTCTTTATCAAGGATGTATGGATGAACTGTACAATGATACGCTCAAAGAGCTATAAAATTAGCTAAGCTGTTAGCAATCCGGTCTCAGGTTTTAACTCACGACCTATGAATGCAAGCCATTTCTATGAATTTATACAATCTATAAAATAAAACGCGCCTAAAGTCATTTTAGGTATTTATTTTATTTAAACACTTTATTGTACACACAAATGATAAAAAAATAGTTGCAAAAGAAAATAAATACAAAAGGCGTGTTTATCCCCTTGGGAGAGATCTACCAGCAAACCTAGGAGAGCGATAGATCCATCCTATTTGTTCCATCGGCAAATCCAAAGTACAGACAGGACAACATGTCTATCACGATAATGTACTTGATTTGTTTTGCAGTAACCCCAGCATCGTACACAAGTTCTTCGTGGCAAAATTTCTAAATTCTACCTAACACTACTTTACAATTTATATGGGAACTTACTTGTAGCTTTAAGAAAATCAATATCTTGTGTTTAATATAATAAGTTTTTATCCGCAAGTGCTCCTAAAAAGTAATAAATAAATATCAAATTTAAGCTCATTAACATGTTAAGCTACTTAATACGTTCCAGCTGAATGTGACTTATACTAAAGAGCCAGGACTTAATACCAGAACGCCAGTACGTGGCGACGTGATGGCTCCACTGAAAACCAGCGCTGTGGTTCACTGCAGCGTCTGCTGAGTTGGAGTCCATTTCCGGCATAGCAATACACATCGGCACGATTAAACTTCCCACTGTACTGCGGCACTTATTATGTGTATATATGTGTATATCTAATTTTCTCTTTATTTTTATGGTACAAATTATTGTGTATTGTGTTGTCCGGAAGTGTTGAGTATTGTCTAATAACCCCACTATAATGCTAGCAATGTAATGCTGGTAGAGCGATTAATCTACCGTCAGATAACGATGTATTATTGGTCTCACAATATCGTCGCGGTATACCGCAAATAATCGCAGCCTGATTGGACGTTGCTGTGCTCCATAATTGCTGGCAGGTGTGAAGTTACTGCACTAGAGGTTTGCTTCGACTTCGTTTGTGTACTTTTTTTTTCAGATTCAATTTGACTTATTTATTCGGGGATTCGTCGGGCATGAAAAACATACACATAATAATCAAAGATATAGACATTATTCTCATTGATCAGAAGTCGATAATAAAAATACTTTACAATCGATTTGATTGAATTCAGTCATGTGTCATTAAAATCTTATTTATACTACATTCCAGAAAAGTTTAGTAGTTTTGAATTGATCATACGCCATTACAATTTTATTGAATTCAATCATACGCCATTAGAATTTTATTGATTCAATCATATGCCGTTAGAATTTTATTGAATTCAATCATACGCCATTAGAATTTTATTGAATTCAATCATACGTCATTAGAATTTTATTGAATTCAATCATACGCCATTAGAATTTTATTGAATTCAATAATACGCCAGTAAAATTTTATTGAATTCAATCATACGCCATTAGAATTTTATTGAATTCAATAATACGCCATTAGAATTTTATTGAATTCAATCATACGCCATTAGAATTTTATTGAATTCAATAATACGCCAGTAAAATTTTATTGAATTCAATCATACGCCATTAGAATTTTATTGAATTCAATCATACGCCACTAGAATTTTATTGATTTCAATCATACGCCACTAGAATTTTATTGAATTCAATCATACGCCACTAGAATTTTATTGAATTCAATCATACGCCACTAGAATTTTATTAATTTCAATAATACGCCATTAGAATTTTATCAACGCTATACTCAATACCAGTTAATTAATATTGAATGCCAACACCTTACAATCAATTACAAATATATTTAAATCAGTATTATGTTATTAGAAATTTAAATAAAATAAAAATCAATTACTTTTTACTGTCAATACATCGCAAACATCTTCAGTTCCATTCAACCAATCAATCAACTCATTGATTTGTGAACATGTGGTTGAATTCAATCTCATTCTCAAGAACAGTTAATTAAATGTCAACACGTTATACACGTAATCATCTCAATCACTTAAATAGCCCCAGGATCTTTAACTGGAGCCAGTCGATGCCATCACCAATGGAATTGCACACCGCAATAGCTTCTAAAAGACCTCAAAATCAGTGCACTTGTAAGTGAAATCAGTCTCTATTCATTAATTAACTTCATAAATGCCTGCACAGAGCACACCAACCCATATAACATCATACAAAATGCCTCCATTTGACGCGATTATGTTCCCACAATGCACGTCACAAAGTCTAGCTTCGTCGCAACAACTGTAGCGAAAACGACTCAACGTCCATTCAGTTGACATGCAATTACATACTTTATGTCTAATATACGAGGCTCGAAATTGATTGGATGCTGTACTTGACATGTGACGTTACTGCTAATTGATTCACACCGTCTGCAGTTAAGAGCAATCGACTCCCGTTCGAATTTCAACCCTTTGATAATGAAGTGTAAGTGCATTTTTGGGGTGTACGGTTTTTAAGTGGATGGTACAGTTAAGGACAATGAAGCGGGTGCACAATGAGTGACAATATTGCGTGAAATCTGCTAATGAAACGTTGCTTGTCAGACTTTGCGATCTGGACGCATCGAGGTTGATGGTCACCTTTAGAAGCATAACGTTGACTTCTTAAAATATTGAATTCCCAAAACGTTGAACTCTCAAAATGTTGAATGTTGATTTATGGCGATTTCCCGGACTCCGGTCACTTTGGACGGAATATTACGACTTGAACAAACGGGAGATATAACCCATTCGTTTCCTCAAAAAAATCAACTTTATGAAATTAAAAATACGTTTTTAGTCATAGTAATTAATTTTAGTTGATTTGTTTCCAATTCAGCTAAAAGCAATTTTTGATTTCTTTTTCTTTATGGAAAAAAGGTGGCAGACAAGCACACAGTTCACCCGTGGATACTGTCGTCCGTGGACATCCGCGATACATGCCAACATCAGTCCAGAATGACAAATGTTGGCATGCTCCCGAATGCGCTGTCTACCTTTTGTAGATATAGGAATGGATTAGAGTAGACATTTAGAG
This sequence comes from Sesia bembeciformis, assembly GCA_943735995.1. Lineage (NCBI taxonomy): Eukaryota > Metazoa > Arthropoda > Insecta > Lepidoptera > Sesiidae > Sesia > Sesia bembeciformis. The sequence goes on from OX031038.1 coordinate 803,887, forward strand.
TGGATATAATTTTAGGCACGAGGATAATTTTGATAGAATTCAACATTCTGAGAATTTAACATTTTGGAAATACAAATCCGCGAATTCATCATTTTAACAAGTCAACGTATTCGTCCGTACAATTAAACAAGAGCCTTTAATTTTACGCGTTTAGACCCGATTTACAATATGAAACGTGTACAAAACGCGATAGTTTAAAATGTTACTACATTTTAAGTAGTAAAATATGTATAACTAAAATGGCTCTCGGTGGCTGGGAAAATTACAGGGGGCAAAATTACTACAATCTAACCTTATTCAGAAACTGACCTAATTAGAAATTGACGTACTCCGAATCTGACCCCCTACGAAACTGACCTACCTACTCAGCCTATAGGCGACGGTGTTTTTCAGAAAAATAAAAATACAGTCGATCGAAATATCAATAAGTATGCAGTCCACGGGCACATCGTTCCACTATGCAAGTAAATCTGTAAATCTAGTAAGCACCACATTAGCTTGTGTCTGATGTGTTTGTGTTAAAATACCACAAACATTCGTCAACCGGCAATTTCCAATACCAACGTTCAAACTACAATCTCAGGTGAACTGTTAACAAACCGCACATGACATCAGGAAGACTGTATCGCTTTGCTAAGCAATACCACAAATTGACCTCTCCCCACCCCCCACCCTCTCGTCGTCTGATTGCAGTATTGTCCAGGCAGGCTAGTGTGGCTACTTGAAATATGAGGTAACGAGGTAGTGTGTTGGGGTCATCGAGAATGTAACTCGATTTTCGACACATTTCTAATAGCTCCTATAGTAAGCCACGACTCAAATAAATAATTTATTTCTAATCAATACTCAAATAAATAGCATACTCTAATTTTGTCTTTGGTAGGTTTGTAATTCTGTGTTTATGTTGGTAACACAAAGTGATTCCATATTAAAAATAGGTGGACATAGAAACGAACGTCAGAAAATCGATGTGATTTTTTTTTATAGATCAGCTTATAATCTTCGTTCTGTATTCACTTTGTTTAAATTCTATGTTCGAATACCATCTGTTCTAATTCGAATTTCAAAATAAAATAAAATGCATCTAATAACTACGATGTTGTTATTTCAAAATCAGTATTTCATTTGTTTTTCTGTACCTAAATTTTGTCCATGTGATTGATGTGAAAATAAAATGGATAAATTCGTGCTATTTTTGAATGAGTTTCGTTGCACCACCAACGCAAGTCAGACAGCTCACAATATCAATAGTGTATAAGGGCCAATAGGCAATAACTAGTGTGTATAAGGCTACAGTGAAAGCAGATCCATATCAAAGTACCAGAGTTAGTTACCATATCGGAGTTAGCAGCAGGATTTGATGTTAGTGATAAAACAATGTTGGTGAAATAAAGAAGCGAGAAAAGTGGGTACCTCATGAACTGAACGAACGTCAGCGACAACAACGCATCAAAGCGTGAACTGTGTTATTGAACCGTCACAAAACGAAGGAATTTTTATTCGAATCGTGACTTGTGATGAGAATTGGATCTAGTACGATAACCGCAAACGTTTGTATCAGTGGCTGGATAAAGGAGTTGCAGCCCAACAATGTCTAAAATAAATGATAACTAAGAAAAAACTACAGGTATCAGTTTGGTTGTCCTATTAAAAATTTATTAAAAATCTAAATTATTATTTCTAAATTATTTAAGTTTCTAGAAATCAATCGTGGAAACGTAAATGTTTTTAAAAGTAATTGACTTATAGACCTTGGAAGTCATATTAGAAATGGCCACATTGGAGCCAAGTGTGTTAATGGAGCCATTATCACAATAGTTATCTACCATTGTAGGATAAGTTAGCGACGGATATAATAATTGCACCGTTTTTTTCAAATAATTTGAAAAAAAAATTCAATTTAAATTTAAAAATCGTTTCAATATAAAGTCCAGTTGACTATTTATTCTATTAATCGTACAAACCAGAACTATTATCTAAGAATGTCATCAAGTACTAAAATCTAAAGCACCGTTGCTGCTTCACATATTCGTATAATAAATAAAACAATGTATGATAATAACTACGAAACTACAAAAGGCCATTTGCTAAAAACCAACCCCAAAAATCAAAACCGTATCCCCCATACGCTAATTTGTTTTAGGGCGCCCCTACCGCCATTGTCAACTCTAGCGGAGGAATTAAGAACGAATTGCGGCTTGTGACGTCACAAAGGCAAATCCAATCACGCGATAATCGAATTATTTTTGTGTTCTTTGCGGTCATTTTAGGGGTTCTTTATTAAATGAATGTGTAAAAAGGGTGCAGATTGTGTTTTTGATATTATTGTGTAGTGCTTTTAGTGTTGTTTTTTTTATGTAAGTATATTTTTTATAGGAAGAAGGTACCAGACGAGCATACAGTCCAATATAACATGTGAGATTTTCGAGTTTTTCACACATATTTATCTATTTAAACGGGTCTCAAAGGCGTATGTTCACGATTTGGTTTGTTTGCACCAACCATGGACACGAGCTGACCAGTAAAATAAATATCGTAAACATACGCGTTGAGACCCGTTTAAATAAGTAACTAAAAATATTGATTGAGCACGTGATTAACTTAAAGAATACAATTTAGGACCAACAAAACCTTGTGGTGAGCCCAACAAACAAACCAACTAAGCCCCCGCTTGGCCACCGTTTAAGGTCGTACGTTACTTGTGCGCATTACAATGTATACGAGAAGGCCCATTTCCAGCAGTGAATAATAAAAGGGCCAAATACCGCATGGTTGTCGAGAGACGTATGTCTCAATACTTAATACTTTATTGCGTTCCATAGTGTGTTTCGAAGTTGATGAACTTAAACTATGAGAACATTGTGGACCCCGTAGGGCACACTCTGGCACAACAATTGGCAAAGACTAGTACCTAAATTTAGACCAAAATTAATCAGATCTGAATAAAAATGATTACAAATAAAATTATTTAAATAAAGCCCTGTGTTAGCAATGTTTTGTAAATGTCGTTTAAATTCAGAAATATGTAGTTAAAAATTGTTGCATCGTTACGGTAGACACGACATTACGAAATATACGCAGTCGCCGCCATTTAAAACCCAAAATTAATCTGCGGCTTTACCCACGAGACACACGCTTTTTACTTTTTACCGCGACCACGGGATAAATAATAGTACTACGTCCACGACACAATAAAGTTCTAAATACGAAAAACAGAAAAAGACATTTACCTACCCGCTTTTTAGAAAAAGGGAAATCCGGGCGAGAAATGGACGGCGGCGCCGAGAGTTCCGCTTATTTCTTTTTTGGGACGTTTTTACCCGGTCCCTTGGACATTCATCCGTTTACGCAACCCTTTTTATTTGTACCCGACCAAGTTGATCCGGGTAGTGAAAACTGACGCGAGATTATGAGTCACTTCACTTAAGGTGATTAATTATTTTTGGTCAAAAAAAGAGCGGCATTTTTAAGGTTTCCAAAAAACTTTCTAATGAAGGTATAATTAAGTTGAGAATTTTTGCGGCGATATTCTTTTGATTGAATGGGTGAAATTAAAATAGCAAAATTTCATTTTGTTTAAAATAAATCTCTACACATAGTAAAATCGTTACAGTGCCGTATCTGTACATGAAGTACTTTTAAAAAAATAGTTATTGCAGTGGAAAGTACATGTGATACCTACAGAACCCAAAACAGAGGAATGTGAATATGAGCACCAAATGCGGGTAGTTGATGAAACTGCTGGCAACTCTCGACGTGGACTATCCTACCGGCCATATCGCCGTTTCACGTTAAGACCCGTTTGAATAGATAAATAATAGGTAGTCGGAAAAGTTTATTTATGACTGTAACGTGCTATATTTTTGGCAACACTGATCACCGGCGGGAAAGTAATATACCGTTTTTTTTAAAAGGCGGCAAGTTGGAATTACAACTTAAAAGTTTTATCTTTTCATATTTTTTAACAATTTCAAAATGGAAGTTAATAAGAAGAATCAGATATGTTTTACAATTTTTTTTCGACAGACGTATGAATGCTTCTAGTGCTCGAAAGGGGTTATTTATGGACATGCTTTATGTAAAACTATTGGAAAAAAAACATTCAGTCTATGCAAATCAGATAATTTTGATGTGAATGATGTTCCTCGCTGTCGTCGTCTTATTAATGTGGATGATATCATTGAAAAGAAATGAAGCAGATCGACACATAAGCCGTCATCAAATTAGAGATGAGCTTAACATTCACCACATAACAGTTTAGGATTAACCGCAAAAACCTAATTTTGTAAAAAGCTAGCTAGATGGTGCCGTGTGATGACAGAAACTTGGTGGATAGAATTTCCATATACAAGATGTTGCTAAAACGAAATGAAATCAATCCATTTCTGAAAAGATTGATAACAGGCGATGAGAAGTGGATCACCTACGATAACAATGTTCGAAAACGATCCTGGTCTAAGTGAGGTGAGCCATCACAAATAGTCCCCAAGGCAGGCCTCACTCCGAACGAAGTCATGTTATGTGTATGGTGGGACTGGAAAGGCATTGTGTATTACGAGCTTTTGCCACATTCCAAACGATTAATTTTATTAGTAAAATTGACACAAGCACTTGAAGAAAAACGCCCAGAATTAATGAATAGATAAGGTGTAGTTTTCCATCACGACAATGCTCGGGCGCATACATCTTTGATGACTAAACTAAATATTGATGGACCTTGAGTGGGAAGTTTTAATGCTTCCTCCGTGCAGTCCAGACCAGCACCTTCAGATTATCATTTATTGCGCTCATTTTAGAATTCTATAAATGGAGTGAGATTACATTCACGAGAAGCCTGTATTTAAATCTGTTTTTTGCTCAGAAACCCCAAAAATTTTATAGCGATGGAGTAATGTCTCTGCCAGAAAAATGGCGAAAGATAATCGAATTAAATGGACGATATTCCGTTCAATAAATATTCATGTAGGCAATACAAAGTCTTATCCGACTATCTGATATATTTACCATGTCATTTAGAAATACTGAATTTTCTTTTTTTAAGAATTCTATTCGATTTAGGTATATATCGTGTTTATTTAATCACTTAGTGTTTAGACATCTATCTCCAATTACAGCTTCATTCATGATTAATAGAACTGCCTGTATATATATTTTTTTATAGTAGGAACATACAGGAGCATGCAGTCCATCAGGTGGTAAGTAGATACTGTGATGCCATGAGAACATAAGTCAAGAATGACAAACGCTGGCTCTCCCCCATATACGCATATGGGGGAGAGCCAGCGTTTGAGCCTAAATTTTAAGATCTAGGAATTGATTTGGAAAAAGAGTTGTGAAAATGGGGAAGGACAGGATAGGATGAGATGGGCTATGGCATATCCCAGTCATTACTAAACTATTAGTAAATCCCCGTGCATATATTATATAAACAAACTCGTTAAATCTTTTTAACTTACACAAAAACTAAAAAGAAATGACCGTTAGCATTTTTATTATCTTTTAACTATGTTAAAAAATGATGCAAAAGCATTTTCACACGGACATTGTTTCATTAAAGCTCTCTTGCTTTATTTTGTACACACGATGCTTTATTAATGAATTTTCTTTTAGAAAGTCTTTTTAAATTATATTTTTAATGAATTTGTTTAATATGGTGCCCCACAAAGAAGTTACATTTCGTTATACAAAGTTCTGTTACGTTATTTTGTAGCAAACTATCACAAAAAGTTATTGTACTTAAGTAAATTCCGTTAACATTTTACAATATTTAGCATTATAATAACTGCAGTGTGGAGGTACCTAACTTTTTTTCTTTTGGCAGATGTGCGAGTGGCCGACGAGATGGCAAGTGGTCACCTTCACCGTCTATAGACACATTAGGGAACAACTCAACGGGAGTAAATTACATACTCAGGTATGTAATTTACTCAATTGGAAAACCGAAATATCTGGACAAAATTTCAATATGTCGGGATTGTAGCGTCGTTGTCTGGAGAAATAAATATGAATCAAAATTATACTTTTTATTATGAAAATGAACACTAAACTAAACATTTTCTTATCATGTGTAAATTACATACGAGTATATGCCATAATGTAATAATTAACAATTTTGAGTTCCTGGACTTAATTTTTATATTGCCACATGTATTTCGCGTTACTTTTCGCTGACTCCACCAATTTGGACCCTTTAGGAGTATTAAGAAAAGATTTAAAATTTAAACAGTTAAAATCTAAGTTTTAGTCTAGTTGTTAACTCCGCTTTTATTAAATCAAAGGCCATACGATTCCTCTCTTCCTTCCTTCTTTACATAGTATAAAACAAAGTCGCTTCCCGCCGTCTGTCGCTCTGTATGTACGCTTAGATCTTTTAAACTACGCAACGGATTTTAATGCGGTTTTCATCAGTAGATAGAGTGATTCAAGAGGAAGGTTAATACTTATAGTTTAATATTGTTTTGAGTTAATTTGTTGAAATATGACGATGTGACGGGCATGCAACGCTGCCGGGTATAGCTAGTTGGTATATAGATTATTCAGCAGGCCGACCGGCGACGAATTAAACTGAAAGTGACGAACTACACTGACTACACTTACACTCACGAGGTACAACGAAGCGGCCGGGTAGGGACCCCGCGGGCGCGTGCACCCGCCCTGCCTGCCGCTCTCGCCCGAGGAGGACAGCAGTAAAGTGAATGAAGCATTTTACTTACTTTTTGCATAAAACTTTACAATAAGCTGTTTGTCGGGAGATTTCACATTTTTTCGGGAGTCTGGATATCATATGAAATGTCGGGAGAATCCAGACGAATCCCGACCATCTGGCAACCCTACATCGAGCTTGCAGGAAGCTAGTCACAGCTCTTTAGAAGAGCCCTATATTGTTATACTATGGAACATTCTCAGTAGGCAGTTCATTCCACAACTTTTGATTTCACGGTGTAAAGCGTTTTGAATACTTCTGTATTTTTTATAGAAAGAATTTGTATTAGTTCAAAAACTATTTAGTTACTAAATTTCAAGTAACAATAAGCGTTCAAAACCGTCACAATAAACCGCTCAGCTCCTCTGTGACTCACTGGAAACCATTAACTGAGTTAAAACTTCTCGAAATATCCACAATGTTGTTTTAACGTTATTCTTTGAACATAATAGGAAATGCTCCGTTTTTGTAATTCAATCTTGAAATGTAATGTAGTTGCAAAAGAGTCGGTTTCGAGGACTTTAAAACTGGATTTCACGAACTACACGGTTTAATTAAAATAACAAATGTTTAATTTAAACTGCAAATAGAATTTGAGGCAAACAATAGTAGCCATAACAGTAGTTCACTTAGACTATTTAAACTTAACACTATACATATTATTGAATTAGGTACATAGTAGCCAGTTCGTAATTGGCTTATTAATTGTCAAATATTATATGTATTCATACATAATTTCTATTATAAGCTGTGATCTATTTGTAAATAAATAAACAATAGTAAATATAAAAATTGAGAACAAAATAATGGGAGAGAAGGAGACGTAAGTCATCTCAATTATGATTATCTCTGGGATAGGAGTGAAGTACATTGAAATTTTGATGGACATGCATTTTCGATGGACATGCATTTTTGATGGACATATAAATATTTGCGTGTCGACCGACTTTAGAATAGCACCACCCTACCTATTCCCGTTGGCGTCGTGAAAAGAGACTAAAGGATTATAAAGCGGCCACCACAAGCCCTGAGGAGCTACACTAGAGTGAACTCGCCAGCCCGCTTGGTCAGCGTGAAATTTTATTGCCATACATCCCTCATCCACGGGACAATGTGCATGACAAGGCCCATATTCAACAGTGTACGACAAAAAAGAGTTGTTTACGATTACCGTTGCCAAGGTAATTTTATACAGTGATTCCTAACGTTGATCCTTGTCGCCTAAAGGCCTGTTGGATATTCGATAAGCGATCTTCGCTGCCGTTTGCGGTAGCGACAATGTCTAGGCGATATTCCACCGAGTATTTTGTACGAGTATAGCGAATGTCGCCTAGGCACGCGTGTTACCGCTTGGTAAGCGATACTGTTAACACTGGGCCTAGGCCGCTATACGCGGTATATCGTTATCCGAAGTGGTTAGAGTATATCGCCGTGAACGAAGGAATTATCGCGTAACCACGCGAATATCGTTACCGCAGGCGGCAGCTAATAACGCTTATATCTGAACAGGCCTTTATCTTATCTATATAAATAAAAATTAAATGCTGTTCGTTGGTAAGCGCATCACTTGATAACGGCTGGACCGATTTGGCTATTTTTTTAAGGTTTTTAGGGAATGAAAAATTGGAAAAATTGCCCGGAAAATTGGGAAATTGGGGAAAAACTGAAAATGCTTTTTTCTATGGGATTTTTGTATGAACTTATTGAAATTATTGTATTATTGAAATTTGGACAGGACAACGTCTGTCGGGTCAGCTAGTAGGTATATCTTCTAATATATAAAAATTAGTGTTTGTTTGTCCTCTATGCGTTCCTATACCTACCATTCATCCGATTGCGATGAAACTTTGATGAGTTGTCGTGCGCACGCCCGCGAATGTTTCTACATTATCGCATTAAATTGAAGACCACGCGAACGAAGTCGCGGGCAACAGCTAGTTGAGAATAAAGAAAACTATACTTTTTACAAAGCAAAGTTTTAACAGCAAGCTTAACGGGTATATGTTAAGCTGTTAAATAGATAGATAGATAAGCTCTTTAATTACACCAACACATGTTGCAAAAAGACAATTTAAGTAAGTAACACGAGTAGTACAACAGCCAACCTTTGGGTGGTAAAGAGAAAACAGATAATATCAAAAATATGTAGATGGTCCAATGTTACATAATATCAAATCCACATAATATAATTTAAAAATGATAATATTTTATACATAAACTCTTAAGATGAATACAATACATACAAATACATAAATGGGAAATGGATGGGAAAAAAATAGAATTTATACAAAGTTAATACACTAGTAAACGTATTTAGGTACCGATCGAATGGTTTTGGGTACATTACTGTGTTGCTGACTGTACAAAGACGTCAATAGAATAAAATTTACAAACACATGTAAATCCGTTTGAAGAAGCCTTTAATACCTTCAAGTAGCTACAAACCTACCAAATCCCAACAAAAACTATACGGATACCATTTTACACTTGATAAAATAACTAAAGATAAAATATTAATAACAATAATTCTCAATAGTCCCAACATTTAATGCCGAATGCACAGTGGGTCGGAACAGATTTTTCGTGGGCAAAACGTGTGCACTAAATCATCGCCGTGCCGCGGTCGCGGTGAATGCGGGCAACAAAAGGTAATGGCCGTAATTCATTCTGTTCGTCCCACTGTGCAATATTTCACTGATTCAACCACATACGTAATAATTTTCCAATTAAATATGTTTTTGTTCGTGTTGATTGGTTTTGTAACTTTCCAGTGCTTGAAAATATTTTGAACTTAACTATAAGTTATTTATTGAGTTCATAAAATTGCAATTGTTACAGTTACCAGAGAGCTATATTAGTTAGCAGAGACGTTCATCGTTCTTGACTTATTGATATGTATTGCAGATATCCGAAGGCAACACGTACAACGATTTTAGACCTACAGTAAAGGATTGAAAGGATGTAAATAGACAGCATATCTGCAAATATGCCAACTTGACTCATATTGATATGTATCGCAGATATCCGAAAGCAACACGTACCATCTTTCTCTGGTAAAAAAATCAAAATTGACAGCCTTATAATATAACAGATGGTTTATCTGACGATATCATGTAATTACAGACCTTATGTAACACCGAGGTCAATTCACGCTTTCAAAATTGTTTCACTGACAAGTCATCAAGGTGCGAAATATAAGGTTTTTTTTCTAGACGGCGCACGTTCTGAACACAGTGCAGCAATGTCAGGTGCAAATTTGTAACCGCAACCACGTGGGCGAAACTTCACACCTATAACTTATAACAATGACTATGAATGTTACGAACAAAATAGGCCGTGTGTTTGCACGATGAATGTTCGTGAATAATTCATTTCATGTGAATGTGAAGCGATTATTTTTGACACAGTTGATTTAATAAAAAGGTTATTTTAAATGGTTTTAATTCATTTGCAATAATTAACTGGTTTTCAGGTCATTATCTACCAGGTAGATTTATGCGGAATAATGGGTGTTCATTGGTAAATAGATACTGTCGCCCTGCGATATGCGCGATTAATGATAATTGCCAACATTATTCAAGAATGAATGTTGGCTCGCCCTCGGATGCACTGCGTACCTTAGAAGATTTCGGATTGTATTTGAAGAAAGTGTTGGGAAAATGGGAAGAGGTATGACAGAATGGGCTGCGAATAGGCTCTGACATATCGCACTCACTACCGAAACACGTACATACATTGAGGAATAGGATAAAATGAGAAATGCAGTACATTTCAAGGTAGTTTTTGTGAGGGAGGGGTGATGTGGCCAGTCAGTCGAGTCTGCCCGGCTGCTGTAGGATTGCAGCTTTCCTTTTCTCTCTCATTGTTGTTTCTATATTCGTATTCTTGTCTTTATTAGGATTTTTTTATTGTGGTTTAATAAACAGAATGTTATGCGGTCGCTGTTAGAACCGTTATTATTCCACATAATAATTAACTATTATTATTAAAAAGTAAGCTAATTTATATTAAAGGAACTATTTACAAAACATGTGATTTGTAATTATGATTTCTTTTAGACCTAACTTGCAATAAATTACAGTTTCACAGACAGACGAATAGCGCCGTCTCTAAGGGCGCGACTAGACTAAACGTTAGTAAGTCGGCGACGATTTATCAAGGACTGAGACTTACTCCATCTTATTGAGGTAAGAAGAAGAAGAACACCGCTCTAACGAGGTCTCAGGCAGGGACACTTTGTTAGATTAGATAGTTCTTGTACACTTGTTAAAAATAAACAAGACTGAGTACTTATTATTAAAAACCGTTGGCGAATGATTGGAGCAGTAGGTAGTGACCTGCTGTAACAATGGTCCCGGGTTCGATTCCCGGTTGGTGTTTTAAGGTCGGTATGTTCGGGTCTGGATGTGTGTTTGTGTGCGTCTCTGGACCCATAACACAGGGAATCCTAGTGTAGCTCATTGAGTGGAGCGCAATTTTTTTTTTTTATAGTTCTAAATCATAACGTCTCTCCCTGGGTGAGCCAAAAAGATGGAGAACCCCCTCGATGGAAGCACAGTCGGCCAGGCTTCAGAACCTTAGGGAGAGAAACCTTCGGACGATACTTCCGGTATTGATCAACACCGCTTTCTGCATCTTCGCTGAGAGCCAGCAGCCACGGAAGTTCAACCGCCTCGGATTGGTCTCGTGGTTGATGGGGATTAATCGTTTAAAGATAAGAAGACTGCGATGATTTCAGTCGACGTCATGCCCCTCGTGTCGGTGATCTCCAGCGCCAGTTCGAGATACTATCTTCTTTCCTCGGTTTCAGCTTTCACGAGGTTCTCGTCGTGCGGGACGGAGATGTCCACTAAGAACACCCGAAACTGTGCCCGGTCTGTCAACAGGCTTATTCGAGAGAATGGTCCTGTGCGTAATGACGGGCCGGTCTTAGTAGAGCTTTGCGCGGTCGTTTTCGAGCACCGGCTCCGTCGTACATTTTGTAGGGCAATCTCTATTTATTTCTTTAAGTCATAAGTCTATTTGATCGGAGAGCATGTTTCGGGGAATTCTTTGTTTTACCGAACCCGTTACCTTAACCAGCCCTTTTTTCCACCTCTTGCACATAGCCTTGGGTATGAAGGATACATTTTACGTCGAAAAAATTACGTGTAATTTTTAATAAAAACAAATATATTTAAAATTCCATGTAGTACAGTATATTTAGAATAAGGCCAACTAGTATCAAACGTATTAAAGTTTTATCCGCACAGTGTGGCAAATCGAGTTAGAAGTTGGTCGGCAGTATTTCCACAAGCGCCGGCGTGCATCCCACTGTGCGACCGTGATTCAATTTATAATGTTAGAAAGAATTCACTGTAATTGCTTTACAGAACATTTTTTCATTGACAATTAGGAATGAAATTTTATGTGAGAAAATTGTTAGTAAAACCTTTTTTGTATTGTTGAAATGCTTCTGAAACTTACAGATCTTGTAAAGTATACAATTGACAACACTTTATTCTGGACAACACAACACACAATAATTTGTAACATCAAAAATATAGAGAAAACAAGTTAGAAATATACACAGAATAATTTCCGCAATACAGTAGGAAGTATAATCGTGTCGATGTGTGTTGCGATGCCGGTAATGGACTCCAACTCAGCATAAGCTGCAGTTGAACCGCAGCGTTGGTTGTCAGTGGAGCCATCACGTCGCCACGGATGTCGGACAGCAGCAGTACGAGAAGCTGATAAACAAATAAAACAAAGAAATGTCCATTTGCCTCCTGTATTTAAATACATACAGGAGAATACATACATAGATAAAGAAAATTCTTTTGTACCTATTTTTATTATTTGTGTGTACAATCAGGTATATAAATAAATGGTTGTTTGCATTTCAGCCACAGCACAAAATAAAAACGCAGTCAACCGTCATAATGTTTTCCACACTAGAGGGTAGCATCAAGATTTATCAGGGTATAAAAGTATTGTATATAATTATTGGAATATTTGTAAACTAGTGTAAGTAATTTATATGTATCGGCTGGCTATATAATGATATCCACCTCGTCTCTTCTCGTGGTGTAAAATGCAACTAAGACATAACACAAGCCCTGAGGAACTACACTCACTCCTAAAAGAGTGAACTCGCCATCCCACTTGGCTGGAGTGTCGTTTAAAGGCCCGTCCCTCATGCAGAACACGACATGCTTGAGGTCCAGGTGCAGCAGTGGATACTAATAGGGTTAATTGGAGCATGTACACTTGTTGTATGTCGAAACAAGCGTTTCTTTATTCAAATTATTGATTTGCCAGAAACACAGGTAAAACAATATGTTAAAGTTAAATAGACGTTCTGCCTTAGGTAATAGGCATAAAAATTTCATCAAACTCAAATAAAACTACACTGGATCGCAAAAATTCCGGGTCGCTAATAAAAACCGTGATAGCTCCATAAATTATATACCTAGATCGCTCGAATAAATAATATGTAGTAAGGAGGTTACTAATGCTTGTTCTAAATCTCTAAAGAGGTTTCATTTGTACAAGTTACAGATTTAAAAAAAAATATTCTGCATTTTGAAAAATTTCAAAATTTAAAATTAGGAAAAGAATATTTTTTCTGCTTTTGTTTCAAACGGAGCTGTCGTTATAAATGGTTCCTTGGATTGATCAGAGTATTCAATGCAATATCATGTCGTTATCACCTGAAGAATGTACACGGATTATTACCATGATACAAGAAGGAAGAAGTCAGCGTAGCACTGCTAGAACAGTAGGAGTATCTTTATCAACGGTCCAAAGAGTACTCCAGCGATTTCAAGCGACCGGCATGAACACAGGAGACCAGGAAATGGCAGGCCAAGGTGCACAACTACACGAGAAGACCGATTCATCGTGAGCACTATGTTAAGAAATCGACATCTCACGGCTGTTCAGGTCCGAAACAGTCTTCAAGAAATTCACCACAACAATGTGAGCTCTAATACGATTCTGCGACGTCTTCGTGAAGCTGATTTAAAGCCTTATAGACCAGCAAACGGCCCCAAACTGCTCAGAGAACATCGAGTTGCCAGGTTCCGGTTTGCTCGAGAACACATCCGATGGACAGATGAAGATTGGTCCAAGGTTATGTTTTCCGATGAGTCCAGATTTTGTTTATTTACGCACGACGGGAGACGAAGAGTATTCAGACGGCCAGGAGAACGGTATCATCAAGCGTGTTTTGAAAAAAAGGTGCCATTCGGTGGAGGATCAATAATGGTTTGGGCTGGGATATCTTCAGAGGATCGCACGGAGTTAGTGATCATAGAAAACGGTTCTCTGACTGCTGTCAGATACGTAGGAGAGATTTTAAATGAGCATGCTAGTCCATTCTTAGTGAATATGGGTGCAATTTCCATTCTTATGCACGATAATGCGCGACCACATACTGCTCATTTGGTCAATATGTATATTCAAGACGTCGGTATTACCTGCATGGAGTGGCCAGCTCGCAGCCCAGACTTAAATCCCATAGAACATGCATGGGACGAGCTCGGGAGATGCGTGAGACAACGCTCTCCTGCTCCCGTTACCTTACACGAGTTAAAGAATGCGCTAGTGGAAGAATGGGCAAACATAGACCAAAATCGTATTAAAAAATTTGGTTTACAGCATGCCACATCGTCTTGTTGAAGTGATACGGGCTCGTGGAGGAAATACAAAATATTAAATTGACAAAAAAACTTTTAAGATTTACTGCGAAGTGTATTTTTGTTGTCATAAAGTTAGAAGGGAAATTTTCTTATTTTTTAGTATTTAATTAAAGTTATATAGTGTACAGAACGTGTTACACATTTTTTTATATATATATTAATCAGTCATCTATAATACAATATACTATAGTTTCGCAAATTAGTCTTATGTATTTAAGAAACTATCACGCCATTTATTAGCGACCCGGAATTTTTGCGATCCAGTGTATTTCGTCAAACTTATGCATTATAGGAATGTCAGATAATCATTAAATAAAATGTCATGATGAATTCACATTATGATTCAATATACCTATCATTATTTGAATAATAGTTTCTTTAATACTAACCAATCTTTCAATTTTCTTTCGAATGTTTTATACCTTTATATACATGGCATAGCAATTTTTATGGAAAAACCTACTTTTATACACCTTTTCTAGGACGAATCTGTCTGGTTGTATCAGGTTTCTGTGGCGATATCTTTACTCATTTTTTTTTTCTTTTATACTTAAACGCTATGCATTTCTTTCATCACTACCAAATTTTAGATTCTTAATTTTAAATTATATTGAAGAGATTAACTACTTAATTTCAAAATAAATCAGCATTAGCTCAAATTGCAGCACCTCAATAGCAGGTGTTTCAGCAAGATAAAGTTGAATGTTCGTATTTCAATACTAGGCAATTTAAAGTTAGCTCGCCAATTCTCCAATTCAACAATAAATCCAAACTTTTCTTCGGATAACGGACAGGTTAAGACGAATTATTTAAACTCTTGATCAATAAAAATGAAAAGACGGGACCTGGTAATGATTTTTAGCTAAAATTAGATCTAGCTATTCAAACAACAAAATGCCGTGTGGAATCGGCCGGTTATAGAATAGCACCGCCCCATATCTTCCCGTGAGTGTCGTAAAAGGCGACCAAAAGATAACAAAACCGCTATCACAAGCAATGAGAAATTACACTATCTCTAAAATAGTGGACTCGCCATCTCGTTTGGTCAGCATGTCGTTTGCAGACAATACATCCTTCATGGACAAGACAATGTGTATGAGGAAGCCCATGTCCAGCAGTGGGGATACTAAAAGGGCTGGCTGCATTTGCATTGCATTGTATAGTTGTTACAGTGATAGATGTCCTTATACGCTAAAGGAAATTTTCTCGTCAATGTATTTGAAGCTATATATATTGTGAAGGTCTCTTTTTACGCGCACGTCCACTCACAATTACCAGTGAGACAGACGTGCTCCCGTGAGTTGCAAGAAACCATTCTGCATAACTGCTCCAAACGACAAAAGTGAAATTTTACAGGAAAGAAGATTCTGTATTTGTGTTTGAACTATTTTATTTTACAACGGTCACCTCAACTCTTTCATTGGCGGGAGATTGTACAAAACGTGCGTACGTCTCATAATGACCTTCGCTAGCGTTGTCTTTGTAAATGCAGCCCGCCCCAACATTAAAATACTCTAAACCGTCCAAAATAGATTCGTGCGTAAAGCCGTGGCTGCCCTATGGTAATGTCGACCTCCACAAGGAATTGGAACTTCCCTCCATCGTCAAATATAAGTAAGACTCCGCTCGACGTTACTACGAAAGAGTAGTTAAGCCCTCACCATTCCAACCCCCTAGTAGTTGACAGCCTAACCTATGTTCCGGATAGGAATGACCCTCTCCGTTCCGGATAGGAATGGAGGGTCGTCCTCCCCGACGACCCTTCTGCTACCAATGCGGTTCTTATACAACACTCACGGGCATATGTGTAGCCCGTGAGTGTCGTGTAAGAGTGTTGTGGGCGTTGTGTAGCGCCCGGGGGCGCGTCAACTAATGGGAATTCTTCAGTCGCGGACTACGCTGGTCGCTCACTGGGCTTTATACAAGCGGAGTCCTTTTTTTTCGGGTTGGCTAAATATTTGTAACCCTAATGGCATATCAAGAGTCACCGGACATGTATGGTTTAGGGCGAGCGCAGAAGGCGCTCAGCCAGGAGTAAAGAGTGTGTGCAGCAACGAGTCTAAGTGCTCCGCCGGCGGAGACGAGGACGTCACCCTCGCTACACCGTGAACACACACCGGCCTTCAGCCAACGCTTTTGTCAGGTATCCGGACATGCCTGGGCGCTTCTCAGCGACTCGCGGCCCCGCGGTACTTTCCTAAAGCACCGCCCTAAGCCGAGGTCCGTTCCTTTCCGTTTAAGTCACGAAAGTCATTTACCACGAAATGTGTTTACCTTGAAGTCACTTGCCACGAAGAAGAAAGAAAGTATCTACCTAATGGTTAGTAAGTGGAAACTTTAATCTGTGGATATTCGCGACACATGTCAACATCAGTAATTACAAACCAAATCTAACTTAATCTAACCCCACTTCACCACTCACTATTCACCAATTATTTATTCACTCTTTATTGTAAATTATTGCCTTTTAGTATTTTCTCCCAGTCAGCCGTTGGGTGCAGGACATGAAGGACTACCCATGAAGGGGAGAAAATAAATGTAACAAATATAAGAGATAGAAAGCAAGAACTAGTGTATAAAGAACTAGTGTATATGTATAAAAAATAATGTATAAAGAAATGTACTACACTATTCATCACTCACTTATTACTTACTACTCACAACTTCGCGGTCACTACTAACTACTTCGTAGTATATGCACTTCGTAATAAAAGTTGTGTAGTAAATGATTTCGTGGTAAAAGGACAAGTGTTATCGTTTAAGTCGTCATACTGTTAAATCTCTATGAGCATTATCTCAAGAAATCAGGTGAACAAAAATAATCATTTTATAAACGAAAATTACTGGTATCTATTTCCCCGGTAAAAATAATCTGGACGACAAATCGGATCGCAAATCTCCGATTCAGCTCATCGGGCATCAATCGGTATCGCAATAAACGAATCCTGGATTAAGTGATGGTAATCCTGCAGCCATTTCTCTGGCTCGATTTGGGGTTCCTTCCTTGACTACTATTTGGAATACTTTTTTCATTCACAATGTTCCTTAGTTGTCGCATTTTTTATTTTTTATTTCTATTATCACAGAAAGTTATAATGAAAATAATTAAGAACAATTGCAATTGTTTTTTTCTATATTTTATGCATATATCTCTTTTTTTTATTTTGAGTAAGTGCAAGCTGCTGTTCATGGGCGTATAGGTACTGGCAGAATATCTGTCAAAAAATTTGGCCCGGTTTTAATTAATTGAGTGTATATCTATAATAATAAATAATTTTTTTAGCTTTTTTTTAAACAAGTGGGCGGACGAGCAAGCTAAACTAAACTAACTTTTTGGAATTAAATCCTGAACTGATTAATTCAACGTGATTAAAATATATTAACAAACAAACATAAAAGTCAATTAGTTTTGCTAGCTGGACAAAATCACTCGTTTCCGATTCGATTTTAAATTACCTGTAACATAAACTAATTTTGTTGTGACAATTTTATGCGAAACCTCAAAGATTTACATTTTAAACACAAGCCCTAAAGAAATCTAATAGATTCCTTTATGGCAAAATTTGGAGCTTCCGCCACCAAGACGTGCGTTTTAATCGTATTTAAATCTTTCCGAAAGAAATATCCCTAATACCCTAATTTATTCCTACCTTAAAGATTACATCTCGCAAATGTATTAGGACCTTGAATAAGTTCTCGCTGTTTCTTTAAAGATGGCAGTAGCAGTACTCCGGGCATGGAATTTCAAATGGTAACGCACCTGCAAGGAAGTACTGTATCTAACCTTAAATTCCAGTGTACGGTAGTACACTTTAGTGTAAACAAAGTAATTTTTTATTGGTTCTGAAAATGTCTATTTTTGTGCCAAATAAAGTGTATTTGCGGGGAATTTTATTGCACTATTTTATTCAAAAGAAATCTGCAGCTGAAGCACACAGGATTCTTGTTGAGACCTACGGTGACAATGCTCTGTCGGATACGACATGCAGAGACTGGTATCGACGCTTCAAAAATAATGATTTTGAACTTGAGGATAAAGAACGTCCTGGCGCACCGAAAAAATTTGAAGACAAAGAATTAGAGGAATTACTTGATCAAGACCGATGTCAGACGCTAGCAGAACTTGGAAAAACATTACAAGTAGATGAGTCAACAGTTTCAAAACGTTTAAAAGTGTTAGGAATGATCCAGAAGCAAGGACATTGGGTGCCGTATGAATTGAAGCCGAGAGACGTCGAACGACGTTTTCTCACGTGTGAACTACTGCTTCAACGGCAGAAAAGAAAAGGTTTTTTGCACCGTATCGTGAATGGCGATGAAAATTGGATACATTACGATAATCCAAAGCGTAGAAAATCGTGGGGTAAGCCCGGCCATGCATCAACATCGTCCGCAAAACCAAATATCCATGGTTCGAAGCTTCTCTGCATTTGGTGGGATCATCAGGGTGTAATTTATTATGAGCTGCTCAAACCGAATGAGACTATCACGGGAGATCGCTATCGACTTCAATTGATGCGTTTGAGTCGAGCCCTAAAAGAAAAACGGCCGCTATACGAGCAGGGACACGACAAAGTGATTTTGTTACATGACAACGCTCGGCCTCATGTTGCAAGACCAGTGAAAACCTACCTGGAAACGCTTCAATGGGAAGTTCTACCCCACCCGCCGTATTCACCTGACATAGCCCTTTCCGATTTTCACTTATTCCGTTCGATGGCACATGACCTGGCTGAGCAGCGCTTCCATTCTTACGAAGATACTAAAGAATGGATCGATTCTTGGACAGCCTCAAAAGACATATCGTTTTTCCGACGCGGAATTCATATACTGCCAAAAAGATGGGAGAAAGTGGTCTCTAATGATGGACTTTGAGTGAAATGTTTTTGTTCCTTATATTTTAAATAAAGCTTTTATTTTGTAAAAAAAACAGCGAGAACTTATTCAAGGTCCTAATATTTAAGATTAAAGTAATCGCAAGAAGAAAGAGGATATATTAGCATTATTAAGATATGACTCCAAAGGCGACGACAGCGACAGGCGACACTGTCCGACGACAGCACCATCTATCGCCAATGCTCTATAGATTTTTATGGGCGACTCCTCGGTGTAGCAATTACTTTTTATTTAATTATTAACATAATCTCGAATCAAATAAAGTGGAGTGGTACCGAAATAGATCCCTGACTCAGCATAATGTTACTTAGACTCTGACTCAGTCACCTACAGCAGAAGACTACAACGCTGATTTTCAGCCCTGTCCTGAGTTTGTACGTCACGGACGCCTCTGGAGAACAATGTAAGTATTCATAACTTAGGTACATTACTTGAGAAAATACGTTTTCTACAAAATGAAAAAGCAAGTTAGTGATAAGGTCACCTATTGCTTCTGATAACATCTCATTAGGTTTAATATAATTAATTAGTTACAAACAGGAGTGCGATAAAAAAAATCATTCATTCAAGTTAACCCAGGAAACTCCAAATCAAAATCCATTGACAAGTTTCATCGTCTTAGAAGCCGTATTTTTCGTAAATTTAAAGGCTTGCCTGCATAAAATATTCAGGGACACAACGAAATGCTTTTACAGTTAGGTGGCGGGGAACATTACGATCCCAATCCTACTCCTGTTTTCTGGAGTACTTACATCCCCATAAGTGGAATCTTAAGAGGAAAAGTTTCTACGTATAATTCTATTGTAACTATTAAATACTTATACACTGTTGTGCAAATAAATTGTATCAAATTACGGGATAAATTTCGAACTAAAATTCCTAGCTTAATGTTCAGCCTTTAAATTAAAAAAATATAAAATAAAAACTTTTTAAAATAAAATATTTTTAACAATGGAACTAAAGCAAAACAAATACTTGGCTTTTTTTTTGCGGGCGGGAACCCGAAAAGTGAAGTTGCGTTTTTGTTTTGTTATTGTAAAAATTATTATGCATTGTAGGATTTTCGGTTTAATAGCGATAGTTTAGTAAACTTCAATGTGCCCTAAATGTGTTAGTGCATAATATTTGTGATAATTATACAAAACCATGAGACTGACACTGGCAGAATGTGCTGATTGCACCATTGCCACATATGAAAAGAAAAAAGAACAGACTAACCTTCTAATATCCGAGATCAATAACTTCGTAACTAGATTAGTTCTTGTTTGAAACTGTAGTTCAAGTTTATACTGGAAACTAGACAATAAAGTCTATCTCCCCAGATAATATTACACAAATCCAAACGCCTGATTGTAAATCAACATTTTAATATAACCGTCCGTTCTGTATTTCGTCATTCCATGGATTCCAGAATAATTTCCATATTCGATGTTATTGCGGACTGATGCCTCTTTGTTACGTTTCTTACCGTTTTCCGAAAGATAAATTACGTGCCGGGAATCTAATCGCAAGTCTAATTTCGGTTTTTGGGCGAGGAGAGATTTATTATGGGGGCGTGCCATTCTTATTATGTTTGTCGAAACGTTCTCGAAGTTTCTCGCATTGCTTGGATCAGCGAAGTTATTATAAGTTTGTAAAGACATGAAATGGTAATAACATTTGATTATCATTTGTTTGAATACGTGGATGGAATATTTAAAACAAGTTAGTATGGCAGAGATCTAGAAATCTAGAGAAAAAATTGGAGGAAATCCATGGCTTCTACAATTCCTATACATTTAGATTTATTTTATAGAAAAAAGGAGGCAGACTAGCATACAGTCTACCTGATGGTAAGTGGAAACTGTCGTTCATAGGGATGTCTATGTTCCTAGGGATGTTCATAGGCATTACGTGCCAACATCAATCAATAATGACAAACGGTGGCACGCCCCCGGATAGCGCATTCGGGGACGTGCCATAATCCCTAATGCAGATATAGCGCGATAGGTGCCAATCTTTTTTTTTATTTTATGGACGAAGACTGCAGACGAGCATACAGTCCATCTGATGATAAGTACATCCTGTCGCCCATAGACATCCGCGATACATGCCAACAATAGTCCAAAATGACAAACGTGGGCACGACCCCGGATGCGCTGCCTACCTTTGGAGATATAGGAATGGATTTGGAGAAATGGTTGGGTAAATTGCGAGGGATAGGATGGGGATGGGATGTCTATTTATTTATATTTATTAGATTTATATTTGTTATATTGTATTTATATTTATCTTATATTTTATAGATCTTTATAATATCAGCGGCATTTCTTGTTTCTTGTCTACATGAGCAAGTTTCAATGAAACGCATATCGTCCACATCAAATATTTACGCATATATTCTATGGTTCTATCCAAAAAATAAAATATACTTTCGTATTAACTTTCATTTAACACAAAACCAATACCATTATCTCAAGTTCTTTTGTAATTGTTGTCTAGAATTGCTCGCTGGGAGCTCGCAAACGAAATTGTTACATTTCTTTCCAAGGAACTAATTCTCTACGTTTCGTATGGAATGGGGGAATAGCTGCTTCTTTTTACTCCGTGTGAAATATTGTTTACACTGGAGGTGCTTGTATTTAGAAACTATGTACATTCACATAGCAATAATGGGCTGTAGGAGATTCTAAAGTATGTATTATGGCTCATTTATACAAGGAGAGTTTCTCAAACGCGAGTTTCTCGAACGCCAGTTTCTCGAACGCGAGTTTCTAGAACGCGAGTTTCTCTAACGTGAGTTTCTCGAACGCGAGTTTTACGATCGCCAGTTTCTCGGACGCGAGTTTCTCCAACGCGAGTTTCTCTAACGCCAGTTTCTCGAACGCGAGTTTCTCGAACATCGGTATAAACAGTCTAGTATAAACAACTGTTTTCTCTCATCTTCTCATCTTCTCATCGAGTTTTTACCATCATATGAACAGTTCTAGGCAAGAATTATTTGTAGTTTGGTCATAAAGAAAGCATAAAGTTTCTTTATGCTAAAGCATAACGCATAACCTTAGTCATAAAAGAAAGCTACTGTTTAAATCTCACATTTCAAGTTTCTGCGGGTTCGGCCCGGTTGGTAAATCAGTCAGTCGATCAATCAGAGTCAGTCAAGATATTTCATTTTAGATGTATACAATACCATCAACCTAAAGTGCGAAGTGGGCCAGGCCTGTTCCAGGAGCTCGCCCCACCCTATGCTTCCCGGCACGTGATCTCCATTCAATGATTAGTCTATCACGTCAGTTGTTGAGTATCGAGATATAGATCAAAGTTATTTTTGCACATAATTTTATTTCCGTGATTTAGGTCAGTAGAGACATGCGTCCTACTTTTCAATTATTGGGATAGTTTTGGAAACAGTAGTGAAATTCACGAGCTGTTCCGCATGCACCATATATCTTCATCTTCAATTTTGTCTCGTCTTTAACATTACCATATAACAACTTATCTATCGGCATTCACGAAGACTGCCAAATTCCAACATGGCCGCCGACAGCGCAGATCGACTGGAACTCCTTCCTTCCTCGTTATTTCTTTGAGGGAGCCGAAACAAAGATCCTTTGAAAATATCTTAAGTTGGTTCAAGTTGAGAAGTTGCGTTATTACATTTTACTGAGACTCTATATAGTGTAATTAGGTATCTTATGTATTCTTATTCTTCAATCAGTTGAGAAGCTAATTATAAAATCCGGTCTCGAGAGAATCCACAGGCATTATAGATATTGCTGCCTAGTTACACCCCAAAATATATTTTTTAAAGCTAAGACCAGCATGTTATTCTTTAATCAATTAAAACTAAAAGTAACCACACACGAGACTAAATATTCATACATTTA
This sequence comes from Sesia bembeciformis, assembly GCA_943735995.1. Lineage (NCBI taxonomy): Eukaryota > Metazoa > Arthropoda > Insecta > Lepidoptera > Sesiidae > Sesia > Sesia bembeciformis. Next base: position 827,037 of record OX031038.1, read on the forward strand.
TAAGGTTATACCGCACCGACATATGGCGCGCCTGCAACGGCCGCCCTAAAGCTAATGGTGTAAGTGACGAGAGAAAGCGGATACTCTAAAGTAATGTTAAATCCGTTTACAATAAGCCGGAATAAAGTAAACGAACTGTTAAATGGCATATGATATTTTCAAAGGGCGAGAGTCCCTATCATGCGCGTCTTACCGATGCCTGTGGTAGGCCGCAAAATATTACGTACAATATGAGAAATCATACACCCTCAAATAAAATACTTTTTTGAACACCTTTAATAGTCTTGTCATTTAACTCATACGTTTATGATTTCTCATACGTTTATGCCACCATGGATAACATCTAATATCTGCTCTTAACGTTTCTCCTACATTTTGAGGGCAGCAAAAACCGATGCCAATATTAAACCACAATCGCACTATACACAACTTTTATATTAATCATACAAAAAATCGACGTCACTTCTCGAGTTCCCGGCAAAAATTCCACATCTATACTTGTAGAGTACCTATCTAAAGAATAACAAGAAGTATTTGGTAACAGTTTTTCATTTTACATTTAACGCTTTCAGTTTATGTCTAACTTCGTCGCGGCGTCGAAATGGATTATTCAATTGGTAGTGCACTTTTTGCCCGCCCGCTATGCGCTCAAATGCAGTCCCACACGATTGCAGTATATTTTAGCCGTAGTGGGTTCATGAATGGCACTTTTTCGCTATCAATTCTGTATGGCCTGTAAAAGTAATATAAGTAATAATTTTTCTGCCAATACCAATGTTATGACTTGACTTTTGTTCTGTCTCGCATCTCTTTGTTTACACAAAGATAGATATATCATGCTATATATTATGCTCACCTATCGCTCTCCCAGGTTTGCTGGTAAAAATCTAAGTCGATAAGCACACCTCTTGTATTTTCTTTTGTAACTACTTTTATCATTTGTGTGTAATATAAATATATAAAGCATTTTCTCCCAGCCAACCTTGGCACTATACAGTGATGGTAAATCTTCCCTACTTTATATACTTAGTCAATAGCGTTTACTTTCATTAGCCTTTATTTTTCCAAGAGACGTGATTAAATGTGAGTTTTAGCGGCAACTCGAGTAGACAAGTCGAGTTATTGTTTAATTATTGTATTAGGCGTTTTGTGGTTTAATACTGATAGTTTATTAAACTTCAGTGTTTTTCGTGCGTGGTGTTTGTAATAATCAAATAAAAGAGTGGAACTGCATTTTTAGTGTGTGTTCCAAGAAGTCCTCGTCTGTCTTCAGTAAACCTACTATCGCTTTACCGAGCGACTCCTGATACGTTTTATACTTTCAGGTTGTATATTAAAACGAAAACTTGACACTGGCTGAATGTGCTAATTGCACCAATGCCATCTTTGAAATAAAATAACTTATTTAACATCTCGAGTTTTTAATTACATTGTTGAAATAAATCTCAACCACGTTTTTCATATCTTTAACTCAAACTTAATTAAGTAGTTGCATAAGTAATCTGCAAACCGACTTACCACAAACTAACATTAATATATTACGTTACAAAAATACTGCAGTGGCTGTAATCTATGTAATCTCGCCCTAGAAATTTAATTTATTACAATAATGAAGAATGCAGACTGTCCGATGAAAAGCGAAGCATACACAGTTACACACATCAGCAAATAAACATATTTGAGGTGTATATGATGTATGTGAAATGTGTGTACAATATATAAAGACAAATACGAACAAATCTTGACAGGTGAGCGGGAAACCCGTTGTTGACGTTGTTCTAATCTTTAGGTTCGGGTTTTTCTTATGTTTTTGAGGTCGCTGAAGTTATTTTTTAATAACAAATGGGAGAATATTGAATAAAATGGCGTCCAAATGAAAAATGCCAATAGAGAAATGTATTGCTTTTTAGTGTTCAACCCGCTATATCTCTGAAGAAAGATTTTCTTTTTCAAATTTTACTGGATTAGAACGGCCGTGGTCACTCACATGTCATTTTTGGGGAGATTCCGTTCGCCTATGATGTTATTTTAGGAATCGCATAGGAATGTAACAATAATGTAACAATAATATGTGATTTATGCGTAGCTTTTGTTTATCTATACTAATATAATAAAGAAGTAAAATTGTGTGTTTGTTCGTATGTCGGGGGTAATCTCTCGAACTACTGAACCGATTCCAAAAAATCTTTCACAAATAGGTAGCTACATTATCCGTGTTTAATATAGGCTAGGCTATACATAATTTTGAAAATTCTAAAAACAAATTTAAAAATCTGAAAATTCTTATAAACCGAAGCGAAGCGAGGGCGGGTCGCTAGTTATTAATATTTTTATAATTATTTTAATACGCACAATAAATATGTATATCATTAAAAGTACGAAGTAAAAGTAATCAATCTTAAATATTCATAATTAACAATCATATACAAACTATTGCTTCATGATTGCACTTAAACATAATTTAATTAACTGTACATTACCACCTTTATTTTCGTTACCGGAATTACGGGAATTGTCTTTTGCTTTCGCTGAATGTTTTCAGTGGGGACGATGGCATTTTTTCCCATCCGGCCCGGCACTGGCGGCATTCCTTCACTTTCCGCTCGTTTGTATACACCCTAACACAAATACCTATAAAATTAATACAAACATGTCATACTGACGCACATCTGTACTAAATCGGATTACGTCTGTCTGTCTCGAGGGGGAACCTCTGAAACTACCCCATGGCGGCGCTACATAACGAATGCAGCTTCATTGATGGAATTTATTGAGTTTAAAACAATTGGATTAGAGGTAGCTGAATAGCTAGGGGGCGAAAATGACGTAGAAATGACTAAAGAATTAGTTAAAAACTAACTGACTGTTGACATTCGACAGGTTTATGGTAACGAGTTATTGATTTATTTATTTTAACACTTCATTGCACATTATCGTACAAATGGCGAGCTTAATGCCTTAAGTCATTCTCTGCTTAGGCTTTGGCGCGCCCCTGGATACGCTGCTTACCTTTGGAGATATATTTATCGCAAGCTCGCTGTACTGAACAGAGCGAAGCGGTACTTCACCCCTGGGCAACTCCTTATGCTTTACAAAGCTCAAGTGAGGCCCCATATGGAGTATTGCTCTCATCTCTGGGCCGGCGCACCGAAATACCAACTGGACCCATTTGACTCCATCCAACGACGTGCTGTTCGTATTGTCGACGATCCCACTCTCACGGGCGGTCTAGAACCCCTCAGCATTCGGAGAGACGTTGCGTCTCTCTGTGTGTTCTACCGCCTGTACAATGGGGAATGCTCTGAGGAACTGTTTAATATAATTCCCACCTCGGGTTTCTACAACCGCACCTCCCGTCACAGAAGTGCGGTCCATCCGCATTTCCTCGATACGGAGGTGTCGCGCACTGTTCGCTCCAAAAATTATTTTATACCGCGAACCCGTAGGCTGTGGAACGAACTGCCTCAAGAGGTCTTTCCATTAAGCTACGATATGGGGTTCTTCAAGAGAGCTGTGAATAGGATTTTGCAAGGTCGGCGGCGCGCCCGCATGCCCATGTGTCTTGCAGGTGCAGTTTTGCAGGTGTCCATGGGCGGCGGTAACACTTACCATCACGTGGGTTGCTAGTCCGCCCTCTAGTCTATAAAAAAAAAAAAAAAAAAAGCGTCCGGAATCCCCATGAAAGTACGTATGTTGGAAAAATTTTAACGATCGTTTAACAGGTGCATGTATAAGAAAATTTACAACGATTATCGTATATATATCCTTCATTGTTTGTCATAGAAATGCTTAGATGTAATAAATTACAACTTCAGCGTAACTTGTCTACTATAATGTTTGTAACTAAACTTATGTGAGGCAAGTTGTCATTGCCGTCGCTGTTAAATGGTGCGTCGCTTTTTGTCCCTGATCGGTGTGTCAGCGCGCGCACTCGTCACCTACTGGAGGAGATTTCATCTCGTACTAACGTCCAACGTATTGCACCAGTGTCACATACGTTATATTAAGTGGTAGGATAAGTTCGCGGCCGTTTAATAGTGAAAATAATAAAGACTTCTTGTATTACATAAACAAATATTGAACGGAATATTGTCCATTTAATTCGACTAGTACTCGCCATTTTTCTGGCCAAGCCATTATCCCATCTCTATAATTTTGGGGTTACTGAGCGAAAAACTGACTTAAATAGCTTATACAGGCTTCTCTCGGATGCAATTTTACTCCATTTAGAGATTTTTTTAAAGAGCGGATAAATGATAATCCTAAGATGCTATGTCTGGACCGTATTGAGGATTGGGATTATATGTGATGGCTCACCTCGCTTAGACCAAGATCGTTTTCGAACATTGTTATCGTTGATCCACTTCTCGTCGCCTGTTACCAATCTCTTCAAAAATGGTTCGAATTCATTTCGTTTCGTTTCATTCGCGTCAAACGGTATATCACTTTCCCGCCAGTGATCAGAGTTGCCAGAAATATAGCACGTTAAAGTCATACGTTCAAAAAGGCCGCGAACTTTTCCGACTACCTATTTATACTAATATAATAAAGAGGTAAAATTGTGTGTTTGTATGTTGTGAGTAATCTCTGGAACTGCTGAACCGATTTCAAAAAATCTTTCACAAATAGGAAGCTAGATTATCCGTTATTTTAAATTTTATTTTTATTTTGATTTAACATTTTATTTTAAAATTTTGAAAAAATAAGAACTTATAAACCAAAGCGAAGTGAGGGCGGGTCGCTTGTTATTAATAAAATGATAGCGAGGCGTAATGACATCGATATTTTCTTCTCAAATGAACAAGTTCTGAGCAGGGATACTGTAGAATTGTAAGAGAAATCGTTATGTACGTATTGGTTTTTATAACTGTAATGCACCTTCTCTTATGTTTAAATAAATAGGAAGGAATTTGGGGAAAGGGTTAGGGACAGGATAGAATGGGATGAGAATCGGCTCTGGCACATTTCGCTCACTACCGAGGTTCCTCCCATTCGCGCAGTTCTGAATATAATGGGGTTTCGATAAAATATGCACAAAAAATTCAAACGGAACCGTGCGTTAAGTCGATAAAGGCTTTATTTTCGCAAAATTTTCGCACAAACAAGCGTGTCCAATTAAAAAGGCTAGCCTTTTATTTCATTTTTTAGTCTCAAAAGCTAAATGCAGACCGTGGCAGGTCAGTAGAGACTACGCAACGTTTTCTTTGAAAAAACACGTAAAGGGCGCTGCTTTATCCTAAGGTCTAGGTGACAAAAAATAGCGATATGTGGGCTTGGTGGCAGCCAATATACATTAAACAGATTTTTAACGGATTATTCCCGATGCTCCGGCAAATATAATACAATAAATAATTTTGAATATAATAAATTAAATAATTTAAAATATAAAAATTAAATATGCGGTCAGGGGACCCCCGTCAGGAACGAAGATCCTCACGCATTTTTTTAAACTCCGAATATAATTCGAAATAAAATCTGTATAGTTCTGAGAGAGAGAACTAGCGATCGGCCTGCTACCGAAATTTACCGAATATCGACGAACTGACACGATTGCAAGAATCGCGACCATACCGTACCCGAGCGAGAGAAAGGCGAGAAAGAGAAAGGCGTATGGAAGGTGTAAAAATCATAAGTGACGTTACATTTCCTCTCGAATCCCACCTACCGCAAGCCGCGTAAAGGAACTTCGTTCCAAAAATGCGTGAGGATCTTCGTTCCTGACGGGGCTTCCCTGTTTTAGATTGTTTTTTCGGCTCGGGTTTCTTGGCCTTTAGAGTCAGCGTATTTAATTTGCAATTATGAAACATGCCAATCTAGCGCTTTTAACGCCATCTCATTGCGCTTTCGTTAGATAGTATTAGCTGGAATTAACATCGATTTTCACTGGTGGCAATCTGGTTCATGACGCTTATGCATTGCCAATATATTACTTAGCCCCAGGTTCGCTAGTGCTATGCTGCTAATAGCTTGTCTTTTATGACTTGTACCAAATTTTCCCAAACGTTAATTTCTCTTGACTTTTTTTCTTCACGGTAGGCCCCTTGGAATGTTCCGGATAATTACATAAATATTTATACACGAGGGAAGAGAAATTCCCCGTGAAATGCCAAGGTCTATGTATGTATGTTTAGGCATTTCGATTTATGCTGATGTCTATTTTTGACTGTGAATTCCCGTGGGAAAACGATGTGAATTTTCATACTATTTCTATTTCTACTTAAGGATAATATATGCCAGTTCCTAAAATTAGTATATATTTTTGTTTATTCAACAATTACGCGTCGGGCACTTGTTTCTTTTCTTTACGTGGAGACAGTCTACATGGTGAAATGTGGATGCTGTCATCCTACGACATCCGTGACACATACCAACATCAGACCAGAACGATAAACGTTGGCACGCCCCCGGATGCGCTGCCTACTTTTGGCGATTTAAAGGAACCTATTTGGAAAAAGGGTAGGAAACTGGAGTATGATAGGATAGGGTGGGAATGGGGATAGGGATAGGGATGGGTGGGGATAGGGTCCCGAAACACGTACTTAATAATAAATAGGATAAAGTGGGAAATGTAATACATTTTACAGTAGTCTTCTGTGAGAGCGCTGGTATGGGTGGAGTAATTTTAACAAAAAAATTAAAATCAAGTGAATTCCATTATCTTGAATTTTTAACAAAAACTTAATAACAATGTATATGGCAAGGCTTTAATGAAAATTCAGGGGCCCTCGAGAAGGGCATCTCGTTAAATCGGTAAAAACCGATGGCTATAATTTGACGAAACAATCCCTTATTAAGTTTGGGGTACACTGAGCGGATTTTTGATTTAGTTGTAAGACAATTTATTTTTAAACAATTTTAGATATGAAAAAAGTGTCCATTTTCCGACAACTGTCCGACAGAATACCAAAAATAATTAAGAAAAATAAAAACTAAAACCGGACTACTCAAAACTTGTAAATAAGTTTTAGGCACTTTAGAAGGAGGACTACACAAACTTAATAGTATTTATAACTGACATGCGACTACGCCATATGTAAAAGTCCTCCTTCTGAAGTGTCCAAAACTTATTTAAAACTTTTGGGTAGTCTGAGTTTAACTTTTATTAAACTTTTTTTTTAACCCAATTTGAGATCTATGACTGTAATTACTTTTATCCACATTCCGCGTGATTTTATAACTTTCACGGGGTACATTGTTATGTATAGGTATAAATTTTATTTTTTTGCAATGTGCTCATTTGAACATTTGTGCAACCTTTTATATGATACTAAAATACTAAATGTATCATACATTTGCCTGTATGAATTGCGATCCTTTGCGATGTCCTATTTTTATTATTACATATCCGCCATATTAGATTTATAGCTTCGTCATATATCCTATTTTACGCGGAACATCAAAACGAATCTAATGACATGTCATTTGTCAAAATATGATGAATTGTTTAGTGTTTTTTTTCGTCACGCTCAATGGCTCACACCAGGATTCCCTGTGTCATGGGTCCGGAGCCACACACACCAAGATACACCAAGACCCATCCAGAAGATTTTGATATCAAAATCAAAATCAGTGTCGAACACTGTTTATTTCAATAAGTCAGTGCGCCAACAACCTTTGCCGTCTCATCAATGATCGGAATCTCCTTACCGCGGTCTAAGGATTCTTCAGGGTCGACGGGGGTGCAGTGAGGGTGGCGGGGTGAGGGGTCCCGAAGAGGGTCATTCAAATCTGTTATTAAATTTGTAGACAATCAGAGGATTTTTTGAATAGTGGATGGGGGCGAAGTGTCGCAGATGAATCTGTTGGTATTGAGTGTGATTAATTCTTAAGAGATTCAAAAATTGAGGACAATCTTTGGAGATTTCTCTTAAATGATTTTAAAAGCTTATGCATGTTAGATCTATTAATGATAAATATTGTAGATTATCTTAATATTTTTAGTAATTACAGTGTATTCACTTGTGTTTACTAATATCCATATTTGATATTTCAGTACTGTGTATTGTATTGTCCGGATTTAAGTTTTTTCTACAAACATTGTATGACGATATATGAGCCTATTTGTTAACGCCCCTGCATAGGGTTCGATTCCCGGTCGGACATCCATTTGTTAAAAGACAGGTGTTTGTCTAGACCTACGACACACGGAATCGTAGCGTGGGCCGTTATTAACACAAAAATAAATAAAAAGGATTGCCTATTATACAAACTGCGTACGCCACTTTTCGTAAAGTTCTTGTATCATTAACATTGGAGCGACCATCACATCAACGGTATCTTTAGTTACATAATTAAGTAAAAAACGTACAGTACGTTATACGGGTCGAGGTTCGAGGACCGAAAAAAAATAATAAAAATATGAATGAAAGAAATGAAAGAATTTGGCATGAAAGAAATCCATAGTATTAGGCTGCGGAAAAAAATCCGTTACAGCCTGTATATTAAATTACTAACATCCTGCATTCAAATTTCGTACTTATTTTTATACAAAAACAAACAGACGACCTTAACAGATTAAAGCTGAACCTGCATCCAACATGGCGTCCCATAAAGCTGATGGATAATGGGGAAGACGGATGGGACAAACAATCCACTCCGGTTGCAACTCAAGTGCATACCGCATGCGCTGTACTGTAAGTGACGCGATAACAAATGGTCTGTTCTAGGATGGATTACAACAATTTCTGATGTTATATTTACAAATACTATAATATTTGTAAATGTTTAATTACAAATATTTTTAGTACAAGTAAGTGTTACTTACGTCGTCGTTGACTTCATTTGCACTTCGCTGATAAAGGCTCACCATGTACAAGACAGTACAAGACTGTCGGTCCTGAAAACATTTCATGCCGCGAACCTGAAACTTGTGGAACGAACTGCCGGCATAGGTTATTCGGTTATGCTGCGACATGGAGCTCTTCAAGAGAGCTGTGCAAGGTCGGTAGCTCGGGAGAGCTTGCCCCGTGGTGTTTCAGATGTCCACGGGCGGCAGTGACCACTTACCATGTGACCACTTCATGTGGCCCGCCCGCTCGTCTGCTATCTCTTCTATGAAAAAAAAAGAACGAAATTATAATCACAATATTTCACTAGACTAAACACTAAGTAGATTTTTGTATGCATTAAACCATATGAACTTATTAACAATATATATATATATATATATATATATACAACTGTGGATGACAGCAAGTGAAAAACTATATAAAATACTAGCAAAACCCCGCAGACGTTGTCCTGCTATAAAAGTTGATGTGCTGCAGCGCCATTATATATATATATATATATATATAAACTTGACGACAATACTCTATTTCTGTTATTTTTATTATTTCAAAACCCACAGCACTCTGTTATAAATAAAATAATACAAAGTGTTTTCTTACAATCACTGTCAATTAAAGCTTTACTTTTACGAATAATTATGTCAGTTATGTATATTTGAAAATCTATGTGCTCCGATTCCTTACAATTCAATACGAAAATAAACAACAGAAGCGTTTCAAAACAGTAACAAATACTTATCTGTCAATTCATTTTAACAGAAGCTAGTTCAAATTCAATGTTAATGAATATTCATGAATCAGACTCGGCTTTATTCCTCTTAGAGCCAATCTCGACCTGACATTACCATAATGTTGGAAGATAGACCCGTAACTAATAAAATTAGGATTCGTATTGCTAAGCCACTATTCGATATTGATCAGGTCAAAATATGGTTTACAATTTAGTGATGGCTAACTCCGGAGTTAATGAATCAAAAGAGTTGAATCCGCGAGCGGAGCAGAATCCCTTAATTGTTCCATCGAATTGTTATTCATTCCGATTCCGGCGACAATCATGATTGTGAGTTAGCATGACCTTTATTTTTTGCTTATGCAACAACCGTTAGGGAAAGGAAATGAAACGCTCTCGAAAGGTGATTGAGTAGGTGAATCAAAAGAGTATCTAAGAGGAGTCGGATCCGCAAGCGGAGCAGGATTAAGTGAGTTAAAACATTTCGAGAAGTGTTGATTTTAAATTTTAAACACTTTTAAATCCGTATTTTTATTCTTTTTTTATGGGTAACCCCACAGCGTTACTTAATATATATAAACAAAAATTTAAGTTAAAACCAAGGCTACACACGTGTAATAATGACACGGCCTCTGCTGTGTGGATAGTCCGTGTTCACCGATGCAACTCTAACTGAAAATCATCGTCGCAATTCACGCTGTGACATATGCTGAGTGAGTTTTTAATTGCCTTTCATTTTATTTTGTATGTTACGATTTTATTTTAAGTACCATACGGCCTATGTCTCTCTGGATGTAGACCTCTTCCAAGGCTCGCCACCACACACAATCCTCGGCTCTCATCCAAGCATCATCGGCGAATTCCTTTAAGTCGTCAGTCCACCTGACCGGAGGGCGTAGCAGACTGCGCTTCCCAGTACATGGCCTCTATTCGAGAACTCGTCTACATCATTATATGTATTGATTATAATTATACTATTGTCAATAAAATAAAGTTCTTTTTTTCTTTAAGAAATACAGCCTTTTTGAGGGGTAGAGTGCACGCTGCGATCCAACAGCTGCTGGGCGCGCTCGACTGGCCACGTTACCCCTCTCTCACAGAAGACTACCTTGAAATATACTGCATGGGAAATGCAGTATATTTCAAGGTAGTCTTATTATCTTATTTCCCTAATGTACGTACGTGTTTCGGTAGTGAGTGAGATGTGCCAGAGCCCATTCCCATCCTATTCCTCGGCCATATTCCCAACCCTTTCTCCAAATCCATTCCTATATCTCCAAAGGTAGGCAACGCATGCGGACGGCGTGCCAACGTTTGTCATTTTGGACTAATGTTGGCATGTATCGCGGATGTCTATGGGCGACAGTATCCACTTACCATCAGGTGGACTGTATGCTCGTCTGCCGCCTTTGTCCATAAAAAAAAAGCCTGCAATGTGTCTATAAACTTCCTTATATATACGAATGTACGTAATAAGAAAATCGTTACGCCGTTAAAGCGATATGATAATAGGTCCTCAAAAGAAACAAGTTGCGAACAGTCTCGCGATGAAGGGCTCTTGAGCCTTCGTCGAGTTTGTTGAAGCCCTTGCAAATGTTTGTCGCTGATACTGTCTTCCTGTCGCGGTACACTGGGAGAGGTTAATTACAAAATGGGGTCAGGAAGGTTAATATTTGATTACTTTTTGGTACAACAGATCTGTATGAATTTATTTTTGATAGCTTCGTACGCGTGGAAAGCTTTGTATTCAGCATATTTTCTTCCCGTCAGCCGATTTCGATGAAACAAAGCCTATTCGAAGCGCTAAGCTAATTAACCTTCGGAAACCCCATGAAAGTCCGTCCAGTAGTTTTGGAGATTAGCGTGTTAGAATAGACAAACAGATAGAAAGACGGACAAAAATTTTCAAAATCGTCTTTTTGTATTCCGATACTCTTCCTTCATCGCCCCCAATCAGTTTTTGGTAAATATATTCAATGCAAAGATACGCCGATTCTACAGTTTTATTATATGTATAGATTTATATTTTTTATAATTATTTGTATTTTTGTTTCTTTTTAAAAGTAGACGAAGTGGGAGTGCGTTAATGTTACAAGAGTTGCCCGAGGGATATGATTGAGTATAGCACAGGACCGAGGAGGGTGACACAAACGAAATGAGAGTTATACTTAGCAGTGAATGGAGAGTTTTTTTATGGAAAAATAATGCAAATGTGCAGACCATCCCTCTGATGGAAGGCGCTTATTATCGTCCATGCCTGCATAGTACCTTGAAATATTTCGGTCACATCGGCAGAAATAATTCGAGTAACATGGACAAACTTTGTGATGAACGGAAAAGCGAACCCTAGACACCCTGCAGGCAAGAACGCTGGTCGGTGAACCAACCAGTCCTTCTCTAACTAACCTACCAACACTTACTAGAAAAGCTGTGAATATCCCTATCTAAGATGCTGTGTAAGTCGCCAAGAACAGTTAACGATAGGAAAACATCATAAGAGAAGGTGTGTCTGAAGGAGATCACGATCCACGAAGCAATGGAGCGAGTGACTAAAGATAGAATTGTGTAGGATTTAAGAAAAATAATTGTAGGATGAGAAATAAGAATTGTAATTATTCAACCCCATTACACATTATACCAGACGGTGGCAGACGAGCATACAATCCAATCGGTAAATCGGTACTGTCGCTGTCTTAAGGAGAAGTCTGTAGATGAAATAGATACCTCTATATCATGCAAGAAATAATTTCTTTATAGACATACATAGATACATACGTATATATACATACAGAAAGATCTAAGGAACTAAAAAGATAACGATACGAATTTCGGCGTAAGAGAACTCTTAAATCTGCGAGATAGTGTTCTTTCAAAAGTTTTAAAACTTGCTAGAGATTGAGCGCGTTTTACAGTGGCGGTGGACGACCAGCCCATAGATGAGTAACGATACGAATTTCGGCGTAAGAGAACTCTTAAATCTGCGAGATAGTGTTCTTTCAAAAGTTTTAAAACTTGCTAGAGATTGAGCACGTTTTACAGTGGCGGTGGACGACCAGCCCATAGATGAGTATCCCATGAGCCCATTGTCAACACTTGGAGAGTTGCAAGTGCACCACCGCCATTGCAGAATTCTATTCACAGCCTTTACCTGCCAGCCTCAGCTTGCTTGCCAAATTTGTCGATTTTGCAACCTGATTTCATATTACAGGGCAAGTTGACTTTGTCAAATATGTCTAACTTTTCTGTACAGTTGCAAAATTCTTTTGAAATACCAGTAAATGAATTGTAGAAACTTATACATCTTTTACCCGGAGATGTACGGGGGATAGATAATGCAAGTTGTCCGTCGCTGTGTGCCGGAAGTTGGCGCTAAGTTCCTACTTCTCGGGCCGCTAGTTTAGTCTGTTCCGATCATACAACAAGTCGTTGTTACAAAACGCAATCGTGCCCCATCATATCTTGCGCTATAATAAATTGTAATTCATTTTCATTTCATTTCATTAGCGAGTGGTTATATATCATTACAATTTACTCGTGACGCGACCACTCTTGGTATCCACCCATTTTACATACATACACCAATTCCTGCTCGAACGCACCATTAACATGATTCATGAAAACTGACTCGTACATGGACTTATTTTGTAATTCTAGTTTGACTTTCGGGAGAAAATGAATATGATAAAATTGGGTAATCTGTATTTAACTAAATTCATTTATTATGTTAATCATCCATACTCACTGAATTCACACTGAATTTTAGTAACCTATCTTCGTAAGCTTAGAAGCAATATTTTTACAGGCAGTTTAGTAAAAGTGTAGTATAATATAAGTAATTACTTATTATTTGTTGAAACCTTAATAGACATTTGTAATAATGTAATGTTTATACTGTTGTATCTCATTAATTAAAAAAAAATACGAACTTGTGTCGTCTATCTACAATATATCTGTGGTGTACCCTAAATGTCTTAGTGTATCTCAGTCGAACCGAAGACTTTGTTTGTTTAATTCCGTCAAAGCCGCGTTCGGTGGAAGTTATTAATTTTAATTAGCAACTTCATTCGCTTCGGATAAGTTTCTGAGATGAAAATGTGTGTTGTTTTTGCTCATCCCCGACTTCGAAACTTCGGATTCCCTTTCATTTGATTTGGCTTGGATTATTTTTGGCGGATGCCTTAAATAAACATAATTTACGCCTTAACTTTAGCCTGTTTTCGTCTAATATAGATATATTTCTCCTTCTTGGTCTTTCTGCTACATACTTTCAATAAAAAAGTCTTCTCGAGTATGGAGGGGGGAGCGAACGCTACATTCCCACAGCCGACGGGCGCACTCACTGGCCACGCTACCGCTCTCTCATAGAAGAATACTTTGAAATGTACTGCATTTCTATTTTCCTAATATACGTACGTGTTTCGGTAGTAAGTGAGATCTTTCCCATCCCATCCTATCCCTTCCCATTTTCCCAACACATTCTCCAAATCCATACCAATTTCTCCAAAGGTTGGAGATATAGGAAATGTTGGCAGGCGCATCCGGGGCATGCCAACATTTGTCATTCTCGACAGACGTTGGCATGTATCGCAGATGTCTATGGACTACAGTATCCACTTACCATCAGGTGGACCGTATGCTTGTCTGTCACCTTTTTTTCATAAAGAAAAAAACATCTCAAAATCGTTTCCACGGCGATAAAACACAGGTTTAATAGAGAAAAAAAGAGTTTAAACAGTGTCATAATTCGTGAAAATATAAAGTGAATGTCCACTGAACAGAGCGAGCGGGAAAAGGTCACACGCGACACGAACTCCATGCACGAATCATTTTCGCCAACTAACTAGAGGACAGCACTGTCCAAAATATTTAAACAGCATTGTAACGCGCTAGCGCTGTTATCTCACCTGAATTTTAAAATTTAGACAGATGTCAAAATATAATTAAAATAAAACTACGCGAGTATTGCTACCTATACGGGAAATGTACTACATTTTACGACAGTCTTCTGTTGAAGAAGGGTAACTTTAGCCAGTTGAGTGCGCCCGTATCGTAGGCGTGTATCGCATATGTCTATAGGCGACAGTATCCACTTACCGTCTGGTGATTTGCCTGTTCGTCTGTCGACTTTTTTCTGAAAAAACATGTTCGATTCAATCCGAAATATTTAACAATCTAAAGTTCCTTTGGACAAACAAATCAGTATGTAATTTTATTTCCCGTCACGGTTGTTGTCCCACCGATCTGTCAATGTAACTGACCAATGAAGAGGGTCGTGTGTGGAGATGTGGTGTCCCATGGGTACCGGATGTGGCTTCGTGTGGTTAGTAGGTTAGTGGAGATATCCATTATATGAAGCAGTAGTAATTTTGAAATTAAACTATACCGTCTTTTATATTGAAAATTTAATGTTATGATGTTAGTCGTCGAGTCTTAATTTTAAAGGACTCGATCGTTCAAGACTCAAAGCTAGAATCGGAGTATAGAGTGGAGTCGAGTACGAGTCTTCCTTAGAATGATCAAGAACGACTCGTTTCTAGAAACATTAATTAAGTATGACTCCATTTCCCCCAAGCCTTTTTCTAAATCTGCCTTCTAATCACCCGGACGCGTGCGAACGTTTGTCATTCCGGACTGGTGTTGGCATGTATCACGGATGTCTATGGACGACAGTATCCACTTATTACCAAAGGGACTGTCTGCCACCTTTTTTCTTTTAGGTTTTGTGTATTTATATGGGTATTTATTTATATAATTTATATATATCGTATACATAAGTATACTCGTATACTTATGTATACGAGTATATATTTTTAGTGTTTAGGTATTATTTGTGTATTGTATTATATGTAGATATTGTTTGTAGTCACTTTTTATTGATTGCACGATGCACCGCCCTTAGCAGGTACTTCCATTTAACCAAAGGTTGACTGGCAGGGAATGCCACTAGGCACTAAGGCCGCTTTTTGTACAATACTTCATAGTGCACTAAAATTTAACTAAATAAAATGTCATCGCCATGTTGACAGAGTCTCATTTCGACTCCTATCCCTTCACTGTCACCAGAGAACCTAAAACTAACCCACCATAAAATTTGCCACCATCGAATTGCTGCACATCCAGCATTTTCTGTCTCCTTTAATTATTTCTCTTTTCATAACAGTGTATAATCATATGAAGAGACAGGTCTATTTATTTACTTTGGGAGGTGATCTATCTTAATTCAGAGGGCCTCCAAATACGGGCTGGCGTAGGGAGTTTATTCACTTGTCAGGAGCCGATAATGAAGAAAGCGTGTCCTGACGATTTGAATTTTATTATTGCTACTTTATTATTCCACAATTTTTTTGTACGTCTCTTTGGCTAATTTTCGCTACTGTGTTGAAATACTCCGGAAGATTTTAAGTATAACCAAAAATGAAGACAGAATTAAATTACTTAGCTGTTGATGTACCAAATATATCATAGCTATTTAGTTTATTAATTTAGTGTGCACACTATTTAGTGTGGAATTCCAATAAACGCCTTAAAGGCGCTCGCACCCTGGACTTGGTGCGGTACAGGTCTGTAAAAAACAGACGGTATTTTTGTTTTAAAATTATTTGACTCCTAACTAAACCGAGATAAAAATTCACCTGTGTCCTTCTCCGGATTTCAGGCAACCACTGTGCCTTTCATTGAAATTGTTTCAGTTGTTTAGTCGCCAAGACTTAACAAACAGACAAACGCACTTTGGACTTTAAAAAATTAGTTTGGATTTGGATTTAGAAAAACCTTTTTTTGTACTGTTTTGTTTACTGTTAATTTTTACTGTTTTTATTTTTATTGTTTTGTTTACTGTTTTTACTGTTAATTAGATGTTAATCGTGTTACTATTAAAACAGAATCCAGAAACAACAACATTTTAAGTTCGGAAATCTTAACGGAAGTCAAAATTTCTCACCGACAATAAGATCCCTTTGCATAGATAACGTCATAATATTGTGTACTTTTTTAAACTACCTTAAAACTCAGGACCACAAGTGTTGTATCAATTTGTTTAATGTCCCGCTGCAGGGCACTGGCCTTCCCTGAAAAATCACGGGGGGTGTTTTGGGCCGTAATCCACCAGTGAGGATTGGTGGATACACCAATTTTTTTTTTATTTCTCTAGCAATACGAGTTTGCCCTCACCGCAAAAGCTGGTGACACGTTTTTTTTTTAAATCCGTACTTAAGTAGAACCTCAGTGGTGCGGGCTGAAGATTTGAACTCACGATCACACGAATGGGAGCCGAGTATATATACGCCTAGGCTATCGCCGCTTTACACCACAAGCATACATCCCCCCATTACGTCAAATTGAGTGGGGAGAACACGCATTAGTCGTAACTCGATCTCGGACATGATCGCGTTAATTCATCTTTCTGCCCACATTGTGTCAAGTTCCTTTTCATATTGAATTTGGACAAATTTATTGGCAGCTCCGGACAAGATTATATAATGTATATAATGTGTAAATAATGTGTTTTTATAAACACTTTATATAATGTTGGAATTTCGAAACCAAAACTAAATTGAGTTGCTCTGAAACGAGAAACAACATTTACATAAAGCTATTATTTCTTGAATTCCATATAGTTTAAGTATTCTTTCTTATACTTAGTTTTTCTTTAATTGCACTTGTCTGACAACATAACCTCCCCGTTAAACTTCTATCGTATCAACCATAGAGTAAACCTTAGATTGGTACAAACTCTATCGAGCTACTACCATAGTTAATTAATGTGCGGGGAATTCAAATTTAATGAAGTGCGAAGATCTTCATTTAAATGTACCTATTTATTAAAAAAACATTATTGGAATTAGTTATGTATGCGAGCAAAATGCCTCGAGGCATTCCAAACCAGCTAAACGAGAGAGGCACTCACCTCGCGTTGAAAGGTATAACCTTTCAAATATAACTTAGAACGATAGGCTTTCTTACGGGAACTCGCTAAGTGAGTTTTTGTTTAATTACTCTAATAATTGTGTGTTGGGAGTTCAATAGTTTATAGTTTAGTTTATTTTAATATTTTTATAGGTTTAATATAGAATTTTAATATAGGTTTAATATAGGTTTAATTTTTTTACTTCAAAGTGTGTTTGTACGTGGTGTTTGAGATAATCAAATAAAAGTCCTCAGTAAACTCTCTGCTGTCTTCAGTAAACTCTCTTCTGTCCTCAGTAAACTCTCTTCTGTCCTCAGTAAACCTACCATTACTTTACTGAGCGAATCCTGACTTACGAGTACATCAACGGGACTGGACATTGACTGGAATGGATACGTTTTAAACTTTGTAATTGTTTATTACGAAAAAAACTTGACACTGGCCGAATGTGCTAATTACACCATTTTGCCATAAGTGAAGAAAAAAACCTAAATCTATAAAGAATTAAGTATCTTGAATTAAGTGTAGCTTTTAAGTGTATTTTTGTAATAATTTGTTTTGTATCTGTTGTGTCTCATGTAATCTTGCACGGCACAGTTGTGTCTTGTGTCTTATGCAATCTTGTATCTTGCATGATCTGAAGTATTGCACCTGCTATTTTTGTAACGCACATTGCAAATAAATAAATAAATTTAAATACGTTTATGTATGAGAAATATGAGAGTGCACGCTGCAATGCCACAGCCGCTGGACGCGCTCGACTGGCCATGTTACCCCTCTCTCACAGAAGACTACCTTGAAATGTAAACAATTCAAAATAGTCGAGAGAAGGGGCCGTTGCCAGTCGAGTGCGACCAACGGCTATGGAAGGTCATTGCACGTTTTTGGTGTTCAAATAACAGTTAACTGTGTTTTATATCTACCTACTTATAACAAAAATGGTTTGATATTTTTAATATGGTTTATTTTCATTTCTAATGTCGAATAAGCTGTAAAATATAATGCATAATTTTCAGGACGAGGCAACTACCCTACAGACATACTACATTTATTACGGCCAGTCATAAACCCTTATTTAGAGTACAACCAGAGCTAAAACTAAGCACTCTTTATTACCCCGCCCAAAAATCCCAAATAAAATCTTCTCGAAACTTCCTGTATAAGACCATTATCCGGACTAATCACCTCTCGCAGGCGAGTCGAGAACATCGTTAAATACACTACGTTAATAGTCCGAGAGCCGACCTTAAGAACTTCTAAATCATTAATTATAGTTTATAATGCAAAGATGAAATCAATGGAATTTTTGAAATTGGAATGGGTGTTACTTGTTTTAATATATATTTTATTTACTTAACATAACAGAAGGTACCTACGTTACAGTTCTAAAACCTAATGCGTACATTCTGAATAACGATTTCTCTAAGAATTCCATAGCATACCTGCTCAGAACTATTAAGGGATTAACATAGTTGATCTGACGTAAACATTCGAACCAAAAACTATTTTATTTATTTTTTTATAAATTATTTATTTTTTTATAAATTATTTATTTTTATTAAATATAAATCAATATCAAATCAAAAGAATGTACTAAATTTCTTATCAATTAACTCACAAACTTGAACATAGCTAAATACATAGTTTTACTATCAAAAGTATTATCCTCTTTTGTAGGTGGGTAAAAACGTAACATTTACCAACAATTCTAGGCGATAATGTGTTATTTTACGGATTGTTTAATATTTTTAATCGTTCTGGGAATGTATTGAAACTCGTTTGGTGCAATGATATTGTGCATTGATATTATTGTACAATAATATTGTAGATCAAGCGGCCGCCTAAGCTGATCTTTATCTACTAGATGAGTATTTACTCAGAAAATAAATTTTCAATTTGAAATTGATGACCCAAAAATTCCTACGGCCGGCTCTAGTACTACAAGTATAAGGAAGTCCCCGATAATGCCTCTTGTCTTCCAGCTCATTTCAGGGATTGTCGATCCTACTAATCTTATGTAAAGGTCGTATTTATTTCGTCTTACTTTTTGGTAGTTTGGGTACTATTTTGTTTTGTCTAAAAGGGCCTCACATCGCTAAATTAAAAATCTATATATAAACAAACCAATGCCTCACATATTCAGTAATTATTGTAGTCAACTGTATCTTCTTTTATAAAATTAGTGACTCAAAGAGACAGACTGAAAATAACATAATTTATGATTAGTCGCATGGAGCCGCGGCCCCAAATATTGGTGGGCCCCATACGACACTGAAGTAGCAATGGATATTTTCAATCGACAATCGGTGGGTTAGACAAGTTCTCAAATGGAGATCACGTAAGCGCAGTGTGGGTCGACCTCCGGCCGAGTGGACCGCGACTTGAAGAAGTTCACCTCCGAATAGCTGAAGTTCGTGTGTGATCGCGAGCCTTGGGAAAGGTCTGTAACTAGCAGTTAATAATAATAACTTAGTTTTATGGAAAGAAGGCAGACGAGCACCTGATTATAAGTGGAGACTCTTATCCATAGATATCCATAGAATACACTTATCCATAGAATGACCAATACACGTCTCCGCATACTCTGCCCTCTGGAGATTCAGAAATGGATTTGGAAAAGCATTGGAAAGGATTGTGCGCGATACAGTGAGGATGAGATTTATAATTTCAGTGATTCATATTTTCTTGACAAAGTTGTTAAAAATACCCGTATCGTATACATATCTACTGAGAGCAATCGATCTCGTGATCGATCTCCCACGCCAAGGACGGATCTTATAAAATCAATAACGCAATGTTCATTGGTTGAATGTTCTCGTGATGCTTCCAAACAGAGAGCTGTGGAAAATATCGCCAGTTACCTGACGGTGCAAAAATAGCGACAACCATCATTATGTCAAAAGTGAACGATTGAAGAAACAGAATATATAGACATTATATCAACTACCGCCGATATAACTCAATTAGTTAACTGGTATACAATCATTAATCTGCGCCTAACGGAGATAAATAGTACTAGCGACGAGCGTTCGTAACATCGGACAAGTTGTGTCATTAATATTATCGAGTATTTGTTATTGATTGATACTTATTGTTCTGGATCATTTATATATTGTGGGTGTCGATTTAAGACCATTTATATGATCTACATATTTATACGAGTTATGGGTGTCGATCTAAGAATATTTATATGATCTACATATTTATATGTTGTGGGTGTCGATCTCAGAATATATAGATGATCTACATATTTATATGTAGGTCGACCCACAGGTGTCGATCTAAGAATATTATTTGGTGTCAACATCGTCTTTATATAGTTTGATAAACGTCAAACCAGATGGTTTAATTAGGTCGATTAACAATCTCTTGCACTACAGGCTTCTCCTTGTGGCGTTCTGAATCCTTCAGGAACAACAGGAAATGAGTTTCCACCATATCTATGCATTCTTCTGACAGGGCTGCCATCCAATATCAGTCCTGGCGGAGATTTTTGCGTGTTTATTAATTGTTTTAAACTTAGACTGACATGTATTGTACAAAAGGTGAACTTAATGCCTTTCGGCAGTCTCTGACAGTCAATTATCAAATCAAACATAAAATAGAACAGAATAAGAAATTTACATACATACTTATGTAGAATAATATATAAGTAATAATAGTGTGTTTCTCTCTCACTTCTTGTCAACCCTAAATTGTACAATTTTAATTAAAAAATTCAACACCTATCGCTGTCACCATGTTACGTACCGAACAGTAATGACTAATATTATTTTATGATTCTCATCATATTTCTCACACAAATATATTTTCAAAGGTCAAGGCACGAGTCAACGTTCCTTATTATTAACTGATTTGACATGGTCTTCGTCCGCAGCGTTCCTTAACCGCAAAGAAAGAAAGAAAAATGTATAAACGTGGGCTAAACGCAAGAATGACAACGTTAACTCTAAATTATCCAGAGTTCAAATCAAAACCGTGTCTACAGATGAGCAAAGTTCAAACTCCTTCCACGCTATTCTCCTAAGCCTTCTACCATACCAAGACCGGTAGAAGAGCAACCATCAATATTGACAAAGCTCTCAGCAACAAGAGCAATTGGCGCTCAGAAGCGACAATATTTTTACAATAAACACGGCAGAAGCGGCAAATCATTTGCCAGGGAAATTGTGTGGAAGGCAGTGCCTACGCCCGCTGGTTGGAGAGGAACAATGTTTTTGTAAAACGAAGATCGCATGCAAATATGTGTTTAGGGTTTTTGGAGGCATTTCGTGGAGTTGGAACAAAGACGGTTCAACCTTTTCCTGACTTAACTTGGCGGCCAATAGCGTGTATTAACTATCCGGAAAAGTGTGCAAAGTTATTGATATTGATGGGTACTTTTTTTGGATTTTTTTCTAAACGCTGAAAATTAAGATATTTTTTTAAAAAATCCAGTAATTTACTGAATATATAACTTACTAGCGACCCGCCCTCGCTTCTCTTCGGTTTATAAGTTATTTTTTTTTCAATTTTTTTTTCAAATTTTCTTAATAAAATATAACCTATATTAAACACGGATAATGTAGCTTCATATTTGTGAAAGAATTTTTGAAATCGGTTCAGTAGTTCCAGAGATTACCCCCAACATACCTACAAACACCCAATTTTACCTCCCCATTATATTAGTATAGAACAATTTCAACGTTTGCACAATTTGAAACTTGTGGAATGATCTGTTAACTCTTCAAACGAGCTGATAACAGGATACTGCGCGTTCAATAGCATGGAGCTATTGTTACCGGTGTCCATGGACCACGTACCATCATGTGTCCCGCGGTCTACTCTACTAATGTTTTGTGTTTAGGGTCTTTGCTTTGCACCGTCCTCGTGTATTTTTGTTGAACCAAAAGTTGATAGATAGAGAATGCTACTAAGCATTAAGAAATACACTATATAAAAATATAAAATTATTCACTCAATTTCAAACCTTGCGTCCGTGTCCTGGAAAACCTGCAACTTCCAAAACCATTTACAAAACACCATTTATTTCAACCCTCTAACAAGTTGTACCGTCGATGGTGCCTCGTGCACACCTGATGTAATCATCCCGCGTCACCGTGACACGGGCTGTACACTACATGAACCTGTGTTTACATTGAGAACGAAAGCGGATTCATATTTCAGCACACTTGGTATTAATTAAGAGCTAAGCTCTATGAAGCTCTAATATATGTCTATGAAACACTCCCGTGTTTCATAGACATATAATGTCCCACTGCAAGACACAAATCTTCCATTCACAAGGGGAGTCTATTAATCAATATTGCTGCCTGTCCCTGCCTGCTGTTCAGGCCCCGAGTTCGATTCCTGATGGAATATTCCTTTGTTTAAACACAAATATTTGTTCGGATCTGGATGTGTGTTTTCTGTTTGTCTTTGTGAGTGTCACAACACAGGGAATCCTAATGTTGACAATTGGAGGAATCCTTATTGACCTAATTTATAAAAATACATGTAATAATAGAAATATTTTGATCTAAATTTCCATTTTAATTATAATAAACAAAATAATCGTATTGCTATAATAAATCTGTCTGAGATTAATAGACTTCGACACCGTTTAACCGATCGTCATAAATGTTGGCACATATGTATTTTTTCATGGAAAAAGTTTTTAAGCTATTCACTTTGTTGTAACTCGCCACTAGATGGCGCTGCAGCACATCATCTTCTATACTGTTCAACCGATCGCCATGAAAATTGATATACATAGGTATTTGAGCACGGAAAATATTTTGGAGCTATTGACTTTGTTGTAACTCGCCACTAGATGGCGCTGCAGCACATCAACTTCAATCGATCGCAACACCATTCAATCGATCGCAAAAATCATATTGACGGTAAAACAGAATAATTTGTAATTTTATATACAGAGGTAAATAAATATACACAGGCAAGACAAGGTTGCCGGGTACAGCTAGTACTATATAAATCTTGTACGTCTGGAATGGGTAACAACCGTATATTTTATATATAACTATATATTTACAATAAATATATTCTGATTCCATCATGTTTTCGCAGTTAGACCAACGAATAATAAGCTTTAAATTCAACATACGAGTAATTACTGGTTTACGCACACATAAAAAAAATTTAATGTCTTTACTAATATGAACTAGGCTTTAGGTACATATAGAGCGAGGTAGACACATCATTAAGTATGTCTCAACTAGCTGCACACGCCAAGTGTAAACATTACCCACATAGTAAGATGTAATAAGATATGTAATCATTATTGATTGGTATTAATATTAAGGTATTGATGTATAACTTGAAAACGCGAGACCACTATTTTAAAACTGGCATAGTTCCTCAGGATTTGTAGTACCAGGTTTGTTATCACTTAGTCGCCTTTTACAACATCCACGAGAAGAAATTTTTCTGTCGTAAATTATTTAATTATATATAATGTTATCTGAACAAAATAATTTTATAGTCGGTATGGACTATTGGTTAGGATTTTTCAACTTAAAATTTCGTTGTTTCAAGATTATATATTTTTAAGATTTCACTAAATTTTCAATATTTGAAAGATCAGTGACGACAATAAGGTCCATTTATTTAGATAATATCAGAAATATAAGTTCTGTACTAAACGATTCTCAAAATAACAACGTTATTACACAAACAAGTACTAACACCGAAGTTTATCACATAATAACGAAACTTCATCTGATTACTTTATACCCGTAATGGGTAACAATGGATGTTTAATAAGAAAACTCGGCGTTGCGTGTGCTTACACCATTAAGTTTATACTTAAGTACCATTTACAAAGTTACGTGGCAGTTTACTTGAACCACAGTAAGTAGAAAAAATAGTGTAGTATCTTCTTCCAAACGTTTTAAATGAGGCGCACGCACACATATGTAACACTGACACGAACCAAAAGCGATTTATTACGCTACCATTTTTTTTATTAATAAGGGCAGACGGGCAAGCGGCCCACATGGATGGTAAGTGGCTAAATGTACCTTGAAATGTACTGCATTTTCCACTTTATCGTACTTCCCCAATGTACGTACGTATTTCGGTAGTGAGTGAGATGTGCCAGAGCCCATTCCTATTCTATCCCTCCCCATTATCCCAACCCTTTCTCTAAATACATTCCTATATCTCCAAAGGTAGGCAGCGTATCCGGGGGTGTGCCAACGTTTGTCATTTTCGACTGATGTTGGCATGTATCGTGGATGTCTATGGGCGACAGTATCCACTTACCATCAGGTGGACTGTATGCTCGTCTGCCGCCTTCGTACACAAAAAATAAAGACTTGTGATAAATTTTTAAATGCCGCAAAGAGTCCAAATCCGTCATTAAATATATTATTTGCTCTATTGGTTGTTCAATAGAGCAAATAACATCCATCAGCAATAAAGATGTAGCATTGCGGCTCTAAATGCAAGGCATTTTCAAGGCGATCAAATTTACCTACTGTCAATACTGTCTGTCATTCAATACATTTTTTTTATTAAGCGTTTTGGCATGGATGATTGGTCCTTTGGCAGTGCAATTGTCGATGTAACGGTGTTATGAATGTATTATAATAAAATATAAAAATATTTAAAAAACATAACTTCTATATAAACGGATGTATCATTGATGTAAACGTGTTTGAATAATTGATTTTAAGACAATAAATATACCAAAGACTCTTAAAAAGGTAATACTAACTAGCGCCACCATCTTGCCATCGTGTTTATCGTGACAGTAAAATTTTATTTATACCACTGGTCAGAAGAAATATCCATCTATGTATTTTGGTTCATCGATGGCAATTAATTGAAAATTATATTTGTGTATATACGGTAGGTATATTTTAAACGCTTGTTTATAGATTCTAAGCTGTGTCATTTATATCCTTGTTGTCAAATTGCAGAAAGAGGGGTAATGTATTTAATAGGCCGTGAAGGAGCAGAACTTCGACGGCTACCATTGTTATAATGTTACTGAAGCAAGTTTGGACTCGGCAACGGACTTGACTTCATTAATTCGAGGACCGATTAGTCTAGTACTTCTGATGTGCAAAAGGTCCTGAGTTCTATTCTCGATTGAAGAAAGTTTAGTTTATAGAGAAAAAATTTTTGTTCCAGATTGTTTGTATACATTTCATTCCTACATCTTCGAAGTTTGGCAGCGCATCCGGGGTCGTGTCAACATTTGTCATTCTGGACGGAAGTTGACATGTACTGCGGATATCTATAGGCGACAGTATCCACTTACCACTAGAGGATCTCTGGACTCCTGGGGATCCTACGGAACTTATTACAATAAAACCACATCTATCTGTTAACAGCTTTAATCGGAGACTGGCTTAGAACTGACTTACCCTCAACAGACTAATTAATAAAATATATACTACCTACATCACAACCACAAGGTGGTCTGTGTGTTTCTGAACCAATGACGTAGGAAATCTTGGTGAGATACACTTGACTAAGCTTTCGTAACTGATTCTTCCCTTTCACACTAAAATCTTATACTTTCTCTTTGTTAACACCTCTGTCTTTCGTCAACGCTAACCTATGTAAATATCTTTAACGTTATATATGTGTATATTAATGTGTACTAATGTGTATTATATTCGTATATTGTGTATGTAGTTATTTATACACTACACTGTACAAACAAATGATAAAAATAGTTACAAAAGAAAAT
The DNA here is from genome assembly GCA_943735995.1 of Sesia bembeciformis. Classification (NCBI taxonomy): domain Eukaryota; kingdom Metazoa; phylum Arthropoda; class Insecta; order Lepidoptera; family Sesiidae; genus Sesia; species Sesia bembeciformis. The sequence goes on from OX031038.1 coordinate 853,163, forward strand.
ACTGTACAAAAGGCTGGGAGAGCGATCGGTGAGCAATGAAATGAAACATATCTTTATATGTATGTATGTATGTATATATAATTCTACTACAGTTACATGCCTTATCGTTGCGATGTACGACTATGTACACCACTCGCGTTATTACCTCAGTCACAACTCACTACCTCAAGGTAGTCTGGAAGAGATTGCCATACAGCAATAAGTCCGTCCGGTTGTATTCTCTTCTTAAAAGATTGTTCCTTATTTTTATCATACTGTAGCAAATTATACAATAAAGAGTTCTATTTGTCTATCTACAGTATGATATTAATATCACTTTTGTCTTGACGCGCTTCACATGTTTTTCTCTTACTAACTAGCTATGTTAGCTAGTGCACTCGTATTCTCTTAGATCTTTTATATTTTTTATGCGAGAGCGTTATGGCGACCTAAGTAAATGGCGAAGGCTTCGTGTTATGCCAATTGTAATACATGCCAATTGTATTTAATCTGACCCCATATTATAAACAGACGGGGAGGCAAAGGCACAGCTTATGTATCTAATAGCTAGATCACTCCGCCACGTCGGCGATATATAGCATCAACACGTAAAGCGTTAGCTAGCACAGTAGGTTAGGTAGCGTCACAGGTAGCAGTTAGGTAGCGTTAAATAGGTACTTAGGTAGCCCATACTGGCGGAGTATGGGCTACTTAATGTGCGATAGAATCAGGTCGTTTAAATTAAAAATAAATAAATAATAACTAACTAAATAATAAGTCCATGCTTATCATTGATAGCCATGGACGACAGTATCCACTTATCATAAAACTAATTACCTCCAAGAATTGTAAGCAAATCGTGACTCATGCACCTATGAAGTAGGTAGTCTTTTAAGAGACTTTCAATAAATCTGTAGTACCTACCTAAGGGCCAGAATTTTGTTTGCCGTTATCAATTTGCTGACAATACCTATCCCTTGTAACAAAACCACCAAAACCTTTCCCATTTTTCGTCTATTTAATATACATCGTGCACAACAAAGAACTAGCTTTGTGACGTCATATCTTTCCGGTTGGACGGGCGCGTTATAAGGTTCCGTGTACACGTGCGGGCGTCCGGTCTCCCGTGAAGCAGATACAATGAGTGTCATGTGAAACGAATGTGTTCGTTTTTCGATTGAGTGATAAGACTTGTAGTATGAAAGGTAGGTAGGGAAATGGATGGGCAAGTAATTATTAACTTAATGAATTAAAAACAAACGCGGATACAGAAAGGTGGTATTGGTGTAATTTTCGTAATCTGAAGAAAAAAAATTAGGAAAAAATGTAGTTTCTGGAGCCCTAACTAATAACATATTATTTGTATGAATAAACAGGTTATAAACAAACCTCTCCTGAGTTCTGCTAATGATTCTAAGAAAATTGGCAAAAAATATATTATATTATATTTTTCAGCATTGTATTTATCGTATAAATTGCAAATAAATTCGTTAAATTTTAATATCAATGAACTCAGAACGGAATCTTTAGCGGTTTTTAATACGGTGTTTTAATTTAAAGCTGTTCGAATGATAAATGAAAAATAATCCTTAAACGGAAACTCACGTGGTACAATCTCAGGTGTAAACTTAATGAGGTTATGAATGTAAGTAGAAAAGCCTAATCTGTTTTTTGAAATGACAGTGTACAGTCAAAAAGTCGTATGCGTTATAGCATACAACTTCCAGTAAACGAATAGGCTTCATTAATTTCAAGTCTTAATTTCCATTTTATGCAGTAAATACCTAATATACTTAATACAACCAGTTGACAGTATTTTCTTATTCGTCGAACCAATTGATCCTCTTACTTCTTCAAAGTAGCTTATAAGAGCGTTAGGCTTATGCTACACTGTTAAAATAATATTGTATGGTGTAAGTGACAAACTGTCACCTAATATCGCTAAAGATTAAATATGCCTGTAAATAAACTTAGTTTGTTACAATTTTTGTTATTTAAAAGGTGTCGTAGAGGTCTACGTCGTAGAAGTACTACGCCGTAGACTGCAACGCAGCGCCACTACGCATGTGGCGTCCATGCTACGCACATTCTCTGCTACAATCAATAATTATTACCTTCTGGAAACATTTGTAGTCTTCTTTTATTTGTTGACGTGAAACGTCTTTAAAATCACACCGAAACATACGAGTACCAGGTCAGAAAAATTAGAACTTAGAAATTTCAAGCATCCAATATATTGCCTGCTTGCAACATGTTGTCTTTGTAACAAAGGACGATATATAGCCATTTTATGATTATTATCATCTTTGCATATAAAGACCTTTTCATATAATAAGCCCTATTTCGCTGTGACCTGTATCGCTCAAAAAATCTACATGGCCTGAAGTTATTTTGCCAAAAAACGTATTTTGAATAAGTTGAAAGATATATCTAATATTTAGAAATATTTATTTAGATATAGTTTTAAAAATAATAGAATTTCAGCTTTTGCCCGCGATTTCATTCATCTACATGAATAACCCGAATTACAATCTACTCATGTTTTTTTTATGGACGAAGGCGGCAGACGAGCATACAGTCCATCTGATGGTAAGTGGATACTGTAGCGCATAGACATCCGTGATACATGCCAACATCAGTCCAAAATGACAAACGTTGGAACGCCCCCGGATATCCTGCCTATCTTTGGAGTTATAGGAATGGATTGGGAAAATGGGGAATGTACGTATACATTAGGGAAATAAGATAAAGTGGGAGATGCAATACATTTCAAGGTAGTCTTCTATGAGAGAGGGGTAACGTGGATAGTCGAGTGCGCCCAGCGGCTGTTGGATTGCACCGTGCACTCTCCCCCTCTCATTTGACAATTTGTTTGACAGTTGACAATAAAAAACTTTCACATTTATAATATTAGTGGGATTTATTTAGAAATATTTAGATTTCCTACAATGTCCTCTACCTCCTATCCCTTTCACCGTCTATCACCCCGTCGAAGGGCGGCAGTCTTAATACGCAAATGTTTGCACTCGAGATGCCGAATGTTATACACAGCGGCCCTTTCACGACTTACGAGTTAAGTGCAGTATTTATAGAGATAATACTCCAGCTACCAATAGTCGCTGGGCGCGCTCGACAGGCCACGTTACCCCCCCTCTCACAAAAGACTAAAAATGTACTGCATCTCCCTCTTCCCCATATATTTCCCAGCATATTTCCCCAATTTACGTGTCTACGTATTTCGGTAGTGAGTGAGATGTGCCAGAGCCCATTCCCATCCTATCCCTCCCCATTTTCCCAACCCTTTCTCCAAATCCATTCCTATATCTCCAAAGGTAGGTAGCGCGTCCGGGGGCGTGCCAACGTTTGTCATTTTGGACCAATGTTGCCATGTATCGAGGATGTCTATGGGCGACAGTATTCACTTACCATCAGGTGGACTGTATGCTCGTCTGCCGTCTTGGTACATAATAAAAAAAAATCTATAAGGTTGACTGGTAGGAAACAGCATTGACTCGAAGACTGTGGAAAGAGTCGAAGCGATTAGTGAAAATAACAAATAGTGAGGATTGGGAAATGGATGACGTGTGACGCGAAAGAGATATCGTAACATTATAACTACGCGTTTGGAACCATTTGAATTGCAAATTTAAGACATGTTTTAACATAAAACATTTGATTTTATCCTTGGTAAAAGTCGTGTGATTATATCCAGTGTTGGTAATTCCATTGAAGTTTATGCAAATGTGGAATCGTAACATAATTGGAATAAGGAGTAATGTGAAAAATCTCGTTGTCAATGATGAGCGCGCAATGCTCAAATCATTATGTCAGTCACACTCATTTGCTTCCGTATAGATTACGCAAATATTTTATACCTTGGTACAAGCGAGGGACAATCGCCTGATATGGTCTTGGCCTTTGATTGAAAAAAACTTTTGATTAAGGCGTTTCTTTACGGGTATAATCATTTCAAGATCACTTGGGCACTTTGTTAAATCTGGTCTATGGCATGTTTTTAATTTCCCACGCTTAGATCCAACCCTGACCGATGATTTGAAATAACAATGAGTGAATGTCACGTCTCTAAATTGAGATGTTTGACAATCAATGATAAATGATAATCATTTGATGCCAAACTGATGGTGTTTACGAAAGCTTTCATTTAAAATATTCTCTAAAGAAGAATAATATATATTACTTACATAATATAAATTCAATATATTATGTTCAATATATATTACTTACATATATATAAATTCAAATAAAAATAATTTATTTACGAGAACACAGGTACAACAAGATGTTAAAGTTGCCCATTGCCCAACATGTTCTGCCTTAATAGGCAGGCAACATTTTTTTGTCAATCTTAAACAATACTATTTCGTTTCTTAACTAAATTTATGCATCATTGGAATGTCAGATATTAGTTATAATTACAAATATGTCATATGTCATGATAATTACAGATTAAAATGTCATGATGAATTCACATTGTGATATATAAAATCGTTTATTTAATAAACAATTTTTCAATTTTCTTTTAAATGTTTTTTTCTGGGAGGTCTTTTATTTACTTCGGTAACACGTTAGATACCTTTATACACATGGCATTGCAATTGTTGTGGAAAAATCTAGTTTTATACACTTTTTCCAGGACTGATCTATCTGGTCTGGTAGTATTGGCGTGTTAATAAAATGTATGTACCTACTGCACTGAGCACTGCATGTGAAAAATCGGAACAGGCATCTAAGGAAATTGGTCTCCATTTTCTTAGACGACTTGATCCGATTTTTCACAAATAAAATTCTCTTTGAATGTTTGGTCAAGAGCAAGACTAAGAAAAAATTAAGTTCGCCTTTTTTATACGGTGCTTGTGTGCAATAAAGTATTAATAAATAAATATAATTTATGATAATTTAATAAATCTAATGTCTATTATTTCACTCTTTAAGGATTGTCAAATGAAACTAACTATATTGTGTTGCTTCGGTATACAAAGAAACGACATATAATGTTAATTTTTCTATCCTTTCTACAATCTATTATTTACAATAGCCTTACTGATCTTGACCTACAATTTGACAGTTCGCACTATTGTCTTCACCTCACGCCATCCCATATCCTACACTGTTTTACCGACACTATGATAGTTCCACCGAAAGCGCGGAGCGCGGAAAAACTCAAATGAAAGAAATATATTTTCTTTACATAAACACTCCTAAACTGATATACGGGGTTAAATGAAGTGTAGCTGCACATTCTTAAACACTGAATTTATTTCGTGAAAACTGAAAACGTTTTCAGCGACTTTTTTAAAATTCCCTGCATTTCCAGTTTTTCCTTTGAATTTGTTTTATGTTCCAGTAGTGGATTGAACCACTGGGAATAGCCAGAATACGTAGTCTCACTAATTCAGTTAATTAATTATTCAATCAATTACTTTCTATGTTTATTGCCGACAAATTGTACCGCGGTTTGGCATTTGTAATTGTTCGGTGTATGTTTTTGGATTTAAATAAAAACAAATCTCTGTAACAGTGTTCTAGCTGAGCCTCTATCAAGCACAGCTAGAACTCTTTACAAACTGGCTATGCTAAGACTATCCTAAGTTGATTGTTTACCTAACCAGGGCGGCATAATTGCATGTGCGACAAAGCCCTTTAAACTGAATAAAAAAAAAATGTTGAGAACTGACATTAGTCTAAGTTCACTTTATTAACAAATCTATGGATATTGGATGTCCGACATAAAGAATTATTATTATTATTAATGTTAAAGATCGGTCAAGATTGGCATGATAAAGTAAGAGAGAATTTTATATCAAAAAAAAAATTCTGTCCCTTCTGAAACCTTCTGATTTAAATACTCCAATTGAAATATATCCGATATTTCTTAAGACGTTTCGTGGAAGCGCGTTCAATTGCGTCATAAATAAAGCTAATCCCTTCAAAAAGGGTCTGTCTGAAGGTCCATTTGACTTCAAGATCGACCCCCGAGCCTCCCCATGAATATTAAACAATATAATAATAATAGTGATTATTGTCTCGAGCGTTTAAAACAAGGGAAATTGGGGACGTGAGCCAAATACAGATGGTATTCAAAATCTTGGAGACAAATGAAATTAATGGACGGTTCTTAATCAAACTTAACTTTTTAGGCTACCTGTAGACTATAAGTAATCCTTTCATCGTTTCGAAGTGGTAGCCAAATTATTTGTTTTAAATAACTCATTTGTAATCAGAAACTGCTCAATCAATTTGCTTCCTCATACACATTATTTTGTGCATGAAAGATATATGACCTTAAAACATCACATTGGCCAACACGTTCTTTTTTTAAATTTCTAATTGTCGCTTACGATGTTCTTCCTGAACTGGCTCGACACGTCCATGTATTCAATATTGTTACAAGTTCAAAGTAACTTGTTATTAAGAAGTTGGATGAGATTTTTCGCGCGGACATCGGTTTGAATGTTAATAGACAGACCGACACTAGTGCTTGTTATCGACTTCTGTCGGACGTTTGCCGAGGCTGTCTTATAAAAAAACACAGGCTCTAAGCAAATATTAATTTGAAAGTCGCTCAACGACTCAAAGAAATCCGGAGTCAAAGATTCGCTAAAGAACCGACATAGCTCATAGCATCAAGATGCTGAAGTGGCAATGGTCGGGTCTCCGTTGGACTGATAACCGTTGGAGTAGAAAAGTCTTCGAATGGAGGCCAAGTAATGAGAAGCGCATTGCGGGACGCCCTACGGTCACGTGGACTGACGACTTGTACAAGTTCGCTGATGGTGATAATAGATAGATACACTTTATTGTACATCAAAAATATACAGAGAAATACAAAGTGCAAGTAGAAGTTCAACCGGCGCGGCGGCCTTATCGCTAAAGCGAGTTCTTCCAGGCAACCTTTGGGTGGTAAGAAGTGTGTAGATGACATAGCGGTAGATGGTGTAATAAAGAAATAATGTCATGTCTTTATATATAATACATACATACATACATGGATATATATATATATATATATATATATATACATGTACATATACAGAAAGATCTAAAAAATTTGCGAGATAGTGTTCTTTCACGAGTATTTTAAAACTTAAAAGAGATTGAGCGCAACTTGACTTTTTTAAGACTACATAATCTCATAACCTCTTTGCAATCCGTGTGACAGCTCCTCGTGGGCGGGAGTGCGATGGGGTCCACACGTTGACTTGGTGATGACACTTAGTAATTCAAAATTATTTACTTCAGTAATTCAAACACAGGTCGATTTGTTGATCATAATTTGCTATTTATAAAATATGTTTTCGTTGATTGTTTAAATACAAACCTTGAAAAAATCTAAAATAGTTTGTAATTCATCAATATATGTACTAATATTTAATATAATTTTAATAATAATAATTATTAAGTAAGTTTTCGTTGATTGTTTAATTACAAACCTTGAAAAAATCTAAAATAGTTTTTAATTCATCAATATGTGTACTAGTATTTAACTTAATTATAATAATAATTAAGTACCATGTTTTTGCTGATTGTTTAAATAGAAATCTTGAAAAAGTCTAAAATAGTTTGTAATTCATCAATATATGTACATACTAGTATTTAATTTAATTATAATAAATTATATGTTTTTAAATTTGGGACCATAATTAAATTGGATCCATGAAAATTAGAGATGTTATAGAGCTCCGTAACAGTAATTGAAATTATCGGATATCCGAAATAAAAGATTATTCGATACCGAATCCGACATAAAACTTTCGGATGTTATTACAAACAATTTTACCTAAGTAACTGTTAATATAATCTACAGTAACTGTTAATATAATTCCTTGAAATAAATGTTGCAATTACTCCCTATTTGGTTTTATTTCCTTTCGTTTTCAGTTATTAAAGACATATCCCTAACCGAAACCTAAACCGGTAAAAGAGTATAAATGTATCCGTTCTTAACCGTATCAGAATCAGAAATATCATATCCCTAATAATAAAAAATGTTAGTAAAGTTAGTTACATCTATGTTAGTAATAAAACGTAATTACTATATAGGACAACCATGTTTGAGCATAGGACTGATCATTTCTGCAAGCGCACATGACATGCGTAATTATGGCATGCCTCTAAACAGATAGTAACTAAATCAAACAACCTCATTCAACACTAAGCATTTATCTCCAAAATTAAACAATACGTTACCGGAAAGGGCTTTATGTACACTGATAGAAGTCCCCAAAAGTGCAGTCGTCAGCCCTCCGCATTACCTCTAACGAAGGGCCCCTGTAGGGGACCCGGACTCTCTCACTCCAACGAACTGCAATAAGAGGATTCTGCACCCTTATTTCTGGATGGTGCAAGGCACAAGCGGAGAGTTGAGCGGAAAGCGATTACTTACTGTTAGAAATTCATATAAGACGGGAGATTAAATAATTTACGTAATTTAACTGACTGTTTCCATATTCCATATAATTTTAAAACAGTAAGTAAATTGACTTGAATCGCCATCTTGACACATATTTGTTCCTTGCTTTTGACGCGTGAACATGGGCATTTTTAATTAGTATTATACTGTTATAATGTCAGTGTGTTCATCTAAAAATATAAACCGTGCTGATGTTTCTAATTATAATATTACAAGAAAAATAATGAAGACGTTACTAAAGGTAAGACGGTGATACATTCCATAGTTCATTTAGACCTATACTAGCGACCCGCCCCGGCTTCGCACGGGTAGCACTAATTATCTATAGCAGGATGACTTCTGGTAGATAATATCATCATACCTGTAGCTCATTTTCGCAAAATGTTCATAAATTATATATAGCCTATAACCTTCCTAAATAATCCCTATTTCTATTGGTGAAAACCGTATAAAAATCCGTACAATAGTTTCTCAGATTAGCCCGAACAAACACAAACACAGCGCGGCGGGGGACTTTAATTTATAATATGTAATGATAACATTTGATATTTCGCGTTTTTCACATATATTCATCTATTTAAATGGGTCTTAACGGGTTTAATTAAAATCTGTTTAAATAGATAAATATCATTTACACCTGTACCCGCTACAGCTTATCAATTGCACCGCACATTAAAAGAGGAAATTGCATTAAATTATAAGTCGTCGAGCAATCACGTTTTGTTTCCCCGGATTTAACGGTTCGAGAAAATCCGTCCTCTTAATTAGTTTAATTTTAAAGCTTGATTCTATAAATGCCGATGTCAGCTGACTTTGAGTCACTTAAATTGCTGTTAATTTTGCCCTGCGATGTATTTTTTGTTTCAAAATAAAAATAATACACCTTGTAAAATATTTGATTTATGGACGAAGGCGGCAGACGAGCGTACAGTCCACCTGATGGTAAGTGGATACTGAGGCCGCGATAAATAGCAAAATGCCCCGGATGCGCTGCCTACCTTTGGAGATATATGAATGGATTTGGAGAAATGGTTGAGAAAATGGGGAGGGATATGATGGGATTGGAATGGGCTCTGGCGCATCTCACTCACTACCGAAATACGTACGTACATTAGGGAAACAGATAAAGTGGGAAATGCAGTACATTTCAAGGTAGTCTTCTGTGAGAGAGGGGTAACGTGGCCAGTCGAGTGCGCCCAGCGGTTGTTGGATTTCATCGTGCACTCGCCCCCTCATTTATTATTCATCACTAGTTATTTATTAAATACTAGCTGTTGCCTGCGACTTCGTTCGCGTGGTCTTCAAGTACTAATCCTGAAACCTTCGCGGGCGTGCGCACAACAACTCACCAAAGTTTCATCGCAATCGGATGAATGGTATAACAACGCATACGGGACAAACGAAGAAACATTCATTTTTATATATATAGATAAGTTTTATGGAATAAAATTACAACCGCTTCATAATCCACAGCGGCGATATGAGTTGGTAAATGCCATCGCGGATGCCATCTATCGTCTTCTTTCTATAACTAAAGAAAAACAAATTATAATGTCGGAATATGCAATCAATCGGAGTTTCACCTTATTTAACTGTACGATAAATCCTTTTCCGTCACTCAGACATGAAATCGACAGCGGCGCCGATGTTTGCCTCTGACCGATTCCACAAAAAATCCTGTACCACTTTCTGGATTATTTACACGAGTAGTAAAGAGGAAGCTGCACCTAATGACACCTCCCGAGTTTCCGAGTTCGAGCGGAACAAATATTTGAATTGTAAAACAAGTATTTGCTCTGTGGTCGTTTAAAAGTTTTGTTCTACTTTCTGGCCTCAAAATCCGTTGACATTGCAACGGTAACTCAGCCTAGTTCGCATATATATAAATAAAACAGAATGTCTCTCTGTTTATATATCTCAAGTTTTATTGTACTGTTAAATTAATTATGTATAATCCAGATAAATCAGATATCAACAGTTATAGATCGACTTATGGTATAATGTAATGTAACATAATATGTATAATGTCATACGAATATAAAATCCTAATTCAAAATCTTCTGAATCCGATCACCCTGCAAAATGGCAACGCACATACAGGTATATATCTCTACTAGCGGACGCCTCTGCCCAGTAGCAGCTGTTTTATTTATATCAATCAGTACCTACTCGTACATTTAGCTGTCAGAGTTAGTATTGTATGTACAGTATTTTTCACGAAACATGGTGCATGTGATGGGTCCCATAGAATATAATCAAACACAGAATGTAAATTGTTCACATAAAATAAAAAGCTGAAATATGTATTTTATAGTTTATCTATACTAATTTAATAAAGAGGTAAAATTGTGTGTTTGTATGTCGGGGGTAATCTCGGGAACTACTGAACCGATTTCAAAAATTCATTTACAAATAGGAAGCTACATTATCCGTGTCTAATATAGGCTATATTTTATTTTGAAAACTTATAAACCGAAGCGAAGCGAGGGCGGGCCGCTAGTATTTTATAAAACATAAAACAGTTACAACACGCTACTATAATGACTCAAGAGCATAAAAATAATGTGTTTATTTCCCTCTTCTAATTTTTACTAGGGAAAGTCGAATTATATAATATATGTATGTACTAGCTGTACTAGATGTTGTCCCGCCTGTATATATTTATTTACCTCTATATAAAATCACAAATTATTCTGTTTTGCCGTCGATATGATTTTTGCGATCAGTTGAACGGTATAGAAGTCGATGTGCTGCAGCACCATCTAGTGGCGAGTTACAAGAAAATATCAGCCTAAATCACTGTGCCCTTTCAGGCCGTAATCCACCACGAGGACCCAATGCAGATCGGTGGATCACATACTCCAGTTTTTTTAGTTCTGGAGCATGCGGGTTTCCTCGTGACTCTCATAATTCACCGCCGAGCTAGTGACAATGTTTAAAAATCCCTACTTAAGTGGCTACTCAGTGGTACGGGCCGAGGATTGGAACTCACGATCACACGAATGTGAGTCGAGTAGAGATACCCCTAAGCTATCACAGCTCTACGCATTGTAGGCATATATCGCCGCCGCGGTGACAGAGTGACTAGCTGTTAAAAACAAGCTACAGACAGTACAAACCACGGACGTCACGTGTAAATCCCGAAGCGACCTATTCCGCCACCTGGCGACACTCCAAAGACCTAATTTGGAGTACTAGCCAACGGCAGCATTGCCGCTGGCGGGACTACGTGATACAGAAAACGTGTTCGAATATTGGCCCTTTTACATCTTTTTATACAGAATGAATTTAAAACTCATTTATCACGAATTTCTGATTTTGTTCTATGAGTTTTTTTCTGAACTTCACAATTTTTTATAGAAGTGTATGACTTTGCTTCTCTGTATTAACTAACTCACACTCACACAGAATAACTAATACTACAATAACTATTAGTTACAATAACTAATAGTACAGAAGACACAAACAAAAACATACCTACAAAATAAAACTGTTCAGCGCGAGCCGAATTGAATCCTACGCCCATCGGAGAAAGGCGATATTACACTGAACCGCTGAAGATCACGCACACAAGACACTCCGGACGTGAATCGCAAAGGTTGTCACTCATAATTATAATATAACTAATTATAGTCGTTTTAAAACACAATTTCAATTTTTGTTCTAAAATAAAATTAAATAATAGTATTGTACCTACTTACTAGTACTTACGGAATAAGATAGTAGTTTTTAAACGATTTTATTCTTTATAAAGACATCGCGGCAACCGACTGAATTAAACCCCTGCGCAGGGGCCCACCGCTGTATGCATATTTTCGTACCTAAAGAACGGAGTGAGCTAGGCTTGGTTGTAAGCGCTTGCAGTGACTAGCGGGCTGCTTACACTATAATCAATTCATGTCTCATTACGTCTTTAATATATCTTGCCGTATTTGCTTTTTATTAAGATTAATCTGTTATTTCGTTAATCATTGATATTTTGTTATGTCGTGACATCCGAGTTTAACTATGATTGTTTTGTTACAGGACCACCGGTCATGTAGCATATCACAGGGCTTAGATTCTAACCCATGTTGAATCTCTGCCAAAATCGTAATTTTGATTAAGGTATTCCTCTCAGCCATACGCATAAGCCATGTGCAAGCATAACATTATCTACGTGTGTGATAGCCTAGGGGTACCTATTGTGAACTCATGAGTAATATAGATGTTTAAAATTATCATTAGTTCGGCGGTAATTGAAAACATTGTGAGGAGACCCGCGTGTTGGAGAATGAAAAAAGCTTGTAGCATCATGGTGGCCTGTAGTCCGAACGGGTCTCACGGGGGTGTCGTAAAAGACGACTAATGGATAACCCTTTCTGCAAATCAATTCCTATATCTCAAAAGGTAGGCATTCCGGTCTCATTCTGGACTAATGTTGATATGTATCGTGGAGGTATATGAGCGACAGTGGACCAAGTACCACCAGGTGGACTGTATGCTCGTCCGCCGCGTTCTTACTATAAAACAAAACATAGGCGTTATCACAAGCCCTAAGGAGCTACACTGCCTCTAAAAGATTGGACTCGCCAAACAGCTTAAAAGCGTACCGTTTTTAAGGCCATAAAACCCTCGTACACAAGACAATTTAAATGAAGAGGTTCGTATCCAGCAGTGGACGTCAACAGTGCTGGTTACGTTTTACAGTTACAAATAAATTGTAACTGTACAAATATATTGTACAAAATTATTTGAGTGTACAAATAATTGGCTATACAAATAACCATGTGATTGTGTTATGATTTAAATAAATACAATTTTAATTTAATTTAAAATAAAAAATAAATATATATAAAAACAACTATATGTATATGTTTGCACTTATATATCTACTTCTCCGAATCCTATTTCCTTCTCTGAGTTTATTTAGGAATTCACTAGTATGTTAGGATATATAGTACTCTTACGATCAATGTCTTTCCCAGTCTCTTAGCGTTTATATGTATTTATGTATTTATTATATTTATTTAAGTATGTATGTATGTATGTATATATGTATTTATTTAAGTATATATGTGTTTATATAGAAACATTATTTCTTTATTGCACCATAGTTTATATACTATACTAACAAAACAACGCAGACGTTGTCCTGCCATAGAAATTGATATGCTGCAGCGCCATCTAGTGGCGAGTTACAATAAAGTGGATAGCATAAAAACCTTCTCCATGAAAAGATTCATATACGTGCCAATTTTCATGATGATCGGTCAAACGGTGTCGATAGATATATAGATAGATAGATAGATATCGGAAGATAAACCCGGAATGCCTATCATGAAACTTCTATTTTTGTTTATTGAATGTAGGAGGTAAACTACTGGACCGATTTTGAAACATTTTTCACTTTTAGGAAACTAATCTAATGCAGATGAACATGGGCTATGTTGCAAACACTGCTACTTGACTTTTTACCGAATTAAGCTAACGCGAGAATTTCAACTAGTTTTATTACCTACTAACTACCTAAGACGCTAAAAATGAACTAGTTTTATTCAATTCCTAAAATTGTAAACACAGACAATCGTTCCAATGATATTTTATTTTTAGCACGTATAGATAACTCTATACATATAGATTTTTTTTCATGTTACGTGATGTTTAATTTTGACAAAATAGCAACTTCCGTAAGTCGACTACTTTTATACAAGACTAATACATATATATCACTATAGCGTGTACCCAAGTTTTCATTAAACTTTCACCAAGAAACCATCCCTGCCTCATCGACAAACTTTTCACCTTGATTGGTCTTGCCTTCACCACGTACCACGCCCGACTATATTTGCCATATCTCACATACATCGCTGGCACACTACCAAATAGAAATTTGATATATTAAAATCAGCCCTTTCAGTATCAAATGCCGGACATGGGCCTTCTCATGCACATTGCCTCATGTATAAGGGATGTATGGCCTTGAAATGCCACGCTGGCCAAGCGGGTTGGCGAGTCCACTATTTTAGAGGTGATGTAGTTCCTCAGGGCTTAGTCACCTTTTACGACACCCACGGGAAGGGGTGGTCCCGGCTGACACCACACAGCACTTTATACCAAAATTATTTTTGTGGCGAATTAATTAAGAAATTCGCCCTACATTTTGTCCACAAATTTTTTTACAAGACGCTAGGGGCCCGCTTCCTGATATCAAAATTCGTGATATCTGATATCAAAATAGGTGAACTTACACAAAATCTCGTTATCCATATAAATATAAATTAAATGCCGTTCATTGATAAGCGCATCACTTGAGAACGGCGGCACCGATTTAGCTATTTTTTTTTTAAATACTCGTATTAGTCCGAATAAGGTTTATAAGGAAAGAAAAAGTGGAAAAGTTGCCCGGAAAATTCGGGAAAAACTGAAAGTGCTTTTTTCTATGGGATTTTTGTATGAACTCAAGACCCATAACTCACCACCCGAACGATGGATATGCGTCATTCTTTTTTTTGTTTTGTTCGTTATAGTACTGGAAACATTTTCAGAAAAAAAAAATGAAATTTGAAATTTGGACAGGACAACGTCTGTCCGTCCGGTCAGCTGGTAATTTATAAAAGACGCAATGTATACATGAAAATTCTTATTACGATTGGAAAACATTTATAGTCTTTTGTTTTTGTGAAATATTATCCAAGTACGTAGGAACATGATAGCAAAATATTGAACAAGTTCGTGAGACAACTTGGTCGGATAGTTTTCCTATAAATTTAACGGTACACTAGGCGAACTTTGGACTTTATTAACGTTGTACTGTTGTAAGTAACTGCGCTTCCTGGTACGTGGCCTCCATTTGAGGACGCGTCTACCCCATCGGCCTTCGGTCCTGCGGCAAATATGGCTCCCTATGAATTGCCTATTCCCTATGAAATTGCTGTTTGTTCATAGTGGGCCACTTTGAACTTAGTTATCTTGCGTTTGGCTTGGAATTCCAAATTCAAATTAACTTCAATTTGAAGCTATAACAATCTGTTTCAAAATCAGTTATTTATTTGTTTTTCCGTTAAAAGACTTTTTGCTTTCCGTTTTAGCCGATGGCCAATGTTTTCGTAATATATCTGTACCTACCTAACTTTTCACTATATTTCTACACATTCACTATTAATTCATAGAATATGGATTCATGGGATTTTATTTATAGTTGTTATAAGAACTACAAGAAAGTTTCGACAATAAAAACATTGGACAGTGGACATTTTCCAACACGTCCAACTTCCAACATGAACGGTATCGCGAAGTGTGAAATAGGCGGGCAGTAATCAGCCAGTCTGCTACCAAACAATGGCGCGACGACGCCGGATTAAAACTTTAGTAGTTTGGTCTAATACGTAAGCGGAGAGCGGAAGAAAATATTAAAATCTAACCACGTAAAAAAAAATATCGTCATCCATGATGTGGTTGAATTGAAGTTTTAAAACAACAAAACTCTCCAAAAGGATGAAATAAAGTAAGTTTTTTATTATTACTATTTAAAGTGGAAGTAGGATAGATGCAAGTTCATGTGAGGAGAATGGTTTATTTCATAAATTATAACATATTCAAATTGGAGTACAAATTCAAACAGATGACAAATTCAAATCACGGACGTTGAAACAGTGAAATGAGATTTTTATTTAAAATATAAAAAACTTTAGAAAGATGACGGTAAGGACTCCTTAAAAAGCATTGTCTTGTTGATATTAAAATTTTATTTGTTTATATATAATACCGCAAGAAAATTACTTGGAATGATAAAAAACAACCGAATTTTCTATATATATAACATATTTTTTTATTTAAATACGAATAGGGGCACTGTGAACATTTTTGATAAATCGCTTCCGCTTATAACTTGACAACACCACAGCTTGTAACAGTCTCAACTTTGAAATTCCGTAACTAGCCCGATGAGGATTTATTTTGTAACTGGTTCCAAAGTGGCATTTAGCATTATGGTGACCGACGTCTATGAAGTTATCTGCAGCCGGTTTTGGGGTTCCATGGTTAAAAGGAACCTATTCAAATTAACGTTTAATATTAACAACAAGTTAAGAGCAACATCAAAAAAAATCGATTTTACGCCTAATGATAATGAAAACCAATGGACCCTTGACGGAAGGTACCTTAAATATTAAAGATAGCAAATTTCACTCAAAGCAAACTTTATTTAATTTTTAAAGATAAGAAAAAACTGCATTCACGACTATTTGAAAAATAGTAACCGGTAATCGAACAGACACAAATGCGAAAAAATTTACTCTTTATTTATATAGCATCAATAGAGAGGGTCGATTATATGGATTAAAACTCTCTAATAAACATTACCTAGAGTAAAATTTTCTTTCTTTGAGTAAAATTTAATAGTTAGGGTACCTACTTTCCCCCACGGTCCATTCGTTTGATACAGCCTGTGTATTTAATTTTGATATCAAAACTCTCGGCCCATGCTATGAGATCCTACTAAGACTGGACGAAAAAGAGATTTCTATGAAATTGTCGATCTACAACCACTTTACTAAACCCTCATAAGGTCTTGGCTGTCTTCACGTCAAAGATAGAAATTCTTCTTGCTCATGGCGCGCGCTTTATAAGGATCTCTCAAAGCTCCTAGTCAATGACATATTATCTCGCACAACACATCATGCTGTGCTGGTGGATAATAAGCTGTGCTAAGGTAATGACGTAATTCAATGAGGTAATGACGCCAGCATGCTGGGTAAGATCACAGGAACTAAATTTATGCAAATTTCTCAATATATTACATCCATTTCAGCATGACAAACCATAAATGCTTCGTAAGTATGTTTAAAATTCTACGTGACAGATAGTGATCTTTATTGCAAAAAAACGACAATTTAAATAAGTACAACGAAAGTACAACAGGCGGCTTTATCGCCAAAGCGATCTCTTCCAGGTAACAGGTTCCAGGTCTTTGAGTTAAGGTAACATGAAATATTTTTCTTCATTGCTTAAATTTTATTATAATACTCATAAAAATTAAGAATAAAGAATTAAAATTATTCTTTTTGTGGTCTATTTATTATGTGTAATTTTATACTTATATTGAAACATTTTATACAAAATTGCTTGGTAGTAAATACTTATCGGTTTATTGTTCACAAAACAAATCGTATTTACATAATCAGCGTCCAGGATATTAATCAAGACCGACCCACCTGGCGGACCCAGTAAAATTAAAAGAACTAATCTGGCTCTAACAAAGCAACCACAGTTTTAATTACAAATAACGCAAACACCTCGGCTACTTTCTATTCACGACACGGGGACGGAACGACGCGAGAGTAATACGACGGAAATGCAAATAGGAATTTAGAATTCTTGTTTCATTTTACCTTTCAAGTTTAAAATTAAATTCTACTGGTTCAATTCGGTGTAAAGTAATTTTTATTTCTCAAAAAGGATATCAATTACATCGTTAAATTAAATTATTGTGAAATTTACAAAAATAATCTTAAAGTCCTAAACATTTGGCGTTCAGTCCATCATCGGAGATGCGGTGTTTTATAGATACATTTTTGGTTTATTTTTAAAAGTATCTACCTATGTAGATACTTTTAATGATAATTTTAATGTAGATGTAATGGATATTAGTATATCTCTCTGAGATTAATGAAAGTTGGCATACATATGTGTTTTTTCATCGAGAAGGTTTTTATGCTATCGACTTTGTTGTAACTCGCCACTAGATGCCGCTGCAGCACATCAACTTCTATACCGTTCAACCGATCGCAAAAATCATATCGACGGCAAAACAGAATAATTTGTGATTTTATATACAGAGGTAAATAAATATACACAGGCAGGACGTCTGTCGGGTTTTGCTAGTTATTTAAAAATGAAGGGTTTTTATATGTTTAGGTAACCTGCTATATAGTTGAGCCCCCTCAAACTGCTTATTTTTCTTACCATATAGTGTTCTAGGTTAGATACTATATTCTTTATTTTATGTACAGTGTTTGTTTGTTTTTTTTTAATGTAATTTGGTTTTATATAATAAATTTTTGTATACAATAATTGGCAGATTATTGGCGGCGTGCATGATGGTAAGTGGTCATGGCCGCCCATGGACATCCGCAACACCAGGGGGCTTGCGGGTGTGCTGCCGACCTTGCAGAATTCTATTCACAGCTCTCTTAAAGAGCCATATCGCAGCGTAACGAAAATATCGCATCTGGCAGCTATATTAATTGTTAATGTACAATTCATTATACAAACAACGGAATTATCAATTTGTGTCTATTTTGTATATATTATTTATTATGTATGTTGACGGAAACGTATCAAGTACCGTATGTTGTCGGCCGGCTATAGAATTGGCCCACTCCATCTATTCCCAAGCTCCGTGGAACTACACCTCTGAAAGAGTGGACTCGCCAACCATCCCTCATGCACGAGACAATGTGCGTGAGAAGGTCCATAGCCAGCAATGGATACTGAAATGGCTGCTCGCATTGCATTGTATAAAATAAATCTTACTAGACAAATTTCCTAGGAGTTGTGTAATGTGTACCCTAGATTTCCTAAGTAGAAATCGGAAATGTATTAAATTCGTCACATTTTGTGATTGTTTTTTTAAACAACGCCTAAGTCCTTCCTACACGGAAATAATTTGTTACAGATAATTCATCTATACTAATGTAATAAAGTAGTAAAATTGTGTGTTTCTATGTTGGGGGTAATCTCTTAACTACTGAACCGATTTCAAAAATTCCTTCACAAATAGGAAGCTACATTATCAGTGTCTAATATAGGATAATTTTATTTTGAAATTTTGAAAAAAATAAATTGATAAAACAACACTTATAAACCGAAGCGAAGCGAGGGCGGGTCGCTAGTAATTAATATTTTGCCTCAGAGAAAAATGATCTCTGGGATCAAGGTTAATGACGCTCCAGGGGTTAAATCAATGACCCCAGAGATCAAGGTCAATAATTTTCATTTTCACAATTTTCATACATCTCCTAGTACCAGTTAGTAAATATTATAAAATTATAGTCAAATATTCAAATATGTATGAATAACGTATATATATATATATATACATATATATATATATATATATATATACATAAAAATTAAATGCTGTTCATTGGTAAGTGCATCACTTGAAAACCGATTTGGCTATTATTTTAACTAAATGTTCGTAATAGTCCGAATAAAGTTTTTAGCGAAAGAAAAAATGGAAAAGTTGCCCGGAAAATTGGAAAATTCGAGAAAAACTGAGTGCTTTTCTCCATGGGATTTTTGTATGAACTTATTGAAATTATTGTATTATTGAAATTTGGACTGGACAACGTCTGTCGGATCAGCTAGTCTTTAATAAAATATTTTACACATTTCCTATATAAGCTTGGCATGTTATAAATATCCCAGGAATTGTATGAAATTCCTGATTTATATACATTTTCGAGGACAAATACAAATAAGAATTATCTAATTATACGATGAAATTATTTAATCAAAATATTTCTACTAACTTCGATGCCTCAAAAAGTAAATGTCTTTGTTTCAACGACACGGCTCCCCGCCATTGTTCCAATAGTGAGACATTTTTAATTAAGAAAATCGGCCGGCATTGTGATTTCAACACAAGGGGCCCATTCGTCAATGATTCCTTTGAGCTGTTTTGTGTCACAGTACAAAGGTAATGCAATAGTTGGCCTATCATAAAGAAGCTCGAAATACACCTAGTATCTAAGTTTATAGCTCAAAAAATGTAAGCGCGACGGATATGCTTTAATTAAATAAAGTCTCGATTCATTTTAATAATAATTGTAATAAATTTTAAATTAATGGGATACATACGTCACAGTGGACACAAATATTCTGTTAAGGATATGAAAGAAGAAGGTTGTAATATTTTTTATGTACAGGTTCGATGGGTCACTGAGTATATGCAATGCAACCAGCCCTGGACATGGCCATTGTCTTCTGCGTGTGGGATGAATGTCCTCGAAACGCCACGCCTGAAGTTCCATAGTTGATGGGGAAAATAAGGAGATTCCTACGACTAGCAAATAGACTAGTGAAGGCAAATGTGTTGAAAGGAGAAGTATCTTTCATATGCAGTTTCGATAGATCATTTTGGTTCACTTATTATTCTTGAAACATCTGCAAACTGTTCTTAATGATATCAGGATGAGTTTTTGGTGTTAATTATTAACATGTCTGTGGGTGATGTTTTATATCAAGAAACACATGATGGATATTTATGTAAGTATTTATTACTCGCATCACCATGCGCTTTGAACTCGGGATTGAATTCAGGCACACGAGTAGAACCGTAACCAGCCCTTTTATCGACGACTGCTGGACGCTGGCCAAGCGGGTTGGCTAATCCACTCTTTTAGAGGTGGTGTAGTTCCTCAGGGCTTGTGGTGGCATTTCGTAATCCCTTAGTTACCTTTTAGGACATCCACTGGAAGAGATGACATCACACGGGCAAATGTAATTTTAACAATTAAGAATTGTACCGAGTACCGCTACCGTTTCTTTCATTTATTGTTCTTTGTTTGAGCTAGTATTAGCAAAACTTTTATCTTTATGGCTCACGCAATAGATGCATTAAGAGATGAAGAATTTTGAAACAAAGGCCGATTGTTAACATTTTTTTAAAACGTTGCGTGTTAAATTAAAAATATTTCCTCGTTACGACGGAGCTCATTTTAAATTTAAAACGTAGTTTTATTTTACCTTCACAGCCTGTAGTCGTAAATTCTCATTTGGTTCATAACAGTTGAACAAAAGGAACACAGTAGCTAGGTGCTTGCAATGATTTTTAATTTCTTATGTGAATGAATTATTTAAAGCTAGATAGAAAGATGTTGGATACCAATACACTAGAGTGGACTCAATTGGTTAGCGTGATATTTTATGGCCATACATCCCTCATCCACGGGACAATGTGCATGACAAGTCCCATATTCAACAGTGTACCTACGACAAAAAAGAGTTGTTTCCGATAACTGTTGCCAAGGTAATTTTATACAGTGGTTATCGCTTAACCACGCGAATATCGTTACCTCAGGCGGCAGCTAATAACACTTATATGTGAACAGGCCTTTATTGAGAATAGAGAAATCTACACTTTTACAGAGCAAAGTATTAACAGGTATACGTTAAGCTGTTAAATAGATAGATTAACTCTTTAATTACATCGACACATGTTGCAAAAAGAGCATTTAAGTAAGTAACACGAAAAGTATCAATAAGATGAATCTATTCTTTATTGAGCTTGCAGTAATCAAAACTTTAAAGAATTACCCATATCTGTCGCACATTCTATTTACGCAACACCAACAAAAGAAACGAAGAAACAATTAAGACGACAAAGAAAAAAATAGTTTTCGTCCAAAAAACAGTCTTAGCATTACAAATTAAAATGCCCCACGATGTCGCAGCGGGAGCACGAAATTGGAAAATTCCCGAAGTGTCTACCATCTCATTGATTGTATGACAATGCCGGCAGTGGAGAGCGCACTAATCTTTTCATTAAAAAGCGATTATTCGCTGCACAGGCCGCTGCACTAATAGGAATAAAGAACGGACAATTTAGTTGGCACATTTGGTCCCGCCATTATTACAAAGAGGTAAAGCTTTAATTCGCTTGACTTGGCCACGGAATGTTGGTGAGGCATTTCTGTGCAATATGCCACGTTTGACGGTGAGAGGTGACATTTCAATTTGAATTCTAGTTGCGGATCATGCGGAAGTTGTGGAGAATTACGCTTGCTTCGCTCAAGTGACGCTTCATCGGAGAACTGTTATGATTCGTCGCTTTTGTCCGCTTTTTCTGACTGCTGCGAGGTTTTTATAAAATTTTTCGTTGATTTTTTGCTGTTTGTATGAGTAGCACTGTATTCATTATTATTTACCTGGTAATCACAATTTATTATTACAGAAAGATTAGACGAGTGCCCAATTTTCACAAGAAGAGAACAACGGTCAAAAGTTAGAATAAACAACTGTTATCATCATCTGATCACTATTACCGTCGAGTTTTTATCATGTGGTAGGCGCGATTTGTATGTAGTTTAATCGTACACGAGAGTCGTATACGATATTCTCATCCGAACCGTTCGAAAAAACTCTCCGTGTTTAAATGAGTATTCACAGTATCGCCAATCGAACGATCGCACAAATACAAATTCCTTTGCATCTCATTATCAACTTACACAATAAGCGGTTAGGTTGCGCCAACAGCAAATATAATGTTGTAACATACCGAACAAACCGATTCATTCTGTTAGAGTATCGAATGTGAGCTTAAAAATCACAGAAATAACTCGTTGACGAACGCAGAAGAAGTTTGTAATCGTTCCAATGCTTACTTTGGTTAGCAGCCAATGCTTATTATTATTTCCCTAGAGTTAAATTATTAAATTAACTAAATTAAAAAAATATATATAGTGACAGTGTTACAACGTATTTTTATGTTATTTCAATATATTCACTATGTAGCAATTCTTTAAACGTAAGTAATGGTTAAACATTATTTATCTGATACTCCTCACTGTTTTCACATAACAATACCCCCCCCCCCACACACCCCGCCTCTAACCCTCTTCCCTCTGTGGTCACATAAGGCGTGCGATAACAATCAAGCGACATTGTTGCACCAAATTGACAAATAATCGCTTCGCGACACGGTCTATTAGACCGGGAGCTGACGAAAAAATATTTTTGGGGAATCCCCTTGGAGAAAAATTGGACGTGTATGATTCAAGTACTGGTATTAGCAGTAGCCATTACGACTTAGTATAATAATGCGTTCAGGATGCTGATGAGATTGGCGCGTTTCGATAGTGTTTCTGCTATGGTACGCAAAATGGTGCGTCTCCCCTCCCTGTTGAGCCTCTTCCAACGGCATCCTTGCTCACTTGCTGAGAAGTGCGATCCCATCTTGAGGTATTGGGTAGGTACGCCTGCACGTATACAGGTCTCCGAGTGGGAGAAGAGCAAATTCATTATTATTCTTATTTTATTAAGTACCTTACTATATTATGTTACTAATACTAGTTTTTAAATTTTATATTTTATTATTTATTAAGAATAATAAATCTGAATTAAATGGTTTTTATTATTATTGATTTATTTCATTTAAAAATGATACAATAATGTGAGCCTAATACTAAGAAACCCCCTATACGATCAGTAATATTGTACAATTCTACGGATTGCGCAATGATTTTGATCATTTAATTAATGTTTAATTAATACTCGTTTGGAAGCTATTCAGTAATATTATGCAATAACATTATTATTTAATTTATTTGTAGGTCTAGAGGTCGCCAAAGAATATGAAGTGAACGAATAACAAACGTAGCTTAGAGATTACATACCATCCTAAATGCTTGGTCTTTAGACTATAGACTATAGACAGCCGTAATCGTTAACTATAGACAGCAAACAATAAAATATTTTCCTAATCATATCACGCAAATTCGAATGAGCTCATCCGTATTAATTGTGAAATAGTAGCTTGAACCTAATTTTGAAAACAAAAATAAACGTTAAAAGATAATCTAACAGCTGTGCGTGCCATTTTGCCGAAAACGGAAACCATGAATTTGGCTTAAGTCAATCGCCACTCCGAGTCGCTCACATGATTTCATGTGATTCTCACATACTTTAGAACGATTAAAGATAAAACAGCCCGCGGCTCCCGAGCTTACAATCCAAAGTAAGGGCAAAATAAGAGATTGAGCAGACAAGAGTACTTCAAGTAATAACATAGAGGTGGGTTTCTGTTCCCAAATAATCTTGACTCTTTAGCTTCTCGTTTGAGGCCCAGTGTCATATGACTGAGATGGGAGGACGGGAGTTCTCATTACAGTGGTGTTATGGTTTTGATTTATTTGCGATATTAACACCATGTGTGGTGTTTGCTGGGGATTTGAGTGCCTGAAGGTCCGGTAAGTGAATTTGTTGATGAGTTACAGAAGTACACACAGATGGAGGTAACGTTTCTGTGTATGACTTTATTTCTTACTAGTGATTCGCCCTAGCTTCGCTCGGAATCTACTTGGGCGATTTTATTTGTTATTTACTATTGTTGTTATTCAGTAGTTTATTGTATCCAAATAAAATAAAATAAATTAAAAGGAAGAAGTGGGAAGAATATCAAGCGTGTGTCCTGCGGAGATTTCTTGCAGCAGACACTTTTTTACTGTTTTCACTTTTGCACAGGATAAATGTTCTACACCATAATAAATATTTCCGAAGTTTAAACTGTGTTTTTGTATTTATTTTTTTACAGTGTGTTTCATAATACAAGGTGATCAAATGTTATAACTCCCTGGGCGAAAACAGGTTTCAAGCAGACGAAGTCATGGGTAAACGCTAGTTTCATAATTATAAACGCACATTTAAAAGGCACTATTATCTTTACATGTTACTAGTGACCCACCCTCGCTTCGCTTCGGTTTCGTTATATTTCAACAAATTAACACAAAAAAATATTAAACTATACATATAAACCTTCCTCTTGAATCACTCTATCTATTGATGAAAACCGCATTAAAATCCGTTGCGTAGTTTAAAAGATCTAAGCATACATACAGAGGGACAGACGGCGGGAAGCGACTTTGTTTTATACTATGTAAAGAAGACGGGTGTTTTTTCGGGTCTGGGTGTTGCACATATTGTGTTCGTCTGTGTATGTGTCCCTGGACCCACGACACGGGCAATCCTGGTGTGCGGCTTTATTTATATACATACATTAATTACAATATGTGAGTTCGTTCATTGGCTTACGAGCATTATACTGTTCTCTTTAATGAGCCTATTGCTCGCACACATAACTTTAGATCAAATCAAAAGGAGGAAGATATCTTACGGCGCATGGTCCTTCGCAACTGAGTCGAATGGACCTGCTTGTCTAGTTGCCGATAGAACAGCTCAATTCATTCAATTCACATTCATGTGACTATGAGTTCGAATCCTCGGTCCGTATCGCTGAGTTTCTATTTAAGGACGGATTTTTAAAATTTTTTGCTAGCTCGGGCGGTTAGAGTAAAACGTCGTGGTGAAACCCGCTTGCTCGAGAAATACACAAGAAATCTGGAGCATGTGTATCCACCAATCTGCACTAGGCCCGCGTGGTGGATTACGCCCCCAAGCCCTACAGTGACTTATTACAGGAGGCCTGTGTCCCGCAGTGGGAAATTATAAGCTAATACAAGTACTCGTACAACTAAGTATATACAGCTTTAGTTAGTGAGGCGAACCATTTATACATTTTTTGAGGTTGCCATTTCAACAGATGGACTTACGAGTAGATACGATTCACACCTGGAGGACAAAGGCACAAAGTACAAAGAACTAATTCGTATTCCGCTTGTGTTCAATTCTTACACGGATAAAACGGGTAGTTATCCTGCACATAAAGAGAAGATTCTTAGGACGTGAGGCAATGCCGGTATATTCAATAATTTCGTATATTAACGTGCGTTCCACATATATAGTAATATTTTTCATTATGAGAATTTAGAAATGTCTGTATGGTTAGCTTGATTCCCGGGGGAACTTTACAATTGATCTAGATCATATGTTTTCTAAATGTTGACTCGTTACATAAGGTATAAGTATGCCAAATTTTGTTAAAATTAATCCCCTAGTTTTTGATTGTACGAAGGCGGCAGACGAGCATACAGTCCACCTGATGGTAAGTGGATACTGTCGCCCATAGACATACGCGATACATGCCAACATTAGTCCAGAATGACAAACGTTAGCACGCCCCCGGATGCGATGCCTACCTTTGGAGATATAGAAATGGATTTGGAGAAAGGGTTGGGTAAATGAGGAGGGATAGGATGGGAATGGGCTCTGGCATATCTCACTCACTACCGAAACACGTACATACATTAGGGAAATACGATAAAGTGGGAAATGCAGTACATTTCAAGGTAGTCTTCTGTGAGAGAGGGGTAACGTGGGCAGTTGAGTGCGCCCAGCGGCTGTTGTATTTCAGCGTGCACTCTCCCCTTCAAGATGCGTGTTCAGATAGACCGACGGACAACAGACATACGAAAAATACAAAAAATGTTATTTTGAAGTATGTATAACTCATAATGTATCATTCTTACACTACAACGATTTATTTAAAAATATATTAAATATACACACCGCTTAGATACCATTTTGTTATATGAATATATAGATCTAAGTAATATTATTGTACAAATGAATGTGATTCCGCTACTCGCACCGCTCGTAACTCACACCAAGCACCAACTATTAAATTACACTCTCTAAAGCAAGACCTAACTTAAACTTGACGCCTAAGTCAGGACTCGGTTAAGTTAAACCATCTAGTTAAGTATAACGCGCAGTTAGCTTAGTCAAGTTACCGTTGGTTAGTGATCTGACTTGCTCTCTGTAAATTTACGCTCTCGCATAATTAAACAATCAATGAACGAGCTCTCAGAATATTGTACCATCTTAATAATGTTCGCAGGTTTCAAAAGGTATATAAAATATCACCAATAACTATGTCAGTAGTTTGTCACTATGTAACTATGTCGCGCCTAAAGATTGAATTTTAAATTAATTAAAGAAATATGCCAGTCTATTCCCATTCCATCCTATCATATCCCTCCCCGTTTTTCCAATCATTTGCCAAAACTGATTCCTAAATCTCCAAATGTAGGCAGCGAAGGTGTGCCAACGTTTGTCATTCCGAACTGATGTTAGCATGTATCGCGGATTTCCATGGACGACAGTATCCACTTACCACCAGGCGGACTATCAGCTCGTCTGCCACCTTGTTTTTAATTTAAAAAGGACCACTGTAATACCAGTACCATCGTAAGCAGCCCTTTTTTCGTCCACTGATTACGGTGGATAGTCACCTACCCTCTTTTTGTAAAAAGTACATATATGTGCTATATGTGTAGTGATTTTTGTGCCAGTACTTAAGTCAAAAAAGAACAATACAAAAAATACAAAGTCAAAAACAATCTCAAAATCGTTTATATCTCGACTATAGAGTTATGATGTGGTTTCTCAAGCCTTGTGGTAGCCGCTTCGTTATCACCTTCTACGTCAACCACGGAAAGAGATCCAGTGGTGCCGGCTGACACCACACGACACACCAGCTGGAAAAGAGTGGACTCGCCAACCCGCTTGGCCAGCGTGTCGTTTTAAAACCATACATCCCTCATGCACAAGACAATGCCCAGCAGTGGATACTGAAAGGGCGGGTTGCATTGCATGCCAAACTTCAGATTTGTAGACTTCATTAAATACCTTACCCACTAGACTTTCAGCTGATCAATGGAGAAACTAACTTCAGACAAGAAGCCTTACAAACATCGACTTGCTCCCGTCAGTATTGTCTGAGTTAATTATGTATGCTCCATTATGTTGCTGAACAAAGCCTTATTGGGTTTACTGAGGACCTTTTGCAGTTACCTTGATTGCTATAAGCAAATACGGTTGAGTTTCCTAGGCTATAGGTTGTAGTTATATGAGTGTGTGGGTAATTGCCTACCTATAAAAGAGTGGAATGGCGTTTTAAGGTCATACATAACTTGTTCTTCTCTGGATGGTGTGTTCGTCTTTACGGCACAGAGAGAGCCGTAAATTGAGTACATTATGGTACATTGAGTTTGGCGTTATTTCTTTTAAACAATACGTCATCCAGAAAACCTCAAAATTACACCAACCAGATACATACTCTAAATCGATTCGCATTCAATGAACCAATTGTCGGATAAATGGTTTTACATCGGCACAGTAACGACATCCGTTTAATTCAGATTGCTTGTTCACAGTTGTCCAGTCCTGTCTTATTACGCCATGTTATGTAGTAGTAATAAAAAAATGTATGCGTATGCATTGTATACGCTTTGTCACATTGTGGAGAGGGGTGTGTGTAGACAAGCGTTTGGACGCCGCGTTTTTTGTTATTTTCGTTCTTTAATTTGTTGGTGGTAAAGCATTTATTATATAAATCATGCTTTATTGATGAATTTTTAATATTTTTAGACTTTTCCTGTATATTATAAACGTGAGTTGATTTTTTACGATGATGGCTTTTTACAAATAGGGAATGAAGTGGCAAATGGTATTGGACATCGTGTTTTATGTTTTAGATCTGCGTTTTTTTCTATATTCTTTTCCCGTTAAGATACAACTAAGTTAATACCTACTAGTAATAATAGTTAAGAGTTAAGAGAGTTAAGTTAAGACCTACTCAATAGATTTATTGCTTTCAATATGGTTACAACAAAGATATTTTACAATAAAAAATATATCACATTACTGCTACCCCTTAAGGCGTGGCTATGGAATGGAGACAGGCCGATGTTTAAATATGTAAGTAGATAAATAATATATTTAATTGCATGGTTAAGTTTAAATTTTATTTTAGTTTGAGTTAATAATTATTTTAGTAAGTCAATAATTTAATTATTAAATATTAATATTATTTTCAGAACTATCATTATTATTATTAACATATTATTCGATGTTAACACAATTTTATTTGCTGCACTAAATTCCAGTAATAAATTTCCATTTTTTATTAATAAAAAAATATAAATCAACGTTATTCAGTCCAAATTTGTCAAAAGACGTGAGATTTCAAACTTCTAAAAATAAACCATATTTGAAGTTGGCACCGGCTTTGAATACATAAAATACTTACCTAATAGTTCAAAAACTGACTTACCTGAAACAAATAAAGTACACATCAGTTGAAATACATAAAAAACAGAAATGTTCTAATTAAATCTACGTTCTCTTATTTATTGTATCATTCTCTATTGTATCATTCTCTTATTGTATCAGATTGATACAATTGATCTGTTACAACTTATTGAATATCGTATTGAACATTATGCGTTGTGACGTAAGAGTCCAATATGAAATTTCTGACTACGGTAATCCTAATTAAAATCATGAAACGTTATAAAAATGTGTTACATAGACAAAAGAGATATATATTTGACGTTTCGGCCTTTATAGGTAGGAGCTATCGATTTATTTAATTTTACGAAAATGCTGTAGTACAATACTTGCTTACTTCACATTAAGCTTTAATTTATATCATTTTAACCATCTTTCGACTGCCAGAGAATGACTTAAGGCATTAAATCCGTCTCTGTACAATATAATACAAAATGAGTAAATAAATATATAAGCTACTAGCGACCCGCCCTCGCTTCGCTTCGGTTTATAAGTTTTTTTCCAAAATTCCAAAATAAAAAATAGCCTATATTAGACACGGATAATGTATAGTCCCGGAATGAGCTAAATGCGCGCGCGGTATGAGGTGTGGGGACCCGAGCACACCCCCCTCTCAGCCGTCTCGCCGCACTTGTGCCGGCTAGTTAAAGCGTTGATCACACGTACCGAGCAAACGGGCGAGACAGTGCTCTCGGCCGAGTACTCGGTGCGTATAAACATACCGCCGAGTGCTCGGCCGAGCGCTCGGCCGAACGAAGCGGCGAGACAGTAGCTCGGCTCCCGTTCTACTTACTAGGCCGAGTGTCCACCCTCCCGCTTCCCCGCACTGTCTCGCTCGCTCACTCGGCAGGTCTGAACGTGCACTGTCTCGCCACTCTGCCACATGATTGTCGTCACGACGCCGCGCGCGCCTTTCCTTGAGATAATTTTTGTTTTAAACAACTCCAAATAAAATAAAATACACCATGTCTGCTAATATCAAATGGGACGTCGAAACAACTATTAAATTTATACAGTTATATAAACTACATCCGTGTCTGTGGAACTTTAAATCTCCGGAATACAAGATAAAGCAAAAACGGGATGCAGCATATAATTCCATAGTTCAAGAAATGAATATCACTGGATTTGGTACGCAAGAAGTAAAAAATAAAATAAAAAATTTACGGTCCACCTACCAACAAGAAAATAAAAAAATTCAAGACTCGAAGAAATCCGGAGCGGGGCTCAGTAATGTGTACACTTCTAATATTAAATGGCTGAAAGAGATGGAAGAGGTGTTTTCAAACGATTTAAACAAAAATGTTTATGAAAACGTAAGTACCTTTTATTATGTTACTTTTTATGTTGTAATGTAGGTATTTCTTAAATAAAATTATGAAATCATTCTGTTTTGCCACGAAACGGCACCTGCCTCACTGAAGAACTCTGCGTATTTATCTCGAAGCTCCCTTGCTATACGTACTGCATTGTTGGTGTTATGATCAGTGATAGTTGGCAAAGTAGTTATAAGTTCTCGTCTCCAAGTCCCCTCAATAATGGATCCCGAATCTATATCTTCTTCATCAACACAACCCCTTGGAAAGTAATGGCCGGGACTTGTGAGACGTAACCAATTATGCAGAGCACATGAGGTGCGAATAATTTTATCGGTGGTTTTGTCATTAGTTGGTATGGGCTTTTGAAAAATTCTAAACCTGCTTGCCAGAATACCAAATGCATTTTCGACGATTCTCCGTGCTCTAGAGACTCTATAGTTAAATATTTTTTGTTTTGTTGAAAGATTTGTGCCACTGTATGGTTTTAATAAATATGTTTTTAGTGGAAACGCATCATCTCCAACCAAAAATCCTCCTTTTGGTAACAAATTATTCTCAAGATCACTACGTAATTTGCTGTTTTTAAAAATCCCCCCATCTGAGTTTCTTCCATTTGCCCCAATATTTACATAGCGAAAACAATAGTCATGATCAACCACAGCCATCAAAACCACACTGTTGGCACCCTTGTAATTAAAATATTCACTTCCACAATTCGGTGGTGCTTGAATTATTACATGCTTCCCGTCTATAGCGCCGTGGCAACCAGGGAAATTCCACCTAGTTCTGAAGCCTGTTTCTATTTCTTTCCATTCTTCATTGTTCTGCGGTACCTAAAACAATAATTTATTTTCATTTTATTTCACAGAATCGTCGTGCCACTAATGAAGACACTGGTTCTCAGGACAACAACCAGGAAGTACCAGCTAATACATCCAACAACCAGCAAGTACCAGTAACTGTAACTACGACTACTACCACAGCAACTAATAGCAACACTGGAAATACTACGAGGACTAAAAGGAGGACTAGAGAAATTTTTCAAGCTGTTTCTGCTCTTTTTCCAACAATTCCTTTAATTCTTCTGCTAATAGTGGAATGAGTAACTTTGTATATTTTCTAATAATCTTTTTTCGATCCATCGTGTCCGAATTGTAGGCTCAATAGAACTGAACTGACTGTGCTAATTTCAAAACACGTGTGAACAGCTACTCGCTTACATCACTGTCTCGGCCGAGAAACATTTTACTGTCTCGCCCGTTTGCTCGGTACGTGTGATCAACGCTTAAGGGATGCGCTTGCTCACTTTCTATTGTTTCTCTTGCGTCATCGATATAACACGTGTTCGGTAGATTTTTACTATAAATTTAAAATACATTTTACTTTTAAAATGAGTGACCAAGTTCCTTTTAGTACTTTCAAGCTATTGTTTTTTTGTTGTTTTTTATTAACTTTATTTCTCAAAACTAAACATTAAATATCTGTTTAAAACTAAAAATTATGTATACCTACTTACTATATTATCTAATGTGTGATAAATAATAAATAAATAATGAAAGTAAATAAAAATGTTAAAAAATAAGTTATGTTTTTTATAATTATTTGTGTTTTACTTCTGACCGTGACATTTAAATTAAAAATATCGACTAAAACCGATATCGATCATTAAGTAAGATCATTGTAGTACAACACTAAAAACAAGTGACAAAAAATGGTCACATTCCTTCCGCACGCATTTAGCTCATTCCGGGACTATAGCTTCCTATGTGTGAAAGAATTTTTGTAATCGGTTCAGTAGTTCCAGAGATTACTTCCAACATACCTACAAACACACAATTACCTCTTTACCTCTTTATTATATTAGTAATTAGTATAGATTAGTATAGAGCGTCAAAAACCAGCGCGTCAACCGCCCGTGTGGCCGCCACAGCCACTTCAAATGCGTGATTCCCGCTGCCGCGGCGTGCCTCGTTTGTTTTACTACTCGCAATTAAACCGGCTGAGTGACGGGGATTGTCGCCTCTCGGGAAGGTAAACAAGTGTAAAAAACACAGGTTTTTGTAGAAGAAACTTTTCAGAGTTCTGTGCCAAAAGGTGAAATGGAACCTTTGTCGCTTCAAATGGAGCTAAGATTTATTGTTTACCTGGCACACTCTTCTTTGTATCGATGTATTGTGTTATTTTAATAAGAATCGTATTTTTAAACACTAACAATTAATGTATGGCAACATTGTGTTTTTTTATTGTAATAAAAAATAACATTATTTCTTAAAATAAAATAAGAAAGAATTTTATTAAATTAATTTGATTAAGTACATAAGTAATCTTTTTAATCTTTAATTATTCTTATATTTATACTAAATAAATAATAAATACTTCAAACTTCAACTTTACTTTCATCACGGACAGTAATAAATATTTTTATTTTCTTTTATAGAAAAAAGTCGGCGGACGAGCATACAGTCCACCTGATGGCGATACATGCCAACATCAGTCCATAATGACAAACGTTGGCACGCCCTGCCTACCCTGGAGACGATGGGATGGGAATGGGCTCTGGCATATCTCACTCACTAAAGAAACACGTAGATAAGGTAAGGATAAGGTAAGGATACGTAGATAGATAAGGTGGGAAATGCAGTACATTTCAAGGTAGTCTTCTGTGAGAGAGGAGTAACGTGGCCAGTCGAGCGCGCCCAGCGGCTGTGGGAATGCAGAATGCACTCTCCCCCTACCAATTATAAAAGAATGGTTGAATATCAACGTAATTCGTAGCATATATGTATTATATATTACGGCTAAAGTAGCTCATGAGAACGAAGCTGGTTAATTTTATAACACACTAGCGACCAGCCCTCACTTCCCTTCGGTTTATTAAATTTAAAACAATCGTAATAAGATATTTTACCTGCGGTAAAATAGAGCCTTTATTTTAAGTTAGACCTCTAGCATTCAACTAGCATTCTATGCATTCACTGCATTCAATTCCATGCAGTAGTTTTTGCGTGATGCGTGTACAAACATACAGACAGACAGACAAAATTTCTAAAAACTGTTGGTTTGGCTTTTGTTGCTCTAATAAAGACCATATTATTATTTTTTCAATATCTATAATGTACAGACATCGGCCTGTTACAATTTTATTATACCTATGTAAATAGATTTTGTAAGGAAGAGTACAGACATGTTAAAAATATCGTTGAAGCAATTTATCTAGAAAAGGAAATTAGTGGACATGCCATATAAAATCTCCAGAAATATGCCATCCATTTTTAATTGATATATCCATATACTTTCCCATTATTTAACAACTATAATTCTGATTCCGAATGAAATAACTCAATGCATGCCGGTAAATGTGAAACATTACTGAGTTTCACATGTGAACATTAATCACCTTGCCGTTGTAATTACTGATATTCGCAGTTACGCCTCAACTGCATGCAAATCAACTATCTACTGACATTCATTACTGTTCATTGAATTGTAATCGACAATCATTCACGTTGTATATTTCGTCAATATTTTAAAATTCACTAATAAGTTTGTTGGCCGTTTTTGACTGGCTTTAAACACTACCCCAGACTTCTTGGCGGGAACTCGAGAAGAGAAGTTGAGTTTCTAATTTGATTAATTGTAAATATTGTATATTTTTGTGTACGTTTTGTGGTTTGATAGTAAAAGTTTATTAAACTTCAAAGTGTCTTTGTACGTAATGACCGAGTTGTTCGTGTGCTTCCAAGGACTCCTCTTCTGTCCTAAGTAAACCTACCATCATTTTACTGAACGACTCCTGACTTACTTCGACGGGACTGGACATTGACAGGATACACTTTAGACTTTGAAATTGCTAAGTAGGAGAAAAACTCGACACTGGCAGAATGTGCTAATTGCATCATTGCCATATATGAAAGAAAACACTACCCCATCTCGCAATCTCGCTTGGCTAGCGTGGCGTTTTAACGCCATACATGTCAACATCAGACCAGAATGACAAACATTGGCACGCCCTGCCTACCTTTGCAGAATAAGGAATGGATTGGGAAAATTGGGAGGGAGACGATGGGATGGAAATGAGCTCTGGCTTATCTCACTCACTACCGAAACACGTACGTACATTGGAGGAATTAGGTGAAGTGGGATATGCAGTACATTTCAACGTAGTCTGCTGTGAGAGGGGAGGAACGTGGCCAGTCGAGTGCGCCCAGTGGCTGTGGGAATGCAGCATGTATTCTCCCCCACCAATTATAAAATGCGCCATACATGCACGAGATAATTTACACGAGGATTCCCATGTCCAGTAGTGGATAATAAAAGGGCTGGTGATGTTGGTGATGAACAAGTTAGTAAGAGCGGTGATAGCCTATGGATAGACATATAGTCAAAGAGTGATTTTGGCACGTTGTGGAACTCCAGTGTTTAAATATTATGACTATTAATCTCTTCGTAGTGTCATTTTGTATAAAAATTTTCGACTGAATCGAAAATGAACCATTGCAGTTAATGGAATACGAAAGTGACGTTTAGTACATTCTTCGCTGCGGTACAGCTTATGTTCAGTCAGTTTTTTATGAGAAGAATCAGCCCCCAGAAGAAATGCATCTAAAGCAAAAACATGTTAAACGCTATTTTTCCGTCCGAAGTGTACTTTGAACGGCGTCTCTGTTAATTAATAAATGCTTTGAAATGACCCTTAATTGACTTAATTGAATACTGCTCGTTGTACTTTTTTGTTTTTACTTTCAGCGTAGAGGACATCGTTTTACAACATAATATAAACGGTGATAAGCAGTCAGCAGACATGGCGAAAAGGCAGTTAAAAGTAGTTGAATTTACATGTTTTGTGGATTATTCGACAGCTAGAGAAAGAAACAAATACAAAAGGCAAGGAGGGGCAGGGGAGGGCAGTTACCCCCTCTAGAGATTCGAAAAAAAATGTATTTTTACCTACAATTCATATTTCTCTCCTCCTATTTCTCATCTTGTATACTATCTGTGTGAACTCACACAAACGTAAAGCTTATGTCTCGTTGATTTCTCTTTACTTATTTTCTGTTTCATTTAATTTCGTCAATAATCTGCACAAAGACTATACGACGTGTATGAACTTTAACTTTGACGGATTCGTACTACTCTCCAGTGCCGGCTTTACCTATGGTGCGGGGTGTGCGGCGCACACGGGCGCAGGGTCTTAGGGGGCGCCGAGCGCCGCTCGCGACGCCTCCAAAGAGCCTACTAGAGGGCGCTAGGGTATTGATTGCACCCGGGCGCTACATGGGCTAGAGCCGGCTCTGCTACCCTCGACTTTTTAATTAACGGATTGATGAGCAAGAGTCGGATTCGTTTGATGGGGAAATCCGATTAAAGGCAACACTTGACGGACACTAAGGGCGACTTTTACCAAACGCTGTTTAAAATTAGCTTAATTGAAATCAACTAATTATGATTAACCCCTAATTACAAATTAAACTAATTTCAATTAGTGGCGTCTTGCACCAAACAGATTTTGTCATCTATTAACAAATCGTAATTAAATTTTGTCTATGACAGTGTGGCATAGAAAGAAACTATAAAAATAATATCTATGACTGTCGAACCATGTTCCGTTTTACGATAGTAAAGTTTTTGAGCATAGCGATTTGAAAATTTTTACAGTTTCCATACTATACTTTGAAAGGTATTTGCTTAGTTTGGAACGTGTGACTTTTTCGATCTGTCAGACAGAAAAACTTGTGTTCATTCATGATTGCGTGTTGATTGTTGTTATTTTTGTTCCCAACGAATCGTGAATAAAAATGAATATTATACCAAGCACTAGTTCGCGTTCTCGTGCCCCTAATTTTACTAGGGAAGAACAAGAGTTGCTCTGTGACGTGCTTAAACCATTTATGCACATCATAGAAAGTAAAAAGACCGACGGCGTTAAGCACGGTGAAAAACAAGCCGCATGGGCTAAAGTGACCGAAACGTTTAATGGAAACACGAAATATACGAATCGGACAACTGAAAATTTATTGCTTTGCTACCGCAATATGAAAGCGAAAATTAAAAAGGAGCATTCAACTGCAAAAATGAACTTATCAGGTAAGATTGTATTTTTTTCACCTATATAAGGTTTATGGCTCACATAAGCACTGTAAATCAAACCAAGTATTTATTAATTTGTTTTTTAAGTATTAGTTTGTTTATTTCGGGCTACTTACTTTCTCCCATTTTCTTGTTCGTATAGTTTAGATCCTAACATTGGTAACTATTTTACAGATCCCAGGAAAAAAGAGGCATTTATTAATGCTATCGAGGCGAACGGAAATGACTGGAATGCTGTCTCTTCAGAAATTAATGAGCCAGCAGAAGTCTGCGAGTCAGGTTTCAAGGAGATGAAAAGAGAAATAAAGAAAAAAGAAAGTCAATATAGAAATACCATAATGGGTACAGGTATGCACTTATGTTTTGTACTTATTACAGTCCAGATAATATTTACTACATTATTCTCAATTTAGATGATGCATTTTCTCTTTTACTTCAGGTGGTGGCCCTCCCCCTCCAGATTATGATAAACCATTGATGCAATTAAAAAAAATTATTGAGCCACAGATTGATGGCTTATATACAATTTATGATGGAGATTCTCTCTTGATGGCACAATACCAAGAGAGTGTTCATGATAGTGAGAAAATAAAACCTATCGAATATGGTATGTATATAAAATATTTATTGAATATAGTACATATAATATGTAAATTGGATTTTTATATTTTAATGTGCTATTTCAATTATTATAGAAGTTCAATTTAAAACCAATGATGAAGTCATTGCAGAGTCGGAGGAAACAAAAAAAGAGGGAATTACTACTACACCTATTAGTTTTAAGAATAGAGTGGATTTATTAAGAAGAAAAAAGGCAACTCCTCTGAATTGTACTGGTAAGAACTATAAATAATTAATACTATAACAGTATATATATAAATAATTAATATGCATTAATTTTATAACAGATAATGCGAAGCCGTCATATAAAAAGAAAGAAAAAACTAGTGAATTGTTTCAAACTCTTGCTGAACAAAAATTGGAACTAGTACAGATACAAAAACAAGTTTTGTTGAACGACATGGAGCATCAGAGCAAGATGCAGCAGTTACAACTAGAGGAAACAATTCAAGTAAATAAATACACTCAGATGATGAGAGAAAAAGATATTAAAATTAAGGATTTGGAGTTAGAATTACAAGCACAAACCATAAAACACTGTGAAATAATGAAAGAAAAGGAATTTCAAATAAAGGAATTGGAGTTACAGTTAAAGGAAAAAGAACTCTTGTTGTTAGATAAGAAAATAAACAAGTTGAAATAAAAATTATTTTATTTATGTTTTAAAATTGTTGTTTAACTTGTATAATTTATGCCTTCTCTTGTATAATTTATGTAGTCACAGTCGACTAGATGTTTTTTCTATGTTACCATGATACTAAGAAGTAAATCAGCCATTATAATCTGAAAAATAAAATAAAAGAGAATTATAGCAAATAAAAAGCATATTCATTTGCAATATTTATGTAATACGTAATATTTAATTATTTTTTTAACATACCCAGCAAAATAGTCATTGATTAGAACTGTGCGTTCAAAATTCCTTCCAGCTCGACCTTGTGGTGTGTGTGGTGAGTCTGGTATATCAGGTAAAACTGGGTACTCTGGGTCTTCTGGTGGAATTTCATCTTTTTGCCAAATGGCTATATTGTGTAGCACAGCAGTTGCTATTATTATACCTGTAATAAAATAAACAACATAAGAGCATGAAACACAAATGAAGGCACAGAGTTATAATACTTACATACAAATAAAGGCTAATACATACAATGAGTTCTAATACTTCCAACTTACCAGGTATTTTATGTAACTTCACACTTACACCCCGAGATATTATAGGAAATCGTCTTTTCCAGACTCCAAAAGCTCTCTCTACAACATTACGAGTTTTTATTTGTGATTCTTGATAAAGGGCTTCTCCTCTGGTGTAAACATTGCCATCACCTAATGGTGTCATCATAAAACTAGTTTGAGCGTATCCACTGTCACCCAAAAGCAATTTATTATTATATTTTCCTTGGAGAAAATTTCTCTTTACTGCACAATTATCCCAGATATTGGAATCATGGGCAGAGCCATGCCAACGAGCAACCACATCGAGGAATGTTAAGTCCGGGGCTGCCACACATTGAGTATTAATGGAAAAATACCCCTTTCTATTTCTATAAATTTCAGCATTAGGACCTCCTAAAAAGGAAAGTAGAAATTAGTAAAGCCAGTACAATCAAACTATACCATAGTTACCTATGTATATTTGTAAAATATGTTTCATACCTGGTGACAAAATTCTCACATGAGTACAATCTATAGCACCAATCACACGAGGAAATTTAGCGATTTGGTAGAATTTTGTTGATATAGCTTTTTGATCTTGATCAGATTCTGGTAGTGATATGAATTTTCTGTATAATGACGCAATAGCATGAGTGACCCTGTGTACAATGCGACATGATGTTGCTTCTTCCACACCAATTACATCACCACAAGTAATTAGCTGACTTCCTGTTGCATAATATCTTAGCGTACACAATAACTGGTTTAAAGGAGATACAGCTCCATTTCTAAAAACATAAAGAACAGATTAAGTATTAGATACTATATGTATGCATTGTATATTAGGGTAGAGGGGTCAGTGTTGTTGATTCTTTAGCTAGTACCTACAAAGTGTACTATATGTGCACTTATAAGCTACTATTGTTATTTATAATAATGTGTATCTAGCAAGGTAGATTAAATAAGTAAGAACCTACTTACTTTTCTGTTTTAAATTTCAATTGTTGTTCAATTACTTGTAACAAAAGCAACACTGTCGATTTGGAAAGACGAAACCTTCTAATAAATTTCTTTTCGGTAAGGGTTTCAAATAAATTAGTCCTCGGACCAATAATTCGTGGTGCCCGGGGTCTATTCATATATTGAAGAATTTCCTCGTCGTCGTCGTCGAATAACATATCCAGAACTGATAATTCCATAATAAGAACACGAACAAATGTTGAAACTTTGAACTAGACCCCTAGAGAAAACAATAACAAACATAACCTCAAAATGTGCGTTGACAGTTGTTAATCGCGATTAGCTTCCTTAATTAGCCATTTCTCTGTAATTAACTTTGACAGCTCACATAATTGTGATTAGTCCATGGTGCAAGGCGGTAATCAAAATTTTATGTTTAATTATTATTTTAATTTCAATTAAGGGTTTCGTAAAAGTCGCCCTAAGACCGTAAAGGAACTAACGCGAAGAGGCGCAGTATGTCATCTTAGCACCAATCCCCAAAATATTAATTTATGATCAACCAAAACACGGATTTCTCTTGTCTTATGAGGGGAGATCATCCGTATGGATTTCCAATCACCGTTTTATAGAACGAAGGTGGCAGACGAGCACACAGTTCACCTAATGGTAGGTGAATACTGTCGTCCATTGACATCGGCGATACATGCCAACATCAGTCCCCCGGATGCGTTGCCAACCTTCGGAGATATAATAAATAACAATTCCAAGTTCAGAAAAATATCGAAGAATGAAATTTGTTAGTTATAATGACAGACAATCAGTTTTAAGAACGTGCAGATAATTTTTATTTAACACTGTATACAGTTTTCGCACAAAGTAAATCCTTTTTGATGTTTTCATCTCATAATATAATTAATTTAGTTTAAATCTTCGTAAAATTTGAAGAGTTAATACTTTTCGCGTTATATTCTCTTTGACGGTTACTGAATAACGTCTTTCAGAGGCCAAATCAGGCGTCGCGATGACGTGACCTTGTTACAGCGCTTTATGCGATTTGAAGGGAAGCCCTTTCGCACCTTTTAAGAGCGTTGTGGTTGGTGTAACGAAGGGAAAAGGACTATGGTTACAAAACGTGACTGGATATTTATAGTCGTGACATAATAGCCATTCTATGTGCAGTTTTTTAGCAAAAAATAACGTTGATTTTCACTTTACTTATAGATAGATGTAGTATTTTTTCAAAAAAATAATTGATATGAGCTACAGAATATACTGAATGTGACCAGCAAATTTAAATGTATATTTGAGAGGTAGCTTCATTTGTCAGAATGAATATAAGTATATTCAAAACGACTAAAGATGTACATCATTATTGTACTATTCCTGCAGTGGTGCTCAAATTATGCGCTCCCGAGTTGTCCCCGGTGCTTACGCGACTCTTTAGACTCTCATACTCCACAAAAAACTTCCCGGCAGCATGGAAGGTAGCTCATGTTCACCCTTTACCTAAAAAGGGTGACCGCACAGACCCGGCCAACTACAGGCCAATAGCGATCACCTCCCTCCTCTCCAAGGTGATGGAGCGTGTCATAAACACACAGCTCCTTGGGTACCTAGAGGATCACCAACTGATTAGCGACCGTCAATATGGATTTCGCCATAATCGCTCGGCTGGTGATCTTTTAGCGTATTTAACACACCGCTGGGCTCACGCCATTGAGAGTAGAGGCGAGTCTCTGGCTGTAGGCCTAGACATTGCGAAAGCTTTTGACCGGGTATGGCACAAATCTCTGCTTTCCAAGTTACCATCTTTCGGGATACCCGAGGGATTATGCGAATTAAGCTACGATATGGGGTTCTTCAAGAGAGCTGTGAATAGGATTTTGCAAGGTCGGCGGCGCACCCGCATACCCCCTGGTGTTGCAGGTGTCCATGGGCGGCGGTAACACTTACCATCACGTGAGACCGCCTGCTCGTCCGCCCACTAGTATATATATATAAAAAAAAATCATATAAACCTTAGACAATTAGACAGATTAATCCTAGAAAATGTGTATAAATGTGTATTTTACCAGAAAAGTTGTAATGCCGTGTTGTATAAAGGTATATAACGCGTTACTTTTACTAGATCCGCAGGAAAAGATGATGGAGATAGTTTCTAAGACTAATACGATACAATTAACAATTTCACGCGTTCTTCCACACGACAAGTTCACAAAGCAACCGCTAATTCGGACCATCAGATCCCTTTGTCAGCGATTGTATTAAAAACTAGTAATTTTCAATCAAGCGGCGATTATTTCCACTATCTCGTATTAGGGGTCCGCAAATGAGTATGGACCCCTCGTGGGCACATTTAGCAATTACGGTCCATATTGACATTCGTATATTCGTACTA
This sequence comes from Sesia bembeciformis, assembly GCA_943735995.1. Taxonomy (NCBI): domain Eukaryota; kingdom Metazoa; phylum Arthropoda; class Insecta; order Lepidoptera; family Sesiidae; genus Sesia; species Sesia bembeciformis. Next base: position 894,846 of record OX031038.1, read on the forward strand.
TTATTTATATTTACACCCGGAAGAGGATATTGCGTAAGAAAGATCTAAAAGGATTTTTGCATTTTAACGGTACGTTAGGTTCTCTTTTGGGTTAACTTCTTTAATGATCTCGACGCGGGTGCACTGCTGACCATGCAAAATCTTATTCACAGCTTCCTTAAATCCCACGTCGTAGTATAGAGAGAAAACCTCAGCGGACTATTCATTCCACAATTTTTCTGTTCGCGGTATATTGTCTTGATGACCACATTGTACGCAGCGATTCTTTGTCAAGGAAGTGCGGACAGGTCTTTAGAACATTCACCTTTATACAGGCGGTAAAAACAAACAGAGACGCAATATCTCTTCAAATACTGAGCGACTGTAAACCGCCTGTGAGAGTGTGATCGCCTCGTCGACAAGTCTCGACGTTAGGGCTGGCGCAGACCACGCGAAGCGCCGCACAGCGCGGTTTTCATTACTAAACAACAATCATCTTTTTCGACATTAGAATAAGACCAAGTAGCCGGCGCTGCGCTGCGCTTCACCTGGTCTGCGTCAGCCCTTAGTTAATCCAAAAAAAAATATTTCACTCTAACATGAGTAACATAGGAAAAAGAAGTTTAAAAACTAAAACCCGACTACGCGTAACTTAAATGGTATTTACAACTAACGTGAAACTACGCCATATGTAAAACGCCTCCTTCTAAAGAACTTGAAACTTATTTGAAACTTTTGGGTATTCGGGTTTTAATTTTTAAACTTATTCTTTAAACCATTTTGGGGTCTACGACTACGTAATTCTCTAAATCTAGACTCGTATCTATAATTATTGAGCTCGTGATTATGTTGCCCTAGGATTAATAACTTTCATGTGGGAATTGCACATATATGTGTATAAATTATATATTTTTGGAATATGCACATTGAAACCTTTCATTTAATACTAAACACGATACATTGATCTGCATTTATTGTTTTCTGTGCATATGTTCGTGTTTCATATCCGCCATATTAGATTTAAACTGACGTCATATAACCTATGCTACACGGAACACAAAGACGGTTCAAACGACACCTTATTTTTCAAAATATGATGTGGTTTAGAAGTTACGAGAGAACAGATGAACATACATACTAACATAGACTGCTAAAATCATAACCCTCCTTTGGGTTTCCAGTAGTCGGGTAAACATTAAATGAAGAAACCTTTCTTGTAATCTTATTGCACCTAATTTTATCATTGTCCGTGCATCTTCAATGGCTCCACTCACAACCAGCGCTATGGTCTGTCCGCGGCATATGCTGAGTTGAAGACCGTTTCCGACGTCACAATGCACATCTTAATCTTATAGAATACGTCTTTATATTTCTGTTTTTTAATTTATCTTACCGTTTTATTGTCTATTGTGGTGTCGAAATAAAGTTATGTCTCTGTCTAATCCTTCTAAGTAACCATTACCAAATTTTCCATTAGCACCCCAAGTCGCTCAATTTTTCATTCTTACCATTCGCCACATGTTGCCTTTAATCTTAACCCTTACTGCATAGCAATAAGAATCAATCAAAGACCTAACATTCCTATCACGAGGTGTTAAAGACCACAATCACATACAATTTTTAGATTTAAGAAAGAGACAGTATACATAATTTCAAACGTGTGTGAACGAGAGAATTCCAATTGGCTTTCTTTTGTGAAAAAGAAACGATAAGCCGACTCTAGACTCACACCGTGAACCCCCTCCGACCAGCCGTGAACGCGAGTGTGAATGGTTTTCACTTCTCGCACATTCAAGCGTTCTCGTTGTCCCAATCGGAGTCGGTAAGCTGTGTTCGCGGCAAGAGGTTCGCGGACGAATTGCGAACCCACTCCACATTCACGCGTCGTCTTCAGTGCGGCGCGAGAAGCTGATGCGAGCGGATGTACGTCTTGCATGATTTATTTATTCTTGGAGTAGTAAATGAGAATAGCTGAGCCGATAATATAGGAAGCAAAATATTCGCTATACAACAAATATACATGATGGTAAGTGGTCACCGCCGCACATGCGCTGCCGACCGCGCAGTATACTGTTCACAGCTCTCTTGAGGAGCACCATGTCATAGCTTAACGCAAATAACCCAGCTGGCAGTTTATTCTTTCGAGTTCGCGGTATAAAGTGTATTTTAGACCGTACCTACTGTACACAGCGACTCTACGTCAAGGAAGTGCAGATGAACCGCACGACGATGACGAGTGGTGCGATGGTAAAAACCCATAGATGACAGCTCTTAAAAATATTCCCCATTATAAAAGCGGTAGAAAACGCCGAGAGAAGCAACATGTGTGGGTTAGAGCCAGAATTGGAATGAAAACCACATCGATTTATAGGAAATACATGAAGATGGTAAAGGATTTCATAGAAGTTCGAACAAGTGCGTGAATATGTAAACAATTGTGAGTGTAGGGAAGTGTTCTCGGGGCACGCGTGTTCACAGTGTGATTTCTCGCCGCGACTTCACGGCGCGAGTCTAGAGCCGGCTATATAAATTCCGTGTGCCGCCCGCAGTGTGGAATCAAACCCCATTGTAATTGTAGCGGGGTCATTTCACACCCCAAGATACATTTACATTTATATGAAGAAGTCTCTTTTCATTTATATAGAGAAAATCGGCAGACGAAGGTGTTGGGGGTAAGACGGTGTTTTTCATTCTTAAGCCGTGGCAATTCGACCAAGTTCTTAAGTCAAATACTAACATAATCTTATTTTATTTTCTAAATTAATAATGCTTTCTCTCAAACAGCAATCACAATAAATTAACACAGCAGACTTCACACCTACGATTAACCACACACGCATAACCATGTACACGACACATTGCTCACACAACACATAGCCCATACACAACACACGGATATTTAATTATAGTAAATTTAATTGTAAATTTCGTATTTTTCTAACGAACATTATTCCCTGTTTGTAAAACGGACGCTGTGCGCGATCTTGTTATTTATCTTAATTGTGAACTCACCATGAGCGAGCATGTTGACACAATAGTAAATAAAGCCTGCAAAACCTTAGGCTTCGTTATACGTTCGAGTAAGGTGCTTAGGGATGATTCTTGTATCAAAGTCGTGTATAATGCCTACGTACGCAGTGTTCTGATGTACGTTACCCCCATTTGGAATATACGATACGACACCTACATAAACCGGATTGAACGCATTAAACAAAATGTTCGTTAAACATATTTATGTATTTGCACGGGTCTTAACGCGAATGTTTACCTATTTATTTTACTCGATGTTTCGGTTGACACATGGACAGCACATGACCACCAACCGTGGTCATGTGCTAACCGAAATGTCAAGTAAAATAATTGTAGTATCGGGGTCGAAAATAAAGTGGCTTTTAAAATCACCTTTACAATTACTAGACTAGAAACTAAATTTTACACAGAGCGTTGTATTTATAATGAAAAGTGTCACGGCCGCCATTCGTCGTATGACTCCGTTTTACACTCGATCCATTCACTTACATCCCTGCATTCATAGTTCATTCAGTTGCAATCGTTCCTCGTCCAATCCACAATACCACATAAATAAGGTAAATATTCGCGTTAAGACCCGTTCAAATACATAAATATGTGTCAAAAACGCTAAATCTCAAATGTTATGTTCGTTAAACATCTCAATTACAAAACACGTATACAATTTGATAATTACGAGAATGGCTGTAAATACCATCGTATGGTTACTCTCAGCTATATAACTGTTGTTATTATCTAAATCAAATTTATACTTCAGATAAAGCTGCATATTTCTGTATATGTAAATAAATAAACATTGTTAAAAAATGTAAATGTATGTAATTGTAAATATTTCTATGTGAATAAAAATCTATAAACAAATTCAGTAATATAAATATTTAAGTAATAATTCTTCTGTTTCAAAACCAATGCGTGCACTGGTAAAATCGTTCCAAATACACAGTTAAAATTGGTAAATATAACATTTAAAAATCGTTAAAATTCAAAGCTTTTCGTGTCTTCAAGTCTCGACTATCCAAACATATTTTTTAAGACAATTCTCTTGTACAGTTAAAAATTCATATGTCTAACAATATTGACATTATTAATAGCAGTGTTAATAGCGCTCTATCTTATCAGAAAACCTACAAACAGACAAGAGTATAAAAATTAAATGAAATAACCAAATAGTTTATTTGCAAGTTCATACTAACGTTACAATGTTGAATTGTATCGACTTGTTCATTTTCTTTTTGCTCTGTATAATGGACTGTTATCAACTTTAAGTATTATAGCTGTGTTTTTTTTTTATGTACGAAGGCGGCAGACGAACATACAGTCCACCTGATGGTAAGTGGATACTGTCGCCCATAGACATCCGCGATACATGCCAACATTAGTCCAAAATGACAAACGTTGGCACCCACCCGGATGCGCTACCTACCTTTGGAGATATAGGAATAGATTTGGAGAAAAAATTGGGGAAATGGGGAGGGATTGTATGGGAATGGCCTCTGGCACATCTCACTCACTACCGAAACACGTACGTACATTAGGGAAATAAGATAAAGTAGGAAATGAAGTACATTTCAAGGTAGTCTTCTGTGAGAGAGGGGTGACGTGGCCAGTCGAGCGCGCCCAGCGACTATTGGATTGCAACGTGCAAAAAGTTCTAATGAAGTGGCAATTGCCAATTGCCTTAATGTGAATAAAGAAATTTAAACCTTCTCGTACGTGATTGGATGTTTTATTCAAATTTTATTCCGTAACGTGGCTAATGACGTCAGAAAAACATTAAATTTTACTGTACACAATTTAAAAATGGCGTGTACAGAAACAAAACACTATTATTGTACTTTCGCATGAATATTTAGGCGTTGGTAATTTTCGACCAGCCGAAATGTGGTGGCCGGTTAATATATTCAAATTGCGGTCATTTTGTGACGCAAACTTATAATTTGAGAGTTTTATAAATACATTAATCGGCTTCCACGTTAATGAGAGTTTAGATTTAATGAAACTGGACACGATTTGTTTACTGACATTTGATTCATATAATAATTTAATATTCATCTTTTCGTAATATAATAAACAACGCCACACTCAGTGGCCCATACTAGGATTACACCTTCTATGGCCCATATAGGTTCTAGACTCTAGAGCCACACACAAATACCCGAGCAAAAATTTATCTTTAAACAAATATGAATGTCCGACTGAGAATCGAACCCGGTACCTTTTGCCTGCGCCAATCGGTCGTCGATATTGCGGCTTATTTAATAGAACAAGGCGGCAGATGCCCGGGCGGTTCACAGGGTAATAAATGGTCACCGCTGCCGCCCGTGGACACCTGCAACACCAGGGCATATGCATGTGAGCTGCCGACCTTGCAGAATCCTATTCACAGCCTTCTTGAAAAGCCTCATATCGTAGTTTAGTGGGAAAACTTCGGTAGGCAGTTCGTTCCGTAAATTTCAAGTTCGCGGTATAAAGTGTCTTGAAGATCTTACATACCGCTCTTCGGTGACAAGAGGTAGTTCAGTCATTTGATGTTCAAAAAGAGTATTGGCGAAAAAACTCATTTCCACACCACCATGAGGTAGAGTAAGTGGCTCGTTTAATACACGTGTTGGAGTAGACTTTGCGGCGCTCGTACACTAAAACTATTAATTTTACAACAAAAATATTTAGTACACAAATTATAGGAAATTTTCTCTAGTTTAATTTATTACATAACTATCTTATCGTAAAATGAGTCTGAAAGGAGATATTGTCAAAAAACCGTTTTTGGTCGCCATTTTTCCAATATGGCAGCGCGAGCGGCAAAGATATAAGGTGGCAAAGTGAAAATTCGAAAAGAGCACATCGAAATCTATAAAAATACCAATTTTCAAAACTCCCGGAAAACTTACCAGGTAAAACTCCCAAATGACTGGACTAAGGTGCGATGATTTAAAAACGAAGTAGGTACCAGGACTATCAGATTGAACAGCTCTTCAGAAGATTCCCTCTTTTTACAGGTGATAGAAAACACAAAGGGATGGCTACATCTTTGACGACGCTGAGTGATTCTAGACCCATTGTGAGTGCGAGATCGTTGACAATTCGAAGAGCACCTTCGACATTCGAACCTATCCAATAACATTTTGAGACTATTCTCTACGTAGGGTGACTCTACTCTACTCTACTATTCTCTACTTGAATAACAAGGGTTGAATTCAATGTACTGTCAACTTACGTCAAATCGGGAAGCAGACTTGTTTAATTCACCAGGTGCCTTTGAGAGGCCGCCAATACCACTTGGCGATATCAACCCCATCCCCTGGGAACGGCCTGGCTTGACGTTAACTAATCCCGTATAACTTCTAATCTTGTTAAGGTGAAGGGACAGGTAACCAGTAACACGTTTAAAATGTATTGCTATTAATTAAAGGCACGAATTTTAATTTATTTACAGTAGGTATACTGTAAATAGCTTACGGGTACTTATTCTTGACTCTCATGCATGTGGTCGTGAGTTCAAATCTTCGGCTCGTAGCAATAAGCTTCTACTTAAGTACGGATTTAAAAAAAAAATATTACTAGCTCGCATTGACTCCGAATTTAAAATATCTTGAGTGGTGAATTAGGACACGAAACCCCCTTAGTCATTTATTCGGACCTGTGCCCCGCAGTGGGACGTAAAAAGACGTGAAAAAAATATAAACATAGCAAGCTATAAAGGTTTCTTCTTTTTATTTCTATTATATCGTTGCCTGGCAGAGATCACTTATAAATTTTTCATTGTTGTATTTATTATCTATATTATGTATTATTTATTTTTATACAATAAAGTGTATTACTATTATTAAATAAGCCCGGTAGCTTTCTCATTACGATGGCTTCAACGTGATGATCACTTTGAAAGAGTGAATAAATAAAAATCATTTATTTCATTCCTGTTTTATCTTAATAGCCAAGTAAAATTAAGATTGAATTACATAAAGCTGAATCTTTATTTATCTATTCTTTATTGCACAAAGTGACAAAATGCGGACTTACAAAAGTATCTATTGAAATAGTGCATTAAGTAAATACGAAATATGGGTGTACAGAAAGATGTTACGAATATCATGGGTGGATCGGGTGAGAAACCAGATGGTATTGTAGATAATGGATAAGGGTTTGCAGGTTATTAAAACAGTAAAGATAAGAAACTTATCATATTTTGGTCACGTCGTTCGCAGTAATAAATACCATCCTTTTCAATTAGTAAGATACACGGTCGCCGTAAACCTGGCAGAAGACGGACATCTTGGCTCAGAAATCTTTGAGAATGGTTCGAGACGAGCTCTTTGTTCCGAGCAGCAGTCTCTCGCGTGATAATAGCCACGCTGATGAACAACCTCTGTTGGGAGATGGTACCAAAAGAAGAGGTTAAAGATTAAGTATCATTTCAATGTTTTAAATAAAGTGTCAAAACACCTGGTGTCGTATCAGGACAAAATGAAAAAAAAGGATATAAAAATTCACGAAAGCAAATGGTTATGGAATCGTACAACAAAAAAACTGCAACTTTATTACTACAGTGTACTTGAACTGTGATAACAAAGCCAGAACGAATTTCATCTCAAAGTTTGTCAATAGTGATCCAATTACAAGAGCAGAAGATCTTATATGCAGAGAGCAGTGGTTGTAACTGCTAAGCCATCCACGTATATAGACATATTAGATAGCAGACACGTCACAACGAAAATTAATATCTCATCCAGTGAACCCTTTACACGCCACTAATGCATTGTCAAGCGGTCAGCATCGCTTATTTCCATTGCTTTCAACTCATTTTCTGACAACGGTCCGATAAAACCACCTAACATATCCCTGGATTATTCTAAACTGATCTCTATTTAAAAGCGAATAAGAATCGGTGTAAGTGTATACATAAATATGTGTTTTGACAATACGGTCGGCATGACAAAAGCCATTGGTGGTTCACGAGTGACCTCGACTCTCGCTTTGTCCTGATGAGGTTTTTGTTCATGGAAAATTATGATGTTTTTCTTTATAAAGATCTGTTTTAAATCGGTGTCCCGTGTGGAGATGCTTTGTCCAAAATAAGCAGCATTTTTTTTACTTTGTCTAAAAGTAGACCATTTTTATGCTGAAATTTTTTTTTTATTAGTCTGTGATTTTTATACAGATATTTTTTTGGCACGTGAATATCAGGTACAGTCGCCAATGGTGTAAATGTCAACATCAATGAAAAATGACAAGCATTGGCACGTTCTCGGACGAGCCGCTTACTTTTGAAAGCTTACGACTGGATTTAGGGAGAAGATTGGAAAAGATCTAATTAACTTTTTAAACTTTAGCGTTTTGTAGACATTTTATATTATCACTAGCGACCCGCCCTGACTTCGCTTCGGTTTATTAACTTTAAAGCAATCGGAATAAGATATTTTCCTGCCGTAAAATGGAGCCTATATTTTAAGTTAGACCTCTAGCAATATATCGGTGAAAACTGCACTGCATTCAATTTCATGCAGTAGTTTTTACGTGATGCGTGTACAAACATACAGACAGACAGACAGACACAGACAGACAAAATTTCTAAAAACTGTTGTTTTAGCTTCTGTTGCTCTAATAAAGACAGTTTTTTAATTATTAGTTAGTTTATTAGTTTTTTTTAATATCTAATGCACAGACATCGGCCTGTTACAATTTTCTTATATGTATACATATGTACTCCTTGCGATTTACCGTCGAATATGTCCGTGGACATTGTTAACGTAGTGTCGCAGCCTTTCCGAATGTGAAGATCAAATGTGGGTAGTTGATAAAATTTATCGCAGCTCCTATCCTGCACCACAGTCAACTCACTCAACTCACACTTATTCAGTCAACTCGTCACCACAGCTGGTGTAACAAGCCGTGCCGATACCTCGAGTAGAAATAAAAGGTAAACAATAACCTTTATTAATCTTAAAAGTTCAGTTCTTTTTTTAAAATAACGGCACACCTAATAGCCCACACTAAGATTCCCTATGTCGTGGGTCCAGAGACACATACAAAGACAAACAGAACACCCAGACCCGAATATACATTTATCTTTAAACAAATGTCAACAGTCATCACCATTACTGTCACCAGCGAACATAAACCTAACCCACCAATTCGCTGCGCAGTCAGCAATTTCTGGTGCTCATTTAAAGATTTCTCTTTAAACAGAATCATGAAACAAGGAAATTTTAATCAAGTCCCTTAAATCCATACCCGCAATAAGGTCCCTTTGCACAAGTTACGAGTAATATACCACAGATTTATAAAGTTAATTGCACACTATCCGAGCCCCCAGATTGGTAAATAATGACGTCGACACACGGCCGGCAACATGGCGGGCGATATGCCGCATATTACCGGGCCGATTCGACCCTTCATGCACGTGACGGTCGCCGCCAAATGAGATCGTGGATTATTTTAAACGATATTAGGGGTCATATTTTTCATTGTCTAATATTAATGGGGGGGGGGAAGAGGTTATCTGGGTCCATAGGTGTTACAACATTGCACCGTGTGCCGTGTGGTGCCGGCCGGCTATAGAATAGCACCACCCCATCCCTGCCCGTGGGTGTCGTAAAAGGCGAGTCAGGGATAACAAAGCGGCTACCACAAGCCCTAAGGTACTACACAACTCTCCAATCCGTTTGGTCAGTGTGGCGTTTTTTATGAAGTAGGGGAAGAGTGCATGCTGCATTACCACAGCCGCTGGGCGCACTCGACTGGCCACGTTATCCCTATCTCATAGAAGACTACCTTGAAATGTACTGCATTTCCCACTTTATCTTATTCCCCTAATGTACGTACGTGTTTCGGTTGTGAGTGAGATGTGCCAGAGCCCATTACCATCCTAACCCTCCCCATTTTCCCAACCCTTTCTCCAAATCCATTCCCACATATCTCCAAAGGTAGGCAGCGCATCCGGGGGCGTGCCAACGTTTGTCAGTTTGGACTAATGTTGGCATGTGTCACGGATGTCTATGGGCTACAGTATCCACTTACCATCAGGTGGGCTGCATACTCGTCTGCCGCCTTCGTCCATAAAAAAATAAAAATTAAGACCAATTAGAAAGAAAGGATGTGCGTAACTTGCGAAAGCGAAAAAAAATCCTCCCTTATGTCATGGGAAATCCTAATGTACATACATACAAACAATGTAGCACGGCGACAATCCGATTCTTTCGACTGCCGCTAAATTTAAGACTAAGTCGGTTACTTGACTGAAGAATTACTTACTGACTTTTACTTCATTTAATTACCATTCGTTCTTAAAAAAAAATATTTTTAGATACCTAATAATGGTAGAGGCTTTATTATCCCCAAATCGCCTTTACGACACACATAGAAAGAGATAGTGCTGTTCTAAAGCCGGCCGACATCACACGGTCCACATAGCTGCTACCACAAGCCTTGAGGAACTACACCACCTATAAAAAAGTGGACTCGCCCGTCATGCACAGGACAATGTGACGTATTGAGACGTGGACGATAAAAGGACTGATTACTGTATTTATTTACATCTATATACCTATGGATGTAAATAAATACAGTAAAGGTGTCTTAAAATTCCAATTATTATAATTCCAAATACTATTATTATACTAATTACATTATTAAATTACTATTCCGCAAATAAATTATATAAGTTTGAAATCTCAGTTTGAAGCATTCGCATAATACAGGCTCCATCCCGACTGCTTTACAGTAAAACAATGTATCTGACGTAAATGTAACAATGCCTACGAGATGTACGAATGACAACAGCAAATTTCAATTTGGCCAAACCGCACGCTTTGCGGAGTGGCGGATTAACACGGGCCCACGTTGAACGCGGAAGTAGGAAGCGAGTGACACATTGATGTGCGCACCATTAAAATTTAATTATATTTGTGCATTATATATGTATTCATCTATTTGAAAGGGTGAGACCGTTATTTATTTACCTTATATATTTTGTTTGACGTTCTGGTTGGGTTGTTCCAACCTTCAGTCAGCTCGTGATCACGGTTGGTGCAACCCAACCAAAATTTCCGAGTTAAATAAATAGGGTAAACATACGCGTTGAGGCGGCGCGGGCGTAGGACCCGTGGTCACACTAAGTTCGCACACCAGTGTGACATACAATATAATTTTTTTGTGAAGGACCCATCGTCACAGTAGCTGTTTTTAGTCGTCAGTGGTACCGGAGGTGACTAAAAATATTAATTTTGGTGATTCTAACGATAAGTGATACTATCTGAAGAAGGCGGGTCCAGCGGGCGTCCATCCCTATTTTGGTCAATCACGAAACTTCTGCTAACGGTGTGATTAACAGGAAATGAAATTCCCGTTGGTCACACTGGTGTGACAACCTGGTGTGACCACGGGTCGTACGTCATTGAGATCCGTTTAAATGAATAAATATTTACGAAAAAAATTAAGATCTTATTAGATTTTTAGATCTTATTAGAGTACCATAATTTTGTTTTAATTGAAAGAAGTCGACAGACGACCAGATAGTCCAGTTGCTGGTAAGGGGATAATGTCGCCCTGCAACGTTGGCACGCATATTTGTTACCATGTGCTACGTTGCGGTATCTACCTTCGAAGATTCAATAATGGATTTGAACGTAAGATAGGGAAAATGGAGAATTGGGAGTATAATGGGGCGAGGAGATTTCCTTAACCCATAATACCTCCCAACCCTTCTTAGGGGATGTGGTGGAATGGGGAGTCGAAGACTATAATGGAATAAGGAGTTGCTTTTATTCGATTACATTCTTCATTCGTTAGGATAGGAAGAGATAGGACACGATGGGATGGGAATGGTGCTTTGACATATCTTACTATAACACGTTACATTGTCGTATTGACTTTGTCAATTTGAATTTATCGCTCAATGTAAATTGTCACTAGTTTATTACTGTAATTATGTGCTTGCATCACAAATTAAGTTTAATAAAAAGCTATAATTTAATTAATGACAAAAACTTTAAAATAAATAGAAACTCTACTAAACTTTCTTTAGGGGAAAACTTCTCAAAGAAAGTGAGAAAAACGAAAAGTTTCGCCAATACAAAAATGTTTAGATTTTTTCTTTTTGACGTTCTTTATTTGAATGTTCCAAAATGTAAAATTTTTTTTTTGGCATTCAAATACAAGGAATCGATTCTGGTTCCCTGTTATTTTATTTGCGAAGTTTGAGAAAATTAAGATTATTTATGTGGACCAAATTCCATGTGTTAATTACTATTATTTTGTATACGATTCTCGCATGCGACCAAATTTCATACGATTCTCGCCTGCAATTGTTCACATGATGGTAAAAACTAGATGAATAACAGTTAACATACGAGTATGATGGTAACAGTTGTTTATACTAGTGAACTGTATTCGTGACCGATTTTCTCATCTGCACGCGTTCGAGAAACCCTCTTTGTGTGAATGAGCCATAACTCAGCTAACTGACTTACAATGACTGACTTATAACATATGTAGTCTACATCAATTTATGTAGTTGCAATTTAATTATATTATTTAATAATCAATCTTCACCTTGCTGGAGGATACCGTCTCCATTAGGCAAGACGTCGTTCTTGCATAGAAGGCTTTCGCATTTCTCTTGATATGTTAATTCGTTCACTGAATAAATAATTCATTTGTTTAAGGCATATCACTCGACGACATTGTCGTAAAAGAGGCGCTACTGTGAATCAGTACAGTTTAAACTTTATGTCGTCGTGTGTAACGTTTAGTTTGCAATGTTATTTGAAGGAGCAAGAGTTTTGTAAAGGAGGCAGTGATTTATACGCGCTTATGGATGATTTGGTTGGAGAAGGAATGTATTGTTCTAGGATATCAATTAAAATGCGCGAAGTTTGCGCCTGTATCTGCTACGAATGTTCAGAATATTCGTCAATTTTCAAGTATTCATATTCGCCATTTTCTGAACGATTACTCATACTAATAGAATAATAATGTGAGTTGTAGGTAAAACCGATTTTCTGTAAATACCGTACTTAAGAATAAACGTTTATTTAAAAACCAGTGATGTACCTAATGGTAGGGAGTGACATATGTCAGAGCCCATTCCCATCCCATCCTAACCTGTCTCCAGAGAGCGTTTCGAAAATGGGGAGAGAAATATTATTTTCCTAAATCTCCACATGTGTCGCAGATGTCGCAGAGCGACAGTACACTTATATACCAGTTGGACTGTATGCTCGCCTGACGTATTCTGCCGATAAAAAAATGTAAAAAAACACCCTGCTTCTACTAAATGTTACTGTAAGTATATAGTATAAAGACTTGAGATGTGTGTATACATGTCGTATGTTATATAATACGTAATTATGTATACATGTATGTATACACATGTATTACACATGTACGTATACATGTATTATGTATACTGTACGTACACCATCATTCATAATCAAACTATTTATTTCCTCGCTACCCAAAGGCTATCTGGTAGAGATCGCTTTTAGAGATAAGACCGCCTATTGTGCATGTTTGTATCTACAATGTCTGTTATTATTTTTGTTCTGTTTTTGATGTGCAATAAAGAGTTTTATCTATTTGCGTTTGCCATGTGTTTCGGGAATGAGTGCGACTTCCACAGCTAGTTTACCATCTCTCATTCTATTCCTCGTCCACAGAACAACCTGTCTGTGATGGAGTGACATCGTTATAAGTAATAGTGGTGCAACACTAGTTAGCGTATGTACCCTGTCGCACTTCCGTCCACGAGAAACGTCAGATGTTTATATGTTATGCGATTATGTCGTATTGAAAGGTGTTAAAAAGTAATAAAATATTGGACGAGATTCGGCGGTTTAGTTAATACTGTCCGAGGAAGAGGAATGACCCTGCGTGCATAAATACACATACTAAAAAACCAAGTGACAAACAAAAGCATTGTCTTATGAAGTGATAGAGTTAACTGTCTGTGGCCAGGAACTTTATTAAGGATAAATAAATCGCAAGCGAAGCCGACAGACCGCACAAACCTCCGAAACAATAGTCCTTTCAAACATTACACATTCCCAACCCAGTAAACCTTGCCGGTCCAACCCCAGTGACCCACTAAAAAGTGAAATAAATACGCGGGAAATCGCTTGGAAATTTTCCACCTCGATTCAAGATGGCGACGAGACATATTGACGAGCGTTTAGGAATGACAGTGACAGAGCGCGAGTGAACGCTTCGCCCATTCCGCTCGGAAACCAGTTGAGCGGGCGTGATGGCCTTTTTACAGCGTTTTTATTTTTATGCATAGAACATGCATTGATTCGTTTTAGGGAGATTTCGAAAAATCCACCTATTGTGAAGATCAGGTCTTCGGAATTTTGAAAACAGTGATAACAGTTACAAATATAAATTGACAAGTTACATTTGCATCGCCCTTGTGTTTTAGAAATGCCAAGTGGAAAGTCAACTTCGAAGTGCTCGACATTATCAGCCGATTCTAGTACAGTCAGCAATACGCTGATGAGCCTAAAACTATTTCATATTAGCCCTTATTAATAGCGTATTAAGGTGTATTGTGATCTGTTGCCGACTGTACATACCGTGCACTATAAATGTTTCATCAAACCACCAAAAACAATACATTAACTCCTCCCTATTCTCCTGAGAACGTTTACATTCCTACACACTTGAAAACTGTGACTGTATACCTTATCTTAATGCAATAAGATTGGTTTTTCTTTGGGACGAATGCAATGTTAATTGGTGCAAGGGTCAAGGTATAAACAATATACGTGACATTTCTTTCTTTTACACTTTTCGTCAATTTGGCCTTTGTAAAGTGTGTTTTCTCTGCCTTTTTTTTATTAAATGGGAAAATGTTAATGATCCACTTGATGACACTGATAATATGTATATAACAATTTACTAGACTTTGATGTTATTGAAAGCCGACACATCCTTCTGTAATATTCCAATCCATATTGGAATAAAATATTCCAATCCAATTAAAAAGATATGGTGGCTGTGGCTGATACGGCTTTAAACTAAATAGTAAAGTGATAACTGTTTACACATATATAATTTGATTCATCGGGAGATTTGCCCTAGATTTAAAGCTACCTAAATGTTGAGATATTTTGTTGGTTTGCTCTTGTTTTCGGCAAATTGGATTAAGACGACGTATATCTCAACCCTGTATTATAATTTGCATGAGATGTTATCTTGTACTGCGCGTGACATGACCAAAATATGTATTTTCTTTTACTTTCACTGTTTTGATGACTTCCACCCTTTATTCGTTCTTTGCAAAGCCATATCATCTGCCAATTCAACCACAACATACGTAACATCAATTGGAAGAGCTAAAGCATTGGCCAACCAAGTTTTTACAATTACAATCGTAAACGAGTTATTACCGTGATTTTAAAATTAATTTTCGTTTCTCTAACTGTATGAATAGGTTTGCTCTTAACCGTTATATATGCGGTTGGCGCTACGTAACAGCTTATCAAATAAGTTGATAACGAACTGCGAGCGAATTTGTATTTGTGCCAACGCTCGATTCGTCAATACTTCACCAATAAAATTAGCAACAGTAGCAAAAAATCCTTTTAAACTAGATCCTTTCCCCGACATCGTTTTTGTAGCCGTCAGTGGCTAATAAATATTAATACAAGCCGTAAATGTTCCGTTTGAGAAGCACTCACTTACTTTCCGGGGAAGAGCGGTTAAAAATGCAATATTCTAGTTTGATTCTCGAGTTTTTAGCGTTGAATGGTGTTATTTAAGAATAGCGTTCCGCCTAGAAATATTTCAAGATTTTTTATATAAAACAAAACTTTAAAAGGCTCTTATAAATTCATTACAAATTTTGCATATAATATGTGCATTTTTGCATACCATATCGTCAGCCTGTGTGCCTTCACTGCTGGACGTGCCTCCTCTCCCAAGCACCGCCACCACACATCCAGCCACTACCGGCGACTTTCTTCAAGTCGTCAGTCCACCAGCCCGGACTCGTCTCCATCACAGATTTTGGAGGTTCGTGTGTTCTGCGGGCACTGTGTCAACACAGTCTCCCTATAATATTATAGGTCCAGTGGCATACATGGTCTGCCTACTACCACTTCAACTTGATCCTTTGAGCTATGTCGTCAACTTTAGTTCTTCGTCGAATTTAAACGACTTTAAACTTTTGGATCAGGCCTGCCGTGAGAGGCGTCCTAATAATATTAGGATTAACCAATATTGGTATTTTTCTAATCAGTGAGAAACCATTCTAAAATGGGTTAATATTAGTAAAAATATTATTACTTCAACTCGAATACCAAGAATTAAAACCAACATAGCTTTACGTCTAAAGTAGCTCAGAAAACATTTATTCCTCTGCAATGTACCTCAATGCTCAATGTCGAAATTCCTGCAATTCCACAGAGAACATTGCTGAACGAAGACGAAAAAATACGTCGTTAAACGAAATATTTCCGTCTAAGTGTTAAGCGACCAGGCCTACAGTCAGATACCCTGTTTCGGCACCATACGTCATTACGGGCAGGACGTATTGATTGAAGACTTTCGTCTTCAAACATTGTGGTACAGACGACGAGAAGAGGTGATGCATTTTCCTGAATGCTGCCCAGCCGAGCTGAATGCGTCTATCGGCCTATCGACTGAAGTTGGATTTATAATTATTTGTCCTTAGCTGTCACAAGAATTTGTCCACAATGAAAGTGAAATGTGGTCACACTAGCGTATGCAGTCACTACAATTATACAATTACAATTACCAATATACACAACTGTTTCCTTTAAATATCAAAAAAAAAAAAACCTTCAAGAAAAATGAAACGAGAGATTCACACAATAATGCATACTCACAATTTGGATGACAGGTTTTCAATCGATTGATTGAAATGTCGCTGGCTCTCTTCATCTGTACCACAACCGTACAACAGATAAATTATCTGGTTTTTTCGCCTGAGAATTACTGAAATAATCCGTCAGTATGAAGCCGAGATAATGACATTTTATAAATACTACGAGAATTTAAACGTTTCGGCGTTGAGCGGTTGCGATTATTCGGATAGGGCAAATTTATCTTTAAATTAAGTTTGAGGATTTCATCGAGATTTGAATGTAGTGAGCCAAATGATTTATTTCGTTTGAGTTTGTTTTAATATTCATTTAATTATGTCTTCAATTTTAATCGCTTTCCTCGGAATGTTTTAATATCTCTGAAAGTATCAAATCTTTTATAGACAGAAGGAAGTAAACGGGCTGACAATCCACTTGTTGATAAGTGAATACTTTGGATGTGGTAAGACAGGATTCACGATATTTTAATTCAAGGCTTGACAGAACCTGTATTACAGAATTATTCCAATATTGTCCATCGAACCTGGGCCACTTTTAATATTCATTTAAAATAATGTCAAAGTGGTCATACTGTTGAAACTGGTGGCAACCCGGTGCACTACACAGCCGTGCAGGTTACAGTGGTACAATTCAGGTACCTGTACCACTTCAAGTCTAAAAGCTTTGTTCGCGTTGGGTTCCTCATTCATTGACTTCTGAACAAAAACAAGCTCGCGTGACATGGTGCAGGGGAATGATTGTAAAATTCGAAAATGGAGAGGGACCGAATATATTTAATATTATTGCGTACTAGACATGAGAGTTGGATCTATCAGTATGACCCAAAAACTAAGCGACAATCAACGGCTTGGGTATTTCCAGACGAAAAGCCCCCCAAGGAAGGGCGCAGTGTGGACAAAAAAACGGTGGCAACATTCTTTTCTGCGGGTAGCTACTTAGCGACAATGTCTTTAGACCCCCAAAAAACTGTTAATGCCCAGTGGTAACCTGAAGTGTGTTTACCAACTGTATTCGATGTCTTAAATCAAAGACGTCCTAAATCGGGTTTGACGGGGTTTTTCTTGCATCATGACAATGCATCATCTCACAAAGTAACACTTACCCAAGAGTTTTTGAAGACCACAGAGATCCAAGAATTGAGCCACCCCCCTTATAGCCCCAATTTAGCTCCATACGACTTCTTTCTCTTTCCAAAAATGAAGCTTGGACTCCTTGGAATTCTTTTCAACAGCCCTAAAGACGGACGCTCGGATTACTTTTATGGCGGCCATTGAGGATCTCACTAAAGAAGAGTATCGGCAGTGCTTTAAATTTTGGTTTAGCTGTTTAAAGACTAATGGAGTTGTAACAAAAAAATGTGTTGTAACCCAAATATTTCTTTTTTATATCTCAAAATTTATCTAGTCATCCACGTATATGAAATAAAATCAAACAAAAATTCGATCTTCACTTCTCGAGTTCCGCCCAAAAAATCAACTAATCCAGCTTCATCCCTTCTCCATTCGCCCGATTACATTTATATTTGACTAATTAGCCATTCATTTTACGGCAATATTTTTACCTTTCAAATGCAAAGGTTGTCTGGGGCACCTCATTAACTCAAGTTTACCTTCACCATAAAGTTCATTACGGCGGACTCTTTGACTTCTCTACTGGCAAAGAGAAACATTAAAAAAATTAAACATTGCCCAGGTATAATTTACTCGCCAATAAGTATTATATAAGGAAACCGTACTTCGATTGAAGATAACGATTAAAGGCCTCTGTTATTTTAATAAAGTTACATATTAACAAACACAATTTACTTAAAATCAATTATTTAAACATATTTACCGAGAAATATTGAATTATTATAATTTAATTATTATAATTTAATTATTATATTATAATTTATATTTAAAAAAATAGGTACTAAAACCCTAATAAGTACTTAAATACTTGTACTTGTATTAAGTTGTATTAAGTGTATTAAGTTGTATTATTGTTGTATTAAGCGATATTATAGTTTTTTGTATTATTTTAAACCGAATTCTTGAAATAAACCCTGCAGACTGCGACTAAAAAGATACTTAGTATTAAAGACAAGAAAAGTCAAAAGATTATATGATTTTATGGTCGTATTTGTTGTCAATAATTAGTCGTATTAAAAATAAGTAATAATTAAATGAACAGGGTAATAATTAAATTTTTAGGGGGAGAGTGCGCGCTGCATTCCCACAGCCGCCGGGCGCACTGGACTAACCCTTCTCTCACAGAAGACTTGAACCTTGAAATATCCTGCATTTCCTACTTTATCGTATTTCCCCAATGTACATAAGTGTTTCGGTAGTGAGTGAGAAATGCCAGAGCTCATTCCCATCCCATCCTAATCTGTCCCTCCCCATTTTCCCAACCCTTTCTCCCAGTCCATTCCTTAATCCGCAAAGGTAGGCACCACATCCGGAGGTGTGCCAACGTTTGTCATTCTGGGCTGATGTTGGCATGTATCGCGGATGTCCATGGGCTACAGTATCCACTTACCATCAGGTGGACTGTAAACAACTGAAAATACTGATTTAGCAGCAAATTGATGGCAGCAAAATGTAAAGATTAAAACTAAATATACGTTACATTATACCTACTACATTTTTTCTAATATACGTATAAGAATGATTACAACTAATATACCTACTAATTATACGGTAATTTATACAGTAAAATACTGTATGAAGTCATCAAAATCAATTTTGCCATTCAAGCCATTTAGCAAGTAATACAGAAAACGTCAAAGGTATATTTGAATACTGGTATACTGGTCAAAGGTTTGTCCAGCACCTTCCTAAAACGAGCTCCGTATTAAAAAAACGCGAAAGGTTCCATACGAATCACTATTCTAATCAATACAATAATCAATCTAACCAGGGGCTACCAATAAAGGGCTAAATTACAAGCTTCCAAGTGTCATCAGCGCAGAATTTTGTGTAGCCGATCCACTAATCCTTCGCTCTCTTTTTGTCCAACACTTGACTGATAGATTCGTGACAGTTTTTTTATTGGCTATCCGCGCTTCGTTCCAATCATTCGGAACAAAGAACGAACGAACGAGAAGCATTTCTCGGCAAATTGGTTGGTCTATACGTCAAGCGGAGATAACAGTAAGTCGCCCTTGAAATAAATTCTCACGGCACACACAAACGTGCAATGCAAATAGCCCTTTCAGTATCCACTGTTGGACATGGGCTTCCTCAAGCACGTTGTCTCGTGCATGAGGGATGTAAGCCCTTAAAACGCCACGCTGGCCAAGCGGATTGGCGGGTCCACTCTTATTTTTTTTACATGTAACAACAGCTTAACACAGTATAAAAAATGTTCTTTTTAAGGTGGTGTAGTTCCTCTTTGTTTATAGATGATAGACTTTATGATGACTCTTTGTTCCACTTTGTGATAACCGCTTTGTTTCTTTATTATTTATCAGTTCGTTATTAAAAGGTGAATAAGGGTACATAAATATATAAACATATATATATATATATAAACTGGTACACAAACCTTTCATGGGTTTCATGAAAAACCTTGATTTTATTTTTATTTTTATTTATAAAGTTCATGGCTACAATTTACGGCTACACCGATATACATCTATCTAATAGCACGTCCTCGCACTCGCGCTGTCTATCTAATAGTGTCTGTTCAATTAACAGCTGTATTGCCGATCATGGCGAGCGCACCGTTGCCGTTCGTAGAAGCGTGTACAGAGTAACAAACCCAGAGACTTATTTTTAAAAATATACCTTTTTGGGGGCTAAAATGTACAGAACAAAAATCGTTACTTTTAACTAAAGAAATTCAATGGTAAGATGATGCTGGTATTTTTATTTAATCCTCAGCTTAAAGTCTAGCCGTAAATATCGTTACAAAGAAAACATTGATATTTTTATTTTTACATTTTAGTGTTATTTTAGAAATGAATATGAAAGAGTGAATAATTTTGAAATGGTCACCATTAGCTTTCATACAATCTTTCAAACGTTGTGGCCAGTTTTCGATTGAAACACGCATCCTTTCCGTGGGAAAATTGGCAACTGCCACCCCTATGGAATTTTTTAGGCATTTAATATTATCATGGCGTTTAGAGCATGCCATGGTCTCTAAAACGGACCATAAATCATAATCGAGCGGATTAAGATCTAGACTAGATGACGGCCAGTCTTCAGCTCTAATTAAGTCGGGAACATTCTTTTCTAGCCACGCCCGTGTTGAGCGAGCCTTGTGACTTAGTGCTGAGTCTTGCTGAAAGGACCATTATTGGTTATGGAACAGGGTGTTGTTAAGAGGGTTTATGACCATCTCAAGAATCGTACCTTGATACACTTGAGCCACATTTCAATACCTTTTTCACAAAAATATAGTTCAGTCACTCCTAGCTAGCTAACACCACACCAAACCATCACTGAAGCAGGATAATGGCCACGTTGGACCCTATTGACCAATTGAACAGCCTCTCTAGAATTATAAACTCAATCATTTTGCTTGTTAAAATGTTCCTCAACGGTGAACATTTTCTCATAGGAAAATAAGATTTGTCTGTGAGCTTTACGTAGGTACTGCCCGAAGAAGTTGTTTTGATTTGTCAACTCTAACTTTAAATTATCAGTTAAGAAATGACCAGTACGTCTTTTGTAAGTAGGAAGTCCTAAATCATCTTTTAAAATACTTGACATTGTTCTGGGTGCTATATTTATGTCTCTGGATAAAATCTTTTGCTTCCGGACGAGATTTCTTCAGATTTTCTCCTTCACAGCTTTAATCGTCTGTTTAGTACGAATAGTGTGTGGAGGGCCAGACCTTCTTCTGTCATGAACAGAGGACGTTTCAATGTTACCTACCAATAGCCCGGTACACAAACGTTCGGACACCGAGTGGATGGAGTTTTAAAAATTGCATTTGTCGTCATGCCTACTTTGTGTAATGCAATTACAGCAATGCGGTTTTCGTTATCACCCCACTCCATTTTAATATTTGTAAAATATTTAATAATGATTGGCGCCAAAATGAGAAAGAATATTTATTTTTCACGTGAGAATGACAAATTCCAAATACAAATCAAATTTGTAATAGTAATTATGGCCAGACTAAAAAATAATGTAGTCATTGACATGAAGAGTTAACGGTAGTTCCTTTTGGATTTTTATTTTTAACACATACCAACTAAATACCAACGCGCAGAAGAGAAGAAATGTTTACAAAAATATGTAATGTGTAACGCAAAATAAATATACCTACATTATACATTTAATGTATCATTTAACACAGAATCAAGAGCAGACATCGTCGTAAGGAAAGGTTTTGTACACACCCCGTATACTCTGAATGACGCAACAAATGTCTGAACATTATTGGAACCTTCTAGAATTTTCCCAATACACAAAGACAATACTCATTTGTCCACACTTTACCATCCGATCGGAACAATTTGTCGGAGGCTCTGTTTATTGGGGTGCGTATGATTTACGCGCGCCCGCGGACACGTCCTCTACAACGAAACTGTCCCGGCATTTGTGCCGGAGTTTAGTAAATGTGTGGTCATAATTCACTATACGCCTATCTATTGTTTATACTTGTGTGTATAGTTTATACATTAAGTCTGCTGTTCTAACGATCAAATGACTCCAAAAAGATTCCAAGCGCGGTAGATAGCACAGAACTGGAATTGTGGTAACCATGACGCATTTACTTGGAGCGCGTGGCTCAATGGCGAGGTACTCGGCTGTTACTTCGTGACTCAATCTAAGTACTCTTTCACAAAATAGTATACAAATTTTAAAAATACTTTTGACATGGAATTTTGCAAAAATTTAATTAAATTTAAATAATTTATTATGAATTGATAATTAACAATTTGTGTCGTGTTGTGTACAAGAGTGGACTCGCCAACCCGCTTGGCTAGGATACCGTTATAGGGATGTATAGGAGCTGGTTACGTTATGGTTATTATAGCAAAAAACCTTATTGTCGGTTTGGATTAATTTTCTTTGCTTAAGATTTTGTAACTAAAAATTTTGTGTTTCAAATTTATTTTTAAACATGCTGTAATATCTGAATTTTGCGATAAACCATTTTTTATACTATTTGTTTTTATATGGGACATTAGAATCAACAATAGGGAACCAATAAAACGGACTGTCCCTATTCTCAGATAATTTTATGTACCTACTTAAGGAAAAACGGCGATAACTTGACACTGGCAGAATGTGCTAGTGGCACCATTGCCATATAAAAAAAAAACGTTTTATTATTTATTTATTTATTAGTAGTCCAACAGATAATATGAGAATAGTAAATATTAACATTGCAGTATAACAATTTGCAGCCAATAGAGGATTGCACATATAATAACAAATTTATTAATATAAAATGTGTACAAAACGCGAAAGTATAAAAACACAACAGTACGGCCAGTCACAACCATAGACATACCATAGACGTGATCAAAACAGCACCTATATAAAAGCAAAAGTAGTGAGATGGTAAATATTGTACGGAAACGGATACCAAAATGAAATGATCTGTCTTTACTAATATAATAAAGAGGTAAAATTGTGTGTTTGTAGGTATGTTGGGGGTAATCTCTGGAACTACTAAAATGATTTCAAAAATTCTTTCACAAATAGGAAGCTACATTATCCGTGTCTAATATAGGCTATTGAATATTGAATAATATAGGCTCTAATATATTGAAATTTTGAAAAAAAAAAATACTTATAAACCGAAGCGAAGTTAGGGCGGGTCGCTAGTCACATATAAAAAGCAACAGCAATTCAAAATCATGTGTATCGACTATGGTGGTCCGGTTCATAGATATCTATGTACTCGTAAATGATACAGTAGTCCCAAGAGATTACAAACGGTCTGTAACGCATCGATGACTCCTCTGACATGGAATCCATACGGGGAACGGAATGATGTATAGGTACTCACAAATACAGTTGGTTCACATGTATCTGTAGATACAAATACAATATTTATGATAAAAACAAAAAAAAAACACACTTTATCTTTATAACAGTAGCATTATAGGTTAGAATTTAAATATTATAAAATAAAATTAGTAAATATTCGAACTGAAAACGACAATATAGCATATATTTATGTCCACGTTTAACTAAAATTACAAAAAATGTCTGTGCGTTTTATAATGTTTTACAAGCAAACAAGTGGGACAAGTCCCAAGTCTCCCCCATGTTGTAAGTCAGCACTGTAACCGAGAAATATGCTTGTAGCTATTACTTTGATGTCCTTCAAACGATGGGGCAATATCGATGTCGATATTATTTGTAATTCACATAGAGCTTCATAGAGAACATTATGAGTGATGTTTCTGTGTTCATAATATATTCGTTGCTATATTATTTAAAATATGATATATGTGAGAATAGCTAGGAAAATAGACCTTATTGTTGTTTCAATTTCTCATATATTAGTGACATAGTGAAATCCTAAAAATATAACATAATTCGTTTATCGCTTTATCTTAAAAAAAAAAAAAATTAAAATTAAATAAATTCTAAATTACCAATTTAAATAATTTTTTTGGAAGCATTAAAATTGCTTTTAAAGTGCATTAAAAGCTGTCCTCTAGATTATATAGGTAGTAAATTATATACTACTTAACTTCTACAGATAAAAGTTCCGAATAATTAAATAATTGATATTTTTTTCGATAAAACTCAAACCTTTTGACATCACTACCAAGCACCGTACAGCCCTCACGGAAAGTCCTTAGCCCAGTTGCGAGGGCTCTACCTCCACTCGTCACCTCCTCGACTTCTCCTGATACCTTTATACCACACTTTCTTACCTTCTTAATACCTGCTATACCTCATGTACCTATAACTTGCTTGAACAGCAAGCTGCCTTCAGTAATGCATAATTGACTTGCCTACGTTTTACTTATGAATACCTCAACGTAGACACGCAATAGACTAATTTATATTTGTAGCTGAGAAGTGAAGGGTAATAAGTAGAGTTTTTCCAAAAAAAAATTCAGGGAAATTACCACTAATTACGAAGATCACGAAGATTACTTTCAAATTTCGGAAAATTCGAAATTTCAGACGAACTGCGCATATGTTAGCGCATTTGAACTAAATATAATTATAGTTTGGGTCTATAGCTCAATTTAAGTTCGAATATGGGCTAAATCAGTTCAGTAGTTTCAAGATTATGATACAAAAACACAAAAAAATGGTGACACCACAAAAAAGTTTAAAATTAAATTTCACAAGGGTACTCACCCGCTTGTTGTCTCGAAATTTCAGCCAGCCGCTGATCACACTGTTATCCACCTCACTACCTTGTTCCACCTCATCCTCAGCTCTCCTCACCGGCAATGGGGATCCCCCTGGACTATCCAGCATCTCCCTCCTGCGCATCACAGGAGTGCATTGCTGGGACAGCCTCCCTTCATTCACCACATCACTTCTTCTCCCTAATACTGGAGTCGCGTAAGCCGAAACGCCTCCAAGCAAGTTACGTCTTGCTACAAATGGACTTCCTTCCCACATCCCTCTCTTCGGACTCTTACATTCAGAGTGTAAGCATAACGCGTCGAAATTTGCGAGCTCCACCGATACCCTGGTCTGTAATCCACTTGGATGGGTAGTTAAAATAGTCTGCTTGGCTATACTGCAGCCGTGACGATGCAACTCCTCTCTTCTCTCCATATTTTAATCTATTCCATTACTTATTCAAGCAATTTTCAGTACCCCATTTGTGCCGCGCCATCTGTAAAGACGAAATGATTTTATTAAAGAAAACGGTCGCCTTTAATTGTACAATTAGAAACGCGTTCAGACTGTATATTAGTTTAAATTGGAGTCTGTATCACCCTTTTGTGTAGAAGCCCTTGTAAATTGAGTGTTTTAGATTTTAAACACCGCCTTTATGGCAATAATTTCGAGGGGTCATAGATTGTCGGTCATTTGTAAAGGAGGGTTCGACTTGCAAATGTAAAGCCGACTCTAGACTCACGCCGTGAAGTCGCGGCGAGAAATCACTACATGAACCTGCTTGCCCCGAGAACACCTCTCTACACTCACAATTGTTCACAGTCGTATTCACACACTTGTTCGATATGGACCTAACAGAAGCTGCACCAACTCTCGAATGAATGAAATCCTTTACCATTTTCATATATTTCCTATAACGGAGAACGTGAATGGAGAACGTAAAATGTGGAGAGCATTCGCTGTTTGTGCTCGCGATACGAACCATTTGCCGCGAACACAGCTTACCGACCCCGTGAAACAAACCGTGAACGCGCGTGACTTCCGTTAAAACCATCCACGCTCGCGTTCGAAGCTTTTCGCGGGGCTTCACAGCGTGAGTGTAGAGCCAGCTCAAGAATCAAGGAGTTTTTGGTAAAATTGCGTTCTTTAATGAACTGGGGAAGTGTTCATAATTCCGCGTTGAATTTGAAGTTCCGCAAGCATTTATTACGTGTGTAGCGGGGATTATTGTTGTAATGAATATTTATGTCGTTTGGCATTTTCGATTTATGTGTTTAATTACGCCATTACGGTGTCTGAATTCGGTGCGAATCCTATTTATGGGTGTTTAATTTAAATGTATTAAAATGTCGAATGGAGGTATTATTTCATAATAAAACTGTTTTATCCGTGCCACTTGGATTTCAAGTGATAGTACAACAGCCAATTGCACATTCAATAAGTAAAAAACTTAAAATCTATACATATAATAAAATTGTAACGGGCCGATGTCTGTACATTATAGATATTGAAAAAAAAACTAATATGGTCTTTATTAGAGCAACAGAAGCCAAAACAACAGTTTTTAGAAATTTTGTCTGTCTGTCTGTATGTTTGCATCACGCAAAAACTACTGCATGGAATTGAATGCAGTTTTCACCGATGTATTGCTAGAGGTCTAACTTAAAATTTAGGCTCCATTTTACCACAGGAAAATATCTTATTCAGATAGTTTTAAATTTAATAAAACGAAGCGAAGTGAGGGCGGGTCGCTAGTAATAAAATAAAAACAAAACTTGTAATAAGTAGCTTACATTAAAATGTTTATGAAACCCGACTACAGTTAGTATACTGCATCTGTAAATAACTAAATAATAAGTTTTACTACAATAAAAAATAAACTGACGATAACCATATACCGAGTGTTATATACGTAGAAGGATGAAACAGACTTATTTCTCACTCTGCTTGTATTTGGAACTACTAAACTGATTTGTATCTTCGAACTCAAATTTCATTTAAATCCCAAAACCCATTAAACCTATGACCCAATGTTTGAAAAAGGGTTGTTCGACCATCGATTGATGTTTTTAGTGTAACCGAGAACGCCAATAGATGTCGCTGTTTCGAGACCGTACATCACGCTATGGTTACGTTTTGTGTAGCGATCTAATATGTTTGTTTTCTAATTGAGAATTTTCAAGGCGATAGCGATTTATCTTTAGGAAACAGATTATGGTAAACTATCTTTTTTTTTAATACTTTTTTAACCGTTTGTACAGGGTAAAGAAATTAAACATGACTCGGCTTTCGTCGAGTCATTCGAAACTAAAAAAAAACTAATAATCCTATTTTACAATATCCGAACTTTGATCAGGAATTTATATTAATTACAGATGCATCAAATGTAATGCATTGTCTAGAATTCAAATAAATGTCTTAGATATCGACTCCGTGTTCATTAATGTCATTCAAAGTAACCGTAATTCGGAAACCAAATCTGCAAATTCAGCATAGATTCTGAAACTACTTGGACTGCCCAAAGTAAAGAAGATACTACACAAATTGTTTAAGATTATTTAGTTCATCAATTGAACTACAGATGGCGCTAAACCATTTGTACATCACGCTAGCATTGTCTGCCGTAGAATTAAGGCCTGGAATTGTTTAAACATTATTTAGTTAGTCAATTAGACTACAGATGGCGCTAAACCATTTCTACATCACGCTAGCATTGTCTGCCGTAGAATTTACGAATACAATTCACACATTTCCAGTAATAAATTAAAAAGTATTGTGTGTGTTATTAAGTTATCAGTCAAAAATAAAACAAGTGTTATATTAATTCACCTAATTTAGAGGTCATACTCACAGTTAGAGATAGACAGAAAATATGAAACGTTCATATTCCGCGCATAATATAGAAAGCCACATTGTTGGTTTCTTAAAGGAATATATTATGCAACCTAAAATTAAATATTATAGATGTTTCGAGACTGAAGATTTATATCAAGTATTTACCGACGTATACCTTAGGTTATTTAATGATAACGGCCCATATTGAAACGATGTAATTTACGAATAACACATGTAGAACGAGGAACGCGATAGAATCGTACAAGGTATACCACGAGGGTAAAACAGTACGAAGAGGAATTACCGCAACTACTAAACATTTACAACGCGTATATTTTTGGTCTAATCTTAAAGATACCGTATCTAAAATAATAAGTCAGTGCGAGATTTGTAAGAAGGCGCAATACGAACGTAGACTCTTAAAGGTCACCCTTATGTTAACGTAATCGATTGACAGAACTTTTAAACGTGTTTACCGATACGTGGCCCTCCTTTCGAAGACTCGTCTACCCAATCGTTCTCGGTCCTGTGCCCAATATAACATGCCTATTGCCACTTCATCATGTCCATTGTATTAACTGTATATTACACATGTTACTCCGTAAAGAAACTTCGAGCATAGCCCGTTCCATATCTCTTTGAGCGACTTTGAACTTTTGAATCAATCCTACAGTCAAAAGCCTCTTTTTAGCATTGTACATCATAACGGGCAGCTCGCACTGATTGAAGACTCGTCTTCGAGCATTGTGGTATAGGGGACGAGAAAAGCCAATGTATTTTCCGAATGCTGTCTGTTGTTGGAATGTTGTCTCCTTGTGTAAATAAATCATAAGACATGACACTATTCGCGAACCTGTTACATCTTCCATTATTGCACTATAAAACAAAATGTTCGATCAAGTTTCCAACGAGGTATTAACACAATACCGGTATTTTCATAAAACTATACCGGATCGGATCGTCGTGTCGTATGTTTCGTAGAATGTTTTATCGTAAATAGAAAACGCGGTACAGAGAACAAACGAAATGTTTAAAAATTCAAAAATTGTTTGAAGGGGGTAGTTAAATAGAGAGGTAGTTGTGGTAATAGTAGCCATTAGTCATTATAGATTTAAATATTTGACAGCCTGTCACTTCAGCGTTCACTGCGTTGTCTACTGCGCGAAAATAAAGAAAGAAGAACATTCATTTCTACACACAAAACACTATGATACATAAAATTTTACATACAGCACAGATAGGAGATAGTGTGGTGTAATTATGTGTAGACGAAACGGTCTGCAGCTCAGCATATTCTGGGTGTAATAACAAATCATCAAGTCACATGCAAAGCTTAAGAAAACTTTATTCAAACTGTTTCCAAGACAAGAGCTACAATCAACCGAATAAAAACACATATACAAGACAAAAGTAACATGCTACCTATGCAAGTACAACTCCAGCGTAGTGGAAACTTGCAATAACTTGTAAAAATTGCGTAATGGAAGTACTCCACTGACGAATATATTGCGTGTAGATGGATACGTCACTCGCGTCGGGGGGGGGGGGGAGTATGTATCCGCCGCTGCACCAAAGAGGGTTACCGGATTACAGCGCAGGTTTTCAAGCTACATCCTGGAATTTAAGTTGACTCACGGACCATCTGATGGGCATAAAATACCTAACGACTAAAAATGTAAAATAAAAATCCAAAAGTAATCGCATTGCACAAATCAGTATTATTTAATAAAACATAAGAATAGAGATAACACGCCTAACGCATAAACTTCTGTTCCTCCAAATAAAAAAAGTTTAAGCCAACGGTTCCAATTTGACGTCACGACGGAGGTATATCGTTCCAGAATTTCGTGGGCGCATGCTTGATGCAACGATAAGGAGAATGCCTACTGCTACGTGAATAGACGTAGAATCAATCTCTTTTTTAAAGTAATAAAGGGCAGACGAGTACGGTCATAAACATAAGCTATGCATGCCAACATCGGTCACGATAGACGAACCCTGAATGCACGCATGCAAACGCGCCTTGTAATGCAGGTCAACGTTTGGAGATTATGGATGATATTTGAAAAAGGATGATGTGAATAGGATTATGCATGATCGGCAACCCATCTCGCCTGGAGTTGCAGCTGTAAATGAGCGGCGGTGACGACTTACCATTAGGTTGGCCGGCGACCGTCTTTTGCTTCTGCAATAAAAAAAGGATACCGTAACAAGCCCTTTTATCATCCATGCGACATTATCTTACTCGTGAGAAATATATAGCTTATTGTATCGGCTTTATTATCCTATAGTAACCTTTAACAACACCCCGAGAAGAGATGACATGCAATTTTGAAAATCTTTTTAGTACTTATGAATTTAGCTTTTTCTCTTTTTGCTCTTTCTATATTAATAGTGGGCTTCTGTACTGCACGCTATACACGTATTAATAAATCAGATCCCGTCATCCATTTAGGACTACACAAGACTAAATTCCACCACCGTTTATAAGCCCTGTAGGCCGTCTCATGAATAATGTATCGCATAATGAGCGGCTCACCGTAAACGGCAATTGTGTAATTTGTCTGTTTGTCTGTCGTGCTGGTGTTTGGGCTTGATGGACATTATGCGTAGTCTACTGAGCCTGAAGCTAATTGTATCACAGAATGTATATACACAGAATAGAAGAGACGAAGATGTTGTAAAATCATTCGGCGTTATGCAGTGTGCGTTACTCGTAAGTGTCGAATAAGACATTCAATGGTGTATTGTCCACAATTGTCGACGATGACACTGTCAAAGGCGGTGTAGAATCATTCAACGTCTAAAGAAACTAACGTCTCTCCGCGTTTTCTACCGCCTTTTTTATTTTATTCTGTAGAGCTTATTCTGTATTCAAAGTTCTAGTTTTAATCATCACAGCTCTCGTCATCGTAGAACGGTTCAGAAGCGCTTACTTGACAGACGGCGTTCAGTGCGGTCTTCAAAAGACCTTATACTACATACCCGAAAAATATCGAATGAACTGCTTACTGAGGCTTTTCCACTTAACTACGGCATGGGTCTCTTCAAGAAACATGTAAATGGGATTCTGCAAAGTCGGCAACGATTCCAAATTCTCGTCAGGTTGCAGAAGTCCATGCGGTGACCACATACGTCATCACCAGCTACCAGTCTCTTCCCGGACTAAGGAATAACAAAGTCGCCACCACCTCTAAAAGAATGGATTTACCAAGTCGCTTGGCTAACCTGTTGTTTTATGGCCGTAGATTCCTCGCGTACAGTACAATGTGCACGAGGACGTCAATTTACAGCAGTGGACGATAAAAGAACCGGTTGTCGCTGTAGTATTCTGAATATGTGCAAACACAAAGACACTGAAACAATCGGCTGATCGCAGCTAGTTTGAACTATTAAGTTTCACGGTATAAAGGTGCAAAACAAATAAAACCATAGTTAGATTTTGTCTCCCTTTGTGAACTGTGGTGATGAGGCGTTGTCGTGCAAAACCAATGTTTATCGCGTTTAATCGAAAACCTCTTATCGGCAAACTAGTAAACATTAACGCCAGCGCGGATGCAAACTGCAATTCACACTGCTATGTAAGGAAAACAGTAGTGAAACTTCAAGTGATTATTATAAATTACCGACGAAAAATATTGGAGCGTTCCATGTTAGAAATAAATCGAAAAAAAGGTAAATAAATCGACTTGATTTTTGGTGGATCTGTATCAGTGTATGAAGTCCCAAAACAGGATACAGACCTGCCCTTAACCCTAGGATGGTAACACATTTTAGTGCAACGTACACGGTAACAGGGGTGACAGGTCACCCCATTTGATGATTTATAAAATAAACCACAATTTATATGAAAAATATTTTTATTATTAATTAAACAAACAAAAGGGACTTTCTTCTTTAGATCAATCAGTACTTAAACACAGTTAGCATAACAAAATAAAAATTTAGTGTCTTAGACATAATCTAAACAAATTTCCTTGCAATGTTCAGGGCAAGCGGGCCTTTTACATTTTGTGCAAAAAATATGACTTTTTTATAATTTTTTCTTAGGCGTGAGCCACACCTAGCTTGCTTCTGCAATTTGGCTGGTGGTTCGCCTACAACAACCTCTTCGGTTATATTTAGAATCGCACGTATATTTCACGGGGTAAATTTGACAGTAAACGGCGATTCATATGTGGTTCAGCCAACTGCAGCGCCAATTTTTTCAGGAAGTTACCTCTGAATTTATTGGCTGGTGTGTTGTGGTGCTTGGTCTCTAGGTACAGTATCATTGCAATGATACCTGCTTGATCTAGCATTCCAAAGAAGAACCTGAGAGGTCATGGTCCTGTGCCTCTAGCAATCGAGTAGTTGTGCATCATTTTATCAAAAGTGTCGACGCCTCCCTTTGTCGCATTGTAGTCGTCAATTATGACAGGTTTGCTTGTTGATAGATTTATTTCTTCATTATTGTGCATGGTTGACAACAATATAACTGACTAACAAGTCAGTTATATTGTTATTTATTCTTTGGAGTAAACGAGGCCAACTTTTTCTCACAGTCAAATGCAAATTGAGAAGACAACGCTGATTTGTTCTTGTTTGGTAAGAAAGAATGTGATATCTCACGTTCATTTTTACGTAAAGTCCCAATACAGTGGTACGTCATCTTCATCAGAGCCAAAAATAATATCGTCCTCTGACATACATGGAAATGTTATCGTGACATTCTGAAGCCCCCTCCAGCACATTAATTTCACCTTCATTATCTTCAACAATATCATTCAAATAAAGTTCAATCTCTTCATCGTTAAGAAAAGCCATTGAAAGCTGAAAAAAACAATAACTCGTTTGGCATAGCTAACAAAAATACACACGTAAATAGTAACAGGGGTGACGCAACACCCCACACATACCAGTAACTCTGTAATGGTGTTCTTCCACTGCCAATGCGCAACGGCTACTGATTACACTCGAAAAGACTAGAGAATACGTGAAATATTAGAGCGAGACAACAAATCACTTTTGCAATATCGGCGCGTGATGTTCGTCTGGGGTGTTGAGACACCCCTGTTACCATCCTAGGGTTTATTTCTAAGGTCTAATTTTTAGTCGAGAACATTTATGAAAACAAAGGTGAGACCATTGCAAAAAAAATATGTCAAATAGTAACTTACCGATTTGTGACGAAAAACAAAATTATTTTTTTGGCCTTTCTATCGATACATCTGAATGAAATAAACACTTTAAATCGTTATCTTGGTGTAACTCTCATAACTAGAATTATTACTACCAAAAGGTTTTGTGGTAATTTGGTTTTTCATGACACTATTGGTCCTATTTTTAAATAATATCATATAATAATTTATGATTCAAAATAATAATTAGTAAGTTCAAAGTTTATTTGAATCCAGACCGCTAAAAATATAGATACAATTCAAGGTCACGTCCGGTCACGTCGCTCGCTCGCTGCGGTCGACCAAATGCTACGCTGCTGGTCGCCATTTTGTCATTCGGCTTCTGACAACAGTCCTGAGTGCTCGAATGCATTCCTTGCTCTGTTTGCATTGTATTATTTTTGAGTTTACAGATTCATTCTGATCAGAATTATCTAATAATTGAAAATAGAAATAGGTGACATTTAAAAAATGTTACCTAATTATATCCGAAGTGTCAGTTGACAACGACGTTTCTTTGTTGACATAAATATTCTCGAATTAAAAATCAGACCAGAGAGGGTTTCAATATTTTTAGATAATAATTATTTTTGTGATAACATTTTTTTATTAAGTAATGTAGTAATTCCACGACTGTGGATCGATCGATCGAAAAGCATTGATTGTTTAGTCAACGTACCTACAACAACTTAGCAGTGCATGAACAGTGCGTTTGCGTGCGTGAACTGCTTTTCGGGCCTTTTAACGGCACACCCTACTGTACCGTACCTACTATACCCTACCCTACTGTTGTATGTGCTGTGTCTCACGAAATAAATGGTAAATTTCACAACATTTCAAGTGCTCTGGCGTAATCCGATCAGATCTGTGTCGGTTTATTTATTTTACACATTCCGATTTAATTACGCAATCGACGCGAAGTTGATAACTTCATTCGATTTATTGATGAACTCTTTTCAGCTATATCAACGTAAATTATATCTCGTACAGCCATAAAAATTTCATCAGCAGTTTATTTAAATCTCATTTTGCGAGTATTTTCACGTACCATTTCATTTTTATAGACCTGCCTGGGTATGAACTGGTAAAGTTACAATATTTAATAGTTGACCCACTTATCCTTTATTCCTAATTTATAAACAAACAAACATAGTAATAAACAATTTAGTCATAAACAAACATCGACAACATATAAACTATACAAACAATAAAACAGTAATAAAAACAAAACAAATAACAATTAGGAATAAAGTGTTTTATTAAAAATTGCCGATCTGTTTTGTTCGAAAAAGAGCAAAAGCATTGCACAAGAGTTTGTTTCTGGTTAAACTAAGTTAAACTCACTCATTTTTATTAATTGTTACAAAAATATTTTTTAAGTATTGGATGGAGAGAACCCATTGCAATTCCAATCGGTAACAATTTCTGTTCTCCATTCTGTCCAATGCTGTCTGTCTAATCCACTTTTAAATCTCCAAAGATACGAGTAAGCGATACTCGTACATTCTAAGCGTGCAAACGTTTCACATTCTTGTCAAACGTTTTCTAATTGCCTTTACTAAAAGAATCATTCTTTCAATACATAAAATTCTGCTTACATTTTTATTTTATATTAATGGAGGCTGAAGGGTAAGCGGCTCACATGATGGTAAGTGCCAACCGCCGCCCGTGGACACCTGCAACACCAGGGGGAAGCGCGTGCGCCGCCGGCCTTGCAGAATTCACAGGTTTCTTGAAGAACCCCATGTCGTTGCCTGCCTGCCTACCTCCTTTATTACGATTATTTCATAAATCTTTTAAAGATATTTATTTCCACGCGAGCGAAGCAGCAGATAGAAGCTAGTCTAAACCACTCTATCGATATCTGTGGTCAACACTTTATACGTGAAACAGGACGAAACCGAATCAATCCCAAGATAGATACGAAATACGCTTTGGTAATCACTTAATCGAATGGAATGAGATAATTGAAAAGATACGAAAGGAATTATCTTCCCCAGTTTTAGTGGATTTAACCTGACGAAGATTGTGGGAATTATGTTCCAGTGTAATTCTTTATCATTTATTTAGTATCGTGCGTTTAGGTTTTTGTATATTTATTATATTTTTAGTAAAAAGTTAAATTTATTATAAAAAAATCAAATTATAGTTAATCAATTTAAGTGGGTATGTAGTCAACCTGCCCAAAACAAAACCAAATCAATGAAATATCTCAACATTTTGCTTTAAGTCTAAGGATTAACCCACAAAAATTGGATTTTTAGTTATTTTTGTAGCCATATTTGAAAATTTTGATATTCTTTGTTATATAATTTAAAAAAATATGTTCTTTTTAAATAGCAAAAATTGTTTTTATGAAATACACTACGCCATTTCAGTTTTGCGTCAATGAACTTTGCCTGTTAGACTACGAATGCAATACATCAATCGTGATTTGTAATTTAGCATTTACATAGGTACTATGTGCGAGTTAGTGAACTGCATATCGGATAAACGAAGCTAAGTAAGCAAATTCGTATTTTTGCGTTTCTAAATAGAATTTGAGACACTAACATGTCAGTCTTTAAAGAGATTCTTAAAAATATAGCTTCAGCTTTACAACAGAATACAACTTTGCCTGTTTCAATTGAAACTTCAGTTTCAACAGAATACACAAAAAAGAAAACGGCGACTAAAAACGAATCATCAACAAATTATGATAAGATAGATTTCTCCAACTTATCTGTCGATAAGAAGGGTGGTAATGATTGGAATTTGAAGATAACCAGTTGGAACATTGGCACCATAAGGGCATGGATAAACACATATGGTTTATATTATATTAAAACATGAAAATAATATAGTATAATAAACTCTGTTTGCAGAACTTTAAATGTCATAAAGACAAACTTCTAAATGAGATAGCTAATTTGCCTGGATACCACGCTTACGGGCTAGGCATGGATACAGGCGTACATGGTTTTGCAGGTGTCCACGGGCGGCGGTAACACTTACCATCCCGTGGGACTGCTTACCCGTCCACCCACTTTTCTATTCAAAAAAAGGCCGTGTTCGTTTACCGTGCGTGCGTGCATGAGATAATTATGTAAGTATGTATAATTATCATCTCATATTAATTTTTCTCACACTTCCCAAAGCACCTATCTGAATAATTAAAAGCTCGTAGACAATGCATTGAAACATTAAGCTCATTTGTGCGACGATGTGCAATAAATTCTGTAACAATTAACAAAAACTTCTTTGATCAACCCTTTTCTCAAAGTATGTATTAAACAACCAATCGTATGAATAATTTCACTTGCACGCTTTTCTTTACAGCAAACGAGCAACCCGGTCAATTAACCGGTAATAGATTAGTACACAATAATCACGCGCCACCGACCAAAGCAGCC
This sequence comes from Sesia bembeciformis, assembly GCA_943735995.1. Taxonomy (NCBI): domain Eukaryota; kingdom Metazoa; phylum Arthropoda; class Insecta; order Lepidoptera; family Sesiidae; genus Sesia; species Sesia bembeciformis. Next base: position 931,349 of record OX031038.1, read on the forward strand.
GTCTATTCAATTTCACTGAATAATTAACAAACAGTAATGAAACTACTATTTACGAAATAATTACGTGGGTCTTCTGTTAGAGAGGGGTTAAGTTGACCAGCTCACGGGCCCAGCTACTGTTGGATTACAGCTTGAGACTGGCCGAGTTACCCCTCTCGTTCACAGATAGCAACTGTAAAATGTTTATCATTGCTGATTCCCTCCAATGTACTGTACGTATTTCCATAGTTTCGTAGACATGTCAAAGCCCATTTTCTATCTCCTCCCGTCCTACCCTATCCCCTCCGAATGGAGAATATAATAGACTACAAGGACTAGGAAACATCCTTCATATTTTATTTTCCCATCCCTTTTCCCAAATCCATTCTTTAATGTCCAAAAATAGCCAGCGCATCCGACCGTGTGCTTACATTTATTATTCTGGACGGACATGGCGCCGTGTGGCATCGGCCAGCTATAGAATAACACCACCACATCTCGTCCCGTGGGTGTCGTAAAAAACGACTAAGGGATAATAAAGCCGCTATCACTAGCCCAGAGACTACATCACCTGTAAAACAGTGGACTCGCCAGCCCGCTGGGCCAGCGTGCCGTTTTGAGGCTATACATCTATCATGCACAAGACAATGTGCTTACAGTAGTGAAAGGGTTGGTTGCGTAGGCATGTATCTAAGGGTGAGAGAATCCATTTGCCATGAGGTGGACTGGCAGTCTGACACCTATTTTCTATAAAAAATTAAATAAAATTTGATTCAACCAACAAACAACATGTTCAAAGCTGTTGAACACGTTTTCTCTTGTAACAACACGAATAACATTTAGCTGTGGTGCAACAGTCGCGACTCCTGTTTTAAAATATTGTATAAATATTATGTCATCAGTGGCGCCACTTTCAAAGTCCACTTCAAAATTTTCAAAAGAGCAATAATTAAATGTGCAGCAGAAAATACTGAATGAGCAGCAAATTGATGGCAGCAAATTCAGAGGTGGATTTATTGGTTTCTTTATAATGGCAACACTATTCCTTTACTACTCGATGACGTTTACCTTTTCGTGAAGTATAGTAGATGGGAAGAAAACGTGAGTGGGGTCAACGACGTGGCCCCGTGAAAAGTGTAGAACAGGTGCATCGGCTGAAGATGCTCGTGCCTGATGAGTAGTATATTAAAGATAAACTGGTGAGTGATTTCTTTATGTCGAAGAACGGGTACATGGAGAGATAAAGCATTTCTATTATAATAATAAGACAATGCTCAATATGTTTTATGAGAGATAATGATGAACATAGTAATGTTTAGCTGATAATAGAGAGAGCTAATGAGAGTGCGCGCGGCGGTCAAGGGCAGACTAGAAGGGGTGATGTTGGAGGTCTCCCGGGGATCAGCATAAGGTTCCCAGCGCACCTGAACCATGATGCGTCGTGGTTCTTAGAATCATAAGAGGAATTTAAGAATGTCTTATCTCCCGATGAACAGCGTATACCTACTTTATAATACAAAACATACAAAAGTTTAAGATACACTTTGTCGCCATAGATATTAGACTAATTTATTGTACCTAGGCTGCACATAATTATACTGATTAAAGGAGAGTTACGGTCAGTGTTGAGAGGTGGAACTACAAATAGGAGTTGTATTATAAAACATATTGGGTGAATATGTACTACGGTTGTTGAGCGTAGGTGTAGTGTATCGTATAGATTGTATTTGTTGATATTATTTTTGTGTGAGGAAGTAAGAGAGTGTGTGTGAGTGGAATTAACTGTATTAAAGAAATAGTACATTATTAGTAATTTAAAACTATTTATTATAATTATTTAAAAAATATTTAGGTTTGCTGATCATTCAGTATTTCGTTATTTATTTATTTATTTATGTAATATACAGCCCTTTATGTAACCTTTTTAACAAATATCTTACCAGTGTAATGGCCGAATACAGATTACACTGGCATTTAAAAACCGTATGTAACAAATTGTCGGTGTGTAATAAGTAAATTGTTTATTACTAATAGATTTGTGTTTGCATCGACGTGTCCGGGTGCGTGTGTGTGTGGCTGTATGTGTATTTATTTAAGGTGCGCTTTATAATATTCAAATACCCAACCGTTTTAAAATTAACTACTGTTTTATCTATGCCCTGCGTCATACCGCAATGCTAACCCGCACATTTTTCGATCCTAAACCAATACTCGATGCTGCCGCCTCATTTGTTGGGGGTAAATATTGCCACTTTCGTGTGTTCATCCGTTTAATAAAGCGATTGGTTCCTTGGTTCTATCATTTTTAAATTAACTTTCTTTGTGCCTAACAATTTATGAGTGAAAATACAAAAACAAAATTTTAATTTTCAATCGGTCTCTTCATTTTCAATCGGAGGGAAAGTGACAGAGGGCCCACTCGACTGGTACTCTATTTTCACAGAACACTACTGTAAAACGTACAACATTTCCTACTCTATCCTATTGTCCCAAAGTACGTGATCTTTTATATTATACTAGCAAAACCCCGCAGACGTTGTCTTGCCATAGAAGTTGATGTGCTACAGCGCCATCTATTGGCAAGTTGTAACAAAGTCGATAGCATAAGAACCTTCTCCATGAAAAGATACATATATGTGCCAAATTTCATGGTGATCGGTCAAACGGTGTCGAAGTCTATTAACATCAGATATACCAACATCCTCTTTTATTTATTTATTTATTATACTATATAATTTATATATATAGATATATATATAGATGTAGACATTGCAGGTCGAAAATTTAATAAATAATTAAGTTTAATAAATAATAATTACTAATAAAAATCGGAAGGTGGGATAATGATGCCAGTAGGATCTCGTAGCATTGTTACGACTGTCCTCGCTACGAACTACTTTGGCTCGAACTACGATCCATCCCGTGTATTGTCTGACCAACTTGGGTTGAACATATGCCACGTGTAAACCTTTCTGGGTTTTGGCTTTTATTTTGGGACATTTAAAAAAACTGTGCTAAAACGCAAAGTAATTACTTTCTTACAGGGATTCTTTAGCACCATATTTCTTGGACAATAACTCTTTCATTTTGTTTGATGGTCCGTCCACAGCCACCTGATTACTAGCTAAGTATAGATCCTTGAGTAAGTAATTAAATAACAGTTTTCCTAAACCGTGACGCACATACTGAGGTTCTACGAAGAAATCGAGTACGCAAAATGGTTCCACCTCATGGTCTTTACAGGCATGATCAACTAGAAACAAGTGTTTAGGCCGCCATCAGCATTGGCGTCTTTGAGAATATAAATTGTTTGAGTTGGGCTGTTCTTAAGCTTCTCTCCTGTTGTTATAATTTTGCATAGCCCCTGAGCTTTAGCAGACTTCTCCCGTAGGATGTCAATCATGACCGTTAAAGTGTTTTATACTATCCTGATTGCTCTTAATTCCCCCTGGAATCCGGGAGGAATCAGATTCCAGTCGGTCTTGGTAATTTTCTCTACCAGCAAATCGTTCACTTACCACTCCATTTGGGAAACAAAAGGTTTATAATAACACTTTCTATTACACTATTTAATTAAATATAAAAAACCTTAGTAGAGAAACAAGTGGTGTTGCAGAGGCATTTTTCAATAAATTGTCGGGTATTCAAACATGTTTATAGTGCTGGCCGCTTTTCAATCTCTTCAATTATATTAACGATCGAAGTTTCAACAAGTAACGCTATTACTGTAGGCACATACCACTGTCTTCCGCCGAAGCTCGGGGCAATCTGAGAGCATCGCCGACTGACGCCGGTCGCCGATTAAACAGTCGGCGACTCTACGCGCCCGCAAAGGACGCCGACTTTTTAGTTTGAAGGGAATTGGGTAGCCCATCAAACTTATTTATCGGCCGATTTCTAATCGTTGTGTTTGCGCACTCGCGTATGTCATCATGCTGTTTAATTAACCAATTAAATTGTCGGCAGATCAAACGTCTGTAGTCTGCAGCGTGTCTTACTCTATTCTCACAGAACACTAATGTAAAACGTACTACATTTCCCACTCCATCCTATTGTCCCAATGTACGTGATCTTTTATATGTAGACATTGCCGGTCAAAAATTTAATAAATAATAATTATTAATAAAAATCGGAAGGTGGGATACTGATGCCAGTAAGATCTCGTAGCACCGTTACGACTGTCCTCGCTACGAACTACTTTGGCTCGAACTACGATCCATCCCGTGTATTGTCTGACCAACTTGGGTTGAACATATGCCACGTGTAAACCTTTCTGGGTTTTGGCTTTTATTTTGGGACATTTCAAAAACTGTGCTAAAACGCAAAGTAATTACTTTCTTACAGGGATTCTTTAGCACCATATTTCTTGGACAATAACTCTTTCATTTTGTTTGATGGTCCGTCCACAGCCACCTGATTACTAGTGTTGACGACCGGCGCACTAATAATAATGGCTCGGCGGCGGGCCGACCGGTCGTGTACGAGCGGAAGACGCGCTAGTGCTTGTTTACGCGGGCGCGGCGGGTGACGATCGACGGGGCAACTGAGGGCCCAACTGAATGACGGTACGAGGAGGCAGGCCGGGTTCTCTCGAGGTGCTGAGTAGGCAGGGTTATCTATCTCAAGGTATCTTGAGGTGCCGGGTGGTCGAAGTAGTGAAACACGTAGGACTGCTGTGTGACGACTGTATTTGGGTTTTTTTTTTTTTTTCGGAAGGACTAAATTCTTGTGGCCCTATTGGCCTTTCAAGAGTCACCGGACTTGTTTAGATTAGGGCGAGAGCAGAAGGCGCTCAGCCAGGAGCAAAAGTGTGTGTTGCAACGAGCCTAAGGGCTCCCCCGCCGGTAAACCGGCGGAAGGAACGGACCTCGGTTTAGGGCGTTGCATTGGGGGGATACCGCGGGATCGCGAGTCGGCGAGAAGCGCCCAGGCACGTGTCTATATCTAGTGAACATGTTGGCTGAGGGCGGGTGTGTGTTAACGGTGTATCGGGGGGGACGTCCACGTCTCCGCCGGCTGGGACGGTGTCTGTGTGCAGTGTTCGAGTGCAGAGTGAGAACCGCATTGGCAGCGGTGATCGGGTCGTCGGGATCGTCCAGGATGTGCCGCGGCCGACGATAGCGGGGAGGGGCACTCCTGTCCGGTGTGTAGGTGAGGGAGGAGACAATCAGAGGATTGGGATGATGGGGGATGGCGTCATAGTAGCGTCGGGCTTTTATAGTCATAGTCTTTTATGTATTTGACGATGGAGGGAAGCTCAAAGTCTTTGTGGAGGTCGACGTTACGCAAGTACCATGGTGAAGCCACAGCCTTGCACGCGAATCTGTTTTGGAGCCTTTGGAGGGTTTTGATGTTAGAGGGAGCCGCGTGTGCGAACACAACGCTGGCATAGGTCATGATGTGATGGACGAGAGATTTGTATAATGTCAACTTATTTCTAAGCGTCATTTTACTTTTCCCGCTTATGAGGGGATTGAGGCGACCGAGCACAAAGGCGGCTCGGTTGCGGACAGTTTTGATATGATCTCGGAAGGTCATTCTGTGGTCTAGAGTGACTCCGAGATATTTGGTCTTTTTGACGAGAGGAATCGTTTGACCGAGAAGGGTTATCGGGAGAGGGGAGAGCTTAGGATTACGACAGCTAACCATGGGAAAAGGGAAGCACATGGCTGCACTTTTCCCCGGGTTTATCTCTATCCTCCACTTCACAAACTACTCGCCTAGGGCGGTGACTGCGCGCTGGAGGCGTAGAGAGAGCATGCGTACGTTCCTATCTGAAGCGTAGAGGGCGGTGTCGTCCGCGAAGAGGGCGAGCTCTATCCTGGGGGGTGGGGGGTGTCGTTAGTATAGAGTGAACAGAGCGTGGGTGCTAAAACGGAGCCCTGGGGGACTCCAGCTCTTATTGGGCGGGGGTTGGATAGCGTGCCTTCAACTCTGTAGCGAAAGGTGCGATTGGTAAGGTAGTCTCTAATGATGAGAATGAGACTTTCGGGCACCTCCAGTTGGTACAGTTTATAAATTAAACCGTTGTGCCACACCTTGTCAAAGGCCCTCGCTACGTCGAAGAAGACAGCTAGTGTTCTGAGAGGTCTCTTTTGATTGAGACCTGAAAGTATGTGCTCCGTTATTCGGTGCACTTGTTGGACTGCGGAATGCTTGGCTCTAAAGCCGAATTGTTCGTTGATTAAAAGGCCTTTTGAGTCAATGTGTCTCAGCAGGCGGGTATGGAGGACTCTTTCATAGATTTTAGCCATTGTATTCAATAGGCTAATGGGTCTGTAGCTAGCGGGATCCGAGCGGTGTTTGCCCGGTTTAGGGATGCCGATGACGACGGCTTCTTTCCAGGCGGCTGGAAAGAGATGATTCCGCATGGCGGCATTGTAGATGGCCGCGAGGAGAGCGATCAATTGGATCGGAAGACATTTGAACACCCTGTTGGGTATTCCGTCGATACCAGGAGATTTCTTAATTTTAAGATTTTGAATAATCTCCTGGATTTCTGATACCGTAACCGGTAGAAGGGAGTCTGAGGGAGGGATGGAGGCTCGATGACTCACCTCTCCGTCAACCAGGTCGACGTGGGACTCGTCAACCGGCTGGCGGCTAGGGGAGCACTGGGCCTCTAGACTATCAGCCAGGCATTCGGCCTTCTCTGCATCGTCAAATGCGGGAGGACCGTTCGGTCTAGTCAGTGGGGGCATGGAGGCTGTATTGTCTGTTTTCATAGACCTCGCCATCCGCCAGTAGGCTGTGTGTGATGGCGAGATCTCTGATAACAGGGTTTCCCAATTGTTGTTTCTGAATTCAGCGATGCGATTCTTTACGTCCCTCTGTAAAGCTCGCATTCTACGCCTATTCTCGATACATGGGAAGGAGTCGTAAGCACGGATGGCTGCGTTCTTGGCTCTTAGCAGCTCCCTAATGCCCTCAGGCAGCTCCCATCGGCGATCATTCGCCGCTGAGACCCGCCTGGAGGAGCTTTGGATTAAATCCTTAAGGTGACTGCCGAGTCCAGAGACCGCCGTGTTTGTGTCATCCGCACTGGTCAGGTCGTCGGGGATAGAGTCGAGGTGGGGAGAGCTAGAAGCCTTAAGTCCTTCTTTTAGTTTGGCCCAGTCGATAATGGTCTTGTCATGGGGAGGTGAATCGGTCTGCCGTCCTAATTTCATGATTATGGGGCGGTGATCAGTCTAACTCGGCAAGGGTTTCTAGTGAGTTGAGACGTTCGGCAATGTCTTTGAAAAGGGCGATGTCGAGGACGTCGGGTCTGTAGGTAACTATAGAAGAGTAATGAGTTGGCGTCGTGGGAGCTATGACGTCAAAGTCCAGTAGGTCGATAAGTCTGTAAAGGCGATTTCCATTACGGTTTGAAGTATGACTATTGAAGCTGGGGTGCTTGGAATTGAGATCTCCTGCCAGGATGACTGAGTTACCTAAGTCGAGGAGTGACTCGAGGTCAGTCCTGAGCAGTTCTCTGTCGGGGGGCAGATAAACAGAGGCCAAAGTGACAGGTTGATGACCTGTCATGGCTATACGGCAGACCGAGACCTCCATGTTAGTCAGTGGAGGGGTAGGAATGGCAATGCAGTGCAGAGACCTCTTGTGGTAGATGAGGGTACCTCCGCCTTTGCTGGCCAACCTGTCATTCCGTACAATGCTGTACTGGGCGATTTTGGGATCGCGGTGACTAGGCTTCAAGAAGGTCTCTTGCACTAGCATTACATCTATTTGGTGATTTCTGAGGAAATCATGGATCTGGGTGCGTTGGGAGCGGATGCCGTCAGCGTTGAAGAACGCGACGGATAGGGAGGAGGGTTTGATTCTCTTGGATGTGTTATCCATTTTAGAGAATTTAAAAGAGGGGGTTTTTAGGGACAGGCCTTGAAGAGGCCAAGGGCGCTAAGTACGGGCTCGTACCTAATTATGAGGTCCAGACGGGCCATTGGGTTGCCGTCAGTGGACCTGAGGGCTTGGGCCAGGTTTCTAATCTCCTGGAGATTTATGGTCCCCAGGAAGTTACTGACCAGGGCCAGATCCTCCGTTAGACCAGGACTGGCCTGGGCTTGGGAGGAGGTGGCCTTAGGGGGCTGCGGTTTAGGGACAGGTTTGGGGGCCGGCGCAGGGGCGGCTGGAGTGATCCTCCAAGCTTGCTGCGTGGGTTTGGGCAGCGAAGGGAAATTCGCGGGTGAGAGCACCGCGGCTGAAGTGGGTTGCGCGGAAGGCGCGGGTTTGGGTGCTTGCACCGACATGAGGGGGGCCAGAGGCGCCTGCGTAGGCGGGCGCTTGGCGGGGGGAGGGGGGCTGGTGGGGACCCACCTGGATGGCCTCCGCGGCGCTTTAGGGCAACCGCGATAATTCGCGGGATGCCCCAGCTGACCGCAGAGGACGCAGCCAGGGGGATCCTCGGCGCCCTTGAGACGAGTGCAGCTGCTGGTGCCGTGGTCACCCAGGCACTTTACACAGCGGGATCTCGCGTAGCAATTACGCGCTGCGTGGCCATAGTATTGGCAATTATGGCATTGCCCAATACCGCCACGCTTGTTTGGGGTCTCGAAGGAGAGACCGGAGAGCCCGCAGATTGAGCGGGTATCGAAGATTTGTTTACCCTCGGGGGTGAGGGTAAGTACAACCAAAATAAGGTTGTATGGGGTTGTGTCGCGCCCCTGACTGTATTTGGGACCCGAATGGCCCTATTCTTATTCTCGATACAAGCTGCTCAACTAGGGATGTTTGCAACCGAGGGTTTCGACCCTTTTGATCAATAACACGCCACCCTGCGCTGCCCTTATTGTTACGGCAAACTATTCTCGGAATTTCCGTAACGGTACCCGCATCTGTCTTGCTCCCCCACGTGGGAAGCGCCTGTGCAGACGTCTCATTCTAGCGCGTTGGTCCCTACCCGACCTAATTCCGAGAAAACGCCATGCGCCAGATGTTCTAATCTGCATCGCTGCCCCCACGTGGGAAGCGACCGCATGGACGCTTTCTTTGTTCTTATTTTCTCTCATTTATTATATTCGGATCTATGTGTGATGTGCCTCCACCAGTAGAAGTAAAATCACAAGTTACTTTACACAATTTATTTATAATAATGTATCTTACAATGTTACATGTTGAATGTGAAATATTAAGTGACGAATATTAGACTTCCGTGCCCTTATATACATACAGAATATCATTATGCAATTTGTGTTATTATAATACAACATTCAGCTTAGAGACAATTAACAACATTCTTTAGTGGTTTCACTTCCATTATGTAATTAATGTCAATTAATAATGATCAAATTGGTAATGACCTTTAGGAATGTTACTTGATGAGTAATGTGCTAGGTACATTACACCTTCCCCCTAGGGAAAATAATTTTCCAAATTATTTTACAGAATTATAATGAACATTTCAAATATACTTTATTAGTAACTATATAAATGAATCGTACAAGAACACAGAATTCATGACACGTAATTCTAAATTATAGTAATAATTATAATTTTCCCATCATAAGTTTATCATTACAAATTCAATTTCCAAACAATTTCTTAGAGTAATAATCATAACATAATCATCAATTATATATAATATATATATATATATATTACAACAACATTTATGAATTATACTTAACTATGGTTTCAATATGCGTACGTTATATTTATTATCTTACGACTATCATATACAAACAATAGTTGTAAAAAATGATATATCCTTAATTCTAATTATATCATATTATATTTGATTACAATCATACAAGAAATACAAATATACCAATGTAAATTTCAGAAATTTCTTTTATTGACTTTTACTAATGAATACAAGAGTATCCACAAATTTACATTTCGTACAAGTACATATTATGTTTTTAATTTACTAGCTAATCTGACACTTCGCCTGGGTGTAATAACAATTGGTGGTTCATTAATGGGTTGAAGTTCGACATCTTCTGGAGCGGATGGTGTACTGTTGTAATCATGACCGCTTCTTACATTGAAAGTTATGCAATTAGTTATTTTTGAACAACACGAACGATCGTGATCATTATGAATGTATTTCCTCCATAAATATTTTAAGTCTCCAAATATTCCGGACTAAAATATAAATTATTGTTAATTTTAATATTGACATTAAAATATATAAGAACATTCCATTTCCTATTATCTTGTTATATAATGTGTTTGTCTTTTCAAAATTTTCTGTTAGTTTCAATTTCATCTAATTTATGACTTGTAAGTTTTAATGATTCGTGGTCTAATTTATAGCTTTCTAAAGGAACTAAGTTTATTTTGGTTAAATTAAACTCTTTAGTTTCTATGCAATCGTTTATATCGAAAGTAGGAAACACTGATATATCTATGGTGTTTTCATTGTTGTTGTCATATGTGGCTAAGACCATACTTGCTGTGAATATTTTGCAGTTTTTATTGGGATTTAAGATCCCATTTCCTACAAGTGTAATATCTTTAGGATGAGAGTTTTCACATTTGTCCGTTGCTACAGTTGGTTTAGGTGAAACGAAAAGCCATTGATTGTATGAATTTAATTTAAAGAACATTTCACTAAGAACTCGTGTAACACGTATGTTACAAATATTAGCATTATCTAAATGGTTTAACAAAATTCCTACCTCACATGAAGGTCGCGCATGTGTTGAAAATATTACTCCTCTGTTTAAACACAATTTTAAAGTTTCGGAAAGCTCTTGGCAAAGGTCTAAGTCTGACATACTAATATAGTACATTCTATTTTCCGATATAGATAAGAATTGAGTGTTTTCCTCAGGAAGTATAAATGAATAGTAATCGTCATTTTTATGTACGGGCAAACTTATGAGTTTATAAGTGTCAAATTTTTCATTAAATACTAATGGAATCGAAATAACAAAAATCAATTTGTTATTATATACAATTGCATTAATTTTTAGCACAGTTTCTAACTTGTGCATTTCGTTGAATTGCAATTCGACAGGGAATTTAGTATTAGTCGGTAAATGAGGTATAATTTTCTCTAATTCTTCGAGTAAAACTCTTGGAGCTATTAATCCTGGGTGCAACAATCCTGTTTTAGCAAAAAGAACTTTATTACACTTGAGAATTCTTTATCTACTTCATTAATTAATAAAATTAGTAACGACAAGTGTTCCTCCATGCTTTGTTGTTGTTCAATAGCAAAAACAGCTTCGTTAGTTGTTATAGTGAAATTGTCTAATTTTTTAATGTTACTATTAAAAATTGCTAAATTCTTTTCATAATTAGTGATAGAAGCGTTAAAATTTATTATAGTACTTTGAACAACTTGTGTCTGTTGTTTTAGTATCTTTAAAAACTCAGTTTTATCCTTTTGTATGGATTCAATTGCATTTTCATAATATTGTGCATCATCAGCATCTAAAGTACCAAAAACGGTTTTAAAAACTGCTCCTATTCCATTGAACCAACCACGTTTATGTCTTTGGTGACCAATAAGGTCTTTTAAGGCTTCCTCTCTATGTTTTAGAGACTGTATTAATTTCTCTATAAGTTTAATGGTAGATTTGCAACATGAAAAATTTTTAAAAAACTTTTCTTTACCTAAATGACTTGTTTGTACGTATACATTTTCAATCATACCAATTTTGTTATCAAAATCGCTGATATCAATTTTTGTCACTAGTCTCCAATTGCTTTCATAATATAAACTTTTGCCGATAGAATCGAAGAAGATCCCGGCATTAGCCTTTGCTAGGGGATATATCTCGACGTCACTATTGGCATTTCTACCTTCAGATACAGTTGTATAATACAGTATGATGAGCAGCGTCCGAATCATTCTGTAACAATTTAATATGCTAATTTCAGTTTATTGTTATGGACCACTTTATGTTTGCTTTTAACTTTAATGGTAGTGTTTACACCTTGAATTAATTTTTACGACTTCATAAGGTCCCTCATAATTAGGACTTAATTTCTTACTTTTACCTTTAATTTTAGAATCATTTTGCAAATATACCCTGTCCCCTACGTTAAAACTAACTTCCTTAATTACTTTATCATAATATTGTTTATTTTTATTTTTAGACTCGTTGACCCTGTAGTTGGTCGTAGAAACGAATCCTACCGCGACTGCGCCAGAAATGTGATGTGCCTCCACGAGTAGAAGTAAAATCACAAGTTACTTTACACAATTTATTTATAATAATGTATCTTACAATGTTACATGTTGAATGTGAGATATTAAGTGACGAATATTATACTTCCGTGCCCTTATATACATACAGAATATCATTATGCAATTTGTGTTATTATAATACAACTTTCAGCTTAGAGACAATTAACAACATTCTTTAGTGGTTTCACTTCCATTATGTAATTAATGTCAATTAATAATGATAAAATTGGTAATGACCTTTAGGAATGTTACTTGATGAGTAATGTGCTAGGTACATTACATATGTATTTGCTTGAATATATAGATTTTAGGTCGTGTAGGCCCCTCGTGTTAGTGTAGCGTGTTATTCGTAATCTCTCATGTCTTTACTTAGTTCTCGGTTACAAAGTCTCCCTCGCATTCTCTTTATTGAGCAACTTGTATCAATTCTCTTTATTTGTACATCTTACGCTACTATATAATTCTATACATAATATACCTAACACATTACATGATATACTTATTCTACACACCTTACATACTGCACAACACATATCATCGATTGTCACGTGATTTATAGGCTGTCCGCAACAACTAGCTAAGTATAGATCCTTGAGTAAGTAATTAAATAACAGTTTTCCTAAACCGTGACGCTCATACTGAGGTTCTACGAAGAAATCGAGTATGCAAAATGGTTCCACCTCATGGTCTTTACAGGCATGATCAACTAGAAACAAGTGTTTAGGCCGCCATCAGCATTGGCGTCTTTGAGAATATAAATTGTTTGAGTTGGGCTGTTCTTAAGCTTCTCTCCTGTTGTTATAATTTTGCATAGCCCCTGAGCTTTAGCAGACTTCTCCCGTAGGATGTCAATCATGACCGTTAAAGTGTTTTATACTATCCTGATTGCTCTTAAGTCCCCCTGGAATCCGGGAGGAATCAGATTCGAGTCGGTCTTGGTAATTTTCTCTACCAGCAAATCGTTCACTTACCACTCCATTTGGGAAACAAAAGGTTTATAATAACACTTTCTATTACACTATTTAATTAAATATAAAAAACGAACAGATATAATGACAAAAGATTATATGAAACAAACGACAAATTCGAACCTTAGTAGAGAAACAAGTGGTGTTACAGAGGCATTTTTCAAAAAATTGTCGGGTATTCAAACATGTTTATTGGTAGTGCTGGCCGCTTTTCAATCTCTTCAATTATATTAACGATCGAAGTTTCAACAAGTAACGCTATTACTGTAGGCACATACCACTGTCTTCCGCCGAAGCTCGGGGCAATCTGAGAGCATCGCCGACTGACGCCGGTCGCCGATTAAACAGTCGGCGAATCTACGCGCCCGCAAAGGACGCCGACTTTTTAGTTTGAAGGGAATTGGGTAGCCCATCAAACTTATTTATCGGCCGATTTCTAATCGTTGTGTTTGCGCACTCGCGTATGTCATCATGCTGTTTAATTAACCAATTAAATTGTCGGCAGATCAAACGTCTGTAGTCTGCAGCGTGTCTTACTCTATTCTCACAGAACACTAATGTAAAACGTACTACATTTCCCACTCCATCCTATTGTCCCAATGTACGTGATCTTTTATATGTAGACATTGCCGGTCAAAAATTTAATAAATAATAATTATTAATAAATTCGGAAGGTGGGATACTGATGCCAGTAGGATCTCGTAGCACCGTTACGACTGTCCTCGCTACGAACTACTTTGGCTCGAACTACGACGATCCTGCCCGTGTATTGTAATTACTTTCTTACAGGGATTCTTTAGCACCATATTTCTTGGACAATAACTCTTTCATTTTGTTTGATGGTCCGTCCACAGCCACCTGATTACTAGCTAAGTATAGATCCTTGAGTAAGTAATTAAATAACAGTTTTCCTAAACCGTGACGCTCATACTGAGGTTCTACTAGGAAATCGAGTATGCAAAATGGTTCCACCTCATGGTCTTTACAGGCATGATCAACTAGAAACAAGTGTTTAGGCCGCCATCAGCATTGGCGTCTTTGAGAATATAAATTGTTTGAGTTGGGCTGTTCTTAAGCTTCTCTCCTGTTGTTATAATTTTGCATAGCCCCTGAGCTTTAGCAGACTTCTCCCGTAGGATGTCAATCATGACCGTTAAAGTGTTTTATACTATCCTGATTGCTCTTAAGTCCCCCTGGAATCCGGGAGGAATCAGATTCGAGTCGGTCTTGGTAATTTTCTCTACCAGCAAATCGTTCACTTACCACTCCATTTGGGAAACAAAAGGTTTATAATAACAATTTCTATTACACTATTTAATTAAATATAAAAAACGAACAGATATAATGACAAAAGATTATATGAAACAAACGACAAATTCGAACCTTAGTAGAGAAACAAGTGGTGTTACAGAGGCATTTTTCAATAAATTGTCGGGTATTCAAACATGTTTATAGAGCTGGCCGCTTTTCAATCTCTTCAATTATATTAACGATCGAAGTTTCAACAAGTAACGCTATTACTGTAGGCACATACCACTGTCTTCCGCCGAAGCTCGGGGCAATCTGAGAGCATCGCCGACTGACGCCGGTCGCCGATTAAACAGTCGGCGAATCTACGCGCCCGCAAAGGACGCCGACTTTTTAGTTTGAAGGGAATTGGGTAGCCCATCAAACTTATTTATCGGCCGATTTCTAATCGTTGTGTTTGCGCACTCGCGTATGTCATCATGCTGTTTAATTAACCAATTAAATTGTCGGCAGATCAAACGTCTGTAGTCTGCAGCGTGTCTTACTCTATTCTCACAGAACACTAATGTAAAACGTACTACATTTCCCACTCCATCCTATTGTCCCAATGTACGTGATCTTTTATATGTAGACATTGCCGGTCAAAAATTTAATAAATAATAATTATTAATAAAAATCGGAAGGTGGGATACTGATGCCAGTAAGATCTCGTAGCACCGTTACGACTGTCCTCGCTACGAACTACTTTGGCTCGAACTACGATCCATCCCGTGTATTGTCTGACCAACTTGGGTTGAACATATGCCACGTGTAAACCTTTCTGGGTTTTGGCTTTTATTTTGGGACATTTCAAAAACTGTGCTAAAACGCAAAGTAATTACTTTCTTACAGGGATTCTTTAGCACCATATTTCTTGGACAATAACTCTTTCATTTTGTTTGATGGTCCGTCCACAGCCACCTGATTACTAGTGTTGACGACCGGCGCACTAATAATAATGGCTCGGCGGCGGGCCGACCGGTCGTGTACGAGCGGAAGACGCGCTAGTGCTTGTTTACGCGGGCGCGGCGGGTGACGATCGACGGGGCAACTGAGGGCCCAACTGAATGACGGTACGAGGAGGCAGGCCGGGTTCTCTCGAGGTGCTGAGTAGGCAGGGTTATCTATCTCAAGGTATCTTGAGGTGCCGGGTGGTCGAAGTAGTGAAACACGTAGGACTGCTGTGTGACGACTGTATTTGGGTTTTTTTTTTTTTTTCGGAAGGACTAAATTCTTGTGGCCCTATTGGCCTTTCAAGAGTCACCGGACTTGTTTAGATTAGGGCGAGAGCAGAAGGCGCTCAGCCAGGAGCAAAAGTGTGTGTTGCAACGAGCCTAAGGGCTCCCCCGCCGGTAAACCGGCGGAAGGAACGGACCTCGGTTTAGGGCGTTGCATTGGGGGGATACCGCGGGATCGCGAGTCGGCGAGAAGCGCCCAGGCACGTGTCTATATCTAGTGAACATGTTGGCTGAGGGCGGGTGTGTGTTAACGGTGTATCGGGGGGGACGTCCACGTCTCCGCCGGCTGGGACGGTGTCTGTGTGCAGTGTTCGAGTGCAGAGTGAGAACCGCATTGGCAGCGGTGATCGGGTCGTCGGGATCGTCCAGGATGTGCCGCGGCCGACGATAGCGGGGAGGGGCACTCCTGTCCGGTGTGTAGGTGAGGGAGGAGACAATCAGAGGATTGGGATGATGGGGGATGGCGTCATAGTAGCGTCGGGCTTTTATAGTCATAGTCTTTTATGTATTTGACGATGGAGGGAAGCTCAAAGTCTTTGTGGAGGTCGACGTTACGCAAGTACCATGGTGAAGCCACAGCCTTGCACGCGAATCTGTTTTGGAGCCTTTGGAGGGTTTTGATGTTAGAGGGAGCCGCGTGTGCGAACACAACGCTGGCATAGGTCATGATGTGATGGACGAGAGATTTGTATAATGTCAACTTATTTCTAAGCGTCATTTTACTTTTCCCGCTTATGAGGGGATTGAGGCGACCGAGCACAAAGGCGGCTCGGTTGCGGACAGTTTTGATATGATCTCGGAAGGTCATTCTGTGGTCTAGAGTGACTCCGAGATATTTGGTCTTTTTGACGAGAGGAATCGTTTGACCGAGAAGGGTTATCGGGAGAGGGGAGAGCTTAGGATTACGACAGCTAACCATGGGAAAAGGGAAGCACATGGCTGCACTTTTCCCCGGGTTTATCTCTATCCTCCACTTCACAAACTACTCGCCTAGGGCGGTGACTGCGCGCTGGAGGCGTAGAGAGAGCATGCGTACGTTCCTATCTGAAGCGTAGAGGGCGGTGTCGTCCGCGAAGAGGGCGAGCTCTATCCTGGGGGGTGGGGGGTGTCGTTAGTATAGAGTGAACAGAGCGTGGGTGCTAAAACGGAGCCCTGGGGGACTCCAGCTCTTATTGGGCGGGGGTTGGATAGCGTGCCTTCAACTCTGTAGCGAAAGGTGCGATTGGTAAGGTAGTCTCTAATGATGAGAATGAGACTTTCGGGCACCTCCAGTTGGTACAGTTTATAAATTAAACCGTTGTGCCACACCTTGTCAAAGGCCCTCGCTACGTCGAAGAAGACAGCTAGTGTTCTGAGAGGTCTCTTTTGATTGAGACCTGAAAGTATGTGCTCCGTTATTCGGTGCACTTGTTGGACTGCGGAATGCTTGGCTCTAAAGCCGAATTGTTCGTTGATTAAAAGGCCTTTTGAGTCAATGTGTCTCAGCAGGCGGGTATGGAGGACTCTTTCATAGATTTTAGCCATTGTATTCAATAGGCTAATGGGTCTGTAGCTAGCGGGATCCGAGCGGTGTTTGCCCGGTTTAGGGATGCCGATGACGACGGCTTCTTTCCAGGCGGCTGGAAAGAGATGATTCCGCATGGCGGCATTGTAGATGGCCGCGAGGAGAGCGATCAATTGGATCGGAAGACATTTGAACACCCTGTTGGGTATTCCGTCGATACCAGGAGATTTCTTAATTTTAAGATTTTGAATAATCTCCTGGATTTCTGATACCGTAACCGGTAGAAGGGAGTCTGAGGGAGGGATGGAGGCTCGATGACTCACCTCTCCGTCAACCAGGTCGACGTGGGACTCGTCAACCGGCTGGCGGCTAGGGGAGCACTGGGCCTCTAGACTATCAGCCAGGCATTCGGCCTTCTCTGCATCGTCAAATGCGGGAGGACCGTTCGGTCTAGTCAGTGGGGGCATGGAGGCTGTATTGTCTGTTTTCATAGACCTCGCCATCCGCCAGTAGGCTGTGTGTGATGGCGAGATCTCTGATAACAGGGTTTCCCAATTGTTGTTTCTGAATTCAGCGATGCGATTCTTTACGTCCCTCTGTAAAGCTCGCATTCTACGCCTATTCTCGATACATGGGAAGGAGTCGTAAGCACGGATGGCTGCGTTCTTGGCTCTTAGCAGCTCCCTAATGCCCTCAGGCAGCTCCCATCGGCGATCATTCGCCGCTGAGACCCGCCTGGAGGAGCTTTGGATTAAATCCTTAAGGTGACTGCCGAGTCCAGAGACCGCCGTGTTTGTGTCATCCGCACTGGTCAGGTCGTCGGGGATAGAGTCGAGGTGGGGAGAGCTAGAAGCCTTAAGTCCTTCTTTTAGTTTGGCCCAGTCGATAATGGTCTTGTCATGGGGAGGTGAATCGGTCTGCCGTCCTAATTTCATGATTATGGGGCGGTGATCAGTCTAACTCGGCAAGGGTTTCTAGTGAGTTGAGACGTTCGGCAATGTCTTTGAAAAGGGCGATGTCGAGGACGTCGGGTCTGTAGGTAACTATAGAAGAGTAATGAGTTGGCGTCGTGGGAGCTATGACGTCAAAGTCCAGTAGGTCGATAAGTCTGTAAAGGCGATTTCCATTACGGTTTGAAGTATGACTATTGAAGCTGGGGTGCTTGGAATTGAGATCTCCTGCCAGGATGACTGAGTTACCTAAGTCGAGGAGTGACTCGAGGTCAGTCCTGAGCAGTTCTCTGTCGGGGGGCAGATAAACAGAGGCCAAAGTGACAGGTTGATGACCTGTCATGGCTATACGGCAGACCGAGACCTCCATGTTAGTCAGTGGAGGGGTAGGAATGGCAATGCAGTGCAGAGACCTCTTGTGGTAGATGAGGGTACCTCCGCCTTTGCTGGCCAACCTGTCATTCCGTACAATGCTGTACTGGGCGATTTTGGGATCGCGGTGACTAGGCTTCAAGAAGGTCTCTTGCACTAGCATTACATCTATTTGGTGATTTCTGAGGAAATCATGGATCTGGGTGCGTTGGGAGCGGATGCCGTCAGCGTTGAAGAACGCGACGGATAGGGAGGAGGGTTTGATTCTCTTGGATGTGTTATCCATTTTAGAGAATTTAAAAGAGGGGGTTTTTAGGGACAGGCCTTGAAGAGGCCAAGGGCGCTAAGTACGGGCTCGTACCTAATTATGAGGTCCAGACGGGCCATTGGGTTGCCGTCAGTGGACCTGAGGGCTTGGGCCAGGTTTCTAATCTCCTGGAGATTTATGGTCCCCAGGAAGTTACTGACCAGGGCCAGATCCTCCGTTAGACCAGGACTGGCCTGGGCTTGGGAGGAGGTGGCCTTAGGGGGCTGCGGTTTAGGGACAGGTTTGGGGGCCGGCGCAGGGGCGGCTGGAGTGATCCTCCAAGCTTGCTGCGTGGGTTTGGGCAGCGAAGGGAAATTCGCGGGTGAGAGCACCGCGGCTGAAGTGGGTTGCGCGGAAGGCGCGGGTTTGGGTGCTTGCACCGACATGAGGGGGGCCAGAGGCGCCTGCGTAGGCGGGCGCTTGGCGGGGGGAGGGGGGCTGGTGGGGACCCACCTGGATGGCCTCCGCGGCGCTTTAGGGCAACCGCGATAATTCGCGGGATGCCCCAGCTGACCGCAGAGGACGCAGCCAGGGGGATCCTCGGCGCCCTTGAGACGAGTGCAGCTGCTGGTGCCGTGGTCACCCAGGCACTTTACACAGCGGGATCTCGCGTAGCAATTACGCGCTGCGTGGCCATAGTATTGGCAATTATGGCATTGCCCAATACCGCCACGCTTGTTTGGGGTCTCGAAGGAGAGACCGGAGAGCCCGCAGATTGAGCGGGTATCGAAGATTTGTTTACCCTCGGGGGTGAGGGTAAGTACAACCAAAATAAGGTTGTATGGGGTTGTGTCGCGCCCCTGACTGTATTTGGGACCCGAATGGCCCTATTCTTATTCTCGATACAAGCTGCTCAACTAGGGATGTTTGCAACCGAGGGTTTCGACCCTTTTGATCAATAACACGCCACCCTGCGCTGCCCTTATTGTTACGGCAAACTATTCTCGGAATTTCCGTAACGGTACCCGCATCTGTCTTGCTCCCCCACGTGGGAAGCGCCTGTGCAGACGTCTCATTCTAGCGCGTTGGTCCCTACCCGACCTAATTCCGAGAAAACGCCATGCGCCAGATGTTCTAATCTGCATCGCTGCCCCCACGTGGGAAGCGACCGCATGGACGCTTTCTTTGTTCTTATTTTCTCTCATTTATTATATTCGGATCTATGTGTGATGTGCCTCCACCAGTAGAAGTAAAATCACAAGTTACTTTACACAATTTATTTATAATAATGTATCTTACAATGTTACATGTTGAATGTGAAATATTAAGTGACGAATATTAGACTTCCGTGCCCTTATATACATACAGAATATCATTATGCAATTTGTGTTATTATAATACAACTTTCAGCTTAGAGACAATTAACAACATTCTTTAGTGGTTTCACTTCCATTATGTAATTAATGTCAATTAATAATGATCAAATTGGTAATGACCTTTAGGAATGTTACTTGATGAGTAATGTGCTAGGTACATTACACCTTCCCCCTAGGGAAAATAATTTTCCAAATTATTTTACAGAATTATAATGAACATTTCAAATATACTTTATTAGTAACTATATAAATGAATCGTACAAGAACACAGAATTCATGACACGTAATTCTAAATTATAGTAATAATTATAATTTTCCCATCATAAGTTTATCATTACAAATTCAATTTCCAAACAATTTCTTAGAGTAATAATCATAACATAATCATCAATTATATATAATATATATATATATATATATTACAACAACATTTATGAATTATACTTAACTATGGTTTCAATATGCGTACGTTATATTTATTATCTTACGACTATCATATACAAACAATAGTTGTAAAAAATGATATATCCTTAATTCTAATTATATCATATTATATTTGATTACAATCATACAAGAAATACAAATATACCAATGTAAATTTCAGAAATTTCTTTTATTGACTTTTACTAATGAATACAAGAGTATCCACAAATTTACATTTCGTACAAGTACATATTATGTTTTTAATTTACTAGCTAATCTGACACTTCGCCTGGGTGTAATAACAATTGGTGGTTCATTAATGGGTTGAAGTTCGACATCTTCTGGAGCGGATGGTGTACTGTTGTAATCATGACCGCTTCTTACATTGAAAGTTATGCAATTAGTTATTTTTGAACAACACGAACGATCGTGATCATTATGAATGTATTTCCTCCATAAATATTTTAAGAATCTCCAAATATTCCGGACTAAAATATAAATTATTGTTAATTTTAATATTGACATTAAAATATATACGAACATTCCATTTCCTATTATTCTGTTGTATAAGGTGTTTGTCTTTTCAAAATTTTCTGTTAGTTTCAATTTCATCTAATTTATGACTTGTAAGTTTTAATGATTCGTGGTCTAATTTATAGCTTTCTAAAGGAACTAAGTTTATTTTGGTTAAATTAAACTCTTTAGTTTCTATGCAATCGTTTATATCGAAAGTAGGAAACACTGATATATCTATGGTGTTTTCATTGTTGTTGTCATATGTGGCTAAGACCATACTTGCTGTGAATATTTTGCAGTTTTTATTGGGATTTAAGATCCCATTTCCTACAAGTGTAATATCTTTAGGATGAGAGTTTTCACATTTGTCCGTTGCTACAGTTGGTTTAGGTGAAACGAAAAGCCCTTGATTGTATGAATTTAATTTAAAGAACATTTCACTAAGAACTCGTGTAACACGTATGTTACAAATATTAGCATTATCTAAATGGTTTAACAAAATTCCTACCTCACATGAAGGTCGCGCATGTGTTGAAAATATTACTCCTCTGTTTAAACACAATTTTAAAGTTTCGGAAAGCTCTTGGCAAAGGTCTAAGTCTGACATACTAATATAGTACATTCTATTTTCCGATATAGATAAGAATTGAGTGTTTTCCTCAGGAAGTACAAATGAATAGTAATCGTCATTTTTATGTACGGGCAAACTTATGAGTTTATAAGTGTCAAATTTTTCATTAAATACTAATGGAATCGAAATAACAAAAATCAATTTGTTATTATATACAATTGCATTAATTTTTAGCACAGTTTCTAACTTGTGCATTTCGTTGAATTGCAATTCGACAGGGAATTTAGTATTAGTCGGTAAATGAGGTATAATTTTCTCTAATTCTTCGAGTAAAACTCTTGGAGCTATTAATCCTGGGTGCAACAATCCTGTTTTAGCAAAAAGAACTTTATTACACTTGAGAATTCTTTATCTACTTCATTAATTAATAAAATTAGTAACGACAAGTGTTCCTCCATGCTTTGTTGTTATTCAATAGCAAAAACAGCTTCGTTAGTTGTTTTAGTGAAATTGTCTAATTTTTTAATGTTACTATTAAAAATTGCTAAATTCTTTTCATAATTAGTGATAGAAGCGTTAAAATTTATTATAGTACTTTGAACAACTTGTGTCTGTTGTTTTAGTATCTTTAAAAACTCAGTTTTATCCTTTTGTATGGATTCAATTGCATTTTCATAATATTGTGCATCATCAGCATCTAAAGTACCAAAAACGGTTTTAAAAACTGCTCCTATTCCATTGAACCAACCACGTTTATGTCTTTGGTAACCAATAAGGTCTTTTAAGGCTTCCTCTCTATGTTTTAGAGACTGTATTAATTTCTCTATAAGTTTAATGGAAGATTTGCAAACTGAAAAATTTTTAAAAAACTTTTCTTTACATAAATGACTTGTTTGTACGTATACATTTTCAATCATACCAATTTTGTTATCAAAATCGCTGATATCAATTTTTGTCACTAGTCTCCAATTGCTTTCATAATTAAACTTTTGCCGATAGAATCGAAGAAGATCCCGGCATTAGCCTTTGCTAGGGGATATATCTCGACGTCACTATTGGCATTTCTACCTTCAGATACAGTTGTATAATACAGTATAATGAGCAGCGTCCGAAT
This sequence comes from Sesia bembeciformis, assembly GCA_943735995.1. Taxonomy (NCBI): domain Eukaryota; kingdom Metazoa; phylum Arthropoda; class Insecta; order Lepidoptera; family Sesiidae; genus Sesia; species Sesia bembeciformis. The sequence continues at coordinate 954,036 of OX031038.1, forward strand.
CATTCTGTAACAATTTAATATGCTAATTTCAGTTTATTGTTATGGACCACTTTAAGTTTGCTTTTAACTTTAATGGTTGTGTTTACACCTTGAATTAATTTTTACGACTTCATAAGGTCCCTCATAATTAGGACTTAATTTCTTACTTTTACCTTTAATTTTAGAATCATTTTGCAAATATACCCTGTCCTCTACGTTAAAACTAACTTCCTTAATTACTTTATCATAATATTGTTTATTTTTATTTTTAGACTCGTTGACCCTGTAGTTGGTCGTAGAAACGAATCCTACCGCGACTGCGCCAGAAATGTGATGTGCCTCCACGAGTAGAAGTAAAATCACAAGTTACTTTACACAATTTATTTATAATAATTTATCTTACAATGTTACATGTTGAATGTGAGATATTAAGTGACGAATATTATACTTCCGTGCCCTTATATACATACAGAATATCATTATGCAATTTGTGTTATTATAATACAACTTTCAGCTTAGAGACAATTAACAACATTCTTTAGTGGTTTCACTTCCATTATGTAATTAATGTCAATTAATAATGATAAAATTGGTAATGACCTTTAGGAATGTTACTTGATGAGTAATGTGCTAGGTACATTACATATGTATTTGCTTGAATATATAGATTTTAGGTCGTGTAGGCCCCTCGTGTTAGTGTAGCGTGTTATTCGTAATCTCTCATGTCTTTACTTAGTTCTCGGTTACAAAGTCTCCCTCGCATTCTCTTTATTGAGCAACTTGTATCAATTCTCTTTATTTGTACATCTTACGCTACTATATAATTCTATACATAATATACCTAACACATTACATGATATACTTATTCTACACACCTTACATACTGCACAACACATATCATCGATTGTCACGTGATTTATAGGCTGTCCGCAACAACTAGCTAAGTATAGATCCTTGAGTAAGTAATTAAATAACAGTTTTCCTAAACCGTGACGCTCATACTGAGGTTCTACGAAGAAATCGAGTATGCAAAATGGTTCCACCTCATGGTCTTTACAGGCATGATCAACTAGAAACAAGTGTTTAGGCCGCCATCAGCATTGGCGTCTTTGAGAATATAAATTGTTTGAGTTGGGCTGTTCTTAAGCTTCTCTCCTGTTGTTATAATTTTGCATAGCCCCTGAGCTTTAGCAGACTTCTCCCGTAGGATGTCAATCATGACCGTTAAAGTGTTTTATACTATCCTGATTGCTCTTAATTCCCCCTGGAATCCGGGAGGAATCAGATTCCAGTCGGTCTTGGTAATTTTCTCTACCAGCAAATCGTTCACTTACCACTCCATTTGGGAAACAAAAGGTTTATAATAACACTTTCTATTACACTATTTAATTAAATATAAAAAACGAACAGATATAATGACAAAAGATTATATGAAACAAACGACAAATTCGAACCTTAGTAGAGAAACAAGTGGTGTTACAGAGGCATTTTTCAATAAATTGTCGGGTATTCAAACATGTTTATAGAGCTGGCCGCTTTTCAATCTCTTCAATTATATTAACGATCGAAGTTTTAACAAGTAACGCTATTACTGTAGGCACATACCACTGTCTTCCGCCGAAGCTCGGGGCAATCTGAGAGCATCGCCGACTGACGCCGGTCGCCGATTAAACAGTCGGCGAATCTACGCGCCCGCAAAGGACGCCGACTTTTTAGTTTGAAGGGAATTGGGTAGCCCATCAAACTTATTTATCGGCCGATTTCTAATCGTTGTGTTTGCGCACTCGCGTATGTCATCATGCTGTTTAATTAACCAATTAAATTGTCGGCAGATCAAACGTCTGTAGTCTGCAGCGTGTCTTACTCTATTCTCACAGAACACTAATGTAAAACGTACTACATTTCCCACTCCATCCTATTGTCCCAATGTACGTGATCTTTTATATGTAGACATTGCCGGTCAAAAATTTAATAAATAATAATTATTAATAAAAATCGGAAGGTGGGATACTGATGCCAGTAGGATCTCGTAGCACCGTTACGACTGTCCTCGCTACGAACTACTTTGGCTCGAACTACGACGATCCATCCCGTGTATTGTAATTACTTTCTTACAGGGATTCTTTAGCACCATATTTCTTGGACAATAACTCTTTCATTTTGTTTGATGGTCCGTCCACAGCCACCTGATTACTAGCTAAGTATAGATCCTTGAGTAAGTAATTAAATAACAGTTTTCCTAAACCGTGACGCTCATACTGAGGTTCTACGATGAAATCGAGTATGCAAAATGGTTCCACCTCATGGTCTTTACAGGCATGATCAACTAGAAACAAGTGTTTAGGCCGCCATCAGCATTGGCGTCTTTGAGAATATAAATTGTTTGAGTTGGGCTGTTCTTAAGCTTCTCTCCTGTTGTTATAATTTTGCATAGCCCCTGAGCTTTAGCAGACTTCTCCCGTAGGATGTCAATCATGACCGTTAAAGTGTTTTATACTATCCTGATTGCTCTTAAGTCCCCCTGGAATCAGGGAGGAACCAGATTCGAGTCGGTCTTGGTAAATTTCTGTACCAGCAAATCGTTCACTTACCACTCCATTTGGGAAACAAAAGGTTTATAATAACAATTTCTATTACACTATTTAATTAAATATAAAAAACGAACAGATATAATGACAAAAAATTATATGAAACAAACGACAAATTCGAACCTTAGTAGAGAAACAAGTGGTGTTGCAGAGGCATTTTTCAATAAATTGTCGGGTATTCAAACATTTTTATAGAGCTGGCCGCTTTTCAATCTCTTCAATTATATTAACGATCGAAGTTTCAACAAGTAACGCTATTACTGTAGGCACATACCACTGTCTTCCGCCGAAGCTCGGGGCAATCTGAGAGCATAGCCGACTGACGCCGGTCGCCGATTAAACAGTCAGCGAATCTACGCGCCCGCAAAGGACGCTGACTTTTTAGTTTGAAGGGAATTGGGTAGCCCATCAAACTTATTTATCGGCCGATTTCTAATCGTTGTGTTTGCGCACTCGCGTATGTCATCATGCTGTTTAATTAACCTATTAAATTGTCGGCAGATCAAACGTCTGTAGTCTGCGGCGTGTCTTACTCTATTCTCACAGAACACTACTGTAAAACGTACTACATTTCCCACTCCATCCTATTATCCCAATGTACGTGATCTTTTATATGTAGACATTGCCGGTCAAAAATTTAATAAATAATAATTATTAATAAAAATCGGAAGGTTTGAGTTGGGCTGTTCTTAAGCTTATCTCCTGTTATTATAATTTTGCATAGGCCTTGGGCTTTAGCAGACTTCTCCCGAAAGATATCAATCATGACAGTTAAAGTGTTTTGTACTATCCTGATTGCTCTTAAATCCCCCTGGAATCCGGGAAGAATCAAAGTGGAGTCGGTCTTGGTAAATTTCTATACGATCAAATCGTTCTTTCCTCTCCATTTGGAAAAAAAAAGGTTTATAATAACAATTTTTATTAATTATATAATTAAATATTAAAAATGAACAGATATAATGACAAAAGATTATATGAAACAAACGACAAATTTTGTAGGTACTAAAGAATGGTAACCGTCTACTCTTTTGTAGAAAAAAGGCGACAGTATGCATACGAGCATACTGATGGTAAACATGTCCCACCTCCGCCCATGGTCCTACCAACCTTTTGGTTATACGGACCGAATCAACGGGAGGTACGCGCCGTACTCGTCTGCTAAGGGTTATGTTCCGGCGCGTATCTGCTCTGCCTCCCTACAAGTAATTTCATTTCCCGTGTCTTTTCACGTGAGTATCTGAGATGTTTCATAATCCAGCTCGATCCAACGCGATTTGAGTCGAACCGCCACGACCGGGGAGAATCTAAACAACTCTCTGCCCTTGTTCTCGCCAACCCACCGTTTCTGCCAACTAGCCACTGTCTCCTCCCAAATGGCCGCTTTCCCAGCACGCACCCCCTCCCTGTACTTTTTTAGAATTCCCTTCATTGGTTCTACCGAGACGACGCAGCCTCTGCCACGCCCGTCTCGTACTCATAGTCCTTCCGGAGTTTGGCCAACTCCGGATTCCACCATTCATAACCCGCTGCCTTCTCACTTTCTGTATTTCCCAGACATTCTCGCGCTGTTCTTACTGTCACATTTGTAAAATCTCTGCATGATTTAGGAGCGGGTTTGCTCATTGCCAGACGACAAATTCGTGCGTGGATTCCAGACCGGAATCGCTCCCAGTACACTTCACGGTCCCAAAACCTCTTGGGCTCTTCGCTTGGCTCTGAACACTGAGCAGGGCCACGCGCACCAATCTGGAAAGTGATGAGTCTGTGGTCAATCGAACTGGCCTATTCCAGCACTCTCCAATTTGATACAGTCACTCTCCTCGTCGACAGGGTCAATACCACATTCGACTCCGCATTCGGTCCATAGAAAGTTGATGTTTGACCAGCCGCATTGTGGAGCACAAGCGACCGGCTCAAGATGAAGCCTTCCATACCAGACCTCCTTTGGTCCGCGTCCTGTCCTTGGCCAGTGTACTGCTGCGGGCAGCAGTACCACATCGGAGGGTGTGCGTTGCTGTCCAGGCTTATCAGGCACCGCTTTCCTTTGAGCTGGTTCAAAATCGTATCCAGGCTATCCACGTGCATGTCAATATCGTGGCTATATTGATAATAGCACGACATGACTTACAGGTCTTTGTTACTAGCTACAATGTAGCAGCAGACAGTGTGCGTGCTGCTGAGGTGCTGAAGCACCGCACACGTAATCTTGCTGCTGCCAACATATATCCTAGCTTTCGGCTGGTCCCCACACTGGACAATCCTCCAGTCGCTATCCTGGGCCTGGTAGTATTTGTTTCTGGACCAGAACAATATTCAGGTCCCTCTCACGAGCAAAGACTGGTAATTTCGCGTCGCAGCTACTGAGCCGGCCAAGTTCAGCTGACCGATGTTTATGGTTAGTCGGTTGGCTAGCCATAATGGGTCATCGAGACGGCCCTCTACTTTGCGTGCAGACGTGCTGGGCATGTTCGTGCCGCCGTCATACGAGTACCAGCCTCTTTGTAGCCAAAGCGCTTGCAAGTGGTACTACACAGCACCTTGGAGCCACACTCCGCATCGCGGTGCCTAGTGCCTCCGCACATGGCCTGTCTGTGGCCCTACATTTGGCCAACTTCTCAGGATGCCCGTATATTTGGCACTTGTGGCAGCACGTCACCGATAAATAGTCTCATACTTTAAAGACCTTCCAGCCTATATATACGTGCTCCCTGGCTGTGAGGAGATCACTGATTGAAGGGGCGCACTCCAAAACCATCGTAGTCGAACGCCGATCCCTCCTGGAGCGTTTGAACGCTAACTTAGCTCCCTTCTTCAGGTCAGCCAATGTGCACGTTTCGTTCTCGGCGAATTTCTGCTGATACAGGGTCTCCATAGTAGCCGCATATTCTGGATTGCCCTCCAGATTCCTCAGGGTGACCAGTGGCAGACGATGCTTTGCGTCTGTAACCCGTAAGGTGGAAGGTGCAGCTTTCCTAAGCCTATCGGCGGCTGCCTGTGATGTGGTCTGCACCACCACCCCGGCGTTTCCAACCTCGCCTGCCACCTGGACGCCTTCCTTCAGCGAATCTATGGTCATTTTAACTCCTGCTTCGTATCCTCCGCGGATTTGATCTTGGCAGAGGCTGTGAAGCTACACCCCTGCCACGCCTTAGAACAGCTGCATAATCCATGGTAGCCGTGAATGGTATAGACCGTCGCGTTGCTGCCGTGGTTTCAATCAAGTTTACAAAAAGTCGAGGAACTAAAATTGTTGCTTGCCTATAACGTCCTGCAGACACAGGACACTGCAGAACACAAGTCTACCCAAGTAAATCACTAGGCGGTTTCGGGCCTTAATTCATCACGCGGCCCCAGTGCGGTTTGGTGGATCGCATACATAAGTTTTTTTTTATTTCTAGAGCATGCGGGTTTCCTCACGTTGTTTTCCCTCACCGCCGAGTTAGTGACGATTATTAAAAATTCGTACTTAAGTAGAAACTCAGTGGTACAGGCCGAGGATTTGAGCTCACGATCACACGATGTGAGTAGAGTATAGATACCCCCAGGCTATCACCGCTCCAATTTTTATTTAACCCTGTATATTTAATTTACCGGTACTTGAACGAATCACCAATGTTTTTAATTCAGCGCAACCGCCGAGTTTTGCCATTAAGCATTCAGCCGCGAGACAGAGTTAACCAAGAAAGTTAATTTTAACTCTGCGCTTAGACGAAGCTATTTAACTTCGTTCAACAGTTGCACGGCTCTGCAATGAGAGTGGAGGCTTTATTCGATTGGTTTAATATTCTTTGTTGGTTCGCATCGGCAATTTGTTGAGTTCGAATTGTGAAGTGATACCAATAATTTGGCCAACCCTCCACACCTCTTCCCGTGGGTGTCGTAAAAGACGATTAAGGGTTAACAAAGCCGGTACAGTCCTCGCAACGAGACATGAGCTTTGCATCTGCATGAGTGGGTGCCGAATTGTTCAATCGGTCGCACTGTACACTATGGGTGTGCACTCACACAAACGCAAAGCTCAAATAATGTTGAGTGAGCTGTACCACAAGCGCTAAAGAACTACAGCACCTTCAAAGGAATGAACTCGCCAACCCTCTAGTCAGGCCAGGCCATACATTAAGCTGGACATGGGCTTCCTCGTATACATTGTCTTGTGCATTCTATTTTCTACTCGTCGTGCCACCGTGATGTCATGCTACATATGGCCGTGAATCTTGAACTCTCGAGAAGGAAATATCCAGGCGTAAACAAGCCTTCAGCGTATTCACCAAGGTGCGCAACATTGTAATAAAATTTTAAAATTAAACAAATCATCCAACATGTTAAACATTTAATTAATTAACTAAATGTTAATTTGAATATTTATATATTTTAAAGCTCACCATAAATACATTACGTACGAGCACATACCGACAACCTATTACATAGGTACTGTTTTGAAATGTCAGTGTAATCTGTATTTGGCGATTAACCCCAATATATTCGTTAAATAAGTTACATAAAAGGCTGTAGATTGCATGAATAAATAAATAAATCTCTTACACTTTTCCACTATCCCTAATAATTCTACAAAGAAAAAAGAACCTAGACAAATACAGACGTACCTAAAATCCTTTATTCAGAATCGTGTTCACTTGAATATTTGCACGTGTCGTGTCTATTCCTCCTAAAATGCCTACGACTCTCTAGTCGTAGGCATTTTTCGATGTGTATTGTTGGGAAAACATGTTGATACCTTTGACAATACCCTTTTTAGTTGTTTCTTTGATGTTTTGCAGATCACTTAATCCGCATTAGAGTTCTATACTGTATATTAAAGAATGTGGAAATTCCATATGTATAAGAAGCATACGATTAGATTAGATCCTGGAAGTCTTCATTTCCTTTTTATTCTAGATGTTCTTAAATATTTCAAATTATCAAAAAGCAACATTGTTAGATAAAGCTCGTTATTCAATAGATGAATTCTACAATGACATGAAATCAGTTAAGTACTGTATATGAATTGATTTTTGTTTTTTACTAACAATGCATGCAATGGTGCAATTGCTACATTCTGCCAGTTCAAGTTTTCTTCATAAATAATTACAAAGTCTAATCCGCATCATGTCAATGTCGAGAGCCTTCGAAGTAAGTCAACTTCAACCCTCGAATTTCCGCCAAAAAGTTGTAATGTTTAATTTCACTCATATAAATGTGAGAAAAGAGAAGATAATTAAATTCTTGTCTGAAAATGAGCGCATTTGTGAGATCCATCACTTCGGTCAGAGATCGAGAAACTACGTGAGTTACGTTTTAAAGATGACTCAATCATAAATATAAGTCTTTTAACTGCTACGTACTCGTACATGCCTCTCCAAGTACTCGTGCTACGTACTCGTACTCTTTGACGTACGACTCTATGATGTTGACTATGATTCGTACTCGTACTCTTTGACGTACGACTCTATGATGTTGACTATGATTCGTACTCGTACTCTTGTATACTGTTCATAAAGGATGATTCTTCAAAGTGGTCTAAATCCCTGATTTTCGATTACCACAGGCTCAGTAAAATAATATATTCAAATTTTAACACACGCACACATATAAAGAGTCTACACACTCGTATACAGAAAGAGACAGGTATCTATTCTCGAGTGAGAATATTTTGAATTCAAATCCTCGGTCCGTACCATTGTGTTTCTTCTGAAGGACGAATTTTAAAAAATGTCTCTAGCTTGGCAGTGAGAGAAGGCACCCGAAATGAAAAAAAATCAGGAGTACCTATGTGTATCCACCAATCCGCACTCCGCCCGCGTGGCCGATTATGGCCAGAAACCCTCGTAGTGATTTACCATTTATCTTCTCATACTTAAATTAGATTAGAATTTATAACTAGAGGTGTGGTGTCCACAGACTTCAGAATATCACCACCATATATCTTCCCGTGAGTCCCGTGAGAGATAACAAAGCCGCTATCACAAGCCCTGAGAAACTACATCACCTTTCAAAGAGTGGACTCGCCAACACGCTTGGCCAGCATTCCATTTTAAGGTCATACATGCCACAAGACAATATACCTGAAGACATCCGTGTCCATCAGAGAACGATAAAAGGTCAACGGAGAGAATTCAAACCTAACGCACTTTTAAATTACCAAAATACCAAAAAGCAAATAAGCAGCAAACCAATGGTAGCAACCATTGATTTACTGCTTATTTGGTATTTTTGCTTCTCAATTAAATTAAATCATCCAGTTAATATAACAAGACAAACAAAACGATTAACCTTCTTTGCTCATTATAAATAAATTTAACTCAACCTGTTACTTCCTATGTAGTGTATAAACTTCTTTAATACTTAATCCAGTATAAACGCGTATTAGCTCACGGTTACACGGTCGAGAGGGATCGTATCGATCTGCATCCGATCCTGACTGGCCTTACATCGATGCTTGTGTGGGGCCTCATAGAACATTTACGAAGTTCGCAATGGTACGTGAGCTCACACAAACACAATCGAATGTTGCACACTTGCGACATGTGTCGACGACTTTTTTAACCATTTATTTTAACTTTATTAATCCTTGTAAATAGGTCGAAACTTATACATCGGGTACATCGAAAAATTAATTGCAGTAAAGATAAATCGAACTTCATTAATTAAAGATTTATGGCTGGCAAACACGCATATATTGTAAATTAACTTTGTTAATTTTTATTTAATATACTTTTAATACGATTAATATCTATCTATTTTAATTCGCATGAGAATTCTTCACATCTCCGACAGACTTTTATTTACGATTGAAAGCGATTTGCGATATATATCGACGTCCTTTCCGACGATTTTCATATTCTTTGTTATACCTTTGATGTGATTAATCTCATGCTGTTTAAATTAATGCTGTATAATTAATTACACGCTGTATAATTAATTACACGCTGTATAATTAATTACACGCTGTATAATTAATTTAATCGTATGAGAACTTTGGGAAGAAATTTACTCTTAAAGACCAAGCAGCGGCAGGGCAAGACCTAAATTTGATGTGGGCGAAATTTAAAAAAATACTATATTTTTAATTTTCACATATTATAATCAGGAACACACAAAAAATGTTTTTCAAAGTGCAAGTTCTGCTTTTTGCTTATATATTTTTAATATTCTTTACGAGCTTAAAAACCTCGTACACAGCGGGAAGTTCTAGGGCTGGCCCACAGGGTTAGCCGATTGTCTCATTTTTCACGAATCAAAGCTGCATGAACTTTCGAGGCGCGAGGCCCCTCGGGCCGCGAGGCCGTAGGCGGTGGCCCACGTCGCCCACGCCTTGCGCCGCTTCTGAGACCAAGTCGTGACTAATAAGACACAAGCGTATAAAACTGCTATTGATAATTATGCTCCATAATTCAACAAAGTCACTCACGCTCAATAATAATATGAAGTCAGAAAAGTTCGCGGACTTTTTGAACGTACTAGTGTGACTTTATCGTGCTATATTTCTGGCAACACTGATCACTGGCGGGAAAGTGATATACCGTTTGACAACTGACTCTTTGTAATGACGGCAAATTGAAATTATAAATTAAAAGTTTTATATTTACATATTTTTTAACAATTTTTAAATGGAAGTTAATATGGTGAAAATTACATATGTTAGATTTTTTTTTCGACTAGGGTATGAATGCTTCTCGTGCTCGAAAAGAGATTTGTGGTTTACGAAAAAAATGCCTTATCTAAAACTACTGCAAAAAAATGGTTCAGTCGATTCAGGTCTGGTAATTCTGATGTGAACTATGTTCCTCACTGTGGTCGCCCTATTAAAGTAAATATATATTTATTTATTCATTTATGTAATTTACAGCCATTTATGTAAATTATTTAACAAATATTGAGGTGACCAATTGCTACAAGCATACTCAAGTGTAAGTGAGTGTAAGAAGGTGGTGGTAAGAAGGTAGTATAAGTGAAATAAAGTGCCCTAATGCAGTCAAGGTCCTTAAAGAGCTTACAGACATGTTTGACAAAGCCTAACTGCTTCTATGCTTTATTACTAATTAAGTTAATATGCTTCGCCAATTTCATCTTGGAATCCAAACGAACACCGAGATCCCTAATAGATTTAACAGATTCAATGACTATGTTGTTTATTTTATATTGATAATAAATAGGTTTAGTTATCCTTGTAAAACATACTTGGACGCACTTCTTAACATTCACAGTTATTCTATTTCTTTCATAGTACTTTGCTAGATTATCTAGATTATTTTGCACTAATTATTGTACTAAGCAGTCATTGATCGTTTTGATATTTAAATAAATCTCTTTATCATCGGCGAACATCAGAAACTTGGAATATTCAAAGCTGGTATATATATCGAAAAGGTAGGCATTATAGAGAAGAGGTCCTAAAATTGAGCCCTGTGGGACTCCTCAGGATACATGAACATAATCACTACATGAGCTGTCAATCCTAACCGCCTCTCTTCTATTAGTGACGTAGGATAAGAACCATCGATGCAGGTTTCCGCGAATTCCAAGGACATGAAGCTTTTGGAGCAAGATAATGTGATCCACATGGTCAAATGTTTTCTCGAAATCTGTGTAGATCACATCAACACGATGGCCCCATCCATGTTTTAATAAACATAGTTTGTAAACAGTGCTAAATTTATTACCGTAGAACGTCCCTTCATGAAAGAATGTTGCTGATCCGGTATTGACCTAGCTATTAAAGGATAGTCGTCTTAATTATTTTTTCAAAAACTTTGGTTGGAACATTAAGGATTGATATGGGAAGATAATTCTCTATTCTTCTTTTACATCCATTTATATTTATAGGAACAAATAAATCCCTTCCAAATAGAAGGGAATACTTGATAAGTATTGATTGATTTGTTAAATATTATTGAAAGATGCTTAGCAAGACTGAATGCGCAATTTTTAATAAAAAAAATGCTGGGATTTTGTCACTCCCAGGACCCTTGTTGGCATCTAGTTGGATCAGAAATGTATATACTATAGATTCAGATATACATAATTAAATCATGTACAGTATCTGGGTGGTTAACATCTGGCAAATTCATCCTAGTATGTGAGGGATCAGACTTCATGAACACGCTTTCAAAGCAACTATTAAATCCTGAATAAATTCCATGATGTCCATGATTGTTTCGTTCCCGAATTTCATATTTGGATAGTTTTTAGATTAGACCATAAATATTTTGGGTTCTTTTTCAATGAAGTTTGAATTTTGTCAATATGGTTTTTGTAGCATTTTTGCTGTAACATTTTTTGTCTAGCGCGTAAAATCGAGAATTCGTCGTAATCCCTTGGATTTTTATACTTTTTCCACCGGCGATGAGCAAGAAATTTATCACGTACAACATGTATTAAAGATTTAGAACACCAATCAGGAAATAATATATCTTTTTGCTTAGATTTAATTGGAATTATCTGATTAATAATTTCGTTAACTTTCGACTAAAATTTATTAATTAAATCATCTATAGATACGCCCATTAGTCCACACACAAAGTCATTAGTCACCCAATCTACATTTCTTAAATAATATGCTTATACCGTTTTCTAAAAGCGTCGCTCAGGATACCAGTAAAATCGCAAGTCTGCAATAATCCTTGAGCACACCGTACGTCGTACACTTGAACAACTTGAGTGATGTACACCGATCAATTACCTTAACATACGTTAGTAGCTTAGCTTCGCCAAATTGCTGCTCAAACTTGGATGAGTTTATAAAATTAGATTAAATTTTTAATCTCTTGTCTTTAATAAAGAAAAAAATCATGTATTATATTAAAGCAATAAATGATAAATCATGATTATTCCATTCTTTGTTAAGCATTGTTTTAAGATTAAACAGGTTTCATTTCATTGTATTAGTGCCTAAGCACTAATATTCATAGGAACGACATCCAATTTACTCGTACGTTCCTTACTGGTTTTTGTATCATTATCTTGACATTTTCTTCAGTTTTCAATACAGTCAGTTTTTAATATCCTATAAATTGTTCGTTGGCCAAATAAGCCTTAACTCAGTCCTATACATTCGTGATCTGTTCATTTTCAGGGAACATTATTCGTTTCAGAGAGGAGGAGCGAGGATTATTTTGACCGTGTAGTGTCTGCCGACTTTAAAATAGGACCATGACATCGGTGTCGTAAAAGGAGACTAACGTATAACAAAGGGCTATCTACCACAAGCCCTGAAGAAATATACCACCTCCAAATGAGTGAACTCGCCGACTCGCTTGCCCAGCGTGGCGTTTTAAGTCCATACCTCATTCTCAAGTCAATGTTCATGCGAATGCCCAGCAATAGATTAAAGAACAGGCTGGTCTTCCCTTGGTAAGAAGAACTTCGAATCCCAAACTGGACTAAACCTGTGTTATAGAGTTCAGACATCCATTGTACTTGATACAAAAGAAACCAAATTTGTAAAATATTACAAATATACATTTCTGTTTCTTCCTTTTCCTGCTACTCGAGTCTCACCTGCCAAGGAAATATAAGAAACTAAAACAGAGACAATGTTATGCATATCTTTATATAAGATTTTAAATTTTTGTTAAAGTGGTTGAACATAATAATTGTTTTTAAGAGTGCACGCTGCAACCCAACAGCCGCTGGGGGCGCTCGACTGGCCACGTTACCCCTCTCTCACAGAAGACTACCTTGAATTCCCCACTTTTATCATGTACGTGTTACGGTAGTGAGATGTGCCAGAGCCCATTTCCTTCCTATCCCTCCCCATTTTCCCAACCCATTCCCCAAATCCATTCCTATATCTCCAAAGGTAGGCAGCGCATCCGGGGGCGTGCCAACGTTTATCATTTTGGACTAATGTCGGCATGTATCGCGGATGTCTATGGGCGACAGTATCCACATGGACTATATGCTCGTCTGCCGCTATTTATTATTTATTTATTATAGCCAAAATTTCAATGGCGAGGATGGATTTAAGTTGGCACGTAGATGGGACCCAGTGATAGAACTTCGCAAGTCCAGAAAATTAAATGTGTTTTCAAACTCGCGTGTGTGTGGTGATATTGTTAGTATACTGTGGAAGGAACTTAATCAACAAAAATAAGTTCAGTGTGGGGCGGGGGGGGGGGGGGATCAAAAACGAACACAACGGAGGGTAGACAGATTGGTCTGTCAACAGCAACAACACCTTCACCCGCCTCCACGGTCTCACCGCGACTACTGTTCATATACCTAATTATTTCTCAAAATTCAATGGTTATAAACTAAATTCAATTTGCAACCAGCCTTTTCAGTATCCACTGCTGGATATGGACTTGGTCAAGTCAAGACAATGCACGAGTCATTGTCTCGTGCATGAGGGATGTAAGGACTTAAAACGCCACGCCGGCCTAGCGAGTTGCCGAGGTCAGGGTTTAAGAGGTGGTGTTATTGCTCAGGGCTTGTGGTAGCCGCTTATTCCTTAACGCCTTTTACGACACCCACGGGAAATCCAGTTCATCGTCTTACCACTTCAACTCGCGTAATTCAACTAGGTATTTATCAAATACCTTCATCTTACTTAGATTTATGATTAAATTTCAGAAAAAGAATAAATATTTTTAAAAATAATCAATCACTGATCAAATTAATCAAGTCCTATTTGGAGTCCTATACAAGTGATAGGAAACTGCGGTATGTAACCCACTCGGTATCACAGTAGACCATTAGTGCGTTGCATTTCTAACTGCGATTTGAAACGCCTCTCCAATGCCACTCTCACACCGTTAACACATCCGTTAAATTGAAGAGGAAAACGTTCATACATGTACACAGTTACTAGCAGGTATTCGTTGTGAGAGATATGTGAGTGGTATATATCCAGCTTCGGGTCAATAAAAAGAAGAGTTAGAGGAAAAAAGATAATATTGAGTAATGTGCCAGTATAATGTGTATGGGGCTCAGTCTGAGTTTTCAGTATATACTTCTTCTGTTGGCCTAGAAATATCTATTTAGCAATAGCTAAAAGTTTGACCGGGTATGCCACAAAGCGCTACTTTCCAAACAACTGAAAACTACCATTTCTTTCGAATTACCCGAAAGGTTGTTCGAATTGGTCGCCAGCTTCTTGACTGGGCGGAGCATCAGAGTCGTTACCGACGGTTGCTGCTCCAACTCCATGTCAATTAACACTGGTATCCCACAAGGTTCCGTGCCAAGCCCATCTCGTTTCCTTCTGCATATTAATGATCTGTTGCAAATTGGTAACGTACGTTGCAATGCGTATGACAGTACTGGGGATGCTATATATAGGGGCTGCGCCAACATCCCTCGGATCCAAGTGGAGGAGAACTTGTGCCTTGTGATTTCAGACGTCTGAAATCGAAGACATCTTAGATCAAATCTCGATTTGGGGTTCACTGAACCTAGATTCAGACTGCTGGGTTTTTTAACTGACTAAAAAAAAATCAGAGGGTAATATTTTTCATGCAAATGGAGTATCGTTAGATTCATATGGTAATGTCATCGGATAAGTAATCTAAAAATTTTGTCACAGGGTTACATATTAATTTTTAACAGTATTTCTTACAACAGACAGCAAAGACCATGAACTCATTAGGGAAGCTTAACGTCTAATAAAGAAGAATAAAACATCATAGTTAACGAAGAAAATCTCACGAAACATTCTCTCAGTGACGGCGCAAAATCAACAACTTAAACTCCAATATTAGTAAGAGCAAAACAAGAAACTACTACTCGAACTGTAATTGTTGAAGTTCCAACCAATAACCCAGACCTTTCTCTCCATTTGAATTGCAATAACATAAAACCATACCCAGTTATTTCAAGACCCGCCCCATAAAGTTTGAAGCGCGTCCATTCAAAAAGTTCCATCACTGTTCTGGCACATTTACATGATGTGCCAGTCAGCAAAACTGAACTGTTGAACACGATATATATATATATTATGTTGGCAACTTGGCCTGTTAGTTTTGAAATAGTACAATGGTAACTCGCACAGTTTTCGCTCTGGTGAGCCAAAAGTGCCTTTCGATGTTAAAACCTTACATTACAAGTGAATGAATATCCTCGAGAGGAATAAGTAGATATCTATATCTATACTTCTATATATATACTAATATAATAAAGAGGTAAAATTGTGTGTTTGTTTGTGGGGGTATGTTGGGGGTAATCTCTGGAACTACTGAACGGATTTCAACGGTTATATTTTATTTTAAAATTTTGAAAAAAAAAGTAACTTATAAACCGAAGCGAAGCGAGGGCGGGTCGCTAGTCTTTAATATAAAGGACAGCTTCTATCTATCTATTTGTATGTGACGGTACTAACTATTTTCAATTAATAGGTAGTATGAATCTATAGTATTAAGTATTTTAGTATAGTATAAATACGGAATACAGTAAATTGATTTGTTATGACAAGAAGCTTTTATGAGAGGACCGTCATTTTAATAAACTAAACAAGAATAAACTAAATAAGAAAATAAACTGTTTTAAAAAATACATCTATACATACTCTTATAATAATTGGGAGGGGGAGAGTGCATGCCACGTTACAACTCTCTCACCTTGAAATACACTGCATTTCCTACTTTATCGTATTTCCCCAATGTTACGTACGAGTTTGGGTAGTTAGTGAGATATGCCAGAGCCTAAACCCATCCTATCCCTCCCTATTTTTCGAACCCTTTATCCCAATCTGCCTAAATCTGCAAAGGTAAGCATCGCATCCGGGGTCGTGCCAACGTTTGTCATTCTGGACTAATGTTGGCATGTATCGCGGACGACAGTATCCACTTACCATCATTTGGACTGTATGATCGTCTTCCGCCTTTTTCTATAAAAATGAAATACTAACAGAGCCGTGTCTGTCCATGAATTACACAGAGCTTCAAAACAATCATTTTTAGATTTCTTGTCTGTCTGAACGCGCGTTACACAACAACTATGGAACGGATTTTAATGAAACTTCTCATAGTTTTAGTTTATGAGCTGGATTAACATTTAGGGTACTTTTCATCCAGATCCATTATTGAGTTCCCACGGGAATAAGTCACAGTGAAACCAACGAAGTCGCTGGCGCCGCTAGTAGCTATATAAAAAAAATAATTTACACCAATGAGAATAGGAAATAATTTGCAAACAGCTTTTTAAATTTTCCGTGAATTACAAAGAAAACGCTCTACACATGCAAAAACAGGCTGTTGATTCTTCTTTATTTATGGCGTGCCGTAGGTACATATAACTGGCCACTGTACCTACAGGTCAAACTATATCTATCGGTACGTTAGAAGAAGCGCTAGAATCGAGTGGTTTTTTGTACGTTAGCATATTAGTTACAGTACAAGTGTATAGTTCAATTTCTATCTACAGATACACCATTTAATACATATGTATTACGTTTAT
Organism: Sesia bembeciformis; assembly: GCA_943735995.1. Classification (NCBI taxonomy): domain Eukaryota; kingdom Metazoa; phylum Arthropoda; class Insecta; order Lepidoptera; family Sesiidae; genus Sesia; species Sesia bembeciformis. The sequence continues at coordinate 970,994 of OX031038.1, forward strand.
AGCTTCAACCATTCTAGGAGAGTAGTGTTAATCTGACAGTTGTAGTCAGCTTATATGGCGGCCATTCTGTTATTAGTCTTCTTTGTGGAGTTCTCTAAATCGTACAATAACAATTATTAATGCAAACACTATATTTGCGTTATTAATTGTTATTACATTAATATTAGCAACAAAATCACAATATTCCGATCCAACAGTACCACATGGTATTGAGTATATGAAACAACATAAAGCAGATCTCACTGTAAGCTGTCACATTATCATCTCGATATCTACGCGATTTATATTCATAACGCGTTCGTTTGTCGCTTGATACAACCCGCGGTTGGTACAAGTGAAAAGCTGTTAGCGTGGCGCAGACTATGTATGTATATTTGTATGTAGAAGAATGCAATAAAATTGAAGTTAAAATGACTGCAATTCATTATAAATTTATTTGTGCTCAGAACTTATGAAACGGAAGTGATTTCTTAACACATTCTTGACACAGTGCTTGGTACAGTTTTGCAAGTTCATAATTACATTACTTTTAAATATGAAGTTACAAAATTTTTATAATATTCACTGTGGAGTATAGATAAAAACTTGATCAATTAGACGAGATTTGGAAAAAAATCAATGAAGTAAGTTATGATAATTATTATGGTATGAGAATTATTGATTTACAAGATACCTTTCACCAAATAGAAATTGTTGAAAATCATAATAAAGAAAATTACAATTATTATTAGTTCATAAGAAGACGACAAGTTTATAGCCACTATATAGTGAGATTTTATCTCACTGAGGTGTATTTTATTCGCAATTGAATACGTTTTTGCGTATTACGACGATTTTAATTGTTTACACTTGCGAAAGGTTTCGCACAAGTTCATGTTCAACGAATCCTCGTGAATTGGAGAACCTTTTACTCTACAGTGAGAAATAACATAGGTGCAAAAGACCAAGTTCGCACGCAACGTACTTTGCACCTGCCTACACATAATTGCAACGGGGATAGTCAATTAAAGAATGGATCGCTCTTGTCTTGCACCACACTTCAAGTAGAAACCGAACAGATATCTCAAGCAACAAATATCTATCTATGTTAATATGTTTAACATTGTATATCAAAGGGAATCACATTACCTACTTACCACCTGTCAAGGTGGATCAAATGTATTTAATACTGTGTAGGCGATGATTCTCGTGCATTTACTTATATCTTATCAGCGAGCCGTTTCGGCTTCTCGTGATTGGTTTAACATATTAAAAATATTTTTGGAACTGTTTCCGTGGTTTGTTCAATGTCATTATCATCAATATTTCTACCCTATCATTCATCTTAAATCTTTTAGTTTATAAATATTCAGTACATTTTGTTTTTATGTATTTTTCTTAGAATACTAATGTACTTCATTCCAAATATATTAAATGTACTGTATTTCCAAATATATTATTTTCCCCCAATCTAGATACGTGTTTCGGTAGTGAGTGAGATAAACCAAAACCCATCCCATCCTATCCTGTACCTCCTCCATTTTTCCAACCCCAACACTTTCTCCAAAATTAAAAAAAATTGGCAGGGCATTCGGGGCTGTGCCAACGTTTATCATTCTGAACTGATTTTAGCATGTATCGGGGATATTACAAGATGACAGTATCCTCTTACCGCCAGATCGTCTGTCTTTTTATAAAAAAATCACTTATTTGTAGTATGTTTTACGTTTAGATGTAGGTACTTTCAAATTTAGACCATAAAACAATTATCTATCAACAAACTGTATTTTATGTGTCTTTATAAGGGATAACGTATTTTTGTAGGAGGAGAGTGCACGGTCGCATTTCCGCAGCCGCTGGGCGCATTTGACTGGCCTCGTTACCCCTCTCCCACAGAAGACAACCTTCAAATGTACTGCATTTCCCACTTTATCGTATTTCCCTAATGTACGTACGTGTTTCGATAGTGAATGAGATATACCAGAGCCCATTCCCATCCCATCCTATCCTATCCCTCCCCATTTTCTCAACCCTTTAAACCCTCTCTCAAAATTCAGCAAGGAGGTCGATAGACGCATTGAACTCGGCTGGGCGGCATTTGGGAAAATGCGTCGGCTCTTGTCGTCCCCTATACCACGACGCTTGAAGACAAAACTCTTCATAATCTGTCGCCTTATGATTATGGGAATTCAAACGTACAGAATTCGCACCGAGCTGTATCTTAATAATAATGTTTGTCCCAATTCCATTTCATACATTATCTTACAAACTTAGTTTATAAGTGGTTGCAAAGTGCCATCAATATGACTTAGGCGGGTTATAATTGATAGGATGTGTATTAGTTTAGGCTTGGCTTCGGGATATTTGCGGAACATATTACAGATACACGACGTGTTATACATTCCGGAGTGGGGTGAACTCAACCGTGGGATACATAGCGTTGTGGTCTATACATAAATTATGGCTTTATTATAATGAAACATTATGAATTTATGAATATAAATAAGTAGGTAATAATAGTTGAGATAGATGAATCTATCACGTTTACTGAATGCCGTAGAAGACGACTAAGAGATAACAAAGCTGCTACCACAAGATCTGAGGAATTACACCACCTCTTAAAGAGTGGACTCGCCAGCGTGACATATTAAAGCCATACATCCCTCATGCACGAAAACTATGTGTATGAGAGGCCTGCAGTGAATACGCTAAGGAATACAAAAAAGTTCACGTTTTTGTAATTATAGAAAATTAGTCGTTTTTAAGTTAACTTTTGTTATCGTGGTCAAACATAACTGTTATGCAAACTCATTTACTCACAATTTATATTTAATTTGTAGCCGATATTTTGATTCAGTTACGGTGGTCACGTGGTCCGGGCGACTCTCACAGTAATCAAAATAAATCTTAAATAAGCCGTTTACATAACACTTACTGTTTTACAAGTAATTGTTCGTTAATTAAGTTCATTGATTCAGTTCATAAGTTGGTTATTTCTTTCCAAGATTTCACACTATATTGCATTTGAGGAAGTCTAAATTTTGTTCTTTGTAACCTTTTTTTACGTCTCCAAGTCTCTTCTTCGGATATCAGCTAATTTATTTATTTCATTAAAATGACTACGGGATCGTTTTCAGGTTTGCTGAAATAAATATTATAAACAAAGTAAATAAACCTAGTTCTTAATGTGTCAACCTCATCCAAATTTTGAAGGACTAGTTAATATTCATTCTATCTATAGCCGCTCTAAGTGCTATTCAATAGCCGGCCGGCTATTGAATAGTACCATCCCATCTCTTCCCGTGGGTGAATAGTACCATCCCATCTCTTCCCGTGGGTGAATAGTACCATCCCATCTCTTCCCGTGGGTGAATAGTACCATCCCATCTCTTCCCGTGGGTGAATAGTACCATCCCATCTCTTCCCGTGGGTGAATAGTACCATCCCATCTCTTCCCGTGGGTGAATAGTACCATCCCATCTCTTCCCGTGGGTGAATAGTACCACCCCATCTCTTCCCGTGGGTGAATAGTACCATCCCATCTCTTCCCGTGGGTGAATAGTACCATCCCATCTCTTCCCGTGGGTGAATATTACCACCCCATCTCTTCCCGTGGGTGAATAGTACCATCCCATCTCTTCCCGTGGGTGAATAGTACCATCCCATCTCTTCCCGTGGGTGAATAGTACCATCCCATCTCTTCCCGTGGGTGAATAGTACCACCCCATCTTTTCCCGTGGGTGTCGAAAAGGCAACTAACTAAGGGATAATAAAGCCGATACCACAAGCGCTGAGGAACTACACCACCTCTAAAACAGTGGACTCGCCAACCCGCTTGACCGGCGTTTGGATACATGAACAGCATAGATTAAAAAAAATAGTTGTTTGGTAGCTTAAAATTATTAGGGACATAACGAGTATGACTTTTACTAAAGCGCGCTCTACGAGCTGGAAGAATTTCGCCTGCTCGTGGCGCGCACTGTAGTAACACCGAGCTACTTCATAAATGTTAAGTTTGTGAAATAAATAAAAAAAACTAAGTAAGTAAACAATAGTTTGACATCCATATGCCTTGTAATGACTTAACTTAGGTATAGATTAATTATTAAATATAGATAAATAGTATAGATAAGTATAGCAAAAGTATAGATAAATACAGTTTATATTTTAAATTATTCTTGAATATTTTAGTTTAAAATAAGTTGTTTTTAAATAGTTATCTTATATCTTAAGTTGATATTATTAATATTGTTTTAATGTAGACTGAGGAAATAAGATATAAAAATATATTAAACAAACAATTTTCGCTAATAAAAGTTGTTTCAGCATGCAAAATATTAAGTAATAAAGAACGCAAACTCAGTTTGTTAAAAATTGTACAAAATAAATTTCGCTTTAAAACTTGTGTCGCACAGTGTTAGATTTTTATGATACAAATGATTTTTTGTTTATATAGCAGTTGGATGCAGTTTTGCAAAAATAGAACAAGATTTTATTCAATGGGGAAAAATTCCATTCGGTCTCCTGTTTGAATGAATGAAACATCGATCGGGAACAATTTACTGCTGTAACGAAGCACGAACTCCTAGTTAGTTTATTCGCCGTCTGTTAGTTTTAGTTAACTGCCGCAAAACTGCATACGTTTTAAAACGTTTCCAGTTGTTAAAAAGGGAACACAGTCTATCCATCTCATTCCACTGAGTTATCCCACTTCTATAGAGGACTGCCGTGAAACCATCGAACAACCAAAATATAGAAATATTTTGAGGGGGAGAGTGCACGCTACAATCCAACAGCCGCTGAGCGCTCTCGACCGGCCACGTCACCGCTCTTTCACAGAAGACTACCTTGAAATGTACTGCATTTCCCACTTTATCATATTTCCCTACAGTTATTACAGTTATTAAAAATATTACAGTTATTGTGATAGTAAAACTATTAATAACACGTTCTTCTATTAATAATAGTTTTCTGCTCCCAAATGACATATGTACTGAATTGATAGGAGGTACATTTCACCGTCTTGCAAATGCCTCACTTTTATAGCCGGTAATGCTGTATTTTTTTTCATGGATGAAGGCGGCAGACGAGCATACAGTCCACCTGATGGTAAGTGGATACTGTCGCCCATAGAAATCCGCGATACATGCCAACATTAGTACAAAATGACAAACGTTGGCACACCCCCGTATGCGCTGCCTACCTTTAGATATAGGAATGGATTTGGAGAAAGGGTTGGGAAAATGGAGAGGGATAGAATAGGATGGGATGGGAATGAGCTCTGGCACATCTCACTCACTACCGAAACACGTACAAATATTAGGATAAAGTGGGAAATGGAGTACATTTCTAGGTAGTATTCTGTGAGAGAGGGTAACGTGGCCAGTCGAGCGTGCCCAGCGGCTGTTGGACTGCAGCGTGCACTCTCCCCCTCTGATTATTCCGAAATGTCTCCAAAAACGGATGGTGTTACGATTAAAAAAGATAAAAGATAACGACAACCTTAAACGCGGAAAGAGCCGGAACAACAATATCGGTCATATCATAACGTTCTCAAGTGGAGGACATCACAGCCCGGGTAATAGTTTCCGGTCCGGCGGGCGAACTTATTACATCCGTTTCCGGTCGAATGGCGACCAGCGCACGATAATCCATTACATGGAGTTAATTGAAAGTGTTTAGCAATCAGTTTTTATGGGGATTTAATAAATCGTATTAACGAAAATATTACACTCAATTTATCCAGTGAATTAAAACACAGTAGTAATTAGGGATCGGGGTGACAGTTTTGTACTTGGTACTAAAACATTCACGGTACGTTACTTGGCTAGTTTCATATTCACAGAACGGAACCCAAGTCGTAACTATTTATGGTTACGATTTAATTCCTTTTCAATCCAAATCTGGAGTGCCGCAATGCTCAAACCTGGGACCGTTGTTGTTCATGATATTCATATTTAAGACGTAATTTGACTTCATTTAAAAGTTATCTTCTCAGTGCCTCGCAATATTGTCTTGCAAAAGGATATTCATAAGTCAGATCAGTGATGTATTGACAGTAATATGCAGTTAAATGTAAATTCATTTCGTTCACCAGAAATAAAAACCTAACCTAGCTACTTATCTATATCTATATATACATATATAAAAATGGATGTTGGTATATCTGAGATTAATAGAGTTCTACACCGTTTGACCGATCACCATGTATTTTTTCACGGAGAAGATTTTTATGCTATCCACTTTGTTGTAACTCGCCACTAGATAGCGCTGCAATATCAACTTCAATACCGTTCAACCGATCGCAAAAATCATATCGACGGCAAAACAGAATAATTTGTGATTTTATATACAGAGGTAAATAAATATACACAGGCGGGACAACGTCTGCCGGGTGCAGCTAGTACATATATTATATAATTCGACTTTCCCTAGTAAAAATTAGAAGAGGGAAATAAACACATTATTTTATGCTCTGAGTCATTATAGTAGCGTTTTGTAACTGTTTTATAAAATACTAGCGACCCGCCCTCGCTTCGCTTCGGTTTATAAGTTTACAAAATAAAATATAGCCTATATTAGACACGGATAATGTAGCTTCCTATTTGTAAATGAATTTTTGAAATCGGTTCAGTAGTTCCCAAGATTATCCCCGACATACAAACACACAATTTTACCTCTTTATTATATTAGTATAGATAAACTACAAAATACATATTTCAGCTTTTTGGACAACGTCCGTCGGGTACAGCTACTATATATAGTAGTACAGCTAGTGCCTACTATATATGAAAACTATGCAACTCTTAAATTTAAAAATTTCTGCATCGCTGTCTGAGCAGGACACGTAATTGCACTATATGTTCTACAGGCGGCTCGTTATAAGAAACTTATCCTTCCAAACAGGTACCAAGAATAACTTTCGTCTACGACTAAGTCAATTACTTGCATATTATGGACACATGACTCAGTAATAAACTGACAAACTTACTATGAACAGTATTAAAAATGTGTAGTTCACTGAATTTTGGTTGATCCTAAAGACTATGAATTTTGAAAAACTGTTGAAAATTGTTGGTTTGATACCTATTTGCAAATGACTTTCCAACATAAAATGTCGTCGAGTCCTAATTCTGTTAAAATAGACACAGACTCTAAGATGTAATTTCTAAGATAAACCAATTAAAAATGATAGCATTTCTTTTAAGATTTCAAGTCCGAATATCTAGGAAATTAGCACTGTTAGAAAATGGTGACGTTTTTTCAGAAAATGTCATATAAAAATCGCTATTTTATGAAATTCATATAAAAACCTTCGTTTTGTAACAATGTAAAAAGGATAAGTGAAACACCTAATTAAGTTCGCAAAGCATAAATTGGTCGGTTAGGATAAAAAATGACAGCCATTCCGCGGGTTTCCAGCCGTTGGACGGGTTGCAACAAAAAATGGCTGCCGTTAGCGGGAACGCACTGATTTTGGCGCGCAAAATTAACGTGTGGACGTATCTCATCTTTATGGCTATTTGTGTTTGTGTTAAGTTGTTAAACTTAAGACTGACAGAGAGTTGACAGTGTTTTCTCGTGCTGGATGAATGGATTAACACAGTAATTACCAAACTTTTTCGATTCTCGGCGCCATTTTCTAGATTTTCCATGGCGACCTATATGAAATTCTAACTTTGCAGAATAGCAAATATTTATTTGTTAAAATTAGATAAAAAGAAATACAACGTAAGTGTAACAAATTACTGTTTCTAGGCCACGTTGTTTTAACACGTCGAACCATACTTTAAATCCCAAAAAAAAATGTAGAATACAATTGAACTGCAACATAATGTCGTGGTGAAGAAGGGGTAAGATTCAACTTGATTAGGGCTCATAATTTTATTCACTTTGTGTAGGACTGATGTGACACGCCTTTCTCCCTCGGAGCCAACGTCTGCTCAAAGTTTTAATACTAGGAAAACCTGGATTTTGACTTATTCCACTGAACTTTGCAATCATTTTACAGAACGGCAGTTACACTTTACTTTTTACTGGTTATTATTTCCTTTGGTTTGGCGTAAGTACAAAAATTATAGGGGGCTGTTTATAGGCAAATTAAAGTATAGAACTCTAAAGCGTACTCCGGAACTGAAAAATAATAATTCTGGTACTAAAGAATTATTTTACAGCGCAGATATCTTAAAAGGCTACATAAATCTCTTGAATACGTACCAAAAATATTATAAAAGAAGCACCGATCAAAACATGATATTCCAATATTCTTTACCCGCAGGTTCAGGGAATGCACGCCCATAATTCCTGACGGACCGACAAACATCACTCCCTTCGATATTAATAATATCGATCTGCTTAACTTGATTCTGAAAAGGTTCCTGTCTATATTGGTTAATTCAAAATTGACTATGTAAAATTGAATGGAAGGTTTTTTATAGTTCATTGGATCTGTCTACATTCCAGGGAGATTATTGTTGGAAATCGAGTATTAACAGTTAATAATGACTCTATTAATAACAGTTAATAGAGTCATGAGCAACCAACAAACATGACGTTGGTTCCCGAGGCCTCTGTCACCAGTCTTACTTCATAATGAAATTATGGAAGCCAAATTTTCGTCATTTATTTATGTATTAAAAACACAAGTTCTATTTAAAAGTATCATCGATGCTGCTCATAGGTTTCCATGTCATACCATACCATCTGCCTAGCTGGATATAGAACTCTCTCAGAGCTCGGCTCACCCGGCTCAATTTTTTTCAAGTCATCGGTTCACGCGACCGGAATGCGTCTCACGCCGACCTCCGTTGGAGGACTCGTCTATCCCATCAGTTATCAGTCCCATGGCAAAGTGTCTTCATTGTGTTTACAAATAAATTTAAAAGTAGGAGATAGATTAATTATGACATACGTTGTCGAAACTGGCTTCTGACGGTGGGCTTGATTCATAAGTTCACAGTCGCACAGGAAGCTATGTTAGATTCGTCAAAGTACTAAAGCCACCAACGTCACATATAGAAACCGCAGGACTGATAACCGATGGGGAAAACAGTTTTCGAATGGAAACCAGGTACAGAGAAACGTAGCGTGGGACACCTTCAGCTAGCTGGACTGATGATTTGAAGAAAGTCGCCGGTAGTGACTGGATAAGAAGAGCCGGAGACCGTATGTGGTGGCGAGACTTAGGAGCCTTTATCAAGCAGTGGAGGTACATAATATTATGGTACGGTACGGTATTGCGTTGTAAAAAGCATGAGACATAGACAATCTTAGCTTTCTATAATTTTGGCGGGGGAGAGTGCACGCTGCAATCCAACAACCGCTGGGCGCACTCGTACCTTTAAATGTACTGCATTTCCCACTATCATATTCCCCAATGTATGTGTACCTGTTTCGGTAGTGAGTGAGATATGCCTGAGCCCATTCCCATCCTATCCCTTCCCACGTTCCTAACCCTTTCTCCAAATCCATTCTTTCATCAACAAAGGTAGGCAGTGCATCCGGGGGCGTGCCAAAGTTTGTAGTTTTTAACTAATATTGGCTTGTATCGCGGATGTCTATGGGCGTCAGTATCCACTTACCACCAGATGGACTGTATGCTCGTTTGCCACCTTCTTTCTATAAAATAAAAAATAAATAAAAAGAAAAACAATATCGACCAATTACACCTAAACGATTTCAATAATACATTACATCATCAACAGTATTATTACAAACAAAATCGATACTCCCCAAATCGAATGCGTGCCGATAATCGATGCATCGAATCAAACTCCGTGATGCCCCTACGTACAGTCCACCCAATATTCATAATAACCATCTTTGAAACAAAATACGATACGACTATAATGACTTTTGATTAAGCACGAGATTTGCGTGAACAGACTATCAACCACAAATCGAAGATTGCCTTTTGTCAAACGTGCTCATGCCATATTTAAATTTAATAAGCCTTAATAAAGGTCTTTATTGCGTGGAATAACTTGTATATAACATGTAGGAATTTCTATCCCTGTCTGCACGGGAATATCATCTTTGTTGTTTTATTGCTTCATGTCAATGAGTTGATTGGTGCCAATTATTTCGTCTCCCTTATATTACGGGCTATTATTTTTATTTTTAAACCAATATGTATGTCGTTCGCTGATTGTAATGAATTAAATACAAACATTATTGAAATATGAAAATCTTAGTTGAACCATCGAAGTAAGTTTACTTAAATTTATGTCTAGCTAACCATTAAGAGTAATCCATAAAGAGTGATCCCACTCTCACGGGCGGTTTAGAACCCCTCAGCATTCGGAGAGACGTTGCGTCTCTCTGTGTGTTCTACCGCCTGTACAATATGGAATGCTCTGAAGAACTGTTTAATATAATTCCCACCTCGGGTTTCTACAACCGCACCTCCCGTCACAGAAGTGCGGTCCATCCGCATTTCCTCAATACGGAGGTGTCGCGTACTGTTCGGTCCAAAAAATATTTTATACCGCGAACCTGTGGAACGAACTGCCTCAAGAGGTCTTTCCATTAAGCTACGATATAGAGTTCTTCGAGAAAGCTGTGAATAGGATTTTGCAAGGTCGGCGGCGCGCCCGCATACCCTCAAAAAAAACCATAGACACGTTTAGCATCCATTTAAATATTTCTAATACGGATCCGGTTATGAACATCCGTAGTTTCGCAACAGGATTCCAAACTCCGTAACACCACCAAAAAAGCTCACTTTAAAACGATGCTGCTCATAGGTTTCCATGTCATACCATACCATCTGCCTTTAAAAGCTCGCTAGCTCACCTTTAAAAGTACGTGTTGTCATTTCAAAATTCACATCTTTACCTAAGTATTTATCCATTTTACCTAAATTACTTATATTGAGAAACAGAAAGAGTTGCCAGAGCTAATTTTTCATTCCATCCCCCACCCCATCCGTTTCCCTGCTTTCATTACCCTTCCCCATACTTCCCAATGCCTTTTCCAAATACTGTTTTCAAAATACTAATTTATATTTTTTTAAACATGATATCACCTAATAAATGACCACTAAGGGGTTTCGGGCCGTAATCAACCCACCCGAGCCCAATGCGGATTCGTGAATGCGTATCCAAATCTCGATGTTTTCCTTCACTGCCGTACTCGTGATAATTAAAAACCCAAATAATAAGCACCCACATATCTAATATCTAGGCGAGTCCACTTTGTTTATATGTTGATAGGTATACCTGTTACCAAGGCGAGAATCGATCGCGCACTGCGAATATCATCGGCACACGATACAGAAGCCATATAGACACACTAATTGACTAACTGTATGTTTGACTGTTACAGCATAGCTATACTGAAGATATGAAACTCATGGTTTTGCGGTTGCTGCGTTTCAATTTAGTATTAAAAATTTCACAGATTATTTCTGATTCTTTGTTATTTTTTTTTTACTGAAATATAGCGAAAATAGAGTTTAGACACACACACACACCCTCACGCCAAATACACCAAAACGAATATATCTTAGGTTTTTTTTTATATATAGAAAAAAGGCTGCAGACGAGCATACAGTCCACCCGATGATAAGTGGATATTGTTATCCATAGACATCCGCGATACATGCCAACATTAGTCCAGAATGACAAAATTTGGCACGTCCCCGGATGCGCTGCCTACCCTTGCAGATTAAGGAATGGATTGGGAAAATGGGGAGGGAGTGGATGGGATGGGAATGGGCTCTGGCATATCTTACTCACTACTGAAATACGTACGTGTACATTGGGGAAATACGACAAAGTGGGAAGTGCAGTACATTTCAAGGTAGTCTTCTGTGAGGGAGGGGTAACGTGGCCAGTCGAGTACGCCCAGCGGCTGTGGGAATGCAGCATGCACTCCTCCCTTACCTTATGTACTTATTTTTGTTTCTATAATATATTTTCTACATTACGTTATTACTGTGAAATCTGTAATTTAAATCAAATTTATACTTCAGATAAAGCCGTAGATTTATGTTTATGTTAATAAATAATTAATTGAATAAGCCACAAGAAAATGTATGGTTTGAGAAACTAGAAGTAAAATGGTACAAAGGAACTGATGAAATAAAACAGAAATTATCACGAGTTAAAAGCTAAATAGTTACTCGTCGCTATTTCTCTTGACATATTTAAAAATATCTTTTGTCCCAAAATATGTTTTGTCATTCACCTTCACCTTATTTTTTTTATAGACTAGTGGGCGGACAAGCAGGCGGTCCCATGTGATGGTAAGTGTTACCGCCGCCCATGGACACCTGCAACACCAGGGGGTATGCGGGCGCGCCGCCGAATTTGCAAAATCCTATTCACAGATCTCTTAAAGAACCCCATTCCATTCCAAACATCTCCCACTATACACCAAAATACAGAGTATACAATATACATATACACTATACAGAGTTGAAAATAAAATTTAGAAAGTTCAAAATAATTTCGACAGTAGTAAATAATGCTTTAAAAATGAGCGCTGAGCGCTCAAGCGTGCGACTGCTAATGAACTTTAAGAATCGTAACTATTTTTGACTCGAGCTTTTAACTGCAAGGGTTTAATACCATTAAACCTTAAACACTCATTCTGGAGGCTGAAAAGTTTAAAATCCATTTGTATGCATTTATATTTCACGTTTTTATGCGAAAGTTATCTCAAAGTTAAAATAAATTATTGTTAAATTTGATTAAACAATTCCTAACACAATAAAACCACTCGATATCTTCACATCAAACGGCACTATTGTGTACAAACACAATATTTTTCCGCGCTTTATTTACCAGAAGAATAAATAATGTAAACCATGAGTATGTTTTCGTTGTATTAGCATAAAGTTTGCTGGCGCGTAAAAGAGAACAGGCTTGTTCTCTGTTTGTTTTGTAGATATCGCTTAAACGAGACGCTACAATAATATTGTGATAGAAAAAGTTGTTGAATAACAAGAAAGTTTAAAAATAAAACGATTGATATATATCAATATATATATATATATATATAGGGAGTGCACGCTGCAATCCAACAGCCGCTGGGCGCACTCGACTGGCGTCGTTCCCCTCTCTCACAGAATACTACCTTGAAATGTACTGCATTTCCCACTTTATCATATTCCCCAATGTATGTACGTGTTTCGGTAGTGAGTGAGATATGCCAGAGTCCATTCCCATCCCTCTCCATTTTCGCAACCCTTTCTCCAAATCCATTCCTATGTCTCCAAAGGTAGGCAGCGCATCCGGGAGCGTGCCAACGTTTGTCTATGTCTATGGATGTCTATGGACGACATTATCCACTTTTTTCTTCTTCTTTTTTTTATGGACAAAGCCGGCAGACGTGCATACAGTCCACTTAATGGTAAGTGAATACTGTAGCCCATAGACATCCGCGATACATGCCAACATTAGTAAGTACAAAATGACAAACGTTGGCACTATCCCGGATGCGCTGCCCACCTTTAGAGATATAGGAATGGATTTGGAGAAAGGCTTAACACACCGAACTAAATATTATTTAATAATCTTATTTAACTAAATAAACATTACTGAAGCGCTCGCCACGATTAGGAAGAATTTCGGTCATATACATGAAGTCAGTCAAAAATGGACGGTAGAGAGATTTGTATAAAATCATCGATCAACGTCCATTTTACTTTACGATCAGTCTTCTCTTATTTCTTCAATATTACAACTATCGAAAAATGTTTCTGACCTTTCATTTTTAATTAATTACCTGTTCCCTTCTATAAATGTTACTGTTTAAATTTAATGTTTCTGGCATCAGCAACTCGGCCTTCATGAATCAGTTAGCCACGACATGTCTCTTTATATAGGTATTTATATGTGTAGATTATATGATTATGATGTGTAGATTATTAGATACACATAACATATAATACGACATATTATATGTTATATGTGTATGTGTGGTACATAATTTTAATAACAATAAATGATAGGTACTTTTAATAAAAATATTTGAGAAAAATAATAATGTATAATATTGATAAAATTAACGATTTCTAACACATGGCGCTACTTATACTCGTACTCGGGAATATTTTGGTGTCAGTAACCTGTGTTAAAGTCCTTATTATTATCTATAAAACGTACTAAATACATGTTGATAGGAAGTAAAAATAAACAAGTTTTTTATAATGTCAAAAATGTCTAATTAAATTCCACAAGCGGGGTCTATCTTACCGTGATTGCAGTTTCCTGGTCTGGCTTTTCAGCTATAGTGTGGTTTAACGACATTTTTTTTTTTTAAAAAGCATAATTAATTAGTAAAAAACAAATCAAAAATTGCTTGCTGTTCCAATCTATGATGAACTTATTGGATATACAGAGTATTTTTGATGTGTTTTTGTAAAATTTTAGTTTTAATTTTGTCGCAAATATTCATCAAATAGATGCATTGTACTATTTTTGTATCTCATGTCACTTGTCAAAGAAAAAATCTGATCTTAATCACATATCATAATAAAATATCAAAATTTAAAAAGCAACATTTTTCGAAATAGTATTAATTCGTAATTGACTTATAAGCAATGATAGCCTAAGAACCTAAAAATATCTATTCTCAACTATCATCTCATTCGTGAGATCGTGAGGAAACCCGCATTTTCCACCAATGCGCACTGGGCCCCTGTGGTGGATTATGGCCCAAAACCCGCTTATAATTTACTAGACTATGCACACTAGAGTACCGCTGCAAGAGTGGGAAGATATAGGTTGACACAAAACATTATGTATATAACAAGACATATAAAAAATCCCTACACAACAGACAGGTCTATAGAAGTTGCCAATTAAAAAAAATCCTAAATAAATTCAAATATATTAAATAAATTCACTTGCTTACCAAAAGTCAATAAGTAAAAATTGAAAGTTATTCGCCAGCACAAGAATTTCAAGTCACTTCACACTATAATTCAACTCCATACACCTGATATTACGTCAAAAAGTGCAATCCAAACTTATCACATCACAACACAACACTTAGTAAAAACTTTCTTAGCTTACAATTACAAAAGTTGTGTTATTTAAAGTTTTAAGTCTTATGATACTCGCTTGAACATATGAAGGAAAATTTAGTCCGTAACAACCCTTTATAGTAATCGTCGGGCAAGTTTAAAAGTTAGAATGTACGCTATGCAAATTCTGTTTTCGTATATCGCGGCGAGAGCAACAAACCGCCCCCAAGGAACGTGTGTGTCCACCGCCACCGCGCGACGTCCACTGAGGAAATGAATCTACCAACCCTTAGTTTTCCGCGTCGGGGTGAAATAGCGGGACCCACTTATCGGAAAATCTGCTAGTGCGAGCGAGATGGCTGCAGGAAGTTCTCTTTTCGTCTCGCACGTGGTGCTATGCGGTCAATGGTATGTTGCAATGCCGACTACGGTCATTGCCATACACTGATCGCTCCTGTTTTAGCTTCACTAATAATAGCTTTACTAAAATTAGAATAAATTTTATGCAGAATGCAAGAACCCAAATGCTAATATTAAAAAACCCACAATTTATTAGGTATCGACAGCTGTGAACATTGAGACATCTTCCTATAACTAGCCCCGCCAGCGACTTCGTTCGCAAGAAATTTAACGATTCCCGTGGGATTTAAGGGATCGGGATAAAATGGGCCTTAAATGTTAAAACCGGTCATAAGCTACTCGTAGATACTTAGAAAAGTTTAATTAAATTGTACCCCGTAGTTTCTGCGTTATGCGTGTTCGGAGAGACAGACAAACAAAAATTCCAAAAAATGTTGTTTAGGACTTGTATCGTTCGTAATTTATACTACAATCACTTTGTATATTTCATATACCTATTCATTCGAATTCACTTGCGTGAACTTGTGATTGCCGTGGGATTATCGATTATAGAATCGATCTGAATAAAAATCATCCAAAATGTTAACCTGGCACATAAACTGAAACTATCCCGGTTTCATTCAAATCGGACTAGTAGTTTTTCGTGATGCGCGTTCGGACAGACGGATAAAATTCTAGAAACGATTGTTTTGGTAGGTATCTTTTTCGTTCGTAGAGTACATTGAAATTTTTTTTTTTTTTTTTCAAAAATATTAATGTACGGACACGATTTACAAATTTACTATAATACAGGTTTTTTTTTTCAGAGAAAAAAACTTCAGTACAACACACAGTCCACCTGATGGTAAGTGGATACTGTCGTCCATAGACATCCGCGATACATGCAGAATGACAAACGTTGGCACGCCCCTGGATGCGCTGCCTACCTTTGCAGATTAAGGAATGGATTGGAAAAATGGGGAGGGAGACGATGGGATGGGAATGGGCACTGCCATGTCTATTCTCAAGGTTGTCTGGAAGAAATTGCTAATTATAAAGCCTTATGATCGCCTGGTTGTATTTTCTTCTGAAAACATTATCGATATCAGCCTACTCGCATATAAGGTCCCACTGGAGGGAGGCCCCTAATAAATCCACCACGCGAGCCACATGCGGCTGCTCCAGCTACATTGCGGATATAGGCAACTGTACTTACAAAAAATAATACACAACCTAGTCTGGGACCTAAACTGTTTGCGATGCAGGCGTCTAGCGACCTAGTCAACTTTAAACTGCTCTTCTTGAGAACTAAACCTTATGCTCCAGACCCCGCCAAAGAACTGAAGGTGACTTCGGTGACGACATAGCTCATAAAATTAGCATGTTGAGGTAGCAGTGGGCCGGTCTTATTTACCGCAGGACCTACAAGCGATGGGGGTAGAGTCATTGAATGGTGACCACGTGTTGAGAAGCGTAATGTAGGACGCCCTCCGGCGGTGGATCGGATACTTGAAGAAATTCGCCGGTGGTGGTTGGATGAGAAGAGTCGAGGATCGTGAGTGGTGGAGAATCTTGGGAGAGGCATTAGGCCTCTATCCTTATTATTTATTAATTACACATCCTTATTGCTACTTAGTTGTCATTACCGTCGTTGTTGAGCGGTATGTCCCGGTTGTCCCTAATAGGTATATAAGCGCGTGTACTCATCACCAACTGGAGGAGGTTCCACCTCTTACCAACCTCCAACGTAATCCACCAGATGTTAGCGAGACGTACGAACATAGATCATTTCTTCTCAGATGAACTGGTTATGAGCAGATATGCTGTGGTATTCTTAGAGAAATCTTTATAAATAACGTTCGCATTGGTTTTTAAAAACGGTAACGCACCTTCTGCTATGTTTAAATAAATAAATAATTTAATATCAATTTTGAAATTATAACCTTTACAAATTATTATTACACTAAGGTGTTTACAACATTTTATTATCGACTCATCAATAACAAGCCTCATTCCATCGGTTCCTTGTACTTTGATGTGCGGCCAACTGTATCTGCTAACGTTAAAGTGAATTACGCGCTTGGCGATCGTAAAACTTTAGTATCGCACCACCGTGCACCGCCGCAACCAATTACTGTTTTTATTTTAATAATAATTGTTTTAAAATATAAGTTTGATATACGGGATTAATCAATCTATTTAAAACTAATTTATTAACTACTAATTTTTTTTTATGGATGAAAGCGGTAGACGAGCATACAATCCACCTGATGGTAAGTGAATACTGTCGCTCATAGACATCCGCGATACATGCCAACATTATTCCAAAATGACAAACGTTGGCACGCTCCCGGATGTGCTGCCTACCTTTGGAGATATAGGAATTGATTTGAAGAAAGGGTTGGGAAAATGGGGAGGGATAAGATGGGAATGGGCTCTGGCACATCTCACTCACTACTGAAACACGTACGTACATTAGGGAAATACGATAAAGTGGGAAACGCAGTACGTTTCAAGGTAGTCTTCTGTGAGAGAGGGGTAACGTGGCCAGTCGAGCGCGCCCAGCAGCTGTTGGATTGCAGGGTGCACTAATCTCAAAATATTAAATGTAAAATGTATGTTAAAATGTATTAAATGTAATGTGATTATTATATTTTCGTAATTTCACAAAAAAATCCATTTGTAACTGGTGGCCAATGGCCTGGATATGTTAATGGACATGCATTGTACGGGGGCCATTATTAGAATATTATGTGGAAAATGGAACCAATTAGAACATCAGAAACTAAACTTATTTGCAGACGCTTTGTTGGCACAAAGCATAACAAGTGTATCTCCACTAGTGTTATAAAAATAATCATTGTACGCTCGACGCTCGAGCGCATAATAATTTTTGACTTTTGATAGTCTTTTAAATCTACAACTGTTAAGGTTAAAGTTCCTAAGGCTCATTACCACTGATTTAATGCTGACATAGCGCTTGAGAAATTAAAAATCTGGAGCATGAATATCCACCAATCCGCACCGGGCTCGCGTGGTGGATTATAAACTGAAATCCCTCAGTGATTCACTATAGGAGACCTACCTACAGTGAGACGTTATATGCTGATATGAAGAAAAGTTATCGACATGTTATCATTTACTCACATTTTTTATATTGTACACTAGCGACCCGCCCTCACTTCGCTTCGGTTTATTAAATTTAAAACAATCGGAATAAGATATTTTCCCGCGGTAAAATGGAGCCTATATTTTAAGTTAGACCTCTAGCAATACATCGGTGAAAACTGCATTCAACTCCATGCAGTAGTTTTTGCGTGATGCGTGTACAAACATACAAACAGACAGACAGACAAAATTTCTAAAAACTGTTGTTTTGGCTTCTGTTGCTCTAATAAAGCCCCCCCCCCCATATTAGTTTTTTTACAATATATATAATGTACAGGCATCGGCCTGTTACAATTTTAGTATACCTATGTATAGATTGATATATACACCTGTAAGTGAAACTGTAGAACACAGTAGGTATACGATTAAGATTTATAAGTATAATACGTACCTATTGAGATATCCAAATTCAGTGAATCTTCGACTAAAAACGCACTTCACTTTTAAAAAGTTACACGAAAACTGCTTTATATAAAACTGTATTCAAAACGCACAATTGCAGTTTTAAATTCATATTTCCCGCGCAAAACGTGACGTCACTCATAGACGCTCGTTTCCGTCACGAGCGTCGTAGCCAACTGAAAAAAGTACAAGCCGCCGTAGGCCGTAGCATGTCTACGAAGTGCTACGAAACGGCAGCGCGGCTACGCTTACTGAGGATTTAGATTATTTCTGTAAAAAGAATGCTATATATAGCGTTTTAAATGCTGGGCTTTTAAATCGCTATTTATGTAATTAATTTCGTTAAGTTTCTATTTGGAAATAGGATGAGAATCCTTTTTGTATAAAGACGTATTTTTATTACTAATACGATTCCACACTATGTATATCTACTGCTGGAGATAGGCTTCTCTCAGGGCACGTGTAATAAATGTGCTGTAGAGATGGATTTTACCCATATGCGTTTACTATTTTTATATAAAGTATTGCTGTGATAGCCTACTTTCCAAACATCGGTTTGCCTTTCAATTGTTTTGTTTTTAGCCTTAAATAAGCGTGATTTACACCGTAGTGTATTTTCGTCTAACATAAATGGTAATCATGGTATGTGTTAGTCTCAATATCATTAATGAAATGCAATCAGCCCATGCAACAGTGTCCACGGTTGGACATGAGGCTCCCCATGCGTACTGTCTCGACCATGAGGGATGTATAGCCTTAAAATGCCAAGCTGGCCAACCGGGTTGGCGAGTCCACTCTTTTTACAGGTGATGTAGTTCCTCAGGGCTTGAAGCTCTTTATTGTCCCTTTCAAGACGCCCACGGGAAGAGATCGGGTGGTATGATTCTCACGCTGGGCGACATCACACGGCCAATGCAATCTACCAACCTACAAAATAAATAAATATACGTGTTTAACATGGCCTTTCTCCCCACCCGATAAAGTAACTGTTAACAATCTGTAGATAAGTTATCTGTCATTCAAATCTAGCTGATACTGATAGGTTAGCAGACACTTTATATCCTTCTGATATAGCAAAACTTTCTCAGTAGTTGGTGAGAAAGGCCCTAGAAAGGATTTTAACTAGAAATGAACTCGAGAAGTAAGGTTTTGTTTGATTATTGTAAAAATTGTGTATAATTTGTTTTATTATTTAATAGTGATAGTTTATTAAACTGCGTGTTTCGTGCGTGATGTTTGTGATAATCAAATAAAAGCATTGATCTGAGTTTTTCGTGTGCTTCCAAGGAGTCCCCTTCTGTCCTGAGTAAACCTTGACTTAACTTACTGAGACTTTAAACTTTGACTTTTTTAGAGTTTGAAATAACTTGACACTGGCAGAATGAGCTAATTGCAGCATCGCCATATACGAAGAAAATAAGAAGTTTTAGGGAAAACTCGTTTAATATAAACCTGAACAGACATGAAAATCACAGATAAGGATAACTTTTTCAATTTCCAAGGGCTATCAATAACAGGAGTTTAAAAAAGGACCAAGATAACTTGCGGAACACACACTTTGATCGGCGAGGCGTCACTGATCCTCCGACCTACAAGTACGGCACTCCACTGACCCTATTACCTCAGTACCGTAGACCATACAGTAAGGAAACTCAAAAAAATGTTTGAAAGTTATGCGGATAGAAGCGTAGCCACTGTGAAAAGGGAGAGATGGCTTAAAAGCCAACCACACGCCACGGTAGTGGCGTGATGCGTTTACAACTTGTCTTTGGGGAATAGGAAATCGGTGGAGAATAAGAATATCACTCGATGACAACTTTTACCCATAATAATGGCACACATCGCGTTAGCGAGGGATATAAATAAAGAAATAGAGTTTCAATAAGAAAACAGTTATGTATTTTTTATGAAAATTATTAACATGAGCTATAAAAACTATAAAAGAGAAACTTATAATTATTTTCTTTTCTTTTTTTTTTAATTTATTTTATTTGCTCCAAAAATGTTATGATATGCTCAAGTTGCAAAAAAAAACAACGATAAATCATTTCTATTTTTTTGTAAATAGCTGCAGTTGAACTACTGTCTGCGTCATTCCCTGCGACTCCAGTGACCCTATTAGGGAAGGGAAGCATTGCCCACTGTTATCCCTCTGTCGGCGACACGACACGCCGCGGGCTGAAAGGACTTTTCAGACGTTTTACCGCACTTCGCGCGACATTGAAAAGTGAAAATTCTGATTGGAAAGAAGAAACTTTCCAATCAGAATTCCAATCAGAACTTTCCTCTAGAAAGAAGGGGACAGACGAGCAGACAGTCCAGTTGGTGGTTAGTGGATACTGTCGTCCATAGACATCTGCGATACATGCCAACATTAGTCCAGAATAAAAAAAAGTTGGTATGCCCCCGAATGCGCTTCTTACCTTTGGAGATTTAAGAATGGATTTCGAAGAAGGGTTGTAAAAATGGACAAAAAAATATATAATGTAACGAGTTTTCATTATTCCATTACAATCCTCGTCGGGGGAATGAAGTGGGATGGGAGGGCAAGAGTATAGTGGAATACGGAATTTCATTTATTTTATTATACTTTCCATCCGATGCAATAATGCATAATCCTATTAGTATGGGATGAGATGGAGATGGCATGGTCTCAGGTTCAGACGGTGCCTAAACGACACTGCCGAAAGCTAGTAAGGTTATAAAGAACAAAAGATGTGTAAATGGCTCTTTATAAATCCAATGAACATTTTTATGCTCATGGCTTCGGATGGGTGCTGTCAAAACTTTTTTTTTTATTTATTTGTTAGGTATGATGATGTGAAAATCAAGCATGCAGTCAGATTTCTATGTTGTGCTATATGGCGTACAAATGTTGAAATAGTGGCGGCATATTTTACTAATAAATTCTAGTGATGTAAATATCTAATGATGTGCCGTGTGATGTCGCTATACTAATATTATAAAGAGGTAAAGTTTGTATGTTTGGATGTAGGAGGTAATCTCCGAAACTACTAATCCGATTTCAAAAATTCTTTCTCTATTTGAAAGGTACATTATTCCAGATGGACATAGGCTATATATTATCTATATATTAGGCTACAAGACAATCTACACGAGGCGGTCCACGTCCAGCAGTATATACTCAAAGGGCTGATTGCATTGCAAATTAATAATTATAAAAACCTACAAATTGCATTTTCTTTAACAAACAGCCTTTAAGAAGATATTTTCTGTATACACATCAGTGTCCGTCGCTGTATTAGACTCTAAAACACTCGGTCAATGCCTCAAAAATCCCGACTACAACCAAACTACTTCCTTCCCCATCTCTTTCGCATACAGTACCAAAATACCTTCCATCTCACTCACACACTTGCTCCATCTCAAGATGGCGGTCAGCAAATGAAGCTATCGCGTGATCCACCACCATTCCTCAATATCAGGATCTGCCCTGTTATATACAGGGTGATCTATGGCAGTGTTTCCATACTATCATAGCTCATTGTGACCTAATTCTGATGAAAAAATATTATTTCTACGAATGTTTCATGACGAATGACGTCATACGTCTTAGACCGCAGTGAAATGTATCCTATTACTATAGAAAGAGGGCGACAGAAGAGCTGACATTCTGCCTAAAGGTAAATGGGTACTGTCGCCCATGGAAATCCGCGATACATGCCAACATAAGTCCAGAATGACAAGGCCGCAAATGCACTACCTACCTTTAGAGTTTTGAAAATGGATTCGGAGAAAGAGTTAGGTAAATGGGAAGGGATAGAATGGGATGGGAATGGGCTCGGGCATATCTCACTCACTACCGAAACACGTACATACATTGGGGAATATGATGAAGTGGGAAATGCTACCCCCGTGTAGTATTTTAACGGTAGGCCTTATGACTGGATCGATCCGATCATCTTAATAATAAATAATTTATGCTCATTAAGAAACAACTGTGTCAAACCCACCTACATAGCCTACTTTAAATTGCTAGACTCAAGAAAACACAGCCTGTATAAACTAGTTGCGATATAATTTAAACTGTAGCAGGTAGGAGCGAGCCGCTGACGTGCGACGGTTAAAAACGAATTATATGGGAGCACCCCGTAGCACGCGTCATTTGTCATGAGACCTCGCGCTTGTGTGCACGCCCCCTAATATAGTACAGGAGCTGCAGCACACAATGTTAAACAATAGAAATAAACTCTATGTTTACTACAGTAATCGGCCCTTTTTATTGCCTACAACATGACACAGGCCTTCTCATGAACATTGTTTCGTGCATGAACGACGTGTGGCCTTGAAATTCCACGCTGGCCAAGCGGGTCAGTAAGCCCACTCATTTAGAGGTAGTGTAGTTTTTAGGGGGTTGTGATAGAGGCTTTATTAGTCGTGGTTTACGACACTCATGGGACAAGAGGGTGTGGTGCTATTCTCCGCATTTTCCCAAACCTATTTCCACATTAATTCCTAAATCTGCAAAGGTAAATAGCACATCCGGGGACGAGTCAACGTTTGTCATTCTGGTTGATGATGAATGGGTATCTCGGATGTTGCAGGACCTTATCCACTTACGACCAGGTACATAGTCTGCTCGACTGTCATCTTCTTTGTGTAAATAAATAAATAAAATTAAGAAGTTTCATTTATCCTATAATACTCTCTACTCGATAGGATAAAAAGGTATAGAATGGGGTACGATGGATTTTTGTAGCAAAAGGTACACTATCTACTTATACCGAAACCAATATCGAAAGGGAAGAATGTTCTTTTTTTATTTAGAACAATCTTGCCACAATACTATTACGTGAGTAATAAAACGAAATACTCAATTGTTTCTACTTTATTAACACAAATCAGTCAGGAACAAGTTTTTACATAAATTTGTAGCATCCGTCCGGCACATACAAATTACACATAAAAATTTACATATTCTCCAAAAATTACACAATGATAATTTATCACATTTTGCGTACACGATGTCATTAATAACCCAATTGTCTAATTTTCTGACTTGCTTTCTATTTAGTCAATTACAAATTTACAAGTAAAAAAAATCGCTTAGCCCAACTGGCTGTCAATATTTCCACAGCTCCTGGCCTATGCCATAATCCAGTTGTCAGCTCTTTTATTTATTTTTGTTTGTTTTACTAAACACAATTAATAAATAGAACTACTGCGTCGCCGTCGGCTAAGTCATTTTTAATTACTACTGCCCTTTGTTTGAATTTTGCTTTGTAGTAAGTTTATGCAATAAATTATATTAATACAAGCACTTACCTTCAGGTGAACTAACTGCCTACTTGTCTGCCACCGTAGTTCTATATAAAAAAGTTTAGATAATCAGGAAATTAATACCTCTACAGTTTTCAAAAATAAAATACAACGTGAGAGGCAAAACCTCGCCTATGTTCCCCCATTTGAGGGGAGGCTGCACGCTGTAATCCAACAGCCTCTGGGCGCGCTCGACTGGCTCGACTTGGCCCTCTTACAGAAGACTACCTTGAAATGTACTGCGTTTCTCACTTTATCTTACTTCCCTAATGTACGTACGTGTTTCGGTAGTAAGTGAGATGTACCAGAGCCCATTCCCATCCTAACCATCAACATTTTCCCAACCCGTTCTCCAAATCCATTCATATATCTCCAAAGGTAGGCAGCGCATCCGGGGGCGTGCCAAGATTTCTTATTTTGGACTAATGTTGGCATGTTACGCGGATGTCTATGAGCGACAGTATTCACTTACCATCAGGTGGACTGTATGCTCGACTGCCGCCTTCGTCCATAAAAAAAATAGTAGTAGGTGTGCAAGGAGTTTCGATTACCATCATACGAGACCCAAGCCATTTCCTCCTGCAAGCGGCATACAGTGAAATCAACGAGACACGAGCTTTGCATCTGGATGAGTGGGTGCCGAATTGTCAAATCCGATTGTCGAAATGGTTCGCACTGTACACTATCGGTGTGCACTCACACATACGAAAAGTTCATGTCTCGTTGATATCACTGTACACCGCTGATTAATACGACTCGGTCACTCGGTGGATACGTCTTGTCACTGAAATAACGCAAACACATCAACTGACATCAAATATATAAAACCGTTCTAGCAAAAAAAAATTAAATTATGACACAAATATTTAAATATGCGTAGAATTAAATATATACTAGAAATTAACAATAAGTTTAAAATAAATCTGTTATTGAAACATACAGAATCGATTCTACTCTCGATTTCAGCTATTTTCACCCTTTTATTATTTCAGTGACACTTTGTACAATGAGCATGTTGTAAGTACAAATATGGTCCCTGCGGCCAGGTTACCCAGCATACCAGCGACATTACATCGCTGAATTGATAGGCTTGATGCATTGGATTATATTTATAATGCCCAGCCGTAGCAGTCGCCAA
Organism: Sesia bembeciformis; assembly: GCA_943735995.1. Classification (NCBI taxonomy): domain Eukaryota; kingdom Metazoa; phylum Arthropoda; class Insecta; order Lepidoptera; family Sesiidae; genus Sesia; species Sesia bembeciformis. The sequence goes on from OX031038.1 coordinate 996,274, forward strand.
TGCTATGGCGAGAATATAAATTAGTAAGTATTTTACTTTGTCTGCATAAGGATACTTTTTTCATCAACTTCAAAGTAAAATACCTTAAATCCCAATTTAAAATCCAACGGGCCCACCAATACGCTTTAAAACCTCCTCGAGCCGAGAACTAAACCACAATACAAAGCAAACAGTAAAACAACTCTATGAAATCACGAAAAAATGCCTAACGCACACACGTATGCCGCATACGTTCAAGTTTGAACATTATTTTGTCCAAGAAGAAGCAGACGGGCAAGTGGTCCCACGTGACGGTAAATGCCTACCGCCGCCCATGGACAACTTGCAACACCAGGATATTCGTGGGTACGGTGCTGAGATTGCAGAATCCTTTTGTAGAATGCCGAACAGCTTTTGAAGACCCCCAAATCGTAAGCATATCGGAAGGGCCTCTTCAGGTAATATCGAGGAAATGCGAATGCACAGCACATATGTGACGAGAGGTGCGGTTGTAGATACCCGAGGTGGAAACTATGTTGAATAGTTCTTCAGAGCATCCTACGTTGTATAGGCGATAGAACACGCAGAAGAACGTAAAGTCTCTCCGAATGCACGTCAATAAGGCTAATTGATATTTTGGCCAATATCCGTCTATAATTTCAATATTTTGGCCAATATCAGTCTACAGTTTCAATATTTTGGCCAATATCAGTCTACAATTTCAATATTTTCATAATTTACACCACCACTGATTATTGCGTTTTGTTGCGTTCCACTACAAGACATAAGCTTGTGATAACGTAGGATTCGGGCCATGATCCACCACGCGGACGCAGTAAATTCTCTTTTTGTCTTTTTATCGTACACCGATGGACGCGGGCCTCCGCGTGAACATTTTTTAAAAATACTTTGTTTAAAACTCAATTTTTTTTAAAGTTAATATTACTGAATTACGTAACCAGTATTGTATCTTCCTACTTAGGTAATAACTGAACTAGTATTTACCAAATTTCCATACTGTTATTTATTTACACTGTTAAACCCATTCCATCGGTAAATCTCAATTTAACCAAACGCGTTTAGACTTTTGGCGGGTGTCCAAGCTCGAGAGACCAAACCCAACCAACGTTAAAATACTTAGAACATTGTGAATACCCAATTCACATACACATTGCGATTACAGACCTTATTTCAACCCCACGATACTCTAAATTGCTTCAATTAATATTGGGCTATGAAATTAAATTGAGTTAATCGAGTAGCTAATCGATTATTCGATTGTTAGCTGTTACAAGCGGCGTTCTAGTCGAGTGATCGTCCTAGTGATTTCTAATTATGATTTAAAGCTTTGCATTCACGTTAGGGGATCATAATTAGTTATACTTCCCACTCCCAATCTGCAATCCCACAGCCACTGTGCGCACTCGACTGGTGAAGTTACTCACAGAAGAATCCGTTGAACATGCGCGAAACGTAGTATGCGGGAAATGTCCCAGGTAATGAGTCAGATTTATGCCCGGGCTCATCCCATCAGATCCTATCTATTCTTCCCCATTTCCCCAATTCTGTCTCAAAATCCACTCCTAAATATACAATGCTTGGCAGCTCACCCGGGGGTGTGCCAACGTTTGTCGTTCTGCGCTGATGTTGGTATGCATCACGAATGTCACAGGGTGACAGTATCTATTTATAACCAGTCGAGTCTATATTTCGATTACGTTCGTAGATAAACAAAGTCGATTCAGGACTTAATTCTAAAATTACAGTGGTGCATATTTATATAAAGTTCTAAACTTCTCAACATCAAATGCATATACAAACGAACATATTGTTGAATTGTAAATATAGTCTTACAAAATAATCCTAAAATGTACAAAAAATTGACGCAATCTACCTTTCCGACTAGCGCGTCATCAATCTATATGTTTATGCGATGCAACCAGCCCTTTCAGTATCCACTGCTGGAGATGGACTTTCTGATGCAAATTGGGATGAGTTCATGAATGAAAGTTCAATAGGGATGAATGGCCTTAAAAACTGGCACAAACGAGTTGGCAAATCCACTGTTTTAGAGGTGGTGTAATTCCTGAGCGCTTGCGATAGTGGCTTTGTTATCCCATCGTAGCCATTTACAATACCCACAGGAACAGATGGGGTTACAGCTTGTGCTGAGACGAATGCCCTTTCGACACACAACTCATCGCGCAGTATTATTTGCCTTGTTATTGCATTATGCTAGTATTATTGCAGTATTTTTTTGCTATGGTCTATGTACGAGTATGTTCAAGATATCTTAGAATTAGATATGTATGCGGTCACAAAATTTCTATCTACCTGTTTACTGTACAAAACTATTTGCAAAAGGATCCCAATGTCACTTATATATTTTCCTTGTCACCCCATGACACTAGAAAATTTAATATAATGTGACGTCGGTGCAAGGTGTCCCCCCCCCCCCCCCTCTCATAGCGGAGGTAACGTGGTGCGTCGCGCCGTGTCAGATGTCACTCATCATTCGTCACGCGTCGCTAGCGCACGTCACAGTTATTAGCTCGAGCTCAGATTGCGTTTAATTTTAGGGTGCAGTATTGTAAATGTTTCGCGAGGAGCTGGTTGAAATTTGATATGTTTGTTTTCGATGAATAAGCATACAATCTTAAACATGAACTCTCTTAAAAGGAATCTGAAAATATATTTTTTACAATAAGCATATTGTCGTTTTATGTCAGTCTATAAAGTGCTCGGCAAGACTATAAAGGCCATAATCCGCCACGTCGACCGAATGCGAATTAGTGGATATCAAACACGACCTAGATTTTAAGGTTACAAGAGAAAAGCTGAAAATGATGATGTTGAATTTTTGATATACAAAATGAAATTTTTTCAAATCTTTTTAATGAGTTTTGTACGGGGAGCGTGCACGCTGCATTGCCACAGCCGCTGGGCGTACTCGACTGGCCACGTTACCCCTCTCTCACAGACGACTACCTTGAAACATATGTACGTTCGCGTTTAGGCTATCAGTGACATATACCAGAGCCCATTCCCATTCCATCCTATCCCTCCCCATTTTCCTTAATCTTCTCAATGTTCCTTAATCTTGCAAAAATAGGCAGCGCATCCGGGGGTGTGCCAACGTTTGTCATTCTGGACTAATGATGGCATGTATCGCGGATGTCTATGGACAAGAGTATCCACTTACCATCAGGTAAACTGTATGCTCGTCTGCCGCATTTTTCTATAAAAAACACCAATTGACAATATTTTTCAAGTTTGTTCGTTACCCAACACTTTAAATCGTCGATATCATCGACGATTTCTAGGCATCCTGTATATCAAGAATTTATAATACTAATTAAGCACTTGAAATTTATTTCAATAAATAACAAAGAAAATCACTAGAATATAAAAAGCGATTTCTAAATAGAAATATCTGCATAAATCAAAGTTGTGCGCCAACGACTTTCCTAAATCAATATTTGATTAAATAGACCTTTCCGATCCATTTGCTAATTGCAAATCTTCAAGTCGCTATCCCTCAATAATTTCAGTACTGTTTACTTTCTTTGAATAATCTCCTAATATTTATAGCAAAATCTGTGGTTAAAGAACATTATTCTCAAAAGAAATTTTACATTTCACTTATGCGAGAAAAAAATGAAAATTTACGATTTATGACTTGAGATAGAGGAGAACGTGCTGTTTTGACATACATAAATGTACATATTTGAGAATTTTTTTCCTGAAGCTTTTTCTCAAAGAGATTTGTTGATCTAGTGTCGTTTAAATCACTACACAAGACCTTATAAAGTTGAGATCCTTCATAAATAATTGTTTCCTTTCCGTAATTAGTTCGTACAGGCATCATTTTGTGTATTTGACTCAGCATATTTCGCTGATTTGGATATTCATGGTAAAGTTAGTTTAGATACGTATTTCTTTGTTTAATTCTTTTCTTATTAAAATATATATAATAGATATATGTGTTGTATATTATTTAGGAATAAAATCTTTGTGAAAAAACATACATGGTTTATCTGATTTTGATATCTTAAAATCCTGGTACAGTTACGAGATAATTATATTTCAATCCAATAGTTTCTTCACTCATGTGTAATAACAATGTCAGTATAGAAAAGTGACGCCATATTGTGGTCCTTTTCTGACTTGTGACTTCTAAACGCTTTATCTGTGATTTATAAAATATATTTCAATTTTGATTTCATGGGGGGATGTGTATTTTTTTTTATTTAACCAACTTTATTGCACATTCTGCTTTTCTGTTATGATATTCTGTTATTCCTTTTAATTGTTTCTGTTAATTGCATGATATTTGAATTTTGTTATGTTAATTTCGTATGTCCAGAGGTCGGATATTGCCATTATCGTACAAAAGGTGACCTTAAAGCATTCTCTACCAGTTATCCTTGGGTTAAACTGTGATCTTTCTGTAGATCTCCCAATGTATATACGGTTGAAAGGCGCGATGAGAGGTATAATTAATATAATACATATATTGTTAAAGAAATAACGCAGCGATGCAGATGTCGCTATCGTTTGTGTTAGAGGAACGTCCTGTAGAAGTAGATGCCGCTAGCGTCGGGTGCTAACTTTACACCGGTTGATTCCTATAGTGTGGTCATGTGGTGTCGAGAACTGTGGTGTGACAGGACTGACACTTTTGGTTCGGCGCAGGGCTGGAACGTTTGCCTAACGTTTCTATTTTTGTGTTAAAAATCTTTACTACTAAATTATAAATTAAGATTTTTAAATCGGGTTATTTTTTTATTTGAGTTAGTTCTAGTTTTAACTTAACTAACTTAGTTTTGAGTTACATGTATAACTTAAACGACAACGGGAGTCATATATAATTTCCTCAAATATACTTAATGAATACATAACATACATAAACGTATAATAGGTATACAAATCTAGCACATATACTTAGATATCTATACCTATAGTAAATATACGGAACCACTATAACTTTGATGACGCAATGTAATGTGCCCGGAGCTTCCGCTTAAAAGTATCCACTTATAATTGTATTTTAAAGTAATATGTAGTGTTTAAAAGTGTATTTTTAACAATCAAGTACTTATTTAGAGTCCTTTCAAAATTTGTGGAAAAATTTCCAATAGGTACCTATGCCCCATATTCAACGTAGGAATATTCAATACACAGTTTGCCTAAATGATGAAAAGAAAACACCGACGTAACACAGGGGTGGGACATCATTGATAAATTGCGGCAATCTTTTAACTGTCACACCACCATAAAAGTACAGTCGACCACGTAAAATAGCTTTCACAAAACTCAGACGAAAGTTGCCCTTTTAAACCTTGACGTAAAGGCTAAAATTATCTGAAAGTATAAGCTAAAATCAAAACATATTATAATATCTACTATGTCTAAACATATACAGAGAAATAAAATTCCGTCTAAATTCAATTCTACATTTACAGTATGAAAGCAATTATGAGAGCAGATTTTTAAGCTGTGACAATTCAGAATCGTAACCGCAATGATAAGTTTTGCAGTTAAATATCAACATTTTTTTGGAACGAAGTTCCTTTACGCGGCCCGCGGTAGGTGTGATTCGAGAGAAAATGTAACGTCACGTAAGATTTTTACCTCCTCCATACGCCTTTCTCTTTCTCGGACACGGTATGGTCGCGATTCTCGCGATCGTGTCAGTTCGTCGGTATTCGGTAAATTTCGGTAGCAGGCCGATCGCTATAGTCGGAATTTTAATTCGATTCCAGATTTGACAATTTCAGTGTTGCAACGTTATGACAAGTACTAAATAGTAACGTTGCGAAATTATTCGATACGGAAATGGAATATTTCCGGATCGATTCTTCTCGTTTATAATTTTATTCTCGTAAACTAAGTATATCAGGAAATTAAATATTTGTGAACGGATAATTTAGTTATGACGATTAATTTTATTACGGATCTGAGAGTTTTCTTTAATAATTGTGTGTGAAATAAATAAATAAATGTGATCATGAAGGAACATGAGAAATAAAACAAATAGATGTATTATGGTAATATTTTATTTTATAAATCGTCGCCGTCATCGCTATCGCTATCGCTGTCACTTTCTGTAACATTTATTATAAATGTGTCTGTGATATTGTCAATTAACATATCTAGCCTACTCATTTTTTCCTCTTCTTTGACAACATGGGATACGCATTTAGACCATTCGGTGGCCGTAATTTTTTGAATGCCTTCCTCAAATAAATTTCTCACGTCTGAAAATTTGAAGGTTTTATTATTTTGAGCTACATGCCCCTTTACCTGAGCCCATATCAATTCGATAGGGTTCAGCTCGCAATGGTAAGGGGGCAGTCTTAAAACCGTGATCCCATGTTGTGCTGCCATTTCGTCTACAGCGTACTTATTAAAAGACTCGTTATGTGGAATCAGTTCTAAAAGCGTAGCTTTAACCATATCTGGTTCGTAATGAATATTTTTATTTAAAAGCCAGTCTTGAATGGCAGCTTTTTTCCAGCTCATTTTTGGTGCCGTTTCCAATTTTCGGGAGTGGTAAGGTGCATTATCCATCACCACAATTGAGTTTGGTCTTAATTTTGGTAAGACTCCAGCGAATCACTCCTCAAAACAAACTGCATTCATCTCATCATGGTAATCTTCACAATTTTTCTTTGCTTCAAAAATCATGAGCCCCTCTTCCAGGAAGCCTTCTTCACTACCTATATGGCTAATTATGAGACGTTTGCCTTTTCCAGATGGGTTTTTTAATCCAGTGGTCAGTCCCTCCAAAAACGCTTGCCGAGATGATGTGACTTGCTTGTCCACCCAAGTTTTTTTTACAGTATGACCTTAAATCACATATAGTACATGAACATTCAATATTACTATTAAATTTAATGTAAATGTATATTAATTCAAAATGTTAGCCTTACCTGCGTTAACCCAAGTTTCATCTTGATAATATATATGTCTCCCTTCTCGTCGAAACTGACATATAGATCGCAAGTAACGCTGGCGCCATGTTATTATATCATTTCGATCAATAAGTGTGCTCTTGCGTGACCGTGCAACAAATTTAAAATTAAGATGCTTCAAAATTTTTCTGAGGGTGTCTTTGGAAACCTTGGGCATTTCTGGATCATCGTTCATCACTTGTAAAATCTGAAATAGTAAATTTTATAATAGTTTGGAATCATTACTTATATATAAAAGTAGGTATAAAATAATACTGTCTGACTGATTGACTAACCTTTGCAATGGTTGGAGGTTCATTTCGGTAAAAGAACTGATGAACTATTCGTCGTATTGCGGAGAATGTAAATTCATCAATTTTATCTTTGAAACTTCGCTTTGGTCCAGTTTTTTTAGGGGGAGTTGGCGGCGCACCTTTATTTACTTCCTTCAAAACGTTACAAACAGAGCGTGAGGTTATTCCCAATATGTGAGCAACTTTGTTCATACATTCATTTTCTTCCACAACTTCAAAGGCCTCCAATTGCGCAGAAGTTTCATTTTTCACGTACTTATATGCGTTGCGGATCATTACTTTTTCAGTAACAGTGAAAGCTTTTCGTGGACGTTTTTTTCTTGGAGACAAGAAAACATCCACGTCTTTTTGTGATGTACTTGGCGGAGGATCCATTTTGATGGAAAACCAAAACAAATAGATTCACTCAAAGTTCACAAAAAACTATAAACGTAACAACAAACACAACGTAACAAAACTTTAACAAAAACCCAACAAAATAACAAAATATCGATTCGCAATGAAACGAGATATTCGTGCAGTCAGACTAGGAGAATGAAGCCGAATGACAAGATAAACAAAATGGCGATAGCTGCACGAGCGCGCACGGGTTGCCAATACAGAAAACTATCTAGGCTCTTTTATTATAAGTTTTGTTTTTAATATAAAAAAAAACAAAAATATTAACTTTTTATAAAATAAAGCAGCGGTTACTAATTAATAAATAATTGTTATGAATAATTATGTATTTATTTAAATAAAAATCAATAATTTAGTCTTTAATTGGCACACCAATATTATGATTACATAAACATAAATCGCGATTGTTTATCGATTTTTGTGTTCATCACTACACTATTATATGTGGTATCATTATTTTACAAAATGACAGTAGCTAATGTCAAATGTGGAATCGAATTATAATTCCGACTTTAGTTCTCCCTCTCATGCCTCGCTCGATCCGAAACGAAAATATCCGATTCGACTACATCGCCATCGCTGATTCGCTGAACCGTATCGTTGTTTTTCGCATAGTGACATCGATGTTAGAATGATATATTGAAAAATACATCGATATTTGCAATACACCGATTGTTTTTAGAGTTTACTAAGATTATGGTTATAACATGTCTGAAAATGAAAGTATACGGATGCGTGAATTACATTCGGAGTTTAAAAAAATGCGTGAGGATCTTCGTTCCTGACGGGGGTCCCCTGACCGCACACGTTTTTTTTTATTATTTTATACCTTACTAGCGAACCTCCCTAGCTTCGCTTCGGTTTCGTTAAAACAATATTAAACTATACATATAAACCTTCCTCTTGAATCACTCTATCTATTGATGAAAACCGCAATAAAATTAAACCGTAGTTTAAAAGATCTAAGCGTACATACAGAGGGACAGACGGCGGGAAGCGACTTTGTTTTATACTATGTAAAGAAGATTTCTTTGGAAATATAGAAAGGAAAAGTGTACATCGGTAGTAAGGATTTTTGGTTTTTAGTTACTGACGTAAAAAAACAGTTTTTTTGCAGTCAAGAACGGCCATTTGAGATAACACCATATTGTAACTGATAATGAATGCGCTTATGGTTTATTGTTGGTATAAAAATGATGGATTTCTACTACACACACTTAAATTGGCATCAAACGATACTAGCGACGCGCGCGACCCGAATTATAAATAATTAATGTATGATGTTTTACAAAGCCCAAATTAAACCTCATTAATTATCTACTGCTCGTACGTTTGAGCCGGTACATCAAAAAACCAGCTGGACCTATTTAACGTCGTCCAACGACATACTGTCCGAATTGTCAAAGATATGGGATCATTGACAATTCTCACTAGCAGTTTAGAATTTAGCTAAAAGTTCGGAGAAATGTATCTTCTCTGTGCGTCTCTACGGTGTTTTGAAGAGCTATTTAATTTAAAGTCAACTTCGGGGTTTTATCATCGCAACGCATCGAAAGACGGTCCTTGTCAAATTGTAGGCAGTACGCAGTACGCGGTACGCGGTACGCGGTACGCAGTACGCGGTACGCAGTACGCGGTACGCGATACGTAGTACGCAGTACGCGGTACGCAGTAAGCAGGACGCAGTAAGCAGTACGCAGTAAGCGGTACGCAGTGCGCATTGTAGGCCGTAGAGTACAGTATGGTCTTTTATTCATTTATTTATTAAAAGTACAAAAAAAACATATACGCAGTGCATTGTAGATAAAATTAATACGTACAGCTCAAGGTCATAACAGGCGTACACGACATTTACATAGAAATAATATTAAATTATCTGCGTTTGTAATTATTACAGTTCATAAAAGTTTTGCTTTAACATATTGTAATCTTTACCTACTTGAGGAAATAAAAGACCTCTCCGAAAAAAACATTGAAAAGAAAATTGAAACATTGGTTTTTAAAGAAACGATTTTATACAATCAATGATATATTTAATCATAATCTGAATTCATCGTGACATATGACCATAATTTATTTTATATTGTAACCATAATTTATTTTATATTTCTGACATTCCTATAATGCATAAGTTTGACTAAATAATTATGTTTAAGTATGACGAAAACCTTTTGCATGCCTATTATGGCGGAACATGTTAGGCAATGTATTTAACTGTAACATCTTGTTTTACCTGTGTCAGGCAAATAAATAATTTTTATTTTAATTTGAATACAATGAAACATAAAAAAGGCATTCAGGTGATTTTAAAATTACACTCCAGAATCCTCGGTGTTAACGTATTGAAAGGACTGCCTCACGGACTTGTGGGAAATGTCAACGCTATGGTTCTCAAATACAATTGAATTGTATTTATACGCCATTATGTTAAGTGGTGAATTTTTACCCATATTGGTGCAATAACTATTCTATTATGGACCCGCATCCAATATCCGCGCGTCTGTCCAACTTTAGGGCCGCCGAGTGCACGTGACGTATATGCGATTATTTTCATGCCTTCCATGGGCACTACGGGATTTTCTATTTGATAAATGAAGTGTTACTCTGTTTTTTTTTTCAGAATTTTCCGAAATGTAATTTGATGTAATTACACATAGTGAACAACCGGCAGATTTTTCTTTTGTTCCACAATGTCCAAAATATCAATCGCAGCTAGTTTCAAGAAATAAAACGTTCCCAGATAACTTACGCAAGGTATTAATAATAACGGAGGTAGTGTACATTATCTATAGTAAGATAATGTACATTTACGAGTACATATAAACCACACATACAACATTGACTAGGTCAATGTCATACAAACATAATCTTATACGAACATAATACACAATAGTATATGTACAACATTGACGAGTAAGACAACGACGACATTAGTATATGTATAATATACGACTTATACGACATTTAGTATATGTACATATATACGAGTATAACGTCATAGAAATTTAAGTTAGAGCTGACAAAAGATAAGGAAAGTAACAAAGTGAAAGTATACTATTTCAGTAAGTACATTGCAATCAGCCCTTTCAGTATCCACTGCTGGACATGAATGGGTCTCCACACGCACATTGTCTTGTGCGTGAGGTCTTAAACCGTCATACATTTACTATTTGATAATCGTTAAGAGAAGTCTCCCAACGCCCATAGATTTATTAAAATTCCATAACCAATTACCATAATTGTTACTTCGCTGAATACAAGATGTTGCAATGTCAGCCCCATGGAACGGCGCGGTGTTAAAATTGCAGGCGCGAGGGGTGCATAATTGCATAGAAAATGTCACTGCTGGCAGACACTTGACAACTTGTCTTATAATTACTAGAAATCGCTCACGACTTTACTTGTATTCTACCATACCATACACTGCTGGATATAGACATCTATATCTTCCTAGAATCCTATCAACCTACCGTTTATTCGGACCGCACCACAGGAATTAGGAACCGCAGGAAACAGTCGTACTTGCCCAAGCACTCTTTTTTGATTAACTGCGAATTCTTGTCCTGTTCCTTTTTCTCTTTCAATTCCTTTTTGCTGGTTTACGACTGAATGGATAGTCAGAGATAGGCTTATCCCTAGACTCAAACTCACATACGATCTCGTCTTTCTCAACCAGCCATTAGCGACAAACTGCTTCGTTTGAGCATGGTCTCCATTCAATATCTCCTCTACCTTAGCGGTGACCGTGCTAGAGCATCATAGAAATACAAGTGTACTATCTTGATAATCAGTTGCTCAAAAACTAATTAACCTTACGCTTTCCTTTACAAGAAAAATCTTATTCAGTGCAAAAATGTTATTCTTTGCTGATTTTCAAAGAAGTGCAATAGAAAATAATCGGATCAAGCAATGAAAAGTCATTAGGCAATCGAATACATGTTTTTTCTGTGTGTATGAAGTAGTAAAATAATTAATATGATGATTGCTGTGATTACCACCAAAGTACCAAATTTATGAAAGAAATCGCAATATGTGTAATTATGAAGAAACACAATTGATAATTGAAAAATGGCGTCAGATGGCAAAGACCATTACGTATATTTGGACTTATACATTACGGACTAATACATTCCAGAAATTAACAGAAAACTGTATAAAATAAAGATTTTGTGATTAAAATAGATTAAAAATAGAAAATACTTTACGACAAAGTATAAAACACCGCCTATTATAGCAGTTTTCGACTATGACTCTAGTAATTGGTGGCGTTATATCCTTTGCCACTGCGAGCCGGCGCCGCCACTTCTTAAGACGCTCGAAAGTTAAATTAAATTAAATTGTATTTACAACTAAGGCATACGCTTAAAATGTAAGTGTTTAATAAATTTATGTGAAAATTTTAAATAATTATTTTCATTACACTGAAATGTAATACCCTTTTTTTAGGCCTCCTAACAAATTTCCTGATCAAGGCAAAGAGAAACCAAAAAAGAAAAAGGAAGATTCACCATCCAACATACTCAACCCTTTCACTGTTTTATTATATGTACAGACTGTTATAGATTGCTTGCTACACCAAAAAATTAAAAAGACTAATTGACTATAACAATAAAATAAACAATAAACCTGTCCAGTATTACTGCAGATAATTGTAGCGTGTACTAGAAGTGACGCGGTACTGACTGCTTTATGGGCGCGTGTGACGGACAGACCGGTACAACGGAATTTATTGTTATAGTTTTCTTCACTGCGGTTGTAGATCCACAATAGTTTATTAGTCGATATATAGTGACCATTGTATGTAATTTACCACTTCATTTAGAATTTTTTTTTATAGAGCAGTGGACGGACGAGCAAGCTGTCCCACGTGATGGTAAGTGTTACCGCCGCCCATGGACACCTGCAACACCAGGAGTTATGCGGGTGCGCCGCTTACCTTGCAAAATCCTATTTACAGTTTTCTTGAAGAACCCCATAACAGTACGCGACACCTCCGTATCGAGGAAATGCGGATGGACCGCACTTTTGTGACGGGAGGTGCGGTTGTAGAAACCCGAGGTGGGAAGGGAATTATATTGAACAATTCTTCAGAGCATTTCCCATTGTACAGGCGGTAGAACACACAGAGGGACGCAACGTCTCTCCGAATGCTGAGGGGTTCCAAACCGTCCGTGAGAGTGCCATCGTCGACGATATGAACAGCACGTCGTTGGATGGAGTCAAATGGATCCAATTGATATTTCGATGCGCCGCGCCGGCCCAGAGATGTGATCAGTACTTCTTATATGGGGCCTAACATGGGCTTTGTAAAGCATTAGGATTTACCCAGGGGTGAAGTACCGCTTCGCTCTGTTCAGCACACAGAGCTTTTTGGAGGCCATTTTGGCTTTATTTTCCAGATGATCACTAAATTCGACTTCGCTGGAAATGTCGACACATAAAATAAAACAGTGGCAAATAAAGAGTCTACTTATTTATTATAAACTTCATGATAAGCAGTCAGTGCTAACAAATGATAATAGTCTGCTAACAATTGATTGCAACACCAAGTATCTAAACATACACGCGCGCGCGCGCAGGCAAGCAAACTGAAATTCTGAGCCAAAAAAACAAGTTCTTTAATTCCAGTTTCACTATCTGCATAGGACCAATTTTACTACTTACATGAAATACATAAGCCTGATATCGTAATATTTGGTGTTTCTTGGGAAAAAGACGTGCATTTTGATGACATTTGAAAAAATTTAACAAAAAAAAAAATGGTTATTATTTTATCAATTAAGCTAGAAATCAAACCGAATCTTGTAGTTTTGTGTACACCAAAAGGAATAACCGTTTTTGTTCTCTGTTTGTCTTTAATTTCCGAATAAAATGTTACTTATGCCTTTTCTACTTAGGAGGACAGGATAGGTTCTACTAATAAGTAAAGTGGACGGATTATGCGCGGCTATTTTAAAGAATTTGACACATAAATGACGTTTGCGAATGACAGGTGGTCCCACGAGGGAGTGAGTGTTCGTTCGTTCGTTCGGATGAAGTATTCATGGAGTTGATGAACGGGGCCACGAAATGAATGGAGTTATTTAACGTTACATTTAAACGCGACTCGCTCCTGCTTGTATACGTTTAGTAATTGAAGTTGAGATTTAAAAATATAAAGATAAATCAAAAATCCGTTGATGGGGACTCTTTTTGAAAACAATGTAAGTACTATTTTTGAACTACTATCAGCTGTTCTCGTGGCTTCGCCCGCTTGCAATCCATTCGACCCATTTCGACAATGTGTATCCAGCATATTCAATACGAAAATGCATCAATATGAAACCTGTAAGAAAATCGTACTCATATTTCTTAAGATGAGCAAACAAACTGATTGATTTTGATCTAAAAATCTAATACAATATTTCAGAAAATAAATTGATCCAACCGATTATTGCACGCACTAAAATTATAATATTTATATATAATAGTTCTATGAAAGACAAGCATTACAATCTAAGCAATTTTTCATAGCATACTCAAGTTAATCATTTAAAAACTAATAATAAGGTTATTATTGTTTTTGCACATACCTTTATTTCAATTTTTGTATTTGAATAATGAGTTGGACACAACAGGATTTTTATGTTTTAATCATTTATTTCTATACTTTTTATTGTAAAAACGAAACGAAAAATGGTTTGTATTTAAACAGGCATCAAAAAAATACTAAGTGGACAGCAAATCATGATCAACAAAACAAACTATTCTTTGAATAATCGAAATAAATATTTTAAATTACTAAGAATGTAAAGACACGACGGAGTCCAGCTGCGCGGGATTCCTATATATTTATTGTCCCCAAAGAAACTAAACTTAAAACACCTTTGAATTAGCTGTCATCGATTTGCTGCCACTTTCAGTATCTCTGTTACTCATTTAATTATTTCTACAAAAGAATACGGTGTTTGTTATATTTTAAATATCTCCCATTCAGTTCCGACTCAATAGGCGTGCAAAAATTAATTCTACATTTTGATACCCATTCAATATAATATTATTCAATACAATTAATTAACTGAAAGTGAATTAATTAAATTCAGAAATCCATACACTAATTTATTAATTCATTTAAAAATTCGTCAACCTTAACATTTGTCAATGAATAATTTGAAAATATTGTTAGTGAACCACTGATTTCGTGGCCACGCCACACCAGTACACAGCATTTCATTTTTTTCAAGAGGAAAAAAGAAACAAAATACTTAGCGTTTTCGAATTATCATTGAATTCGTCTCGCTTTGTAATGGAATAAAGTAATTAATCTCGTTTCTCGTGATGGAGACGTCGGGGGGAAAGTAAAAATGTTGAGAGGCAAAACATCGAGGGGTTTATTTCCCGGTTTTCATTTTTCCAGATATAAAATTAAATTAGTACATGGTCGTGGTGAACCTTGGGAGAGGCCTATTTTCAGAACGATGGTCGAGTGGACGCCACTCCGTCCAGGTGGACTGACGACTTGAAGAGGTTGGGCGGTGGTAGTGGGATGATAAGATCTGAGGATCGCATGTGGTGGCAAACCGCGGGAGGGGCCAGTGAAGAGACACAGTACGACGGTTTGGTATGGTAATGCTGCATCCGATTGGACGAGTCCAACTCGCCGAATTGGCTCACTATTGCAACCAGCCCTTTTACTGTCCACTATTGCACATGAGTCTCCTCACGCACATTGCCTTGTACATGAGGTACGTATGACCGTTAAAACGCCACGCTGGCCAAGCGGGTTGGTGAGTCCACTGTTTCAGAGGCGATGTAGAGATCCTCAGGGCTTGTGGTAGCCGCTCTCTTAACCCGTGGTCGCCTTTTACGACAACCACGGAAAGAGATAGATTGGTGCTATTCTAAAGCCTACCCATACTTCACTTTTACAGAATACTATTGAACTTATTTTTTTTTTATTTAGTCAATATGTAATTTTAAGCGACATAATTAATGTTCGGAATTCACCTCTTTGGTAGTCAAAATTTAAAAAAGGTGGTGTTGACTTTTCTCAGTGGCAACACTACACGCTCTCTTGTTTTTGGGAGCGTGCTTGGTACGGTCGCTCGGCGGTTAGACACGGAATAATAATGTATAACATAGTGAAATCTAAGTATAGTTGCCATCGGCTTCGCAGCCTGTGTGGTGACTTTGGTGTGCTGCTTTTTATCGAGGACCTCCAAGTCTCTACGGACTTCGGACACAGGGGGGCTACTTCGCCGTTTTCGACGCAACAGACGTCTCAGGTAGGTGCACTTCTGTTCTTGGGCATTGAGACTGATGGCCATTTGATTAATTTCTAATGTGCGTATCGCGCTTGATTTAGAATCGACCCCAAGAGGCTGATTCTGAACAATTAAATTCATACAAGGTTTCAATTCTTAATTAATCCCCATCTCTTCACGTGTTTATCGTAAAAGGCGACTAAGGCATCAAAGCCGTTACCAAAAGTTATCTCTAAAAGAGTGGAATCGCCTAATTGGCAACCGTATATATCCCCCACGCACGAGTAAATGTGCATGGGAAGCCCTGAGTCCTGATGAGTCCTATGGTTCTGACGGAAACAAAATTCAAATACACACTGCGCTCCATTTCCAACTGTGCGAACTAACCGCTCCATTTTTCCACACAATTGACATGAGAATTCAATTCTCGCGGTTATACCTAAATCCGTCTGTTCGCGATCCACTTTTGACCGTGTAACCTCGTACAAGGTTGAATCGACCTCATGTAACGCGACGATTACCTGTATTTTTACAGCTTTATGATCGTATAAAAGATAATGTGACTTTTTAAATCTACACTAAAAAGGTCTCGCTATAAAAATGTGAGATAGATAAATACAGAAGACCACCGTAAAATGTACTACATTTCCAACCATATCCTATACCCCAATGTACCTACGTATTTCATTAGTGACTGAGATATGCCAGAGCCCATTCCCATCCCATCCTAGCCCCCGTTGTCCATGTTATATTACCTAGGGTCGTCCTCCATTGACCCTACATAGTTAACAAAGATTCCGAAATTTCTTTCTGTGTTTGAAACAAGCCGAAATTTCTACTCATATAAGCAATCACAATAAGGTTAAACTCGCAAAATAGGCTCATTAAAACCCCAAAAATAATACCTTCATTGCTGAAAAATCTAATTTAAGATAAACATTGAGACACATTTTCATTACAGTATAAACACGGTTCATATAACAAAGAGGGTGTATTTAAAGCTGGTATTAAAAGAGATTTCAGCAACGATTACGGTAATAACTCGGTAATAAATATCGCGAAGCTACTTCAGGTAAGGCCCTCGAGTTTGTCCCGTTTCGATTGTGTGGCGTAAGTCAAAAACTGTAGCGTGTTCGATATCTATAACGTCCCGCTGCAGGGCATCGCCCTCGTTTAGCAAACCATTAGGTTTAGGACATTACGATTCTGGCAAAGCTTATGCGAAGTAAACCTCAAAATTTGGAAATTTTATACGCTTTAGCTAATATAAGTAGATTGTAGAAGATGGGCTATAATAGAAACAATGAGTAGATACTAATATTTTTTTTTGTCGGGCAGTTTCCTCTTGGGCAGGTGATAGTATCGTACTGATGTCGAAATGAGCTGGCACGCGCTTATGTAGCTTTGGCTAGGGCGACCCCACTCGTGGCTAATGGCTGTGGCGTGAGAGTGGTGTGAGGCGTCGCGCGCTGGCTTGGCATTGGCTGGTTTGGCTGGGCTTTGGCTGGCGTGTCGTGATTGGTGGAAATGCGACACGTCACAGCTTGGCGTTGGCTGGCCTACCACGATTGGCGGAAATGTGGCCCGTTACAAGATCCTGATTTTTGGAAGGCTCGTACATAATGAGCAAAAAATACCAAATGAGCAGCAACTCGTGATCAATAAAGAAAGAAGGAAAGAATTTATTATTCGTAGAATAATAACAAAGAAATGAAGCTTAATAGGTTAATTTTAGAATTAGTAAGGCAAGTTCTACAACGTCTTGCTAGGCCAGAATATTAGTGACGCCTCGGTCCCCTCACGAGGCATGCCTGTGTCGCAGGGAGCGGTGACTGCGCGGGGAACACACCGAACAAAATAACCAATTTTCAATAACTGAAGTAATTAATTTATTGTCATTTCTTGATTATTACTAGAGAACCTGAACCTAATCGACTTTTTAACCGACCGATTGGCGCAGTTGATAATGACACAGCTTGCTGTGCAAAAGGTCCCGGGTTCGATTCCCGGTCGGACATATATGTGTTTAAAATAGAAAAACAAATGTACGTTGGGGCCTGGGTGTGGTTATGTGTCTCTAGATCCACGGCACCGGGAATCCAATGAGCCATTGAGTGTGGCGTTATTATTATTATATAATTAGCTACCATCGATTTAATTATTTCTCTTTTTGGAATGCTAAACACCAAAAGGAATCGCCGCAAAACACAAACAGATCGACTCGGAAAAAACGACGAATCCATTGCTATAATAACTCAATTGCGAAATTTGCATTTAAGTTTTTTTTAACATTCCGCTGCTATCCCCGCTTCCGCCCATGACTGGGTCGCATTGTCACCTGCCCGCGTGCGGGTTCAAAACGATAATTTAACTGGTAATTAGCACTCGTCGTGTACTACAGAAATGTCCGCTCGCTGTGTCGTATAAAATTATTTTTTATTTACGATCCCAGTTTAATTTAACCGAGGGCCTTTGTTGTAATGTTTCAGAGGGGGGTGAGGTTTCAAGTGTCCTCCCCAACTTCAAGGTTACGTCCCAACGTCACAACTTTAAGGTTAACGTAATAACCTACATTTAATTAAATATATAGATTAACTGTTTATTATACACCAACAGTTGCCTTTGAACAGTACATTAATAGTAGACAGTAGTAAGTAACACGAAGAGTACCTACAACACGCGGCATTATCACCAAAGCGGTCTTCTCCAGGCAACCTTTGGGTGGTAAGTAGCAAATAGATAGCAATATCAATTATGTAGTTAAAAAAAATAGTTTTGATTTAATATTTCCATCATACCATATCATCAGCCAATCTCTCCAACCGCTGGATTAGATTTTTTATAGTAAGAAGGCGGCAGACGAGCATACAGTCCTCCTGGTGGTAGGTGGAGACACCACAATGAAAATATATATTGTTTGACTTCATTGACCAGTCAAGCAATGACTGGTATATTGATTGTCTATTGTTTGTGGTATACAGAAATCCTAACGACGCCGTACTGGTTAACTGACATAGATTTACTGTGATAATTAAACACAAATCACATCTGAAGAAATGTTAAAGATGTAAATTGTAGTTCACAAATATTGTAAAGAGATGGCGGTTTCCATCTAGTAAAAACTGGCTACGATTTCATTGAGTTTTACAATTGAAAAAGCGATGTTAATTTCTAATAAAAAACATTGGTTAACAGTTTGTTCGATTTAATAGTATACACAATTATATGCATGAATTATTTTATTTTATCACTCCACTGCTAAACTCACTCCACTACCAATAAAATAAAACAAAATTCAACGTTTAAGGTTTACACCGGAATGCAACCATAGCGCGAAGTAGAACCGATACAGCGCCATCTGTTGGCCTTAACACAAACTAAACTAACATTAAAACAATTTATAATATAATAGATTTATAAAAGATTAATAAAATAGATTTTTAATAAAAGATAATAAGAAATATAATAATTACAAATATATTTTGAATACACAGTTTTTGTTACCTTTTATAGATGTTTGTTTGGCCAAAGGTTGATTGGAAGAGAGAGGGCCTTTCACCGATATAAAATTTAAAAAAAAATGTAGTAAGAATTTCTCATAGGCCGTATTCCTTTGCTACTTATCTTGAACTGCTTAGAAGGCGCTTTGCGTTTCTTTCATGAATACATTACCGCAATTAAAAAGCGTAAAATAATCCCTAAACATTCCCGTGAAGGTATACCAGTACTGAAGTTAGTTTCCACGGCATAAATTATAATACATAATGATGGTACGCTGCTAATGAAATACACCGCGAATGTTTCTTGTGAATTATGCGGCAAAATTAACTTTTAACATAAATTAAAAGTTATAAAATGTCGCTTAATATTTTTTTTTTAAATTTCGTGTTTTTTCACACATATTTTTTTCTAATAAATGGGTCATAACGCGTATATTTACCTTTATATTTTATCATGGCAATACCGGCTGTTCTCGTTTTTTTCTTTTCATATATGGCAATGGTGCAATTAGCACATTCTGCCAGTGTCAAATTTTCTTCATAATAAACAATTTCAAACTCAAACACGTTTGCTGTGAATCTCTAATCCCGTCGAACTAAGTTAGAAGTCGCTCAGTAAAGTGATAATAAATTTACTAAGGAGTCCTTAGTACCTTAGGCGATTCCTGGTGTTTAGTCTTGGGTTGGCTCATGGCTGTGGTCACATATTTTTTTTTGTCAATTAATATCCCGAAATACGAATTATCAAGTCTTTAATTAAAATTTTAAAAAATACAATTAATTAATGAAACATATTACTTATAAAATCTCGTCAAACGCTCTCGTCGAGAAATGTTTTTCTAAAAGATCTATTATAGATTTCGTTGGAGCACTCATTTTTCAATTATAAATAACTTTAATACGTAATTATTTAATTGAAAAGGTCAATAAAGTAAGTCAAATAATCCAATGAATGACATGCAATCACAAATTCCGCGAGAACAAACGTTTATTTGGCGATTTTCAAAGCGCCAACCAGCTGTGTAATTATCTGCGTACTGAAGCTATAATATTACAGGCATGCCCGAGGCAGATGGCGCGGGGTTGAGGCGCGCGGGGCGGGCACTTTTGTGAAATTCATTGGCGCCGATAGAATCGCCAACAACACAAATTGAACCGCGAATCGCAACGTGAAGGCTTGTGCAAATAAATCTAAATTGTTTAAACCTGAATAATTTACTATTATGTTATTTTATTTGTTTAGCCTGTTACCTATATATTTATAGATGAAATAATTTAATTATTTTGTTTATTGGTTTGGCGGCGCCAAATTCGCCAACTTGGAGAAATCGCCACTGCGACAGTAGAGGACTCCTTAGAAGCACGCAAAAAACGAAGTCCGATGCTTTTATTTGATTATCACAAACATTACGCACAATAATCACTTTGAAGTTTAATAAACCATCACTATTAAACGACAAAATGCACAAATGAACATTTTGTTGTAATACTTAATCAAACAAAAAGTCATAATTGATTGTAAAATTAACGCAATCCTGTACAACCTCTATTCATGCAACTCTACAAATCTTATGTCTATTTGTTCTAGTCTTACGTCTCAGACATAACAAGTTAATGTTAATTTTCATTTATTGTGACGCTGTCCAAGGAAAGAGAGCCCTGTTTTATGAACTATTGGTTAGGAATTCCTAACTTGAACTTTTGTTATTTCAAGATTATGTTTAACATGTATCGTATTGTATTATATTGTAGTTCAGTGAAACATTCGTGGAATTGTATCTCGTCGGTGGCCGTGAAACGAAACTTATTATTTTACACAGTGTCAGTGTTTTAAACTTGTCAGTATTTTTATACTGAATTAGCGACCCGCCCTCGCTTTACTTCGGCTTATAAGTTATTTTCTTCAATTTTTTTTATTCAAAATTTCGAAATAAAATATACCCTATATTAGACACGGATAATGTAGCTTCCTCTTTGTGAAAGAAATTTTGAAATCGGTTCAGTAGTTCCAGAGATTACCACCAACATACAAACACACAATTTTTACCTCTTTATTATATTAGTATAGATTTAGTTGATTTTTTTTAATTATACCGACATGTTTGGTAATTATCGTTGTATTTTTTTTTAGTTTTAAGGTCCCTCAATTATTATATTTAGATAGTTTATTACTTTCGTATCAGTTCACTGCAATACACAACTAAGATGTAAAACAAAAAAAAATCAATAGGAAATCTTTAATTAACAAAATAATGGAGTTTTATCGATGGTAGGTAGAAAAAAGAGAAAAATACAAAATCTTAAATATCTAGGAAACTATCAACTTTGGACCAGGGTGTGAAAATAGTGAAAAATAATCCTTACACTCCATACTACCCTGAAAGGAACTGTTTACCAGTAACCCTGTAGTTACATTTTACTTATTTACTAGAAATTAATTAATAAAATAATTGTATTGTTATATAGTATTGTGAAGGCACATTATGTCACTTAAAATTGTAATTTTATTATAAGTTACGTGTAATTTTATCATGTGGTATATTACAGAAGAACATACCATTGTAGTTACTTGTATCATCTCTTAACCTGTAATTCTCTCAGTGAATAAATGAATTATTACGGTGTATAATGAAAAAGGTATATTTTTAATAAAATTTCAGCTGTACCAAGAACTTTGACAATTTATTTCTCCAAAACTCCTACCGCTATTTTACTTAATTGAAAACAGAGTAATTAATTAAACAATTTAATGTTTAATCTCATCAATACACAAATATTTAAAAATACTTAATTTGCCGTACAAATGTAGGTACAAAATTATTACTTATTTAATATTTTAATTACTTTAAAA
Organism: Sesia bembeciformis; assembly: GCA_943735995.1. Lineage (NCBI taxonomy): Eukaryota > Metazoa > Arthropoda > Insecta > Lepidoptera > Sesiidae > Sesia > Sesia bembeciformis. The sequence goes on from OX031038.1 coordinate 1,018,516, forward strand.
TTTTACTTATAATTAAATTTTCATTTTTAAAATCAATTTGATATTTTATTTGTTTATTGTTTTTTTTTTTCGGAATGAAAAGTTAACGAAAAGTGAAAACAAACAATATTAAATAATTTTAATTGTTACAATAAGACCGTAGGACCCCACAGGAGCCAGGAATCAACCACAAAGAAGGAAATAATTTAATTATTCACCAATCAAAAATATTTTTTAATATCACAAAATTAGTCCGAGTAACTTTTTATACGCAGACATTTAGATTCTTAGAAACTGGTTTTACCAAAAATAAAGTTACCAGCGGCATTCACGTCCTCAGAAGTGAAGTACTCCTTCCATAACTCCTGGAACTCACCCCACGAGACGTTGGCTTTCCCCCTCGACATCTTCTGGAAAGCTGCCACAGACTGACTCTTGTCCAGACCAAAAGACGAGTAGACTGAAGAGAACTCCTCACTGTCAATCGACCCATCATTACTGGCATCTTCGAGTTGGAAGATAAACTTAGAATAACTGCTCTGCCATTCAAAAGGCGCCGAAGGATTCTTGGCATATTCGTCCCACATCGAAACCCACTCGTCAACAGACACTTGACCGTCTTTATCAGCATCTGCTCGCCCCTGCAGACCGTTCCAGATCTTCAGCAAAGTGTCTTGCACTTCTTTGTACTGGGGATCACCAGCCTTCCAACCTCGGAGCTGACCAACCTTTTCAATAGCCAATTCGAAGTCTTTCTTATCAATGGATCCACTTTGGTTTGTGTCGAAAAAGGTGGTGAAGACGTGGAGAAGCTTCTTCTTCCTGAATTCGGAAACCATTTTGAAGTTTGTTGGAGCTATTTAGTAGAAGACACAAGCTAACGGTATCTTATGTCATGGACGGACTGCGGTGTCAGGACCAGTTATTTTGCCTTTATATATGGTTTTAATCCTGCAGCGGGAGATAACTTATCTTCGCGCGAGTACGTGCAAACTTGACGTTAGTCACATATCACTGATATCTGACTGCATTGCAGGCTGGTGTTTGACAAGTGATACAGTTTGTTTGTTGTGTTATTAAATATCGCGAAATAGTAAGCTCTTACTTCATAGCAACCAATTTTCCCTATCTGAAGCGTAACGCCTTTTAGAGTTCACTCCATATAACAATTTGTGGCATTGTCTGAGAAAAGATTATGTAGGTCTTGCTGATTCTAGTTTCTTAAATATTGAAGCTTTATTATATTATTGTTATTGAGGATAAGCGTCTCTGTGAGTCGATAAAGTATCGTATTGCTGACCAATAGGTCAGTATTATAGCCAGTGATAGCCAGTCTTCTAATAGTCGCTGCGATAGGCCTGCGGATATTGGATAGTTTTAGCAGCTAGTTATTCGACCGTTTCGGCTTTAGAAGGTGAATTAAAGGCTTTGGTGTTTCATATTGAAGTTTTAGTGAAATGTTAAAAAGTATTATTTATTAACTTATTTTGTTATTGTTTTATCTTTCAAAAAACAGATGTTAGAGCATGTTTATATTTAAACAAAATCTCGAAACGAATAATAAGAAAATCTTAATTAAAATCAATAATTCTTATCGACAACACCCCCGACATTTAATATATTTTATTTTTGAAAGGAAAACTAATATATATTGGGTATTATAAACAATAAGAAGTGTGTACATTAGCTAAACAGCTTATGTATCCAAAAAAGTGTGGACACTCAAAAACTTTATTTTATTTTAACAACGCGTGCCACCCGATTTTACGTTAATATTTTTTATAGAAAGATGGCGACTGACGAGTATACAGTCCACCTGATGGTAAGTGAATATTGTCGCTCGCCCATTTACACCCGCGCTACATGCCAACATCAGTCCAGAATAACAAAAGTTGGATCGCCCCCAGATGCGTCACCTACCTTTGGAGATTACGAATGGATTTGGAAAAAGGAACGGGAAAATGATAAGGATAGGATTAGAACCAACATCTTAATTACAATCATTATATAGCACGACCATTGCAGAACAATAATCGTTATTATTATTAATAATCATAATAGCTTACTATTATTAATAATAATAATAGCTTATTATTATTAATTACAATATAAATTTGATCAACGTCGGTGACTGCCACTTTAATATAGATAGGTAGTGTGAATATAATATTATTTTCTTATTTTAGTGGATGTTGACGTCATAATAAAGAATGTTTTTTTATTGTTAAAAACTTCTTTAACAGTGGTTATTTTAATATTGTTGGCAATCTTATTATACGAATTATCATTTTGTACAATAATAATTATAGATTTATTTATAAAGTCTTTAATGTACACCAGCACATGTTGCAAAAAGACAATTTAAGTGAGTAACACGAAAAGTACAATAGACGGCCTTATCGCCAAAGCGATCTCTTCCAGCCAACCTTTGAGTGCTAAGGAGAAAACTGGTGACAATATCAAAAATAGTAAAATGGTGCATATTTAATTTAATAATAATAATATTTTATATATAAACACTTACTTAAGGTGAATACAATACATAGATGCACACCTACATACATACACACAAATATAACATACATACATAATATGGGAAATGGAAGGAAAACAAAAAGAAAAGATTTTAAACGCAGTGAGTATAGAATAGTTAGTTATCCTTAGTGCGTTAGTTTTTGGGACTAAATTTATACAATATGCTCAATATGTAGGTCTAATAGTGAATCTAACTTTTTATTTGTATGTTCCAGATATTTTCTATTTAAATTAGTCTTTAATACTTTAGTTTTTCAAAAGTTAATCTTTAGGGGGTATATCATAAGGCTGGTTCTATTGTATCCATCATCATTATCGTCAGCCTGTTTCCACCCAGTGCTGAGTATAACACGCTTCCCATCCTTTGTGCCACCTGCGCTGTTCTAAACCATATAGCACCCCCCCCCCCTCCCTCTCTATATTGTTTTAGTTTCAAATCTATACATATAATAAAATTGTAACAGGCCGATGTCTGTACATTATAGATATTGAAAAAAAACTAATATGGGGGGGTCTTTATTAGAGCAACAGAAGCCAAAACAGTTTTTAGAAATTTTGTCTGTCTGTCTGTCTGTATGTTTGTACACGCATCACGCAAAAACTGCTGCATGGAATTGAATGCAGTTTTCACCGATGTATTGCTAGAGGTCTAACTTAAAATATAGGCTCCATTTTAGCGCAGGAAAATATCTTATTCCGATTGTTTTAAATTTAATAAACCGAAGCGAAGTGAGGGCGGGTCGCTGGTGTATAATAATTTCAATAAATACAGATTGGATTACAAGACGAGTTTATAAACTCAAACTACCGAAAGACAAGTTAACAAGTCCATAAGCGAACGGAATTAATCCAAATACACACAAACGATTATTCACATTTTGTTTGGGAACCGAGAAAGGATGTAGTAAATTTACGTCTAAATGTTTATAAGCCATTATAAACCGAGTAAACATGAAAAGTTTGTGGTTTTTCACGAATTTGTTTATATATAGAGGTGTGCGCTACATGAGAAAGTACAAGAGACTTTTATATTTTTTTTGAACACACAAACAAAAAGGAAGAATGTCTGGTACAAAGAAAGATGAAGGTTACAACTTACTTTGCTTACAGCGCGCACGGTTCATAAGAATTTGAGAAAAAAATTGTTTTCACAACTTTTCGTTATAAACCTTAAATAGGTACTATGAAGAAAGAGAAATGTTCAGAAATATAAAAAATAAGATAAATTTGAATAAATAACACCACACTTAATGCCAGGGCCAAGTTGTCTATGTCGTAAACCCAGAGGCAAACAAAAACATACAATAGGATTGTTATTTAGTTTTTAATTAGAATTTAATTATATTTTATTATTAGGTGCTTACCTATGAAATGACTGATTTTATTACTGGCTCTTTGAGTTTCGATATCTTCTGTTCTAATTCGAATTTCATATTAAAACAAAATGCATCTAATAGGTGCGATGTTCTTATTTCAAAATGAGTATTTCATTTGTTTTCGTGTATCTAAATTTTGTTCACGTGATTGTCTTGAAAACAAAATGGATAAATTAAAAATTCGTGCTATTTTTGAATATGAGTTTGGTCGAGGCGCCAACGTAAGTTAGACAGCTGACAATATTAATAGTGTATGGGCCAAACAACACAAACGATCGCACCGTGCGTCGACGGTTTGAACGCTTCCGTTGTGGAAGTTTCGATCTTAAGGATGATTATCATTGCTCATCGTTATAAAAATCTCAAGTTCACCTTGACGCTAATAGGTATCAGTAATTTAACAATTCAAACGAGTTACACAAATATATAACGTAATTATATGTGTGTTCTGTGGTCACAAATAAATGTACTTTCTTTCTTTCGTAAAAAAAAATATGCAATTTCATTGGTTCATTTTTGTTTGTCGAGATTAAGTAGCTTAATGTGCCAGTACGACCAGCCTAGATATGCCTGCCTATAACGAGATATAGACGTATAGATAGGCAGTCGACAGCGCTCATGTATGGAGCGGGTCCCCGATATTTGCAGCGCCTGCCGTGACAGATAGGACGCATCTATCATGGTCGCTTGCACGTTACCGTGCGAGCATATAAGGAAACAGGACTTGTAGAGGAGGCATTTTAGGTGCAAGATTATCTTGTGGAATAAAGGTGGCAAGAGAACATCTGTTCGGTAGGTTCGCCATTTGTTCTATACAACTGTGACATCTTAAAACTTAAGGTTTTTTGTCCCAATTTATTACATGTTAGAACAAATGAATTAATTAAACTTCATTTGACAGATAACAGGTGCAGGACTAAAACATTTACACAATACATAATTGATTTATAATTATAATTAATTATATACATATAATTTTTTGTGGTAAAATGAAATCATCAGTGCTGCAGTGTGATGTAACTCCATGTAGCATTTATGCCACAGCAGATTTTTTTATTTTTTATTGTTGTATACTGCACAGGTTTCAAACCTGTTAGTTTCAAATATCTTACAGTCCTTTCAAATTGATTAATAATCTTCCTACTGGTTTATTATTAATTTAAAAAGGAACTAAAAAAATAAGAGAATACTGTTATTGACGCAATAACAACGTGCGTCAGACAAACCCTTATCACGGGACCTTAGTGTTGTGATTAATTTAACAATACATCCATCAGATAAGATAAAGCTGCAGTTGATTTAAAAATAATATTCTGTTATTATTAATTAGTAAGGTGAATGAAGTCATTCATGTTTTTCTTCGAAATCTGCTTGTAAATTTGAATCTGCTGTAAATTTGTCATGCTGGTGAAGGGCCCCGATAATCACTTATTGCATACTTTGCCTTCACTGTCAGTAAGAGATCGCTTTTCTTCTACATATGTTTTTGTTTATAATTTATAATGCAATTAATTACAACAAGAATGCAATTAAGAATTCATACGTTTCATTCATTCATTCGTTGTTTTTTTTTTTCTCTATTTTTTTAAAATGTTTGCGGAATACAAAGATTTCCTATTTTATTATTTAATTAGTATCGGCTTAGTGCAAATGAGAACAATTGAATGTCAAACGTCACACATTTGATGGAGTTGATGTTGCCGAATCCATCCGGCTATTTCGACATCTATGTTCGCCACTAATGCGATAAAAGAGAGTCCTAAAGCGATAGAGGGATGCGCCCAGACCCAAGGAGGGGAAGTCGGGGAGACTAAGAACCACAATAAACATATTCAGTACCTACAACAAAGGCTTTCATCAAAATATTTGATGAGAAAATTAGTGTTTACGATGAGATATGCCAGAGCCCATTCCTATCCTATCTCTCCCACCTTATTCAAACCCTTTCACCAAATCCATTTCTATATCTCCAAAGGTGCATCAGGGGACGTGTGCCAACGTTTGTCATTCTGGATTGAAGATGGCATGTACCGCGGGTGTCTATAGGCGGCAGTATCCACTTACCACCAGATGGACAGTATGCTCATCTGCGGCCTTTTTCCAATAAAAAAAATCATGTTGTCATATTAATTTAAAAAAACAAGTTTTGAAGTCATGTGGTATTTTTTTACGACGCGGTATATTTTTTTCAGTTTTAAATTGTGTTTATAGGAAAAAGGAAGTAATTGACTTTCATTAGCTTTCATTTGTTATTTTATTTCTTTCCCGAAATCTGAAACCATGGATTCCGTTCCTTATTCTGAGTTAATTAATAAAGTATGTACGGTTACCTTGATTCCTGTGGGAACTTTAAAATTGACCTGCATAAAAAGTACTCTATAACTATGAAATGTTTCATTAAAATCCGTTCAGTGGTTTTGCGTGATGCACGTTCAGACAGACAGACAAAAATTCTAAAAAATGTTGGTTTGGCCTCTGTGCCTTTCGCAGAGTACACTGCAATGTTTTAAGAAAAAAACCATTACAGACACTATTCTGTTACTATTTTATTATAATAGGTAGTCTAATAAATTCGCGGCCTTTTTGGACGTAGCGTGTTATATTTCTGGCAACACTGATCACTGGCGGGAAAGTGATATACCGTTTGACAGCAGACTTTTTAGTAATGGCGGCATATTGAAATAATGGTTCAGTCGATTCAGGTCTAGTAATTTTGATGTGAATTTTGTTGATCCTCGCTGTGGTCGTCCTGTTAAGGTAAATGAAGAGCATTCACCACTCAACTGTTTTGGATCACCTGCATAAACTGAATTTTGTGAAAATCTAGATGTTTGTGTGCCACATGATTTAAATAAAAGAAACTTGGTGAATAAAATTTCCATATGCGAGATGTTGCGAACGATAAAATGAAATGAAATCGTTCCATTTCTGAAGAGATTGGTAACAGGGGATGAGAAGTGGATCGCCTACGATAACAATGTTCGAAAACGATCTTGGTTTAAGCGAGGTGAGCCCATCATAAATAGACCCAAAGATGGGACTGGAAAGGCATTGTTACGAGCTTTTGCCACATGGCCAAACGATTAATTCTGAGGTCTACTATTCACTAGCAACTGGTAAAATTGAAACAAGCACTTGAAGAAAAACGCCCAGAAAAAATGAATACAAAAGGTGTAGTTTTCCATCACGACAATGCTCGACCGCATACATCTTTGATGCCTAAACAAATCATTTAAATCAGTTTCTCGCTGAGAAATCGAAAATGTTTTATAGCGATGGTATTTATAAAATCTGATTTTAATCTGAGGATGGGAACGATAAAACCACATATTACCATATATTCCACTATACTAGCAACCACAAATGCCAAACCAAAATTCACAATTTAAGGTTTACACAGGAACACAACCGTAACGCGATGTAGAAAACGATACAGCGCCATCTGTTGGTCTTGACACTAACTAAACTATTATAACAAACGGTACTTTACCTAAACCTGACGCAGTCTGGCCGAACTATATGAATACTAACTAATGTTAATACAGGGTTGAACAGATAATAATGGGTCTGCCTGAATAATGACGAAAGATACTCGATTTAAATAGACAATAAATATTTATGTAATACAAAAAAAATCTTTATTATTTCACTATAAAATGGACGCGAACTTCTCAGACTACCTAATATGTATAGATATAGATTAAACATTTAAATCTTTTTTATATCATTATTTTGAAATTTTACCGAATGTTTCATACGCTAAATACAAAGGCCCAAACATATCATAAGCTAAAAATGTGCCTATATAGGTATTTAAATTCAGAATTCCCTGCCGCCGCACCAGTTTCTTGTATCTGTGTGCGTGAGCCGTATCTTGGGAGGTTTCTTTTAGTTAGCTCACCGTTTCGTCTAAGTTGTACCGTGCGAGGGCCGCCACTCATTTGCCAAATTGTCCGGGATTATAGAATTTTTTATCGTCATCACTAGTGTGCTTAATGCGCTTTTATTGCGGCCGACTGTACTCGGATTAATGTGCAGTAATTCTATCCGTCTGTTTGTGGTGACATCATTCCAACAAGTTACTGTTACAATTGTGGTATCTTTTCTTATCTTTCTTTTTGATGAGCCGACTGTGAATAATACCTAAAGAGTGTATGTATGACTGTTTAAGACGTTAATTCTAAAACATCGGCATTCTATTATTTATCATTCGGAGATTTTATCTTTGAATATCGAAGAGACATCAAGATTCCTAAACACATGCCAATTAATGTTTCAACAAATGATAAGTATGTAATTACTTATATTTTACTACACTTTTTTTTTACTACACTTGTATTAAACTACCTACAAAATATCTGTTCTAAGCTTATGAAGACAGCTATTACTATTAAATGTCTAGGTAAAGATACTAGGTACTAAGATACTAATTTAGCTGTTACTAGGTAAAGATAACAGCGCGTGTGTGTAAATGTTAATAATAAGATAATAGACATTAAATTTTCGTGTTTGTATGTGTGTGCGCGTGTGTGTGTGTGTGTATGTGTGGGCGAGTGGATGTTTGTGTGGTAGATATATTATTTGTGCTCTCAGTTTTAATAATAATAATAAAATTGTACCTTAAACTTTAAATTGGCATAAACCTATGCTGAGATTCAGGCTTCCATTGCACTTGACTCATAAAGTTATAATTGAATAACATTATAGGTAAATATATACATATCAAGGTCGATACAGATAGTTTGATGAAAGTATTAAGAAGAAAAAAATTATAAATAAATAACCCCGCACTCAATGGCCCGCAGTAGGATTCCATGTGTCGTGGGTCCAGAGACACACACAAAGACGAACAGAACACGTACAACACCTAGACCCGATCAAACACCTGTCTTTTAAAAAAATTTTTTTAATTTGGGACCTATTTCACTGCAGGCAGGGCACTACGAACTGGGCTAATTGCTCAACGATACAATTAAACAATCTATTAGGTTTTAACAAAGTTTTGTCAGTTTGAATGTCACGTGAATCTGTCTAAACGATATAAATTAAATTGAATAACTAATTTGTTTATTTTCTTCACCAACAAAATGTAGGTACTTACCATACCATTCCACAACACCATCAGCCTATGTCGCCATCACACGCAACATTTCTAACACATATTTAAGTCGTCTGTCTACTTGGAAGGCGTCCCAGTTTCCCATAACCAGCTTTAGATCCTGTGATAAATGTGACCTGCCCATGACCATTGGCGTTAGTATATTCTTTGAGCTGTGTCAATGAGTGGTTCTATGGCAAATTTATTTATTTCAGATCCTCTCCATCAAAGAAAATCAAAGAAAATCGTCCATCAATCGCCGAGCAACTGTGCAACTTTGAACTTGTTGAACAGATGCTCTATCCATTTTTCGGCTCCGTACGTCACAACGGACAGAACTCACTAACTAAAGATTCCATGTGTATACAGCACAAACTAAATAAAGCAGTAGATACATTTCGTTCTTGAAAGTATTGAAAAAACTCGTGTAATGCCAAAGAGCATACAAATAGTAACGATATATCTTTAATCGCCAAGACGTCCAAAATAAGACTTCCGTAATACATCAACGCACGGACAGACACGAACAAGGAAATATGTACATGTATTAAGTCCTTTGTCTGACATAAGGTTGCCGCACACCAAGCGCAATGGAAAACTGTGAAATTGAATATACTGAACACGTTAAAGTGTTCGATAACTTAACGATTGATAGATAAATAATTATACTTTATTGTACCTACATGAAAACATACGAGGGAGAAACACAAAATATTAGTAATTATAAGTCCAATCGGCGGCGATTTCTTCAGCCAACCTTTGGATAGGAAGTAAAAGTCTGTAGACGATAAAAGGTAGATGGTGCAATGAAGAAATGATGCCTCTATACAGATACATACAGACAGGCATATATACCTTGATACATTGTATATACATAGAAACTAGAAATTATTGATATCTTATTTATTGTTATAAAACAACAAAAGATTTAATTTATTAAATTACGATATTTATTAATTATGATAATATACAAGTAGGTCTCACATAAAAATACAATGAAAAAATGGTAAATAAATATGTTTAGTATAACATTACTGTTATTACGACTTATTATTATAATATCCTAAATGTATTTTCATCACACGTGTACGTACACGCACTCACAAACACACACACACACGCACCTTTACATATAGAAACACGCACCTTTATCACAACACCACATACCTATAACAAATACCACACCAATTGGAATTCCACAATCAACACCACTTTTTATGTCACACACGAAGTGAAATGGTGCTATTTGTATTTGATTCAATTCAATTCTGTCAAGCGTGCCGCTAAACTATATGAAACATACTCATTTGTTGAAACGACTCGCGCGCCACCTCTTGTAAAATGGTTGTACTAATTCAGAAACCTTCACGGGATTTCATCGCTATCGGATGAATGGTATAAGAACGCATATGTGACAAGTAAAGAAACCTTCATTTTTATATATACGAGTATAGATGTATACGTAGTAAAATCCCTTGTGGCGATAAGAATAGTTTATATCGATGTAAGTTTTATTTTAATTTAATATATAAATAAAAAGATAATGTAGATTTAACAATGCTCCATCCACCAGCTGACTGGGCAGTGCACGTACAACTAGTCGGACTGAAAGCTAGCAACGCTTTTCGGTAATGAGTACGAGTTTAAATAACTTTTAATCCCCACCCTTCCCAATATTATTATCCAAATTTTTTACTCCCGGTGAAACTAGGCCCTTATAGGTTAGAAGCCCTAAGGCTCTAGAAAAATTGTTTTTCTCAAATACGTATATATATACAGAATGGTGTATGAAGTTTAATTCTGCTCCCGCTTTGTTTCACCATAAAAGAAAATCATTTACATAAGCCTTTCGTATTTTTTTTCTAATTCCGTAGAAAAGAAATTACATTGATTACAAATACAAAATCTTCTTTCCTGTAAAATTTATTTTTTGTCGCTTCAATCAGTTAAGCAGAATGATATCTAAATGCAGTTTTAATACAATGAGTACTGTTCATAACTCACGAGTAACTACTTTATCTAAATATTAAACTTGTAATAAAAAAAAATATTTAAAATTTAATTTATAAGGTATAATTGTAATTTATTGTACAACACATAAAAATAGAAAAACAGAATAAAAGTAATTCAAAAATCAAAACGTGCAGCGACTTTATGACTAAGTGGCGTAATACAAAAATAAGGGTAAAACCACGAGTCCAATTTAAAAAAAAATACCGCTCTCATTGTAATGTAACTTTTCGGGCAACCAAACCATAGCGCGATGTACACTAATGAATCAGCGCCATCTATTGAACAGCGCCATTCAAAGTTTCAAATGCACTACTCAAGATGATGACGTCTCATAAAAGCACTTACTTTACGAGTACAATCTTATTTTTTCTTTTCATAAATGGCAATCGTGTAATTAGCACATTCTGCCAGGGTCAAGTTTTCATCGTAATAAACAATTTTAAAGTCTAAAAGGTATCCTGTCAATGTCCAGTCCCGTCGATGTAAGTACTCCTTGGAAGCACAGGAAAAACGCAGTCTTATGCTTTTATTTGATTATCACAAACACCACGTACAAAAAACACTTTAAAGTTTAAGATACGATCACTATTAAACCACAAAACGCCTAATATGTTTTTTTACAATAATCAAGCATAAACTCAACTTAACTTCTCGAGTTCCTGCCAAAATCTCTTTACAATCTTTAAAAAAACCTTCAAAATATTTGTTGAATATCCACTATTCAGCAAATATTTTGAAATTTTTTTAATTGCTATTGGTTCGTCAGTCGACCATTGCTTCCGCCTTGAGTCGACGTTTCGTTCGCTCCCAAAGTATAATCACGCACAAAAATTTTTATTAATTACGAATATTGCAAGAAGGTTTTGCATAGGAAAAAATGAATGGTTCACAATGTATATTGTTTTATGAAAAGAGAGGCTGATAAATCATGGCGAGGTAATTAATTATCTCTTAATCAATCTTTTTATTATATTATACTATAGACTTTAAAATACAGCGCGGACTCATCCCTTTCACAGACGTCAGGGCTCTTTTTACGTGACGATACCTGTATGCAGTTCTACATTGTTAGCAAACCCATACAGTGATCGCTCTAGTGAACGCCGCCAGTGACGCTGACTTCACTCGCCTATGTCCAATACACGACGTTGCAATAAGTTACGCCAAAACTGCCGCCACCTTCGAATTAACTTAGCTAAAAGACAAAAAGTATATTTAGCCGAAATTTTTTAATTTAAAGTTAAAATTATACTTTCCTTTGTAATCTATATTGTATTAATGTTATTAACGAGATAATATTAAATTATTAATAATAATTGACACAAGATAAATTTATACTGTGTTTGGTACACACGCTTTTAATTATACTTTTACATTTGAATCCCAACAATAATATTTGATTATTGTTTATTTATATTGATTATTTAATTATTGTCTATTAGTATTAATTTATATTAAGTAGAGCTCGCCTGATATTTAAAATGATATTTCTCATTTTTCTGAGATTTTTGAATGCTAGACGTCACAACCGTGTCTCCTGGAAATTTACAATGTTAACCCGTAGCCTAGACAAGCACTGCATTCTCTGGAGAGTGCACTCTCTACTCCCGCAGCCGAACCCTCTCTCACAGAAGACTACATTGAAATGTACTGCATCTGCCACTTTATCCTATTTCCCCAATGTACGTACGTGTCCCCAATGTTTCGGTAGCGAGTGAGATATGCCAGAGGCCATTCTCATCCCATCCCACCCTATCCCTCCGCATTTTTCCAACTCCAAATCCATTGCTATATCTCCAGGGGCGTACCTTGACAATCTGGACAGATGTTGGCCTGTATTGCGGATGATGTTCATGAGGTACAGTATCCACTTACCAAATCTCTTGCCGTTGGTGTCGTAAAAGGAGACTATTGAATAACAACTTAACAAGCTATCACAACCACTGAGGAATTACAAAGGTTCTAAAAGTTGAAAATCCGCTTGACCAGCATGATCATCAGCATGATCCACAAGACAATATGCATGAGGAGATGCGTATCCAACAGTGTACTATAAAGGGGTTGGTTACGGTAGGCATAATGCAATCATCCATCCATCCATAATTCTACGGCAGATAATGCTAGCGTGATGTAGAAATGGTTTAGCGCCATCTGTAGTTCAATTGATTAACTAAATAATCTTAAACACCCTCCTCATGTGCTTCAACATGAAACCCAGAAGTTGCCAACCAGGTTTAATAATGTGAACGTATCGATGGTGAGGTCTAACTTGAGCTTATGAATTTTTTGAACCTTTGCACTCTCGCTTGAGCTCTTTGTTGCTCTTTGTGATTAGCAGAAAATTCTTAATCTATGATATAAGCAAACGGGTGACGTATAACAACGGAGATATATCCTTTGTCTCGGATCAGCGTCGTTTTCGAGGTATGCGAGCTGCGTGTACCTGCCTTCATATTGCGAGCAGGATTAAAAATAATACACAACACAGATATAAAGATAGGAAAATTGCAGATTTTGAAGACTTTGACCGGATAACCACAACTTAAATCTAACCAAGCCTTATAGCGGCACTGAAATATCGCAAAAGTTGAAAATAGGTTGTTCAATATCGAGAGCTGAATCGATTCTACAAATGTTTACTTACAATAAGTTTTTTTGATAACTTATTGTTCATTTCTAGTATATCTTTTATTCTACGTACTGTTACGCAAAATATATGCCCTCATCGCAACTGCTAGTTGGGGCGCGGGACGGGGCCGGGGATGTGGTTGTAGGTACGTGTACGTATGCTATCGTCCTTATTCCTGGCAGGAACATGACGTGATGTCTGAGACAAATGGCGAATCGATTAGTTCTATTTTTTGGCGACTAATTTCGCCTAATAATAATTAGCGACTAATTCTAAAAGCAATCAGATCTTGGCTATGTAAAATATATCTAGAGATACAACGATATTCAAAAGAATAATAACTTTTGAACGGTGAACTAACTATTTTGCGACTAATTCTACTAATTAACGACGTTTTATCTGTCTAGTCAGAATTCAAATCACTCATCCACGTGTCATCAGGAATGGGGACGCTGCATGCGTTGTTGTATGTAGTGAGCAAGGCCAGTTGCCTGCAAACTTATCTATTTTGCCGTCTGTACATACTTCACTGTTTTTTATTCAAATAATAAATGTACATTAATCCTAATCATTGCGACAATTAATCTGTACTAATATAATATAGAGGTAAAATTGTGTGTTTGTTGGTGGGTATGTTGGGGGTAATCTCTGGAACTACTGAACCGATTTCAACAATTCTTACACAAATAGGAAGCTACATTAGCCGTGTCTAATATAGGCTATATTTTATTTACTTTTGAAAAAAAAGTCAAAAAAAAAAAAAAAAAAAAAACATAAACTGAAGCGAAGCGAGGGCTAAAGTGGAGAAGAGAGCTAAAGAGGGCGCTAGTGTATTATAATGTTAAAATGATGTCCGCGGCCATTTCCAGGTAGAATTATCCATTGATGTTTCTGCATCAGTTACAAAGTATCAGATGAAAGACGTCTCATTCGCCGGCGGTCCATTGTACTTCGTAATCATAACATTGCCATTTATTTGCGGGCTCTTTTCATACAAGTTTGTATGGAGTTTCATGAAGTTTTCAATGAGTTTATTTCATAGCAAGTAAATAAATTGTTTGTACACTCGATATGTACATTAAGTTAAATATATGAGTATTAAAGAACCTATTAACAAACTATGGCTATAGTTTGTTGGTTCTAATCTCAAGAAGTACTATGTTAATTTTGTTGCGGTTTATTCTATTGTGGAGAGTATTTCGAAGGTTTCATTGTATACTTCATTAAAATTCGCTTAGTATTTTTCGCTTAGTTTTGTAAAATAAAGTGTTAAAAAATTTCTAATCGTAAAGATTTTTTGATATTCTTTTCATGAAATCTAAAACGGTGATATATATTTTTAAAATGAATATGGGGAGTTGGATAATCGGGTCCGATTGATACTACCATGTCCACTCATATCCAAAACATATGCAATAACGTTACAGGACACCTGTGTGTGTAATGTCATAGTCTATCCTGCACCGGCGATCCATGCGTTGCGACCAATCATGAGTTCGTTATAATTTTTGATGGATTTCCATTAGATCCATAAGTTATAATGTATTTATGCTACTTTTTCTCCGGAACAAGAGAATGATCTCTGAGTCTCTTGCTCACAGACTCTGTTGCTCTATTGGCTAAATAATTTTATATTTCCCAACAACAACTACGGCAACCGGTGTATGACTTTGCGGATGCAAAAGTTGGATCTCAGTTATTTTCAATAACTTATATTTTTTCCCTTAAAAATTAATTTCTTATTTAATTTCTAATTATTTGTATAAACATGGGGTCATTATTGTAGACTTCGGGCATGGTTCTATCTATTGTACAGGTAACACCAACGGTATTCTGAGCATTACAGCGGAAAAATGAGCAGACAATTGAAGAGATAGAGTGCACGCTGCATTCCCACAACCGCCGGGCGCACTCGACTGGCCATGTTACCCCTCTCTCACGGAAAGTCTTCTGTACTGAATTTCCTACTTTATCGTATTTCCCCAATGTACTCACGTGTTTCGGTAGTAAGTGAGATATGCCAGAGCCCATTCCCATTCTATCCTATCCCTCCCCATTTTCCCAATCCTTTCTCTCAATTAATTCCCTAATCCGCAAAGGTAGGCAGCGCATCCGGGGGTGTGCCAACGTGTGTCATTTTGGACTAATGTTGGCATGTATCGCGGATGTCTATGGGCGACAGTATCGACTTACCATCAGGCAGACGAGCATACAGTAGTATGCTCTTCCATAAAAAAGAAAAATGACTGAAGTGAAGTGGCAGTGAGCAGGCCATATATGCCGCAGGATCGATAACCGATGGGGGAGACGAGTCGTCGAATGGAGACCGGGTACCGGGAAACATAGCCACGTAGCTCCAGCCACGTGGACCGACGACTTGCAAGTCACCAATAATTACTGGATGAGAAGAGCTAGCGACCTTGTGTGGTGATGGTCCTTGTGAGAAGCCTATATCCAGCAGTGGAGAGACACTGGCTGATGATATGGTATGTGTACGGTGTAGCTACGCACAACCATACATAGCCGAGTGTGGTTGCTCGGAATCAGCGGTAACGCAGACATAAATTAATCTACATCAATTATACGAGTCAGTACGACCATAGCGCTACTCGCCTGTGGTCCCCGCGCCTTTAGGTTAGGTTAAAACAGTTAATTAAGTATAGCAATAAATCCTCATCTCGAACAAAGCTGCTTAACATATTATTTCTACCTCGACGTTAGCAAATTCTACATACACATATGCCACATATTATGTTCAGCAATATTAAACATACATATTGCTCAATACAAGCCCAAACTACGAAAATAAAATCATTGGAATATCTACAGGAAGAGTACACACATATTACGAATTGTAGTTGACTTAGCGATAACATCGCATCGCAAACAAATGTTAAATTGCTCCATGAATCACATCCCTTATCTGGTTATGTTACAGACAAAATACATTACACGCGTTATAATATATGACTGTTCGCTGATTGGCTGTTGTTTCTGATTAAATGTTTTTAATTATTGTAGATATTTATTGAATAACTAGCATCAATAATAATCATATCAATAATAATAATAATAATCATGTCAAGAACAAAGGAAAAGTCAATTCATATAATAATTTTCAATTCATTGTAGAATTCGTCTATTGAATAATAAGCTTTATCTAATAATAATAATAACATCGTTTTCTATTTTTTTATGTACGAAGGCGGCAGACGAGCATACAGTCCACCTGATGGTAAATGGATACATCCGCGATACATGCCAACGATAGTCCAAAATGACACGTTGTACGTACATTAGGGAAATAAGATAAAGTGGGAAATGCAGTACCTACATTTCAGTACATTGTCTTCTGTGAGAGAGGGGTAACGTGGCCAGTCGAACGCGCCCAGCGGCTTTTGGATTGCAGCGTGCACTCTCCCTCTCAAAAATGTTGTTTCTTTGTTTAAATGTAGCGATTTCTAAATGTTTACAGTTCTCAGGCAAAGTATTGTATATTTTAGGAGCATTATTGTATATTAAGAAAAAGCACTCTACTTATACTTTACATTATACTTTTCTCCTACTTGTTCGGAAATGGCTTCATTATTTTAAAAAAAGAATACGTCAATCGGCTCTTTTCTGTACGCACGCCAGCAATTTCCAACACGACAATAATAGAGATTGCTGGACAGTAGCGAGGTTATTTTTAGTGCACACTAACATAAATTAGGTTTTTTTAGGTACACAATATTTATTATTATAAAGGCTGAATGTGCATTTCCTTTCACAAGTTTAAAAAAAGAACAAAGACCGCGCGCAGTCGAATTGGCAGGAATGAAACTTCTGTTTCTTGAATTAATTTGTTTATTGTTTCCTCGCAAATTAGAGAAAAGTACTATACAAGTCTCGGCCGAAATAGCAACTAACGGCCTCGTTTATTTAAAAAGGACTCTGCTTCGCCTCGTCCTTCCAATATTACTCGGCCGTCAATTGCTTTATTTCGGGCCCGGACAGTAATGTACTATTCCTGGTATTATGCTGTATTATTATATTATGCTTTTTCTTTATAACATAGTACAACCCAGGGTTATGTCAATTTTATTTTTAAGGCGAAGATTTTTATCATAAATGCTAAATGTTGATATGAATATTGACGGATTGTTTTTTATCTTGATTCCCGTGAGATAGCTGGTTAGTTTGATTGACGTGGGAACTGTATAATTAATCTGAATAAAAAGTAATCTAAATGTTGACCCGTCATTAATAAGTAATAACTACGGCAAGTTAGTTTTAATATAGTAATAGGAATTCAATAGTCAGAGGACGCAAGTACTTTATATTTAAACCTATATAAAATACAACAGCTATATATCAGAAATATTCTAGCGATGGCACGGACCAGTTGCACTTAACAGCGCCCTTTTCCGTCCCCAAGTGCGCCTTCGCCCGTCGCTTTTACTTGTAAACAACTATTCTTTAAAATGCAGTCTGTTTTGAGTGCGTTCCCGGCTGTTTGCGCATTAAATGCAATCACGTCCCGACGGGCGGGCCATTTCAATAATTACTAGACTTCCATTCCCGGATAAATGATTTTATGCTGTATTTTAAAGGTATAGATAGATAGAGGCTTTATTATACGTTAGAAGCTTGTGACGTAATCTGTGCAAAGGGGAGGGATTGTCAATATGTACCTTTTTTTCTTCATAAATGGCAATGGTGCAATTCTGCGAGTCAAGTTTTCTTCGTAAAATAAAAACAATTTAAAACACATCTTGTCCCCATCGAAGTAGGTCTGTAAGTGAAGAGTCGCTCAGTAATAATTATATATCGATGATGATGGCTTTATGTAAAGAATAGTGTTCCAATGTTAGTTTATTTTTATTATTTTTCACTAAACTTTCTAACAAAATATATAGATAAATCGCTAGAATTATAGATTGCTAAACTATTATTAGCAAAAACCGCAAAATCGCATGACATGACATTTTAAACAAAATGATTACCTACAAACTATATATAATTGAAAAAGAACCAGAAAAAAATAGGTTTAAGAGAACTGCAATGTCCATTTTATGACATTGCAGTTATCTTAAACCTATTTTTTTCTCAAGTGTCAAGACAAGTCTGTTTCTGACAATTCTGACAAGTGTCAGAATTCCATGCAAAGATTGAACTATGGTAGTAAAATTTCGTCAGTTTGACATTTTTAAGCCTGTACCACCCGTGCCAATTCGAAGGCGTTTTTCGACCCTTTTTTTATAATAAACTTTTTTACCCTTTTTTTATAATAATGGGAAATACTAACGATATACATATTTAAACTTGGCATAAATAACCTAAACCTCGATGTTAACGATGTTATATTGTAAGTGAATGAAGTAACACAAAAGTAGAAAACGGATACGTTCAATAGAAGAGTAGAAAAGATTCTTGCAGTTTATAAAAACAGTTTTTTTCTTGATTTATAGCAGAAATTCCTAGTAATTCTCGCTCAAGACGAGCGTACGCGCCGCTGACTAGTGAGCGCTACAAATTTTTTAGACAAAACAAAAAAACCTTAAATGTTTATTACTTTTAGTGTATTCCTCAAAATAATTTCATATTTCGTTTAGAGCGGCCTTATATATTTTAAATTGATTGACACGTTTCAGGTTTTTCGTTATTTCGGTAACACCTGAAGTCGGTGATTTTTTTATGCGAGTCACGGGTATGACATGTACAACTGTAGTGTCCTCTCCGTACAAATTTCACTCTGACATCACGTCATATCGCTGAGTGGAATAAAAAATTCGACTTCAATCTCATTCCCTTGTACCATGCGAAGTTACTCAGTATGTAATCAACTAATCACGTTAGTGAGGCCAATATCGCTATAATTAAATTTAAAAAATCAATAAGCGATATTCCGCTCAATTATTTTTTTATAGAAAGGTGGCAAACGAGCATACAGTCCACCTGGTGGTAAGTGGATACTGTCGCCCATAAACATCCGCGATACACGCCAACATTAGTCCAAAATGACAAACGTTGGCACGCCCCCGGATGCGCTCCCTGCCTACCTTTATTGATAAAAGAATGGATTTAGACAAAGGGTTGGGGACGTGGGAGGGGATAGGATGGGAATGGGCTCTGGCATATCTCACTCACTACCGGAAGACGTAAATACATTGGAGAATATTATAAAGTGGGAAATGTAGTACATTTCAAGATAGTATTCTGTGAGAGGGGTAACAAGACCAGTCGAGTGCGCACAGTGGCAGTTGGATTGCAGCGTGCACTCTCCCCCTCGCACAACAGCATTAATGTAGTTTCCTTAAGAAATTCCTATTGAATGCCACGTGTAGGTGCTCAGAACCAAAGCACCAGCTGGTGGATGGTGAGGTAGGAGTGATTAAGAGAACCATGTGTTACATGTGTATGGTTCAATTTAAATACAATAAAACAACGTTTCGAAAAATATATTTTATTAATATTTATATTAGTTACTTTTAACAATAATAATAATGATTAATTTAAATAATAGTTATATTATTATTTATATGAACCTCAATACATACATACATGCGTTAATAAATTAACATATTTTTTTTCGTTAAATATTGCAACAATTTTTCATGGCGTCTTTGGAATTATTCCATTGCGTTTTTATAAATATTTAAAAAATTATTAACTTTCTGTTCCAAATCCACTAATAACATGGTAAGAATTCTTATGGTAAGAATGCGGCGGACGGGCATACAGTCCACCTGGTGGTAAGTGGATACTGTAGCCCATAGACATCCGCGATACATGCCAACATCAGTCCAAAATGACAAACGTTGGCACGCCCCTGGATGCGCTGCTTACCTTTGCAGATTAAGGACTGGATTGGAAAAATGGGGAGGGATAGGATGGGATGGGAATGGGCTCTGGCATATCTCACTCAATACCGAATCACGTACGTACATTGGGGAATAGGATATAGTGGTAATTGCAGTACATTTCAAGATAAGTCTTCTTTGAGAGAGGGAGGGGTAATGTGGCCAATCGAGTGGGCCCAGCGGCTGTTGGATTGCAGCGTGCACCCTCCTCTAACCGTTAGCTAATCGAACATTTACAAAAATTACAAATATTCCCCTGCTTTAAGTGAATTAAAAACTTTGTTGTACAACGATTTATTTGCGGTTGACGCTATCTATACGGCTATTGAATATATCAATAACTAGCTGACCCGGCACACGTCGTCCTGTCCAAATTTCAATAAATTTCAATAAAAAAATTCCATAATTTCAATTTTCAATAAATATGTTTTTTTTCCTGAAAACAAAAAAAGAATTACGCACATCCATCGTTCCAATCGTGAGTTATGGTCTCGAGTTCATACAAAAATCCCATAGAAAAAAGCACTCAATTTTTCCCGAATTGTCCAATTTTTCGGGCAACTTTTCCAATTTTTCTTTCCCTAAAAACTTTATTCGGACTATTATGAACATTTTTTAAAAAAAAAATTAGCCATTGTCAAGTGACGCGCTTACCAACGAACAGCGTTTAATTTTTATTTATATAGATATCATAGCTGCAGTTTGCATTTGGTCGACCGCTCGATCACCCAATACTACATGCATTCTTTTAACATTACATGCGTGATAAAATAAAAAGGCAAAATAAAATCCGGGGGGCACGGCAGTGCCTCCGCCAAGACCAGCCACACTCCTGAACACAACACTCTTTTCTCGAAGCGACACAATCGTTTAGTAATTTTTTAATTGCTTAAAAAACAAATCAAGATTTTAAGATACAAGCCTCCATTCCTTCAACTTTCAACACAATCGCTGTTAATACAAATAATTAATCGTTAATACTAAAGCATTATTTTAATAAACCAATTTAGATTAGAAATTCATTATAAGGTGTAAAAAATTAAACTGCACCATTGTAAGGGTCTACTGTGAACATATAATTAGAGATCGGATATTCGGGTGCATATCTACAAGGTATAAAAGGTATGGAGGCGGCTTCTTAAAATAATTCATTTGAAAACCGAAATCCCGGGATTTCACAACTAATAGGATGCTTATTTATGATACTGATAGTGTCTGATAGTGACCAGGACAGAGTCGATAGGATCTAAGGCACTATCGAAGATATAAACTTCGGGTTTGAACTCAAATTCTTTTTTCTAATGGCAATTTGTAGGTATGCAGTTTTGAGGGGATTAACTTTACAACTATTAACTTTTAGGTATATGCATCGTAATCTATAGAACATAAAATTTGTCGATCCCGGGATTGCGACATTCGCCCGATACAAAAGTGCACTCCATACTTATCCAACACCTCAACTTTAGGTAAATATGCACCCGAATATCCGATCTATACATATACGCCATTATTTCATTGACATTTAACCTTTTTTTCTAATTCGGGTTCGCGTTTGTATTTTATTGGAAATCTATTTTATGTGTTCAGCAATGAATTAAACATGGTTAATATTAGTTTTCCATTAAAGTAAATTAATGAAATGCCGTCTTAATTATAACTTGAAATGGTGCAAGTTACTTTTAGGAACCATAAAAATGAAAGTTGAATTCAACAGTAGAACGAAACATGACACAAGAAAGGAGTAATAATTTAAAATTGATACACTTTATATAGTATTATACTAATTTAAAAATTGGTATTCTTTATATAGTACTAATTTAAAAATTGGTACTGCTTATAGTGGATTCAACATTCAATTTTTAATACAAAATTAATTTGATATTTCATAATTTGTAAAACTATCAACTTCTCTAGTTCAGTTTATTTTATATTATTCTGTTGAATATAGATAATAATTTACAAAACCACACTATCAGTAAACAGAAAGTATCAAGATGTGTACAGCACGCTACAAATGCAACTTACTATACAAAAAATGTTACCATTTAATAATTCTCAATATAACTTTGTTTCTCAGACTCTTTCAAATTACAAGTCATTTTGGGAAAAAAGAAATAATTGCACTTAAATAACAAGTAAATTATATATGTCTAAAAGGAATTCCATTTAAAAAAGACCTTAAGAACAATAATTAAAACATTTAAGAATTTAACAAAATCGTATAATAAATATTTCTACTTTCGGAGTACAATACGATCTGATCTATCTATCCAGTTAAAAATTAAGTTTGTTTTTCGAAATTATTTCCAACAATTATACCAACCAACCGTACGAAAAATTACAAATCCATTTGCAGCGCGTTATCAATTTATTCAACAGACGGATATACGTAAAAAAAAATGGCAAGAGCAACTTTGTAGTATGGTCGATAGAAATAATCGTTGTGCCACTTATTTAACCTATTTATTTAACTTTATTCTTAACCTAGCCATGCTGTTTAATAACGCCTACGACTGAGTATTATTGAATTATACAGATATTATGTTGTCGATATTTGTTTAATACTGAAAAATCTATATAAATAAAAATGTAAACGTCCGTTTGTTCAAAATCTTAAATCCCCGAAAGTTCTTCACCGATTGCTTTGAAATTTTGACACAGCGTTGCATTCGAATACGCACGTTTTTATATACCTATCACAGTGTAAAAACATGATTTTTACCCAAAAACAGGGTAAGCGCCATCTGTTGGGCAGCCACAGCAATGCGTGGCCGAGCACAGCTGGTTATCAATAAAAATAGTGGCTCAAACAATTAAACGTTGCGAGTGTACAATACTTCATTCAGTTTATAAAGCCAAATATAAACATTAGTCACCTTAAATAAGGTGTTTGCGAACCGCAATAAAACACATTGTAATTATTCGAACGGTTGTTTAAATTTCAGTCTAAAATAAAGTCCGCATATAAATCTGCATCTAAAAAAAGACTTGTTAGATTTAAATGCAATTAATAGCTAATCTCAAACTGGTCTCTTCTCAATGACGGCATATAAGTAACTGCATTTTCAATGGACATAGGACCTTGAATCAGAGGACGAGAAAGGAGGAAACGAGAGAGGACGAGACAGCTCTAAAGTCAATGTATATAAGTAAATATATTTTATTATTAAGTCTCTAGCTACAAGTTACCGTATACAGACTTCTGCGCTGTCATTCGAAACAGGCCGTTATTTCAAGGCAGTAAAGATGAGATTATCATTAAAGTCAATTGAAACAGGACTTTGGAGTAGTTCACCATTATTTTTTATTTCTTACCTTATAGGTTTCAAAAATCATCGTGGTCTTTAAAAATTACGAATTTATAGCCTTTCTGTTGATCGAGTAGCATATGACGTCACACATAAATACAAGTTGAAAAGTATTTATAAAACTCCACACCGTTTGACTAGACATTTTTTTTTGAAAAAAGCTAATGTCCCTTTTAAATATTGTAAAGTAATGATCGTATATATTGTGATGACATCATCGCGAGTAGCGCATTTGAAACTTTGAATACCTAATATCTCGGGCATTTTCCAACGACTTAAAAAAAAATCACCATATTTAACATTTTAGCGTATATTTTCATTTAAATATGAAAAATCTGCTAGTTATGAACCTAGTAAACTTCTCCATTGTAATATTAATGTAATTGCGCTATCAATTGAAACGGGCCCTAAGGGGCCGTTCAAGTATTACGTAGGCACCAAAGGGGGGTGGGGGGGTCTTTGCTTTGGTTATGTTTGATGACATGGGGGACGGGGGGGGGTCTGAATGGCGATTACGTCAGCAATATGTATTTATTTACTTTCGTATTTTTCTGGCAAAAATTAGTAGATTCTGATTAAATAAGAAACTTGAACAGATTTTGTAAAAATTATACCAATGCTTACTTTAGCATGGAGGGGGGGGGGGTAAGAGCTGTACTTTCGCTGACAAGGGGGGAGGGGGTAAAAGTGACTAAAATTCTGCTTACGTAATACTTGAACGGCCCCTAACGTTACTGCACTGTCAACTAAAACTTTATTTAAAGCTGTAAAGAGACTGCAAACAAAATATACAGTTTATTCAATATAAAATCTGTCACTGTCACATAACCTGTCACTGCGCTACCAATTGAAAGAGGACCTTAAGCCCGGGCATGAAGGACGAGACTGTAGCAAAGTCGACGCCAATAGCAAGGTCAGTCGATACGTGTAGTGTGTGTAATCGCCTACTTATGCGTGATGCATTCATTTACTGCTACTGTTCTGTCAATTAACACAAGATTTTAATGTAACTGCACTGTCAGTTGAAACAGAACACTCCGTGCTGTCAATTGATTTTAATGTAACTGCACTGCACATTAAATGAACCGCAATATAACTGCGCTACCAATTGCAATGAAACTTTAATGTAACCCTGTTGACAATAGAAATAAGACTTCAATTCAAGGCTGTAAGGAGACAATTAAAATAAAACGTCTAAATATACATTTCATATAAAATGTCTATCTACAATTTGATTCACCGCACGTAGACCTGTAACTGTGCTGCCAATTGAAAGAGGACCTTAAGTCCGGGCAGGAAGGACGCGACTGTGGCGAAGTCGACGCCAGTAGCTAGGGCTGTCGACACGTGAAGAGCATTTGTGTAGTCGCCTGCTTGTGCGTACTGTGCGCACGAGTGCAGAGATGATAGGGCGGTTTCTGATAACTGAAAGCGGATATTTATTAAAATATTAGTGCTTGCTGCTTGAAAGAGCTTACTTGCTGAGCTTGAGAGGGCGTGGACGCTGCAATTGTACAGGATACTGCTGGATATAAGCCTCTCTCAAAGACCGCTATCACACAGGATCTTCGACTCTTCTCATCCAACCACCACTGGCGAACTTCTTCAAGGCTTATTTGCATAAGGACAGATTCTCATAACAAACAGTCAACCTGAGTGTTTGAGGTGAACTTAGGATTACTTTGAGAAGACTTTTGGGGATGGCTTTGAGGTATTAGGATAGCTTTGTGATGACGTTCACATTGAGTAGATGTTTTGCTAATTAAATATAATTATATTAATTGTATAAGTATATGACTAATTTTGAAGGCAGAAAACTAATTTTGACATAAAATTAGTTCTTCCTGTCACTTTCCCGTCAAATGGGATATTTCGAAATTAAAAAGAAATAGATCAAGACAATTAGTAGTGATTAGTACTGATTAGTAATTAGTACTAATTAATGCCATCAGAATTAAACACTTTGTTAATTTATAACAATTTTCGAATTAAAAATAACGTAACCAAAACTTAACTTTTTTTTTGATTAGGACTGTCCTTTCGATAATCCATGTTTATGAGAATCAGTCTTATCGTTCTGTAACGAACATTTATATATTTATTTAATTATAATTAAATAATAAATATGTCTTACCTTGTTTTCACGCAACATATCGTATAACATTTCTAATCTTCTTTGAACATCTTCTAATTTTCTCTTCATTTGCTGTGAGACAAAAATGACATTTAAAAAATATTTTGAAACTAGTGGTAGCCACGGGAACTGTGCGACCAATATGAAAGAAAAGTATTCTAAAATCCTTCTCGATGGAATATTCCCTTAAGGCTCATTTACACAAGAAGAGGTCCTCGCACGATGCGGACGAAAATATTGTATACTTTTCTCGTATGCCACACGATCTTCGCCTGCAACTGTTCACTTGATGATAAAAACTCAAGGATAACAATGATCATGCGATGATAATAGTTGTTTATCTCTAGGCAAACATATATTGTATACCGATTTTCTCTCCTACACGCCTTCGAGAGTTTCTTTATGTAAATGAAACTTTATATGAAATAATAACATTACAATCCATTGCTTTTATTGTATAAATTCAATTTAAGGTTGTAATTGAATAAATCGTAATGAATATCTGGTGTTGAACTTAAGTGCGATTGTATAAATTCAATTTAAAGGTGTAATTGAATAAATTGAATTTAATAAACTGAATTGAATATTTGGTGGTAAACGTGTGGTGAAATTGTATAAATTTAATTTAAAGGTGTAATTGAATAAATTAAATTTAATAAACTGAATTGAACATTTGGTGGTAAACGTGTGGTGAAATTGTATAAATTCAATTTAAAGGTGTAATTGAATAAATTGAATTTAATAAACTGAATTGAACATTTGGTGGTAAACGTGTGGTGAAATTGTATAAATTCAATTTAAAGGTGTAATTTAATAAATTGAATTTAATAAACTGAATTGAATATTTGGTGGTAGACGTGTGGTGAAATTGTATAAATTTAATTTAAAGGTGTAATTGAATAAACTGAATTGAATATTTGGTGTTAAGACGTGTGGTGAAATGGTATAAATTCAATTTAAAGGTGTAATTGAATAAACTGAATTGAATATTTGGTGTTAAGACGTGTGGTGAAATGGTATAAATTCAATTTAAAGGTGTAATTGAATAAACTGAATTGAATATTTGGTGTTAAGACGTGTGGTGAAATGGTATAAATTCAATTTAAAGGTGTAATTGAATAAACTGAATTGAATATTTGGTGGTAGACGTGTGGTGAAATTGTATAAATTCAATTTAAAGGTGTAATTGAATAAACTGAATTGAATATCTGGTTCATTATTTATGTACTATAGTCGATATTTCGGTCCAGTTGCATGAACCGTGAATTCAGTGCGCGGCGAGACTGCGCAGGCTGGTGAAGGTGTTGTTGCTATTGACAGACAAATCTGTTTACCCTCCGCCGTGTTTGTTTTTGATTCACCTACCCACACTGAACTCATTTTTGTTGATTATGTTCCCAGCACACTATACTAACAATATCACTTTCACACGAGTTTCAAAACGCATCTACTTCTGGGGGTTAGCAAAGTTCAAAAAATTAAAATAGTCTTACCGGATTGGCGGCCCTGTTGGAGCACTCTGCGGTTATTGCATTAAACACAGTCTGCATAATCACGTATTGCTCAGGGATAGGGCCCTTTTGAACGGGCGCGGGTTCCGGCGGCGCGGGGCTCTCAGTCTAAGAGGAATACAATAAGACATTATAACATTGCAAGTAATTAATAAATTGAAATAAAAAAACAATCTGCAGTATATGATCCACCAATCCGCACTGGGCCGCCGCGGTGGATCACGTCCCGAAACCCCCAGTGATTTATTTGGGGAGGTTTGTGTCCTGCGGTGGGACGTTATATGCTGATACAAGTACATTGTATTACACGGACAGTCGACTGGTACACCAGCTACTGTATAGTGTAGTTAAAACGAGCGCTAACGCGCTATATTAGTGCGTTTCAAATTAAACCTTAACCGTTTTAGACTCGATGATTAGATTAGGCTAAGCATGCAGTCAACCTGATGGTAAGTGGATACTACCGTCCATAGACACCCGCGATATGTGGCAACATTAGTGCAGAATGACAAACGTTGGCACGCCCCCGGATGCGCTGCCCACCTTTGCAGATTAAGGAATGGATTGGGAAAATGGGGAGGGAGAGGATGGGAATGGGCTGGTGACTGTTCACATGTATAATATGAAACCCCATACTCCTCAAATAGGTAGTAAACTTGTATCACAGAAGCTAGTGTGATTCTCAATAATATGACAATAGTGTCCTTATTAAATAAAAAAGGTTCAAAAATGAAAATTACAAAAAAATATATATTGGACACTACTGAAAAGTGACACCTGTAAAAATATATACAACTTTCCAGTTTCCCAATTATTGTATTTGAATAAGTAATTACTCAAATACTGTAGATGAAGTACACGTGCAGAACGAAATTATAAAAATTCCCACGAAATCCAAATGCACTAATAAAATAAAATGGTAATCAAACCTGTTGGGGGTATGCAGGAGTCATCGCAGCCGGGTACTGCTGGTTGTACTGCTGTGCCGGGTATTGCTGGCCCGGGTACTGTTGACCCTGGTACTGCTGGACCGGCTGCTGTTGGCCCGGGTAAGGTCCCGTAAGAGGCACGTGTTGAGGAGGCTCTACGCCGAATAGCGGATGTGTGATCGGTGCTTGTGGTTGGACTTCGGGGGCTTTTGGCTGGAAATTGTTACATTTTTTTATCTATACTAATATAATAAAGAGGTAAAATTGTGTGTTTGTAGGTATGTTGGGGGTAATCTCTGGAACTACTGAACCGATTTCAAAAATTCTTTCACACATAGGAAGCTACATTATCTGTGTCTAATATAGGCTATATTTTATTTTGAATTTTTGAAAAAAAAACTTATACACCGAAGCAAAGCGAGGGCGGGTCGCTAGTTATATTAATATAATTGTTTGATGTTACGAAGCTCCAGGCTTTGTACACTTCAAGGGACTAAAGATTTTAAAGAAATCCCTGCTGAACTTATTTTTTAGGTTATAATTGTGTCCGTACCTACTTCACGAAGTGTAAGACTTTTCACTAAGTGCTGAATTACATCGATTATTTACAACATATACTCGTATATGGCATTCTATTATAATTATTAGTCATTATTTGAAATGACAGGATCGATTCCCGCATTCCTCAAAATGGACAAAATCTTGTGTGTATAGGGAGTGAACACAAATTTAATTTATTGCGAACACAAACAAGGTAGCTGAAGCGCGCGCCACGAGTAGGAATAATTTCGGCCATTGACATGAAATAAGCCAAGGTCTTGAGATTTGTATGAAATCGTCGATCACCAACCCCTCGTATTAAGGTTCAATACAAATCTCTTTACCGTCCAGTCTTGGTTGTCCTCATGTCAATGAGTGACGTGGTAAATAATACTTCGATTGTATGTTGTCACTTTAATACCGTTCAGCGAAGCTACTCAAGAATAAATTTCCCCTGTAACTACTGAAAGATGTGTCATGAGGAAACAGTGAAATTAATAAGTTAAAAAAATATTAGTCGTAAACACAAAACGGGGAACAAACGACAAGTTAGTAACGGTGAAACGATTTGTCGAAACCAATTGAACACAAACACAAAAAACATACGCTTTTAATTTAAGACTTCGCTAATTGAAGCGGCGACTGTATAAAATTTTACGTGTTAAAATTAAACAAACAATCTTAAAAGGGCCGGAACTGTATTTCGTACGAACTTATCATCTTTCATTGTTTCTTTATTCTATAATGTAAAAATAAAAAATGGCCACTGTAATTGTGTACCTGCTTGTGTGTGGCGTTGGAAATAATACACAAACAATAAAGGTCAAAGGTCATCGCTTGATTGGTTAATATGGTGTTTGTTGACGTATCTGAAGTTAATCCATTTATTATCTCTAGTTATTAATATTATAGTTAATCCATGACAATAGCTACCTATCGGGCAAACTCAAGCGAGACATTTTTTTGTACTAAATCAAAAAAATCCATGTTGATTTTTTTGAATAAATAAAACCCAGGAATCTTTGTAATGACGTCAATTGGAAGCCTCGTTTTTTTTCTAACACAGGCGACGGCCTGATGACGTTTACAATATGACTAATACAAGGCTAACATGATGATATTACATCTAAAATAATATTTATTATAGTAATTCCAAGAGTTAACAAAGTGGCTACCACAAGCCCTAAGGAACTTTTATTAGGGGGAGAGTGCACGCTGTATTCTCAGTCGCTAGGCGCACTCCACTGGCCACGTTACCCCTCTCTCACAGAAGACTACTTTGAAATGTACTAAAGCATTTCCTACTTTATCGTGTTTCCCCAATGTACGTACGTGTTTCGGTAGTGAGTGAGATATGCCAGAGCCCATTACCGACCCATCCCTATCCCTCCCCATTTTCCCAATCCATTCCTTGGGCAGCGCATTCGGGGGCGTACCAACGTTTGTCATTCTGTACTGATGTTGGCATTTATCGCGGATATCTATGGACGACAGTATCCACTTACTATCAGGTGGACTGTATGCCTGTCTGCCTCCTTTTTCTATATATAAAAAAAACTACACCACCTCTAAAATGGTGGACTCGCCTGGTCAGCGTGGCGTTTTCAGGCCATACCTCCCTCACACATAAGAATTGTCTTGTGCATTGCACATTGGTGCATGAGGAAGAAAAGGGCTGGTTGAAAATTCTAAAATGTATGGCATAGCATACAATATATACATATATGAGTAAATTCATTCTTCATAAAAATATACTTCCTTTTTTTTAAGATTTCAATGTCTTACAACGTATGTAAGACTATACAGTCACAGCTTAATCTACAAAGATCATGCTCAATATTATACCAAATGTGAAACGAAAACATTCTGAGATGAGAACCACGCTACAATACTTGACAATTATTCAATCAAAGATAACCACGAACTTCACGGCATGCGAACTTGTACAGTCAAGGAAGAAAGTCTAGATTTTAAGACAGTTTATATTATGATATATAATCATTAGTGGTGGGTAATCAAGACTTCTCGGAGTGTTTTAACTCACTTAATCCTGCCCCGCTTGCGAAACCGACTCCTCTTAGTTGCTCCTTAACTCTTTCGATTCGCCTACTTAATCACCTTCGGAGAGCGTTTCCTTCCCTTTCCCTAATGATTGTTGCATAAGAAAAAAAAAGGTCATGCCATCGTTGCATCTCGATTTTGAGCCCCCGACAAGTGCCGATGCGCGATTACACTCACGATCATGATGGTCGCCGGAATGGGAATGAATAACAATTCGATGGAACAATTAAGGAATTCCGCGCCGCTCGCGGATACAACTCTTTTGAATCATTAACTCCGGAGTTACCCATCACTAAATTAAGTAATAATAATAGTTTATTTTTTATTTGGTAACAGTAAAATGCAATGGTCACTGCCTAACTTAACTATTAGTAATTAAGTTATATATGAAACTTAGTTACCTGAACTTAATAAATGAAATAAAAATGGATCGAATTTAAAAGTTAAACAGGTGGATTAGGTTTGCTTCAAACATTTTTTTACCTACTCTCAAAAAAAACCCTATTCGAACCATATCTTAATAATAATAACACCACAATAATAGCTTTATTTCGGTCTAGTTACATGAACCGTGGTCACGGCGAGATTTTTCTGTTCATAGCGACAACACGCCATCGCGGTCTCGCTGCGACCACGGTTCATGTAACTGGACCGAAATATCGGTCAAACAAAATAAATAATAAATCATATGTAACCCGTTTACGTAACATTTATAAATAAGCAGTTTTCAGCGCCGTTTTCATTAATTTTCACCTAAATAGTGCCAGGGTGGTTGTCGGCACAGCTTTTAGGCGCTGACTACCTGTTTTTAAGATAAACGGTTCGAAGCTCTAATGAGATTTTTAACAAACATTTACCCCGCTATATAACTTTTTAAGCTTTCGCGTTTTGTACACGTCAAATGTGGGTAGTTAATAAAACTACCCCTACCTCTTCACTCAACTCTCGACCACGGGTGGTGTAACCCGTGCCGAAACATAGAGTAGAAATAAAAGGTATAATTTTACAAATAATTTTACAACCTTTTAAAACCTTTAATTTCTCGCGTTCAGACCTCATTTACAATATAAAATTTACAACGCTAATCGAGTATTCAACCTAAAATCATATAACCTTCTGTGTTTATTTTCACCTATAGACTTTATTCCTTAATAGTACACGTGTGGGGGGGGGGGGGGGTACCTCATCCAAGTGCCGCCTATGATCTATAATGTGTCCCCAGCGGCGGGTGCCCGCGTGCATCGCAGACATTTGTACGTGATCTATGTGCTGAACCAAACTATGGTCAATAAGGTTTAATAAGACCATTAAATACTTTTTCGATACAAACTTTGACATCCGGTTTCACCTTTTTAGGGGTTGAATTTCGAAAAATCCCTTCTTAGTGAGTGTTTACGTCATAAATAGAAGATAGTGTCCAAATTTCAAGTTTCTAACACGTATAGCACGCATCTTTACATGTATAGATTCAGGGCCGTCTTTACCAGGGGGTGCAAGGGGTGCGGTGCACCCGGGCGCGGAGCGCCCGGGGGCGCCTGTCGATTCTCTGAATTTTTGGATATTTCATTGAACTTAACGCCATTGCACAGTTTTATATACTTGTTACTTACGACAAATATGTATGCGCAAGCAAAAAAAAAATAGTCATTAACAATAATATTTTTTTTACTTTTATTACGCTTTCGGCGCTTGTCATACCGCATTAAGTAGGTAGGTATGTTAAACTGCTAAAATCTGAGTAAACTCTATATTCACCATGACAATACGAATGGTCCGCGGAGTGTATTTGTTAAAAGCATAAATCTTAGAAATCAAGAAAATGGATCTGTCTAATTGGGAGTAGGTACCTACCTAGACAATTAATTTTGTGAGAAATTTGTATTTTGATTAAAATCTAAGAATGAAATATTTCTTTAAGTAAAATTTAATAAGTTTAAAGTAGCGTTCGAATAGTGCCGGCTTTACCTATGGTGCATGGTGTGCGGCGCACACGGGCGCAGGGTGTTAGGGGGCGCCGAGCGCCGCTCGCGACGCCTCCAAAGAGCCTACTAGAGGGCGCCAGGGTATTGATTGCACCCGGGCGCTACATGGGCTAGAGCCGGCACTGATAGATTACAATTTATCTAAACCATAGATAACCATGTGTGAAAATTTATTAGCTTTTAGTTGTCCATCATATCAACTCTATATTTACATATTGTTTTATTAATGCTTAGTTTTGTGAATATAATATAAAATAAAATAAAAAAACTAATAAAAATAAGTCACTTACTTTTAATTTAGAAGACGGCATTGGTGGATCGTTCCATCCAGGAGCGGCAGGCTTGGATGGAACCGCCGGAGCTGCAGGCTCTACCGACTGAGGGTTGTAGTACCCCCCATTCATCGTGCCCGGGTTCATCGTGCCCGGGTTCATCGGCGCCGTGTTCAACGGCGCAGGGTTCAACGAGCTGGAGTTTAACGGGGCCGGGTTCAACGGGGCGGGGTTTATGGGTGCATAACCGGGATTAGGAACGCTGGCAGCGCTGTATTGGTCGGGAAGGGGACTATTGAAGCCTCCATATGAAGGCTGTGAAACAGGGTTGTTGAAACTGTAATTGTTATAAAGGGGAGCGGATTGAACGGACGGATCTACTTTGTATTTTGATCGGCTTGTGATACCTGAAAATAAAAATATTTTGTTTAATTTCCGTTTTGTACGCGATGGAGTATTTTAATAAGGGTTTTTTATTTGTTTTAATTTAGAGAAACAAGTGGCAGACGATCAAACAGTTCATCGTGTAGTGGAACATAAGCTCAGAAGGTAGGGTAACGCATAAAGCAATCCCAACAAAAACATAATGTCGCAACAAGATACCAATTTGACCAAATAACACTAAGTCCGTAACCAAAAGCAAATCAAAAGTTTGTTGTGGTGTATGTGTGTATGTCAACTAACCCGCATGTGGTCCGGCGCTGGGCGGACGCGCGGGCTGCGGTGGCTGCGGGAATGTGTTCTGTGAGACAGACGATTGTCCCCATGGGCTCGGCTCGTACTGAGGCGGGACTGGGAAACCATGAACATATAGTACAAATTATATGAAGAACTAAAATCATTGTTACTGATTGAATGATATAACATTTATTTCACCACAATAAAATGCACAAGAAAATTAAACAAGGAAAAAAAATAATTTCCAAGTGACAAAGTAACGACGTATAAAAAAAAATCTTCAGCGTAATTTTTGTGCCCCAACTCTAACACCACAAAATGATTGTCGATTTGCTTATATACATAAATATACCAATTATAATTATGAAGTAACATAAATGTATACAATTTTATAAAAACGAGTAGCAAAGTTTTAAAAATATAACGTTTATACAATATTGGCACCATTTGCTTTTATACAATCGTTCAAATGTTGTGGCCAGTTTTCGATTAAAACACACACCCTTTCCATGGGAAAATTGGCAACTGCCACCCTTATGGAATCGTTTAAGGATTCAATTGTATCATGGTGTTTAGAACATGCTATGCTCTCTAAAACACACCCTAAATCATAATTAATTCACTTCACCCCTGCGCAACTCCTAACGCATTTCCTCGATACGGAAGTGTCGTGTACTGTTTGGTACTAAAATTATTTTATATCGCGAACCCGTAGGCTGTGGAACGAACTGCGTCAAGAGGTCTTTCCATTAAGCTACAATATGGGGTTCTTCAAAAAAGCTGAAAATAGGATTCTGCAAGGTCGGTGGCGCGCCCGCACATCCCCTGGTGTTGCAGGTATTCATGGGTGGCGGTAGCCAATTACCATCATGTGAGCAGCTTGCATGCCTCCATTGAAAAAATAAATTGATAGAATAAACAATTTTTGAAATAAAATAAGACGAAAACAATACAGAATAAGAAAAATACAAAATAGAATAAGAGTAGACGAAGCATCTGTTGCAAGAACTATAATAGAAAGTTGGACGGAATTTATTATAAGCTGTTATTGAATTAGAAAAAATAGTATGAACTCACTGGCAGAATACGTGTTAGCGACGTCATTGTGTGCAACAAGATGTCCCCGCGAGTGACCACTGGTGGTGCGCGCACGCACTCCCTGCGCTGGCTGCTGCTGGCAGACACATTCATACTTTATAAACACTTGTATCAGTCTATAACGTCCCACTGAAGGGCACATAGCTCCCCTAGTAGATCACTAGGGGGTTTCTAGCCACAAAGCGGGCCCAGTGCGGGTTGGTGGATACACATAATCCATAGGATACACAGGCATTTTTTCTAAAAATACATCATATTTAAGTAGCGAATCAATGGTACGGAGCGAGGATTTGAGCTCACGATCTCACAAATATGAGCGAGTATAGTTGATACCCATAGGCTATCAACGCTCTTATAGTAATGGGAAAAGTTTGGAAAATGGTGAGGGATAGCATAGGATGAGTTAGGAATGGCCTTTTGTGTGAGTCACTCACTACATGATAAAGTAAGAAATGACACTTTACATTAGTGTAAGTGCCAGGGTAACCGTAGCTTACCTTTTATTATCTAGAATTAGTTTGATTATAATTTGAGTGTGTCCAGCGGCTGTGGGGTTACAGTCTTCACACAGAGAGAAAGAGGAGAGTGCACACTGCATTCCCACAGCAATTGAACGCATTCGACTGGCCACGTTACCCCTCTCTCACAGAAGACTACCTTGAAATGTACTGCATTTCCTACTTTATCTTATTTCCCCAAAGTACATTCGTGTTTCGGTAGTGAGTGAGATATGCCAGAGCCCATTCGCATCCCATCCCATCCTCCCACCACTTTCCGCCAATGCTTTCCTTAATCTGCAAAGGTAGTCACGTTCATCAGGGGGCGTGCCAACGTTTATCATTCTGAACTGATGTTGGCATGCATCGCAATGTCTATGGACGACAGTATCCACTTACCATCAGGTGGACAGGTGGACACCCTCCCAAAAAGTGTACATTACAATGATTATTTTTCAATTAAATATTTCAAGGTTCTATGTCATCTGTGCATTTTCAAAACTAAACAAACATTAAATACAAAAGAAGCAACAAGTAATCAATAACGAATCACTATTTAAAAAACATTGCCTTTTAAAGAATTTCTATCGCCAGACACTAATTACAAAACGTAGAACATTTGAACTAATTACATACCTGGCTAACCCTCCTCTGATCATGCACGAGTCCAGCGGCGCGCATCAATCTATCCCTAAGGTCACTTTGCGCGATGCCCTCTAAACTATTAAGAGCGCTCTGTAAGCAGCCCTGTGAAGCCAGTCGTGAGGCATACTCGTTCAGGACCGAGTCTAGTTTGCCGCCGGACTGTCGAGAAAAATTCATTGTAATAAAAATAAAATAGGAAGAATGGAGAAGATACTGCTCATCTAAAATGAGTTTTAAGATCGCTGGCCGCCAGCGCAGTGCTCCGCAACCGGTGCGGCGCGGCGCGTTGTTGTGCCGTGAGACGATGCTAGGTATATTGTAAGACGATGCTAGGTGTGCCGCAGTGTAACCTACATCATCCAACAGGGGGGTGTAATTAAGGGTGCCGTGAGACGATGCTAGGTGTGCCGCAGTGTAACCTACATCATCCAACAGGGGGGTGTAATTAAGGGTGCCGTGAGACGATGCTAGGTGTGCCGCAGTGTAACCTACATCATCCAACAGGGGGGTGTAATTAAGGGTGCCGTGAGACGATGCTAGGTGTGCCGCAGTGTAACCTACATCATCCAGCAGGGGGGTGTAATTAAGGGCACGAGCATGACAAATTTAAAGCGGTTGTACACATTTTTTCAGTAATTCAGTGATTTTTTAATTAGTAAATTAGTAGAACGCACGTATTTTTTTTTTTTTTTTAATCCCTATACTTTTAGTTATATTTTTAGTTCAGGTGTGCCGTCGAATTTCGAAAAGTCTAGCCTAAATAAGTTTTAATCCATATTGTGTACGTCCGTAATTGGGATACATACTTTAATCTTAAGTGTATACTCAAATCATGTTTTGTATGAATAACGTCGTCGACAAATAAACTGATGTATAACAAGTGGCATATACCTGTATTTGCCTGCCCCGAGCGGCGGCCGCTCGCCGCGCTAGCAGCGCTCGCTCGGTGAGCGTCGCGAGCGAAGCCGCATCGGCGCGCGAGCGCTGCGACGCTCGCCATCTCCCCACTAGCGCCTCGGGCGACATCGCACATAAGTAGCAGACGGTCGCCGCTTGTGATAACGACGGATCAGACTCGGATGATAGCCGGTTGCCGAGCATTTCTAGAAATAATTAGTGTTTATAGTATTAGGATTATAGTAACAGTGATTTGTAAAATTTCAATTAATATTTTTTGGATCACAATTCATATCGCAATTTAGGCTATATACGTTTATATCCATGTTGTGCACATTTTTAATTGGGATACATACTGGACTTCAGTCTTATAATTTGTATATTCTTAACCATGTTTAGTGTGTATAAAGTAGCCGTGCCTAAATAAAAATAAATTAGCCAGACGGCATTTGATGTGCACCAAAATGTCAACTCACCACAGTACTGCGACAGTGTATCCCCATCGCAATGCGTGACGAGAGTCGCCAGCACATCCTTCCAGCTGTGCGCTGCACTCCCCAGCACCAGCGCTTCCCAACGGGACTGTAGCAGGCTTCCCGCCACTAGCGATACCGGATCCGACCCGGTACGGTTTAAGTGGTACTTTTGCACCTTGTATAGGAGCTCTTGGCTACCTATGGATATGATAAAAAGCTTGTTATAGCAATGCAACCAGCCTTTTCAGTATCCACTGCTGGACATGTGCCTCCTCATGCACGTTGTCTCGTGCATGAGATATGTATGTCCTTAAAACACTGGCCAAGCGGGTTGGCAGTCCACTCCACTCTTGTAGAAGTAGTGTAGTTAATCAGGACTGGTGGTAGCGGGTTTTGACAACAAAAGGCGACTAAGGGATAACCGTTAGTCGCCTTTTACGTCACCCACGGGAAGAGATGAAGTGGTGCTGGTCTAAAGCCAGACGATTTTAAGGCCATACATCACTCATTCACAAGACAATGTGTCCAGGAGTGGACGATAAAAAAATCTGGTGTTACAATAAGGTACAAACAAAATAAATTGAAAATAATAAACAAATATTTTAATTCAAATAATCTTTCTAGGTCATTTTTTTTTTTTTAATATACTGCAAAGTTTTAAAAATTTCCTGTACCGTAGAATAGGCTCTAAATTTTTCTAGATTTGAAATGCATTCAATAATATTATTAAAAAAAAAATCTCACAGTAGTTATTGTAAAAAATTCAACATACCCAAGGAAGCGATGATGAGTGCATCCGCTATCCTCTTAGCGTCCAAACATAATTCCACGGCCTCTTCAAGGTTTCCGCACACCAGTGCTCGACATATTAAACTGGTCGAATCTAAAAAATAAAGCAAGTCTTAAAATAAGAAAATAAAGAGATAAATAAAACCACTTTTAAAGTTTTTTGGGCGTTTATGGAATACAATATAGATAATTGTGTGGGGCGACGTGACGGGCGGAGCTAAAGGCGCGTATAGACATCACGACGCATGCGCCGCAAATGGTTCGCCACACATGCCTCAGCCTGAGGCACATGCTCAGGGCGAGCACACAAACAACCACGCTGCTTGCATCTGAGGCAGGATTAAATAACCGGCAATTTATTCTTGGATATCTTTACTAGGTTTATTTCGACGACATTATCATTGGATGTATTTTTTTTTGACATATCTATATAGGTACATAGAGCATTACAATTTCATCTGTCCAAATATAAACAAAAATGGCGGCCTGCGGTAAATGACACGGCCTTAAATGTTGAGATTTTTCATTGATTTGGTTTTGTTTTCGTCAAATTGAATTGGAACGGACTTTATACATGTGTTTCCTTCCCCTATTCATACATTTCCTTTATTTTAAGATTTTTGAT
This sequence comes from Sesia bembeciformis, assembly GCA_943735995.1. Taxonomy (NCBI): domain Eukaryota; kingdom Metazoa; phylum Arthropoda; class Insecta; order Lepidoptera; family Sesiidae; genus Sesia; species Sesia bembeciformis. The sequence goes on from OX031038.1 coordinate 1,057,430, forward strand.
TGTTTGTAAATTACGTTGTGTTAATTTTTAATTTAAAAAAATAAATATGAAAATGGTGCAATTAATTACCTTCTCCATTCGGTATGACCACGTTCGTAACAGAAGGTCCCAAATCGACATTCGCCAACTTCCTTTCGATGAGCGTATGCGCATCCTGAGAAACATCAAAACATCCTTTAACCGCCTACTTTAATTTAATTACTCGATAGGTACCGAGTGGTTTCGGCGGCTAGAGAACGCTGGCCAAGCGGGTTGGCGAGTTATCTCTTTTCGAGGTGGTGTAATTCCTCAGGGCTTGCGGTAGCCGCTTTATAATCCCTTAGTCGCCCTTTAGGACACCCGCGGAAAGAGCTTGGGTGGTGCTATTCGATGGCCGGCCCACACCACACAACACATAAATAAATAATTAAAGTAATAAATTTTAATTATTAAAAATATCATCAACTGATGGTAAGTGGATACTGTCGCCCATAGCCAACCGCGATATATGCTATCATTAGTCCAAGTGGCCAGTCGAGGGCGCTCAGCAGCTGTTGGATTGCAGCGTGGACTCTCCACCTCAAAATCCTCATTGTCTGGGTGACAGTCCCTATCCTCCTATTACTCGTATTGTCACGAGAGCACCTGTCCCACCTATTTTGCTACCATCGATTCCGCTCATTTCTGTTGTTATTTAAGTTATTTTATAAAATTAAATAATTTATAAGATCTATAAGAGAAAATACATTTGGAAGTGAACTAAAATTTTGTATAAAATAAATTTGTATTGAAGAATTGTTTTCTTTTTACCTTTTTTACTTACCGACAAGTCAGTGCTCGTGTCTGTAGATAATTCTGCTTCCGTTTCAGTCGACTCGCCCTGTTTTGATTGTGTTCAAGCGAAACGTTAGTGACAGACAGAGTGTTAAGTACAGTTGCATATTGTCAGATTAGATTAGTGTTGGTAGTAAAAAATAAATCAGATTTGAAGGTAGGATGCAAAAATTACTTTTTGATAAAAAAAAAACAATCGTAACCGCCTTATTCATAAACGCTTTTCAGATTTAACAATTGCTTAAATTGTTTTCTCCCTTTCTTACAATTGAAATTGACAAAGAAGTTTTAAACAATGATTCAATTTTCCACTAAATCGGATATAAATAATTTTATAAATATTTGTATACATGTATACGATATATAAAAGTTAGTGTAACATTGCAACAATGAAAAAAAAAAGTACTGTTCAGGAGTAAACTGCCCTACTAAGAAGAAGAGGCATAAGAATAATAGTTTATATGCAAAAATGTGAGTAGAAAAACAGGTGTCAATTTTAATCAGATGCTACACTTTGTACTGTAAGACACCGTGCAGTAACCGCAGTACAATGCGTAGCATTTGTATTACAATAAACTATATTTTAAGCAGCGAATTATTTATTTTTAAAATAATAGCATGCGATGCCCCCCCCCCCCCCCCGGTCTCAACTATATAATTAATTAATTATACAATATAATTATTTTAACCAAAATACGACGGGGTTAGGATGTATGCATTCCGCAAACAAGAGACAAACAATAAAAGATCAAAGGTCATTGTTTGATTTATTACTATGTATTAGAAATGTGAAAAAGCACATTGTTGTATCGAGTGGCAAAATGTCAAATTATAAAATTATGTCAGTACGTTTGGCTTGTCGGAAATAATACAAATAATGTCAAAAAAAATAATTACAATGTCGTTTCACATTATATACGGAAATTAAAAATGTATTTATTTTATTTCAACAACTTACGGACCATTTACACCTCAATTTTAAAGACAAGCACGCGTCAACAGACAGAAAGGGTGCGTGAACCATAGCTATTCAAATAGGCAAAGAGCCTATTGCGTATAAATTTTCGCCATAAAGCTCACAAACAAACAAAGAGAATAAACAACGGTCATTCTTTTTGTTCTCTCCAAACGTCCAAGTTTAATTTTAAAGAAATGTTTACCAATTTTTTGCATTTTTACCTAAGGAGGGCAGTAAAGGTCAAGAGTTTAGTATTAAATGTATAATATAACAAATTTATTTAGTTATTGAATATTATTATTAGAGGCTTTAATAATAAACAGAGAGTTACAACAAAAGACTGAGATTCAGTGAAAGATTAAAGTGAGAATTGAAACTAAAAAAAGGTGAAATTGAGTCTCACCCGACTGAGAAATGCGCTGTCTTGATGCTGTGCAGTGTCTCCGATGACAGCGCTGCTGCCTTTGAACTTTGACGGAATGTCGTCTTGTTTGAAACCTATACAATAAACCCAGAACATAAGAAAGAATCCACATTTTTTTTTCCAAGGTTAACGAAGTTGCGGTCTGTTTAAATCTACGGTCAACGATGAAACTAAGGGTTTAATCAATAAAGAACATATAATGTCAGTCTATAATGTTCCACTGCAGGGTTCAAATCTACCTCCTTTATAAGGAGGTGTCTTATTATAATCCACCAACCGGAATTGGTCTGAAATTGGCGGATAATTATACATATCCCAAACTTCATTTCTCGGACACGTAGCTCTTTTCACGATATTTTCCTTAATCATTGATAGAATGAGAACAGTTTAAAAAGAGTTATGTACTTTGAATATATTTACCAAAAACTGATTGGGGGCGGTGAAGGAAGAGTATCAGAATACGAAAAAACAATTTCGAAAATTTTTATCCGTCTGTTTGTCTGTTCGAACACGCTAATCTCCAAAACTACTAAACGGATTTTCATGGGATCTCCACGGGTTAATTAAGCTTAGAAATCGGCTGACGGGAAGAAAAGATACCCCAATTTAGAGTTTAATAATGGAAAACGGTACTTCCAAAAGTTAGATAGCTGTCCATTTTTTTACAAATATGTTCAGGGAGCTGCATCTCTATGGTTTCCCGTGTTAGTGACGCAAACAAGCTCTTTGTTCATGTTCCCGACCATTCCACATCGAACGTTGTATACAAAGAAGCTTTATAAATCAAACTAAAATTCCACGCGTACGAAGTCGCGGGCGCAGCTAGTAAATGCAGTCTCATGCTTTTATTTGATTATCACAAACATACACAAACACTAGGCACTTTAAAGTTTTTAAAACTATCAGTAACCACAAATCACAAAATGCATATTTTTTACATTAATCAACCAAAAACACCTGTAAAATGGTGGTCGGTGTTCAAGACTTCACGGAGTGTTTTAACTCACTTAATCCTGCTCCGCTGGCGGCTCCGACTCCTCTTAGTTACTCCTTAACTCTTTTGATTCACGTTCCGAGAGCGTTTCATTCCCTTTCCCTAACGGTTGTTGCATAAGCAACAAAAAAAAATCATTGCATCTCGGTCTTGAGCCCCCGACAAGTGCGATTACACTCACAATCATGAATGACGCCGGAATCGGAATCGATGGAACAATTAAGGGATTCCGCTCCGCTCGCGGATTCAACACTTTTGATTCATTAACTCCGGAGTTACCCATCACCACTGTAAAATGTCCACACATTACAGCTGTTTACCTAAAAGATTAAGCACCTCCGTGCGGAATGCGGGCATGAAGTTAGCCCTCAGGAAGAACCACGTGTAGCGCTCGCCCTGCTCCGTTGCTGCGTCGCCCTTTTGACGACAGTACCTAACGACAAACATAGCAATTACAATTGGTATCGATACGGAACACGAACATTTTAAATGCTTAACTTAACAAATCAACACAATTGTTCAACATTCAACATGTTGAATTGCTTGCTTAACCATTTCAACATCCGAAAATTTCCACTCGACGGAAACACAAAATTTATTGTATCAAAAACAGTTTATCCACGTGATAATTTCTTTCGTTAAAGTAATGAACGTTGACACGCCCCCGGATGCGCTGTCTACCATAGGAGATAATAATATAGGAATGGATTTGGAGAAAGGCTTGGGACAATGTAGAGGATAGAATGGGATGGGAATGGGATTTGATGATTCGGAGAAAGGCTTGGGACAATGTAGAGGATAGAATGGGATGGGAATGGGATTTGATGAATTGGAGAAAGGCTTGGGACAATGTAGAGCAGGGTTCGGCAATTGGCGGACCGCGGTCCGGATCCGGACTACGGAAGGTATAAAACTGGACCTTTCTATTTATTTCTATTGTACAATCTGCATAATGTGATGCATTTTCAATAGTAAATTAATTAATACGAGCCATATTTAATTATGTTCCATTTTGGCTTCTTTAATAAACATGAAAATAATTAATATAGATAGTTTTTATTGACCACGTTCCTCTTTTGGCATACAAAGTTGCTTTTAATTATTTTTTTCTGGACTCTCGATTGAAACATTTTAATCATCTAGACCCCACTTAAAATTGATTGCCGACCCCCGATGTAGAGGATAGAATGGGATGGGAATGGGATTTCATGATTTGGAGAAAGGCTTGGGACATGATAGGGTGGGAATGGGATTTGATATATTGAGCTAAGTAGTTGTTACATTATATGCTCATGTTTGTCGTGTACAATAAAGTATATTATTGTTTAAGTTTAAATGTTGAACTTACTCAGCCAACCGTTCAGTGGCGCTCGGCTCTTGGCTGAGACTCGAACCTAGAACCGCGTCCAGTTCTGTCGCTTTTTCCACTATTTCCGGTTCACTCACCACCTGTGAAACAAAAAAAGTTAAAATTACATCTGACATTTGTTAAATTTATCTTTTTAATTAACTTGATAAATAAACCGTATTTTAATGACCATAAAGTTAAAAAAGCTTCATCGATTTATCACATAGAGCACCCTGTATATTGTATAAGTATCTGTATAAGGTGGTGTATATTTTAACCCACATTGGACTAAGTTAAACCTTTCATTCTATTACAGATTGGAGTGAAACATACTAACAAGTTTCAGAAATGAGTGAGAAATGGAAACTTCTTACCCCATTATACTCATCTCTCCGCATCTCGTCCCATTTCCCCTCCGCTAGGAGGAATTGGGAATGTAATCGAGTGAAGAATATTCCTCATCCTGTTATACTCTCTAGTGACCATCCTTCCCAATTCTTCATTCAATTCCATTTCCAAATCTCCAATCCAGGGGTGTGGCAACGTTTATCATTATTGACTGATGTTGACATATATTGCAAATGTCACGGGGCGACAGTATCCTCTTACCACCAGATGGACTGACTGTTCGTCTGACACCTTCTTACTATTAGATGCAATAGTCAGTAATTACCTGACTAATGTAGACTTGCTTTTGTGTGCCAGCTTCTTGTGGACATCTATCAAACATCACCAGTTTACCGCCGAACTGGAAAACAAAATAAAATCATTAAGGGCCGTTCTCACCGCCTGCTGATAAGGTATCAGGAGAATTGCTCCTGACACTTTACCTCCTGATAAAGTAACTGTTAACTATCTAATAGGTAAATTATCTGCCAATTAAATCTGGCTGATATTAACTTTCTGATAAAGTATAACTGATCTAATACAGATACTAATAAATAATATAAGCCGATTTTTTTTTTGCTATTTTCTACTTTATATTTTTCGTAGCTTTAAAAAAAATACTCAATCATAGTTTTCATTCAATCATCAATTATTATTTTTTTAATTAAGTTGTAATAGGTATTCAAATTAGTATTGTACAATTATGTGTAAGTATACGAGGAAAGAGCGATGATAGCCTAAGGGCATTTATACTCGACTTGCATTCGTGTGATCGTGAGTTCAAAATCCTCAAGCCGTACCACTGAGTTTCTACTTAAGTAAAGATTTTTAAAAATTGTGACTACATCACCCTTGCAATCTTACCTCATCGCCCTTACACCACCATTCTCACGCCATCATGACCCTCACATCATCAGTGATACTCACAGCAAACTTAGCAGAGACGGGTCGTTTCAACCAGGCCGGCGGTCTGGGCAGCTGCGGCGCGTGGACGGGCTCGCTCACTGCCGCTCGGCTCACCACCGGCAAGTTGTTGAACGAGTCCGCGCCGCCGAACGACTCCATTATATTACTTTGGTTTTGAGTGTTCTGAGGACAAACGTCATTAATAGTAAGGAAAAAAAGGAAAAATGTATGTTTAAATCGTCTATTTATGTTTAAGACATCTTAGAATTAGAAACTGTTATATATGTGACCACTTGTGACTATGAAATAAAATTTCTATTTTAACACAAGGTGCTATAAAAATAGTGTGAAATAAAAATTGGTAAAATTAATTCTACTCTCAATCCTGAAAAACCAACTTTCAGCGCGTGGGTTATTTCAGTAATACGTTGTATATTGCTAAATAATAAGAATATACGGTATTTGTTTCTAGTTTATTTTTTACATTCCCAAAATACCTTATTACAATACGAATATAAAATCAAAATCAACTTACTGTCTCCGGCCTGGACCCCCCCAGTAGCGAATGTACGGCAACCTGCTGGTCGAACGATGAAGCCACCAGCAGACTGGGGTCGCGCGGACACCACGATACGTCGAATATCCACTGTGACTGCTGGCTAACCTCCGACAGTAGCTCGCCACCCTGTTATACACATATAATATACAGGCTGTGTCCGAACTTCCCAAAACCAGGGATTCTGTTCATGATTCCGAGTTTCTTACAAATTGTACGGATCTTTTTTTGGGATCTTTTTTTTGCCAAAATTTCACATATAGAATACAATGCCAGAACCCATTTCCTATCCCATCCCATTCTATAAAATAAAAGAAACTTGGAAAGGACACAATTCTATTATTATTATTATTATTTTTTATAGACTAGTGGGCGGACGAGCAGGCGGTGCCACGTGATGGTAAGTGTTACCGCCGCCCATAGACACCTGCAACACCAGGAGGTATGCGGGCGCGCCGCCGACCTTGCAAAATCCTATTCACAGCTCTATCTATTACAAGCATAAGGCCTTTTTCTCATGTATTTCAATGACTCACAGTCCAAATTCATGTATTTATAATTTTAACCACCAATTTTAACCCGCATTTCAACTCTTGCAACATTAATTTTAATGACGACACTTTTATATAAAAAACAAACTTACGGGTTTAGTATTATTAGGATTCCAGCAGAGAACTCTTCCATCTTTACCAGCAGACAACAACAAATCTGGGTCCTGTTTGCACCACGACAGCGCCATGATGCCTTTATGATGACCCTCCAAAGTTACCAATGGTGAGGCAGCCAACCTTAAACGCGACATTCATTTAAATAAAATAAATTTTATAATAATGTAGCCCTTTGAAAACTCATAATTACAAAATTTCCATTATAGTTATTATTCAATCTTAACCAGCCCTTTTATGTTCCACTCCTGGACAGGAGTATGTATGTTTAGATGTACGGCCTCAAAAGGGCACGCTTACCAAACGGGTTGGCGAGTCCACTCTTTTAGAGGTGGTGTAGTTTCTGAAGGCTTGTGGTAGCGGCTTTCTTATCCTTTAGTCGCCACGACACGACACTCACGGGGGGAAATGTGGTGGTGCTGTTCTAAAGCTGGCCGTCACCACACGGCCCTATGTGCAATCAAGTGTATAATAAATAATAATTTGTCGCATTCTAGCGAGGTGCCGAGTTAGTTAAACCGTGTAGTAGGTATAATCTTAATTATCATCACATGTCACATAGCCTATGTACTTACCTCAAGTCCCACAGCTGTACGACCGGCACCTGGTCGTCTTCGGACGCGATACACAACTGCGTTGCCACCGACGGATGCCACGCGAGCGACCGCCACCGTGTGCGTGATTGAGAGTCACTGAAATATATGGGGATAAACATCTTATTACACCTTATAATAAAAGGTTTGGAGGCCTTAAAAGGCCACGCCGGCCACTGCGAGTTGGCGAGACCACTCCTTTTAAAGGAAGTTCCAATGGTTTGTGGTAGCCACCTTCGTAAGCCAGGAAATCGGGTTATCGCCGCCCGATATTCGACTTAGTGTTATTATCCATTTAGTGTCATCCAGGGGGAAACATATCAGGAAGCACAAAGCTGGACTCCAGCCAGGCGGATAGACTTCTTGAAGAAGTTCGCGTGTGGTTGCGAGCTTTGGCAGACGCCTATATCCTGCAGTGAAGTGATATACGCTGATAGTACAGGTATACTTTATAATATGAATGGTAACTGCAGTTTTAGGGAGAATACCACCAGGTGTGGGAATGCAGGTCATTGAATTACACTGGGAAAAGACCTTATGCCTACAATAATAAATGTAAAACAACAATATCAGTTAGAATTACTAGTCTGCAAGTAGTTAGAATACATGAGAAAACAGTTATAGTGAATTACCTTAGTTTCATAATAGGTTCATTCTTTCTTAGATCCCAAACAACGCATCTTGTGGCGAATGTGGACCCTAAAATATGTTGAACCTGCAATAAACATAAAACGTATTTAGTAAAGGAATCTTATTTTGTTCTTATAAAATTATTGACTTGATTATAACTTTAAATTTCATTATTTCAAGGTTCTTTTTACTTTGAAACATGCTCTGACACCTGATTTTTAAGATAAAGCTACAATATATCAAACCTGTTGATTCCACGCCAACGCCTGCACATGGTCGAAGGGCTGATTCTTATTCCCTGGAGCCATGGGTTGGCTTGTATTATTTATGTCCCAAATAAAGATTTCACTCTCCGATGCACCCGATGCGAGCAGATTCTTTTGATACGGGTTAATGTCTAGAGCTGACACATGACCTAACAGAAAAAAGAAGGAATAAATAAGTGTACCATACTGCAACCAGCATGTTTGTCCACCACTGTTGGACATGGTCCTCCTCATGCACTCATGCCTCTTGTGAATGATGGGTGTATGGCCTTAAAACGCCATGCTGGCCAAGCAGATTGGCAAGTCCACTCTTTTAGAGGTGGTGTAGTTCCTCGGGGCTTGTGGTAGCAGCTTTGTTATCCCTTAATCGCCTTTTACGACACCCATGGGAAGAGATAGAGTATTGTTATTCTAAAACACGCCACACGCCAATAAATAAACTACCTCTTATAATTACTTTATTACCACACACAAAAAAATAAACTATTTAGATCCTAAACAAATATTTATACAGATGTTTAAAGATAAGTGTTATCTTTTAACAATATGTGTCTTTAATAATTTTAAGTGTTAATATATCAATTAATAACAATCTTTAAATATTTGTACAATTGGGAATCAAATCCCTGACTTGAAGTTATTATGCAGCATGTAGAATCCTACATAAATAATCATTTAGTTATCATTACAGTTTCATACTCGACTTTCATTTGTGAGGTTGTGAGTTCAAATCCTCAGCCTGCACCAAAAATTTAACTCATTCTCTGCCAAAACTGTCTATAGCTATGAGCTATTAAATAACAAAAACTTAGAATATAAATTAAAATTGTATGACAAAACATGTTTCATAATTTAACTTCAGCAACTGATAACTAAGACTCTTATCTCAGCTTGTCCTACATTAAAATAACAATGTTATTTGACAAACAAATACAATACATATTTTTCATTTGGTATATTTTACTGCATTGCAAAACTTTTTGATATACATATTTCATCTTTCATCCTGGCAATGCTCAAAGCTACCATTCAATAATTCAACTAATTATAATAACTGTATATAAATATATATAGAGACATTAAATCTTTATTGCACCATCTACCTCAAATCGTCTCCAGATTCTTCCTTACCACCCAAAGGTTGCCTACAAGAAATTGCTTTAGTCATAAGGCTGCAGATGTGTTGGTGTACAATAAATTTTAGCCTAGTAGGTAGTGCTGCTGCCTGCTGTGTAAAAGATCCTAGGATTGATTCCTGGTTGGACATGTGATGTGTTTGTTTTTATGTTTCTGGACCCATGACACACAGAATCCTAGTGTTGAGCTATTTTATTGAGTGTGGCAATATTTTAAATGTTTCACAAACTAATAAAATAAAAAACAATTAGTACACAGACATGGAATTACAGTCAAAACCTGCTATAGCGAAACTCAACTCAATAAAACTCAAAGATGTGTTTGATGCAGGAAATTGATTTCCTTTCCCAAAGCAATGTAGAACACACTATACAAAAAAAAAACAAGCAAAATATTGCCATAGCAAAAAAGTTCAAACTAAGATACAGATTATTTTAAATGATTGTTTTGTAAGTTTTTATTTAAAATTAGTATAAATTAGTACTTTACTAATTTAATTATTAATTACTAATTTTAAATATAAACTTACAAATTTATTACAACATAATTTACTTCTTGAATTAAACATGTAAATATCGGGAAAAATGTTTTGTTTTTTGCCTCCCTGAATTATAAGTACCTATATATTATATGTAAACTCAAAAATATATTGTTTGGTCCCTTGAGGTTTTCTATAGAGTTTTGACTGACTGTAAATGTAAAAAAATAAGTATTATTCATACCATTATGTTTAGTACAGCTCCCCACTAGTGCCTCTCCTGTGTTTTTGAGCAGCTTTTCCGAGCTGTAGAACTGCAAAAGGCCTCCATCACAGCCACCGACTATCACTCCTGCACCTGACCATACTATCTTCTGAAACCTATAATGGAAATACATATAAATTTTGTGTTTGGTACATTCTGATTTTTTAAAAAAAAATATTATAGAAAAAAAGGTTCTAATCCAATTTGTTCAAAATATAAACAAACATGGAGGACTGAGGTAACTGATTCCGCCTTAAATTAAATATTGAGGTGATATTTATTTACATATTTGATTCAATTTAATTTACATACATAATTTGATTCCTTGAGACTGCAAGTTTACCATAGTTTTAAAGCTAAGTGATGGTGTATTTCATTAATTTGGTTTTGTTGTCGACAGATTGGATCAGAACGAACTATAAAAGCATCTCCATTAGGCTTTAGTGGTATCTCCTAAATGCCTTTTGTCATTACAAAAGTTTTCTTCATTAGAATGTTTTTAATTACAATTTTTTATGTAAATTAGTAAATTTTATGCAATTAAATTAATTTAGTTTATGAATATATTTGTTGGAGAAATAATAATAAATAAAAACATTATTATTTCCTGTTGTAATTTTATTTAACAATATTTTTTCTCTAGTTCACAAATTTGGGCATCCAAGCGAAGAGGCCAGATAGGTGGCATTGGAATTATGGCCTTAAAACTTCTATACTGAAAGGGAACATTGAAAATGAAACCAGTACATATGCTCCTCAAGAGGAGTACATTCAATTAAGGCACAGGTCAATAGCTTTCAATAGCTCAATAGCCAGGCCAGCCTGATGCATGTACTGAGCACTGGTACCTTTTCACTAAACTATGTGACTTAGAAAGGTCATATAAAGGTGTTTGTGGCATCAAATTGTAGGTAAGTGATTGTAAAATAATATAAAATCCAAATCAAGAAGTAATTTTTTCACCCAATGTCAGAAAAATGTGAATATCTTGAAAAATAGAACCCAAGAAGTGGACCCTTTAAGCTTGGACAAACAAAAACAGGAAGATTAAAGCAAATTCAAACTAAAAACTTATTAGAATCAACTGCAAAATGTTATGCTAAAATATATCCATTACAATCGTTCAATACTCACTTATGCTGTGTCTGCAGGCTAGATTGAAGCTCGAGATCTAGGCCCGGGTCGTCTAAGTTCAAAGAATACAACTCCAAATTGGAACTTGAGTTGAAGGAAGCGTCCACCTGCTGCGCCGCTGAGCCGGCCGCCAGCATCACGGGGAACTGGTCCCAGGGAGACCAGCTCACGTTCACCGTCCTCTTTAACTCCTTGATCTTCATCTTCACACCCTACTCACACTATAACACACAACATCCCTTCAAAACTCCACCAATAAACTTTTATTTACAGAATTATGTCACACTTTTATTACACGTCACACGTCGGAACAATAAGGTAAATGTAATTTTTCAATACTTCTAAGGGTTGAGAAAAGTGTGAAAATGGATTTTTCTCTGAAACTTACGTTCTTTCGGCGTAAATTTAAAATTTTAAACCATAAAAATACCGAGTTGGCACTTCCAACGTGGCTGACGTAAATATGTTCCAATTTGACGGTTGTGCGTTCCGATACACGGTGAGACTTTAGTTTTCTTTTTAAATATAGCAATGGTGCAATTAGCACATTCTGTCAGTGTCAAGTATTCTTCGCAATAAACAATTTTAAAGTCAAAACGTCTAAAACTCAATAAAAGTGATAGAATAGTAGGTTTACTGAGGACAGAAGAGTACTTCTTGGAATCACACGAAAAACGCAGTGTTATAGTTTTCTTTGAATATCATTAGCATTATGCACAAATAACACTGAAGTTTAATAAACTATCACTATTAAATCACAAAATTCACAATACAGATTTTATAAAATAATCAAATAAAATCTAAACTTCACTGTTCGAGTTCACGGCAAAATGTCCCACTATAAGACTTTTAGTAACATTCGCATAGGTATTTTTAATTGTTCTGTAGTCTTGGTGTTATTTTTTAATATTATTAGATTTATTAGTTATTTTTTAATTCTCTAGGTATTAAATTAATTTGATTTGATATTTAATTTTACGTTATTAAAATTAAGACATTATTGCTAGGTATATACTTAAACATAGACGCACAGTGCAATACAATACCTACAAATTACAATGTAATAAGTATACCTACATACGACTTCTTTAAATACCTCTAATATCACCATGACAACGTAGTTGTATCGGCTTAATTATTCAATTCACCCTAAACCTAACATCAACTTTTATTTAGTCAATACTTTCTCCTTAAATTATTAGTAAATAAGATGGAATTTATAAGTACCGTCCCTAACATTATTTTATATAGCATTTAAACTGTCATTTATTCATAAATTAGGAATCTGTCATCAGTAGTCACCAGTTCACCACATACTGGCCATATTCTTATTTGAGTTCCAGTCAAATTCTAGCATGTTTACAAAACAAAAATAGAATGTCAATTTTAGGTTGTTGTCACATAGATTGACCTTCATTGAAGGGGAATTCTGGATACCTATATTATTTAACTGAGTTTAATATTGTATTGGAGAAATGAATGAAGCTTGAAAAGAGGTAAGCGCAGTTTAAAACCCCACTGAGCTCTCAGGATTTCCTATATCCTGGGTTCAGACTATATTCAAATACACAAAGGCAAACATTGTCAGAGATCAATTCCATTAACCCCCCATTTATAAAATTAAAAATATTTAAAAAAATACCCTATGATCTTTCAGGAACACAACCACAAACTTAATTTGATTGATTATGAAAATATACCGACCTAACAGACTTTGCGAGGTGATAAAATTTTACAATTTTCCATGCAGACGGATTCCAAGCGGACAAAGCCATAAGGCTACTTATATTTCAATAATTCCTTGATCCTTCCTTGATAATCCAACTGCCAAGAATATTCTACGAAAAATCTTTGACGTCACACCGCGATGTTCCTTTAAAAGTCGAATCTGTACCAAAACATATCAGTATCAGTAACGTTTTATTTCAGATTATTCCACGATGCCCTTAGCAGCGCCCATTCCGCTGGTGCTGAACAAAGCAGAGTGGAAACGCATAGTGAAATGGACGGACAACAAAGAAGACCCGGAAACGAGCCGCCGCCGCGAGTATATTAAGTTCCTAGACGAGGCCAGTTCACAGATGACCAAGACCTGGCCAAACTCCCTCGAGGTATAACCATAAGAATAAACAATAACTAAAGTAGAGGGGATACTCCCGCGCGACCTTGAATTATTGCCTACAGCCGCGCGGCGTCTTTTTAGATAGTTGGTAGCAAAGACGCGCGCGGTCGCATCGAAGTATCCCAATTTAGTTATTATTTATTCTTATGATATAACCATGTCATACCACACCACAGCAGAGTCTCTTCACTACTGAATATAGAACCGCCACTAAAAATTACAATATGTAATCAGACTCTTTTTCATGCACTGCTGGGCGTATGGGCTCAAAACTCCACGCTGGCCAAGCGGCTTGGCAACTCAACTCTTTTGGAGGTGGTGTGGTTCCTCGGCTTTGTTATCCTTTAGTCGTCTTTTAAGACACTCACGGAAAGAAATGGGGTGGTGCTATTCTATAGCCGGTCGACAGCACCCACGGTCAAAAAATTACACTTTCACATATCTCAGTAAGTAGTACCTACTAATTGACACAGAAACACCGTCCCCGCCGGCGGAGACGTCTACACCGTCAACACACACCGGCCAACACTTTTACCAGGTATCGGCACGTGCTTGGGCGCTTCTCACCGACTAGCGATCCCGCGTTATCCCCCCAATGCAAAGCCGAGGTCCGTTCCTTCCGCCGGTCTACCACCGGCGGGGGAGCCCTTAGGCTCGTTGCAACACACATTTTGTTCCTGGCTGAGCGCCTTCTACACTCGCCTTAAATTAAACCTTAAATTTACTTAAATTAACAAGAATTTAGCCATTCCGAAAAAAAAAACCTGCTAATTGAATAATGCCGGTATTCTGCCATCTTCGTATTCCACCATGATTAATTAAAAAAGAAACAAACATCGAAACAGTTCATCTAGACACAGGATTATATGCACTATCAAAGTGCCAAAATATACGCGAAAATAAGTCTAAATATGCATTATATATGGACTATCAGAAAACAAATATCTTGATCATTTTTTTATTACACAAAATAAAAGCGCTGACATATATTCTATGAATCAATTATCGTTTTTATGAAAATACACTTCTTATCAATTTCAAACTTGTGACGTTTGTTATTTAGAATTAATCTGTTGGCTGAAAAAGACCGACGTCGACCGACGGGACAGGACAATATTTCAAAATTTGGCACCATGTCCGCAGAAATTAAATCGGGCAAGCTTTGACCTGTGGCATTAATGTTCGCATTTATTTGTTTGATTACGCCAAGACCCGGATTTTTAACAAGAACGGCGTCTTAACATAATTCGGATCTTTTCCGAAAATGAGTCCGGAAGTGCCTGGACTAAATAATTACGATGAAATTACGGAACTTTTTCTAAAATTACGATGGAATTATACATAGGAACATTTTTGAGTTTTTCAATCATGTCGGGAACATATCATGTCGGGAACATCATTGAAGTGCGTTTTTAATGAGTAAGTACCTACTATATTCTTCTTAAGTGAAGAGTCTTCAAATGCCAGCTGGCATGATGCAATCGCCAGTGCATCGGAACTATCAAATTGACCAACTACCCCTTTTATGGCCTCAAAATGTTCGGCATAGAACAAGACTGTTTTCAACCAGGTACCTACCCCATCGGGTTATTATTGGTTCCGGGGGTAATGGCACATTTAGATGTTGTTCTTTGTAGGTCTGTCTATGTAACGTTTGAAGCGTTCAATTTTAAATTGAAGCGTTTTTTATGTAGAATTATACTATAAACGAAAAATCATAGAAATATGCAAGTGTGAAAACCGAGAAATATGCGAATGCATATAATCCTATGTCTATTCATTACCTACGTTACGTTGTAAAGACTATCTATACTTCTATACTAATAGGTACTAATAATATAATAAAGAGAGAGTGCGAATTTTGTGAGTTTGTGTGTATAGAAAAATGCACCTATTTGAAAAATTCTTTCACCATTTGAAAGGTACATTATTCCAGATGGACATAGGCTATATATTATGTGCAAAAAAATTGCCGGGCATGCAACGCATGCCGGGCACAGCTAGTATTACATACAGTTGCAGCTTTCCGGTTAGGTCGGGAATACAAATATGGCCGACGGGTATTATTCCAGCCTACGACTAACTTTAATAAGGCAATGGATAACATGGTGTTTCTTTTAACCGCCTTTTTAATACTCGTAAAAAGTTACTCGTTAACGTCGAGAATACTATTCTCGTATGCGACCAAAATTCATACAGTTCTTGCCTGCAACTGCTCACATTATGTATAATAATAAAGTGATGATAACGGTGATCACATGCCCATCATCATATTTATACTAGGTAAGCATATTCTTGACCTATTTTCTATCCTGTCCGCGTTCGAGAAACTCTCCCTGTCTAAATAAATAAATAGCGGCCCACACTAGGATACCCTGTGTCATGGATCCAGAGACACACACAAAGACGAACACAACACGTCCCGAACAAACACCTGTCTTTAAACAAATATTTGTCCGACCGGGAATCGAACCTGGGACCCAACAAACAGGAGCACTGCCAAATGGGCTAATTGGTCGTCAATTAGCCCAGTTGAGTCAATTAGTCAATGAGCCTTTATAGATAAATATTTACCTATCAGAATGTAAACAAACGCAACGAAGAACTGCGCCGCGCGAGGATCGAAGCAGCAGAGCAAACTAATACGAAGTTTTACAAGCGATACCTGAAGAGGCAGCATGAAGAACAGGACCGTCTCATGTACAACGCCAGGGACTTGTTCTTTAAAGCCAGGGACGCTCCGAAACTGTTGCTTAGGTTAGTATTACCAAAGTATTGCTCACTAAATAGATATGAGCATTCCCCACACTAAGGATGTGAGTTGCTCAATGAGCAACTTCGAAATCTTTAAAGGCTCCATGCTGAATTGCGACTTTCATCTAATTATATTGGGGCAAACGACCGCCTTTGAAAAGCTTAGTCGCCACACTTAGAAATGAAGAGAACTTATATGTAAAAAACTCATCGAATATGGGGTGTTACTAGAAATAATAGCTCGTTGAGGCCTCAGCACCTGCTATAACTGTGATTTATGGATTAAACGTACAACGGTGTACAACATTTATTTTTTTCTTTATTAATAAACATAATCACCAATGTCACTATGTCGCCTTATTGTTACATTTCACAAAATACTACATACTTATCACAAGTTTACAAACTAATTGTACTATCTAACAATAGCTAACTTAGCTAATACAGCTACAGCTCCTTGGCCGTATCTGATAGAAGGTAGGCCAAAATGCTTGAACAGTCTTTAAAAAAATATTTGTCTCCAGTGCGGTGTTAGAAACAGTAACCCAGAAAGAGCGACAGGAACAACTAAAATTCCTCGCTGATCGACGTCGGGATGAAGCCGAGCAGAAGCGGCAGGAAGACGACGCAATCATCAGGAAGGCCAAGGAGTGGCACGAACTCCAAGCACTACGGAGGAAGCGAAAATTCGAAACAAACAAGGCACACCAGAAAGATATTCTTGATCAGTAAGCATTTGATGTCATTGAAAAATACAATTATTTTTAAAATAGTATCCAATAGACATCTATTATTTTCTCTCGTTTCTCTTATCCTGCTGAATTTTATCTACTGTTACCTGCTGGTTGGTTCGGATGGTTAAAAATAAAAAATAAAAATTCCGACTATGGTTTAAAACTTGTTTACCAGTTGTAGGCATGCCTACAAGCCTAGGCATGCCTGTATAGTGGAAACAGTTGATACAACTTACAATAAATTTTGTTTTTGTTCTCGGGTCTCGGCATGCGTAGAAATGCGTCCATACTTGCGATTTCCCATCTTGCCTCCTTCGTTCCATTGAATGCTGTTGAATAGAGAAGACAAGACGCGATATGCTATAGGATGCTTCCAATCCTATGTTGTTCCGTTTCGTTTTCCTCATCCGGTAGCATGGGGCAAGCGAGCAAGATGTGTTGGTACGGCATTGAATAATGATGCATCCTCTTCTCCACCCTTCACACTACCTTTTCCAAATCCTGAGCTCTAATACACAAATGCAAGTAATGCCGACGTTCCATCCTTCTTGATTGAGGTAACATGTATCGCAAGATGTCAAGGGTGAGAGAATTATTTAATTTGAAAATATCTTTACCACCAGTGTTATTCTGTAAACATAATTCAATACCGAACTCTCCCGGGTGAAGTGAAAATCTAGGCAATCGCTAGTTGCTGTTACCAATGTTAAGACGTCAAAGACACAAGATTGAGGTGTACTAAAATTGAAGTCGTAGTAAAAAGTTACAAGCGAAGTGAATTCTGTTATATTACTAAGTACTAAAGCTATTATAGAAGAATACTCGAATTAAACGTAGATATTTTCCATTGAAACCCGTTCTATTTTTTATTGCGCAGAGCTCACGAAGTCTCCGAAAAGAGAAGGGATGAATACGAAACGGAACTGAACATGCAGAAGATGGACAACATAACGGCAGACGAACAGATGGCGGCTCTCACGAAGTTTGACACCGAATTTGTAAGAGCTAAGAGATTTTTTTGTAACATCTTAATAGGTATTTCATTAGGGAACCGATTTGAAATGCGACTGATTTGAAGGATTTATGAAATGGACTCCCAATATACTGAAAAATTACATAATATGAAGGCTTTAGAGATTATTTGATAAAATTTTGGTTACTGAGTAGGTACTCGTATTTGGCTCTTATTCCACTAAATTCCATCTATAATGTATTTCGTTATATTGACACAGAACAGTTATCATTGGAGTATTTTTACCATAATTATTTTTACGGTATCTAATACAAAATGGTTTAAAATTGAGTAGTCGTGCTGAATATCTAGGTACATTGATGTCAACGAGCGATAAAAGGGATGATTACTTTACTTGTAATGAACGTTCTATATCAGCTTATAATGTCCCACAAGGCATAAACCTCCCCTAGAAAGTTTCGGGCTATAAGCCTCCACGCAGTCCCGCGAATTTATGGATCGTTTTTGGGAATAAAATTTTGAACAGATATTTACTAGTCTAAGTGAAAAAATATTGTTCAGTTACAAGTACAAGTTCCTTATAGTTAACAAGGGGGAGAGTGCACGCTGCAATCCAACAGCCGCTGGGCGCGCTCGACTGGCCACGTTACCCCTCTCTCACAGAAGACTACCTTGAAATGTACTGCATTTCCCACTTTATCGTATTTCCCCAATGTACGTACGTGTTTCGGTAGTGAGTGAGATGTGCCAGAGCCCATTCCCATCCCATCCTATCCCTGCCCATTTTCCCAACCCTTTCTCCAAATCCATTCCTATATCTCCCAAAGGTAGGCAGCGCATCCGGGGGCGTGCCAACATTTGTCATTTTGGACCAATGTTGGCATGTATCGCGGATGTCTATGGGCGACAGTAGCCACTTACCATCAGGTGGACTGTATGCTCGTCTGCCGCCTACGTACATAAAAAAAAAAAAAAAAAAAAAAGTACTGTAGGTACAACCTATGTTCTAACAATCTTAAAGATATTCCGCAAGTTTTTTTTTTTCTATAAGGATAGAGTTAAACGGAGAGGTATATCTATACTAATATAATAAAGAGGTAAAATTGTGTGTTTATAGGTATGTTGGGGGTAATCTATGGAACTACTGAACCGAATTCAAAAATTATTTTACAAATAGGAAGCTACCATTATCCGTGTCTAATATAGGCTATATTTTATAATGAATATTTAAAAAAATAAATTTAAAAAAAACTTATAAATCGAAGCGAAGCGAGGGCGGGTCGCTAGTGGTCTATATGATGGTAAGTAACTCCCTGTAGATCTTGTAAAACAATTCACTATTATTTTGAAGAAACTCATGTAATATTGTAACGGGAAGACCTCATGGGGCAGTTCTTCCCAGAACCTATTTTCTTTTTGCAGGAAGCTGCTGAAAAGAAGCGTATCTGGTCGGACATGGAGCGCTCCCACCAGGAAGTGGTCGCGAGCAAGCTAGAGCAAGAGGCGCGCGACAAGCTCGACGACAAACTGTTGGAAATCTTGCTCCGCTCCAAGGCGAGGATTGAGCAGCGACGCAAGCAGACGGAGAAGGACGTATGTATCTCTTAAACCTTCTGTATCTGAATGACCTATTAACAAAAGTCGTTGAGCATTCTGCACGAGTTCAGACAATAAAATTGTTTGATAACTTGCCTACTCATTTGAAAACTATTGACGGGAACAACGTTCATATAAAGGAACTGTTTTTTTACTTTCTTTAAAGGGTGTTACTGTCGATGAACGTTAGACTAGGGACAAATTAGTTTTAATAGTTTGACATTTAGATTTTGATACTTGCATAGGTACTACAATTAATTATTTAAAAAAGTCCCATCGGGAAATCTCGGTTTTAGTCGACAAAGCTCGTTTTTACACATAGAGTTATTAAAACTACTAGACTTCACTTATATGAAGATGCATATATCACACAATATTTTACATATTTTGTGACGGTAAGTGGTCAAATTTTGCGTGTTGAAAGTGGCAAAAAAATATATTTAATCTCTTTGCAGTAAATCTAAACATAATTAATGGGCTGTAATAAAAAGATAATTACAAATGAAACAATGTTTGTCGACATGTCTTGTCTTGTCGACTGTTTGTACTCAGTTGTCGGTTATCAATTTCATATTAATATATACAGTGTTTTTAATAATAGATATTTAATAGATTTCCTTATCGACCTCATTCTATCTACTTCCTTTATAGTGTTGCAGTTTGTTACCTATTTTATTTTGTTCTGTTATAATATAATAAAATTATGAGGACTTTAATCTATATTAATATAATAGAGAGTGCGAATTTTGTGAGTTTGTCTGTATGTGGAGGGTAATCTCCGGAACCACTGCACCTATTTGAAAAATTCTTTCACCATTTGAAAGGTACATTAATCCAGATGGGTATAGGCTATATGTTATGTGCAAAAAAATTGTCGAGCATGCAACGCATGCCGGGCACAGCTATTTATAAATAAAGACCAATAATAGGAAACTAATATCGTTCTGTTGTATAATAAATAAAAAGAATAACAATACCTAGATTATTATGGCTACAACTAAAACTATGTAATATAAAAAGCGATAAACCGAACTGCTCCAATAAAATTCGAGATATGCCGATGAGACTTCTTTAGATACCTAATTGATTTGAGAATACATAAGTATAGGTAGGTACTAGATATATTATACAAGCACTCTAGGGCAGGCACGTTACACTCTAATAGTGTTCTAATATTCAGTAGCTCTCCAATTCTTTAAATCATGTGTCTCATATTCTTATTACGTAGTACTTAAGTTTCAAATTTTACTTTAAAATGAACCCCTCCTCATCTGCCCCTTAAAAGTTGCCAACCACGTTTCTTTGATAAGAACGTATGTTGTGTTATTTAGTCTACTCCCATATCTATGGTACAATACAATAGAAACATTTCCTGTTAAACTACTTAATATATCTCATAATCTAAGTACTTATTGACGGTTTACATTCGTTAGTTAAAAGACGAGAAGCGGCGCGTTCTGGAAAACATTAGCAAGAGGCTGGAGTCGGGCGACGCGGCGCGCGAGGCCAACGAGCAAGCCATACTCGACAAGGCCATCAAGGAGAAAGAAGCTATGTAGGTTTTTAGAGTTGCATCAGAATGGATATTTATTTAAACCTTACCATACCATCTGCGTGTCTCTCCATTGCTGGATTGGTGGTACCTCTTAACTACCACCGGCGAGCTTGTTCGAGTCGTCGGTCCACGTGGCCGGAGGGCGTCTCACATTGAGCTTCCCAGTACCCGGAACCGGGAAGCGCAATAAACCGTTTACGCAAAACGATGCTACGATTCCACAATCGCGGGAAGCATGCCACTGATCGATTTACACTGACCTCACAAAACACTACCGTCACATGCATGTATCGGCAATGAGTGAGGTATCCGAGAGTGGATTTCCATCCCATTAAGTAGAGAGAATAATGGAATAAGGGAAATGTCTCTTCCCATTATAGGTACCTACTCCTATGCCGGGGAGGATAGGATGTTCCATTTTATTGGACGAAGAAAACGCATCACCCCTATTATCTATCCTTCCCAACCCTTTTCTCAAATGCACACATCACTTACTGAAGGAGGTTCCACCTCGTATTATACTAACCTCCAGCGTGATGCGCCGGTGTCACGTGCTATTCGTTACGTTAACAATGTGTTATCGAGACGTAGGGACATGAGACATGAGCGAGACATGACATGCTTTCTTCTCGAACCAGCTCATTCTGAGCAGGTGTGCTGTGGAATTCTTAGATAAATCGCCGTAAAGGATGTACGCATTCGATTTTATAACTGTAATGTATTATACCTTCTGTTACGTTTAAATAAATAAATCTCTAAAGGTAAGCAGCGCATCCGTGGACGTACAAGCGTTTGACATTCTTGATTGATGTTGGCATATATCACGGGCATCCCTATACGACAGTATTCACTTTACACTAGATCAGCCATACTCAAAGTGTGCTCCGCGGAGCCCTGGGGCTCCGCAAGGCCTCTACGAGGGCTCCGCCGAAATAATATCAACATCAAGTCATCACATATTGATAATGGCGAAAATGAGGTGACACGCATAATAAATCCTACAATAATGCTACGATCAAAAACAATGCACATCGTTGTATCGTAAGTTTAAAACAGTATCGAACTCTTGCGATACAGACACGTGTTCTATCAAAATTTAAAACCAAGTTTTGCTTATTTTAGGGCTCCGTAAAATATTTAATGGTTCAAAAGGGTTCCGTCGCCAAGAAAGTTTTAGAACCGCTGCACTAGATGGACTGCTCGTCTACCATTTTCTTTCAATTTTTAATTTACAACCGTAATACCATAAATAGCCCTTTTTTTCGTAGCCCTTTTCACTGCTGGACACGGGCTTTGTCATGGAGATTGTCTTGCGCATGAGGGTTATACAGCCCGAAACCGCCACGCTGGCCAAGCGGGTTGGCCCATCCACTAGAGTGGGCATTTACCACCCACTCATTTAATTACAACATTATAACTACAGTGAGGAAGCCCACCGACAAGCGGACCTGAAGAAAAAGGAACAGTTCCGGCAGGAACGCATCGAAACCCGGGCGCAGTTCCTCCGGGACGAGGCACAGCGCCTACACGAGTTCAACACCATGCGCCAGTGGGAGATCATGAACAGGTTTGTGATCGTTGGAACATCATGACAGGTAAACGGATCAGGACAGGTGATCATGAACAGGTGAGCGAATCGCGAATCATTGTAAGTGTGGTTTTGACTACTGAACAGGCGGCATTTTTGTGCTTACAAGACTTCCTAGTTAAGGCTGAGCTAGCAAAATAATCATATAAGATGCAGCTTATACAATTTAAGATAGAGTGAAAGTCATGTAAAGGATAATAATACAGCACCATGTCATTTAGAAGCATCTTACTCAACATTTTAGTTACTCAGCCTTACGTGACGTAATGAAGTGGAGTATACGTGTACTCAAAATGTATATATGACTTTTTCTATTTCTATTGTGAGTTAAGAAGAGCCCAAAATGATTCCGTGTTCCCAATATTTTTAGAAAACACGGATTTGATCTTTAACATATAATGTGGTGTTTCCAGGTTCAAGAATAAAGAATTGAATGATGACTTCCAAGACAAGCTTCGCGAAGAAAGAGAGCGTAAAATTAAAGAATACAGAGCGGATATTCTTAGGCTGTGGGTAAGTGAACCCTAATACGTAAGAATTATAAAAACTCTTTGACAAAGATAAATGGACCGCTTCTTTATTTATTATCAGCCGTGTGCCCGATGAGATTTCTCATCGGCAACATCTCAGGAACCATCCGACTTTTTTCCCATACAAACTTTCGTCTCTTATTTTACACCCTTAGGGGATGGATTTTCAAAAATCCTTTCTTATTGCTCACCTACGTTATATAAGCAACTCCTGTGCAAAAATTTCATGCTTCTAGATCCACCGGTTTAGGTTGTGCGTTGTCTGTCAGTCAGTCAGTGTTAGATTTTTCTTAAGTAGATTAAGATTTTTATTAAAAACCTTTATACTAAAGGCGAGCTTAACGGCCTATGGCATTTACTACCAGCTAAACTTTAGGTTAAACATAGAGATTGGGAGGTGCTATGATAAGTTTATATTTATAAATACAAATAATCGTGTTATAGGATATCGTATTAAAGGAAGTAATAACATGATGATTTAGACACTCCTGTTTCATTGCAGACATTTAAAAAATGCTTCATATTTTCCCAATTCTGTAATGTTTTCATCAAAATACTTCGAGAAGAGAATCAAACACATCTGTCGCATATTAGGTACCTACTTATTAGTTTGTCAAAATGATTTGCAGCGAGAACATGCTGATGGAGTGATCGATAATAGCCAAGGGCTAATCGATAAGATTGTGAATTCGAACCACTCGAATTCGATCAACTGAGTTTCTCCATTTTTCAATGACAACCAGCTCGGCGTTAAGAAAACTGTGTGAAATTCGCGTGCTTAAAAAGAAAAAGGAAATAATTTGGAATATGCGAGGTATTCCACTTCGTATTAAGCGTATTGGTTTACAAGGGGAATTCAGTGTCTTGATGGTATTTAGATATCTACAATCGGGTGGTCTAAGAATACTGGATTGTTTGCGCTACGTCGGCAACGTTAGTTGTTCCATGAATATCTTCGAGCTTTAGGTTTAAAAAAATATAGGAAATACGGAGTATAAGGTTTTCTCATTCGATTATAATTTCTATTTTTCTTTAGTTAGTAATATGAGTGCAGTGTAAGTAAAATAAAAGTTTATTATTAACTTTTACGGTGGCGTTAGGATTCCTGCATGGCCAACAATTGACAAACAATAATACATAATTAGTAGGACAATTTACATAGGATATGAGTCCAGAGATCGGAGTAAGTAGGTTGATTTTTCGTACTTGCATCATGGAGTCATGATGTCATACAGAACATGGACATGCCTTTTTTCTATTATTATTAACTGTATCTATTACCATTTTATACTTTGTTAGGCTTTTACTTGAAGTCTTTGAACACCACATTTTTTTATACTTAGAATGCCGGTCACCCGTGCATGACGTGGAAAGTCTTAAAAAAAATCTTGCTCATATTGATTCGTTTCTTACCTTACACCTGGCTCCACGTAATAATTTTTAAATTCCGGAAAAGTTTTAATTTTAAAATTCCGGAATACCGGGGGTATGTCCATATTAACATATACGTTTCAGATCATTGACCCTAATTCAATCTACTTACTCCGATCTATGGATATGACAGACCAACAGAATTTTACTATTTTCTAATGTATTACCTACATATCATCATTTGACAATAGGCATTTCCACATAGTTGGGGTACTATTGCGGAGAGGACATAGGGATATTCTGCGTAGAGAACATTTTGCCCAAAGGTCATTTTGTGTAAGGGATTATCTGCGGAGAGGTCGTTGTGCGTCAAAATGTGGTCAAAACGCTAGTGTCAGTAGTCTTCACACTAGGCAGAGCCTGATCTTAAGGGTGATCTTATAATGTGTCGATTACGTTAGCACCAATAAACAATGGATATAAAATGGATTTTAGTCATTCTTGTATAAAACAGGATGAAAAGTAGCTACTTTATTTTGAATTCGTTTGTTGCTTTTTTTATAAGTAACTATTTAAAATACATTTCAGCGCGAACGCGTCGACCGCGAGGGGAGCGAGCGCGCCGAGAAGCGTCAGTTCTATGGGCCGCTCGCCGAAAAGAAGCTTCGCAACGACGACAACAGAGTGTTCGCGCACGCTGCCGCGCTCATAGAGGAGGCGCGTAGAAATGGACGACCGGACTACGCTCTGCAGAAAGCTCTAGACGTTAGTATTTATAATGACCGACTGTAATCAGAAGGGAACCAACCCACAATCATACATTTTTCACAATAATTTTGTGACACAAATTAAAATACAGTGCAGATTTTTTTTTTTATGTACGGAGGTGGCAGACGAGCATGCAGTCCACCTGATGGTAATTGGATACTGTAGCCCATAGACATTCGCGATACATGCCAACATCAGTCTAAAATGACAGACGTTGGCACGCACCCGGATGCGCTGCCTACCTCTGGAGCTATAGGAATGGATTTGGAGAAAGGGTTGGGAATATGGGGAGGGTTAGGATGAGAATGGGCTCTGGCACATCTCACTCACTACAGAAACACGTACGTGCATTAGGGAAATAAGATAAAGTGGGAAATGCAGTACATTTCAAGGTATCTTCTTGTGAGAGAGGGGTAACGTGGCCACTCGAGCGCGCCCAGCGGCTGTTGATTTCCAGCGCGCACTCTCCCCCTCAATAAAAACGCTTTGCAATCGGTTTTTTTTTAATTTAAATAATTACAAATTGTAACTGGCAAACTGCAGTACAATTTGTCGGCAGTAAACATTGACTTAAAGTACCTACAATATAGGTCTTAATTTATCACATTTTTTTCGTTTTAATATTTTGCAAAATGCTCCAGCATCTTAAAACTACGCGGGCTGAATCCATTCTAATTAAAGCCTGTCTATTATGAACTTGAGATTAAGAGGGAAGCATAACATGGCTGAAGGTGATTTCAAAAATAGGTATATACTTATATAGGTATAGGTATTCTACTGGTGTCTCGACAACGAATGATGCAACTTCTTAGAGGGAAGTAGACAGTCGCACGTGGAGCTGATAATACCGATAATACGAGTAGATAATTCGAAACAATCGGGGGTTTTTGTTACTTATTCTGTGGTTTCGTATTTCCTGCCCTGTCCCCTGTCAAAATCAGTTAAAACCCGATTCATATAAAATGTGTTCAAAACTGAAAAGTTTAACAACTGTTTATATTGACAGCGTTACTGTAAACTGTACCGGCTGTACCCAATGCCGGAGCTTCCAGCGTCCATGCGGGAGCACTTCAACAAGTACGCTCCGTGGGACGGCTCTAAGCCCGATCCCTGGTACAAGGAGCCCGCGAAGCCTCCCCCGGACCACGGGCCCGACGACGACGATGACCAGCCCATTGAGCCCACTGCTGAGAAGAGGGATGGCTTGGAAACTGTTCACACTAAGGTATTCTTTATTGCAATTTGCAGACAGCCTTTTCATTACATATCCAATGCTGAACTTGGGCCTTAAAGATAAGTATTTATATGGCTTTAAAACGCCACGCTGGGTAAGCGTGTTGGCGGTAAACTTCGAAAGTCTAAATATTAAAACACATCGTTTTCCTTTTAGTAAATAGGTAAATTAAGACTTGAGTATGCTTTTGCTTATTAAATACAACATAAAATGTGGAGTCTCAATATCACATGAGAAATAACTCTAGACAGCGTAACAATAATAATTTGTAATGTCATGCGCCGGCCAACGACAAGTGACATTTCAGTGTTGCCAAAAATATTATACAGAAATCGAATTTTTTATACAGTAAAAATCCAACAAAAAACAATAGAAAGACTTAAAGGTTTTTTTTTTGTTTTATCCAGCAAATGTGAGACACCACATTACATTATAAAATCATGATAATTAAAAACGGGAATTATTCATATCCTGAACTTGTGACACAACTTAGATTCAAACGTACTCGTGGGCAATCCCCAATGGGTAATTAGTACCACGCACGCACACATTGACACACAAATACGGTAGATACGTCTAATGCAATTCAAATTTTCCTTTAGCCCAGCTCTTCCAAGGCAAAAAGCACACACCAACAGAAAGTGGAAAATGTGGAAAATTACAAGAGAACAGGACCAGCTAATGGTCTGCAAAGAAACATGGTAGGTACACACATCTAAACAAGTGATCGTTAAAAATATTTGGTCAAGGGCCACTACAGACAAATGGGGATGACACGTCGGGCCGCATAGGTACATTCTTACGATTTTTTTATGGAAGAGGTGGCAGACGCATACGGACAGGTGGCCCACGAGATAACAAGTGGCCACCGTCCCCCATGGACACCTGTAATACCAGGGAGGATGCGGGTGCGCTGCCCACCTTGCAGAATCCTATTCACAGCCCTTTTGAAGACCCCATGTCGTAAGTGCACAGCTGTTGGGCGCACTCGACTGGCCACGTTACCCCTCTCTCACAGAAGACTACCTTGAATTGTACTGTATTATTTACTTTAACGTATTTTCCCAATGTACGTGTACCTGTTTCGGTAATCTGCAAAGGTGGGCAGCATCCGGGGACGTGGAAGTTTGTCATTATGGACTGATGTTGGCATGTATCGCGGATGTCTATGGACGACAGTATCCGATTACCATCAGGTGGACTATAGGCTCGTCTGCCGCTTTATTCTATAAAAAAGTGGATAAGCCTCAGTTTGTTACAAATATGCGATTTCGTTAGGGATTACTCCTCAGATTATTATACTTTCCACTTCCTATCCTATCGAATGGGTGGTAGTACAACGGCATGACAAAAGTTCATCTCGTTATATCTTGTATTATAACTATTTCCAAATCTTGACTTGTAAATCTTTAAAGATGGGCATCATGGACTGATGTGGTGCAGGGCGACAGTATATACACTTACCACCAGGGAACAGTCTGCTTGTCTGATACCCTTTTTATATAAAAAGGAACAGATACAATAGAAAATACATTGGCATAATTAAAGCATGTATTGTTACATTGTTTCAGCACAACTTTTACTTGCCTCACATCTCAGTGATTCCGTGTCAGACGCCGGGTTGCGCGTGCGCATTCAGCAGGAAGTGAAATGAAACCACACACTTGCAAAATATTCTCATTTATTTATCCCTTTTCGAGTGTTTTGTCCATTAATTTTCAAATATATAGAGAGCGTTTATGGCACAAGAGTGAATCTATTAATGTGACTAGTGTGGTGGATAGTGTAAAGGGTTTTGGATGTTGACAGTGATGTGCGGCCATTTTTGAAAACTGCGGCCAACTGCGGCCATTAATGAAATTAATGTAAATCTATAGCAGGTGCGTATACATATAAATAATGTCATGTGATAAAATTGATTAAGTGTGTCACGTTAGGTATTTGCAGATAAACACTAAATTAGCTAAATTAATTAGATAACAACTAAATTAAGAGAAAAAAATTACAAGGTGAATTTTGTGTGAAGCTTTAGTTTATTTTGTGTTTTATATACAGCCTCAAAAGTCCTCAATTGTATCGTATCAGAAAAAAAATTGGCCGAAGAAGCTATTTCCCTTTCTGCCATTTTTAGAAATCGATTTCCGTTGAAAACGGTTGTTATCAAAATTGTAGCTCTTGACACATTTTTTGTTTACTGGACTAAAATGAAGACGACGTACCAATTTTAATTTATACATGGATATTTTACATAGATTATTTATTGATTTATTGTGGGGTCTCATTCATCACAAGCCGCAGTTTTCAAAAATGGCCGTACACAACTGTCAATTTCCGAATCTTTGAACTTATTGTGAAAATTTATTAAAAATTTTGAGCTCTAATCGGTGTGTTTACTTTACTTAATAATAGAGATACAACTAGCACTTACTAATTTAACAAATCTTTGGTCACATGAGTGTAGATGGTCACTATACAATTTCTTAACAACTAAAAGTACAATCGACTACAATTGGATGTACATCATTTGTTTATTATACAGGCTGTGTCAGACGTATTCCTGAAGTCTGGAAAATATGAATGTTGTTTTCGATTCTAATCCGAATTCTGTTCTGAACTATGAATTCTGTTTTCGCCAGAACCCAGACATGTTTTTGAAAATCTGGCAACAATGGAATTGAAGGAGGAAAAAGGATGGAAAAGGTCAATTATGTAGTAATTGTCAGTCGGACAAAGAGGTTTTTATTTTAAGTGGCCAGTGAATCAAGGAAATATACTTTGATGTTGATATTACTCATACACGCATATAAAAGAAATCTGGCAAGAGTGGAATTCCACTTTTGTTATATCTGGTGAATGTGGATTTCTGGCAAAAGCGGTATCTGGCGAACGTGTAATAAAGCATATAACAGGTACATTGCATCCCAACGCGTCATCCACGTCTATAAACCACGGAATAAATGGCAATAAAGTATCTCGTAATAAAAGTATGCAATTAGAGGTAGGTACGATAGTTCATAGACGTGGATGACGCGGTCGGGTGTTTCCGGATTAGCCGATGGCCAATGTTATCGTAATGTATCTGTACGTAGTTCAAATGGCATATTGAGAATCACATTTTTGGTGGAAAACTTGGGAAATCAACAGGAAATTTTGACTTTTATAAAAATGTAGTGATTCTTGTCTGTGTTCTTGTGTCTGTCAAACTAAGAATTCATGTCAATTTTTACAAATACAAGTAAATAGTAATTTCCAAAAACATGCAAAGTGCAAAGTCAGTCTACAAAGATGGAGTCGATTGTCTAACATTACATAATAAATTCGTGTGGGATAATTTTAAAGTTGCGCCATTCTTTGTAAATACATGTCAATAATGTGTCACGCGGCTTTTTAATACTTTCGTTGGCTTTGGCTTGCTGTATTGTCAAACGACTGCTAACAATAATACAGTGTCCATACAAAAATATTAAAGCGTACGTACACCAACATAACGATGCTTTGAACAATTCATATTAACAATTGTTTTTTACATACTCTCGAGACCAATGTTGGAATTAATTGATTAAGTTTCCATCAATTGATTAAGTTTGGAAAATTAAACATTTTAAATGGAAAAGAATTTATTAGAAAAAATATGTCATAATCACGATTACTTTTGAGTGTTCATTGATTTTATTAATCAACAACTTAATTAAGATGAAAAAATAGTCAAAGTACAACAATCAATCACTGATTACTTTTCGAGTAACTAACTAACTATAATAAAGTTGTTAACTGACTATAACTTTGTATTTTTTGCAATCCAGTTGAGTTAGTTGATTGAGAATTAACGACAACGATTACTCAAAAATAATCCTTGAATAAGACGAAAATTTTAAATACAATTGATACAATTTTCCAATGTATACATCTAATTTAATTATTTCAATCGATATAAGATTTAATCGACTAATTACAACACTACCTAAAACCTTATTTGAACGGCTATAAATATCAAAAATAAACTTTTTACATCGAGATTCGTCCACTCAAATAAGTTAACAGGCAACTCTGAGAACATTCGAGAACGTTTCGATCGAGACTTCGGCTTCGCGTTCACTTAACTAACTTATCACTAACTTGTACTATCGTGCGTTCAATATTAGACTAAACAATTTTAAATGTCAAAAAAAAATATTGTAAATATGAATCCATTGTGATAAAAGTTGTTCTCAAACAAACACATGTCAAACTTACATGTCAAAAAAACCTCGACTATTTTTTACATAAAGAAATAAATATTTTTTCGTTTAATAAAGAATTAGTCGTTAAAAAAAGGAACAGTATACTATTGTTTTTATAAATATTGAAGTAACCCTCTTATTATTTCTTACCAAAATAAATGGCAAAAATGTCTATTTAGCTAATTCAGTTACGTTTAAGGCAAATCTGTTTAGGATACGAACACTCATTCGTGTATAACCCGCGCTTAAATAAAAATAAAAAAAGAAATAGGCGGAGTGGTAACAACCGAAAAAACAAACAAATATGGAATCAGGTTCTCCGACTTAACTCTAAATAATACTAGAGAATAAATTAAGTAACACAATTTATAATTAAGACGAAATTTTGGCACCAAACTAACACTATGTCTGTCCAATCGTGAGGAAATGCAAGAATAATTTAAAACACAGATCGACCAAGCGGGAGCCGGTGATTTGGGGGCTCGCGTGTGATTGGCCGATTGGATGGATCACATGACTAATACGCACAATGACAAACGTTGGAAAAATGGCCAATATGCATAACGACCTGAGCGTATAATGACCTATACCTACAAAGAATTCGACTTCATTCGCTATGTGCAATTTCATGTCGTTTTAAGTAAATGTTTAATTCCTGAAAATCAATTTAAATACCTACCTACCTTTTCACAAAAGTCTTTTCAACTCTGACACAGATTAGTCTGATTATCTAAAGGAATAATGTGAGGAATACTTTTTAGTCGTTATAAGTATTGGTCGTTCTACGTATTGGTAGTTTCGCGCTAACTGAAATTGGTCATCACGCGAGTGATCGGATTGTAAGTGAGCAAAACAAGATTGCGTCGGCTCATGGTACGTCTCTAGAGGCGTCCATGGCCTGATTAAGACGTCTGCTTACAAAGTCTAGTCTGTTTATGTAAGCCGCGGCCACTTCGCCACGCGGAGAACTGAAAGGAACAATAATCTGGTGTTAAAGAACTATCGAGTAGAATATGTTATAGATAGAGTATGAGGCGCGAGAAAGGGGATTGGACGGCATGGTCGGAATCGTGGTCACACTGCTGTGACTTAGGTATAACACCTATTTACTCATAGTTCCACTCATAGGTGGTTAGATATTTTAAAATAACGTCGTGGTTCCCGCGATGTCGTTTCACGGGAACTTCAGAGGGAATCTAGTGGGAACTCTATATTGGATTGGGATAAAAATTACAATAAATGTTAACCTGTTACATAAGCTGGTACATAATTATGCCAGGTTTCATTAAAATCCGTCCAGTGGCTTTTGTGTGATACGCGTTCAGAGAGATAGACACACGAACAGACAAAACTTCTAAAAATTGTAGTTATGGGCTCATGTTTTTATATACAAATGTAAGAGATTCGAGACGGGTATAAAAATCGTATGTATTCGTAATCACACCAAAACAATCTGACGACGAGGAATGGGTGTTATGCCGCAGTCACACCGGTGACCACGAGTGTGAAGTGGCGAGATGTGATATTCTTGAAACATTGAAGTGACTTACTTGAGTATGAAAGGATCGTCGTGCGGCGAGTTGATGTTGTAGCTCGGCGAGCGGCGGACGAACTCACCCACTGCGATGCATATTTCAACAATATTATTATTTTGTATTTAATTATTTAATAAAATTTTCGAGAAACGCACCTTATGGTCGATTCTCACGAGTCTCTGATAATCTTAGTTTCTCAGATATTGAAAGTTAGTTAAAAAAAATATGTTTTCAATACCTACCTACAGGCGAAAGTCAAATGTAATACTTCTATTTAAACATCTTAAAACAATGAAGTTTTATGTTAGACAATCTTAACTAAAGACAATGAGGTCGTTCTAGTGAGATAACGTCACGAATATGTAAAAACTTGTCTTGTTAGAAAATGAATTGCAAACGCACAATTCTACTCAAATGTGAAATATTGTCAGTTCCCCCCCCCCCGGCCTGATTTTTCTCACACATGTCAAAAAAATGTTAAAAAGAATAACCATCGTACATTATACACAAAACGAACACACTACACTGACATAAGTCATCATGACGTTTCCAGTTGGGCTGGTAAAACTAAGTACCCACTTATAATACTTTAAAAATGTAAAAATGACACGCCCACAATATGTTTTTGTAATGGGAATGGCATACCTCACTCACTACCGAAACACGTACGTAGATTGGGGAAATGCGATAAGGTGGGAAATGTGGTGCATTGCAAGGTAGTGAAATATTCTGTGAGAGAGGGGTAACGTGGCCAGTCGAATGAGCACAGCGGCTGTGGGGTGGCACCACTCCCCCTTATTATGTTACACTTATCTTAAACCTCCAAATCTAAACATTTCCAACTCGTACACATAGCGCGAAACATTAATGATAAGAATTTCAATTCCACAATATATATCTTACTAGCAAAACCCGGCAGACGTTGTCCTGCCTGTGTATATGATTTTTGTGATCGGTTGAACGGTATAGAAGTTGATGTGTTGCAGCGCCACCTAGTGGCGAGTTACAACAACATCGATAGTTCGAGAATATTCTCCGTGCTTAAATACCTATGTATACTAATTTTCATGGCGATCAGTTGAACGGTATAGAAATTGATGTGCTGCAGCGCCATATATGTGCCATACATATATACATAAATATATGTGCCAATTCATGGTGATCGGTCAAACGGTGTCGAAGTCTATTAACATCAGATATACCAACATCCTCTTTATATATATATATACACGTACGTACACACTACACACGTTGGGAATGGGATATATATATATTAAGATAAGAAGATACAGTTTCGATTAGTGTACAGGCATTTTGTTTACGTTCTAATAACCCAGTTAAGGCAGAGCGTTTTTTAACATTTAGAAGGAAAAACAATTATATAACAAACAAGATACACCGAGAAAGATTTGTCCCAAATATTTTTAATTAAAACTAATTATCGTGATTGAACAATTGAAACAAACCTCAGCGAGTTCTCTTTAACGAATTCATTACAATCAATCCAATAACAAACGATACAATCTTCTTTTTTTTTTCAATAACGAGGCACGCGGTACTTAGCGAGATACGAACTTTTTGGTGGAAACTCAAAAAAGTAAAGTTAAGTTTTTGTATGGTTATTATAAAAAATGTATATAGTACGTTTAGTGGGTAACTAGTTTATTAAACTTCGACATGTTTTTGTGCGTAATGTTTGTGATAATCAAATAAAATCATTAGACTGCGTTGTTCGTGTGCCTCCGGGGAGTCCTTTCCTGTCCACAGTAAACCTGGTACCGCTTTAATGAACAACTCCTATCTTACTTTGACGAGACTGGAGATTGACAGGATATACTTTCGACTTTGAAATTGTTTATTACAAAGAAAAACTTAACCCTGGCAGAATGTTCTAATTGCACCATTGCCATATATGAAAAGAAAAAAGATAGGACACGTAATTTTTTTTTATTTTGACGGTATGTACCTGTGACACGTAAAATTGTACTCACGTGCGGGCGACGCGGGCACGTTGAATCGCATATCGTGTTTAAGCACGCGCCGAGCGAGCGGCACGTGCGACGCGTGCGGTCGCAACACTGGCGTGTCGCGCGACGGCGGCGAGTGGCATGTGTACTGGCCGGAACTACACACGTACAATGAAACATACATTTTTAAATTCAAAGTCAAATGATTTACTTCATAGTGATTTCAAACCCTCTCCCGTACTCTATCCGAATCCCCTTGCTACGCGGCGGGAGCGGCGAGGAAACAAAAGTTACGATTCGTCGAAAGCCCTATCAATTTCTGTCCTTCTCTGTGGAAAATATTTAGGACTCTCTGTGCAAAATAATAACTGACCCCTTTGTATGTTATTTGTGACTTGTAACCTATGTAAAATGTAGATGAGCGAAAAATAAATAAATTGCTCAAGGAACGGGGGAGGGGTGGTCGCAAGGCAACAAGCTCCTATAAATAGGGGAAGCTCCAGCTTCCCGGCACCAGTTCGACTTATACAATAGCCCAATTACCATGTAATAGTTTAGTAAGGCAAATCTCTGCCCAGAACAGTGGCCTCTTTGCCAAATAATAAATCACTGTAACATGCCGTGCAGGTGTACAAAATCCATAGAAAAAGGTGGCAGACAGACGGACGGACGAACTACAAGAGTGTATGTATTCATGTTGTTAAAACAAGCGTTGAACGTTCCAACGCTACGTTAGTGCAATAGAACCTTGACCGTTTTAGACTAAATAAAATAAAATAAAATAAATAATAAATAAATAAATTTAAAATAAAAATAGACATACGTGATACATGCCAACATTAATCCAAAATGACAAACGTTGGCACGCCCACTGGATGCGCGCCTACCTTTGGAGATACACGAATGGATTTGAAAAAAGGGTTGGGAAAATGGGGAGGGATAGGATGGGAATGGACTCTGGCACATCTCACTCACTACCGAAACACGTACGTACATTAGGGAAATAAGATAAAGTGGGAAATTCAGTACATTTCAAGGTACTGAAATATTCTGTGAGAGAGGGGTAACGTGGCCAGTCGAATGCGCCCAGCAGCTGTTGGACTACAGCGTGCACTCTCCGCCTCATAAAAAATGTCGTATGGTTTTGATGGATGGATGTGATTAATGTCGTAAAAAGCATCCTATTATGTTCGGTCTCAGGGGCACAAGATTAATTGAATATTTTATAATTGTTTAATGCAAAATATATTTGAACATTTAACATTTGATTGAACCATTTGATATAGTACCATATCTGGAGAAATGACTACGACATTTCCAGAGGAGGTAAATTATTTTTAAAACAAAGTCTATGCAGGTAAAGCCACGCCCAAGAGAACATTCTAACATAAAAAGGAACAGATAATTAAAAATCTAAGGGCCTTTCGAAATCCTTATCTCCTGATAAAGTAACTGCTAACAATCTGATAGATAAATTATCTGCCAATTAAATCTAGCTGATACTGTCCTTCTGATAAAGTATAAATGACTTTCTGATACCTTCTGATAAACTATCTGTTATCAGAAGATGTGATAATGATAAAGGTGAGAAAGGTCCTAAATGTATACTCACGGCGTGGCGTTCGCGAAAGCAAGATCTCGGGGCGCGCGCAGTATGCAGTTGGCGGAGAGCGCGCGCACTTGTTGCCGCCTCCGCACCAGGAAACCCATGCGGTGGACTATTATCACCACCATTGCTATGCACCTGTAAGAGAAAAGTTTACATTCATACTAAAGAATTAAAGATTTTTCCTGGTGGTAAGTGAATACTGTCGTCAAACGACATCAGCGGTAGGTACATATCAATTTTAGTACAGAATGACAAGCTCGAGATGTAGGAATGGGTTTGGAGAAAGGGTTAGGAAAATGGGCTAGGATAGGATGGGATAGAAATGCAACAAATGTTGGTACATCTCCTGATGGGCTGTCTATCTTTGGGGAGACAAAATGTAGAAAACAATTTGAGTTTAATGGGGAATAGTGATTGTAATAGGATTAAGGGAAATGGGATGGGAAAGGAAAACAGCGGAGAGACACTTTTTCGTATTAATAATGACGACGTAATAACTAATTTAGTAGCAGTAAACAGGGCACTTACTTGAACCGCTTCTTCCCTGTGCTTAGCTCAATGGCTCTGGAAGAGGGTAGTCTCAAACTTCTCTCCAGCTCGATGTAGCCAGCTAATACCCGTTGTAGGTAACGCTTTTGCCAAACGAGAGCTTTCCGACAGCTTTCCAGTCGGAGACAGCGGCCATGAAGGTAGCGGATCTGTTGACGATAACAGTAAAAGTTTAACAGATAAGTCTTAAAGAGTTTAGAACAAGAATTACGAAAAAAAAAAAACAATACAAGAAAGCGATGGCAGTAACATTCGTCGTAAAGGAGATTTCCCGTGTGTTTTAGACAAATGAAGAATTACGAGCCCCATCCAACGACATATTATTTTGTATCGACGTTTATTTATTTTTCTATTTTTAAGTTTTCACCGTAATTTTCATTTAATAACGTTAAGGAAATGCGCCCTACAATTTATTTACAAACAATGATCGACACTTTAGTATGAAGCCTGACCCGACCACCAATACAATTGTAATGTATTGTCAACTTAAACATTAAAACATGATTCTCTTCATCAGATATTTCTACTCATATACAACCTTGAAATAAAATCAAAAATTCCTTAGCTTTTTAAAATAAAATTAAAAATAGAACATTCACTTTAATCAGATATATGAACTGTCACATCAATGCCACATATATATGTCCGCGAAATTAATATTATTTAATTTTATTTTTCATAATAAATTCCGTTGTTTTGTAATGAAAATACAGTGATAGCGCAATGGAACCACCCAAGTGTGAAATACCCAAACTGCCCGATATGGTGTAAGTTACAATTTTTACGAAAACTATTATAAGATCATATACAGTTTCAAGTCATAACGTTTGACGCACACATGTTAAATGCAAAATTATTTTTCAAACGATAGAGCCGTCTGATTAATTTTAAATACAAAGCTTTATATCTCATTTTTGCTTGTCGTCCCGTTGGCGTTGGTACGATTGGGTTGAAGTTTTAAGAGCGTATTCATATATGTAGAGTGATTTACTGTAAGCAAGTAAATTGAAATTCATTTAGCAAGCTCATTGCCTTTCGTTTCTTTTAATTGTACATTGGGCGGGCGGAGATGTACATATAGGCAATCTTTGGGTAAATTAAGATTGCCTGCCTGAAGGGTACCTACTTACTTTTATCATTGAATTAGTATAAAATAGCACGCATTATTTAGGATGTGCGGCGACCACCCGTCTTTCACGAAAAGCGAGCTTAACGTTAAGGACGAGAAATATGATGAGAAAGACCAGGAGAAGATTCAACAGAGAATCCCCATGTCCTACGCGAGGATATCTCCTACGGTAAGTCTATGATAACACAATGTAACGTCCTATTGTAAGAACTCCCCCGTTATCAGGAATTGATGTATTGATGGATTCAGTAGCTTGATGATGTCGTATCAATTCCAGAAACCCCACATGACCAATCCACCGAGGTGCTCAGTTATTTTTCTCTATTTTTCAGTACGAGAGCATCATCACCATGTGCTCTTTCATCACAGAATTAGTGATTAGTAGTAGGGTATTTTTTGTTTTATATATAATACTAGTGGGCGGACGAGCAAGCGGTCCCACGTGATGGTAAGTGTTACCGTATTAACCTAAGACACTAGAAGTCTATCCGTTAAATAAAAATATAAAAAAATATGAATTGTAGAGACTAGAAGTTACTGTTACACTACTCGGCAATATATAACTATAGCCCCCCCCCCCCCCCTCCCCCTCCAACAAATAGTCTCAAGCACACGTCTACCCAATTTTATATAAAAAAAAATATAAAATCTAATGTTTTCTAGTAATGTGTGAATAGATTAGAGTTTGGTTAGTTGCGGTTTCCTTTTTAATATTGCCACGTTTTAATTTACAGACGTCCCGCACAGAGAAAATGCCCGAGGTGCGTATGCGAACGACGTCGGAACATGCGTTACGACTGGTCGAAGCGAAACGGCGCGTGCGCTCGCTCGAGGTGGTGCACCGCCCCGACGTGGACGTCACAGCGCCCGCCAATAGAGCCCTAGTGCAAGGTATCTTTAATACTACGAGAATATGCCTTATAACCATAGACCAGACTGTCTCTATCAAATTCGATGGAACACAAAAGAACTCTTCCTTGAGGGTGGGCGATTTTTTATGTGACAGTGCTTATAAAAACATCCTGACGTAGACATTGGCATACCCGACATACGTATTTCTAGAATCCGTGAGAAGTCCCAGAATACGTTCTATCGTATCTCAACCATTTCTACTCCGGCCAGTTCCATACCTTCCCATCCCGTTTCGTTTCATTAGTGGTTGCGGGATGGGGTAGGCAATGAATCCAGTCTCATGCCACCCTTTCTCACTTTCTTCATCAAAATGAAGAAATCGGGATGGTGCGTCATGTGATTACATAAAGATACTGTCAATTCTCCATTCTCTCCAAAAGTCCTGACTCGTAAAGTCCTCGGGACTGTCTGGGTGTCTGATAAAGAAGTCAAAATATACCAGAACGCGTTAGCAACATACTGAACATGACCTTCTTACGATCTTCCAACCCTACGATTAGAAGGATCGAATCACGGGAGGTACGCGCCGTACTGTGTAGATTCTTTCCGGCAAGTACCTACTCTGCTTACAAAAATTTTCTCTATCTCCGTGTCCTTTAGCCACTCTCAACATTTAATGGACACGACCCTCCTCTTCGCATGGTCCTACCAACCCTGCGGTCACACGGACCGTATAGCGGGAGGTAATGCGTGGGCTCTTTCCAGCGCATCTGCCTCATATTTTCATTTTATATAGTGGACAGCTGAACTGTAACTTTTGCTGGACCTATTTTTCATGTTTATATATTTGTTTATTACAGCGGCATTGGGGAGTTTCCGCTGGCCGCCATACTTGGTCGCGGTATGGGTGGTGGTGTTGGTGTTGACGCACGCACTGCACGGCCTCGTCAGCGTATTGGAGAGGACCCTGCCTAAACTCAGGTACTTTGACTATACACGTATTGCACATACAAGCCATACCCTTCTAAAGTTCTGACGACCGATTAACCCAGTTGGTTGGTCCTGGCTTCTCGAAAAGGATTAAATTACCGAGCGGACAGTCATTTTAATAGTCTGGATTGTTTGTGTTCATCTCTGGTGTGTCTCACTACACAGTGAGTCCTAAAGGTTGTTGATATGTTGTTTTTAATGAGTGATGGCAACGCCATTCGAAAGGTCGTCGGTATTTTCGGTTTGTTTTTAAAAAAAGTTGTTCAACACTTGTAGAGCTTCAAGATCCCTATCCAAATATTGTTTTTGTGTGTATAGATGATGAATTGTTTTTTAATTCTTTAGAAAGTTTACATTGTCATAACTTTTGAAATATTGAACCGATCTGGCTCAACTAAGTACTTAACCGAAATAAAGAGTCAAACTATTTTGCGTGGTGCAAATTTCATTTCAATCAGTTAACGGTGCACCCTACACGTCCGCAAGCCAGTGTGCAGAGATGAAGTATCGGACTCGCGAAAAAAGTTTGCAATTTGTGACTTTTAATTCCATAATTAGAATAATCTCGTAAATAGCTTAGTTCATACATAATACTAAAATATTGTAACGCGCAACATAAAAATTATAATTATTGGTTCTAGGAAATTTTCGCAATACTTCCGCAACTGGACCGAAGATTCATGGCGGAGCGAGAAGGAAACTAACCATCGTCTCTGTCCAACTGGGCTGGCGTGCCTTACAGGTCTTTTATACTTGTTCTACTATACCCTGTATGCGGTATATTGCGTGGCACTGTGGTCCGTTGAACCACTCAGCTCGGAAGTCGATGAGAAGCCAAGTACAGCGGACGTAACGGAACCAAAGGTGACCAATTATCTCGACGAAGCGAGCAGCAAAACAAATTCTAGTGTCAAACAATGAGTTTAGTGTTCATGTCGATTGTGAACAGACGCGCTAAATTGCTCAGTTGAGTTGTGCTAGTATTTTGAGAAAATTCCAAAACTTATTTATATTTATTTATTGTTTTACGAAATACATTATAAATTTGTGTCTAATATGTGTTTTGAACTTTATTCAGAGGTTACTTTATGAGAGTTATATGGTCGGATTGTTTTTGCTAAATAATTATGGGTGCATGTACTCTGAAGCTACCTACGTTCAAAGGGCAATTTTTATCCGGTATACAAGGTTTTACCATACAAAGCGGTAATAATGGATATTATAGTTACATAAGATTTAAAATTTTTGTTATCGTGGTTGAACATATTGATCGTTATATAAACGGGTTATTCGCGATTTTATAT
This sequence comes from Sesia bembeciformis, assembly GCA_943735995.1. Lineage (NCBI taxonomy): Eukaryota > Metazoa > Arthropoda > Insecta > Lepidoptera > Sesiidae > Sesia > Sesia bembeciformis. Next base: position 1,098,364 of record OX031038.1, read on the forward strand.
AACCGATTTATTTATTTTGTATTTCTCGATATTCCGGTCCAGTTACATGAAACGTGGTCGCGGCGAACCAAACCAAACCCAGACCCTTTAGGACCATAACGTTGACTTCCCAAAATGTTTTTTCTACAAAATGTAGAAATCTCCAAAATGTAATTTGTTAAAAACGATTGAGATAATGGAGTTTTCATAATTGAGATAAATCAACATTTAACATTTTGGAAATTCACATTTTAAGAAGTTGACGTTGTGATCCTAAAGGATCCAGACAAGCGAGTGCAAGCAAAAAACACCGTTACTTTCCAATTTTATTACAACAATAAAACAGGCATACTTATCTTTACATTACTGCGTTTTGTACAAAGTCGAAAAAAATAAAATATGTACATATAAATAAGCATTTAAAACTCATTTAGAAAGACTAAGTATAGTCACGCCTCCGTAAATTGGCGATGAACCTCTAAAATATTAATTTGCACGGGCGTTGAATAAATAGGCAGATATATTAAAATATCCGATTATTTGACCTTTATAGTTGCAAGCACACACACACACACATATACAATATGATCACACAGCACAACTCACGGCCTGGTCTTTCTCCTCGGGCGCAGTTTGCTTCGCATGCAACTCCCTTTCAAGCCCTTCGACCTTGGAGAGGAGTTGTTGGCGCTCCGTGCGTAGGGTGTGCAGTTCGGGGCTATTGGCCTGCGTCAAGCATTGCTTCAGTGTGGCTATCTCACGGGCTAGTTCCGATTTATGACTTTCGATTTCCGTCTGTAACGAAAATATTTTGAACGATGAATTAGCCCAGTTGATAGTTCCCCTGAGTTCTGTGCAAAGGGTTCTGGGTTCGGTTCCCAATTAGACAAATTTACATTTGAGGATTTTTGGACATTTTGGACAGCTCATTTTATCCCTCTTACGACTACTTTAAGAAATCCAAATAGACTTTAATTACTTCTCGTAACGTTGCAATGTTGTATTAATGTGATACTTCGTGACGATGACATCACAAATATACATATAAGTGTGATGTCAACTTACCAGCGCGTCAGTGATGTGTCTGTCGGATCTCTGCTTGACGTTGACAGAAGCTAACTTCTTCTCCAACTCGGAGATGGTCCCACTCTGAATGTTGACCAGTTCCTTCGCACGTAATAACTCCACGCCGGAGTCGTGTTTCAACCTTAGCACATCAGAGAGATAGATAGATAAACTGTTTTTTGCACACCAGAAACAAAACAAACAGAACAGATATTGTAGACACAAAATGTACAAAAGGTGGTCTTATCGCTAAATGCGATCTCTCCCAGACAAATTATTGTTAAAATGATCACTGTTGATCAAGGTATCTTCTGTTTGAACTGTCTATAGTCAAAAATGACTGGCATTTTCGCCCATGAATTTTCGAGTTTACCATACCATACCATCAGTCTGTGACCCTCCACCATTTGATACAGGCCTCTTCTACAAAAGCAACTGTCCTATGGTTATCATTTAATACAGAAATGACATTTTGTTTAAACGACATAAGTCTCGTATTAAAAATTACATCCATATAAATAGACACATTAGGTTACATGGTAATCGACTGACACTATATTTAAGTTACAGAAAAAATAAGATTTTATGTGTAACTGTAATAGGCAAGGGGTATCTATACTCGAATCACATTCGTGTGATCGTGATTTCATATCCCCGGCCCGTACCACTGAGTTTCAACTTAAGCACATTTTTTTTTTAAATATTCCTAGTTTAGCGGCGAGGGAAAACATCGCGAGGAAACCCGCATGCTCCAGAAATAAAAAAAAATCTGAAGTATATGATCCACCAAAACCGCACTGGGCCCGCGTACTGGATTACGGCCCGAAATACCCCAGTGATTCACTAGGGAAGGCCCGTGTCATTCAGTGGGACGTTATAGGCTGATACAGATATTTCACTGACCTCTTGATCTCAGCCATATCGCTCCTCAAATGGCTACAAGCGTCATTCCTCGCATCTAATTCCCTCTGGTAATGAGACTTGGTATGTTCGAGCATGGCCTGAAGATCAGCCATTCTCGTCCGTTCCACTTCCAGCTTAGACTTGAGCAGGGATATCTCGCCCTTTAGACGATCGTTGTTTTCCATCTGAAAATGATTTATTTATATTACTTTATTGTACACACAAATGATAAAACTAGTTACAAAAGAAAATACACACAAAAGGTGTGCAAAATGCCCTTAAGAGAGTTTTGACAGCAATCCTGGGAGAGCGATATGTGAGCAATGAAATAAATTTGTTTATCGAAGTAAACATTCAGAAAACGATATTAATAGATACATAGATAGATTTTTAAATTACAATTTGACATTTGCATGCCAGTATGGTTAAAATTTGTTAGTTTTCGATTATGTTTTACATATTACATAATGAAATTTTACAAATTATATGATTTTTTAAACTTTACGACCTGTGAAATCAAGTTTTACGTATCCCAATTCCAACGAGTGTTAAGTATAATGGAATAAGGAAATCTCCTGTATACAAGAACGAATTGCTAACTCCAAAATCCACATACATGGTCCTTGGAGCCAGATAACTAAACCTTTTTTAATGATCAGTTGAGGTCCACGTGTACTCGTCTCACCTCATGATGCAGTTGCCTCTTGACGGGTGAGTCGGTCTCATTCCCCCCCTGCTCGAGCAGTTGCCGCTCAAGTTGAGTGACTCGAGCGCGTTGTTGCTGCTCACGTTGCTGCAGCTCGAGTTCCGATTGCATGGCGCTTTCTAAACGCTTCTTTAGTATTTGGATCATGTTTGAGTCTTGGTTCTGGGAGAAAAGGTAAAAAATAAATAAAAATCCGACTAATAGGGTATACGTACATGATATGCATAACAGTTGTAAAATAAATACCTAACTTTCGATTCAGTAACTATCAATTTGATGTTACAGGTATATTTAATAAGAGATATTTCACCTTAAAAATTTGTTCATTATATCAAAACAGTTTCTTGAGATGTTCATATTTAATAAAAAAAAATATTGTCCTATTCGAAAAATATTATAAGGTGAGGTCCAAAAGTTTCTGGCCTGACATATTTCTTCATGTCTAAAATAAACAAATTATACGTCATTGTAATTGTTATTTATCCTGCTAATTCGTGTATAATTCTTAGAATTCAACCCTCGTTAGTTTTGATGTCTTAGCTCTTAGAACAACAGGAAGTCGCAAAATCTTCAAAATGTTTAAACTGGAATATCGTTCAAAGTGATTACGTGATTTCAAAAACTACAGTCCTTAGGATTCTTTATGAACATATTCATAATAATAAAGTTATTGCGAGGTGGTGCCAAAACTTCTTTCAAGTGTGCAGCGAAGTGAACGAGTAGCGTGCAGGAACATTTGGAAGTCTTTCAGAGAAACGGACGGTTCTTTACTATGATCGCCTTTCCAAAAGGGAGTCGATGGAGTGGCGTCGATGGATTCACCAAATGGATACTTATTAAGTTAACAGCATTATTAAGTCAACATAAGTAACTTTTAAACAGCATTATTAAGTCAAAATAAGTAACTTTTAAACAGCATTATTATGTCAAAATAAGTAACTTTTAAACAGCATTATTAAGTCAACATAAGTAACTTTTAAACAGCATTATTACGTCAACATAAGTAACTTTTAAACAGCATTATTACGTCAACATAAGTAACTTTTAAACAGCATTATTACGTCAACATAAGTAACTTTTAAACAGCATTATTAAGTCAACATAAGTAACTTTTAAACATAATCATTACGTCAACATAAGTAACTTTTAAACAGCATTATTAAGTCAACATAAGCTACGTTTTATTAACATTACTAAATCAACATGAACTACATTATGCCAACATTATTAAGTGGACACATAAGTCACCTTTTTAACAACTTTAAAGTGTAATAAGCTACTTTTTATTAAGTTAATATAAGCTAATTTTAATCAACTGCACATGAAGTCGCGCGTACATCTACTATTATAATATCCGTTTACCTGTAAGCTCTCAGACGTTTCCTTTTGTGTGTCTAGTAATAACTGTAGTCGTCCCGAATTGTCCCTTTCGGCTTCATACCGCAGTTTGGCGGCTTGCAAGTCTTGCACCAGCTTGTCTCTTATGCTGGGGAAACAATAATTTGAGTAAATAATTTATCGGTAAAATTTAAATTTTATTTTATTTTATACTTTTTTTAATTTTTTTTAAGTATTTTCTTGCAAGAGTATTGTGGGGTTTCTTCAATCTACATCGTCCACAGTCACACTGTAGGACACGTGTCTTTAAGAAGGACAATATAAGAGGACTTCGGGCAGGGATTTGAAAAATTATCGATTGTTATTTATTTTAAAAAAAACAATTTTTATTAATAGATTCCACTAGAAGTAGTAAATGCATTCAAAATTACTCGATTTTTCATTTCAAACGACAGGGCCGATTTTTCAAACAACGTCATTAACGGTATTTTAGTGTCTTTTAAAGTTTAAACACTACCAATTTGAATGTAAAACTACCAATTTGTGGTGATTTTTAGTTCATTATAAATCGATTTTTGTACAGAATAGATTATTTATATTCAAATGTCATAAGCGTCATGGTAAATTTATTTAAATATATCTAGTGCTAAATTTCGTTTTCTCGTCGTTTACAAAGCATCTTTAACAAGAATTATCCAACTCACGTATTCAATTCAGTAATAAGTGCGTCCTTGTCCTTGAGTCTGGCTTCCAAGTTGCTGACCTGCATGTGCAACTTGTCGTTCTCCACCCTTAGCCGGTTCACCCTGTCCGATGACGACGAATGGATTGAACTTGACGACCTGCGCAATATTCTTTTATTAACCCTCGTTCTGGGTAAGGGGCCTTCTCTAGTAAACATACTAAATAATTTAACTTTCGGGTCACGTGCTCCAAATCCTATATTACTGCATATAATTTACAATACGCGTACTCCAAATCGATCCTCATTATCCAGATCCAGATATCCTCATTTAGTACACATGTCAATCCTATCGTACCCTATCCAATTATAATCCCACAAACATAATTAAACTAACACTAAATTATATAGCATTCTACCTACATCTGAAAATGGTTTAGCTAATATTCTTTGAAAAATTCCAATATCGGTGACAGTATCCACTTACCACCAGGTGGGCCGTATGTTCGTAAGGCACCTTCTTTTTAAAAAAAATCTAGACTCGATATTGAGTTTATTTAATATACTTTTATGGCTGTTTCATATTCAAAATCATTTATTTTCGTGGACGACACGATCCGTGTCGTTTTTGCGACAACAAAAGAGAAATTAATAATGATACAAAGTCAATAATCTTAAATACAGGTACAAACTAATCAGACCAAGTCAAAATAAAAGTATATAGTCATACACATGTCAATAATCAAAGCCATAAATATAAATATATAGGGACAGTGCAATCAACACGGTATCTTCTTTACATAGTATAAAACAAACTCGCTTCCCGCCGCCTGTCCCTCTGTATGTACGCTTAGATCTTTTAAACTACGCAACGGATTTTAATGCGGTTTTCATCAATAGATAGAGTGATTCAAGAGGAAGGTTTATACGTATAGTTTAATATTGTTTTGTGTTAATTTGTTATATTGCCGGGCACAGCTAGTAATTAATAATAATGTGTGAATCTCCTAAGAAATATTGATCGTCTTTACAGAATTACTTTAAAACGATTTCTGATTTGAAACTAAGTATGGTTTGTACTGAGGGTAGGAACATCAATGGTGAGTTGGGGTTGGCAACATTAAAATAGTACGTACTTTGACGTGTTCAAAGCGAGCCTCGGTATGTCTTCGCGTTCGTCGCTACTCGCTGAAAGTATCTGTAGATGGAATACAACGATTTTAATTTGGAATGTATCAGTGGAACTTACTATATTAAAAATTCCACAAAACAAGTGAGAACTTCTTGTAAAATACGATTACATTGAAGATAGATATTTTTGGCTGCCATAACTTGCCTTTTTATCTCGTTATCACGATTTTCACAATGAGATGACTATGAGGCAAATATTGATTAAAGAGAAAAACCGATAAAGTTGCACAGTAGTCAATCGACAATATATTTTAATTTATAGAAGGGAGCTGCTACCCTATAGTGAGATTACAAACTCGATGATCGAAAAATTTGTTTAGTATCAAAATTAACTGCTTAGATTGAATTTAATATAAAAAATACAATTTGTTTAGGCGTGAGAGTGTTCTCAGTAATAGTCAAAAGTACATAATGTGAAGATTGGTATAGATTGCACAAAAAGTAAAACGTTGATATGGGTTATTTTTAAGTATAATTATTTTAGTAGCCGGTTGCTGATGCAAAGATATCTCGTTAGGAAATAAATATCCATATATTTTAATTGTCAACGTCCTGCGTGTAAAATATAATTATGTTTTTAGGATGCTGGTGGGACTGCCGCGGTACTGCAGTGCTTCTGCAATGTTCGCGGAAGCGGCCGCCCCCCTACTGAACAGGATCCGTGGCAGTGACAACAGTATCTTGAGGACTATAATTTTCTAGTAGGATAACTTTGTATCAGCGGGTAGATAATGACCGTTCAAATCGATTTACTGTCAGGCATCGAAAAAGAGCATTTTTGGCATTTCTGTCAAATGTGGTATTTCACGATTTTATATTTCCACTAATTGATCAGTACAATCATTGAACTAATGAGACTTATTTTTCCCGCTATACAGACCTGCTCCATGATGTCCTCGTCGAGCCGGTGCGAGTAGTTCAGCTGGTCCTTGAGGGCTCGCTCTAACTCCGCCGTGGGTGAGCGAGTGCCGCTCACTACCAGAGCCCTATCGTCCGGTACTGTCGACCTGGAGCGACGCGTCGAACTGCTCGTTCTAAGACAACACATATATTTTGTAAAAGGTGGCAAACAAATCGACGGTGTAAATTTCAATTGACGTAAGGGGGCAAAGTAAGCCAATTTAGAACAATTGTCTCTTAAACTATAATTGGATGTATAAACGGCTGCTTTCTTCGTGGTGGGAACTTATTTTAAAACCTATCGAAATTTTAAATATACAGAAAGATAGCGGAGAAAAAATGGACTAGAACTATATTTTCGAATTTTCGAAAAATGTAACTTACGCCAATCCGATTAACAATTGAAATATTGATGGTGGTATGTGGATACTGACATACATGGACGTCCTAAACGGCAAACGTCGACAATCTCCGAATGTGCAGTCTACCATTGGAAATTCAAGAATGAATTTGGAAAAAAGGTTTGGAAAATGTGGAATAGGAAGTATACCGGCATAGAGAGTTTTCCTCATCTCACTACACCTCCCAAAGTTATTTAGTGAGAAGGAATAGAAAGAGGAGTACTATGCATACAATAGAATAGCAATAGGAGCGATGACGTCACTTAGTCTTGTATTTTATGGTACTATTTTGCATTGGCAGTGCATTGGCGTTACAAACCCGAAAGGGTTTAATAGCATCTTAATGCTATTAAAAGACGTATTTTGTGGCTAGAAATAAATAAAAAAAATATAAAATACAATGGGATTGAATAAAATAGAAAATGGTCTCTTGTATATCTCACTCATTACCGAAATACACATTTATATGTATATGAAAAAAAAGAATAAGAGGCGCGAAATGGCGATACATTTTATGGTAGTGCTTTAGAAGCTCGAGGTAACCCAAGGGCGAGATAACCGCGCCCAACTTTTTTTTTTTTAATAGAAGGGATGGTATACGTACGGATAAGCCACATAGTAAAGATGGTAAGTAGATAGTAAGTGGTCCCCACCCTAATGGACACCTGACCTTCTGTGGGATTACAGCGAGCACCCTCCCTCTCTCAAAATTATGCACTATTCTCAAAATTTTATTCTTTATTTCTTTTTAGGATAAAAGACATTACATTCTGTTCAAATAAGTAAATATTCACCGGACAATTATTTTGTAAAGGACACAAAAGTTAATGGACTTACCTGTCCATTAATTCCCTCATCTCTTGCAATTCGTTGTCCAATTCCTGACATCTCTCTACTTTCTCTTGTAGCTTCATCTTAAGTTCTTCTATGTTAGATTCTTCGCTAATCCTAGAAACAAGCAGGAAAAATTACTATATTCACAATGGACAATTCATAGGCATTTATCTTTTGAAAAAGGGTGTTAAACATTTTTTTGTTATAGAAAAAGGCAACAGACAAGCATACAGTCCACCTGATAGCAAGTGGATTCTGTGATCCATAGACATCCGCGATAAATGACAACATCAGTCCATAATGACAAACATCGTCACGCCTCCAGATGCGCTGCCCACATTTGCAGATTAAGGAATGGATTGAGAGAAAAGGTTGGGAAATAGGATGGGATGGAAATGGGCTCTGGCATATCTGACTCACTACTGAAACACGTACGTACATTAGGGAAATACGATAAAGTAGGAAATGCAGTACATTTCAACGTAGTCTTCTGTGAGAGAGGGGTAACGTGGCCAGTCGAGCGCGCCCAGCGGCTGTGGGAATGCAGCGTGCACTCTCCCCCAAATGAAATACAACTTTATGGTGTATGATTAAAAATTGACTGGAGACGCGAATAGTTTGAGTTAAAAATATGTGAATAGTTTTTCAACTACCCGCATTTGGTCTTTACAATCCAAAAAGTCCATAGATGAAAAGTCCTCTCCACTAACCACCACTGTAACTCCGTATTAATCAAGGACGGCGTGAACCGATTAAAATGATTGCTGCAATAAATGTATTTTGTTTTTAACAAATTTAACATACCAATGCACATATGTTTAATTGTTTTTTTTCTCATAATTATATGTACATATTATTCATATCGTGTACTGACCTGGTGAGCAGTATTTCCAGGTTGGCAGCAAGCTGCTGCTTTTCAGCCATCAGCTGTTGCAGTTCGTGCTGCAATGTTTCCGACTTTTGCCGCAGCTCCATGTTGGCGACGTCTTTGTCGGCCGCCTGCTTTGTCGCTTGGTTCATCTCGTTCTTTAGTTCTGTCACGCTGAACTTTGCTTTTGCTAGTTCGAATGCCTGTTGACAGATATGGTATTTGCTTTCTTTAGAAATAATAATGAAAAATAATCAATAATTTTTCATGCTTTGACAACTACATTCACATGTAGTTTTAAAAGATAGCGATATCACCAATATTCTCAAGCCATTTCCACTTAATTCTTTAATGAATTTGGTAATTGTTTTTTATTGACGAAGGCGGCAGACGAGCATACAGTCCACCTGATGGTAAGTGGATACTGTCGTCCATAGACATCCGCAATATATGCCAACATTAGTCCAGAATGACAAACGTTGGCACGATCCTGGATGCGCTGCCTACCTTTAGAGATATAGGAATGGATTTGGAGAAAGGGTTGGTAAAATGGGAAGGAATAGGATGGGAATGGGCTCTGGGGCAATGCAGTACATTTCAAGGTAGTCTTTTGTGAGAGAGGGGTAACGTGGCCAGTCGAGTGCGCCCAGCGGCTGTTGGATTGCAGCGTGCACTCCCCCTCTCCCAATTGTCCCAATTATTTTTAATATGATTTTATCATCTTCCCTAGTATCATAAAACATACAACATATGACTGAAATAACGCAAAAACTGAAAATAAGTTGTTGGAACAACTTATTTTCAGTTTTTGCGTTATTTATTATATCGACAGTTATATCGAGAGTAGATTCTACCAATTATTAAAGTACACTCATTGCAAATTCCGGGCACTAGGCCGGTCATTACCCCGTGCTGAGCAATAAGCGCTACGAACATTTTAGATACAACAACAAAACTTTACATGTTTACGTTTAGTTCATAAAACAATTTTATTTATAGCTAGAAGAATGTTTTCGGTTGTGCTTTCTATACCGTCTATACTCGTTCACATTCGTATGCGTACCCGTATACCACTGAGTTTCTAGTTAAGTACGGATTTTTTTTAAATTATTACTAGCTCGGCGGTGAGCGAAAACATCGTGTGAAAAACCCGCTTGCTCGAGAAATTATGATATAATTTATCAATTTCTTTTAATATACTTTTTCGGCAGAAGTACTAAGACAAAAATCAAATCAATTGAGAAGTGAATCTTACCTTGTCATTCAACTCTTTCTTGCTAAAGTCCAACTCATGCTGCAGCAAAGATATCTGCTTCCTTATTTTTACTAGCTGCTTCTTATCACTGCTTGCCTGACGGTCCGGAGTCTTCTTTTCATCTCCATTCTTGCTTCTTGGCGACGGACTACGAGACACCATTTTAAGTTGCTCTTTCAAAAACGCTATCTCTTCATGGAAACACTTTATATCTTCATTTAAAATATCGATTTCTGTTTGCTTGTCTTTCAATTTGTCTGTCAGTAGCTTTAGTTCTTCAATTTTCGTTGACAATTCGTTGTTTAGTGAGTTAACTCTTTCGAGCTCGCTTTCGCTGTTCTGAAGTTTTAATGAAGCATTGTCTTGCTCTTTTTCTAGCTTTGACAATTTCAGTTTTAATTCTTTATTGTTGATATTGAGCTGGTTATTATCCTCGGTCATGCTAGAAATGTCCCTATTCAAAGCTTCAATGGTGTCTTGTAAATTCAATAATTCATTAGATTTCTCCTCAAAAGCCTCCTTTAAATTTTCTAATTCCTCGGTTTTGTCATTCAAACATCTTTGTAAATCGTCTAGTCTATCTAAATGTTGGTTCAGACTGTCTATCTGTTGATTCTTTTCTGAAACCAACTGTTCCAATTTTTGTAGCTCAGAAACTTTCTCTCTCAGCTGCTGGTTTTCTGACTCGCATGTTTGTAAAACTGTATTCCTGCTTTGTAGTTCATCAATTTTAACTTCTAATTCTGTCATTTTGTTTGTCAAGTTACGCTTCTCCTTAGCTAATTCTAAAATCATGTTTTCCCTTCTCAAAATATCTTCTTTGAGCAAATGTAAATCTTTGGATTTTTCGTTGACCTCCTGTGTTAATTCCGCAACTCTCTGCTCTAGCAACTTTTTGTTCGATGAAAAGTTTTCTAGTTGGTTCTCATAGAATTTCTTATCGTTTTCCATCGTATCCATTGTGTTTTCTAGAAGACCCTTTAATTCTTCTACTTCTTCTTTGAGCGCCGGGAACTCACATAACTGTTCCTCAGCGTGTTTCAGTTGCGACTTACATTCGTCTAACTCCGTCCTAGATTTTTTAATCTCATGTTTCAATTGAGTCAGTATATCAGGAAAATTTTCTTGTTTAACGTCGAAGGTAATGCCCAATTCTTCTAAAGATGTAAAATCTTGTTCTTCGTGCGTTTTGTTATCATTGGACGGTTCTAATGAAAAATTTATTTTCTTTGGTTCGACAGAAGCGTTTTTATCTGCACTAATATCCCTATTCGGGTACATCGAGCAGTTATCTTGTATGTTAGGGTCGGTGGGGTGTTTAACGCTATGTTTGTCTATGGTACCAAAAACGGTGGTTTCGTTGACGTTTCTCTTGAATTGTTTTATATCTTTATTTTGCGTGGATGTTAGATACGCGGGCAGTGAGTCAGCTCGTGGGGTGTAACTCGGCAGACCGGAATGATCAACGTATTCTATGTTTAACGAGCTCATATTGTATCTTCGTAAGTCAGGGGGTAAAGTTCTATTTAGAGGCGTTTTGTCTCGGGTGTCGGTTGGATAAGGAACGCCCGATATACTTAGACTTTGTGACTTTAATTCTGCACGTCTCATCTGTAAGTCATGTTCGTCAAATTCCGATATTGAAACTATATCGCTGAGCGTTCTAGCGGACACTTTTCCTCCTTCATTTTCGCTCTTTTCATCCTTTTGATTCTCGTCGTCTAGTTTCAGCGCTGCGGAAGAAATGTAAGTTATGAATAATGTATGTACCGACGGTGTTTAGTCTAAATCCGTTGTCAACGTTAACCTACATAAACGCACGGAGTTATTCGAAACATGTGTTCATTTAAGAAAGTCTAGACAAGCTTTATGCTACCAATTAAGAATTTGGCAATGAAATGTTATAAATAGGCATTCATTGTTGGCGTTTAGAGAACCGGAAAATTAGTACAAAATTTCAAGTAAATCAAAACAGCTATGTGGAAGTGGAAAGAACGCATAGTTCCAAATTTATCTGATTGAATTCTAAACAGCCTGTTATCTGTCATGTCGGATCAAATAGCTCGCTCTCTACATTTTTACATAAAGCAAAAATATCCGGCAGAGTCTGTGTTTTACTTGTAATAAGCCTGTTCTGACTTGTTTAAGGTCTATGGTTTAATAAAGTAAATGATACCATCAAACAAACTATTCTATATGTTTGGGCCTATGAATTGTCTTTTGTTCATAGTAGCCACTTTGAACTTAGTTATCTCGCATGTGGCTTAGAATTCCCAATTCAAATTAATTTCATTTGTTTTCCGTCAAACGACTTTGATTAGATATCGTTGTGTTTGCACTCATGAAAAAGTTAAAAATTCGCGTTATTTTTAAATATGAGTTCCGTCGTGGCAGGAACGCAGCACAGGTGACACGCAATACCAACGTTGTGTATGCACCAAATACCCCGAACGCACGGTGCTTTTTTGATTTTGATCGTTTCTATTCTAAATCGATAGACTAAATTCGGAGACTAAATTCGATAATGACGAATTGAAAGAAATAGTGGAAGCGGATTCAACTCAAAGCACGTCTGAGTTATCAGCAGCCGAAGGCGTAAGTGACTCAATGATATTGATTCATTTGTGTCAGCTCAGAAGAAGCTCGGAGAGTGTGTACCGTATGACCTCAATGAAAGTCAGCTGAAAACACGCGTCGAAGCCTGCCTTACTTTGCTGAAGCGGCACAGAAATAAAGGGATTCTGAATCGTATTGTCACTTGTTATAAGAAGTGGATCCTGTATGATAATCGTAAACGTTCGTCAAAATGGTTGAACTCAGCAGATATAGCCAAGCAATGACCAAAAATGTCTCCCTGATAACGATCGCCTACACACTGCACGACAGACAATCTCAAAGTTACAGGAGCTTCGACTGGAAACTCTCCGTCACCCACCGTACTTGACAGACCTTGGCCCTACTGATTCAGACAGACACAGGACCTACGACACAGGGAATCTTGGTGTGGATCATTGTGTGGCGTTGTTTATTTATTTATAGCGTGCACTCACCCAATAATTCTTGTAGTTGTTCCTCCTTTTCTGCCAGCGCCCTCTGGTGGTTTCTAAGGTTCGCCTGCAGTTCGTCTTTGTCTGTCTCGAAGCTCTTGACGAGGCTCTCCAATTGTGCGATTCGTGATTGAGCCGCTGAGAGTTCACGTTCCAGGATTATTACTTTGTCTTTAGGATTACCTGGAGATGAAAATCATTTAGCGATTAGAAAAACAAAAAGATTTAGATATGGCATATATCTATTCACGTAAAATCACAAAAGGACGGTTTGGGTGTAAAAATTCAAATGTTTTATAATGACAAGATAATAACTATCAACTTTGACGCGACACAAAAAGCTCTTATTGTGTGCATAATCACTCCTATAAGCCAGGACCCCGAGCCTCTTCGACTACAAATAAGCTGTAAAACTTAATAGACGTCAGAGGGCGCGACATTATGATGTTTTGAAGTGATGTCGTTTGTACTTTAATTATGATAAAACATACAAATACTGTCATGTTTATCTATTATATAAAACAGAAAAACGTACTTTTTCCTTTAGCATAGGACTTATAAAAACAAATTATAATAACAACATCTACATAACTTATAAACGTTAGTGCTCGTTATAACAGAGGCATCCTTATGTACCTCACCTGTAGCCATGCAACAAATGATTTTATTTGATTGAAAAAAAAAATCGCTAACTTGTTTTCGATAATTTTAGACACCAAATACATTAGAAAATTTGCGCAAATTGGACAGATATTAACATTATCGCATAGCGCCCTCGAAGGACTTAATTTTCTTGTTAACTGTAATGGCTATTCATTCAACTAACGTTCGTCGAATTCATTGTTACCAAATACAATACATGTAGTGTGAATGAAATCAGTATTTTAGTGCGACATGACGTCAACTGCGCCGACGCAAATAAACAACAGCCAATGCGAGGGCGTCGCTTATGCGTTATAATATAATATTTTTACAATGTATTGAATTACGGCCAGTATAACTCGGAGCGGTGAGAGGCTCGGCTTACATTCGTGTGAACGTGAGTTCAATTCCTCGGAATTTCTACTTAAGTACGGATTTTTTTTAAATTGACAATAACTCGGCGGTGAAAACATCGTGAAGAAACACGCATGCTCTGGAAATAAAAAAAATATCTGGAATATGTGATCCGATCCTACAATCCGCACCGGGCACGCGTGGTGGATTACGGGCCTGATACCCCTCCAGTGATTCACTAGGGGAGGCCTGTGGCTTGCAGTGGGACGTTTAGGTTTAGGTGGACGTGATCTACACAAAATAATTCACTTACTCGTCCAGCACTGGACGATAAAAGAGGCTGGTTACGGTTTACGGTATAAAAATAGTTTAAAATAGATAAAAAAATATGGCTTTTCCTAATATATCCGGGCGGCATCCTTGAAAGTACGTTCATCAACTTGGAAACTAAATTAAAATCTTATTTTATTGAAGCTACTCACATGAGTTCCCATATACAGTCTGTTGGTCATTCTGATTGTGTTTCTCGTCCAAATTCTGTTTGAGTCGCGCCAAGTGTTTATCCTTTGATTCTAACTCCTCCTTTAACCTTTGCACCTGCAGATAATTAATATTGTGTCATTATATACAATTTTTCAGGAAGCATGGTGCAGGTGACAGGTCCCTTAGAATATAACCATACACAGTTCACATAAATGTAAATTGTAATGTAAATTGTAATTGTAACCATACGTGTAAATTGTTCAATTAAAATACAAAGCTGAAATATTTATCTATTTAAACGGGTCTTAACGCGAATGTTTACCTTATTTATTTTACTCGACGTTTATATTATTTTTACTTAGGCCCCTTCAGCTGGCTCGTGGCCATAATTGATGCAACCCAACCGAAATGTGGAGTAAACTAAACAAGGTAAACCAATTCACACAATGTTCTCCAATTTTCTCAAATGTCAAAAAATTGAAGACTACCTCAAGTCACAGAAGAGTACCTTGAAATGTACCGCATTTCCCACTTTACCTTATTTCCCTAATGTACGTACGTGTTTCGGTAGTCAGTGAGATGTGCCAGAGCCCATTCCCATCCTATCCCTCCTTATTTTCCCAACCCTTTATCCAAATCCATTCCTATATCTCCAAAGGTAGACAGCCATCCGGGGGCGTGCCAACGTTTGACATTTTGGACTAATGTTGGCATGTATCGCGAGTGTCTATGAGCGACAGTATCCACTTACCATCAGGAGGACTGTATGCTCGTCCGCTGAAATGTTTTGTAGTTTATGTTTTTATAAACACAAACAGTTACAAATCGCTATAATACGACTATTATTTATTATTTCCCCATCTTATAATTTTTACTAGTGAAAACCAAATTACATATATTAATTTCTTCCGTGGCCTGTTTATCCTGTGTCAAGGTAGTAAACGCGACTAAAAAAATAGTTGAATAATCAAATGTAAAACAATGAATCGATGGTCAATGGGATGCAACGTGGTCATTATACGGTTTCGATGATGGTTCGGTGGGGTGTTACCTATCAAGGAGTGACTGAACCATTTTTGTGAAAAGGGTATTAAAACATCGGCTCAAGTGTATCAAGATACGATTCTTGAGAAGGTCGTAGTCTCTTAACAACACCCTGTTCCATAACAGAGAATGGTCCTTTCAGCAAGAGTCAGCACCGGCTCGCTCAACACCGTTCAAGCTCAAGTTAGTGGCTATAATAATAAATTCCCTATCTCAAGGTTGTATGAAAGAATATGTATAATGCAGTCAGATCGTATTCTCTTCATAAAACATTATTTTTTAATTCTGTGGTTCTGTAACATTTATACAATAAAGCTTTATCTATCTATTGCATACGATAAAAAAGTCGCTAGTGGCCAAACTAACAATACTCTTACGAGTATTGTCCTTTACCGAATACTACTAAATCCCTAAGAACCTACAGGGCGCTAATGCAAACATATGCTTTTTTCAAAAGTGTTTTTCATGAAAGTTCATTATATCTATAGTAAATGATGATAAATTAAAAAAATGTATCATACAACACCCGCTTCCGTGGCAATATTTTCTGTCTACACTTCTATCTACACTGTATAAATTACCTCAGCAAGTGCATCATGCAGTTGCACAGAGAGCTGACTGGCGGCGTGGTGCGCTAGAGCCTCTGCATTGTTGCGTTGTGTTTCCAGTCGAGCGGACAGCGACGAGATCTTGAACGCTTGCTCAGACATGCGCGCCTGGAGCACGTCGCGTTCCGCGCGCACCTCCTGTTGTAATCGAAACGCACCTTTAATTAGTTTGAAACTTAACAATATTAGTTTGTAAATCATTGATAAAAGGACACAGAGTACAATGAGTTGTAAATACGAGCGTTGGGCGAATCTAATGTTCTTTTATCAATGACTAGCGACCCGCCCTCGCTTCACTTCGGTTTATAAGTTTTTATTTTCTTTCAATTTTTTTTTTCATTATGTCAAAATAAAATATAGCCTATATTAGACACAGATAATGTAGCTTCCTATTTGTGAAAGAATTTTTGAAATCGGTTCAGTAGTTCCAGAGATTACCCCCAACATACAAACACACAATTTTACCTTTTTATTATATTAGTATAGATAGTATAGATAAGCAAGAACGTTTGCAAATACCGTAGTACGTGTTTTTAGAAGACAGATGGCATCACGATTTTTTTGTAATTTGTCGTTTACTTCCGGATACTTGTTGATGAGTACAACTACCTATGATAAATAAATATCTCCGAAAGACCAAGCAAGAAATAGATAACCGGGTGTGAAATTTTGGGAAGTATGGGTCTATTAAGATAATATTTATAAACCGTCAAATTCCCCTGAAACGAAATCGTAATATTACCATATAACACGTGCATATTACCATGCTTGGCTTATGGGTGTCAACAAACACGGGCCCTCACAAATAACAACATGAAAAAACATGAGACGTGCAGCACAATATGGAAAAAACTATACTAAATGTCAAGGTTTAACTGAGTGGTACCCCATGGACGGTAAAAGGAAGAGGGGATGGCAATACCGAAAATGGGAGGATGATCTAAACGCAGTGGTGGCGGCGATATGGACGAGAAAGGCTCATGACAAGAGACTGTGGAGGACACTGGACGAGGTCTTAGCCGAGAGGCAAACTGATCAAGACAAGGACACCGATGTCTGATGGATGATGATAATAATGTACTTCCGGAACAACCTCCAGTTACTTTCCAATAATGTTATTGGAAAGTAAATGGAGGTTGTTCCGCAGTCAAAGCTATGAATATAATTGGTATAATTAAGGTATTTAGTCATATAATGACTTTTTTATTTCCATTGTTCTTTTTTTAATAAACTAAAACCCAAACATTCATTTCAATTATTTTTCAAACGATTCAAGAATCCAAACATTCGGCTCCTGTTCAATGAAATGCATCTAAGCATGACTTATATTAGACGAAATATCGATCGAGTTAAAAATAAATTTATTTTAGCTGCACTTTATCTTTATGACTAAAGAACTGATATGTTTCCCGATGATATAAACAAGACGAAACGATCTAAATTTGGTATTACTCATACAATATGGGGTTCCTCGAACTATGCCACGTCAGCAGATCGACAACCCCTGTTCTGTTACAGACATGTATATTTCCAATCCAATTTGTCTGAAATGTAAACAAACGTGACAGCCTGACACGGCCTGAAATTATATAGTGAAGTTATAATTGTTTACTTAATATCTATATATTGATTCATCGAGAGTGCTGGTTTGCTCTAAGCTAGATTATAAGCTAAATGTTGACATATTTCATTATTTGGTTTTGTTTTCGACAAATTGGATCGTAACGGACTATATTTATATATACATATTTAAATACATACGTATATATACATATTTAAATACATATGTATATATACATATTTAAATACATATGTATATATACATATTTAAATACATATGTATACTTATACATATGTTGTGGTTAATGTTAGATGTTGCGATATAGCCTAGCACTATCCAGATGAGAGCTTTGGATAAAGTCCGAAATTCAAGAAAAATCTTCCAACGAGAAATCTTTCATAACCAGAAACGATTTGGCTCGTTTGTTAGAAAGAAATATGAGGCGATTGCGAAGCGCACCGGAGAGATCACCTCGGGCTTCCTGGTTATTTTTTTTTAAATAACGCTGGAATCCTGTCCAGACGATAATTTGTTTGAAATAATTAATATGTTATTTTAACCTTATCCATAGCCCTTAGATAGTGCTAGCGTTATCTGGAGAATACTAGTTCCATCCACACACATATTACCTATTATATATTTTCCTTTCTTTTTTCCTTTCAGCAACAGCCAAGAAAAAGTTGGATTAGCTTAAATATTCTGTGGGTTTAAAGTAAAAAAAACATCAAGTGTAACGTTTTTAATATACTTCCGTCTTTTGCTGACGCAGCAATATTCAGTCCAAAGTTGAACCCATTTAGTTAACGCGCTATATTTATCGTCGCGACCTCAATTTAAATCGTGAAAAGTGGTCTGCAAATGTCATTACAGCAAGCTGTTTTATCAACATACAAAATCTAACTTCACCGGGAACTTTCTTTGACACTTCAGGGTATTCTTTACACGCTAAGATCATAAGTAAAAAAATTTCAACCTTTTTAGAGGACCACTCAAAATTTTAGTTACTTTAAATTCTCTTTTTAGGGTTCCGTAGCTAACTACGAACCCTTTAGTTTCATAATGTCCGTCTATATGTATGTCACAATCTTAATACTCTTTAATTTTTGAACCTACTGAGATGTTGATCTTTGGGTGTTTAGCGAGTCGGGGTCGATTTTACGAATTAGATATATGTCTATGAATCCAAAATTAATTGTAAATATTAAATTGGTAATACAAAAAACATTTTAGAAAAAAAAGTTTAGGCAAAAGTAATGCAGCCCATTTCACTGGTGTAGAGAAACACTGATTTTTTTAAAAGTTTACATCATCGTAATTCAACGGCACGACTGTAGATTATGCACAACTTCCATTATATCCTGAAAACAAGATGTAGTATTTTTTTTCTGAAATCGGACAATCGTGATCCCCACATTCGGTAGATCACATAGAAATCTCCAAGAAATAAGAAAATTTGCCTTGTGAAGTGGGTATACATCACGACAGTAAAAGTCTTTGCACACTCCTATAAAGATCACAAATGGACAATACATAGCAATGAATGTTCACAGTGATTTAGCACAATGACTGTGACATTGTCGGTCAATTGGCGAAATGGCAGGGAATGTACGCACGGGCGGGACTCATTTGAAACACAATTGTATGATATTATGCATAAATGATTCTGACAATGAAGGTTGATAAAGAACGCGAAGAATATATAGCTTTTGTCCTTATAATTTGGAAATAAATTGTCATCAGAATACTTTCTTGTCACCAGACTTCATCCGAGCAATTATTATGTAATTTCATTCGCTACACTTTTTT
Organism: Sesia bembeciformis; assembly: GCA_943735995.1. Lineage (NCBI taxonomy): Eukaryota > Metazoa > Arthropoda > Insecta > Lepidoptera > Sesiidae > Sesia > Sesia bembeciformis. The sequence continues at coordinate 1,118,031 of OX031038.1, forward strand.
TAAATTTTTGGCCATATACAAAATAAGTAAATAAAAACATTTTTTTGGACATAGGCCTATTGGTCGTTATGAGAGCATATGGAGGAAATGGACACCCAGCGAATTTTTATGTAAATACTGTTTGTAAACTTTTATTATTCAAATCTGTTTTAAAATAAAATCGTCCTAATTATTCATTTGTATTTATAATTGAAAACATTGATATTTGTAAATTATATTCAAATTATTATTTTTTTGTACTTTAAATAATTCAACATAAATAAACTAAACATACATTATCCTTGAACATAAAACAGACTGGTTATAAAAATTGTTTCGAAACAATTTTAAAATGGTCGTGAAGTTTAAGTTACATTAAGTTTTACAAGAATTTTGCGCACTCATAACAAATTAAAAGACAACATTTGCAAATAATATGTATTAAAATAATCATTCGAATGACCGTCGCGAATTGAAATGATCTGCGACTCACCGTCAGATCCGGCAGTCCCATACCGAAGTACTTCCTAAACAGACTCCACGCAAACATCACACCACACGAAAAACACGAACAATTTTAATAGTTACATGACGGCGGTTCACTTTATATTACATTTTTGAAATGGTAGTGAAATGGTAAATGGTGGAAATGGCGCGTAATGGTAGGGCAGTAGAGACCTTGCGGCAGCAAAACACGCTTTGGAGCATCAGGACAGACTGAGGGCGGGCGCCGGGATAACTGTCTGCCGTATGAAAACGTAGATGTGGGACAGGAATGACTGGATGTGGCATTAACATTAACCGGTTAACTGAACTATCTATGGATTTTGGATTATCTATCCTGAATTAGGATGGATAGATTATCTGTAAATTTTGGCTTTCTCTTTGTCGCACAGCTAACGCCTCCACGTATTACCAACTCTCCATGTCCTAGCGTTGTCTTAAAAAGGATATCAATATCATGTTGCTACTGGTTTGATTGCGGATATTTCTTAACGAACATTAAAATATAATAAAATCTACGAGACATGAGCTTTGCATCTATGAGTGGATGCCGAATTGTCCAGTCCAATTGTCGTAATGGTTCGCACTGGACACTATTGGTATTGAGTGCACATAAACGCAAAGGTCATGGTCTCGTTGATTTCACTGTACCATACCGTAAGCACTGTCCTCTTCATGCTCATTGTCTAGTGCATGATAGATATATGGCTTTAAAACGCATTCTTTAAGTCCAACGACTTGAGGAACATTTAGATACCAAATAAAAATGGCAAAATTTACACAGGTACCGAGTTCCGTGGAAACTTATGGATAAATTTTTTGTTCTCGTTTTTATGACAGTCAGAAAATTTAATATGTGACAAACTGCAGATATGAAAAATATCACTAGTACATGATATAAAAAGACATATATTTACAAGCAGCAAATCATGATCGACAAAACAAACTGTTTCTGAATAACAAAATTAATAAATTTTAAATTATTAAGAACTTCATCATCAAGTCGACAGAGTGCTGCTTCAGGACTCTTATTTCTCTATTCTCACCAGAACCTAAACCTAACCCACTCCTAAATTTGCTGCCCATTCAGTATCATCTGCACATTTAATAATTTCTCACATAAAAAGGTTTAAAGATAACGCTTACTACATTCAATTCAAAGATCGAAGAACTGTTCGGTGTGAATCTCACCTCGGGTTTCTACAACCGCACCGCCTTACAAACAGTAGTGCGGTGCAGCCACATTTCCTCGATACGGAGGATTTCGCGCACTGTGCGGTCTAAAAATCGTTTTTTTGCCATGAACCCGTAGGCTATGGAACTAACTGCCTCATGAAGTCTTATTCACGCTACGACATGGGGTTCTTCAAGAAAGCTGTGAATAGGATTCTGCAAGGCTGGCGCGTACCCACATACCCCCTGACCCCCCGGGTCCTGGTGTTAAGGTGTCCATGGGCGGCGGTAGCCATTTACTATCCGCTTGCCCGTTAGTCTCCATTAATATAAAAAAATAACAAAAGAAGTGTAACTTTACCATATCTGAAGTTTCTATGATCCCCGTCACAAACATATATATAGCCCACAGCTTTATATCAGTGTGTGCGTATGCGCAGTTTACGACAGTAGGGTTGGCATCTATTTCTATGCCACGCGTGCACCTTTGTTTATCTTCCTGCTTGTGTAACAGTTCATCGTTGCAAATGGGTTACCATACCATTACTAATCGCATTTTATTACAAGAACAATATAGGCGAGAATGATTCAATAAAATTTTATGTCAATTTTAAATGCATTTACTTTATTAAATCTTAAAAAAATTCTTAACAAAATGTTTAAGGATTCAATACTTCGACGTACACACGGCAAAATAGACAAGTTTGCGGGCAACTGGCCTTGGTCACTACGTAGAATAACACAAGCACGCAGAGATACGATGTCAACTGTTTCACTAAATGTGTAACAAAATTTCAGTGACGAGTCTCATAGCTTCAGTAGCTCAATCGGTTGAGCATCTAGTCTGTGAACAAGGTATATTGTATGCAATCTTATCTATTTCACCGCAATAGATAATCTATTTGACAAATAGTACAAGTTTATTTTCGGATATTTTTATTTGTATTTTCAAATTAGAACATGAACGGTTGTTTTAACAAACATGGCGGACTTATTTATAGATACTTAATAGTGAACTTGATAGTTCTTTGATAGAACAATATTCATCTGTGCTTTCCATTATAAAAATTACAGTAGGTATACAAATTACTTTCTTAAGAAAGTAATTAACATTACTTTCAATACCTATACAACTACTTCCAATTGTACAATTACTTTTTTAAATTGTACCTATACGCTTTATTAAACTGTATAACCGTTTCTGTACAACGCTGCTAAGAGAGAACAATTGTTATAATATATAATTATTTTCTATGAGATACAACATCATTTATATATGTTTCTTGCGATTAATAGTTTATTTGAATCATCGTTATTTTCAAGAATATTGTGAAACAAACTTTCGTATATTATATAGATGTGTTTAAACGTTCATTTTAATGGAGCGATTTGTTATTACAGCCTGTGTTACTTCTCTGTATAAATCAGAATCAGAACACAAACTTCAGTTTAACAGCAATTCTATAAGTAACACCTTATACATTGTATGGGTTTAAATAACAAAATTATATTACTGTACAAAACATATGTTTGTAATAGTATTTTATATACACTATATCTACCTATCTCATATTTTTATCAGCCTATAACTTCCCAATGCAGGATACAGGCCTCCCCTAGTGAACCAGTGGGGGTTTCGGACCACAATACACCGCGAGGGCCCAGTGCGGTTTGCTGGATATACATACTCCTGTTTTCTTTTTTAATTTCTTGATCAAGCGGGTTTCTTCACGATGTTTTCCCTTACTAGTGTTAATTTTTGAAAATTGGAATCCCCCTCAGTACGCGGAAGCGGATTTCAAAAATAGATACTTTTACAATTAGTTGCTATCTCGGCAGCGATCGATGCAACTTCTTTCAGAGAAAGGGACAGATGTACTTCGAGCTAATAATTCGAGAAAATCGAAGTCTCGTATTCCCCCGTTTCCTCCCCCAAAAATGGATCGATTTTAATTGTTTTTTTCCGATTTGCATTAAACAATAGTTTCTCTATGTCGGTATGTTTTTCTTTTTTAAATAAGAGTCGTTAAATTTGCACACCTCGGCTTCTTTTTTGCAGCGTTTTAACGGGATTTTAATGGGATTTTTGGACGGTTCTAGCTCCTATAAGAAACAACTAATCGAAAAAATAAAAACGTAGGGTCCTGCTCATGGTAGATGTCAGTAACATATTAAAAATATTTGTCCTATTGCCAGAATTGAGAGAGAAGACAGGGGAATACGTTTGCATGGTCAAGACGCTGATGTCGTCACCCCGCTTCCGCTGATCCTCCACTCTTAAGTAGAAACTAAGCGGTACGTGCCGAGGGTTTGGACTCACGATCACACGAATGGGAGTCGAGTATAAACACTGATAAAATCTGATGAGGTGATCACTGTTTGCTGTAACAATGTACAAAAACCTATAGATTTTAGTTCAAGATAATCTCCACATTTGTTTATCTCTATTCAGATTTGATTCGTAACCAGCCCTTCTATCGTCCAATGCTGGAGGCCCGTGCCACCTCGTGTACATTCTGTTGTGAGGGATATATGACCTTAAAACGTCAAGTTAGTCAAGCGGGTTGACGAGTCCACTTTTTAAGAGTAGTATAGTTATGCAGGGTTTGTGGTAAAATCTTTGTTAGCCCTTAGTCCTCTTTACGACTCTTATGTGAATAAAAGTGGTGTTGCGATTATAAAGCCCGTGGAGACCACACCGGCAATGCAACAGAATAGACAGAATAATAATTATTATGTTCAACCATGATAACAATAGTTTAAAATGTTATGTAAAAACTGCCAACCCTGAGAATGTTGACAATAAAAAGCAGTTAATAAAAATTGTAGCGGAGAGAGTCCATCCTGCTTTATTAGGGTCGCGATACATAACAAACAAGGATCATGTGGGCGAGCCCAGTGAGTCACTGCACTAATAAAGTTACTCTACTTTCTTCATTGGAAGAAGGTGTACTTTTATTAGACATTGCGAAGAATGTCTTCTGTCTCCGTTGGGAGTTTACTCGTGTATTTTTGTTAGAATATGCGAATACGCAAGTAGCTTCTTCCGCGTTCGTTGGAAATTTACAAAGCAGAACTCGATAATCACTTTACAAAATGATTTTTTTTTATATTCTCACAGCACTATCTAAATACAGTAAAAAGTTTCTAAACGTGTGTTTTTGATATTCCAGAGCCAATATATCTCATCCCATCTTCTTCTTTCTATTTCATTAAACAGAGAGGAAAACAATGAATCCCCTTCTCATATTATACTTTTTACTCCTCAATTCAATCCATTCCCACCTCAAGGAGGAATAGGAGATGTAATGGGACGACGAAAACTCCTCATCCCGCCATACTTCCTATTCTCCATCCTTTGTAACGCTTTTCCAAATTCATTTCTTAACCTCCAAAGGACTGATGTTGGGGCAGTATCCACTTACCACCAGGTGGACTGTCTGCTCGTCTGAGACATTTCCATAAAAAAAAATAGTCAACATTTTAGAAGAACAGCAAAATACACAAGATTCAAACACACCCGTTGGAAAAAAATACGTTTTTGCGGTTCGCAAACAACTTGCTTAAAATCACTAAGATTTACACTACAATGTTGTTTCTACGGTCGGCGTGAATGTGAATGGTCGGCGTCACCTATCTGCTTAATGAATAAATTAACAATGGGATGCAAAAATATTTGTAATCGTTCTAATGCTTTGTTGGCTACCTATTTTAGTAGTCGGAAAAGTTCGCGGGCTTTTTGAACGTATGACTTTAGCGTGCTATATTTCTGGCAACACTGATCATTGGCGGGAAAGTGATATACCGTTTGACAGCTGATTATTTTGTAATGGCAGCAAATTGAAATTACGAGTTAAAAGTTCTATCTTTTCATATTTTTTAACAATTTTAAAATGGAAGTTAATAAGGAGAAAATTTGTTTTTTTTTTTGACAAGGGTTGACACACTGTGCTTCTAGTCCTCGAAACGATATTTGCGGTGTGTACGGAGAAAATGCTTTACCTAAAAGTACCTACTGTAAAAAAATGGTTCAGTCGATTCAGGTCTGGTAATTTTGATGTCCTCATTGAAAAAATTGAAGCAGACAAATTGCGGATGAGCTTGGCGTTCACCACTCAACTGAGTTTTGGATCACCTGCATAAATTTCTGCATCATATTTCTCTGCAGTTGACAGTACACCTCCACCGTACAGACTGAACATTTTCCTTGACTAATAATTTAAGTTGAATTCCCCTACTTTTCTCCTAACAACATATGACATTAGTATTTCTTTTAAACAAGGCAAATATAATAAGTTATTTTTATCATAAATGTGCGTTGTTTTTTGTAATAAATCCATGACAGTGAAAATCTGGCCGTTGAGAGCACTTGCCAAGGGATTACACCAGAAATAGACTATGAATAGGCTTACGTTTTTTTTCAGCTGGTTGATAATAAAACATATGCAATACATATATAAACAATAATTAATAGCGTTTCAACATTCATACAAGAATGATCCGTCATTTTAGCCAGTACATCCAATAAAAACCACATTAGTACCAAATGAAAGCATTTAACATAAGCTTCAATTTGTATTATGGCAACAAGGCCCTAAAGTACCTGGAAGTGAGATAGAAAATGAATAAGAGAGAGACGATATAACCACCGGCGGAAGCACAATCGGCCGTGATACAGGAACCTAGGTGGCACATTCTGTGAAGCGAGATATCCAGGCTGTCTAATTTGGTCCGAAAGCATGCCAAAGATGTACATGAGAGCGGATATGACCCAGCCGTTATAGGCTTGGATCATATTAGAGTCCGATTTTTACTATTAAGTTTTTTTATTTACCAAAGCACCATTTTTATAGATACCCCATTAATCTGGAAAACAAAATATTTATATGGTAACTGTGGGTAATATAGCAAATAAGTTAACAAACATGGACAATTGTATTGGTGGTCGGGTCAGGTTTCACACAAAAGTGCCCATCATTATTTCATATTTTCTTCAAAATTCTATCAATACGTACTTTAACTGATCATAATATCATAATGATTTTGTATGGAATATTTGTGGAAAAACTGCAGGGCGCATTTCTTAAGAGATTGAAATGAATTTTTGCACAAGAATAGTTTGAATCTTGAATAATTTGAAACATCTTCCTTAAGTTAATTCGTAAGGTGAGTCTGTTCAGTAGTTTAACAATTACGACAACGTAAACTATTCAAATAATGTCTTGAAACCAATGTCAATATTTATATAAACTATATGTCGTTGAATAGTGCTCGTAATCTAAAATATTTGCCTAAACATTTTATTCTAAAACGTACAGGAAACATAGCAATCTTCCTCACGACTGCTGCAAGCCATCATTGCCAAAATGGAGAAGAATAATCGCGAACGTCAAAAACGAAATGACAAAAAATCTTCAAATTACACTTTTAGCAGAAAAATATAATCATACGTATGATGTTGAAATCCCCACAGTTAATTGTAACCAAATGAATGAACATTTAAAATCTGTCACATCCTAAAAAATATTTTCAACCTTGGTCTGCAGAGGGACGTTGCGATTGTGAAAACATGGTGCGTATTAGTTATCAAAATAACCCGTTCTGGAGGTGTGCCAAGCCGATGATGAACCGAAACCAGCGACCGCAAGACTGACTGACGAATCACTGGACGTTACAGAATCCAGGAAACATGCAATTTCGACAGTGTAGTTAATGTTTATGTGCTATTAAGATCATATGAAAACGGCTACTTGTCTCAAAACTAGGATTTATAAGTATCTAGCTGTTGCCCGCGACTTCGTTCACGTGGTCTTCAATTTAATGCGATAATATAGAAACCTTCGCGGGCGTGTGCACAACTCACCAAAGTTTCATCGCAATCGGATGAATGGTATAGGAACGCATAGAGGACAAACAAACAAACATTAATTTTTATATATTAGAGAAGATATATAGCTATAGATTAAACATGCATAAGATATGAGTCATGAAAGTAATTTGGGAAAGAATTATCTTTGATACTTCTGTTACTCAATTTTTTTTTAAATATTAAACACATAATTAATTACACACAATATTTGCGTTATCTGCAATCTATATCTATACTAATATAATAACGAGGTAAAATTGTGTGTTTGTAGGTATATTGGGGGTAATCTCTGGAACTACTGAACAGATTTCAAAAAATCATTCACAAATAGGAAGCTACATTATCCGTGTCTAATATAGGCTTATTTTATTTTGAAATTATGAAAAGAAAAATTGAAAAAAAAAAAAACAAACCCCAGCGAAGCGAGGGAGAGTCCCTAGTTTCTAATTAAACTGCAAATACACACAAACGAAATAATTATTGACAATAAGAAATACAGCGGGAATAATAAGAAAACATCGACAATCTGCTAATTAACGACAGTGTTGTCCATACGCGATGGAAGATCATACACCGCAGAATGTACCCACACACGAGGTTCGGTAGTGAGTGAGAAATGTTTGAGCCCATTTCTGTAGTCCCCACTATTGAAGAGATACCAATTGATACCAAAAACGATTGATAACAAAAATACTTGTTCCATTATTGTCTTCACTCCGATAATGAGATGAGGGAAATTCCCCATTTTTTTTTTATTGTGAAGTGGGCGGACGAGCAAGCGGTCTCGTGATGGTATGTGTTACCACCGCCCATGGACACCTGCAACAAGAGGGGCTATGCGGGTGCACCGCCGACCTTGCAAAATCCTATTCACAGCTTTCTTGAAGAACCCCATATCGTAACTTAATGTTAAGACCTCTTGAGGCAGTTCGTTCCACAACCTAAGGATTCGCGGTATAACTATTATGTTTGTTTCCTATTTGCTGCGGAGGACCGATGTCGCCGGGCGACAGTATCCACCAGGTGGACTGTATGCTCGTCTGACATTTCTTTCCATAAAAAAAACATGTACTTATAAAATATTATGAGTTATTTATTTTCTGTTTATCTTATAGAGGTTCGTTCTCATTTCATATTCATATATTATATAATGTCATATTCATATACATATAGTATTTATAATTATTATTATGTATTTATGGGATGTATTTATATTATGTTTAGCCAAGGTTAGATGTCAAGAGCGACAGGACCTCTGCTGCCAACAGTCGGGTTACTTGATGCCGATTGAAACAACAATCGATGCTGCTTTTCACATGTTATCGACATTATTTTTTCAGTTTGTACTGTAGTAAATAAAGTTATTTCCTGTCTTCCTTTATTTTTGAGCCGTCAAGCGCGATTTGGCCCAATAAAGCTAATAATTCCCATTCTAATTCCCCCAGAGCCCATTCCCATGCTATCCCTCCCAATTTTCCCAACCCTTTCTCCAAATCCATTCCTATAGCGCTAAAGGTACGCAGCGCATGCGGGGGCGTGCCAGCGTTTGTCATTTTGGACTGATGTTCGCATATACCGCGGATGTTCATAGGCGACAGTATCCACTTACCATCAGGTAGACTGTATGCTCGTCTGCCGCCTTCGTACATAAAAAAAATACAAAAGAAAACAATTGAATCTCAAAGGTCTAACTTGATAATCAAAACTGTGCACGTCTACTTAAATCAAATGCTGTATCAATCTTATTATTACTAGCACTAGACTAAGGTCATCAAAGCTAATTATAATTCAACAACAGGAATACTAAGAACTACCCTTTGGCTTGTTATAACGGACACGTAACGTGCCAGTGGCCCCATTGCCGTTCAACACTCGTAATCTTGCCAGACGACTGTACATTTCAGAATCACAACGTGGTATTAGTACTGGGAAAAGGTTACTTTTAGAAAATCATGTCACTGAATAATGTATAATCCGTGCGATTAAAATCAAAATGATCGAGATAAAGGGCTAAAAGTACCTATTAAATTAGGTGCTAAACGATAAAATGAAACTATATTACTCAATAATGACACGCACACTCAAATAAGATATTTTTTGTTCCGTATACCAAAATAGCTGTGAATAGGATCTTGCAAGGTCGGCGGCGCGCCCGCATACCCCCTGGTGTTGCAGGTGTCCACGGGCGGCGGTAACACTTACCATCACGTGAGACCGCCCAATAGTCTACAAAAAAAAATTACATTCTAAGTTCATGGGAGCAACCCAAGCGAACCGTTTATTGAAATTGATGCAACCTATCGATTTGCGAATACATACTAGATTATAGTGTCTATGTCATACATTAGAGTCTAATAGTGTTCTATGTTCAGTAGCTTTAATTCACGTGTTTTGAAAATGGAGCATTCTTATTACGTAGTACTTAAGTTTCAAATTTGATTTTTAATTACCCCCCCCCCATCTGCTTCACCCCACCAGCCCAGAAGTTGCCAACCAGGTTTCTTTGATAAGAACGTATGATGTGTCTATCAAGTATTCTTTCTTGAAGAACAGGACTACCACGCTTCTACTCCAGGCCTCCGGTGTTAGGCCACCGTGTATGGCAGTATTAAAGAGGTAACCTCGTCATCCCCTGCAAATTACACTAAACACCACTTGAATGCGAGGGATTACGGGGATGAAGAGGGAGCAGCTCAATTTTGACACCAGATTCGAGTTCGGCAACCCAAAAAACCTACTGCAACTAATTTTCAAACCGATTCATTGCACATAAAATAAGGGAATAAAAGCGGGTAGTTTTGAGAGGATGATTTACCCCTTCTCCCATTTGAATAAAATAACTCATATCGTTCCTTCGTCTACGACGCAATTGTTTCCACAAAAAAATAAGTTGCCACCTCGTCGTGGTCACCTAATTGTATTTTGACGGCTTTTTGGAGGTTCATTGTAGTACTATTATCTTTCAAATACAAATTCTAAGATGACACAATTCACACTACCCACAATTGTCAACTTATCAATGTTTCGTTCCCACCGAACACACGCAGACCATAGAAAAGTCCATACGATAAACTAACGGATGGGCTAAAAAAATGTCAAAATGCACTAACCTGTGCAACATCCTTCAGCTGCGCCAGTTGCATCTCCAGATCAGAGATCCTCTTCAACGCCGCGTCTTCAGCTCTCGCGTGCGCGGATAGACACTCGCATATCCCCGATAACTCGGCGATGGCGACGCGGGGGGACAGGGGGAACGGTGGGGAGCCGTCCTAGAGACACGAACACACTTGAAACATGTCACACTAGTTTATATTGCCCGCGGCTTCGCCCGTGTGAATTTAATTGCATATTATTATGATTCTATACAAAATGTAACCCCAGTATTTTAGCTTTCAGACAATTTTCAAAAACTGTAAAACACGTATTTCTATACTATAATATAATAAAGAGGTAAAATTGCGTGTTTGTTTGTGGGTATGTTGGGGGTAATCTTTGGAACTACTGAACCGATTTCAAACATTCATCCACAAATAGGAAGCTACATTATCAGTGTCTAATATAGGCTATATTTTATTTTCAAATTTGATAAAAAAAATTGAAAAAAAAAAAACTTATAAACCGAAGCGAAGCGAGGGCGGGTCGCTAGTCTTATATATACTTACTAGCGATGCCGGCGGCTTCATTTGAGCTTTAGTGATTCCCGTAAGAACTTTGTAACGGATCGGGATAAAATGTACCCCAAATGTTATCGCAACCCATTAAGCTTTATAGCTTATGAGGTTATAACCTACATAGCTATGTATGGAAAGTTTAATTAAATTTTGTCCAATGGGATTTTGCGTGATGCGCGTTGAGACAGACAGACAATAATTCTAAAAAATGTTGCTCTAGGTTCTGAATCGTGGGTAGAGTACACCCTATGATTTTTTCAAAAAATATTCATATACAGACACGGTTCTATTACAAATTGATTAGGTATATGTATAGATATTATTAAATTATTTATTATTATATTTTAAATATGTATTATATGATATTTATTATTAATAGTCAGAAGGAATATATTGAATACTAGCGACCCGCACTGCGCTTCGGTTTATAAAACCTTTTCTTTTTCAAAATTTCAAAATAAAATATAGCCTATATTAGACACGGATAATGTAGCTTCCAATTTGTGAAAGAATTTTTTTGAAATCGGTTCAGTAGTTCCGGAGATTACCCCCAACATACCTACAAACACACAATTTTACCTCTTTATTATATTAGTATAGATAATTCAATGTGTAAATTTCAATTGTTTTGCACTACCTATATGCCTTTTTTTCCTACCCCAAGGTTGCTTATAAGAGATCGCCTTAGCGATAAGGTCGCGTATTGTATTGTCATTTAATTATATGTGCACATATAATAAGTACTTGTATGCAATAGAGTGTATTTATTATAATTAGATATACTTAATTGTACACACAAATGATAAAAATGATAACAAAAGAAAATATTTAATTATTTTGTACTGTGCTTTTACAGAAATGAGCGTTCTAAAAAAGCATACCTCAAGAGTAGGATTTTTCTGATCCCTCAAAGACACATCCTCGCTGGGTTCGCTGCAAGAGGTGGAGCACACTTCGTGAATGCGCTCCAGTTTCTGCGTGCGACGGTGGATCTTGTCTTCTAACCAGCGTGTCTAGAAGAACATGGTATGTTGAAGAAAATCTTATTTTATTTTAATTCCATGTAGAATGTCGGTAACCATCCAAAGCCATTTAGAACTTTCCAATCATGCTAGTATTTTTTTTTAAATTTATTCAAGGTCTTAACACTCAGGCTGCGTTCTGAACACATGCCACTCAATAAGTTTGGATACCTTATGAAAAAGACTAGCTCGATATATGTGGAGGAATTGTTGAAGATGTCCAACACTTGTTGATGGAGTGTGTCCGGGAGCAACAGGAACGGGAGACCTTAGTGAGGACTATTTAATCTGAACAGGAATTATGTTTGTATGTTCCATAAGATACTAGGGAAACCGAATTCACGAGCAGCATTTAGTTTGTACAGATTCGTGAGCCTTCACTAGGGCTGACATATTGGTACCTACATTAATGTTAAGAAAGTAAGTTTAGGGTACGATGGAACTGACATGTGCCAAGGCATAAAAGTTCCTTAAAAATAAAAGAAAAAAAATATTCAAGATACATTAACAGCATTTACACAAACACAAAAAATACATTAACATAAACTCCGCTCGGTTATTCTAAGGTTAACTGGAAGAGATTCCTTTTAGGAATAAGTCCGCCTTTGTAATTGTGTTAATACTGTAATGTCTAATTGTAACAACTCATTTTAAGTACAATAAAGAGCAACAGCAACAAGAACTAGGTACTTGTAATTCTACAAACTGTGTTCAATACTCAAGTACAGTATTAAAGTAAGTGTACAAATATTTAAGTATGTACATAATAACCAGATCTACATATTTATAAAAATATTAAAGGAAAGAAACGTACTACTGAATGCTGTACTTTTTTCTGGACCGAGTACAAGACAGTACTCAAATGAAATGTACAAAAACCACTCACCTGTTCTTTAATTTTCGCCAACAAGTCACTATGCTTGTCCTCTTCCTGCGCGCATTTCACGCAAGTCACATCACTCTGTTCGATTCTTTCACTCCTTAAAGATTCCAACTCTCCCACCAACGCTCGCATCTTGCTGTCTCTTTCATCTATCGTCTTTTTCATCTCTTCCAACTGCTGCAATACTTTTGACTCGTGACCGATTTTCTGTTCTAGTTGACATTCCAGGTTAGCGATTATATCGCGTAGTATCGGTATCTGTTCAACTGTAGCCTTCAGTTCTTCGTCGGTTGAAGCTTTTCTGGTTTCTAGCTCGGTTATTATTTGGTTCATCTCTCTCGTTTGAGCTTCGAGTTGTTCCACCTGATGTTAGTTATGAATATTAGATGGAAAATGATGAACTGTACAATGTCAGCGACGCCTAAATAAATGTCAGTGATTAATCAAAATATTTAAGTGCAACGCATGCTGTTAATAGTGCAAGGAAATGCGAACTTAAAAACCACCTTCTACACTCTACCCACTAATGAAATTTATTTGAACGACTAATTTTTTTTTTTTTTTTTGTAAATGCAAAGCAAATGCAAATACTTTAAATCTTTAAATGCAAAGTAAATCTAATGCATAATTTTAACCACAGTCCTCTCAGACATTAAATTTCTTAGAGTTGTGTTTTATCCGAAGGTATTTAGGTACATCTAATTTTATTTGTCTAATCTTCGAGTGGAGACCGCGCACCGGGAAGCACAGTGTGGGACGTCCTCCGGCCAGGTGTACCGACGACTTAAAGAAATTCGCCGGTGGTGGTCGGATGAGAAGAGCCGAGGATGGTGGGGAGCCGAGGTTGGATGAGGATGGTGTGTGGTGGCAAGCTTTGGGAGAGGCCTATATCCAACAGTGGAGAGACATAGGCTGATGGTTAGATATGGTAATTTTATTTATGTTTGGAACTTTTTAATTTAATTAATTCAATGGAAAACCTATTAGTAAAAACACAGTATTTTCTGATAAGTATGATAATTTATCTTTATTAGGTTAATGTTTCCACTAATAATATTCAAGCGCTCGCTCCGTGCCATCGGGGCTTGAGGTCCTGAAAGAAGAGGCATTTCCTCACTACCGTCGCACGAAACCGCGTTAGCCACCGTCCAGGTAAGATTATTTTATTTTTATATGGATAGCGTGATTCAGTAAAAAAAAAATTCACTCCCCATTCAAGAAGTCTTTTTTACATACAGAAGCACGAGAAAGTGTAAGTACGTACTAAAATTTCGAAATATTAATCATAATTACACTGAAACAATTTAAAACGATGTTGTAATATTATTTTGGGGAATAATATATCAACGTCATTTATCTATTATGGCAGTGCTCTGCACTCGGTGTGCCGTGATACGAAGCTATGTGTACCGCAGTGTAACCTGAATTACCCAGCAGGGAAGTGTAACAAAGGGCCTAGTGATAAATTTCCGGCGATTTTACCCACAATTTTCTGTTATTCAGCGAATTTTTTACTTTTTAATTAGTAATTTACTAGAATGCATGTATTTTTCTATTATTTTTTAATCCCTAAATTTTTAAATATATTTTTACGTCGAAGTGTGCCGATAAATTTTGAAAAGAATATATGAGCCGGTCAAGAACTAGTCACGTTCCTTGCGAGCGCACGGAGCGAGTGCGTGAATAACACATAGAATAACTATGAAAATAAATGGATGTGTAAAAGTGATAGACAAGCTGAGACTTACGTGTGCATCGTGCTCACGACATTTGCACTTAGCGAGACGCAGGCAGTTCATCTGTACACCGAGCCGAATGTTAGTGGAAAGCAACTGAACAATACAAGACTGTCTTTGAAATGTCGCGAGTTTTTGTACCGTTACAGCATTTATTATCAAAAATTTAAACCCAAGCTCCCACAGCATGAAAGTTTACGTGTAACACTACAAAAAAAAATGTGTTAAAAAATATCAAATTGCTGTCAAACATAGTATCAGGTTTGGTTTTTCTCTCTCTGGAATACGTTTTCTAGGGGAGAAATTTTCTGTATTTCATCTACAGCTATGTCGTCAAACTGTTGAATTTAAAAAATGCGACTTAAATTTTAAGATATGCTTGCCGTGTGGAGTGTGGACTAGGGAGTACTCGCCAAACTGCTTGTGCAGCGTTAAACGGCGTTCAAAGGTCATACGTCTCTCATGTACAAGACAATATGTGCATGAGGAAGCCCATGTCCGGCTGCAAAATAATTTTGTCAAATTCCTCTTCAAAGAACTACGTGTAGGGAGAGTGGACGAAACTATCGCGAGCTAATTGAATGAAACAAAGATGAAGAAGTTCAATGAGAAACTTTTAAAGACAGTCTCTAGTATTGTTCAGTCAAGATAATAATAACAAGCAAGCTTACACCGATACAAGCACAAAAAATAAACAGAAAAGTATAAATATTTCCCTCATAATGTTAGAACATCAAAATTAATCAAAAACTAAAGAGAATTAGTATACAGTTATAATTATATTATCTAAAATTATTTATATTCTTCATATACTACGAGTACAATTATTAAAAGGATATAAATATTTTTTTATATAAATCATAATGACAACTTCTTGCAGATATATAAAAAAACAGATAGTTTTAATTTAAGAGAGGGTTAACTTTTAATTTTTAAAATGCACAAAAGTTTGTCAAAATAAATTGTGTAAAATGTAAAAAAAAAACATCACTTGATATACCACCAATAAAAAAACTGCGGCCACCGATTAAACTCAGATATATCGATTTATGAAACGTGAAAAAATGTACAAATATCCTGCAGTTGGAGATAAACTCGTGACCTTAGAGTGTTTAACGGTGTTTACCTTCTAACATCTCGGTAACGCGACCCTTTACAGGATTTTGTCACTTCATTTTTTTTTAATATAATATCCTACCGATTTATACAAGTCGAATCGATGGTTGCAGGTTTAAAAAATTACACCACATGACTTATTTGGAAAATCATTGAACCCCTTGCTACTTTACTGCTATCTCAAAACCAAAGAATTATATCGTTTCGTAAGTCATGATGTATGTCATGATATTGTACAAAATGTAAAAAACAAACGAGCAAAAAACAAAGTGCATTTGCAAGCAGTTAATGCATTTATTTTAAGACAGACACATAAAAACGTCATATACGAAAAGTGAAGCAAAAAAATGCCTGTGAAAATGTATTTATGCACAAAAATTTAAGAGGCCATTTTCGTTTTTGATTATACATAGTACTCATCGCAAGTGGAAATCGCACATAATTTTATCACATTGAGAATAATGTATGCTGACGCATTTCTGGACAGAACAAGCAATTGAATTTAATGCAATAAGCTGGCTATATGTTAGATAGATTAGTTGCAAAAATACAAAAATTTCGAAAAAAAAAATTGTAATTCTAAGAATTAATGACCAACAGACCCCAAAACTACCCTGACTTCGAAATTTATGAACAAACTAGAAAGCGCATTTCTTAATTTATTGAAACGAAATTCAGTATAAAAATGGGTAGACCTATGTCGGTTAAATTCGTAGATGAGTCATATTCGTCGCCGATAGACATCCGCGATACATGCCAACATTAGTCCAAAATAACAAACTTTGGCACGCCCCTGGATGCGTCGATGGAAGAATGGATTTGGAGAAAAGGTTGTGGACATGGGAAGGGATAGGATGGAAATGGGCTCTGGCATAGGAACTGCAGTATATTTCAAAGTAGTATTCGGTGAGAGGGGTAACGAGACCAGTAGAGTGCGCCCAGCGGCTGTTGGATTGCAATCTCCCCCTCCATAGTTGGATCCTTCATAGGCTGGTCTATCGATAGTTGGATAAAGCTCATGAAACTCTACTCGTACAATTTATTTAAACGTTTTTATTTAAATAAAATGTAGGAAAATCTACCTTTCAGACTGAATCTACATATCGCGCTTGCAACTGCATGTAAGTGCATGCATGTAATTATTCGTTTCAATTAATAGTTTTTTTTAGGTATCTAAATTGAGTAAGTCCAAACCTAAATCTCCATAGGTATGCGGTGCATCGTGTCATCGTTTTCCATTTTGTTGGCATATATCACGAATGTCCATAGGCGACAGAACTTACTTACCACCAGGTGCACAATCCGCTCATCTGCCACCTTATCTCCATAAAAAATGATTTTGGTATAAATAAATCTGTGTGTATAACGTAGAAACGAATATGGCCTCTCCAGTTTATTATTAAATTTTCATTCGACTCATTCCCGATGTTTATTATTTAAAAGCGAACGTAAACAGTGATTCCCGCTGAATATTTGAGGCACATCCGTTCGCCATAAATTATTCAACTAGCGTGTCGATTTCTTAGCGATACGTGAATTGTTATGTGCGAAAATTTACATTGCAATTTCAAGCTTCAATAAGGTATGGGCACATCCAGAATAACACTGTCAAAGTGTTATTCTTTTTTGAGCTGACATAGAGAAGAAAATGGAACAAAAACGTATTTGTGCAGGCATTATAAGATATCTAAAATTTTTCACACATCACACATTTTCACACCTACATTTTCAAGATTCCAGTAAGACGTCAACTAAAAGTTTTGTTAAGAAATATGGTTTTGGCTGTGTTACATCACCATGGTTGGTGTAACATAGCCATGGATGATTACGTAGAAAATTATAATCGAATAAATCGACGATAGTTCAATTTTTTATTCGGATGTCGATTGATCGACGACACACAAAAAATGAAAATAGAATGAAAAATCGAGGTCAGAATAAAATGGAAGCAGCCGAATGAATCGACTATATTTAGTTCGTAACTCCGGTTCGCAATTAATTTTCTTGTTGCGATCTCATGGATTGCAGGAAAAAGACACGAACGCCATTATCGGGAAAAGTCGGCAACGAGTCGTCTCGATTAATCGAGCCGTCTCGATTATCGGACGGTAACTAATTCAATAACAGTTAATCGACGATCATTCGAATAACGTTAATGGCCATTCGAAAGCATTGTAATAACTTTAATAATCGAATAATTCGATAATTTTCATTAGCAGTCATGCATCGCTAGTGTAACGCAGCCGAAACATCCAGTAAAATAATAAATAACTTACTACGGGTTTCAAATCGATCTAATAGATAAATATGTGTGAAAAAACGGGAAGTACCTACTTTAAAAGTTATAAAGGCAATTTATTAGAAAACTGTAAATTTTTCAAAAGGTCATGAGATATACAGAAGAATATGATCTAGAACTGACCTCGTTCAATATCTTGGCGTTATTCTGCAACCGCGTGGCGAGACGCGAGTTTTCGTCGCGCAACTCCGCGAGTCTATTCGCGAACTCATCGCGTTCCACTTCCCTTTCGGCGGCTTGTTCTTCGACAAATTGTCGCGTTGAGCGCAGTTGGCGGTTTGCCGCTTCCAGCTATATAAAGTTTTAGATCAGTAGCATATTTTAAGGTTCTTTTTGACTTTGGTCCCTAAAGTCTAGAGCAAAGGGAAAACTGTATGCTACGAATAGATATATACGAAACAGTGAGTACAAAATAAAAAAAATCATTTTAAGAAAATCCACACAAAGGAATAAAATGTGTAGAGAATATGTACTAGATAGACATTTCAAAGATCACACTAAAATAACAAAATCATTTGATTATATTTTTTTGGGCGTATTTACAATATAGGCACAGACTAGCCATTGTGAGTAAGCCATTTTGCAAGCTCATTGACTTCAGTCAGCGGCTTACTGCAAGTCATCTCATTGGTATGAGCATGCGGCGTCTAAGCAAACTGTTTGCAAATGTGAAGGTATGAAATCAATACGCGCATATTAAATTAACAGTTGGTGTTATACCGCCTAACTAGCTGTAAACTATAAGCGTAATATGGACGTAGTCTTATTGATTAAAATAATATAATTTTAAAATCCTATCAATACTACAAATCTATATAAATAAAAATTAAATGCTGTTCGTTGGTGAGCGCATCACTTGACAACGGCTGGACCGATTTGGCTATTTAAAAAAAAAAATGCTTGTATAAGTCCGAATAAGGTTTTTAGGGAAAGAAAAATTGGCAGAGTTGCCCGGGAAATTGGAAAATTCGGGAAAACTGAAAGTGTTTTTTTTTCTATGTGATTTTTGTATGAACTTATTGTAATTCGGACAGGACAACGTCTGTCGGCTCAGCTAGTTAATAATACATTTTACACAAATACAACGGACATGAAAGAAAAACATAAGGAAAATTCTGTCAAAACTAATTTTAAACTAAAGCCATGCCGCAACAATTACATTTCAATACAACAGCAGCAAAAGAATCTTGGACTGTGAACGAAACAATCCTTGACGACAATAATTATGTACTAACAAAATACACGTGATCTTTGTAAAACCTGTGCACACAAATACAATTACATCAGAAACAAATATACCTATTTATTTTATTTGACGCCTACAATTCTTAAAATTGTCAATATAATTTATTGTACAAATAATGTAAAATCTTATAAATATTTTTAGTTTCGTGGTACGGGGGGCCATTTGCTCAGGCGCATAAATATAATGGCATAAATATGACCATCTTGGTTATTTATTAATGTTAATATAACATTCTATTCTTTTTTTAATAGAACCGAAATATAGAACCTTCTATTGTCTGTTTCATCTGGTAGTTGACTGGATTGATGACATGAGACATTAAGTCCGCCAGTTGTACACATCAAATACTTGTGCAATGAAATCTAAAATGATTTTTTTTACTTAAGAGCCATTTCACGTTTTAAGCGAAAAATACAAGGTTTTGAGCTCGCCTATAGGTGAAATGAAAGTTACTTACATTTCTGAGTAAATATTTTAAATAGCTCATTTCTTTGTATTGACATTTATTAGGATACATTTCGAAATATTTCTTTATCTATCCTGTAGTACTCAACCATGTTTTAGTAAAAAGGCGCCTAATTTCAGTGCTTCTTCCACTAAAATTCATTAATTCAACAAGACAAGGTACAATTATACGTAGTATATAATTCTATTGGCACATAGGTAAATTAACACAAATCGCGAGAAAAAATAAAATAATGTGCGTCAATTTCGACGTAAAATACCTGGCATTTAACTGCAATTTTTTATCAATTATTAAAGATTTTTTTTTAATTATTACTTAGAATTTTTTTTTAATTATCAATTTTGTACCTAATTAAAACGAAAACATAAGTATTTTTATAAATTATGATTTATTATAATATATATATTTATTCAAAGTTCAAAGTTGAAAAGTTCCGGCTTATTCAAAGTATCAAAACTTTTTTTCCATAGTTACGCTATAGAGACGGAGGCATGAACTATTGCCACTCGCGTTGCGTTCTAATTACCTAAACTTGCTTTAGTCATTTTTGTGAAATGGCTCTTAAACAATGTTTTCTGCAACACCATGTATATTTCTTCTGATAAAACCTCGAATAAGAATGAGAGTATTACAGACAATAAAAACTAGTATGCACAGATTTTACTGCGATATATTTGTGTGTTGTAATAATTTACCTTTTCACAGCACACCTTATGTACTGGTGAATCTGTCATCCGCTTAACCTGCGCGTGCGCGTGCGTAGCAAAACAACACGTGGGTTACATACGCATACACGGATAATAATATATACTCGTACTATATTTATATACGTGTACGTTGGTGTTGGTGAATACAATTATGACAATACTAAATTATTCGGTTTAATTGCAATGAATAATAACTTATATATGGTTATGTCGGACAATTTGAGAACAAATTGTATATAAAATAAGTGCTTGATACATATAGTAAGTAAAAAATAAATAATGCCATAGTCAGTGGGTAATGTGAATAAAACCAAAGCAATTACTACTAGTATTTAGAATAAGCATTTTACTCTCAGCAAATACTATTTTACTCTCAGCAAATACGATTTTACTCTCAGCAAATACGATTTTACTCTCAACAAATACTATTTTTAAGTGAACAATCTTTCACTATTACCGGTTAGCAAATGCTTAAGAAACGTAGGAATTGCATTAGGAAAACAGGCCACATGGCTGCGGAAAAGTGAAAAGTGGGCGGGTGGTAAATTAACGCAGGTCCCAAGCTATTTTTTGCGCATTTAATCTCCTTTTTAAATCATATTTAAAGAAATGAGTGACAGGTTCTAATACACAATTATCTTTTATCTTCCAAGAAATTATTTATCTATATTTGATTCAGTGCAACGGTACAACTCTTAAAATAGATTTTAAGCACATCTACGTTCACTGTAACATTTTCTTTCAAGAACATGAATGTATACTGCTATTTCAATCTATTGTCTTATGATCACTAGCATACAAGTACACGAAGGGACATGCTAGACTTTTAGGAAGCATTTGCTAAGAATAAGAATATCTTAATTTTTACTCGCACAATGTTAAACCTGAACAGCATGTGATTAGGTCAAAAACATTTGCTTAAAGAAAAAGCACATGTTACAAAAGTTGATTTACACAAAATACAGGTTTTACTTTAAAAATGCTAGTAAAAGGTTATGCTTGATTTTATTCACATTACCCAATGGCTTACGATAGCGTCTACTGTGTCAGAGACTCAAAATCCCAACACATACTACCCAGACATGAACAAACTTTTTTTATAACTGTGCGACCAGGAAACAAACAAATTCTATCATAACCCCATCATTAGTATGGGAAATGGATTTTGGCATATTCCACTTTCATAAAATCATTGACATTGGCGCGCCAGGTGGTTGAACAATGTACCTTGTGCCCTTCTGGAGTAATAGCCCCTTAAATACTAAATCATCAGTGTAACTGCTGGATATATGCCTCTCCCGCGGCTCACCACGATCCAACGCTCCTCTCATACACCCATTACCCAGAACCTACACACCAGGGAAGACATGGTAGGCTTAAATGTTACTTTATGAACGTATGTAATAAGAACGACTCGCCACCTACGGAAACCTTGAGGTTACCGTAGGTGGCTTATATAGTAATATAAAAAAAATGTTTCTATGGCCCTAGAAATACATAAATGAAAAAAAAGCTGCCGTCGCTCCACGTGCTCATACTACGCTTCCCGGTACGTGATCTCCATCAACGACTACCATCGGTTATCGGTCCAACGGCAGATATGACAAGCCGTAATACAGGTTCCAGTCAGGACCACCTCCACTTCCGTTTGTTGATCCTGTGACTTTGATCTTTCGGCTAATCGTTTCGGTTCGCCGCCTATTATGCCGGCTCTACAATGACGCCGTGAAGTCACGGCCAGAATTCACGGTGTGAACCTGCGTGATTCGAGAACACCTCTGTATATTTTCGCATTTTCATCGGAAAGTTCATTCACTAATCACCACGCTCGGGAGTCTCTTTGTTGGACAAAATCCGTAACGAAGAAATTCGGCGAAGAACTAAAGTTGCCGACATAGCTCCAAGAATCAGCAAGCTGAAGCGGCAGTGGGCAGGCCATATATGCCGCAGGACCGATAACTGATGGGGGAGAAGAGTCCCCGAGTGGAGACCACGCACCGGGAAACGTAGCGTGAGACATAATGTGGACTAATGACTTGAAGAAAGTCACGGATAGTGGATGGATGAGAAGAGCTGAGTACAGTGTGTGGTGACGGACCGCGGGAGAGACCTATATCCAGCAATAAGAGACAGATTGATGACATTGTTACCCGTTAATAGTGATGGTTATATCTTAGGTTGTTAATAGCTAAAGGTTACCTGTTGCTGCAAGTCGTCCCGTTCCCTCAGCAGCAAGTCTATATCGTGTTGCATGTGGGAGACATGCGCACGCGGCGACGAACAATTGTCGAGTGAAGTTGCGCCCGATTCAGAGAGGGGGCGCGGCCGGGTCGGACGGGTGGGGAGGGAGATTGTGTGTTGGCCGTACCTAGAAGGGGGGATAGCGTAGTATTAATACTGATTTATAATAATCTAACTACTTGTTACCCACGGCTTAGCTCGCGCGGGTTTAGGGGAACAAAACAGCCTGAATTTTTGCACCTTGAGATACATTTGAATAACTGTTATTGGTATTGTAGAATATTTGTACCAAATTTCAAGTTAATAGGAATATTAAATATTTTTTCCAAAGATACTTTGACTTTTGGGTTGAATTTCGAGAAATCCCTTCTTAGAGAGTGCTTACATTATAAATGTAAGATTATAAATTAAGATACATGTGTAAGATTACATTATAAATTAAATTATCCAGCTCGATTTATCTATACATATATGTGCCGTGCTATTTATTCTATAGCCGTGTTCCTTCCCGTGGGTGTCGTAAAAGGCGATTAAGGGATAACAAAGCCGCCACCACAAGCCCTGAGGAACTACACCACCTCTAAAAGAGTGGACTCGTCAACGCTCTTTGCCAGCATGGCATTTTATGGCCATACATCCCTCATGCACAGGACGATGTGCATGATGAGGCCTGCAGTGGATACTGAAAGGGCTGGTTACACACGGAGGGATCAGAGCGAAATCAAACAACATGTATGAATACAAAATACAAGTCCATTTTTAAGTATAACAAAGACACGTCCGTCCGCCGCCGCGTCACAGGCCAAGAAAAAGGAAATATAGCCACAGAAGAAGTATCGAAACTTTTGAGTAGCAAGTACTTTTGTGTTCGATACCGATACATTTGCACTCAATACTGTGGTGAAATGATTTATGTTTGCCTTCTTGATGCAAACTTCCTAATGTAATGTAAAATTAATGTGTGAAAGTGTCTTATGCAAGGCGCCACAAATCTATACAAATATAATAAAGAGAGAGTGCGAATTTTGTGAGCTTGTGTGTATGTGGAGGGTAATCTCCGGAACTACTGCACCTATTTGAAAAATTCATTCACCATTTGAAAGGTACATTATTCCAGATGGACATATATTATATATAGCCTATGTGCAAAAAAATTGCCGGGCGTGCAATACCTCAATGAATTCGAGATGTTAACAACGTGGAAGTATTTAAAAAATAAATGTAGGCACATCTTGTTGACAGAAGACTATATATACTGACATATATACTCACTATATATACTCACATATATACTCACTATATATACTCACATATATACTCACTATATATACTCACATATATACTCACTATATATACTCACATATATACTCACAGAAGACTACCTTGAAATGTACTGCATTTCCCACTTTATCGTATTTCCCCAATGTACGTACGTGTTTCGGTAGTGAGTGAGATGTGCTAGAGCCCATTCCCATCCCATCCTGTCCCTCCCCATTTTCCTAACCCTTTCTCCAAATCCATTCCTATATCTCCAAAGGTAGGCGGCGCATCCGGGGGCGTGCCAACATTTGTCATTTTGGACTAATGTTACCATTAATCGCGGATGTCTATGGGCGACAGTATCTACTTACCATCAGGTGGACTGTATGCACGTCTGCCGCCTTCGTACATTAAAAAAAAAAAATCTTGTTGACAAATGTTGTATACCCTAAATGACTATCTGAGTGAGGATGTAAAAATAAATAAGGATATAATAAATAAACAGTGATGAATAATAATATTTTTTATATATACAATAAACACATGTTTATTATATGTCTAAACACGTCAATAAAATTATATGTCTTATTATATAATAAACACCGCTTATATGTCGCTATAATGTTGTAATACAATGTTTCCGTATGTACTCTAGTTGGTAACCATAATAAAAATAATAAAAAAAACATATAAAATATAAATAACGATAAACTTATCACTGGTGAGGATGAAAACCCGGGAAGGAGGATCCGGTAGGACCCGGAACGAAGGACCTGCGTACGCGGGGGTGCCAATAAAGTGGGAAAATAGGAGAGGTTCCAGCCACAGCACATTCAGGACAGCCGGCGAACTTTACTTTATCACTTATCCCTAAGGACATGACCCGATTGATTAATTTGATTTCTAGTTGTACAGACGTTTGTTTCTATATCTCTTACCCTTCAGCGATGAGGTCAGTAGAGTGCGGTCTATCAGCACTGGTCATAAGGTGGGCGATCCTCAACATGGCGGTCTCCAGGTCCGATCGCAGGAGATTTTCCCGCTGCAGGCATTCCGACATCGCCTCCTCCATGTTCTGCAATATACGAGTACATACATACATATATTCCATTCCAACACAATTGGCCCTAAATTTAAACAAACATGGCGGTCTAATGCAACTTGTGATTAAAGTTTAAATTAAAGGTTTTAAATTACCTCAGGTCACCATGTTCGTTTTTGGACAAATTGGATTGGATGGAAATTATATATCAACGATTTTATTGATAAAAACGATTGATGGCTTCTTAGAATGTTGAATTCTCATAATGTTAATTAAATGTTGATAAGTGTCGATTTCCCGGACTCCGATACATCAGTTTATATTTTGTTTAATTGATATACATCAATATTAGCCTTTTAAAACATTTAAGACTTTAACGAAAAGGGGATATCACCTATTTATTCACTTCCTCAAAAAAATAAACTTTATTAAATTAAAACTAGGTTTTTAGTCGTTACAATTAATTTTAATTAAGTTGTTTCTATTTTAGCTAAATGCATATTTAGAAGATAAGTCTTATTATACTGAAAGTAAACAGGTTGTTTTATTGATTAAAATGGCAGACAGAAAGGTAGACATCATTATTTTTCGTGAAAGTTAATAGCAATACTGACCTTCCTGTGCAGCTGGCAGTTGTCACAGGACCTGTGCCGGTCGTCCAGCTCCTGTACTAACTCCGTAATCTGCACCTCGCCACACTCCACAGCTTTAGATTCACCCTCTGTAACAATTTTTGGAGCGCGGTGATTGCTTAGGTGTATCTATACTCGACTCGCATTAGTGTGATTGTGAGTTCAAATCCTCGGCCCGCATCGCTGAGTCTCCACTAACGTACGAATTTTTAAAAGTTGACACTAGCTCGGCGATGAGGGAAAACATCGTGAGGAAATCCGCACGCTCCAGAAATAAATAAAAAATCTGGAGTGTGATCCACCAATCCCGCGTGGTGGACTAAGGTCCGCAACCTACCAGTGACTTACTAGGAGAGGCCTGTGCTTTGCAATAGGATGTTTTGGCTGATACAATAACCATAAGATTACTCACTAGTAACGGCGAGTCTTGCAGACAACTGCAGCAGATCCTGAGCCTCATTCCTCAATCTTCTCAACGAATGTTCTAATTCCCTTTTAATATCTGCACTGAGATCCCTTTGTTGTTGCAGGAACCCTACAATCCCCTCCTCGTCCAAGTCGGCTAACACTTGTTGCAAGTCGGGGGCGAAATGTACGTGTTTCCCGCGGGAAAGGGATACCGCGCTGGTGTTAAGGGAGGTAGACAGGTTGGGATTGGAAAGACGGACGTCGTCTTCAGCCGATCTGAAATTGAAAATCATACATTTAAAAAAAATGCCGTGCCAATGAGTCTTATTAAAAAAGTAACTTATGTTCTTCTCCTTGTTATTGAGGACTAAGAAAGGTCCTATTCCCCCTTGCAAAACATAGGCATCAATTACTTTCTTAAGATATGTTTGAGTTTTGGTTTAAAGAACATTGTTCACTTAAACTATGAGAAGTTAACAAGATATTAAAACTTAGAGTAAGAACTAATACATTTGGCATTCAGCCCATCGAAGATACAGTATTGTTTAACAAATATATTTCTAACATTTTTGAAAGTATAATACTTTAAATAAAAAAGATATATTATTTTCAGGTAATCTATATCTATACTAATATAATAAAAAAGTAGAATTGTGTGTTTGTAGGTATGTTGCGGGTAATCTCTGGAACTACTGAACCGATTTCAAAAATTCTTTCTCAAATAGGAAGCTACATTATCTCTAATATAGACTATATTTTATTTTGAAATTTTGGAAAAAAATTTAAAAAGGAAAAGAACTTATAAACCGAAGCGAAGCGAGGGCGGGTCGCTAGTCTATTATATAACTGAGCTCTCTAAAATTGTATATTTTTCATTCCATATAGAGTTGTAACATTTGCTAATTCAGAAATGTCTTTATTGGAGTTTACACCGCTTGTCATTACCTCATCTAGATAAATGATCAGCCTAAATTAATTTGAATGCCATAACTCTCTCATCATAATGCGATCTTGTACCTTATTGCGATGCCGGATATAAAGGATATCGACTTGTAATTTCATGACTTGAGTGGCCTGGCTCTTTTGTAGACAATAAGTGTTCTTTAATAAGTAATCCTAATCATAGGTAAGAGATACTGGTTGAATATACAGCGAAATAGAATCATCAGGCACTGCGAAATTTGGATATATGCCATACTGCAGATACATGCCAATGTCAGTCAAAAATGACGTAGGCACGTTCATAAGTATTGAAAAATTTGAAAAAAATAATTGAAGAGATGGTGGTGGAAATATCCAATACCGTACCATCCCATTAGCTTTCCAATTATTCAACAATAGAGACATGGATGACATTGTAAAATTGTAAAATTGTAAAATTGTAAAATTGTAAAATTGTAAAATTGTAAAATTGTAAAATTGTAAAATTGTAAAATTGTAAAATTGTAAAATTGTAAAATTGTAAAATTGTAAAATTGTAAAATTGTAAAATTGTAAAATTGTAAAATTGTAAAATTGTAAAATTGTAAAATTGTAAAATTGTAAAATTGTTTAGTAATGACCGGGAAACTTTTAATTTAAATCGATAAAATACGTTTAAAAAGACTCATAAATCCATTATATTATTCCACACTTTAATACCATTAATCAGGGCAACAAGTCGCGACCAGTTGGCCACATCCATAATATCAAAAGGGCACAACTGTTGGCGAGGTGCCAGAGTCCAGGACGATATTAATTTCGCATATAACCCCTCGGCAAATAAACACAATTAGCCGCGTTTACAACCAAGAGGCAATGCTCTAAGTATAGATTCACCTAAAGACGCGATCTGGAGTTCCGTTTTATTACTGATGGGATTAATAAGGTTGTTCTTCGTTTTATCTTAGAAGTATCAGTACTTTCAAAGGATTTTTATTGGCTATGAAATGATTACAATTATTAGAAACATTAATAACGATATCGTGCCGACAATTTAATTCTTTGAGTTGCAATCAATTCCTGATCATTTAGAGTAAATGAGATAAATCCTTACTCCGTGCAAGAAAGTATGTGGAGTATGTCGTCATGTATCGCGACAGTATCCCGTTACTACCAGGTGGACTGTCCACTCGTCTGCCATATTTTCCTATTCAATTGCATAAATGTATCTATCCAATACTATATCGTGCGTAATCTTAGGGGATACCTATATGCAGCAGTGGATAGAGACTGATTGTATGGTATGTTAATCCTGTATTATCCTATCCTGATTTTTTTTATTCCATTATACTCCACATTTCCAACCCTTCCCAAATGGCGATTCCTAAAAAAAACAAAAGCAAGCAGTGCAACAAAGCACATGCCAATGTTCGTCATTATTGACTGATGTCGGTATATTTCGCAAATGTCTATAAGGACATGCTTACATTACCATAAAGTGAACGTTCGTCTCCCAAGTTTCTTTACCAAAAAAAATAGCTATCTCATCTTATTAAAGAGGTAATAAGACGAATTGAAACCGACCCGTGAACATCAATCCGACTATCCAACAATGTGAAGAGATATGTAGACTCCGTATGAACAAGATGAACAACAATGGAAGAGTGCAAAACTTGGAAAAGCTTTGTCCAACAGTGGACAAAGTAATGCTATTAACGAAGGAGAGTACCGGTGTACAAATTCAGGAAAGATTACTTACTCGTCAGGTATTAGTGTGCCCAATAACTGCGCGAAGACTGTAGTATTGAGTTCGTCTTCGGCTGCTGCACAGTACGCAACCAGTTGGCTCACAGCGCGCTGGAGAGCAATAGCTACGCGTTTTAGATCGTCTCTGTAAAAAAAAAACATATGTATTTACGATTTAAATTAAAATCGTTACGAAGGAAAACGCTACCGTAGCTTGGTGCGTCCAATTTGCCGAGTTACCATACTCTCAGAGATTCCGTTCCCATGGGGTGTTCACACGTATCTTTGATTGCCATGAGCAATGTTTGTTGCCCATCATCAGGCAGAGTTTCTATTCGGATCTCATCTTCTTCGTAGAAAAATATTGATGGCTCATCTTTATATAGTATAAAACAAAGTCGCTTCCCGCCGTCTGTCCCTCTGTATGTACGCTTAGATCTTTAAACTACGCAACGGATTTTAATGCGGTTTTCATCAATAGATAGAGTGATTCAAGGGGAATGTTTATACGTATAGTTTAATATTGTTTTAACGAAACCGAAGCGAAGCGAGGGCGGTTCGCTAGTAGAATATAAAATGTAGTAGATAGAACATTCTTTACTGTAATAAACTTTATTAACACAAGTTATTCACAGAATGAGGCGGTGTTATCACATTATAGCAATATCTTCCAGACGACCTTTAAAATGGGACAAATTACTACATAAATAGGGCTTAGAAGCTTTTGTCGAAGTTAACTGAGTATGTATTTTGTTATGTTTATCGCGGAGCACACCGTCATCTGTACAAATTTTCATTCAACCCATCAAAGCGTCATCAACTACCAAAATACACGAAAATGTGCTTTATATAAAATAAGCTAACATGTGAATAACCTCACCTCTCCTTAGTGACCTCCTCCAGATGCCTGTTCTGGTCAAAACTGTGGTTCCGACGCTGCTTCCATTTGTCCGCCTCGCCGACAGAATCGTCGCGGAGACTTGACAACTGTTGACAAGCATATATAATAAGATTGGTCAAATATACCGAAGACTTCTATGTATTCTACTGAACAAGCAGTTCTAAATAAACTGCTCAGTTCTTCGTCACAGCGCTAGTTGTGCCGGCTGAGGTACGGGGAGAGTTTTTTTATTTCGAACGCTTGTGCATTTCTAGTGAAATCGTATGTAAGTATTGCAATGTGAATTTAACCTATACCTACATAATAATACAGTGGGTTCAAGTAAAATACTAATGTAATATAATTGCAGCTATTACAATATGTATTATACATATATACGCACGTACATACTTAAATACATATCACTATTGTGCATAAGATGTGATATTTAAGAGTATTTAAAGTATGAAAGAGTACATAAGAAACTTATAAAATATTTTTTGCGGTATCAAAGTATGCAATTCGGCATTTTCATAAATATATTATACTGTTTCTATTAACCAATATCTAAACAAAAAAAAAAAACAAATTCAACTATTTATATGCAAAGATTTCTTTTCTACCTACTTCCATTGTTAGGAGTTAATTACAATAAAAATAACTTCGAAACATTTAAAAGCAGTGCACATGTAAATAATAACAATGTTATATCTCTTACATTAAACTAAACAGGTAATATTTTGTCGATTGCAGCGTTTGATGTCAATTTTATGTATTACAAAAGAAAGCACCTCCTCTATCGCTTGCGCGCGATAAGACTAAAGGAGTTGTGGACAATTGACCGTAACGTAATAAGCAATTTTTTTAATACTGCATTGCTTGTCTTGTAGAATACATGTAGGCGCGCTTGCTCCGTGCTAACTTTTAAAGGAATGTGGCCAGTGTTGTAACTTAATTAGTAAGTAACGGCTACCCATATCGATAAATCTTGTTCATGATACTGTGATTATATAATTTAATGAGGTATAAGGATAACGAAAATAGTACCAAAGGTGCCACCTGTCGTCATATTCGTTAATTTCAATGACAAAGTAGCATTTTCCTTTTCCCCATCTTTATTCCAGTAAAGCTGAAAACAATGGCATGGTCTTCGAAACCACGACAGTCGTCTTCCGTTACCTGATGGATTGTTGTTATCCATTTTAAATACAAAATACAAAATGTACAACCGATACAAACAAAATCCTAATACAAAATTAAAATAACCACGTAAATTCGCCACCGACCCTATAGTCCTGCCCCACGCTGCATGCGTCACGTAGACTTAATGTTGCGCGTAATGTTTGGGAACATTTTGTCCCGTAGTGTATCCAACGCTTAAGCGTTACGCTGTTCCGCGACATGTCACTCCATTTGTCCCCTAGAGTATCCAAGGCTTTAAGGAGTAAATATTTTTCATCGATGATGAAAAAAGTAACGAAAGCCCATTTTGAAGACAAAACTTCTGACATTTTTTATACTGGGATAGAAATGCTAATTAAACATTCCGAAAAGTGTGTTCAAATAGACGGAGACTATATTGAAAACTCAAAATACATAGTTTCATGAACTTGAGTGTCCTTTTTCTTTGTCAGGCCGGAGACTTTTGGACCCCGTGTTAAATATGTTTTATCCAGAATTTTGATTTCAGTTTAATTAAAATTTTACCAATTTTATTTTGTATTTTATCAAATTACGTGTTTATACGTGACGTTAAACGTTAATGTGGACCGAGCACAAGCCGAGCACATGTGTTCCAGAGCCCATTCCTATCCTATTCCTTCCCATTTTCCCAACTCTTTCTCCAAATCCATTCCTATATCTCTAAAGGTAGGCAGCGCAACCGGGGTCGTGTCAACGTTTGTTATTCTGGACTAATGTTGGCATGTATCGCGGATGTCTATAGGCAACAGTATCCACTTACAATCAGGTGGACTGTATGGTCGTCTGCCGACTTCGCCCATAAGAAAAAATCTATTTACTAATTAAACATATAAGTAAATGATCAATGTGAATAGGATTTGGCAAGGTCAGCGGCGCACCCACATGCCCCCTGGTGTTGCAGGTGTCCATGGGCAGCGGTAACACTTACCATCACGTGGGACCGCTTGCTCGTCCGCCCTCTTGTCTATAATAAAAATAAAAAAAAGGAATATTGTTTATTAGTCAAATGTCTATTAATAGTAACAGAGCTTCTAAAAATTAAAATTATAAACGACAGCCCTAAGATTCACATAAGTATAATGCCTAATTATATGTATAATTTCAATAGGCACTACGCCATGATAACATACACCAAACAAAGCAGCCACTATGCCATTGTGGTAAGCCATGTGGTATCTAAGTACGCCAACTAACTAACGTAAAAATTGACAATGCAACTGCCTGTTTCGTGTCGGCTCATAGCGGAAGTTTATCAACTGCTACGTAATAATAATAATTTGAGTTCTAAAATAATTCTAGTTTAATATATCAACTATTGCTATGCCTATTAATGTCAATAAATTTCAGCTAATCATTGTGGTTTGTTTTGATCTGTTGTGGTGTGTCGTGTCGATCTGTTGTGGTGTGTCGTGTCGCCTTCTATCCTATATAAATTATATGTAATTATATTGTTGTGGTCATATCACACTGTATATTGTTATATGGTGCCACATCGTATAACACGAAATTGTAATAATATTAGTACATATTAGATTAAATTCATATCAGGGTTCGCTGATATATATCAGCGGATATATATCACTATATATATCAATTGATATTATATTTATTGTCAAAACTAGAATTTGGCTGACATAAATAAAAATTATGATTACCGCCACTGACATTTTGACTCATTAAAACTACTTACTGGATGAAATTCCTGTCTTTTTTTATATACATGATATACAATATCCGATATATATCGGATATTTTGATATTTATTATAAATATCGGATTTTTACGAACCCTGATTCATATATCATATATGCCATCTTTGCATAGCCCAAAGGTTGACAGGGAGATAATGCTGTTGAGCATTAAACCCACCTTCTGCCACTTTGTGCAGTAAAGGATAAATAAATAAATATATCAATGGAGAAAACTAAAACACTATTAAACTAATACCGAAATACTAACTATGTTCCAGTAGTCCAAAGATGAAGATATGCCATGCTAGCAACAACAAATAGCATTTTTCAAATAGTTTAACACTGACAATCATTTTTATCAATTGGAATTTCAAGATTATTCAATTCTTTCATCTTCGAGCCATTGGTAACAGCTTTAATTAAATGGCGAAACAATCAAAAATATAATGATCTTTCCTAGTGTAACAGCGTATAACATACCACAAAACGCCTCAACATCACCATAATGGTATCGTCACATTTTAGAAAAACACTGTCTTCATAACACGGAAATTAGTCAAGTTTTCAGTGAATTTTCACTTAAGTTCACCACTTTTGTCATTATCAACACAAGTCACAGAACAATGAGTTAAATCAGCGCTGAATAAGTTTACCTAATTAAGTTCAAGAACTGCAAACTTTAATAAACGTAATTATATTTATTAATTCGCAATATATTGAATATGTACCTGTTACAAGTTTTAATCACTCGTCTTTTTATTGGTTTAAAGATAATTTCTCGTTTCCATTATGCATTATGTTACGAGACCAATTAGTCTAATTAAATACGCACCAACTCTTATTTGACTTAAAAAAACTAATTAATTGAAACTTACAAATTAACCACTGAACTGAATTACGTGTGCAATAAAGATTCAAAATATGCTCGCATTTGCGGGTATGATGGAAAAAAACAATAGTACAATCTCAAAGGGCTAAGCTGCAATAGTTCAAAGACAAACCCAACGAAATACAAAACTGCCCGCACATATAAACAGGAACAAAATAAACCCAGCTGTGTACAGAAATAAGTTTATAGAAAAAAACCTAAACAGAGTCCATGTGTGGGCGCAACGGATGCACATGTGCGTACTATATCGGCAAGTTCAATGCTAATGTGATGCTTATTTAAAGACTGCAAAGCCTATTTTTCTTTAAAGCCTGACATAATAGGTCACTTAAAAGAATAGAGAAGAAATTATGTCACTTGTGTTATACGGATTTGGGGTTGATTTTGAATGAATACTTGTTTTGTATAGCTATTACGTAGATAATGAAAAAACCAGCAGAAGTGATGATTACAATTGTCAATGGCTGTGAAACATCACAGTAAAGCCAGAAACAATAAAAAGCTGACAGACTTAGACCATGTTTTGTCCGTTTTGAATATTACACGATAAAGTTATCATTTAATTTAGTTTCCCAAATTGAATGAGTTATAGCACTATAAAACTAATCACATTACAATTAATTTAACAATAACTCGGGGGACTCAAATCGACCATAAACAATAAAGGCGGCCACTAAACAACATTAAAAATGTCAACTGCATCAATTAAACGCTCTTCAGATTGAACGAGAGCCCTCAACGGTCATACACGAGGGCTTGTGATTGTGATTTACTTTTATGTTTTATCCGATGAACCATAGATGTCCCTTTGTAACTAATGTTAGGGGGATCTCTATGGTGAAATGTTTACACACTTAGCACCCCTTCAAAAAATTTAAAAACAATTTCTATAGGATTGTAGAGGAAATATGGTTTCAGAAATGTTTTTGTATGAGGTTTTCCCTATTTTGGAACATTATTAAATCAAGTTTCTATATATATATATATGATAGATTAGCGCGGCTGGTGGTTCCACTGCATACGCATAAAGGTACGGCCGATTATCCCAGTTGATAGTGTAATGCCCCTGTCTGCAGTGCTAAAAGTCCCGGGTTCGATTCCCGGACGGACACAAAGGGAAACCTAGACTATTGAGCTCACAATTTATTGACATAATTTCTATGTCTAAAAGTTAATGTTTCATACACACACATATACTCGTAAATGCTACACATCATACATTGATTTCAATGCATATTGATTCAGGTACTAAGCCTAAGTTTAAGGAGGGTCTGGACCTCGCGATACAGAGAATCCTAGTCCAGGCCACTCAATAAATTATGTCATATATGTTATTAATAATGTTAAAGACAGAATGTTACTTCTGTAGATAAATGAAATAACTTTATGATATGTATCTTAGTTAAATAAGCCTGTGTTCCAAAACTTGCGAAAATCTCCATGACAATTTCATTTTGCGTCCTTTTCTACATTACGAAGATAGATAAAGATACACTATAGGCTATAGATAGGCCTATAGTGTAATAGATAGGCTATAGATAGGCTGTCAAAGAAAGGTTTTCGCATATTAACTTTCACCATAAATTATCTATACATATAAAAAAACAGTAGAGCTAGCGTGTCTGTACATTGAATATATTTACCAAAAACTGATTGGGGGCGATGAAGGAAGAGAAAGACGATTTTGAAAATTTTTGACTGTCTGTCTGTTCGAACACGCTAATCTCCAAAACTACGGAACGGATTTTCATGGCCTTTCCACGGGTTAATTAAGCTTAGCTTGGCGCTTCGAATACGCTTAGTTTTATCGAAATCGACTGACAGGAAGAAAATATATCCCAATTTAGTTCAAAAACTAAAAATCCACGCGTACGAAGTTGCGGGCGCTGCTAGTATTAAATAATAATATAACAATGAACATTTTGGGAAGTTCTATGACGTTATAAGATTTAAGACAATATTTTCATAAACCTAACTTAGATTATGAAAACATTCCTATTTATGACCTACGTATGACTAATCTTTATCCACTTTTTACAACGTGATTCATCAGACAACATAAGAAATATATATCTAACCATAATAATTTACTATAAAGTTATAAATAACATAACGATAACAAAAATGAAATCATCAGCATCTTTAAACCAATCAAAGAAAGCTAATGAATAACCGTCACCATTCGAAAATGCGAATCGTAATCACACACTTATAAAGAAAATCACACAAATGCAATTTCATACAAATATGACCGTTAAGTTGTTGCAATAAGAATGTAACATGAGTTTATTCGCACGTTTGCATACGCAAGTAGCGATTCGCGTCAGTATTGGGTCTGCGACGTCACGCGCGCGTCTGACGCTCGCTATGGCAGACGCTGCACTGAACTTGGTTTGTTTACAGTCCTAACGAATCTGTTTTCTCCCATGGTATAATGTTTTAAAGATGTGGTCGATATAAATGTTGTGAAGACTTGTTAGAATAAAACGGATTTAATTTAAAAGGTATTATTGTTTTCGCGTTTTATATTTACAAAAGACTTTTGACATACTATCACTCTAGGTTCAAGAACAGAGTAATCAAAATCACCTTTTTTAAATTATAACCACTCCTATAGTTTCGAATTCGTAAAATGTGGTTAAGATTTACTAAAATTGTCAAAAGTTTTGCCGATTACATTATTAACAATAGTGACATCATCTCGTTAGATGACAGTTTACAGTCTTTAAAATCTAACTTGATTAGAATGACAGCCGTCAAAGTGCGTCGAATAGTGCTGGGACAATAATGATGAAAATTTTAAAAATATTACAATAAAACCAATGATTTTTCATGTTGCAAAATAAATAATTTTCCAAACGTAAGTACAAAGTTATGTCGTTGATTTCGCTGACAGCTGTCATTCGAATCAAGCTAGATTTAAATACTATAAATTATGTGATAATTATTTTTAACTCACTAATATAAAACTAAATCGTGACTTTTTTAATACCGAGCTAGTGATAATAATTGAAAACTCGAGTATTTAAGTAGAAACTCAGCAATACGGGTTAGGGTTAGTAGAATTCACGAAAACACAAATGAAAGCCACGAATTGCATGCAATGAGTGCATGCTGCATTCCCACAGACGCTGGGCGCAGTCGACTGGCCACGTTACCCCTCTCTCACAGAAGACTACCTTGAAATGTACTGCATTTACTACTTTATCGTATTTCCCCAATAGGTAGTGAGTGCGCAACTGGGGCGTGCCAACGTTTGTCATTCTGGACTGATGTTGGCATGTATCGCAGATGTCTATGGACGACAGTATCCACTTACCATCAGGTGGACTGTATGCTCGTCTGCCGCCTTTTTATATAAAAACAAGATACCTCTTACAAGAGAGTTGATACAGTAAACGTTGGCAATGCGGAAACCCGCCAGTAACTACGAGTGTAAACAAAATATCAGTAACAAGGGGATTTGTAGCGCGTAACACGGCGACGCAGTCAATCTGCGCTGAAGGATTTACAAGGAATCGAATGCTATAATTAAGAGCGCGGATCTACACGCCCCCCTGTACACACGGATTAGTGTAGGGTTGCCGATATATCCGAGTGAGATCCAATGAGTTTAGTTAAATACATTATGGTGATTTTTATATGTGATTATTTATACTGCATTGTACACCTTCTACCTGTGTTCTATGTATGTCCTCTCTACCCAAAGGTTGTCTGGCAGAGATTGCTATTAGCGATAAGACTGCCTTTTGTGCATTTCATGTTTCTTCATACAATAATTGTGTGGAAAATTATAGTTGCATCCGTGCAATTAAATCAATGGATTGAGTGAAAAAAAATAGAAGAAAACTTAGGTTTAATTAATTTGAACGTCATTCATCTTGTCACTGTAATGTCATGTTGAGGTCGTCAAGACATACAAATAATAATAATATTTAATTTCCGATAAACAAGATCCATATTCGTTTGTATCAACTTGCAAACTATGTTAGTAAATTACCTAGTGTAAACATTAAAATGAAATATCAAACTTCAAAATTAAAAAACCGATTGAGTCAGCAAAAATAGTAAAAAAAAATTATAACAAAATTTATTGACAACCCTTAAGATATATTCACAACAAACCCCCGATTCCTTATCCCGTCGTGCTGCCACTGATAAAACCTCATAAAACTGTCCCTATCTAAATATAAACTGATGACATCCTGTCCCACATAATTACCGGGTTTCATATTATGAGATTGGAGTGATTTATTAATAGATTACTTTAATTATGTCCAACATATTGTCTTGTCTTTGTCAAACCAGATTGAAGATCTAAGCCCGGTTGAAAGGAGTGGATTTTTATGTTAAATGGTTTACAGTGACAATGAGCTTTTAAAAGACTTTTATTTAGTCACATATTTTAAGGATACGATAAGCAATGTAAATATATGAATTACTTATGTTATTTGGAACTATGTTTCAGAACTATCTCATGTCGCTCAATATTTCTAAATCTCCGGTATTGAAACTAAAACTGTGTTTATTTCTATTAACTTATTGATTCAATTGACATAAAAGCCATTTCGGCG
The DNA here is from genome assembly GCA_943735995.1 of Sesia bembeciformis. Classification (NCBI taxonomy): domain Eukaryota; kingdom Metazoa; phylum Arthropoda; class Insecta; order Lepidoptera; family Sesiidae; genus Sesia; species Sesia bembeciformis. The sequence goes on from OX031038.1 coordinate 1,156,189, forward strand.
AGAGTTGAGTTACCATCTAGTGGCGAGTTATAAAAAAATCGATAGCTCAAAAATATTCTCCGTGCTCAAATACCTATATATACCAAGTTTCATGGCGATCGGTTGAACGGTATAGAAGTTGATGTGCTGCAGTCGATAGCATTAAACAAAATGCTATCGACAAAGGCACACAAAGCATATAAACAACAAAGTCGATAGCATAAAAAAGCATATAAAATAATAAATAAACAATTGAACAATAAATATAAGTTTCCATAGTCCCTTCGTAGAGATCAGTCTGATTAAGTTTTTTTTAAATAAATATTCTGGATTAATATGTTGCGTGACGTGTATTGCGCAATATTTGTCTCGTAAATAGTTACAAGTCATAAACTGTAACAGTTAAATATAACGACAATCATTTTACAATGTTCGCAAGTAAACAGTTACGGACGAGAAATAGGTAACAACGGGACGCGGAAGCGCACGCAGCTTTTTAACGCCACGAGGAAGTTAGACCGCTCACTAACCAAACAAACCGGCATCTTTAATGTGCGTCCATAACGAGCGAAGAAAGGCGTAAACATTGTAAAATTTACACACGCAATTATTACGACACAATAAGGTCCCACACACAACGAGAGAGCAGCGCGAGAACATAGATTTTAGAATCTATTGCGGATGTAGTTTTTCAGGGCTTGTGGGCTTGTAGCACAAGTCCTGATATACGTGGCCAGCGTGGCGTTTTAAAATGCAGTGTGCAGCAGTGGATAGAAAAAAAGCTGATACAATTGCTAACATCACATTGTGTGAACAAGAAAAGCGTTTCAGTATGTTTAGTAGAGATTCCATGCTTGCCTTGTAACGTGTTTGAGACCACAGTCCGTAATGTGTGTAACCTGACATATCAAACACATATCGTTTGAAGGTAAAATAACAATATACATAAAAATGTTATTTATTCCTGATTAGGAAGTTTTTATGGTGGGTTATTATGAGCACATGCGTGGTCACGTGTGCGGAAGGGGATATAAAAATATTATTCCCCTGGGCGGTATGTAAAAATTAACAATCAATCTATTAACTACCTAACAGTGTCGTTAAGACCACGATTTTCGAATTTGAGAAAAAAATTATTTACATAGATAGATAGAAGACGTTTATTCGGGACACAGTTGCAAAAGAAAATACAAACACATAGATATTTAAACAAAAGAGAAATTTTCAGAAAGTAGGTAGAAAGAGAGATATATACAAGATGGACGCGTATCCTCTAGTTTCTCTAGTTCTAGTTTCTAGTTCGAAATAAGACACATAAATTGAATTTACGAGTATTGATAAAATGCTTGACATGAGAAAATATTCAACAATTTTACTACATTAGAAGAAAGTGTTAAATCTACCATTCCGATTTCCTATCCTTTTCAAGTGGTTTTAACGTTTTGTTTGGAACAACTTGGCTGAACACCCTGCGCCAATGGTTTGCGAATAGCTCTTGTTGAATACTCAAACCTGTGACCAAGGTTCAAATTTCCAAAATGATTACTAACCTTCAATGACAAATAAATAATTCGTCTCAAAGAAGAAAGCACTTTTTTACACATTTATTTTTGTTTATTGAAATATCTTTAATTTTAAATGCTTCGATTGCATTTTATTTCCCGTAACAAAAACACATAAATACAAAGTCGCACAACGACCCTTCATCCAAACGCAATATAAAACACAAGCACCCATTATTAGATCGTACGCAAATATGAAACACTCATACGATGCATATTAGAGTACTCTTGCAAATAGAATGTTACATTAGCTGGGTAATGTGTGTTATAGCAATGTACATCTGGTTTTGGAGAAGAAGCATTTGAATATTACAATGACCTAAAAATTTTAATAGAAATAAAGAGGATGTATCGCAAATGGAACTTACAACAGATAGTTCGTTCAGAAAAATCTCTTTATACCGACACTTTACGGGTATACTTTATAAACACACGGGAGAGAGTGCATGCTACATTTCCACAGCCGCTGGGCGCACTCGACTGGCCACGTTACCCTCTTCGCACAGAAGACTTCCTTGAAATGTCTTGTATTTCCTACTTTATCGTATTTCCCCGTATGTATGTACGTGTTTGGGTAGTGAGTGAAATATGCCAGAGGCCATTCCCATACCATAGGATAGGATACTATCCCTCGCCATTTTCCCAATCCATTCCTTAATCTGCGCATCCGGGCGCGAGCAAACGTTTGTCATTCTGGACTGATGTTGGCATGTATCGCGGATGTCTATGGACGACGGTATCTTATACGGTAGACCTGATGGTAAGTGGATACCACGTCCATAAGATGGATGGATACCACGCCAGCGGCAGCCAACTATAAGATAAAACATATGGCATTTTCTTGTTATACTAAACAAGAGTTTGCGAAATATGCAATATATCCGACTGTTTTGTCTATCTTTGTTCTCTCCTCCATTTAAATATCAACCTTATTAATTTTGCATCAGAACTGCGAATACCCTGTTAAAATTCCCTTCCTGATGCACTATTTAATATGTCATAAAACGCTTGTTACGCATGCTAGTGCAGTTTACGCCTGTTCAGACTGGAACGTAACATTCCTCAAACTAGGCTGGCAGTTGGTACCTAAATACTATTTGTTCCGAAATGCTAAAAATAAATAGAATGTAATTTTAGTCGTATGCAACCAAATTACTAGAGCAGTTCATTAGAGACATGTGGTGTTATGCAATTTTAAGTTTAATGTAATGAGAGAAAACGAACAAACTCTGGCAACTCTCACTCACAACTTGTCAGTTTCACGGCAGTTTTCTGTGAGAGTAAGATGTGGGTTTCTTCCACGTCGGAAGTTGTTTAATCGACATCTAGGTTAATTTTGTTCTAGATTACTTGAGGCTTCAGTGGTCATGTAGGAGTGGTTCAGTTCATGTAGGAGTCTAATTGACCGAAGGGAACGCCTTCTTTTTCCATTGCATATGCCAATCGCTTTCGCGCCTTGGTTAATGTCATACAGCCATCCAAGCTTAGGTCTTTCTCTAGACTCCCCGTCTCTAGTTTGCTATACAAACGTCCTGCCCAACACAGGTGCCCAAGCTTTGATGACGGTTAGTCCTCTATACAGTTCATGGAGTTCATGATTATATTTCGGGCCCCGTCGACAGTCCTCCAACACAAAAATACAGCCACTAAAGTACCTAAACAGTACAGCACCAAAAATACGCCTTTTAATAATTTTTCACTCAAATACTAGAATTTCTCATACTTTCTACCCAGGATCCAAACCACTCGTACAAAACCAATCATACTATACGCCCATGAATACTCAATACGCCCATCCTTCGAAATCTTATGTCCGGGTCTCCTGGCTCTCCAAAGGTACACAACGTATTGCAGATGCGCCAAGGTTTAACATTTTTTGACGGATGTTAACATGTATCGCGGACATCTAAGAGTGACAATATGCGCTTGCCTCCTGGCGGACTATCATCTAGTTTGCCATCTTCTTAAAAAAAACCTATCGTGTAGTTCTTTCTACGTAAAAATAGCTAGTTGACAAACTTTTGCTAGATAACTGACCACGTGACATTACATCGCGGCACCATTCGGCCGGCGGACGCATAGTAAATAAATGTTAAGAGTATAATTAGAATGGCAGTTCAGTCACCCGAGCACTCCTAATCGATGCGTAAAAGGTGCATCTGCATTTGTTATGTCTGCTAACCTGTGATAAGATAAAATATGTACGTTTGTTTGCCAGCTGTAGCAATATTTCGACGGCCGCTAAATTGTTTTTAAATAATATTAGATATTATTCCAGTGGGTCTTACCGTGGGTGTCGTGTCGTATAAGGCGATTACGGGATAACAAATTGGCTACCACCTCTAAAAGAGTGGACTCGCCAACCCATTTGGCCAGCGTGGGTTAAGGCCATGCTCCATACACAAGACAATGTGCACGAGGAGGCCCATGTCCGGCAGTGGATAAAGGGCTGGTTATGGTAGATATTATTATCTGCAAATATGTTTTCAGAAATTTCGTTTCTTAACATTTCAATTGAGAAGATGGAAACAAATTGTCCTAGAGACAGAATGCGATGTTTAATAATAATCAAAATTAATCCTCGCGATTTATCGTCTGACGCTACTTTAGATGTACCTATTTATTTATTAGGGAAACAAACAAGGTACCCATACACAAGGAATAAATAACATGATGTCAGACATGTACTTCACAGATAGATGGTACCCATCATTAAATTCTACGTACAGACAAAAAATAAATACAAAAAGAAACAGAAAATGGTAGTTGATTCAAACCGCTTTCAGCTCTGGAACGGGGAGTATCCGTCCTAATGAATAACTTCAAAAGTTTTGAAAATAAATCTAGTTATCTCAACATCTCTAATTGTTCATTCATAATGGATGCATATATCATACCATCAACCTGTGTCTCTCCACTGCTGGATATAGGCCTTTCCCAAGGACCATACACGGTCTTCAGCTCTTCTCATCCAGCCACTGCCGGCGACTTTCTTCAAGCCGTAACAATGGGGGTAATTCTTTGAAAATACCGAAACAACACAATCCCCTTTCAAACTTAAAACAGACATCCGTACGCGTTTCGAAACAAAACATTTCGTCCAAAAACGATTAACAGGATAATTACTAGCCGTTTAGATTTACGATGGTAACAAGAACGTAAAAACGTCCGCTGCCACTCACTCGCGGGGAATCCGAGGGGGGTTGTATTTATAGTGGCTATACTTGGATTGGTTCGTGGGCAAACTTATTTTGTGGCGCCTAAGAAAGAGATATTATTGTCGCAACATTGAAGCACTAGATATTGCCGGCGCTTTGCAGTTTACATTGTCTTCACGTTGGAAGGCAATTTCGCTGCTGCAAGTTACAAGTTATAGGATACTAAATTGCTTTATGTCTTTATATAGATTTTATAGTTTATTCAACAAATAGATAAGAAAATAAAGAACGCCATATTCAATGGCCCACACTATACCCTGTGTCGTGGGTCTAGTGACACACACAAAAGCGACACATACCATCTAAACACAAACAGACGTCTATCGTCCATCGACGACCGAACAGCCCAGTTGGTAGTGCCCCTGCCTTGTGTGCAAAAAGTCCCGGGTTCGATTCCCCGTGGGACATTTATTTGTTTAAAGACAAATGTTTGTACAGGTCTGGGACACAGAGAACCCACGACACAAAGAAATCCTAGTGTGGGTCATTGTGTATGGGCGTTATTTAAAACAAATATTTCTCTGACCGGTTATCGATATGTGAACTATTGCAGTGAGCGGGGACACTACCACCCAATATAATCGTAAGCTATTAAAACAAACCTATACCAATAGCGCGGGTTGGCCCGATAGGGCCACTAATACAAATGAGAACTACTGAAGGTCGAAGGTCATATGGATAGAAAGAAAAGATGTTATATGTAGATTTAATATATTTGTAGTGACGAGCTATCACTTTGTCGCAGATGGGTGTATGTAACAAATATTTGCGAACATACAGACAGACAAACAGAGTTGACCTTTTTATATGCATACATATATACATATATATACCCTTATATTAAATATGAAATTATGATTTTTTTCTTATTACGTTCATTTATGCGTTACATTTAAATTTTGCATGTAATTTTTATTAACTCTGTTACTTTTTTCAATCTTATTATTAATAACCATGTTTGAGCAAATAAATAAAAATTACGAATTACGGTTACAAAAATAACGATGAAACAAACATAAACGTGCTGAAGCCGCATGTGCGTCTACGATGCTGTAAGCAAGGGTTTAGAAAACTAGGTCACAGGAGAGATGCGTATCCGTTCCTCTATACACGTTTTCAAGTTACAACGTCGATATTAATTCAGTTTAACTATAAAAATCAAAAGGAAACTTGCTTCCGTGTATTCTAAATAGTGTTGTAAAAACGAACATTGAGCACTCGACGCTCGAGCGCTGAGTGAGCGCTAATGAATATTTTAGACTCCACCGATAAAAGTTAATGAGCGTTATAGTCCGAGATTTTCAATATTTGATGGTTTAAACCCTTATATGTAAGTAGCTGTACCCGGCAGACGTCCTGCCTGTGTATATTTATTTACCTCTGTATATAATCACAAATTATTCTGTTTTGCCGTCGATATGATTTTTGCGATCAGTTGAACGGTATAGAAGTTGATGTTGCAGCGCCATCTAGTGGCGAGTTACAACAAAGTCGATAGCATAAAAACCTTCTGCATGAAAAGATACATATATGTGCCAACTTTCATGGCGATCTGTCAAACGGTGTCGAAGTCTATTAATCTCCAATATACCAACATCCTCTTATAAATTAAGTCCGTATAACTTATATATTATAACTTATATCTCTTATAACATATATAAGATTAAAAGTTCCGAGCCTGAAACGGTTAAAATTAAATAGCATTAATTTAGATGTGCCGTGTGGGGTCGGCTATAGAATAGCACCACCCCATCTCTTCCCGTGGACACCTACGACTACCCACATGAGGCGACTGAGGGATAATAAAGCCGCTATCACAAGCGCTGAGGAAACTACACTAACTCTAAAAGAGTGGACTCGCTTAACCAGTATGGCGTTTTAAGACCATACATCCCTCATGCATAGGGTCAATGTGCATGAGAAGTGTCCAGCAGTGAATACTGAAAGGGGTGGTTGCATTGCATTGCAATTTAGCAAGAGGTGGGGAGGGGAAGAAGTGGGGGCTGGATGAGAAGAGAGGAAGATCGTGTGTGGTGACAAAATAATGTTTTTGAACTTATCAGTACTTATTTTATATTATTACTTCTACTGGTAAATAGGCACAATTCGAAGTAAACAACTCAAGTGACACAACGCGATAAGACGAAGAAATGAGAACATTTAGAATTGAAGAAAACTATCTTCTCTTGATTCAGTTCGATAAATACAGTCGTAATCAATTTCTTTCGATTATTATTGGCACAGCAGTGAGACGTGTGCCCGTGATTTTGTCGATTGATCGGTATCAGTCTTAAATCGTCCCACTGCAGGACAAGGCCTCGTCTTCGTTTGCGTGGGCCCACACGAGATTGATGAATATGGACTCTTCATACATGCTATTGTGTAGTCTAGTCCAAATTTTAATTTTATTATTTTACGGAATAAATCAAAAGTTACAAATATGTAAACATATGTTGTTCTATCTAAAACATTCGTATAGCTCATTATTCAGTATGGGGTCATACAGGTAGGGTAGACTGGGCGATACGCGTAGAGTGCAACTGCGCGTAGAATTAAAAATATACTAGAAATTAAAAAAAAGTTTTGGAAAAAAACTAATTGCAAAAACTGGTAGAACCAATTCTATTCTACATACTAAACAAGCTATTTTAAGCTTCTTATTTCAGTGACACGTTGAAAAAAATGAAAATATTCGTTTGCTTACGCGGCGAGTCTATCTCAGTACAATAGTTTAATTTACTAATTAATTATATATATATTTTATATATAATAGGTGGCAGACGACATGATGGTAAGTGGTCACCGCAGTCCATACACCTGCAACACCAGAAGGATTGCGGGTGCGCTGCCGACCTTGTTATACTAATTTCAACCGTATATTAGAGAAATTAATGTTAAACTGTTATCGAATTGTTCGTTTCGGCATCACTCTGATAGATGAGAATTGTCCTTAAAAGGCAACACCGAAGTATTGTATAATAACAGTCGCAGACTCACCTCTTTCTCCTGCTGGACCTTGGCCGCGTCCCCGTGTATCTTGTCCCTGAGGGCCACCAAGTCCAGCGGCCAGCTGGACAGCTCCGCGTCAGGGTCTGACAGTAGAACCTGCATACAAACAGTGATAAAGAGTCTTAACCGAGGTATTGTCAAATCAAATATTTAGTTTTATTTTGTTGGGGAACAGTGTTTGAAAACATTGGCCGTGCGGTTTCGGCCAGTTTTGGAATAGCCAATCTCTTCCCGTGAGTGACGTAAAAGACGAGTAAGGGATAATAATGCCACAACGAGCTGATGAGATACGGGCTGATGTATCCAACCGTAAACTCCGCAATAGTATATATAAAGTTATCTATAAAGTACAAAATAACTTACTAATAAACCTCCCATTCTAGCCAAAACGATATCACTACACAAAATTCACAAAGCTATCAAAGAAAAGCTTTTAGAAAGTAACAACACAAAAACGCTTTCGCAAATTTGACAGCACAACTCACGAGCACAAAAACAAAAATTCGTCCACTTTCTGCAAACAACTGACCGCTGTGAGGAAAATGAGACAAAATAATGAGACATTTGACCTCCCCGTTATCAGCTCGTTATATTACTGATTAATATGTTCCAGACCTTAAATCACGAAGGCATATAAATCATTATCTAATATTGTTTTGTTAAATTGTTAACACAGATGTTAAATTAAGACCTGGCTTATAATAATAGAACAGGAAGTGTAACGAGTGGTGGTAATTATATTTTCTTTTGTAGCGCTCTATAATTGTAGTAATGACTGTAATTTATGAAATGACAAGTTTATAAAAAGCACTTAGCATTTTTATAAATTGCCTAACTAACAGAGTAATTGTTTTACGGCTTTATAGAGGGTGTGTCAAATGTCACCCAGGACTGAAATAGTGAAGTTCACTTATAAATCCGAATTAATTGTCATGAAATGTCACATATGTTTCGTCAAGACAAATATGTTTTTGTACTTTCAATTTAGCAATTTTATGACAATTTAGTAAAAAATTTAACAGTAAACTTTTTGCAGCAATAAATTTATAATAATTGCCTGTTGATAATTAGTATACAAGACTCAATATTACAAAAAGTGGACTTATCTCCTTTAGAAATTACCAGATAACCTGTAAAAGCTAGAGGTATTTTTATTGACACTTATACCAAGACCATTTAACAATGAATAACACAAAGATTGTATTGATGTCCTGTGTATAGGCCCACCATATATTATATTTTTGTAGGACCTTATATACCTACAATATTTGCTATGTCTGCGCACGCGCCGCTTGTTATCTTTGTTATATAAAAAAAAAGTTCTCGATAAAAGTCTTAATCTCTAAAAAAAGATAAGGTGTGAGTGAGAATAACTTAATGAAATCTCTTAGCTGACCTTCACACCATTACAGTCCAGAGCAAAAATAGTACAAACCGATGGAAAATTTCATTTTAAAACATTTCAAATCTCCTTTCAAAAAACTATTTTTGACCATATATTTCGCCATCTCATCCATCACTCATCTTCATATTCATGACGTAACTCAAAGTTATGTTCAACCTAAATAGGCAAAAACAGTGTAGCGAGACAGCGTGGGGATAAATTAAAAATGAGGGCAACACCTCGAAAAATGTCCCTATGATCTGGCAACCCGCCAACACCCACTTTACAATATTTAAAATGGCGATGACCTCCCGCCGGGAATACTCACGGTGACTGTACCGATAGTTGGGTAAAATTAGAGACTCGCGGAGGAATAAAAGAATGAATTTGAAACAATGAATATGTACACAAGGACTTCATTGTATGTTAATCCTCGTTCATAGGATTTACCACTCAGCAACACCCAACACCTGTACGAGGGTCGTCCACTGCTGGACATGGCCTTCCTCATGCACATTGTCTTGTGCACGAGAAATATGTGGCCTTAAAATGGCACGCTGGGCAAGCGGGTTGGCGAGTCCACTCTTTTAGAGGCGGTGGAGTTACTTAGCGCTTGCGGTAACGACCTCGTTATCCCTTAGCCGCCTTTTACAACACCGACGGGAAGAACCAATGTACACAAAACGAAAAGACAACACGCCAAATTTTCAACAACACAACGCTTAATATAGCGCGGCAACAATCAGATTTCCTTTCTTGCCATGGCGCTTACCACAAGTTGAGTCTAAATAACCCCAAAAAGAAGTAACTCGCCAACTCACAAAGGCTAGCGCGGCGTTTTAGAACCCTTATCTGCCCTCATTACTACAAAGGCCTGACTTAATGATTAATTGTATTTATAAAACAAATAAGCCGGACAAACCGCTATAACTTATGTTTGGGATTGTCCCCGGAATTAAAAGTGAGCTAGAATTTATGGTATTTTATCAAACAGCCTAGGCTGTTATCTCTGTCTCGTGATGATTCAAGCGCGACTTAGCCCAACGAGGTCTTGTACTTGTATCAGCCTTTAATGTCGCACCGCAGGTTATCACCTCCCCTACTAAATTACTAGGGAGTTTCGGGCCATAATCCACCACGCGGACCCGGTGCGGATTAGTGAATCGTCATACACGAGTTTTTTTCCCTTTCTGGAGCATGCGGGTTTCCTCGCGATGTTTACCTCTCACTTTCGAGCTAGTGACAACTTTTAAAAAATGTCTGGGTCACCAATACAAAAAAAGAACAATCAAAAGTCAAAGGTCTTACTTATAGTTTAATAAGTTCATAAAATTAAGGCTGGCTGGAATCAATGTGAGTATTGTATCATGTTGACTTCACTATTTTTTAGTGCAAGAATATCATAAAAAACTTTAAATACAACCACCGTTTGCCCATCCACTACATCCCCTTGGAACTTGATTTCCAAGTCAGTGTCCCTCTACATGGGTATATTTAAAGACTTCATTATGTTCTTATGATACAATATCATTATCTAAATAAATCACGGTAATAACTCCTGTAAATACATTTTCACCGTTGAAATTGTATGTTGTTTTCGGGACTACCGGAACGAATTTGATAAAAGTACTCTCTCTACAACCTACCGGAATAAATTCGCTCCTAGCAATGAAAAGTGGAACAAAATTGACGCAGTAGATAAAGAAATTAGCGCAAACAAACAAACAGAACTTATAGAACAGGCGGCAGACGGGCGGGCGGTTCACACGATGGTAAGTGGAGCCGCCGCCCGTGGAGTCCTTTTTTTTATAGAGAAATGGGCGGACGAGCAAGCGGCCCCACGAGCAAGCGGCCCCACGTGTTGGTAAGCCCCGCCGCCCATGGACACCTGCAACACCTGGGGGCGTGCGGGTGCGCCGTCGACCTTGCAAAATCCTATTCACAGCTTTCTTGAAGAACCCCATATCGTAGCTTAAATAGAAAAAGGTAAATTCAGTTCAAATTCCACAACTTTCTTATTCGCGGTATAATCCGTCTTGAAGACCGCACCGTGAGCAGTACTTACCGAGCTGTTAAATGTACATATTTAAGAAATGTTTAAAAGAGTCGCAATACAAAATTCTTTCTACATTTTCTGACCTGTTGGGAGTTTTGTTTTTCAGAAAACGACAGGAATTTTTACACAATGTAAAATTTAATGTGTGTGTTTTAAAGTGTAAGGCGGTTAAAATATAACAGGAGACGATCTTTTGTAAATTTTAAATGAAACTTACACGTCGCTTATGAAGTGGTAAGTGATTACGATCCGGCATGCCTTCACATTATTGTAACGCAAACAAATCAACACTAAAATCACACGCGATTTGTCTATAATTGTTTCAAATTAATCTATTAACAACAACACTATTCACTATAATTCAATATTGTCACTTCAATTTTGTCTTTTCACAATAGAACTCATCACAATTATAACACCGTATAAAAAGAAAAAAAATCCAAAAATATTCCGAAAAATTATCGTGTCACAATTGACTAAGATCGTGGTACGCAAGCATTCGTCATAGCGACACAATGACGACAAGTCGCGGGCGAACCTTGCTCTATTTCAGAAAGCATTGACGGCTTCCGTGCGCGGGAACAGAGGTTTCATGTCGTACTCTCTGCCTGGCTCGTGGCCAATCATTGGACGTAGGGTTTTCCGCGTATCAAATGTAAAGATCATTCAGTAGTGAATAGATTTCGACTGGAGGTAGTCTTTTAGGTCCAATTATCACCGATATACCTAAATAAGATGCAATAAAATTAACTTACACCATTCTCAAGGGCTATTATAAAAGGCGAACTTAAAATTCTCTCAAATGCTAATAATCATAGAAATCGATTTTACATTTTGAAAATGTAAATAAAATCAAAAGTGTTTATCTAACCCCATAATGTGCAACCGGAATATGGGTTAAACGTTGTATTTTTATAGCATAATCCATCACGGTTAGTTCTCCATAAAAAAATTATGAACTTCGTAAGCGTAAGATTTTGTTTACAAATACGTCAGCAAATATAAATCTTCAATGAAATATGTATAGAAATGTCCATAATAGAAAGAAAGAATACTTATTTCAGTAGGTTACAGTACACACAACAATTAGGAGACAAACCAAGGATAGAGAATAACAAACTAATTTGACAAAGAAATTCCGCGTGTGGCAGCGCCAAGGATGTTCAGCTCAGCACTATGTCGGAAACCACTTAATGATTTCCGACGCTGATTTTCAGTTAAAGCCCAGACTGGCGTTCAGACGGAAGTGACAGATACAACACGTGTAATACAATTCAAATAAAGTAATAAAATGTTACGCAAATAGATATAACTAAAAATCAAACAAGATATATAAATACTTAGGTGTAATTTATAAATGTATACTTAAATAGTCAAATGTTATGATATTCACTTAACACTTAAAGAGCATAGCTCTTTTCCTAGCTAACTCAATATCCTAATAAAAGTTTATAAAAAAACTTTTCAATATATTAATAAATTGTAATACTATCTATGACTGTGTTACGAAACTATAAGTTATCGTAAAGATATTGTCGGAGTTCTGTTCTTGACCTAATTTTACTTCATTAACATTGGTATCAAAAGATATGCGGAAAATTTTCTGTTTTACTGGTGCGCTCTTAAGACGCATATAAGCATATAATGGACATAGCGCATATAAGTGGAGCAAGTAACACGCGGGTTTAAATGGGGCATGAGTTACATGCGTATTAGATTTTTTCAGTAAGTTCTTTTTCTTTTTTTTCCATTAAGCTACAATATGGGGTTCTTCAAGAAAACTGTGAATAGGATTTTGCAAGGTCGGCGGCGCGCCCGCATGCCCCCTGGTGTTGCAGGTGTCCATGGACGGCGGTAACACTTACCATTATGTGGGACCGCTTGCTCGTCCGCCCACTTATCTATAAAAAAAAGATGGGTAATCAATTGAAGTACAATATATAATATTCGACACTATGCGTTATTTCGTTATATCCCTAGAGATTTCACAAAATTCCCGATGTCGCCATTCTCCTCCGAGATATACAATACCGAAAATCGCGATCTCGGATTTCTTGACATAAGTAAAGTTGTCACTTTTGAGCAGAGAATCTGCCTCATGGCAAACAATTACTGGTGAACATTTCCGACGCAATATAAAGATTCTGAACTGTTAATTACATAAATTACAGTTAATTCATCTCAGAAATCTAGATCATCGTCTAAACCTGGCAAGCCTACATGTGTTATACGTACCTTAATCTGCTCCTGCAACTGGTGTATGACCTCCCGACGAACCTCCTCGACCTTTCTCTCAAGCTGCGAGTCCTTCACACCACACCGAGCGTATGAGGTCGTTTAGTCACACACGGTTAGTCGCATTCCACGCATGCAGGAGAGAGAAACAGCCATTAGATAGGTTGTATTTACATAAGGTTGTGTGGGACAGCTTAGTGATCTTAAACTTTTATTTAAGATTGTGTGACTTTACGGTGACTTAGTTTATGTGAGACAGTGTTAGATTTCTTTTATAGATAGATAGATAAATTCTTTATTGCACCAAAATGTATGTACAAAGGCGAACTTAATGCTATATAGCATTTTCTTCCAGCTAACCTAACCAGCTATAGTGTATATAAGTTTGTTCGAGAGAACTTTAGATTGACTTAGTTTACAAAAAGATATGCGAGACGGTTGTAGTTACTTACAGTTTATGATTCTGTGGACAGCTTCAGAGTGATTTAATTTACTTGGGATAGTTTTAGAGTTACTTTATGGTGGATATAAAATTGTTCAGAAAGGCTTTAGGAAGTCTAAGTTTACATAAAACTGTGTGAGACAGTTTTAGTTACTTTAAAGTGTATTAAAATGTGTGTATGATAGCTTTAGTGTAACATCGTTTACGTGAGACAGCTGTAGTGACTTAGTTTAGATAAAATAGTATGTATGAGCTAGTTTTAAGAGTGAATATAAAGTTTATTTAAGATTATGTGGGACAGCTTTAGAGTGACTTAGTTTTTCATAAAATAGTGTGGTGCCGTTGGAAAGTTACTTTAAAGTTTATTTAAGATTATGTGGGACAGCTTTATAGTGACTTAGTTTTTCATAAAATAGTGTGGTGCCGTTGGAAAGTTACTTTAAAGTTTATTTAAGATTATGTGGGACAGCTTTATAGTGACTTAGTTTTTCATAAAATAGTGTGGTGCCGTTGGAAAGTTACTTTAAAGTTTATTTAAGATTATGTGGGACAGCTTTAGAGTGACTTAGTTTACTTAAGACAGTTTTAGAGTTACTTTATGGTGTATATAAGATTCTTCGCTAGAGCTTCAGTGTGACTTAGTTTACACAACATTGTAAGGGATAGTTTTAAAATGACTTTATGTGGGTTATAACCTATGTGTTTAAAAAGACTGTTTTGGGAAAAATCTACATCATTTATATGGCGGAAATAAAATTTTCATGGAATCAATGTGTTTAAATTGAATATGAGTAATTAAAAAAGTAAATTATATAAATATATATCAGAAAAATTCTGTATAATATAAAAAAATTACAAATGCTATAACAAACATACGAGTATGTGTTATATTTTTCTTATTCTCGGTAAACTGGACTCGGCACAATATTAAAGTGAAGGATAAAGAAGAGAACAGCAGTAAATGTGTATGTGTAGCGCAAGCCACCTCAAGCCCAGAATTATTTGCATATTTTTTTCTGTCCCCTGCATGCAAAGTTAATTCTTTCAACGTAAACACAATTAGTATTTGTATATTTTTATCAGTAAATATATACTACATATTAGACATAAATACTTATCAATGTTAGAAAGTTATGTGTAATAATTATTTTCTCACTAATCACAAAATTTTTGCGACAGATACAAATTAGAATGCAAATATGTATTTAGGTTTTTTTTTATTTTTATTTTTAAAGAACTTTTATGCCTTGGCACATGTCAGTTCCATCGCACCCTAAACTTACATTCAACAACATTTATGTAGGTACCAACATATCAGCCCCAGTGAGGGCTCACGAATCTGTACAAACTAAATGTAGCTCGTGAATTAGGTTCCCCTAGATACAAACATGGAACATACAATACAATACAAATGGAACATACAAACATCATGTATTTAGTTGTATACCTTTTGTTTTGTTCTAAGTTTGCAGTAGATTGTGTCAATCTACTGTTAATGTCGGATTTACTACTCAACCTATAATGACTATAATAGGACTAAGATAAGAAAAATATAACAATAACCTTTAAAAAAAAAAAGGATGTCACCATGGATTCGGGGTCATGGCTTGGAGTTGGTAAACATAAAATGTCACTTTTTTTCTTATAATAAATACTTTTTGTGCTTTGTCAAAAATTAATAGACAACATATTATTGCTCTCACGAGTTATACCGTTTCTTATTGGATATACCGAAATAAAAACAAATAGCTTCACGTTTTTACTTTCTTTAAAATGACTTATAAGATTTTTTATGCACATATAATTAGTAAAAAAATATGTAGATATATCCTCGATGAGAGCAAAATGTATGAAAAATTAAATAAAAGTTGAACTCGGATTTATTAGCAGAATCCAATAGTGTCAGGGTTCAAGAAAATACATGGTGACATTCATTATAATGAAATAAACTTCATAGACGCGCGTAAATTACGTATTTTCCGTCAGTTATAGAAAAAAACGCTTGAGCGGAATTCTACGTTTAAACTCTATACCACGAGAACTGATAGTGACGTCATCGCGTCATATCGTACTCCGTTATACACAAGAATGTAAATATCGTTTTGTTGTCGCTAGTTGTCTTTAAACAATAAAATAGAAGAACAAAACAACGTTTCGTAGTACCGGTCGGTGTTGAGCCATAGTTGAACACACCTGTCTTGTCTGTTTAAAGCTGATGACGTCACAATCAGTTCTCGTGGTATAATCTATAGATAAACGCTATCCAATATTTGCAATTTTATATTTTCTCAAAATTTGCATCGCATTCTTGAACTTAAATTACTATAAATACGAGTTATAATTTAGACATTTAACCACATAGAAAGGCACTATAGAGGAAGTATGGACCACACATATGATGATATTGATATATATGATGCTGTATATTACTGACCTTCTCCAATTCCAAGTCGATGTCCTGTTGGTATAGAGACACGTTGGTTTCCGTGTTTTCAACCGTCTGCAGTTGAGCCTTCAATTGAGTTATCTGTTGAAACAAACTCTGTGTAAAATCATTATAAACAGTAACTTGTGAGGATAAACACGATTAGTTACGCTTTTAAATACAAAGCTAAAACACGAAATGTTTTCTAAATACACCCACAAATTGGTTTTATATTTCTTTATTATTATATAAGGATTAAATAAAATTAAGTTTTTTTTTTATAAATTATATCTAGATAACCCACGAAACCAGCGGTTGATATTAGAGCATGTTCCTTTTTAATCAGAATCTTGAAAGAACGACATTTTAAGTGAGAAAATCGTAACCAAAGTCAATTATCCATACAGACAATACGGTCCGTTTACTGAGATAACTCACAAATACAATTGGCCTTTTACTAAAGGTACTCACTAGAATTAAATTGAAAGACAAATAAAAACGTAATTCAATACATTACAACTTCATTTGCAAACGTTACTGTCGCGTTTATGGTTTATGGTCAAATACTTTCTCTGTATAATAAGCAGCGCCCCTATCGGTCATAATGAGGAACTAAACCTTCCACTAATTTTTAAAAACGGTAGACATAAATACTGTAATAATCATTATATGAAGGACAATATCTCCGTGCGTGTCTGGCGGGTTTATTTTAATGCAGCTTGTACTCAGTTTCATTAATTTCATTTTATTTCAATTTAATTAATATACCTATAGTAGTAATAATTGCACACAAACGACAGAAACGCTGACAAAAAATCATCAGATTTATAACATTTAATCATTCCCAAACAAGGTAAAACCTGTATCTTTAAGAAAACGGTTCACTAGTTTTAAAAACAATGAATTTTAGTAAAGTAACTTAATTAAATAACAGAGGCAAAATCGCGTTTCAAGCAGGCGAAACCGCGGACAAAATCTTGTAAATAAACTAGTTTTAATTTTAACCTGAAGACATAACTTTAGGTTTTGGCAATAAAGTTAATTTACATGTATTATTATATACACATTCCTGTATTGTGTGTCATAAATAAAATGATATTATTTCAAATAATTCTATTTCATGATACACAAGTTTCCCCACAAATAATTTCAATCATCACCAACAGATGTCGCTGTACCGGCAGTCTACATCACGCTATTAAGATTCGCCGGAGTTTTATTCCACCCCGTTGAAGATAAATTTATAATTACTCTGGTTTCCATTCAAAACGTATAAATCTTTCGCCTTTTACTAAAGATTTCCGTGGAGGGGAACACTCAAATGAGTCTTACTTATTTTTGACACCCCTCCTCCTCTGGACGGGGTTTAATAACAAATTGAATGAAACTAATAACTAGAAATACAAACAATGTTATCAATCAAAAGAAAAACAGATTTTAACCGTTACATCAAACGTCTGTTCTTTAGCCTCGCACCTCCCAGGAGTCCGCGAACCACACGTTGGGAATACGGTTGTTTAGAATTTAGGCTGTATATGGATAATTTTAAAAATATCGAATTTTCGATATTTTTAAATACATATATCAATATCTAGGTAGATTAGAAATATTGATATTTCGATATACCGCATTTATTTAAAAGAAATAATTGTCTAATTCAAAAATTAGTTTTATTGTTTTTAATAAAGTATATTCATTAAAGAAATTAAATAACAAATAAAGAAAAATGTTAAATCGGTGTATTTTCCGTAAATGTTAATATAAAAAGATAAAATTATGTGTACCGAGAAATTGTTGAGAGCTCATATTGTCAATTATAACTCCGCTAGTCAGATTGAAAAAATTATGTTTACCAATATTTTTCAGTAAGTTTTTAAAAATACTCGTTTAATGGATAAAAAATATCGACACCGATACTAAGATTTTAATATCGGACTATCGTTCCAAAAAATATTATTTATAAATATCGATATTTCTAAAAAATATTATCGATATTTTATCAACAGCCCCAGTTAGAAACATTGCGGATGAAAATCATTGCCTGCTACCACAGTTGAAATCACACTGAAAAATAATATTTTAATTTCATCAAATGAAATAGCAATCATTGCCAAATGACATCCATCCACTCATCCTTAGTTCAAAGATCAATCTCTTTTTCTTTTGATTGATTAAATTGTTCGCATTTCTAGTTATTAGTTTCATTCAATTTGTTATTAAACCCCGTCCAGAGGAGGAGGGGTGTCAAAAATAAGTAAGACTCATTTGAGTATTCCCCTCCACGGAAATCTTTAGTAAAAGGCGAAAGATTTATACGTTTTGAAGGGAAACCAGAGTAATTATAAATTTATCTTCGACGGGGTGGAATAAAACTCCGGCGAATCTTAATAGCGTGATGTAGACTGCCGGTACAGCGACATCTGTTGGTGATGATTGAAATTATTTGTGGGGAAACTTGTGTATCATGAAATAGAATTATTTGAAATAATATCATTTTATTTATGACACACAATACAGGAATGTGTATATAATAATACATGTAAATTAACTTTATTGCCAAAACCTAAAGTTATGTCTTCAGGTTAAAATTAAAACTAGGTATGGATACGGTATGGTAGATATACCGGCCAAAATTACGAATCACCTTTGAAGATTAAATTGTGATTTAATAAATGTATTGAAATAAAAAAAATATACAAAAAACCCGAAATATAAATATCCAAAATTACAAATAGTGTCACCTATTCATACCTTCATACAAATCATACCTGTTCCTCCAAGGAAGTGACTACTTCGCGATGACTTGCCCTGAGGTCATTCATGTAGGTCACGTGTCCCGCTTTCAACTCTTCCAGTTGCTGCTCGTGTTTCTTGTTTGTCTGATTGAGGGCTTGCTCCAATTGCGAGGGCTGCAAGAGATGGAAATAAAGTAATAAGTAACCTTACTAGAGAATAAGAAATAATTTAGTATAAAAAACATTTTAGACATTAAGTACTGGCCAGAACAAAAGAAGTATAGTTAGCTTATCATTGTTTTTAATCACAGACAATACAAGGCCATAAATTTTCAAATATGTAGCACATTTCAAATGCATAGCCATAAACCTCTTACATGTATGATTTATTATATGTTAATGTAAAGTATCAGTCATTCTCGAGTTTGCACAAATACTCAAGCGCAGAATCACTCGGAATCGTGGTCCTCCCGGACGACGAACGAAGCCGCCGGTCTCTAAGTATCGATGGTACACTCTTTGAACAACAAAACGGTTTAAATGAAGTTGTGCACTCACATTTCGCTGATTAATCCTAGACTGAAGAAGTGCCACACCTTGCGCGGCTACTTCAGTCGCGCAGTATCCATAGTCAAAATCAGTTCAAATTTCAGGAAAAACAATGTAAGGAAACTTGGGTGTCCCGTACGTAGTGGATCAAACGGATTCTGGAGACAGGGGGGGGGGGGGTCACGATTTATCAGAAAATACAAACTAAATTTAAATCACTGACACTTAAAAAGTTATGGGCATTTTTCATTTTTCCAAAAAAAAAATCTAATGAGAAGACTAAACATGGAAATATTGAATAAAGTATGTAAATTTTAAGATTTTTTTTTATGTTAATGTGTAAAAAAATAATGTATCTTTCTGATGTAAATGTTTGTTTAGGACTTTCCTTTCGTTACATTAAAAAAACTTCGAACAATTTCAGTGTGGCGTTTGAACTAAGCCTGTGTAAAAAAAATGTACTGCACATGTTTTGCCCATACATCAGAAAGATAATTATTTTTTTACCCCTTAACATAAAAAAAAACTTGAATATTTACATACTTTATTCAATATTTTCATATTTAGTTTTCTTGTTAGACATTTTTTTTTAAAAATGCCCATATATTTTTAACTGTCAGTTTGATTTAAATTTAGTTTGTATTTTCTGATAGTCGTGAGCCCCCCTGTGTCTAGAATCCGTTTGATCTACTACTTACGGGACATCCTGTATAAAAATGCAGGGTGGCTCGATTCAGGTGTCCACGAGTGCAACAGCATAAGCCACAATAGACATAGGCACAGTCTGGAAGGATAGGCCTTTCACAGTAGAAATAGTTGCGAGATGAATGTAAAATGGAGTTAACCTTCCATTAAATTGATGTGTTAAAAAAATAGTTACAAAGAAGAGCAAAATGGACTCGGTAAACCTATTTTTACTCACTCAGTCCGCTCCGGTCACTTGTTCGTGGAAGCACATATTCATATACTCGTATATGAATTCATAATTCATATATATTTTACGAGTATGTACTCGTATATGTAATTTACGATAGCAACTTGAAAGGTGGGCTTTACTGTATTCCAATGAATATGTTACTCTTGCTCACCTGTCGCTCTCCCAGGTTTGCTGGTAAATATCTCCTAAGGGAATAAGCACGCTGTATGTATTTCCTTTTATAACTATTTTTATAATTTGTGTGTACAATAAATAAATAACTCACCTCTGCCGTTAGCGAGGGTAAGTCAGCGCTCCTGGTGCGTCGGCGCACGTAGTCTCCGGCCGCCTCTGGGTAATCCCCCTCCACGGAACACACCGAGGCGTAGGACGACGCGCGCGCTACACCACGCCACACTTCCTCAGAGTAACTACAATAGAGTAGGATACTTGACTGTGGTTGAAATTGATATATTTTAAAGTGCAAGAATTACAAAAAAGTTAATTCATCACATTTAAGAATTTTAATTTATTTTTCTATTTCTGGGATTTGCACGCTGAATCTCACAAGCGCTAGCCATACTTGATTGACCACGTTACGACTTTCTTACAGAAGATTACATTGAAACGTACTACAGTTCCCACTAACCAATGTTCCACTAAACTTCCCCAATGTAAATATGTGTTTCGGTAGAGAGTGAGATAGGCCAGAGCCGCCCATTCCATCCTATCCCACACTATTTTACCAACCCTTCCTCCAAGTTCATTCCTCAAAAACTCAACAGGTAGCCAGCGTATCCAGGGGTGTGCCAATGTTTGTCAGTCTGGAGTGATGTTCGCATGTATCGCGGAAGTTCATGGGGGATAGTATATACTCACCATCAGGTGGACTGTCCGCTCATGTGCCGCCTTCATATATGTATTTGAGAATATTTGGGGTGAAAGCTTCCAACCCAGAATTCTCTCTCTCTCTACTCATGCGCGGTTGTACTTTTAATGGTACTACCATTCCCCAACCCTTTCTCCAAATCCATTCCTTAATTTGCAGATGTAGGCGACGCAAATGGGGGCGACCAACATTTGTCATTCTGGACTGATGTTGGCATGTATCGAAGATGTCTATCCACTTACCATCAGATGGACTGTATGCTCATCTGCCGCCTTTTTTCTATTATAAGAAAACTGTGATGTCATGAATTTTATTGTAGTCCTATTCGAACTTTTAACTTCTAAACCCTATAACCCCTATAACTTATAATGACTTCCAAAATATTTAATTTCAATGTATTTATAACCCTTTTAGTATCTTATTCGGGGTCGGATTAAGGAGGCAGGATCAGGATGATATCTCAGGGCCTCTCTCATCAGGGAGAGGCCTGATGATATCTCAGGGCTCCGCAGTCTAGCCAGGCCCCATCACAAGAAAGTTCTTAGTATTGGCACGTGCCTATGGCGTTTCTCACCGACTCGCGATCCCGTGGTACCCTACCAAAGCAACGCCCTAAGCCGAGGTCCACTCCTTCCGCCGGTCTAGCGGCGGGAGAGCCCTTAGACTCGTTGCTGCACACACTCTTTGCTCTTGGCTGAGCGCCTTCTGCGCTCTCCCTAAACCATACATGAACGGTGTTTTGAAAGGCCATTAGAGCCACAAGAATTTAGCCATTTCGAAAAAAAAGAAATATATGTGAAAAACAAATTAAATGGTTTAATCCCAACATTCCCGGCGACCAGCCCCAGTGGCGGTATCCAATGCCCTAGAGCTTAAGTATAATCATATTTAAGATAAACTTATTAATATTATATAATAAGATAATTATTATGTATTAAAATATTATAATATACATGAGATATGTACAAGTTTATGCTCTGTGGCGTTGGGGATGGGCCGCCTGGGATGTTCGGATTAAACCAATTAAATGTCTTCTACGCTCCATATCAAGCAGTTCAGTGTACAAATATTATGTATCACATGTTCAATGAATACATAATAAGTTAGAGGATATTTCATTTTCATTGTTTAATTACAAGAACCTTCTTATACGATACAATACAGCTAACAACCTCTACAGTACATCTCTACACTAGTGTAGGAATGCAATAGTCTAACGATTGAGAGTCAAGAATAGATACACCTACTATTACGTTTATGTATCTATCATACTAGCAACAATGATTTTTGAAATAAAATCTTCAAGACTTACCTCTTGTTTGACCTTGGCAGCATGAGCAAAGAATTTATGTTAAAGAATATTTTTTTAACATTGAAAAAGTACTAAATAAATTACAATTCACCTTCTCTCCATATCTGAGCATTTCTTCTCAAAATAAGTCCTCAAGTTTTCCATTTCTTTTTCATGTTTTATTTTCAGTTCCTGCCTCAGTGCATTTATATCTGTATTATCTGTTTTTACAGAGGCTAACAGCTCTCTTAACTTTCTGGTTTCTATTGTGTACGCTTGCTTGTCTTTCTGCATTTGAGCTTCAAAATCTTTTAGGTTTATATCGGATTCTATCCTAATTTTACTAATTTCCTCACACAAAACTTGTTTTAGACTCTCTCGGAGTTTATTTCGTAAGTTCTCTTCTATACATTCTGCATATTTATCTAAAACAACCGTTAGTTGATTGTCAAAACCCATTTGGAATTCTTCAGAAGACCTTGAAGACCTTAAATCTGACTTGGAGTAATTTATGGTAATTTCCTCACGATCCATATCTTTCTCTCCATTTGAGCTGTGCATTGATGATCCACCACTCATGACAACAGAATAAAACTTTGTACTGTCGTCCTTAACCATACTTTGGTACTTAATCAAATCAGATAATTGGGCTTTGATAGTATCATGTTCAGACTGAGACCGTTCACCAACAATGTGCTGTAAAGTCTGCACTTCAATTGTAAGATGATCATTTTCATCTCGAAGCTCATTCTTTTCATCCACAGATCGCTGTAATGTAATGGTCAGTTCTTGAATTAAATTGTCTTGTCGCTTGATAGCGTCTTCCAAGTGCACAAGCTGAAAGGACAGAGATGCATTCAATACATGAAACATACACATAAAAAGCCTTGGCGCATAATATGCTAAAGGTCACCTTAAAGAAATTTAAGTGCTTACAGATACAATTTCATGATAAAAAAATATACAAAGCATGATTATTGATAAGTTGATAAGATTGAAATGAGATGACAATGAACTTTTTTAAATTATTGCAGTGGGCAAATCTTTTTGATAAACAAACAGCATGGAGTTTTTAAATAAAAATAAATTATTTAACCTTTGCAAATAAATTAATTTAATTAATAATGTTAATAGTTTAGAACTCAATTTAATCTAAAAGTATAATTAGTTATGTTAGTTAGTTAGTTATGTTTATTAATGATTATACCAAAACTACTACATTCATTATTATAAAGTACATAAAAAAAAAAATGATTGTAGTCAATTTCATACAATATTTCTATTAGTTCAACTAGCTGACCTGACTGACAGACATTGTCCTATCCAAACTTCAATAATACAATAATACAATAAGTTCATACAAAAATCCCATAGAAAATTTTCTTTCCCTAAAAACTATTCAGACCATTATGAACATTTTTTTAAAAAAATAGTCAGATCGGTCCAGCCGTTCTCAAGTGATGGTAAGCACCAACAAACAGCATTTAATTTTTATTTATATAAGTAGATAATTGAAATATGTTATGTTATCAATAGATATGTTTGTTACTCCATCAACTAATACATAACATAAATTATAATTAGGACAAAAAGACAATTAAAACACACAAATGAAGAAAAGAGGAAATGAACTTTATTATAAATTAATGGTGATAAACTTAGAAGCTTTTCATAAATTATGAAGTGCAATTTGTAGTAAGAAAATACATAGCATGCCATGTGTGTTAGAAGCAGCTTCACAATGCAAAGCAAAGCACAGACCAGGCAAACAGAGAAGCATAACAGGGACACGACAACCAGTACCTTCTCATGATACTCTTCACATATTGTTTTGTACTCTGTGGTCAAAGTACTCAATGACATTGTCTCATCGGGAGCCATAGACTTCGGCTGCGTTGGCATTGATGGTTCCTCGTGTTTTTCAGATTCCTTCTCTTTCGCATCATTCACTGTCATTTCTTCCACCAACAAGTCACTTTGTTCCATCTTATCACTTACACTTTTATCTGGTGACTGCTCTCCAGACTCCAGACATGGTTCCTTGGACTGTTGGGATTCTTCAAACACTTCGTCAATATTAACACTGTGCCCAGCACCAACTAAAAATGGTGACAACAACTGTTGGAATACAGGGATAGGTTCTATATTAGGTTCTAGAATACTACTTCCATCTGGTGGAAGCCCGAAAATTATTTTGGCAGTTTGTAGTGAAAATTTTGGTGCACCTTGGCCTCTGATATCCAGTTTTATTATCTCCTCAGACTCTGAACTATCACTTTTCAGAGAATCTTCTTTATCAGACTCAACATTGTCTTCAATAAAAGGAATGGATTTGTGACTAGATTCCTCATTCAAAGAATCATGAAACTGGTCACTTCTTGGAGATTCATTTTCTTGTTTACTTGACTTTGGTGAGTGAATTGGACTATGTGACTTACTTTCATGTGTTAAATCTGAAGACAAAGCTAAGTTTACAGGACTCTCCTCACTTAAATGATGAACATCGGACATAGCATTGATGTCAAGTGGCCAGGACGAGCTTTGTCTGCTTGGGTCATGAGCACTGGGATTTTCACTGATTGGAGAATGACTGGTTTGAATATTCAAAGAACTATTCTTTGTTTTTTCGTGTTTACTTTCAATCTTTAGCAACTTTGGAGATTCATTATTAATATTTTCTGATTCTGAGATTGAGTACTCAATTTTGGAGGGAATATGTTCCGATATAGACTCTGTGTGGCTGAGATCTTCCTCTTCGAGGGCGGGAGTTTCGTTTCCCGCATTTCGACTTGTGTTCGCGTCGGTTATCGCAGTGTTAGCGTCGGCAACAACCGTATCTATGGCGGGAAACGGTTGAGAATGTACGACATCCGGAAGAACATTCTAAAAATAAACAAAAATATAAATAAACGTGAAAACTCTCGACCGTAAGAATGTTAACAACTTTTGAATGGAATATTTTAATACTAGGCATTACAACGTATGATTATAACGTAGGCCAGTCTGTTTAATGCAGGTAACGTATAGCAGCTATGCATTTCTGTACTATTTTTATCGTAGCGACGAATATAAATCTCCGATGTAAGTCTATTGGACTTTATCACATATAAATCGTGTTATAGTGCAGACTACACAATACCTTATTATCTGAAGTTTGTGGTGGTGTTTCGTGAGGATCATCCATAATTTAATAAATTCATAGTAGAATTAATGGAGTAATTTACGAAAAATGCACTATTGTTGTCAAGACAACGACGTTTCTTTTTTAAAATACAAACGCCATTCTCTATTATTGACAGTAAAGGTCAAAACTCTATAGTTTATGGTTCAGGGCTGTTCCAAAATATGCTATCTTTGATAGCTCATGTAAATGTTTGGGCGAGGGTGTCGTTGGACACGCTCGGGAGCGTGATCGTTTTTGGTATTTTTGGTACCTATATTGGTATAATCGAGGCTTTAGAAAATGTGTATGGTTATATTTTCTGTTATTTTTTTTTGGTACAGTTTTATTTACTACAGCACTTTTTTACCATTATTTCATAGATAAAACTAATTTTCACCTGTTTTGTTACGTACCAGATAAATATACAGAATTGAATGGAAACAAAACCCAGATTAAATACAGGTATAGGTTTTTGTTAAATAACATTTCTTACCTGTTGATGTCCCTTTTTTTCTTCATATATGTCAATGATGTAATTAACACATTCTGCCACTGTAAAGTTTTCTTCACAATTTCAAAATCTACAAAATATCCTGAACTTTTTGGCGGGAACTCTAGTTGAGTTTTTGTTGTTTTGTTGTAATAATTGTAAAAATTGTGTATTAGGCGTTTTGTGGTTTAGTGATAGTTAAGTAAACTTCAGTGCTTTTCGTGCATGATGTTTGTGATAATCAAATAAAAGCATGGGATGCGATTTCCGTGCGCTTCCAAAGAGTCCTCAGTAAACCTATCGCTTTACTGAGCGACTTTTGACATACTTCGACAAGGGTGGACATTGACATGATGCGTTTTAGACTTGTATGATTATTTGCTATGAAGAAAACTTGACTGGTGAAATGTGCTAATTGGACAATTGGCATACCTATATAAATAAAATGTATCCTGTTGGTGTGGAATCGCGTGGAAGTAGCCAGGAGTCGTTTAGTAAAGCGATAATAGGTTTACCGAGGACTCTTTAAAAGAGCACAGAGAAAACTCAGTCGCACGCTTCTAATCGATTAATTATCTATCACAAACCTCATGCACGAAAAACATTTTAGTTTAATTAACTGTCACTATTAAACCACAAAACGCTTAAATAGACAATTTTTAAAATAATCAAACATTAATTCAAATTCAAATTCAGTTCCCGCCAAAAAGTCCCTATGTCCCTATGTTCAGATAACGTCACATATTACTTTAAGATTAGGTAGGTACTGTAATTGCATTATGCATTAAAATACAATTCAATAAAACTCATAAATTTTATTTACTATTTACACATAGGTACATTTTAGGAGAAGCCGCTTCAAATTTTACATGTTTCATATTAAATGCAACAACTTAATTTCGAATAAGGCCAATATACGGTATAAATCATATTTTTACCCGATAAATATTGCTTAGCATCTTATTTTTAGTAAATACGCATTCATAAATATAGGATTTTGTTAATATAATTCAAATTATTGTAAATTGATAAACTTGTGAATATTAAAATCTCGATTGTCCGTCTAGTTGATACTCCGCTCGGTTTGTGAGAGACGGTGGGGGGCGAAGAAATAGGACGACGTTGCTAGTTATATTGTGAACTGCATATTTACACCTTTTGTATCATGCATATTACAATTGCCCTTATCACATAAGATAGACACGCTTTAAAGCATATATGGGCAACAACCAGCCCGCGGGCCGGATCCAGCCCGCGGGCCGGATCCGGCCCGCTGTAAGATATGATCCGGCCCGCGAGACATTTTGAAAAAACCCAATTAAAAAAATATTACATTAGGTAGGTACTTATACTCACGGGAGTGACAGTGAGGCGGCAAACATCAAATCCTTTGATGTTTGCCGCCTCACTCTTTGATAATCGCCGCCACTCGGCTTGCTCGATCAAATTCTTTGAGGTTTGCCTACTGAGGAGGTTTGAGGATCTGGAATAAACTAGTTTATTCAAGATTATTCCTTCATTTTGCCTATATAAGCGGGTGGATGGCCCGAACGTTAGTTCAGTTCTATTTGAGCTACCGAGGTGATAACTTGGACAAGCGATATCCTAGCGAACTGCTCGAGTCGTCAACTTGCTTTGTGACTTTGTGTGCATCTTGAGTGGTTACTAACTATAGTTTGTTATTAAGTTTATTGAACGAAAAGTAAACAAAAATGATGTCTGGTGGAAAGAAACGAAAAGTAGATACAGAGGGTCGCCAGTTTCAAGAAAAATGGACTGAAGAATTCTTTTTTATCTTGCACAATGGTAAGCCTATTAGTTTGCTGTGTAATGAATCCATTTCAGTAATGAAAGAATTCAATATAAAGAGGCATTACTCAACTAAGCATGCTACGCTGCACTCACTGACAGGACAATTAAGAACAGACAAAATCCAGAAGCTTACCGCAAATTTGGAAAAACAGCAACAAATGTTTCATAAACAAAGAACACAACTTGATAATGTTGTGAAAGCTAGTTTTATAGTTAGCTCAAAATTGGCAAAGGCATTAAAACCATTTGCCGAAGGAGAATTTATCAAGGAGTGTATGTTAGAAGTTTGCGGTATTTTGTGTCCTGAAAAGAAAAATGAATTTGAAAAAATTAGTTTGTCAAGACGAACTGTTGTTCGACTTATAGAAATGATGGCTAATGATATAAAAACAACATTGACTGACCGTATGGCTGGTTTTGAATCATTTTCCATAGCATTAGACGAGAGCATCGATTTGTCTGACACAGCTCAACTGGCTATATTTATTCGAGGTGTTGATAAGGAGTTCACTGTTACTGAGGAATTGCTTGCTTTACAGCCGCTAAAAGGAACCACTACAGGAGAGGATATTTTTATTGAAGCTCAAAAGGTATTCACAAGTTTTGGCTTGCCATGGTCAAAATTAATTGGAGTATGCACTGATGGTGCACCTTCTATGGTCGGCTTACGTAAAGGTTTCATCGGAATTTTGAATGAAAAAGCAACAGAATTAAATGTGCAAAAAGATGATTTGATAGTCCTTCATTGCATTATCCACCAACAGAACTTGTGTTCTAAGTCCATTCGACTCCAGAATGTTATGAATGTAGTAGTAAAAACCATCAACTTTATTCGATCCCGAGGGCTTAACCATCGTCAGTTCAAGGCGTTTTTGGATGAAATATCAGCTGAATATAACGACGTAACATATTATTGTGAAGTCAGATGGCTGAGCAAAAGAAACATGTTGAAACGGTTTTACGAGCTTAGAAATGAGATAGCAGACTTTATGAAAATAAAAGATAAACCACTATCTGAATTAAGTGACCCAAAATGGATATGTGACTTAGCATTTCTGGTCGATCTTACAGGCTATTTGAATGATTTAAATTTGAAACTTCAAAAACAAGGACAGTTAGTAAATGATTTGTACAGCCATTTGAAAGCGTTTCAGATCAAACTACGCTTGTGGGAGTCACAGATGCTGTCTGGTAACAGTTACCATTTCAACACGCTCTCTGCGTATGAAAATATTGCTTATGCTCAATATGCTGAAGAACTCAAGTTACTGTCGGAACAATTTTCGAACAGATTTAGCGACTTCAAAAACATGGAAGACTGTTTCAGTTTATTTGCTACTCCTACAAAATATAATGTACAAAATGCTCCAATACACTTACAAATGGAGTTGATCGAGATTCAAGAAAAAACACTCCTAAAATCCAAATTTGAAGACGTAGAGTTGTGCGATTTCTACAAAAAATACCTAGAAAAAGACAATTTTCCGCAGCTTAGAAAATTCGCAAGAAGATTGATTTGTGCGTTTGGCAGTACTTATAAATGCGAACAGTTCTTTTCATTGATGAAAGTTAATAAATCAACACATCGTACAAGACTGACTGGCGATAATTTGGAAAATTCTTTACGTCTTTGTATCAGTGGAATTAATCCAAATATCGATGGATTAGTTTCCCAAATTCAAGCTCAAGTGTCTCATTGATTTCGGTGTATTTAACTTTCGTAGTTTGTAACAATTGCAAATTTAACGATTTAATTATAATGTACCATTTTTTTAAATTTCATTTTGTTATTTTAATAAATTGTACTATAATAACATTGTCGTATTATTTCATGTCTAATATCTATCGCAAAAAATATTATCACTACTTTAAAATGCACTAAGTACTTTTAAACGCGGCCCGCGAACGTATTTGCACGCTAAAGTTTGGCCCTCAACATGTCAAAGGTTGCCCATACCTGCTTTAAAGCAATGTCAGGATGTCAGGAACATCTAAAGGATCTAAATTGCCGACCTATTAAACCAGCATTCAACACTAAAGTTTGAAACATTAAAGACTTGTTTATTTTTTTGTGGTAAGGTATATAATATCTTTAGGTATATTCCACAAGTTACTTTTGTTAGTAGCTGTCAAAGAACGCGTCATTTTCTTTCGCACCCCGTAGGAGTATCCTCGACGGACTACAATAAATACATGTTTTCAATTAAATTCATAAAAGGTACTGAAATAAGCATAGGTACTTATTTTCTCACATAATTTATATTAACAGTTCATATAGAATTTCATGCAAAATTGAACACCTAATATAAGCAGTGGAAACTATGCTAAAATTAATACAGCGAAAGGGAAGAAAGGATTAAAAAGCATATCTCACATTGTAACGATCTACACATAGAAATTGGCCACTGACTACAATATTTTTAATAACTTTTTAACTCACAATACACATAAGTACACAGGACGTAAAAAACTGTACCTGAAAGCTAAAAACGCATTCCGGATACTATAGTCTATAGTATCGCGCAATCCCCTCGTTTGTCTATAGTATAGACAAACGAGGGGATTGCGCGGAGACCAATGCGCCGCCGCCGCCGCCGCGGCGACTTATCTCGTTTGTCTATATAACAAAAACTCATTTTGGTGGAAGCAACTTATGATTAGGTACATGGCGAATGACGCGTTAAGCGCGTTGTCCCTTAGAAGTCCATGAGTCCTCCTAGGGTGGCCGAAAACGTCCTGAGTAAATAACAAATGTTAATGACAAAGAAGCTAGGCACGCTTTAAAACTGTTTTATGAAGAATAAGGAATCTGATTCGTCGAGAACCTGCTAGACTAGCGTTAAACAATGTTTTTGATTTAGGTATAGTTTGTTTAAAGGGTCTCGTTCGCGATATATTATTATAACATGTTAATAATCATAACACCTTATTATAAAGAAAAATATGAAATAGAAGGTTAAGGTTAGCTAGTTGGTAAGTTGTAATACTTCGTTTAATAATAATTAGTTGTCTTACATTTATTTACCCTTTGAAAAGGAATTTGTATTTATATGTGTTAATTATGTATAAGTTTTAATGTAAATAAATCAATAGTCGCGTAGGGATATAGCATTACACACGTTAGGTTAAATAAATATATAAGACTATGTAAAATGACGCTTTCCTCTAGACCCCCCTAGGGGTCGCGACCCACAGATTGAAAAACACTGGTCTAGAGTGACTCCCGGGATATTTGGTCTTCCTAACTCGAGGGAGTTTGATCGAAAACGTATACCGGGAGTGGGGAGAGACGGGACGTAGAGCTAAGAGTGTCACTCATGGGAAAAAGAAAGCACATGGCTGCACTTTTCTCCGGGTTGAACTTTATCCTGTTTCTGCTCTTTTGATTCATTGAATCCGGAGTTACCCATCACTAGTGCGGAGGACCCGGTGACGAGCGAGACAGACGCACGCTGTCTCGCTCCCTCTCCCCTATAGCCGCAACGTACAGGGCGATTCAACAAAGAAGGCCGATCCGGAAGTATGCATGGATTCCATAGCGGTGTTCTCAAATCTCACACCAACACTGCACACGACTCAAGCCACTATTTGCGTGTCAACAATTGTTTTCTTCGCCTATCCGAGATTCCTTCTTTTAATACTTCAGTACTACAATATAGGGGTGTGGGCAGTCGAAGGGGCTCACAGGTCTAGTTAATTTTATGGATAGGGCGTTATGTTTCAAGGCAGTCTCTTACACCCTTTTGCTAATATTCTCGCATAAACAATAACGTCTATATCCAAACCGTTCAGAAAATTCTACTTTCATTTCTTTTAAATTCCTTTTCACGCTATATATTGTTGAGTATAGCTTTCTCACTCTACGCTGTAAGGACAACAGAAAACTTATAGTAGCTACTGATTGCTTATTACTTTGTCCAACAACTGTATTGGCCAATGCAACGTTGGAATAAATGCAAGCTCTTTGCAGCTCGTTATTAATTTATCCAATAGGCGATTAAGTGGCGCCGACCGTAAATACAACCACGACCGGATTAAGCGTATCTAGCACCCTGAGTGGAAAATCTGCAGTGGCCTTGTAAGGACAGAGTTTTTCGCGCGTTTAAATTGTAGATCGAACATTTTTTAATGATTCACAATTTGATGTGTATTTTGGAAACATACTCCGTATATTACAATTGCGACGCGGCGGCTCTCGATTGCCCAGCTTAGCCAATCATTTATATGGCCCTAATCCAACTTTGAACAATATATACTTTCAATTAGAATAGCTAATATGACCGTTGTCACTGCAATAGTTCGTTTACGAACGCAAAATAAGTTTGTAATTGTGCTTACGCTCGTTTAGTTACAATTGAGATTGTTATCAGTTCCATTTATAGAGATTTTTTTTATACATTATTTCTCCACAGAAGACTGGAGGATTCTACAGGAGGCTTTTGCCGAGAGGCAAATTTATCAGGACGGTGAGTGATAGAATTTCACTGTGCATACTTCTTGTAACCAGTGAAAAAAGGCTCATCTTATACATTGTTTGCTCATGTATTTGCCCATTTAAAACCATTTCATATCAATTATTTAAAGGTTTCTATTGGTGGTTTAAATAGACGACATTATATCTAGATTACCTACTCGTAACTAAACTATTTCTAATCCAAGCAATGTTCAAGCACATATACAACGGAGAATGAAACTGATCACAATCCCAATTAGTCTATGCATTTCACGAAGACGCGCCACTTCTAATTGATACGCTTAGTGCAAGTGTGCGTGAAACTGCACGTGTGGGAGTTCTATCGATACGCACAAATTACGCGCTAAAAGATGTTTACTCACATCCCTTTAAATCAGCCAATCAGGAGAGAGCATTCCAATAAGTGTGATGGACTGGAAAGATGCTCTACTTCATTACTTATTGTTTTACTTAACATAACTAATATTAATTAATGTTTAAATGAAAAATATGTTATTAATTTAAATTTAACATATAATTTTACTATTTACTATACAATAGGTACTTTGCTAATAATAATCATGTAAATCGTTAATCTTCATTAAAACATCTCAAATTCACTATTAATATGACATCAAATGACAAAAGAAATCCATTTCCAAACTACATATCTTTCATAAATAAAATATATTTGAATTAATTGATTATTATTTTTAATTTAATATAAATAACTATTGTATAATATCGTCAGAATCTAATAAACAAATAACTGAATCTGTATCAAATCACTAAAATTTATACACCTCCATGCTTATTACAAGAAAAGAAGAGCAACTCACGATGGGAATTCGAAGTGACGCGAACTAAACAAACCATGTGGTCAATGGTCTGTCGACTCGATACTGACGTTCGAACTAAACTCCCCGCACCCCGCGCCTATCCCTCATAGAAAATAGTGGGGCGCGTCATCGTGAAATGCATGTACTGCTGCTTATGATTTTTCTCTAAACACTACAAAAAAAAAATACACGTAACGCATAATTATTCTGTTTGCATACACACCTTGTCTACTGTTTTCGTGTTTTTGCTCCATATTTAAAAACTATGGATCCATCGAGAATTAAAATATCGATATGCTGTCAGTTTTAACAATTGTACATTGGATAACAAGAAACAGAAGACTACCATTAGAGTAGTCAGGTTATTAGTATTCCATTTTCTTATTAGTATAAAATTAGAAGTAGTAGGTACATAAGTACTGACATTGTGCGACCACAAGTAAACGTGTTGTTTTTCAACCACAGCGACCACAACGAAAAAAAGTGGTAACGAAACAATCAAACCCCACCAATGTTTACTTATTGGTTACACAAATGTTTCAAATAGAAAAAACACACGCAGGAGACTCGGTATTACACAACATCTTATACCGCAGTGTTCCAAAAAGCGCGTAATTCAGTGACGCAATTCACGCACGCTGGGTGTTACCACAATTCTCAAATATAATTTCTCTGATTTCGTTGGACGATAGACCAAAGTAAAGCCTGACCAGAAAAATTAAAAAACTTGCCGTGGCGGCGCTACATTTGCTGTTTTCATAGCTAGTTAGTGTTGTCAGTAGAAAATATTACTTCTATTAGTTTTACGCATCATGGCGAGGTTTTTTATTTTCTTGGTCAGGCCCTGTCAGAAAACTGTGTACATGAGTGATATATTTACTGTCAAACGAGTAGTAATTATTAAGTTATTTAAGAGTCTTGACTTTATCTTAAAATCAATTACGCAAACACATCTATCGCGAAATATTACGTCATAAATATTATTTCGGATAATGTAGAAAAAGTATTGTTTTATTTCTAAATTTATTTTCTATTTTTACGTTGGTACAACACTGGTAGGTCAGAAACATTACAGTTTGTGTAAAAAAGGAAACTATCCATAATACGTTGTTGGTAGTATTTTGCCGCCAAATAACAGACTAAATTGACAGTAGGTAAATTTGACCACCTTGCAAATGCCTCTCTTTTAAGGCCGAAATTATTTCGATTGATCGATAGTTGGAACACTGCTATAGTACAATTAGAATATACGTCGTTTTAACGGTATACATAATTTATACAAAAAAAATACAATCCTAATTAGAATTTCACAGCAACATAAGTCCGTAGAAACGCAGTCTAAATAGAGCTCCTACGTAACAATTAAGTCTACTATAAAAATTCTATTGTCCTTATTATGGCCGTTCAAGTATTACGTAAGCACCAAAGGGGGGTGGGGGGATCTTTGCATTGCTTATTTTTTATCACATGGGGGACGGGGGGGTCTGATTGGCGATTACGTCAGCAATATCTATTTATTTACTTTTCGTACTTTTTTTTGCAAAATTTAATAGATTCTGATTAAATAAATAACAATAAAGAAACTTGAACAGATTTATACCAATGCTTACATAAGCAGGGGGGGGGTAAGAGCTTTGCTTACTTTCGCTGACGGGGGGGGGGGGGGATGAGTAAAATTCTGTTTACGTAATACTTGAATGGCCCCTATTGATCTTAAATTTAAATAAATATCTTAATAGTTACATATCTCAAGCTTTTAGGCTCAATGCTAATCTAATGAAGACTACGAATAATCCATCTTGTTTACAAACAGGAATTTAATTTCTACAAATTTATTTCACTGGATAATTCGGAATCGACATAATTGCTTCTTGGCACGTTTTCAAAATTTTATTTACTTATGAGACAGTAATTAAGCCGTGTGGCTGTTTCCAGCAATGAGTCCAATTTTATTTTTTGCAGGTGCATAAATAAGCATTGCAATAACATTTTTCTGTAGCTTAAAATAAATGCTAACGCAAGGCAACGGAGCCAGTATAATTTATTTTAAGTACTATTAGAATTTACATGTTTATCAACGATCTGTAAAGATAAATATGAGTCAGTTCATTAAAAAAAAAAATTACATGTAGATTTTTTCTATATTTATACTTAGCCCGTAATTTTAGAATGAACAAAATTATTATCATGAAAATAAGACCATTCCTAAATATTCCCATTTTTACCAGACTACGCCGAAACCACAATAAAGGCCAGGGTTTTCATGCATGTGTGAATCATGCCAGGGTGTGTGAATGTAACATATGTGGATCTCGGTATATTCCCACCTACAGCCTAAACTTCTCACCTGATTTGAGCAAATAGGGTGTTCGTAGATTCGTTACCGCCCTACGAGTGTCATATGGTATGTGACGTTACGTCAAATCCAATATGGTGGACATTAGCAGATAAATTTATGTGATTAAACCATTTTGAATAGTCATAGTCCTGATTTTATTACTTTATAATAATATTAAATCAGCTGTTTCCTTTAAAACCTCACTTCATTATTTACGTATGATATTGCGTACAGTAAAAAGTGCATATAATGTTAAAATTAAAATGGTGATTGTCCGTACACGTAAAAAGATACCTTACAGCCTTCACAATATACCATTAAATACATTGACACGAAAGTCACTTTCCGCCCATAAGGACATTTATTTACAAGCAAAGTTGACGTGTGCTCATAAAATTATATTATAACAATATAAACATGCAGAATAGAACTAAATAGTGTAAATAAATAAATCATAAGCCTAGATAAATAGACGATTTTCCATCTTAAAATTAATCAGTGTCTATGGACAGTTTATGCAGTCTGCATAGAGTATATGATTCTCTATGCCATAGAATGTAGTAGTATTGCCAACAGAACGCGCCACAAAAAAAGAGCGGCAAAGTTATAAAAAATGGGCAGTAGTCAGGATAAAATGAACTTGATATTTATACCTAATCATTTTCAACATTTATCATGTAATCATTACAATCAACATTTATAACATTTACATTTATCTTTATTTATTTATTACATTTAAATTTTATCATTTACGAATCCATACAATCAGTAGATACAAGAGAAACAACAAGTAAATCAAAAGTATCAAAATGTGTACGGCACACTACAAATTCAACTTATATTTTAAAAATGTTGCCATGTGAAAGATTCTAAACATACCGTTGTGCCACGATCCATTGGCCAGACTACCCAATCACTTAGCAAAGTATGGTCTAAGAAATCTAGAATGGTCTATTTATCTGGCTCTAAAGGCTTCAAGCTGATATCAACATGTCAAATTATCACAAGATTTTAATGGACAGTCCTAAATAAGGTAGTTGACTTCTTTAAATTGATGTTTTACAACTAAGGCTACGGCCAAGGTGGACAGCTTGGCCGTATTTTTCATACATATATATCGGCTAAGTATATATCACATATATAAGTGTGGTCGGTATAACTACGGAGTGGGGAGCGGATTTCGCGGCGACACTTCAAGGGTTTTGAACAGGAGCGGGCAGTACAGGTCTGTTATTAATTTCCGCTGCAAGTTAACGCACGCTTGTAGTTTTTTTTTATAGTTTTGACGTAAAATAAGTATGTCGTTTCTAAACAAAAAATGCACTTCTTTCAAGTAGAACTTCTTCTAAATCGAATTTTGAGTGAGACATTACCCACACAAAACTGAGACTTCCATAGCAAAAATCGCTGTAACTCCAGACACAGTATGAAAATAGCGGATCGCGAGGTGGGGTCTCCCGCTCCCCACCTGGCAAACTTCAGACGCAGCTTAAAAGAAAATACCATATGTATTTGTTTTTAATTCATTGCAAAATTTTAGATGTGAGCTCTGAGAATATTTGAATTGTCTTTGTCACTCATGCGTGATGAGTGACCCTTTTTGAGTTACTATTTCTAAGCCTCTTGCTGCAGTAATTTTTGAAGATTTTGGATTGCATGGTTTCATTTTTAGTATCTTAAATTAAATTTTGTAAAAATAGTCAAGTACCCTATTTTTGGCGCATTCACAGTTATCTTATGTTAGCATTGTGACTGTACATGTTTCTTAGACTTTACAAACATCCTTACGTATTTTGCTCACTACCATTCATACAGAAACTTTTATAAAATTCTTTCGCTAGTGATGTGCCGTTGCGATAGGTCCTTATCAATTCGTTGAACATCTATACTAATATTACAAAGAATGTGAGTTTTTTTGTTTTTATGTAAGGGGTATATACCTACTCCAAAATTACTGGACCCTTTTTAAAATTTCTTTCACGTTTAGGAATCTAATGTAATGCAGGTGGCTATGTGTTTCGATTCCCTAGAGAATTGGCAAGTCGCTAGTCTTAACTCTTTTATTGCAGACCAAACGAAAATAAGAAAAGCTAACAGAAATTATAAACAAGTAAAATCTACAAAACAAACAACCAGTTTAATATCGATAAAAGCAATCTCTTACAATCTTAAGGTTAAACGTTTGGGCTGGTACCTTTGGTTAGATGGGGTGACAATCTTCTATTTAAAAATCAGAATCTATTGAGTTTCCATTACATTTTAATTTGTTTTTTTGTTATAACTTTATGGCTATGTATCCTATTGGAATAAATATTTTCTTTCTTTCAATTGAAAGAATGAATAAGGAATACTTTTTGTAAATCAATATTTCGATTTTAAGTACCTCATCGCCATCGGCCATCACTACCAGTTGATAACATCTGTGTGCCTGCATAGGAAGTAAATGCCTTTGGCATATCTACTTCCTCCAAATAATTGTCTGTAGGAACAAATGTTTTAACATTACTTTTTGCACATGAATAATAAAAAATGTGTTGCTTTAATTACAAGTCGGTCCAAGCAAGGTATTTTATCATTTCTTAGCTTAGCACCGTCATAGCCATGTTTGTCACTACACAGTACTAAAGCACACAAGTGACAACTTAGAGATGTTGCTACTTGCTACGATGTGAACATCTAGTTAACAATGTTAACAACATAATTAATTATGTCAGTGTAATGATAATTATGATAAAACAAGTTGTATACAAGAGCTGTGAACAGTGCTAAATTTTTAAAGCCACCACCCAAACCTGAGTTAACAAACAAAATCAGAACATCATGACATGACTGCGAGTTGAGAATACTCATAGATTCTCACCATTCGGTACAAGCATAATATTAGAATATTCTGAAATGTGCATAATGAAGCTCCTAATAGGCATTACAAAAAAATTAAAAAAATCTTGAGATATATCTCACAGAAAGCATTATCATTATGATTTCTGTCTCCCTTCCCCCGTAAAGGTTGTTGAAGGACTATATTCAACAAGGTAAATTTTCCATAAAGAAATGATGTTTAATTGGGTGGGTCTTTGGTCCTTCTAAGGGTATTTGCAGTTACTCCAAATGAAAACATACCAGCACTGTTCACAAACACTGGACATTACTATAGTGTAGTCACAAACAGTTGGTTGGTTTGTGATCTGTCTTTTGTTTTCAGAACCCTTCAGAAAGCCTATTGATGCAGATGAATAGATGATTATGTTCTGCTTACATACAAAAATTCAAAATACTAACCTGCTTTTTATTTCAGTAGAGAGAACACAATTTTCTCTAGCTCCAGTAAAGAAACCACTTCAACAGATAAATAAAGGTGTAACATTAATCATAATCACTGTTAGACACTACACTATGGCATCACTAAAAATTTGAGGACATGCAGAAGGCTGCAAACATTTGTTCCCATCTAATTTGTAGTTAACTGCAACTTGAAGTTGCAGCACATTGATGATGGTCAGTGCAGCAGTCAGGTGGCACGCTTCTCTGGTTTGTTATCTTCTTCCTGTTCATCCTCCTCCTGGGCCATTAGCTGTCTCGCTAGTTGGAGTGCCTGAAAATGTTCAATAAGTATGATACATTTATTGACAAACAAGATAAGTGAGTGCAGGCCTGTGCGGTTACAGGGTTGCGGGGTGGGACAATGCGGGGATTGTGTGGAAAGTGGGTGGCAAATGTACCGCTCGCTGCCTGCTCTCCTCATGTTTGTCTATAGTTATATTATTAAACATCTTAGTAAAAATCTGACTACTATTTATTATTTTTCTTCTTTATGGAAAGTAAGTGTTTAATCTTTTTTTATGGACAGTTTTTTTTTTAATGGTATGTGGATATTGTCACCCATGGACATCCACAATATATGCCAACATCAATCCAGAATCACAGAGCTTGGCACGTCCCCGGGTACACTGTCGATGTTTGGAGATTTAAGACTGTATTCAGAAAAGCCTAGTTTATAAAGTGAAACTCAAAATTGGGTTCTCAATATTATATTTTTCAAATAAACTAATACCACAGAATATACATCAAAGAACAAAAGGAATAAATTAGATTTGTTTGGACTTGGTGCCTCACATGCAGACTGCGCTAGCAACCCAGGATGGCATCACTCAATTTCCTAAGGGACCCAAACATAGTCTAAACATATCCATCCATTTGGTGTAGTATCCTAAAAGTTTTTTTTATATAGTTTTTTACTACTGTTGCCTATAGACATCCACTGTTGTTCCAGTAGTTTTCGAAATTATCTCTTAGAAATAAACAAAAAAATCTCAGACTATAACATTAGTATAATTTCTAAGTGAAATGTCATGAGAAAGAGTAGTTTATTAGTCACTGCATGCTGAAACTAGATCTTTTATAGTTTTATAGCATGCATGAATAACATTAGGGTCATGCTTCTGATGTCACAGCCTCATTATTATCTATCATACATAATAATTAGTAGGATGTATTACACAGTCAGCAATATGCCAAAGTAGCCAAAGGTTTTAAGGTATTAAAGAGTATTGATTGACCTGTTACTGCATGTACATAACTATCAAATATTTTTAATCTACATTTATTTGAGGCTTCAATCAGCTTACCTCAAATAAATTTTAATATTTTTTTAGTGTAGGTTTGTTTTCATCTTTAATTACATAGAATAACTCATAAAACATATCGAAAAAGTAAATTGATAATAGATATAGAATAGTAGAATGATTGATGAAATAGATTGACCTGTTACTGACTGTATAATCTTGACTAAATAATCTAGAAAGTTTTCAATAAAAATTGATCCAAAGACATGTCTATTATTTATTTAAACTTCACTGCACAAGTAATTGTGCATGTCTCATGATGACAAATGGTGGATTTAATTCCATATGGCATTTTCTACCAGTCAACCACCAGATCAAACAGTAATAGAGAAATATTATATACAAACACAGCTACTAAAAGGTGGGCAGATCTTTATACCATATGGATTCATATAGTTCAAGGTCCTTTTATTTCATTCATATAAAGGACCATTTGCAAGATGATATAAGTGTTATTATTCAAAAACACCTATGTTACATCATGCACGCCACACCCTGCACATATTGGAGTCAACAAGCAATAGGTACAAGTTTTAT
The DNA here is from genome assembly GCA_943735995.1 of Sesia bembeciformis. Taxonomy (NCBI): domain Eukaryota; kingdom Metazoa; phylum Arthropoda; class Insecta; order Lepidoptera; family Sesiidae; genus Sesia; species Sesia bembeciformis. The sequence continues at coordinate 1,197,133 of OX031038.1, forward strand.
GTTCCATTTTAATGAATGCAGTGATGCCATACCAAGATAGACTTATTTTGTATTAGTCAATGATAATAATATACAATATGTCACTGAGATAATGCAAAAGACGAAAATACATTGTTCAGTATTGAGAGTGGAATAGACTCTACCAGTTTCTACAATAGGTTTTCATAACTTATTGTTACTTTCTAGTAGGTATATCTTTTATTCTACGTGCATCCATGGATATCGATGGAGCTGTCCACTTATATACCAGCTCATTCATTACCTAATATTGAGTAATGAATGTTTTAGATACAACAACAAAATTTTAAATAACTTTGTAAACTTTTGCATTTCGAACACATTTTATAATGTCAATTGAGTTATCATTTTATAATGTAATGTCGATAATGTTGACAAGAAATAAAAAATAAACAATTGCCCTTGTTACGCTCTCTTCAGACCTGATTAACATTATAAAAGTTTACATGTTTGTAACTTTTGATTATTAAACAAACCTTAAATAATTTTTAACAAAGGTTTTATATATTAATTACTTTATGTTTCAGGTTTTGTGATTTTTCAGTAACACATTGTATAAGTAAAAAAAGAGTATTCATTGAATGAAATCCAGGCATGTACAGTATCCACAAAACTGCACTGTATCTACGTGGAATATGACTTAAAACCAAACGCTCTCATAATTACAAGAAGTCTATGGGAATCCCCACCTGGTGCTAACTGGATAGTTATTCTGCAGCATCCACACTAAATGCCAACCACAACCGAAAGATTAAGTAGGGTGAGAAATACGAAATATAGCTTGGCTTATCGTGACCAACACAGGGACAGATTTTACGACAAAACATTACAAAAGTTAGTGACCGAAAAGTGAAGCATACCTGAAACTCATTGTAATGCATTTTTCTCTTTTTTTCGAACTCTAGACGCCGCTGGCGAACCTCCTCCGGCTCATCCATGTCGTCATCATCGCTATCACACTCCACACACTTTGGAGGCTTGTTCATACTTGCAGCGAGCTTGGCTGCGAGGATATTAGCATCCAACTCGTCGGTAGCTACAAAATTCGCATCCACAGACTCAGAATATGGAGTCTTCGGCTCGTCAATTTTCATATGGCCGTAATCCTTATTCGGCGGGTGAAATGTCTCCATAATATTCATCTCGTCAAACCTCTGCTCCTTCGGCCGCTTACTAGTAGATGGCGTACCATCGTGTGCGTCAACGCTTCTTGAGGTCTTCAGAATACCCTTAGAGGGTTTCTTCTGTAAATTCTGGGCCATTACGTGTCCTTTATATTTGTATTGTACAAATTTGGGTGTGAAATTTTCATTAACACAGTTTTAAAGTAGATTTCTCCGCGATTGACAAATATAGGAAGTCTTTTAGCATTTTTATTTGATGGAAGCGAATCATGTAGGGATAAACCGCTTTAAGTAAATACGAGTAATTACTCGATTCTTTTATTTCAATATCTAAAAAGCTCTTTACGTATCGATTCTCTGAAATTGATACAAAATTCATATCGAAAAAAGTAGTTGTATCGAATCAAAATTACTCACGACTCATTTCATACCGAACGAACGAATTCCTTCCGCAATATTAATAGTTTACTCAACAATCATTCATTAAATTCTCAACAAACGAAACAACAACGAATGGCATGAAGTATAGATTGATTACCAATACAAATTTATTATTTTTATTTTTAAAAAATAATATTCATATTCATTTGTCTGGGTGCTCAGAAAGCTTTATTTAAATAGACACAGATTCATTATGTAGTACGTAATTTTCGTCCATACATCTTTAAACGAGTTTATTTAGGTATTAGGTAGGTAGATTAGGTAGATATCGATACTTTTTCGATTTAAATAATGATAAATGATCGATACCTTGTTGTATCGGTTTATCGTTTTTTTGAAGGCATTACTATTTAACAATATCAAATGACATTGATATAATATATAGACAACCATTTTTTTCTTCATATATTGCAATGGTACAATTAGCACATTCTACCAGTGTCAAGTTATTATCAAACTATATCATTTTAAAGTCCAAAACGTATCCTATCAATGTCCAGTCCCGTCGAAGTAAGTCATAAGTTGCTTAATAGAGCGATAGTAAGTTTACTGAGAACAGAATAGGACCCCTTGGAAGCACTCAAGAAATGCAAACTTACAGAGGGGGAGAGTGCACGCTGCAATCCAACAGCCGCTGGGCGCGCTCGACTGGCCACGTTACCCCTCTCTCACAGAAGACTACCTTGAAATGTACTGCATTTCCCATTTTATTATATTTCCCCAATGTACGTACGTGTTTCGGTAGTGAGTGAGATGTGCCAGAGCCCATTCCAATTCCATCCTATCCCTCCCCATTTTCTTCAACCCTTTCTCCAAATCCATTCCTATACCTTCAAAGGTAGGCAAGACAGCGCATCCGCGGGCATGCCAACGTTTGTCATTTTGGACTAATGTTAGCATGTATCGCGGATGTCTATGGGCGACAGTATCCACTCACTCGTCTGCCGCCTTCGTACATAAAAAAAAACTCATGCTTTTATTTTATTAACAAAAACCACACAAAAAAAACACTTTGAAGTTTAATAAACTGTCTATTAAATTACAAAACGCCTAATACATAATTTTTATAACAATCAAATAAAAATTCAACTTCACTTGTTAGAGTTCGCGCCAAAAAATCCTGACAGCTATTTATGGCTATGGCTATTTGTCAATGCGTTTTGTAACGGCATTGATATTAATTTATATAGTCGTGGTATAGTTACATAAACAGGAAGTTAAACATCTAAGAAATTTTATATTAATAGAAATAAACATTTTATTGTATTAATTTTGGAAAAGACCCCGTTTGATTGGTTTGTTTGATCTTAACATAACATCCAGGGTGGTTATATTAAAATCGATCAATTTTTAAATCTACACGTATTAAAATGATGTCATTTGATTTGATAACTATATACTAATGTTAAGAGGGTACTCTGAGCAAACCTGAGGCAAAGAACTCTGAGGGTAAGAGTAAACATGAGTTAGTTTTTTTTTAATTCAACTAATATTTTTAGATATGAATTATTTATTTAACAAAATAATATAATTATATTAACGAAACGCATGCAACCATATGACAACTGTCAAAACGAAAATTAAAAAGTTCTTCATTGTTGAATGGCTTAAACCGCACCTTGTCACCGCTGTTTTCTTTTCTTTTTTTGGATAAACCTAAAACGTACAAACATAAAACATCTGAAGATATATGTGCTATAAAAATATAAGATTATTTATTGTGTTAAAATGGTAGAAGAATCTAATATAAATTCTAACAAACCTAAGGTACTTTGTTTTACATTAGTATTTGACCATTCCTCAATGTTTAAATCCATTAATATCATCGTCCATAAAATATTTTTTTGATATATTTTTAATCTTGTAACTTCAGAATAAAGCGGCTCGCCCTAAAGCTGTGTACTTATGGACAGAGGCTGACGTTCAGAAATGGTTGCGGCGTCATTGCAGTGATTATTGCAATCTATACTGTGAAAGGTTTCATGAGGTAAGAAACAGAATTTTTCTCGAAAGTAATTGTGAAGCCAGAATATTATTAGTTTATGCTGACTTGAAGTCAAGAAGACTAGATAAAAAGGTATTGTAGAAATGTTTAGAGTAGAAATGCTTATAACCTCTTCATCTCTGCATGATAAAGAGCAAGCTAGAGTTACTAATTGAAACATTTAAATTTGATTTGTTTGTTTGTTGCATGAGCCCATGCTTTTAAGCTCTGAATTCTTCAGTTGTGAGGTTGTGAGCTCAAACCTTAGTTGCTGAGTTTCTATTTAAACACATATTTTTCTCAATCTTTAACTTGTGGTCAAGTAAAATATTGTCTACCTGAGATTTAAAATAAATTCTCGGGCATGTGTAATATACCAGCAATTGGTATTTAATTTGAGTGGTGGATTATGACCTGAAACCCCCCTTGCCTTTATAGAGAAAGCCTATAAGAAAGCCTTTAGAGAGAAGCACATTGTAGGCTGATATTGATGTACTGTTTTAATTCCAGCATGACATAACAGGCAAGGCATTAATTCGCATCAATGACAACACTCTACTGAGAATGGGGATCACAAACAAAGACCATAGAGAAGCAATTTGGCGGGAGATACTCAAACTGAGGCTGAAGACTGATATTGTTGAGATCAGAGATCTGGAAAGGAGGCATAACTACTTCAACTATGATTTGTGACAAATGGACAGTAATAATAATGTTCAAGGTGTGTGGACTAACACTTCATGACAGGGAGATAACACATAAAACATATAGTTTATTACAGTGTCTAACAGGGATGCTCAAACTTAAGACTCCTTTACACAAAGAGAGTTTCTCGAACAGTTCGGGTGAGAATATGGTAGACAATTCTCGAATGTGACCAAATTTCACATGGTTCTTGCTTACAACTGTTGACATGATAATAAAAACTCGAAGACAAGAGTGATAACGGTGATCACATAATGATAACAGTTGTATATACTAGTTTTCGCCTATTTTCTCTCTTGCATGGCATGCATTCGAGAAACTGTGTGTAAATAACCCTTCATACTAGCGGCTATCTACTGAAAGAAATTTGGTGAACTAGTAGCTTAGGAAAAATAACAACTTTGATAGACCATTTATGACACATACAAGGTATTCAAATAATCCTTTGTTACTACACAATAAGTAAGGGTCAAAATCCAGTGACGTAAAAAAAGTAGATGGTGGTGTGAAATAATAACAGGTAGGTAAATTATCGGTAGCATTAGTGACATGCTGGGCCATGGATGAGGTCCGCGATGATCATTTGAGCAACCCTGCTCTAACTAAACTGTCTAGCTAATACAGATTGATGGCTGCTAGGGCCAACTTCCAATTAATGCTCTTTTACAATATATAACATGTTGTATCTCTTTTATTTTATGAAAATAGAAAAGGATGCACAATGTTAAAATTCTCAAAGAGCGAGTCATGTTTTACAATGCAACCTTAAGACAGGCAGATGTTACCTTTTTTTGACCTACTGTCTTTAGAGTGATGACTGAATTCTTAACTTAAACCGATAAGGTGCCTGGTGTGATATGGTCCCAGATTTGGTCCTGAAGGACCAAAGTTTATTGAAACATGTTTTGGTCTGGATTATTATTAATCTTTGTGTATGTCTCTAGACCAGGGGTCTCCAAACTTTCCAGCCTTAGGGCCATACTGATTACTCCAGTAAGTTCCGAGGGCTATTAATAATTATTCAACATAAAATTAGAATACTTCAGTAAACTAAATTTAATTTGCTATAAAAAATATGATTTAATTTGCTATAAAAAATATGTTCCGCGGGCCGGACAAAATCTGTCCGCGAGCCGGATCCGGCCCGCGGGCCGTAGTTTGGAGACCCCTGCTCTAGACCAACGACACAGAATCCTATTATGAGCTATGGAGGGTGGTGCTATTAACACAATTATTAAAAATTAATAATTGTTTCAATAGTGCTATTTTATGAAGACAATACATATGTAATATATGATAAGATTTTGGTAATAAAGAAAAGTCTTGCTCATTGATTTTGTAAATAGGTCAATTTGGTTAATTTTTCCATGCTCATAAATTATCAAAATGTGATAACTGATAATTGTTTGCAATTACAGTATATTTAGAATAAAATTGTCATTATTGCAACACTTTCACACTTATATATTGTACTTCAGTTATAGGTAAATGAAATAATTCAAGGCAGAAGCAAAATTTATTTGTAATTAGGTAGTTGATAAGTTCGCAGCCGTTTTATAGTGAAAATAATAGAGACTTTTTGTATTATAATACATAAATATTTATTGAATGGAATATTGTCCATATAATTGGACTATCTTTCACCATTTTTCTGGCAGAACCATTATCCCATCGCTATACACTCAACATTTCAAACTAAATTAAATAACAGAAAAGGAATTTTAAGCAGTTGTCCGTTGCTTTTGGATATATAAAAGTTTTGTTTTGGCAAACACCATTAGTTTTTAGCATAGTGTTTTTACTTTTATATCTATGTTGTAAATATTGAATTCACCAAAATCTTGATCAATGCAAATCTATTTTATAGGTTGTAACCGATTTGATGATATCACGTTTTAATCGGTGCATACACTACCTAGTATATGGCAGAGTATATACCTGTATATAAATGACAGGTGCAGAGGCAGACTGTCATTTATATACAGTAGAAATAGATATATTTGATAGTTCGTTCAACACTCTTTTTACAAAACTGATAGTAGTCAGGTAACAAAGTTGAGTATGGCTCCTTTACATGGTCAACTTTTAAAGTGCGTATACAAATGAAAGTCCGCTTGTGTACAATAAATGTCATGTCATATACATCAGAAAACTATTAAGACATCCCTACAAATATTATCCAACCGCTAGTTTCCGCGATTACAATTTATTTTGCGTTCGGAAACTAATTATTATGTTAACTTTAATGTTCGTATTTGTTTATTCCAATTAATGAACGGGTTTGTTTTACAACGTTATATTTGCGGTTGTCGCCACCTAGCCGCCTATTGAATATGTTGATAGGGAACTACAATAGGGTTTGTATTAGTTCTAATGCTCGATTGGTGAATACTGTACCTATCTCTAATATTAGTTTTATTTATTTATTTTAATTTTATTTAACGTTTACAAATAAAGGGTAGGTACATAAAGCTAAATTTGTTGCAGCCATACAACTGTGGTTATCATGGCACACACCTTCGTTGGTAGGTACTTGTTAAAATTGTAATTTATATTTTCAACTGATTTATATCTCCTAAGTTATACAGGTTGCTCAAATATAATTTAATTTCATATTATCATTACCTACTAATTATTTATTAAATACATTTTAAATTACAATTTACTTTCAAATCAGTATCCTCCACAAGAATACTTAGAGAATAATAAATATAAATGTAGGTAGTTACTTAAAATTAAATGTGTACAGTACACTTTTTATGTACGAAAATGTAATAAAAACTAACGTTTTTTAATGTTTGAAATAACTGTACTTTTATTTATCCGACGACTTGGAAGGTAGGGTTGCCAGAAGAATTTTCGCAAGGTCGGATATCGCCACTGAATAAGCCGGACATTTGGATTCCAAGGCCGGACATTCGGAATCCAATGCCGGTCATGGTGGCGGACTTTGCCAGACATGGTACCGGAGTTTGCCGGACGGTGAAAAAATACCGGACACAAAGAAATATATATTTTTTACACTTAATATCTGAATTACCATAATACCTACCCAGTAAGTTTCATCAAAATCGTTAGAGCCGTTTCCCGCAACGTATGTACCTACAAACATTGCTCGTTTAATAGTAGGTGTAGGATTTTTCAATAAAACATAAAATATTTGGTCATCAATACCTATTTATAATTATATATTAGGAAAAACATGGCTCGTTAAAAAGCCGGGCGGGCCGGACAGAAAGTCAAAAAGCCTGACATGTCCAGCTAAAGCCGGATGTCTGGCAACCCTACTTAAAGAGGTTCGCTGGTGAATGTGAAGAGCGGCAGGCCGAGTGTGGTGGCGAGCCAAAACGCCAAAAGAGTCCTTAAGATTAATAATTCCTTAAATTGAATCCCAAAAGAGGAGTACATTTATTTTTATAACAGACATCAAATTCATGGTCTTTATTCTAATGTAGTTTTATGAAATTCGCTTCTGGCGCCATAATGTATTCATCGCAAGACGAATCGTTTAACCAAATCAAAGTCTACATATAATAATAACGGTCATATTGTGATTGATGTTACACATAGAAACAAGATGTAATTATGACTATATTAAGGTAGACATATACTGTTGATAACATTCTGTAACATAAATGCGTTGTATGCATTGATCTCATTGTCGTGCCAGGAATGTTTTGGTACAAGTGAAAAGTCAATAAGACTTCGGTAAAATTAAGAAAAATGGCTCCAGGTGATCGCACCAAATACCGAGTATATTGTCTCTAATTTTCACTTAATTATTATTACTGTTAGTTACGAAATTGTCAGTACAGACTATATTATTATTATTATTTATGTACCAAGTCTGGCCGTAAATACCGTTACAATAAAGAAACAAAATACATTTAAATTTGGAATTTGTATCTTTTTATCACGTGAAAAATAAATCATTTTTCTCATGTTGGCGCCAATGATTATTAAATATTGTAATATTAAAATGGAGTGGGGTGATAACAATATATTTTGATTTCTATGCGTGATAATGATAACGAAATCCGTATTGCTGCTATTGCATTACACAAAGTAGGCATGGAGACAAATGCATTTTTTTAAAACACTCCATCCTCTTGGTATTAGCCGAATGTTTGTGTACTGGGCTATTGGTAGGTACATTAAAACAAGGGCGTCGCCAAGGGGGGGCAGGGGAGGGCAGTTGCCCCACTCTAGAGATTCGAAAAATGTATTTGTACCTACAATTCATATTTCTGCCATCATCTCTCTCATCTTGCCCCCCCCCCCGGCCCATTGGCTGCCGATGGCTGGCGACGTCCTTGCATTGAAACGACCTTTGTTTGTGACAGGAAAAGGTCTGGCCGTCCACGTACTATTCATATTAAACAGACGATTAAAACCGTGTAGGATAGAATCCGCAGAAATCCCATCCGGAAGCAAAAGATTTTATCCAGAGAGATGAATATAGCATAGCACCCAGAATCATGTCACACGTATTCAAAAAGTTGATTTAGGACTTCCTGCTTACAAAAGACTTACTGGTCATTTTTTAACTGATCTTTTAATGAAAAATAGGGTTGACAAATCAAAACGACTTCTTCGGCGGTACGCATAGTTAGGCGCTCACAGTCAAGTCTTATTTATGGACGAGAAAATGTTCACCATTGAGGAACATTTTAACAAGCAGAGTGATCGAGTTTATGACCATAACTCTACAGAAGCTGCTCAATTGGTCAAGGGTGTTAGCTGTCAAGGAGTGACTGAACCATATTTTTGTGAAAAAGATATTAAAACGTCGGTTCAATTGTATCAAGATACGATTATTGAGAAGGTCGTAAAGCCTCTTAACTAGACCCTGTTCCATAACCAAGAATGGTCCTTTCAGCAAGACTTGCTCGCTCGCTCAACAAGGGCGTGACCAGAAAGGAATATTCCCGACTTCATTAGAGCTGAAGAATGGCCGTCATCAAGATCTTGAAGTATAAGTCATTTAAGATTTTAATCCGCTCCATTAAGATTTATGACCTGTTTTAGAGAGCATGGCATGCTCTAAACGCCATGATAATATTAAATCCCTAAAACATTCTAGTTTCCCATCCAAGGTCGCAGTTGCCAATTCTCCCATGAAAAGGAGCGTGTTTCAATCGAAAACCGGCCACGTTTGAAAGATTGCATAAAAGCAAATGGGGACCATTTCGCATAAACGTGTTATTTTTAAAATAACACGTATAATAATACAAATTCTTATAATAAAATGATAATTTAAAAAAATAATGTTTTCTTTTTAACAATATTTATGGCTAGACTAGGTATTATGCTAGCAGATTTGGCCGACGCGCCCATATCAATACACTTGTGCTGCCTTCTTTCTGTCTAAACAGTTTTTGAATTTATTAGATCTAGATAAAACATTTTATTTGATGTAATTTTGATGAATATTGGTGAAAAAAATCGCTATGAAATATAATATAACAAGATAAATTGTAAAATTTTGTTATTAAATTACTCGTATATCGAAAAAATGTTTTCTTATCGCATTTCTACCAAAAGAGTTGCACTTGTCATATTGTAGCTGGTTCGGTTCAGAACATATATTTATATGTTCTGGCGGCGGAAGCTATTGTCTACCGTCCCATAAGAGGAAGTTTTTCAACGACTTTACGACACGAGGATCTGACGATGTCCTGCTACAGCAAAATTATCGTCGCTTTCACTTAAGTTTTGTACCACCCCCTATTAGTAGGAGTAGTTAGTCGTGTTCACCAGACGTTCCAAAATAGCCATTTTAATGACCCTTCTTTGTTTATTATTCTTTCTGTTGCTCGTCGGATGGAGACAGATACGGGTTTATTATAAGACGACAGGCATTAGTTGATCGTAAATAAACGTTAAAATGCTCCGATTTTACACACATTTAACGTGAATACTGTAATAGAATACATCAGCCAAGTTACTGTTCGCAGAATTTCTAAACATAAGCCTGAAGACGTTTGTTGCTCTGGCCAAGTGGGTTGGCGAATCCACTCTTTTAGACATGGTGTAGGTCGTCAGTGGTTGTGTAGCAGCTTTATTATCTCTTAATTGCTCTTTACGACACCCATGGGAAGTACTTTTCCGTAGCAAGTGGCCTGGCGAGTCCACTCTTTACAGGCGGTGTAGTTCCCCAGGGTTTGTATAGCGGCTTTGTTACTCCTTTAGTCGCCACTACACGACGGATAGAGATGGGGTGGTTAGATTCGAAAGCCGACCGTCACCACACTACCATACGGTGTCCTTTTAAGGTCATACATCCCTTATGCACAAAACTTATCTCCAGCAGCGGATCATGAAAGGGCAAATTTTACCTTTGTCCTTGACTTCGTTTTGCTGAATTAATTAATTTATTTATCTTTCACGCTCTTTTCATCTCCGTTAGTCTCATATGGTCCGATGTCCGACACACACTCGACTCATTCAGATACGTCCTTTCGCTGTCGACAAGGATCATTTTGGTAATCATTATGAATCTGCGCAGAAAATTGCGCATCAAACCTAATTTTATTATCGATATATTTACTGGAAAAACAAAGCTCTAGGCTTAAAAACAGTAATTTTTTTCAAACCTGGTGATTCGTGTTATCTAGTAATGATTCCTTCGGTCAACGAAGGATCTGAAGATCAGAAACAACTGAAGTATAGATAATTACGTAGCTTGTGAAATAACAACAAACGTCGATCATTAAAACCATTTGGCATGGTGCTGTTGCCAAATTAACTCCAAGAAACGTCCCGCAAATCGTGATCCCGTATGGTTATTACGAAATTTATGTGGAGTTTGTCGGTCGCTCTGTGTAAATGCTTGATTTTATTGTGTCAAGCCACCGAACGGCATAGTTGTTCGTTGTGCCCGGGAAAACGGTCGCGCTCGCCCATCGACAATACAAGACATTCCCGCCTTTTGTTTGGTGGAATTTTTAATCTAAAGTGATGTTTTTGAAGAAAGCCGCCGTTAATTGTATTTTGTAATTATACTGAAAAGAAACGATTAGACGTGTTGTTGTGTACTTGGTGTTGATTTTTATCCAAATTTCAAATTAAAAGGTTTGTATGAATATTCTTACTTTACACTAAGTATATAGTATATAGCTTTTGGTGATTATACAAACTCATACTGATAGAATATAATACCTTTAGGTGGGATTATAAGTATTTTAATAATAAAATGTAACTAATTAACCATTATCTACGTCGATTATAATGAAATGTTAACTGAGTTAATTGTATGCAATTGTGTTTTGTATTTAGCACAATAATTAGACATAATTTTATGTTGTCACGTAAGTAACCAATTAATTGACATCTGACAAATTTGCGCCGTATGTAAAATAAGTTATTAGTTTGTCAACATATACTTTTTTATTACTTACAATTGTAGTAATAATTATCTGTTTGATTAATTGTAAAAATTGTGTACTATATATACGTTTTGTCGTTTATTAGTCATAGTTTATTAAACTTCCAGTATTTTTTGTGTGTAATGTGATAATCAAATAAAAGCATAGGAACGTGTTTTTCGTGTGCTTCCAAGGGGTCTTCTTTTGTCCTCAGTGAACTTACTATCAATTTACTGATCGACACCTGACACTTCGACGGGACTGTACTCTGACAGGATACGTTTCAGACTGAAATTGTTAATCATGAAGGAAACTTGACACTGGCAGAATGCGCTAATTACACCATTGCCATATATAAAAAGAAAAACACACAGGTATATGTGAAGAAAAACACTAAAATAATTGTATTAACAACATATATGTATTTATTGGAAATGAAATAACTTGGTGGTGTCGTGTTGTTAACAAACGAAAAATACGTGTAAAAAATAAACCTAAAAATGTCGCATCTTAAATTGTACTTACTTACTCGCTGATGAGCTACTACAAACTTATTACTCAATACCAAATTATTCCTCACTAAATACTTAAAATATTCTAAGCATCCCACGTGTTACTAATTTAAGAATCTTGATTGTAACTTTAGTCGGTACTTGAAGCGTTCTTTCTTTGACATCACTAACATATCTTTTCTAATAAGACGCCAAATTATTGAAATTTATAACTCCGATCAAAAATAAACCTCGTATTTATTATCAATTAAACGAAGGAGCCAATTTCAATCAATACATATAGTATCTATACATATAATAAAATTGTAACAGGCCGATGTCTGTACATTATAGATATTGAAAAAAAAACTAATATGGGTCTTTATTAGAGCAACAGAATCCAAACCAACGGTTTTTAGAAATTTCGTCTTTCTGTCTGTATGTTTGTACACGCATCACGCAAAAACTACTGCATGGAATTGAATGCAGTTTTCACCGATGTATTGCTAGAGGTCTAACTTAAAATACAGGCTCCATTTTACCGTAAGAAAATATCTTATTCCGACTGTTTTAAATTTAATAAACCGAAGCGAAGTGAGGGCGGGTCGCTAGTTTGTAAATAAAATCAACATTGACCTACTAATGTACAGTAATACTAACGCCACAATGGCTCGCATTCCTTCCCAGTGTCGTGGGTCCAGGGGCATACAAAGTCACATACACACCACTCAGACCCGAACAAAAAGTTGTCTTTAAACAAATGAATGTCTGACCGGAAATGGAACCCGCGAACTTTTACATAATATGCATTGTCACTACCAACTAGGATAATCAGTCGTCAAGCACATAAGCCGTGGAGTTATCCTGAAATATTTAAGTGTTAGAACGTTCAATGAGTTCTTTACCTCTGCCAAAATGCCAATACTCCACATAACCGGCGCATCGGACGGTTACAGCATGTACCTGCCAAGGGGCGCGCGCCGTCCAGTCGTGATTTACGTGCCCACTTGTACAACAGACAACAGTATTAAGATTGGGGCACACTCAAATTAGATTTAAAAACAACACCATATTTACTAATCAGAGCAAGAGGGGAAGAGTGCACGGTGCAATCCTACAGCCGCTGGACTAACGCGGAGGAACGTGGACGCTAGTGGTCGGTAATCAAGACATCTCGGAGTGTTTTAACTCACGTAATCCTGCTCCGCTTGCGGATCCGACTCCTCTTAGTTACTCCTTAACTCTTTTGATTCACCTTCCAAGAGCGTTTCATTCCTTTTCCCTAATAGTTGATGCATAAGCAAAAAAAAATGATGCCATCGTTGCATCTCGATTTTGAGCCCTAGACAAGTGCCGATGCGCGTTTACATTCACGGTCATGATTGTCACCGGAATCGGAATGAATAACAATTCGATGGAACAAAAAAAGGGATTCTACTCCGCTCACGGATTCAACTCTTTTGAGTCATTAATTCCGGAGTTACCCATCACTAGCGGCCACGTAAGCCACGTTACCCTCCAACCACTCTCTCACAGAAGACTACCATGAAATGTAGTGCGTTTTTCACTTTCACCTATTTCCCCAATGTACGTATGTGTTTTAGTAGTGAGTGAAATCTGCCAGAACCCATTCACATCCTATCCTATCTCTCCTCACTTTCCCAACCCTTTCTCCAAATACATTCCTATATCTCCAAAGCTAGGCAGCGCATCCGAGAGCGAGCCAACGTTTGTCATTTTGGACTAATGTTAGCATGTACTCGTACCTATCGCGGATGTCTATGGGCTATATTATCCAGTTACCAAGGGTGTCACTAAGGAGGGGCCGGCGAGGGCAGTTGTCCCCTCGAGAGATTCGAAATTAAAAAAAAAAATCATTGTACCTATTTGTACCTACAATTCATATTTCTCCTATCCTCTCATCTTGCCCCCCCCCCCCCCCCTGGCCCATTGGGTGGCGTTGGCTGGCGACGCCCTTGGTGTATATTACAGACACCACGCAACGCAACCAATTCTTATTTCATGAATGTTAATTTACCACCAAATCACATGTTTCATACTTAATTCCAGGTCAAACATTTCACTTTCTACAAACAACCGCAGAGTTTACATTTTTAACTCGGAAAGTAAACATTTACTGAAATGGCAATACATATGTACCTACCTAAATGTTTTGACGGCTCGCAAATGGCGTCTGTTGAGACTCGATGGTATTTTGAAACACATAATTTACGATTTCTGGGTTAAATATGTTTATTATTTCATTCAATGAGAAATTGCATAAAATATGTCGTAGCCAATTTACCAAGAAAAGTTTAAGCAAACACTTCACCAAAAGTGATCAGATAGCGTAATACCCTACTAGAATGGACTTGTATTTCTGCTGCTCATTTGATTATTTCCCCTTGGAATCTACACCAACAACCGGATAAATGGACGTTTTTCGGTCTTATAATTGGTTGAAGTAGTGTTTTGTACAACCTAATTATTTTATACAGCGAACCCGTAGGTTGTGGAACGCACTGCCTCAAGAGGTCTTTCCATTAAGCTACGATATGGGGTTCTTCAAGAATAGTGTTGCAGGTGTCCATGGGCGGCGGTAACATTTACCATCACGTGGGAGTGGGACCGCTTGCTCGTCCGCCCATTTGTCTATAAAAAAAACCTATAAAAGTTAATTTTGAACAAGTCGATGTTAAAAAAGTCCCACAATAGTGCTCTTAAAAAGAACCATAAATTCAAAGATTCAAAGGAACATTTCAAAGAAAATTCTTGTTATGAGACGCGAATGGGTCTACTAAAACATGCGTAGGGATATGTAACGGTTGTCTGAACACAATAAAGACTCTTTGTTCTTTTAACTAGATACAGATTAAAACTAGATAAATGATACAGATTAAATTTTTAACTAGATTAAAACTGTTCAGACGGTTTGCTAAACATGTATTAGGTCATGTTCGTGTTTTTGAATAAACAAGAATCATTGAAATTTCCAAAAAAGGGAATTCCACTTATTTAATACATTTACCATGCCATCAGCTCATATTTTTCCGTTCGAAAGCCCAAGCGCTCTTCTTATCCAAACTACGGCGAACTACTTAAAGTCATCTGTCCACACCTGGCTGTACTTAATAAATCATTAGCTTGTTCTAAATATATTCATGTCAATTTATATTCTAAATATATTCTTGTTCATATCGAAACAATGAATTTCCATGGCCTTTTAGTAAAATCAGTAACACGCTAATATATCTAAAACTATTTTGATAACACCGTTTATTAAGTAGTGAATTATGGTGTATGAGTTGCCGACTGCACCTATGCACATCTTCTGTGATTTCAGCAACTCCAGAGTATAGCCACCAGCTTGAATATATAAGTATAATTACTGAGCGACTACTTTCTTATCAAAAAGTGGCTGTGTTAAATATTATTTTCCAAAGGTTTTTGGCGACCTTGCGCATTTCTTTACGAGAAAATGGTTCACATATTAAAATTTACAGCAAGAAATCGCAAAGAGTACTTGCACGAGTTACACGTGTGAGTTTCTCCACAAAAACTTTAAACAAGTTTTCTCAAACACAACGTCAGTCGAAGCCACATTACGCAACTGTGAATTAGACAATCTGTAATGTCGCCCTCATTTTTATCCGTCAAACGCACGTCATGTTCAATTAAATAGCAGACGGATAGGAATCCGGGCCGGGAATTTGGTAACAAAGGCGGGATCCACAGTTATAATTATATCAGTATAACGCTGCCACTTCAATAATTTCACGCTGCTCTAGAACAGCGTCCTATGCTATCATAGCATGGGCTTGTTTCCTCCGTCCATACGAAACTATACTATCAGTCCCCGTCTCAATACTGCTAGATATAGGCTTGTAATCCAGCAGATTAGAGCACAATTAGAGGTCTTGGTTAACGAGCAGTACAGCATTCTGTCAACATCTCTAAAAGTGTTCCGTTGTTACATGTCTAACGTTTGGTCAACCGAGCGTTCGCACGATTACTAACATTTTGTGCGTTCGTAAACGAATTATTACATGAGAATAGTAAATTACTTGTATTATTTATTATACTTATGTTATTACGGAGATTTTAAAGTTTATATTCGTTTCTTTATCTTTATAGAAAAAAGGCGACAGACGAGCATACAGTCCACTTGATGGTAAGTGGATACTGTCGTTCATAGACATCCGCGATATATGCCAACATCAGTCTAGAATGACAAACGTTGGCACGCCCCTGAATTGCAGATTAAGGAATGGATTGGAAAAATGGGGAGGGAGAGGATGGGATGGGAATGGGCTCTGGCATATCTCACTTACTACCGAAACACGTATGTATAATAGGGAAATAAGATAAAGTGGAAAATGCAGTACATTTCAAGATAGTCTTCTGTGAGAGAGCGGTAACGTGGCCAGTCGAGTGCGCCCAGCGGCTGTGGGAATACAGCATGCACTCTCCCCCTACCCTACCCTCGTTGCTCCAACTGAATGAATGCTGTTCTGCATCGTTATATATCCAGTTGCCACTACCTATCCGCTGCTTATTGAGTAAGTTGATATTGAACGGCAAAGCAGTTTCTGGTCATGCGAACGCTCGATTCCTCGATACTATAAATGTAATTTTCTTTTGTAGCTGTAGTGTCCTGTAACTATAACTTGAATAAAGAAAGATCTTATCTATCTAAGTGTAAACCTAATTTAAGAAAGGCAAAGTAACTCACACTTAATCCAGTGACGAAATCAGACGTGTCTCGCTATAATTTCCTCAAGTTCCGTCCGCACGGAATCGCGGTGGATTGGCGTCGGACAGCTGCCGTCCATTATCACGCGACTTTGATGTTTCTCGACCATTTTAAATTCTCCTCTGTTTCAGATTGAACTAAAGACGCAGAGACATGTATAAGAAGTCACACAAGAAGAAGGTTAGTTATTATTTATTGGCTTTTATTTATTGTAATAATGTGCCATGTAAACGTGACGTTATCTGAGCAAAGGTAGGCACCCTTATTGTAGATTGACTGCTTAGAATTTCTAACTTAAAATTTATTTATTTATTTATAGAAGAGATGGCAGAAGACGAGCGGACCGGTCAGATGTTGGTAAGTGGCCACCGCCGCCCATAGACAGGTCCAACACCATTGTGCATGCGTGTGCGCTGCCGACCTTTTTTTTTAAGATTCCTTTTCAAAATTTCGGTGTTTCAAGATTATGTTTAAGTATAAACTTGTTCAAAGATGTCGTTTTCAAGGTAAAGCAGTATTTTTTAAAAAGATTTTATTAAAGTCTCAATAGGTAGGAAACTAGGATCGACAATAAGGTCCCTTTTCACCTGTCACAAATATAACAGCCCTTTGGCTTTATTTAGTACAAGTGGAAAAGTTTTTCTAAAAATCCGCGTTATAATGAACTCTGGCGTTAAATATTTCCCTGGAGCCTTAACCAGGATATATGGGTTTACCACACCCTGCTTCAAATTATTCCATTTAATATACTTAGTAAAGAAATATAGTTTTTAGCGTTTATCGCACGCGCATTGGGTTTTGGTTCAAATTGTTTTCGTAAAATTAAAAACATCATCGTCACCGTAATTTTAGTACATTACAATTGTTAGTACTTAATGATTTTGTAAGGAACCCTAATTTTAGTACATTTTAGTAGTGATTAATTAATGCCCAAGGAAAAACATTGGTGGAGCCGTGTGGCGACGGCAGTGAGAATAGCACCATCGCATCTCTTTTCGTGGATGTCGTAAAAGGCAAGGAATAACAAAGTCAATACCACAGGCACTGAGGAACTACACCAGCTCTAAAGTGGACTCGCCTGCCCACTTGGTCAGCGCGCAGTGTGGCGTTTAATGTCATACATCCCCCACACGCAAGGCAATGTGCTTGTTAAAAAGAGCTTGTTACAGTTACGGAATGAAAACTATAATGCTCTCCTTCCACCACACTCACTCCCTAACTGCCTGTCAGTATAAGGAAAAGCCACATGCAGTGTCTGAAGATTTTTTAACCCAAAGAAATATGAGCTCATTTCAATTGAAACAATATTTACGAGAAATCCATATATTTAAGCGTTCTCATGATTTAATAATTTTCCAGCGACTGTTTGTTTATCTTCAATAATGAGAAATCTACAAAATATCTGAAGTTATTATCATCCGGAAGATAAACACAAAATAAACGGTAAACATCCACAAATCGCCTACTGTGCGATTTGCCCGGTGCCAACTAAATCATGCCAGAATCTATCGGTATTTGGCATCGAATATTGGCACCAATGTTGCCACCGGATCACTGATTGATGAGGTGTCAAAGTAATTGAAAGTGATCTTTGTGCCAACGTTTACAGAATATGCATGGGATCATTAACTTTGGATTGAAAGTGAAATAAATTGTTATATGTAATTAGTGGGTTAGATCATTTCATTCGATTACGATTGAATTACAATTATTATACGATTACGATTCCGTCTTCTAGTATGTATGTATATATTTTATATGCCATATATATTTTATATTCAAGTTTATGCCATCGGTCTGTCTCTCCTTTGTTATATCGCAGGCCTGTCCTAAGGCTGGCCACCACACGCACCCTTCTCATCCAGCCACTACCGGCGATCTTCCTCATATCGACCATCCACCTGGCTGGAGAACGTCCTAAATGTCGTTTTCCGTTTCAACTCATTTCTTTCTATATATGTAAGTCCTCTCTTTATAACCACAAGGGCATTTAAAAACCTTAAATCGCCGCTCTTTGGTACCTTTTTGGAGTCATTTAGGCCACATTGGGGCAATAGCGTTATAATAAAATAGATCATTTTACTATGTAATGATTCAGAGTGTATCAGTTTTCAAGAAGACCATGAAATCAGCTAAGTAGCGCAAGCCCACTTATGATACATCTAAAATTATCATGTAACGCCGTGGGCCGGCTCTCGGCCGACATAAATCCATCTCATCAGCCCTTGAGATTTTAAGATAACAAGTTCATCTATTTCGAGTTGGCAAGCCTCTTTGGCAATGCAGCGAGTAGTGTGCATAACGCAATATTATTTTTATTATTTAAAAAATGCAACAAGAGTTATGATATTTACGTTTAAATTGTGTTTTGCGATGATAGTCTGAGTCATATTCACGAGGTTGTCAGTTTGAACCCCGATCCGAAGCACTGTTTCTAAATAAAACGGATTTTTTCAATTGTCATCAACTAAATGAAACAACGCGAGGAAACTGCGTATTTGAAGATTAAAATACATTATTATGGATTATATAAGTATTTCGTTCCAATTCAATTTGTCCAAAATGTAAGGATACATGGCAACTGATACGGCCTTAAATTAAATAGTGAGGTGATAATTATTTGCATATCCATAATTTGATTCGAGACTGCAAGTTTGCCCTAGATTTAAAATTAAATGTTGAGATATTTCGTAATTTAAGGTCGTGTCAGTAACCTCGGGCCGCCATGTTTGTGTACATTTTTAAAAAATTGTATTAAAACGTAATAAAATATCCAGCTGCCGCCACTGAACTCACGTTGTGGATTGTGTTCCGAACCCCCTGCAAGGAGAAGCAGTCGATTAAAAAGATCGCAGTATATGAAATTTTTGCTCACTCTTACATCCGCTTGATCTGGCTTTCCTTGGAAGCTTTGGGAGGAATCTTGGAAGGAAGGTGACAGATGATCAAACAGTCCCATGGTAAGTGGTCACTATCGCCCAAAATTAAAAACAATAAAAATATACGAATGTCGGCACGTCTGCAGAGCGCTACTGTCGACATGTAGTAAGTATTTGGAAATAGGATTGGGGTTGAGTTTTCGTGATGGGCTTCCTAATTCTATTCTATCCTCACCAATTGATCTTGTTTCACATCCATTTATGTTGCGACAAAGCATTATTGCTTCTATAAATCCAAGATCATCTCTTTATTACCCACACAAGTTTAGATCAACAAAAAAGACTTTTTTCTTGTTTAAGATCAAAATAGGCATCGAAAGTGAAAAGTTACTCGTGTATACAGGCTCATGGTGACGTATCGCTGCAGTAACTCGAGTGGACAGCGGATTGACGCGGTGTTCGTGTACGACACGCGGGTGTGGGACTCGTGCCAGCACGCGATGATTGTTATCGACGGCCCGGACATCTCGTATTTACTACCACGGAGATTAGGCTGGCCACATACTTAAGGAAGTTCTAAGTTAAACAAATTTTCTTCTTTATAACTTCCTCTTTTCGTTTTTCTAATTATTATTTCTAAATATAGACAGCGTATCTGCAAATGTGGAATGCGCTCACTTCATTGTTTACTAATGTTGGCCAATTAAGCTTCCAATTAAGAAAGAGTTACTTTTGGTCAAATAATGACGTCAATAATTTAGTTTACTGCATTATGTATGAATAGAGATTCAATTATGTCTCTAATGGATATTTTATCCTTAAAGATTGATAGCACAATTGAAATAATGTTAAAAATTCTACCTCGTCAACTCAAGAAACTACCATTCGATCTTTAATTTTATTACCATTTTTATAAATTCATGGACAAATTTCTCGTTTGCCGACTCCTCTTCCTTCTTCTCGATATAGAAACAAACAAATGGAGCATGTTTTTTGTTCGAGCATTAGCGTCTTCTGTGATGGCGATGGCACCTACGAAACTGTATAGTATAAATAGTCTAAAATTAAAGCGGTTAGCGAGTCGTCAGTCTGTCAATACCCACGTTATGCTCGAGGCGACGTGATGACAGTCCATTAGGCACTTGCAATAAATAGTTAAAGTAAAATAAATATTGCACATGAAGTTTCCCTTTCATGTTTCAAAAACTACTTTATGAAACTTTGTATAAAGAACGTATGATATGTAACAGATAAGGAATCTTTAGTTTGTCTTTCATGAGCGTTATCGTACTTGAGCAACGGGCAAGGTTACATTTGTTGCAGGACCGATAACCGATGAAGTCCACGTACCGGAAAGCACAGCGTGTACGCGCTCCGGCTACGTTGACCGGAGAATTTGAAAAAGTTTGTCGGTGGTGGCTGGATGAGAGGAGTGGAAGGCCGTGTGTGACGGCGAATCTTAGGATAGACCTGTATCTAACAGTTGAGAGACATAGGCTGGTAGTATGGTAACCATCAAACAAATCAATATCAAACGCAGTTTTTAAACAGCTTATCGTTCTGAATTTTAACTTTGTACACTGTTGTATTATATATTTACTAAAAAAAATATATTTACTGTATTATATATATTTACTGTATTATATATTGTACTCTTTCTTTCCCTTGACACTAAATATAAACTGACTGTAAGAGGAATATATATTTTTATTATTTATTTACAAAATAAACTTCAACATAGGATATGTACTTATATCAAACTTATATTCAATAATAATATACCTACTTATATCTAATTTAATAATGTTCCTATACTTATAGGAGAACAGAACATTATTATTACTTAAAACACTATAACATTATAACTATGCACAAAATCAAAAAAAATCATAGCAATCCTTATCTCGTAGACTTGAAAGAAAAATGTGCTTTACGGCATCGATTTTTTTTTCAAAATCTGGATTCTATTCCCACATTATTTCGTTATTTTTTGTTTGTATCTAATACTCAAAGAACAGAATCTTTTATTTATCAATAAAGGCGGCTAAAATGTTCTAATTATAAAAAGGTTATTTAAATTAAAAATCAAAATTAGTGTTTGAAGAGGTTAACGGAACCGAATTTGACTTGAGGACATCGTTGAGTCTGCCGTCAACTACCGATACCATCTGTTCTATAGACATTAAAATCGTAAAAGCTTTGTCTAAACATAAAATAATTTCTAAAAAAAAATCGTTGCAGTACGAACGATACACAGAGTACAAAACATTTTTTTTTAAATATTTCTTTACCTACGCAAATACGCAAAAACCACCGAATGAAACTTGGCGTAGTTATAATTCATGTACCGGGTTAAAATATAGAGTAGTTCTTATGCAGATCTATTGTAAAGTTTCCACGGGAATCAACTCCAATGGATACTCGCACGAAGTCTGTCACAGACAGCAGTTTACTTACTAAATATTTCTATTTTTTATTAAACTTGTTTATTATCCGTAAAAACTATTCACTCAGCTTAATAATTATTAGTCTACATCACTATAAATAGATTGTTAAACTTTTCGAAACCCCATTCCAGCAATAACGATCGATCAATCAATCCTGTTTAGTTTTCGCGCCGAAGATTTTTATTAACTAATGATAATAAAACTGTTCTTTATCAGATATATATATATAACCCCCGAGTGAAGCCATAACTCACCAGTTAATTGGAACTGAATATTTGTTGAAACGTGTCAGTTAGAATAGCTGGAAAATGAGAATGACTAACAACTTCCTCTGCACATAAAATATTTTTTGGAATCAGTAGATATAATCACTTTGCTATTAAAAAAAATCAGAACAGAAATCTTTCTGTTTGTTGGGTTTCGACTTAAATACGGATGTTTATAATTACATTAAGAAAAAGTGACGTCATCTGTTCAATACGGCGTTAATTGATCAATCGAGGGATGCTTCCTCTTGCAATTGGTTAATAAGTGCTTACGTGACTGACAATGATGACACATTTTTCTTAACTTGAACGGAGTATAGCTCGGCGATGAAAGAGAACATCGTGAGAAAATCCGCATGCTCGATAATTTAAAAAAATCTGGCCAATCCGCACTGGGGCTGCGTCGAAGATTATGGCCCGAAACCCCCAAGTGGTTTATTAGGGGAGGTCTGTGCTTTACAATAAGACGTTCTAGGCTGAAATCGATATTAACGTGTAAATCAATTGTAAATGTAATAAATTAAAATGTACATAACGGACTTTTAATAAATACTCTCTAAGTCTATATTAGACCTTTAAGACTAATATTAATAAAATAAGTTTTAAAACTATTATTAAAACTTGAACAAAGACGAAACGTGCGTCCGAAACGTACGTATTGCAGACAGTTTTCCAATGATTTTGTTACAAACGCACTCGTCGTCAATGTAAAAGTAGTTTGAACCGGTTCCAAGATAAGAACAATAGTTGAGTTTCATGCGGATATTTTAAAGTCAGCTGAAACAAATCACCGCCAAAAATAATAAAGAACTAGTGTTGTAAAAACTAGCGTTGAGCGCTTCACGCTCGAGCGCCGAGTGAGCACTAATAAAGTTTTAAAACTAGCGTTAAAGATTAGTGAACGGTATAATTCAAACTTTTAATGTTTGATGGTCTTAAACTCTTGTAGTTAAAAGCTCGAGTCTGAAACAGTTAAGGTTCAATAGCATTAACATAGTTCGCCAGCGCTCGAGCGCTGAAGCGTTCAGCGCTCGTTTTAACAACACTATAGAGAACGATAATGTGCTCTCGGTTACAGAATCCGAAATAAAACTATCAGCAAGTACAGCATTCGACTACTCGCTTATAAATAGCCGCGTTGTCACAACAAAATTGATATTTGTAATCGTTTGAAATACATCACTTATTTAACGAAACCTTTTAAAAATACATGGAGTGGATACTGTTAGAATATTATTGATTTTTTTTATATAATAATGTTATACTTAAAACTCCACCCGATTTCATAAAAGGACATTGGTGAATCTTCGTGTAGCTTTGTATGCGAACAATAATGGAAAGTTACGACAGAGTATAAAGGTATTGTATGTATACCGTACCGTAGGCAAATCTTTTTCGTCCACTGCTAGAAATGACCTGATGTAGCCTAAACACTCTAACTAGGGATGTAGTGGAGTAATTCTTCAGGGCTTGTAGTAGCGGCTTTGTTTCCCTTAGTCGCCTTTTACGAAACCCACGGGAAGATGGGATGGTGTTATTTTAAAGCCGACCAACACCACACGGCCAATTGTATTATAAATATATACCTATATCGTTGTGGGCATATTTGCTGAATCCCTATGCCTTGATGCACATACCACATGACATAGCGTTGATTATAGGACTCAACTAATAATCGTCATCGCTAATTTCGTTCGTCCATCTATGTTTTACAAATAATTTAATTTCCAGTCATTCTGGTTAAATCCACATTTATTAAAAACTAGCGGTGTCAGCGACTTCGTTCGCGTGAACTTCTGATTCCCGTGCTTACTCTATAAATCTGGATAAAATGTTAACCCGGCACATAAGCTAAAACTATACCAAGTTTCACTAAAGTTCGCCTATAATTTTTGCGTGTGTGCGTTCACACACAGCAGACGGAAATGTACAGACACGGCACTGTTAAGATTTTTATAAGTATACTAGCTGTGTCCGGCACGCGTTGCATGCCCGGAAATTTTTTTTTGATACATAATATATAGCATATGTCCATCTGGAATAATGTACCTTTCAAATGGTGAAAGAATTTTTCAAATATTGTAGATGCAGTGGTTCCGGAGATTACCCTCCACATACACACAAACACACAAAATTCGCACTCTCTCTTTATTATATTAGTATAGAAGTATAGATAGCGATAGATACCGGAAGGCTAGAGGCTTCAATCCGATAGATTTTAGTTTAAGTACAGTAGTTTCAAAATAATATTCCTATAGAAAGTACTGAGCACTTGTAAACGTAATTCAGATGTATGTATGTAAACGACCCATTAGTAAGATACAATTCGAGTGTCGGTTCACATACATTAACGGCAACTACATAGTATAAGGAGGAGTTTAGATAGATAAATAGCTGAAACTGTGTATTTCACAGCAAACAAAACAAAACAATAACAGACATCGTAGACACAAAATGCACAAAAGTTAGTCCTATCGCTGAAGGCTATATCTGTCAGACGATCTTTAAGTGAGGAATTAACAATTTCCTTTAGGAAGCTTCGTTTGGTTAGTTTAGTATGGTAGGTATTAGTTGAAGATCCCTTGGCCTTCCTCAATCAAGAAGCCAAGAGCCATGACAGAACATGGTAACGAGACATAACACAATGAATTCGTGTCAAGACTCGTGCAGTTTTCAGCCACAGAAAATACACCTCATCGTTGTGGTAAGAAAATTTCTAAATAAACTGCCGGCGAAAATACGTCACATTCGCGGCTGTTAGAAAATTTCAATTGGTTTAACAAGCTGATGTTACCCAATTTTTACGCTACTCAGAAAAATGTCAGGAAAGAATTTCGCAGGAAAAGTCTTAAAATTATCGCTCTGTTGTTTAATATTATCTTCTGTGACGTCCGATAATAACGTTGTGTCGAGTTTCAGCTAATAATCTTGATGTGAAGAGAAGAATAATGCAGTAAAATAAACTCTTATACTGTCCTAGTAATTATGAGTATCTTAATCTCAATAGTGTTCTCAGTAGAAGGAATCTCAGTGGGAGTTTCCTCTCATCACCCTACATGTAGGTATATTTTTTGGGAGATGCAACAATACAATAGGTACCGATTATCGTGCAGCCACAAACCTAGCTGTTGGGCATAAATAACCCCAAAAAGAGTCCACTTGCCAACTCGTAGTGGCAAGTGCCGCCTTTTAAGGCATTTATGGCTACTTGTGTTTTCAAGAGGAACCTTGCACCCGTTGATATATTGTCCTAGTAAAAATAAACACAGAAGCAAATGGCCTACTAAGTGGCGTCTCTATAACTCTATGCAGTTCCGGATGTATACTTAATCAATTTCAGAAATTACGTATGTGGTTGTCATATAGAAGTATTTAGCTGTTTCCAACCGCCATCTCCCTAATCCCATAAAATGATGTACGCTAACCTTAACCTCCCATTTCACGGCCAAATAAATCATAGCAGGGTTATGAAACAGATTTTTACATTCAGCATTGGCGAGCAAGTCAAGTGGCGAACAGAAATACACCTAGACACCGCCTACAAAACACTCATTCATGTCTACGTCACCTCAGTATACATCTCCTGGTGATCCGAAAACGTCTTCTTCATTCATAATTTGTCTGACAAGTGTCTCCAACGATTATTGCGTTATTTATCTTCTCCAGCGGATGTTCCGACGTATATTCTGTGTAATCTTTATTGAAGTTTACGTTTACAGTTTTTTGTGCCTCATATATAAAGTTTGTGTTTAGCGGTCATGGCTCAGAGAATAGTTTGCATGTGTATTTTGATTTTGTCTTTGTCATTCTTTGTGTTTTTAGAACAAATAGCAAACGGATGAATCACACTGAGTCACCCATTTGCATGTAGACCATCACATACGAATCCTTATTCTGTTGCGCATCCCCATCACATACTGGACAATGTGAACTTTACAAACTCCTTCCTGATTGAATTCTAAGAGTATATCGGTTACATCCAGCAGTTTAAAATACTCGCCCAAATATAGCAACCCTAAGGAGACAATGGTTTTCTGATTTCAGCAAAAGAAGCGAGGTAAGGGTGGCGATGGTGGGCGCAATAAGGAGAATGTGGATAATGTCACCGAGCCCGAGGTGGAAGATGGCCGGGAAGAGGGTCCGCCGGAAACGCCAGCTAGTGAGCCCGCTGACCAGAATCTTTGTTACGAGGTGAAACAGTCCAAGGAGATGGGCAGGTAAACGAGAGCCAAAATTAGATGATTTGTCATTGTCATTACATCCAAATAATTTAAAATACCTAAAATGTATATCAAATGCCATCCATGCTTTTCTTATAACAACCGTTACTACATTCTTAGACTTTTTACTACATTGTGGGATCAGGCCGATGCCATTATCGTATATGCGTGAATTCGAGCTTTGTATCTGTAAATGCTCGTTAACGCAACGGTTGCATTTACAAATTCAATTTAACGATGTTTCTTTCAAAAAATAAAGCCACCGGAAGTTCCTTCGACGATCCACACCCTCCTAACCTACATTCACTCCGCGCGCACATGCAAGGTACCTTCAATCTTCAAATTCACGATTATCTTCAAAAAGTATAGCCCTATGATTCCTTGGCTAGCTATGGCAGCCCAAACGACAACCTTGATAAAACGTTGAAATGTTGATAAAGCGGTCTCTTAAGGTTGAAAATTTTTAACTCCAGATTAAATGTGTGTAGAAGTGAATGGTGCTCATTTAAACGCGATTGTTTTTCATGAAAATTTAATTATCGCCCTTTAAAATTATAATAAATCTGTATTAATTATGCAAACATTTAGTTTTAATTTTTACAGTTCAAAAACGAAAATATTTCTGAGACACCCTTTACAGACTACCTACTTTGATTTGTGTGATGTATATTCGATGCTTGGATGTTACGAACGTTGTCAACATCTTTGTACATAACAAAAACATTTATGTTCTGTAGAAATCGACTTTTCAGAATTGAAACTAATAATTCCATTCCTTCGGTTGATGAATGTTGTCTTACACTCCAGATACATTGTGGCGTCCCGCGAGATCCGCGCCGGTGAGGTGATTGTGCAAGAGCCAGCGCTGGCTGTGGGCCCGTGCGCCGGCTGTGCACTCATCTGCCTCGGCTGTTACAGGGAACTCGACGAAAGGAATGTCACCAAGTAAATATTGCTTTTTATTGCCCCTTATAACGTGCTAGCGGCCCGCCCTCGCTTCGCTTCGGTTTATAAGTTTTTTCAAAATAAAATATAGTCTATATTAGACACGGATAATGTAGCTTCCTATTTGTGAAAGAATTTTTAAAATCGGTTCAATAGTTCCAGAGATTATCCCCAATATACAAACACACAATTTTACTTCTTTATATTAGTATAGATAGATATAGATAGTATAGATGACGCCGAAAGGAGAACTCTGACCGTATTTCTCATCACAAAATCAGCGAACGATGGAGAGAGAAATGCTTGGAGGCTATTTCCTCAACCAAAACCGCAACGAGGAATAAAAGTTGACGGTATACTCGTAGTTCAAAAAATTAACAACCTAAATAGAGACAACATGTGTGTATAGAGACGTAGCGTGGGACGCTCCCTGGACAGGTGAACCGCCAACTTAAAAAAGTCGCCGAAAGTAGGTTGATGTAAAGAGTGTTTATCCTACGGGTTTGCGAGGCTTGGTAGAGGCAATGGCAGATAAAGCAGCGGAGAGACGCGAGCTGATGATATTTTATTGTAAACGATGCCCGACGTGTGCCCGATGAGAAATCTCATCGGCAATATCTCAGGAACTTTTACACCCTTAGGGGATGAATTTTCAAAAATCCTTTCTTAGTGCTCACCTACGTTATAGAAGGAACTGCTGTGCAAAATTTCATGGTTCTAGACCCACCGGTTTAGGTTGTGCGTTGTCTGTCAGTCAGTCAGTGTTGGATTTTCATTAAAACAGATTACTTTTCACATAATAAAACGGGTCTTATACTTACACTCACTTACACGTGTATGCCACGACACTGTATAAACATCCATGAGACAGCAGTCATCTTGATAATTCGATAGTTTCTTCGCATAACTCACGGTCTACGCCGACCGCCTGGCGAGGGAGAGGGGGGGGGGGTCACTATATTGGGGTAAATTGCTATAAAATTAATTTAATTTTCATTTGTTTTTAAGTAACATAACCCTTTTCTTCTGTTTTAAGTACTAGAAAGTTTTTTTTATCTTCTGGAAGTTAGTCTACATGATTCTTGCAATAAAAGGCTAAGTTAAGATTCATAGATATTGTATTTTCTATAAATTTTTCTGTCTGTTCGGTAGATGTAAAGGCTGCAAGTGGCCACTATGCAGCAGCACGTGTCCTGGCCAGGGCCAGCACACGGGACACTCCACATATGAGTGTGTTGTCCTGAAGAGTGTCCCGCCCGACTACAGTCGGATCAACGACCTGAAGGAATCCTACCACGCCATTATGCCTTTGAGGTATTTATCTCGTCAGACAATCGACCTCAGACAGACGACTCAGACAATTACATACCCACCTATCACAATACTACCTTCCTTAAATAAACTAGTTGAAAAATATATTTCTAAACAATTTTTTGGATTTTATAATAGAAAAACCAATGTCCAGAAATCAATACGGTTTTCAACCAAGAAAAGGTACTACGAGCTTGCTATTCATGTTCACTGATCACGTCAACGCTTGTCTTGATAAAAAAAAGCACGTACTTATGATTTTTATAGATTACTAGCTGTGCCCGGCATGCGTTGCAATGCGTTAGATTTTTTTTTGTCAGAAGTCTTCATGGTCGCGCGCACAACAACTCAGCAAAGTTTCATAGAAATCGGACGAACGGTTTAGGAGCGCATAGAAGACGAACAAACAAACAGACAGACAAATATCAATTTTTATATATTAGACTAGCAAAACCCCGCAGACGTTCAGCTGCCGTAAAAGTTGATTTACTGCAGCGCCATCTAGTGGCGAGTTACAACAAAGTCGATAACATAAAAAACCTCCGGGGGGGTGGGGTCCTGTACCCATTGAATCGCACCCTTGAATGGTGTGATACATCACAAGGATATATATATAATGGGGCCATTACACTACTTAGCTCTTGAAAATGATCTAAATAACATTATTGATCCATTATTTATGATTTTAAAAATGAGAGCATTTCTTCTGTATTTATTTCAGATGTCTTCTGCTAAAAAAAGTAGATCCCGCAAAATGGGCGGCTGTCTCAGCGATGGAAGCGCACAACGAGTTGCGTCGCGCGAGAGGCGACATCTGGCCCGCGAACGAGAACAACGTCGTGCAGAGGATGAAGAAGTGGGGGTTGGAGTATGAGCCTAACGAGATACATACAATTTGTGGAATTTTAGAGGTCAGTTCATAAGGTTTTCTAGGAGAAGTGCAATCTGGTATTCCTATACTATTATTGAGAACAGACCTTGCCAAAAGGACAGTCTTTTCAATACGAACTAATGCCAACATAGTCGTCAACATGGTAGTCAACATTTTCTGAGATTTTAAAGTCGTGCTCTCTGCATTACGTACATTACTTCAGAATCGTTCTAAAATTCATTCCACTTGTAGGGACACACGACATGGTTGGTATCGAACCAATGGCATCGGTATATCGACATGGTATCGAAGGTTAGACACAGTATTTGGTTGACTCAGCAATAGAGGCATCGTACGTTCCTTCTCCCTTCACGCCGTTTCCCGCTCACCATTCCATACAGTTTGTTTGTAAGTGAATAAATTATTTGGAGGACAAATTTAAGTGTCTCAATTAATGTACAAACATGGAACCTAATCAACATCCTAAATGAATTGAGAACCGTACACAGATCACCTAAACCAATGCTGTTGTAGCGACACAGCGTTCGACACACCACGACACGCTGTTTAATTTTTATTAGTTTTCATAATGGAGTTTGTGTGTGTCCAGCGTCGAATGCTCAGAAATCGCCAATCGTCTCCTACGCTTCTTACTAAGCAGTTCAATGTACAAATTATTTAGCGGATAGTTCATCGTTTAATTTTAATCACCTTCTGATGCTGTGCCACCAACCACAAGCATGCCAACAACTTGTACATCGTTATACCAGGTGAACGCGTTCGAAGTAGGCGGCAGCGGCGCAAACGCTCGCGCCCTCTACGACCGCGCGTACTTGCTGGCGCACGACTGCATGCCCACTACCACGCACACAGACGCCGAGCGGCGCCCAGGTCGACCACTTACCGTCCGCGCCGCCGTCACACACAAGACCGGCGATCTCATATCGCTCTGCTACGCTTACACACTGCAGGTTAGTTCATACCATATCCAGTTTCGACCCTAGGGGGGCGCGAGGTAAGGCGATTGTCCAAGGCAGCAAATTTCCAGAGCAAATTTTCCGATAACCATAAAATCAAAATTAGGATCAATCCACGAAAAAATAGGACTAGTAGCTGCTTGTGCTTATGCAAAGCACAAGAACCCCCAAAATGTTAACTTGATTCACGTAATTCAAGCTCTGTTTGATGCTAAAGGAAAGTTCCGAAGTGTTAATAAGGTTTCTAGAAATATCAAAACTAAACCGCTTTCCTCTAGAAATTTCATGTCCTTAAAAGTTGGCGCCACGACAATCTTGCCCGGGGCCGTCAATAACGCCAACGCCAGCCTTTGTCGCTCTATTTCTAACACTACTGGCATAAAGACCGAAGCAGGTGACAGTAATGAACTGCAGAAAGCGAAACACAGAAAGCGGACAGTTGTATAAAAAAGAACGGATCGTATAAGAATTTGTAATCAGAGCTTGTCAGGAACAGCCTTCTTTCAAGACTAAGAATAATTAATTTCTTTTAAGCCGTTCTTTTGAGAATTTTCATGTTTATCTATTTTTTATAAAAGTGGCAGATGACCACTTGGTACATAGTAAATGATCATGTCGTTCACAAACCTGCATCTGCATCGTTCTGATACACGAGTACCTTAACATCCTTTCAGACCCATGGTTCCTAATGACCCAAGAGGACGATGGAAATTTTGAATGTACATTTTTTTCCAGTAGGTACCTTTTTTCACTTTTAGATGGAAAGTGTTAAACGAACAGGTAGTTCACCTGGTGATAAAGGAGATACTGTCGCCCATGCACATCCGTCATACATGGCAACATGACAAACGTTGGCACACGCCCGGATGCGCTGCCTAAATTTAAAGACTTAGAAGTGAATTTGAGAGAAGCATTATTAAGATGGGTTCTAAGAAGTATATATAGAAGGACGAGGGTGTCGAGTGCTCTACCCTCGTTTTTACAACGTAACTAGTTGGTAACACCATTAATTACCTTTCCCAGGGCACCCTCAGACGTCGTGAGCACATAAAACTGAGCAAGTTCTTCGAGTGCTCCTGCAAGCGTTGCTCGGACCCCACCGAGCTGGGGACATACGCGAGCGCGTTCCGCTGCCCCAAGTGCTGCGGCCGCGTACTTTCTACTGCGCCGCTCGACCCCAGGGCGCAGTGGAACTGCATCGATAATGGATGCACTTACACCATGTCTGCTGCGGCTGTGCAGTTGCTGCTCAAGAGGTATGATAATTTTCATTAACCACCTTCTCCCAGGGCACCCTCAAATTTCGCACATAAAACTGAGCAAGTGATTAAAGTGCAGCTGCAAGCTGTTTATCGTAGCTACCGCTCGACCCCGGAGCGCAGTAGAATTGCATCGACAATGGATGCACTTATACAATGCCTGCTGCGGGCGTGCAGTTGCAACTAAAGAGGTATGGATAAAGAGAAAAACAAACATTCGTTTGAACACGAAGGAAAATATTTGTTTAAAGACAAAGACAAGCATTCGTTTAAACACGACATAAATTTTGTTTACCGACAAAGGCAAACTTCTAAGAGGTCGATCCACCTGATCAGAGGGTGTTCCACACTGACTTCCATTCAAGAATATTAATGCTGAAAACACAAACCTCTTTCAGGTTAACAGACGAATACGAACAAATAGACGCCAGCGACGTCCGTGGCTTCGAATCCTTCCTCCACACGTACAGGAACGTGTTGCACCCTTCCCACTACCTGTGTCTATCCGCCTTTCACTCCCTCAGCCAGCTCTACGGGAAAGTGACCGACTATATGATCCACGAGATGCCCGAGGGCGAGCTCAACAGGAAGATTGACATCTGCAGGAATCTCATGAAAGTGTTCGACGTTATAGAGCCGGGATACTCTAGGCTACGAGGTGAGCGATTTTCGTGATCATCTTGTTATTTTTTGCCAGTTGAACTTTACGAAATTTGTGGTCAGTTATGCAGGCCGTGGTAGTGTCGCTTGGTTTTGGAATAGCACCATCCCATCTCTGCATGTGGATCTCGTAAAAGGTGACTAAGGGATAACAGTCGCTATTACAAGCGCTGTGGAACTACACCACATCTAAAAGAGTGAACTCGCCAAGCTGCTTGGTCAGAGTGGCGTTTTGAAGCCATGTATGAGGTGGCCCTCGTATATGTTGTTTTGTTGTTCTTGTTTTGCCAGCAGTTGACGATAAGAGGACTGATTACGGTTTTTGTGTTATGTTCAAAATTGGTACCAGAAATATAGTTTACTAGCAAAACCCCGTAGACATTGTCCTGCCATAGAAGTTGATGTGCTGCAGCGCCATCTAGTGGCGAGTTACAACAAAGTCGATAGTTCGAAAATATTCTCCTTGCTTAAATACCTACGTATACCAATTGTCACGGCGATTGGTTGAACGGTATAGAAGTTGATGCGCTGCAGCGCCATCTAGTGACGAGTACAACAAAATCAATAGCATAAAAACCTACTCCATGAAAAAATACATATATGTGCCAACTTTCATGGTGATCGGTCAAACGGTGTCGAAGTCTATTTATATTATTTATTTATATATAGATTTACTTGTTTGAACTATCGATGTTCGAACTGAACGTTAGAATTTGCTAAATGAATGTATCTCACTTTTTTTTTCTTCATCAGCATTTTTTGTCAACTGCTGAAAATATACTTCTCCTTACTTTTTTGTCAAGCGGCAGACGAGCAGACCAGTCACTTGATCATAAATGATTACTATCCATGGACTCTCTTTTTGAAGATTTATGAATCTTTCTGATGATCCATGTATTTCTTTAGAAAAGTCAGAATTACATTGGTAGGAAACGTGATGATTGTTACGTATTCCATTAGCGCTCTGTTCCATGTGTAATTTTTCTTATTCCATATCACTTTCCATTTAATGGAATGGATGTAATGGAGTTTGGACGGTATGTAGTGGGGTCAGGTAGGATGAAAGACATTATCATTTCTTTATAGATACTTTTTATTTGGTGGGATAAGATGAGAAATGGACAACTCTCACTGACTCCCAAAACATATTGACACATTTCACGACAATGCTCTGGGAACCCGCTACCCCCCACACCCCCGCTGCCGCGCAGGCGAGGAGCCTCTTGTCTTGTTTGTATATAGCTATCTTGCATTGTCTACAGGTGTGACTCTGTACGAGCTGCACGCGCCGCTCATGATATTAACGACAAGAGACTTTGAAAGGAAAGCCATATCAAAGGAAAATCTACGAAATCGACTCAAAGAGGTATTTATCGATTTTGATAAAGTTCTACAAAGATTTGATAAATTTTGAATGTTCACTTGATGATGTCCAAGTTGTAAATATAATAATTCTCGTTTATCTGTTATAATCATTTATTTGCGGATACACATTGCATATTATGTATTACGAAGCTATGATGTTTTAGTTAGACGCCCAAAAATCCCATAAGGGATTATGTGTATTATGGGATTTTTGTGGGCGTCATAAGGCCGTGATACACATGCCAATAAGAAGCATGACAGTACAAACGTTCCGTGAGTGCCGGTTGAAGACCACAGAATGGAGGCTCTTAAGTTCGTAGTCCCCCTCCCCACGCTCCCCGCTACCCCGCGCGGGAGACACGCACGCGATGAGGCGTGCTATATAAACGCACTGACAAAATCTGAAGACACATGCCAGCAGCGCGCACGCAAGGTACTGGCATGCTTTAACTTTAAGAAGACGGCAGACGAGCATACAGTCCACCTGGTGGTGAGTGGATACTGTCGCCCATATACAACCGCGATAGGTGCCAACACATACGCACATTGGGGAATAGGATAAAGTGGGAAATGCAGTACCTACTTTTCAAGGTAGTCTTCTGTGAGCGAGGGGTAGCGAGACCAGTCGAGTGCGCCCAGCGGCTGTTGGGTTGCAGCATGCACCCGTCCCCCGTCGGTCACGCATGTGTATCACGGCCCTTAAATATTGTGGATCTGGTAGCGTATCCAGCACACATACTAACGTCAGGTTTTTCGCCTTCTCTGGCACACGCTTTCAAATAGTTTGAGAGGCTCGCAGTCCTCATCATTAAGAACAAATAGACGATTCCAAGTCCGTGCTGTGCTTAGATTTAGATCATGTCGTTGGAAACTAACCTCTATGTAGAATGCATAAGGTGCTATAAACATCAGCCTATGACGTACCACTGCAGGGCACAGGCCCCAACTGAATCACTGGGGGGCTTCGGACCTTAATCCACCACGCGGGACCGGTGCTGATAGGTGGATCACATAGTCCTGATTTTTTTTATTTCTGGAGCATGCGAGTTTCTTCACGATGTTTTTCTTCACCGCCAAGCTAGTGACAGTTTTTTTAGAAATCCGTACTTAAGTAGAAACTCAGTGGCACGGGCCGGGGATTTGAACTCACGATCACACGAATATGAGTGGAGTTTAGATACCTCTAGGTTATCACCGCTCTAAAACATGACTATGACCAATTCTAAGACCGAGAATCATCTATATATATATCTAACCCTAGTTTCGTTTAGGTTTTAGTTATAAATTAGAACGATTATTAAATAAGCTGATGTGTTGTCAGATCGTGGGCTACCTGACGGAAGCAGCCCTTATCCTGGGCTTCGAGCCTGCTAATTCTTCCGAAGGGCTGATGGCGACCGCCGCCAGGGACGCGCTCAAAAAGATACGCACATGGGAACAAATCATCGGGAAGATATCATGAACATGCGCAATGTATTTATACAAATATTTTTATAATTGACATGGTTTGTGAAAAGTGGTTTTGGTCATTTATAAAGTGTTAGAAGTCGTTCATAAAGTGTTGGGGGTCGTTCATAAAGCCTTAGGGGTCGTTTATAAAGCGTTAGGGGTCGTTCATAAAGTGTTGGGGGTCGTTCATAAAGCCTTAGGGGTCGTTTATAAAGTGTTAGGGGTCGTTCATAAAGTGTGGGAGGTCGTTCATAAAGCCTTAGGGGTCGTTTATAAAGCGTTAGGGGTCGTTCATAAAACGTTAGGGTCTTTCATAAAGCCTTAGGGGTCGTTTATAAAGCATTAGGGGTCGTTCATAAAGTGTTAGGGGTCGTTCATAAAGTGTTGGGGGTCGTTCATAAAGCCTTAGGGGTCGTTTATAAAGTGTTAGGGGTCGTTCATAAAGTGTTGGGGGTCGTTCATAAAGCCTTAGGGGTCGTTTATAAAGCGTTAGGGGTCGTTCATAAAACGTTAGGGTCTTTCATAAAGCCTTAGGGGTCGTTTATAAAGCATTAGGGGTCGTTCATAAAGTGTTAGGGGTCATTCATAAAGTGTTTGGGGTCGTTCATAAAATATGTACCAATACAATAGGAATTAGAAACTGCGGCCATTGAAAGGCAACACCAAAATGAATAGTCGAGCTAAAATAACCTTCCCACATCATACAATCAGCTCGTGTCACCACCCGCTTCTCCCAAAATTCAGTTCTTATAGTAATTCAGCTTCTGTTATATTATTCTGTAATTTATACGTAACTAGCTGTGCGCGCGACTTCGTACGCGTGGAATTTTAGTTTTTAAACTTTAATTGGGATATATTTTCTTCCCGTCAGCCGATTTCGATGAAATAAAGCCTATTCGAAGCGCCTAGCTAAGCTTAATTAACCTATGGAAACTCCATGAAAATCCGTTGAGTGGTTTTGGAGATTAGCGTGTTCGAACAGACAAACAGAACGACGCACGCCACCTATTGTAAAATTGTTGTACTAATTCAGAAACCTTCGCGGGCGTGCGCTACAACATCTCACCAAAGTTACGTCGCAATCGGATGAATGCTATAGGAATGCATACGGGACAAACAAAGAAACATTCATTTATATATACCTATATATATATATTATTTATATATATATATATATATATATATATATATATATATATATTATTTTCAATAACTACGATAGCTACTAATGTGATCCCCGAATTCACAAATCAAAGATATCGGGACGGTTTGTGCAACACTAAAATTCTACGGACGATTCAAAAATGTTGACATTTCTTTTTATAAAAAAATCCGAAATTTTTATCGTGAAACGTTTCAATGACCAAACTATGATGACATGTGATGAAAGAATGGTCAGAGCAAACATGACGACATATTTTTATTTTTACTTCTAATTTATGATTTTGTAATTTTGTAATTTTGTATAAGTATGTATATTAGTATAATATATGATTTGTGTGTATGTGTATGTATTTATGTATGTATATGTTAACGTATAGCTGGTAGAGAATGCCTTAAGGCATTAAGACCGCCAAAGGACGAGTACAAAGGTACAAAGGTAAATACAAAGGTTATGGTACAAAGGTACCATAATGTGCAATATTTTTTTTTAAATAAATAAACAATAGTTTAAGCTAGTGAGAACGAAATTAATTATTTACCACCCTCAGAAGGAGATGTATCCACAAGTTATTTGCTATGTGAACAGGGAGAGGGATTTTATGTATCATATTATATGAACGGTCTTATAAATTACATTTTTGGTTTTGATCTATCGATAATTGTAATATTTTGTAGTGTTGATCAACCAGGCATTCGAATGATTACAAATTCTTTTGCAGCTTGTTATCATCTTTTCAACAGTATTAGGGGTCGTTAATAAAGTGTTAGGGGTTGTTCATAAAATATGTACCAATACAATAGGAACTAGAAATTGCGGCCATTGAAAGGCAACACCAAAATGAAGAGTCAAGCTAAAATAACTTTACCACACCATCAGCTCGTGTTACCACCCGCCTCTCAAAAAAGAAAGTTCTAGTGGTGCAATCTTGGTTTTTTTTTGGTACAAATTGAATCTAATTTAGTAAGTTCTTTGCGAAATGCAAGAAATACGTTGTAATTGTACGAACGCTTTTTTGGCCTGATGGCATACTCGTATTGTGATCTGTTATTTATAACAAAGAAATAATTGCTTTGTTTAGTGATGTACAGTTTACAGTCCGATAGAAATCAAAAGACCGATAGGTATATTTCTTAAACCAATACTCTAGACTTAGTGGTTGGAAACTAGCCTTTATGTAGATTGCATAAGGTCTCTACATACAGCCTTTATGTAGACTTTATATATGTCTATTTATTTCCACCATTACCAACATTTTTTCTCTAAATCCACTCCTAACTGCCAACGTTTGCCAATGTTATTGACGATATCTATTCATAATTATTACAGAAACATGAAATGTAATTGTAATGTAAATGGACTCTGAACGCGTCTAATAAAGGTATTTAGTTACCTTTTATTCCTACGCGACGTTACGGCACGCGTTACACCGGCCGCGGTCACGAGTTGACTGAAGAGGCGGGTAGTCCGGCATGGGAGCTGCGAGCAGTTTCATCAACTACCCACATTTGATCTTCACATTCGGAAAGGCTGCGGCACACTACACTGACAATGTCCGCGGACGTAGCCGACGGTGAACCGAAAGGTTTAAACTCGTTAATCACCGGATTCCACTTCGACGCCAGCTCATATCAATATTCCCGATTGAAATTTTACATTATACGAGAAAAATGTGTACAAAACGCGAAAGTTTGAAAAGTAAATTTTGTGTAATAATAAAAACAGTGTCCTTCAGAGTTTACTGTATTTTTCTTGGATTGTTTGAAGATTCGAAAATTGTCGTTTTTTTATTATTATTTTTTAGTTTTCGATTAAACCATAAACTATATCAATTTGTAGAACAGTCTTATACCGCATTATTTATTAGGAATTCTGTTATACTTAGATTAAGTCATTAAATGTGATTGAAGCCGGTGGTAGCGTTTAATACTTAATTAATAAAAAATAATTAATTATACTTAATTAATAAAGACAATTAATTTAGTGTTATATTATTATTGTTACCAAATCTATTAATAATGTGATGTTGTGCTGAAATAATACTAATTTAATATATTTCTAACTTGGATACTACTTCATATTAGATATATTCAATTAAATATATAAAGGAATAGCCACTTTATTTATAAATTCCATTTGAATTGAATCGTTTAAAATTCTTTGTGATTTTCTTGTCTGTTTGTAGTTATTTAAAAGGACGGGAGATTCAAATCAATCGTTAAATTTAAATTGCGTTTGTAGATGAGGTGGTTTTAATTTATTTTTGTCGTTTTTGTATTTTATATAATCTTTTTAAATTTATTTTCTCATTCCTTCCACTAAAAGACAATTATTCGAATATTGCGTGCTATATTTTCTTATGTAACTTAATAAATACTAATGCATTTTGAAAATATAAATATATTGTTTAGTAACAAAACGAAATGTGTTTTATTTATGTTGTCTTACATTAACCCCCGAGTTCTTTCGCTTGGAAACTAAAATTAAAGTATAATATCATCGTTTTTATTTTGATTTTGAAAAAAAATGTTTCAATACCGATCAGTTACTTTAGTTTAAGTCAAACAACTTATATCGAGAAATATCCTATCTCATTCCAACAAGTATAATGGGATAAAAGATTTCATTTTTCTCAAATTCACATTAATACCATGTTTTTTTTCTAAATCTACAATGGTAGTTTAGATGGTGTGTCAATATTCATAATTCTTGATCGATATTGGCATGTACTAGCGATATTCAAGGGCAATAGTAACCATTTACCATCACAACTATCTCATAGTCTGTCACCTTTCTATAAAATGAATCATTTGACGTACCCTTAAGAGCCATTTCACGTTTTAAGCGAAAAAAACAAGTTTTTGAGCTGTCCTATAGGTGAAAAAAAATTTGCTTTCATTTCTAAGTAAATATTTCAAATAGCTCATTTCTTTGTATTGACATTTATTAGAATACATTTCGAAATATTTCTTTATTTATCCTGTAGTACTCAACCATATTTTAGTAAAAACGCGCCTAGTAAGAAATTCAGAGCCGTGCTTCTTGCACTAAAATTCATTAATTCAACAAGATAAGGTACAATTATACGTAGTATATAATTCTATTGGCACATAGTACACTAATATTTCCGTAAATTAACACAAATCACGAGAAAAAATAAAATAATGTGCGTCAATTTCGACGGAAAATACTTGGCATTTAACCGCAATTTTTTATCATTTATTAAAGAATTTTTTAAATTATTACTTAGAATAATATCAATTTTGTACCTAATTAAAACGAAAACATAAGTATTTTTATAAATTATGATTTATTATATATATTTTTTAATATCACAAAACTGCTCTAATTGCTCTATTATATTCGGGGATTTTCGCGTCGGCCATTAGTATTGTCTATAGAAGCTCACGGAGAAAAGTTCGGTTTATTCAAAGTATCAAAACGGGTTTTCCATAGTTACGCTATAGAGACGGGGGCATGAACTATTGCCAGTCGCGTTGCTTTGTAATTATCTAAATTTGCTTTAGTCATTTTTGTGAAATGGCTCTTAAGGCTCATCTACACAAGGAAAATTTCTCGAACGTTTCTCGTATGCGACCAAATTTCATGCCACTCTAGCTTGCAACTGTTCACACGAGGATAATAATGATCACAGGATGATAACAGTTTTGATCGATTTTCTCTTCTGCATGCGGTCGAGAAACTGTCCTTGGGTAAAAGAGCCTTTAAGGCTGGTTTCACTCTTCGGCGTATTGTCCGCGCGGAGTAACCGGCTGCGACTCATCCGCATGCAAATAGTCAGCGTCAGAATGGTCGATCAGGGTGGACGCGGCCATTGATGGGAGATACTCTCATAAAATGAATCAAAACGTAATGAGAATTCTATATTTAACTAGAAAAAGGCTACGATGATACAGTACGAGACTGCACCCGGAAATGAAATGGAATTTATTTGCTGACCATAGATCCATAAGTTTCTTAAAAAAAATAGCCCATTATTTGGAAAGAGTATTTGTAAGCTTAAATGATAAATTTGTAAAATATGAACGACAATTTTTCAGTTACATCAGATAGGCTGTCCCGGGTCTATCAGGATTAATATAAATTCAATTCACTTCATAGATAGATATACAGATTTCTAGATTTTCGTTCTGTGTCATATACCAGGCGACAATAAATCGAAACTATGAATAAATCCACGCGAGCGAAGCCGCGTCGCGGACAATAACTAATTTTCGTATTTATAAACATGCCACATATTCAGAAACACCCTATTTCATTTATATAAATATAGAATATAAATAAAACGCAACACAGGTACAATAGTCAACAATAGTCAGATACCATTGTTGGCGACATTTCGTTCTGACCGACATAATGACCTGCCTATATTTCAGTCGCTATTCCGTAGGTATTGTCTTATGAAAAACAGAAAGCTCTAGGCACGTCTCAAATGTTCGATTTATTTCTGTACCACGTGTGGCGCGCGCGCGCAGCCAACCCGGTTTATTGATCCCAACATTACAGACATTACAAGGTGCTAAATTAAATTATAAGAAGATTTCAGTTGTTTTTATGTTTGTATTGGTGATTTTAATATTTATTTTCGTAAAAAAATAGTGTTATTGATGTGATTCATCTACAAAGAAGCGTAAATTAAAAGGTAAGAGAACTCTTAGGATAACTTCTATTTATTATTAGGGGAGATATTGATATAAGTGCTAGAACTAAGGAAATATCGGAAATTAAGTTCGGTACAATCCAATTCTTGGAATTTTCTCGATAAAACAGGGGATTTAAGGCTTAAACCAAAAGATTTTCGTAATAATTTGAGAAGAATACAGTAATAATGGAGAAAGCATAGAACGAGTTTTTACATGGAGAGAATGAAAAAATAAATAAGAATAAAACGATGGATATAAATAGTAACAGAGCATGTTTGTTAATCACGTCTGTATGAGAAGAGCAGGAAACAGTTGTAGGGACACAGTGTCGACACAGTGCACGCAGAACACGCACGGTGTTTTACATTGTCCACAATTTACAGTATTGCGTCATTGTCCACACTGCACACTGCACTCGCCATTCGTCTCCCGCGTCTATCACGAGATGTAGGTATTTTTTTTTTTTTTTTTTTTTATGTACGTAGGCGGCAGACGAGCATACAGTCCACCTGATGGTAAGTGGATACTGTCGCCCATAGACATCCGCGATACATGGCAACATTAGTCCAAAATGACAAATGTTGGCACGCCCCCGGATGCGCTGCCTACCTTTGGATATATAGGAATGGATTTGGAGAAAGAGTTGGGAAAATAGGGAGGGATAGGATGGGAATGGGCTCTGGCACATCTCACTCACTACCGAAACACGTACGTACATTGGGGAAATACGATAAAGTGGGAAATGCAGTACATTTCAAGGTAGTCTTCTGTGAGAGAGGGGTAACGTGGCCAGTCGAGCGCGCCCAGCGGCTGTTGGATTGCAGCGTGCACTCTCCCCCTCAAAAATTTATTAAATTCTTAAATTAAATTTATTAAAGGTATACTTTTATTAAATTCTTCTGGTCACCTATCTACACATGTAATAAAACAGTAAAACGATTTAGTCTATA
The DNA here is from genome assembly GCA_943735995.1 of Sesia bembeciformis. NCBI lineage: Eukaryota > Metazoa > Arthropoda > Insecta > Lepidoptera > Sesiidae > Sesia > Sesia bembeciformis. Next base: position 1,239,441 of record OX031038.1, read on the forward strand.
CATAGTCCTAAATTTAAAAAAAAATTGGAGAAGCCTTTAGAATAGTTTAGAAGCTACAGAAGGCAAAACAGTAGATTTCAGTATTTTTGTCTATGTTTGTCTGTTTGTTTGAGGATCACGTAAAAACTACCGAACGAATTTTAATCGGGTATTCACAACTGTACAGCTAAGTATTCAGAAGGAAAACTGGTATATGTGTCATCTTCATATGACACAAGGAAGTTGAGTTATAGAGGAAATCAAAAAAATATACTTTAAATAGAATTGCTCAAAAAGTCATGAATGGATTTACATTATTGAAATCCATCATGTCGGAGCTTTTAAGGGTGTTATTTTTTTTTTACAGCTGCTTAGTCCCCGCCAGCGAAACCGCAGGAAGAAGCTAGTAATTAAATAAAATTCCTCCCTTTTCTCCTTATTTTACATCGCCTGATATTTTGTAGCAAGCAACGTTTTTCCCGTCACCGTTTTTCATTTGCGACGACATTCTTCTGGCACTGATAAAAAATCCTCTACATATCAAGCACCCTATTTTTCAGAGAATGACAATTAAAGGCGCATGCTACGTGTGCCTCTCCCCAGCGGAGCAGAAGTGCTCCGGTTGCCAGGCAGTCCACTACTGCTCCAAGGAGCACCAGAAACAGCACTGGAAGCAGCACAAACAAGATTGCACACCTGCAAGAATCAAGGAGGACGAGAAGTTCGGACGGTACTTGGAAGCCACCAGGGATATCAAGGCTGCTGACGTGATTTTGAAGGAAAGCCCGTTGATCACAGGCCCTGCCCAGGTTGACATTTTTTCTTTCAGAAAACAAAAAGGTTGTTAGGTACCATTAGAAAAAATGCCACAAGTGCAATTCGAGAAAAACATTGATATATTTTTATTAATTAAAATCAAACCAGAAACTGAAATTTTGGATAACCATTGTTAATTCCCTTTGTTTATTTTTAATTTCCAAATATAAGGTTACTAATGTTTTCTTTTTTTCTTGGGAGAGCAGAATTAAAAAAGATAGGTAGCCATTTACAAGTGGCCAGTTATTCATCTTTAAAGCACGAATTGCACAGTATGTTCAGCATGAAGAATAGTTTTTTATCTATTCTAATTTACTTGCTCAAAAATGCCTAAAATCTCAACGAATTACTCAAAAATAGAGCCATAGTATGTTAGTTTCCAGGATCAAATTACAATATTAATAATTCCAGATTAATCCTTTAATTAAAACCAAAAAAGAAAAGTGGAAAATGTATTGTATGTAATTCCCAGGTGACTCCGCCAGTCTGCCTAGGCTGCTACAAACTGCTGGAAGACGGGAAGACGGTGAACTGCGAGAAGTGCGGCTGGCCATTCTGTTCCGAAGATTGCACTCAGAAAGACGAGCATAAACCTGAGTGTAACTACACACAGGAGAAAGGGGAAAAGGTAGGTACTAAGCTATCGCAGACTTTTACTGATGTAAACTTAACCACTACATTTTAACCACTACATTTCTATAGAATTACCATTATAATTAGCATTTGAGCTTAAAATCTACTTAAGATACTAAAGACTTGAATATATTATGCTGACATTCATACATTGGATTGGCGTGATGACAGCATCGGTAAATGAAAAGATCCATTCAAATATGCCGAATTCCTCGTGAGTTTGACTAAAAACTCTCAAAAAATTATAAAATGATATTTGTTTTAGTAGGAAATTGTGCCGTAGTGTCGTGGGGATTGAAGGATCGCACCATTTTTAAAATTATCTACGAGACTACTGGTCAGTAGTACAGAAGGGAAAAAAAATTCCCTACAACAATACCGAAAAACCGGCCCGGCAGTGTCGTGGGTCAGGAGAGAAATTCTTATACCAATTAACTCTAACAATACCCCGTTTACAATTGCAACTTTATTCATATTTGATCGAACAATAAAATCTGTCACCAGATATCGATCTCAACCTTCGGCATCCCTCATCCTAACTACCAGTGCATCACGGTGTTGCGATGCCTGTACCAGCGGGACCATGACGAGAAGCTGTGGAACAAGCTGCAAGCCCTGCAGTCCCACTGCGAAGATCGTAAAGGCACCGATAAGTGGAACAATGACATGAAGATGATAGCAGACTTCATTTGGAATTTCTTCAAATTGGAGGGGACGTTCACTGAGGAAGAGATTATGAAATGTTGTGGAATACTCCAGGTAATAGATAGATATGAGTATATATGAACATAAAATTTTACGTAATTTAAAAAGAATTTTTTTTTGCAAAATACAAAGCACAAAAAGTGCACTTAAATAAAAATATGTCATTCAACACAGAAACATAAACAATCTTCTTATTTGCTTGGTGGCAGACAAGCAGACAGTCCACTTGGTGGAAAGTGAATATTGTCGCCCATGGACATCCGCGATACATGCCAACATCAGTCCAGAACGACAAATTTTGACACGTCCCCAGATGCTCTGCCCGCCTTTACAAATTCAGGAATATATTTGGAAAAAGGGTTACAAATAGGGAGACATAGGTCAGGATGGGATGAGAATGGGCTCTGGCATGTCTCACTCACTACGAAAACACGTATGTACATTTGGTGAATAAGATAAAGACGGGAAAGGCAGTAGTACATTTTACGGTAATTTTGTATGTAGTCTTGCGGTATCCAAGTATACCCAGTATACTCATAAGGCCACTGTAGGCCATAAGTTGAGTATTGCGGTCCTAAACTATCGCTACGTCCAGTATACTTAGTTGTTAACCGTCAGATCAACGGGCATGAGGTGCCTCTCCTGGAGCCGGAGTACGTTGCGGTGTTCGACCGCATCTCCATGGCGGAACACAACTGTCGCGCCAACACCAACAAGAGCTTCACCTCCGACGGACAAATTGTATGTTACACTGTTTATTTCTAAATACTCCTTACTAATATTATGATAAGTGCCCTTACCTGAGAAGAATGTAAGGTCGTGTGTGATGATTAGTCTTGTGAGAAGCCTATATGCTGTAGTGGAGACACAGGCTTATTCTATCATAAATACACGTATAATATTACAAATGCGAGAATTTATTTATTGGTAAGTTTGTTATTTAATAACTCTGAAATAAATCAAGGAAACGCTACTAAATTTGGCATACGTTTAGTTCGTGGAATGGATTAATACACGGGAGAGTTTTTGATTCAAATTCTAATCGACGGTCAATTGGTCCCGTCAATTATTAAATTGCAAAGGGTTAAATTGGAAAATGTTTATTTGCAAACAGTTTGTAATTCACATTATATGTCAATTAACTCAGAATCATGAGCAGAATTCATATGGTCTCAGGCGTCGGGAATTATTTTGATTACACCGTGAATACATAATATCATGAGTATAATAACATCAGATCCTGTGCGCTGGTACCAACATCCCCGCCGGCACGCACATCTCGGTGTGCTACACGGACCCACTGTGGGGCACAGAGGCGCGCCGCCACCACCTCGCTGACTCTAAGTTCTTCGAATGCACCTGCGAGAGGTGTTCCGACGTCACCGAGTTCAGGACCATGTACAGCGCTGTTAAGTGCAAGAAGAAGTAAGATTACCATTAAGTAAGATTTATGTATAAAAAGTAACCGTAACCGGCCCTTTTACTATCCAATGTTGGACATGGGCCTCCTCGGGTACATCGTATTGTGCATAAGGGATGTGTAGCCACAAAACCAAGCGGATTGGTGAGTCCACTATTTTAGAGAAGTGCCTACGGGTACCTTGAAGACACCTACGGGAAGAGATGTGGTTTCCACTTTTGATGAATTTTTACAATTGATTGTAGAGCAATTAACTTGTTTTCAATTAACAAGGACGTACAGTGCGGGAAGTAGGAACTTAAGACCAACTTCGGGCACGCAGTGACAGCAAGCGTTATCTGTCCCTCTACATATATTGGTGCTGCTAAGTCTTATCTGTTTATGTCGTCTTTATATGACATATAGGTACTACCTCAATTTACTTTGTAATTATTTTTATAGAGACTGCAAAGGCTACCTTCTCCCGGAGACGTTCATCATACCCATCCTCCATAAGACCAAGAACCCGAACCACGAGTCTCGCAATCTGGACGACAAGTTTTGGATCTGCAGCATCTGTAAGGACGGCGTGTCGGATGTCATCATACAACAACTACTGCAGGACATAGGCAGGGAGCTCAGCATCATGCCTAAAGAAGATCCTGAGGCTTGTGAAAGGTTTGTAGAGCATTTTGTTATTTTTTAATGAAAACCTTCATCTTATTTTGTCCGAATACAGCAACTGAATAGGTTGTAAATAGGATCAATTTCAAAGTCAACATAACTCGTCAATTTCCAGTCTCCTCAAAGTAAGTTAGGAGTCTCTCAGTAAGTAAAGTAGCTTTACTGAGGACAGAAGGGTTGGACTCCTTGAAGCACACGAAAAACACAGTCTTACGGTTTTGATTATCACAAACATTATGCTTAAAAAACACTAATAAATATTACTATTAAACAGAACGCACACGATTCATAATAATTACACAAAATCTCGACGTCACTTCTCGGGCTCTCACCAAAAAGTCGTACTAGCTTTGTACTAAGTCCTAATTTTCTAGGTTCATCAACCACTGCAGCAGCTACCTCCACTCGAACCACTACTACATGACGGACGTGAGCCTGGCGTTAGCGCAGATGGTCGGCCAAGAGAACGAGACGGGCCTCACTAGCGTCAGCGACGACCGCCTGCTCCTCAAGACACAGCTCTGCAAGAAGATTGCAGACCTACTTGAGACTTTAGCACCCGGTAAGAGTATATGATTGTTAGTATTTGCTTAGAAAGAAAGCTAATATTTTTAAGCAAAATTTCTTAGTCATAATATAACTGGAAATAGTAAAACCACAGTAGATACCGTAGAGATATTTGAATATTTTTTTGATGTCAATATCGAAGAAAGATCCCACCATTTTCTGGTTACATGTCTCATCTACAATTCTGATTAAACCAAGAATGAGCTGCAGAAAGTTTCACCTTTCTTTGGGAAATTCACCGAATGTCACCGTTGCACTGACTATCTAACCATCATCAGATGTAGTCTGTTTGTCACTTATTCTATAAAAATATCTTCGCAGCGGAGACTCGTCTTCGCGGCTCACTGTTGTACGAGCTGCACGCGGCTGTGGCCGAGACGGGCAGGAGGAAGTCGCTCACAGACGGGCCGGCGGTCATGCTCGGATATATCACAGTAAGATTTATTATAACATATAATACTTGTAGGATTTTATTGCATGTATCAATAAAGCATAGCATGTAAAGTATAAGCCTACCTCTTTTGGTCTACAGACTTCTTACCGCCCAATGGTTGCCTGGAATAAATCGCTTTAGCGATAAGGCCGCCGATTGTAATTACTTCTAGTTACTTTTATTTTTGTGTTTCTATTGTGTACAATTGTGTGTACTTGTGTGCAAACATACCAAAACTTTTCGTGTATAATGAAGTATGTATGTATATCAATACAGCACGGCAGCGATAATTTAAACCACAGATCGTTCATTATAAGCGGGAAAGATTCAAAATTAATTGTCAAACAGTTAGTGGAAGAATCCCGAGTATTATGTAGTGGGTTGTTGTGTTTCGGGGACTCCGGGTCTCTCCAATTAGTTGAAAACCTGTGCCATTTAAAATAAAATAAATAAGTTCTTTATTGCCAGTTAATTTGACAGTTAATTCTGACTTTTTCTTGGTTACGGTCAACGTGCTATGGTTTTCAATGTCTATGGTGCAAAGGGTTTGATTTTCACAATTAGTCTTTAACAAATGTTTGTTCACTAGTGTGTATTTATGTGTGCAGCAAAATACTGGATTTAAGGAATTCTAATCGCGCCTACTAACTGATTCCTAATATTCTAATATAATTGGTACCTATTCTATGTATTTTTTTAATAGAGGCGATGACAGACGAGCGGTAGGGCCACTAGATGGCAAGTGGTCACCGCCGCCCATGGACACCCGCAACACCAGGGGGCATGTGGGTGCAGAAATGCTGACTTGCAGAAATCCTGTTCACAGCGCTCTTGAAGAGTTCCATAACTTATTATGGTGGTAACCATACCATACTTTTGCAAGGCTCTCCACCATACGCGATCTAAATAAAAATTAGTATTAAAAGCAGTAACAATTCCAACCAAAATGAAATTTGTACGTACGATCTAGCCCAAAATAAATAAAACCTTAATAATGTTGCACGTGTCCCGCGCATCGGCCGCCGAGCAAGTAGATCGCCACTCGGTCTGGTTACTTTGCATCCGAAAATGTTGACCTGGATTTTATTTAACTGTCTTGCATTTAACCTTTTTATCGGCTGCGTAATTAATCACTAGTGTTAGTGCGTTGCTTCACTCAGTAGCTTACTTGCAAACTAGTTACTTACTTACAAGCAAACTCCTTATCCATATCCAAAGAAGAAACTACTTAACTATAGCTAGTAAAGGCGGCACGATGTATGTACTCACATGACTTAAAAACAAGGTAAATAATTTATTAAACTATGATTATTTAAAAAGTCGCCGTAAATTACTGAAATATATCTGATCAACGTTTCTCAACCGTTTTAATGTCGCGACCTGGGGGGTCTCTAGGCTAAAAATAGTACTCTAGTTTTAGCCTTTTTGGGGGGACCCCTAACCTCAAGACCCCCTTACTAATAATTAGGTTCTACTTATGTTTATTACAGTTTAACATTTGATCCTAGATCATTAATTATTTAATAAAAGGGATTTTTTTGTATATAAGTGCTTAATTTTTCCTGACCAATTGTAACCTCCTCAATATGTGACCGCCGGGTTGAGAAACGATACCTTAAATCATTAAACTCGTCTTTTGTGCGACGATGTGCAATAAAGTGTTTAATAAGTAAATAAATAAATGAACGGACATACACAATTAACGGCGAATAAATAAATGAACGGACATACACATTTAACGGTGAATAAATAAATGAACAGACATACACATTTAACGGTGAATAAATAAATGAATGGACATACACAATTAACGGCGAATAAATAAATGAACGGACATACACACTTAACGGTGAATAAATAACTGAACGGACTTACACACTTAACGGTGAATATATAACTGAACGAACATATACACTTAACGGCGAATAAATAAATGAACGGACATACACACTTAACGGTGAATAAATAAATGAAAGGAACATACACACTTAACGGGTGAATAAATAAATGAACGGACATACACACTTAACGGCGAATAAATAAATGAACGGACATACACACTTAACGGTGAATAAATAAATGAAAGGAACATACACACTTAACGGGTGAATAAATAAATGAACGAACATACACACTTAACAGTGAATAAGATATATTTCCTTTACGTGTCGCAGTCGAGTAAAAATAAATAAATTTAATCAAGCATAATACCTAAACTAAGTCATTTTCCAGGAGTCGCGCAAGATCCTGGTAGAGTCAGCCTCCCTTCTCCGTCACGAGCCTCCAGAGTTGCCCGAGGGACGTTTGTGCCAGCAAGCCAAGGTTAACCTTCTGCAGATGGACGAACTCATCCGGAGTCTGTCGGCAGCGCTTCCTGCTCCTTTGTAGGTGGAAATAAATGATTTTGGAGAGTTTAGTTTTTATTAAAAAATACATTAAAAACTTCTTCCCAACAGTGTTAACATTCCACATTTTCTTTGCGGTGACATCCTGTGAGTAAGGCAACATTTAGTTAACAGCATAGTAGCTAGCCTAGCTACTCTTGTTTCATAGTAATGTCTTGTTGGCTGTTCTACAAAATAAATAAATAAATAGTTGCCGGGACAGTCAGCCTGATGGTGAGCGGGTAGACAGATAGATGAACTCTTTATTGTATTATACACCAGCACATGTTGCAAAAAGACAATTTAAGTGAGTAACACGAAGAGTATAACAGGCGGCCTTATCGCTAAAGTGATCTCTTCCAGCCAACCTTTGGGTGGTAAGGAGAAAGATAACAACATCAAAAATACACTATCGTCTATGGACATCTACGATATATGCCAATATTAGTTTTTAAAAAAGATATCAGCGCCAGTCGAGAAATTAATAATATTTAAATGGAAGTTTCAGAGTTTTATGAGGACTATCCACATAACGTTTATATATCAAGTATAAAAGTTACGTAAGTAAGGAAATACCATATCGACAGCCCATGTCTCTCCACAGCTGGATATAGGCCTCTCCCAACACGATCCTCGCCACCACCCGCGATCTTTGGTTCTTCTCATCCAGCCACTACCAGCGAACTTCTTCAAGTCGTCGATCCACCTGCTCGAAAGACGTATCACACTGCGCAAACGACAAATAATTGAAAAAAAAAACAGTACTTAAGTGGCAAAAACTCAATGATATACGAGTAGGTCGACGCTCGAACTCACGACCTCACCAATGTGACTCGAAAATAGATACTCTTCCTATCATCAATGTAACGCTTACTCAGCATTATTTTTATTGTGATAACAACGCGTGTGGGTAAACCTCCTACCATCGCAGTTTATGACATACTGCTATATATGTTATCTATATCTTGTGCTAACAAAGGCAGCCATCGACACTTCGCACTTACGTCAATGCCAGGTAAAGTAATTATCTCATATCTTAACACTAGTTTATGCCTGTAACTTTGTCCACTTAGAATCTAATTGAATCTGAGAAATAATTACCGTTATATTTTTCCATGAAAAACCAGCAGTTTATTCTTTATAAGTAATACTTACTTAAGAAGCTGTTTACAGATTTTCACACATTACATTTGTAGTATAGCAATGATTGTTTTAATAATAAAACGACGTTCTTGTCAGACTTAGTGATGAGTAACTCCGGAGTTAATGAATCAAAAGAGTTGAATCCGCGAGCGGAGCGGAATCCCTTAATTGTTCCATTGAATTGTTATTCATTCCGATTCCGGTGCCAACCATGATCGTGAATGTAATCGCGCAACGACACCACTTGTCGGGGGCTCAAAAGCGAGATACAATGATGGCATGACCTTTTTTTTTGCTTATGCAACAACCGTTAGGGAAAGGGAATCAAACGCTCTCGGAAGGTGACATGTGAATCAAAAGAGAGTAACTAAGAGGAATCGGATCTGCGAGCGAAGCAGGATTAAGTGTGTTAAAACACTCCTAGAAGTCTTGATTACGCACCATTATTGTCAGTAATCTGAAAATACAGTCAATATTTATGTGATATTACCATCACTATAATATATGTAATATGTTGACTTCTCTACAAACCCACCACATACTATATACTATTCGTGTAACAAGGGGGAATCTGCAATAGTTAGCGATATCGAAGCGGAAGCTTCGAACGTGTCAATGTTCATCAATGGCCAATTGCGAGAGTAACCCACTCATCGGGTGGACGCACCGCGGCAGATATTAGACCCCTATCACACCGCAAGACGAGCGTGTCTTTTCTAAATGTACTGAAAAGCCGCTCTTGTTCACATGTTGGCGTCTGTAGTATATCTGTGAAGTTGGACACAAATCTTAACCAGAAAAGGTAGATTTGCTTTAAAACTATTTTAAGAAGGGTATAACAATCTTTTAAAGTTGTTTGTTTTCCAAGATAAGGGGCTTACGGTGATACAGCGATTGATGAGACACATTAAGGGCGCAATAATTGTCAATTATGTGGAAAGTAGCCTTCGCACATGGACCCTTTGTATATACTACGCATGTTTCGAATTGCAAAAAATCCCTATTCGCGAATACAAATACGATTAATACCTATTCGAGAATACGATTATGAATAGTACCTAACCTACTGCGCACGTTCTTATAAAATTAGTAAGTAGGTCATGTAGTGCATGTCGCATACCCACAGCCGCTAGGGGCACTCGACTGGACACGTTACCCCTCCCTCACAGAAGCCTACCTTGAAATGTACTGCATTTCCTACTTTATCGTATTTCCCCAATGTACTTACGTGTTTCGGTAGTGAGTGAGATATGCCAGAGCCCATTCCCATTCCATCCTCTCCCTCCCCATTTTCCAATACAATTCCTTAATCTGCAAAGGTAGCGCATTCGGGGGCGTGTCCACGTTTGTCATTCTGGACTGATGTCATTATCGCGGATGTCTATGAACGACAGTATCCACTTACCATCAGGTGGACCGTATGCTAGTCTGTCACCTTTTTTCTAAAAAATAATAATCTATTATGCAAAAGTATCGTAGTATTCGTAGTGTAAACAAAGCTTTATCTCTCCATATTTCGTAGATATTTCATAAGACTTCTCCTCCCTTCCTACATCCACGCATTAGATGGAGCAAGATTCTCGTGAGCTATTGATTAAAAGTCATCCACAATCAAATGAATGGCACATACCCGTAAATAGGCTTCAATTGCGAAGTGCCTTAAGATTGTTTAACACTATCTATATCATGTGCAAACATTGCATGGACCAATCACAAGGTTGGACAATGTTAACAGATACCAAGCCAAACATAGACGAGAACAGTCCCCTCACGCCGTGTGTGTTTGCTATATATCTTCGCTGAAAACATATTGCTATGACAAAAATAGTGTAAAATTTGATGATTTTACATGTAAAAGGACTTTTGTAAATATAGTTTATGTGAATTTAGTGCAACGTAATGTAATCTAATCTAAAATGTAAAAATAATGTACAGAAAGTGATTGTATTCACATTACTTGTGTGATTGTAACACTTACGTTTCTTCTGAATGAATAATGGAGAAAAGAAACTATCTCTTCCTGCTACGGGTTGTGTAAAATTCTACCATAAAGGTTGGTATTAATATTAATCCCCTGTAATTAAATTTACTGAGCTGGTTTGTTTGTTACCTGATAACTGTGCAATGAAACATGGAATCACTATTGCCTAATAGGTACGTTTAATTCGTAAAATCGATTAACACATGTGAATAGGAATTTACATAGTTCTAAGATGAGGCATGACATTTGAAGGCATGACTTCATAAGGGCAGTGTTCAAATGTCACACTGCCCTCTAAAAGTTACTTGTAGGGAGGCAGAGTTGATACGTGCCGGAATATAGCCCTCAGTTGGCGAGTACGGCGCGTACCTTCCAACGATTCGGTCCGTATAACCACAGGGTTGGTATAACCCATGGAATAACCGTATGACCCATGGAAAGGAGGTGCCCTCTAAAGTGTTCACACTTTTAGATGTGCTGCAGTCCTCTGGGCTTGTGATAGCGGCTTTGTGATGTTTTTTGACATGTGTTTTGAATTTTGATTTTAAAATGTTTCTTGTTAATTACTCGACACTGGCACAATGTGCTAATTGAGCTATTGCCATAAAAGAAAAGAAAACTCAACACGGGCACAATGTGTTATGTGTCCTATGGCCACATTACATGGAAAAAAAAATGGACGTTCGTTTTGCGTGTATCTACGCATACTTATGATCCAAATTGCTAATATAAATAATGATAACAAATACCATGAACTTTTTGGCGCTCACTCGAGATTTGAGTTTTTGTTTCATTATTGTAAAAATTTTGTATGTACTAGGCGTTTTGTGGTTTAATAGTGATAGTTTATTAAACTTCAAAGTGTTTCTCGTGTGTGCTGTTTGTTATAATGATAATCAAATAAAAGTATGGGACTGCGTTTTTCGTGCGCTTCTAAGAAGTCCTCTTCTGTCCTCAGTAAACCTATTATCGCTTTACTGGGCGACTCCTAACTCACTTCGACAGAACTGGACATTGAGAGGATACGTTTTAGACTGTGAAATTGTTTCTTGACACTGGCAGAATGTGCTAATTGCACCAATGCCATATATGAAGAAAAAAGAAACAAATACCATGCCGTCGTAGTCCGTATATCCGTATGTACCGCGGATGTCCACGAGCGACAGTATCCACCTACCACCAGATGGATTGTATCCTCGTGTGCAGCTTTTTTTCCTATAAAAAAAACACGAAATGAAAACAAAAAAATGATGAAAATTGATTAGATTCCACAGCATCCCAGCTTATCAGTGGCGCGGAAAACAAATACAGATTACCTATACTCGTAATGTGATCACAACAACACTCCATAACATCTTGTTATTCAGTTACACATAATAAATGATATTCGTATCAACAAGCTAAATTGGATTTGCAATAGACAATGAGAACAAGTATAAAAGCTCTTGTAAAGCTCTGTATTTGACTGTAATAAAAATTGATAATTGATTAAGTTATTGATACTACCTTTATTATCTCGTTACCACCCAATGGTTGGCTGGAAGAGATCGCTTTGGCGATAAGGCCGGCTAACTCTTCGTGTTACTTAAATTGTCCTTTTGCGACATGTGCTGGTGTGTACAATAGTTTATCTATCTAACTTATGCAGACACATAACTTTGATTATTTATGTAGATATATTATAATATTATCTTTGTTTGTTTTACTTTTAATGCGTCTTTATAACCGTTGACTGGTAGAGAAAATCATTTAAAGGTATTAAATCCACCGTTATACAATTTAGTAGACATAAATAATAAACAAAAAATTAATACTGGAACTGTGAAATTAAATTTTGAAAAATAACCGAAATATATGGAAAATTAAAAATGGTACGAAATGTAGGACGATGACGCCTTTTTCTGTAATGCCATAATCACTCGTGAGCAACAAAGATGGCACTAATTTGCCACCGCGTTCCCATTTAAATTATTCTAAAGCTCATAACTACTTCATTTCTAATGAGATTCAGTTTGTTTTTATTAAAATAGGTTCATTATCATTTCATTACTTCTATATGTAAATGGTGAGTTTGCATGTTTAAATTTGAAATTAACGATTTAAATAAATATTAAGATCTCTGAAAAAAACAAATTATTATAATTTGTTATATAAGCCGTGGAAATCTTTATGTGACATCGTTACTGAACTAATTATTTTATAGTAAAATATAAAATTAGGTAGGAATTTATGTGCCCACCTGGCTTTGAAATTAATTACTTTTTATAAAAGAAAAAACAATAAGTCCTAAAACAACAATTTGAAGAATAATTTTATGATTCTTATTAGTCTTATGGTAGAAAATTTCGTCTTATGGCAGTCTTATAGTATTGGTCATCAATTACTGATTAGGCTTATTACATACTCGTACTTCCCGTTGGTCATGCCATCATGGACGTTGTACAAATTCTCTTTGTCATCCATAAAACATCGCAAAGTCCATAAAGCACGTGTTTTAAACACACGAATGTAAGTAGAGTCTAGGCCAAAGCATAAGGTATATGCGACTAAACAATCTCGTAAGTTGTCACACGAAATATTCACGTTAGATCATTATGTGCGCAGGAGTCATATCTATTAACGCTTTGCGAATTCACATTAGGTTTAGAACAGTACTCTTCCATCTCGATTCATTACTTCGTCTCATAATTATATATCGTCGGATGTTTTTTTAATATTATATTATTTCCCTCTTCACAGAAGAACTTCCACCGAGAGATGATATTAGCTCGATACCTCTGGTTATTAATGTGCTACGCTCAATATTCTGGAGGAGATCTCGTGGACGACTACGAGCTCACCACATACCAGCTCAAGACTCAAGACAATTCCATGCAGCTACCAGTTCTTTTAGGACAAGACACGGCGTCCGGCTGCATTTGCAGAACTGACAACGATCGCACAGTCATTGTGTGTTTTGGAAACTACCTATGTCAGAAATTTCCTGAGGTACTTTGAACATACATTACTCCTTACATTTTAAGCTACGATATGGGGTTCTTCAAGAGAGCTGTGAATAGGATTTTGCAAGGTCGGCGGCGCGCCCGCATGCACCCTGGTGTTGCAGGTGTCCATGGGCGGCGGTAACACTTACCATCACGTGGGACCGCTTGCTCGTCCGCCCACTAGTATATAAAAAAAAAAATGCTGTTAGTTAATTTAGCAGTTCAACGCTAGCCTTCAACTATATATTTGTTAATCTGTTTGTTTATGGGATTACTTTTTATGGGTTTGTTTAAGGCGTTTATAAAGGTAACCACTGTGGAGAAACTTGTTACATTTCGTTTTTTCTTTTTTGTAAAATGTCTCCTTAAACAAAACTTGTTTGCAATTGCACACGTCAAACATATGAAATAGATTTTAAGCAAAAATAATGAAGATCACTGTATATGTTTCAGATCAAACAGCGAAGTTTAGCTCTAAGAGTGAGAACCACCAACATTATTTCCATAAACAAGAGAGAGCTGGATGCATTTCACTATTTAGAGGTGCTACAAATAGAGGCAAATCACAAACTGAAGTATTTGGAGCCGGAACTGTTCCGAAACATGATCAATTTGAAGCAGCTGTCCATCTCTTACAACACTGGCCTCCACACGATTAGCAAGAGGACATTTGAAGGATTGATAAACCTTAGAAATTTAACTTTAGTCAATAATGGATTCACAAACATTTTGCAACTCACCCCTGCCTTCAGTCCGAGTATTTTACCTTCACTCCGGAGTCTAGATTTATCAGAAAATAGTTTTGAGGAAATACCAGAAAACACCTTCATAACTATGGGAGGCACTTTACTGAACAGATTGGAATTTCGTTTATGTAGATTGGACTATATTCACCCTCGCAGTTTCCTACCACTCAAAGAATTAAAGGATCTACAAATCGGTGAGAACGATTTGAACGCTAGTCTCATAGAATTGTTTTTATTGAACATGTGGAATGGAGGCATCGAATTAACAGTCCTCGACTTATCTGGAATGGGGTTCCGTAAAAGACCACCGAAAAAGCTATTAGAAGTCATCGCCAACACGACGATAAAGAGATTGGATCTTTCTCAAAATCAATTTGAAATTATACATGACGATTCTTTTCCGCGAATGGTCAACATTGAAGTTTTGGATTTGAGAAAAGTATTCGCTATTCAAATAGGACTAAATGCTTTCGATCCTTACAAATTTCCAAGTCTCAAAGTGTTACTGTTAGCCAGTAACAATTTGCCTGGAGTACACGGCAAACATTTATCCACCCAGTTACTGCTCCTAGACCTGTCCCGAAACACGGGGATTTCTATCAATCCTACGTATTTTGTAGTTGACCGGGATACTTTCAATCAAAGTAATGAATTAAGGGTACTCGACTTATCTTACAATCGTATTAAATCCTTACTTGACTATTCATTTACAGGATTGGATAAATTAAAAATTCTGAACTTGGAAAATGGTACAATATTTCACATTGGGCCTGGAACATTTAAGACCACTAAACGTTTACAACTGTTAAATTTAGGAAACAATCCTATCGCAATTAACGAAAATTTGACAAGTTCACAATTTGTAGGTTTAAACGAGTTGAAAATACTGATATTGAAAAATTGTGGGATCAGGTATTTATATGACGATGACAATATTTTCGAAATGATGCCGAATTTAACCCACCTTATACTTAGAAATAATCAGCTCTACTATATAACTGCTGAGACTATTAAACCTTTGAAACTCTTGCAAGTTCTCGATTTGGCAGAAAACCTACTGTTATCTTGGTGGAAACCATTATTTCTGGCTGCCGGAGTATCGCCAAGTAATTTGTATTTAACGAACAACAAAATCTCCCATTTTACTCTAAGCATGGTTCAAGACATCAGTTATTTACTAGAGAATGATGCAAAATCAAAGATTGATATTATGGATAATGTGTTCATTTGCGACTGCAGCGCAATGTACAAAATTTACTTGTGGATGGAAGTCAACGCCTCCATGATTATCAAGGAATATTTTTCCCACTCAAACTTTCAATGTAGCAGCCCTGACCTTTGGGAGGACAAAAGGGTAGCCGATTATCTGTCTTCAATCAAAAGTATGCATTGTTATATGTACGAAAAAATTTCTAATATGATGGTCCTCGTTTGGACAGGTCCCACTTTATTGACGGTTATCATCATAGGCGTAATGGTAACAATAATTCGTAGATACAAAATGTGGATAAGGTACTGGATATTTCTAATAATGCACAACAAAAAAAAATCTTTGAAAAATGACGCAGTTTATGAAAAAGAATACAAATACGATGCATTTATTTCCTACTGCAATGAAGACAGCGTTTTCGTTTCAGAAATGCTTTCGCAACTGGAGACAAATCCTCCTTTCTTGAAACTGTGTGTTTACGAGAGAGATTTTGAAGTTGGCTCATTCATTTACGAGTCAGTATTGTCTAGTATTAATGATAGTAGATATGTGATTTTAATTGTAAGTAACAACTTCGCTAAATCCAAGTGGTGTAGATGGGAAGCCAAATTTGCTGATTATAATCGGTGTACAGAAGGCGGAATTTCTTACGATCCTCTAATTTTAGTAAAAATAGGCGAAGTGGAAAATAAATATGTAACAAAAACTCTATGTTTTTTGTTGAAGACAAAAATATATCTCCCGTGGGATGAGAACAACCCGGGAGAATTTTGGAAGAAACTGAGGAATGTATTAGATAAAAAAGTCAACCTCAGTTAAGTGACTTGTTTGAAAAGCTTCAATATACATATTTGTTACGATATGTTTGTTTTATTTTATTAAAAAAACTAGATAATAATTTTGTCTTGGTTGGTAGCTGTTAATATCACTATGTCTATGTTAACCGTCAATATGTCTTTAATAAAATATTACCTATTTCATAAAAAAGTTTCATGGAAATTGTAGCTAATATTAGTCATTAGTTTGTGTTTTTCAACGGTGTTAATAACAGGTCGCTACAATGCAACAAGCAATGCAATGCAATCAACCCTTTCGGTATCCACAGCTGGATATTGGTCACCTCATGCACATTGACTTTTGCCTTTGTTATCCCTTAGTCGCCTTTTACGACACCTTCGGGAAAAAATGGGTAGGGCTATGTATAGCCGGCCTACATCACGCGGCACAGGTCGATAATAACAATTTAATTACAATTTGGCATAAGTTTACGTGAGAAAGCTGCACTTTTATGAAATGGAAAGTGCATCAAGACCAATATTTATCGGACGGCCGTCCAGTCGAGTTTCTCCGGTACTTTCTACTCGGTACGACCACATCGACGCAAACGCATCTTACCGCCACGACCCACAAGTGGGTCGCGACGTGACGGTTGTGTATACACCTCAATTTTCGCCTTTACACCCAATATTAACTTTATTTTACCATTGTAAATGGCGAGTTGTTAGATTTTAAATGAAAAGGCAAATATCTAAATCTGATAATGCGATAGATAAGTAAACTTAAGTAGGTATAAAATTTAACATAATATGGTTTAGAACAAGCTGGATTTTGTAGACTTCAAGAATTCACAATGTGGCAAACAGTAGACAATTCCACCCCTGACACATTCCAACATTTTAAAAAGAGGACGAACGAATCCTCAAATAAAAACGTTCTTCGGTAAACGTAGCATGGGTCGCCCTCTGATTAGGTGGACCGATGACTTAAACATGACACAGAAAACATAGAAACTGATAACAAAATAGTAATTAATGTGCGCAAATAGAAATTAATACTCAAATGTGTGTCGCGGCTAGAAAAAGACCGTAACTCAGCTTAATGCAGCAGAACAAAAGAAAACTAACCACTGCGCTGATATTCTGATAGAGCCTATACAATTACATTACACAATACAACATGTTTACAAGACACACTTATAATGCGACTAAGCCTAGCAAATAACTTTAATAATTATGTTCAATTTTAGACTGGATGAGAAGAGCGCAAGATTGTGTGATGTGATGATGGATATATATCCAGCAGTCGAGAAACAAAGACTTGAATGGTATTATATGGTATGGATGACTAATAGAGGCAAGAAGACCATGAAATGATTTTTAAAATTAAATATAATTTACCTTTCGTCTCTCTGCGCTCCAACCCGTTGTGGGTCTTGGCGATGCTCCATAATCCTCCTCCATTTGGTTTTAACTTTAGCCTCTCTCATCTAGGATGTTACTCTTGTCATGCTCCCGGGATCTTCCTCTACACACTCGATCCATCTCTTTCGCGACCTACCTCATGGTCTTTTTTATTACGGGATCCAGCTTGTCGTTATTTTTGGCGCGCTATCTTATGACATATGCTATATAATATCCAACCCATATCAGACGTCGCGATTTGCGGAATATTTCAATATTAAGCTATACAAATATATTTTTTAAGTTTACCCTAAAGTCTCATTATCTGGAATTCTAGAATAGACAACGAGGTTCCTTTTCTCTAATGTCAAATATAATCTCGAATCTGTGTAGAAACTCGTCCACACACTTTTCCCACAATAGTAAAGTAAGCTTAATATAAATTACACTAATTAAACCGCCTTTCGATTTTCAAGTGGCACGCCAATTTACCGCGGGGCCTTTGTTTTGGTGCGAGAAAACCATCTTCATTCACGATGAGATATCGTCGCGGGATAACGGTGCGGCGCACGCGCATCTCGTCCGTCTTGCTTCAACTATCCGTCCAGTCAACAACACAGAAAGGGACGCACGCTACTCAGACGGCGGCTGGCAAGCAATTACTCGACTGACCTACTCATCGCATACAGTCTTTCTCGCTGCGAGCGGAACCTAATTTTTCCATCGTGTGAATTTGCAATGTAACGCGATGCGCTCGGGAATTAATAGCGTGAAATAACAGAAATTATAATGATTGATGGTACCGCGGCAGCGGATTCTTTAACGCTACCAACTGCGATTTAAATTTTAATGAATTCATTAATACTGAATTAGGAGACGAACGCTCGACTTTTGGTGATGCCGAGGAGGAAATGATTTAAATACTAATATGGAAACAATTGGAACAACGACCAATTATAGTATACAAACCAAAGGAACGAATAATAATGAAATAAGAAATCTGCTCTAAATTAGACATGCCAAAAAGCCTGGTATTTATTCAGTGATGAGGGCATAAGTTGACAAGTATACGAGCAACTTTCAGAGCTTGATTGCTATTAAAAATCAAGTGCACCTTGCAACCTCCTTGACAGTGGCATTGCGAAAGTTCATCAACAGTAGGAAGCCAGCCGTGGTAGCGTGCGCTTGCGTCCATGATGCTCTTACTAAACGCGTTTACAGTGAAAGTTCGTTAGAGACTGCGAAATGCGGCTCGCGATCGTCTTACTGTTTGTGGTGAGTGCTAATTACGTTAAAAGTGTTAATGGAGGGTGCTTTCTAGACGCAGAAAATGGATTCTGATGTAATTTGTGAGATTATGCCCAGGAAATTGATTTTGAAACGGTGGTATGTTTAGAACTAATAAACACGGTAAGGTTTTAAGAAATCGACATTAAAGGTAGAATGTTCCAGTTTGAAATTTCTATCTTAATGTGGAGATAACTGGAAAAGTTAAATATTAAGTAAGGTGTATCTTCATTACCTAAAAGCTAGAGATAAGCGCGGTATCCATTGTAATTATTTTCTAAGAACTAAAGAGGTTAGTGAACCTATCGTAGAGTTTATAGGTAGCTAATGTTATAAGTAGAAACAATGATGACATGCATAATTTTAGTACTTTAATTAGTTAACATTATAAGAAAAGAGCACTAGACATTCACATAGGATAAATGAAATACAAAAGATTTTTAAGATTTATAATTAACCGCTAATCATTCTTAATATACAAAGTTGATAGACACAAGCTGATAGTGATTTTAATGATAAAAGACAATTGCAAAATAAAATCAAAATTTCAACGTTAAGTTATTTTAATATATAAATAAATGTAATTGGAGCGCGTTTCAATCAACATGTGACAGTTACGTTTAAAGCTCCTGGCACAGGATCGCATTGGTTTCTGTGTAAATGTTCAACACACCTGTGGGAGTATGTATTTACGATTGGACTCCCCCTTTTAGCTGTACCGTAAACCTTATACTGGTAAATGCTGGATATTACGGTAATTAAAATTAATAAGAGACTAAACATTTCCTAAATTTCAACGACCAAGTACTCCGGAGATTCATTTATAATTGATATTATTTTTACATTGAAAATCTGAATTCAAAAATATTCTTAGAAACTGAATTCGCTATTTAGTTTTTAAGACAATATTACTATTATGAGATATAATTCACTTCCTCTTTACTGCCTGTAAATATATATTCAGAATCATATTCTTCATTTATTTTCCAACTAGCTGTGCCTGCGACGCCGCGTGGAATTTTAGTTTTAAAACTAAATTGGGATATATTTTCTTCCCAATAGTCGATTTCGATGAAACGAAGCCTATTCGAAGCGCCAAGCTAGCTTAATTAACCTGTGGAAACCCTATGAAAATCCGTTCAGTAGGTTTAGAGATTAGCGTCTTCGAACAGACAGACAATTTTTTTTAAATCGTCTTTTTATATTCTGATACTTTTCCTTTATCGCCCCTAATCAGTTTTTTGGTAAATATATTCAATATACAGACACGCTGGTTCTACAGTTTTATTATGTGTATAGAAGTAGGTACCTACGGGTTACAAAAGATGACATATATTAATTAAAATAATCAAGTCCACAAGTACCGTCGTCCACATTTTGGTACACGTCTCGTCATGCTTAAACAGCAAATGTGAAAAATGTTTAATTACGCCAGATTTGGCAGCTGACACCAAATCTTGACAGACTTTCGTTTTCAGCCTTATGGCAATTCATCTTACTTCATCTTCGAGTATATTTGCGAAGCAATTTTAATACTTAGCACCAATCATATTACATATGTCAAGGCATGATGAATGCTCCTTCAGAATCAGGACGTGTCTCGAACGGTACGGTCGACAAGTCTTGTACGGTCACAAAGGCGTGGGAAGCGGGCCAGATACCTCGATCTCTTTAATTACTAAATTTTTTACACCTTGCATTGACTTTCATGGTTTCAAGTTTATGATAATAAAGGCTATATTGGCAGATCAACAAATCCATGCCATACAGCTTTGCTCCAATTGTAATAATGATACCTGTTGTCGAGAGCTGCTGCGAAATTGACATAGCAAGAGACATTAATAAAGATTTACGTTTCAAATTAAATTGTAAATAATAAGATTATTTGTAAAAAAAAACTGAGTCATTGCATTTATTTTTAAATTGGCGACCACTAAGTTGAATCAGTAATGGCCTGTCTGCTCTGCAAAATGTACTGGCATGGATTTCCAGTCGGACAAGTATCGTATAATGTTTGACAAATATTTGTTGGGGTCTAGATATAATACTTAGTATTAATCTTTGTTTGTCTCAGAATCTACGACACGGATAATCTTAGCATGATGTTATTTTTTTTGTTCATTTAGCTGTATATAAAGATTGTTTCAAGGACATAATTTACTTTAGATTAAATTAAACCGGTATCTTATAAAACGTGAGAATGTGAATGATTTCAAAATGTGTGTAGAAAATTAGATGATGAGATAACCGAAAGAAAGTATAATACTGACTGATACTCCTAAACAGTGTAAGTAGTTTACTAGCAGCGAGCAAAGAATCCAGGAACTCAAAATACATTTATGCAAAATAGTGTATTTATGTTGTTTAATTTGTTGCTTTTAACGAAGCTGTTCTTATCGATCGATTTTCTTAAAATAATTTTCATATTTATCTAAATTATAAATGATTGACGTTCGCTTTAATTTGGGGATTAAAAAAGACGTAAAATAATACATTTCTCACGACGAGATTAAAGAATAAATTTGTTCCTAAGGCACATTCTGATTAAAAAGATACATAAATGGAATTGTGAAAAATTAAACGCAAAAGAGATGAAATGTCCGTGAAAATCAAAGTTAAGTTCATAAACGGTAACAATTGCGGTCCAGTTACGGAAATATGACATAATATCAATTACGATACAGGTATAACAGAGATGACAAACACGAAAATCGTGATTTACATCACTGCGGGGAGGCCTCAATACCTGGGCGAAAGTTAGACGTCGCCGGTTGATTTCACCGCGTTCAGCCCGTGCTTGAATAATAACCCCATTTCACATCTTGGATACACTTGTTTTATATTATACTATACTGTTTATGTTAACTTTTATGTTAACTAAACAATCTGATTGTATTTTTAGTTGTCACACATGAAATCTACAAAATCTTCAAAATACTTTTTTAGACTATGGCCGTGACATTGTGCATAATTAAATCCAACAAACGTGATGAAGATTGTTGGATTGATTGACTTTGTTTGTTGTACTACAAAGGCCCTTTCAAAGGTAAATCATACGTATTGTAGTTAATTGGTCTTATTAAGGACTAGCGACCCGCCCTCACTTCGCTTCGGTTTATTAAATTTAAAACAATCGGAATAAGATATTTTCCTGCGGTAAAATGGAGCCTATATTTTAAGTTAGACCTCTAGCAATACATCGGTGAAAACTGCATTCAATTCCATGCAGTGGTTTTTGCGTGATGCGTGTACAAACATACAGACCGACAGACAGACAAAATTTCTAAAAACTGTTGTTTTGGCTTCTGTTGCTCTAATAAAGACCCCCCATATTAGTGTTTTTTCAATATCTATAATGTACAGATATCGGCCTGTTACAATTTTATTATATGTATATATATATCTAATGACACGAACAAGTGACAATGAAAACAATTATTCTAATAAACAAATGGAGGATTTACCTCATGATTTCTAAATACCTCATAACATAAGTGTAGTGATGGGTAACTCCGGAGTTAATGAATCAAGAGTTGAATCCGCGAGCGGAGCGGAATCCCTTAATTGTTCCATCGAATTGTTATTCATTCCGATTCCGGCGCCAATCATGATCGTGAATGTAATCGCGCATTGGCACTTGTCGGGGGCTCAAAATCGAGATGCAACGATGGCATGACCTTTTTTTTTGCTTATGCATCAACCGTTAGGGAAAGGGAATGAAACGCTCTCGGAAGGTAGGTAATTAAGTAGGTAAATCAAAAGAGTTAAGGAGTAACTAAGAGGAGTCGGATCCGCAAGCGGAGCAGGATTAAGTGAACTGAAACACTCCGAGAAGTCTTGATTACCCACCACTATATATAAGTGTATATCAATACATATACATATATAAATAGGTGTACACTATCAAGCACATGCAAATTAGTATGATATAACTTAGAAAACGTTCCGCATTTTCTCGATAAGACCGTAACCGCCGGAACGAACTATCCTAAGAGGTGGCTGGGGTTTCTTGCGATTTTTCAAGAGAACTGTGAATAAGATTCTGCAAGGTCGACAGCGCATCTCCGCCGTCTTTGCTGTTGGTGGCGTTCATGGACGGTGCTAGACATTTACCTCCATGATCCATGCCACCATGGCATGGATCATGGAGGCTGCATGCCCAACTGCCAATAAACAATGCAAATAAATCCTGTCAATCATATTAGGTACGTACATTTATTTATTAAAGGTCACCAACAGAGCATACATCGTGTAAATGAAAGGGTTACATGCAAGAATGTTAATTACATAAATGTCAGTCTACTTAAAGGCGACAACAACATGATTGAACACAATAAGTAAACACAGTTAAAGATGAATTTAAATTTAAATTACAATAGAAAATTAAAATTGTATATCCATACAATAAAAAGGAGTTATAAAGAAAGGGTCATAGTGCCTGCTAAAATAAATCGTCTAATTTTATTTAGAATACCAGCAAACAAGTCAACCTCCCTGCTTGGGATGTCATCGGGCGATTTATCGGTGAAAAGTGTCCAAGATCCGTCCCAGCTGTTTTCTCCATAAAGGGCAAATACTTGCCTGGTCTGGGAGCCGGAGTCGGTGCGCGAGGTTTAATAGTGATTATACATTACACTTAAAAGGTAATTTGGTGCAAATTTTCAAGTACTTCATGTACATTATTATTTATTTTCTTAATTACTTTCTCCGTTTGTCTCAGCTATAAATTAAAAAATATCAAAAATAATTGAAGTTACATACTGACAAGGGTTAGCGCAACATTCTCTCTTCTATATCTTATCAGTACATCAAAATAGCTTCAAGTACTTAGTTTAGTTACATAGGCTGTTTTTACATACTATTTCATTTCTAACGAACATAACGTTGAGTATTAATTAACTAAACCTGTGGTAGGTAATCGAAAGTCGACTATGAGACCACATTAAAGAATTACTTATTAAGTCGATGCTACTAGTATTTCGACTCCACAAACGAACACAGTGTTTACATCACACCTCGGCGTCCACCTGCGATCTGTTAACAAAATAGATCGCTATCAGACACATAGGCATACCCATGACGTCACACAACCTGCCCCCGAATACCATCACTCACTTTCACTCGCATGCCTGTCCGTTCGTCCGTCTGTTCGTAATGATATGCGACTTTCTTCGGCTGCTCGAGATTGTTAAATTTTGCTTTTATTGCTGCTATAACATGATTTGTATTCAATTTGTTATAATACTTGTATCTGTTGGTTGCTTTAGACCGAACTTGCAAT
Source organism: Sesia bembeciformis (assembly GCA_943735995.1). Taxonomy (NCBI): domain Eukaryota; kingdom Metazoa; phylum Arthropoda; class Insecta; order Lepidoptera; family Sesiidae; genus Sesia; species Sesia bembeciformis. The sequence goes on from OX031038.1 coordinate 1,263,853, forward strand.
TTTAAAATGTATAGCGTTAATAGACTTGTTATTAACACCTATAGGAGCAGGAATTCATGATTTAGAGGTTGTATTGTTCTGTATGTCATATCAGAAGGTTGTTTTATTCAACCATGAAATATCCCCTGACTTGTTATATTGGTTAAACACGGGATACATAATATTTGTGCACTGACCTCAGAAGGAGCAATTCAAGCGGGAGTATTAACAAGCAATTCAAGAATTAAATATGTACTCACATATCAAGATATACAGCATCTATACATATAATAAAAATGTAACTGATCGCTGTCTGTACATGGAAGATATATGAGAAAAATATTATTGGGGGCCTTCATCAACGCAATAGAACCCAAAACAATGATTGTTAGAATTTTTGTCTGCTTGTCTGTGCGTTTGTGCGCGCTAATCTTAGAAATGGCTTAACCGATTCGGGTGCAGTTTTCACTAATGTATGGTGGTAAGCTTCACCTAAAATTTAGTGTTTATTTTATTTCAATCAGTTCATAAATAAAAAAGTTATATCAATTTATAGAATCACGTCGAACATTTGTGCGATAAAAAATTAGCTATAAGAAATAATGTGTGTGATCGTTTTTGAAAATACCAAATACCCCTAAGAAGGTAAAGACTGTGTTTATAAACTAAAGTTCACGCGGACGAAGTCGCGGGCAACAGCTAGTAATAAATATATACGTTTGTTAGATAGTATTTGGAATGTGAGAAATAATGTTCATTATAATAATAATAATTTTATTTATTTAAGACATTTACATATTTTCTATACGGTAATTGTCACCTATGCAGTTTATAAAAACATCAAATTTACAAGTAGGTATATATAAGAACAACGTGTGCTGACATCTGTGCCAGAATAATCTGTTTTACAGCTGTCAGCCGCCTTCCCTTAGATCTATTCTTAGTACTATATATATATATATATTATGTTATAAGTTACAGTTATATATAAGAAAACAGTTTATATAGGTAGTAATTATTGTGTGTAGTATGTACGTTGTGCGTGTTTTATGTAAGTATGTGTCTTCAAGAAAGCTGTGAATAGGAATTTGTAAGGGCGCACCCTCATGCCCCCTGGTGTTGCAGGTGTCCATGGGCGGCGGTAACACTTACCATCACGTGGGACCGCTGACTCGACCGCCCACTTATCTATAAAAAAATAGAAAATAAATATGAATGTGTGGGATTGTGGTTTTAGACGTGTACAACGCTATTTAGGTGACAAAATTGTCGTCGAAGCAAACTAACAATAATACTGTCTATCTACTTAACTAAGTATTATGGCCTACTACTTTATTAGTCTTAAAACCAATGCATGCCTCGCATTCGTAGGAGCAGTGGGTGAAACCTATTTCAATATGGCTTTCAACAGACTGGAAACGATAGCAACTAGCAATGTACACTGCCCTGTATAAAAATCAAAATTGAAAATAAACAATTTTACATGAAAAAGAAACGGTACCACGTGCCCACACGTCGCGATGTTTGTTGAGATCACGTCATACACGTTTGCCGAAACTAGATTGGTGCAAAATATCAGTTTAGGTGTTCCAGAGAAAGTTTTGCTTTGATAAACAAGAATGTAATTTAAATATAGTTAATTGTCTGTTATGCGATAATGATTTCTGATGTTAACCAGTATCATGAATCAGCATAACACTCAATGCTGCTCTCAGGCGAGATTACAAAAGGTCTCGTATCAACATAAACTGAGTTGTATCCTAGTTACCAACATTACGGAAACTTCATAAATAACTTGTAATATTACTTTTTTTTTAAATATTGTCTCGGTAGTGCCTGACTACTGTCGGAGCCCTTTTTCCATCTAGCCTATCCCATCTCAAACACAGACAGAGCATTAGTGAATGTTCTAAAAACTGTTGTTTTTAACTAATGCACCGTAGATTTCCACGGGCGACAGTATCCGCTCACCAATAAAGTATAAAGTATTCTGCCACCTATAAAGGAAGTATTTAAGCGACTTGAAAATACACAGCTGTCGATTTTACACCTTATGTCATCCCGCCACCTTTTTTAAAGAATAAAAGCGGCAGACGAACATATAATTTTGTCGAGTATACATTTTACCGGCGGCGCGCCCTCATGCCCCCTGGCGTTGCAGGTGTCCATGGGCGGCGGTAACACTTACCATCACGTGGGACCGCTTAGTCGCCCGCCCACTTGAATATAAAAAAAATCTTACCATCAAAGTGGATACTGTCGATATCCGTGATATATATCAACATCAGTCTAGAACAACAGACGTTGGCACGACCCCGAATGTGCTGTACACCTTTGCAGATTAAGGAAAGGATTACGAGAATGGGTTGGGAAAATGGGAAGGGATATGATGGGATGGAAATGGGCTCTGGCATATCTCAGTCACTACCTAAGCACGTACGTACATTGGGGAATAGGAAATAGTGGGAAATACAGTACATTTAAAGGTGGTCTTTGTGTATTGTGGCCAGTCGAGTACGCCCAACGGCTGTGGGAATGCCCCCTACCTTCTTTCTATAAAAAAAAAGATTTAGGGGCTGATATAAAGATAAGAGCAAACCACAAGAATGAACGATAATTAGTGCCTTTCTTACGTTCCCACTTGCTCAATTGATCAGTTCAATCATTGAATTAGTGAGACTTCTGATCTCAGTAGTTCAATTGAAGCTGCTTCACACTAACCGATCTTCATATGCCCTACTAATTAAGTTTATTACACATTTTAATTATGTGACATTCATCATCGTGTATCTGGATATAAGCCTCTCCCAAGGCCGCACACGATACACTATTTTCCACTCTTCTCATCGAACCACTATCAGCGACTTTCTTTAAGTAGTCTATCCATCTGGCGGGAGAGCCCCACCCACGCTACATTTCTCGATGCGGCGATAGATAAAGTCTGTCCATTGCACTTCAACTTGTTAATTCTTTGGGGATTTCTGGCGCTTCATTGAATTCTAATATAATAACAAAAGATAATTGTCGAACGAAAGAAATTATTTTTGAAAATTAAAAGGTGTAGTTATTTTGTTGTCAAAAAATCAATGTCGATTGGATGTCAGTATTTACTAAATAATCCTATACTGCCTCAGTATTCGCATGCGGCTTCGCCCACCTGATATCTCTCGATTTCTATATCTTCGTCAGCGCGCCCAAATATATATGTTTAAATTATAATTATAGTTTATTAGTAGAGCGGTAACTGCCTAGAGGTATCTATTCTCGACTCTCACTAGTGATGTACCACTGAGTTTCAACTTATGTACCGGTTTTTAAAAAAACAATTACCAGCTTCTTCGGTGAAGGAAAACATCATTAGGAAACCCACATGTTCCAGAATTAAAAAACAAATCTGGGGCATGTGCTCATACAATACCAGTGATTTCCTATGGGAGTAATTTTATAGTCTTATATATGTTCCTACAATTTGTCATGCTATAATCTAGATAAAGGGTTTTCCAATAAGGACTTGACAACTTTTTTTCAAAATAAAATGCAAACCATTTGAAATATTTCAAAAACTTTATTATCGGGTTGAAGTACAATCAAAACATTTATGAATGGAACTCGACTTCGTTCATATGGCCACCGCGGGCACGTTTGCAGCGGTCGATTCGTTGGACCCAATTTTCGATGACTCGGCCACACATTTCGGCCGAAACGGCTGCTATTTCGCGTTCAATGTTGGCTCTGAGCTCTTCCAACGTCGTCGGCTTGTTGGCATAGACCAATGACTTGACGTAGCCCCAAAGAAAAAAGTCTAGTGGCGTTAAATCGCACGAACGAGGCGGCCAATCGACTGGTCCATTTCTTGAGATAACACGCTCATCAAACTTACTCTTCAATAAATCGATTGTAACGTGTGCTGTGTGGCTTGTGGCACCGTCCTGTTGAAACCACATGTTGTCCAAGTCCATATCTTCCAATTCGGGCCAAAAATAATCGGTAATCATGGCGCGATAACGATTACCATTCACAGTAACGTGACGATCATTATCGTCGACGAAAAAATATGGCCCTATGACGCCGCCGGCATGCAAACCGCACCAAACAGTTATTTTTTGTGGATGAAGTGGTGTCAAAAATGAGCTTCGTCACTGAAGATGATTTTGCGATGAAATTGATCATCTTGGCGCATCTTTTCCAGAGCCCAATCGGAGAGCGTACGTCGCTTCAAATGGTCCATCGGCTTCAATTCCTGAGTCAGCTTGATCTTGTATGGGTGTAAACCAAGATCCTTACGCAAAATTCGCCATAAAGTGGTCTGGGCGATGTCCAACTCTTGAGAACGCCGTGGAATTGACTGCTTTGGATCATTTGCTACGGACGATTCAACGGCAGCGATATTTTCGACACTTCGACCAACCCGTTGTCTCACTGGCACGGCAACATCACACAACGAATATGTAGACTCAAATTTTTGCACTAAACTTGTTACTGCCTGTCTACTAGGGCGAGAATTACGACCGAAAATCGGAGTTAACGCTCTTAAAGTAGCGGTCACCGACTCCGAATTTCTGTAGTAAATTTTTATAATTTGCAGACGTTCGTTCGTGTACTTTACCATGATGAAAATGTTAAGTTTACTGAATAAATTGACAGTGACAGTTCGATGATTAGTGAAAGGGTGCGTTCACAAATTGAATTCAAAGTTGTCAAGTCCCTATTGGAAAACCCCTTAGATTACCATGATGACCCGTAGTCGTTATTTCCAAATTTTTGTTATTTTAATCAAATTAAATTATAAAAAGATGTACCTACCCATCCTATAGCTATCATCTGAAACACAAACAGTAAAAGCTGCAAGAAAATCGGCCCAGTGGATCTCTAAATTAGCGCGAAAAGAGAAACACACAGACGTCGCGTCGTCCTTTTGATAGAGAAATAAGCATCTTACAGCGTGTACCTTAGATACAGCATGCAACGTGGCACTTGCACAACCCCCGAAAGTATAACTTATGTATACGTCTTACTGCGTGTTTTCCTTAGAGAGATTATAGAAAGTTTCGAGTCAAAAGTGAAAACGCGAGGATTTCATTACTAATAATTAGTGGGCGTTTCACTTTCGTTCGTTTACATTTGGTTACTTGGAACTAATATAGCTTCTGTGTCTCGGGTCGCTCTAAAAAATTAAATTACTTTGCCGTCTTCAGATGCTTCAGATCTAAACATATAAAATCTAGAATAGTTTTTAATCTTAAGGCCGTATTCACGTGTAGTTATCGGCTTACTGTAAGCGAGCGATCTTTGAGCCATTTCGTAAGCTCACTAGTTTCAGTGAGCTACTTATATGTTTAGGGCTAGATTTTGGTTAGGGCCAGTAGAGTGACGTGTCAGGGAATTGTCCCTAAATTCTGCACCTTGGACTAGCTAACTAATCCCCCTTTTCCGTAAGTAGGTGACATGGACAGCGGGCGACACCGCGGGATACGACTACGCATCGGCGTGCGCGCGGCCCTACCGGTCGAACCGCGCGAGGGCGGTGCCGCCCGCGCCCTGCGACCTCACCAAGCAGAGCTACTGCACTACGCCGGGGAATAGCTACCCTTGGCACGCCATCAGGAGATTCGTGAGAGAAAATCAGGTAAGGAAAGATTATCTTTTCCGACATTTTCGTCAAATAAATTTTCTTTAACAAACAACGTTAGGTGTCAAATATTCTTTACAATCAGAATTTCGGAATGAACAATGTATAGTTTTTTTTAATAATTTATTTGATAACTTTGTTGTAGATACAATTCCTTGTTAAATTACTCTGAAGGAAGAAATTTGTCTTCATTAACATGTTTTACAAATAATCAGGTGGCAGACCACAGTCCACCTGATGGTAAGTGGATACTGTCGCCCATTAAATTAGTTAAAAATGTTAAGAATGACAAACTTTGACAGGCCGACGAATGATTTAGGAGTGGGTTAGGAAAAAAGATTGTGAAAGAAGGAATTGGGAGTACAGCGGAATAAAAAAAAATATTACAAGGACTATCCTTTATCACATTTCCTTTATTTCTTTACTCTACTCGTTATCTGTAACTAACCGTAAGTTTTCCTATGAAATAAAATAAATAAAATGCCCCTGTCTATTTACTTTTCAGGGGCTAATGAGAAGAATGTACGGAGAAGAACGCCACATCTCAGTACTGAAAGCAGAACTCGAAAACTTTATTGAGACTGACGACGAAGACGACGGCTTGAGGAAAACAGCGAACTTCGCAGAAGACATCATCAAAACTAAAATGTTGTATACAAAGAAAAGCCACGGACGTGCCGTGAAAACAAAACCACACTTCAGACCTATCCAAAATAATGTTGATAAGAACAAGAAACTCGATAATGATACGTTAAGAGTAAAGCCTCTTGAAAACGTCAACAGTAATATTACAAAGCTGAATGTCACTAAAAACGGAAACAAAACTGATGCAACCAGCAATGAAACCCTGAACGATGATAAAGGTATATCATACAAAACTAAATTAGAAAGCATTGCCAACATAGAAATCAATAATTTAGAACCAGATGTCATAACTCTAGAAGCGGTAATAAAACAAAGTATCGAAACGAATAGTATTTATCCAAATTTATCTGGAAACATTAAAAATGAAGCTACTACACCTGATGTTAAAAATAATACTGATAAGAATGCAACAACTACGGAAAATATGGTTAATTTGACAGAAACAGCAACTGATTTACAATATGATGAATCCACGACAGAGGCTACTAGGGAGGCATGGAAGCCCATGAATACAGACACGTCGACATTACCACCAACACTGTTATTCTCAGAACATGAAAAGACAAAAAATGATAGGATTGACACTAATGTGAAAGAGGAGTTCCATCCAAGACCTACACAGCATCAGGAATCGTTGCGGCCGTCTGTTATAAAATTACGAGGAGCGTAAGTCCTTCTAAATATCTTGGAGGTCATAATAATTACCCATTTGCCATGGATATGTATTTTATTATCTATGCCAGTTGCAGATTGATCCACTCCATAGATATAGATTCCATATTTTTTTGCTAATCGCAAGGTCGGTGGCGCGCCCGCATACCCCCTGATGTTGCAGGTTTCCATGGGCGGCGGTAACACTTACCATCACGTGGGACCGCTTGCTCGTCCGATATCTTGTCTATAAAAAAAAATATCAACGTAATCAGTTCATACAATGTTAACTAAAGGGTCTTTCAATAAGTGCGCTCTAGTTTTAAACATAAATAAAACAAGTTGTATAATCGATACCGTTATCTTTTTTTTTTATTTGGAATCATAATTATGGAATAGGATATCGGGCAAATCGCCGATGCGGCTACGTTGAATGACTGCGGGTCCAATTTTCGATGACTCTATCGCATAAATCGGTCGCGATTTCATTAATGACGCGGGTGATGTTGGCCTTTATGGCATCAATTGTTTGCATCAATCAACCCCACAAGAAGAAGTGTAAGGATGTTAGATGACACAACCTCGGTGGCCAGCTGAGGTCGCCGCCTCGCGAGATAATGGAGCTTGCGAACATCTCCTGCAGAATGTCCATTGTTGCGTGCGCTGTGTGGCACGTGGCGACGTCCTGTTGAAACCACATATGATGAAACAACCAAATCGGTTACCATCACTGTCCCGAACAGCAACAATGTTTTCGATAGATCTTGCGTTTAGTTGATATGCAGAAGGAGTTCGATCTAATTTGTGGATTAGACGTCGAATTGAGAACTCAACTGGCCGATTATTCTCACCTTAAATTCCATGTTTATTCGCACTGAATGTTCCACGAACTGTACAGTCATTTTAATAGTAAAGTTTAATGATTTCCACGCGTTGTTGAATCGTGTAATTTTCCATGGTTAAATGATAAAGCTCAATAAACATTACTGTCAAATATGACAGATATATCTTTTCGAAGAAGGCCGTAATAGGCTTTTAAAAATCGAGCGTCCCTTTTGAAAGACCCGTTATATGCAAGAAAAGTCAGAACTGTCAAATGGCATACGTTTTCAACTAATTGGAGAGGCCTGGAGTTCCGACAAACATGTGTAGGTACTACTCGTATTACAAAGTGGCAAGCGTTTTAATTGGCGCTGTTACATGTTTCTTTATTCCAAGGCTGTAACACACTGTGACTAATTATGCACATGTCACGCACATTTACCTAAATAAGTGATTTTTTACGAAATTGTTCGTCTAGTCATGTCATGTTTATTGTAATGAAACACAGGCTCAATGTCTAAGCTTTACGTAAACAAGTTTTATACGCTACCCCGTGAATAAAAAAAAATGCAGTTCCTTTATCCATAATTTAATCCATAATCGAAAGTCGCAGGTAGGAGGGTAGATGATAAAAGCAGAAGACTGTCTAGTAGCGATTTTTGGGAGAAGATTATATCCAGCAGCGGAAAGACAGACTGATGGTATTGCATGATATTTTTAGAGACTCACATTGAAGAAAAAAATCAACTTCAGGAAGATTTTTGTCACTCTTCCAAAATTTGTTCCGTATAGCGCTATCTTTAAAAACCGTTTCCAGAAACGCTTGTGAATCAAAGCAAGAAATGCTGGCACCGTTTTGGGCGAACAACACTAGGGGTGAGGTACTGGCTTTGCTCAACATGTACCCTTTCGAGCAATACATCCACCTGGAGACCTGCGTCCATGAACGGAAGCAGATGTACTGCCGTGAGGGCTGCAGGTAAAAATAGACAATTCTTCTAAAATCAAGAATATCTATGAGTGAACTGCAATCAATAAATATCAACCTATTAAATTCCCCCGTGGGACACGTTGGTGAGTCCACTCTTTTAGTGATTATTTAGGTCCAAAGATTGTGGTCTCTTTATCCATTGAACCAATTCTGTTCCTGTTTTCAATACTTTTAAACGTATTCGTACTTTATCTCGGAAGATCCATCAGGGATCATCAATGTTATCTATCTGATATTTAGATAGATAAATGTTTAGATAGAATCTACCTATCTAAACAGTTATCTACCATTACATTCTAAACTACCATTTAGATTCCAAATGGTAGTTTGTTTTGTATATTATCTAGTTACACATCTACAATAAGTATTCGTATTCTTAGTGAAGCATTATTTGAGAAAGGGAAATAATTATTTAAGCGGTTATCCAAACATCCTGGCTTTTACACTGGGCAGTTAAGTAATAATTATTTGAACGGTAATAATATGATTGATGGGGCAGTTAAATAAATAGTTAGCCAATTCTCGGCGTTCGGTAAAAGTCGAACGTCATTTTGGTTGAATAGTCTTTCCTACCCACGAACGATTAAACTTGATCAGGTTAGAAGTCTGAAGGGATCGCGAACTCATTCAAATCGCTACTCATTTTAAGATACATTTTTCCTCGTTTCCATTTTTTACTGCTTATGTATTGCAGCCCCTTAAAATTATAGATTTTGAGAAACATATGCTAAATCCATGTAAAAATGCGTGTTTTCAGATGCGAGCAGCAATACCGCTACCACCGTCTCCTGGCCTACGACCCGCGCAACGAGTGTCGCGGCATTTTCGCCGACTGGTTCAAGTTCCCCACCTGCTGCGTCTGCAAGTGCTACGACGTACCGCTGGAGTTCCGCGCCAGGTCTCCCAGGATCCTACACCCTCAGTACGATGAAGACGTCAAGCGAGTCATCTACGAAGATGTCGCCAGGGATTGGTACTCAATGTCCGCTTATGATGAAGACGAAGATGACCTGTTCTAATGTAAGTTATTTTTAAAACAGGCTTTAACATTATTTACGAAACGTCTAACGAAGTGTTGAACAATGTTTTAAACATTCCACTTCATACAAATGTGATTTTATCTGCGCAAAGGGCCCTATTGACAATATGGGCTCTACAGCTACATTAGTTAAATTTCGTTGTTTCATGATTCGGTGTCAAACATCGGATTTGTAAATACTAGCAAATTAAATACCTAATTTTGTTTTTAATTTCTGTAGTTCCAATATCTGTATAATTAAGGTCCCATTTCTCAGATAATGTTACAAGTAATGTCGCATATATTGAGGGTGTAGTCAGGGTTTTATCCAGGGAAAGGCAAAGCATACGAGTTTCTTATAATTTTAAATAGAGATTGTGTAATGCAGAAAGTCTGTTACTTATTTCTCGCTATTCCACTGGATCAACGAGTCTATAGTCCGTGCGTGTATCGTTATAATTAAAAAAAAAAAATTCTTTGTTACAGATTTCTCATTTACCTACTTTTGTGCCAGATAATATCAACATAAAAAAAACTGAACATATAGATCCACCTAGTTCTTAATGTAGGTATTTATTTATTTTAATTTATGGAAATATTTGTTGTAATGATTCACATTATTGTTATAGTGTATAAATAGGTAAATATATAGTTTAAAGTTATCATAATAGTTTATTTAGAATAAGCCCCAAACAATCTTTTTTTCTTCTTACCTAACTAAATGCTTTAATTCAAAATGATAAAGTCTAACTAAGCTCGATCTAAGATAAAGTCTGATTTATAAACAATCGCATGATGTAGGTAGGTACTGGTTCCCAATTAGGAAGTATTTTACAATTTCAATGATTTTATCGCAGTAATTTTAAAATACATTAACTCTTGAGAACTCCATATTGTAATAAGGAGCGATATATAGGTAGTTTAATCCTGATTAACACGGCAAAATTATAGAATTAGTAAAATTCTTCTGAATTGGGCCCCCTAACAGATTCCACAGAAAATGTAATTACACTAAATAGTGTTTAGACTAGTGTTGTTAAAAGTGAAGCGTTCAGCGCTTGCGCGCTATATTAGTGCTATTGAACCTTATCGTTAACTATTTTAGATTCGAGCTTTCAACTACAAGGGTTTATGGCCATCAAACATTGAAAATCAAACTATCAAACCATCAAACTGGCGTTCAAATGTTAGATTAAGTTTAAATTAAAAATATTTGATGAACATAAGTAAGTGAACAGGTAATTCAAATTTAAATTTCAAATTATATCTAGTGTCAAACAATACAGAAAAAATAATAATGAATGTTTTTATATTATTATTTCTATGTCATTGTCATTAATCCCATTATATTAATATTTCACTATCATTGAAATGATCTTATAGTACAATAAAATAACATTTCGCAGTCACAAATTAGTCTTTTTTTAATAAATTGATATGAATTCCTTTAACGGTAAAATTCGTTAGTGGTCACTCAATGCTCGAGCGTCGAGCGCTCAACGCTCGTGTTTACAACATTATACATATAGTCGGAATTTTAATTCGATTCCAGATTTGACAATTTCAGTGTTGCAACGTTATGACAAGTACTAAATAGTAACATTGCGAAATTATTCGATACGGAAATGGAATATTTCCGGATCGATTCTTCTCGTTTATAATTTTATTCTCGTAAACTAAGTATATCAGGAAATTAAATATTTGTGAACGGATAATTTAGTTATGACGATTAATTTTATTACGGATCTGAGAGTTTTCTTTAATAATTGTGTGTGAAATAAATAAATAAATGTGATCATGAAGGAACATGAGAAATAAAACAAATAGATGCATTATGGTAATATTTTATTTTATAAATCGTCGCCGTCATCGCTATCGCTATCGCTGTCACTTTCTGTATATATATCTTGATAATATATATGTCTCCCTTCTCGTCGAAACTGACATATAGATCGCAAGTAACGCTGGCGCCATGTTATTATATCATTTCGATCAATAAGTGTGCTCTTGCGTGACCGTGCAACAAATTTAAAATTAAGATGCTTCAAAATTTTTCTGAGGGTGTCTTTGGAAACCTTGGGCATTTCTGGATCATCGTTCATCACTTGTAAAATCTGAAATAGTAAATTTTATAATAGTTTGGAATCATTACTTATATATAAAAGATGTAGGTATAAAATAATACTGTCTGACTGATTGACTAACCTTTGCAATGGTTGGAGGTTCATTTCGGTAAAAGAACTGATGAACTATTCGTCGTATTGCGGAGAATGTAAATTCATCAATTTTATCTTTGAAACTTCGCTTTGGTCCAGTTTTTTTAGGGAGAGTTGGCGGCGCACCTTTATTTACTTCCTTCAAAACGTTACAAACAGAGCGTGAGGTTATTCCCAATATGTGAGCAACTTTGTTCATACATTCATTTTCTTCCACAACTTCAAAGGCCTCCAATTGCGCAGAAGTTTCATTTTTCACGTACTTATATGCGTTGCGGATCATTACTTTTTCAGTAACAGTGAAAGCTTTTCGTGGACGTTTTTTTCTTGGAGACAAGAAAACATCCACGTCTTTTTGTGATGTACTTGGCGGAGGATCCATTTTGATGGAAAACCAAAACAAATAGATTCACTCAAAGTTCACAAAAAACTATAAACGTAACAACAAACACAACGTAACAAAACTTTAACAAAAACCCAACAAAATAACAAAATATCGATTCGCAATGAAACGAGATATTCGTGCAGTCAGACTAGGAGAATGAAGCCGAATGACAAGATAAACAAAATGGCGATAGCTGCACGAGCGCGCACGGGTTGCCAATACAGAAAACTATCTAGGCTCTTTTATTATAAGTTTTGTTTTTAATATAAAAAAAAACAAAAATATTAACTTTTTATAAAATAAAGCAGCGGTTACTAATTAATAAATAATTGTTATGAATAATTATGTATTTATTTAAATAAAAATCAATTATTTAGTCTTTAATTGGCACACCAATATTATGATTACATAAACATAAATTGCGATTGTTTATCGATTTTTGTGTTCATCACTACACTATTATATGTGGTATCATTATTTTACAAAATAACAGTAGCTAATGTCAAATGTGGAATCGAATTATAATTCCGACTTTAGTTTATAGTACTATGTTTTATCGTGATCACGCTGTATAATTGATGATTACGCACTTGATTATCATGGATGATTTCGAGCCATCAAATAATCTTAGATTTGTGCGTCTAACAGTACAATTGACCATGATTGTAACATTAATGTGCTTTAATATTCTCTCAATGTTATAACCAGATGTCGGAATTAGGTAATGTGATATATGTTATAATACTTGCAACGAAATGTTGATAGAACATGAGACATTTCTGGGATTTTCTGAATAATAATCCCGGGAACAGTAATTTATTGCCAATAGTATATTTATTTACTATCTTAAGGTACCGTGATGGTTTTTAGGGCTGTATCGATATCTCAGAGATAAGATAAATAAAACAAAATTATTCAATAATAATTTAATATATTAATGATTTATACACCTTAGCATTCAGTTTCAGTTTTACAAACATTAATATTTTTAATACGCTTTAAACTGAAATCCCGGGCTTTGAGGAATATCCATATTATTCTTTTGCTCTATGATATCATTGCAAGTATATAAATTACACTGCCTAATTCCGATCTCTGTTTATAAACTACCTAACTAAGCACAAGTATTTAAATACTTACTAGAATAGTAAGTATTAGTATTTAAAGAGATAGAATAGTTTACTTTTATATTTAAGGCTAGTGAGAAGTTGTAAATTATTTTGAAAAAAAAAAAGAGGGAAATAGAAAATTTATCATATTGTTATATGTCATTTGTTTGTCAATAAATATTTTTATTTCAATTGCTTTTCTTTTATTACAAACATGCCCCCCCCCCCCCCTTTGTTAAATAGAATATTACTTATTGAATAGCGGGAGCGGGAACTTTACCACATTACAATTTATAACATGCAATGATCGCTGTTTGTTATTTTAAATCATGCTGCTTCTCAAAGAGCGATTTTAAAAAGTAATAAGTTGAAATTGTACAATGACCTTCACTAGCGTTGTCTTTGCACACGCAGCTCCCTCTAACAGTAAAATACTTGAAACGCTCTAAAATAGATTCGTAGGTAAGGCCGTGGCTACCCCATGGTATTCTCGCAATGTCGACTTGCACAAGGATTTTGAACTTCCCTTCATCGTCAAATGCGTAAAAGACTCCGCCCGACGCTACTACGACAGAGTACCTCACCATCCCAACCCTCAAATAGTTGCCAGCCTTGATAACCCAAATGACCTTGGCACGTCCTAGACGACTCCGATGACCCAATTACTGCTGCATTTCTTACACTGCACTCACCGGCTACACATGTGCACTGTTCCCGCCGGTGGAGACGAGGACATCCCCTCGCTACACCATGAACACACACCGGCCTTCAGCGAACAGTTTTACCAGGTATCGGCACGTGCCTGGGCGCTTCTCTCAGACTCGCGATCTCGCGGTACCCTCCCAAAGCAACGCCCTAAGCAGAGGTCCTTCCGCCGGTCTACCAGCGGTTAGTAAGCCGTTGCTCGATGCTGCACACACTTTTTGCACCTGGCTGACTCTTGAAAGGCCATTAGGGCCTACAAGAATTGATTTGTAATAATGTTCGTTTAGGGATGGGGTATGTAAATGAAATATCCAACAAGCTTCGATATGGATAAATGATATTACTATTAGGTACAAAATAAAAAATATTTAGTCATTAAACTCATTAATCATTATATATTTAAATCGAATTACTGAATGTACCTACATTAAATGAAAATTAAATTTTTTATTGTCTAGCTAGAAAATAATAATTTTGGTATATTCCGGGGATAAAATGAGATATATTATAAATAAATAATATTAATATGTACTTACCTATACATAAAAACCATTAAAAATGGTTTTCATTATAATTTGTTTAATAAAATAAGTTTATTAAAATTAGTATAAATTGGGTAATTATTATTCTGTAAACTATAAGATTTGTCACAGATTAACAGGTCTTCATTACAATTCGTTTGATAAAATAAGTAGGTATGTTTACGTATTTTTAAAACATTATTTTTAGACACAAGTCTGTCACGATTTCACGAATCAATTTCTTACTTTTTGAAAACAATTGTATAAGACTGACTAATGAAATTACACTATAAGAAATCATAATTATATGCGTATTATTCTCATTACTTTTCGATAAAAATAAAACTTAAAATGATTTAAAATTAAAAATCTACTTTTTTTATTTTGTGGGGAACGCTACAAACTGAATATGGCAACCCATTGCTGAAGCTTGCAACTGTTTTATGTTTACCTATAGGTAAAATAACTGTGAACCAGTGTGACCGTTTTTAGTATATTCAGTACCAAATTGGTATAATTTGGGCTCCGTAAAACTAATTTAGTTTTTTTTTTGGTATCCTTTCATATTCTGGTATTTTTTGGTACATTTTTAAACTTTTAACATTTTTAAACACATTATTGATATATTTTTGGGTTGGGCGGGCAACACTAATTTCCATTCGTTCGTATTTCGTTCACATAATTTTGTCTTTGTCTGATGTTTACCGCAACTGTATCATTTTGTCTCTTTCGAACGGTTAATGCTAACAAAACCGCGAATCGTGCTTTAGCTACATATCTACGTTACATGCTCTACGTCGCGGGGAATTACTGAAACTTAAAAAATGATTCCTAGCAATAAGTATAAAAGGGACCACGGATTTTTTTGTTCTTTATTTATGTCTCTCTGTGTTACCGTGCGTGTGTAGTGAAGACAATGAAGCGCAAATACGATCAGAAATATAGATCTGAGTGGGAACAAAATCCTGAATTTTCGTCATGGTTGACAAAAGATAAAAATAGTGAGAACGCCTTGTGTAAAACTTGTGGAGCAACATTTTTGAGCAGAATCGCAACAATTAAAAGTCATGCAGATTCTGAAAAACATCGGCAGAAACTTATACATTATAGTGGACAATCCAAGGTAAGAAAGCTATGCCCCAGGGCCGTCTTTACCAGGGGGTGCAAGGGGTGCGGTGCACCCGGGCGCGGAGCGCCCGGGGGCGCCTGTCGAGCGCTGAATTTTTGGATATTTCATTGAACTTAACGCCATTGCACAGTTTTATATACTTGTTACTTACGACAAATATGTATGCGCAAGCAAAAAAAAAATAGTCATTAACAATAATATTTTTTTTACTTTTATTACGCTTTCGGCGCTTGTCATACCGCATTACTACACTACACAAATAATAATTTTATTTAATACAACACGCGCGCGGCAAAATCTCTAATCCAAAGACAGTGTATGTATGTACGTTTGACACGTTGCCGCCCGGTAGCAAAATGATCTCTAAGTCAATAGAGTGTAAGTTCATTTGAAATGGGCGCGCGGGCACTTATGGTATTTACTTATGGTGCAGGGTGTGCGGCGCACAGGGGCGCAGGGTGTTAGGGGGCGCCGAGCGCCGCTCGCGACGCCTCCAAAGAGTCTACTAGAGGGCGCCAGGGTATTGATTGCACCCGGGCGCTACATGGGCTAGATGGGCTGCTATGCCCATTAACATATTTATAAGATTATTGTGTCCCTTATTTTTTTTTGGCACATAAATTAATTGTCCTACTTGTACAGGATGTCCGATGGATCTTGGCCAGTGTACATGTACAGTTGTACACACATGTATAATCGACTCTCAAGCGATTTCAGAAAGCTGAATTTTGAAATTTTCATAAATGAAAGTGTAGGTATACATACATGCCGAACTGGTTCTGTGGGATGGAAAGATAGTTTTGCAGGGTTCAAACATATGTAATATTTTTATCAAGAATATTAATTTTCAACTGAATGAGACACTAGTTTCCCAAGATAAGAAATAGGTAGTTATTTTACTTATTTTTTACGATAGGAAAATTAATTAAATACTGTTTATTTTCAGATCGATAAATTATTTCAAAGGAAAGGACCCATATCTGAAGAAGTAAGAAAAGCAGAGCTTATATTTTGTGCAGCGTTGGCAGAACATAACATACCATTTCGGGCCATGGATCATCTCAGCGATTTATTCAGCAAAATGTTTTATGATTCGGAAATTGCAAAGGGTTTTTCCTGCAAACGCACTAAATCTGCTCAGTTAGTTTACGACGTAATGGCGCCATCATTTGAAAAGCAGTTATTAACCGATATAAAAAATACGTCAAGTTTATCAGGTAATGCTGCTACTTTTTCATTAATTATATATGAAAGCACAGACATTACAACAGAAAAATTACTTGCCATTTCAATAAAGTTTTATAGCGTTCAGGATAATACAGTAAAAACCAAATTTTTATGTTCTGTGAATCTATCAAGTGAAACTGCTGAAAATATTTTTAACTCACTGTGTAAAAGTTTGCGAGAATTAAATTTAAACATTGAAAATATTTTAGGATTTGCAGCTGATACAACAAATGTAATGTTTGGCAGAAATAATAGTGTGGTTGCAAAGATTAAGTCGGTCAATTCTAATTGTATTTTTGTAAAATGTGCATGTCATTCATCAGCATTAGCTGTAAGTTATGCCTGTTAAAAGTTGCCTAAAGCTATGGATCAAATTGTGAAAGAAGTCTATAATTATTTTGGCCATAGTAGCAAACGCAAAAGAGAATTTGCAGAATTTCAGACCTTTGTAGAATCAGAGCATCACAATATTTTACGTCACTACGACATACGTTGGCTCTCCCTACACGGCTGTGTAAATCGCATAGTAGAACAGTGGAATGCACTTCAGCTGTATTTTCAGCAAGAACATCTCGTAGAACATAACCCTAGTCATTCGGCGATTTTTTTACATGAAAGTTTCGAAAATAAACAAATAAAGCTCTACTTTTTGTTTTTAGATTATATTTTGCATATAGTCAACAAGTTTAACATAATTTTTCAAGGTAATGCATGTGTTGTTCATACTTTTTATCGGGATTTGACTGACATGTTTAAAACAATATTAAGTTGCTACATGAAAAGCAGCTACATTCGTGCCACTGCTATTGAGGACATAGATCCTAATAGTAATATAAATTTTGTAGAATTACATGAGATATACTTAGGTATAAAAGTATCTAATGAAATAGCGCTGTTAAGAAATCAACCAAGTAACAGTAGTATCGTAATTAGAGACTTTTTAAAAAGATGTCAAAGCTTTTTGATAGAGTTATGTACTCAACTTAAATGTCGATTTCCCATTAATGAAAAAATATTTTCCGAGTTACGTTTCATAGACCCACAAGTAGCGGCTTATGAAAATTTTACATCTCTTATCAGCGTTATGAACAGGTTTCCGAACATTACTACAAATGATACAGTAAGACAATTAATTGACGAGGAATATCGTCAAATTAAGTATGATTCAGAGGTACAAGACCTGATGTGTGGTTCTAGTAGTAGTGCCAGTGCTGTAAATGTTGAACAGCTTTGGAGCAAATTAAGTTGTATTGTTAACAGTAAAAATGTTCCTAAGTACAAAAATTTGACTAATTTTGTAAAATGTCTAATGTGCATACCCATTTCAAACGCTGAATGCGAAAGATTTTTTTCAAAAGTTAATCATATAAAAACTAAATACAGAAACAGGTTTCTAGCTAAACATATTGCGTGCCTGTTGCATGTTAAGCAAGGTCTAAGTGAAGGGAGTGTAGGTTGTGTCTCATTTGACCCATCGAAAGATATGGTAAAAAATAATCCGTCGAATACTGACTATTTGTAATAAAACTTATTGTAAATATTTATTATTATTTTAATATGTCTGTATAATGAAGGTGTGTAATTGGTAAAATTAAAAAAAGTAACTGATAATAAGTGTTTTAATTCAATTTTTCCTCTTCTACTTTTTATTTTTATTTTAGTATATTTTTAGTATAATTCAGCATGTGTTTTGGTATTATTTAGTACTGGCACCTTGCAATGATGTCAGACGTACCAACTTCTTGGTAAACATACTAGTTTTTAGTGTCACGTAGCATGTACCAAGACCACTCGGTCCTTGTACGCAAAAATACCAAGATTGGCCGTTGACCGACAAAAATACACTGACAACATAGAATAACCGACAAATTTCAGAGATGCATGAAAAAAAAACATTCCAATCAGATTTCCCTAATGTTATAAAACTTTATTACAACAAGCAGTCTCGATGAGCAGTTACCATTTTCCACCGTCGTATTCTCAGGATGTTAGATTCTCAGGATTTGTTTACGTCGGAGTTATTTTCCATTGTTTGCTCAAGCGAACCGTCGTTTTCGATAAAAATCTTCGTTATAAATCATTTATTTATTTTTTTCAATATATTTTACATAATATCCGAAATGCAAAAAGTTAAAATAATATCAAAAAGAAATGTTAAAAGTGATATTTCTTCCGTGTGTTCAATAATTACTGCCCTCTATTAACGGTATACGAAATTATAATATATTTTTTTTTTACTGGGATGCGATTTCCGACACAGTTTGTCTCTCAGTATTGGCAGCGCTAGAGCGGAGCACAGGCGTACTAGTTTCCCGTCTCCCATACCAGCTTTCAGCCAGCTCGGTACAAGGATTTCTAAGTGGCCGTCTAACATCCCTGCTCTCAGTATTGGCAGCGCTAGAGCGTAGCACAGGCGTACTAGTTTCCCGTCTCCCATACCAGCTTTCAGCCAGCTCGGTACAAGGATTTCTAAGTGGCCGTCTAACATCCCTGGCACCTTGTAGTTTTAGTAGATCACCATTTTTTAAAACGGTCACACTGCTGTGAACGTACAACAATTATAATGTTAAACAAAGTTTGACTGAAGTTTGTACTTCATTTGACCCCTCACGGTGATGCTAAAGTGTAATAGATTAAGTAATAATGATTACAGCGTAGATTTACAATAAATATTTTGGCTGAATTGTGCGTTTGATTTAAATCTTTTTCAAAATACTACTCATAGTAGAATATTCTTTTAGCATATTTTAGTACAGGCAAGACGTTCCAACAGTTTATAATTTGACAGCGGTCACACAAACTGAATACAAACGCCATTAAAGTTGAATTTGTTTTTTATCCTAGATAGGAGAATTTATCTATCTTTGAGTGTTATTCCCCCGTTCAACAAATAGCTTAGACATTTTACATTCTAAAATACTTAGTTTAGAATTATTCATAAATTATTGATGCAAATTCGTGATCAAAATGACTGGTAGAGTTAAGAAAGCACCGGCCCCGAGGAAAAAAGCGAATGGCTACAAAATGCCAGCACCAATAGCTAATGGAGAGGTCATTCATGATACCATAAGGAAAAAGAAGTGGCGGATAGGCTCTTCCATAGGCGTGGGTGGCTTTGGCGAGATATACTCCGCTTCCGAAGACGGTTCGTCGAAGTCTGCCCATTATCCCTTTGTGGTGAAGATTGTAAGTACAAACGATATTTATCATAATATATTATTATATTATGAATCATATTATTATACCATTCATATACCAAATCATATTATATAGGTACGAAATATAATGCGTACTCGAAGCATTCCACCAGTGCCAATACTTAAATGAATTCAATGCAATCAGCCCTTTTACTGCATTGCTCGACATGGCCCTCGTAATGCACATTGGCTTGCGCATGAGGGATGAAAGGTCTTAAAATGCCATGCTAGCTAAGCGAATTGGTGAGTCCACTCTTTTAGAGATTGTGTAGTTCAGAGCTTGTGGTAGCTGCTTTGTTATCCCTTAATCACTTTTACAACAGCCATGTGAAGGGATGGGTGATGCTAGTTTACTGATATGATGCAATTCACTAGTTCACACTCATTTCAGTGAAGCATTGAGGAAATCCATCTTATTTGTTCTTTAGTTTGTTTCAGTACACTTTTAGGTTGGAGTTCACTGGATCATTTCTATCAAGACCGAAGAATTGGTCATATAATGTATACTTAGTGTTGTAAAAATGAGCACTGAGTGCTTGATGCTTGTAAGTAAGCCAACATTTAACGAATAGCATTGTATGCCTAGTATTTACTCTTGTTTCGTTGTCTAGTTATGCACCCTACACTTAGGCATAACATCCGTGTCAGCAGTGTTTAATGCAACAATGTATTAGGGTGTTTAGGCTATGTCACTCACCTGTGAGTGGAGCATTAGCATAAGGACATATTTTAATTCACTTAATAAGGAGCTGTCATGGTGTAAAAATGTGTCTTTTTAAAAAGTATATCCCTCGACTCTGAAACTTGATTGTCTTGTTGGCTGTTCTTTAAAATAAATAAAATGAAACACTCATGAACATTATGAACATTTGATAGTTTTGCCCCTTGAGGTTAAAAGTGTGGCTTTGAAATGGTTGAGGTTAAGTTTCTTAAGGTTTATTTGCACTCAAACACTTTGTGCTCATTTTTTTACAATTACATATACTTGATGTAAATCATATAGTATACACTATCTGACTTTTACAGATTTGTTTGTCAAGTTATGTGAATTATTACATTTTAAAGTATTAAGATATGAAGTGCGTTGTAGGAATTAATGACATGACATGAATGCTTAAATTGGGGCATATTTTATATTAGGGTATGTGTCAACTATTGATTAGCCCAGTTAGATAGCTGCAGTTCTTAGGTTTAATTCCCAGTTAAACACTGAATTGTGTTTAAAGACAAATTGTTTTTCTGGGTCTGATTGCTTTATGAATGTCTCCAGACTCAGGGCTGTTGTGTTGTAACAACATACCATCCTGTTATGATTGTACCTGTTTTTATTTTGTTTATTATTTCCAGTTATGTTTACATATAATTTATATGATAAGACTGTCTTATCTCATTATGTGTAATGCTAATTTACCTTGGGTTCAGTAGTTTCAGACCTGGATTTGAATTCACAGTCAGGAGAATAAGACTCGACCCCTAGGCTACCCCTGCTAAGATAGAACATTTCATGCGGCAAAAAACAAATAAATAATAATGTTTTAAGCTCATAAAAAGCAGGACCTGTAAATCAATTGTCACTGAGGATGTTGTTTTTCGACAGTATTAATATATTACTTTGATTAAACCATTTGTTATTACAATGAAAACATCCATTGTCCACAGGAACCACATGAAAATGGACCACTGTTTGTTGAAAATCACTTCTACATCAGAAATGCAAGTAAAGATGATAGTAAGTATCTTCTTTATATTCTTCGGGTTGGTGGCAGTTGTCAACCATCAACCCAAATAAGTTGTCCACTCAAGCACGGAAAGTATTTTGCCAGTTTCAAGTGAAAATTAATTAATATCAAGCGTTTTCTCTGTTAAAGTAAGTTAGAAGTCACACAGTAGGTTTACTGAGAGTAACAGTTAGAAGCATAAGAAAACCGCAGTCTTATGTTTTTATTTGATTATCACAAACATTAGGCACAAATATGATGCACTCATGGCCTCTTAGGCCATGTAGGGGCCCTTGGGCATACAGTTTGGGACCCTTTTAGAAAGCAAAAAAAATCAGACAAAAATAAAAACATCAGAATTTACTTTTGTTTAGTGACTTTATTGGTTATTACGGTTAGATTTATACAAATCAAATATTTTTTTTTTTTTTTTTTTTTTTTTTTTGTGTTCCCTGCTATCTGCCATCGGCTGTCAGCCATAATCAGATGTATTCAGGTGGTTGGGATAAAGGTAGGTGCGATTCCATCAAACAGCACCACATACATAGATAGAGACTATTCAGTTAGTTTCTCTGGTCTAAGTCCAATATTTGTTTTCTCTTCAGGCGTTTTACATCTTCCTGTGCATTTAACAGACTCTTAGCCAGTTTGTTTGTATGCTTATTGAGCCTTTGCTTATCTGCTGCATTTTTTGCAGGCCTCCTCCTTTACAGTTGACATTTCCAGATATTCATGTATTTCTGTGTTTCTCACAAACCAGTGTGCATTTGAAATGGTTCTTAGTGCAATATTTTGAAACCTCTGTAAGATCTCTATATTAGAGTTACTAGCACTGCCCCAGAGCTCCACTCCGTATGTCCAAATTGGTTTTATTATGGCCTTGTAGACAAGCAATTTGTTACTAAGGGACAGTCGGGATTGGCGCCCCAGTAACCAAGACAGTTGCTTAAATTGCAAGGAAGCTTCTGTTTTTTTGGCTTTAATATGGTTAGCCCATGTCAGTCTTCTATCCAGGTGCAGGCCGAGATATTTTACGCTGTTATTGCTTGGTAGCTGTTTGTCTTCCATACTCACCGACGGGCAGTCCCCCCTTCTAAGTGTAAATGTTATTTGTGAAGACTTAGTTACACTAGGTTTAATCCTCCACTTCTGCAGCCATGAGTCCACTTTATGAAGCTGTGTCTGGAGTTTCAGTGATGCGTTAATGGGGTCTTTATCACTTGAAAGGCATGCTGTGTCATCAGCATATGTTGCCGTTAATACATCCTCTGTTTCAGGCATATCTGCCGTATATATCGAATAAAGGACAGGGCCAAGCACTGATCCTTGAGGGACCGAGGCAGTGATGTAGTATAACTTTGAGAGTTCCTCTTCGTACTTTACTTGGAATCTTCTTTGATGAAGGTAGGATTTAAGTATCATGTAAAAAGAATTTGGTAGAAGGATCTTCAGTTTAAACAAAAGCCCCTTGTGCCAGACTCTATCGAAAGCCTGTTGGATGTCTATGAATACTGCAGAGCAGTACTCCTTTTTCTCCAGCGATTGCCTTATTTTGTGGACTACTCTATGAACTTGTTCTACAGTGGCGTGTCCTTCCCGAAATCCAAATTGGTGTTCCGGTATAATGTTGTTTTCTTCCAGAATTGGTTTAAGTCTTGACAAGAGAATCCTCTCGAACACCTTAGATAATACAGGGAGTAGACTGATAGGCCTGTATGAGCTCGGTTCTGTTGGTGGTTTCCCTGGTTTTGCTATCATACAGATTTGTGATATTTTCCATAGCTTTGGAAAGTACTGTATTCTAAATACTGCATTAATTAACATTGTTATAAATACCATAGCTTTTCTAGGTAGTTGTTTAAGGACTTCACCCGTTATAAGGTCGAACCCAGGGGCCTTTTTGTTTTCCAATAAGCGAATATTTCGTAATAATTCACGTGAGGTGACAGGTTTTAGCGGTGGTGACAACTGTTGATCACTGTTAACTATTCCATCCACTTCCTCTTCGAATTCGGCCATGGATGACTGGTTTGGTTTGAATATTTCACTCAGGTGTTTAGCAAAGAGTTCAGCTTTTTCCTTCCCGCTCCTAGCCCACGGGTCGTTGGGGGACTTTCTTAAAGGTGGTACATGGCTACACGGTCTTTTGAAGTTCTTAGTGATTTTCCATAATGAGTAGTTATCCTTTTTATGACCTGAAAGTGTTGAAAGTCTCTCCTGAAAAGATGCATTCTGGTTTTCTCTGATTAGTTCCTTTAGTTCTCTAGAGACTCTATTGTATTCAGTCCTATCTGCATCAGATCTGCTTGCATGCAATTGTCTTCGTAGTCTCCGTTTTTCTCCCAGCTTGTTGCGTATTTCCAGTGGTATATTATTTTTTTGGGTGGAAGAAGTCAGTGTTGGAGTAGCACGCCATGCAGCAACCTGTATGAGATTTGTGATGTAGAATGTGGCATCATCTATGTCTTCCTCTGTTTTTAGCTTAACCTTTAAATTGATCTCGTCTTCCAAGTATTCCGCGAATGCATTCCAGTCCGTTTTATGGTTATACAGTGCTGCTGTCTGTGTTCTATGTATTGGTGCAATGCTAAAGGTTGCAATAATGGGGGTGTGATCAGACATACTATCAAGAGATGATTCCACATCAAAATATATATCAGACAGCCCCTTCACAACAAAGAAGTCCACCAGGTCGGGTATCCTGTTTACATCAGCTGGCCAATAAGTTGGTTTGCCGGTTCCTAATGTTGTAAGATTGTACTTATCAACACACTTTTTCAACTCACGTCCTTTAGTGGTGGTTAATCTAGATCCCCAATGGGCATGTTTACAGTTCCAATCTCCACCACTTATATATCTATTTCCTAAGGTCTGGAAGTAACTCTCAAACATGTGTTGTTTCAAATTGTGCTTTGGTGGGCAATAGATGGCGCTTACATTAATAGGACCTATACTTTCATTAATAGTGATAGTAGTAGCCTGCATCCAGTCTTGTTGGAATTCGCTATGGAGATGGTGTTTTATGTTGTTCTTCACAATAACTGCAGTACCTCCGTGAGATGTGGTATCAGGGTGATTAGTGCAGTATACACAATAGTTGTCCATCTTAAAGTTCTTACGATCATTGAGGTGGGTTTCAGATATTAAAGCAATATCGATTTTGTTATCCTTTAGCAATATTTCCAGTTCATGTCTATTTGGTGTCAGACCATTGGCATTCCAGGCAGCAATACGTATCGACATCATTGAGGAAGCCTACTGATGATTGTCATGATGAGATTCATCATTGTGCTGAGCTGGGTTATTAATTGATCAATCCTTTCAGTTTGCTTTATTAAAAGTGCTTCTAGATCTAGTCTATGTTCTTGTTTGGTTTCTATTTTGTTCAAATATGTTCTTTGTGACTTGTAGTCAGCGGGGTTTTTGTCATTTGTTACTTGAGAATCTGTATGGTCCTTGTCTTTTCTGTGTGGTGTCTGAAGTTTCATGTGCTTATTGTTATCTCTTGGGGATGGTTTATGTTTCTCAATAGGGTCTACTATGCTATTGATCGTTTTTTTAATAACGTCACTGTACAATATTTCTGTATCTCCAATTCTTGGTTGCTGAATTTTTGGTTGAGTAGCTCTGGTGTAGTTTAAAGGCTCAACGGTTATTATGTCCGCTAGAGTTGGTATTCCATTACATATGGTGTCCTTATCTGTTAATTTCAAAGTAGTTGTTGGTTTTGGATGTTGAGATTTACTTCCAAATTGCTTTCTTGCCAGAACTTCCTTATACACCTGGCATCCTTTGTAGCTAGCAGGGTGGCTTCCCGAGCAGAGTGCGCACATTGCTGGAGTATTTTCATCTATTGTGCACATCGTGGTTTTGTGTGCCCCAGCACACTTCACGCATCTGTACGGCCTCATGCAATTATTTTTGCTGTGCCCATATTGCTGACACCTTTTGCATTGTACTATTGTTTTTTTCCTTATTGGGTCTTCTATTGTGACTTTCTGGTTATATATGACTTTTATTTCCTTGACTAACTTATTATTTTCATGGGGGGCTATGTTGACAAAGAATGTATTTAGGGGCTCTTTAGTACCTTGTTTCCGAGCAGTGACTATTTCTCCTTGTACCCTGTTTCCAGTTTTTTCTATTGCTTCTATTATTGCATCTTTTGGCGTACTGAAGTGGAGGTGTTTGATGACAATCCTTATACATTTTTGATCTTTGCGCGTAAAAGTGTGTCCTATAAGTCCTTTGCTTCTTATGTGATCTATCAGAGTCTTATATTTATCAACCGTGTTGGAAGAGATGATAAGCTGGTTTTTAGATACTATTTTGTAAGTATAATCATCCTTTTCTACAACTTCTTCAATGAGCTGTGTGAGTTTTGAGAGGTCATCAACACCAAACAATATTATTGGTGGTGGTTTAGGTATTCTTTTGACTGGAGTATCTTCTACATCCACATCCAGCAAAGCGAAGTTATTGCTTGTTTCTACTTCTGAAGAAGTGCTTTGTTTTGGATTAGTTATTCCTCTGTGATTATTAACAATTTCTTCTCTTCTCTGTGTTCTTTTAGCTTGATTTGTTCCTAATTCTTTCTCATCAGGAGAGCGGATTCTTTTTTGATTTGGTACTCTTTGCCATGGCACATTAGGGTTGTACAGTCCACTTTGGTCATTTATTGTCTGTTGATGATTATTAATAATATTTTTATTTTGGCACGTGTCACCAAGTGATGATGATCGTTGTCGTTGGAATAGTCCAGGGTGAAATATTTGTTGAGTAAGTGTTTTCTTTGGTTTATCCGGTAAAGTTTCCTTGGGTAGCAATCCTTTGCCCCCCCCAGAGTACGTGGGGCTGCCTAAGCTATGCTCAGGGAGGGATTCTCCAGCTTCGCTGGTACCCTCCTGGGGTAGTTTCTCTTTAAGTCTTGCTTCTTCCATTTTTAGTGTAATTTTTTTTTTTCTAAGGGTTTTCTTCCCTTGCCAGGTAATTCGGTTATGGCGCCGAAGACTCGCCTTCGCCCTTCATACTTTGCTACTGAGGTCACGAGTTAGATGGTATGTGCGGGGCTCGTTGTTGACCACAGCATTGCCCAGAGGGGACGACCCACACAGATGGATGTGTGTGGGCCCATCTCTAGACCGCTTCGGCAGTCTAGAGATGGCGTGGACGTGTATGAAGCACTTGTTGGTGCGCGCCTAATAGCCTAGCTCCGCACACCTAGGCGTACGCTATTGGCATTCTTAGCATTTTTTAAGTGCGCATTCCCTGGTAAGAATACGTCCCACTAAGGCCTACACCAACCACCCCCCCCATACAAATCAAATATAAGTGATGTTTTGAGAATTGGACTTACGTTGATGTTAATGGTTTCTTTCGAGTTGGGTGTCAAATGAAAGGATTCGACGAATAGAATACGATAAAAATTTGTTTTTTGTTAAAAAATAATTTTACTTATTTCTTGATTAGGCACTGAATTTCGGCATTTCGGGGCCTCCATCGGGCCGGGGGCCCTGGGCTCGTGCCCCACGTGCCCTCAGGGTAAAGACGGAACTGGATGCACTATGAAGTTTATTTCACTATCACTATTAAGCTACAATAAACAGTGTTATAGTAATCAAACAGAAACGACCTTCATTTCTCGAGTTGCCATCAAAAAGTCCTAATAAGTATCTATTAAATAATAAAACATTTTATCATTTTACCCTATGTTGTGCTAGAATGACCACCAGTTATATTTTAATTAACTATAAACAAAATTAAACATAAATTTTGTAATTTATACATGTATAAATTACAAAAGTGCAAGTGTGTATGTACACATGGTAAAATAGATAAGTTTGTAGAGAGCTGGCCTTGCTCACTATGTACAACAACATATGCACGCAGATAGACACAACCTTAATTATTCATTGAATGTGTAACATAATTTTACTGATGGCTCTCATAGCATTGGATGAGCACCTGGTGCGTGATCAAAGTATTGCATACACAGACAGAGAATTTTTATTTTATATGTTAACTGATTTCTATTATGTCATTTCTATGATTTCTTTACATGTAAATATGGTTATCTATTTATTTTGTGTTTGTTCCATGTGTTTTAAATGTAATTTAATTTAATTTTATAAATGTTTATAAAATAATTCCAGTTGCATCCTTCATGAAATTAAGGAAATTATCGAGCCTTGGCATGCCCTTGTACTTTGGCAATGGGACACATGAATATAAGGGCGAAAAGTACAGATATCTGGTACTGGAGCGTTACGGGAAAGATGTATGGAGTCTGTTCACAGCCAATGGACGATCATTCCCACCTGCCACAGTCTTCCAGTTAGGTTTACAAATGGTAAATATTATTTCTCTAAAAAAATAGCTTTTTATACATCTTTTCTTCTAGCTTTTTATACATCTTTTCTTCTAGCTTTTATTATTTATTTCATGTTGAGTATTTATTTATTGTAATAATTATCTATACATATAATAAAACTGTAGAACCGGCGTGTCTGTACATTGAATATAAATATTCACCAAAAACTGATTGGGAGCGATGAAGGAAGAGTATCAGAATACAAAAATTGAAAATTCTTGCCTGTCTGTTTGTCTGTTCTAACACGCTAATCCCCAAAAGTACTGAACGGATTTTCATGGGGTTTCCACAGGTTAATTAAGCTTAGCTTGGTGCTTCGAGTAGGGTTTGTTTCATCGAAATCGGCTGACGCGAAGAAAATATATACCAATTTAGTTTAAAAACTAAAATTCCACGTGTATGAAGTTGCAGGCACAGCCAGTTAAATAAATAAATATTTCAGTTAGATGTCCTGGAATACATCCATAGTAGAGGCTACGTACACGCAGACGTCAAAGGAAGCAATATCCTGATGGGGCTAAAGAAAGGCACAGAAAATCAAGCCTATCTCTTAGACTTTGGCCTGGCCACGAAAGTGAACGATGCAGAATTCAAACCTTCACCAAAGAGTGCACATAATGGAACCATTGAATACACGAGCAGGGATGCACATTTAGGAGGTGAGTTACAATATTTCATATATAATAATGTAAGGTAGTCATTTAAGTGAAATAGGTGTTATTTAAAAGTGCAACATCAAAGCTTTATTAACAACTTCATTACAAAAAGAGTGGTCGATCAATGGAAGGGATTACCCAAGGAAGTCATATTATTTGAGAACATTAGTAAATTCAATTAGCTTTTACCGTGTGTATGCTGACCACCTGTAGTCACACAAGATCAAATCAGTGATCTTAATGTTGCTGTTTCGGATCTAAATTGCAATCTGCATCTTATTTTCCACTCTAGTATGTTTTGAGTCACTGTCAAACCCACCAAATGTCAGGCTATTATTGTGGGTAGTCATTGTCTCCTGACCAATGTTTATTTCAACACAGTTGACCCAATACTGTATAACAATACAATCATCCCTTACTGTTCAACTGTCAAGGATCATTGACAGTTCACTCAGTTGGCATTCTCATGTAGTGGAGGTATGTTGAAGGGCCACCAATACTCTGTAATCTATATCGCTTTAAAATTTTTGTACCATCGTAGGCACTAATTTTACCTATTATTGTTTACAATGATGTATGTATATATGTATCAGCTCAATAACTGTATTTGCTTTATCTTTGGTCTGCGTAAGTACGTGACTATACCTCGTCCTATCGTTCACGGCTTAATTGGCTGCCTATCAGTCAACGTAGAAGCATAAAAAAGTGTGCATAATATTCTTCTGCTTTTAAATTGTCTGATAAAACAAAAAAAGCGTGCATGCTTTATACAATCCCTTTGTTCCTGAATATTTGAAATCTAAATTTCAATTTGTGTGTGATGTTCATAATTTTCACCTATGCTCTGCCGACAACGCCTCTCTCTGTCCCTTCTCGCCATACCGGCTTCATGTTCAATTCCTTGTTTATCTACTTTTAGTGCCAACAATGCGGGGTGACTTGGAAATTCTGGGATATAACATGCTTCAGTGGTTAGTGGGGGAGCTCCCCTGGGAGCATTCCCTCAAACAACCCAAGACCGTGCAAACTATGAAGGAGACATTCATGAATAATGTGCGGAAAAACATCACTGGCCAGTACAGTAACGTGCCAGGTACATTCTACTTCATTAATATCTGTTTATAATAATGCTGTAGAAACGAGCGTTGAGCGCTCGAGCACTGAGTGAGTGCCAATGAACGTTTAAGACTAGCGTTAAAGGCTGAGCCTTATAGTCCGAATCTTTAATGTTATTTGTTATTTAACCCTTGAAGTTAAAAGCTCGAGTTTAAAACGATTAAAGTTCAATAGCACTAACTTAGCGAGCCAGCGCTCGACCGCTTTAGCGTTCATCACTTGTTTTTACAATGCTAGTTTATAACATCCCACAGCAAAGCAAAAGGCCTCCCCTGACAATCGAGGGCTGTTTCATACCATAATCCACTATGTAGGAGTTGTTCTCGGCTAGTGTGAGCATGATAGGCATTGTTCTGTAGCGGGTTTCCTCACCGCCGAGCTAGTGTCAATTTTTAAAAATCCGTATTTAATTAGAAACTGTGTGATACGGGCCCAGTATTTGAACTCACGATCACATGAATGTGAGTCTAGTATAGATACCCCTAGGCTATCACGCTCTAGTGTCAACATCACAGACTTAGACAACGCAAGTTTGTGAAATTGTATAGAAAGAAAAGTGTATATGTTACTGTAAAAGCACATACATATATTGGTAAATCCTAGGTTTTACTTGTAAATCTTCGGAGTTACCAACATGAGTTGGTAAAGAATTTGGTACATGCTACGTTTTACTAAAGACGGTTAGTAAATGTCAACCTTGTCAAATTGTCAACCTCGAAGCCACGTGGTACTTGTCTGCCCTACCCCTAGTGTTTTTAGAAGCCGGAGCAGTTGCAATGACTCAGGATGAGTCAAGACTTGACTATTTTTTCAACATTTACCATGTCTCTGAGGTAAAATCTAAGATATATCGAGTGAATGCTGCTAAAACTTCGAAATTAACGATGATCGCAGAACATAACGGAATTTTAACACAAAGAATTGGTAAATCTTAGGTTTTACCATAGTTACAGTAACTTAAACAAGGGTTATAATAATATATATAATTTTATCTTGATTAACTGTGTTTATTGTTGCACAATTACTGAATGCGAACAATTTTGATTGAGGGCAGGGGCGTAGCTACCGCCGTATCAATGATACGGGGCCCCCGAGCTACAGGGGGCCTGACGTGTGTAAGCAAAAATAAAAAGGGCCCTCCAACAAATTTTGATACAGGGTCCATTTAGGAGTAGCTACGCCACTGATTGAGGGTAATCAACTATGTCGGGTCTTGACAATCAATGACATTAAATACCTGTCCACCCACATTTACGGAATCAACTACAATGATTAATTGACTAATACATGACAGAAACCAAACATGTCACCTCACGAGTGAATTGTAGTGATGGTAAAACGACATACGGTAAAACGGTAAAAAAATGGTCGTATACAATATTCTCGGCCGAACTGTTCGACTGCTTGTATAAATTAGCCATTACATATTTATATCTTGTATTATATTTCTTTCAGATGCTCTTATAAAATTCTTTGAATATGTTAACAAATTGGAACCAAAACAGATACCGGACTACTCAAAGTGCCGACAGCTTTTCGAAAGCTATCTTAAAAGTGAAGGCAAGACAGGAAACAGCAAATTAGACTTCACAAGTAAAAAAGGTAAACCCGCAATATCTGATAATGGTGATATGAACGACGAAAGTGAAGACGAGAGTGAAAAGGAAGTGAAAAGATCGAAAGTTGTCAAAAAAAATGGTGATGTGAAAGTTAAAAAGATAAGAAAACCAAAAGTGAAAGAGGCTGAAGTCGAAAATTGTGAAACCGAAGAACCAGATGCGAATGTACAGAGGAAAACTAAAGTCAGTCGAAGGAAGAGGAAGTCTTTAGAGCCATCGGTCGTAGTTAATGTGAGAAAGACAAGAATGGTGCCAAAGGGGACCCCGCCTGCAAAGAAAAACCATGCAAATATAGCAACTCAGACGTCTGTAGAAAAACTAAGGCGAAGTCCCAGAAAAGTGTCCTTCGATAGCCCTGTTTCGGAAATAATAGGGAGTAAACCCTCGAAAGCGTCGAAAGAGAATGAGTCTGTTAATTCAAGTGGTGATATTTTCGATGATTCTTTTATAATTGAGGACAAAAAGGTTAAAAAAGTGAGGCCAAAGAAGAAGTTGATCTCCGATGAAGTGCTGACGGTGAAAAGGGTGTTCAAAAAGAAAGTGACTACTACGGGAAAGTCATGGAAAGATAGTCCGGCAGTTGTGAATGGCCGGTCGCCGCCTAAGTGATCTAGCATTCCATTTTTCATTGATTTTTCCGCAAAAAATGCTTTATGATGATAATAAATATCTATAATGAATTAAACTGATTATTTCATTGTAATAATGCTTTTCTGGATATTATTGTCTGAATATAAATAAGTTATTAATATTAAATATGCTGATATTCATATGTTTTTTTATATTATCTATCAGATGATTGTGTAGATCAATTTTGTTTGACTTATTATCACGGGCCCACATAAACAACTAGTAATAAATTAAAACAAACTGTTTTAGTGTAACCTGAAATAAAATTTTCACGGCGTCTGAACGTTTTCCGAAGACTAAAATCCCGAATTCTGTTCATGATTTTGAATCTATTGATGTGAAAAATTGTATTTAGCTGTATTTAAAAATTGATGGCTCTGTATTTAGCAATGTATTTGAAAAAACTCAAAAAGAAGAGATTTTTGCAAGAACAACTCCCTAAAAAATTCATTCCAATGAACTTTGAATCATACATGCGAGCTTTAGGAATCTCAGTTAGTCTGTATACTGTATAATACTAATTAAATATTTACTATGGGATAACGACCCATAAAATATGTTATTACAGTCATACAATTATTCCTCAAAACACGATTTTAGAAAATTCTTTGTAAACCGTTAAATATCGTATATCCATTTTTAACTTTTTGGCGGGAAAAATCTAGCGTGTGTTTTACTATTTAGTTATCTTGTTGAATAATAAAACTAATTATTAATTAACGGAATTTATACTTTGATAATATCGTATGCTGTTAAATGTTCGGCCAGTTAAGTTTAATACAATATATTAAACTGTATTACGTTTAATTATACTATTATTTTTAAGGTGATCAAACCGAAATAAACAAAATTAGCTTTCTAAGTAATGTACAGCGTGCTGAGAACATCAACGATAAAACCAAATGAAAATTGAGACCAGAAAAGTGCGACAAATTAAAAAATCTTTCATTTTAATTTAAAGAACATATTGTAAGTGTGTATACTTATTTTATGTAACTTGTTTTTTTGCAGAAATCTACTCTTTGGTACAAACCGTGTTTTTATCATTATATAATTTGATTTGATAAATAACTGCAAAGGAATCGTATCTGTTTATAGACGCGCGATTGGAAAACTTATAACGCTCGTTATCTGTGGTATTTATTTTGACCGGGTTTCTTGCAGTTCATTGTATGAAGCTAATCTTATTATACTGTGTTTGTTAACAGTTGTTCGAATGATCACAATTTCGTTTTGCATTTATTATTTGTGTGAATAAATAGAATAAAAGATGTATTCTTATTGCGATTTGAAATAAATAGTTTTGATACATTGGGTGGTTTCATTATATAAATGCTCTTGTCTTAAGAGGCTGCCAGACTAAGTTTAGCACAAGACATATGATACGCAAATTTAAAGAAAAATCTTGGACTGTTTGAGAGGTGTCATGAGGACAACATGCATGACGTGGAAATAGTATACAACTATTTCCACATTGTCAGATTGGTATGGCCACTAGGATATACATATATACTCCCAGTGACATACAGCTCTACTTCCTGTTTAACCAAAGTATAATCATAAATTAAAATACACTTTTTTTGCGTAAAACTGAAGGCAACAAGCTTGCTCTATAAAAAACGTGCATTTAATGACTTTTCAATCAAAATATCTGTATGCCTTTACCGGTTATTTAGTGTACTGGGTACTTTATTTTGTTGAGCAGTATGACCGGGGGGTTACGTATATCTCTACCATGGCACAGTATGACAAACAAGTATACTACGAGCAGGCCCGCCAACAGAAACGTAGTTTTTTTTTTTTCTTTTTTCGGATTGACTTAATTCTTGTGGCCCTAGTGGCCTTTCAAGAGTCACCGGACTTGAAGAAACGTGAAGTGCGTTACTCTAGTTATTAGTAAACTAAGTACGTCGTTTTAGAACATGGATATTATAGTTATTATTTCATATATAGGTCACCCCTATCGTCTGGCCTGACTACGAGATGCCTATGCCACATAGGGGAATCGTGGATGAAAGATCGTGTGTTGGCGAACCTTGGGAGAGGCCCAGTGGACACGGGCTGATGGTATTGGAAGAAGAAATTAAACGAATGCGCAAATCCAAAGCTTTTATTTTATATTTATTTACAATATAATCTTAATATGAAAGTAAACAAAATGTAACGTACCAAAATTTGTTTTTAGACATTTATAACGAACGTCGCAACATCGAGCGCGTGGCGTCTGCGGACTCCGACGAACATATTTATATTAAAAACATTACATCTGATATTAAACGAGACCAACACGAGACGTTAATCATATTCATAGTTTCCGTACAAACAAACATTTGCAAGTTATAAAAGCTAGAACTAGACCTAGGTTTGTTTGTGTAGTGATGTGAACTATTACCTAAGTCGATTGTGATATGGGCGACGCGCCGGGGCGCGCGCATGCCTACCCACATTTATCTACAATGGCAGTACAACAGCGGTCAAGCTATCATTGACTAAAACACAAAACAGTAGCACCATTTGTAAAAAAATATAATTTTTCAAACTCAACAGAATCCCTTAGCGTCTCCTCTGTATGTCAGAGGTTAGACCACCAATCAATAATAATAATATCTACACGTAATATATACGATGCAAATACACAGGATCCGAAGGTTGAAGTAGGTAACTCCGATAGACGCCCATGTGCTGATAGAATATTCAACATTTAAACTTTGTATAATCGGTCGTAATTACAAGCATATCACCGAAACAAAGAAATTCAAAGGGGTTAATAGATCTTGACATAGTCAAATGCTGCCATTTTTAGAAATTGCGTCCAACGATGAAACTCATTTAAATCATCAGGGACCATGTATACAAACAAAAAAAATGTCACAGTGGCCAAGATATTTAGTGACATAGTCTTTATTATTTAGAGATCTTTACTTTCAAACATCTCAGTAAAGTGACATTAAATTTTATCACAAAACAATAAATACAATAAGATTATTGTATGATGAGCGCAGTTTTCAAAACTGGCGGCATATAACTATATCAAGATACGAAGAAAAATTGACCAACTTCTCGATGAGTACACACGGGTGAATAAAATCATGTAGCAAGTCACTTGGCCTTGTAGATCGTTTCACACCTTATATATTGCATGAGAGTATTGTCATTATTGAGTGACATTGTAACCCCCGCGTGTGCTCCGGGCCCGGGCCGCAGCAGCGGGCAGTCTCCCGGCCCCGCGCACAAGGCGCCTCGTCAAGCCTTGGCAGCTAGCGTGTCGTTTCAACCTTACTAATCATAATATAAACTGTTCTAGTAATTAGTTAAACTTATCATTAACCTTATAAAACCACTATTTACGCCGTTACAGGAACATTTTATGCAAAAATCTATTTTTAACTTGCAATGGGACTAGTATAGATTCTATTTACTAAACGTGAGTCGCGAGCCGCGGCCAGTTCGCGCGCACTGTTCAGTAAACCTTTGTATATTTTATATAATTAATATACGTGTATAAGGCGGCATTCACACTAGCTTTCGATGTCGAAAAATACAAGTCTCACCAATGTAAATGAAGCCCAAAGCTCCTTTTAGAATATGCAATTAACATTTTAAACTCTTAAACATTTCAAAATATTGTAAACCTGTTTTGTGACCTTGCTATGTATTGGCGAAATATATTTCGATAATCTTTTGTGCTTTTAACATGTGTGAATTGTATAAAAACTGTGAACAATTTTATATATGTATATCTGAATATATGCGGCATATTCTAAAAGGAGATTCAATCAGTCAACGACAACTTTACAATACATAATAAACATTAAACTATGCTCTTATTCCGTACCCGTCTATAATTATATCTAGTGTTTAATTAAACTCAACACGACTTACGCTAAGTGGAATAAAAGTAAGTGTATATATAATAATGTATATCTAAACATGGTAGGTACTAAACGATGCGAGGTGGCACTAGCTATCTGCGTTCAGGATTCACATAGAAACACGCTACATGGGTGGTGATTGACATCACACTTTTTCGCAAATATTTTAACCATATCCCACACGACGTTATCTCTTTAACAATTTTAACTATACAAGGCATTGTATGCCACATCGATAACAAACTCAAAGTTTACTTCCTTGTTTAATTGATTTTCAAACCGTATACTCGTGATTGCCCGTTTCAGAAACGCACAATAAAATATCAGGTGTAAATAACTTAATGGGCATCCTTTTAAAGGTGATTTAGAAATTATTACTGAGTGTACTTGTAAAACAATAGAAAGAGATTTGAAGATTTTGGCTTGATATGCCATCATTTTTCAAAATTGCGGCCACTGATGAAACTTATATAAGTTAGTAGGGAATATGTATAGAAATAAAAATGTCACGGGTCAATTTCTCCTTGTGTCACGTTACAGAGCTTTTTAGTGATAAAACACTTTCTTTCTAATACCTCAGTAACGTGACACTTACGAGATGCGTGCCCTCCCTCTATCCATTTATATAGGTTTCATCGGTGGCCGCAGTTTCAAAAATGGTAGCACGTAAATTCAACCTCCAAAGAAAAATCTACAAACACTTATTTAATAAAAAAAACGAAAAATGATTGGAACGTAGACTGTGGTAATTTTGTATGAATAATTCTTCATTTTCAAAATAATTTCTAATAAATTAGTTGTTATTAACTTTAAATCAAACCTTTAAGGTATGTCCGCTTATTCAAAAACCCGACATGATTGCATAAAAGAGCGTAATGTATATAACCACCCATAATTTCAACTACAGAAAACGATGCTCGAACCGAGTAACAAATTCACCTGATCTTTTAT
Source organism: Sesia bembeciformis (assembly GCA_943735995.1). NCBI lineage: Eukaryota > Metazoa > Arthropoda > Insecta > Lepidoptera > Sesiidae > Sesia > Sesia bembeciformis. The sequence goes on from OX031038.1 coordinate 1,301,009, forward strand.
AATGGCTTTGCCATATTGCAACTTTACATTTTCCGTCAACGAGTGATACTAGGTGGGATTGAACCCGCTACGTTGCATTACACAAACATGTTCACTGTGACGAACCGCGATCGACTACAGAGCAATATATGTAAATGATAAATTTAACTATAGGACTATTAATTAAATCAAAATATTTCAAGTTTCTACTAATAATGAATATGGATCTATGTCTGAAATAAATCAATCAATAATAAGGCGTAATTCGCACCAAGTACCGGTATTGTATTTACATTATACGCATATTTTATGCGCTGATATCTTTGTATGCTTATAAGAAATGATTGATTTCCAAGTGTCAAATATAATCGGAAAACGGTATTTTAGCTATTCGTAACATAATAGAAATATCAAACATTTATTTGATATTACCAAAAGGAAAATAGCTTCGCCATAATTATCCTAATTACTCTGCGTTTTGCCGCGGTTCGTGCTTCCTTAACGTTTACAGGTCTCTCACATACATACGAAAGTTTCAATCTTTATTTCTGTCAGTGTAAACAATGAACGCCTCTGTATACCTGCCGTTAATGTTGCCAAAATAATTCCTAATCTTACGCAAATCTCACACTTGTGACTGCGTATTCGTTCGTATATACGTGAGGGATCCGCGTTATACAATACAATTTCCAAATCGCTTTAGACTGCTCTAAATATTTTTTTCTTACAATATACACGATTATTACCTATGAATTTATACAAAAAAAAAACCGTTGCGCTGAATCTTCTGGCATATTTTTTAAAGCTTACAATGTACTTGATATACCGTTATATAACAGGGGAAAGAGTCTATAGTTTATCGCGACAATTGAATTACCGTAACCAAATTATATTACGGCAATATCAACATTATTTGTACTACAATAGAATTCATTCCCTGTTGTAAACGCTTACGTAGGAATTCACAATAAATAACGTTTTTTAATATAAAAATTTGGTGTTGACTCAGTCAGGCATTATTTTACAGGTCCCATTACTTATTTCTTTTTTTTTTTTTTCGTTTGGAGCGCGGCAAAAAGCGTATAACTAAACTATTACAGATTTTATAGGAAGTATTTGAACACACGAGAGACTAGTCAAATCGCTTCAATGTCGGAATGTAACATCCATTTTGTTTATTTCCGTACACCCTTCAAATATTTCAAATTGACATATGAATATTCACATTCGACATATAACAAAATCATATTGACATATGAATATTCACATTCGACATATAACAAAATCATATTGACATATGACTGTTTATATTGACATATGAACATTCGTACTGGCATAAAATATTTGAGGCGCTTATACACTGTAAATTACACATAGATAAATGAATAAAAGGAAACTGTTTTACAATTATTTTTTGGTTACAATTATTGTGTGCTCATGAGTCAAAATTAGACACGGGTTGATTTCCAAAACGTGGCTAAATTCACTGTTTGGTGTAGTGAACGTATGCTGTGTCTCTTTCTACATTGTGAAGATAACAACAGATGTATCGTAATTACATTGTTAGACGTTTTGGAAGACAGCCCTATTTGCGTAGTGTTTTAGCTGAAAATACTAAACTTATTAAAATCGCAAAGACATTAATTAGATTATCTATAAGTAATGACAGTATCGTCACAAAATGACATGTAGATAGTAAGATTGCGCGCGAAGCGGAAATAGGTATGTAATAAATACCTCAGAAAAAATCTCATAGAGACAATACAAAAAGTTAGACATACTTACTGTCCCATGTGTATTGGTCTAATGGCATGTATATATATGGTAATCTTATGTGATCTGATCTAGTCAAACGCAACTATTATGAAAGCGAAGAAGAGAATAAATACTAGATTGCAAACTAGGAAAACAGATTTAAATTGCAAAATATGCCCTAAGTAAGAGAACACTAGATATCAAGCCATGAGATTTTTCAACCAACTACCATTGGGTTTGAAAACCATTCAAGAACAAACTAGACAGTTCTTAATGAATGCGTGTCTATAGCATTGATGAATTCTGTGACCATTCAGACTTGAAAAATGATATGTGACATAAAAATTGCTATTTTTAATTTTTGAATCTGATAATAATTATCTTTTTAATTTATTTTTATTTGTATGGTGCCTAATATCTTATATATTAGATTAGTTGTTGTACACAATCGTAATATTGTCGCGGAATAAAGTTACAAAATTTACAAGTTTGTAACAATACAATGTTGAAAAGGTTCGAAACAATACACTGTCAAATTGCAGAGAATTTTGAAATCACTGAATATACGAACTGTTCCCGAACTTTTAAAGGAGTTATCACCATAGAGGATCCACTTTAAACTTCAGAAGCGACTTCATTACATCCTGAATATTGTGTGAGGATACGGTCATTATTGATTGATAATCTCTGTCATCGTGTTGACACAAGCTAAAATAATGTAATTCCACGACATGGCTAATGTTTCGACGAAATGAAATCAGTGAATACAATCGACTGCGTAACGTTATACACATAATGAACACGAATTATGAGAAATAAAAACAACAAACGCGACGGTATCTGAACAAAGAGACCCCATTGTCGGTATATACTTGACTTACTAATTAAAATTTCATTACTTCAAGATTAAGTCTGATTTTTAAGATAAGATTTCATTAATGTATAATTCTAGAGCCAACAATAAGGTCCTTTTGACAGATAATGTCACAAATAGTCAGAATAACATTTGCAATTACATAATAACAACGCGAAATAAATACAATGCAATAACAAGAAAAAAATAAGTGTATTGTGGAAACGTCAACATTCTTTTTTTTGCAAAATATTCCTACAATAAATTTGTATGTAAACAGTTGTATGAATAAACATAATGTTTATTGAACACATTACATTACGTACATTATATAGCTGAGCGTGTGCTTTACAATAAGTATAAGTGAATTGCAGCCTGTGGACTTCACTTTACAATAAAACAATGTTTTAAACTTCATCATAAACAACAATTATTGCACATACAATTGGACTAAACGAGCGATCGAAAAATCACATTATAACTTCAATGGCTGTTTTGCGAAAACGTCATTTATATAGAGGGTGCAATTGTTATATTTTCTAAGTCTACAATCATGGAGTCTCAACCACGGGTTGAATGAAATGTTATGATTTTTTTTTGTATAGTCCGTTATCGATATGAGTCAAAGGAGCGGCCAATTTAAAAAAAAATGAACTGTTAAAATTCAATTATAGTCGGGACAAAATGTTGAACTGTTATTATAACTCAATTACAGTCGAGACAAAATAAACTTCTAAGGTATTAAGCCAAACTAGCCATAAGGCATTAAGTCCGCCTTTTGTACAGTAATGGTGTGCAATAAAGTATAAATAAATAAATAAACTTCTGTTGTTTAAATCACTTTCAAGAATTTTAACATTTTTTTATATTTATAAACAAATACAATAAAAAAAGTGAAAATATCAAGACATTTAGTACACTATAAATATAAAATTTGTGTTTATTTCAATTGTTATTTATTATTATTATTATTTAAAGAATTTCAAATATTTCCTTGTAACACGTTACGGTTGTCAAACTGACTCAGTCAGTAAATCCTAACGTGGAGTAAAACAAAATAGGTAAATATACGCGTCTATGAACCGTTTGAACATATAATTAAATTACATCGTTTTCGCAAAATTATGTAAGTTGTTAACGAGCTGCAAAGAGATTTGTAAAATTGTTCGAACGCCCGAATAACCAATACTCTACACATTTATAGTTGCTAAATCTCCAATATGTTTAAACTATTGAAATATCAAATGTTTTTAAGAATAAAGAATGACTTAATCAGTGACAAGTCGCGATCACATCAAAATTCCGTCTCATATTAAAATCGCTACAATATTTGTTCCATTACAATAGTGATGTAAATGGGTTACGAATTTTAGTTCACAATCGATATTTAGTCTCAGTAACATATACGGTGGTCATGGCGAGACAGTGAGCCGACGTTAGTCAAGTTAGTCTGTGACCACGGCCAGTGCACCAGTAGAAACGTCCAGTAAAATAAAACAGATAGACATATGCCTTTAATAATATAAATATTCTTTTCAAATACTGTCGTTAGAAATCGAAATATTGTGTCTAATGTAACCGCGACTACGTCACACTGGATTTGGCGACTTTTGACAGCGATTAAAGTCGCTCATTAGCTATATTTAAGACGATATTTTTCGCTATTCTAAACAACAAAAGAAGTTATTTTTGTGAGTTGAATTCTAAATGGCAAGCTCAGAAATATATTTTGTCTCACACTTGACTGTTTAACAAGTAAACACCTTTTAAACTGTTACGATGACGCGTCGCCATCTTGTTTTCCAATATTATTTTAAAATGGCGATTACTTGTTAATCTTTGTTGCAAGTCCATTCGTAATTTCCCCCGTGCACAATTGGCTAGCGTGACAGGATCCTTCGAGGGATCCTAGTGAACTTTGTAGTGCACTTGAATCCCCTCGCAAAAGATTCTACGAAAATATTTAATAATGTGCACCCGTAATGTCTATATAAACCAGCTTGAGCGACAACTGATACTGCTATTAATTCAAAGAAGCAGAAAAACATTTTGCAACTTCGACATTTGACGTTTTACGATCAGGACTTCTGGGACTAAGAGCAAATTGAATTATTAAAAAAAAACCGTGATTGGTGGACAAACATTGGGGGTTCTACAAATGTTTTCTTCGAAACAAAAATATTTTTAGCCATAAACAACGCACGCTTGTGAAATTGTATGGAAACCAACCAATCACGTCGCGAGTAAATTTAGTGATGGGAAACCCATCGATGAAACGAAACATCTCTCTTGACTCGGCTTACAACTATTGACGAAATTTTACATTTTTTTAAATGCGTAATAAGGCATTTTTTTGATTTGTGACGACTTGCTAGCAACACGGATACGAACAGCCTGAATTATCAAGGCGAGAAGTAGGACCTTAGTGCCAACTTCGGGCACGCAGCGACGGACAGCTTACGTTATCTATCCCTCTATAACTGTGTTTGGAACCCATTGCACAACCAACGTGCACTTGACCAAATGTTTGAAACAAACATTCTCACCGGCGTCCATTTCAAAAATTTACGTTGGCTACGGCCCTGATTTGAGCCAAATTCAAATTAGTGATTTTTTTTTTATGGGAACGTAAATGTTACAATAACTGTTACATTATAGTGGTGATAATTACGAATGGGCAGCGGTCAAATGCGAGCGATAACATGCAATAACAGTGTAGAAATAACTTCATTAATTTATGTGTGATAAAATTGCACTGTAGTTTATTGAAGAGAGTATCCTAGGAACACAATAGGTAGTATATTATTAGGGAACATAATGTCAATCTGAGTGTACTCTCTGAGGCCTCTCTCACAACCGTTGCATTTTAAATATTATTTATATTAAGTTGGTTTGTACACCGAACAATCCTTCCGTGCACATTTCTCTTGAATTTTTTTTTGTTTGAATTCCTGGATTAGCTAGAGAGATATATATAATACATGTGAAATGAGAAAAGATAGCGAGTACACATACGGAAATAATACGATACGAGTATAATAAATAACTCTGCGATATTATTGCTCAATCGAGTGTTAGAACGAATAAAAACTAAAGTCTGATTTCCTATTCGAGTCGGGGATATGACACGTAGAACTGTCAAACGGAGTGAAATTTGTACAGAGATGACACTTTATTGACAGTTCTACAGGTCGAATAAAAAATCCGACAATTCTGCAGTTGATTATCAACAAATAGGTCAACGAATTTGAACGGTAAAGTGTAATATCTCTTACAAGCGCAAAATAAAGTTTGTAATCGTGCAAAGGCTCGATTGGACAATGTTGTAGATAATTTTGGAATCTGCGACCTATCAATAATTTCCTACCAATGTTTAAAACCCGCTGCGCAAACGCATGCCCGAGTCCACTATTGACCTATAAATTTACACATTTATTAATAAAATTAATAACGAAACGTACTATTATTATACAGTACATAGACGGACTCTCATTTGTATAAACTTTAGATTTTGACCGTTTAAACAAAGCTAATTAGAGAATGTATAGAATATTATCACTAAGGAAATCTGAAACCGTGGATCCTGCTCTTGATACGGAGTTAAGTATTATCAAGTAATTATCAATCAATAATTACCAATCAGTTATCAATTATTATATCAATTTAACACGTATAATACACCATATTACATGTTAATTTGATATTGTATGTTAAGTGTTTTTTGTAAAAAATATTAATTTCTCCGCCTCTGTTTGTTTAGTTTTGTTGCTATTCGTAGATTTCCCATTTTGAGAATTTTGCATTGTGAGAACTCGCCATTTTGAGAATTTGTCTTTTTAAGAATTGCACATTTTGCTACTAAACCAAATTTATTGTCATAGAACTAGGTATCATGAACGAATTCTATGGTTTCTGGCTTTGGGAAAGGTTCGGAAATACGCTGTATACGTATAAATGAGAGTCCGTTTTCAAAAGCGAGCGAGTTCGGGTTAAATATTAGAGACAAATAGAAAATAAATGTGGTAGCGTGTTCAGTTTACTCTCTGACCACTTATGGCTACATGGCAGTCGTCCAGCTAACTAGAACGCACGCGTTAGTTGCGGCCCGGCTGCCACTAGTGACGGGACAAAAGCGTTATTTTTATCGATAAATGGTCAAATGCGATTCGACGTATAACTAGGGAAATTTATGCTGTTTCCACTTCTTTTCTTTTTAAAAGTACTTAACATAAACCCCGCATTGTATTTTCGTTTTATAAATGTTTAATTATAACTAATTATTCTTTAAGTAACAGAAGGCTGTCTGAACATTGAATAGACATGTTAGAAAAATCAGTTTCAATTTCTTTTTAATTCGTAGGTATTCAATAATTATCTCGGATTATACTATATGAAGTAAACGATTTTAAGCTTGAATAGGGCCATGTTTTAAAATCACGCCGTTTTTCCACTTCTAATTTTATAGATATTCAACATTGATCTCGGATTGTAGCAGTAGCAGACGGTTGTTTCGCATATAAATAGGGTTAGCGTAACGACACAACAGATGGAAGATACGCAGTGCCGGCTCTAGCGCATGTAACGCCCGGGTGCAATCAATACCCTGGCGCCATCTAGTAGGCTCTTTGGAGGCGTCGCGAGCGGCGCTCGGCACCCCCTAAGACCCTGCGCCCGTGCGCGCCATAGGTAAAGCCGGCACTGAAGATACGCGACGATAGATCGGCGGCGGATCATGCGCCGAGCGCTTCGGATTACACGATTACACGCTTCGGGGGAATCGTCATCGTCAACGCTAGCCGTAAAATGTTAAATGTCATCGCGATATAAAAACACAATCTGGAATTTTTGGTAGGTGGTAATATCTAAGATAAAAAAAAAAAGTTCTATTCTAGTTTCCGTGACGGTGACTAAAAAGTTAGTTAGTTTATGAACTAAAACTAATTATGGATTATGATAATGCAGCCAATAATGTCGACAAATAGTTATATAATATCTGTAACTTTTACAAATATATATATATATATATGTAACTTGTATAGATTAATTGCACTACAAACCCTTATTTTTATTAAGTACTCTTATTTTATTTTAGTTTCCCTTTATTACAAAATTGTCAGCATAAACATGTGAGTCATGTGTCCCAGCCAGAATAAGAGACACCTGGATCTCCCGCGTTCGGTGGTGGAACATCGGTCGCTATAGTGTGTCGCGCGTGTGTCGCTATAGTACATTGCGCGCGTAGTTGCGCATCTTCACCCTGACCGGTGGCCGGCCGCTAAGACGCGACAGATCTTCCGGCTAAGGGCAGACTAAGACAGACAGACTAAGGGCGGACGAGCAAGCGGTCACACGTGATGGTAAGTGTTATCGCCGCCCGTGGACACCTGCAACACCAGGCGGTATGCGGGCGCGCCGCCGACCTTGTAAGATCCTATTCACAGCTTTCTTGAATAACCCCATGTCGTAACTTAATTAACCGATGTGTCGTAGGTAGTACAATGATCGGCGCGCCGATCTTCGGCATGTGTCGTTACACTTATATTTTAAAATTTAATCAAGAATGTAGAAGTCAATAATTTCATTTAGACATTGCACATAATAAATCTCTAGTAAATTTTATGATAATCAGTTACGCGTTCGAAAACCGTAAAAATATGTTAATTTTTATTGACAGTTTATCGATAAATTTAAACACATTTTGCGTAACACTAGCGAGTCGCCCGCAACCATAGTTTATTTAGAGCTGAAAACAAGGCAGTAGCACGCAACTCGCCCACAGGGGTAGACAAGGTGGGGCGCTTGCCCCCCTCTGGCATAGGGAAGAATAAGTAACATGCTTTCTGCATTGCATAATCTCTACAATGTGTCATTGAAATAACGCAAAACCTGAAACATGGCAACAAGTTTAAAATTACAGATGGGCCGAATAGTCGTTTTATATTCGATATTCGTCAAGATTGTAGAATATTCGTATTCGGCCGAACAGTCGTTAAAATTCTGAATATTCGCCAATGGGCTCAGTTTTGTTTGCTAAGTCTGCATATTAAACTTGCCCGGCTTGATATTTATCAAAAATAAAACTTATCTGTGTGATAATTTGTTATGAAATTAATTAAAAGATGCTTTTTACTTTAGATTTGGTCTCATACAACAAAACTGAACCAATAAAACAAGCATTTTTAAATTTCGCTGATTATTCGGTTCGGCAAACATTGTACCGAACATTCGGTTGAATGTTCGTATTCGCTACAATCAATATTCGGCCCATCACTATTTAAAATATATAAAACCCGTTCTAGCGAAAAATAAAATTATTTTAAGGAATAGATTAACAGTTACAAACGTGTAAGGTTTTGTTCTGTCTAAAACGTTCGTAGCGCTCATTAGTCAGACCAGGCGGCAAGGTCATGTCTCGGACGACGCGAGTAGAACAAATGATATATTAGAACTGTAAAAGAAAAAAAAAATGAAAGAAAAAACTGTTATTATCTTATTTCTACTCGCGATAGTGAACAACATATTTACAGCTTTTCCGTTGTTTCAGTGCTACGTTGTATATAAAATTATGAGAAAATTGTGTTTTCGCCCCGGATACAATCCTGACTATGCTTTTGTCTTAAATTTAGTTTCCATCAGCCACGTGTAATTTTTCGCTACGTACGAAATCAATTTGTGTATACGTTCTGGGGGCAGGCGCAGCGGCCGCCAATCTCGGCTCTAGATCTAAAGCCGCATAATTAAGTCCGCCCGCACTAAACCTGTTCGCGTTTCGCACTACCACATCCGCATCCGGCACTCGCACTAACGTCTTCGTCGCTGTAGGGTTACAGGATAACCCCTGGGGTTCCTCCTCCGGCGTTTTATTCGGCGTGGTGATTGGTCGACTCGCGTTTCGCGATAAAGCGACGTATTGCGGGGAACATGATATTTCCGGGCTTCGACGACCACATTCTTCGGAAATTTCCCGAACAGTGGATAGACAAGTCGCGTGATGAGTCAACTCGACGTCGAATACTTCTGTGGGGTCTAACTCGTCTCTGTCGTCCGGTCGCGGTGACGCGGGCGAGTCCAATGATAGGGGGAATATGGTTTGCGAACCAAGCGGCGTTCTCGATTCTCTTAATTCCCTCGCGCGTCGAGTTTCTTCCGCGGGGGTGTGCGGTGACGCTGATAGGGATGGGATTGGGACAGGGGCGGTTATCGGTCGTGTGATTGCGATCGGTCGCGTCGGCACGCGATTTACTCGCGAATAATTCATTTCGACATAACCATCCGGGGTGGTCGCGACTGTCGATGGCGGTGATCTTGAAAGTGGAATAGTTTTGATTGGTGGTGATGTGCCAGAAGTTTCAGGTTTTATAGGAGTAATGCCTTCTCCTGGTTTCATTTCAACATAACCAGCGTTTCGAGGCGACATGTCGACATATTCGTCGAGATTGACTTTAGGTCGGAGAGCTTCGATTGGATGAATAAACCCGGCGGCGGGTGGAGTTCGAGCGACTATAAGTTTTGCGGCCGGAGAGTTATTGGAAAAGTCTAATTCCATGAGGTCTTCAGCGGAAGCTCGAGGTAGTAATGGGGCGGAAGAGGATGTTCGGGTGTGTGATCGAGGGGCCGGGGGCGCGGATGGGGGTGGAGGTCGATGCCTAGCCCCTACGCTATAGGCCCTATGCCTAGAACTTTCGGTAGGTCTGAGAGCGGGTCTAGAGCCGACACTGTAGGCGCGAGGCGGTCGCTCGTCTTCGTCTATGATGTGAGAGGTGGCTGGTTCGAGTTGGTATTCGCTGTTGAATAACAAAATTGGTGTTAATGTAATTAGAAGGACAGTAAAAAGTATACATCTTTGATCTTTTATACATCTTTTAGACTTTAAAAGTATAGGTCAGAATTAAAACAAAAACTGTATGGAAATTGTTAAAACTGAAATTCACATCCATGTCAAATATCTGGACCATGTTTTTTTTTTATATAGAATAGATGGCAGATGATATAATAGATAGATGGCCCGCCCGGCCATAAGATGGTAAGTAGTCACCGCCGCCCATGAACACCTGCAACATCAGGCGGGTTACGTGTGCGCTACCGACCTTGCAGAATCCTGTTGACAGCTCTCTTGAAGAGCCCCCATATCGTAGCTAATGAAATGTTCATTCAATTTCGCCTCGCATAGTGAATTAGCCATGCAATGGAACATAACATTATAGATAGGCTGACAACAGTGATATTGGACTCGAAATTATATGGATCGTTTATCTTTTCTGACAACAAATCACAGAGTTTGATCTGTATGATGATAACGACATTGCCAGGGCTTTTAAGAACCTCTAAACTGAAAAAGCAGTAAACTAACTTTATATATTAGGTAGTCGGATAAGTTCGCGGCCCTTTTATTGTTAAAATAATATACTTTTTTGTATTACATAAAAATTTATTGAACGGAATATTGTCCATTTAAATCGACTATCTTTCGCCGTTTTGCTGGCAGAGCCATCATCCCATCGCTATAAATTTTTTTGGGGTCTCTGAGCGAAAAACTGATTTAAATGGTTTATGCGGGCTTCTCTTGATTTCACTTCTTTTAGAGAATTTTGTAAAGAGAGGAATAAATGATAATCCGAAGGTGCTATGTCTGGGCTGTATGGAGGATGCATTAAAACTTCCCAGCCAAGTTTCATCAATTTTACTTTAGTCATCAAAGATGTATTGCGGTCGAGAATTGTCGTGATGGAAAACTACACCTTTTCTATTCATTAATACTGGACAAAAACCAATGGCATAACCCTCCCTTCCAAAACCTTCGCCTGCTAGAACAGTGATTTACCTGAACCTTGGGCCGGCAGAGGACGTCCCACTACACACTAAGGCAGTGAAATCAGTCTAGTCACTGGATGATGAGACCATTCTTTCGAATATGTCGTAATGTGGTAGTGATTTGAATAGCGTCCACATTCCGCTGCAAGAGAATTTTAACTTAACTTTATACACATAACTCACCTGAACCTAGGATCAGTAGAAGGTGTCCCACTACAAACGGAGCCACTGGAAGCCGAGACCAGCCCTCCGCCAAGTACATCGTGTGCTGGTGCCATAGGTAAGTACCCATCTGGTACTGAAGGGACGGCCAGCCCTTCTGGAGACGGTTCTTCTACTGCTAGGGAGGATGTTCGTGAGTGTTGCACTGAGCCCGAACGGATTGATGTGCTGGAAACGTAACGTGTACTTTGTTATATTGCCATTTGAGCCAGATCGCGATTAGATTGAAATTTGATCAAATTTCATGTAGATACAATCGTACAATGATAATATGATATGAGCACAGTTGTTTCAATTTGATATTTCTAAAACATAAGGACGATTTTCTCTTGCAAATATAATTTATCAATTTATATTTGGAACTTAATAATTGTCTGTTCTTTCAAACGAATCTAACGCGAAATTGCTTAACATGTGCAAACCTTACATTGTAAATAATGAAACATTTTTGATAGTACAAAATGGTCTTAATTTAGCGTTATAAAAATGAGCGCTCGAGTGCTTGCTAAAAATAAACGCAGAGCGTTCCAGTACTAAATCATGGCTAAAAACTCCTAAGAACCTTAATTTTTATCGTTTTAGACTCGAGCTATTAATCTCAAGGGTTTAAGACCATCAAACGTTAAAAGCTGGCACTTTAATATGTCCGAGTCTTGGTTAGCAGTCACTCGGCGCTTGAACGTCGAGTGCTCAGCGTTAATTTTTACGACACTGTTTTGAAGAAGAGGAAATTTGCAGGTAATTCCAACCAATGACACTAAAATGTAGCGTTCGTGCGAATAACATAACAATCAGAACAGCGAAAGCTTGCTTTCTTCTGTTGCACACAGTTATCAACACTTATTTATTACATTGTAACATGCTGAGTTAAGTATGATATGTAGTGATCTTTATGATTGCATTACACCAGTGCCTAAAGTATGTACATATTCATTTTGCCTTCCTATGAAATATCTGAAATTATTTAGATTAGATCATCAGATAGCGTTATCAGATATCAGATAACATATATATCAAACCAGGCGAAGTATGGCTGAACCAAGTTATTACCTGAACTTACGAACAATACAAGAAATTTATACATAAGAGATGTTGGTCGGAATAGTATTAACGCCACACTCAATGGCCCACTCTATTAGATTGCCTGTGTCCTGGGTCCAGAGACACATACAAAGACGAACACAACATATGCAACACCCAGACCCGAACACAAAAACACCTGTCTTTAAACAAATTATAGTCCGACCGGGAATCTAACCCGGGATCTTTTGCACAGCAGGCAGTGTCACTACCAACTGTGAGAATCAGTCGTCAAATGCTGCAAGTAAATATGGGGTCCGTATATGCACTTACTTCATAAGATCCCTGGGCGACATCTCGCAGTAGTCCGGCTCCTCGGGTATCCGCGGCGTGCAGTGCCAGTCGCCCGGCGCGTCCGTTTCGTCGTGAGACGCGCTCAGTCCTTACATAAACCACACGAGAACATTACAACTATCGCACTCTTTATTGCACACCAAAAATAACAATAACAGACATTGTAGACACGAAAATGCACAAAAGGCGATCTTATCGCTGAAAGCGACCTCTGCCAGACAACTTTTCAGTACAGGAAAAAGAAGATATTTTAATCACAGGTACACAGCTGTACAGTATACATAAATATATACAGTATACATATCTAAATAGATGCAGTATAGATAAATATATACAGTATAGATATTTATGTACATATATTTATATAGAGCTACTAATAACTCCAAAATATTTTTTAAGATATTTTTTTTAATACTTATTTCTTCATAGCTTTCGTCAACTGTTACCGATTTCATTTTAATTACCTTTTTATATTTAATTTTCAAAAAGGCATTCTGTCAATTTCAAAGATGTGATGTGATGGATGTCAAAACCTTCATCAACGCTTTAAAACGCCATATTATTATCCACTACAGTCAACTATAAGAGTCGCTTTCATGCCTAAAAATGCCTAAAAATTCAAGACAAGGAAAACCCATGAATAAAGACGGTGAAATTATTTTTAATATATACAATTTATTTTTTAAATGAACGAACCAAATTTAAAAATAGGTCCGAGAAAACCTATTTCAACGAGATACAACAAAGAATTCCTGATGTAACTGGTCTTTCCTGTATAAGTATCCGTAAAATTGTATAAGCTTACGACGACAGCTCGAATTCATCAAAATACTCAAATATAAGGTAAATTGAAATTTTTTTTATTAAATTTTGATGATTTGATTATTCTGTTGTAAGAATATGTAAGAATTGTATCAATAAAATAACACCACCCCATCTCTTCCCGTGGCTGTCGTAAAAGACGCCTTGAGAAACTACACCACCTCTTAAAGAATCGACTCACCGACAAGCTTTAGCCAGTGCGGCATTTTAAGGCCACACATCCCTCATGAATAAGACAATGTACATGAGGCAGCCCATGTCCAGCAGGGACGATGATAGGGCTAGTTACGGTTTTAGCTTCTCGAATAGCTTCAATAAGTTCCCCAATACCTTCAATAAGTTCTGTGTGTCGCGGCGGCGGTCGCTCCGCGTCCAGTGACGAGGTCGCACGCGACGGCATGCTGTCGCAACGGTTACGAAACGTGGTCGTGTCTGCAAACAAACGTACACTAGTCAATATCGCCATATATTCGCCATGAAATCGATGTCACTATAAATGGGTAAATTCGTTAAGGGTTTTGGCATGAATCGGCATGATAAAAAGTATACAGATTGTGTCAGATATTTTCTCAAGACCGAAATGATGCTTTCTACTGATTATTTCGAATTGACGTGAAATGTCACACAAAAAAAAAATAATTTTTAGTATAACATTTTCATATTGATTAACTCAGAATTAAGAAGGGAATAAATCTTGTCTTTGGAAATTCATCTGACACAACATATATATTTAAAGCAAATATTCGAATAAACGAGAAAGAAACTGTCCGTTGACATATTTGTCAGAAAGGACAATTATTTCTGGTATGAGATAAAATTTACAATGAAGCTGGCCTAATAGACAAACTCTATGAGCTGGATGAATATCTCTTAGGCCGTTCTTTGTTTAGACTTACGACAAATTTGTTGGAACTTAAGCTCTACGCAGATAACATGGACGCGCTATCAAACGCGACTCCAATTCTAAAACTAAGAATCGTTTATTTATCAAGATCTAAGTTTCGAATAAATATACGATTCTAAGACCTTTCAATGTCTTAGACATAGATTGATTCAAAATTAACCTCTATGCAGATTACATAAGGTTCTTTAAACTACGACTAATTCTGAAAGTGAATCGTATTGGATAGTTGTTTGAGTGTGTGTTTGTGAGATGTGTGAGTGAGTCGTCGTGCTGACCTTATGTAATCTGCATAGTTTTCAACTACTCGAAGGCCCGGATAAATATACTTCATTCGAATCGTGTCTGATAACACCTCTATGCAGTCTGCATAAAAATTAATTTCCAACCACTCAGTCTTAGTCTAGGCCAAGAACGAACTAAGAAACGTCTATTTATCTGACTCTAAGTCAAAAATGGTCAGAGTCTAAACTAAGAAACTTTTTATTTACCGGGTTTTAAGTGTTAATAAATAAATACTCGAAGCGAAATACAGTTTTTAAGTTTTTAAAGGAAAAGAAAGCTTAGAATCGAGATATAATATATTGTGTATTTCTTTATACGTTTTGTGTTTTATAGATCCCGATCTATCAAGATTATTTTTGTATGCATCACCTGTAATTTTTATATTCTTAATTTTCATAAAAGTAAAAAACACTGTAATAGAGTTTTTAAAAACATGTTTTAAAATATAATTATATATATTTTAAACTATACATCGACACAATGCATCACGAAGCCAACGAAAGTCCAATTTACCATAAACAAAATCAACTGTGTGGCAAAATTAACAAGTCTTGATATTTCGGAAAAAAAGAAAAGAAAACTATTTCCATGAATATTGAAGCAAGCAAAGTTTGACTGCATTTTAAAACAAACTCAACAAATGTTTTTTTCTAAAACGTCAATTAAAGCGTAATCATCAGCAAAGAAATTGTAGTGTTGGAAAATACATAAATGTTTAAATACTTTTTTTATACAAACAAGATGGCGGACGAGCAGATAGTGCACTTGGTGGTAAGTGGAGTGTGTCGCCTCGCGTCATCTGCGATACATGACAACATCAATCCAACCAGAATGACAAACGTCGACACGGCCTCGGATGCATCGCCCACCTTACGAGATTTGGGGATGGATTTAGGTTGGGATAAATGGGGAATGGAAATTATAAGGGAGGAGTTTTCCTCATTACATTTCTTTTGGGGACGATGGGGTGGAATGGGGAAAAATGGGGAACGGAGGCTCCTTTATCTCCTATAGGTAAACAATATCCACTTCCTAAAATGACAATTCCCACTACGCCAATATCCCAATGACAAGTCCGCGTTTCAATAAGACCACTTTTAAATATTAACTCTTTTCTATATCTGATAATAATGGCCACTTAGAAATTATTTATAATCTTATCATTATTATTATCTATGATTAGAAAACTGATACTTGACATAGTACCAGCAAAAATGTTTAATTTAAAGAGTATTTTATAATTCAAAGAACGGGTGACTTTTTGGCGGGAACTCGAGAAGCGAAGTATACTGTGCTAAAGATAAAAAAATGTATACTGTGCGTGTTGTGCTACGTGCTTCGTGTGTCTCCAATGAGTCCCCTTCTGTCCTCAGTAAACCTACTATCATCGCTTTACTGAGCGACTCCTGACTAATTCTACGAGACTGGACATTGACAGGATACATTTTAGCCTTTAAAATTGTTTATTGTAAAGAAAACTTGACACTGGCAGAATGTGCTAATTGCACCATTGCCATATATGAATAGAAAGTGGACCGGGGGACAATTAATAAAATGGTCATTTTCGGATGCTCATTTTAGGAGGAAACAGGCGTTTTGGGTAAGGGTTATTTTAAGATACGGTCATTTTGATACGGTGTGATCGTTTTAGGATAATACTCATTTTGGGAAGTGGACATCGTGTACCTAAAGGCTTTATCCTATAATATTATATTCTCTGCTCAACGGAACGGGAGCAGATGGTATGGTAATGATGCTAGAAGATAATATGCTAGCTAGTAAAGTAATATGCTAGCTGCTAAAGATAATATGCTAGCTGGTAAAGATAATATGCTAGCTGGTAAAGATAATATGCTAGCTGGTAAAGATAATATGCTAGCTGGTAAAGATAATATGCTAGTTGCTAAAGATAATGTGCTAGCTGGTAGAGATAATATGCTAGTTGCTAAAGATAATATGCTAGCTGGTAAAGTAATATGCTAGCAGCTAAAGATAATATGCTAGCTGGTAAAGATAATATGCTAGCTGGTAAAGATAATATGCTAGCTGGTAAAGATAATATGCTAGCTGGTAAAGTTAATATGCTAGCTGGTAAAGATAATATGCCAGCTGGTAAAGATAATATGCTAGTTGCTAAAGATAATATGCTAGCTGGTAAAGATAATATGCTAGCTGGTAATATATCAAATAATGAAAATGTTAATTGATATATTACTTAACAGCTATGAACAGCGTCCGCGGACGAACAAATGAACACAGCCAACGAAATTGACTATAGTAATAATCAAATATTTTTAAAATTGCTGATCCCAGTGGACTTCATTTATATTAAAAATTAGTCACGAGGCATTCGCTACATATAATTCACATCCCATGCAAAGCAATGCATGCACAACGACGACACCCGCACAAGCAAAATATTAACATTCTGTCAAGCCGATGCTGACGGAACGAAGACCAATCGAATGAAATTCGCGTAACTGTGATGTTGCTAGCTATCACAATATTTGTTCTCTTCTCTAATATAGTACATACTACATGTGATGTGAGAATGTTCACTTGTAAAGGTAAACAGGCCTGCTGAGGTATATATCATAATAAAATAAATAAGGAAAAAAAGGCATAGTTACATTAGCTTCATTGAAAATTCTTACACAATAGTTCTTAAAATAAAATATTAAATTGATATATGTAATATTACACTGTGTTTAATAAATATGACTGTAAAAATGGTTGCACTAAAAAATATATTTAAATCTTAAAGTGATAACTATTGTAATGAAATAGATAGTTTTTTTAAAAGAAATTATTTTATTAATGACAATGCTGTCTTTTTAAAGAGCTTAATGTCTTTTAATTGTCTTTTAAAGCTATCAAGTTGTAGGGCCTTTGACCTTTAATTATTCTTTTGTGTTATTGGCCCTATTGGGTGCAAAGCCGCACTTGACTGGCCACGGCAGAATACACAGTCAGATTAACCTATATTTCAGAAATAAATTATTTAGACCGATAAAATCGCTGTTTAATTTGCACTTTTGCATATTTTACTCTGTCCAAGTGCAGTCCAAAAATGTACCCCACATTTTTGGACTGCTGATATAAAAATTTGAAACAGCAACTGATCAAAATATTAAGACATCTAGCAACCGTGAGTGTTAGTACACTATACAGAGTGAAGCCGCATGCGCCTAAGATACATACTCTTGGTGTGAGCCGGCGACAGTTTAGACAATCTCGCGCCCGTGCTCGCCCGCCTAGACCACTGACACTTCTTTATAATAGCGTCAGTTCCATTGACGGCCTTGCAGGAAGAGTATCTCGCGGCTTTCTCTATAGTCACTCTATCTACTTCGTCGCCTGTTAAAGGAGCGGACCGCGTCCTTTCGTGTACGATCTTCAGCGGTTCTTGGAATAATGGGCAGCCGGTGGGCAGTGAAACGGTCCTATGATGTTTGATCACCCGTCCGGGGTTCTCTCTCTGGGGGTCTGTTAGTGTGTTATTCGGCGGTTGGTTTTCGGCTGCGGAATACAATGAGAAGCAACACGTAAAACATATGGCACCACGCGCCACCAGGTGAGATGGATGTGGTATTGTTACATGATGGTAAGTGATGGTAACTTTTTCTTTATAAAATATAACCCTGCTACGCCTATAGTACTACGGAAACCGGAGTTGGAATTGTTTCAGTGCATGTTGCAAGTATTTCACAGGGTGGCAGTAAGGGTTAATTTACGTTTGATAATTGTTTGTTTGTTTTTTTCTCTTGCTTGTTGATAAGGGGTCTCGAGAAGGTGAATTGGTGGACAACATTGGCCTGTCAGCTATTACTTAAATAAATGTTATAAACTCTGTAGCTGAGAAGTAAAGGGTAATAAGTTCCGTTTTTTAATTGAGATTTTAAGATTACCTCTTTCTCTACTCTATCTATCTATATAAAAATGAATGTTTCTTCGTTTGTCCCATATGCGTTCCTATACCATTCATTCGATTGCAACGAAACTTTGGTGAGTTGTTGTGCGCACGCCCGCGAAGGTTTCTGAATTAGTACAACCATTTTCCACGCGAACGAAGTCGCGGGCAACAGCTAGTATTTAATAAAACGCGGTTATCAGCCCTTCTGTCTGTCTGTTCGCCTGTAAGTTGGCTTCTACTGGAAGCAATTTGATATGGTTTTCCCTATCGTGCAGGTACCCGCGAGCGGAGGCAACGACAAAAAGCTATTGGGTTTCTCAATGGCTATTTTATTATATGATGAAAAGCAACAGTTTATTATATGTAATTCGCGTTTTAAAGGTCACTCTTTTTACTATATTATGAAATATTTAAATATTTTTCTCGTATTATTTATTATTATTCTTTACCTCACGGATACAAAATTAATGTTTAAACAAGGCATTATGAAGACTTTGAGAGTGGATATAAGGTCTCCAATTGAAAGCCAACTTTTAAAGTACCTAGTTATGAATAATAATAATAATTTATTATTATTTTATATACGTTCAATATGCGGCGCACTGAGTCGTTAGTAAAAAGATTCCTCCATTATTGTAAAGATACCATCACTTATGAACATGGTTATTAAATTCTTGCAAAGATATGACACTAACAGAAGATACAATAATAAAAATGAAAATTGAAAGGTACTTATTTTTTTATGAGAATATATTGCAACCTTGCAACATTAAATAAATAAAAAGAAATTGTTAAAATTAATTAAGATGACCATTAAGACCCATATGACGGGCCCACTCTTGGAAATCGTGTATTTCCTCGGGGCTGGTTGTAGCAACTTTATATGACATCCATGGGAAGGGCAGCTGCCACAAACTCGGAAGAACTACACCATCTCTGAAAGAGTGGAATCACCAACCCACTTGTGGCGTTGTCCCCAGTGTGGCGTTTTAAGGTCATACATTACTTATGCACAAGACAATGTGCATGTGGAGGCCCGTGTCCAACAATGGACAATAAAAGGGCTGGTGACGGTGAAAACCAAATGTTTAATATACAAATATGTGTGCAAAACGCGACAGTCTTAAAATATTGAGTTGTCGTTGGCAATTAAAATTTATACATGTCATGTCTTTGCAGAAATTTCGCTTATGACAATATTTATAATGTTCCTGTAAATGGTGCGACCACAACCAACAGCCATGCCTCCAGTAGTCACATTTATACAATACTGCATGTCACCATAATGCCCATGATGCCTTAAAGTAGTCATAAATAAACACAAATCGCAATCTTGTAAAATATCATATTGACATATAGAAATCGATATAAAAAATATCTACCACAGATATGTTTTTTTTTTATGGACATGGCGGCAGACGAGCGTACAGTCCACCTGATGGTAAGTGGATATTGTAGTCCATAAACATCCGTGATACATGCCAACATTAGTCCAAAATGACAAACGTTGGCACGCCCCCAGATGCGCTGCCTACCTTTGGAAATATAGGAATGAATTTGGAGAAAGGGTTGGGGAAATGGCGAGGGATAGGATGGGAATGGGCTCTGGCACATCTCACTCACTACCGAAACACGTACGTACATTAGAGAAATAAGATAAAGTGGGAAATGCAGTACATTTCAAGGTAGTCTTCTGTGAGAGAGGGGTAACGTGGCCAGTCGAGTGCGCCCAGCGGCTGTTGGACTGCAGCGTGCACTCTCCCCCTCATAGAATCAGTCAGCTTCATAAATAATTGTACCTTTCATATTTCCAACAATATTGTGTCACCAGTATTTAGTGCGTTTATGTAGTCTATGTACTAGAATGTACACGCAGTGTTGCATTAAACGCTGTTTACAAACTTTTGGGTATGCTAGGGATTTGGGAAGTGGTTCGTCCCGCGAAAATATTTGTTTGGTTACGCCTAAAAAGTTGATTAAAAGACGCTGACTGTATCTATAGGTTAGTTTATACATATTTGTAAATGTCAATAATGAAACGGCCGGTCAATTTATGATTCAGAAATGAACATGCAATTTCGTGTTCACTTCTGAACCACAGATAAAAGTTCTAAAGGTCGACAGCGCATCCGGGGGTGCGCCAACGTTTGTCATTCTGGACCGATGTTGGCATGCATCACGGATGTTTATGGACGACAGTATGCACTTATTGTCAGGTGGCTTGTATGCTCGTCTGCAGCCTTTTTTTGCACAAAAAAATAAGTATTAAATAAACTTATTTTACTTAGAACTACAGTAATATTTCTTGAATAT
Source organism: Sesia bembeciformis (assembly GCA_943735995.1). NCBI lineage: Eukaryota > Metazoa > Arthropoda > Insecta > Lepidoptera > Sesiidae > Sesia > Sesia bembeciformis. The sequence goes on from OX031038.1 coordinate 1,322,237, forward strand.
TACTAAATATTCCGGTTTTCCGTTCAATTCGACAAGAAATGTATTAAAAAATATATATTTTTAATATCAATTTTTTAGATTTAAAAAATAGATAGATATTCGAATGAGTAAAACGAGTTTTCTCAGAATATTATACTCATTCTGTGATCAACCAGGATAACCAGGACACTTTCTAAACCAGTTTTAGATTTAGACTCTCATTTAGATTTATCCCGTTTGACCCATTAGCTAGTTATTGTCTACCCCCCCCCCCCCCCCACATAACTACCCTTACGAATAATAAAATATTACATTACATTAGTCGTAATTTACAGTTACAATATTAATAAAGCACAATATACACATATAAAACAGTACAACAGAGATATTTATGGCGTCATACTCGGTATAAGCAGTACATTTAAAAGGCATTTTTGTAATTGTAAGCACATTTCGATATCAGATGGATTCGTATTTTAGGAAGCGAAGAAGCGTTCTCAATGAAGCCTTGTTTAAGGGTGTAATTATATAAAAACTGTTTGTGGTAATATACATCTGTTTCATAGATTTAGCTAGACTATGAATTAAAAAAAAAATACAGAAAGTTTTGAATTAATTCACTAATCGCGATTCCACTAAACATTTAGTTCGATTTTTTTAATAACGGATTTTGTTAAGATGATTCTATAATTATTTTTACGGGAAAATGTGGCTATTTTGACTGGAACCGATAATAATAGTAAACGAATATATGCCAACATTTGACACGAACATAGTGACGACATATGACGAACGGGAGTTTAGCGGGTATATGATTAAGAGATCAAGCGGGATTGGGGAATAAGATTTAAAAAGGGGTGTGGGAAACAGGATTACATGGATGGGACTTCCACTAATTCCACACATTGTGTACTAAATGATATGAATGATAATATAAGAGATCACAAAGTTCTAAAAAATATCGTATATATTAAGAAAGATATGACAAACTATAGAAATAATATGTCATATCTCCTGAATTAATGCAAACACATCGGTTTAATACAACTACACCCTTAGCGATTATTATTTTATACATCTGCCTTCTGTAGGGTCAATAAACTGTCGTAAAAAGTTAACTTACGATCTGGCAAGAGAATTTTAGTTACTTTTCACGGTTATCTAACTTTTAACAGTGTAATCATTTCTAAAAGACACACTCGTATATATGACTTCTGTAAGAACTACTTACAGATAACTTTCATACTTATATTGTCATGTATGTACCTTCCACTTATATGCAGTGCGACAATTATTTAAAGATATAGAACGTGGTGAAAGAGGAAACTAAAGGCGGCCATCTTGAAATATCAGTCTATTGACAGATGTGTTGCCGTATATTAAATACTAAATAACACCACGTTCCTGTAATATTGCTTGGACTTTTTATTGATAATATAATTGCTTTTGCTTCGTTAATATTTTCTGAAATTAGTCGTCATTAAATTTGGTTTAGTTTAATTGATAATGCATAATTGACTGTAATGAGAATAATGACAGTCAAGAGCATCTTAAAAGATTTTCAAGGGGCAGCCCTCAAATTCATTATGCCTTTCCTCTATTTATGGAACTGTATTCATGTTTATTTCCTTTTAATCCAAAAGTTGTCTAGTAGTAGTCTACTAGACAACTTTATTACACTCTATTTATGCATAGTTCATGTGTTTATTTTTAATTTTTCATGTATGTTTTAATTTTAGTTTTCAGTACAGTCATCAGAATGTCTCTAAAACGTATGTTTCCAAATTACTTTCTAAGACATACATATTGTTAACACGTTGGTTATAAATCAAGCTATATCTATAGAGAAATCATAACATTGCAGAAATATTTCATAGATGGAAATATTTAGACCTAATGGTTCAAAATAGCATTCAACTCTGTTTATTGACCCTCAGGAAAATTCCACAATTCATCTGCTCTAACGTGAATACCACAGCGTTCATGCGGTCTCGCGCTTAAAACAATAAACGAGACACGTGCGTTCCATAAAGAGCCTTATACCGTCGTCATAAGGGTCATTATCGTACCATTTTTGAGGGTTAATGGCGCGATGGCCGCAGCGGAGTCGTCAATGGAGTAGGTGGCAGTGGAGCACACGCACTGTTTTATACACGACCCAACGCACAGGCCCTTGTCTGCAATAGATTTGCTACCTTACATGTTTGATCTTAGTTTACATTAGGGACGTAACGATACATTGATTTTCCGATACGATATCGATTACTACAGCAAATAATTGGCGATGGCGATATAATGATGAAGTTATACAATTTTTCACGAAACATAGTACATTATCTAACTCACATTGGTGATAGCGCATTAGATGAGTCCACATGTTTGATGTCGCGGAACCCTTAGATGATGAAGCCTTACTATCACGAAATACATTTGCATTGCAGTACAAACAGGTCGCTTTCGTATCGTCATCTTGTTTTGTTTGAAAATGATTCCATATAGAACTGGTATTAGAACTGATATGTTTCATAGGCGTCGGCATATTCATTCAAATTAAATATTAATTGATAACCCAACACCAAATAATTCTCTATAAATTAATAAAATCACGACCACGACGCGCGAGACTCGGCAAAAAACGACACTGAATATACTAATAGCCGACAGTAAACTGACTGATGTACAAACAGAACAAAGACAAGTGATTAATTGTCGTATTATGTTAAGCGAGGAGGAGGTGCACTTTCATGAGGGGGAGAGTGCACGCTGCAATCCAACAGCCGCTGGGCGCGCTCGATTGGCCACGTTACCCCTCTCTCACAGAATGCGGTACATTTCAAGGTAGTCCACCTTGAAATGTACCGCATTTTCCACTTTATCGTATTTCCCCAATGTTCGTACGTGTTTCGGTAGTGAGTGAGATGTGCCAGAGCCCATTCCCATCCTATCCTATCCCTGCCCATTTTCCCAACCCTTTCTCCAAATCCATTCCTATATCTCCAAAGGTAGGCAGCGCATCCGGGGGCGTGCCAACATTTATCATTTTGGACTAATGTTGGCATGTATCGCGGATGTCTATGGGCGACAGTATCCACTTACCATCAGGTGGACTGTATGCTCGTCTGCCGCCGTCGTACATAAAAAAAAAAAAAAAAAAAGCTAGTGCGAGCGAGATGGACAAATTCTCGTCCCGGCGAAGTGAATGCCGCCAATATACATTAGCCTCATGCGTTGCGCCGCCTGCCGCCATAGTATTTTAACAACTTTTACGCGCGAAATTTGAAACGGATGATCGGCGGTACCGATATATCGGTATCAGTATCGTTACATCCCTAGTTTACATAATAGCTTGTCAGTATTCAGCCTTTAGTAAGGAGTCTATCTCGCGTTGCTTAGAGCGCAATAGCGCTAATGTTGTTTAAGCGCTGAAAGCCCTAAAATGCTTCTTAGATAAAGGTGTTCCAAAATTTCACGGCATAGTTGCTTGCGGCCATTTTGGAAAACTGCGACTAGCGATTAAACTCATATGAGTATATAGTAGGAGGCACATTTATAATTAAAAAAAATGAGATGCTGAGATATTGGAAATAAAAAAAACGGTTTTTATTATTTAACGGCCCTTAATTTAATCTTTTTTTTTTTTTTATAGACGAGGGCGGACGAGCAAGCGGTCCCACGTGATGGTAAGTGTTACTGCCGCCCATGGACACCTGCAACACCAGGGGGCATGCGGGCGCGCCGCCGACCTTGCAAAATCCTATTCACAGCTCTCTTGAAGAACCCCATATCGTAGCTTAATGGAAAGACCTCTTGAGGCAGTTCGTTCCACAGCCTACGGGTTCGCGGTATAAAATAATTTTTGGAGCGAACAGTGCGCGACACCTCCGTATCGAGGAAATGCGGATGGACCGCACTTCTGTGACGGGAGGTGCGGTTGTAGAAACCCGAGGTGGGAATTATATTAAACAGTTCGTCAGAGCATTCCCCATTGTACAGGCGGTAGAACACACAGAGAGACGCAACGTCTCTCCGAATACTGAGGGGTTCTAGACCGCCCGTGAGTGGGATCGTCGACAATACGAACAGCACGTCGTTGGATGGAGTCAAATGGGTCCAGTTGGTATTTCGGTGCGCCGGCCCAGAGATGAGAGCAATACTCCATATGGGGCCTCACTTGAGCTTTGTAAAGCATAAGGAGTTGCCCAGGGGTGAAGTACCGCTTCGCTCTGTTCAGCACACCGAGCTTTTTGGAGGCCATTTTGGCCTTATTTTCCAGATGACCCCTAAATTCGACTTTGCTGGAGATGTCGACACCAAGGATCCCGATACTCTCCGAGATCTTAAGAGGCATGCTCTGAAAGCGAGGTGCTACGACAAAGGGGTTTTTTTTAGCGGTGAATGCACAGACTTGCGTCTTACTGGGGTTGAAATCCACTAGGTTCAGAGAACCCCAAATCGAGACTAGATCTAAAGAGTCTTCGATTTCAGACACAAGCCTGGCGCCACTCTCTTCCACTTCGACCCGAGGGATGTTGGCGCGGCCCCTGTACAAGGCGTCTCCAGTACTGTCATCTGCATAGCAACCTATGTCACCAATTTGCAACAGGTCGTTGATATGCAGAAGGAACAGAGTTGGGGACAGCACGGAGCCTTGAGGGACGCCAGCGTTAATAGACATGGTGTCGGAGCGGCTACCATCGATAACGACTCTGATGCTCCGTCCAGTCAGGAAACTGGCAACCCATTCGCATAATCCCGCGGGTATCCCGAAAGATGGTAGCTTGGATAGCTGCGATCTGTGCCATACCCGGTCAAAAGCTTTCGCAATGTCTAGGCCTACAGCCAGAGCCTCGCCTCTACTCTCAATGGCGTGAGCCCAGCGGTGTGTTAAATACGCTAAAAGATCACCAGCTGAGCGATTATGGCGAAATCCATATTGACGGTCGCTAAACAGCTGGTGATCCTCTAGGTACCCAAGGAGCTGTGTGTTTATGACATGCTCCATCACCTTAGAGAGGAGGGAGGTGATCGCTATTGGCCTGTAGTTGGCCGGGTCTGTGCGGTCACCCTTTTTAGGTAAAGGGTGAACATGAGCTACCTTCCATGCTGACGGGAAGCTTTTTGTGGAGTATGAGAGCCTAAAGAGTCGCGTAAGCACCGGGGACAACTCGGGAGCGCAAAATTTGAGCATCATTGCAGGAATTCCATCAGTCCCACTCGACTTTCGGATATCAAGGGATGCTAGAGCTCGCCGGACTTCACGCTGGGTGAAACAGATTCCGGCATGGAGCTTGTGCACCTCGAGATAGACGGTGGTGACGCATCTCCATCTTCCAGAGTCGAGTTTGAGGCAAAGAGATGGCCCAGGAGATCGGCTTTCTCCTTCGCCCCGTGGGCCAGTGACCCATCGAGTTTCCGCAGTGGTGGGAGTGACGACTGACAGAAGTTACCTTCAGCAGCCTTGGCGAGCGACCAGAAAGCTCGGCTTTATCTTTATCTATCTCTGTTATCTAGCTTATTTTATTTATCTAGCTCTTTATCTCTGTAATAACTATCTCTACCATCTATCTCGGTAATGGTGTATATCTCGGTAGACGCGATATTCACCACTTGTGCCGTCTTTATCTCCAAATATCTCGGTAACATGACACTTTAGGAAAGTTCATATTCGGGATGGGGTTGGAGTTAAACTACTGTTATGATTTTACTATAACTATGATCTAAACAACATGTAAAAAATCATGAATATTATATACGACATATAAGCCATAACATAATTTTCTTAATTAAAACATAAAATAAAAATATATTCTCATAAAATTAGTCACATTATACTGGTAAGTATGTATTAATTACAAAACGTTGAGTGCTGTGTGCACCTATAACAGGTTGACCGGATGGAACAGGTCCGTAAGATTTTTTATTAATGATTTATATGCGTATGTTCCACTGGTGCGCCGATTTTGATAAATACATAAGTAACGCATGTATGCAAAACGATGGCCCCAATATATTTATGCCCAAAATATGCCCAAATATACATGAATATAGTGCTTTAAACATATACAAACATAATAAATAATAATTGTATATTATTTGCATATAATATGTGCCGTGTAGTAGTCGGCCGGCTATAAAATAGCGCCCCCCCCCCCCTCCATCTCTGACCGTGGGTACCAAAGGGATAACAAAGAGGTTACCCACGAGCCGTGGAGAACTACACCACCTCTAAAATAGTGGACTCGCCGACCTGTTGGCCAGCTTGGCGTTTTAAGGTCATACATCCCTCATGCACAAGACAATGTGCATGGTTGCAATGCATTGCAGATAATTATTTCTGCAAACTTATTAATAATAAGTAATAACTTAATTATTAGTTACTATTCATGCCTGTAAATATCTCGATATATAAGATTGAGTATATTAAAATAAGATATATAAATATGTATGTACATTTCACAATGCTATATTATTTCATTCATCACCTACGCAAAGTTGACCAAGTGAGCGATCAAACAAACACAAACCAGTACTTTGCAGCTCATTGCCAACATATTCCATACGCGATTAGGTGATGCCAACTGCTAATTCAAAATTATAGAACAAACCTATACTTTCAGTTAGATCAACGAACATAAACCTTAAAGTAACTAGCGCAAATAAAAGTTTGTAATCTGGCGAACGCTCGGTTGGACAATGTTTTAAGCAAAACATTGTCCAACAAAATTGTTTTAACAATTGAAAATCCTGTTTAACAAAACAAGATTTTCACATTTTGAAGTCTTCTATCGATTTATTAAGGTTTGGTTGGCGACCGCAATATCGATTTGTTTTCAAAATGGCGGAAAGTATGTATGCTCCTTACAAAAATGTCCCAAACCCTTTAGCATAATAATATATCAATTAGGTGTGATGTATTTCAATGTTATTGGTTTCTAAGCTGTAATGAAACAAATATTAAAGTCGATATCGATTAGGTACAAAAGAGTTCATCTCTGTACCCTGCAGCTGCAATTTTGGTAATAAAAGCTCATTGACACAAGGAGAGTTTCTCTAACGGTTCGAGCGAGAATATTGTATACGATTGTCGTATGCCACCAAACTACATACAATTCTCGCTTGCAACTGTCCATATTATGATAAAAACTTGATGATATCGGGGATAAGTGATAAGATGAAAACAGTTGTTTATACTAGGTACCTTTTGACCGATGTTCAAGAAACTCGCGTTCGAAAAAATCTCCTTGTGTAAATGAGCTATAAGACTGTGGAAGTGTGTCAATAAAGCTGTAAACAGACTGAGCTAACACGCATTTACAGCACCACACGTGTTTTTATTGATTATGCTCAGAAACTGTGTGCGTGGTTCACTCAGAAATGATTTTTTATTTGTGGTCCTACAAACATTATTCCAATATTACTCGTGGTCCCACCAGTCCTGATACTATAGGCTCTTAGAGCCAATTAATGCTTGGTGGGATCAGTAGTCATGGTTATTGGTTATGTATGACTCGTGGTCACATAAATACAGATTTTTTTTGTTTTCTTGTTTTTCACTAGTTGGTGGGGCCGAGAGCCGTAAGAATTACGAATTGATATTTGAAACTGGTATTACCAGAGAGCAGTGAGGCCACAAACCCATTAAATCAGTATATAAAAAAAAAAAAAATCAAGATGCAGTCGCACTGATAGGTCAAAGTAGAAGGACCACGAGTCAAACACCAGTGAAATAACCTGCACCTAATCATGTAGGTTAACATCACGTAATGTAAACCAAGTATGCTTCTAAATAGCGTTTTTCCAGTATAAAATATATGGGAACTGATACGTTTGGATCGTTGTCACGCAATGTACCGTCACATAAGCTTAAGTCTAGCAAATGAACGTTGAGACTAGAAAAGTGCGGAAAATTAAAAAATACATAAGTTAAGTATCACTAAAAATAGTTGGAATAACAATTTTGATACTCGAATTCAATGCTAAACTCTGGTTTTTAATTCGAGATAATTTTGACAGGTGACATTTCAGGTGTAACGAACCTTTACTGTGCAGTCTCATTTTATGAGAACATATTTTTAGTCAGTATTAAAAATATTCAAATCATGCAATGTGATAATCATGAAATAGTTAAATTAAGTATGTTTTAATTATTATAAACTTACGATTTACGTCATAGTTAACCTATATGGTGTAAACTTCTGAAAATTAAAAAAAAAATTGAAGTATATATATTTTTTTTATAGACAAGAGGGGGCAAGCAAGCGGTCCCATGTGCTGTACATACTATATACACATATACTATATAATGTTACTTTAAATATCCTACACTTTCAAATCGGTTTCTTTCGAGATCATGATGTCAAATAATCGGTTTTGCTACTAAGGGGACCAAATGTCAGAATTAAAAAAATCAAATTAAAAATCAGAGTTTAGGCTAATTTTATTATTGAATTCATCTATCAAAATGATGTTTACAACTATTATTAGGTTCAACTTTCTTGCCATCTTGAAACTTTCTTTTAAAATATTGCTATCTTCTAGTCTCAACTTTCATTTGCCAGAGACTAAGTGTGTGTCCGGCTTAAGTCGCTTACCGTTACAAAGTCCGGCCCTGCCGCGGCCGTCGGAGTATGTCTGTCGGCGCGCGGGCAGAGTAGTACCATCCGAACTTCTACTCGGAATGACAATGTGGTCGCGGTCATTTTCATTCTCTTTGGCGCAGTTTCTCATCGCACTGAAATATGGAAAGATTCCTTTAAGGATGGCGGAAAGAAATTAAATGTATTTGCATTATATCATTGAATTCATTTTATATATAATATTAGTAAACAAAAATACATAATTTGTAAACATAATATAAGATTCATCATACATATATACTATATATATATATTTGTATGTAATTGTAGTGGTGTGTAACCACTACAATTATTTTAAGCAGAGAGCATTCCCGCCGACATACTGCTCTGCAGTTTGGCAGATGTTACTATGTGACATACTATACGTTTGTTTTTCACGTGTCAGGATAATATCCGACAGGAAATTATCTAGAATTAAGGCATTTCTCACCACCTTTTGGTGAGGTATCAGGATGTTTTTATTGCTTCTAGCACTTTATCCCCTGATGAAGTATAACTGACTTTCTGATACCTCCTGATACCTATCAGAAGATGGTGAGATAGGCCCTTAGTCTCCATTTTTACTTCAATAATAATCAGCTGGTGTACCACTCTTTTATACTCTTTCTATAAAAAAAAAGAAAAAAAATCTTTTATACTTGCCCATTGTCACGTCAGCTTAATGATTCTTTGGCCTGTGTTGATAACTTTACTTCTTTTTTGAATTAATTAATTTAATTTGGACTCAATTTGGTCTGTGTGTGGTGTCGGCCGGCCTTAGAATAGCACCACCGTATTTCATCCACACACGGCGACTATTTGCAGCGATACAATCGTGAGTTTCACGAACACGCAACTGCATCGCGTCACTAGTCATTAAAACAAATGGTCGCGTTTATATTTTTGAATGCATTCATGAGCGCGATCGCATGGATACAAACGATTGTTTAGTTGTTTAAAAGAAGTAATAACACCATTATTAACAATATTAAGCACTGTTGCCTCAATCTCCATCATGCTAAAGGATACTACAGCACACGTGTGTAAAGGTAGACCGTATAGGTAGATGTATACGCACTAAAAGATAAAGCGACTAACATAAGCCCTGAAGAACTACACCATCTCTAAAAGAGTGAACTCGCCAACCCGTTCGACCAGCGTGACGTTTTATGGCTATATATCCCTCATGCACAATGTGAATGAGGACACGGGCCTCCGTGTCCAGCAGTGGATTCTAAAAGGGCTGGTAAAGGTTGGTCTAATTGAAACGTAGTCCTTAAGCTACGAATGCATAACATTCTGCCAGTTTCAAAACTACCCATGGTCCTTCCAACACTTCCCGCAAAGTCAAAATTACTAGTTTTCTGGCTCTACTATTAGAATCAGTTTCCTGGCTTTCTGATTGCTTTACCTCTTGTAAAATGGGGAATGCGGCCTGGGTAAGGAATACTTACCGGTAATGATTGGATTGCCATGCTCTGTTGAAGTCATCAACATTCATATCTTCACAGAACCTGTCAAAATTGGCCAGACCACGTTCTTAAGTAGAACAAATACTCAAATTTGCATCTGCAACAACCTTTTGATATTTCGTCGTATGTAAGTCACACTTAGTGGTATGCTTACTAGTGGAGTGCATGCTTTGTGCATCATTGGAGTCATCCAAGTGTATTTACCGGTGTATATCCGGAGCATTCTTGAATAAACAGTGCTAAGATGTTTCTGGAATGACCTGCATGACGCTGGTCGCTCAAGTTGACCCTATACAAGTCACACTTACTGGTATATTGTGGAGTGCATACTCTGTGCAATGTTCGAGTCGTCCGAGTGCATCCATAACTCCCCGGAGCCTGTGACGGTCTGCCGCCCCACCTCCATGTAGAAGAAACACTCCGAGTCGCCGCATCTGCAATGAATGTCTTTGTTAAGATAATTTGAATTTTTATGAAATACAGGAAAACGTGCAGCTCTTCTCATCGCCCGTACCACAATGATTGAAGTAGAAACTCTTCAATCAGTGCATCTAAACTGTACAATGCTCTTCATAAAAGCTGTGAAACTGCAAGGCGTCCATGGGCGGCCGTAGCCACTTACCACCACGTAGACCACATGTTTCTCTGCCTCTTTTATAATAATAAAAAAGAGATTGCGCCATAGATATTCTTAGTTTGAATTATAAATACGTGTATCTATATATATAATAATAAAATTGTAACAGGCCGATGTTTGTACATTATAGATATTGAAAAAAAAACTAATATGGGGGGTCTTTATTAGAGCAACAGAAGCCAAAACAACAGTTTTCAGAAATTTTGTCTGTTCGTCTGTATGTTTGTACACGCATCACGCAAAAACTACTGCATGGAATTGAATGCAGTTTTCACTGATGTATTGCTAGAGGTGTAACTTAAAATATATTTTCCATTTTACCGCAGGAAAATATCTTATTCCGATTGTTTTAAATGTAATAAACCGAAGCGAAGTGAAGTTCGCTAGTATACAATACACCTATAACAATGATAGCAAAAAACGTAAACAACTTTCGTTCGATTTTTACCTAAGTACTGCGCAAAACTTTGCAATCATCAATTTCACAGAATGTATTGACGCGTGGGGAAAAATACATTTCCATTGTAAACAAACTTATCAATTAATAATCATGGAGTGGAGTAATGGAGCAATCCATATGGCCCATTTAACTAAGGCTCTAAAAGTAAAGGATGTTTTAGTATTTATTAATTATCATGTGTTAGTATTTATTGTGGAAAGACGAGGGTGCACACTGCAATGCAACAAGCGCTGCCGGGAGCACTCGACTGGCCTCGTTTCGTTACCCCTGTCTAGAGATGGGATTCTACCCGGTAAATTCCTGGGTAAATTCCAAATTGGGTAAAAACGGGGTTAATACCCGGGTAAATTCCCAAATCGCGGGTAAATATTTAAAAATAATAAATACTTAAATTTCGTGGTTTATTTTTGTCATAAAATTAAGATGTAGGGAGGATGTGGCTACAATAATAAATTAACACAATTATATCAAGGAAACTGTGCGGTAAGTATAAGTAACAATAAAAATAACAACATAAATCTTGCTAATATTTCATAGTTTGTTTGTATTTTTGATTGTTTCTTTTTGACATCGAAAGTTCAAACGAAACTAATGACGCGCCCGCACCGCGTCGGCATTGAGATATTATTAATCTGTGATTGAGACGAGGAAGATGGGATGGAAACACAGGGCAAACTCGCGTCCATGCTTACGATTGGTGGGCTCGCAGTTGCTTAACTCGCGATTGGCCTGTCTGTGACTGCTTAGGTCGCGATTGGCTGGCTCTTGGAACCTGCGGCGATGACTGAGCCCACAGACCCTATAATTACTCATTCTTCCGAGTTTGTTGATTCAGTGCGCTCGTTATTATAAGTGATATCCCTAGTGGTTTAACGGCTGGCTGGCTTAACGGACTACTGGACCATCTTAACACGATTTTATTGGCTTCTTATTACCGGACTTTGATCTTATGTGGCGGAATTGGAAATATTTTTACTAAGCGACGTAAAACATTTTAATAACAATATTATGTGCTCTTAATGATTATAATAGTCACTTGGACAGATTCGTATCTCGGGGACAGATTTTTATTTAATTCAATACAATTTTTCAGGCACCATGCCTCGCAAGAAAAGAGAAGACATATGGAAACACTTCATTACAAATAATAAATCGGCAAAGTGTAAATATTGTGAACATTTTTACAAAGTAGGAAATGTTAACAAAATGGAAAAACATCTACGAATATGTTATAGGTGTCCTGTTGTTGTTAAAAATCATATTATTAAACATTCAAATAAAAGAGCAACAGTTCATAACGAATCACTGCAAAGATTTTCTAATATAGAAAACTTAGAGCCACAGTCAGCCGAAGAAACATCCTCGTTATCTGCTCAAACCACGCACTCATTAGAAATCGCCACAGAAAAAAAGTCAAGTTCTGAGTGCTTTATTAGCACAAATTGTAAAGGAGAAACATTAAAACTGCCCGTAAAAACACGTTGGGGAAGCTACTTTAATACATTGAAAAGCGTACAGCATACTAAAGTAGCTTTACAGACCTTGGCAGTCCACGAAGAAGCCAGAATGCCAAGTGAGGGCAGAACACATTTACTAGACGAAGACTTTTGGACTATGGTAGAAGAGTGCATAAAGCTATTGCAACCCATTACTGAGAAAATATTTAAATTGGAAGGCAACAATCTAAATATTCATGATGTGTACATGTCCTTCAAAAACATTAAATCAGCATTAAGTTTTGTACTTCCAGATTTGAGAATATTGAATGACAGTGATAGAGAACAGATTTTAAGGTCAGCAGATACAAGGATGAATAATTGCATAAAACCCATTCATTTGGCAGCCTATATGATGGATCCAAAATCACAAGGTGTAGAATTGGACGAAGAGCAGGAGATCGAAACTTGAGTTTTTATATAATTTTGGACAAACATTAAATATAGATGTCATGCCCGATGTGGCCAACTATAGGGCTAAAGAAGGTTTTTGGGGTAAATCATTTATATGGAAAAATATTGAAGATGTGAGTCCCGTCGTTTGGTGGAAAGGACTCTGCAGATCAAGACCACTCAGCAAAGTTGCAGTTCGTCTGTTAACTGCTCCGTGTACTTCTGCGGCTACGGAACGGTCTTTTAGCGTTCTTGGTAACGTGCATAGCGCAAAAAGGAATCGATTAACTACGGAAAGAGCAGCAAAAATAGCATTCATTTCTTATAATTGGAATCTCTTAAAAAAACATGAAGACATAGATATAGAAGATGAGCAGGAATTTACCATCAGTACTCCATCAGGACAAAGTCCGATGACTAGTCCTAATATAAACGAGGCTTCAACATCACATGGAGGCTTACAGGATTTTGACTTTTTGGATGTAAATACATTTGATGACTGACAGTGAATAATTTTTTCATAATTTATTTTTTAATATGTATATTTTGTTAATCACCATATTGTTGATCATGAATAAATAGTTTAATTATTATGTGACATCATTTTATTCCTCATCCTATAATTTGAGAATAATAAACCTTTTAATAAATAATATTTAATAATAAAAAACAACTTTTTGGACTTTTACAGGTAAATACTATTGTAAATATAAATTACCTACATTTTAGGTACAGTTGACGTACAATGCGAATTGTTGTAAAATAGCCAAATTGTTTCGGCGGACTCACGGTATACCTACCTAAACAGCAATCGATAGCTACATTATGTTCATAAGAAATAACACATTATTTAACCTTATACTTCTTTATAAAGTTATTTACCCGTGATTTGGGTATTTACCTGGGTAAATATCCAATTTTTACCCAAACGGGAATTTACCCGGGTATTTACCCTTTGGGTATTTACCCGTCGCCCATCTCTACCCCTGTCTCACAGTATCGTAAAATGTACCGCATTTCCACTTTATCCTATTCCCCAACGTACGTACGTGTTTCGGTAGAGTGAAATATGCTAGAGTCAATTGCCATCCCATCCTATCCCTCCTCATTTTCCCAACGCTTTCTCCAAATCCATTCAAACATCTCTAAAGGGCAGCGCATCCGAGGGCGTGCCAACGTTTGTCATTTTGTAGTGAAGTTGACATGTACCGCGGATATCCTCGGGTGACAGTATCCATTTACCACAAGTTGGTCGTTAAAAAAATTATTTTGTCAATATGTTTTTTAGCGGTGATAGCCTAGCGGCATCTATTCTCGACTCTCATTTGTGAGGTTCTTAGTTATAAAACCGGCCCGTACCACTGAGTTTCTACTGGAACTGTCAAGTTTTTAAATGGATTTTTAAATCATCACTTGGCACAGTAGGAAAACATCGTGAGCAAACCCGCTTGCCCGGAGGATATAAAAAAAATCTGGGGCATGTTAATCCATTAATCCGCATTGGGCTCCTGTGATGGATTATGGCCCGAAACACCTGAGGCTTATCTTCTGCAGTGGGTATCGATTTTTTATAATATCGGTGGCTATAACTTGCTGGCTTATATAGCCCAGCCTGGCCACACACCAAATCGGATAAAAATGTGCAAAAGTTGTGAAAACAAAAATGATTTCACAATTCAAACATCCATACACTCGATTTTGGCAAGCAATTTCAACACGAAGAGTGCTTGAAGAGAACTACATATCGAGCCAGATCGTTATCCATGAAGAGCGTTGCAGGCAACAAATTACAAAAAAAAAAACAGAAAATGTTAGAAAAACACGTTTATTTGAAAACTAGCGACCCGCCCTCGCTTCGCTTCGGTTTATAAGTTTTTTTTTCTTTTCAAAATTTCAAAATAAAATATAGCCTATATTAGACACGGATAATGTAGCTTTCTATTTGTGAAAGAATTTTTGAAATTGGTTCAGTACTTCCAGAGGTTACCCCCAACATATCTACAAACACACAATTTTACCTCTATAGTATAGATTCCTTATAAATAAATATATTTTTTTTACTTTTCCATTATCGAATAAGCCATAAAAAAGAGAGGCAATAGAGTATGCGAAATTTTACGCCACTATGATTGAATATAAGATTCCCAAAATGTGAAGTTGTGCCAGTTTATTATTAAGTTGTCATATGTATTACCATTACCATCACCCCGTGACTCTGCTCCACTGCTGCATATAGGCCTCTCTCAAAGACCGCCACCACACACGGTCTTCTGTTCATCTCATCCAGTCACTACCGGCGACTTACTTCAAGTCGTCAGTTCACGTGGCTGGAGGGCGTCGCACGCTACGTTTCTCGGTAGGTACGTGGTCGCTATTTGAGGACTCATCTCCCCCATCGGTTATCGGTCCTGCGGCTTATATGACCTGGCAGCTGCCTCTTGAGCTTGCTGAACCTTTGAGCTATGTCCTACTAACCTTCTAATATTCTTCAGGGAGTACTCGACACGTTCCGGTATGCCCAGGTCCCTTATCACGTTGTTGTGACTCTTGATTTTCACCAGCGTGAGAGTTTTGTCTGTGAGACATAAGTTGTACAGTCCTTGTATGTTCTTTGTCGCGCCCAAACCGCGTTTTTGAACGTTCACCTGCCACACGTGTTCTGAAATAAAGAAACAAAAGTATGTTAATTTATAATTGAAGATTTCTTTTATAGAAAGGAATTGTCAAACGAGCGGACAGTTCACCTGGTGATAAGGGACTAATATCGCCCAAGAACATCCGCGATACATAACAACATCAGTCCAGAATGATAAACGTTGATGTAAAAAGCATGCGCCGCGACTGTCACACCACCATAGTATTCGTACCTTTGGAGATTCAGGAATAAATTTGGAGAAAGGATTGAGAAAATGCAGAGGGATATGTTAGGATGGGAAGGGAATCGGCTCGGGCGTATCCCACTCACTACCAAAACACGTGAGAACATTATTGGAATTACAATGTTAGTATTTGTATTTCTACTACTTTAATGCCATATCATAAAGAATCGTTCTAAATGTTGTATTGTTAAATAAACAGCCTATTCGGAAACAACAAACAAACAAAAGATGCATCACAGTCTCGCTGTACTGCAGTTAACAGCAATGACCTAATGGCCCACAAGACGTTTGTTTTCGCCCCACATTACTCACCGTTGCATGATGTAAACAAACACGACGCCTTCGCTACTATGTTACCAGCTCTATAATTTAGACATTTTTATCTCGTAATGAGTTCCGTGTTCAAGTATTATAATAAAATACATATATTTATTTCTACTTCTTTGTGTTTAAGTTTGTATGCGTTCTGCTTATTATGTAGGTAAAAATATGTACAATAGCTTGCTATTTATTTTAATCATCATCTCATTGAAGGTCTCATTTCGTGTCTTCCCATAAACCAATGTTATTCTCAATATACTCCTATACTCGTATATCCTCATCCAAGGAAGCCGATGACCTAGCAAAATACGCGCTTCCTGGTTGAAAAACCTACAGGAGTGGTTTATGATGAGCGCCAGGTACCTGTTATGAGCAGCAGTCTCTAAAGGAGACGGCATTTAAAAAAGATTTATTATTCTACTCAACCCAAAGGTTACCTCACAGAAAATACCTTGTGACACTAGACGCTCGCATTTTGTACAAAAATATATTTTAAACTGTGTAATGCATAAATAAATTAAAACTCAATGTCTCACTATTTATTTGTAAGCAATGAACTTTAAAATCATGGGACGAATTTTGTTGGAACCTTCAATGGGTTATTTCTTCAATATTCATGAATTTACATACAAAGTTACCAAAGTAACTGAATTTTAATTTTCGCTGAGTACTAAGCGGTGGTAGCCTAGGGGTCTAGGGGTGATAGCCTATCTATACTAGACACATTCGTTCGTAAGGAAACCCGCATGCTCCAGAAAAAAAAAAAAAAAAAATGGAGAATGTGATCCACCAATGCGCACTGGGCCCGCGTGGTGGATTACAGCCCGATAACCGCGTGATTTACTAGGGGAGGCCTGTGCCGTGCAGTGGGACTAATACTAATGCATTGATACTAATGCAAAGTTAGATGGATTGCCTATAATTTGTCTTTACTGTTGGACTTATTTTTAAATGCCTGCCAGTCTGCCAGTCTGTTCCGTTACGAGGAAAAATTACAAAAACAAATCTTTAGTTTAACGGTTTCCCAGTAGATGATACATTGATGATTAGATGAGTCACTTGTTTATGGCAAGTAAACACTTTTTTATATGCGAGCCGTGCGTACCTCGGCAAGTAGACGAAATGTTCGCTTTGCTGCCCCAAACATACTTCTGTTGGGTAATATTATTGGCAAAAGAAATAAACACTTATTTGTCAAACGCGGATTATTAGATTAATCGTGTATTGTCGGCCGGTTTTAAAAAAAACACCACCCCGTCTGTTCCGGTGCGTGTCGTAAAAGGCGACTAATGGATAACAAAGCCGGATACCACAAGCTCTGAGGAGGAGAAAGTTGTACACAACCTCTAAAAGTCTCCAAGAGTGGTTTCGCCATACCGCTATCCGCAGACAGCGTGACGTTCTCAGGCCATACATCCCTCATGGACGAGACAATTTGGTTGAGAAGGCCCATGTCCAGCAGTAGCCTTCATTTTACCGCCAACATAAGTTTTGGACTATGGGTATCTTATGCTCGTATTCCTGTACGATCCTATCTGACAAACACTCGCATGTGACCTGTGTCGAGAAAAATAACTACCAGCGATTCTGAAATCTAATAATCTACATTAAAGGAAATTCTGGGAACATGCGAAAGCGATAATACTATTTTTAAAAACAAAAACCGATTTCAATAATGTACAATATGTGAAAATAACCATAATTTGTCTATTCGTTACAGATTTACCAACCGTTTATATACTGAACTAGCGACCCGCCCTCGCTTCGCTTCGGTTTATGTTTTTTTTTTTCAAAATTTCAAAATAAAATATAGCCTATATTAGACACGGATAATGTAGCTTCCTATTTGTGAAAGAACTTTTGAAATCGGTTCAGTAGTTCCAGAGATTACCCCCAACATACAAACACACAATTTTACCTCTTTATTATATTAGTATAGATATACCGCGGGCACGTATTCGGGGGGTGAATACAGAAACCGTATAAATTTTATCTAATTTTTTTTCGAGAGCAGTTAAGCAAACGAAAAACAGACATACGCATTTTGACCGAATTCTAAATGATCAATTAAAACTTTTAAATATTTCCAAGTTGAGTAGTTTATCCATAGACACCTCTTCTCTGAAACCCTACAAAAAAGAAATTTTAAACACGTGCCTAGGAACCATTTTTGAAGTTGATTAAAACCAGTACAAAACCCGTACGTAGCACAGGAAGTAATCCTCCCATGTAACGAGTGGCGCGATGTGATAAAAATCCGATTTTACGCCGACTTTCCTATTGGGTATTTTGTTCACAATGGAATTTCCATTTTTGTATTGTTTGTTACTGTTTCCTTTTTATTTATTTATTCATTAAGACACCAACACTTCACTTGATGACAATTGTTAGAGGCATTCCTTAAACAACTAATATAACAAGTGTCGCAATAATAGGTATATATACAAAGTACAAAAATCAAAGTAAAGAAAAAAATAGTCCTGATAATAATAAAAATACCGATGGCAGGCGCCAGTTGAAAAGGAGATTTAAACGTACGCTAATTACAGTACGTTTTAGGAAAAAAATGTTATACAAAAAGACCCGTAGCTTGATAAGCCTCGTCCAACGACATATTTATTTTTATTTATTGGACACAGTGACTAATGTGGCAAACTTAACGTTTTGAAGCATTATCTGCCAATCAATATTTAGGCTATTTTGAGATAGATAGTGTCCTTGCCTGCTGTGCAATAAGTGGCGTGCCGGGTTCGATTCCCGGTCGGGCAATTATTTATTTAAAGACAGGTGTTTGTTCGAGTCTGGGTGTTGTGCGTGTTGAATCCTAGTTGATACAGGGTATCCTAGTGTAGGCCATTGAGTGTGGCGTTATTATTATTATATCTCTTGTATAGATTTATTATTTTATTTTAAAGTTTACATCTTAATAGTTTTGTACCTACTGAACCGATTTGGTTTATCTACAAACCAATCGTGATAAGACCCACAAAATATATGCCAAATTTCCATCCCTTAAGAAATTCGCTCCGCAGTTTATACACAAATATAGTTATTATTATAACCAATAATAAATTTCGAAACTTATTGCTGTTTTGTATGGCGAGGCCCATGTCCAGCGGTGGGTGTTAAAGGCTAGTTATGGTACGAGCAACACATGGGAGGTCCTGTTGGGAAGTTGTTACCTAGTCTACGGATTAGGCAACAAGCCGAGGGGTTGGGCATACCTTAGGACCTTCCTAAAGTGAAATCATGAAGCCGTCCTTGTTCATCTACCTCAGGGGTTCCCAAACTTTTTTCGGTTGCAGACCCCTTTCCTACAAACTATTAAAAACGTTGACCCCAAGTAATTTACTTACTCAAACTAATAAATGTGGATTAAATGTTAACATGCAACTGTTTTGCAACTGGCATGCGACATGCAGCACTTGCTTTGCTACGTTCGATGAAACAATGCACAGATATGTTTGTGTTACGTGTTATTTCATTCTTACGTGACTCTTTTTGCGGTGTATACATAGAGATAAAAATCTTTATCTACTTAATTAGGTACCTATTGGAATCATAGATATTTTGCACTAACGAATAGCCGTGGTAAGGGGGACTATTTTGAATTGTCGTCGACACCCAATTTTTTTATTGATATTATCTAACTACCGCTAAAAAGTTCGAATCGATCCCGGGGGGTCGAATTCGACCACTTTGGGAATGGCTCAAGTAAAATACGTTCCGAATTCGCCCCATAAATGACTCTACTTTAATCAGAATGGATCCAACCTACAATCATACTTTTTTTCATAATAAAGATTTTGGGCCAAAAACTAAAATATAGTGCATATTTTTTCAATAAAAATGTCTTTAAAACTTTTTAAGACCTTGGAATTCATATATTGTATAGTTCTTTATCACAATTTATTGTTTTATATTTTGCAAAATGCTCGAGTATCTTTAAATCACACGAATGTGGGTTGGATCCATTCTGATTAAAGTCGGTCAAATATCGTCATTGCTTACTAAGATTAAGGAAATCAGGAAAATTTAAACAAAAAATATTTTCTCAAAAGGAAAAAGATGTCTCCGTTTCTATTTAAAAAGCAATTAGGCGGAAAATTTCAATACAATTCGCAATGTTATGTAAATATTACAGGTAAACTAAGGTTTATTTTATTATATACAAAGAAATATTACCTAAGTTACGAGGGGCGTTCAAAGTATTCTCGGTATGGATATGAAAGAAAAGAGAAAAACCTGAAATAATTTTATTTTTCTATGTAGTCCCCTGCAATTTCAATACACTTACTAGATCTCGAAATCATCTTTTCAATACCCCCCCAAAAAATTATTTTCGTCCTTCTGTGAAAAATGATCATTTATGGCCGCTTTGAGCTCTTCATCGTCCGAAAATCGCTTTCCACGAAGCTCTTTTTTCCGGTTAGGGAACAAAAAATAGTCGCTAAGTGCCAGGTCTGGGCTGTACGGTGGATGATTAATTTCTTGGAAACCACACTCCTGAATAGCAGCCTTGGCCACACGCGCTGAATGAACGGGCGCGTTGTCGTGGAGCAGTAAGACGCCCGCGGTCAGTTTTCCTCGCCTTTTTTCTTTAATTGCTTCCCTCAAATTACGCATTGTGTTTGCATAAGCTAGTCCGGTTATACTTTGGCCCCTTTTGGTATATTCAAGAAGCAAAATCCCTTTCGAGTCCCAGAATACTGTGGCCATGAGCTTTCCGACCGATTGCGTGACTTTGAACTTATTCGGAGGTGCTGCACCCTTTTTGACCCACTGCATTGACTCGTGTTTGCTCTCTGGGTCGTAGTGACGAACCCAGGTTTCATCGCCGGTAACGATGCGATCGAAAACACTGGTAGGATTTTCACCACAAAGCTCCAAAAACTCTTTACAGCATTCAACTCGCGTTTGTTTCTGCGGTGGTGTGAGCATTCGTGGCACCCATCTTGCACTGACTTTTGAGAGGTTCAAAAAGTCATGAAGTATTGAATGTATGGTACCTGTAGATAGCTTGGTAATTTCTGCTAAAGAATTGATTTTTATCCGAGCATCTTTAAGTACAAGTTTCTCGACTTTTTTTACGTTTTCTTCCGTAGTGGCAGAAACGGGACCACCTGATCGAGGGTCATCTTCAATGCTCTCTCTACCCCTTTTAAATTCACTTGACCACTTTTGAATGGTAGATAACGAAGGAGCGGAATCCTTGTAAACGGCCGCCATCTCTTCGTGGATATCTTTTTGACATTTTCCTTGTTTCGTCAGGAATTTAATAACTGCGCGGTGCTCGAATTTGTTCAACATTTTCGCGTCTGCCATTTTGTTGCACTCGAAGCAAGATTGTGAAAAAACGTATTATGATAAACCGACGAAAATTTTTAATTGTCACCTTGGATAATGTCATAAGAGAACCATACGCTCAAACTACCCTCAACTAACAAAAAAGTTCAGATACCGAGAATACTTTGAACGCCCCTCGTAAGTGAAGAAAGGTCAGTCGTTCGGCGTTAAGGCGAGTCTATATTGTGTAACACGTCATATTATAAAACTTGGCTTTTAAGTATTAGGTCCTTACCAATGAAACTGCCGTTTTATATGGAAAAATTCAAATATTTTGTTTTTGTATGAAAATTAATTAATCGAAATATTGTTCATTATTATGAATACATTTTTTTGCAATTTTAATGTGTTAGAGTCAAAAAGTGTCGACCCTAGTTTCTCATGTTACATTGTGCGGCAGCACTGTATGTACTCGATGGTGCCGAGTTAGTCTTCATTTGACCGCTGTCACAATACCTCGCCTGTATAGAATATTACATTGTGCTAGTAAATGATTTGTAAACTTATGTGATTTTATTAAGACTCTATTAGTCAGAAGTGGGATCAGAACTTTGCGCTCATCAATCTAATGAATTTATAGTGCAGTGAAGTTAGTGTTTTGTGACTATTATGCAGTTGTAGAACAAAGCACTACGATTGCGCAAGTACGCAGTTACCGGAGGAGACCCGTGTCGTGTCCACCCGATGCCCGATTGCGTCATCATCCGCGCAACCCAGTGTACCCCGATGTTTACATTATAAGTACCTGAGGACTTGGTGAGCCCGTTTCATGTTATTGTTCATAGGACTATTGCCTCTTTGTTTCATATTGTTCCTCTGTTATACTACATAGACATGTACAGTTGGAAGCGAATTAAACGCTGGGACACGAGTTATTATTATAATTATAAAGTTATAGAGTGCTCATAGTGAACTCGTTAGTATTGTTATAATATATAGTAACTATATAGTTTAGTGTACTGTTAAAATGGGGCGGCACAAAAAGCAGAAACGTCCCAAGCGTGTTAGTTCCTCATCCTCGTCATCTTCCTCTGAAGATAATAACGTTCGGCGTAACCATAAGCGCAGATGGCGCGCCACTAAGGAGATCCGTTCCACAACGCCAACTATAGGGCACGTAGTTCGCTATCTCGGGCGCAATGATGCTATACCTGAGTTCGACCCGCAGACCTCCCCAGTATCTATAGACCACTGGGTGAGAAACATTGAATCCATCGCTACAATGTACGGGTGGGATGAGAGAACAATAATTTGTAATTGCACTGCAAAACTTCGTGGTTACGCTAAAGATTGGTACGAGCGTTTGGAGGATTATGATGTACCATGGGATGATTGGAAAGCCCGACTGACTAAAGCCTTCCCATTCACTAGAAACACATTGACCATGCTGCGTGCTTTGGTGAATAAAATAAGGAAGGTAGATGAAGACCCAATCAAATTTTATTACGAAAAATTGGGCGTTGGAATGTCGTGCGGTTTGCCGGACAACGTAATCACAGAAGCGGTTATAGGTACAATCGGCGATAAAATGATTGAAGTCGGTGCTGTCTCGGCGGGCTGCCGGGATACCACAACATTACTAAACTACCTAGCGAGCATCTATCAAAGTAACGTCCAGTTTGAGACAAGGAAATCTAGTGACGTCTCAAGAAGAATTGAGGGCTCGTGTTTTGTGTGTGGGCAAAAGGGGCACAAAGCAAAAACCTGTAGAGCCAGGAAGGTGAGACTACAGACTGACACAACAACTAAACCCAAGACGGACCGACGTTGTCATTTTTGTCATCGTGTTGGTCACGTGGAGGCAGACTGCTTTAAGAAACGTAATCAGTATAAGAAATGTTCCTTCTGTGAGCTTCCGGGCCACACGGTTGATGAGTGTCGAAAGAAAAGGAGAGATGACAAAAAAGTAAAAAACATCATGACATTAGTCATCGATAAGGCCGATGCTAAATATCATAAACAAGTCGATGTAAATGGGAAAGAATATACTGCTTACGTTGACTTCGGTAGTGCTTGCAACACAATTCGACAGTCGGCGCAGGAGGAGCTGGGCTCGAAACTGTACAAAGTAGGGAATAATGTTATCATCAAAGGATATGGAGGCTCCCTGACATCGCCCCTTGGAAGAATCAACGCACAGTTAAGAGTCGATGGAGTGGTCCGTGATACCTCTCTGTTGGTCGTTCCCGACAATATACAGAAGGTGGACGTTTTGGTGGGACAACCATTTACCGAGGCGGAGAATGTAATGGTCGTGAAGTCGGCAACTGAATTATGTATTTTAGACGACTATGGTGCACATTTAGAGAGCATTTTTGGGTGTCCTAAGAAAATTAATCTCAACTCTTCAGAGAAAGTTACCTTGACTCCCGGTGTGAACAAGATCGAAGTATACACGGACGATCTGATATCAGCAAGATTAGACGTCCACGAGACAGAATATAAAAAGCCACGTTGTGAGGCCATTGTTCCGGGGGTTAATATTGAAATGGTTATGGGTACCGCTGTCATTAAAATCTTGAATATGGCTACAGAAAATCTAGTCGTAGGCAAGGACCAATGTATCGCCCGAGCTGAACCAAGCGTACTAGATATTAAGACATATGAAGATCGCTCCTATAGCATTGGCAAAGAGCTGAAGGAACAGGAGCAGTCTGAGCTGAATAAAGTTTTGGACGAATTTGCTGGATGCTTCGCAAAGGACAAAATGGATCTTGGGGTTACAGATATTGCAATGAACATCGAACTAATTGAGGATAAAATAATAAATTATCGTCCTTATAGACTTTCTCAGTCCGAACGAGAGACAGTTAGAGGTATAGTAAGCGACCTACTAGAAGCAGGGGTGATAGAAGAGTCGAACTCTTCTTATGCGAGTCCCATTGTCTTGGTGAAAAAAAAAAACAATGAAGTGCGTATGTGTGTTGATTATCGCGCACTGAATAAGATAACCAAGAAAGAAAGATATCCGTTACCAATCATACAAGATCAACTAGACAGATTTGCAGGGAGGAAAGTGTTCACCACCCTTGATCTGGCCAGTGGGTACCATCAGATTCCAATCAATGAACAATCTCGACAATATACGGCGTTTGTCACGCCCGATGGCCACTATCAATACAAAAGAGTTAGCTTTGGACTATGTAACGCCCCGTCCGTTTTTCAGAAGGCTATGTGCAAAATACTAGCTCCGGTTCTGCACAAATTTGTTGAGGTGTACATTGATGATATAATAATACTCGGAAATGATGTAGATGGTGGGTTGAGAAATCTTAGAACAGTTCTTAAACTAATCTCAGAAGCTGGTCTTAAGATAAGGCTGGAGAAATGCGGCTTTTTAATGTCCTCTATTGAGTATTTGGGACATGAGATTGGCAATGGAGAAATGAAACCTTCGAGAATGAAACTTGAAGCCGTTGCACAATTTAAAGCTCCAACGAATGTTCATGAGGTTCGACAATTCATCGGCTTGGCTAGTTACTTCAGAAAATTCATCAAGAACTTTGCTAGAGTAGCTCAACCGATTACTAAACTCACTAAGAATTCTGTTAGTTGGCATTGGGAAAAACAACAAACAGATGCATTCAAATCACTGAAACGGGCATTAACAGAGGAACCTGTGTTATCATTGTACGATAGCACTTTGGAGACGCAGGTGCATACCGACGCTTCGAAGCTAGGCTTAGGTGGCATTCTGGTTCAAAAGCAAAAGGACGGTGTCTGGAAGCCAGTGGCTTATGTCAGCCGCCAGACCAGTGAAGTTGAACAAAAATATCACAGTTTTGAGTTAGAAGCTCTGGCAGTTGTTTTTAGTATTCAAAAGTTTAGAGTCTATCTCTCCGGGATAAAATTCACCGTGGTAACTGACTGTAACGCTCTGCGCGCTGTGTGGGTAAAAAGAGATATGTCTCCTAGGATCGGAAGATGGTGGCTCATGCTACAAGATTATGATTTTAATGTAGAATACCGCCCAGGAACAAAGATGGGTCATGTAGATGCTCTAAGCCGTAATCCTATAGAAGTTAATAGAATTGAGGAGGAAGATTATATTGACGCGATTCAAGCTAGCGATACTAACACTCAAGAACTAATACTGAACATTAAGAGAGAAACTGGAGCTAATAAAGGTAAAAAGTGTGGGCTTACTAAGGAATTTCACCTACTTGGCGAACGCTTATGTCGTGTTGTGGGAGACTCACTTATCCCTGTATTACCAAGAGTGGCACGAAGATACATTTTGAAATTGTACCACGATGAGAATGGACATGTTGGTTCTGAGAAATGTTTTGGTGCCCTGAAGGGAAAATACTGGTTTCCACGTATGAAACAAACTGTAGAAAAATATGTGAGGGGATGTATTCCATGTCAATTCGCTAAGAGGCCTCCAGGCAAACAACCAGGCTTACTACACCCAATCCCTAAACCAACAATACCATTCCATACCCTTCATATGGACCACCTTGGTCCATTCTGTCGTGATAGTGGAAAAACTTACATATTAGCAATCATAGATGCGTCTACGAAGTATATTTGGTTGGAAGCCGTTGCAAACTCTAATACACAGGGAACCTTAACCACTCTCGAGAGATTTATAAAGACGTTTGGATACCCCACGCGAATAATTAGTGATCAGGGAACAGCTTTTACGAGTCATAAGTTCGAGGGGTTTTGCAAAACCCATGGAATAAAGCATGTACTTAATGCTGTAGCATCGCCCCGAGCCAATGGTCAAGTTGAGCGATTTAATCGAACAATTCTGGATTCCCTGGTGGCAGTTGTGGGAGACGATCAAAAAGGCTGGGTGAAACACTTACCCAGAGTTCAACTTGGCCTTAACTCAACGGTATGTAAGGGAACTGGTAAAACACCGCTGGAATTGGTATGTGGTCTCCATCCACGACTATCTGGAGATTTAGTGGGAGCGACTGTTGTACCAGATTTACCAGCATTAAGAGCTGGGGCAGCAGTGAGGATGGAACGTAATTCCGAATATATGAAACGAAAGTTTGATGAAAAGCGGAAAGATGCACATCAATACCAGGTTGGAGACTTGGTGATGGTTGAGCGGAAACTTCGGAAGAGGGGTATAATGAGTGGAAAATTAGTTGACAGGTATGCTGGTCCGTACAAAGTAATTACAGTGTTACCACATGATCGCTACACAGTACGCTCATTTACCAAAGGTAGGCGAAGTTATCAGAATACCGTTGCCATCGATCATATGAAGCCCTGGCATAATCAGGCACTTTCAGAAAGCGACGAGGAATCGCAGGAATAAATAATGAACATGAGAGACGTTGACGACCCGACGTTAGAAAGATTGCCTGCTCCGGCAGATGTGTATACCTGCTCCGGCAGATGTGTATACCTGCTCCGGCAGATGTGTATTGTTGATTGCCTGCTCCGGCAGATGTGTATACCTGCTCCGGCAGATGTGTATTGTTGATTGCCTGCTCCGGCAGATGTGTATACCTGCTCCGGCAGATGTGTATTGTTGATTGCCTGCTCCGGCAGATGTGTATACCTGCTCCGGCAGATGTGTATTGTTGATTGCCTGCTCCGGCAGATGTGTATTGTTGATTGCCTGCTCCGGCAGATGTGTATACCTGCTCCGGCAGATGTGTATACCTGCTCCGGCAGATGTGTATTGTTGATTGCCTGCTCCGGCAGATGTGTATTGTTGATTGCCTGCTCCGGCAGATGTGTATACCTGCTCCGGCAGATGTGTATTGCTGATTACACCTGCTCCAGCAGATGGTGACGAACTGATCCCTGCTGAGCAGCATGTACATCCGCTGATGTACATCCTGTTCAGCAGACGTACATGAATAGATATTTATTTTGACAAATGCATGGTAGCGGTATAGTAGTGATCCCCGGATACCTACTTGCGGTGTATGACGAAGATGTCATACACCGAGGCAACCGCCTATGCTAATATAAGGGCTACACATGGACTCTGATGGGCATGCCGATGAGGACATCGTCAGTGTCAGGACAGCCGAACTGTTAGAGTCAAAAAGTGTCGACCCTAGTTTCTCATGTTACATTGTGCGGCAGCACTGTATGTACTCGATGGTGCCGAGTTAGTCTTCATTTGACCGCTGTCACAATACCTCGCCTGTATAGAATATTACATTGTGCTAGTAAATGATTTGTAAACTTATGTGATTTTATTAAGACTCTATTAAATGGAAGTTGATTGAACTGCTATAGAACTGCCGGGGACGAGAATTGATGAATTCTCTGAAGGCCTTTTTCACTGCCTCACCGGAGTTTAATTTTTTCCACTATAAAAAGTTATCCAAATTCCGAAAAAAATTGAAATCAGTATGGGCAAGGTCTGGCAAGTACAGTGGGTGACAGAGAGTTTCCAGTCGAAGCTCCTGTAACTTTGAGACTGTCTGTCGTGCAGTGTGTGGGCAAGCGTTATCGTGGAGAAGCAGTGGACTAGAGCGATAGACCAGATTCGGTTGCTTGATAGCAATTTTGTCCATCATCGTTTGCAGGTCTTCACAGTACACATCTGCATTAATTGTTGTGCCAAATCTGAAGAAGCTGTAGTGGATAATACTGGAACAGGACCACCATACAGTCACCATGAGCTTCGTTTGACTTGGTTTACGTTTGGGACATTGTTTGGCTGTGTCTTCTATGTTCAACCATTGTGACGAATGTTTACGAT
Source organism: Sesia bembeciformis (assembly GCA_943735995.1). Taxonomy (NCBI): domain Eukaryota; kingdom Metazoa; phylum Arthropoda; class Insecta; order Lepidoptera; family Sesiidae; genus Sesia; species Sesia bembeciformis. The sequence continues at coordinate 1,350,520 of OX031038.1, forward strand.
TATGATACAGAATCCACTTCTCTGCTGCTGTTAACTCAGACGTCGTTTGAGATGAATCGGCTTCCACTATTGCTGTCAATTCGTCATTATCGACTTTAGCCGGTCGTGCAGGGGGACTTGTTCTTGAGGTCGAAATTTCCAGAACGGAAATGATCTTGCTCCAAAAGCTTTTTGTCCTTATAATTCGCGGAAACCTGCATCGATGGTTCTTATCTTATGTCACTAATAAAAGACGGGCGGTTAGGATTGGCAGCTCATGTACCGATTATAATCAAGTATCCTCAAGAGTCCCACAGGGCTCAATTTTAAGACCTCTTCTCTATAATGCCTACCTTTCCGATATATACACCAGCTTCGAACATTCCAAGTTTCTGATGTTCGCCGAAAATAGAAAGATTTATTTAAATATCAAAACGATCAATCACTGCATATTAATACAAAATTATCTAGATAACCTAGCAAAGTACTATAAAAGAAATAGAATAACAGTGAATGTAAAGAAGTGCAACCAAGTAAGTTTTACACGGAAATCCAAACCTATAAAAAAACCAACACAGTCATTGAATCGGTTAACTCTGTTATGGATCTGTTCGTTTGGATTCTAAGATGAAATTGGCAGAGCATATTAACTTAATTAGTATTAAATCATACAAGCAGCGAGGCTTTGTTAAATGTATCTGTAAGCCCTTTATGGACCCTGACGACATCAGAGCACTTTATTTTAATTAATACACTTGAGTATGCTTGTAGCATTTGGTCACTTCAATATATAGTCTACAGAAAGAACTATTTAGAACATGTCCAAAAATAATTTATAAAATTCTTATATTTTAAGGATAATAAATAAGCTGATTGTTATCTAACTAATTGTAAACTCTTTCATATTGACCCACTGGAGCTTAGGCGTCGTGAACATGGAATTTTACTTTTGTGCGCTTAATGGTCAGGCGAAATCGACTGTCCCCAGCTACTGACCGAGTGTCTTTACGGGCACCAACTAGCCGTACTACGCATACAGAGTCGTTTGATGTTCCTCTGGTCAACACAAGGTACGCTCAATGTTCAGTCCGTTCTCGTTGACCTCGATATATTTTTAATAAGTAAGAAAAAATTAAAAACGGAAATTATAAAAAGCATCAACATACATATAATAATATCTCCTGAAACCCATATCACCACAAATATTTTAAAGCTCACCTTAAATAAATACTTCCTCACGATCAGACACACACACACACACACACCCTCACACTCGCGCGCACGCAACCGGACACACCAATGGAAACACAAATGAACATGTACCTATTATTAATAAAAAAAATAAATCATCCATTACTTGGCGACAATCTATTAAATACTATATTTAAATGTCAGTGTAATCTGTATTTGGTCATTAATACTAGGAATATATTTGTTAAATAAGTTACATAAAAGGCTATAGATTTACATAAATAAATAAAAATAGAATAGGAAGGAAGTAGTAATGTCAAACTACAGAAAGAATAGATTATTACATTTTATTTTTTTAATATATTTTTTAATAAATAGTATTATTTTATTTTTAGTGAGAATTAATTTCCTTTAATTCAATGATAATTGTTTTTTCTTTATTAATTGATTGAATATCGTTAGTTTTTATAATATTTGTATCGTTCATTTCTTCTGTTGTTATTTATTATAGAAAAAGATAGTTTGAAGATCCGCCTTTTTTAGACACCTCAGCCAGGGGGAACCGTCAATTTCCCCTGAATACAAAAGGAAAATAATTTTCCTGTGCGCTAAAAATGAAGGCGCATTAGTTGCTGCAATAATAATGCGACACATCGGTTCACATCACACATGCTGTTTACGTACCTAAAAGCAAGTACACTCGACTGCATATCGTGCGTTACGTGCTTGTTCCATTTTCACTTTTGTATCGCAATAAGATTTTCACGCAATCCAATCAAAATATGTTAAAAGTGAGTGATGAGCAAATAGGCTCGTTGACTCGGTGACTCTCGTTCATAGGATCAGGTTTGGAACCGATTTAAAAAATATCAGTTGATAAAGGTTAATATCGGTTTGGAATATTACTCTCGGTACAAAACTGATATGTGATGTGATCGTTTCAATAATTCAATAAACAAGTTAAATGTTTTTTATATATAATAATATATATGTAAGTAGATAATTGAATTGAATAGCGCCCCTGGCGGACGTATTTTTTTTTTAAATAACCGTTACATACTATTTTAAATACTATATCCCACTGTTAGGTAAATCCTTCCCTCATTCTCTTCCTAGCCTTTCGGCCTGTAGTCAGCCATACCCATCGTACAGAGAAAGCATTAAGGTCGACGGTAACACTTACCATCACGTGGGACCGCTTGCTCGTCCGCCCACTTCTCTATAAAAAAAAAATATGTTCAAATGCGCTTAGGTCAAAACCGGTTTTGAAGCCTTATTCCACATCACAAGTGAATTCCCACCAAAAATGATACCAGTGGATGCAAACTTGCTACGAGCAATTTTAGGTTGTTGGGAACTGTACTTAATGCATCACAAAATGAAACAAACAGGAAAAGGCACAACTAAATAATTATGGGGTTTTTAGGGTTTCATATCCGTCATAAGATGTTGAAGCAACAATGAACCCTTGGTAATATATGTTCAGTGGGCTACTGATACCATTTTCAATTCTTCCGTTTTTTATTCATGGGATAAAATAATGTCGGCGAAGTAAGCTTAGTACTACAGTACTCGTAAGCACTAAAGGACGAAGGAAAATGTTGAAAATGACTTCGTAAACCATTTTTTTTTTAATTTGATGAAATAATTATCTACTTATCTAAATATTTGCACCAAGGACAATGTTTCCCTGTCTGTATCTTTTCTCGTCCACTGATTCACATCAACCATTCGATTCGGCCAAACATTTGTGTGCAACAAGTGCACCAAATAACCCTTCAAGGAGACCAAAGGAACCAAAGGAGACCCTTCAAAACCCTAGCTGTCTTCTTCGACGTAGCAAAGGCTTTTGATAAGGTCTGGCACAATGGTTTAATCTATAAATAACTGGAGGCGCCTGGTGTCATTCTCATCATTCGAGACTACCTTACCAATCACACCTTTCGCTACAGAGTTGAAGGTACTCTATCTAGTTCCCGCCTAATCCAAACTCTATACTCCAAACCCTCCAAAATAGATTCGGGCGTAAGGCCGTGGCTTCCCCACGGTACTCTCGAATTGGAACTTCCCTCCATCGTCAAATACATAAAACACTCCGTCCGATGATGGAGTCCCTCACCATCCCAACCTCCTAGTAGTTGACAGTCTAACCTATGTCCCAGACAGGAATGTCCCTCCCCGTTACGGTCGTCGTCGTCGTCCTCAGCACGTTCTAGACGACCCCGACGACCCAATTACTGCTGCCAATGCGGTTCTTACACTACACTCACAGGCTACACATATGCAACGTCGGCGGAGACGAGGACATCACCCTTGCTACACCGTGAACACACACCGGCCTTCAGCCAACACTTTTACCAGGTATCGGCACGGGCCTGGGTGTTTCTCACAGACTGGCGATCCCGCGATACCCTCCCAAAGCAATGCCCAAAGCCGAGGTCCGTTCCTTCCGTCAGTTTACCGTCGGGGGAGTCCTTAGGCTCGTTGCTGCACACGCTTTTTGCTCCTGAGTGAGCGCTTTTTGCGCTCGCCCTAAACTATACATGGTCAGTGACTTGAAAGGCCATTAGGGCCACAAGAATTTAGCCTTTCCGAAAAAAAAACTGTATCTTCACTCTGCTCTCTGAAGCTTCCGGGCTAATATTGTTGCAGTTTTTACGTTGTTCAGTGTGTTTATCATGGAAAATTATAAGGTATTATAAAATTAGGGAAGTGGTAGGGTATCGTGATATGATTTTTTTTCTAAAAAAATAGCTTTTTGACCCTCCTGAAAATTTTAATTTGTCCCTTACGCGGAGTGAAATTTCTGAAGTTTATAAGCTATCTCAAAAAGACAATGTCTGTCTGTGAGCTTATGCTGTTTATTCCAGAAAATTATAAGGTACATACTTTTATTATATTAGGATCAGTAGTTTTAATAATAATGGGTGAGGCCCATTAATGATTCTAGATGCTGTAATATCCTAGATATAATAACATCATCAACATACATATAATGTAATCGCCTAGCTAGGTACACTTATACACTGAAAAATTGTTTTGGAAACTGACTCCAAAGTAGGCAAAACCGTGAGCTAGTGTTAGTTTATTTTATAAATACCACATACCATCAGGTACACCAAACCAGACTAATTACCTGTCTATTAGGTAATTAGTCTTCACCATTTCATAGTTACTTGTTTTCAAACTCCTCCTTTACTAGTTGAATAATCATAACTTCCAAATATTTAATATGTCATTGTACAGTGGCTAGTTAACTTTATTGAGATTGATGGCAATCTGTTTACTTATGGTGTATAAAAGTATCAATGTACCATTGCTAGGGTCATTGACATGAGCCTTGAAAACTGTTTGTGTTATTATGTTCATCTCTTGTACTTTGTGTTGCTTAGTCATACAGCAATTTCCCTTCATGTAGAGATATAATTTAATAGAGCGGGTAGCTTAGGGATATCTCGACTCCCATTCCTGAAGTTGGAGTTCAAATCCTTGGCCCTTTCAACTGAGATGCTATGTAGTAAGTATAGCTTTTTAAAAATACCTCTACTTTAGTGTTTGTATTATTAAAATTAGGTTGTTGCGTTGACAACACCTTCCTATATTTTTCGCGCCATTCCGGTAATGGCTACCTACTAATGGTTCATTCAGTACATTTGTATGTAATATGTATGCAAAACCATACAAATATATGATTTATATAAAGAAAAATGTTTCTTTCCACTCCACACCTAACATCATGCCCTGCCTCATACACTCGGCAGTGAGGGAAAACACATAGGGGAAACCAGCATGTTCAAGAATTAAACGACATAGCATATGTGTTCATCAATATACACTAGGCCCACATGGTGGATTAATAAATCACCTGTGGGCTGGTGATTCATTAAGGGAGGCCCGCGGCCTGCAGTGGGGAGGCCTGCACCCTGCAATGGGGAGGCCTGTTCCCTTCAGGCCTTTTAAAAGATTAACATTATTTGAATCTATAGACGCAAATGATACACAGCAAACCCATATATTAAGGGATAAACTGCTTCGAGGTGTTTTTGTTATATTACATCAGATTCTTCATGATTCCAATCTATCAATCAATGACTATGATGATTGATTAGCATAGTTGATTGATAGTGATCCTGCCTGCTGTGTAAAAGGTCCCAGATTCAATTCCCAGTTGGGCATTCATTGTTTAAAGACAAATGTTTGTTTGTGTCTTGGTGATGTGTTCATCTTGTTTCTCTGGACCCAAAATACAGTGTAATCTATTGTAGGCCATTATGTGTAGTTATTAGTATTATTATTACCCAACTATCAGGTTCTTCAAGACAGTGGATACTATCGTCCACCATTTAACTAGTACACTTAGTATTACTGTTACTATTTTGGTATGTTTGTTTTCTTCTTGTAAGTTGCAAATTGAGGTCAGTTATGTGGGTTACGTGACTTCATAGAATCAATATATGACAAAAAAAAATAGACATAAAATTAATAACGTCAGCATGCAGTCCTAATGCAGAGCACAGCCCATTAGTTAATCAGCGGGGGTATGGGTCATAGTCCACCACATGGGCCAGATTACTGGATACACAGTACCCATGCTCCAGAATTTAATCCCAATGGCACAATTCTGTGTATTCATGACTGAAACTTGGTGTATTCTGTAATGTTTTAGATTGATTTAATTTTGATGAAGCTCATCATCAGCTTTATGTTTAGGAATTCAAATTATTATAAGATTATTTCTTACCATATTATACTAACTTTATTTTAATAAGTAAATTTAGAAACATTTTAACTTAAAGAATAAATTTTATTTTTATAAATAATATAACTATGTATTTAAAGATTATTTATCTTTACAGTTTTTTTAAAGATATTTAATTACAGTTATTTTTTAAATTTTTGATATAGAAATTGCATTATTTTTTCCTATTATTTGGACATTTAATTTTTTTAATCTTTTTTTATTTGATTTATAACTTTTTTATTTTATTTTATTAATTAGATTATATCATGAATGAAAGCAAAATATACTTTATTTAAATATTCTTTATAAGTCAAGCTAGTAATTTTGAAAATATAGCAGATAATGCCAGAACAGATGATAGAAATTTTACCAGATCAAAAGAAAGGTCATGGACCCAAAAAGGTTTGTGACCCACATTATTCAATTTTCTGAGAACCACACCTGTATTGTGAAATAAATTTAAAACACTTAATAAAAGTTTATTCCCTCCTTTTTGATATTTTCACTAAAGTATCTGATTTATTTACTTTAGTCAAAAGTAATAAAAAAAAAATGTTCTCAAATGTTTTGATTTGCAGTGGTGCAAACTTTATGCAAACAGATGAATGAATTTTTAATGGCATTTCCTGCTCACTGTGCGGTAAACAACTAATTATAACTATGCTATGATTTCCCAGGACTGAGCAAGAGGCAGCTCCTCATAAGAAAATGGACTTAATAATCTGTAATATCTTGTTATCACATAGTGGTGGTAATTCCATGGTGATGGGTTCCACATTTTGAAATGGGAAATAATTATTGAACACCAAAAAATATGGAATGGGCAGAAAATTGATGACAGCAAATTTAAAGGCGGGTAGGTTAAATTCTCTGGAGACAATATTTTCGCAAAGACAATTCAAATTAGTAATCAAATATAAAGAAAAGCCTAATGCAGTTCAAGATATAATAAAAAGAGAAACATAAATTCCATAATGATAACAGCCAATAGGAAAGGCTGTAATACTACTAATACTATTAATCCAAAAGTTTGGATGTTTGTATCTTTGTATGATTTTTGGCTCCTATCGGAATGGCTCAACTGATTTCATTGAAATTTAGCAAATAGATAGATTGAATCTGGATAAACCCATAGGTAACTACACATGTAGGCCACGTGAATGAAGTCACGGGCTAAAGCTAGTAAATAATAAGGTAAGCTGGGTGTATGGGCTTCTATGGAAGCGGCAAGCGCTGATAAAGAAGCTGCATCTCTCTATCCAGAAAAACTCAAAACAATGATAGACGAAGGTGGCTACACTAGCCAAACCATTTTCAACGTAGATGAAACCGGTCTTTTTTGGAAGAAAATGCCTAGAACTTTTATTGCGCGTGAAGAGAAAACTTTTCCAGGTTTTAAAGCCGCCAAGGATCGATTGACAGTGATGGTTGGTGCGAATGCAGCTGGAGATTGTAAATTGAAACCTCTCTTAGTTTATCGCTCAGAAAATCCAAGAGCCTTAAAAAATAAATCCAAAGCTGGTTTGCCTGTCATTTGGAAGTCTAATGCGAAAGCTTGGGTGACAGCTTCTCTTTTTGAAGACTGGTTTGGCCATCATTTTATTCCTGAAGTCGAACGTTACTGCCAATTAAAAGAAATCCCATTTAAAGTGATGCTACTAATTGACAATGCACTGGGTCATCCTCCCACAACTCTAATTGATTTCGATCCACGAGTGGAAGTTGTATTTTTGCCACCAAACACTACCAGCTTGCTTCAACCAATGGACCAGGGAGTCATTAAAACATTTAAAGCTTACTACACAAGGCGATCATTTGCACATCTACATGAAGCTATGAGACAAAACAATGAGCTTTCTGTCAAAGACTTTTGGAAGCAATTCAATGTTTTAGATGCTATAGGAATTATTGGACAATCTTGGAATGAGGTTTCACAAAAAACTTTGAATGGCGTCTGGAAAAAACTGTGTCCATTTTTTTTCACCACTGAAACCCAAGGAGAATCAGTGTCAGATCCTGAACAAATCGATAGCATAATAGAAGAAGTGGTCGATATCGCCAAACAATTAAATTTAGAGGTCGATGATGATGACGTTCAAGAATTGCTAGATTCACACAATCAAGAGCTAACAATTGACGAGCTTATAGAAATGCGTAAGCATGAGCAAGACATTGAACAAACTGATTCGCTAGACCCAGTTGAATCGGAAAATCAAATGACAATTGCAAACTTAACAGGCCTCAATTCAATTGAAGAGGGGTTACAAATTTTAGAAAAGATAGATTCTAATGAAGAAGCGTTTCTACAACAAAACGGGGAATAAAAAAATTACTGGTATGCTACGAGGAAATTTTGCGTGAGAAGAAGAAAAACTTAACTCGTCAGGCAACATTGTTAGAATATCTGAAGCCTTCAACATCAAAATAACTTCGGTTTAGGTTACTTTATTCATAACAATGTAAATTGTTTTATTATCTTACATTTTATTAAACATTTTTCTTCTGAATTATTGTTTTCTTTAGACTCTGGTCCTGATTAAACATACTTTATATGTATTTATATGCAAAGTTGAACCCCGACTTACGCGAATTCAACTTACACGGCAATCGCTCGGACCCACCTATCGCGTAAGTCCGGGGTATTACTGTATAGTGAAAAATACATATAATGTAAAATCAAAACTTTTAGGACATTTAAAGATTTGAGAAGTAGGAATACAACTTTGAGAGGGAAATTTATACAATGAAATAATTTAAAAATTTTAATTGGCATCTTAGAAAAAGAATTTACAATTTTGGAATTGATCTTGTCTTCTACAATGTTTGGGCATAATCTAGGGTGATTGTTTACTATTTATGAAGTAAATTTGTAATGATAAATTAACTTGAAGTAACTGTAAAAATTCATTGACTTTTTTTATGGAAAAACTTAGACAGGCAAGTTCATCTCATTGTAAATAGGGAGGACTAGATACAACGAATAGTCAAATCAGATTCAATTTAGGCAGAATACTATGTCAGGCAAAATTAGAAATTATTTATTTTGTTATGGGAAAAATTACACAGGCAACTTTGCCTCACGGTGAATTCAGAGGACAGGACAGAAAATATTCTAGAATTAATTTAGGCAGAATATTGTATAAAACAGACAGACAGGTTTACCTCATCATAAGTAGCGAGGACGAGTACAGGGAACATTCCAATCAATTTAGAATATTAGGCAAATAAATTTAGACAGAATATTATCTCAGACAAAATAAATAATAAAGTCCTCAAATACCTTAGTAAAAATACAGGGGCAGTCTGTCTAGCCAGATTTAATATAAAGTTTGTCCTAAGAACCTACTACAATGCAATATAAAAGGCTTTGTGTACTTTTCACTTTCTAATAGGTACTGTTTATACTACTTTTCTATACATTTAGTATAGTTTGCAAATTATTGTTTTTGTTCTATCCACACACTAAACTACAGTAAGTGAATATTATGATATAAAACTTACGTATAGGATGCAGCAGCTCCTCACTGGCATCCTCAGTGCGATGTTGCTTCAGGATGGCGGTCAGCCACGCGTGGAGATCCTGCTCATTATCCGCCACTACACAAAACTGTTCCTCTCTTGTAAACAACGCGATCACATGCTTCTGTTTCAAGTCCAACCTCCTCATGATATTATAGCAACTTTTTAGAGGCAATTCGCGGCGCGGTGCTACTCCCGCTTTAAATTTCTTCTCGGATTCGTAGTACTCGAGGTGCGCGGAGCAGTCGGCGGTCTCCGCGCGAAGCACGAAGTACTTCTTCTTCATCGTTTTCAGCTTCCGCAGGTGGCCCTGGCGTACCACAGCGCCCGTGCCCCCAGCTGCCATCGCCGCAGACATATTAGCACGCCCGCATCCCAACCAAACACTTAACGACTCTGGCACATGCCAACCGATAACCTTGAAGTTGTTTACGAATACCGTGATGAAAGTAACACCATTATTTGCCCGACTAAAACGCTAATGCTGTCCACCGACACGCGCCACGACTAAAAATACGTACTATCTTCTTCGAAAAACGTGTAAATAGTAGTTAATGATAAATCGAACACCGTAACGAATTCGCAATGTCCGGCGTAGTTCCGTATCTGCGGCATCGACGAGCCACAAGACGATTTTCCTTCGCCGCGATGATAACACTGATCAAATCAGTGATCACTATAATTTTAAACTAATCATCACGTTAAGGTATGAAAATATGAAAATACATCAACAACACTATTCAATCCATAATTTAGTACGCTATTTCACTCGGTCATTCACAGACACTGAAGTTTAGAAAGAGATAAAATCATTCATAGTAAACGTAATGTGCACCGCACGCCCTTCCGTAGGTACGCAGGGCATGGAAGTCATGCCTCTCCATGACATCAAAACATTCAATTTACTTGTTATTCTGCACTGTTATGAAACTTCCTCGAATTTACAATTAATAGAATTTAATTACTCTACAATGTTTATAACTTTAATCATTCCATTTATAAAAACTCATGTAACTGCGTTTTGTTTTTATGGAATCCTCGCTATTGCGTGTCATTTGTACGACGAATAGTACACTTAACACTACACCCACCACACCATTTTACTCGGAAATCCAACTGCGATGCGATGCGCAAAAAACCTACAATTAGAATGTAAAACGTGGTTCTTTGCGCAGGTTGTATTAGTTTTATAGAAAAGAATACGAAATTTTTACAGCCAAAAAATAATGTACCTATTTAAAAATAATGAGTACCTGTTTAGTATATCAATATTGCAATTTTAGGATACCGCAGTTATAGTTATTTGTGGATTAATTATTCTCTTGACGCGATAAGTAAATTGGAGTTTGTGCGTAGATTGTAATTTCTAGTTCTATATATATATTAAATAGTAGATGTAATTATATTATAGATAGGTAATATAAGACATTATTTTGTGACCAGAAGTTCCGATAATAATATAAAACAAATCTTTTTAAAATTAATGTTTATTTTTTTTGGTTAATAGAAAGCTATTTGATGTGCTGTTGAGGTGTTATGCTTAGCTCGAAAAAGTCGCATGGAGTATAAATTTGCAGAAACTGCTTTAGATTTATTATTTCATTGTATGTCTATTCAATAAATATTAAAAAAAGCATTGTTGGTTAAAGTTAAATCTTTAAAAGGTATTTATTTAGATGCACCGATCACAGAACCCTAATCGCTCAAGGCAATAAACCATAATATGTCAAAAGCTGATGCTATATGTCAAAAATACATATTAAAATAAGCTCATAGAAATTAAAATCATCTATTTTATATGAATTAAGAGGTCAAGTTGATTGTCTATTACAATCAATTTCTTTATATTTAGAATCCTGTTAGCTTTATAATAATTTTGATGCGTTATTATTATTAATATTCATTAAAGTACAATGTTACTTGTTTATGCTATTAAGTATAGTTAAACGTTTATAAAAAATTCAATAATTCCAATTTTAATATTTCAAATCGTTTTCGCTGGGATAAAAATCACGACTAAATGTTGAAATGTCACGTAATTTTTGAGTGATAAATTACTAGAAAACAAATATGAAGAGATCCTAGAACTCTGTAATATAATTCAGTATATATTCAGTATCAATCAATTAATCATAAGTCGCGCCTGATAAGTGATAAATTGATAATAGAATAAAAATGGTACTATAATATCAAATGAAATGATAGGGGAATGAACTGTTGGAATGGACGAGAAAGATTTTTTAAATTGACAACATTCGGTCAATATGTCCGTCATTCTTTCATTTCCTTGCATAGATAAAAAGGTATAGAAACGACAAGTGTTGGCAAATTATTGACGATAAATACGTGTTATCTTTTTGTTTTAACATATTTTCCCTCCGCTCGTTACAAATTAGTATAAAACAAAGCACGGATTGTGAACTATGGACTATTTGGGTAATACATGTTCTTGTTTACATTGTGAAATTAGAGTTAAATTTAATATTCCTTTCTGTTGCCGTGAAACCTGTAAAACTAGCGAAAGGAGAGTTTTGTGGGCTTTTTGGCGTTTGATAAGCGACTTGGAAGATCGGCGATGGTTTTGACAGACCGTATGTACATAATGTACTGTTATCCGATACTCGTGTCAGTTTTAGAAGTTTCAACTACTGTGTTATCATAATGTTACTTCGCCCTTTTCCTCGTGCATTATATTTGTTGCGGTTTTCTCGGTTTTGCAATAATCATTAGAGCGTAGAAAACGTGTCAGCTTGCACCCTTGCTGCACTTTTATATACATCCTAGTTAAATATAATATGTTCTAATTACCTTTATTTCTTGTAGATGTCATAGTTGGTGTGTAAATGACAATGGACCGTACATCCTAGATCGTGAGGTAATATTGCTGATATAAATGGAATAAATGTTATTTGTTTACAAATGTATAGTATTTTCATTTTCAGTTTCAGATATATTATGGCATCTGGTACATCATCTTTAGAGAGTAATGGCAGTAATGGTTAGTATTTTAAAAAGTAATGTCCAATTTACAAGAAAGAAAAAGAATACAATTCAATTTAATAGATAATTCATATTCAACATTATTACTAATAATTTTGAGCAATGTGACTTCCAAACCACCACTACTTGAGGAAGAAATTTAATGCTGCCTCAAGGTGCAGTAAGAGGATCATTGTCAGAGCATGGAATGAGCATATCCACAGAATTGGCGATCGACTAGCAAGCTATCCTTCTGGAAGCCCAGCTTTCTGATCACTCACGATGAATGGGGAAGGAGAGAACTCACTCATGAACTAACTAACTGAGAGAACTAACTGAACTCATGGGGCGAAGGAGAAAGCCAACCCCCTGGGCTATTTCTTTGGCTCAAACTCAACTCTGGACGATAGAGGTGCCTCACCACCGTCTATCACATGGTGCACAAGCTCCATGCCGGAAATCTGTTGCACCCAATGTGAAGTCCTGCGAGCTCTAGTATATCTCGATATCCGAAAGTCAACTGGGCCAGATGGTATTCCTGTAGTGGTGCTTAAATTTTGTGCTCCTGATTTATTTCCGGTGCTTACATGACTCTAGGCTCTCATATTCCACAAAAAGTTTCCTGTCAGCATGGAAGGTAGCTCATGTTCACCCTTTGCCTAAAAAGGGTGACCACACTGACCCAGCCAACTACAGGACAAAAGTGACCACCTCCAACTCACTGCTAAAAAAAAGCCCCTTTTGTCATAGTACCTCGATTTCAGATCTTTCTTTCTTAAGATCTCTGAGAGTATTGGGATCCTTGGTGTCCACATTTCCAGCAAAGTCGAATTTAGGGGTCATCTGCAAAATAAAGCCAAAATGGCCTAAAAGAATGGTGTGCTGAACATAGTGAAGCGGTACTTCAACTCTGGGCAACTCCTAATGCTTTACAAACTCAGATGAAGCCCCATATGGAGTATTGCTCACATTTCTGGGGTGGCGCACCAAAATATCAATTGGACGCATTTGACTCCATCCAAACCTCCTTTCACAGAAGTGCGGTCCATCCGCACTTCCTCGATACGGAGGTGTTGCATACTGTTCGGTCCAAAAATCAGTTTATACTGCGAACCAGTATAAGGCTGTGGAACAAACTGCCTCAAGAGGTCTTTCCATTATGTTACGATATGGGGTTCTTCAAGAAAGCTGTGAATAGGATTTAGGCTAAGATTAGTGCTCGACCGACGGTCAGCGCGTACCGTCGGCGCCGAAGGTACGCGCTGACCGTCGGTCGTGACAAAGCGTTTAGTACATAGCTGATCGGCAACTGTGTCGGTCATATTGTTTATGTTATTTCGTTATTAATCAATTTTTTAAAATACTTTTTAAACTTAAACTTTTGGAATTATGAATCCATACCTAGTAAATTCTATGATATGTGCGTATGATATGTGATAGTAAAGACGCACCTCAGAAATGACACGTTCGGTATCGATGTTCATTGTAAAATTATAATTAACAATTATAATTATATAATAATATAATAAAAATTAAAAAACTCGAGTACGCGCTCACGGTCAGTCGCTCAATCAGCGTCAAACTAAATGGCAGCATTTACCGATATGGCCCGTCGGTCGACCGACGTACGCGTGACGGACGAGCTCGACCGACGGTCCTCGTCAGCGCGACGTAGCTGTACGCGCGTATCAACTTTTCAGCGCTGCACTGTAGTTGTTCATATGCATCCTTTGATATATCTACGCTCGACTGACGTCAGCGCTGAACGTCGGTCGAGCACTAATCCTAGCCTTAGTAATGACCCGCAACAAGGACGTATAGTAAGGACGGTGGACTCCCATACACCCTGGTGTTGCAGTTGATAGAGTTGTGTCCTCTATCTTTATAACACAAACAGAGGCACAGCCTAATTTGAATTGTCAAAAACCATGTGCACACATTTTGGAATTCTTTGCCATTTGCCATTTTGAGAATTTGCTATTTTGAGACTCATTTGCCACTATGTGTCAAATAAATATGTCATTTTCTTAAGTAAAATGATTCTTTAAATCCTAATGATAACTACAATTTTTGCTACTGATTATAGGGTTATATGATATTGTCCCATCGATTATCTCAATAATTCAATATTAGCTACATCAGCGTTTCCCAGATGTTGGGTCGCGCCCAGTACTGGGCTGCAAAAAAAAAATGCTGGGTCACATCATCTCGCAGTTTCTCAATTTCTTCGTTCGCGCGAAACACGCAACCAATCACTGAGCCGCGGGCCCGCTGTTTTCACCGTCATCGTCTCCTTTGTTTTAAGCCACCGTCCCATCCTGTCGCTCGTTCATTCTTTTTATTACCTTAACGTACGTCTTTTCAGTTTACTGATTAGTTTAATTTTACAATGGGTATATATGGGTGATAAAACAAAAGTTTTGAGCAGCCGGGTACAAGTTTTGGGAGCGGTAGTAAGAGGGCCGCACGATGTGCAGTACTCCGAAAAAGAAGGAGTCTTGGACCCGACAATATTGAGAGGATTATATTATATACAATTTCGTTTCATAAAAGGTACTGATGACTAAACAGTATGTATTATTTGTATGTAATGCGGCACCTTGTTACGAGTCCATGAAACCCTCCAAGTATAAGCGGCACTTATCATTGAAACATCCGGAATACTGTGATACTCATAAGCCAAAAGATTTCTTTCTATATCTATACTAATATAATAATAAAGAGGTAAAATTATGTGTTTGTAGGTATGTTGGGGGTAATTACTGGAACTACTGGATCGATTTCAAAAAAAAATTCATAAATAGGAAGCTTCATTATCCGTGTCTAATATAGGCTATATTTTATTTAGAAATTTAGAAAAAAAAAACTTTTAAACCGAAGCGAAGCGAGGGCGGGTCGCTAGTCGTAAATAAAAAGAGAGAATTAGCTGCTAGCAAAAAGAATATGTCTTCTATTTTTTCTCAAGGAGCTCAACCTAAAAACCTTGTTATGGCTTCTTATGAAATAGTTGCCGAGGCCGGGTAGGGTAACCTTTTACAATTGCCGAGAATTTGATGAACGAATATTTTCCTTCAATCAACAACAATAAGTCTTGGATAAGAAATCCATTCCCTTCTGGGGTCCATTGACCCCAGGTTAAGAAACCCTGAGTTATAAAAACGGTACTTGATATACCTAATTTTTTTTACAGAGTCGATGCCTCACAGTTACGTAAGCAACGAGCGACATTCGACACACAATCCCACGCAAATCCCAACTATCCCAATACCGATTGAGTACGAGGTGTTATCTTCAACCCAGTGCTATGAGAAGCCGAACTATACAGTAAAGACCCACGGGGCCCACGTAATGAGCGGCCCATACGAGTCGCTCGGCCAGTATGACGTACATAACAATGAAAGTCTTAAGCAACAGTGCGAGAAGGCGTTGCATGATTTGAATCAGTTAAGGCGGCAGCATACAGAGACATCCCGGAGGTGTGAACATGTTATGAAGGTAAATAAATTATCTGATTTGTGCAATAACTTTATTACAATTGGTAATTCTATTTTTGTTTATTACTTTGGATTTTAATATAATACTAGAATATGACTTTTCTTTGTAATCACGAGAAGTTATTGGACTACAATGAGGGTCCAGTGCAAATTAGAGAATAATAATTGAACGCAGAATCGCGATATTTGCAAGCCATAAACATTGTCAGCGAACTGTAGAAACGGCAATCACAATAGATCGGCAATGGACACTGATACGAGCCTGTATTCTCGCACAGCAGAGCCTCTAACCCTCAATAATAAGATCGAGATTAACTATTGAAATCCATAAAATTTTCATCTCAATAAATTCAAAATCTTGCGCAAAATATATTATTGCTCTCTTGCCGCTTGCGTAACTTATTACCGTGTATTCTTCTATTTACTACGCAAGTTACCATCTTTATAACGCGAGTTTTACGTTTTGAAACGAAACTGGAGGTTTTTGTTCGGTCTCTATTTCCATTTTTCGACGATGTGGATTCGACTTTGTGATGGCGCTGTTTATTCGTATTTTACGCGAATTTTGGGCCTTTACAGGGCCTTTTGTGTTATAAAATTCCCATTTTCATACTCCGGTTTATACCCATAAATTGTAATTGTAATATTTTTTGCCAATAAAATGTTTATAATTGTCGTCCAGGAGTTGGAATACTTTCGCGGTCAACACAGAGCAGCTATGAATCAATTGGAGGTCTCCGCTCAGGAGGCGAGCAGCCTCCGCGGGAAATACAGCGATCTACTGAACGACAACCAGCGGTAAGTACTGATTATACAAAAAACATCGTAAAGTGGAAAAATATTTTGTAATTGAACTCTAATCCATAGTTTCTCAATCTTTTTAGTATCGTCACTCCCTAAAAATCTAAAAAATAAAGTTAACGTTTTATATTTGGCTTTTTAGGGGGTCGCGATATTAAAAAGACTGAGAAACGATGGGTTATGGATATTCATACCCCCCCAACCCATCATTGAATGTTTATAGTTTAATGGGGGCAAAAGGTGAAAAATGCCTAGATCTTGACTTATTTTATAAACGACCTCGAAAAAGTGTAATCTGTCACATTCGAGGACATTTAGCAACTGTGATGATTGAAGTGACATAGGTCAGGATCATCCAGTGATTCCTGATTGCTTTATTATTAGGTTTGAGTCAGTACAATGTACAATGTAAATTTGAACTTATTAATATGTGGTGCATTCTTGTGACTTGCAGCTTAGAGCGTGAAGTCCAACATTTACAGCAGAGCAGCAACGCGGAAAGCAATTCTGACGCTTTAGTGCACACGCTCAGAAAATACGAGGCATTAAAGGAGGAGTTTGACTGCTTCCAGAAGAGGTGTGTAGTTTACTTTTTGTACAAGAAGATGGTGACAAATGAGCTGAGAGGCAACCCGGTGTTAAATGGATACTTTCGCCCATGTCGTTAATGTCAATCATTTGATATGTGGCTAACTAGCGAGTTACCTTTTTTCCACCATTCTTTTGATTTATTGGCGTGAACTAGAGATCTGAAGTTGAGTTTTTGTTATAGAAATTGTGTATAGTACTTTTTGTGAAAGTGGTATAAGGTGTTCCGATCATCATTACACGGGACCCAACCCATCTCTTCTTGCTAGCGGCACACCCTGACGAATAACGGACGGAGCTCTGACGACCGATCAATGGCGGTTTAACCATTTCAAACATGCTAGATTTCAAACACCAGAGACCGGTGACGGGCAACAGCATCACCGATGCGAGACGTCTAGCACTGCCATCATCAACCCGCTCAGTGTCGGATTAAGGTTATTGGGGGCCTGGGTGTATTTGAGAGCTGAGGCCCTCTTAAGGTAGGACCCGGGGCTTTAGCCCTCATCTTAATCCGGCACTACTCGGCGGCGAAGGAAAACATCGTGAGGAAACCGAGAGAATTGAATAAAAATTTGGTGATTTTCTATAGGAGATTTGTGCCCTGCAGTGAATCGTTACACGTTATCTAGATATAGATGTCAGTCTGTCACATTGTATGTTTCAGGTACGACGACCTAATAGAAACTCACAATGCCACATTGGAGAAACTTCGAAGTGTGCAGGAGGAGAACAACAGACTCAAGACTCAATGCCATGACTTGACTCAAGAGAGGAATGTTGTTGTGAGTGTGTATTACTCTATTGCATATATGGGCAACAACCAGCCCGCGGGCCGGATCCGGCCCGCTGTAAGATATGATCCGGCCCGCGAGACATTTTGAAAAAAAATATTACATTAGGTACTTATACTCACGGGAGTGACAGTGAGGCGGCAAACATCAAATCCTTTGATGTTTGCCGCCTCACTCTTTGATAATCGCCGCCACTCGGCTTGCTCGATCAAATTCTTTGAGGTTTGCCGCCTCACGGGCGACACATCAAAAGATTTATTGCTTCTCAATTATTCTAAACTAGTTTATTCCAGATTATTCCTTCATTTTGCCTATATAAGCGGGTGGATGGCCCGAACGTTAGTTCGGTTCTATTTGAGCTACCGAGGTGATAACTTGGACAAGCGATATCCTAGCGAACTGCTCGAGCCGTCAACTTGCTTTGTAACTTTGTGTGCATCTTGAGTGGTTACTAACTATAATTTGTTATTAAGTTTATTGAACGAAAAGTAAACAAAAATGATGTCTGGTGGAAAGAAACGAAAAGTAGATACAGAGGGTCGCCAGTTTCAAGAAAAATGGACTGAAGAATTCTTTTTTATCTTGCACATTGGTAAGCCTATTTGTTTGCTGTGTAATGAATCCATTTCAGTAATGAAAGAATTCAATATAAAGAGGCATTACTCAACTAAGCATGCTACGCTGCACTCACTGACAGGACAATTAAGAACAGACAAAATCCAGAAGCTTACCGCAAATTTGGAAAAACAGCAACAACTGTTTCATAAACAAAGAACACAACTTGATAATGTTGTGAAAGCTAGTTTTATAGTTAGCTCAAAATTGGCAAAGGCATTAAAACCATTTGCCGAAGGAGAATTTATCAAGGAGTGTATGTTAGAAGTTTGCGGTATTTTGTGTCCTGAAAAGAAAAATGAATTTGAAAAAATTATTTTGTCAAGACGAACTGTTGTTCGACGTATAGAAATGATGGCTAATGATATAAAAACAACATTGACTGACCGCATGGCTGGTTTTGAATCATTTTCCATAGCATTAGACGAGAGCACCGATTTGTCTGACACAGCTCAACTGGCTATATTTATTCGAGGTGTTGATAAGGAGTTCACTGTTACTGAGGAATTGCTTGCTTTACAGCCGCTAAAAGGAACCACTACAGGAGAGGATATTTTTATTGAAGTTCAAAAGGTATTCACAAGTTTTGGCTTGCCATGGTCAAAATTAATTGGAGTATGCACTGATGGTGCACCTTCTATGGTCGGCTTACGTAAAGGTTTCATCGGAATTTTGAATGAAAAAGCAACAGAATTAAATGTGCAAAAAGATGATTTGATAGTCCTTCATTGCATTATCCACCAACAGAACTTGTGTTCTAAGTCCATTCGACTCCAGAATGTTATGAATGTGATAGTAAAAACCATCAACTTTATTTGATCCCGAGGGCTTAACCATAGTCAGTTCAAGGAGTTTTTGGATGAAATATCAGCTGAATATAACGACGTAACATATTATTGTGAAGTCAGATGGCTGAGCAAAAGAAAAATGTTGAAACGGTTTTACGAGCTTAGAAATGAGATAGCAGACTTTATGAAAATAAAAGATAAACCACTATCTGAATTAAGTGACCCAAAATGGATATGTGACTTAGCATTTCTGGTCGATCTTACAGGCTATTTGAATGATTTAAATTTGAAACTTCAAAAACAAGGACAGTTAGTAAATGATTTGTACAGCCATTTGAAAGCGTTTCAGATCAAACTACGCTTGTGGGAGTCACAGATGCTGTCTGGTAACAGTTACCATTTCAACACGCTCTCTGCGTATGAAAATATGCTCGTGCTCAATATGCTGAAGAACTCAAGTTACTGTCGGAACAATTTTCGAACAGATTTAGCGACTTCAAAAACATGGAAGACTGTTTCAGTTTATTTGCTACTCCTACAAAATATAATGTACAAAATGCTCCAATACACTTACAAATGGAGTTGTTCGAGATTCAAGAAAACTCACTCCTAAAATCCAAATTTGAAGACGTAGAGTTGTGCGATTTCTACAAAAAATACCTAGAAAAAGACAATTTTCCGCAGCTTAGAAAATTCGCAAGAAGATTGATTTGTGCGTTTAGCAGTACTTATAAATGCGAACAGTTCTTTTCATTGATGAAAGTTAATAAATCAACACATCGTACAAGACTGACTGACGATAATTTGGAAAATTCTTTACGTCTTTGTATCAGTGGAATTAATCCAAATATCGATGGATTAGTTTCCCAAATTCAAGCTCAAGTGTCTCATTGATTTCGGTGTCTCATTGATTCATTGATTACAAACTTTCGTAGTTTGTAACAATTGCAAATTTAACGATTTAATTATAATGTACCATTTTTTTAAATGTCATTTTGTTATTTTAATAAATTGTACTATAATAACATTGTCGTATTATTTCATGTCTAATATCTATCGCAAAAAATATTATCACTACTTTAAAATGCACTAAGTACTTTTAAACGCGGCCCGCGAACGTATTTGCACGCTAAAGTTTGGCCCTCAACATGTAAAAGGTTGCCCATACCTGCTCTAGTTAGTTACCCGCAAACCTCCTGGCGTTGCAGGCGTCCATGGGCGGCGGTGACCACTTACCATCATGTGGTCCGCCCGCTCGTCTGCCATCTATTCTATATAAAAAAAAAATTAAACATCAATACAGTTTATAATAAAGCTAATATCATCGCTACTTATAATCCCTACAAGCGTTTCCTATGAAATAGAGTGGCCGAATTCTATCTTATCCTATATCGTATCTCTTCCTATCTCATCGAAAAAAGAGTAATGGAATAAAAATAACTTCTTATTTCATTATATTCTTGACTCCCCATCCAACCTAACTCCGCCAAAGAGAATTGGGAGGTCTAATGGGATGATTCAAACCCTTCCTTCCGCTACATCTCTTCCCTTATTATTCCTCATTATCTTTATTATTCTCCTATATTCCAACCTTTTTTTTCAAATCCATTCCTAAATCTTCAGAGGTGCCAACTTTTGTCA
This sequence comes from Sesia bembeciformis, assembly GCA_943735995.1. Taxonomy (NCBI): domain Eukaryota; kingdom Metazoa; phylum Arthropoda; class Insecta; order Lepidoptera; family Sesiidae; genus Sesia; species Sesia bembeciformis. The sequence continues at coordinate 1,371,650 of OX031038.1, forward strand.
TTTTGGACTGATGTCAGCATGTACCCCGCATGTCGCAGGGTGACAGTTTCCACTTACCACCAGGTGGACTGTATGCTCGTCTGCCGCCTTCTTCCTATGAAAAAAATCTACCTATTATTCTTGTGTTGCCATATATCTCCTCTCGCCCAAAGAGACCGCTTTACCTTTTGTATATCTAGTTCTTTAAACTTTTTTGTCACTTTATCTGTATTGTTCGGTGTGCCAAATAGTCTTATTCTTTCTAAAAAAAAATCTGGTGCTACAGATCCGTGAGCGAAACGCACTCAAGCAGCAAGTGGCGAGCGTTGTACGTCAGTGGGAAGGCGGCGGGCGCGAGCGCACTGACATCAAGCGGCTTACGGACGAGCGAAACGCCGCCATGGCCGAGTACACGCTCATCATGAGCGAGAGGTGACAAATAAACTGTTGCGATACACGAAAACTATACTAAGGCCAACCAGTGACGATCACTATGACAGCTACCGATAGTGATGTTACATGACTTGTATCTCTTATCGATAAAAAATTGGCCAAGTATGAGTAGGCCAAGTTTAACATTTGGAATTTTCGCGTTTTTATAACGACATTAATTACGAACTTCATGAGCATTCACAACGGTTGTCAGTGGTTGACCTTAGTTTATAGATACTTTATGGACATCCCTTTAATGGCCCATTTACACAAGGAGAGTTTCTTGATCGCATGCAAAAAAGAAAAGCAGTCAAGAATATGCTTGCCAATATAATAATATTATGTTTATTTAATATTATGTAAAAATGCATTATTTACCTGTTTTTGTTATTGTTACCTGCTTTCTCTTTAGGGGTCGTCCATTAATCACGTGATGTTTTTTAGCAACTTTTTACCCCCCTCCCCCCCCCCTGGTGATAAATACTTTTTACCTCTGGTGATAAATACATGTGATATCTCACTACATCCTTGTGATATTTCGTGATTTTTTCCGAACACCCCAAGCTTTCGAGCCTCACGTGATTAATGGACGATTCCTTACCACCCAAAGATTGCCTGGAAGAGATCGCTTTGGCGACAAGGCCGGCTTTTGTGACGTATTTTTTTACATTTAACGAACCATCGACTAGCAGAGAATGCCTTAAGGCATTAAGTCCGCCTCTATACATCATAGTGCAAAAAGAGTAAATAAATAAAACCAATAAAATATAAGCAAAGAATGATGGGCACTTATGTACCTGACCTGACCACTAGTATCAACTTATTGGCTATAATCTACACTCTAACTTAGTAACCATAAATAAATATTTTGTTTCCCAAAAATTGTGTTCAAATAACTTGATAGTAAAAAATCGGGCCCCAATAAGATCGAAGCCTGTAATGGCTGGGTCACGCCCCTTTTTATGTACACCTATAGCGTATTCAGATGGTCTCTGACCAAATTCGACAGCCTGGATAGAAAAGTCCACTCAACCATAACTCTCCACGGGATGCACCACCGGACCCTATATCGTCTCTCCCTTATACATTTTTGAGATACTTGTAAGGCAGATATCTCATTTCCCCGGTATTTTAGGGTACCTATAATAGAAATTGAAGTTTGTGTTAAAATCATTCATTTGCTATTCATGTGGTGTGTACTGGATATACCGGCCAAAATCGCATACATATACGAGAATCGCATACAATATTCTCTCCAGAACCGTCCTAGAAGTCTCCTTGTGTAAATGAGCCTAAATAACTGATATATCGATACTGCTAATTGGCTCCGGGCCCACATGGTGGAATATGGCCCAAAGCCCACAACTCGAACAATAATAACATGCCACACCCAAAAATCAAAACTACCCGACCTTTTCCATGGAGTCTCCTTTTTTCGTACTATTTGACTACAAATCGATATTAGTAAATAAAATTTTCTTTAGAAACACAATACTTAAACTAATAACCAAACCAAAACCAAATAATAAAAGCAAACTGTGCTGCAACAGCTGTGTTTGCTTGTAATGTATGTTGTAGTTGTTTTCGAGTGTTAAACACTTGTGAGCGTTAAATACTCGAATCGTTAACTTTAAATCTAAAGGTTTAAGACTCGTAAGCCTTATTAAAACTTGGAACTATATCGCTCATGACCGTTAAGGCTTGTTCAGATATAAGCGATATTCGCTGCCGCCTACGGTAATGATATTCGCGTGGGTAAGCGATAATTCCTTCGTTCAGACATAGACGACACACGCCCAGTGTTAACAGTATCGCTTACCCAAGCGGTAAAACGCGTGCCTAAGCGATATTCGATCCCGCTGGTGAATTCACGCGACTTGCGGAACTAGTAAAAAATATCTGGCGGAATATCGCCTATACATTATCGTTACCGCAAGCGGCAGTGACAGCCATGACCAATTGTTTAAAGAAATGTGTGTCTGTAATATTTATTCGAACCATAGACAATCTATCTGATGTATTGAAGGGTGTATTACAGGGATACCGTACACAAGGAAATGGAGAAGCTCTCCGATGACCTTCAAGCTGCTATGAAAAGGGTCACAGCTCTTGAATCAGCGCTACAAGCATCTAGAGAGGAACAAAGGGCTACTGCACTACAGGTGAGTGTTGCCTTATAACATCTACATCAATAATTATCATCACCATCAATTAATTTTCAGGGCTTTAAGTAACTACAGATAATTAAATAGCTCAAGATATTAGAAATTGACGCGAGAAATCAAAATATGTTAAGAAATGACTGGGTTAGAATCCTCCGATTTAGAAGTTTTATATCAATGATGACGTTACTAATATAGTATTGCCATTTAATATTGGTCTCTTCTCTAGTAGTGAGTCATAAAAACTGTTCGATGACACTTCAATTTTGATTTCTTTATTAATACATATATGGTTGAAAGCAACATAACAAAAATAATTTCATTTATTGTCCCTCTTAAAGGCAAGTTTTTAAATTTTCTCGTTATTTATTATGATCTCTGAAATATCTGCTCGTTTGTCATCTTATTTTCATAGTAAATAAAAACAAATGTTACTGCTATTAAAATCGTCACATTAACTGTGCCAAATTATTATATAAAATCGTCAGATTAACTCTGCCAAATTATTATATAAAATCGTCAGATTAACTGTGCCAAATTATTATATAAAATCGTCAGATTAACTGTGCCAAATTATTATATAAAATCGTCAGATTAACTGTGCCAAATTATTATATAAAATCGTCAGATTAACTGTGCCAAATTATTATATAAAATCGTCAGATTAACTGTGCCAAATTATTATATAAAATCGTCAGATTAACTGTGCCAAATTATTATATAAAAAATCATGCTAAAATTACTTCTCTTTTTCTTGTAGATCATTATCAAAGTTCAAGATTCCACATTACCATTAAGATTAAACCTTAAACCTATTATAATTAAGTCGATTTTTCACCTTCTCAATAATTTGTAGGCGGAAAGCCTACGTCGAGAAATAGAATCAGCTCTAGTAGACAGAGACAGAGCTATCAAAGAGTGCACCGATCTCAAGACTCCACAGAATACTTCCACACTTGGGAAATCACGGTGAGGACCTTTTACTTTTATTTAGGTTTTTTGTTCGTCTGGAGAGTGCAGTATGTGTTAATTTCCAGGGTTAAAGTAAATAAAAATAGTTTTACAGGGAGGCCGTTTGGAGGGTTGTGTAAATAGTCCTTCCAAAGCGGGATGTTATCGGACTATTGCAGTCACGGGTGGTGCAGGCCATATAAAATAATGGTAATAATTTGACCGGGTATGGCACAAATCACTGTTTTCAAAGCTAACATCTTTCGGGATACCCGAAGGATTATACCAATAGGTTGCCAGTTTCCTGACTGGACTGAGCATCAGAGTCGTTATCGATGGTAGCTGCTCCGACACCCATGAGGAAATGAGGAAGCCCATGTCCATCGTGAATACTGAAAGGGCTGGTTGTAAATACGGTTTAAATATGACGATATAACTTTTTTGATTTGTTTTCAGGCAAGACAACTCTGCATATCACCACTTGGGCCTAGCAAGTGGTGTTGGCAACGACGGATTTCTGAACGGACAACACTCCAATGACACCTCATTGGACAAGTTGCAAGGTACGTTTGTACTGTCACCAGCACTAATAAATATGAATTGATTAAGGGATGTTCTAGATGTGTTTTGTAAGAGAGATAGAAAAGATATTCGATCCTGTAACTAATTATTCAAGTTATACCTAGTTACAGGATGACTATAACCAACCAACATGTCTGCCTTCTGCCAGGTTTACTGTACCCATGTGTCTTATCCTATGTTTTAAGTTTCACGAGATTGTATCTGTCACTATGTGACTTAATATATGTGCATATTACGTGAACAATCTATGACAAATTTATTATTTTGACTGTTTGACTGGCGACGAGAGAAAGCGATACGTTTTCCGACTAATTCAACAGTTCGTGCCGCAACAGTTACGTCCCATAGGACAAATTACATATATGTATTCTTTTTTGTGCATTAAATCGGCCCAATTCTTGTTTCTAAGTGGTTTCCCTGCTGTCTAGAACAAAATTAATCCTAATAATTTTGCTAAAGAGGTTCAATCAAATAGGTAATGAAGTCGATTCTCGATTTTATAGGAGAAGTTAGCGGCAGCAATAAGGATGAACAACCATAGGACTACCTAATCTCATTACATGGAATTTAGTATTTCTGAAAGCAGGAAAGGATGAGCAATATTCAACAGATAACCCGGGAAGCTATGAATAAATATGAGAAAAGGGAAGATCAGGCTGCAAGCGAGCAGATTATTATTATTATAAGATAGACAAGCAGCTTGCACTGATGCGTCTGTATCTGTTTTTGTGCTTAATATTAAGATTCTTTCCATTGATCCATGTGATCCATCATTTCGATGCTTTCACAAGTGTTAATAAACTTTTATATGTGCTGGAGAGTGAGACTGTGGGTAGAAGCTACTTATGCTGCCCACTGTATGTCTTGAAATACCCTTGTTCCCAATTATTAATATTCTAGTGATTTGGCAGGTTTAGTGGGCATGGCAGTGGATGCAGCGGATAAAGAGCGTGTAGATAACTTGGAGCAAGCCAACCAGGAGTTGGAGCGGCTCAGGAAGCAGATAGACCGTTTGCAGTCCGAGTTGAACGATGCACAGAGGGAGGCTGAAGTAATGTTACATTATGTTTATTTAACATTTTTTTCTTTATTGTAAAACTTTCTGAATTCCCCACGTGTTTGTAACTTTTGATTTATTCCTTAAAATACTTAATTATATTTTTCGTAGAACGTTTTTATATATTTTAAATTGGTTGAAATATTTAAGGTTTTGCGTTATTCCGGTGACATGTTGTATAATATTGTAAAGTTTTGTGATCACAGTTAATCATCATTTTTCGGTGTAGGTGGGGCTTAACTGCCAAGAATGCTTTCATATTTTAATGTGATAATTACAAGGTGTATAGTTTGTCAGATTATGATTCAAAATTGTGTAATTGTTGTAAGTTTCAACAGGGAATGTTACATTATATCATTAAATCTTATGGTTTATAAAATGTAATTAGTTATCACTGTTGCAAAAATTACTGACGTTAACCATTTTAATACTAAAATGATTGTTAAAAGTAAAAAGTATCGCCTTTTGCTATCTTTGTCTTTCACGTAATTTTGACCATTGTAAAAAAGAGAGCTAGCTCATGGAGTATGCTCGTTTTTGATTGAAACTAATATTCCTCTAATTTGAAACAACTAATTTGAGTTGTTCTCGTTTATTATTGAGCGTGCGATATGTATATAACGTATACATATTATATTATACTATATTGTAGTGTAAATAAATAAATGCATTGTTTGCATTGTAGGTGTACAAACGTCGGCGCGACTGGGCGTTTTCGGAAAGGGACAAGCTTCAGCAGGAGCGAGAGAGTATTAAGGCGTTGTGCAATAGACTTAGAAAGGTAAGTCAGTTGTTTTTGAAAATCATCATCATGACTTTTTCTCTTTCCACAGGATATATGCCCGTTCAAAAGCTAAAGCTCCTACAGTCACCGCACATGATCTTCCGATCTTCTTATCCACACACTGAAAATATAAAAAAAAACCCAATAAAATTGGCGAAAATAAGTGGGACAATAAATGTTAATGTATTTTTGATCATTAATAATAAACGGAATGACTAAGGATTACGCTGCAAACAAATTGGTGGAAAATACGAGGAGACATCTTTGTGCAGAAATGGGGCACGGTTTGTAGGTTAATAAAAAAAAAAATCAAAAATGAAAATGTTTAAAACATATCAAAGAAGGTAATTTTTAAAACCCGTACAATGCATATAGTACATTTTACGGTGGTGTTCTGTGAGTGTGGGGTAACTCGGTCAGCGGAACGCGCCCAGCGGTTGTGAAATTGCAGTGTGCATGAGGTTTGCACATCGGGAGGCCAATGGGCACTACAATTGGGAGACCCAATATAAAAACATCACACCCCATTGAGTTGTGCCATTGCCTACATTAGGAGTCCATGTGTCGTGGGTCCAGAGACATTTACAAAGGGGAACACAATACGTGCAACACCCAGACCCGAACATTGATTGTTAATTGACAATAATTCTTGTATAACAAACGTCTGGAGTTGCAAGTTATGCTGGGGCCATACCTGTGTTTACTGTCACGAATATTCGCGTTTTGGGCGATAAACGCTAATGTGACCTCCGATTATCGGCATTCGTTACACAGCGCGCGATTTTTTTTTATGGATAAAAGCAGACGAGCATACAGAGTCCACCTGATGATAAGTGGTTACTGTCGCCGATCGACATTCGCGATACAAGCCGACATTAGTCCAAAATGGCAAATGCTGGCACGGATACGCTGTCTATCTTTGGAAATATAGGGATGGATTTAGAGAAAGGGTTGAGAAAATGGGGAGGGATAGGATGGGAATGGGCTCTGGCATATCTCACTCACTACCGAAACATGTACGTACATTAGGGAAATAAGATAAAGTGGGAAATGCAATATATTTCAAGGTAGTCATCCGTGAGAGAGGGATAACGTGGCCAATCGAGCGTGCCCAGCAGCTGTTGGATTGCAGCGTGCACTCTCCCCCTCAAACAATGCGGGGCAGGTTATCGTTATCTAGTTTGTCAACGCAAGTCAAAGGAATTTAGGGGCTTAACACTTGGTACCTCACCCCTGTATTTTCCATTCGTTCAAAGTTTTCACACGTTAGGTTAGTTTTCAAAGGGAAATTGCCATTGAAAATGGAATGGATATTTGTTACATCAAGCGTGGCCACGAGTTGATTGGAGAGGCGAGTAGTCCACGTCAACAGCTGCCAGCAGTTATTTCAACTACCCGCATTTGGTTTTCCTAGTCCGGTGGGAAAGTAGCGGCATACGACATTCACAATATATAAAGTGGCTTTAGACTACAAAATCGCGAGGTTTAGTTTTATTAAATTTATTAATCACTGGATTCCATGTCGAAGACAATTTGTATCTATTGAATTTTTTGAAGTTTTCTTAATTTCAATCGCTTTACGCATAATCCTCGAGTAGTCTTGGACTATGGAGTTATTGATACTCTCCAGTGATTGATTCCAGCGTTGAGTAGGTACTTTGCGTTGATTCGCTATCGCCGATTTATTTCTTCATTCATCGTCTGGCAATTCTTCACAGCTATATATTACAGCGATATATTCTTTGACTCTTTCTGCTATGGTGCGCTCTTCTATGTACGAACTCCAACAGAAATATCTGTGAAAAACGCAAAAGTTTTACCACCTTGTTCTTGGTATATTATGTCGTTAGCTAGTGCGAGCACCACACTTCGCGTGGACCGGGATAATTTTAGGGTACTAAACATCCTATCCTATCTATTTTCGTTACTCTTTCTCTAAATACATTCCTACAACGAAAACGTATGCGCCTACGCATAATACACAATTCGCAAAATGTGCTAGGCAGCGCATCCGTGGACGTGCCACCCTCTGTCATTCTCGACTGACGTTGGCATGCATCGCGAATGTCGCAGGGTGACAATACCCATTGCAGGTGGATTGTATGCGCGTCTACCGCCTTCTTATAAAAATGAACTTTCAAGACGTAGGTGCGGCCCCAGCATTATACAATACTCCTGTCGAATCAGTGTTGTTCTTGATCGGCAGTTGCCGTATACCAATATTTATGAGATAACATATTCTATTTCTTGCAATGGATATTATTAATAAAGAACTAGTAGACACAAAATTGTTTAATTTTTGGTAACGACGATTACTTTTATCGAATACCTTCCAATATCGAATGTATGGGTGCTCATTGAAAAGTAGAGCCCCTAACTTTGTTCGTAGGAACTGTAAACAAATTTGTTGCAGTTGTTAAATTTGACAAATTGGTTGGTTAGGGACTGTTTTTAAATTTGTTTGTTAGACTTGCTATATTTGATTAATAGGTTGGTTTAATAGGGCTTAGTTATTAGATGTGTCAATTTGTTTGTTCGGGCCTTTTGTTAAATTTGACAATTCTGTTTATTATAGATTGCTGTTAATTTTGACAATTTTGTTTATTAAGAGATTGTTGCTTAAATTTGTTCGTTAGGTACAAATTTGTTTGTTCGGGACAGTTGTTAAATTTGACAAACTTGTTTTGTTCAGGACTGTTGGTACATTTGACAAATTTATTTGATCGGGACTGTTGTTACCTTTGACAATTATGTTTGTTAAGGATTGCTGTTAATATAGACAAATTTGTCTTGTTTTAGTAGTTGTGCCCGACCGCGGGCGACACCCTGGTGGCAAGGATTGTTCTTAAATTTGACTTTTTTTTGTGTTGACGGCTGTTCTAACACTGTCCAGTTTGTTAGAAGCTGTTTTCAATACCGTGTTTCGACATATTCGACCAAAATCGCGCCATCAGAATTAAGCAAATTTTGTGTTTCACTAAGAACGGCCCAAGAACAACACTGAAAGCTCTTAGCTGGCTATAAGCTTTCGAAGACGCGGACAACGGCCAGTTGTGGACAAAAATAATCCTTCTTTACCAGGAGCGAGATCAAATGGTCGGCGAACTTGCGGATGCGCGCCGCCACGGCAAGAACAAAGGAGACCCGTCAAAAGACAAAAATGTAAGAGCTCAGGTACTGACAGCCGAAGCCAGCGAGCCGGCTGCCGACCACAAGGTACGGGTTCGATTCCCGACTCGCGACCAGCTTGTACCCGCTTGTGCCGGTCATGTGGCGTCTTTTGGACTGTGTGCATGGTCATGTGGTAACGACGACGAGACGAGTTCAAATCATCCAATCATTCAATTCATTTAACATCTCTAACATCTATCCATCCATTTTTAATCATCACTAGCGCGCCGGTGAAGGAATCGTCGAGAAACCTGATAGTTAAAACAATATTTGGGGAACGTGTAAGCCCCCCCCCCCCCAGATTTACAATGAAATTGTACAGTCACTTCATTGCACAGTATTATTGAATTGCGCCTTGGACTCATATAAGTTTGAATACACTCCCTAAACGATCAAAAATATTGCGCAATCCATAAAATTGTATAATATATTGATGGTCCAGGGAGCATCCACACCTAACATCTAAAATCCACCATGGACCCGTATGATGGTAATCCACCAATCTGTATTGATCCCATTTGGTGGATTTCCACTGAAAACCCCGTGTGATTGCAAACGGAGCACAGAAATGGGAGGTTATAGGCGGTATCGGGAACAGTACTAAAATACAATCTACAACAAAATATTAATTTCGTTTTACGAACTTCAATACCATTAGGTATACTAAAAATACCAGTTAATAGAGATTAATGTCGGTTTTGAATAAATATTGTATTCCTTTGATTTTGATTTTGTACATCGCTCGGGCTGTCTTTGAATAACAATTAAAACGATAATTAATTAAATCACTTCCACATTTCCTACATATAACCCAACCTTAGCAGGATTGGTCGAGGTATGTAGGGTAGGTGGGTGTCGGATACTCCACGCCTTTAACTTGAATTACCCATTTACTCGGAACTGTGATAAGGTAGCACAACGGACTGGTTTATCCCCAGTTCGGAATGCGGGTACATCGGAATAAAAGATAAAATCGAATTTATTTATTTATTACGACACCAACAATTCATTTTATAACAATTATTGTTACAATTTACACTAATATACAAGAGTTTATAGAGTACCGGCAAATGATAACCGACACCAATAAACTTTCTAAATGCCACTCAGTAAATTTTGCATCTCAAATAAACAAATGTTCTATGGGTTAGTTTTATTATTACAAAGGGATCCTCTCAATCTCTATACAAAGCTTCATCCATCTGAACCAGTTCTGAAAGCGTTTATACAGTTATCACCTCTTTTACTGCTTCTTCAATGGAAGCTAGCACGTCCTCAGGATTATACTGTTTATCTTAAGTGCGTTTAATAGCCAGAAACTTTTTAAGTGACGTTATGCAATAGACTACCGGTAAATATAACCATAGAGTACCGGTAAATGTAATAATAGAGTACCGATAAATATTAGAGAACTGATAACAGTTTTGTTGACGATTGTATTTCACGAACTAATGCTTAGTTTTTCACAGCCCTTTTTCTCTACATTAAAATACTAACGTTTATAAAAATATACGTATCGTGGTCTGTTCCGCAACTAAAATGAAAACAAACCTACATTGAAGATATCTATTGTTCTAGATTAATTACATAATTACTTAGATATGAGTTTGACCGGTGGGAGTTGTAATAGCACGTTGAAGTAACGTCAATAACACAGTAGTCGGTGTGTCCTAAGTTGTTACTTCTCAGTCCTTGACCTCAGTTACTTTTCAAGTAATTTTAAGTCTAACTTCTGGTATAATTGGTACAACTAGATTGAAAGTTCTTAATAAAAAATGATTTACCAATCCGTTTGTATAACAATATACAATACATTCGTACAGCTAAAACAAGTGTAAAAATAGCTTTTATATGAAAAAATCTCTTTTATAAAAAGTGCTTGGTTTTTGTAAATTTTGAAAACGTTCGCCGAGTATGACCATAGAGACTAGAGTCTATAATACGAAACTGCAAAGAAAACCTGTGTATATCATTACGCATTTATTCGATGGAACCATCGACATAGACGTTTCATATTTTTTACATAATCAAATAAACATTCATCATTTTATTGCATTTAAAGCTACAATAAAAATCATTCATGTAATCTTTGTAATTTCTCATCATCTCTTATCATGCGTTTGAGGCTTAGTTTTTTTTTTCTCCTGTCACAACATTGTAAAGTCCTGTGTTTGTTCGTATATATTGTCTGGCTATCATCAATGTCGTTTTATAATTTAACCAACTAACGTAGTTTTTACAATTTTACATAATAATTTTAACACTTGTTTGTACTAAACGGGTCTTAAACGTGAGTTAATTAAAATACGAGTATATGTATATATATGAATAAAGTTCAATCTCCATCTACGAAGTGGTAGGGAAGCGAACAGTTCAATAATAATTTAAGCTTGTATTGTAAAACTTGCGAAATTCTATCTTCTGACAATCTAATTACAGTGCTTACTATTCTATCTCTGTATTTCTTATACTAATAAAGAGGGACTCTGTCTTGGCCGTGTGGTGTCGGCCGAGTTTAGAATAGAATCATCCCATCCCTCTCCGCGGATAACAAGGCGACTGAGGGATAACAAGGCGACTACCACAAGCCCTGAGGAACTACACCACCTCTACAAGAGTGGATTCGCCAACCTGTTTGGCCAGCGTGTCGTTATAAGGTCATACATCCCTGGTGCATGAGGAGGCCCGTGTCCAGCGGTGGACGATAGAATAGCTGATTACGGTTACGGTGTGTTATATGGAGATGAACTCAAAAACAACTGGGCCGATTTTGAAATTCTTTCATTCTACGAAGCTAAACTGATGCAGATGGACATAGGCTATTTTTTGGTTCCCTAGGGAATAGCTATGCCACTCGAGCGACGTCAGGTCCGATCGCAACAAAGAAAGCAATGCAGTATGAAATTTGTCAAAGAGTCGGTTTCACTCGTTTTGAAGCAGCCTGAATTTAGCTATAGCTATATGGTTTTAGTGATCGCTTGATGGATGGGTGCTCCAAATATAGCTACTTCTGTACAGTGTATTTATTTATTGTAATTTATTTCATGCCATTTTCAACCTCTTCTTGGTATTCTTCTTTTATTCCTCATGCTATTGTTAAAGAAATTAAAATTATTATCCAATTGATATTTCTATCGCCACTCCATAGGTGGAAACTGACTTTTAAAAACCCGTTTAGTATAGCTGACGTTATTTGAGCAAAGGGACCTTATCATTTTAGACTTATTGAGGTTTAAGATTCTCTAACTTAATGTTCGTTGATTTAAAATTTTGTTTAAGTAGAAACGTGTTCTAACATCTTAAAAATAAAACAGTTAATCTTTATTCACTTCTGCAGACACTGCACATGTTAGACATGTACCAGCACAGACATCAAAACATTATGACATACATTTTCTTTGGATCGTATTCACATCTACCGTACGTAAGCGGAGCGTGACGGCGTAGACACGGACAGACATCGGCCGGCATTATTTTGCCTATGCCGGGGCGTGTCTGTACGTGTCTGAGGGCGCCTGTTCGTGTCTGTGTGGTTGATATGAACGCGTCGACAGACACGTACAGACGGCGCAAGATGAATAATGAAAAGTAAAATTAGTTATGGAACATAAGTTCCTCTACCATTTGGGTGATCATAGGTACCGTGATAAACAACGAAAAGATGAAACATGGCAAGAAATAGCAAGAAAACTCCACGTATAGGTATTTAGCGTGTCTGCCATGTTACGTGCTGGACACGCTGCGTGTTGTCTTTAAGCTCCGCTCACTGTAGATGTTAAAACTTGTGTCTGTGTCGTGTTTGCCACACTACGTGCTGGTAGATATGAATAGACCTTTGAAAGTATGTTACTTTTTTTAGATATCATTTAAATCTTAATATCAAGCGACAAAAGGTCAATTTACTCAGATTATGTCATAAATTATAACAACCTAAAAAGTTATAAAGTTTAACACTTGACGGTTTTCCCCAGGATTTTGAATACGACATCATTGACGTGGAACTGAACGGTCTGGGTAAAGATGGCGACCTGGGTTTCGAGCTGTCGGGAGGTAGGGAAGAACCCTACTACCCCAACGATGCGAGTATCTACGTCACTGCCGTGCAGAAGGGCTCTGTTGCTGAAGGGAAGATCAAGTTAGTGATTTATCTTAAAACTAGCTGTTAATTAAGTGCGTTTTAATTGTGTTTCCGTACAAAATTTGTCGGTCTGTATTTTAGCCCTATAACACAATTTTGCAAAATAGTAATTTAATTATTTGTATTGTACACATTTATACTAAGTATAAAATATATTTTTCATACAGACTTAGACACTCCATTTCACCCTTTTAAAGTTTGAACATCAAGAAATCCCTTCTTAGTAGATCTAGTCATATAGAGAAGCTACTCTCTAAATGTAATGTTTCTAGCTTCAGCGGTTTCGTCTCGGCGGCGATGAGTCAGTCAGTCAGGACATTTGTCTTTATATATAAATATATATTTTTCCCGCGTTTTAAATACGTAAATGCCTATTTTCTCGCGAATCTAGTGAATAAAGAGAACTACAGAAAATTCACAATGAGTTGTTTGCCTACATGAAATCTAATTATTATATTTTTAATCTAGATATATGCATTGTTTTGATTATGCGTTCTTAAGTTTTTACCACAATTTTAATTTTTTTTCGTTTAGCTAAGGATATAAAAAGCTGACAGTCTGTCCTTTTGTCTCTAGAGTGCTAGACCGTGTGACGGAAGCTTGTGGTGTGAGCGTGTGGGCAAGTGGCGTCGCCGCCACATCCGCGCTGCGAGCGGCGCTCGCTCATGGCGTTGCCACGCTGCGGCTGCAACGCGCGCGCGCCCGCCGCGCCACTCTACACCTGTCAGATGCGAGGGGAGTCGCTCTGCAGCACGGTGAGTGTGAATCGTATGGCTTAACGCTGCTTGTTAACGACGCGGTTTTCCGCCGTGAAAACCTACGGTAGTCAGTGTTGTATGGGCCAACTATAGGAGCTTGTTAACACACGGCGATGCCACGACGTGGTAGAAAACTGATAGCGAGATATCGAGCGGTGTTGCATGACAGTCTATGGGAGTTTGTTAACACCATCTGTTTTCACGGTATCGTTATCACTTACCGGTGCTGTTTCGAGTTTTTGTGTTATTTTAATTATTTTTTCTCTTAACCCTCAAAAAAAATAGCTTTTAGCTTTTAAATTTTAGATTTTAAGAAAATTAAAATTAATTAACTCGCATTTAAGGTTATATAATTTCTATTCATGTTGCGTGCTCTTCTTTAATGAGCATGATACACACTGGTAAAGTCTTATAATTGTATATTCCTAATCATGGTTTGTAAGTATAATGTTACCGTGCCTAAATAGATAAATAAATAACACAGGATGACCTCACCTAAAATACGCTAGCCGTGTTGCCATTCGCGGAAAACCGTGTCGTGAGAAAGCATATACGGTTTCTCTACGGCGCGGCGAGCCGCCGTACCACAGGACAATAGTGTCGTTAACAAGGGGTCTAAAGGTGTGGACGAACTAAAGGTGTCGCCACATTCGTGCTGCGAGCGGCATTAACGCATTGAGATTAAAATTAGTGCGTCCACGCTGTTCAGTCTGCACCTGTCAGATGCGAGAGGAGCCGCTCTGCAGTACCGTAAGTTTGATCGTGTGGGTTGATGATGTGGGCAAGTGGCGTTGTCGCCACATTCGTGCAACCAGCGACACTAGCATACAGCGTCGCCACGTTGTTGTATTCCGCGTCCGTCGTATTACTATGTTTGTCTGACGCGAGAGGGATCGCATTGCAGCTCGGTGAAGTGTTAAAATAGTAGTGTCATAGGGTGTTAGACTGAGTGATAGAAGTGTGTGGGTGGGTGGTGCGGATACAATATTCTCGCTACGAGCGGCGTAAAGTACTACTACCTAAGTCGCTACGAGCGTTTAGATCTTTTTAGATCAATTTTTTTAGTATAATAGTTCTGGACTTTTATTTAAACCAAATGAAAATAAAGCAAAAACAGTATGAAACTAAATTTAATAGAACAATGCCGATATTTGAGTTATCATAAATGTCCCAAATGTAAATTTATTTTATATTTTGTTGACAGGTATTTTCATCAGTAAAATAGCGTGTGGTAGTGTCGCCTCCAAGGAAGATAATCTTTACATCGGCGATCGAGTCGTCAGTGTAAGTCGATTTTTAATACTTTGATTGGATAATTTGGATATCATTTTTAAATACATATATAAGTACAATTTTTTATTGGTTTTAAAGTCGCGATCCCTTTATTATTAAACATTAGTAGTATATATCAATATAGGTCAAATTAAAAATATGAACATAACAAATCTTCTAAAATTAAAAAATAATAATACGAGCATAGCAGTGATAACTCGTAGTAACGCGCTCGTACCACGTGACGTCGTGTCTCTCTGGTGCGGGAGTAGCACCCCGACTCCTTTCACCCGCCGCGCATATAGCTACTACGCATTCACTTATATAGTAATTACGTTACGGCTCTAAAACCAATGAAATTTCAGCCTGTATATGTGTGCGAAACGCGAAAATCATAAAGGTTGTACAATTTGCTGTATAGATAAACAATCGACCGCTAGATGGCGTGAAAAGTGTTTCGGAAGCGATGGTGTTACTGAACGATTGTCAGTACGAGTCCGTCGCTCTCACTGTTCTAAGACCGCTCTACACCTGTTGCGATACGAAAGATAAAGAAAAAATCCCCGATGGGTAAGTACTTTTAAGACAAATAGACTGGAGACAAATTTTACGAGGCCGCTGGGTGCTTTCAACTGGCCTCGTTACCCCTCTCACAGAAGACTACCTTGAAATGTCCCGACAATCTAATAGGTCCCATTAGACAGTTGTCAAAATACTCTGTGGAAGAGATGGAAACCAAAAAATCGGTCGCTATAAAAACCGATTCTCGAGACATATCGATTTAATTATACTTAGAGTTTGTAATCGTTTAGTTTAACTTAAGGTTATATTGTTATTAGATCATATAATCAATAGAACGGAAATATTTTAATGTGCGTTAACACTATAACTACAGTTTAACTATAATATAAAAAAAATAACTATAATACAGGTTGATTTTATTGATGACTTATTTTCTACAACATTCATAATATAAAATCAATCATCCTATTCGATGATGATTACAAAGTTTCATAATTATTATATACTAAGAATAAAAGTAATAACAAATATATATGTTCGGTTGAGTTAGGTAAATATAACACATCAGTTTATAATTAAAATAAATTTATTCGGATGCATCACTGGATGAACCGATATCATCATCATCAATTGAAATCTTCGTTGTTTCCCTTTATTATGATTTATTTCATTTTCAATTATATTATCGAAATTTACATTTACCACTTTGGTTGGGTAATCATCCTTTGTTGTGGACATGCTTCTTTTCGAAGACAAGGAATTTTCTTGGTGGTAAATGATGGTTTTGTGTTGTGACGTGCGCCATATCCTGTACAAGAGATAAAATTAATCATTAACTACAGATCTGATCCTCGAATCTTTTAGGTTGAATATAACCCTTAAGTATGAAATAAATTTTTAATTACTGCAAACACATTTTTGAAAAATATCAACCTTTGACTTTGAGCCCAAATCATTTTAATCGCATTATACTGACGTGGTACGGCGGCGTCCTAATAATTTTGTGGCCACGTTCCTGTACCAATAAATAAGTTAACTAATGTGGAAAACATGTCTGAAGTATATTTGATTTGAATGTTCTTTATCCATTACTAGCTGTGCCCGGCATGTGTTGCATGCACGGCAATTTTTTTGCACATACTGGAATGGTGAATACCTTTCAATGGTGAAAGAATTTTCAAATAGGTGCAGTAGTTCCGGTGATTACCCTCCACATACACACTCACAAAATTCGCACTCTCTCTTTATTATATTTGTATAGATTTGTGGCGCCTTGCATAAGACACTTTCACACATTAATTTTACATTACATTAGGAAGTTTGCATCAAGAAGGCAAACATAAATCATTTCACCACAGTATTGAGTGCAAATGTATTGGTATCGAACACAAAAGTACTTGATTATAGGTTTCAATATCTATAATTCAATAGGAAATATCTATATTATGAAAATATCTATATATATTATGATATGGCACGTTCCTGGTATATTACATTTACAAATAACTATGACAGGATATGACAAGGTGCCGATATGTTACATTTATAAAGTCACATCAACTTTGATCTATTTTAAATAAACCCACAGAATAGAAATAGTCGTAATTGTCATATTGCAGCTCGTATTCGCTTCTTACTGACGAAATAAACTAAGTTAATTCGGATGCAATGCGCATAACTGCAAACCAAACATTATGCGGACTGTATCGATTGTCATTCACGCATTTTCGAAATTTCTTTCTCTCATTTGCTTTTAAGACATCTCGTATGCGTAAACAATAAACAGTTGCAGTATAAAAAAGAATCAGTGTCCTATCTTCGTTAAAGTTCCTAAATAACACACGCACACATAAACGCTTTATGTACTGCTATCTCTTCGCATATAAAGGATAACTAACGTCTTCGTTTGTTTGCTCTAATAGATTTTATAATATAACAGTTTTGTAAAAAAATATGATTAAACGGGAAGAAAAATCTCCAGGGATTGAGAGTCACGTGTGGATATTTTTAAAACTTGCGACCACCGATAAAACTTGTCAAAATTGACAGAGAATAGATATTTAAATTAAAAATGTAACAAAATCACCCGGTCTCACGGTACTGAGATATTTGGTGATAAAAGACCTATAAATAATAAAATTCTCTTATTTATTGCTAAATATCTCGGATTTATGACATTTTGAAAGACTTTTTTTTTACTATATTTTTTATTTTTTTGCTTTATGTTCTCTAGAGGTGAGTTGTCTTTTCTTGTTTTTACCTTAAGGCAATTCTCTTCCAGTCAAGTGTACGCTGAATGAAATGTTCTTTGAGATTATATTCTTATTTTTGTTGTAAATAACTGGTATATCAATCATATAAGTTTTACTATTATACCTTATTCATACATTTTTGTTGTCACATTTTAGGTTATCTAGTAAACAGGTTTTAACTTAACCATAACCATGGTTGGTGTAACCCAGCCGGAACACCGATTGAAATAAAATAATTTTTACCTTAAAACCTGTACAAATTATTTAGATTTAAACCGGTTAAACGAGTATCAATTTTAATCTCAAGCGAATGTGCAGTGCCGTTATAAACTCACACAGATTTATGGCACCAAGAAATTTTCATTACGTATCCTTAAAAAAAACAAATAGTAATAAATAAAACTGTTTAATGGATAAATATGTGTAATCTCAAAACTTACACTTTAGATAATTTCACACAGATTCAATACTCATTCCTCTGTTTACTGTGTTTACGGTACAGAACCGTAATATTTACGTGTTACGTTCGTAGATTCTCCGTGTACGAGCAGTCGTACCCCGAGGGCAAAAGGGTTAACATTTGCTCGCAGACCGACGAGCCCTGGTGTCAGTTTCCACCACCATCAGATTCTAAGGTAAGGGATTATTTATTTTACATGATTGATTACATATTCTATATTTGTATTTCATTTAGAGGACTTAAAATGAAGTTGGACCGTAGTGTCTCCACCTCTAGAACATTTTATATCGAACCGAATAATGAGTGGAATCAGTTGCCAGAAAATCTTTTAGAGGCGGATTCGCTGTTCCAATTCAAGAACCGGCTGGACAGATACTATTACAAACAGACGCACAAAAACCAGATTGGACGCAATCAGCATACGCTGCCTAGCCTATTACAGCCTAGCCATAATAATAATTATTATTAATAATAATAATAATGAAACAAGAGCATAAATAGAGTACATATAATAATTAAATCGTGAATAATTCACTGTCGTCCATACAAAAAATCCATTCTTAAGTAAAAACATGAACCGAGATTTCATATACATGTATATGTCCCCCTTGAATGATTTCATCAGAACAAAAGGCATAAGTGCATTTTGTAGTTTCAAAAAAAATATAAAACATTTTGGTGAAATTTTCATTAAATTAAAATCAAACTAAAAACTTAGGGAGTTTTGGATAATACAAAAAGTGTAACCATTGTTTATTCTCTTTGTTCATTTCTAAATTGTCTTCCTTAAAAATGTTACTTATAGTTGAAACTTTTTTTTAATAGAAAAAAAGGCGGCAGATGAGCATACAGATACTATCGTCCATAGACATCCGCGAGACATGCCAACATCATCAGGCCAGAATGACAAACGTTGGCACGCTCCCGGATGTGCTGCCTACCTTTGTAGATTTAGGAATGGATTGGGAAAATGGGGAGGGATAGGATGGGATTGGAGATAGGATGGGAGGGATATCTCAGCATTTCTCACTCACTACAGAAACACGTACGTTTATTGGGGAAATAAGATAAAGTAGGAAATTCATTACATTTCAAACAGTTAAACCTTACAGGCTGATCCGTAACCGGCCCATTTATCGTCCACTGTTGGACACGGGCCCCCTCATGCATTTTGGACACTGTCTCATGAGGTGCATGAGGAGATGTTACCGTTGTCCCCGCTGACATCAGTAGGGACTACGGTAACATATATTTTTTCTTCTATAAATCCCGTTCTCCCCACCAGCGGGATTGCCAGTGGGGACAACGGTACCAAACTCCGACCCATATCACACGGCGAGCAGGTTGATCATCACTTAAAGGCTGATTATCACTTATTGGCTGATCGTTATCATCATTGTTTTAGGTTCACATAGAGCATGGTATGCCAGATTTAGACAGAAGATATGTGTACCATGTAGCAGCTGGGAGTCAAGGGAAAATACCCCAGGAGAGAGGTTTGTATTACGCACCTGATCTACCGCAAACGCCCAACCACTGTTTCTCAACTTTTTCAGTGTTACGAACTCTCGAAAAGACCTTAAATAAAATAAATAACCTCACGACCCCCTGCCAAATAATGAGGTCCTAATTATGTTTGTTACCGTTTAACATTTGATCATAAATCATTCATTAATTATTAAAAGGTTTTTTTCGTACAGAATTGCTTAATTTTTCCTGAGCAACTGAGACCCCCTATACAGGGTGTGTCGTAAATAGTGGTCCAACGTTAAAGGGTCGATACACCATATATTCAGCTATCACATACCAAAATTTGAAATTTTTTTTTTCCACGGGTCTCTGTTTTATTCATTATTATTATTATTTTGAAAAATCGATACCTTGCGTTACTAATTTGGCTGTTATTTCAACAAATAACATTATTTTTTTATTTTGTTTCTTGTTTATTATTGATAAATACATGTGCTATCACATGTAATCATTTTTTTAATGGAAACTTAAAAGATATTAAAGAAAAAATGTATTTATTTCAAATATTAACTCTAATCTGTCGCAAATCATGTGAATTCGGAGGCGAATGGTGTAAAAAAAATGCACTACACTATTTGTGCCCATTATTTTAAAAACTTGTCCAATAAATGCAGATTCTAAAATGGTATTAATAATAACCGATTTCGTAATGAAAAAAAAGTTATTGCCATTTCAACGGAGAAGGAGCCGAATTAAAAAAATATACTTTTTCATTTTAATTAACTCACCGGTATTGCAAAATGTTTTGAACCCAATTAGAAGTAAATTTTAACTTAACTATTAACATCTGAGTGTTATTTGAGTCATGCACAAACATATCACCGGTAAAGAAATGTGTCCTAGGTAATAAAAGGGTAGGTACTTGGCCAGATAACAAAAGATTCATTGAAACGTTTCGGTGTAGCGCGCTACTCTACTCATGTAGTGAAAAAAATGACTAGGTTTTTTTTTATTGCTATTCTCTTAAGTATAAATGAGACAGACTATGCCAAGTAGAAATTCGTAATAATCTTATCAGTTAAAATGCTTCAGTGTGATCCCGTATGTCGCATGCGCTTCTAGTTTCTGTGTGTATCTCCTCCGTTGAATTGCTTGTTTTATTCCAGGACTCTGATTTGCTTCTGTTTGGACTTGTAGGTTTTTGTAATCCCTACGACATCGGCTACGTTATCTGGACTTTGATTTGCTCAACGATTTCGACAAACGTGCAGTGAAGTGAAGATTAGGCGATGTCTCAGTACACACCGCGTGAATATGCTGACATGCAAACGGTTGCATAGAAAACGGTTTGAACCCAATTAGAAGTATTTTTACACTTTTTAAGATAAGTATTTGAGTGAGGTTATGTAAAAAAAAACATTCTCCATAAATCAACTATTATTTATTAAATTATTCACATCATCGTTACATTAAATGTTCAAAATGACCACCATTAGCGGCTATGCACGCTCTGCACCGTCTGATAAATGAACATTTTATTCGTCGAGTAAATCCGCTTATACTAATTTCTTCAGCTGCTGACCGAATTCTTTCTCTTAGTTGGTCCACAGAAGTGATGTCTTCTTTATAAACTTTTTCTTTTAAACACCCCCAGTAAAAGAAATCCAGGGGATTGAGGTCCGGTGAGCGAGGTGGCGTGTACTGAGACATCGCCTAATCTTCACTTCACTGCACGTTTGTCGAAATCGTTGAGCAAATCAAAGTCCAGATAACGTAGCCGATGTCGTAGGGATTACAAAAATCTACAAGTCCAAACAGAAGCAAATCAGAGTCCTGGAATAAAACAAGCAATTCAACGGAGGAGATACACACAGAAACTAGAAGCGCATGCGACATACGGGATCACACTGAAGCATTTTAACTGATAAGATTATTACGAATTTCTACTTGGCATAGTCTGTCTCATTTATACTTAAGAGAATAGCAATAAAAAAAAACCTAGTCATTTTTTTCACTACATGAGTAGAGTAGCGCGCTACACCGAAACGTTTCAATGAATCTTTTGTTATCTGGCCAAGTACCTACCCTTTTATTACCTAGGACACATTTCTTTACCGGTGATATGTTTGTGCATGACTCAAATAACACTCAGATGTTAATAGTTAAGTTAAAATTTACTTCTAATTGGGTTCAAAACATTTTGCAATACCGGTGAGTTAATTAAAATGAAAAAGTATATTTTTTTAATTCGGCTCCTTCTCCGTTGAAATGGCAATAACTTTTTTTTCATTACGAAATCGGTTATTATTAATACCATTTTAGAATCTGCATTTATTGGACAAGTTTTTAAAATAATGGGCACAGATAGTGTAGTACATTTTTTTTACACCATTCGCCTCCGAATTCACATGATTTGCGACAGATTAGAGTTAATATTTGAAATAAATACATTTTTTCTTTAATATCTTTTAAGTTTCCATTAAAAAAATGATTGCATGTGATAGCACATGTATTTATCAATAATAAACAAGAAACAAAATAAAAAAAATAATGTTATTTGTTGAAATAACAGCCAAATTAGTAACGCAAGGTATCGATTTTTCAAAATAATAATAATAATGAATAAAACAGAGACCCGTGGAAAAAAAAAATTTCAAATTCTGGTATGTGATAGCTGAATATATGGTGTATCGACCCTTTAACGTTGGACCACTATTTACGACACACCCTGTATATGTGATTGCGACCAACAGTTTGAGAAACTATTCTCTAGCCGAATCTTGTAAAGTCAGTGACGAAATGTTCCTTGGTCACAATGTCACCAATAGAGTCCGGTAAATAAGTTTAAGGGCCTTGTGATAAAGTAACTGTTAATCGGATAGATAAATTATATGTTAATGAAAACTAGCTGATACTGACTTGCCGATATAGTATAACTGAGTTTCTGATACCTCCTGATAAAGTATCAGAAGGTAGTGAGAAAGGTCCTAAGTCTAAAAGAGTCAAATAGATATTTCTACTGAAATCACACGTTTAGTAAAATATACCTATTTGATGACCAATTAGTCCAGTTGGTAGTGCCCCTGCCTGCTGTGCAATAGGTCCTGTGTTCGATTTCCGGTCGGACAATCATTTGTTTAAAGACAGGTGTTTGTTTGGGTCTGGGTTGTTGTACGTATTGTGTTCGTCTTTGTGTGCCTCTGGACCCACGACACAGGGGATCCTAGTGTGGGCCATTGAGTGTCGTTATATCTAATTTCTGTCAGTGTTTTACTTTCCGTACTACAGACACACGAGTGTTCGTATGAATGTGTGAAAATCTGTTAGTTATCGAGTTTCTTTTTTTAATAATATTTGTGTGAACACAAAATAGCGTGTCCAAGCTCTTGTCAGGTGTACTTCAAGTGTGGTCGATCGTCGCTATCGGCGATCTTCAGCCATATCGATAAGATTACATATCGATAATTTACAGTACAAATAAATAAAGCAGTAGG
Source organism: Sesia bembeciformis (assembly GCA_943735995.1). Taxonomy (NCBI): domain Eukaryota; kingdom Metazoa; phylum Arthropoda; class Insecta; order Lepidoptera; family Sesiidae; genus Sesia; species Sesia bembeciformis. The sequence goes on from OX031038.1 coordinate 1,395,134, forward strand.
AAATTATGGCGATACACTCTATACAGTTGTCAAATGACTTGCTCTAGTCAAAAGATTGTTAATCGATTATCCAGTGGAATACATAAAAATATCGATAGTTTTCATAAATAATTATAAACGATTTCATAATTATAGCGACACAATATAAAAGTAATTACAGCAATAAAGTTGTTCATTTAATAATTAACGAATTTTAATAATCTTGACACAGAAATTATCTGTTATTTGATTGTTTGTGATTTCTCATAATATGTATGATAATTTTTGTGGTTACCAAAAAGTCTATATTCATAAAGTTTCATAATGTGACTATCAGCGCTTAGCGCCTACCTAAAACATATAAGGCTGTTAGCACCTACCGAAAACGTATAATGCTCCTACCATAAAGGTATAAGTTGCTTGCCGTCTACCAAAAACAAATAAGGTGGTTAGCGTTTATCTAAAACATATAAGACTCTTCGCGCCTAACGGAAACGTATAATGCGGTTAGCGCCTACCATAAAGGTATAAAGTGCTTACCATTTACTTAAAAAATAAGTTGCTTAGCGTATACCTAAAACGTATAAGACGGTTAGCGCCTACCAGAAATGTATAATGCTACTATAAAGGTATAAGGTATTTACTGTCTACCTAAAACAAATTAAGTCTTATTTGTTTTATATATACGCTAATAGTATATATAAACATATAAGATGGTTAGCGCCTACCGGAAACATAATGCGGTTAGCGCCTACCATAAAGGTATACCTAAACAAACCTGAAACATGTAAGGCTGTTAATGCTTACTTAAAACAAACCCCTTTTTATAGTAAGGAACAGACAGTCTACCTTTCTGATGTCTGCGATATATGCCGACATTAGTCCAAAATTACAAACGTTGCCACATCCCCGGATGCGCTGCCTACCTAAAACATAAGGCCGCTAGCGCTTACATGAAACACATAAGGCGGTTAGCGCCTACCTAAAACAGTTTATGGTTATGTCACATGACTGAGTTTATAGACTCGTGTGTAAAAAGGTGTATTTTGATCGCACTGTTTGTTACTTATATTTTATCGATGTTGTTCGCTATCGGTGCGAGCATTGATTCAGTGTCGCTTGTCGCAGGCACTTGGGACGTGATCAGAGGGAAGATTGAGGCTGTCACAGGCCGTAGCAAGTCTAAGGATAAGCAGAATAAGGTCAGTGGATTCATTCATATATTATTGTAATTAATTAAGCTAGGAAGAGAAGAGAGTACACCTAAATAAAGAATGGAACGTGGCAGAAGAAAAGACTGATATATTTATAAAGAGTGGTGTTAACCCTTTTTTATTATCAGGACAAAATGAACTTTATTTTTATATGAGCATGCGCTGCCGACCGCGCAGGATATTGAATTTATTTTATTTTAAATGATATTAGTATTATATAAACAGTTCGAATAGTGAACCGATTAGTGAATTTAATCTTGAAACCCAGGAATTGAAACTGAATGGATTTTCGAAGATTCTTTTCGTTCAGTTTCTAAGATCAAACACAAAAAAATACCCCTTATAAATCGCCGCATGAAATTATTTTTGATCGCTTAGTCTTACATAAACTGCTATATTTTCAAAACTACTTGTTAGATTTTGTTCAAAATACACTAGAACCGTATGGAGTAAATACTTACTCCAGTATTTATCGATATTAGCGTGAAGAAACAAGATAAAAACAGTAAAAAATAGAAAGACAATGTTTCAATCTTCAAGCGTTCAAATTAATCTTTCTTACAAAATCTCGTTCCGAGCGTAAGAAATTGCCAGCAAAACATACTTGTTTTATAAAGATAAACATTTCAATTCTCAGTTTTAGAGAGTCATAAAAATAAATTTTAGGAAAATCCGTTTATTTTATTTGGTTTCTGAGGTTTTTTGCTTTTAATATCTAACTTCAATCTATTAGAAACATAAAGCAATGATAAAATAGTTAAATTTATTTAACATCCGTTTTATGTATAAATATATATAAAGCAATGTAGTGCAACCAGCCCTTTCAGTATCCACTGCTGGACAGGGCCCTCCTCGTGCACTATGTTTTGTAAATGAGGGATATATGGCCTTAAAACGCCATGCCGGCCAAGCAGGATGGCAAGTCCATTCTTGTAGAGATAGTGTAGTTCCTTCAGGCTTTGTTATCCCTTAGTCGTCGCCACACGACACCCTTGGGATGAGATGGGGTGGTTTGCTATTATTCTATAGCCGTGTGACACCACACTGCACATATGCGTGCAAAGCGCGAAATCTTTATGAATTTATTCGTTGCACTTATTATCTGTATTTACAAACAAATATTACTATTTGTTTGCAGGTGCCAGAGTCTGACGCAATCGCTGAGCTAGATTCCGTTATCGACAGTTATCATGGGAAAACAGGTAAGTCAATATTTTTACCTTTCAAGATTGCCGCCAAAATTAGGTCACGTATTGAATAAAAATAACAATGATAATTTCGTTTCCTATAGGTTTATTCCGTGCTTTTTTTCTTAGTCTGAATTTGTGTTCCATTGTTGAGTAGACCTCATTATGCCAGACTGTGTGACATGAGAGGTGTACTTTGTACTATTTTTTATAAATCAATAAATTTTATTATCTTATTGAACAAAACCTGCTATATTTTCAAAACTACTAAATGGATTTTTTTAAAAGAAATACCATGAAATCTTTCGAGATAAAAATGAAACAATGAAAGTCGCATCTAAATTAGTTATAAAAGCAGCAAGGAGGTAATGTATACTCATCGGTACCTTAATGCATGCTTGTATTAAAGAATAGAACGGTTTTGGGTACATTAGCGTGTTCTTGACTGTACAAAAATATACGTTCAGAAAGCTTTTATTATTTACTATGAATTGCTAAATGATTCGATATTTGCTTCCAGTGAAAGAAACTAGTACCGTTCTAAAACGTTCGCGCAGAAAAAACAAAGAGTCACAGAGCGTCTCTAAAAATGGCGGAACATGGCCTAAAGCTAGGGCTAACTTTATTCTAGAAGAAAATCCCACAGGAACTATTGTTCAACCTAGAGCCAGGAAAGAAAGGCCGCCGTTATCAATATTACTGAGTCCGCCAACAAAATTGCAGCCAGAACCGCAACGGTCAAATACTAATCGGAATTCGAACCCCATACCTCTCGGACATGCGTCACTAACACAAGTAACCACCCCGGCGCGACACTCAGTCTACAAATCAATCGAATCTTCTCCAGCAATCGCGCATTTTCCAAAACCAGCCCCCTTGTCTATACACAACCCCTTCGCATCCCCAAACAGCATGAATTTCGAGAAAATTCGAACTTTAGAAAAGGAAAAAATGTCCATGACCGATTACCAAGAACACGACATGACACCGAACAGGTTAAGTTTGGCCCTCAACCCTTCCGACGACTCTTTAGACTATCAACCAGTGACGCGTAACAGAACTAAGAGTCCACATTCATTGGACTTCATTGTCAACAAAGGTCCAAGTTCCTTAGACTTTATAACTCGTAAATCGCCCAGTTCGCTGGACCATTCGGTCAAAAATCATCCAGGAAAAGATATCCTCGAGCAGTACTATTCTAAAAAGAATTCTTTGCCAAAAAATGTCAAGTACCCTTCAGATAGCGACAGTTTCGGTCCTGACAGTTTGAATAGTAACGCGAATTTCGGTATGACGACGGGAACACTGCCAGCTCAATCGAGACTGCAATCTCAGTACTACAGAGGCCCTTTCGTAAATTCTAATCCTCATACCGGGCGCTACCCACATTTAGTGAGCCCTACAAACATACCGCAGAGCCAATCCGGTGAAAGCATTGGAACAAGCTACGACATGCATTCATTCACTTCTCATGTACATAACATGTCTGACATACAACCTGTCCCAAGAACAAATCGGGCCATAGACTATCATCACACGTACGAAGGAGGAACATTTCCCAGAAAAAAAGAGAATCAAAGATTTCGAATTCCGTCTAATCCCAGTGTGACTTCGAAAAATTCCGCCGGGAAACTCAGTACGGGGTCTATAGAAAGAAGTTCCGAAAGAAACTCTCCGATGCCGACGTTTCACGTAGAAGTTCTTAGTCCTGGGCGGGGAGCGAAGCAATTGACACATAAAGGGACAAGGAATTCCATGCCGGAATATTGTGGTCTAGGCTGGAATACTAATAACACTCCCTTACCGGGGGAATTGCGAAGAGTCCACATAGACAAGAGTCAGCAACCCCTTGGCATTCAGATCTCTTGTCCTCCCAGTAGTGGGGGAGTCTTCGTGTCAACCGTAAACGACAATTCGTTAGCGAGTCAAGTGGGTTTACAAGTTGGCGATCAACTCCTCGAAGTGTGTGGAATAAATATGAGATCAGCAACTTATACTCTTGCCGCTAGCGTTTTGCGACAAATTGGCAACTCGATTACGATGCTCGTGCAATACAGTCCAGAGAAATATAAGGACGAGGTGGAAGTTTCTGGAAGCTCGTCTTCGGGAGAAAGCTCTCATGACGAAGAGGTGTCTTTATCTGGATCACCGACGCCAAGAAATTCTCCTGGTCCACAACAGTCTTTAAGAATGGAAACGCCATCAACAGAAGTGGCAACATTAAGACAGCCTCAAACTAACAAAGACTTACCGAGGTTCTTATTGATAGAAATGCGAAATTGTTCCGATTTGGGCATAAGTTTGGTCGGTGGGAACGCAGTGGGCATATACGTTCATAGTGTGCAAATAGACTCTCCCGCGTATAATGCAGGTTTGAGAACCGGAGACCAGATTTTGGAGTACAATAATGCGGACTTGAGGCATGCGACCGCTGAGCAGGCGGCTTTGGAGTTAGCTAAACCGGCCGATAAGGTAAGATGTGTGTTATTTACTACTAGATTTTGTATTTTTCTTTACCCATAAAAATCCATTATCTTAAGGCTTGATTTTATTCACATTCAGCCCAAATTGACGTTATGGAAATTAATATCAATATTCGGTATAGTCCTTAATTAGAACAAAAATATATCCGTTAACACTTTTTAGTCGTCCGTAATAATCGTAATTTTTTTCAAATTTTACAAGTTCCAGAACTAGATTTAGAACTTACACATGTATGTTCTAAATCTAGTTGTCACTTGAAACGAAACTAGCCGTCAGTATGTTTTTACGTGTGATATCATTTCAATAGTGAATAATGGTTTCTTTTATCATAGGTTTATTACTATCGTGCATTTTATCGTGCATGCGTTTATTTACTATAAATAATATTGATATCACAGCTAAATATGGCGCCGAGCGTTTTCGCGACCGGACAAAAAATTGATTAAAAAGCCAGTTTAAGATTGTTTATAGATATATTTACAAGGAAATGAAAATTATCAGTCGGCTATTATTACCACGATATATATAATTTAAATTTAAAGGAGGAGGCAAATACTTGATTAATTACGTTAATTAGTTAAAAAAAACAGTACTGCGTTTGAATGCAAAAACAGTTCGAAAGATAGTGAACTGTCTTTTTCAGACTTTCTCCGCATAAATTAGAAAGGGACACAGATACTCCAGCCAAGTCTCCCTTTTTTGGTTTCCTCGAAACAGATTTATTGAAGAAATATCAGCATTTATACAAATTATTTTCTAATACCTTTTGACTATACCTGTGATTCCCAACGGGTCGTAGAAATGATCCATAGGGTGGATGGAAACTTGGAACGCATATTCTTCCATGTTACTTTCTCTTCAGTCACTTAACTTCTCGCAGTTTAAAGTATCGAGTTTCGGCGTCGACAGATTACCGATTTGATATACGTCAGATTAATGTAACTAGTGATGTGACTATAGACAATCGTAGCAGTAGCATTAAATACTTTAATTTAAAAGATAATGATAATAATTATTTCAGTTACTTGAATAATTATTTCATTGTCAATTATGGAATCAATCCTAATATCGCGCTCATAGTCATCCAAAATTATTTTTCTTTCCACTCATTATTTTCTCTACATTCGCTCAGTCGTCTTTTGTTGCATTCTCACAAGCTTCTTTTAGCAGGTTCAACATTTTATTAGTACTGAATGGCAGAGCCGTATTGTGGCGAGCTGCGTAACCTTGTAATACATACAAAATAATATTTATCTGCTACCTCACTTTTTAGTCTTTGTGTAGGATAAATCCGTGCCATAGCACTAAATACATACATATGTCGATTATATACATGATTGGTCTGTTGAATAGAATAGAATAGAAAATCTTTATTTGACATCAACACACAAATATACCAAGATATTTATTATATAGCACTGTCAATTTGAACATATAGCTTTAATTTGGGCCCATATAAACTCGATGATATTGTACTGACAATGGTACGGCGAAGTTCGGAAAATGTCAACCTCGCGGTATTGGCTATTTAAAGTTTCGGTATTTCCAAAGTATTTGTACTTTGGAAATACCGAAACCGCAGAATCAGAATCCAATTTCGCGGCAAAGTCAACGTAATAAGAAGGAACAACAAACAAAATATACACCATAAACAAAAAGTACTGGGGGAACGTAGTCTGTGTGCACGAGTACGAACAGACAACTGATTGACTGACTGTTTTGCATACACAAAATTGCGGCGCTAATGCAGGTTGGGATGACGATACTTAGGCCAGTGATACCATTTTTCACTATAAAAAATAATAATAGATATTTAAAAAAGAAATGCAATCATTTAATGATCGTAATACAATTTAAAAAAAAAATTAATCATGGAACTTAATCGTAAATTATTCTACTAGTTCTGTCACAGCTTAATACTAGACTTAATGAAATCACACAAAGTATTAGAATTAGTAAATTAATACAATTCTAACATTTTGCTTACTCAGACTACGTTACAAATATCCGGTATTGGTATTCAGTATCTTGAACTACATCATTACAAGTCTTTCATTTCAAGTTTTGGTAATAAATATTAAAAAAAAAGATTACTAGATTCTGTAAGTATTATTATTTCTAGTCTTGTTTTATTTTATTAACGAAACGCAGTCATTGTAAAAAAATACAAAGTGAATGATAAATACAGCGCAAAATAGACAATCGGTTTTGTTAGATCGAAAATACGCAGATACCAACTTAAAAAATACATAGGTAATATTTAATATGAGAATATTTAAATATGTGGTTATAGCGGAGAGGTTGAAGGCTTTTCCCTAAAATCCTATTAGTATTACTAGGATAATTGTTCTATAGAACTATTGTTCTGTGGCACCGTGACCAATTCCTGTTTAATACTTCCACAATTAAATATATATATTTATAACCAACAGGTGAGCGTATTAGTACGCCACGATCTTCAACAATACCACGAAATAAAAGACAAGCCCGGCGACGCGTTTTACATCAGAGCCGGTTTTGATCGTTGCGCAAAAATCACCTCTATAGGAATGGATACCATAGACGAATATTCTCTATGGTTCAGGAAGGATGAAGTGTTGTTTGTGGACAATACTTTGTTTAATGGTGCTCCGGGTTTATGGCGAGCGTGGCAGCTTGATTGTAAAGGGGTGAAAAGGCATTGGGGGACAGTGCCTAGCAAATTCAAGTGAGTATTTTTTTGTGATTGAAAATGAATTTGTTATTTAAGCGACTCTGCCCTCCTATTAACCATTAATACATTAGAGGACCGTGGAGGATTCAATACAATAGGGAACCGTGTACATTATAGAGGCGTGGCCTGATCCATAAGTTCATAGTTAACAAGGGAGCCACGGAACGAGCTATGCTCCGAATTTACCTGCAGGATAGGATCCGAAACAAAGACATTCGCTAAAGAACTAATGTCACCGACATAGCTCGTGAAATGGGTACGTTGAAGTGGCAATGGGCGGGTCATATTTGCCGCAGGACCGATGGGCTAGACTAGTCCTCGAGCGGAGGTCACGCACCGGGAAGCAGAGCCCAGGTGGACAGACGACTTAAAGAATTTCGCTGATGGTGGTTGGACGAGAAAAGCTGAGGATCATGTATGGTGGCGGTCTGCGGGAGAGGCCTATATCCAGCAGTGGAGAGAGCAGTGAGAGTGATGGTATGGTATTGTACATTAGAGAACATCCCTAGCTATGTATTATGAAGTAACAAAGGTGATAGATAATTTCAGTTTGAGTTGCAACAATAATACGACTATTTCTAAATTTTAATATAATTTCGCCCGGGCCAAATCTTGTCCGTCTACACGTGTATATAACTTTAATAAAACTATTATTTCCAAGGAAACGGTCAAAGGTCTTGACGGATTAATTTTATGGTTCGAATATTCGCGTGCACAGAATTTGAGGTGTACATAATTTATATATAGATAATATAGGTAGCGTGTGAGCGAGAAAAGCCACAACAGCTTATTTACCATAAGCGAGATAGTGTAGGAATCAACTGTCAAATGGCACAAGTTGTCAATTACACTGAGGTTCGGAGTCTCGACAAACATGGCGAAGTAGTTCAGCGTTATCACGTACGTTACGTTTTAAATTATGTTCGAGGGGTTGGATACTCTATATACCATTCTTGACTGTTTGGATGATTTGAGATCTGAAGTAGAATATAATGGGATGAGTGACTTCTGTTATCCCATCATACTTCCCATTAGATGGGATGGGAAATAAGTTCAATGGGATGAGATGTGGGTTATGAAAAATCGCAATCCCACAAGTACACACACGTAGTGTTCCTGCGTTAAAGGTTTTGATTTCCGGTCGAAAAGTCACTTGTGTAAAGACAAAATGTTTGTTCGAATTTGGACGGTTTTGTGTCGTTTCTCAATCTTTTTAGTGTCGCGATCCCCTAAAAGGCCAGTAGTAGCAAATAGCCAGCCCCACGGGAGAGGGGCTTTGCCATGGTTTTTACTGTTTATCTTTTGATTATAAATTATTAATTAATTAATAAAAAGCTTTTTCTTACATTATTGCTTAGTTTTTCCTGACCATTTGCAATCCTCTGCATATTGTGACCGCAACCCTCAGATTGATTGTGACTAATTATTTTCCTTTTATTTTCTAGAGTGGAAGAGCTCCTACGACGTTCATTATCATCTCTTGACGCGGACGCACAAAGACGCGCCTCAACAACCGCAAGGAGATCGTTCTTCAGGCGGAAGAAACATAGAGATAGCAAGGAATTGGCTTCATTTTCCAACACAGAACTGGGCTGCTGGAGTGATTCGGGGACTCTAGCTGATGATTCGCCATTAATGTCTTATCAGAGGGTTGAAAAGCTTCATTGTAAGTATATTTTTCTGTTATATTGCAGTTTCTTTAGGCAAGAGAGAACAAAGAAATGACTTCTTCCGAATGCATGTGCATTATAACTGCTAAAGGCATGTGGCTCAAGAAATTTAGCTGATGATTCGCCGTTGATGTCTTATCAGAGGGTTGAGTAGCTTCATTATAAGTATATTTTTGTGTTATATTGCAATTTCTTTACATAGGAGACATGGAGACAACAAAAAAATTACTTCTTCCAATACCGAAGTTAAATGCTGAAGTGAGTGACTCAGGGAATTTAGCTGATGATTTGCAGTTGCTGTCGTATGCAATTTTGAGTTCGTCTGCTGGAGGGTGTCTGAAACTAACCGATGATTTGCTCTTTAAACTTGTTAGTGTTTAAGTCTGCAATTTTACCAAAAAAAAAAAAAAAATTTACTAAATATACTAACCTAGTAAATTAGGTTGAAGTCTTATAAATTCTTTTTTATTTTGCGATTGTCCCATTTCTGGGGCTTAATATACAATTACACCTCTGGGCTCGAGCAGCTTCTAATTGCTTTCTATTTCTCTTTTTGTGCCAATAGTTTGTGAATTCGCTTAGGCGTCTGAACTTTGTCACGGTTTTGACGAGGTCCTTATAGTATATCAGACTCTCTTCTTTGCGCTCTATCTCCTACAACATATCTCCCACATCACTATAGGTATATGGTGATTGGGATCTTGTATCCCCACTAATTATTGTACGAGTTCAAAAGTGGCGGCGACTACTAAGAATCGCGTGAGTCGTCCGCGTAGTATCTGTTCTATAAAAATGTAGTCATTATTATTTTTTAATCCTTTGTGTCTTAGTTCTACTAACGAATATGTTTGTTTTAGACGGTAGCCACCGTCCAGTGGTGGTAGTAGGTCCACTGTGGGAATGTGTGGCCGCTAAATTAGTGTCAGATTGGCCCGGGGTATTCGCGAGGGTTAAAGCCACTCCTCTAGGGGTAACGGGGGGCGCCTCTGCAGCTCTCGAAAGGGCTTTGGCGAGGGGAACCTTACTTGAGCCAAGAGCGAGAAGGGATTCTGCGCATTTGGACTGCATCCCGCTGCAGACTATCAAGGATTTGTCTGAAAAGGTATGTTATTCTTCTTACTACCCCACATTTTTGGTAACATTGTAATCATTCTTGCGACTACCCACAATTTTGGTAACACTGTAGTAATGAAGAAGAGGTAGGCTGAAAATCGGTACTTATAGCATTATGCTGAGCTTGTTACTTTTAGCACTGAACTGTATATATTTTTTATATATTCTTTTTCTTATTTTGTTAGACTTTCTTGAGGGGGAGAGTGCACGCTGTAATCCAACAGCTGTTGGGCGCGCTCGACTGGCCACGTTACCCCTCTCTCACAGAAGACTACCTTGAAATGTACTGCATTTCCCACTTTATTTTATTTCCCTAATGCACGTACGTGTTTCGGTAGTAAGTGAGATGTGCCAGAGTCCATTCCCATCCTATAGGAATAGGAATTTTTGTCTGTCTATCTGTTTGAACGCGCTTCACGCAAAATCTGGACGGATTTTGATGAAACCTGGTATAGTAGTTATAGCTTATGTGGCAGATTAACATTTAACACTTTATATCCAGATCGATTATGTAGTTCCAACGGGGATCGCAGGCACCGCTAATTATATAAGGAATAAACACTTACTTTTCATGCATTTGCAAATGAAACGTCTAATTTTTTTTTTAACAGGGCATGCACTGTATCTTAGACATAAGCGTGGCGACCATAGAGAAGCTCCACAAACACCAGATCTACCCGATCGTGTTATTAATAAAATTCAAATCGTTCAAGCAAATCAAAGAGGTAAAGGACACAAGAAACCCTTTGGAAAAGGTGTCCGCTAAAGCCGCCAAAGAGATGTACGAACATGGGCTAAAATTGGAGAATGAGTATAGAGGTTATATATCAGGTATGTTCCTTGCAATTCTTTAATTAGTTATTCACTTCATTGGTTATTTATTGGGTACACCAAACAAAGAACATACATATATATCGTAATAAATGCATTGATTAACTTTCCGCCGACATTTACGTATATTTTGTGTCGTGTCAAATTTGTATGAGCAGTCTCGTAGAATTTCTACGGTCTCGCGAACCGACAAACAATGCTTACATTTCATAAAATTATGACTGAGTTGTACTTACTATATATACGTTATAGTCTGAGTTCAAGCTTATCCACACTTTTGTCAACAGCGGAAATACCCGCAGGCGTGAACATAGCCTACATGTGCACGCAAATCAAGGAAGCAGTAGAAGAGGAGCAAAACAAAACCCTATGGGTACCCTCAGTACAGGCCTGACCTTTACCCCCCACCCCCCCTCGACATAAGTCAGTAACCTTCTGCACACACTGTAAGTATGACAAACAGACATACACATCAGACAACGACGTCAGGTACTACTCCGACCCGGGACGAGACTCGCCACAAACAAAGAAAAGACAAGAAACCAAAACCGAAAACGATGTCAAGTATTACTCCGAACCCGAAGCGAAGAACTACTTCGAAATTGACTACGAATTCCTCAAAGAATTGCGTAGAATAGCGAAGAATAACTGCCCGAAGTGTAGGCGAAAACGCTCCAGGAAGAATGATAGGGAAAAAGAGAAGCCACAACAGAAGAACAAATACAAGCAAAAACAATATAAAACAAAGGAAAACTACGTGCTGTGTAATGGCAGTTATCACAGCGATAGACAGCACTGCCAGCAGTGCTGTAGAATCTGCAACCAGTCAAGCGACACTTTAGACTCGATTGAAGACGACCAATACTCGCTTGTATCGAAAAGTTACAGTCTACCCTCGAGTAAAGCGACTACAATCAGCTCAAGGTCAAGATCAACACCAAGACATCGCGAACGGAAAAACTCTATACAATCGAATAAATCGGTCTCGTTTCTAGAATCGAGTAATGAGGAATCGAGAAAAGACGAGCCCAATTATACGGCTAAAAGTTTTACAAATGATTTGAAACAGTTTTTGTTGAAGCCTTCACCCCCGAGGCTCAGTTTGCGAGATAAGTTCATTATCAGTTTCAAACAGGAATTCGAGGCGACCAAAAGGTCTCCTAAACTCAAAGCTATAAAGGGTTTGTGGAAGTCATATTAAATTTAACAATACAGTGTCAAATGTATTTCTAAAGAGTGAAACCGTTGATTTTGCTTGATTCAGTCAACTGGATTCAGTGATGACATTGGCATGACGATTAAAACAAAAATGCTACATTTTTCGTACATATTTTGGCCGTGGAAATTTGAGAGATCAATCAATACTTTTCACGACGAGTACAAATAAGCTGTTTTTGCTGTAAAAATCCTCTTTACAACTAATGTTTTAAATCTAACGCTCTTAACAATACTGTTACAATGATCACTGGTACAGTTACAATGATTTTTTTTTATAAATTCTCTATTTTATTCGCTATTCTTTCATAAAATATATGTTTTATATACGTCTCTACGCCATTGCGTAGTCCATTTGCAAACATCACTATTTAACTTTTTTATCGAATTAAGCCTACTCGGGAATTTCAATCATTGATAAAAAGTCGCAAGATAACTTAACTATTTTTCCTTAATACTTAATCTTATAACCAAGACTATCCTTCCAAAGATATTTTATTTTGTAGCACTCAGATAATTTAGTACTTACAGTTTTTTCTCAGATTACCTTACCTAGTCTGGTTTTGACAAACTAGCAACTCTGCAAGTGGACTACTCACTTGAAAATTCCACGACCAGTTTACACACAAATGACTAAATTTATTAATTAATATACGCATAATTTAATGTCAATTAACTGAGAGTTAGCAGAATCCATGTTTTAAGTCTAGAAATACGTGTGATATACGCTGTGAAAAGGGCGTTTTTTTTTCATATTATATAATTATTTTTTATTTACGGTGCTTATAAATGTTTATTTACAAAACGAAGTGTTCAGAATTGGTCTAAAGTGTTTATGGAGCCAAGGTTTCGGTGCTAGAAATCCGTTTTTGAACGAAATGTTTATAAAAAGCAGTTAGGGTTGTTGAGCGCAACCACACGCGAATGGCAACGATGACAGGTTGTTAGTGCTAGTTTTGCGGAAGACTTTTATCGCGGGACATTTTTTAATTCAATGAAGCTCCGAGAGCCAAAGTGTCCTTATCTATACATATGATAAAATCATAACAAAGCTGTGTCTGTACATTCAACATCTTTTGAAAAAAAATCATTGCTGTCCACATTGTGAATGATGCAGAGCCCAAAACTACAACTTATAGAATCTTTTGTTTGTTTCAACGCGCGTCACGTAAAAACCACTGGATTGATTTTAATAAAACAAGTGCCGGGTTAACATTTAAAGGTCGCGCATATTACAGCGTGCCGCACCGCAGCGCATAATATCGCAAAAATCCTCCTGACTGACTCATACATTTTGTATAAACCATCGCACAATTCAGGCGGGCCGCTTCGCGCCGCAGCGCAGCCAAACAGCCGAATCGCATTTTTGCTCCGATGTTATGCGCTGCGACGTGGCCCGCCGTCATGTGCGTTGAACGGGCGCAGGCAACGGACGTAATTCGCTGTGCGATAACGTGAGGAATTGAATGTCAACAGCTAACTGGCTTAAATTATTGCGTTGAGCTGCGGCCCGCCGCGTCTGTAATGTGCATTGTCGCAGTTTTGCAGTGCGATTCGCTGCGGCACGACGCGGCTGTAATGTGCGTGATCCTTTAGGGTACTTTTCATCCAGATAAATTATGAAGTACACCCCTAGACCACAATAAACATTTATATATTGTGTATAATACAAATGCACATATAATTTTTAAATTATTTTTTGTTATATTTGTTGTTACTTGCTTTAGTCAACTATTGGCTATTCTGATTTTAGAAGGGACACTATAACAGGAGACTGTCGTTAAACGATTTGATCTGTCGATTCAAATGTGCTGGGTAAGTGTGAATTTAGTAAAAGAGTGAAATATGCCACAGTCACCTTCCAATCTAGTTTCATCCCATCAAGTAAGTAGGTAGGAAATAAGTGAGGTCTCATACCTCCTTATAACACTTACTCCTCATTTGTCCTGTACAATTCAATTTCATTATATCGAATGTAGTATAATGGAATAAACGAAACTAATTACCTTGTGTCGTACTTTTACAGTCTCATCCCATCTTCCCTTTTTAATGATAAATATACTATACTTTTCCACTCCTTTTCACAATACTTTTTGCAAGTCCACTCAAAAATCTAAAGTAGGTGGTGCATACGGACACGTGCCAACGTTTGTCATATTTGACTGATGTCGGCATGTATCGCGACCATTTGCCTACCACCAGGCGGACTGTATGCTGGTTCACTTTCTTTCTATCTAAAAACTTTTAAGCAACTTGTGTAATAGAGTCGAATTCATAGAATCACGAGTTAGGACACTTTGGGCTCTCGCGGCCTTAATCGTTTTGGAATTTGTCCTCAAAACGTGCAATATGAATATAACTATTAAATTTTCTACATTTTTGAATACTGAATATATTCTAGTTTGAATTAATAGTGTTGTTTAAATCGGAAAAATTAATCTAGCAAAATCTAAAAATCTAATTAATCTAAAAAAAAATGTCGTCACTACGATTAATTTTGAATAATCCTTAGTCGATTATGTTTCGTGACTAACTTGTTATTTTGGATCAACCATGATTTTGATTGTGTCTATATCGAGTTAGTTAAAGATTGAGTTAATTGATTAACAATTAACAACTTACGATTATTTACCATTAATTGTTATTCCGAATATTCTGTTTCAATTCGATTGTTTTAATTTCTTGATTATCTTTTCCCATTTACGTTATAGTTGAATAATTAATCCGATTAAAAATTTAAGCGATTGATGCGAACACTATGCACTATAACACTATACATTTATTATGTATATATTTACATATTTTAACTTTTTATATGTCATAATGGCATATATTATACAACACCACGTATACATATGCAAGTAGCTTTACATTAGGGATCAGTAGCGGGTGTATAACGTAAAAACTTATAGAAAAATATATCGATTTTATAGTGTAAAATAAATAAATAACAATATACAATGGTATTTGTGCCAATTTAATGCCATGTACATTCTGTGATATATATAATACGTCGTATATAAGTGGTCGCATTTGTACATGGCACAATGTTGAAAGCTGTTTTGAAAACAAATTGAAAAGATGTTTTACAAAAAACGAAATTAGCGGATTGTTTCCTTTTACGACGTGCCATATATATCGCCTGGGTACTATACATTGGTATTTGTAGCAATTTGAAACTCGTGATTTTGTATAATACTTTCGTGTTACACTCATGCACGGATACACTAGAATTTTTTTATTGACTGAACAGATTTTTTTTATTGGGTAAGAGATAGGATATGGGCATTCCATGGGTGTGTGTATAGCTTATCCAATTACTATACCATATCATACCATCAGCCCATGTCTCCACTGCTGCATATAGGCTTCTCCCAAGGTTCGCCACCACACACGATCCTCGGCTCTTCTCATCCAACAACCACCAATTACCAAATTTAAAAAAATCATGTCTCTTTCGGTCAACGAAAAGTTTAAAGTGTACAGAGTTTGTGGTGTGAAATTCGCAAAACTACTTTGTATTTGTAATTTGACTTATGAACACTGTAGAATTAGATGTGTCTTACTAGAATTCTTTACTCATAAAAAGGGTTATATCAACTACATTCGACATTATTTTTACAATAACATAACTCGCTTTTTTACAGCGTTTAGGTTTGTTGCACCATCGTATCGCAAAAATCTAGAGCCCATATATCATCGCATCGCAATATACAGTCAAGAACACACCAGTGTGCTCGTAAATCAAGTGTGTGTTGGTGTGTGTTAATAAAGAATGACACGTTTAAGGCCTGTTCAGATCTACGTGATATTCGTTGCCGCCTGCGGTAACGATATTTGTGTGGGCACGCGATAATTCCGTCGTTCAAATTCTTCAAGTTCAAATTCATGTCGTCGATATTCGCTAACGCTTCGGGTAGCGATATACCATGTATAGCGAGCGGCCTAGGCTTACATGAGAGGTAAATCCCGTGCCCAGGCGATATTCGCTCCCCCTGGCGAATTTGCGCCATTTGCGGTACTTGTACAATATACCCGGCGGGGTCACATGTACCCGGACATTATCGTCACCGCAGGAGGCAATCATATCTGTATCTACATATTATAATGAATATATCGTATCGTAAGAAAGCCGTGTTTATTCATACTTTAAATATTTAAAAAAACTTTTTAATAGATTTTCTTATTTAAAATGTTTGAAACATACTTATGTTTACATAAGTATGTTATAAAACATACATATGTTTGAAAATGTTTGAAAGGCATGTTATAAAACATACATATGTTTGAAAATGTTCATCGAATCGTAGATTTCTATTTCGGTATATGTATATGAATTTACTTATTATTATAGAACCGGTCTTTAATTATACAATTTATAGCATTTTTATCTTTCTCTTTCATGAATCTAAATTTTAGACGAAATAATTTCAGTGTCAAACGATGGTTGCTATATTGAATTTTATGCGAAATTTTGCCAACATAATATACAAAAGTAAAACCACATTTTATTTCAATGAAAGTATTTCTGTACTTTAGTTTTGCGATTCGAAATTTCTAAGTACTTCAATGCAAATCTTTCATAGCGACAGGCAGCAGGTTTCAGAGCAAAGTAAGTTTGTTTAATTTGACTGTATATTGCATATTTTGAGAGCCCTCAACGTCTCGTTGCTTTACTTTCGTTTTGCATAACTTCAAATGTTGCCGTCGAATTAATATGCAGAAAGTAAGTACCCTAACATATTTAAAATGCACTTTACTCGATTGTATCTAATATTGCAATAAAAACTTTATTTACTTTTATATTTCTAACAAATATTTCTGACGGTTGTTGTGAAACAGTCAATAATAGTACACACGGAAAAATAGATAAGTTTGCCTCAAATAGCAAACTATTTGCCAAATAGACGGTCCTTGATCGCTACTTATAACAATCCACACACACACGCACACACACATTTACGACGTTAACTGACTCACTGAATGTGTAACAAAATTTTACTGGCCTATCTATTTCTAGCTGATATTGATATTGTTTCAGCTGTCTAGTCTGTGAACAAAGTCTATTGCATGCAAACTTATACATTTTGCCGAATGTACATCTTTTCTATATTCTTAAGTTGCTCTTAACTGTTTTTATCGCACAAATTCGATTAAAAAAGTTGACCTGTGGTAAAAGTTTTGTCTTTAATGCCAGTCAATAGATGAATATGTGGACTAGATTTGTGTTAGGTGCATGTCTAGATCAAATGAATAAACAATAGATTGAGTATATTAGTCGTAATAATTAACGATAGAACATTTTAGATTGGCGAGTCTTATACAACTTTTGTATTGTAAATTTGGTTTTAAACGCCCACATTTAATGGTTTTTATCTTTTCAATTAAATTTTATTTAAATTCAATTTATTAATATATTTCACAGTAGGATGGTTGCGTCCAATACATAAGGCGTTGTACGTGTCCACTCTTTGGTAGGTATAGTTCTTTCATTTCAAAGGCGAAGGCGGGTTACGTTTAGTAGTGGTTGTGTTTGTACATGTACATTGTTTTAGTGTGCGTGAACTTGAGACCGCTCAGTTGGGTTCCCAACGCCGCGGCGAGCACAATCACTACTAAGCGTAACCCTCCTTCGTGAGATGGTAGAACCAGTGGGAATGCCTAGTGGTTTGGTTGGTCCTTGACCGTTGTGTCGTGGTCACAGTAGCGGTGGTCAATTCGCTCGTACCCACAGCCACAGCCAATTAAAAAGTTTTTAATTGTGTGCGTTTAAAATTCGATTTTCTAAATATAAATGTATTTATAGCGGACTTCTGGGTAGTTATTATGAAAAGTGCAACGCATATAATTTTATCACTTGCAACGCAAATATTTGTAACATTATGCCATAGTCTTATGAAGAAATAAATTGTAATTGTTAAATTATTTTTGTATAAAATGATTACAGTTTACGCTTATCTGTATATTAATTTTATAGGACTATAGGACGGTTTAGAAAATTCAAAATTATACCATCTACTAATGTGCGGACTATTTTGAACTTTTACTTCTAAGTCACTATTAGTTTTGAATAATGTATACAGATAGTATAATTTTGAGTGTGATAGTTTTCGCTGTTATACCTAAAGGCCTATCCAGACTGCAGTAGATAAGCGGTTATGTAAAACTACGTTTTAACATAATTTTTTCACCAGTGTGCTCTGCGGTGCGAATAAACAAAACTATTCGAGGCATAATGTTAACATTGCAAATTGTCAAAAAAGGAACTGGTCAAGAATTATTTTTTCATTATAAATTTTAAAAATATAATTAAAATAGGAAAATACGAATTAAAAAAGGAAAATACCTATTTTTTACGACTTTTTTACTGAGTTAAACCACTAAGGGAACTTTTAGCAATTGCGAGGAACTTTTACTATCTTTGTCATTTTGCGATTTTGACCATTTGCATTTTTAAAAAAAATGTATCTCGACAATTTCCTGTATTTTTACAAATTGCTATTTTAACGTTATGCGGCGAATCGAGACAAAATAAGCATTTTATTGAGACTTCCAAATGCACTAAGACAATTGATTCGCGATCTCATTGATATTAACGTAATGAGGCTTAACTAAATATTGATTTTTTTTAACGCTCGCCGTTTCCTAGTTTTAAGTTAATTTGTACAGAGATTTGATGTTATGTTTAACGTTATATGCTTTTGTGCTTTCATTTATTCAGCTTTACAGCTACCGTTGATTTTTGACATGGCAGTTTATATGTTTGTTTTTTGTATAAGTTGAGGCCAGATTTTTGATTTTTGAAAGTTTAATTTCATTGTATATTACTGCATTTTAGTTTTTATATTTTTTGCCTCTAGTTTCATTCGCACAAGTGATTTAATTTTGTGTCTCTTCCTAAATTAGGCAAAACGAAATATCATTTTCTGATAGGTGCTTTTGAAATATTCGCTTGTGTGGATGAGACTTTAGGTTGAATAACTTAATTTCAGGAGGAACAATAAGCGTTGGTATAGCATTTGGTTATATTATAAAATAATGTTGTCTTAATGTTCCTTTAAATTCCCTGTTAAAAATAGGTTAAATTAGTTTTGAACTCTATCACGCCCCCAATTAATTCATCAAATTGACCCATTAATTCATCACATCTTCTTTTGACATCAAATTGACCAATCAAACGTTGATTTTCATTTGGTGTTGCCCTTTAAAAAAAAATACTTCTGTTGGTTACACTTATGTGCATTCCTAAATCATGAACGGTTTCCGAAACCTATTTTGAAAATCTACAATTAAAAATCCACCACCTACATAAACCAGAATGAATAATAAAAGTTACCATATTATTTTAATTATCTTACAATTGTCTCCGCACAAATGGATCAGTTCAATTTATGAAATAACTAAACAGAGCTTAGTAACTAAGTTTTACATTAATTTGATCTGATAATATAATTAAGTTTAAGTAAGTTGATCGCTAACATTGTTTATTAATGTAGGTATATTGTACATTTCTTAAATGAATTATATATAATGTATTGTAGATTCTTATCTGCCGAAATGTATTTAAAAATTGACAATAATCAGTATTTAAATTAAATTTATACAATTTGTATATTCATTTTCTTATTTTGGAGATATATTTATTTGTTGAAGTTTGACTATTTTTCTGTATTTTGTATTGGTATTATTATTTATATGTAGGTTTGTTTTACTTTTAAGCGACTATATAGGTATTATGTATACACTATGTACGGCCAAGTATGTAATAGTTACTCTTAGATGAATGTTAAAATTATACCTAATGTTTCAACGAATTGTTTTTACACTAGAAGAAGCAATAAATCAATATACGAAATTAATATTAATCGATGTTTTATTTTAATTGTGTAAGTGCCAGAATTAGTGATAGGCGGTTGAAAAGGTATGTTTGTCTGCTACTGTTTAACTGTTAATGACAGGTTTTCTTTATACTGTTTCGATTGCTTAGAAGTTCTAACAATCGAAAGAATTATCTAGAAAATTGCATTCGTTAATGTTTTACTTACCTATGAATTTCTTAGTTTTTACAAATTTATAGTATGTATGGTGTCGGTATACTAAAGCATAACACCACCCCATCTCTTCCTGCGAGTGTCATAAGAGGAGATTAAGGGATAATAAAGTCGCTACCACAAACGCTGAGGAACCACACCGCCTCTGAAAGAGTGGACTCTTCAACTCGTTTGACCAGCGTAGTGTTTTTGGGCCATATATTCCTTATGCACAAGACAATGCACGGGCAGTCCCATGTCCTGCTGTGGATTCTGAAAGGGCTGATTGCATTCCATTTATAAGTATGTATAATGTTCTTATGGAAAGTTATCGATAGTCTATATTTTGCATTAGAAAGTTATAACACAATCGAAAACATCTAAAGCTATCGTTCATCACTAACTAGGATATGCTAACGTATTTCAATTTAATTAACATAAATTAATATTTCTACTAGTGCCGACACTAAGCTTTCATATGTATCAAATAAACTATATATCATATATATAACATATCACACATCTCATATGTAACTAACACACAAAACAGTCGCTAAATACATACAAATGAATAGAGTCCATTAAGTCTGTACCACTTATCGTCCTGACATCCTACAGCAAATATTTCGAACGCGAACACCCAGACCAATTATTAGAGAAAGCTAACATTTCTAATCCGCAATCTATGACTAATTCCTACCACGGTTACATAAAATAACAAATTCACAAAACGTACACGGTCAATGTTATGAGGGCAGCTCTAAATTATCCACCTCGTTGCTTTTATTTTGACGTTCGAGAAAATAAAACCTTTCGAAAGGCGCGGTGTGCGAAACGAAACGCCAGTTTGACCGCTGACATCGCGCGTGCGCAGTCCCGTTCAAAAATGGCCGTTGCAATAAATACGCGCGAAATTAAACTGTTAATCGCATGTTGTCGTAAATTAATAGTTACAAATTTTAGCAAATGAATTTTTAGTGTTCTAAATTTTAATGCCAAAGAGATATTTGTTCATTGCTGCAAGGATGAAACGATTAAAATGCGTACGAATTCGAATATAAAATGTTTTGTGATTTTCTTGTTACTGATGGCGTGTTTGGGTTATAGTGCTAAGACGAGAGTTGCAAAAAATAAATTTAAAAGGAAAGTGGACGGTTTTAGTGACGTGCGAAACAACTATTTGTTGGATGATAGAAGTAATGTAACAGATAAGGGAACTAAAAGGGGTTTTTTTCCCCACGGTAAGTTGGAACTTGTTTAATGTTTAACACCTTTGTTTAATGCAACCGCATTTTGAAATTACGCTTACTGTGTAGTGTACCTACCCATTTAGATGACTTCGACGAACAATGGTATAAATTATGTACTTAACTGTTAAATCGTGTTTATTATTACTACCTATGACCGACTGTAATTTGCTGTCGCCACGATATGTTTATTAGTATATAGATATTGTGTTTGATAACTTTTAGTGTACCTAATCCTGTATTGGCCTCAGTTTTATTTCTGAGTTTTATACTCCCTTATATCGCTGTAGGGTTACCAATAAAGGTAAATAAAAATAAAATAAATAAAAATGAACTAGCTCGGTCTCTCTTTTTATAATATTTAGTTCTCATATATACACACTAGATGACATATCATACGTTCTTATCAAAGAAACCTCGTTGGCAACTGCTAGGAAAATTCTTTGAAAATTCAAATTTGAAACTTAAGTCGTAGTAAGAAACTTACTACTTACTAATAAGAATGTTCCATTTTCAAAATACATACCTACATTACCTACATATGAATTAAATAATTGGAGAGCTACTGAAGAACACCATTAGACTAACGTGCCTGCCCTAGAGTAGGTACTTGTCTATCATATCTAGTACCTAGGTATTAAGTATGTATTCTCAAATCGATGGCAAAGACAGAGATAGAGATGTAAATGAAATAATCGTGTTATACTTTTTGGGATTACGAAGTTGCAAACGCAAGTAAGTTTTTATACGAAACGATATTTGGTGCAAAATATACCTACATAGTACTTTATTGTACACCAAAACAAGGTTGCAAACGCAAGTAATTTATTATACGAAACTATATTTTGTACAAAAGATAGATAGGTATATATGCTTTATTATATATTAATACGCAAAAAGAGAAACACAAAAATGCAATTAATTAATATTAGAAGTAGGTACAACCGGGCCACAGCGGCTTTATAACTAAAGTGATTTCTTCCAGTCAACCTATGGTTGATAAGAAGTATTTTAAACGAATAGATGTACATGATGCAATAAAGAAATAGTGTCTTTATAATATAAACTAGCTGTACCCGGCATGCGTTGCATGTCCGTCAATTTTTTGCACATAATATATAGCCTATGTCCATCTGGAATAATGAACCTTTCAAAGGGTGAAAGAATTTTTGAAATCGGATTAATAGTTTCGGAGATTACCTCCTACATCCAAACTTACAAACTTTACCTCTTTATAATAAGTATTAGTATAGATACGTATACATACACATTGTAGGTAGGTATATCTATTACATATAGAAAGAACTAAGGAACTAGAAAAGAAAGAATAATGAATGAAAAGATACCAATATCGCCCTAAGGGGACGGTTAATGACTGTTAATAAAAGGTATTGTATTAAACTGTTAATCATAAAATACCTTCGTACAGACAGCAACAGAGGAACTTATACACATAGGTATCTTAACAACCTTGTAATAAGGACTAGAATGGTTTTGGGTACATTACTGTGTTGCTGACTGTACATTGACTTAATTAATAAAGATTACTTACCTATCAAACATTAATTACTCGGATCTGCCTAAGTACCCATAAATTGTTACATCGCGTGACAATGAAAGTATTAAAAACGTTTATTAACAAAATATTCAATTAATTTACGTTAAAAATAATTATGTAAATCTCGTGAGCTGAGGGAATACGGCCCACGCAATCTATTAAAGTGGACTTACATGTTCCAATAAAAATGGTACCTAAAAATGTTTTCGCGAAAGGCAAATGAATATATTCATTTGTTTCCTTTAAGGAAATAGAAATGGATAACAATGACGACAGTCGACATGTAAGATTTATGAAAACAGGGAAATCTTTATTCGAAATGAGATTATATTAAAATGAGTTGTTTATAGCAGACAGTATACCTGGTTCTAAGTATTTAGATACTGTCGCTCTTAGATATATGCGACGTCACCAGTCGGACACTACGAACGTTAGTACATCTATATGTGCCTAGCTTACCATATACCATCAGTCTGTCTCCACTGCTGGATAAAGGCTTCTCCCAAGGACCGTCACCACATACGGTCTTTGGCTCTTCTCATCCACCCACTACCGCCGACTTTCTTCAATTGGGTTAATGTAGTAACACTTGACTTGCCATTGTTGGTGACTTCTTCGAAATATTCGTACCAATTATACAAAATTTCTTTTGATTGACTACTTAGTGGTTTTGTTCTATTCGGAGGAGTCATTCCGGATGCTTATTGCGAAAACGAATGAAAATATTAACATAACGAGACAATTCAAATTAAGAAAATATACGCTTGACTGCTATCGGTTCCGAAGGTGAAATGCGGTGAGTGCGATGCAGGACGGGGATGTACCGCGCTTGAATCCGATTGTCGAAATCCTGTACAAACCGGTTTAAACAGCACGCAAGGACGCGCCGCAACCACAGGCCGGTTCTTACTGTACACTATCGATGTGCACTCACACAAACCTCATGTCTCGTTGAGTGAGCTGTAACGTTGAGCTCTTTTTTCATCCACTGCTTGACATAGG
This sequence comes from Sesia bembeciformis, assembly GCA_943735995.1. Lineage (NCBI taxonomy): Eukaryota > Metazoa > Arthropoda > Insecta > Lepidoptera > Sesiidae > Sesia > Sesia bembeciformis. The sequence goes on from OX031038.1 coordinate 1,419,377, forward strand.
CCGCCTCATGCACGTTGTCTTGTCCATGAGGCATGTGGACTGTAAAAGAGTGTGGAGTCCACTCTTTTAGAGGTGGTGTAGTTCCTCAGGGCATGGTACCTAGCCGCTTTGTTATTCCGTAGCTATCTTTATGTCACCTTTTACTACCTTTTTTAGTTTACATACAACGCACTGGATAGTTGAAGAATGTAATGTACGTTTAATTCTTTCTTAAGTACCCAATTTTTCCTAAGTCTCACAAACTCAATTTAAATTCTTCCATAAGCCGGCTTGCTGATCTGTCGTCTTGTCTAAAAAAAAAACAAAGAAGATTACTGTAATATCTTCTTTTATACACGTACAATATTAGGTACTTGCAAAATGTAAATTGAAGTGCTTAAGCCCTGTTGGCACAGTGCAGCGGGCAACTCGCGAAGTGCATCTGAAAATTAACACTGTTAAGTTTACGAGCTGTTGGCTTTTCGCTTGTTAAACGTATTGAACGGCGCACTGCGCTTACAAATTTTGTAAGAAAAATTACATCATACTTTCAAAGGAATGAATTTTCAATGAAGAAAGCTAAATTATTGCATTAGTTTCTTTTATAGAAAAAAGGTGGCAGACAGCACTGCCGCCCTGCGACGTTCGCTACACATGTCAACATAAGTCCGGAATGACAATCGTTGGCACGTCCCTGGATGCGCTGCCTTTAAAGATTTAGGAATGGATTTGGAGGAAGGGTTGGGAAAATGGGCAGGGATAGGATGGCATGGGTAGTTGAAAGTTGTAACATTTATCATTGAAGGTATTACCTAATGAAATTTTGATGTTATGGAGACCAGACCACAACCGTGCGACGCCCTCCGACCTGATGGACCCACGACTTGAAGAAGTTTGCGCAGTGGCTGGATGAAAATAGCGGAAAATCGTGAGTGGTGACGAGCCTTAGGAAAAGCACACGATCTTCGTTCATTCTCATCCAATTATGGCAAAACCTCTCCGATCCTGGTTGAGGGCGACCCACACTGTTCCCCACCACGCGGTCTCCATTCAAAGACTACTACACCATAAGTTGTCATTCCTCTGACAAATATGGCCTGTCCATTGCCACTGATGCAATATTAGCGTTGATAAAACAACAGGATTGTCAGCTGTTTAAAAAATTTGACAAAATGCCCGATATAAGGTTGTCTGGCGTGCTTGATATTCCATATTGATACCTAAGAATGGATTTAATCGCTGTTTTGATTTAATGTTGTGCTATTGATTTCGAAGGTTCTAGGTTATCGTCACTTGTAAACCCCATTGGTGCCACCAAGTTAAGTATCCTAATAAAATTAGCCTATTAAAGTACCTACTTTCTACCATAAAATACTTATTAGGTACTAGACTCGTGGAGTCTTTTCTGTAGATTCGTAGATAGGTTTCTGTCATAAGTACTTAAAATACATCTTACACTCCCTATACTATTGTTAGCTTGTCTGATCGTTGACATTATCATTTTTATCAGTCCTAATGATTGAAAGTAACGTTTAAGTAAGTAAGTACTTACTTTACTTTAGTAAGTAATACTGTAATACTTTAGCATTACTCTACTTAGTATTACTATACTTACTATACTAATATTTTTAGTAATTACTTTATTTACTTTAGTAAATAAGTATTTAACTTTTGGGTGGTATTTTCCATCACCGTCGAATTAGTGATAATTAAAAATAATCCTAGTGCTACGGGTTGAGGATTTGAACTCACAACCTCACGAATGAGAGTCGAGAAGCGGTACGCCCAAGCTCTCACCGTTTTATACCAACGGTACGATAATAAAATCTACCTAGCATTTGACTCCCAGATTTAACTGCGCATTACGCAGACTTAGCGGTCGTTTGTCTAACTAGTTTCTCTAAGTAGGTAGGTCTTAACTCCATAGACACTGCGAATTACATTCAATGATTTGCAGTATAAGTAGTGATCACTTAGTATAATGATATCAAAATGACTGAGCAAAAATGGTAAAAAAAATCTTTATATACATTTCACTTTCAATTTATATCTGCATTCACCCTCCTCATAACGGTATAATAAAAACGTGGCCTACACTAGGATTATACACTAGTGTCGTGACTCGTCCATACGAAAAAAAAAAGATAATCCCGACTAATAAATAAAAATGAAACGATGTCTGTTTCACAAATTCGCAATTAAAAAATCACAGTTTCTTTTCATAGCATTAGTATACTTATATAATAAAAAAAAATGTCCAAACTGGAATTTGTTCAGTTTCATGGATTACTATATGAAAGGTATAAAGTTGATATTTCATAGAACATGGTGTTTCCTCTAAGAAATTTGGTAGACTCAAAGCAGAAGCGTAATTTAATTAAAGTATAATCTGGAGTAATCTCCTTGTTGTAAGCGTCTTAGCTGTACACAATGTTCCTTAGTACCTATGGAGCATATCGTTTGTGCTAGAAGATACAGGCATCTGGTTTGTATATAGTGTCCCTAAGCCTATGCTCATGTATATTCAATCCGGTAATAAATTTAATCTACAATCTGTGTTTACCTACGTCTAGATACATAACTTGTGAGAACAATAACTTACCGCCTTAGTTGATTGCGTTGCGAATCAGAGGAGGGGAGAATGCAATCCCACAGCCACTGCATGCACTCGACTGGCCAAATTAATCCTCTCTCACAGAAGACTACCGTCAAACGTACTGCATCTCCCTCTTTATCCTATTTCCCTAATGAACTTTGTTAACGTGTTTCGGATTCTATAGTTTTCTATTGAACTAGGCCTGCTACTGTTAGATAGGGCCCGATCTAGCTATTTAGCCGCTCCGGGCAAAAATAAAAAGTTATGATGGGGTTTATGTTATTCCATAGACGGTGCAATTTTTTAAAACTTGTTTTCCCTGCAGTTTAAATGAATGAAAGAAAATGACCCAAGAAATGTTTTTTTTAAAGAATTTTATTCAAATAAAAAAACACAGTACTTATGTAGTCACATAACTAATTAGTCATTCTTAAAAAAATAAACAAATCAAATTAAAACATTTTTTTCTGAGAATAATAAACTATAAAATAATTTTATTCGCACTTTTTGTTCTGTAAAATCTTTAATTATTTCTGTTAAATTGATACTATCGCAAACATAATAGAAATCATAGTCAATCCAGATAATCTATTTTGTGTCATGGTGGACCACAGATAATTTTTTAATTTAGAAAAGTTTCTTTCTCCACTAGCAACTGTCACTGGTAAAGTCAAAAGAATTCTGAGAGCACTAGTGATGTTTGGACAAAATCTTAAATCTTTAATAAATTTTAAAGCTTCTCGAGGAGACAAATTACTATCTAAAATCATACAAAGGACTGACAACTCCTCTGGAAGTTCTAATCCATTTATATCAGATGAGTCCTCGCGGGTTAAAATAGTCTCGAGGTTCTTACAATGTTCTAACGATTCTTATTTTGGCAATTCTCTTAAGGCATATAGGTTATACAAAAAAGTTATTTTCATGTAGGTATTCTTTGTTTTACCTGCCCGCTGCGATATACTTCACGACTGGACCCAATATTTATTTAGCTGTCAGCAGCCCCTCAATTTTGCCGCTTTGGGCATTTGCCCGGCTTGCCCTTCCCACCCCTCTCCCAGACAACTTGTGATCCCAGTGATGGTATGGTAGGTGTAAATGAAACAACATTATATAAAATAAAACATGGAATAAAATAGAATAGGAAAGTACAAAACCATACATGAGTTAATTATAATTAACTTCAAACCACTTAAATACAGTGCACCTGTAAATAATAACAACGTTATATGTATCTCTCACATTAAACTAAATATGCAGTATTTTGTCGATTACAGCGTTTGATGTCAATTTGATGTATTTCAGAACAAAGAACTTCTTTCGCTTGCGCGCGATCGACTAAAGGGGTTGTGGACGATTGACCGTGACGTAATGAGCAATTTTTAGTACTGCATTGCTAGACTAATAATTTATACGTAATTTATACGTATACGTAATACGTGTAATTGTATACGTAATTTATTTATATATAAATAAATAATTAATACATAGGTACAAATGATCAGATACACAAATGCAACTATGCAAATTTGGAACAGGTGTTCTTTCAATCTCCCTTTAAAACTATCCCGAGATGAAACTTTTCTGAGTGACAGGAAGTTCGATCCAGTCTTGTGGCCTGCACGGCGAAATTATTTCTGTCACAATTCTTCACAGTTCTCTGTAATGGTTTATGTGGATGGTAGCCACTTGCCGTTTGTCATTTATTCCGGAACAAATTGTGAAGGTATAATAAACTCGAAAAAGAAAGTTTTAAAGGCGAAATTCGGGGACAATTCCGGTAAAAATTTTTACTTGCACGTATCGGGGTTTCGGGGTCCATCTTGAGTTTTGTTTCCTTTTGCGTTTGAAAACAAGGACAACGCCCGCACAATGGGGAGGTACATACCACATTTGCTTTTATGACAACATATTTGTGGGAATCATTTCACGAACATTTTACTGTAAGACTGTATAAGCGTGAGCATTGTACAATCATGCACACAAATATATTAGGTAATCGGATAAGTTTGCGGCCTTTTTATAGTGAAAATAATAAAGACTTTAATAACACATAATTATTTACTGAACGGAATATTGTCCATTCAATTCGCCATATTTAATTAATCTCATCATTTTTCTAGCAGAGCCTATATAAATTTTGACTATATAAATCACTATATAACTATATAATCGACCTTGCTTGCTTCTTGCTTCTTCCGACCCTTTCTCGCTTATGGTGAACGTGTTACGGTTTGAATTCTCTTTCGCACTATCTCTCGATCTTTGCGGTCAGAAAAAAACTGAAAATGTATGGATTATCGCAGACTAGCAGTGCTCGCAATTTCGTGCGCGGAGATGTTACAGTGCGTGTGGTTAGCTTGATTCCCGTGGGAACTTTATAATTTGATTTGCATAATAGGTACCCCTAATTGTTAGCCCGGCTTATAAGTTATATATGAAGTTTCATTAAAATCCATCCTATCGTTTTTCCTTTTGATGCGCTTTCGGACAGATGGACATAGACAAGAATTCCAAAATAATGTTGTTTTGGGCTTTTGTAACGTCTGAACTTTTTCAAAAAATATTAAATATACAGACACGTTTTTTTTTAGATATTATTATATCATATGCATATATTGTTTACTTACGTTCGTTACTGTACTTGCTAGTCAGTAAATTCTCGAACAAATACGGTGCGTTTTATGCGCACCGTGCGCGTGAAATTGACTGCTAATGGTACGAAAGTGGAATCATAAACACATAATGCGATGCTCGTCTCGTTCGCAATGTGGATCGGGGTCACATGATATTGAACCGCAAACCTGACGGCAAGTGGCTGCCACCACGCTTATGGTGTTCTTATGAGTATTCATGAAATCAAATCGATTTTTTTAACAGCACAGTAAATGTCCTACTCTAGGATTTCTTGTGGGTCCAGAGACACTTACAAGGACGAATCCACCACCCAAACTCGAACAAAAATACGTATTTAAACAGGTGAATGCCCGACCGGGAATCGAACCCGCGACCTTTAAACAGCCTTTACCAACTAGGCTAATCGGTCGTCTCAACTGCATACTGTACTGGACTATACTACGCTCTTGCCGCGATTTTTTTGTGAATTGACGAAAAATCAAATAACAAGTGGATTAGCGTTTCTGTTTGTGCTATCAGAATATCTTTCCCAAATATTGTTATTGTGTAAAATGAGTAAATTCTGTTACATTTGCATTTTTGAAATGGACTTAGTTATTCAGTGTCAAATTGCACTAAGTCTACTGGACTTAGTTTAATTTGCATAAATGGACATCTGGATGTAGTACATTTTTTTTACGGACGAAGGCGGCAGACGAGCATACAGTCCACCTGATGGTAAGTGGATACTGTCATCCATAGACATCCGCGATACATGCCAACATTAGTCCAAAATGTCAAACGTTGGCATGCGCCCGGATGCGCTGCCTACCTTTGGAGATATTGGAATGGATTTGGAGAAATAGGTTGGGAAAATGCCGAACACGTGTACGTACATTGGGGAAATATGGTAAAGTGGGAAATGCAGTACGTAACAAGGTAGTCTTTTGTAGAGAGGAGTAACGTGGCCAGTCGAGCGCGTCCAGCGGCTGTTGGATTGCAGCGTGCACTCTCCCTCTCCCAAATGTCATCATTCTTATCAACAATCTGCGAATACAGTTAATATTTGTGTTGAACAAGTCAATGTTGCTATATAGTTATATAGTTATATAGTTATATAGTTATATAGTTATATAGTTATATAGTTATATAGTTATATAGTTATATAGTTATATAGTTATATAGTTATATAGTTATATGGTTATATAGTTATATAGTTATATAGTTATATAGCTATATAGTTATATAGTTATATAGTTATATAGCTATATAGCTATATAGTTATATAGTTATATAGTTATATAGCTATATAGTTATATAGTTATATAGTTTGTGGACTTTTCTATAAACCCTCGTCACATACGCATTTTGTGACACTTACAAGGGGCAGAAGTTGTGGTGTCGAACCGGAAGCCTGGACGCTTCTAGATGGAATTGTCAAGTAAATCCGTACAATCAATATTTCTGGAATCAATATCATTAGAAGAATAATAGACATGGGGTTCTTCAAGAAAATTATTCGTAGCTGCACCCGCGCTACTACAGCACCGCCGCCATTGTAGGTGCCTATCCATCAACGTTCAACATCAAGTCAAGTCAGTTGAAGGTAAGCATGGAAGGGTACAATATTCACTTTCATTTACTTGTTATAATATGGTGTGTGAAAATAGTGAAAACTTCACGCCTACTTGGTCGCTGACGCGTGCGTTATTTACAACATAATGCTCATAATGGCATTAGTAAGCAAAACTTTGTAAACATCAACATAATTAATTACTGTATTTTTATTCACATGAACTTTACGCTATCTCGACCGTACAATTGAGTTTCTATTTAAGTGGTGTGTAGGAAAAATATAGATTGAATGGCCGTCAATATCGCTACCGGAGATACAGTATCGATTAGATTAAGCAATCAGACTGCAAGTAATTAGTCAAGTAATGTATAATCGCCTTATGACTCGTTTACACAAAGAGAGTTGCTCAAACGCTTCGTGCGAGAATATTGTATACGATTCTCTTATGCGACCAAACTACATACAATTATCGCCTACAACTGTTCACATGACGATAATAATTCGACGATAATAAGGATAACAGTGATCAGATAATGATAACAGTTGTGTATACAAGCTTTTGACTGCTGTTCGAAAAACTCGCGTTGGAGAAACTCTCCTTGTATAAATGAGCTCATTACTGTTGAATACAGGCAGTGCATCCGGGGTCATGCCAATGTTCGTAATTTTAGACTAATGTTGGCATGTGTCGCGGATGTCTATGGGCGACAGTATCCACTTACCATCAGGTGGACTGTGTGCTTATCTGCCGCCTTCGTACATAACTTACTTACTTACGTCCAACGGTGCTACAATCCTTTGTGAATCTTATCTTGTTCCAGTATTTTGCTCCAATTGCTTCTTTTTTTCAAATAGCATGTTTTTTTTTTTGTTATATGTCTTATGTTGATATTATTACTTGATTAAAATTGCAACATCTACCTTCATTTAATATTTTTATCTGTTTTCTCCTTATCATAAAAATGTTGCCTGGAAGAGATGTCTTTGGCGATAAGACCGCCTTTTTCGTGTTACTTATTTTAAGTGAATTTTTGCAACAGAGTATGTCTGTCTATCTATCGTGTATTGATCTTTCCAGTCTTAACATGATTTGTACATGTCAGGTTCCTATTCGCATGCAATGTCAATCACATGTTGTTTCTAGAACGTAGCCAGGCGTTACACCGTGTCCAAATATGTTCCATTATAAAAACTGACCACTTGATTACGAAAGAGAGCGTGTGAAACTGGTATAACTGGAATTACTTAGAAAGCATATATATAAGGCGTGATATGACAAAGATCAAATCTGATTTCGTCACATTACTGTCTTAAGTATGGTGGTTTATTTTAAGGCGTGGGAAAAGCGATGCGTCAGAATATCGCTTCTAAACTTGATAAACTGGGGCTCCTACGTGGATCGAATTTTCTATTCTTGTAAAGGAGCTTTTACAGTTATTTCCAATTATTCCATTCCATAAAATTCCTTTGGTTGTTCTTTTGCGTAATATATAAACAAAGACATCGGGCTATGTCGATGTACTGCAGAGCATAGGCCTCCCCTGTGCCTTCGGGTCTTAATTCCTCATAAGGGCCCATTGCGGTATGGTTGTTACAAGTACCTCGAGAATGGCTAGAAGAAAGATATGATGACCCATCACCGTCGATTTAGTGGTAATTGAAAAAAATGTACTCAAGTAGAAACTCAATAGAGTAATGAAGTTTCCAAAACGTGTCTGTCTGTATGTTCACGATAAACTCAATTACTTAACGGATTTATATGCTTTTTCCACTTTTTTTTAAAGGCAAGTTGGCATACGAGCAAGCTGTCCCACGTGCTGATAAGTGTTGCCGCCGCCCATGGACACCTGCAACAGGGATGGCTGTCGTAATCCTAAGCTCACCCCCCTCCCGATAACCCTTTTCGGTCAAACGATTCCTCTAATCAGAAAGACCAAATATCTCGGAGTCACTCTAGACCACACACTGACTTTCCGAGAACACATTAAAACTGTTCGAAATAAAGCCGCCTTTGTGCTCGGTCGCCTCAACCCCCTCATAGGCGGGAGAAGTAAAATGTCGCTTAGAAATAAGTTGACATTATACACATCTCTCGTCCGACCCATCATGACCTATGCCAGCGTTGTGTTCGCGCACGCGGCTCCCTCCAATATTAAAATGCTCCAAACCCTCCAAAACAGATTCGTACGCAAGGCCGTGGCTGCACCATGGTACTTGCGTAACGTCGACCTCCACAAGGACTTTGAACTTCCCTCCATCGTCAAATTCATAAAAGACACCGCCCGACGCTACTATGACGCAATACCGCACCATCCCAATCCTCTGATTGTCTCCTCCCTCACCTACATACCGGACAGGAGTGCCCCTCCCCGCTATCGGCGCCCGCGGCACATCCTGGACGATCCCGACGACCCCATCACCGCTGCCAATGCGGTTCTCACACTGCACTCAAACCCAGCACACAGACACCGTCCCCGCCGGCGGAGACGTGGACGTCCCTCTCGTTACACCGTTAACACACACCGGCCCTCAGCCAACACTTTCACTAGGTATCGACACGTGCCTGGGCGCTTCTCGCCGACTCGCGACCCCGCGGTATCCCCCCAATGCAACGCCCTAAGCCGAGGTCCGTTCCTTCCGCGGGGGGCGGGGGAGCCCTTAGGCTCGTTGCAACCACACCTTTTGCTCCTGGCTGAGCGCCTTCTGCGCTCGCCCTAAACTAAACAAGTCCGGTGACTCTTGAAAGGCCACTAGGGCATTCTCTGTGTAAGAACGATAATTACATTTCTCTGTGTAAGAACGTCGAGCGGTGACAGTGCTAAATGTGTTTCTAATAACCTGTTATCCGTTCAATTAATCAACATAAGTGACGAATGGTCTCCTAATAAAAAAATCCGTTCACCAATCGATTACGCCGGTTTCTGGGCAAGTGGGGCGCGCAGAAACGGGTGTAGCCAGTTGGCGAGTTCGCGAAACACCGGTGACGCTTCTCCAGCTGGTCAATGCTCTTGTATTGAATCTTGGAAGAAGGAATGTATATGGAAATTACCGATGACGGCCTCTTTGGATTTAGCGATGTTATTTTATTTATTTTAAGAGCTCATATTTACCTTTACCGCTCCTGTTCAACATCTCGGCCAATCGATAGGCCTTAGAAACAATAAGTGCACTAAAATTATTATACATATCATCCCTCGTTAGAAAAAAGGCACTTGGAGTGCAGTTTGAAGACTCGAGAAAAATGCAAAAAAATTGGTAAAATTGACATTATTTTATAATCAAGTTAGAAACTTGGAGTTAATAGATATAACAAAAAGAATAACCTTTGTTTATTTTTAATCTCCGAATATAATGTGTAACTTGCTTTCATTAAAAGTGTTACTAATGGACATAAATGCACACACATACACATATATTATACATACACTCACTTGAGTCTTACGTGATAGTTCATTGTATAATAAGCCTATCTAAAATAAATTACCTATTTTGCATTGTATTCGTAGGAACAGTTTTTGGCAATAAGCTTAATCTACATGTATACTAAGTTCACATTCCTGTTGTGCTGTGGATATTTTGTTTATAATCTATACATATAATAAAATTGTAACAGGCCGATTTTAGTTCTCACTTTTAACGCGTTTTTTTTATTCCCTACAACAGACCATTGAGGTCAGCTGAATCGTCTAACCGCTGATCATTAATGATTACACTTTCACTGCTACATAAAAGTATCGTTGAACTGTAACATCTATACATATAATAAAATTGTAACAGGCCGATGTCTGTACATTATAGATATTGCAAAAAAAACTAAAATGAGGGTCTTTATTAGAGAAACAGAAGCTAAAACAACAGTTTTTAGAAATTTTGTTTGTCTGTCTGTATGTTTGTACACGCATCACGCAAAAACCACTGCATGGAATTGAATGCAGTTTTCACCGACGTATTGCTAGAGGTCTAACTTAAAATATAGGCTCCATTTTACCGCAGGAAAATATCTTATTCCGATTGTTTTAAATTTAATAAACCGAAGCGAAATGAGGGCGGGTCGCTAGTTTGTAAATAAAATGTCTTTATTGTTAGAAGGGCAGGTATAGAAGGCTAAGTTATTTCACTAGTGCTCGTTGGTTGCCTGGAATAGATCACTTTAAGCGATAAGGCCGCCCATTGCTTCTTCATATCTTAGGTAATTAGAAGGTTAATTTAAAACAAGAATGCAATAAAGAATTTTCGTTCATTCATTCATTCATTCAATGTGGAACTGGCCAGTGGAATATAGGGGCAATTAATGGAGTCTAGACTCTCGAGACTCTCTTCCACAGTTCGCGTTCGAACAGATATTAACATCATAAAAAAAATGCCTTAATCAGGATTTTTAGTAAGAACAGGCGTGCCGTGCCGCCTTACAAGTGTGCGAGTCAGTGAGGAAGCAAGGTTACAGCACTTCCAATAGGAGAGAGGTGACGTGATATTGGTCCCTTTGTATTGTAATCGCTGTGTTTTGAGGGTCTACGTGTATAAATCCTAAATTCGCCGACATCCTGGGAGTAGAATAGTATTGAAAACTGTAGGATAACTGTATCTTTTTCATAGAAGTTTAAATATATTTCGACTTCATACAAAAATGACATTATATTGTGCATCACATCATATTCATATTTATGTGTGGATGTACAAATATACACTATATCCTTTCTTACTCGTATACGTTGTAGTCTACTTTTTATGCCATAACTCCTCTCGGTTACTCTAAGGTTGACTGGAAGAGATTCCTTCTAGAAATAAGTCCGCCTTTGTACTTACGGTGATTGTAATGTCTTATTGTAACAATTCATTATAAGTACAATAAACAACAAGAACCATAGGTATCCAAACGTTACAGATTTTTAATATTATTTTCACGGAATTCATAAGATCGGTTCAATTATAAGCCCTTCATCTATATCATAAGCTGTTTTAATAAAACAAATAATAGGGATGGGATATACAAGCGAAGAAAGAACAGCCCCAAGTCCAGTAATAACCAATTCACAATAAATTAAATCAGTCCTAAATTCCGTATTGAATTTCCAAGCGGTGTCCCGAAGAATACTGCCATTATCTGAAGATAAATATCGGGTTTAACAGTATACAACTATTATGTGTCGCATTTTACTGTTTAATAGTTTTGACTTGCGGGTATTTCATGATGGCGACTAGAAATATTTTACCGTGGAGTGGTTTTAGACAGAACATACTACGTGTAGGTGTGTATACATACATATATTTATAAGTATACATATATTTATAAGGTGTATATAAAATAAATAAAGTAAGTGTCCACACATTTTTATTAACATACACCTTACATATTTTTTTAATAATGGATGCCCCATTATTCATTTCATATCGTTTAGTTTATTTTTATTTTCCTTTTCCTTTTCTCCTTCCTTGATTGCATTATATCTTTTATCCCCTGGAAGTTCTACTTTGTAAAATAAAGTATTAAATAATTCAATACTGCTCATCCCGGGTGAAAAAAAACCGCAAGACTTGTTTACATCAAATAATTTTCCTTATATCTTGTCAATTAGAAATCGCATCCGCACGCGACTCGGTACCAGGGCAGCATAAAAACGCAGTGACGACCGGCTGCTATGGTGATGGAGCGGCATTCCTCGCACATTATTATTCAGACAGGTTCTCGCCCCGGTAGACGGTGAGTTAACTTCATATAAACGAGCGAGGTGCGCATCACGCACACAAATGCGCCGTCTGCGTCAGGTGATACCCCCCACAGAACGCGACGATTCTGTGTCGAAGTTGTTTTTATTAATAACTAGTATTCATTTTTTATTTATTTTTAAAACACAGTTAACAGCTATTTAAACACCAAAAATCTAAAGCAGAGCGCATGTCAATAGAATAACATCAGTGTTTTGCGATAGCAGCCCTTATAGACCGCGATCTGTGCAGGAGGTTACTATTGGTGACTAAATTTGAAATTTGAAAAGTTTGAATGTTGCAGGTTAACGTTCAATGCAGATTGCATTGAACGTCTACTTTCTCTGTGTTCTACGACGAAAACGGTTGGTTCTAAAAAAAATATGTATTATACAATCTTTTTGGTAGGAAATTTTCCGGTCTATAATTTTTTTAATAACCTTTATTGACATCTGAGCCATGGAAAGTAACATATTTGCAAAAAAAATATATTTCTTGAATATCCCAAAACGCACACGCGATATAAATATTGATTTTTGATATCTCATTTAGAACACTGTTGCAAAGGTGTGTGCCAAAATTCAGCTAACTAGGATTTTTTTAAAAGATTGCTTGATTTTTTTGACTATAGACCAGTCACTATAACGAAAATAAAAAAAAAACATGTAAACAATGTTGTAATACAATCTTATTTTTTCAGTTTACAAGATCGAGTATAAATGTAGTCATGAGTAAGGTATTACTTACAACCTCTTATCTTAGCTAATGTTATGAAACAAAACGTGTATTGTTACCATCACCTGTCATACTAACATTATGGCGAATAACGATGATTATTATTATTAGATTATTATTTTCTATAAACCAGTCTATATTTACTTTCTTTTCTTTTTAATTATCTTGACATCTTGTAATATTTACTTACCATCATTGTGCTACCGACCAACCTATCATGAAGGCTTTTTGTGCTGAAATCCCTGAACTTAACCTACTCCAGTGGGTACATTCCTCTGTGATTGTCTGAGTGCCTGGCTTCGAAAGTATTTGGGATTGTTCGTAGTACGTACCTCTTTGTCTCTCTTCTTTGGCTCAAGTGATTTTAGGGCAACAGTCCTTTTGGTGGAATAAAACGCAAATGTGCGAATGCTTGTTTAGCTGAATGTCCACTTGAAGTTACCTTACTTGTTATTTGTATTATGTACACGCTTACCCCGTGGTACACTTTTTGCGGAGTCCGTGTTCCGTATAGGACGCAGGACGTGAGTCTGCAAATGCAGGTTATTGGCAACTTTATACCGGCTTATTGATAAGCCTTTGATAAGCGGGATAGTGTAGACAGTAGAATGTACTCGAACTTTTGATGTTTTTCCTTATTGAAGAATAATAAAAAACGTGTTATTTGTACCGTGTGACCGACAATTTAAACTACAAATTCATTATAAGTAAGAAAGAATCAGAAATGTGAAATGGCACTCGTTTTCAACCAATCGGAGAGGCTCGGAGTTCTGGTAAATACGTGTATTACGAAGTGGTTTATGGTGTTTTTAGAAGGCGCCGTCACATACACAAACAAATATAAAAATTCTATAAAAAAGTAGCATTAGGATATATATTTACAGGAGACAAGACTACCGTATTGCATTTCTCATTGCATCCAATGTTCATACGTGTTTCGGTAGTGAATGAGATAGGTATTCTAGAGCTTATTCCCATTCCGTGCTATTCAATACTCATTTTCCCAACCCTTTTTTCAAACCCAGTCCTAAATTACCAAGGGTAGGCAGCGGTAGGATTGTCCGGAGGCGTGCCAAAGTTTGCCGTTCTGGACTGATGTCGGAATGTATCGCAGATGTCCATGGGCGACAGTATCCACTTACCATCAGGTGGACTAGTTTGCTCCTCAGTCAACTCTTTCCATAAAAAAACAATACTCGCACACAGCTATTGAACACGTAGTCTTACAAAGATTTTGTCCAAACACACGGAGCCATTGATTGCAAATCGTCGACCGATTACCGAATTACACGGCCCTTTCCACAGTTCTCTTGTTAACGAGCTTTTTATTTGTTGTTGGATTAGATGAGATGCCGGTTTCCTTACTATCCGTAAGACTATTCATTATCTTTATTCCTACTGAGTCGTGGACAGAGTAAGATTATGTTAATCTTTATTGTACAGACAAAATGCACTAAAACCGGACTTAATGTATACCAGTCTACCGTTGGGCAAACAGAGAAGTTAGTGGGATACATCATTAAGTTGGTAGGTGTTATGAGAATGTATTCGTATAAGAGTACGTCGTCGTAAGCAGCGCTACCATAAGCGCTCAGGAACTTCAGCACCTTTAAACTGCATATGTATAAATGTATATTATGATTACCATCGCAAGTTATACAACATATCATTTAATATTGTTATAATGTATTCTTTTGTATGGACGAAGGCGGTAGACGAGCATACAGTCCACCTGATGGTAAGTGGATACTGTCGCCCATAGACATCCGCGATACATGCCAACATTAGTCCAAAATGACAAACGTTGGCACGCCCCCGGATGCGCTGCCTACCTTTGGAGATATAGGAATGGATTTGGAGAAAGGGTTGGGAAAATGGGGAGGGATAGGATGGGAATGAGCTCTGGCACATCTAACTCACTACCGAAACACTTACGTACATTAGGGAAATAAGATAAAATGGGAAATGCAGTACATTTAAAGGTAGTCTTCTGTGAGAGAGGGGTAACGAGGCTAGTCGAGCGCGCTCAGCAGCTGTTGGATTGCAGCGTGCACTCTCCCCCTCAAAACTAATATAATATAACTTAATGTTTTATGAGTATATTTTAATATTACTTAATGTTTATTTTTATATTTATTACTGTCCTTTTATCCGCTGCACTGACGTCCGTCCGTGACAGCGATCTGGCAGAATATCAGCGCTGCAGTGTATTGTGCACCATTCCCTGTTATAGTGATAAATTGTCTTTGTTGGCCTTGCATCTTACTTTCTTTCTAAAAGAGTAAACTGGCCGTTTTATAGTACACACATCCTTCATGCACGAGACAATGTGCATGCGGAGGTCCTTGTCCACCAGTGGACGCTAAAAGTTCTGGTTACGGTTACCCACGGTTCCACGGTTAGTGTACAAATTTACGCCAACTGTAGGCCCCCGTCGGGAAGATTTTTGCTATATTCTGTACGAATTAGAAAACCCCTATAGTCGATACTGATCTGTCTTCAGAATGTAGCCTTAAACGTGCATAAAAGGTATATTGCATTTTGATACCGAAAAATGTTATATTATAGGGCTTTTGTATAGAAGACAGACACTATAATACACGGACAGAGTACTCTGTACAGAGAGTCTGGATAGAGAGTCTGTCTGTTACGTATATTGCATTTTGATACCGAAAAATGTTATATTATAGGACTTTTGTATAGAAGACAGACACTATAATACAGACACTATGTGTATTTATAGAATTTATTGCAGAGAAAAATAGGAAACCTGAAATTGGATCCTGAAATTCCTTGTATTACAAAGTTTCCGTAAATACTTTATTTTTACCGTTACTTCAACGTCTGTTCGAAACAAGGGGGCACAAGAAAACAAGACAAAGTTCGTTCCGTCCGATGTTTAATTTGGCAGAAACAAAAGTTTTGTAGGTTTTTCGGACCAATACTTAGATAATACGTTGGTAGATAGTATTTATTTATCACTTATAGCTGTGTCAAACAAGTTTCCATACGATAGGTCAAACTAAAAGTTTTTATGGAACTGGCTAACTATACAATACCATAGAAAAAAACAATTTCGAATTTTGAAAATGGAACTCCTTGCTTATCAAACGCCATTAAATTTTCAAAGCTGTCATTTGTTTTTTAGTTCTGGCGGTAATTTGAAAATTAAGTGTTTGCCGAGAAATGAATTTAACAAGACAACATTTTCGTTTAATGTTTTTTTTATGACTTTCGTTGCGTTCTAAACCAGAAACGAAGTTATAAAAGACTGAAGTTAGCATTTAGTGATGAAACGTTTTTAACTGGTTCAGTGAATTTAAACGTGTTAGTTCCCACCTCAGTGACGATCTTAGAGAAGAGCGTCCTGCGACGGCGGTGAATGACGCCCACGAAGCAGAATGATCCTCCATCACGAAAATGCCCCAGCTGCCAGAGAAACAAGGTCGGCGGCGCACCCGCATATCCCCTGGTGTTGCAGGTGTCCATGGGCACACTTACCATCACATGGGACCGCTTGCTCGTCCGCCCACTAGTATATAAAAAAAAAAACGAAGCATTTTTGAGTACCAACTGTAAATGTAAATGGGTTATCCGCCATACAGTCCCGACCTGTGATTTTTATTTATTCCCTAAAATTAAGGATAAACTCAGAGGAATTTTTTTTATGAATACAGAAGAGGCAGTAACGACCTTCCAAACGACTGTTGAAGAGGTGCCTAAAGAAGAGTGGGCTGAATGCTCCACACAGTGGTTTCATCGCATGAAGAAGTGTATCGATTGTCGCGGAGAATACTTCTAAAAGCGTTTTATTGCTTCCACCTTTATATCTGATTTCATTTTTGAGATTCTAAAAACTTTCAGTCTTTTTCTATATACAAGTTGAAAAAAAACTAGTATGTATTTTAAATTGATTTTGCAGGGCTGTGGAGACTATTTAGGATGTAACAACATTTTTTTTACCTATCTGATTTGAACTCGCACGCACGCTAGTCACAAGCTTGTTGTTACACTATATTGAACTCGTCCTGCTAGTTTAAAAGACTCCATTAGTTTTAATCTAGACAGGTCGCGGTAGTTTTAGACGTGCTACAGATAAAACGGCGTCAGATAGTCGGCTAGCACCGCTCTCATTTCTTTAACAGCCCGTTAACTGTGCGAATGTTTGAATAAGGATATGGACACATTTGAGAAAATGTAAATGGATAAATGTGACACTATTTGAGAAAAGAGACTTCCGTTACTTTCCGTCAAGATTATACAAAAATGTTTTGTTCAGACGGAGTTGAATAACGACAACAAGGTCTCTTTGTTTAGATAAAGTCAAAAATATTTTTGACATCACAATATCTCACCCACAGTTATTTATTTATTTAAAAATCTTTATTGTACATTAAGGTACAAAAGGCGAGCTTAATACCTTAAGACATTCTCTATCAGCTAACCTTTGGGTTCATCGGGAGGTGCGATGAGAGGTATAAATATATATTTCAAACGACTAACAGGATAAATATTTTATCTACAAATAAATATACACGATGAATACATACTATATCAATATCACACAATACATTACATACCTATATATACATATATGTCATAATAAGTACACACACATTCATACATATATATATATGTTTTGGCGGCGCGCGCGCATACCCCCTGGTGTTGCAGGTGTCCATGGGCGGCGGTAACACTTACCATCACGTGGGACCGCTTGCTCGTCCGCCCTCTTATCTATAAAATATATATATATATATGCCAATACAAAAGCGCTAAGGCTGTGATGTGCTGACGAAAGGTAACGTTCCCGGAGCCTCCGTTTAAAAGTATTCTTATTCGAAACGTTTTTTATGTCAGTGCGGATCGCGTCTCACAGTTTGACAGTTTGTGTTATTCGTAAAAATTATACTTCATGAAATTACCCATAATGACATTCCCCATTAAACAATGAAAAGTATTTTTATCATGAGAGTAACGATTTAAAAACCCGGGTAAATTTTATAGCAGCATACTTGATCGATGGGGGCTTTTGGCATTTCATTTAGAAAGATAATATAAAAAGCCCCCAAAAAACGCTCCATTGGACGTCCAATGGATTAATTATTTAGATGTGTTATTTTGACATATTTTGACATGTGTGTTATTTAGAGTAGGTATATATATGTCTATTTTGAGTGAACTATTCTGGTGAATAGTGTTTTTGAATATACTCGTATCTATGTAGGTTAAGTATAGTTCTGGTGAGCTCTGTAGTAAAAGGCTCTAAAAAGGTTAGCTTGTGTGCATTTCAATCATTACAGCAAGTAACTTGGAGGGGGAGAGTGCACGCTGCAATCCAACAGCCTCTCGGCACACTCGACTGGCTTCGTGGAATGTTCTGCATTTCCCACTTTATCCTATTCCCAAGTACGTGTTTCGGCAGTGAGTGAGATATATAAGAGCCCATTCTCATCCCATTCTGTCTTATCCCTTCCCATTTTTCAAACCCTTTTCCAAACAATTCCTAAATCTCCAAGGGTAGGCAGCACATCCAGAGGCGTGCCAACGTTTGTCATTCTTGACTGATGTTGGTATTTACCGCGGGTGTCACAAGGCGACAGTATTCACTTACCATCAGTTGGACTGTATGCTCACCCGCCGATTTCTTTCTATAAAAAAAACTTAACTTATTAAATAATTAATGTTAATGGTACTAGAAAAATATTTTCTCTTAAATTTTCGTATTTTTTTTCCTGTTAGAAACTTCTATTTGAGAATGCTTTCAAGTGATTACAGTATTAAATTACAATTAATATGAGTAGGCTGATCTAAGAAATACCTCTTTATTTATCTTAATTTTTTGGGATGTCTTACACAAACAGGAAAAAATATTATACACTTCGCTTCGGTTTACAATCGGAATAAGATGTTTTCCTGCGGTAAAATGGAGCCTATATTTTAAGTTAGACCTCTAGCAATACATCGGTGAAAACTGCATTCAATTCCATGCAGTAGTTTTTGCGTGATGCGTATACAAACATACAGACAGACAGACAAAATTTCTAAAACTGTAATTTTGGCTTCTGTTGCTCTAATAAAGACCCCCATATTAGTTTTTTTTGAATATATATAGTGTACAGACATCGGCCTGTTACAATTTAATTATATGTATAGATGTTACAGTTCAACGATACTTTTATGTAGCAGTGAAAGTGTAATCATTAATGATCAGCGGTTAGACGATTCAGCTGACCTCAATGGTCTGTTGTAGGGAATAAAAAAAACGCGTTAAAAGTGAGAACGCTCGGAAAAAGCGTACGATCGTTTTTTTTTGTTCACTTTTTGTGATCTGCCTTTGTTGGACATCTTTAGGGTTGCCACTGTCCGTATATTTTTATTTACAATTATTTTTGGACGTAATTTTTTCAAATTGCTGAAATTGTAAATTAATCTATCAAGATATTAGTGACCTCGTTAGGCTTAATCGCTCTTGGCTGGTCAAAATTAATAATGGAGAACGGCGAATGGAGCTCATGTAGCGTAGACGGCGTCTGGATGTGACTAATGACTTGAAGAAAGTCACCGGTAGTGGCTGGATGAAAAGAGTAGATGATCGATTGTGGTGGCAGGCCATGGGTGAAGCCTATATTCAACAGTGGAGATACAGGCTGTTCGAGTATAGTCTGATATATTATTGAAATTAATAATACCTATTTATTGTTTTTGACATCCTTAATTATGATTCGTGTAGACACGAGTGTGTACAATTGGCCGCAATTTATCTTTGTACCTTTGCTTTTGTTTCATACCATGCATGGCATTGAAAAAACCTCGTTAAGACTGTATTGTTTTATAGTTTTAAACAAATGCTCGTAGACAAATGTACCGTTTTTAAATTAAATCATTAGGGATAACAAAGTCGTTACTACAAACCCTGAGGAACTATACCACCTCTAACAGAGTGAACTCGCCAACCCGCTTGGCCAGTGTGGTTGGGCCAATACACATACACACACACATACATACACAATACAATGTGTATGAGGAGGCCCATGTCCAGCAGTAAACCAAAATACAAAGACTGGTTACGGTAAGGTAGAGTGCATGCTGCATAGGTGCATCTGCATTCTAGTAGGGGAAGAGTACATGCTGCATTCCCACAGCCACTGGGCGCACTCGACTGGCCACGTTAGCCCTCTCACACCGAAGACTACCTTGAAATGTACTGTATTTCCTACTTTATCGTATTTCCACGTGTTTTGGTAGTGAGTAAGATATGCCAGAGACCATTCCCATCCCATCCTCTCCCTCCGCATTTTCCCAATCAATTCCTTAATCTGCAAAGGTAGGCAGCGTATCCGGCGGCGTACCAACGTTTGTCATTCTGGACTGATGTTGGCATGTATCGAGGATGTCTGTGGACGACAGTATCCACTTACCATCAGGTGGACTGCCGCCTTTTTTCTATAAAAAAGGTACATTTTCGCTTTGCAACACAGCTAGCGTTAAAAGTTAGGTTCCATGAAACTCAATTTATACGATATCCACGCGGTACATTTATGACAGAAATTTGATTAAAATTTTCTCTATAAAGTGCATGTTTTATGTATTAGCGTGTAAAACCGCGATTTTATTGGCTAACCGGTAAAATTCGCTATTGTGGCGGGAATGCAACTGCACTTTTAAATACAATGGGCAGTTTGCGGTATCTTATTATTGGTCCATGTGAAGCTGCTGCCGTGATCTTGGAGATATTGTGAAATTGATGGCAAATTAATAAAAAATGTTTCATTTATACATACTATACAATATAATCGTAACAAAGTCTGTTATATGATTTTTTAAAAAGTCGTAGTATTGTACACAAATGATAAAGATTCCAAAAACATTTTTTGGAATCTTTGTTTGTCAGTGTATGTTAACGCGTAATGGAGGATATGAGTAGGAGGCCTTTGATCAGCAGTAGGACATCTCTTTCAGCCTTTTTAACGTTCCACTGCAGGGTCAATCGCATGGGGGGTTTCGGGCCACAGTTCACCACGCGTGTTCAATGCGGATTGGTCGATACACATGTTTTCACATGCGGATTATAAGCTGGTGATAATTTTTAAAATCCCTACTGAAGTAGTTATGCTAAAATATATGAATTCCATTCGTTATGCATCGTATTCGCATTCCAATCTATCCTATCCCTCCCCATTTTCGCAACCTATTTCCGCATCGTGGACTGTGTGCTGTGGAACGAACTGCCTCAAGAGGTCTTTCCATTAAGCTACGATATGGGGTTCTTCAAGAGAGCTGTGAATAGGATTTTGCAAGGTCGGCGGCGCGCCCGCATACCCCCTGGTGTTGCAGGTGTCCATGGGCGACGGTAACACTTACCATCACGTGGGACCGCTTGCTCGTCCGCCCACTAGTAGGTATAAAAAAAAAAAGTTATGTAAATAAAATAAATAATCTGACATTTATAATAATATGCTTGTACTGTTTATATTATAATATGGACAATGTGTTAATCTGAAAATCTTTGTAATTTTTTAACATTTTTAATTTTGTAATCTGTAAATAATAATAATAGTTGGTGATTTATATGTTTGTATACCACAGAGGGTTAAATTCGTGGACGATGCATGTTTATACTGACCTACTAACTGATGTACCGTACTTAGAACAAATAAAAATATTCTATTCTGTTCTTTTCTAGATATCCCTAGGCTTATCATCGCTCATAGCAGCTTCATGATAACTACTTGAATTTGCTTGAACAGTCAAATTCAAGTAGTTATCATGCCTCGTCACCGCCGACTACCACTAACGAAGTTGATAAACTACAGTAGGAAAATAAAACAGAATTAAATTGTTCTTCGAATGCGACACCCGCCGCCGTCAAAAAACCAACAAGCGGGGTAATGGCTGTAAAACACTTTACCAAAGAGGTGTTTGACAAGACAATACACATGTGTTTTCTCTGCGCATTATTTATTCTAAAACCGTACCTTCAGAGTGCTTTTTACTAAGAATTTACTTACTGACAGATAACGAGGACGCGACTAATGTTATTGTTGCAAATCTCTTCTTATACACGTTTGAATAAGCACTAACTACTGAAGTAGATATTCTCGAATAGCTGTAGATTTGACTTAAAATTAGCAGAAAGCAACACTAGCTGGTTAGTTGTAAAGGACGATGGGTAAAAGTGCCCCAAAACATTAATATCTACAAATATGTAAAAAAAAAAAACAAATGTGTTGCTACAGACACACTTGAGATATACCTCAAGTGAAGAAAGCTTTTCTTTCATAGATTGTAATATTAAGATAGTTAATGTCAAATATAATATGTTAAAATATTTCATATTTTTAGTAAAAAAACCGATCGCTTTAGCTGTTACAGTTACTTATAATGATTACATGCGGTAGATCATGTATTATATGTTTTATGTTTATTGATGGCTTGGGACGGCATTCATAATTTTTTGTCCACCGTCCTTTAAGATATTTTCTTCCAGTTAAAAATATTTTTTCGATTCACACATCTTTACTATTAATATAATATAATCTAATCTAGATAAAATTATCGAACTCTCAGTTGACCTTCAACCATAGCTATACGTTATATGGCACGTTTTCGTTTCAGAGATATACACAACTCAAGTACCATGTTAACCTGTAGCCATCAAACTCGTAGACCACTGTTTAAGTGAAACGTGACAACCCTAACACCTAAAAAGGAAACTTAATAAAAACATCCGGACATAATTCCAACATAGTTGCATTTATTATATGCTGCTCAAAGCTGAAATCCCAGGCACATTGTGCTCTGATACACATTTTACACATTCGTGTTTCTCATAATCTTGTAAAGTGCTACGAATTTTCATACACGCTGCCCGAGGCGTCTCATGAACGATATTTTTCACTACATTCTCTAACTTTGCCGAGCACATCGCGACGAAGCATCTCCTAAGAGTCATAGTCGACAAAGAAAACGGTAACCAAAATCAGCGCAGCACTATTTATAAAATACGAATAATTTTGCCGTTAATTTCTCAAGCGGCACACCAGGTGTAGTTACTTATTTTGTACCTATGACTAAGTTAAGAGTAAATTTTAGTGATGGGAAACTACATACTCACCGATGAAACGAAATATCTCCCTTGACTTGGTCCACCATTTTTAACCAATAGAATTTAATGGGATGAAAGTGGGCTCTTGTATCCCTACGAATAGTTATCATAGAAACAAAGTTTTAAATAACACTATTTTTTTATATAAAAAAATAGTAAGAGGGTACCGTCGTCCATAGACATTCGCGATACATGCTAACATCAGTCCAGAACTATTAGGTCATGGTGGAAATAATGTGAGTGTGAGTAAGAAATATTTCAAGCGTTCTTTCTTGTATTATGTGAGTCGAGATTTTTACTTAAACGAAAGTTTACTGCTGTTTTGAATCTTGTTTATCATACCGGACTTCACTGAGAAAATCACTTATTTATTTCTGGTCTCTAGGTTGCTTTGATGGCATCTCTTTCCTTTGATTATTTGGTATTTTTCACTACAAGTAATCTCAGTCCATTACTTTGCTTTAATTACTTTTAATGTTGCTTTGAGATGTTTAGTACTGACTATTTTATGGTATAAATAGCTTCTAAGTAAGCTTCTTCTAAGTAACGTACAGTAAGACACTACCTTAAAAACGAACAGAACAGCTTCCTAGGACCTCAAAACGTCTAGATATATTAGACAATGGCTGTAATTAACAATGAGTCTAGTGACGTCAGTAACTTTTCGTCAAAATCCGAGTGGGTAGAGCTACCCACTATACCCACATTATCCGCCTGCGCTGGGAAGCACGCAGTTTTTCTCCATATTTTCTACCGTCTGTATAATGAGGAACATTCTGAAGATCTGTTCAATTTGGTGCCAACTTGAGGTTTTTGCGAGGATAACCTCGCGTTATCGTCGTGTGCTTCACCCGCATTTCCTTGGCAATGAATCGTTGCGTCCAGTGCCTGCTTTAATGTCTGCTTTATTTATAAATTTTATCTTTCTTCTATTTTTCATCAATTGTATTACTACATTTACTGTTATTCTAATTATTTTATTACTTAAATCTACTCAATTTTATTACTTTATATATATTATATATAGTGTGTGTGTATTATGTGTAATTAATAGTTATGTATACTTACTGTACCCACGCAATCTACCCGTGATTAAAATATTGATTTCCTTTACGAATCGATTAATAAAAATATACTTATTAAAATAAGTAATCGATTAAAATAAAAATCAACTATTTTTCACACCCCTAGCCTAGCGCTCTGCTACATAGGTCACTAGTTTCCATTGCTTCCCTGTATGTGGGCGAGAGCGTGTGTTTGCGTTGCGTGCGTGTGTGTGAACGAGTGGTTGCAAATTTTATTAGATGTAAAAAAACTATGAAAGTGCATCAAAACCGCTCATAGGAGCTAGGAGCTTGATTCAGCTGGTCCCCCTCCCAGGGTATGCGGCTTCGCTCACTGAGACACTGTTTTAATAGATTAACAACCCACTAGCGTACAGCAACTAATAAATTGGATCAAAACAGTTTGCAACTTACGTTTTGCATAGTTTAGAATAACTAAGTTTACCGCCTAACTATGTCACCGAGCAGAGTGCCATTTCTTGCGCTTAATTTATTATTCTGTTAGCTCAACAATCAATATAGTGTAGCGGCACTAATAACAATCGAAACAGTCAAAATAAGAAAATTGTCATGTTTTGGTCACGTCATACGCAGTGATACCTTTTCGTCCACCGCTCGACATTGGCCGCCTCATCATACTAACATTATAAAGAGGAAAGATTTGTATTTTTGTATGTTTGTAACGAATAAACTCAAAAACTACGCGACCGATTTCAAAGATTCATTCACCATTAGAATGCTACATTATCACTGAGTAACATAGGCTATTTTATTTTGAAATTTTGAAAAAAAAATCTTATTTACCGAAGCGAAGCGAGGGCGGGTCGCTAGTGTTTAATAAAGGAACACATTATGAAATAAATACGTCTAAATAAATAATTACATTTAATCTGATTATTAGGTTAATACTCCACCGGTTTTATTGTAAATTAAAAATGTGTCCGGAAGAGCCACAAGATTTACTCGTAATTTATTTTAAAAAAAATAACATCTTGGTAAATTATATTAACCTATTGTTCCTGTTCCTCAAAGTACTATATTTTTTTGTCCGTCAGATGTTAAAATTCCTCTTTATTGCAGGTGGCATCTTCTCCCTGGGCAAAGTGTTGAACTTCTTCCCAGTAGGTGGAGAGCGCGAATGCCAACCCTCGGGGCACACTGTAGCCAGAGCTGGAATTTGCCTGAACCCTTACGACTGCAGGCAAAGGGACGGCAAAGCAGCTGGGGACTGCGCTCATGGACTTGGCGTTTGTTGCGTCTGTAAGTACCAATATACTTTTCGTAAGTAGAGTGCCCTCATGAATCGTTTTAAACCACCGCTTTAAGGTAGCAATGGATTACAATTTATTCTTTCGTTGAAGTATGAGTAGCTAACAAACTGGCAGTGCCCTTGTATGCTGTGCAAAAGGTACAGAATTTGATTCTAGGGCGGACACTCATTACTTTAAAGTCTTGTGCTTAAGAGGTGTGTGTTATTCTTTGTGTGTGTCTGGACTCATGACACAAGGCATTGTAATTGGAGAACTCGATAAGACTAAGTTTTCACAAGAAAGAAGTCTGTCTCACACATGTGCAGGGATAGATAACGCAAGCCGTCCATCGTTGCGTGCCCCGAAGTTGGCACTAACCTCCTAAGTAGGAGAAGTCTTGAGCTGCTCGTTGTTGTTACAAAACACAAAAACGCCTTATTAATTGTATTGCAACATTTGTAAAAATTCGTTCAGTGGTGAACCGAGTCAAAGGAGACGTATGGTTTCATCGGTGATTGGCTTCACATCACTAGAATTTACTCGTGTTGCGACGCGCCTGGTTTTCTTACAACTTCACGAAGTTGCGTTGTCTTATGTCTATCTATATCTATGGTCTGTCTGCTGTCACTTGTTCGAAATAAACATCAATAAAGTAACCGATAAAGTTTGAGACACCACTTATATTGATACACAATTAGGAGACAAAGTTTTCCACTTTGAACAACTAACGCAAAACTATTTAACTTTGTTCAAAACTTCACACAGAGACACGGATTGATGGTAATGAATTGCCAAATAAAATAAGTGTGGCTTCACGAGAGGCGACTTTTGTAACGTGAAATTGCTCAAAAATGCGTGACGATTTTAATAGTACAAATACAATGTCAGTCAATCTTGAGCGCTCGCACAAATAAAAACTTCTTTGCAGCTCGTTATCAAGTTATTTAATAAGCGGTTATTTAGCGCCATGAATAAGAATGAATGTGAACGAATGCGAATGAATGTGCACGAACGTGATTGAATGTGAACGAATGCGAATGAATGTGCACGAACGTGATTGAATGTGAACGAAAGCCAAAGAATGTGAACGAACGCGAATGAATGTGAACGAACGCGAATGAATGTGAACGTATTTATATGAGTGTGAATGAAAGTAATGAGTAATGTACTTTAAAATCACCGCAATAACTTACCGTAAAGTGGCTAACGCATTATAATACGGGTGCAAACTTTAAAAGGCTTTAAAAACAAAAGGCTTTAAAAAAACAAAGGCTTCCGGTTTTCAGATAGCCTGCGTCGAATAATCAAAAATATAACTTTTATTTAAAAAATAATTGCAAAGTCAGTCTATAATGTTATATATTTATTCCGACAATTTTATTTGCACCTTCGATAACATCATTAAATGATCTCACGGTTATAATAATAATAAGCCTTTCCTTTCCCATTATAAAAAAAAAACACATATATAGTCGTACACCTTTAAATTACGGTAGTTAGAAAGAAGAAAGAAAATGATTTTATTGACAACAAAAATATTAGAACACCTAATAAATTGAGCGGAAAGTAAACAAGAAATAAATGTTAATTATTGTTGTAAATTAATTGGAGCCGCACCGTTAGAGTAGTAAATATTTTTATTAATTATCGTAAAATCTTATTTAATATTATATTATTAAATAGTCACAATTTTAGCGGAGAGAAAATGCCTTACCGTTATCTTTTAAAGTCAAAAAAATAATAATCACTGACCAGACCTAGGACGTCGTTGTTATTGTACTTTTGTCTGCATCATGTCTCGTCGCGCGACTAAAATCGTTTTGTATGTAGACACTTCAAAGTTTCAGTTTGACTACAAAGAACCCACTTTCACGGAACTGTTTTAAAGATAGTTCTGAGTACAGGCAGTGGAGTTGGCAACGAGAGTTATGTTCCATTGTTTGCGATTATTTTCTTCAAGTGTTTCTTTTGTCTTGAACGTAGTTCGTTTGCAGTTTTATTTGGTTGCCGAGTGTTTTCACTCTTCATTCGTATTATTGTCGTTTGTTTGTACGATAAAAAGTATGTACAAAATCTATATATAAAGTCTCTGTTTTTTTTAACTAAATTGAATCCTACTGAACGCATTTTGAAAATTCGTTCACTTTTAGGAAACTAAAGTAATGTGGATGGATATAAATTTGTTGAAATTTTTCGAACGAAATACAGCAGCTCTCCAGCCTGAGCTAATCAAGCGAAGTAAGGACATATCTCTAGTGTTAGAGAAACGGAGAGCGGTGATATTATAGTCCAGACCTAAACAAATAAAGAGAAATGTCCATGACTGACTAACCGAGTGACTGTCTGACTGATTGATCAACGCCGAGCCGATTAAATTAAAGTTAAATTGAATTAATAGCTTCTTTTAAAACATAAACTTGCCAACGTTCCTTGATACGCTGGCTACCTATTGAGATGAAGGAATTGATTTGGAGATGGGAAAATGGCTAGGGATGGAATGGGAATGGGCTCTGGCATATCTATTGATACACTATCGAAACATGTACGTATATTGAGGAATGGGATATGGTGCAGTACATATCAAGGTAGTCTGTCACAGAGTGGTGACGTGGCAGGACTGCAGCGTGCACTCTTCCTCTCCATATATCCGATATATATCTGAACCGGACTATTTTAATAAAACTAATGGTCACTGAGCTGTACATAGACTTTTTAAAACAGTTCAGTGAATTACAGACTGGGATCACACACACACAAACATTTGGCTTAGAGAGCGGTTCGGTACAATAAAACTACCGCCACTTTCGATGGAAAAACAATCGAAAAAACAAGCTATTTAGCGTTTATTTAAGCAGAAATGAAAGTTGAATAAAATTCGAACAAGTGAATAACATTTAGTTTGCAAACAGGTTTAGTGTGATTATATTCAGTCAATGCCCATGATTATTAAGAAAAGTATTTATTTAATTATATACTATATGTAAGACAGGTGTATTTAATTCTACGAGACATTCTCTACCAGATGTCATCAGATTTAACAGAAAAAGCAAAAAAATAATAATGGAACAAATTACCGGAGACTGTTATTAGTGCCCCCTCCGTGAACTGTTTCAAAAATAGACTGGACAATCATATAAAAAAAGTGCAACAAAACAATGTACACGCATCAGCTTAAAGCTGCTAGTGTATCGGAAATAATAATAATAATAAAGGAAAACGAAAGTGCTAAGTTACTGTGGGTGATACCGGTGCAAACTGATGTAACAGTGGCTCACAATAGCCCGGATATCATATACATAAATAAAATAGAAAATAAAACTTAGCTCATTGATGTCACAATACCCCCAGATTATAACATAGCTCCAAAAGAAATAGAAAAGCTTAGTAAATATCACTTATTTAAAATAGAAATATCTAGATTATGGAACACACAGACAGTAATAATCCCCATAGTAATAGGAGCAACCGGTGTGATTGCTAAAAGTTTAACCAGGTATTGTGACATGCTGGAATCAAAAATAAATACCCACATCTTACAAAAACAAGCGGCCATACACACAATGACAATAGTGTCAAAAGTTTTGGGTGAAGAAATTGGGAGAGCCGAACCTTCTCTTCCTCGAGGGACTCACGGCGGAAGGAACGGTAAATACCGACCCAAGAGGTCGAGAAACGAAACACTTAATAATAATAATAATTTAAAGTAACGTTATACATAGGTACCTACATAATATGATACATACGACAAAGTGGTACAGAAAACTGAAAGTAGTAAAGAAGTAATGAACTGAGAAACCAAACAACCGCTAACTTTGTATCAAATAATTTTCCTGAAGTAATCTTTTAAGTAATCTTTTAGATTTGTTTTAATTGGAACTTTCTTTATGTCACTGGGTTGCACATTTATAAAGCTTCTAACGGCGCCTTGGCTCGCGTGAACTTAGCAGCTGTAAAAGATTTTTAACACCTGTAAAAGCACCAACAGGATGAGTTTTACGGATCCATCCAGTAGTTTTACAGTAATTCTATTGAAAGTATTTTTTTTATTTTCCTCTATAACTCAACTTCCTTGTGTCATATGAACATAGACACATATACCACTTTTTCTTCTGGATACTTAGCTATTATACATTAGTGAAAATCCGATCAAAATCCGTTCAGTAGTTTTTACGTGATGGTCAAATAAATAAACAGGCGCACATACAGACAAATATACAGATAAAAAATTTAAAAAGTACTGTTTTTAGTTCTGTAGCTTCTAAAGCGACAGCCAATTTTATTTTTAAAAAAATAAGTCAATGTACAGACAACGCTTTTACTATTTTATTATACTCGTACATATAAGATTACTATTTATTAGGAATCCCTACATGGCACTAATGAAACCATAGAAAATAGATCTGCAAAATCACTCTTTAAAAAATACGATCTTTTCCCTAAGTTTCAAATTCGCCCCAAACGAATTAATACTTAATTTAAAATTGAAAGCTTAATTTCGCACGAGCGTATCGCATAAGTCAAACAAGTATACGTCTGGTTTACTGTCGACCACGGCATACTGGTTTTACAACATTAAACGGATCATTACAACAACTACAGTTAAATCATCCTTTTCCAGTAACCTTATTTTGGTAATGCAACCTGCTTTAGGCGTTTTGAGTTTTGCAAATATGGTATGTATTATTTATTACTTGTGTATTATTTATTGTTATTATTTAACAGTCTTAAAAATCTCTGGGCCGGCGCACCGAAACATCAATTGGACCCATTTGACCCATCCATTGACGTGCTGTTCAGATTGTCGACGATCCCACTCTTACGGGCGGTCTATAATCCCTCAGCGTTCGAAGAGACGTTACGTCTCTTTGTTCTGCCGCCTGTACAATGGGGAATGCTCTGAAGAATTGTTCAATATAATTTCTACCTCAGCACCTCCCGTCACTGAAGTGCTGATGCACTGATGTTCGCATTTCCACCATACGGAGATGTCGCATACTGTACGGTTCAAAAATCATTTTATACCGCGAACCGGTAGGCTGTAGAACCTCATGAGGTATTTCCATCACGCTACGATATGGGGTTCTTCAAGAAAGCTGTGGATTCTTCAAGGTCGGCGGCGTACCCGCATACCTCCTGATGTTGCAGATTTCCATGGGCGGCGGTAACCACTTACCATCACGTGGGACCGCTTGCACTTCCGCTTACGTCCGTATAAAAAAAATACAGGATGTAGGTAACCATGGATTCTGAATTAAATTTACTAAAAAAATAAATTTCTTTTTGGATTAAATTAAAATAATGATTTTTTGCATTAATCTTATATTACCGGTTATATAATAGCATCACCCCATCTCGTCCCGTGGGTTTGACTCTTCTACGACAAAAGGCGAGTAAGGGATAGCAAAGCGGCTGCCACAAGCCGTGAGCAATTACACCACCTATAAAAAAGTGGACTCGCCAACCCTCTTGGCCAGCGTACCGTTTTAAGGCCATACATCCCCCATGTACAAGATAATGTGCATGAGAAAACCCATGTCCTGCAGTGGATACCGAAAGGGCTGGTTGCAGTAAATTTGTATTAATTGATTATCAATAATAATTAGATATCACAAACAATCACTTTAAACATATTTTTACGCACATTGAACAAGGGATTATCTGTGTATACTTTAATGCCATCGATTAATTTTATTGTCTCAACTTTTAACACTCGAGAAATAGAACTCCACTAAAACTCCAACTTTTATCATTACATAAATCGTCTCACGCAAGTTTCCCAGCAGTTTGATAATTTCAGAACTATAAGATGCTGTTCACACGAGCGTTTTTAACGCGGCGATAAAATCTTTGATGTCGCACCCTGGGATTATTTGTGTTGTGGGTACAGAGACTTAGACAAAAACGAACACCCGACCCTTACAATGTTTGTCTTTGAAACAAATGAATATCCGACCTAGAATCGAACCTATGACACAGCTAGGGGCACTACTACTACCAACCTACTGGGCTAATCGGTCGTCTGGCTCTTTATTTAGTTATTTTATTTATTAACTAGCGACCCGCCCTCATTTCGCTTCGGTTTATTAAATTTAAAACAATCGGAATAAGATATTTTCCTGCGGTAAAATGGAGCCTATATTTTAAGTTAGACCTCTAGCAACACATCGGTGAAAACTGCATTCAATTCCATGCAGTAGTTTTTGCGTGATACGTGTACAAACATACAGACAGACAGACAAAATTTCTAAAAACTGTTGTTTTGGCTTCTGTTGCTCTAATAAAGACCCTGCCCCCATATTAGTTTTTTTTCAATATCTATAATGTACAGACATCGGCCTGTTACAATTTTATTATATGTATAGATTATAACGACTTACTTATTAATTACATTTACTTATTCATAGATTAAATTGACTGGGTTAACAATATCGCGGTCACTGCGCTGACGCGTCTTATGATCTGACAATTTCACACTGTAGTCGTGTTAACGCGATCGTTTAAGTAGTTCGAGCATTTCCATTTTAATTTTATAAAAGCGGGGTTCAAACGCAGCATTGCCAGTGTTTGTGTGGACGACCCCTAAGACTTTATATTTTATGGACGAAGGCGGCAGACGTGCATACAGTCCACCTGATGGTAAGTGGATACTGTAGCCCGTAGACATCCGCGATACATGCCAACATTAGTCCAGAATGACAAACGTTGGTACGCCCCCGGATGAGCTGCCTACCTTTGTAGATATAGGAATGGATTTGGAGAAAGGGTTGGGAAAATGACTTTCAGCAGTCTAGACTCTAAAGTAATCTTATATGGTGCGATAGTGATAACTGTTTCTTTATGTTGATTTTTATTTATTTTTGGATTATTTTTAGTCTATGGGCCTTAAATATTGCTTTTGTTTTTCTGTTATACTTATAGCGTGGATAACATAATATCAGCGTAACATTCAGTATCCTACAAGTTGCGCTAGTTATTATCTGTATGAATATGTTATGTATTATCCTCTTACACTAAAAAAGTACAAAGGCGGACTCAAAGACAAAGGCTTATGGCGTTCTCTACCAGTCAATCCACGGTTAAATCAGGAAATAAATGTGTGCAGGATAAATTTAAACGACATTATTAATAATATAAAAAATAAATTGATTACATGAACCCGTGATAATATAAATGTGAATGAATAATACTACAAATAAATACAAGTACATATATACCATACCATCAGCCTATATCTCTCCATTCCTGGATGTAGGCCTCTCCCAAAGCTCGCCACCACACGCCATTCTCGACTCTTCTCACTCAACCACCATCCTTCTGCAAATCTTCTCGGTCCACCTGGTCGGAAGGCGTCTAAAATATAATTTACATACGTAAAAGTATGTTTATATACCTACGAATAAATATGATTTATAAATAATTAATACGTAGTTTAATAAACATCAATTTTTACATATTTTTTTTATATATACTAGTGGGCGGACGAACAAGCGGTCCCACGTGATGGTAAGTGATACCGCCGCCCATGGACACCTGCAACACCAGGGCGTATGCAGGCGCGCCGCCGACCTTTCAAAATCCTATTCACAGCTCTCTTGAAGAACCCCATATCGTAGCTTGAATACCTAATTTTGAAATACAACTGAACTTGTATCCATTTGCCAAAAAAAGCACAAATTTAAATATATAGTTCTAGCGTTTATAAGTAATCGGGTTTATGAGTAAAATCACTAAAATCAGGTTTCATAATCGGAATAAAAAGCACTTCGTGGACATACATGACCACGTTTAAGGTTATACGAACTGACAGTTTCACAGGATATAAGTCTCTCCGCAAGATTTATCGGACTGTGTAGTTATGATAGGTTAGGATAGTTATGAACTTGGACAGGAAATAAAGTAGTATGAGACCGTGAGATTTATTTCTGCGGTGCACGTGTGTGTGTGTGTGCACTGTGCGAGCATTTTTCTAGACAAATTGCTCAATATGAATGTTAAAACTTCGTAATTCTGATCGTTAGAATATTCATGCATGACGTCATAGTTAGGCAAAGGAATATTTTAAGATTATAAAGATCAATTAAAAAATTTATTAAAAAAATAAAAATGAATTTATTTAATTATCACAACACATCAATTAAGAACCTACAATAGGCATAGTCAGCCCTTTTAACATCCATCGATGCACACGGGCCTCCTAATGTACAGTGTCTATTGCATGAGGAATGTATGGCTTTAAACGGCACACTGGCCTTCTTGGTGGGCGAGTCCACTCTTTTAGAGGTGGTATAGTTCCTCGGGGCTTGTGGTAGCCGCTTTGTTATCTCTTACTCGCTATACCGGCCGACACCACACACAATTTTTTTTAAATTATATACTTACAAATAATTATACAAAATTATCTGGTTAATTATTATTCAGTAATCGCTTAAGTTTAATTATCTTTAGCCTTAGACATTATTTATTAACTTATTGAAACCAATTTAAAAGATTACTCATCATGATGTTAAATGACGCTGACAAAATCACCACGAATTTATTATTTACGTATAGAATAAATAAATCGAAAATCGGGCAAAAGAGAACAATATATCATGTGGGCCGTTAGAATTAATATCCTCCGTCATCGCGAGTAATACATGTCGATATTAGATAACGTATGAATCCCGTTATTCGCACGTCCAACATGTTCGCGGGGATTATGTATAATGGCGGGGGAGATAAATGGTTCTGTTACTGACTACTGTACTTGAATGGAAAGCATTTAGTATCGTCGAGAAAATGAAGAAGTGATATTTTAAGAAAGAGAAAGAGAAAGATTTATTATATTTTGAGGAAGAAAGAAAATAAATGAACTCCTCATGCACAAGGTTGTAATAAATAAAGATAAAACTAATTATATTGTGCGCCGCGGCAATAAAATGTACCTAACTGGCGCAGCAAATGCTGCAGGTAATCGACAGCACTGATATTCTGCAAGCACCTATACGATGGAAACAGGCCACTTTTACTCAAAATAAAAAATATGCTCAGTGTGTAATATTAAAAAGTAAAATACAGGAAATAGTACAATAAACGAAGGGTAATTTTGTTGATTTGGAATATGAGCAAATGGACCTTATTGTTCTTATATGGACTATAGAATTTGGTTAAGATTTTATAACTTGAAATTTCAGAATATTTTTTATATGTATTTATAAAGGTGGCAAAGAGCAGACAATCCATTCTCGGCTCGTCAGTTTCACAGGTCTCCCCTAAGTAATCAGTAAAGGGTTTCGAGCGATTTTTACTACGCGGGTCAAGTGTGGGTTGATGGAGTTTCTTATATATGAACCGTTTTACATATAATACATCATTCTTAAAAATACATTTTAAGAAATAGTGACCTTCAAAATGGTGATAGACAAAATATTATGTTTAAAGGTTATATTGGTAAATTAGTATGTCTATGTTTAAAGGTGAATTAATTAGCTCGGATCACGACCTTCAGACATGACTGAAGAGCAAAATGTGTTTATAAAACGACGCCTTTCTTTCGATCCATCTAGGGCAGTCATTCCCAAAGTGATCGATATCGAACCCCTGGATTTATTCAGCTCTTTACAAAATTCTCTAAATGGAGTAAAATTACATTCAAGAGAAGCCCGTATAAACTATTTACGTCAGTTTTTCGCTCAGAAACCCCAAAAAAAAATATAGCGATGGGACAGCTCTGCAAGAAAAATGGCGAAAGATTAAATGAACAATATTTCATTTGATAAATATTTATGTAATACAAAAAAAGTCTTTATTATTTTGACTAATATATTAATATATACACTATTATATATATACAATAACAAGAAGTGAAGCTACTCATATTTACATAGTCAATATGTAAATAAGGGGTTCGTCAAATGGAATATTTTCGATAAATGCTTGTTGAATTTCAACTCGGGTTGCCACTCTAGCTTTTTAGCGGGTGCTTCTGTAAAAGGGTCGGATGCCCTTTGTAAAAGCAAACGATATGACAT
The DNA here is from genome assembly GCA_943735995.1 of Sesia bembeciformis. Taxonomy (NCBI): domain Eukaryota; kingdom Metazoa; phylum Arthropoda; class Insecta; order Lepidoptera; family Sesiidae; genus Sesia; species Sesia bembeciformis. The sequence goes on from OX031038.1 coordinate 1,455,017, forward strand.
TTTGTGTGCGTACCAGGTGTATCAATGGCAATATAGATTGTATTATGTTCGAATATAATGGGCTACGCTTAGAAGTTCCAAAATATACGGTCAATTGTTTTTGGAAGGAAAATCGTTCATACATTATTTCCCGTTGACTCATTTTTTTCGATTTTGACGGGAGGGTATTATTTGATCCCACAGTCTACTGTAAAACGTGTTCTGGCACTGGGTGAGATTTGTTAGAGCACATTTCTTATGTCATCCCATCTAATAACGTAGTGTAATGCTATAAGAGAAGTTTTCGATACTAGTAATATATTCTCCACTCTTCATTCCATCCTAACCAATCCCACCGAATGGGATGTACAATATAAATTGTAATAGGATAATATTGTATAGTACGTCTATTCCCTGAATTACTTCTTTGAAGAACCCTCTACTACCTAAGTTAACGATGCAGTCTAAGAGATCGATGACCAATCTGGTTCATTTCCTATCCTATCAAATTTTGTTAATTTGGCTAGTCGGACGCGTCTATAGGATTGCGGCATTGCCGTCCCTGAAGACAGTGCTGAACATCTGATGGTAGGTGGAATGATGGGTGGTAAGTGATGATATAATACTTTAAACAAAAATAAAGCAAAAACCTTTGTTATCATCTCTTACGTTTAATAGAAGTACTTACGTTTAATACTGACTAGGCACAAACCACAATAAACATTACTGGGATAAGGCATTGACGTAAAGGGAATCGCTCGAATGTTAGCAATACAATACAACATTGAAGATTTTTATATTCAGGATCGAAGAGAATGATGGAAATACTCGTAGGTGGAAGGAATAGGTGTATGAATACGACTTCATAGTATTTTTGAAATATATGTAGTTGTTTTACGAGGTCATCAAATTTATCAGTTTTTCGAGCAAAATTTGGTTCAAATTCTTACCGTTGTTCCAATATTATTACCGTATGGATTATAATTTGTGGTCTCGAAATCGGTACGTTATTGATTGGTTAAAATAACAACTGGTCATTTTAGTTGTGTACGTGCCAATGACTTACGGAAGAATTGGACCATTGGTTGATGAAAATAGTAGGAAAGGTGATGTAACTGAACAATTGTATTATAGTCCTGTTGTTAATATTACGCTTTGCTATAGTTATCTGAACGTAAAATTATTTGAACTCCGCTGCACAACACAGTTTGTGCGAGTCGCCGTGTGTTGTACGAGTCGCCATGTGTGCGAGTGTGCGAGTCTCCGTATGTTGTACGAGTTGCCGTGTGTTGTGCGAGTTGCCGTGTCGCACAACATGGCGACATATCGGCAATGACTGTCTATTGTGTGAACAAGAAAAAAAATTGGTGAATAATGTTACGCATGTCCCAGAACTTGTCTCAAGGGTTGTCATGAGGTACCTACCTATGTCTGGACACATGTCTTCTAGTCAAAATGAGGCTTAACCTTAACCTGAAAGATTAGTTAGTTCACCAACACTCCTTAGTGAGAAGTTGACTTTACGTCCGTTATAACGGCATTTGTAATCAAGCGCAATGATTTTGACATTACGCGTTCGTCTACTGAGTTTAAGTGAATAATTTGTGAATTTCGCTTTAGTTCGCAGCTGTTAATGTTAATTTGACGATTTGCTTTTTACTGCTGTTTTGATGATTATATACCATCTGTACGACCTTTAAGTTGCCTTATAGCAGCAATACGTATTATTATTTCTTTTTTAGATCTCTAACGTCTTTTATTTCTTTTTAGATCTCTAACGTCTTTATTTATTTTTAGATCTCTAACGTTTTTATTTCTTTTTAGATCTCTGACGTCTTTACTAAATTATATTTTTTATCGTGTTTCTTATCTATGCTTAATATGTTTAAGGTATATGTTCTTTGACGACAACTTATAGCATTACATATGCAATCACAAGTATTGCTCGGGTCTTTAGTCATGCGTGTCAAGATGTTCTCCTTTGTTGCTGACAATTAAAAAAATCGTACTTAGCGTATGAATTTATGACTTATAATAACTTAATTCAAATGGCTACTGCGGCTGGCCGGGCTATTGCCAAGCCAGGCTATTGCCCATTCTGTCAGCATAATTTTGTAGTACATGATGATGGTTTGTGGATCATTGAAGTAATTTGTTAAAAATTCCTCATAAAAAAGTCTAACATAGTATCAGAGCTGCGCGGTGGCCACTATCAGACTGGAAAATAATTTCTTGTCTACTGCCAAAAAAATTGTTTACCATAAATCATCGGTGGTCGTCATTAAAGCCAAAATGTTGAAAATATTGAACGGTGCAGTTTTAATAATAAAAAAAAAACAACAGATGGCCTACACATATTAGTCGCTCCGCCTGCTGCACCGGGGGATAAGAATAGCTTGAATGTTCAAAGGCAAATGAAACTGAAACCACTCAATGGGTACTTAATACTAATTAATACTTAATTAAGAGTACTCAATAGTGTTTAATTGAGAGGCAATTCATTATTTATTCCGATTGTTTCAGTCGAGGTGTCATGCGGTGGTACAGTTCAGAACAATCTCACGTACTTCATGTCGCCCGACTTCCCCGAGTTGTACAGTGGAGAGCGCGATTGTAACATCAGCGTGGACAAGTCGCACGCCGGCATCATGCAGCTCAGGATCGACTTTGTGCACTTCACTATTGTAAGTTTATTATTGGTTTGGTGCATCGTAATGAACACACACGCATGCACGCACACACACATATACAAACATGTTTACATGCATAACACCAACCTACAACAATCCGTACCGAGTCTAAAAAAGATGTATTCTTTTCTTTTATAGAAGGAAGGTGACAGACAGTCAATCTGCTGGTAAGGTGGATACTGTTGCCCATAGACATACGTGATACATGTCAACATCAGTCCAGAATGATAAACGTTGGCAAGCCCTCGGATGCTTTTGGAGATTTAGGAATGGATTTGGAGAAAGGATTGGAAAAATGGGGAGGGATCGGATAAGATGGGACGGGAATGGGCTCTGGCATATCTCACTCACTACCGAAACACGTATCTTGGAGAAATAGGATAAAGTGGGTCATGTTACATTTTAAGGCACTGTAAAGTTTTGTTCTGTGAGAAAAAATTTAATTAGTCTTTTTCGGCAAATTTCTCACGTATGCGAATTAGAAAGTAGTCTCACTACCCAAAAAACAGTGAAACAGTAAAGTTATGGATAAACAAGATAAGTGAGTTCTGGCCTGCACAGGGGTGCGGGGCGGGGCCACCCCTGCTACCGCGCAGGCGAGAACTCATATACCATCTTAGTTATCTATAGTACCGGGAAATTAGGGAAATCTGGCTTAAGTGATCTAGTGGTTTTAAATCTTGGTCAGTGTTAGGACACCTGTACCTTCCATAACTGTAAAATGTAACATATTGTAAAATGTACCTTCCATAATACATTTTACAAACCAACTATCTCAGACTTTCATCCAGATCACAGGTAATTTTAATGATGGATCTTTAATCTCGAATTTATTGAATTCTTGCAGGGTCAGCCGAATAGAATGACTGGGGAATGCGACGAGGATGTCATGATCATTGGCGAGGGGACCAACAACTTTACGGTATGCGGGCAGAACCATGGACACCATGGTGAGTATTGAGAGAAAAAATATGATAACAGAAAAGAAAGTCTTAAAAGCTCAAATGTGGAACACTACCGTGAAACGTGCCGGGGAGGTTTCAGCAGTGACAGTTGCCAGAGACACTTTCTTTCCTAATCCCATTCCATCTATCCTATTCGATTCCATACCCTCTCATCTCGTTTCTCTCATCCAAAGGGATTGGGATTGGTATGAGATTAGCTGTTAATGACACTTGCTATTTTACCTCCAAAGTTACTAGTATTGCTAAAAATTAGCGCTCATCGAGCACTTTATGCTTAAGTGCTGAATGAGCGCTAATGAGAGCAAAATTTATAGTACATTTTTTTAATATTTGATGGTCTTAAACCCCTGAGCTTAAACTAGACGGTTAAGCTAAAACGGTTAAGGTTCTTAAGTTTCATTAGCACTGTCCTCCACTTCCCATCAGGTGGACTGTATACTTGTCGGACACTTTGTATCCATTAAAAATAGAAAGTATGTTTGTGAGTTTAAAGAATGGAATAATTAGTCGCACTGAGGTTTGCGGTTTTATATTTAAAAGCTCTTTACCTCCTGCAGGTCACGAGTTCATGGCTCATAATTCATAACGCTAGTTGGGTCATTACTCTGCCATTATATTCACAACTATGCATTTTTTAGATTGTAAAAACTACGAGTATGTTTTTAAATGGTTCGATTCCATCGTCGTGTTTCGGTTAACCGGTTATGCGGTTGTATGAAATCTTATAACCGTGAAACGTGAACGAATGCCATGTAATAAAACATAAACATAGGCTATTAACTTATCTATTTCGACTCTTTTTGTGAGCGGGAAAGTGTATGCTGCATTCCCACAGCCGCTGAGCGAACTCGACTGGCCACGTTACCCCCTCTCACTACCTTGAAATTTACTGCATTTCCGACTTTACCGGGATATGCCGGAGCCCATGCCCATCTCATCCTCTCCCTCCCCATTTTCCCAATCCATTTCCTTAATCTGCAAAGGTAGGCAGCGCATCCGGGGGCGTGCCAACGTTTCTCGTTCTGGACTGATGTTGGCATCTATCGCGGATGTCTATGGACGACAGTATCCACTTACCATCAGGTGGACTGTATGCTCGTCTGCCGCCTTTTTCTATAAAAAAAGAAGAGAAAAAGTATTGGGCCAAGCCGCGCTTGTGTGGTCGAGTATTGTGTTGTCAAAAAATCAAAAGAAACAAAATGTTTAATTCTTGGCATTTCTTCCCTGAAGACCGCCGTTACAGTTTTACGTCACTATTAAGCTTAACTACTTACTTTCTTTCGGCCAGTATACTACACGTTACCGAGCGGCAGCGAGACCCGTGAATTTGACGAGCTACCCTCGACAAAGAGTACGAAGATCTCATTTCGACTGCGGGGCTCGGACATGCCGCGGTTGTGGCTCTTGAGGCTCGCCCAGATGCCGCTCGCTCATTCCGCGCCACACAACTGCCTACAGTACTACACTACAAACAACGGTCAGTACACCTAGATCTTTAAAATCTGACTAAATTCCTAACACTTATGATGTGTATGTATGTCGTATATTATTTATCTACCTGTGATCAAAATATTTATTTCTTCTCTACCCGAAGCTTGTCTGGCAGAGATCGTTTTTAGCGACAAGACCGCCTTTTGTGCATTTTCTGTCTACAATGTGTGTTATTGTTTTTGGTGTGCAATGAAGAGTTTTATCTATCTATCTATATAATAGATAGGTAGTACATAATATAATGAATCTACGTGAATCCTATGTACAGATTGTGTTACATGTATTATCGGAGACTGGACCTTTTTTATTTATACTTAATTCAGAGTTTAACGTAAAATATTAAATGTATTTTTTTTAATACAGTTGTTCAACAGTCTTATTTAAATAAATAACTAAAAAATAAACAATCAACAAATTATTTAATTGACTCACTAAAATTATTTAATTGACTTACTAAAATTATATAATTGACTTACTAAAATTATATAATTGACTTACTAAAATTATTTTATTGACTTACTAAAATTATTTAATTGGCAATAAAATTATTTAATTGACTTACTAAAATTATATAATTGACTTACTAAAATTATATAGGTAATTGACTTACTAAAATTATTTAATTGACACTAAAATTATTTAATTGCCTCATTAAAATTATTTAATTGAGTTACTAAAATTATTTAATTGACAATAAAATTATATAGGTAATTGACTTACTAAAATTATTTAATTGACTTACTAAAATTATATGGGTAATTGACTTACTAAAATTATTTAATTGACACTAAAATTATTTAATTGACATTAAAATTATTTAATTGAGTTACTAAAATTATTTAATTGACTTAATAAAATTATTTAACTGACTTACTAAAATTATTTGGCAATAATTTTCTATATTTTCTCCAATATCAATGACAATACTTTTGCTGCAATGTCATCATGCTTCTCTCAGATATTATACATACATATTATTTCATCACTTCGAATATATATTTTCATTTAAATTTGTCTCCTTTTATCTTATAGGTTATTTTTTTACTGATATTTGGATGTACTGTAATCGATAAGGTATCTCGGATTCTCTTAAAGGTCGAGTTATTTCTGCTCGACGGATCATATTTAATGTGTTTTGAAGGTACACCCAACTATAGATCTAATTACATAGAATTGGACGTGTATTTTATGGGTATAATTTGTCTAAAATAGGAAAGCTTTGTAAACGCCTTGTTGATGTGAATAGCAATATGCGCTGCAGCTTTTTAGTTGCCGTTTCAAATTTCCAGGCGTCTTAGAGCATTAATAAAACAACATCGAAGAGTTCTGTTTGTGAAGTCTAAGTGGAATGTTTAATTCAAAAACTAGCACTTAAGAAATTGTAGTATGGAAATTTAGTAGGAATATTCTGCTTTATAATTCCAAAGTTTATATCTAATTTCAATAAATTAAATAATGTCTGTTCCCTCTTGATTTAAAGGTAGTCTTGTTGTAGGTACATACGTTTAGGTATTTTTATATATTATTATAGACGAGTGAGCGGACGAGCAAGCGGTCCCACGTGATGGTAAGTGTTGCCGCCGCCCATGGACACCTGCAACAACAGGGGATATGCGGGCGCGCCGCCGACCTTGCAAAATCATATTCACTTGTACCAAGATTCTCCAACACGATTGAAGTTTTTGCTTTATTTGTATTATTATTTACAATTTGTAATTAATACACTATTATGTAGGGGTGTATTATCCTACCGTACGGTATCGGGGTGTAACATATATAACGTGTACCATCCTTAGTGCAATAATATTATGTCACATTGGATCCAACATGGAATCCATCAATCTAACACATTTCAATCCAGATCGTGATCTGGATTGACCTTGTAATAAACGCCATGTTATATATACTTTTAATACTATACCTACGTATTCCAACGTTTGTCATGTAACTACTGATAAGGTTTTATTTGGACAGGAACTAAAAAAACGCGCATCAAATCATATTTTTAATTCCTTGTTGTCAATAAAATGTTTAACGAAATGATTAAACAATATATTTAATAATAATCATGACGTAATAATATAAAATTGCTTTTTTCATCACATTTGTTCGTACTTCAAGTTTTTAAATTACATCATCAGGTACAATAAAAACTTTTAACTACGCAAGCAACGGGCGCCACTTGGCGAATCACGAATATAGAGCGTGTATACGACGCAACACGGGCCGGTGTAGCGTGCAGTACTCGCCGTGCGACGCGCGCTCCTTCAGGATAGGGCCCGGAGGTGAAGCACAGGAATATATTGCTGGTAAGTTTCACCGCGCACACATCGTATTCTTCAACCAATCTGTTATTAGTTCACCCATAATGCGAAGGCGTGAATGCTAACGGTGAAATTAGTCGACGAGTCAAAAATTGCTCAGCGAGCTATGGAGAGGACAATGCTCGAAGTATCTTTGAGGCATAAAATTGGGAACGAGAAAAGGGGAGGGTGCACGTTATATTTTCACAGTTGCTGGGCACGTTACATCTCTCTCATAGAAGACTACTGTAAAAATACTGCATTTTTCACTTTATCGTACGTATTTCGGTAGTGAGTGAGATATGCCAGAGTCCGTTCCCATTCCATTATATTCTGTCCCTCTCCATTTTCCCAAAGCTCTCTTCAAATGCATTCCTAAATCGCCAAAGGTACGCAGCGTATCCGGGAGCGTGCCAACGTTTGCCATTCTGGACTGATGTGGCATGTATCACGGATGTCACAGGTTGACAGCATGTACTTACCACTAGGTGAACTGTATGCTCGTATGCTGCCTTCTTTCTATAAAATACCAACGTATAAAAATTAACCAGAGGATGAAACAAACCAACATTGCAGAAAAGACCGATGACCCGAAGAGGGTGGTGTCAGGATGTCGAAGACAAATGATCGAACATTGTGACACATCCTGGGAGAGATGCCCTTATACATAACAGTGGACAGACACAGCCTGATATAGAATAAATATTTCTGCACCACATGAACTACTTTTCTTTTCATATTTTTTTATGTATATTTGGTAGTAATGACCATCATGTTACTCTAGGTCTAGTATCAGGTCCTGGCGCATACGGCGGCGCCGGCACAGGCTTCTACGGCCCTGAAGGAGAATTCCTACCTGACAATATTTATACTACGACTACCACAACTTCTACAGCTGCTACTACAGTAGCGATCCAGCCCAACGAGCAAAATGGTTCATGACCATTAATTATTTTCGCCCTTGTAGTGGACCAATTCCTATGGGTTTAACAATTTCATTTAGACCTAATTTGGATCAGAACTATCCTATAACTATATAGGTATAGTTTTTGCAACTCGTGGTCGTGTGTCAATGTTACTTATGACAAAATGTCTGTTTAAAAAGTACCTGTCTCGCATCATTGTGTACATAGTTTTAATAATAATAAATAACGCCATGCTCAATGGCCCACACTAGGATTCCCTCTGTCGTGGGTCCAGAGACACATACAAAGACAAACCAGACCCGAACATACATTTGTCTTTTTTTTCCTTTTTTTTAAAACAATGTATGAACTCGGGACCTTTTGCACAGCAACGTGGGTCAGTACCAACTGCGCCATTGTAAAACTGCGGTCGGTCGATTGGCGTTATTGTAAAACATTTAGGTATCCTTTTAAATATTTTTTTTTAACACGAATAAAAGTTTTATTATTCATTTGTATCAAGATCTATATAAATGCATATCTTCCTCTACGATACAAGCAAAGGCTTGACATGTGCTCATGGGTTGCAAGAGTTATATCTAGTTTAAAATATACATAGAAAGTGGTTTTAATTACCCATATAGCATCCTGGTTTAATTTTTCTATATGTTTGTTCACGATTATTAATAACTATAGTAAAACTTTATCACCTTAACCGTAATCTAGTTTTAAATGTACTACCTCTTACCGGTCTATATTTTACCCTGATTTTATATTCCCTTCCCTTGTAAACTATAGTTGTTAGTCATTTTATAAATTACGCTAAACTTTTTTCCTGTTGTATTTTGTATATATTACTGTATACTACTGTATAATTTAACGAGGATTTATGTAATCTAGGCAAGAATTGAAAGTAATTTATTTTATACAGATACAAACCCAGTACAGCAAGATCAAGTAATGCCGATAGATAATACTCAAACTCAGGAAGACGAAATGGAAGGGTCAGGAGCTGATCCCAACGTAGGAGCTACCATTGAAATTTCTACGCCACGACCTACCATTGCTTCAAGGGTGAGCACTTTAACATTTGGATTAATAATAATTAATTATTAAGGGAAAGTGTAGCGACATAGGATTGTCACGATGACGATGGTGGTGCTGACGATGCTGTTGATGGTGATGATTTGTTTATTTAAGGAAAAACAGAGGAAACAGAGTCTCGACAGACAGACGGAATAATAGTTTTACATAATAAACATGATAGAACTATATCCTAAGACGTTTTCTTCTAAGACAATAAGATTAAATATGATTTGAGTGGACAGACTGGGGTTGTATAAAAGCAAAAGTTGCGAGATGAAAAAAAAAAGTGGTACGGAGATGTAATGATCTGTGAAAATGATGATAATGTTATTGAGGATAGTGAAGATAATGATTTTAATTTCATATTTAAGTTTTCAATTAACAATGCTTTAACTATTGATTCCTATGAAATTAATTGTTTAATGCAAAATAAATTTTGTATTAAACATTTTGATTTATACTATTTCTCCTAACATAATATTTCCATTAGAAATTCTATAAGAAAACCTATCCACACGCTGTAATACTGTTACTTTTTTCCTTTTTTTATATTAATTCTTATATAATATTTATCTTAAATTTGAATGTTGGTCTGTCTATCTCTATGTAAAAAAATATTAGAGTAGAAACTGCCGAGTTTTTTTTATGGTCGAAGGTAGCAGACGAGAATACAGTCCACCTGATGGTAGATAGATACTGTCGCCCATAGACATCCGCGAAATATGCCAACATTAGTCCAAAATGACAAACATAGGCGCGACCCCGGATGCGCTGCCTACCTTTGGAGATATAGGAACGGATTTGGAGAAAGGGTTGGGTAAATTGGGAGGGATAGGATGGGAATGGGCTCTGGCACATCTCACTCACTACCGAAACACGTACGTACATTAGGGAAATAAGATAAAGTGGGAAATGCAGTACATTTCAAGGTAGTCTTCTCGGGAGAGAGGGGTAGCTTGGCCAGTCGAGCGCGACCAGCGGCTGTTGGACTGCAGCGTGCACTCTCCCTCTCCCAATTGATTCCCTTTATTGATTGCTGATTGAACAAACACGGTCACGGCGGTCACCGTTGCCGTGTCGTACCCGCTCATATCGAACGTTACCAATGCAATGCCTCAACAATGGAAATAGAACGGGATGAAGGATTGGATAAGTTATTAGCAATTCTAAATTTCTAAACATGATGGAACGGCGGTGGACTTGTCTTGGCAGTGGCTAATTGGAATTGCCCAGCTGTGAAACGCAGTATATCCCTCTCCTTAATTCTTGCTCTTTACATGCTTACTACCAATTGATAGACTTTATAATACTTTAAACTAAAATCTTTTCAATGTATGTCTCTCTCTATTTACAGTGTAGTAAATATAGTCTGGCCAACGAAATGTGGCACACGGAGCAGGTTTAATAATCCTGTGCTGGCACTTCTTATAAGGATGACTAAATATTTTTTTTATAACTATTAACTTCTTAAATTGAAGGTCATACAATACTTTCGACATATAATACATCAGATAATACATATCTGATCCGTACTTTTATAAATCTATACAAGTAATCGATTTTTTTTATTGAAAGAAGGTGCCACATCTGGGGATGTGCCAACGTTTGTCGTGTTGGTATAATGTTGGCATGTATCATTATCTCAACATTAGTCCGATAACCATCTTCTTTTACATCTTCTTGCTACATCTTAGTGCTACATCTTCTTTTACATTTTTTAATTACTGTTTATAGATAGATCCACTTCTGGTTTCTAAAGCCGCACCTCCCGTCACAGAAGTGCGGTGCATCTGTATTTCCTCGATACGGAGATGTCCAAAAACCATTTTATACTGCCTCAAGAGGCCTTTCCATTGCCATACGATATAGGGTTCTTCAAGAAAGCTATGAGTAGGATTTTGCAAGGTCGGCGACGTACCCGCAAGCCCCCTGGTGTTGCAGGTGTCCAGGGGCGGCGGTAACACTTACCATCACGTGAGACAGCTGGCTCGTCCGCCGACTTCTCTATTAAAAAAATTTGGTTAATTTGGTTTCGGGAGCCCAATTTTTTTTGCATCTGGGTATTCGGCTACCTAGCTATGCTGCTGTGTTTTACGTTTCGTTGACCAGAATATAGTACTGTCTACCCTTAAATAATACATCTGTTCCTAGTATATATGCACGTAGTTAATATCTAGGTGCCCTGTAGTTAGCTTAACCCCTAACGATACATAGATCTGGAGCTTTATCTGGCCATCTTGGACGTGGCGTCAGGCTCGCACCTGGCGCTGGTCGCCGTACGGGCAGCACTACGGGCAGTACGAGCAGTACGGGCAGTACGGGCAGTTCCCGTATGGATATGGTGTGGGACTGCGAGTCCACGGAAGACAGCGATGCCGGGATCGGGTTACGGTGCCTTGTGAGAACGAGTATTTTGTATCGGTGAGTTTTATAAACAGTAGTACAGGATGTAAGCAGATTACACTAGTTCCATATAATGATTTGGGCCTTAAATGCATTGCGTATCTATCATGAAAGGTTTTAGATTACATTAATAAAAAAAAAAAAGAAAATATGACGGAATAATGAGTTTTTATATGACAAAATGGAAGATAGGTAGTAAGGATTTTGGAAAAAAAAAGTGGCATCCACCTGGTGGCAATTGGCCATTGCCTTTCTGCGATATCGAATCCGCGGTGCATGCCAACATCAATCCATAACGATAAACGTTGGAGATTTAAAATTGGATTTGGAATTGGGAAGGATGGGGAATGGGAAGTATAACGAGATAATATGTTTCTTCATCACATACACTCTCCATTCTTCCTTGAAGACAGACGGGTTAGAATCGGGAGCAAAGAAAATAAAGGAATAGTTTCATTCCTATCCAATTGTCTATTATACTGTTTTGGGATAACCAACTGTGTGGGACAAGATAAGATGGGATGGTAATAATAACATTATATTCCCCACTACATGGGATTAGTCGAATTTTTAACAACTGAAGTAAATAATTTTAAATTACTAGAAATGTCATCACCAAGTCCATGGAGTCCCGCTATATCTTTAACCGGTGAACTTAAACCTAACCCACCGTTACATTTGCTATTAGCTTTAGTATTTTTGTTGCTCATTTAATTACTTCTCTTTTTGAACTGGAGCCACCCCATGCACATTGCTTTGTGCGTGAGGGATGAACGCTTCAAAACGGCCATCTGGCCAAGCGGATTGACGAGTTCACTCTTTTAGAAGTGCTGTTGTTCCTCACGACTCATGATAGCGGCTTTGTTATTCTAATGCCTTTCTAAAGCTTTCTAAAGCCTATGAATACCACACAACTAAATAGATAGATGGTAGGCTCAGCAGTTTAACTACCACATATCTCCGCTGCTTATCCACCTACTTAGCCGTGTGGTGTGTATCTGATTGTGCAAGTAAGCAGTTATTTGCATAAATGAGATACACGCCACTGCCTCTTACGAGTACAGAGAACTCAATACCAACATTTCAGAGCACATCAACAGGCGCAGGAGTTTGTGATCCCCACCACTGTGGTAATTACTTCTGTCCAGGACTTAAATTTGAACAATGCCACGTCGAAACATCTGTAACTCCTTTCGCAGTTTCCGTACATTTTGGACCTCCCACAATTAAGAAGAACCCTGAAGATAATATTGGAGTCTGTTTGAGATATATACAAATGTCTTGCGACTCTTGAAACGCATCTCAGAGGAATAGGGTATTTGATCATATGCTTGATCATATTTTACTATATGGTTGACCATGTTTATTATATTCTTGAACATATTTGACTATATCGTTGATCATATTTAACTATATAGTTGACCATCGTTGACTATATTTGACTATATTGTTGAACAAATTTGACAATATGGTTTACTATATTTGATTAGATGGTTGATCATATATAGGCTTTCTAGACCATATTCTTGACCTAAGTTTTATATAAGATTAATCCACGACATAGTAATATCAGTAAATATAATCTATGAGTATATATGTGCTACTTTGGGTTAAAATTAGCAGCAAGCGACACTAGTGCGTCACTAGTGTCGCGGTTGGAGATGTAAATTATACATGTAATTGAAAATTACATGTATAATTTACATAATTACATGTATAATGTATAATTAGATATATTCTTGCTTCTCAGCAAATTAGTTTTATTAAATTTCATGATCAGTATAATTAAACCTGAGAAATAACTTTATTAAAAGTCTAGTTAACCATTATCAGCTAGATACCAACTTAAGCCACTAGATGGCGTTGTTTTTGCTGCCTTTGAAATGTATAAGAACTGTCAAGACAATGTATTTTTGCTCGTAAAGTATTTATAATAGTTAGTATGATACATTTTCGTATTATTTTTTTACTTTTAACAATATTATTTATTTGTACAGTGGTGCCATTGATTATGACAATAAAATATCATCTGAGCAAAAGGACCTTATTGTCGACATAAACCTATTGACTTTGGTTATAATTTTCTAACTTAAAATTTCGTAGTGTCAAGATTATGTTTAGATTTTGGCATATTTCCCGTGGGGTGTTTGTGTTATTACATAAATTTTGTGACTGCGATCGTTTTAATAGGTTTTTATGCTCTAATATTGCTTTAAAAGTTATATTTTTTTATAGAAAGTGGCAAACGAGCATACAGTCTATCTGGTGCTACTGTCATAAGTGGATACTGTCGCCCATGAATACTCGCCATGGATATATTATTTTTAGGATGCCGACAATAAGGTCCCTTTTCTTGGATAAAATATATAAAATTAATTACAAACTAAAATAAAATGTGTAAATATTAGCCATAACTTAAAATTCCTATTTATTTACGTATAATATTATATTTTATTTTATGTAAAATGTTTGTATAAAGGGTAATTTAAAGAAATATATAAATGTTTCATTTAAAATTAAACGTTTTATTTATTTTTAAGTCCTACTTCCAATTTTTTTCACCAAACATAATTTGCACTAAGCATTAGTATAATTATGCAATACTAAAATATTAATGAGAAATAATTTAATCAGCAGCGCCGTGTGGTGCTGGCCGCCCATAGAATAGCACCACCCCATCTCGTCCCGCGGGTGTCGTAAAAGGCGACTAAGGGATATTAAGGCGGCTATTACAAGCCCTGAGGAACTACACCACCTCTAAACCAACAGCGTGGCGTTTTAAGGCCATTTATCCCTCATGTTCAGTGGATACCGAATTGGCTGGTTGTAATTAAACGAGCAGTAGAACATATATCAAAATATACACACTACCCCACCTGTTGCAAGATAAAGGTCTTTTCTATCCTCTATTGATTAAAAGAAAGAAAATGATTGACAACTATAATATTAGAAGACAATAAATTGAGCAGGAAGTGAAAAGAAAATTAACATTAGTTGTTGTGCCAATCGGCACAAACTCAGCATATGACTACAAATTGATGGCAGCAAATTAAAAAAGTAGATTAGGTTCAGGTTCTCTGGCTACAATGAAGATGTTGGACTCCGTTGACTTGGTGATGACATTCTCAGTGATATAAAATGATCTTTTTAGTTATTCAAAAACAGTTTATTTGTCGATCATGATTTAGTATTTTAAATATAAGTCAATATTTTGGGTGAATTTTGAGTTTCTCCTCTGGTATTAGTGGTATTAGGTATATTATGTGAAAGTGGTATTAGGTACTTTAAATTAGGTGCATACGTACAAATACGTCAGTATAATGTTATATGTGTAATATTTCCGTATGTACTTTAGATGGTAAGTCCATTTTAAATAAGTATTTAAATAAATAACGATTGCATAGCCCCCAACTAACCCCTTTCACATAAAAACTTTCTCAATGAGCCCAAAACCTCCCACCCTTCAACCTTATTTAACTAAGCAGTGGCAAATGTATCCGAACATCTTTACCTAATATAAAACAAAGTCGCTTCCCGCCGTCTGTCCCTCTGTATGTACGCTTAGATCTTTTAAACTACGCAACGGATTTTAATGCGGTTTTCATCAATAGATAGAGTGATTCAAGAGGAAGGTTTATACGTATAGTTTAATATTGTTTTAACGAAACCGAAACGAAGCGGGGGCGGTTCGCTAGTCATATATAAAGAAACAACGCAGTGACAAATATATCCAAGGATAATATCGCCCACTTTAAGAAGTACTAGTCTAGATAAATGTTATCCTGTTATTTGAACAATGTTAGGTCATAAATTATATCAAATTGTTTAGCACACAACTGTCTTATAATAACTACAAGAAATCCACTAACGATGTTATCTGTTCGCACAAGGCGGTGAATTATTGATTGTTAATCACAACTCGCCGTCACAGTTCATTGCTATTTCATATTATCACTTCGCCAGTAACAATAGTTAACGTTCTGTCTTATCTAATCTGTGGCCTGAAATTTTTTAATAGCAAGACGCATATTTTTGATTCATTAGTCTATTGCATGTTTCTTTTCAGAGGTGGAAATGAAAGAAAAACGAAAGCGAATGCAGTTTAATTATAAAGAGCGCTACAATCTGCCTTCTTCAATTAAAAGTGTATCCTAAGTAGTATTTTTTAAATTATAATATTCAAGCTATGGACGAAATTTTGTTTATTTTCTTTTCGTTTGTACAGATTGATTCAAGGACTTAATTTACTCGAGTAAATATGTGAAAATGTTCAGCGGACCGTTTAATTTTAACGTAAATTGAAATAATTTTCACCTTTGATCGTTGAAATATTATATCTTATTCCAGTTAATTGATTTCCGTTATTATTTTATATATTTTAAATCATTTTAGTAAGGCATATAATATTTGTATAGTACCGCTGGTTGATATCTATGTTGATAGAACCGTGAAAGCCTGATTAGTATCTCTATTAAAAGACAATTATTTAAATCAAAATACATTCGAAATAAACTTTTGTGCAAACATTAACAAAATTAAGGAATTATGGGTGCGATGAAAGAGAATGTCTCCTATACACGTTTGTTACCTATCGTAGCGGTAAAATATTATCTATAATAATTTATTGAAGCGAGATTTATTTTGGCAAAGCATTTATGGTTTGTTACGTGAATTGCAGGCTCCATTTGGGAAGGAATCTTTTGATAGTTTCTTATACATTTTATAAAAAAAATTGCTTAAACAAAATTTGTAGTATCAAGGTGGGGTTTAGGTGAAGATAGAGTTCAATATCATTTTGTTTATTCTTATTGTACATATTTAGTAGAAACTCAATGGTTCGATATCAAGTCCCCACAAGTGAGAACTGTTCTCAGTTCTCACTTGTGAGAAGTTCTCACTTTAAGGTATCTAGTTACCCCTAGATACCATAAAGGTATCAATAATAATAGATCACTCAAATAGACCAATTCAGTGAAAAATCTTTTCAGTGATTTATTAGTCTCAAAATGAGATTTAGCAACACTTCTTATATTAATTAGGTAACTACCAAAGACAAATAATTTAGTCTTTGAGAACAACATAGATTTACAATGTACAAATAACTATTTGTTGTAAAATAGGTATATTGGTTATGGCGGACTCCCGCCCTCTGATTGGTTGAGAACATACGCCACTTGAAAGTTTCTTTTCTTTATCTTTTGCAGTCGAAGTGCTACGAGATAAGATTCGGATTCTCGTTAGTACTTTGGGTTGATCTTTGCAATTGGAAAACATCTTTTATGATAGTTTAGCAACTTTCAGATAATATAAAATGATTTGAAAACAGTATAGGTACTTAAATATCTATACAAATGACAGCATTTGAAACCGCTTCGAAATAGTTTAATGTTAGTAGACTAAGATTTTATATCAGCTTCCTTGTAAAATTACAATAATATTCAATTAAAATTTCCCCTGCACTTTCCTTGGTTGTCCTTTCGAACTAAAACTGCAAAAGACGTGGTAAACTTTAATTGACAACTCGCGAAGTTGAATTGAAAACCTTTCCGCTCGCCGGTTATGCTCCTAGATTTTTCTCTGGTCATAATTAGTGAAACAAAGAGTTTTATATATAATCGAAATGGATCAAGATGATCGAGGAGCAGACCAGACAGACAGACCTTGCCAAATTAGGAAAGAAAAGTGAGGGAGAGGGCGAATCAAAGGAAAGTACAAAGTGAAGGAAGATAACAGAGAAGACCAGGGGTTGCATCGGCGAAGGAAGTAAGAACTGAGTTATTTTGTCACGGCAAGAGGTTGGCAGACGAGGAGACAGTCTATCTCTTCCCCTTGGTGTTGTAAAAGGCAACTAATGGATTATAAAGCCCCTTACACAAGCCCCGAAAAATTCACCTCTAAAAGAGTGAACTCGCCAACTCGCTTGACCAGCGTTGCATTTTAAGGCACTAGACAATGTACACGAGAAGATGTAAAATGTCCACTGTGTCCAGCAGTGGATGTAAAAAAAGGGGGTTGGTTACGATACATGCGGTACATGGCGATGCGAATCATCGAATTTAATTATTTCAATATATATGTTTCTTTCAATATTCCTCTTTCTCTTGCTTTATGTGGATAGCCGAGGATCGCGTGTGGTGTCGAGCCTTGGGAAGGGTCTATATCCAGTGGAGAGACATAGGCTGACGGTATCGTATGATACGATACGAGTATATCTAAATAGATAATGCGGTTACCTGGTAAACTGACAAGTAAAATAGAAATTTTGCCATTCTTTGCTACAATATATCAGCTTCAAAATTCTCCTAGTGTAGTCAAAGATGGCGAAAAATTTTTACCCATCTTTGCGGTTAGGAAAGGTCTGTAAGGTTCAGAATGAAAGGTCACACAGCCCTAGTAAAGTATACATTAACAATGTGTGAATCCCTTTCAATCCACTACTATTACACTCAAAGGGCTACACAACCCATCTTAACCGCTGTCACCGATATACATACATTATACAGGATGTACATTACCACAAACTTCAAATTTATCCCCTTCGTTTGTGATGAGATGAGGTATATCTAACATTTCGTAATCAATCATAAATTTACTTTGTAATTAGCTTCGTAAATGAACTAACTAATATAATGGAACATTATGTCTACATTTCTTATTAAGTTATAAGGTACAGTTTAGTCAGTTATTAATGGTTTAGTCAGTTGTTATTACTTTTCCTTTAATTACATTTTTACTTTTGTCGCCAACATGATCATGGAATATATGAAATATCAGTTCTCTGGTTATTGTGATGTATCTTTTCTTTTTTTTTTATGTACGAAGGCGGCAGACGAGCATACAGTCAACCTGATGGTAAGTGGATACTGTCGCCCATAGACATCCGCGATACATGCCAACATTAGTCCAAAATGATAAATGTTGGCACGCCCCCGGATGCGCTGCATACCTTTGGAGATATAGGAATGGATTTGGAGAAAGGGTTGGGAAAATGGGCAGGGATAGGATAGGATGGGAATGGGCTCTGGCACATCTCACTCACTACCGAAACACGTACGTACATTGGGGAAATACGATAAAGTGGGAAATGCAGTACATTTCAAGTGTGAATGTACTGCATTCTGTGAGTGCATTCTGCAATTCTGTGAGAGAGGAGTAACGTGGCCAGTCGAGCGCGCCCAGCGGCTGTTGGATTGCAGCGTGCACTCTCTCTCTCATCTGTTTCTCTTGACATAAGCTATGTGGATATTTTATTTAAATAATGTATGTATTAGTTTATAATGTATACTTTATATATATATATTCTTGTGCACATACAGCGTGTCCAGTAAATAGTGGCCAATGTTGAAAGATTTCTTATTTTTATTTTTTTTACTGTTCAAGCGCACCAAAACACAGGCATTGTTAGTTAATAATAATAATTCGTTAATGTAACTTCTCAACTGTCTGTACTAGTTTATTGCCTAAACTAGTTGTAAGAAAACTGAGAAATATCTAGAATATTTGAAAGTTTTCTTTTGTCTGAACCGATTTGGATCACGTGAATTGGGTTCTATTGATAAAAGCCGCTCAATAACAAAAACAAACACTACTAATATAATTATAAATGTAGTATATATTTAGTTATAAGTTATATTTGCTTTCAATGTAGTAGTATAGGCATTATTTTTTAACAAGCTGTCATCCATACACCCTGTTGACCAACACACCCCTTTAATTACAGGGGTTTGTTTACCTCCGCAATATATTTAGTTCGTGGGGTGCTGTCGTAAAAGCCACGTAAATCTTGCTTACCTGTAGAGATTTGTAGAAGCAATTTTAAGCATTTTGTGTTTTATCTAGACTCGTTTGTTGCTCTAAGATTTTAAGCTGCTTTTGAAAGAACAGTTAGGGGAACGAATAAAGAATAATACCAACATTTTCTTGATGTAGAAGACCTGAAGACTACTGCTTTTGTATGTAACACGTATCACGTTAGTGGTCCGTAGTGGTGAATACTTTTTTTATACAGAAAAAAAGGCGGCAGATGAGCATACAGTCCACCTGATGATAAGTGGAAACTGTTGTCCACAGACATCCGCCACACATACCAACATTAGTCCAGAATGAAAAACTGGATGCACGCTCCCGGATGCGCTGCTCAACTTTGCAGATTAAGGAATGGATTGGGAAAATGGGGAGGGATAGGATGGGATGGGAATGGGCTCTGGGATATCTCACTCACTACCGAAACACGTACATACGATAAAGTAGGAAATGTAGTACGTTTCAAGGTAGTCTTCCGTGAGAGAGGGCTAACGTGGCCACTCAAGTGCACCCAGCGGCTGTGGGTAGACAGCATGCACTCTCCCCCTACTAAATTAATTTAGACTAGACACACTTTATTCGGACACCACAATACCACAGTAAAGGGCAGAAACAAACAAATTACACATAAAAAGAAAAAATAATGAACATGAAATAAAGAAACTTCTGATTATAATATTTATTTCTTAATTAACCCAAAGTTGTCTGGAAATGATCGCTTTTAGTGATAAGACCGCCCCGTGTGCATTTCATGTTTTTACAATGTACGTGTCATTATTTTATTTGGTCTTTTTGTAGAAAGAGGGCAGTAATCGGCAGCATACAGTCGAATATATACGTGGGTAAACTTTGACATCCAAATAAAAAATTTGAGTTGCAACACGAATTTTTATTACAATTTCTCAAAATACTCTCCATTAGAGACTAATAGAGCGGTCCATTCGTCTAAATTAAGATTTAAAGCACCTAGCGATACTCTTCTTTAGCGAGGTCCTCAACAGCTGCCATAAAAGCATTCCGAGCGTCCTCAGCTTCACTTTTAGAAAGAGAAAGAAGTCACATGGAGCTAAATCAGGGCTGTAAGGAGGGTGGGTCAATTCTTTGATCTCTGTGGTCGTCAAAAACCCTTGGGTCAGTTTTGCTTGGTGAGATGATGCAGTGTCATGATGTAAGAAAGGCTTTTCTTGCAGAGGAGAGGGCTCTCTCAAACCTGTTTTAGGACGTTTGTTATTTGACACATCGAATACAGTTGGTAAACACACTTCATTGTTGGGCTTTAACAGTTTTTTGAGCGTCTAATGAAATTGTCTCTATATGGCCACCCGCAGAGAAGAATGTTGCTCCCATGATTTTCCTGGTAGACTTTTCGTCTGGAAACACCCAAACCGTTGGTTGCCACTTAGGTTAGATCGTACTAATAGATCCAACTCTCATTTCCAGCAATAATATTAAATATATTCCGTCCCATTCCATTTTCGAATTTTACATTCCTCTGCGCCGCGTCACGCGAGCTTATTTTTGTTCAGCAGTCAGTGAATGAGGAATCCAACGTGAACAAAGCTTCTTGACTTGAAGGTGTTGATGTAAAATTTAATGAATGAAAGGCGATGAAATCTTGAGAGTCTCCTCTATCTGTTTGTAGGTAGTTCTTAGGTCTTCGTGCAACATTTTCTTTGCCGCCTCGATGTTTTCATTCGTTACAGAAGTCGCAGGACAAGCACAAGCACAAGCAGTCTTCGTACATAAAAAAAAAAAAATCTCATCTTTCAAAGAAAATTTTTCTCGTTTAAATTGACGAAACGTGCTTGATTGTTGCACGGGTCGGTGGGAGATTCCCAAAAGCTGATACAAATCTATACACTCACTTTCATTTAAACCAACTTTAAAATCGTATAATAACATCATTTTGCACGAAAATGTTCTCGTTCGAATTCCAATGTTACAAATAAAAGCGCGCGAAATTCAATAAATTCGAATTTCAAATTAATGATGTTTTAAAAGCGATACAGCTCAAATGAGTTCTCAAAATATAAATAGTCACCCTTGTAGTCCACTTGGTGGTAACTGTCGCCCACATGACCTTGAATGCAGGATAAAGTGGGAAATGCAGTACATTTTACGGCAGTCTTCTGTAAGAGAGGTCTTGGTGAGTCAAGTGCGCCCAGCGGCTGTGGGATTGCCTGCCCTTCTCTACTAATAAATCAAATCTTTAAAAAAATAGTGTGCAATAAAAAAATATCCTTCTATCTATTTCACGACCAAATTTTGCTTTGTGGACGCTCGGTCGTCCATCATGCGTTATGACAAGTTTCGCCGCGCGACAAAATGACAAATTCGTCACCACCTGCTGACAAAGGGGACGTCTCAAATAAACGTGATCCAATTGGATGTAATATTGTGTAGATAAAAATATTCTATTTATACTATACTTACGATTTATTGCTTTTTAGAGCGGCGATAGTATAGGGATATGTATTCACATATTCACATATTCACATATTGCTAATAATGATCAACAAAACAACACATTTTTAAATCACTCAAATATTCATTCTTTACTTCTTACTCCTATAATGTACTTCCTATATGTACTATAATGTACCCCTATAATTACTTCTATAATGTCATAGTTACTTCCACAATGTTATTGTTACTTCTACAATATCATATTTACTTCCACAATGTCATATTTACTTCCACAATGTCATAGTTACTTCCACAATGTCGTAGTCGAAAATGTGTAACTTATTAAAGAGCAAAGACTGTCTCGTATCATATGAGGCATATATGTAGACAAGGTTAGCCTTAGGCTTTTCATTGCCTTTGATGTTCCAAATAACAAATATTTGCCAGTAATATTGAGTAGATAATAAAAATACACGGGAACTCGAACAAAGGGGCCTTTTTACTCGTATTTAGACTTGATTGAATTGATTCCTTTACTCAAAGAGAAAGGTTATACATACATACGTCTTGTATCTAGGATCATCGATATGGGAATAGACTAGCTAACACCTCATACGTTCTTATCAAAGAAACTTGAAGAGGGGTTAATTATAAGTCAAATTTGAAACTTAAGTACAATAAGAAATCCATTAAACACACGAATTAAATAATTGGAGAGCTACTGATGATAGAACACTATTAGACTGTAATGTGCCTGCCCTACAGTGCGCGTATAACATATCTAGTATGTATTATTAAATCGATTATCACTAAGATGTACGTTATTTTTCTTTAACTGGCAAAAATTTAAGAGAAGTGAAGAAATACTGAATGAGCGGAAAATTAACAATAGCAAATTTAAAGGTGGGTATAGGTTTAGATTCAGTATGACGACAGTAAAGAAATAGGCATCAAGTGAAGAATTGGACTCAGTAATTTAAATTTTCAGTTATTACAGAATGGGTTGTTTCGTTTATGATGATTTGCTGCCTAATTACCAGTTTCAATCAAACATTTCACTTCAAAGGTATCTAAGCAAAGGCTGTACCTTTGATCTGATTAGTAATTAAGTATGCACTTTGTTATAATCTATTAGTTAGTACATTATTCTAACCTAAAAAAATCATATGTTAGAGAATATTGTTTCTATTTAAACACAATAAAAATAACAAATCAAAAAAAATAACACAAAAACAGTTATTATATGTGCACATACCTTTAAATGACAGAATACAATAGGCGACTCTATTGCTAAGGCGATCTCTTCCAGGCAACGTTCGGATAGAGATAGGATAATTGATATAGGTAGAGTAAAATGATTGTAATTCTATAACATAATTAATACAAATAAATGAACATAATTATGTCTGTAAATAGGCTATTTAACTTTGCAATCTTTCATTAAGTTACTGACGTACCTAAATGGTCGTCCTATTTCTTTTTTATTATTTATTTAGTTTCAGTTACGCCTCCTTTCTTTATAAATTTATTTATATCTTTCTTCAATCTTTTAATCGCATGTATCGCTTGTTCATCGCTACATTTCCCCTTAACATAATTATTCTATTACTTATATTTAACTTTCCTATTTTATATATATATATATTTATATTGTATATAATGGATATATATATTGACTAGCTGTGCCCGGCAATTTTTTGCACATAATATATTGCCTAATAGAATAGGAGCTTAGCGCCAACTTCGAGCACGTAGCGAAGAACAGATTCCGTTAATACATAATATATAGCCTATGTTCATCTGGAATAATGTATCTTTCAAATGGTGAAAGAATTTTTCAAATAGGCGCAGTGGTTCCAAGATTACCCTCCACATACACACAAACTCACAAAATTCGCACTCTCTCTTTATTTTATTAGTATAGATGTGTATGTATCATATGTAATCATGTATACTGCGATTAGAATATTTATTTCCTCTCTACCTAAATGTTGTCTGGCAGAGATCATTGTTAGCGATAAGATCGCCTTTTGTGCATTTCACGTGTTACAATGTCTGTTACTGTCTGGTTTTGTTTCGGTGTGCAATAAAGAGTTTCATATATCTATCTTAAACTTTAAAATACAAATATTTTAGCAAAGTTAATGAGTCCATGATAAGGTCCGTTTGATTGAAAAAAGCCGTCACATTTACTATTATGTACTGCACCCTATATCAACTCAGTTGTATTCAAACTACGTAATCAAATTACTAACTGAGCACTGTCTAAATGGAGACGGAAAAGTTTTCTAAGTCACGAAGTGAACAGGAAATTAACAGAACTCGTGATAAGACAGCTAATCAGCGCTAAAAGATGTTCAGCAATTAATGGCGGCTATAGCAACGCGGCGCGTTCCGAGTTACGCTATCGATTGTATCTTAGATTTTCATTATTAAACGTCTTCGGTATTGTTTATTTACTGTACAATATCTGTAAGGTTATCTGGAATAAATTGCTATAAAACAGTAGTAAGACTGCTTATACAATAGATAGAAGATACTCGGTGATAGAAATTTTATTTCGTACACGCATGTGATCGCCTATATAACAATTTATTATTCTAAAATGTTTTAAACATACATAAACGATAGCAAACAAAACAAAAATTAAACAAGGCGATAAAACTTCGCGGTCCAGCACAAGCTGTATAGCGTAAGAGCTTATACACTACGCTGGTGGTGGAATAAGCCATAGATGTTGGTTTTATGCAATAACCGAAACTTCATCATAACATTTGTATCACTCGGCGCTATAACTCGTTTTACAACTGTGCTACAGATCGTGATATCTGTGCCAAATTATGACTGTTGATTTTATTACCTTCATTATGAAAGTTCATTATTTTGGGTACTTTCCAAATACTGTACAGGAAGTATAAATGATGCTATCATATTTATTTATTTAAAAAAATACTTTATTGCACTTAATCGTACAAAAGGTGGGTTTAATGCCTAGAGTCCTTCTCTACTAGCCAACATTTGGACTGAATAGAGAGACACATTGGGAGGTGATATAGAAATATATATTAAAATACATATATGTCTACTTGTAAGTAATACGATATTACAACTTAATTCATAAGACCATAAATACATATGTACAAACATAATACATAACTGCTATACTACTTAATCTACGAGATTATTTGAAAGCTGTTAGTTGAGTTGCGAAAAGAAAGATAATTAATTACAAGTGAGAAAAACTTGAGCGAAAGACCTACAGATAAGGACGGGTCATTATCTAGAAACAGCCACGTATTTTGAGAAGGGTTTCGAATTCGCTCTTCGAAAATGTATCTTTATTTAGTACAGAAGCGTAGAATAGATATACAGTGACTGGTAGATCGACCTCATTACGGGGGATTCTATATCAACCTATGACATCCCACTGCAGAGCACAGGCTTCATCTATTATAGTATAATAAAAAAAGGGGCAGTTTTTTATGTAAAAAGGCGACAGACGAGCATACTGTTCATCTCCCCTCATGGTCCTACCAGCCCTGCGGTTATACGGACTGTATCGTGGGAGGTACGCACCGTACTGCGTACGTTATTTCCGGAGCGCGTATGCTCTGCCTCTCTATAAATAATCATGTTTTTCCACCTGACAGTAAATGGATCCATAGACATCCGCGATATCGATACAGAATGACAAACGTTGGCAAGTTCCCGAATGCGCTGCCTATGTTTAGAGATATAGGAATGGATTCGGAGAAAGGTTTGGGGAAATGGGGAGAGGTAGAATAGGATGGAATGGGAATGAGCTCTGACATATCTCGCTCACTTTCACTCACGGTCCCAGGGCTGTGTATCCAGATTTTCATACTTCCCGAGCATGCTGATGTCATCACGGTGTTTTCATTCACCGGCGTGTTAACGATATTTTAAAAAGTCCGTATGTAAGTGAAACTTTGTTTTACGGACTGAGGATTTGAACTCACGGCTGCACGAATGAGAGTCGAATCACCTCTAGGTTATCATCGCTCTTTCCAGAGGGTGACAGTAACGAAAGCTTATTAGAATTAGTTTTTTTTTACAGTACTGTGGCACGGTCATCGCAGTCCATAGACACCTGCAGCATCAAGTAGTATGCGGGTGAATGTGTGGAAGGTGGTGGAAGGAAAATACTCTAAAGAGTATTGGTTACAACATTAAATAACCAGTAGTTATTTATTAGCCAGCAACATATTAGAAATGTTACGCTTTCGGCTTTTGTAACCTCATGTTAATTTATCAGGCAACGGTAATGATATTTCTTACATGATCACACAATAACGGTTTCCCAATCAAAATGTTATTATACCATGACTGGGCTTTGAAACCACATTATGTAATTGGTTCAGCTACTTGCAAATATTAGACGTATACGTCTATGCTATTTTGATTTTAGATCGTTAGTCAGCATTTTGATAAATTTTATATAATATATTTGTTACGGAATCACGATTTTTGAATTTCGGAAATAAAATGAAAAGTTTTCACCATCCTGTCGGGGGAGAGTACACGCTGCATTCCCACAGCTACTGGGCGCAGACGATTGGCCACGTTACCCTCTTTCACAGAAGTCTACACTGAAATGTACTCCATTTCCTACTTTATCGTGTTTCCCCAATGCAAGTACGTGTTTCGGTAGTGAGTGCGATATGCCAGAGACCATTCCCATCCCATCTTATCTTAGCCCATCTCTCCCCATTTTCCCAACCCTTTCTCCCAATTCTTTAATCCGCAAAGGTAGGCAGCGCACCCGGAGGCGTGCCAACGTTTGTCATTCAGGACTGAAGTTGGCATGTATCGCGGATGTCCAAGGGCTACAGTATCCACTTATCATCAGGTGGACTGTATGCTCGTCTGCCGCCTTTTATCTATATAAAAGAACTATCCTAATGTGGAACTACTGTCCGTGTGGTGTGGGTCGGCCTTGTTTTTCTTTTTTTTGGGACCTTTATCCATATTTGGTCATGTCAGCCCTATGATAACAACACTATTTAGACTACATTATTAGTTCAATTGACTAACCTGTACAACACTTTGGACCGGCTTGAAAATAGCATCACATCCTCACTAACGAATATCAAAGCGACTACTACAAGTCCTGAGGAACTTCACCACCTCTAAAAAGTGGACTCGCCAACCCGCTTAGCCAGCGTGGCGTTTTTAAGCCTTACATTCCTCATGCACAAGACAATGTGCATAACGAAACATGGCCAGCAGTGTGCGATGTAAGAGCTGGTAACGGTAGATATCTAAAAATAATTGAATTGAATTGTATTCTGGAATAGGGCCTTCAGCCACTCGTAGTCCGCAACAACTTTGTAATCGAACTTACTTATAAATTCCCTGCAAAGCTCTCCAGGGATTTGTTTATACTTGAAGCAAAGTTTGAGAACCATTTTCTTATACGTCTTTCAGCGGACCCAAAATTATTAAGCCGCGGATTACTAAATTATTGTAAGGTATTAAAGTATTCAAGAGTTTTGTTTTTAAATGCGATTGCTATTGTTTTTTGATGACTTTGGAAAATTTAACATTCATTCAGCTAATGTTTTTAATGTTTATTATTTTTAATGTGGTCGTATACAGGATACTTTATTTAGAGGATTCAGTATGGAAAGGTCTGTAACTATTAGAAACTAGCGATCCGCCCTTGCTTCGCTTCGGTTTATGAGTTTTGATTTTCCAAATTTTTTCCAAAATTTCAAAATAAAATATAGCCTATATTAGACACGGATAATGTAGCTTCCTATTTGTGAAAGAATTTTTGAAATCGGTTCAGTAGTTTCAGAGATTACCCCAACATACAAACACACAATTTTACCTCTTTATATATTAGTAAGTATAGATATAGATAAAGAATTTTTTTCTAAAGAACCATGTAGTCGATTTTAGAGTTTAAAAGGTTAGAGCTAAAGAGATTTAGTTATTTTTTAAAAGATTTTCAAAAAACTCATATCAAATCGAACCCGTTAATGTTCCTTGAAAAAATAGTCAGTTACTTTATTGAGCTAATCGATATGGTAGGTTGTAAGGAATAAATCTTGTCCAACCCCATGGATGACTAAAAATGTTGTTTTTAATCCCTTCTGAAGAAATGTATCTCCTGAAGAGGTATATCTGACATTTCAAATATTCCCATGTCAGGGACGACCTCATCTCCCGAAGCTGCTAAATTCATTGCAACGTGGAATTGCATTAAACCAAAGTTGTGTGTTACTTGCTTAGTCAGCGAGCGTGTGTCTTTGAGCACTTAATAAGTGTTGACGTCACGGCGAACTTTCTTGTACTTGCTAGAGCTACTACCTACAATTTATATGTATACTTAACTACATACAATGAAGCATTATGTTATTATCATCGCACTTTGACAATTTCACACATTATAACATGTTAACGTCGGCCGGAGTTATAATAAAGTTAAATATTGTAAATAAAAAAATCAAGGTCCCTCTGTGGGTAAAGCCTTCCTCCAGGCCTCCTCCACTTTATTCTGTTCTGTGTTATGCTCATCCAGCATTCGATAGAAGAGTTTGTTACCCAGTTGGCGTGGAACCTTTATAACCGCGCTGACATCGGACCACATTTACACCTTCGACACCTGTCCTCCCCGCACGTGCGGCCGCCGGCCATACGCCCGCTGCTCCGCGAGCTTCTGCCATCACGACCAAGTGGTGAGCAGAGCCGCACCAAAATACACATTGAAACTCAAATATGCCATTGTAACAATGGCAACCAACGACCGGGAGAGCTGTAGTGCTCTGAGAAGCGGCCCGAGTATGAGGGGTACCTCAAACTGGCACCTGCGGTCCTCTTTGAGAAGCAGCCCGAGTACGAGGGGTACCTCAAACTCACACGTGCGCTCGCGCGCTGAATCGCGCATGAGTGCGGAGGACCCGATCTTCCAGTTTTTTCCAGTAATTACAACCATTATGCGAGCTGGTGGCATATTACAACATGCCAAAATTTTGAAGGTGTCGGTCGAGCAAGTTGATACCATCAGGTGGACTGTGCTCTTGTCTGACACAGTCTTTCTATAAAAAAGAACATAGGTAAGTTACAATGGAAACAGCTGATGAAAATAAACGTGTGCTGTTTTAATCAAGCCAGCTTGCATACGTGAAGTGTAAACTAGTCCAGTGTTTACCTTTAGGCGTGGCCGACTATACATAGAGCTCTAGCAAGCAAACTGTGATTGCAGCTTAATAATGTACGCGTCTCCGTAAACGTTGCTTGCGCATAGGGTGTTGTTAATATAAAGAAAATATAAAGGTTTGTTGTTTACTCTACGTCATTTGACATAAAAGTACCTTTAAATTACAAAGTATCACTTTTATGATTGTCGATTTTTTCTTTAATACTTATCTATTAAATGGGCAGAGATGTGACTTATTTGAAATACTTGCATTTAAAATGCAAA
The DNA here is from genome assembly GCA_943735995.1 of Sesia bembeciformis. Lineage (NCBI taxonomy): Eukaryota > Metazoa > Arthropoda > Insecta > Lepidoptera > Sesiidae > Sesia > Sesia bembeciformis. Next base: position 1,484,498 of record OX031038.1, read on the forward strand.
TACAAAATACCTATTTCTATTTTGCATTTAAATACTTTTTTGAGAAAAGCAATTTGTATTTTATTTGAAATACTTTTCTGGACGTATTTCCTATTTCCAAAATGCAAAATACTTTGCTGTCAGGTTTTGTCAACATCACCGATCAAATGATATACTAACTGTTCAAAACCTATAGCTGAAGGTATTACAAGCTTAGAAAGAGACAAAGAGATATTCTATGGATGCCTTCTACCTGAATTGATGAGAATGCTAAAAATTCTGCTCTTTGGAAAAGGATAATCCAACATATTGTGGTGTGATAATAGACGTAATCAAAAAAAGTCTTGAAAAACGATTTCAAAAATTTTCAGGTAGTGCATACACTAGAAACACCAAGACCTAGAAACACTAGATACACTAGTTGACCTAGAAACACTCCAATATTTAAAGGATGATGATACCAGTTTGGAGTCATTAAACAAATACCCAACTGTAAAAAGAGTCTTCTTAAAATACAATACCTGCCTACCTAGCTCTGCACCAGTAGAAAGGTTGTTCTCATATGGTGGCATGATAATGAGACCATATCGAAGAAAAATGAGCGACAGTGTCTTCGAACAAATTATAATATTAAAATCTTTTACTTAAATAAACAAAGAAAATTAAAAACTATAAAAAGATATTTATTTAAAAAAACTATTTTGAAAATATATTTTGCATTTAGTATTTAAAATACAAAAGGAAAAACTATTTTGTATTTTGCATTTGAAATAGAAAATCAAAAAAGTAATTGCATTTTGTATTTAAATACTTTTAATAAACTATTTTTTACATCTCTGTAAATGGGTCACCAATGGTCTTTAATATTTATCTATTAAATAGGTCACCAATGGTCTTTAAAATTTATCTATTAAATGGGTCACCAGTGGTCTTTAATATTTATCTATTAAATGGGTCACCAATATCTTTAATACATATTTATCTATTAAATGGGTCACCAGTAACTTTAATATTTATCTATTAAATGGGTCACCAATATCTTTAATACATATTTAACTATTAAATGGGTCACCAGTAACTTTAATCTAAAATCTTAAGGGCCCTCAGTAGCACTCTGTCAGTCTAGCAGAGGACGAAAAAGGGACTGGTTAGTAATAACTTAATTAATATGGTAGTCTCGGATGTGTTGTCGGTTTCAATGCATTCTGCGAACTGTGCATATATAAGGAGTGGCCACTGCAAGTGGCTATTGCACATGACATCTGCTAACAGGAAACTGCCTTAGGCACGCATGTGGGGGCTAGCTAACGTTTGTTATTATTAACTGACGTTGTCACATATCGCGGAAGTTCATGGACGACAGTATCCACTTACAATTACACTTACTGCTCGTCTGATACTTTTCCATAAAAATATCATGCTGTATATGCAATATACATCCAAGTTATGTAGTTCTTAATGCCATTACAATAAATAATGTAGAAGATAGGTCGCGTCAGGGCAGACTCTGACGTCTAATCCAGATTAGATTGGTTTATGTATTTTATCTGAGAGGGTCAAGGAATGTAATTTTTTGCAAAGAACAGCTTGGGGTAAGTCACTGTTTTTATATTTTAAGTTGGCTATAGTTGGCGTTTAGAAGGATACGTCTGTGTAGAAATTAGTGAAAAATATCATAAAGATGGTAGAACAGGTTTTATTTTGTTGAGATGTGTCATTCCGTCGTCCATGGAAGTTTTTAAAATATGTAGTATAAAGGTGAAGCCCTTCCAGGGCTCATGTTGCAGACAATTTATAGCATAAGGTCGCTTGTTAACGACATGGTGAATCAGCGAATCAACGCTAAGTGACGAAATAGACGAAAATTTTAAAGCAGACGAGGAGGCAATTTATTATTTAACTAGTCCTCGTTCGCGGAACTTGTGATTCCCGTGGGAGCTTCATAATTAATCTGGATGAAAAGTACCTTAAATTCTAACCCAGCATATTAGTTATAACTGTGCCAAGTTTCATTAAAATCCGACCCGCGGTTATTGTGTGATGCGCGTTCAGACAGACAGACAAAAATTGAAAAAAATGTTATATTGAGCTCCGTATCATTCGCACTCGTACATTATATTGCTATCAATAAATATTTTAGCTACGGATACACAGACAGACACGGATCTGGTACGATTTTATTATACTTATGTATAGATTAAAGAAACAGACATATCATGTTCATTAAAAATTAGACAGTCCCCAAAAAAAAAGCATTTCCTCCAAATATTGTTCTATTGGAGTCTATACCGTTCGTACTATATACTGCAATCGCTTTTTGGCACGAAGTTTCTTTACGCGGTTTGCGGTAGGTGTGATTCGAGAGAAAATGTATCGTCACATAAGATTTTTACCCCCTCCATACGCCTTTCTCTCGCTCGGACACTGTATGTTCGCGATTCTCGCGATCGTGTCAGTTCGTCGGTATTCGGTAAATTTCGGTAGCGGGCCGATCGCTAGTTCTCTCTCTCTCAGAACTATACAGATTTTATTTCGAATTACATTCGGAGTTTAAAAAAACGCGTGAGAATCTTCGTTCCTGACGGGAGCACATGTTTTTTCGAAAAATATTTCATGTACAGACACGGCTTTATTACGATTTCATTATATACATATGAATAAAAGATGTGCGGAAGTATTTTCTACCCAGAAACAATTTGTTTGAAATACGCATAACACGTTGCGGACGGTTCTTGAATGTCACGTCGTGTTATGGACCCAAAGTTGTTTCAATTAGATGGCAACTTAAATCATTCTGTCCGTGTGGTGTCGGCCGGCTTTTGAATAGCAACACTCCAACTCTTACCGTGGGTGTCGCGGGCGACCAACGGATAACAAAGCCACTATCACAAGTTATGAGGAACTTCACCACCTTTCACACATTTTATATTGTATATCTGGTCTGAACGCGTAAAATTAAAGGTTATTGTTTACTTTTTAACTCGCCGTTTCGGCACGAGTTACACATGATATATGAGCATCTGAGCATATGAGGATCTTCCGAATGTGAAGAACAAATGTGGATAGTTGATAAACTACCCACGTAAAACTACCCGTGCCCAAACGTCGAGTAGAAATGGAAGGTAAACAAAAACCCGTTAAGACCTGATTTACAATATAAAAAGAGTAGACTCTCCAGTCTTCTTGACCATACATACATGCAAACACACATCCCTTGTGCATAAGACAATGTGCATATGGATGCGCACTGTTCAGCAGTAGACGAAAGAAATGGGCTGATTACGGTATTGCATTCTGAGTCAGTAGATCATATTGATCTATGAATATTATTGTATATTACTTCTATTCCAAGGTATTCCTCGTCTCTTCGATCAAAATGTAGATCTGGCAATCCAACAACGTCTTTGAAACATATTGGATTTAAGATACTCGTACATTGTTAGATACGAAACGAATATCGAAGGGGATATTCTGTAGCTTAATTCTTCGAGACTTAGTGTATTTGTTCCGTTTTCCTGATGCATTTGTTAAGGAAATTTCGAAGAAAACTGCTAAAAGAAGACTGTAAAACAATACTAAAGGAATCTCCAGTTAGAGATTCAAAGAGATCACGACCGAATTTAAAAAAAAGAGTCATGTCGACTGAGAGTCACCAGGTGATTCACAAGCCCAGAGATGTTCCTAGATGAACCAAATCGGTTCAGTATTTTCAAAAATATTACAGGTTAAAGTTTTGAAAAAAATCCAAACATTTTGACGTTGTAAATATATAATCTATCGTTGTAAATATCTACAATTTTCATTTCAACACTTTTTCCTAAACCGTACGATAATCGGTCTTGTCTTTTTATTCAAAATTTTTGGTTAAATTACTTTAAAAAAACTTCTATGATTGTTCAAATCAAATCATTTGTTTGCATTGTGAGTGGTAACAGATGGTAATCACATAAAGCTCGCAAAATTTGTCACAAATAGCAAGCAAAAATAAATAGAACAATATCAATTATTAATTATTATAAATCAATTATTATCATAAGTGCCGTGTAGTGTCGGCTGAATATCACCACCTCATTTCTTTCCGTGGGTGTCGTAAAAGGTGACTAAAGGATAACAGAGCATCTACCACAAGCCCTGAGGAACTACACCACCACTAAAAGAGTGGACTCGACAACCCGCTTGGCCAGCGTAGAGTTTTAAGGCCTTATATCCCTCATGCACAACTCAATGTGCATTAGAAAGCGCATGTTCAGCAGTGGATACTGAAGGGGCTGGTTGCATTGCGTTGCATTATAAAAACAATTGTAGAAAGAAAATAAGATAAAAAAAAAATCGAACGAAACATTCATAAACTCTATCTATGTCAATATTAACAAGTCAACATTTGAATTTTAATCACTTTTAACATTTTAATTATTTTAAATTAAATATATTTAATTATAAATTAGCATTAGGTGCTCTAATTGTTACCCGATTTCTACCAATTTTAGTGGACAGATAAATTATTGGGATTTAAATGGGTGAAAATATTCAATTGGTCCAATTAATGGGTTTCCAAGTCATTAAAATTGACGTTTATTGTGTTTGTCTGTAACTGTATTTGTCTGTTTGTCTTTGTTTGTAAATACACTGTCAGTAAGGAATCATTGTAAACTTAAATTTGAAAATATCGGAACTATAAATGTCGCGCACCATTTCTAGTAGTTTATTGTAGATTTTGGAAGCCATGCAAAATATATCTAGGTTTTTTAAAAGAGTTGTTCGAGAGACTGCTTGCTATTTTGTCCCTGTGAATACCTTTTATAAATTCAAATAGTCTTAAATTATTTCTTGTAAATAAACCCGATTCATAGATAAATATGTACCTGCATGTCAAAGTTAATCTATGTATATAAAAAAAAATGGATGTTGGTATATCTGTCTAAGATTAATAGACTTCGACACCGTTTGATCAATCACCATGAAAGTTGGTATATATATGTATTTTATCATGGAGAAGATTTCTATGCTATATACTTTGTTGTAACTCGCCACTAGATGGCGCTGCAGCCCATCAACTTCTATACCGTTCAACCGATCGCCATGAAAATTTATATACATAGGTATTTGAGCACGGAGAATATTTTCAAGATATAGACTTTGTTTTAACTTGCCACTAGATGGCGATGCAGCACATCAACTTCTATACCGTTCAATCGATAGCAAAAATCATATCAACGGCAAAACAGAATAATTTGTGTTTTATATACACAGAGAGATAAATAAATATACACAGGCAGGACAACGTATTTGCTAGTATTTTATATTCTTTGAAGTATGTTTGGCAACTAGCCGTTCTACAAAGGTAAATCATTAATTCTACGAAAGCTAAGCAAAATGTTATTTTTGCTTTCAAGTAGGTAAGGAAAAGAAACTATCCGTATGGGAAGTTTGTTACTTTTTTAAAAACAAAACTTTTTTCTTTTCAATTTGGTAATGAAAAAAAAACCAGACAAATATTATTTGCAAAAGTTTTTTAAAAGTTGATTTGGATTAACAATAAACAAACGTTTATGTTCACAATAAACTACTCCATGTACAAAGTTTCATTCGATTCGGAGTTCGGTATTCTCTTGTTACTGATAATTTACAGAATGTGTGCAGAATAGTCCAGCAGATCCTGCATTATGCATTTCTCGTGCTCACTATAATCTAACATAGCAGTTGCAGTAATGCAAGAAGCTGCTGGTTCGACGTTTGTTTCATGTCTAAGACTTCACTATCTGTTTACGATCTTATTTGATTGTTGAAGTAAAATTTTGGGCTTCAAAGTGCCCGCGATTTTGTTAGCGTCCATTTTATAGTGTGGTAATGTAATCTGGACATCGAAAGAAGATGTATTAACAGCATATTTTTAAAGATGACTCATGATTTGTGTGAGCTAACAGCGTAGATCTTGTGTGGGTTATATCTTTTTTTTTATGGACGAAAGCGGCAGACATGATGCCACATGATGGTAAGTGGATACTGTAGCTCATAGTCACCCGCGATACATGCCAACATCAGTCCAGAATGACAAACGTTGGCATGACCCAGAATGCGCTGCCTACCTTTGCAGATTAAGGAATGGATTGGGAAAATGGGGAGGGAGAGGATGGGATGCAACGGGCTCTGGCACATCTCACTCACTACCGAAACACGTACGTACATTGGGGAAATAAGATAAAGTGGGAAATGCAGTACATTTCAAGGTAGTCTTCTGTGAGAAAGGGGTAACGTGGCCAGTCGAGTGCGCCCATCAATCCATCTAACATACAATGCGAGCAGTCTTATATACACTTAATATATAACTTATCTCTAATATACGTGACAATATATTAAAATAATTAATTTTAAAACAAATAATAGATAGCCTAGGGGTGTCCATACTCGACTCATATTCGTGTGATCGTGAGTTTAAATTCTCGTCCCGTAAAATTGAGTTTGTACTTGAGTACGGAATTTAAAAAAAAAACGTCCCTCGGCAGTGAAAGAAAACATCGTGGCGAAACCCGCATGCTTAAAAAATAAAAAAACAATCTGAAGTATGTGATCCCCCAATTCGTACTTGACCTGCGTGGTGGATTAAGGCCCGAAACCCTCCCAGGGGAAGCCTGTGCCCTGCAGTGGGACGTTATAGGCTGATACAGTTTTAAAATAAACTTTTTCTTATAAACACCACATCAATGGCCCACACTAGGATTCCCTGTGTCGTGGGTCTGAAGACACGTTCAAAGACAAACACACATCCAGACCCGAATAAACATTTGCCTTAAACAAATGATTGTTCTACAGGGAATGGAGCCCGGGACCTTTAGGGTGACTACCAACTGCACCAATCGGCCGTCGTCGGTAAGTATTTTCTTAACTATATCTCTGGAATATGTCTATTCGATAGTTAAGTCATGTATATAGTTATAACAATTATTTGCAAATTTTGTCCTAAACGCAAACGAATTGTACTTGAAAATAACTCTTTATCGTTGAATTCACCGGCGACACGATCGTTTTGCGCAAATAAACAATTTTTTTCCGTTTTGGCGCGAATGTTTATTTTGGCGCGAAAGTGAAATACTGTTTACTTTCCCATTGGCTAACAGCCAAACCTATCTAGCTTGTACGGTGGGCCGCACACTAACCTGTACACTAGCTAGACGTTAAATTGTTAGCAATAAGGACTGAAATTGAATGTATTTGTCTAGTATTAGGCTGTGGTCTGATCAAGAACGAGAAGCGATGAGCGCGTAATCCAACTAAATATAAACGAGGGACGCGCACGCAGCTCGACCAGTGAAGATAACTGCGCGACGTAATTATTTGTCACTGGGTGAGGAACAAGTGAAGCGAACGACAGCGACGAAATAAAAGCTACTCACTTAATTCGACTCATTCACACTAAATTGAAGTCGCATTGCAGGCGAGTGTTACTGAGCGAGCTCTTTTAACATAGTTCTCTTATCAACGGGCGGTAAAAGAACGTAGGCGTAGAGCGAAGATCCTCGCTTGCAATGAAACCGTTAAACTATTATTCCTATCTCTCTCTCTCTCAATCGTTGTCTTGAGGAATTTGAATATGTCACGGGCGAGAAAGTAGTTAATCGCTCATCGTTTTTCGTTCTTGGTCGGACCGCAGCCTTATTTGCCGACTATACTATAAAAATAGTTTCAAATCTGGAAAAATGTTCGTACAGTTTAAACTTATAGAACAAACAACAGATCACTTAGTACGATTGGATTGTTCGGTTTGCAGCAAAGACTTTAAAAATGTATTGCTGTTCGATTTACTCGATATTTTGAGGTCTGTGGAGCCCAGATACAGAAGATATTTGGAACTTACCTCTCCTTCTAAAATTCATCGGCATAATTAGGAAAGCTTCTGTCTGGTCAAATAAAAAAAATGTATATATAAATAAAACATCTGTGCCACACAAACTCTAAATACATGGTGCCTAGCTAAAACATTAACCATTTTGAAAAAAAGGCTTTCACGTTCCTTTACAAGGCTTTACTTTTTGTATATAAAGCAGAATACAGGTCGCAATAAATAAAAGCCTACGCTGTGGGTACATCTGCATTGCCGTAGAACGTAGGCTCTATACGTTATGTCACGGTAAACGGTAACCTAACTTTTCAGAAACATACTTGTTGCTTACGCATACATATATGTACGTATACGCTTATAATATACTCCTTTGAGATAAATATTTCTACTACAATGTTGTCATATATAGAGGGTTGTTATACGAAAGCGTTAAACGGGGCGTGGCAATGTTTGTCATTCTGGATTGATGTTGGATTGATTATCACCATCGATGTGGGAATAGATTAGATGATCATACGTTCATCTCAAAGAAAGCTGGATGGCAAGTGGCAACGTCTATATGAAGCAGGTGAGAAGGGTTTCATAAAAAAGTGAAATTTGAAACTAAAGTACTAGGTAATAAGAATATTACATTTTCAAACACTATGAGACTGTACAGTGACTGCCCCAGAGCGCTTGTAAAATATATCTAGTATTTACTCTCAAATAGATGGTTGACACACTAGCCACATTCCACCAAGTGGATGGTTTGACTCGTCTATCCCATTCTTTCTATGAAAGAAATGTAGCATGTGAGATTTAAAGTGTTGGAACTTATATTATGTACACATACACAATACACAGCTCTTAATGTACGTACATAATAGAGCCATACATTCGTTTGTAAACATTTATTTATAAAACCTGTTTAATAACAATGAATCTGCATGTTTCTGATACAGTTGAAACATGGCGTGAAACATTTCTGTTTTGCATCACGTCTATTGCCCGGTGAATACAAACAACTAACACTCGAAACAGTATTCTGTAAATCTCTGATAAACTTCTTTGGAACATGAATACATGAAAACATGTATCGAAACAAATGTTTATAAGTGAATACTTGGTTTAAAACATAATTTTAACTCTTTTTTTTATGTGCGAAGGCGGCAGACGAGCATACAGTCCACCTGATGGTAAGTGGATACTGTCACCCATAGACATCCGCGATACACGCCAACATCAGTCCAAAATGACAAACGTTGGCACGCTCCCGGATGCGCTGCCTACCTTTGGAGCTATAGGAATGGATTTGGAGAAAGTGTTGGGAAAATGGGGAGGGATAGGATGGGAATGGGCTCTGGCACATCTCAATTACTACCGAAATACGTAACGTACGTTAGGGAAATAAGATAAAGTGGGAAATGCAGTACATTTCAAGGTAGTCTTCTGTGAGAGAGGGGTATCGTGGCCTAGTTTAGTTTACTTTTAACGTAACTAGTTTTGATATCTCTCCATAGTTTTACATTAGTCCGTAATTTAAATGGAAATTTCTATTATTTTTAATTGATTTGAGGATGTTTCTTAAATATAGACTAAAACCTTTTTTGCAGAAAGATCAGACGAGCTAACAGTTCAGATGATGGTAAGTGGATACTGTCGCCCTGGGACATCCGCGGCGAATGCCGACATCTGTCCACAATGACAAATGTTTGTGCGGCCTCGGATGCGGTGTCTACCGTTGGATATTTAGCAATGGATTACCGAGAATGGTTGGGCAGATTAGGAGTAGAAAGTGTAACGGAGGAGGTGTTTTTCTTATTCCCATTTGAGGGTGAGGTGGGATAGAGAGTACCGAATACCATGGAATAGAATGTGTTGGGATAGAACGGGATAGAAAATGGGCGCTGGCATATCTCATTTGCATTCGACACTACTGAGAATTTTTGAGCATTGTTCGCTGAAACCGTAGGCTAACCAAATTGGACACCATTGTCGGAAATAAAAAAAGAAAATCGTTAATTTCTGTACTAACACAACCCTAGAGATCTGCGAATACTCTACTGTTCATATTTATACTGTTTTTGAATAAATAGAGAACAAGAGAATGTTCCTGCGTGTCGTAGCCAGCTGTAGATTTATTCGTATTGTAGCAATGACGTAGCACTGCTACACGTGCTACGGCGTAGAGGGGTTACGGGTTGAAACTTTTGTAGATTGTGTTAACTATACTTTATAAAGATAGACTGTTAGGCCACGTTCACATTAGGCCCATAGTTTTTTTTTAATAATTGATATGTATAAATATCAAGGTCGGTAGATGTACCCCATATATTGGCATCTACCCTCAACGATGAGTGTTTCCGCGCTTGAATCGCAAATTATATAACAAGCACAATACATCAAACAAGTATACATAATATTTTTTTCACTGTTAAATCACATAAATCTTTATTTTTTTATAGATATAATAAAGAGGTAAAATTGTGTGTTTGTATGTTGGGGGTAATCTCTGGAACTACTGAACCGATTTCAAAAATTCTATCACAAATAGGAAGCTACATTATCCGTGTCTAATATAAGCTATATTTAATTTTGAATATTTGAAAGAAAATTTGCAATAAAAAAAATTATACACCGAAGCGAAACAAGGGCGGGTCCCTAGTTTTTTATAGAATAGATGTCAGACGAGCGGACGGGCCACAGGATGGTAAGTGGTCACCACCGCCCATGGACACCTGCAACATCAGGGGGCTTGCGGGCACGCCTGCCGACCTTGCAGAATTCAGTTTTTTTTTAATATTTTGTTTATGTAAGTGGCACAAGGTTTTGACACAGATTAATCTGTTTCTGTGCAAAAATCGACACAAATAAATTCCGCTTTGTCTAGTCGCCAACAGCCTTGAAATTAAGTCTAAAAGCAAGAATAATCCCCGATAATCCTTTAACACTTCCTAGCTATGTGCAGAGACGATGTGTCTACACCATTATATCTCTCTGTATCAAGCTTAAGAGTCTGTAATATCTTAATTACACGTTTTTGATACGACATTTTACCTGAAGAAATGTACCTTTAAATACACTTTTAAAAAAATGCAACGTACAATTTATAATTTGTGTTTTTTTTTTTTCAAAAAACGAGATGTTTTTTTATAAAAAGTAATGACAATAGAGCAGGTATAGTGACATTAATATGTTAAATGAGATTAATTTAAATTTTAATATGTTTTTATGACATTAATACTATGTATTAATTACATTATGGCCGACCGATTGGTGCAGTTGGTAGTGATCCTGCTTGCTGTCCCGGGTTCTATTCCCGGTCGGACACATTTGTGTTTGTTTTTGTATATGTCTCTGGAGCCACGACACAGGGAATCCTAGTGTAGGCCATTGAGAGTGGCGTTATTTATTATTATGTAAATGGGGCTCTTTAAGAGAGCTGTGAACAGAATTCTGCAAAGGCAGCAACGCACCCGCAAGGCCCCTGGTGTTACAGGTGTTCATGGGGTTTTATTATATTTAATTCTGTATATTATTAATATTGTAAAGAGACACATCCACGCATCCATATTTTAATTAATATTATAAATTCGAAAGTGTGTTTGTCTGTATGTTTATTACGTATTCACGAGTAAATTATTGAACAGATTTCAAAGAAATTTGCCCGTGAGATATCCTGATATCCGGAGAAGCAAATGCCTCCTTTTTAGGGAAGTAATACTACATCTCTGTATTTTGGTTGATCAATAAATGACACAGTTTCTTTCACCTTTTCTTTTGTAGAAGAATCTTATTTTTTAATTTTCCCCTCGGAAAGTTAATTAAAAATTCCCGCGCTAAAACGGTGTATTTTACAAAATACAGCGCACGTTCGATGTAACAGACTAAAGCAACGAAGTGAATTTCATTACGTATAGTGGACCCTTTGAACGGTGGATGTCAACGATGTCAGAAAATTGTAAAATTCGCGATGTCATGAAGGTAAAGGTGAGTTCAGATCGCGACATTTTGGAAATCGTGAAAACATGTCCATAATTAAGTACATTACAGTATGCAGCCCCTGATTCGCCCACATGCCTCAATGTGCACGATGAGGCCTTCATGCACATTGACTTCTGCATGAGGGATGTATGGCTGAAAAACGCCAAGCGGTTTGGCGAGTTCACTCTTTCAGAGGTTGTGTCGTTCCCCAGCTATCATAGGTTTTTTTCTTCAAAATTTGAACTATTTTTGGAATGAAAAAGTCAACTTTGAAGAGACCGTAAGAAATGCTTTCACAGATTTTATTGATTCCGATTTCCGTCTACAAGATTTTTACAGTAGAGGGATCAATTTAGTTTCCATAAATTGACAAGATAATATAGGTCAATATTTCGAGTAATTATTGTAATTATCCGATTAATTATATACCTATGTACATGTAAAGTTTTCATACAATTTTGTTTTAAATTCTATATAAAACGGTAATTACTTCATAGGTGAGGATCAAAAATAATATGAGATGTTTAAATTAAAATAATAATAACATTTATTCTCAGATAAATAAGATCAAAATCGCTAACTAGCTGTTTTTCGCATGTCCGGGACGCTCGCTTCATGTGCGATGGAAATAGCATTTAGTAAAACAAAAGGTGACTCAGAATGCTAAATACACTACTGCAAAACGTTGCCAATAAAAAATATATACATCTTTATATATATACAGGATATATACCTCGCGGGAAAACTCTATCGACGATATTTTTTGAGTATCATCCTCAATATAAAAACCAGACTTGCCATCGTGATCCTCGTTATAAATACAAGAGTCCCTTTAACCATGGATAGCTTCAATACGTTTGCAGCATCGGATTACGCATAAATAGAAATGCAGATTTCCGATACGCGAACGACGAGAGGAAATGTGTCACAATAAACATTATTAACAGTGGGGTAACTTCTTGGAAATTATAATTTTAGATATTATTTAAATTTGGGGGGAAGACCGTGTGTTCGGAATAGTTCGTTTGTCTCTCCGGCGTCCAAAATGTATTATAAAAATAAGGGGAAGGGTTGGGTTTGCGCGTAGGCAACACTGCCCTTACTCGCTCTCTTGCCCGGTGACTCTGGCGACGAACGCACGCGCCTCGGTCATCGCGATTATATGTTAAACGGTCGCCTCCAGGTTACGCGATAATTAAGTACTGAATTGGCACAGTACGCACGCACTCCGGTTATCGCGAAATAATCAAGCCCCCTTCTTATTCACGGGATGTCCACTGGAACTTAAATCGCGCCATAGTGAAAACTTGATAAAGTTGATAAACTGTGTAGACCGAATTCTCGTTTCGGCCCGTTACCCGTCGGTAGTGAAAATAGATTTTTCTTTGCCATCATTGTACGTCCTATGTATTCTCCTGTGACCATCTGGACGGCGGCTGGGCCATCCAAAGGGGGGGGGGGGGGGGGCGTTCCTAAGTAACGCGTGCTATTTTACGAATGGACAATAAACTTTAAAGTTGCACTACTATTAATAAATACTGTGGGTTACTCACGAGTTGTGTTTGCATTTAGCTTGTGACGTAATAATGAGTGCTACCCCCTGAAGGGTTTTATGCTTTTTGAAGGGTACCAAGTTTCAATACACCTGTATTTTAAACGAGGGCTTTTCAATATAACTAGCCCATATTTTATTGCAAGAATGATCTACATGAGCCGTGATCACAACGAGATTGCGATGGTGGTAACATGTTTGATGTAAAGTAATTTTGATGTTTTTACTTACACTTCCGTGTGAAAAAAAATGCATGAAAACATTTTAAGAATTTTCAAATTATATAACACATTGGCGCCATAAATAAATATGTCTTAGTTATTAAATAACATATTTTTTTTAAATGGGCCTTAATATGTTATATATGTTTCCACAGTAGGTAGATGTCTGTAGAAGACAATTATATTGTAACAATTATTGTAACATTCGTATATACATTGAATGTATTTGTTCATGCCAACTCCTTTGAAATCACCCATAGCTACACTTTTTCCACATTTAAGATTTCATTGAATATCTCAAAACTGTAATATTGATACATAAGAAGCCCTAGATTCCCAACAAGGATGATATAAATTATACTTATACTTTATTTATTTAATAAAGAAACAAACAGTCTTACAACATTATGAAACAAACATTCTTACAACATTATGAAACAAACAGTCTTACAACATTATGAAACAAACATTCTTACAACATTATGAAACAAACATTCTTAAGAAACAAACAGTTTTACAACATTATGGAACAATCATTCTTTCAACATTATGAAACAGTTTTGCAACATTGACACAAAAAAAAAATTACAAATAGACTAATAGTTTCTTTAAAATTATAAATTTTGTGTAAGTGCAAAAATACAAGATAATATAGAAGCCTACGACAAATAAAGAAGAAAAAGCTTAAACCTACACGCGAAATACCCAAATTTTTTACCACCTGATTCTTTAATGAAGAAAGTCTATGTGAGAATACATCTGACAAATACTAAGGCAAGATCTTTTAATATACGCATTTTTAGCACAATTAATTAATGCTTCTCACGGGGACATGAAGTAGATATTTTCGACACGAGAGCCTTGGAACTCGGGGATTTTTCTTTCTTATAATTCTAGTTAGTCAGAATCCTTCACAAAATAGTTTCATAGCATAGAAAAATGTATCGATTGTCGCGGAGAATACTTCGAAAAGCGATAAAACAACATCCATCTTTATATCTGAATTCATTTTTGAGATTCTAAAATCTTTCAGTGTCACCACTGTTGTAATTGTGTAAAATTTTATATCAGAACTCACTTGACCAGCCTGCATATAAATGCTGTACCTGTAGACATTCCTTACGCGTCAGGAACACGCGGCGTCGCCAGCGAACTGGGTCAGGTGGTTGTATTAATTAATAATTAGGAAATCTCACGGAAATATTATAATTAAAAAAGTCTGGAGCATATTTAAAAAAAGTATCCAAAGGTATTTAGTGTATCGTATGTCATTCTGGACTTATGTTGACATGTACCGTGATGTCCACGGGCGTCAATACCCACTTAACACCAGGTGGAGTGTATGCAGGCCTGCCCTGTTATTTCAATAAAAAAAGAATATATCCACGTTGATAGCATAGCGGTGATAGCCTAGGTATGTGATAGCGTCGACTCTTATTCATGAAGTCGTGAGTTCAAATCCTTGGATTTTACCTTAGTTTCTACTTAACTATGGATTTCTAAAGGCCTGTTCAGGTATAAGCGAAAACGATATTCGCAAGGGTACGCGATGATTACTTCATAGACATGAAGACATTCATAGAGCAATATTCACTTATATCTGTACAGGCCTTAAAGATAATTCAATGAGCAACAGAAAATACTGAAAGAGCACCAAATCGATGGTTGATAAATTAAAGATGGGTTCCTGGTGACAATAAAAAATACGTACTTAGTCTACTTGGTGAGTACATTCTTAGGAATTGAGGGGGAGAGTGCACGCGTCAATTGGGTATTTGAATTTTTTTTTTTTTTTGTTATAAATGGAAAGATCATATATAAGTTTTATAACAAAACTATTTTTTTTTTTTTGCGATAATTCAAAAGTTATATCAAAATAAAAATTAATTTTTGAATCCAGTACTGAAGACCCGCCGACCGCTCCCGAACAACCCCGAGCGCGCGTGACGTCATAATGTTAGTTTTCACTCATTGCAGTTTACAGAGATATTAAGTACAGTGTTTTGATCTATTTGATTCTGTTGTCATTGTTAAATACTCAAATATATATTGAAAATGTCGAACCTCAAAAGTTATCGTTCTTGTTTTGTACCATTATGTAAGAATACTACAAAAACAACTCCTGACAAAATGTTTTTAAATGTTCCGCAAGATGAAAAACGTCGAAACAAATGGTTTCAAGCAGTGCACCGAGATAATCCCAAAACAAAATCGATTTTTTTTTGTTGTGAAGATCATTTCGATGTAAGTATTTCATAACACCATTGTTATTAATTATTATTTATCTAAGTCTACAAATCAAATAAATAATTTTTTTTAACTGGACTCCAAATCATAACCTTTAAAATCATTGCATTAAAAAATTTCCTATTGATAATTTAAAGTGCTTAAATAATAAATTCATGTATCTTTATCTAATGATTGGGATTCAATTTGATATTTTTATAATTTTATAACGTTCTAGCTTATGTATTAGACTAGATTAAAAAATTTTAAGTTTTTTTTTCTAGCTAAAAGATGATATGGAAAATTATATTTATTACACAACAATGGGAGGTAAAGCAAAGATTAAAATTGATGTGGTACCACACAAGTTTGACTGTCAACCTTATCGTAAACGACAAGGCACCACAATGATTATTAGACCAGCTGCAGAAAAAAGACGGACTTCTGTTGGCTACTTCTGTTGGTGTCGGATCTTCACTTCTGCGATGGGTCCACATAAGTAATGCTAATGCATGTTTGCAACCACCTGTACACACAATATAGAAGATTATTATTGTTTATAACATCAATCAACTTGAGTTTAATAGAAGTATAAATTACCTGCTGAAGCTGCGCAGTCATGCCATTGAACATCCTGAATTTTTCTTGACTTTTCATTAATAGTTAAAGTAACTGAATAAGCTTTACTCCGAACTCGATATTCTGGACATACCCGTCCTTTTACAATACAAATACCATTCTTACGACTAAGTTGAACATAACCTATAGCTTTGTCGCCGTAACTCTCACGTGATGCTCTACAATTAATGCAATAAATAATTATATTTAATACAATGGAGAATAAATACTTAAATATTTTCATTTATAATATTATTTTTTAACAAACTTACCTTGATGCCTTGGCACCTCGAACTTCAGCAGAATTGAACCGAACGTCATTTTTTTAAAAATTGGTTATCATAAATATATCAACATCAGGAATATTATCAGACTTTGCCTTTATAAATCCTTTATCACACATAGCTTTAACATTATGACGTCACAACTATGGTGACCAATCGTGGCGCGTTCATAGTCACGTGATTTTTTTTTAAATTTGATCAATTTTAAATTGTTTATAATTAATTGAAAACAATTTTTTTTAAGTTTTTCTCATTAAATATTAATATTATTCATAATAAAGTTTTAAAATACATAAAAAAAATCAATATTTTTTTTTTCAAATTCCCAATTAGCTGTCAAATGAGTTTATTTAAAGTTTACTAGCAAAACCCGGTAGACGTTGTCCTGCCATAGAAGTTGATGTTCTGCAGCGTCATCTAGTGGCGAGTTACAACAAACTTGATAGCTTAAAAATATTCTCCGTGCTCAAATGCCTATGTATACCAATTTTCATGGCGATCGGTTGAACGGTATAGAAGTTGATGTGCTGCAGCGCCATCTAGTGGCGAGTTACAACAAAGTGGATACCATAAAAACCTTCTCCATGAAAAAAATACTTATATGTGCCAATTTTCATGGTGATCGGTCAAACGGTGTCGATTGTCGAAGTCTATACCGATATCCAACCGATAGTATAAATCCAACCGATCTATACCAACAGATATAGATATACCAGACTATATACAGATATACCAACTATCAAGAGGTATTCCAAGGAATTCCAAAATCATCATCTCTGAAATTGGTATTTATTTCCCGACTGCTGTACACGAGGAGGGTAAATAATGACTTCGGTATCACGTTATAAAATAAACAGATTTGCTCTCGACTGCTTTCAGTCTGATACTGAACTGTCAAAATATTAGAGTGATTCAAAACAAACAACCCAGTGAGTGCACGCTGCAATCCAACAAACACTGGGCGGCTCACTCGACTGGCCACGTTACCCCTTTCTCACAGAAGACTACCTTGAAATGTACTGCATTTCCCACTTTATCTTATTTCCCCAATGTACGTACGTGTTTTGGTAGTGAGTGAGATGTGCCAGAGCCCATTCCCATCCTATCCCTCACCATTTTCCCCTTTCTCCAAATCCATTCCTATATCTTCTAAGGTAGGCAATTCATCGGGGGGCGTTTGTCATTTTGGATTAATGTTGCGATGTATCACGGATGTCTATGGGCTACAGTATCCACTTACCATCAGATGGATTGTATGCTTGTCTGCCGCCCACGTCCATAAAAAAAATCATTTTAGTTTGTTTTAATACCTATATGTGTTCATATAGGCGTTGGACAAAGGCTGTTTTTTTGTTATTTAAATAGCTAATTTCAAAATATCTTTAAAAGTATCAGACATTTTCGCCAGAAGTTGTTCGGCGCCACTTGCAAACGACCATAATCTCAAAATCAATACGTTTCGAACAGTCATATACCACTTTATTCCGGTCACGTAACCCTCAATTGTTCACGTGCGGAAAAAGTCTACATCACATCACGCATAATTTAATGCGAACGTTAGAAAGTCATATCACAAATGGCATGTTGTTAAATCAAAATGGAAAATGTTGTGTCAAAAAAATTAGGTGGGTATATTGTGAAATAGAAATGTCATTTCTCAGATAATGGCGCAAATATTGTCTCTACTATTCTGTCTTTGTACTAACTTTGCAACATTACCCCATTTACAAATCTAAACAATAGAAAAGTTTTCATAAGCTCTTTTACATCGCACATTGAATGGACTTCGCCTATTGAAGTGTTGTACCTCTGAGTCTAATCTGCTGGGATTACACGCGTCCGGTGGAGACTAAGCCGATTACAGGACACTGGACCTGTGGGACTCTAAATTAGGTTCATGTAATCTTTACGACTATTCTGTGGGTATTGTTAGAGAAAAATCTTTTAAAGCCGTTCGACCAAGTTGTCGGTCCAGTCGGCGGGAACGCCATTCGATGAGACGTGGGTATACCCCATCGGTTTTCCGTCTTGCGGCAAGTATGACCTGCCCATGTAGATTAGCAAACTGATTGCGACTATATTTTTATTTTATTCTTATTTTTTTATAGAAAAATGGCGGCAAACGAGCATACAGTCCACTTGATGGTAAGTGGATACTGTCGTCCATAGACAACCGCGATACGCACGTTGGAACGCTCTCGGATGCCTACCTTTGCAGATTAAGGAATAGATTAGGAGAAAGGGTTGGGAAAATGGGGAGGGATAGAATGGGATGGGCTGCGTATGGGCTCTGGCATATCTCACTGACTACCGGAACACGTACGTACATTGGGGAAACACGATAAAGTAGGAAATACAGTTTCAAGGTAGTCTTCTGTGAGAGAGGGGTAACGTGACCAGTCGAGTGCACCCAGCGGCTATGGGAATGCAGCGTGCACTCTCCCCCTAACAATTGAATCAGTTCTTTGGAATAGCTCTTATCCCTTAAAAAATAGTGTTTATCTCATAAATCTTACCTTTGCTCTTATAGATCTTATTTTAGCTCTTATAGATCTTATCCTTAGCTCTTATAGATCTTATCATAGCTCTTATAGATCTTATCTTAGCTCTTATAGATCTTAACATCAAAAAAAGGTAATAGAAATAAAATAAAAAATTCTTCTGTAAAACAAGGTTGCTAGCCCATTAGGCCAGGAACCTTGTTTTACAGAAGATCTTCGATGCGGGGTGTGACATAAAAAGAAAGTGCGTGGGCGCATAAACCTACCTTGAAATGTACTGCATTTCCCACTTTATCGTATTTCCCCAATGTACGTACGTGTTTCGGTAGTGAGTGAGATATGCCAGAGCCCATTCCCATCCCATCCTATCCCTCCCCATTTTCCCAACCCTTTCTCCAAATCCATTCCTATATCTCCAAAGGTAGGCAGCGCATCCGGGGGCGTGCCAACATTTGTCATTTTGGACTAATGTTGGCGTGTATCCCGGATGTCTATGGGCGACAGTATCCACTTACCACCAGGTGGACTGTATGGGCGTCTGCCGCCTTCGTACATAAAAAAAAATATATATAAAATTGTTATACATGGAATTGCCTTATGGACCAAATTTGTACGTTTTCATTTTGTAGGCAGGCATTATTAACCTATGTGTACTCTTTTTTTATTATTATAGACTAGAGGGCGGACGGGACGAGCAAGCGGTCCCACGTGATGGTAAGTGTTACCACCGCCCATGGACACCTGCAACACCAGGCGGTATGCGGGCGCGCCGCCAACCTTGCAAAATCCTATTGACAGCTTTCTTGAAGAACCCATGTCGTAGCATAATGGGAAGACCTCTTAAGGCAGTTCGTTCCACAGCCTACGGGTTCGCGATATGTATTGAGATGCGATATGCGATATGGTTATCTCTATTGAGAATATCATATATTTATTTAGCAGTGAACTTTAGATTATTTTATACCTTTATAATTGTTATTTGTTTTTTTATCTGTTTTATTTGTGTTCTATTATTATTGTTATCTATAAATAATGAATCTTCAGATATTCATGTTTTATTTAACATTTCCGATGCTGCGTATTTTACAGATATGAACTGTCAAAACAGGAATTTATATCAACGTTCACATATAAAGGTCGTGCAAACATATAATATGAAGGGTTAACTCTGGATTAGCATTGCGGAGGTCGGCCGGAATTTAAACAACGCGGTCATTTTGGAACGTATTATGAGAAACGATATATGAACAATATTATACGTATATGTACAATTAGCAATAGATCAACGTGTACCGATCAGTATCTTATGAACTGGTAATAAGGACTAAAATCTATCGGTTTTATAATTAGCGTATTGCT
Organism: Sesia bembeciformis; assembly: GCA_943735995.1. Classification (NCBI taxonomy): domain Eukaryota; kingdom Metazoa; phylum Arthropoda; class Insecta; order Lepidoptera; family Sesiidae; genus Sesia; species Sesia bembeciformis. The sequence goes on from OX031038.1 coordinate 1,505,038, forward strand.
GACAGTACATACACATGTATCTTATTTTCTTATGCATGTTGTTAGCAGTGGAGAGACTTATGTATGTTGGTATATTCCGAAATGATCACATAATCCAAATTCAATTGTGATATATTAAAAATTGGTTTCAAACGGATTACTGTAACTAATCGTTCCCAAAATGTTTGTGGGAGCCTTTAGGAACATTACAAATTTATATCCGTTCGGAACTAAACTTTAATATTTGAATAAATATTCATATGAATAAATATGATTAATCTCTCGTCGTCTCTGGTACTCACGAATGGTTGCAATTATGCGTCGCAGTTTAAGTGACGTCATCAACACAGTGGTGCGACCCTTTTATAACACAAGAGCCCTATCTATGCTCCGGAAACCGAAAAACCGGGCATTTCTAGGAACCGTTTCTCACTCATTATTTTTTTCTGAAAGAATATACCGAGAATCATTAACAGAAAAAAAGTCACGGAAATTTACTTGACTAAAAATGATAATTACCCTATTACGTTTCAATATCGTCCCTAAAAATATACGACCACTACGTTTAAACATAAAACGAGGTTTCATATTTGCGGGCTTTTAGCAGAAAACCGCGAGCTTCATATTTATAAAGCGGACGAATCGTCGATATTATCCGACGTGACCTTTTTATTCTCGAAATGTAATTTAAATGGGTCATGTTAGTCTTTGTCATACAATTTGAAGGGTGTGAAAGGTTTTAAAGAAATGTACCCGTTTCCTCTATATGTATTTATACACTATCTATCAAAGCCGTTCGTAATCGTACTTAAAATCTTTCGTATTTATGTAGATATGAATGCCTCGAAATTTAGTAAGTGGATCACGTGATGTTCCTAAATCATTAAAAAACTGTAAGTCATGTACCATGATGTATCTTGTATTGTGTTTAATAAATAATCAAATGTTTATGTTACCACCAAAGTTTTCGTGGAAGAGATCGCACTGACGATAAGTGCCACCTGTATCTACTTTGTAAACAATTGTTTTTGGAAGACCACAAATAAAATTATCTTTTTTATAATGATTTCAAATGGCCGTTTCAAAAATTTGATGTTTTAGAAGATTTTTGTTTTTAAATATTCCTGATTGTCAACGAAAATAAAGACTAAAATAAAGTTCACGGTAATTTTCGTGTAAGATAATTAAAAAATCAATACCATGAAGGTGACAGAAGAACAAATAATCCCTTGAAAATAAACGACCTCTTTTGCAGATAGACATCTTGTACTTGTATCAGCCTTTAATATCCCACTGCACAGGCCTCCTCTAGTAAATCACTAGGGGTTTAATCCACCACGCGTGCCTCAGTGCGTATTGGTGGATAAATATATTCCAGACTTTTGTATATTTCTCAAGCATGCGGGTTGCCTCACGATGTTTTCCTCTCGACTCCGAGAGATTTTCGTGTCATTTTTTAAAAATCCGTACTCTGGTAGAAACTCAGTGATACAGACTGAAGATTTGAATTCACAATCACACGAATGTGAGTCTAATATAGATATATCTAGGTAGTTATCGCTCATAGACATCTACGATATAGGGAACAAGAGATGATACGCGACCAGACGGCATATATTTGTATTTATTTGTCTGTATTGTTTGTATTTATATATATATCAGTTGTTACAATAATACGAAAGTGCAATGTGATTTAAACTTTAAAATTTAGCAAACTAAAGCGCTGACTTCAACTAATGTATAATTAATACGTTACTACCGGTCAGTAGTCACCGCTCTGGTTTGCACAAATGGGAACGAACAAATAATAGCATCGTGTTTAATCAAGCGCGTTCCGGGAACATACAATATTTGGATTAATATTGCAATATTTGCAACCGAATGAAAACTGATATGACTGACTGATTAAATGAATGATGCATTTTTGTACACGCACATAATATTATTATATAATACTTTTTATGTGCCATATTTCTATCAGCACACGCGGCGATCGAGGTAGATAGAGGTATGTTTGAGGTAGATGGACGTAGTGGTGTATAGAATGCCATTATACTTATACTTATATACTATACCGTTACCCTATGTCTCTCTCCATTGCTGGTCTATTCTAAAGCTTGCTCTCATATTTGCCACAGAGCCGACAACCGATGGGGTAGATCTTCGAATGGAGGTCACGTACCGTGGCTGCGCTCCGATCAGGTGAACCGGCCACTTGAAGCAAGTTCACAAATGGTGACTGAATGAGAATGACTGAAGATCGAATGTGGTGGCATGGCTTGGGAGTGGCCTATATCCAGCAGTGGAGGACATAGGCTGATGATATGGTATAGTATGGAGACAGATTAATGTTACATTTAACCGACAGAGAATTAAATGGAAACAAACTAAATTTTCCTGCATGTCAGTTTCCTATCATGCCTTTTAAATCCATATCGTTTAAGACAGACCATTTAATGTCATTTAATAATTGGCTTATAATTAATAGAGCAGCAGCGAAACAAGATAAAAAAACAACCTACTCTAGAGTAACCAAAGCTGTCATGTTATCACCGTGTCCATGGAAACCCTTATTTCTTTATTGTCACGTGAGAACCCAAACCTAACCCACCTGTAAACTTGCAACCAACAATTTGTTGTCCATTCAATGTGTTCAGTTGCTCAATTAGTTATTTCTCATTTTAAGCCATCTCGGTTTCTAAATTGATTTAATTTGTAAGTTGAATCCACAATTTTATCTGACTGATCCCTCAGAAATATGAGTGGCAGATCAGATCTGCTGACAGTTACAAATGCAAATATCCGCGTAAAATACAAAGGCACGACTACCCTCTTCACAGTGGAATTGATTCAACATACGTGCCGGGTGCGTCTGACAGATTGGCCACGTCTCCTCAGACTTTCGAGGATGTACAAATGTACTCGCATAGTTTCATGTTTGCATAATACAATTTTCAAGGTCGATGAATCTTTTGTTTGCTATTTATGTATTTCTTCCATTCTCTTTGGTACATTTTGGAGAGAGTTTAAACCGGTAACAGGAGTCTTTTCATTATTATTTTTTATAGAAAAAGGCGGCAGACAGGCAGGGAGTTTACAGTCCACCTAATGGTAAGTAGATACTGTAGTCTATAGACATCGGCGATACATGCCAACATCAGTCCAGAATGACAAACGTTGGCTCGTCCCCCAGATGTGCTGTCTACCTTTGCAGATTAAGGAATGGATTGGGATGAGGGGTTGGGAAAATGGGGTGGTATAGGATAGGATGGGATGGAAATGGGCTCTGGCATATCTCACTCACTACCTGTTTACGTGTTTACGTACTCACATTGGGGATGTTGGATAAAGTGGGAAATGTAGTAGTAATAAGGTCTCTTTACTCTGATGACATCCCGTATTTCTTTGTCATTATATTTGCAATCTTCGAGGTCACCTCCAAACTCACGTGCGTAATTTGGACCCATCAAGAGGTCTACCTAAAGCCGACTCTAGACTCACGCCGTGAAGTCCTGCGAATAGTCGTGAACGCGAGTGTGGATTGTTTTGGTTTTGCGGACTTCTCGCACGTGCACGACTTATATCCCGGTTGTAGTCGGTGAGCTGTGCCCGCGACAAAGGGTTCGCAGACATGAACTGCGTACAGTCTCTACATTCACGCGTAGTGCGGCGAGAGTAACTGCTGCGAGCGGATGTACGTCTTAAACGATTTATTTTTTCAAAATGTGTAATAGTTTGAGTAATGAGTTACAATTAAAGTTTTTGCAATATACCAAACTGAACCGATGCAAACTATCCCCTATATAAAAGCAACCTGCGTGGATTCAAATAAGTGTTATTAAGAATGAACCATATCAAGTTATTAAGAATTATTTGCATGAATACGATTGTGAACAGCTGTGAGTGTAGAGAGGTGTTCTCAGTGTCGATATGTTTAAACATATTTTAACGATATGTGTAAGGCGCAGTACGTGAAAATCAAAGACTAGCTTCAGATGGCAAATGATTTATTCATTAATTTCCTCCTACCTACTTCGTTATTATTGTATCATACCGACAGTCGGGCCACGCAGATTTACGGCGTGAATTCTCGCCGCGACTTCACGGCGTGAGTCTAGAACCGACTTAAGCTGACCGATAGGATCGTTACAAATATGATGTGAGTCTCCAGTGATCCCAAATCCATAACCCTAGACTGTATCGACACATAAAACTTTATCTACTATGGAAACAACCGCTCCGTGTTGACAATTTGTTCGCCAATCTCATACATTATTAAATTTTATAGGCTCTTCCTTTTACGACCCAGTTTTTGATATCCAAGATTATGCAGTTTGTTGTGTTAGTGTGACTTTGTTGGTTTTGGATTTGAATCCCTGATCGGTACAACGAGGCCATTAATACAATAACAGTCGAAGGTCAAATAACATATCGTTTGACATTTATACCCACTAGTTCTGTCATCCAGTTCAGTTGACTGATTTTTTTTCTAAACTGATTTTGAGGGATTGCATCCTGCATTTCACAGTTACAAAAATGTCCGAAATAAGATGTCTGAAAATAGTCTATTTTCATATTAATAACCATTACAATCCGTAATAATCATAAAGCAACTTCAATAATTACAAATGACCACGAACATCATTTGTATTTAATTTTATTTGATATGTATATACAAATACATGTATGGATGTGTGTATGTATATTTTAAGTGTTTATTATTAATTATTATGTTTGTATATTTTAGTCGTTCCACATTTTCCTTGTTTACTCGCACCAGCCATACCTTCACTATATAGCTCCAAGGTTGGCGCGAAGAAAATGCTTTATAGCATTAATTCCGCCTTATGTTAAAACAAACTTTTGTTTGTACTGGGAGAGTGCATGCTGCATTCCCACAGCCGCTGGGCGCACTCGACTGGCAACCTTACCCCTCTCTCACAGACTACCTTGAAATGTACAGCATTTTCCACTTTATCGTATTTCCCCAATGTACGTGCGTGTTTCGGTAGTGAGTGAGATATGCCAGGGCCCATTCCTATTCCATCCTATCCCGCCCACTTACCCAATCCATTCCTTAATCTGTAAAGGTAGGCAGCGCATACAGGGGCGTGCCAACGTTTGTCATTCTGGACTGATGTTGGCATGTGTCTATGGACGACAGTATCCACTTACCATCAAGTGGACTGTATGCTCGTCGGCCACCTTTTTTCTATAAAAAAAGAACAATATAGTTAAAATAAATAAATAAACATCAGCGTTGTTAACATTGTCTTCAATGATATTGCATATCGCATCATATGCACTTATTAAGTATGAATGTAAGATAATGATCATCAACGCATTAGTCATTTCTAAACAATTCAAATGTTTGTTTATTTACTAAAAATGATCCGGTCAATCACACAAATATCATTGATGTTTCATTCTTTAGAGAAGAATCATCACTGTGTGAGCAAAAACGTGTCGTACCATTGGACAATTAGTATCATTACGATTGTCTTTGTATTTACATCGTTTTACGAACAAATAAGGACGAAATAGGTTCAAGGGATAAGAAATGAGGTGTTACTACTTCTTTTACATCATCATGTTCGTTCAAGCGCAAAACTCGGCTAAGTTCTGCGATTTCCTTTCTAATGACATAACGAGGCAATGTTACCTGAAAGACACTTTAGTGACAATCGCCCACAGCCCTAACCAACTGGCTGTGAACAAAGATACAAACACGCTTTACTTCAGCTTCGATTCCGGCCAAGGAGAGTACATCCCAGCTTTGTTCAAAATTGATTCTAGAGAGATGACAGTCCTGAAAGGCGTTAAAGACGCTTTTGCCATAGCAAGCAACAGGTCATCCAACGAAGTTTACTTCGGTGGGAGCCATGGGATCTACAAATACAACCCAAGTCGAAAGGAGTTGAAGAAGTTAGCTGTAAGCAATTTAGATGTTTGGTGGTTGGTCATAAAGAAGGAAATCTTCTTTATTAAATTTCCGAGTCTCCATGTGTATGTATATGAAAATAGAACAGCGAAGCCTGTAACCTCTTTGAGGAATGTAAGTGTCAATCAATTCGTTTTTGATAAAGAAGACAATATTTTCTTCATAAATAGTACTGGATTGTTCGGAGTGAAACATGATGGGTACAGGCCAATTTTATTGAGAGATAATCCAAGGTTCATAGGCATGACTTCAGACAACAAAGGTAATGTATACGTATGCAGTGAAGATGGAATATTTGTGATAAGCAAGTTGGTGCAGAAGGTGAAAAGGGTTGTCAGTGTGCATGGGGTGCTGGGGATGGTATTTGACAAGAATAATAATATAATCTATTCGGATTCACACGAGTTGGTGCGTTTGGTTCCAGTTTAGATTTAAACATTTGGAATAATAATGGAATGTCTTTGCATTTATTCTCTGGAACCTGCTATTTTTAAATTTAACTCATTAGTTGAAGAGGAACGATAAGAATAGGATCGTAGCAATTGTAAGCGCCGCGTGGGACACCTTCCGGTCATGTGGGTTGACAGTTGAAATATCTTTGGTGGTAAGTAATGGATAAGAAAAGGTGGCAGATCTATACGAAAAATGGGCAACATGGCTTATGATGTGACATGGACTTTACTGGTATTGGACTGGTATTTACTGGCATATTTTATGTTTGCTATTGAAGAAAAAATGCAATTAGTTTTGGTCCAGAAAGTAACTAATGATATACGTGTCAAAAGAAAATATTTTTTATTTGAAAACGTGCTCGTGACTGCTTGAACTGACTTATTGGCAATTTTAATTACTTATTTAATTACTCATTTTTAATTACCTATTGGCAACTTTCTAAGATGTTCTTTTTATAAAGTCTTTTATAATTAAGACATGTTTTTTTTATGTATCCATTTGAATTTCCTGTAATGTTGTTGACATTTTTATGAAGTTTCATTTCATAGAATTTAGTAAAAGTTTTGTGGACTACTCTTAGGACAAGATAAGTCTAAATTTGTATATGGCAAAGGAATAAATGTGTGTCTAGGAGATCTGTATTAGTTGGTTGTATTTTGCCATTGGTCATTTTCTAAATTCTATGGTACTAATAAATAATTTCATTTCATAAACATTTCTGTAATTATACATATAATAATTCTATAGGCATTTCTCCTACAAATATTTGTTAGTTCTTGGAAATTTGTGTTTGTCTTTGTGTGTGTCTGAACCCATTACACAATAAATTCTAGTGTGGGCTGACTAGAGCACCATTAATCTTTCCATCAAAATTCCATTTCAATGTAATACCATCTGTGACAAATATTTGTAGGAGATAGGATTAACATAATAGGAACCGAATACGTTTGCTAAGACCTTAATGCGGAATAGTCACATTATTTTTATTATGGAGATGCTTTGATCAGGTTCAAATGAATATTGAATCTTAACTGGAAATATGCTGACGTAAGGAATGTACTTAAAACGAGGACTTTCCATTATGGTACTCTTCTATTATGTTAAGGTCTTCCACCGGCATTTTCCTGGTGTTTCAGGTGTCCATGAACAGCGGTGTGCACTTACCATCATGACACTAGTGCTTTCACTCCTACGAAAAGTCTATGAAACATTATTGCTACAAGAACACAAGCATCGTTCAATATATATAGTACTTTTAGACAATTATAATGAAAATTTGTTAGAATTTCATAATGCACCCTGTGTAATGTAAGCGTATATACAATTTTTAAGCAATATCCTTTATCTCGTGGCAATAAGATTTATTAATGTTACGCTTGATGTTGTTCGTGTAGTACGAAATTGTCAATTAATATGTATTGTAAGATTAGCCACAGAACAACAGGATCCCACGATTAATTCCAATGTGTTATGTGAGAACACAGTTGATTACCATCCAACTGTTTGCATATGTTAACTAGAACACGGTAGGAGCATTTGATAATATAACATATGAACATGAAAATGTTGATATTTGTTATGTTAACCTTTCAAAAGGGATAAGCCAGCTTTTGCGCGTGGAGCACCCGATTGTACGAAGATTGCTTGGCGCGAGTGAAAAAAATAGTGACGCCCTAAAAAAGTTGGTCCTCTGCGGCAGAATACATATAATAAGCATACCATCAGTCCATGTTTCTGCACTGTTCTCAAGCACCCTCAAGGACCACACACGGTCGTCAGCTCTTCTCATTCAGCCCCTACCGGCGACATTCTTCAACTCGTCAGTTTCCCGGTGCGTGGTCTCCACTCGAGGACTCGTCTTCTCCATCGGTTATTCGGTCCCGCGGCATACAGGTACGGGATTTTAGAGGGGAGAGTGGACGCTGCATTCCGACAGCCGCTGGTCGCGCTGTACTGTCCACGTTATCCCTCTCTCACAGAAGACTACCTTGAAATGTACTGCATTTCCTACTTTATCGTATTTCTCCAATGTACGTATGTTTCGGTAGTGAGTGAGATGTGCCAGAGCCCATTCTTATTTCCATCCTATCCGTCCGCATTTTCCCAAGCCTGTCTCCCAATTCATTCTTTAATCTGCAAAGGTGCGCGCGCATGCGGGGGCGTGCCAACGTTTGTCATTCTGGACTGATGTTGGCATGTATAACGGATTTACGATAGTATCCACTTACCAACAGGTGGACTGTATGCTCGTCTGTCGCCATTTTATCAATAAAAGAAAAATACATAAACACTTTAATATTGAATTTAAATACAAATTTGTGGTTTTGCGACAATACCGTTTATAATTCACCTCCGTTTACTTATTTATAATCGCAAATACTTGAATTTTAATTACTAATTTCCGTTGCGGTACGCAAAATTCATTTTCGATAGCGGTTTGTTATTGAACCGCGACTGTACCCGCCTGCGGCGTAATCCTTTGGCATGATTCAACGAAAATATGAATGGGAATATTGTTGTATTATTGTTAAATTAATAATTATTAATACTATTATACTTATCACAAAATAGACCTGCTTTGTAACAATATTTTATGAAGTGTCTAAGAATCTTAGACGAGAACATTATTGTTACAGACTAATTCATATTGAATATCATTATTTATTCATAATAGACACAATTCATAATTCACAAATTCATAATTGAAGAACATATTGAGTTGAGTTTTACTCGTATATTAACATTTAATATTCAATTTGGGAGAGGAAAGTTGTACAGTGTTGGCCTATTGCCTATTGACCGGAGATGGCACAAATCGCTACTTTTCAAGCTACCATCTTTTGGGATACCCGAGGGATTATGCGACTTTCTGCTTTCTGACTGGACGGAGCATCAGAGTCGTTACCGATGGTGGCTGCTCCGGACACCATGTCTATTAATGCTGGCGTTTCGCAATGCTCCGTGCTATCCCCAAGTCAGTTCTTTATGCATATCAACGATCTGTTGAAAATTGGTGACATACGTTACTATGCAGATGATAGCACTGGGGATACCATGTACAGGGGCCGCGATAACATTCCTCAGGTCGAAGTAGAAGAGAATCGAGTGAGGATTGTGTCTGAAATCGAAGACTCTTTAGATCAACTCTCGATTTAAGGTTCTCTAAACTCAGTGTACTTTAACACCAGTAAGAAACGTGTCTATGTATTCACTGCTAATCGCTGTTTCGGTAGTATGAGATATGCCAAAGTCCATTCGCATTACGTCCTATTCTATCCATCTCTATTTTCATAATTAATTTTCCAAATTTATCCCTAAATCAAAATTTCCAAATACATCCCTAAATCTCCAATTAGGCTGCGCATCCGGCGGCGTGCCAGCATTTATCATTTTGGACTAATGTTGACATGTATCGCAGATATCCATGGGCGCAGTATCCACTTACCACCAAGTGAACTGTCTGCTCGTCGGACTGTTCTACTATCTATAAAAGATAAAATGTACCAGAACTTACGGCTCTTCAAAAATAAATGATTTCATTCAGTACATTCTATTCGTAATTTAGAGTCATTAAAAGTGGCTCTTTCACGAATACTGAAGTACCTACGAACTGTAGTTAATTGTGGACTGAAAACTTCATAATTCAGTTACCTCCGCCTAATTACGAATTTAAACGAACCTCAACTTGAAGAGAAAATAATTTGCATCTTTTCAATGTATACACAGCCATTGATTTAATTCTTTATGATCCGTCCTCTTTTGTCAAGTAAACAGATATTTGGTGCTGAATTAATATCAGTCTTTTTATTATCGACGTCCCACTTCAGCCCACAGGCCTGCCCTAGTAAATCACAGGGGGCTTTCGGGCCGTAATCTACCACGCGGACCCAGCGCGGATTGGTGGATCTTTAATTTGTTTTTCTAGAGCATGTGAATTTCCTCATGATGCTTTTCCTCACCGCCATTCTAGTGACAATTTTTAAAAACCCTTACTTAAGTAGAAACTCAGTAGTACGGGCCGATGATTTGAACTTACGAATGATAGTCCAGAGTGGATACATTGCTCACTAATTACTAGGGGAACCCCTTGTGATTTACAAGGGAAGGCCTGTGCCCAGCAGTTTGATGTTATAGACTGTTAATATCATATTATATTAGGTAAAATACTTTGAATTTTTTAATAGTTGTGTTTTGTAATGGTTTGGTGGCTGGTTGGGAATAGTCGGAGATCGTGTGTCGTAGCGAGTCTTGGGAGAGACCTATATCCAGCAGCGGAGAGACATACGCTAATGGCATTTCATACTAACAAATCAGATATCGGAACTTATGAGGTATACCATTCAAAATAGTATATTGAACGGAACTATTGAGAATAAATAGTCTCACTAGTTTCGTTACGGAACTGTCCCGTGGACCCACTGCAAACAAAGGGACGAGCCCGATGGTGACGGGTCTATGTGGCTGACGGTATGTAGATGGTGCATGGTAAAGTCTTTTCTATTTACCTAACTTAGATAATAAACTTTCAGGGAGGCTCTTTGTTTAACTTAAGCCGCTTTAAATAAGGCTATTTGTCAAGCTCCCGCTTTTCGGTGTACATTTTTAGCGAGTCAAGAAAAGCTTTAATGAGCTGATTTAGTGCCTTTTGCTTCAGTAAATCACGGACTGCTTAAATGATTTATGGGATAAATTTTGAGCTGTTAAAATTGTAATAAGCACTGATCGAAATAGATAGTGTCGTGGAGAATTTCCGGAATATTTAGGACTGATAATATAGTAAAATGACCTTTGACCTTTAATTGTTCTCTTTTGTAATCATGACTTTAGAAGGCTAAATTGCGCTTGACTGGTCAATTCAAGGTATAGTCGTACAAGTCCTGGTTTGCAAGCATTTTTCAGCCATACATCTCTCATCCACAAGACAATGTGCCCGAGGAGGTCCATGTCCGGCAGCATCCAGCAGCAATCTCATGCAGACTTCGAATTTTTATCGTCGCATCCCTCGTCACCGAAATGCGGTTCATCCGCACTTCCTTAACAAGGAGTTACTGCGTACAGTGCGGTCATAAACACTTAATGTCCCGCATCCAAAAGTCGTGGGACGAACCGCCTGCTGACGATTTTCTATATAGTTACATGGGTTCTTTTAAAGGGCTTTAAAAGGGCTAGAATTCAGCATGGTCGGCAGGGACCTGCATTCCCCCTGGTGTTGTAAGTGTCCATGGGCGGCAGTGACTACTTGTTATTTCGTAGGCCGCACGCCCTTCTTCTTTGAAAAAATTGCACGATGAAAGGGCTGGTTACGGTTATGTTACATACCTCATTCCCTAATGTACGTACGTGTTTCCGTAGTGAGTGAGAATGGTCTCATCTCATTCTGTCCTATCCCTCCCCAATTTCCCAAATCTTTCTCCAAACCTTCTCCTTCTCTTCTCCAACCTTTATCTCGAAACGTAGACAGCACATTCTGGAACGTGCCTAACGATTGTCATTGTGGACTGAAGTTAGCATGTACAGTATCCATTTCCCCCAGGTAGACTGTATGCTCGGCTGCCCCCTTTTTCCTATAAAAAGACCTGCATCGAACGCAACCTGTATTGAACATGGCGGCTTATAATTCCTAATATATAACCTGTCTGTTACGTATACCAACCTACATAATATACAGGTACACAGTGTATATACAAGAATAGAGCAATGTTTCACGTTGTAAACTCGATAAAACAGAATATGCTCACGGCGTGCACCACGAAGCAGCTCGTCGAGAAAATGTTGAACCGTGATTCGATTCTCCTATAAACGCTAGAACTATGCAAATTGTTAAAACGATGGCAATACTGTGGTAATATAAGTTTTCCGCTCTAGGGTGTTTCATGAATAGAAAGATAGAAACAAAATTAGGCTTAATCAAGAACAGACTCGCCCTTGATGGATTTGTTATTAACTAGCTTAAAGAATGAAAGAAATATTTATATTCGGCAAGAAATATAAAGCACACAAAGGAAGAGAAAATGTTGACAGAAAATAAGTATTTTTTTTACTTTCATTAACCATGAACAGATTTTTACAAAAATTGTTTTGTAATCATTGTCAATACCACAAAAACCTCCAGGGTTTAACGGTAGTACCGAAGCCGTTCATGAAATATAACCTGTTCCATTTATTGTTAGAAAATGTTTTTTTAGTAAAAGTTCTATGTAACCATCATTAATATACATTTATTGCAGCTTGATGGGCAGTTCATTGAGGAAATCATGTAACGTGTATTGTCATATTATTCTTTTGCCATGTACATTATTAACTTTGGGTAGTTCATAATTGACGTTTGTCCTTTTCTGGCGTAAATAATTGGGCCTTACAATTTGAGTCAATGAATGTCTATTTCTCTGTTCCTCGATGGGGACGGATAATTTTGCCTTTTCAATGTTAACAAGTGTGCAATATTTAAACACACCATTGTTATTGGTTTATTTTTGTTCATTTTTAACTTTTTTTACAACTATTAATTATTTAAACAATTGAATTTGTATTCTGTATATGCATTCAATATAGTTTTTATATGTTCTTCGATACGAGCTAAATACAAAGATAATTAACAAAATTTAATACATAATTGTCAGTACCTGGGCGGCAGTGCCCCGTCGAAGGGTCGATGAGACAAGCATTCAACGCTGATTTTCAACTGCAACTCTGGTGACAGACGGCCCTAAGGGGGTTGTAAAATATAAATGTAAATGTAAAAAGCGATATATTTCCATTACAACGTCAATGTATTATGATCGTGTGTGCTTGCGACAAAATTATTGTAATACCTAGCAGTGAACGCGACTTTGTACGCGTAAACGTTACATTATGTGTGATTCCCGTGGGAACTCTATATTGGATCGGGATAAAAAGTACCCTAAATATGAATACGGCACATAAGTTATAACCATGCCAAATTTCAATAAAATCCGTTCGGTAGTTTTTGCAAGATGCGTTTAAACAGACAGTCAGAGAAACATTCCAACAATTGTTGTTTTGGGTTCTACATACAGATTATATCATTCGTGTTTTATATTGTTACACTCACTTTTTTAAAAAAACAAAAAATATTACACGTATAGACATGGATTTGTTACGATTCTATGATATCTATAGTATCGACGATATTATGAAGAATTCGATGGTTTTGAAAATGAATACGATATATTTAAATTTATGATTTATTGAAAAAAGTTTTGGTACTACTACAAGTACCGGAGTTACTAATTTACTTTGTTTCTGCAAGTACTAATCTTATGTATTTACTTTGTTTTGTTAAAACGTCTTTAGTCCCGGAACGAAGATGTGACAACTCCACCAACAACTTAGTCAACCTGTGTTTAATCAATAACATACCTTATTTCTTTGAAATAAGGCTTCAAACAGCGGCGCGGTTGACTTGTTTAACTTTTACAGCGATATTGCCACTTGTGGTGTAGTTTATAGTTACTGGATAGTTTCCGACAGATGACGTCTTGAACATAATGTGTTGTGACCTGCAGAGACCATCTGCTTCTCTGCAAAAAGGTAGATGACAGGGGAATATTGGTTAGTATATATTTTTAGGTGTGCAAGTAAATGCTAAACGTTGACAAAGATGTTCTGTTACTACGGATACGGTTACTATCTCAATAAACGCTTATAAATAGATAAATATACTTTATTGTACACTAAAACATACAGCAGAGAAGAAAACAAAAATACAAGTAATTAGAAGTACCATCAGCGGCCTTATCCCTAAAGCAATTTTTTTCAGCTATCTTGTTTCTGCACTGATATTGGCATGTATCGCGGAAGTTCATGGGCGACACTAACCACTTACCACTATGCACCAGACAGGACTGCATGCTCATCTGACGCCATCTTCCTATTCAAAAAAATGTTTGTGATGGAGCACAAAGGCCATTTCTTTATTTGCAAGATTGTACCAACAGCATTTACACGAAAAAATACAAATGTTAAAAACTTATAAATTCAAAATACCGTGTGCACTACTTTAATAGGTGCATACAAGTTCAACACAGAGGCATGCGAGTATGACCAAAACAAGAAATTTAAATTTGTTCATCCAAATATTTTTTTTCCAATTAAATAAGATTAAATTACAATTTACTAAACTATTTAATTAAACAAATCAAAAAAATAAAAAGCAAAAAGTGCCCGAATACAATTTACGTAAAACTTTGCGTTTGAAACTTGCCAAAGAATCGGTACATATTATATTTTGCGGTTTGCGGTACATATTATATTTTTTTCTTTTTTGTGACAATTCCGTTTATCTTGTGACTCAAGTGGGACGCTGACAAATTAGGAGACAGTGGGGGACCGGTGAACGCAAAAAGCGTTTTTTGCGTTCACCGGGTTCGGGGGACGCTGTACGATATTATATGTATATATCGATGTTATAATTAAATATTCTCTCCGTAGTCATTTTGTTGCCCACATACCCGACTGTAAATCATTGAAGAAACTTTTTGGTACACATAAAAAGCTATATTTATCGTAACCATAAACTTAATATGACTAAAACTGGCAAATTGACCTATCTATCTACAGTTATAGGCAGGAGAGGGATTTAGAGGGTTTATAATGCCGTGTTTGTTGTTGTAAGTTGGTGAATCTATTTTTTTATTGTTATTTAGGCATTACGACTTGTGGTAGCCACCTTATCAAGGGGGCGTCGAGTTGTCGGTCTTAGATGTTCGGCGTTCTGCTATTGCTGAGAGGTCATTCCTACGGTCAGTGAGCAAAAGGTCAGTAGGATAACTGTCGCCGCGTACGGACGCAGCGACAGTTGTCCCACTAACCTTTTGCTTCGCTAAAATCTTTGTGATTTGTCACAATGTTAGCGTATGATAGGGTTAAGCTACCATCTCTGAAAATAATGCGTCATTTGACAGTTGATTTTGACACTTTCTAGCTTATTATGAACGTGTTATAGTTTTGAATTCGTACTTGTGGTTAGCAAAAAATTCTCAGTCTATGACTAAAGCAAAACATACTTGTGTTTAATCGATTGCCACAAAAAAGGTTTGCTACGTGAGCCAGCCGCACGTTTTAGGAACAGTATATGAAACAAAACAGTATTAAATCTTCATATAAATACCCGAAATGCACCTCATGCTCACGAATGCATCTTTTCAGTGATCATTTCAATGAGATATCCGCTGTTAGCTTCGTCATTTTTCGTTGAATTGTTTTTATTTTGTTGGTTTATAAGTGTAGAACGTTTAGGAGCCATCGGGCCATTTATTCTAAAACAGCAGTATTAGGAAGCGAACTACAAAACCATCGATTCAGTAATTCCAAAACTAAAAAAAAAATCTTTTTTTTAGTTAAAAATTACAACCTCCCACAGTTTAAAAAAATATTATATATGTAATTCAATTCTAGAGAGACGTTCCTACACTCACATACTTGCATTTTGGGTTCTCGTGGGAAGATTCAATGCTGACTCCTATTTATGCTGTGGTGCCTGTGCTCGACTCTCCCCATAAATCTAATCAAGGGCCAGTTGGACGCTAATTGTGTTCAGATCCAATCACTTGACGAGGATATTTGTCTGGTAATAGGAATTACTCGCCCAGTGTAACAAGGTGAAGCGAATCGCTTCTGACGTCGAAGTCCTAGGTATTGAAGCGGCTTCAGTTAGGTAATAGTGTATGTCTATAGGTAAAGAATTTGCTATTTTTTAAACAAACCTAATTGTACAGATGTAATCGTGGGCACGAATATTTCCGATAGGTGAAGTTTCATCTTTACAGCAACCAGCTACTCTTTGAGTTAACAGAGAGAGTCTTTGCCTAGATCTATTTCTAGTCAAAGACAATTTAATCTACGCATGTCTTGACATGTGTGACATCCTGAGAATAATTGACTTTTAAATTAATTGTTTTACTTTGAATTATATAGGTACCTATATATCATACATGTATGAAAGACTAGATGACACATCATACTTTCTTGTCAAAGAAACCTGGTAGGCAACTTGAGGGGGGGGGGGGGGGGGGTGTTGGTGATACAGATGAGGAGTGGTTAGTTGTGTACAGAAAAGCAATAAATATATAAATTTAAAAAAAAGTTGATACACGCGCCGAAACTAAATGCGAGAACAAAAATTATTAGATTAATTCCATTAAATTGCGTTATTTTATCATGTTCTGCAAAATGAGAAATTTTATTGTGCATAAAACGAGTAGGTTTGTATTGTGGCAATATCACCGGCGACCGATATTCAAATGCTATACAGCCATCGCCCGAGGGTGCTGAGCGGTGAACAAAACGTGGAGCCGAGTTTACATTATACTAAGTTATTGTGCATAGAATAGCGTGGAGAGGACTTAAGGTCTAAACATTTTTTTATGAACAAAAGATGGAAGACGATCAGACAATTCAACTGATTGTAAAGGAATTCTGATGCTTGAATCGAAACACACACGCGGGAAAGCGTTAGTGTGAGAGAGAAAGGATATATGACTCACGATGAGAAAACGTGTATAGATTACAACAATGGAAATCAAGTCATGGTTTCTGTTGTAACTCCACATTTAGGTACTTATTTATTAATGGTTTGTGTCAAACTTGATGGTTTATTTTAAAATTGATGGTTTATGTCAAACTTGATGGTTTATGTCAAACTTGATGGTTTATGTCAAATTTGATGGTTTATTTCAAACTTAATGGTTTATGTCAAACTTGATGGTTTATGTCAAACTTGATGGTTTATGTCAAATTTGATGGTTTATGTCAAACTTATGTTTATGTCCTTCTTTGCCAATGTCTAAAGTTAACTTTAATATTTATTTTAAACCGCATAACAAAAATAATATTTATACAATACTAGCAAACCGCCCTCGCTTCGCTTCGGTTTCGTTAAAACAATATTAAACTATGGTATACGTATGAACCTTCCTCTTGAATCACTATTCCCTCCCCATTTTCCCAACCATTCCTCTAAATCCATCGCTGCATCTTCAAAGGCAGTCAGCGAATCCAGGGGCGTGCTAACATTTGTCATTATGTACGGAAGTGGACAGTATCCATTTACCACCAGGTGGAATGTATTACGCATGCCGCCTTCTTCTTATAAAAAAAAATACATTCGTAAGGTTGCAATTTCCAATCGGTCAGTTTCACTGAGTTCCAATTAAGTAGTTGTTCTGATTATCATAAACCAGCGACCCGCCCCGGCTTCACACGGGTGCAATGTAGATAGTAATGTGGTGTCAATGTGGAGTGATTCATCAATAAGACAGCATTTTCGATGAAAGCTTTCAGTCGGCTTGATTTTTTCCGACATCTTGAACTATTATCGTCATATTTCAACAAATTAACACAAAACAATATTGACACAAACACAAAACAAAACTCTATCTATTGATGAAAACCGCATTAAAATCCGTTGCGTAGTTTAAAAGATCTAAGCGTACATACAGAGGGACAGACGGCGGGAAGCGACTTTGTTTTATACTATGTAAAGAAGATATACCACATAGTAATATCTGCCAAACTGTTGTGCAGTTTGGCAGATATATGCCAAAACTACTACTATCTGCTTAATTAACAAGGCGACTCTAAAGTTTTCTCTAGTGTACAGTTTAGACTCAATTGAGTGCGATTGCGTTGCTTTTAGTCCGTGTTTGACTTCCTCGCTCTTTGTAATATTTTTAAGAGCAATTTTTACCGAATATTTATTGTACAAAGTTAACTTTAGACCCGGAAAGGGCGGACGAAATGAATTTCCAATTTACTTTTAATTACTTTTCGGAAATCGATATTTGCTTTCCCAATTTTGGGGACGGTCTAATTTTCAATGAACGTCATTTGTCTGTTTCTTCAATATACACATATAATAAAACCGTAACAGATCCGTCTGTCTATGAAATATTTATTGATAGCAATAGAATGTACGAGTACGAATGAAACAGAGCTCAAAATAATATATTTTTAAATTTTAGTCCGTTTGTCTGAATGCGCATCACGCAAAAACCACTGGAAAGATTTTAATGAATTTTGAACAGTTATATCTTATATGCCAGATTAACAATTAGGACAGTTTTCTTCCAGATCCATTATAGAGTTCCTACGGGAATCATAAAGCCCACGCGAACGAAGTCGTCTATTCAAATATATAATAAAAAAATCGTAACGGAGCCGTGTCTGTATATGAAATATTAAAAAAAAAATCATTGCTGTGTACTCTATGAACGATCTGTTAATACAGATTCTGTAATGACAGATACAGAAATTAAAATTCTGTTATTTGTGGTGGGCAACAAAGATTAGTAAATAAATAGTATATGAAAAGGAGTGCGCTGTATAATTATTCATTGAGACAACACAGATCCATACAAACGTTAGTAAGTAACTAAAAAACTATGTTAGTACTTTATAACTAGGGTGGATTAAGTAGTTTTAATTAACTGCTCCACAAATTTCTCTGAAGTCATCTTCAGGATGCTATTGGAGCTGCCCCTCGGCAGCTCTATTCTATTACTATGCTATGTCCGGCATAGTAATTCTAACATAATTCTATATCTAGCTAAAATATAAGCACAAGTATATCTAGATAAAAACTTATCTATACGCTTAATCTTAAAGGCAAGGGCACACGTTGGCATTCGATCACCGCGGGTGGCGATGTGAGGCACGCGTCGACCGATAGCAATGACGGGACAAACACATTTGTAAGGTGGGCCCTAAAGCATATTGAAAAATAAAAATTAAGTTTTCAGGGATCAAACAGGTACATTATTTTTAGTTAAATAAGACTTATTGTCTTATAATATTAACAACTAGCGACCCGCCCTCGCTTCGCTTCGGTTTATGAGGATTTTATATAGCCTATTATATTTTATTCAAAATAAAATATAGCCTATATTAAACACGGATAATGTTTAATATAGTATAATGTTTAATATTAATCACTATTTGTGAAAGAATTTTTGAAATCGGTTCAGTAGTTCCAGAGATTACCCCCAAAATACAAACACACAATTTTACCTCTTTATTATATTAGGTAGTATAGATGTAACATAAAATCCCAGTTATTTATTTAAATATAAGAGAAGGTACATCCCAGTTATAGAAACCAATACGTACATTCTTTATAAAGAATTTCACTAAAAATTCGACAACATGAGGAATACAAGAGGAGGCCACTGCACTGCAGTGGGATGCAATCGTTAAGCAGTTCTGGACCCGTGAAATTAAATTATTTTCATTATGTTCATTTTTTATATAGGAAGAAGGTTGCAGGCGAGCATACAGTTCTTCTGGTGGTAAGTGGGTACTGTCGCCCGTGAATAGCAAACATTACCGCGCCCCTGATGCAATGCCTACCTTTGAAGATTTGGGAATGGATTTAGAGAAAGGGTTGCGAAAATGGCTGAGATAGAATTGGATGACATATCTCACTCCCTACGAAACACGTACGTACATTGAGGGAATAGCATAAAATGAGAAATGCAGTAGGTTTTAGCGCAGTTTTATGTGGGCTCCATGTATGCGTCCATAGCGGCAGTGGGATTGCACCTTCCACCTCTGTGTTTTTCCTTAAATTGTTCCTTAAATCCTAACCACAGCCAATAATTCCACACCAAAGATAAGGTTCCTTTGTTTAGCTAACACATTAATTTTGAAGTTGTATTTATTTCGCCGACTGTACAGACACGCTCCTCGTTATTGAGGAAATTCTTACTGATGAAATATGCCGCGAAGGTGTTCTGGAGACCGGAACGTTATATTATTGAGCCATAACTGTGAAGTAACTATAAGTGAAGTAAGTGAAGTTATAAAAAAAGAAGCTATAGGATCTACGATACATGCATACTATAAAGAATATCCATATAATAAAGAAGAAAAAATTGTATGTTTGTAGACATGTTGGGGGTAATCTCTGGAACTACTGAACCGATTTAAAAAATTCTTTCACAAATAGGAGGCTACATTATCCGTGTCTAATATAGGCTATATATTATTTTGAAATTTTGAAGAAAAAAAATGCAAAAAAAAAACCTCTTATAAACCAAAGCGGAGCGTGGTCGGGATCGCTAGTGTTTAATATCTATCGAAAATAATAAACGTTGGCACATTTGCTACTTATCTTTGAGGATTTAGTATTTTAGGATTTAGTTTTTATAGAACAAGTACCTAGCACACGAATGGGCAACCGGGGGTATGCCAACGTTTTGTCTGAACTAATGTTGTTATGTATCGCAGATGGCTATGGACGACAGTATCCACTTACCATCAGGTAGACTGTATGCTCGTCTGCCGCCTTATATATAAAAAAAGCTACGAATACACCCTGTATTCTATTTAAGTTTATATTAGATTTGTATTTACTTTCATTTTTTCTAAACAACCGATTATGATGTCGCTAGTCGACTTTACATACCCACTTACCACGTGAACGTCAGCTCATCTGCCAGATTTTTTCTGAAAAAGAAAAAAAGAAAATGCCATGCCATTAAATACATTCCCAGTTCACAGCAGACGCATCTGACCCGAGCAATAAATACGATGGCCGCGTACTAAATCACTTGAGGCGTCAATATTGCCTATATTGCGTTTACGTGGGCGTCGAACGCTCTGCCTTAACTGGAGCACCTAACGTGTAATATATTGCTTACAGGTTTTAATATTCTCCATCTTGTTAGACTTGTACAAGACAGTATCACAAAACTCACAATCTTTGTTTCGTTCACTGCTGGATTCTGGCCTCCTCACACCCATCTGCATGAGGAATATATGGCCTTAATACGCCACGCCGGCCAAGCGGGTTGGCGAGTCCACTCTTTTATAGGTAGATGGTGTACATTCTCAGGGTTTATGGTAGGATAACCTTTAATCGCCTTTTACGACATTTAATTCGGTTCAGCCGCTTCGACGTCATTGAGTAACAAACATTCGTATTTATGATATTAGTGGAATTATAAGTGTCGTGTGGTATCGGCCGCCTTTAGAACATCACCAGTCCATCTCTTCTCGCAGGTCTCGTAAAAGCTGCTACCACAAGCGTTGAGGAACTTTACCACCTTTAAAATAATAGATACGCCAACCCACTTGGCCATGTTAAGCAATAGACGTCAAAAGGACTGATTATACTAAGTGGGATATATATCCCTTTTCACAGGTTTCGTAAAAGCCGCTACCACAAGCGTTGAGCAACTACACCGCCTTCAAAATAATGGACTCGCCAACCCATTTGGCCATGTTAAGCAATGGACGTCAAAAGAGCTGATTATGGTTGTGAGATATATACTTAGAGCTCATAAGTAGTATTGTAGTATCAAAGATATAATCGAGTTTCAATATAACTTGGCGTGCATCTGTTCAGGTGTTAAGCGATCAAGTTGCTCCAACTTAGATTGCGCGGCGTACGCTGAGCAAAGTTTTAGACTGTGAACATCACTTTGTATATTTATGAGCAGGTTACTGGACCGGAAATATACAGGTAATACTGTTCATCTGTGTATCTGCTGGATATAGGCCTCTTACAAGGCTTGCTTTCGATAGTCTTTCGATCTTCTAATCCAGTCACTACCGGTAAACTTCATGAATATAAAATGTAAAATTTTAGGTTTTGTACACATTTATACATTTAAAATTGGAAAATTGGAAAACTATTTGCGTTATTGTACGTAGGCTCCGGCTCCAGCACTTCTGCCGTAACTCCACCGTGACCCGGGCCGTTCTTGAGCTGTTCGAAGGCAATTTTAATCTCGCCCAGGTTGATACCTAGGATATCGTTGGTGTAGTCGCCACGCCGAGCGCTGCATCAATTTGGTTTGTATTGAAGCGGCGCAGATACATATCTCTCTTGATTTTTTTTGTTGAGTTAGTCCTTTCTCTGACGTTTCTGGTCCTTGAAATCCAGAGTTTGGCCTTTACGCTGCTGTTTAATGTTTAATGTTTAATGAAGAGTTTGCATCTTCAACAAGCTCGCGACTTTGATTGGTGCAACTCAGTCAAAATGTTGAGTAAAATATAACAACTTAATAGCTTAAAAATGTATATATGTATGGGGAACTACTCCCGCACACATATACACACAATTATTGATACTCCGATCAATTCCTTTGCGGTAACCGCAAATTAATGTGCCGAATACATAGCCAAATTCATGGAAAAATTATGATGTAGAAGTTACTTTCACATGTAAATGCCTAACCAATTATGAACGTATCGGCCTAATTGAAGGCAAACTTTTGATCGATTAATTACCTTTGTTAAGTTAGCGATTGTTTTATTAATTTCACAAACACCCTTAACAGGTGATTAGGGGTCGCGGGTAGACGTGACGGCCTGCTGGGATTATTACAATAAGATCTTGTAATTGATCGATATATAGATGAACTGTATAGTTTCTCTGAAAAGTACAGGAAATCTCATGAGTAATTAGAGCATTCATTAGAAGAATTTAACATAGAAATAGTTTAACAAGAAAAGTGGCCACCGCGATCGATATCAGACATGACGAATTGTAATGTAAAAGTACATAAAACGTACTTAATTACACTAGACGGAATTAACTGTACGGTACGTATACTAGTTACTGAGAGATATTGATGGTAGTTTAGTATTTAGTATAAAGTATTATACTTTATACTAAATACTAAATATTATACTTTATTTAGTATTTAGTGTTTATTTAGTATACTTTATTTAGTATTTAGTGTTTATTTAGTATAGTGGTATTTATACTTGCCAATGCAATGACGTAGCTACTATTTTCTTTTGTAAATCAATTTACCGACGATGTTTATTATGTAAATACTTTTAAATGTACCTACTGCATTTCTCACTTTCACTTATTCCTCAATGTACGTACATGTATCGAAAGTGAATGAGATATGCCAGAGTCCGTTCCCTTTGCATCTTATCCTATCCCTCGCCATTTTCCCAACCCTTCTTCTAAATCCATTCCTACATCTTCAAAGGCAGGCAGCGCATCCTGGGTCATGTCAACGTTCGTCATTGTGGACCGATGATGTCCATGGGCAACAGTATCCACTTACCACCAGGTGACCTGTTTCTTCGTCTACTACGTTCTTTCTATAAAAGGTTTTAAGGTACTTATTTCACCGGTTCCGCATTAATCACTTACGGTTGCGTGGAAGTCCGCAAATTCTACTAATTCCACCAAATACCCGATGTGAAAGGTAATTAGGGCGAGGGGTGCTAGGGGACCCCACGGGATTAACGCTGTGATGAAATTCCTGTCCGAACTTGTAGGCTTACACGGTTTGATCCCCTAATTGACAGCGTTGTATTAAATATCCCGTGACCCTGTCGGCTGAGCCATATCAAAACTTAGTAAGCATTTTTTAACAAATATTACAGGACTGCCTAAAAACATCTACAGCGAAGCTAAAACATAGGAAGTTGACATATTTTTTTATGGTTATTATTATTACACACAATACAAAATATTAGATATTAAAATATAGATCTGCATAAATACGAGATATTTTAATGTTGGTGTCTGTGCACTGTTTGGAGGCTAGCTTTGTAAATTAAATTTTGATAGAAAGCATTGTTTTCTAAATTCGTTGCTTACTGGGTTTTGATATTTGGCAGTCACTGTGCTATGACAGGTTCAGTTTAATGACTTCCAAACTACAGATATTTTTGGAAATAAGGTGAATTTGAATGACTTAGCAACTTAAATTAACTGACACGGCCTTAAATTAAATAGTGAGGTGATAACGTTTACAAACATATCTATAATTTGATTCATCGAGACTGCAAGGTTGCGTGGCCTTAAAAAGCCACGCTAGTCAAGCGGGTTGGCGAATCTATTCTTTTAGAGGTGGTGTAGTTCCTCAAGGCTTGTGGTTGCGGCTTTGTTATCCCTCACGGTATTTCATTGATTTGGTTATGTTTTCGGCAAATTTAATTGGAAATAGTATTTATTATGTTATATTATCGTTACAATATTTGGAATTTATTTCTAGGTTTAATTGTTTACAGTATTTGTCTGAAATGTGAATATATATTTATTAAATTAAGATCCGAAATGAAGAGGTTTATCAAAGTCATCGACATAGCTGTAAGAATCAATATGCTAAAGTGGCAATGGGCAGGTCATATTTGCGGCAAGTCCGATAACCGTTGCGGTAGACCAATGGTAGACTCCTCCAATGGAGGCCGTCCTACGCTGCGCTTCCCGGGAAGGACGGCCAGGTGGACTGGCGACTTGAAGAGGTTCGCCGATGGTAACTGGATGAGTAATGCCAAAGATGGTTACGATGGATCCTTGGGAGAGGACTATATCTAGCGGCGAGGACAGAAGTGGGCAGTGGAGAGACCTGCCCGCTGTTACTTCAACTGGTACAGCTGTGACTTCAAATTACACAATGCTACGCGTAAAATCTTGATAACTGGATAACGACTGATTAGCCAAATTGGGAGTGCCCTTGCCCGCTATATATGAAAGACAGGTTCCATTCTCGGTCGGATCTTTATTTTTTTAAAGACAACTGTTTGATTGTTGTGTTCGTTTTTATGCCTACGACACAGGAAATCTTAGTGTGGGTCATTGAGTGTGGCGTTATTTTGCCAAAAGCCCGTACCGGTATATTTGTAAGCACTTATTGTCAATCACTGAATTTCGATCACGTGCCATTACCGTCTACTTAAAAATTCCATTCCTTTTTTAGCAAAAGTATAAAAATACACTGTTCCACATTTTTCCATTTCAATGACTCCTCAATACATTCATTCCCTTAATCACAGGTTGTAGAGGATCCAGTGGAGGACCGTTGAAATCGTAACCAGCCCTTTTTAACCAAAAATGGGACTCCTCATGCACATTGTCTTGGACATGAAGAATATATGGCCTTAAAAAGCCACGCTGGTCCAAGCGAGTTGGCGAGTCCACTCTTTTAGAGGTGGTGTAGTTGTTCCTCAGGACTTGTGGTAGCCGCTTTGTTATCCCTTAGTGGCCTTATACAATACCCACGGGGAGAGATGGGACGATGTTATTTATTCTAAAGCCGGCCGTTAGGTACCACACGGCCAAGTGTAGTTATGCAAAATATTATTGTTTAAAATGTGTCTTCGCATGTATGAGATGTCAGATATTTCCGAAGATTGAAACAGCTTACTTCTCACTCGAACGGATTTCCCTTCCCATCGAGTTAGGAGTATAGTGGTATAATACGAGGATTATAACTGTTTAAGGCTTGTATAAGAGTGGTCTCAAACTCCTAGTTCCGATACCTACTTATTTTCCATTAATCTCTATGCAATATCCAAATCTGTTCCCAAATCTGCAAAGAAATATGTGGACGGTGATATATTTGGAGACGTGGCAACGTTTGTCATACTGTACTGATGTTGGCGCGTATCGCGGAAGGGAAGAGTGCACGCTGCAATTCCACAGTTAAATGTACTGCATGTCCCACTTTACCCCATCCCCTGAATGTACACGTGTTTCAGTAGTAAGTGAGATATGCTAGAGCCCATTCCCATTGCATTGCATCTCTCCTCATTTTTCCAACCTTATCTCCAAATCCATTAGTAAATCTCCATAATTAGGCATACGGGGTCGTTTGAAGGTTTGTCATTCTGGACTGATGTTGGCATATATTGCGGGTGTCCATGGGCGACAGTTTCCACTTACCACCAAGTGGATTGTACACATACTCGTCTACTGCCTTCTTTGTATTAAAAATGGCTATGGTAGACGAGACGTCATGGTCAGTCTGTTCTAATGAAAAGAAGGTATGTCACCTTCTTTTCATTAGAAAATACTACGCATAACTGAAGCAATCCAGCCAGCGTCTGTTGAATCTGTGTGCGTGCGCCACATTTAGAATGCATGCATCAAGCTTCCCGACTGTTTTCTCCAATCATTGCGCCTGACCGGCTATACGCGTATACTTACGTAATAAGCCACTCAGAGCATCGATTGTTCGACTGGGTGTAAATGCTCACTTCGTGGTCGGACGCACACCCCTTTGTGTTTATGATTAGCTTCACAACTCTTCATCGTGAACATTGCTGTGGTCAAGTGGACGTATAACTACAAGTTATACCTACATTATCTACAGAATCACTGACAATTTGCTAATTAATTTATTCAATTTGTTGTGTCAATTCGCCGATCGTGGTTGGATAAGAAGAGTCGAGGAACGCGTGTAGTGGCGAGCCTTGGGAGAGGAATATATCAAGCAGTGGAGAGATATAGGCTAATGGTATGGTATCGTGTGTCGCTGAGATAACACAAAAGGGAAAAATAGGTATTTCAATATCGAGAGCAGAATCGATTCTACCAAATTTTTTCAATAGATTTTAATTTTTCATAATTTATTGATAATTTTTATCGGGTTGGCAAGAAAGTAATGCAAATAATTCAAACTTATTTTTAATTTTATTTCTTCATTTACTATTTTTGATATGTAATTAATATTTATTGTGTATTAATATGTAAATTTAATATGTAAGTCATGGTATGTATCAATAAATTGTGATCAGCTTGAGGGCAGAGACTGGATGCGTCTCGATTGTTTATCCTTGGTAGCAGTGGTAAGACGACACAGTTAATCGCCGTAGACTTCGCCGGTGAAAATATCCATCACGTCCGTAGATTATTTTACTTTGTAAATCTAAATACTTTAACCAATACTCCAATAAACCATGTTTATTTACATGTCCCCATATATTCTCCAGCCGAATTCCCGCGTGAGTCCCAAGACACCCGTATATTTGTCGGGTTCAACCCCCATTATTCAGCGGCGCTGTTGACTCCGACGCGGGGTTTAAGTGGACGGAATGCAAATACGTCTCGGTGGTCATGAGTTGTTTATAGGACGCAAAAGGGTTAAGAATTTAGATGTTTATGAATTTATTAAGGTATTATTGCAGCCAGCTCTTTCAGTAACCACTGCTGGACATGCACCTCTTCATGCATATTGACTTGTGCATGACTGATGTAAGGACTTAAAACGACACGCTGGCTAAGCGGTTTGGAGAGTCCACATTTTTAGAGCTGGTGTAGTTCTAAATAAAATAAGATATTTTATTTTATTTTATTTATGTCAATATAATAAATGTTATTATATGTCAATGTAATAAATGTTATTATATGTCAATGTAATAAATCAATCGAATTGAAAGAGAGAGAGAGTGAGAGAGAAAGAGGTGTTCCTTTCTCTCTCACTCAGTCTCTGCGTGCGTGTGTGTGTGCTAGCGTGCGCGTGTTTGTGTATGTGGTGAAAAAGGAAAACGAATAAAAAAAAATTAAATGCAGTTCAATTAGGCATTTTTGTGTTTTGTAACAACAACGAGCAGCGCGAGAAGTCTGAACTTAACATCATCTTCGGGCACTCAAAGACGGAGAGTTTGCGTTATCCATCTGTCTATTTTTATGTATGTTGCGCTATGTAATAGCATACAGCCCACCTGGTGGTAAGCGGATACTATCGCCCATGGACACCCGCGGTACATGACAATATCAGTCCAGAATGACAACCGTCAGCACGCCCCCTGATTCGCTGTCCAACTTTGAAGATGTAGAAATGGATTTTAAGAAAGGGTTGGGAAAATGGGCAGGGAGGGATAGGAAGGGATGGGAATGAGCCTTGACGTATCTCACTGACTACCGATCTCTGTATAAATATTCTATGCAACCCGGCCGAAACATCGACTCGAATAAAATACATAAACATATGCTTTTAAGGTGGATTTTTAATATATAAATTGGATTAGATAAATTACGTAGATAAGCGACAACAACATATCCTTATCTTCCTTTATTAGATACTTACCACAATAATTAATGAAAAAACTCTCATCCATTTAATTATCCGTTTCGCCACATCTCTTGGGCCCGTCCGCCACAAAGCAATTGTTGCTCTCCGAACAAAAGCAACACGTATAATGATAATTTTATTGCGCTTGGGACAACGGTAGATGGAGAAAACAGTAGCGACACTGAGCCGTTGAAAATATTTTCTCACAGGTAACAATTTTTACTGAATTGATAAAATACTGCGGTGTGCGGCGTCGGTTGGGTTTAGGATAACACCATTCTGTCTCTTCTCGTGGATATCATAAAATGCGACCAAGGGATAACAAAGCCGCTACCACAAACCCAGAGGAACTATATCAACTCTATGTGGATTTGTCAACCCGCTTGGCGAGCGTGGCGTTTTAAGGCAATGGAAGCCCGTGTCCAGGACGAATGAACGAAAAACGGACTGAATACCGTTTAAAGATTATTTATTTATTTACGATCTTTACAACGTCTCCTTGTAGTTTTTCAATCCCGACCTATCATAGTTCTCCTCGATATCGTATTTCCGGCATGTATGTGTACGTGAGGTGCAATTTTGAAGTCTATGTGAAGATGATCTGCTGGTATTCCTATTTGTTGGGCAATGCAGAGCCTCTCCCTTGGGTTATTCGACAAAAACTCTGCATTAATCATTCAGAGGGCGGGTCGAACCCTTTTTGCTTACACACTTGAGTGTTTCGACGATTTCGTAAGCCACAGACGGAAAGTGATCATATGCGTAAAACGAATTAACGGACCTAAACGTTGAGTTATTTTATAAATAACTAGTGATCCACCGCGGCGTCGCACGGCTGGGTTACGACTGACCTTCCTTGTGTAGATAGGGATGAATTGAAAGTTTTGTCTACCTATGTGTCAATTAATTACTAAAAAAATAAAAAAAAACATTGCTAACGTGGGTCACGTTAAATAATAAATAAGATACGCCACACTCAATGGCCCACATTGGGATTCCGTGTGACGTGGGCCCAGAGACACACACAAAAACAAACATAAATACACATCCAGAACCGAACAAAAATTTGTCTATAAAACAATGTATGTCCGAGCATCGTTCGACCAGAGCCTAGGGGTATATAGACCCGACTCACATTCGTGTGATTGTGAATTCAAATCCTCGTACCACAGAGTTTCTACTTAAGTATGGATGCTTCAGAAATAATAAAAAAAATCTGGAGTATGTGTATCCACCAATTCGCACTGGCCCCGAATTCCCCTAGTGGTTTATTAGGGGATGTCTGTGCCCTGCAGTGAGACCGGGATTGAACCTGGGACTTTTTGCCAAGCAGACAAGGCCACTCACTGCCAACTGCGTCAGTGGGTCGCCGATAGATGTGATTCACACCATAATCTTGTACCAAACCCAGATGGATAACAAATGTTAGATACCGTATGTCGGTCACGTGATACGGGTTGTCGTCGATGCGTAAAAAAAACGTGACGAGAGATTGATACCTAGCGGTAACTCATTTCTCTCCCCTCGGTAGGAAAGGAGGCTTTTTGTGTGAGAGCATTATTTTTTATGTTGATGAATAATGTAGTGTTGCGCCTTGGCGTCAGTATTCTTTCGTTATATCTTCGATTGTCTTCTAAAAGCCGTAAAAAACTGGTGGTACTCGTTAATCGGAAAGGTTTAATATTCTATCTGTATTATTATGTATACAAATATTTAAATTTACTATGTCTTATCTATGTATCTGGAGGGGGAGGGTGCACGCTGCAACCCAACAGCCGCTGGGCGGGCTCGACTTCGGCCTTGAAATGTACTTCATTTCCCAATTTATCCCATTTCCCCAATACGTGTAAGTAGTACGTACGTGTAAGTACGTGTTTCGATAGTGAGTGAGATATGTTAGAGCCTAGTCCTATAAATCTCCAAATATAGACAACGCATCAGGGGGCATGCTAACGTTAGTCATTCTGGACTGATGTTAGCATGTATCGCGGATGTCCATGGACGATAGTATTCGCTTACCATCAGGTGGACTGTATGCTCGTCTGCCGCCTTCGTACATAAAAAAAAAAAAAAAAAATGTCCATTTAATGCTCGCGCGCATATTGCTGCGGGCCGCAACGCAGCGCATAACATTGCAAAAATCCTGCTGAATTAGTTTTATACACTATATAAATAAAGCATGACAAAGTTCATGCGGGCCGCCACGTGCCATAGTGCAGTGCACTGGCGGGTCAGCCAGCCGCATTTAAGGACTGTTACGCGGTCCGACTTAATGTGCGTTAGTGGTGGGTAATCAAGACTTCTCGGAGTGTTTTAATTCACTTAATCCTGCTCCGCTTGCGGATCCGACTCCTCTTAGTTACTCCTTAACTCTTTTAATTCACCTACTTGTTCACCTTGCGAGAGCGTTTCATTCCCTTTCCCTAACGGTTGCTGCATAAGCAAAAAATAAAGGTCATGCCATCGTTGCATCTCGATTTTGGGCCCCCGATAAGTGCCGATGCGCGATTACACTCACGATCATGATTGGTGCCGGAATCGAAATGAATAACAATTCGATGGAACAATTAAGGGATTCTGCTCCGCTCACGGATTCAACTCTTTTGATTCATTAACTCCGGAATTACCTATCACTAATGTGCGTTGAACGCGCGCAGTTAACTGACGTGATTCGAGAGTTATTCGCTGTGCGACGACGTGAAGTATTGAATGTCAGTTACCTGACTCAAAATATTGCGTATATAAATGAACTGTTGCCCGCCGCATCTGTTAATGTTTGTTGTCGCAGTTTTGCAGTGAGTGTTTGCAGTGGTCTATGGATCTTCTATAAAATCATCGATGCCTCTATTACACGTCAAAGGAATCGAGATATTAATATTCCGACCCTCTCAACAGAAAAAAAAACGCAAAATCTCTCAGCGTAATTTTGTGCATGTTTACTTATTTGCCCGTTTTCTTCTAATATATTAGGAGGGTCTTTAAGCCAATATTGTTCCTTGAAGTCGCATATCAAAATTACTTTTTGCTAACATTTGTGTTTTTATTTTATTTTGTTTTATATGAAACAACAGCATAAACACAGTATAAAAATTACATTATAAAAAAACTCTAAACACATGCCTTTTAATGTTTCAACAAATGATAAGGAATTGATTATAATTATTAAACATATTAAACACTTTTATTAAACAACCTGTTAAAATGTGTAAAAATTGCTAATTATAATATGTAAAGACATCAAATGTGTGTGTTAAATATTTTTATGTTTTCGAGTGACAGAATTCAAAACCTAGTGGACAGCTATATTAAAATACAAATGCAGAACTCAATTGTTTTTTTTTTCTTTTCATATATGGCAATGGTTTAATAAGCACATTCTGTCAATTGTTCTTCGTAATAAAAGTATAAAACGTATTATGTCAATGTCCAGTAACGTCGAAATGAGTCAGGAGTCGCTCAGTAAAGTGATAGTAGGTTTACTGAGGACAGAAGAGGACTCCTTGGAAGCACACGAAAAACGCAGAGTTATGCTTTTATTTGATTATAGCAAACATTACGTACAAAAACACATTGAAGTATAATAAACAATCACTATTAAACTACAAAACGCACAATACATTTTTTTTTTAATCAAACAAAGACTCAACTTCACTTCTCGAGTTCCCGTGAAAAGTTTCAACTCATTTGTTCTCGTATATGGCTCTAAATCGGCACGCTGGTCAAGCGGGTTGGCGAGTCTACTTGTTAAAGGTGGTGTAGTTCTTCGGGCCTTGTGGTAGCAGCTTTGTTATCCCTTAGTCGCCATGACACCCACGGGAAGAGATGGAGACAAATACACATGTGTATTGTTACAACACACGTGTGTATTACAATACAAGGTATTATTCGTAAATGTAGGATATTCAGTCGTTTCGCTGGAATTTTTTTGTAAGTGGAAATGGGATATGATAGATGTCTAACTAGATTCATGTTTAATCTATCTCATCCCATTCAATGAAATGGAGAGGGGTGTTCCTTTGCCACATTTCCTGACTCAAAAAATTTCGAACCGTAGGCGTCGTATGTTCTGCCCGTGCCAACGTATGTCATTTTTGATTGATGTTGACATGTATCGCGGATGTCCATGATCGATATTATCCATTTAACCATCGGGTGAATTGTCCACCATATAAAAACATATTTGTGTACAAAATTGTCTTTAATATGACTTTCGTGATGAAGCGAAACACTAATTGATGAAGCCTGTAATAACTAATTCAGATCTGAATCTGAACAAAATAAAATAAGTTCAATAAAAGTGAGTTTACTTCGAGAATGCTTGGTTATCACGTTGCTAGCGAACGACAAACTAGACAGTATGTGCAAGAACTGTTTACTTCACGTCAATTTGTGTCAACCAATATGATCTGTGTTTACAAGACGATGAAGTTATAATCGTGTTTGTCATGTGTCAGAATTTTACGAGTGTGTGTTACACTTTTGCAAGCATAACATACACAGTATACAACATATTGTCACTGTAATCACGCAATATTTTTGAGAGGGAGAGTGCACGGTACAATCCAACAGCCGCTGGGCGCGTTCGACTGGCCACGTTACCCCTCTCTCACAGAAGACTACCTTGAAATGTACTGCATTTCCCTCTTTATCTTATTTCCCTAATGTACGTACCTGTTTCGATAGTAAATGAGATGTGCCAGAGCCCATTCCAATCCTATCTCTCTCCATTTTAACAACCCTTTCTCGAAATCCACTCCTATATCTCTAAAGGTAGGCAGCTCATCCGGGGGCGTGCCAACGTTTGTCATTTTGGACTAATGTTGGCATGTGTCGCGGATGTCTATGGGCTACAGTATCTATTTACCATCAGGTGGTCTATATGCTAATTTGAAACATATAGAACCATTCTAGCGAAATATATATAATATATATACATATATTAATTTTAAATCTTCCTGTTATGTGGTGAAGACCACTACATATAATATTATATTAACCTCCTATCTTTTATCCAGTCGGGTAGACGGTAGATATGAAAAAGATTGCCGGTACTAACTGGATATTGTGACTGGATAAACTTAATCATACCTTGTTAATTATATTCCAGTTTAGCACTAAATTTGACTTAATCTGACATAGTGACGTGTTCAGACTCTGAGAGACTGTTAATCAAGCCCGGATCGTATTAAACTATTCACTGGCTACGATTTGTTCGAATTATCCGACGCTAAGCGCGAACATCTGGCCACCGCGACGTGTCTTTATCGCTACAATCTGAACTGTAGTGCAGTGTATTATTCGATATTTTTGTTATCGACGACGGCTTATCCCCGCTATTTGATGGTTGATTTAATTTTTATTCGACTACATCGAAACAGAAAGGAAGAGTTTTGATAACTTTTAATAAGGAAACACAAGAATAGATGTAACGACATTGTTTTAAGACCTGATGGAGCTTATAGGACCTGAGGTTTTGATATATAATGCGCCGTGGAAAGTCAATGGACATTTAATGTTAGAATGTATTTCGAATGTACCACTGTCATTTAAAATTGTACATAGCCACCATTTCGTGCTTATTTTTATAGATATAGCCTTGAACCTAATATGTACTTTGAATATAGATTGCCAAAAATAGCAGTCTAACAATTCAGCGTTCGATCAAATACAAACTCCTTTTCAGCTAATTACCTTATCCAAGAGACAACCTGTGAACAACAATGTTAGGGAACAATTTAAGACTCCCAGTTTGAGCAACGGATATAAACTTTAAAGTCTCTCTAATAACTCATTTATGAACGCAAGAGTGGAGTAAATCGACCAGTCGAACTAAAATCACAATGTAAAAATCAGATTGACGCACGATTATTATTATCGATATCAACAGTCATTAGTGCTGCCCATCTCTATCAATATTCTCTCCTGATTATTGGCTCGGCTCCACGTTGAGAAGAGTTACAGGTCCATTTGGGAGGGAGTTTTATTAACTGAGATATTCCCGTCCGACATTTTACACAGATTATGGCCGTTATAAAAGGGCATAATACTGGAAAATTGTATGAAAATTGGATCGGCGTGATTGTACTGAATTTTTTTGTCTTTTTACGCTTTTTCTGATAATAATAAAACTTAACATTAGCATGAAATCTAGTGTTGCAACGATAGCTCGGGTAGTAGGGTTCATCATAAAGAATACTAGCCAATTTTCTCCAGGAATTTATAAAAGTCTAAAATAATAAACAAACGCTGGACAATAAATAGGACTAAACTATTAAAACTATATGTAAATACTATTAGCATAGATCGGAGTAGATAGTTTGATTTTTCGTACTTGCATCATGGAATCATGATGTCATACAGAACATGGACATGCTTTTTTTCTATTATTACCATTTTATACTTTGTTACGCTTTTACTTGAATTCTTTGAACACCACAATTTTTTTTTACTTACAATGCCGGTCACCTGCGCATAGCGTGGAAAGCGTTAAAAAACCTTGCTTATATTGATTCGTTTCTCACCTTACACCTAGCTCCACGTAATAATTTTGAAATTCCGGAAAAAGTCTTAATAATTTTAGAATTCCGGAATCCCGGAGGTATGTCCGTATTAACATATACGTTCGAGATCATTGACCCTAATTCAATCTACCTACTCCGATCTATGATTGTTAGATAAAGCACCCTAAGAAAGTCTTCTTTCACATATACGAGTATATGTGAACTCACCAATACACCAATAAAAGTACAACACTAAAGCTGCGTCTCATGTGCAAATGAGCTCTTTACTACCTGTGAGATATAAATAACAATCTTAAAAAACTTTTAAGTTAAACGGTTTTATATTTTATGTGCACTGAAAACTACGTGTAGCCCTTTCATTTGATACCCATATTGAGGGGGTTAAGGAAAAATATGTAATCCGCCATTTTGTATCGGCGGCCATCTTAGATTTATAATGTTATTGATTTTATTATATTGTATTGTCATCTAAATTAAATGTGTGTACCAAATTTCAGATCAATCTGACAACGGGAAGGTGCTTAAATTTCAATTTCTAATTTTGACCCAAATAAATAAACAAATAAATTCCGTACGGGTCGAGCTAAATAAAACCGTTTAAAAAAAGATTGTAATAAGAGTATTTAACAGTTGACTATTCACAAACGGCATACACACTAGTGCAGTAGGCACGCCCGTTGCGGATCAAACCACGCAATATAAGAAGGAAATCCCATGGGAAAATAATGGACAAAGTGCAGGCATTTGACATTTGATATCGTTAAGAAAATCGAAAATAACGTAAGTTAAGAAACTCGCATCTCGATCCGTATTTATGGATGCTAAAGATTTATTTAAAAGTATGCGCTGTTTTTAGCCAAATGGAGCGATGTAAACTGTATAAGAAAATTAGTAACTGTCTTCATGTTCCAGTTGATAAGTAACTTCAATAAAGTCTGATTGACTTTATGACCTTAAGGGACTTAAAACTTAGGGCATTTGTCAAGGCGACGACGCGACGTTTCTGTCTAAGACAATGTCAATTCCGAACTGACAGAAGTCAGTTCGATTTTCCGGAAAAATACTCTTAATTTGGAATGGCAACGGATTCGATTTTCCATAAAAGTTTGGATAATTATTCATTGAATATCTATAAAGTATATGCAATGCAACCAGCCCTTTCAGTACCCACTGCTGGAAATGGACTGCCATGGAAACAGATGGAGTGGTGCTACTCTATATTCGGCCGACACCACACGGCACTATATAAAATATATACTCAATGATATAATTGTCCAAATTTTCACATATGGTCACCTAGCGTTACCTATTTACATATCTACTACGGTACTATAGAAATAATATTAGCAGCTACGATTACAGCCACGATGTAGCTATCGATGTACCCTGAACCAGTATTTCAGGAATGAATGGTCCCAACTGTCACTGCATGTCTTTAGAATAGGGTTTTTATTTATTTTATTTTTGTCGGTAGTGTCCCTCACAGGGCACATAATGGAAGCCAGTTTACTGCGTATAATGGAATAGAATCCATCTACGTTAGCGTCAGTGAACATACCAGATGCCCTGCAATAGGGTGCAATCCCATCAGTATCATAAACGCATTATTATGTGGCACTCGCAGACCATTGCAGGCCTTCTACATGTAGATGACACGACACGTGTACACGTACCCTTATAGTGTATATGCATATGAGAGTTATTTTTAAATGTTGGTGAATTACGTCTAAAGGTGGATTCACACCTGCAGACGCCATATGTGACGGAGACGTATAGACTCCAAAAAATATATTTTTAATTTTATATTACCAAAGTAGCGGGAGTTATAAGTAAGTACTTATTTTGAAAAGAGAAGAAGTCTGGGTTTTCCCATCCTGGGGAATAAATAAAAGAAACGCTCACGCAGATAATTCGCAGAAGATTGATTGTTAAATCATTATTATTAAAGAAGAATTATATTTTGCTAATTTCACATTTTACTCTCCTACCACTTCATGGCTTGCATAGCCTAAAGGTTAACTGGGAGATAATCCTGTGAAGCATTAAGTCCGCCAGTTATAATAATTTACATAAAAGAGTAAATAAATAAATAAAATTGGAATTCAAGGTCGTTAATGAACAGTCTAGAAATCTCAGTCACCCTACAAATATTCCAGACCTTACATAGTATATAACAATTAAAGCACTAAATCTTTTAAAACCAGAGCATCTGCTCATATGTTGAACTTCATAATACATATAATGTCAGAACCTCCCATCCCCGAACATCTGATCTCAGATTAAACACAAAAGTGTCGAGGAGCGCTCGTAAATATTCTTGAACGGGAGCGCAGTAAAATCATATTATAGATAGGACGCAGTAGTGAAATATGGACCCAGTATTTGACATAAGTATGAAATATAAATAGTATATATTTGGCTTTTAGACCTTTGTATTTTGTATGTATATAGCACATAGGCACTATTTACTTAAAATATAGGACGCAACGCAAATATATCACCTGTCAAATAGGAAAAGTAACAATGTAGCAAAATGTCGTTCGAAGATTTTAATTTTGATTCGGCGCTCTCTGTTCCTAACGTTGTCAAATAGTGATGATACACTTGCGATAAGAAAGTAAATAGTTATCAATTGTAAATTCAAAAGTCTGGCGTTTAGTTTTAACAATACTTAAAAATTGTGGTCACTGAAATATAATGTACGCATTTTTGCTTATATACAATTATATTTACAATTCAAAACACATCTTACCAATATCCAGGCACCACGAAGCAAGTTAGTAGTCGCTTAGTAAAGTGACAAAGGATTTACTGAGTACAGAGATGGGCTCCTTGGAATTACACGAAGAATGCTGTCTCATGCTTTTGTTTGATTATCATGAACATTACCCGCAGACACTAGGCTATTAAACCAGACAACCCACGTTACATAATTTTTACATTAGTCAAACTAAAACTCAACCTACACTTTTCGAATTCCAAAAAGCCGCCAAAAAGTTGTATGCCTTAGGTTTTGCGACTTCTTACTCATTAAATTGGCCAATTGGCCGCGGCCAGTCGATTGCTTATCACAAAATGAATATCGTAGGCATACTTGGACGTATTATCAGCCTGACTCATTCGTTGAACTTTTCTACATGAGAAAGTTTTGCTCATAGCACAATATTTCTATTGTTGATGTTGATTGTTACAAATTCTCCACAATAACAATAACAAATTTCACGCCGCTCGCTGTCATCGTAGTAAAATCAGTTCTTTCTGTGTGTGTGTGTGTGTGTGTGTGAGTTGTATTCCGGGCGTTCATATGAACATTACATACTATTTATTGTCTTTATTGTGACAGAATCCCAGATCAGTCCGAAGGTTCGGAGACGCCTCTTAAAAGTTTGTAAGTCAAATAACTGGGACCTTTTAAGGATCGTTCCTTCAAGTTTGATCGACTGTTACATACCGAGGGAATTCACACTTCTGGAAAATTAGGTGCGTACGGTATATTTTATATGAAAAGTTTGAGGTAGAAAATCTTCAATGCCAGGGGAAAAAGATGCCAGGATATAACGATTTTGGATCCGGATGCCTGAGAGATATAGAGTAATTGTGAGCACGACATCACACATTATAAAACGTGTCACTGAAATAACGAAAAAGCTGTAAATAGGTCGTTCATTATCGAGAGTATAATCGATTCTAACAGATTTTTACATAATCTATTGTTCAGTTATAGCATATTTTTTAATCGCTATCAGTTCGAGGCCATGTTATCGCACATGACGTTTGCCGCGCCGCCCGGCGTCATTTATTGAGTACGAAAATTGTAGATAGAACAACAAAACCTTACATGTTTGCAACTTTTCGATATATTCGGTAAAATAAACTTGTTTTTCGCGTTTTTATATCTATACTAATATAATAAAGAGGTAAAATTGTGTTTCTAGGTATGTTGGGGGTAATCTCTGGAACTACTGAACCGATTTCAAAAATTCTTTCACATATAGGAAGCTACATCATCCCTGGCTAATACAGGCTATATTTTATTTTGAAAAAAAAAAACTTAAAAGCCGAAGCGAAGCGAGGGCAGGTCGCTAGTTTTAAATAAAGACTACATGTTCCTGATTTTGCGTTATTTCGGTGACACGTGTTGTATTTTACTTTGCTCGTATCTTCTAAGCTTAATGTTAGTACAAATCAACAAATTGTGTCCCTTTTCTGTTTTTTCAGTATATTCTGTAAAATCTGTATATGGATGGTTCGAATTCATTTTTGTTCAATGAATTCAACGGAATCTATTGTATCAGGTTTAGGAAGAGGTTTGGTAACATTATCTTTATGATAAATAGATAGATAAACTCTTTTTTGTACACCAACACATGTTGCTAAAAGATAATTTAAGTAAGTATTATAACACGAAAACTACCATAGGCAGCCTTATCGCTAAAGCGATCTCTTCCAGGCAACCTTTGGTTGGTAAGGAGAAAATAGATATAAATATGAATATGCATTTTCACATAATGGCATCTTATTATAACTGAATACTTTATTTTATACATATGTATACATACATTGACTTGAGGTGTATACAATAAATAGATGCATACAAACAAATATACATACATAAAATACAGGGAGTATTTATCTACTCTATATATATTCCACAGTTTGTTTTTCTTTTTCATCTTACCCTTATAAACAGAAAAGGCTAGAAGCAATTTCCCGCTAATTTCCCACAAGAATAGGATGGTATAGTGTTACTAATTTCTATGGTTAATTGAAGCCCCTGGGTAATGAGGACTAACGAGTTATCGAGTTATTACGTCTTTCCCGGAGTTATCTACATTGAATGAAGCAGAAGATTACCTACATTGAAGTTATCTACATTGTGCGGAGACGGGAGTAATTCGGTACTTGACAATTTTTTTGAATTGATTTAAAATGAAAGATTATGTGTGTATATGTTTATAACTTGAAGCGTATATTAAATTGAAGTCAAGGTTTAACATAAAATCGAAGTTTTATAGTCAAATTTCGATTTTCCCGCGAAAACGGCACTCTGTCGTGACGCCATGTTGGTGACGTCATAGTTCTATAAACAAACGATTTTGTATATGTAAGTTGAATCGCTTTACGGGTTTTCTTTCTAATTTTTAAACATCATGAATCCTACATATTATAAGTGCTGTGCAGTCCCTCTGTGTACAAATACTACAATAAGTACACCCACTAAATTATTCATTCATGCGCCAAAACAACCGAAAATTCGAAGAAAGTGGTTGCTACTTGCAAGATGAAATCTATCTGACATATCGTTGAAATCCATTCTTTACTTTTGTGAAGATCACTTTGATGTAAGTATTATTTGTTTATCTAAGTAGTTTGCATATTATATATACAAAAAAAAATGTTATATGGAAATGTTATTTCGTTGAGATTATAATATTTACCATAGACATTGAGGTTATAATATTGTTGAGGTTATAATATTTGTCAAGAAACAATCATTCAAAGTTATTTCGTAAAGTGCGTTCTAATATTTTTAGCTACCCAACGACATGGAAAATTACACCAGGTACCGTTTGATGGGCTCAGTTAAACAAATCAAAATGAAAGAGGGATGTGTACCCTCAAGGTTCGAATGCCAGCCAGATAGAAGAAAGCGGACAGCTGCAATCACTACGAGGGCTGTTATCATTAAAAGGCAAAGAATAGCATTAGTTGAAGAGGCGTTAAATGATGCTAAAAAAAAAGGGATAACTGATATTGCGACAGGTATGCTTGCGATAATAAATATTTCATAAAAAATGTTCATATTGTATAAAAATTAACACGATGACACGGTATATTACCTATACAAATATCAATAATATGGTGAATTTACAGATTCACAACAAGTAGAAGGCCAAGTAAGTCCATCTGAAATACAAGGTACCGCAAACCAAATGGAAGAAGACCAGTGTACACAATTTAGCGCAATGCAGTCTACGCAAGTTGATAAATCGATTCAAGTGTCTATATACAAACAATACAGAAGTAAACAAACGCAATCTTATATCAGTACGATGAATATTGCAACTTCACCGTTAAAATCAACATTTACAAACGTCTCTACTTCGCCTTTCAAGAAAATAGATATTTCGACATCAGGTGTTAAAAAGGCATTAAAAAAACTGGTTGCTGAAGAAACGTCAGAAAGTGAAGCTTCTGTTTTTACAGCTTCACTGTCACGAGACGAATTTTCGACATCTATGCAATCTATTGCATCAGAAGAACAGGTCATACATGAAGAAGAACAAAAAAAGTTGATACTCCAAAATACTCTACAAAAGATTAAAAGGAAACCTCGCTTTTATATTGGAGTTCCACAAGATTGTTATTTTTTAATTGATATAATACAAACAGAGACAAAAATATCAGAAGAACATATTTTATTGTGTCTAAAAAAAATTAGATTAAATACCAAGTTTGAAGAACTAGGAGATGAATTTAGTATGACAATGTCATACGCAAGTAAGATTTTCTATAATAATGTACCGATTATTGCGAACGCTTTGCGTGCATTTATTGTAAAATTAAATAACAGAAGTATAAAAATGAATTTGCCTACTGCATTTAGGCATAAATATCACAATGTCGGATGCATAATAGATTGCCTAGAAATAGAAATCCAGAAACCTGCAAAAGCCATTAATCAGGCTCTGACATGGTCCGAGTATAAAAAAGCGAACACAGTCAAGTATTTAATAAGCAGTACGCTTAATAGTTTTATGATTAGTACTTACACTGATGTTTTTACATTTCTAAATTCTGCAGAACAAAAGTCGGAGTTCGTCGCAAAAAAACTTCCCACCATAAGAACGTCTATTTTGGGCGGATTTGCACTGTCTGCTTTTATGTAATCCTTTTCCATAATGCTTTTATGTCCATTATAACACTCTTTTGCAACCACAAAACACCACAAAATTCCTTAAACACCAACAAAATAACTACGAAAAAACACTTGGTACTTTATTAGCGGCGACATGTAAACAAGAACTATGACGTCACGCATCGTGATTGGCGTTCGTAGTCACGTGACAAACAGTTCAAAAACTTTATTTTTATTATTGAATTTCTAAAAAAATATGACTATAAAAAGTCAATAGACCTTGAAATATGACTTTTTAACATCTAATCTATCATTTTGATAAAACCTTATTTTTATCTAAAAATACTGTCAAGTACCGAATTGAGAAAGGTATTGAAAGAGGTTTGATGCAGTTCAAAAAATGATATTATATAATAACGACACCATACCGCCAGCCTGTGTCTCTCCACTGCTAGATATAGACATCTCCTGAGGACCACCACCACACATGGACTTCCGTTGGACTTCCACACATGGACATGGACTACCGGCTACTTTTTCAAGTCGGCAGTCCACCTGTCAGATCAAGTTCGAAGCCCTCAGCTATTCTGTAAACGATTTAATTTTATTCCTGCATGAACTTTCTTCATTCAATAATACCTCGTATTTTTAAAATGAACGTAATTTCAAATTATGCTCCAAATTTAAGCATTCAATTATCCATTTATATATTCAGTTATTCATTCATTCTTTCATTGCTTAACTCATTCTTTTCTTTTTATATTTATACGTTGCCGTGTCGTTGACTATACATGACACGACATGCGGCGTGTCAAGGTCAAGATGGTGACATAGGCACATGATGTGACAAACATTACATAATATATGATACATAATCACAACATAGGGTCAAATAATACTCTGGCACTATCAACATGATAGCCTAGGGGTATCTGTACTCGACTCACATTCGCGTGATAGTGGGTTGAAATCCTCATCCCGTACCACTGAGTTTCCTCAGTCCGTACCACTGAGTTTCCTCAATCCGTACCACTGAGTTTCCTCAGACCGTACCACTGAGTTTCCTCAGTCCGTACCATTGAGTATTTACTTAAGTACGGATTTTAAAAAAAATGTCACAAGCTCAGCGGTGAGAGGAAAACATCGTGAGACAAAAATTATAAAAAAACTGGAGTATGTGAATTCGCACTGGGTCCGTGTGGTGGATTACGGCCCGAAATTCCTCCAGGGATTTTCCTAGGGGATGCCTGTGCACTGTAGTAGGACTGTTCAACCCTGGCGGCTTACCCAATTACAAGTCAGCGAAGTGATCATCAGAACGGTCAACAGTGATCAGAACAACAACAAAACTGCAGAGCACGGAAACGCGCACATACGCGAATGCAGACTCTAAGTTATGACATATGGGTTAGTTAATAATTTTGTATATAA
The DNA here is from genome assembly GCA_943735995.1 of Sesia bembeciformis. Taxonomy (NCBI): domain Eukaryota; kingdom Metazoa; phylum Arthropoda; class Insecta; order Lepidoptera; family Sesiidae; genus Sesia; species Sesia bembeciformis. Next base: position 1,548,007 of record OX031038.1, read on the forward strand.
TTAAATAACAGGTGGAGAATGAAGAGATACTCAAAATAAATAAATGAGACTCCTCATTTACTCTATGACCACCTAATCTCACGTACTCCGTTCATGGCTAATCTCTGACGGTACTCCTATCCACTACCCATTACCCAAACCAACTACGTGAGTATAACCTCTCATGCGGATAAGACACCATTATACGTAAATACTCTTGTGAGTCTGCTTGAGTGTGCATTAGAAAATCACAATACCAACATATCCTTCCCCTACCCTCCCGCTTGCGTTAGGTCTCACGGCAGCAGGAATCCTGTACTTGTACGAGTATATACATAAGTATATATATTATTGGTTAGGTTGGCTTTATAGGTCTCTAGGTTTAGGGATGTAGGAACCACTCTGTCACTTAACTAAACACTAATTGTGCGATCAACGTGCAATTAGTATCAGATCCTTTCCTGCATAGGCACATTGATAGTATGGTACGTTTAATGTGGAGTTTTATCGAAAGATGTTTCATTCGCAACTTGTTATATTGTATGTGTGAAGACGCGTCTAAACCCTTGTTTCATATTAAAGCAAAAACTATTTGAAATTTCGCGGTCCCATTCAAATATTCAGTGGTTACGTGGGAGCGAATTTAGTGTTGCGGTTATTAACTCTATTACATGACCCAAACTTTGTTAAAGTTTCAAATTACATCTACTAATTTCATATACGTACCTTACGTTGACATCTGTTTTAATCGGTGTTAAGAATGTTTGGTTTATATGATTATTTTATTTATATTTTGCAGTCGAAACGAGTACAATTAAAGGTTTTTGTTTGCCCTTTATGTCTCCTCTTTTTCTAATTAGATACATAGTATTAGGTTTTAGGTATTAGTATTAGGTTAGGTATATTATGTAACGGCAAACGAAGTCGCTATCACACGCCCTACCACCTCTAAAAGAATGGACTCGCCAACCCGCTTGACTAGTGTGCGGTTTTAAGGCCACACATCCGTCGTGCACAAGACAACGTACATAAGAAGGAAAGAAATAAAATAGCGATTATGTAGCCGCAGTTACAAGACAAAATAGTGTTATGTTAACAAATGTATGGGTACAGGTAGAATATGCAAAATCGGAATGGTATGTACAGAACCTCTTATTGCTGCCTGTGCGTCGCAACTGCGCCAAATGGATGTCCAGCTCAACTTTAGCTGTGTGCCTGTGAAGACACACATCGCTGATTTTCAGCTGAAACCCGGTGATGTCCGTACGTGAGGGACGATAGATACAATATACTTTAAATAAATCGATTTGGAATTGAGTATTGGGTGACGATTTGGAATTTGTAATTGTTTGTATACGGTCTCGCTGTTTGTCTGTATATTTTTTCTGTTTGTATGTGTATGTGTACGTGAGGAGGCCGATGTCCAACAGAGGACGATAGAGGCTAGCTAGGTACGGAAACGTTCTTATGCTGTTTGAGGTTTTTATGAATCAAATACAGACTTTTTTCTGATCTAAGAAGGGATCTTAATACATTTTCATTTATCCAAACACTAAATTTTTCTACATTGAAAAATATTCCGCCAAACTGCATGTTTGCCGCGGCGGTCATTTTTTTATGAATGTACATTTTAAATGTACTAAAGTACATTTTTTATGAATTATAATCTATAATATGAATCTATAATATATTGTGTATATATATATAAGAAGCCACAAATTGAAATATGAATTCACGCCAAAACTGGCGTGAATTCGGGGGTTCTTCAAAGGGGGCTGTGAATTGGATTCTATAAGGTCCGTAGCGAACCCGCATCCCCCCCCCGGTGTTGCAGGTGTTTTGTGGGCGGAAGGCCAAAACTTCTGCCATCTCTTCTATAAAAAAATAATTAATGCCTCTTTTATTGGCACAGTGTAGTCGCACATGATTGGCAATCAAAAATCAGAGTGTGTTTAGGGCTTTACTTTCAATGTACACATCGGAGCTTTATTGAAACTTTCCACCGGCTTTCCGCTTCAAATCTTTTCGTCATTACGAGGTTCTCTTCGGCTACTATAATTTGTCAATGTTTCCCGCGGTTTTCTTCCGACGAGACAAATGATCAGTCGCCAGGAGTTATTCTACAACTTTGCGAGGGTATTTTTATAGAGGCACAGGTATAGGGAGACAGTTTATCTAATGATTGGTGGGTGAATGTCGCCAATTGTGCTGTTCTTCTAAGTGCTTTTATAAAATACTAGCGACCCGCCCTCGCTTCGCTTCGGTTTATAAGTTGTTTTTTTTTCTATTTTTTTTTTTCAAAATTTCAAAATGTAATATAGCCTATATTAGACACGGATAATGTATCATACTATTTGTGAAAGAATTTTTGAAATCGGTTTAGTAGTTCCAGAGATTACCCCCAACATACAAACACATTACACCTGATTGTGGACTGCCTAGCGCATTGTAGAAGAAGATATGAGACGAAAATGATGTTGACAGTATAATAGCGAAGGAAAATTTAAGTAATATAATGGGAAGAGACACATATTTCTGGAAATTTGTAAATACGTAGCAGGAAAAGCTACAAAAAGAAATAAATCATAGAAATAATAAAATGATTTCAGAAATATATAAAATTAGATAGATAAGTATTAAAATAAATATGACAAAAACGACAAACTCAGATATATATCTAAGAGGCAATTAATTAAATATTAAGTTTTAAAGAATGAATGCGTTGAAGACTCTAACCTTGTACATCAGAGTCGAATGTGTTAAACAGGACGACGCTAAGACTCCTGACCTGTATCAGGACGCTCATCAGGAGTCGAACGCGAAAAACAGTTTTCTGACAATATACGTATGTATACTAATCAATAACAAAACGAAAAGAAAATTGGAACAAGAAATAATATCATATTATTTCGATAACACAGACCCTGACTTTTACATCAGGGGTACAACGCAATCGAGGGGTTTTAGCCGGTATGAGTCGGGCATCGCCTTCCGCCAGAATAGATTACTTATAGCGGAAGGCATCCAATGAGGATTTCCCCTCGAAGATAAAAAAAAACATACAGACACAATTATACGTCTTTATTACATTAGTATAGATTTTTATAATGGCGGAAAGTAGGTACCGAAACGACTTTTGCGTGGGAACTCGAGAAGTGTAGGCATTTTGTGGTTTAACAGTGATAGTTTATTAAACTTCAAACTGTTTTTTCGTGCGCGCTGTTTGTGAAAATCAATTTGATCTTCACATTCGGATTCACATTCAAGTAGTAGGTAAGCGCAATTGAACACTTTAAAATCAGTAAAATAAAATAAATATAATTTTCCAATAATTACATGATAAGTTTTAAATCCTCAGTTTCTTAAATCCTCAGTTTTAAATCTACAAATTATAATCTATGTGATTTAAAACCATTGTTAATAAGTGAAGAAGCTAAATTTTACAAAATACCTATTGTATTATCTTTCACTAAAATTTAGTCGAAACTCTCGGTAAAAACGAATGCAGTTTTAAAATGGTCATTTTTCCAATAATGACACGATTTGATTGATAAGTTCTCATAATTCTCATGTTTTCAATCTACAAATAAGTATTTGCCTATAATAAGCTCGAGAAAAAAATATACTAAAATGTTATGTCAATTGTGTTCATGGAGTCATTATTTAATAAGATATTCACCCGACAACATTGATGAAATTTTGTATCGTGCATGGTGTTGACGTGTATATACGAGTACATATAATTGATTGCATCAACGTAGAAAACGCACTTATTTACTTGGATTTCACAGCAGCTAAATGAAATTTTATTGTCCCCCAATATTAAGTTGGTAGAATCTAAATTAGGTGCAAGAAAGAGTCCAAAACTATTTAGCCAGGAAACCTGTGTAAGTGCAAACGAGTGTGTAAACGTCTCGCTGATATTGTGACATTTGACGGGAGGGTGCACCATTATTGTGACAATGATCTTTCAATTCTAACCTTTCTTTTTGTTATTGGCCTACTGTTTTTTTTCCTTTTATAATGGCAATGGTGCAATTAGCTCATTCTGCCAGTGTCAAGTTTTCTTAGCAATAAACCATTTTAATGTCTATCAGTAAAGTGATATTAGGTTCACTGAGGAGAGAAGAGGACTCCTTGGAAGCACACGAGAAACTGTTCTAAGAGTAAATTAAAAGTTATATGGAAAAAAAAGTTTTTCTATCTAAAACGTTCGTAGCACTCATTACTCAGTAATGACCGGGCGTCTAGGCGGAGCAGCGCGCGTGACGCGCATAGAATGCAACTACGCATGGATAAAAGAAATACTAGAAATGAACAACAAGTTACGAAAAAAGAACCTATTGTAAAAACTGGTAGAATTGGTTCTATCCTCGCCTATTTTCGGCTTTTGCGTTATTTCAGTGACCTGTTGTATGTATGTTGGGCTATTGATGCAGTATCTAATGACCATTGCTAATAAAAAGATGTCCGCTATCTATTGTTACGTGCTTCAATCTCATGGTGGCTGAAACTGTTTGTTTAGGACCTAATAAAGAGCCCGCTTTATCTGACCGCGGCTTTGTTCTGACCTGTTTAATCAGCAGGAAGTTAATAAAATGAATTTAAGGTGTCGGTAATAAGAGTCATAATAGAATGGTGTTTTGAACATTGTATTCTGGACTGTTTATATGATGCATTAACAGAGAGTAGAAATAAAAGGAGCAATAAGGGGGATTATTGTGATGTAAGTAATTATGCGGCATAAGGATTAATGTTTGGTTATAGTTTTTATGTCCCTTAAATTAATATAGGCTTTACTATATAAATAAACCAAGAAATAAATATCAAGATCGTGATAACGATCTTGATTTATTTTTTGGTTTATTTATTATACAGTATATACGGCGGGTCCAGTAAATATAAGCCAAGCTTGAAACTGTCAATGAGGTAAAAATTAGGAGATGTAAGTTGCACCTTAACCTTTGTAGGGGGGGGAGTGCACGCAGTATTCTGGAGTTTTCTGCTCGACTGGCCACGTTACCCCTCTCACCGAAGCCAACCTTGAAATGTACTGCATTTCCAACTTCATCGTATTTCCCCAATGTAAGCACGTGTTTCGGTAGTGAGTGAGATATGCTAGAGCCCATTCTCATCCCATCTTATCGCTCCCCATTCTCCCGATCCATTCCTTAATCTGCAAAGGTGGGCTGCGTATCTGGGGGTGTGCCAATGTTTGTCATTCTGGACTGATGTTGGCATGTATCGCGGATGTCTATGGATGACAGTATGCACTTACCATTAGGTGGACTGTATGGTCTTCTGTCGCCTTTTTCTATATAAAAAATCAGATACCATAACAGTAAATAAACAATACTGTAAAAATAAAAAATGTAACAGAACAAGTCCTCGAGAATAATTGACTTCAAACAGAATGTAAACTTTCCTTCATTTGCAGCTGCAATAACTGTGGCAACTGTAGAATTCTTTCTGTCTAAATTCGCATTGCGAAATAAACTATTATAGCTCTCGTGGTGGGTCATCATTTAAGATACTTTAATCAAGACCTTTTAATGAGTTCCCACAAGAATCAGTCAAAAGTTCACGCGAACGAAACCGCTGACACTGATAGTTAACTTCTTAGATTATATTAAATACCAACTTTTTAATTACTTTCCTATCATAAATCTCCCTCGTTTAATTAGTAGTAAAAAGATATCTGCTGTGTATCCACCGGTTAGTGGACCTTCGAAACACGCCAACTTAAATTAAAAAATGTCGCTTCGTCAGACGCCCGTGTTTTTACGGAAAATATTTTACTTTTCACGTCGGATAACGAAAAGTGATTACGGACAGGAAGTAATTACTGTCAGTTACTTTGAACAAGTTAGTTAACTAAGTAATTATTTCAATATATGTACCGGAGTGTATAAAAAAATAAAGGATTTTATACTTAAAATACTTTTTAAGGGTGATAAAATTTTAGGTAGGATTTCTTTGTTGCGTACAGAGACCTATAATCGATTGAAGATCATCTTGGAGGAGGAGGGCAGGTGCACGCTGCAATCTCATAGCTGCTGGGCGCACTCAACTGGCCAAGTTAAACCCCAGTTGTTAAACTGAATGCTATAATATCCCTACTCATTTTCCCCTAGCTTCTGTCCAAATCCAATCGTAAATCTCCGAAGGTAAACGGAGCGTCCGATGGGGTGCCAATGTTTGTCGTTCTGGACTGATGTTGGCATGTCGCAAGGCGATAATATCCAATTACCACCAAATGGATTATCTGCTCGCCCTCTATCTATATCTATACATATTGTACGGGGAAACCGCACATGTGTTCATAGTTTTATCGAGAACATGTACTAAGCCTTGTTGGTCGCAGTGAAAGTTGTACGTATTTAAATGTCAATAATAAACCCGTATCGAACTAGCACCATATGGGTGGTTTCACTTAACATAAGTACACGCTCCTACACATAACACTAAATCCTGGGGATACAATGTCCCATGAATCGCAACAAACATAACATAACATCTCAATGTAGGATTCAACCCCTACATTTAATGGTCCTTTGAGCCGGATATGCAATGCACAGTGCATCCTAACCACATGAGTAAATATCTGTAGCAAAACATAGCAACGCCTCTTTTGAGGCGCCGAATATTTTTACCCACTATTTACACGCAAAGATAGAAATTAATTTCATAATTTCTGAGTTTTATTAATCACAATCCAATGCAACATTTTCAATTAATGACATTAATTTAAACAGTTTTTCTTAAATTTTTTGTTATTCCAATATTTATTATTATTTTTAATGGCATGATAAATTCTTAGTCTATTATAAAGTTATTTAAATATTTTATTGGGGAACACTAGCATGGCATCCTAGAAGTACAAACCTGTGTTCTTGTTAATATATAATTACCAATATAAACAATTTGCGTATTAGGATCAAAAAAATATCGGAGCTTTTGTTAGAAAAAGCTACAAAATTTACAAAATTTTCCGGAGGAATTATAAGACATCCAAACCGTACACTGCGCTCATTATAATCCTTAATAATGACTAAATAAAAAATAATTACTCATATTTGTTCAGATCTTTTCAAGTATACATCAAATTTTCTACGTTTGTGTTGTTTGATACATTTTTTTAATAACAATAAAATAATTAAACATATACTAAAATAATAATAAAAGAACGCATAGTGCTTGCGACACTCTTGATGTTTGTCCTCTCACTGAACCGGTTTGTCCGCTCGCGGCGACTTTGTATGCAGCTTGCGTTCTGTACTGATATTTACTCATGTGATTCAACCTTATCATTTTTCTCGGACATTACGTGAATAACATTCAACATTAACACTATATTAATAGCTCAACAACTAGGGTGATTTTTATCCAGATCCATTATAGACTTCCCGCGGGTATCAAGCTATACGTTTACGAGCATGAAGTCGCGGGCACTGCTAGCCCTATATATATATATATACTCGTATATAAAAAAATCTGTTTCGGCGAAACTTAAAAACGATTGATTAATTGTTTCACCCAAGATTGAACTAGATAACTAGTTCATAGTAAGATATCAATCAATAGGAACAAACAATTTAATACTTTAAATCGTTTATGACCAATTTCGTCGCCCCAAATAACAGTGGCACTCCTCGTCAATGTAAGTCTACATAACTTGAGTTAACCTTGAATTGGCGGGTCATTTTGACCCGGCACATCAATCACTTTCAACGAGCAGTTGCCTGCAAGTTTTGGGTTAACTACCTTCCTTACAGCTTTTTCATTATGAACTTCATTGGGTGGAAATTGTTGGCTTGAATTTTCGCTTTGTTACTGACGGTCATTAGGCGGGACGTGGTAATTCATAAAGAGTAATTTAGGCAGGTAGTTTGTAAATTATCTTAAAGAGTAACTTAGCGGGTAGTTGTAGTCTTTGATTCTGAATCTAGGGTTACTTTGTTGCGCATAATACGTTTGAAGCGGAACGTCTTCCATCAGGGCGTCCTACCATTTATGACAGAGTCCACTCCCATCCCATCCTATTCTATCGCTCCTTAAACATCATAAACTATCAATGTAGTTAGTTTCATAAGTTTTATTTAATTCTGTCCAGTGGTTTTTGCGTGATGCACATCCAGACAAACAGATAGACAGACAGACAATAATTGTAGGTTTGGGTCCCCATTATTCGTAGTTTACACTGCAATAACTTTTTCAAAAAGCATTAAATGTTCAGGCACGGCTTTGTGATGATTTAATTATATTTATATATGTTATTAAATTATACAGGTGCGAAGCGGTAAGAAGACGGATAGGGATATCTTCACTTCAATATCTAAATAAAAGTTAAACGACTTTTACTCACTAAAGATACTGATTTCGTTGAAACGATACTGTCTGTAAATCATCTTTTCATTGAAAGTGTATCTTTTCTTAGAAGTTAGCGGAGTTTCACTCGAACACTGAAATTAATTTAAGGATTGTAATTAAATCATTTCTGCTTGACAGCGAAAACAAATTTTAAGATAAACAAGTTTAAATTATGCTGGCGATGGCTACCTATCTATCTATGGTATTTACACAGATATAGATTTATCAGAACTATAGTTGGTTTTATAATAACTGCTATTGATTTATAATACCTCATACCCAACGCGTAAATGAAACTCTATAATTGATCTGAATAAAAAGTACCGTAAATTTTGACCCGGCACGTAAGTTATAACTATGCTGAGTTTCATTAAAATCCATCCCGTGGTTTTTACATGATGCGTGTTTAAACAGACAGACAAGCAAACAGACAATAATTCCAAAATAAAATGTTTTGGTCTCTATATTATTCGTTCTTTACATTGCAAACACTTCTTTGAAAAAAATATTTCATCTGTTACAATTTTATTATATGTATAGATATATTATTTATTTAAACGCCTCGTGCATACTGACTGGGCGCGTTCGACTGCCCGAGTTAACCCTCTGTCACAAACCATTGCAGTGATATATACTGACGTGTTTAGAGAGTGAGTGAGATGCCAGTACCCAGTTCACGTTCCAACCCGTCCTACCGAGCGGAAAGTATAATTAGGTGAAGGAAGTCTCTAATACCTTTATATTCTCTACTTCCCGTCCCATCTCATTCCAATGAATGACGAATGTAATGGGATAAAGGAAACTCTTTATCACATTATATTTTTACATCCTATCCCATCCCTGTCCCGGATGAACGAAGATTATAATGGGACGAGGAAAACTCCTCATCCGGTTATACTCCTTATTTTTCATCCTTTCCAATCCTTTTTACAAATTCCAAATCCGTCCTGTGGGTTTTGAGTCATGTGCGTTGAGACAGACAGACGGCCAATTTTTTTTACAATTATTGTATTGGGTTCCGTATCACTTGTACTTTATAATGTTTTTCAAAAAAAAATTAGTGTACTGTTCCTTTAATTGCGCTGTTTCAATTTTATAAACCTTTGTGATAACCGTTGGGGTAGATGGAGTCCTCGAATGGCAGCAATTCGAGGACTGGGTCCTCTTCTATACTTCTGACTTTTTAGTTCGTTACATCAGAATATTTTAAGATATTTTGAATTCACGGATTTCTAGAATTCTCATTTTATAATCAATCCGAAAAATCTATAAATAATTCAATGTCCTATTCTCGAATATCTTTTGTCTTACCACGCCAAGAAGCGTCGGTCAACGACGCGACGGCTATATTTTATAACCGCAAAGTGTTTGGGTGGTGACCAACACTTGTGTTGATAAATCTGCGATCTTGGAAGGGTGAATGTTCCGTTTGGAATTTACCAAGAATAGTGTATTTGATAATATTCATTCTCATACACATTTATGGCATAATTATCATTACAAGACAAATTTGAAAATTGGTGATAATTTGATTCATCAGAGAAAAGTTATTAATTTGTTATTCATATGTTGTTAAAGTTGATAAAGGGGTTATTAAGGTTGAAAAATTTTAGCTCCAAATTAAATAAGTGTGTAGAAGTGAACGGTGCTCATACAATTTTTCATAAATTAAAATTTAATTATCGCGCTTTAAAATTATAATCAAATATGCAAACATTCAGTTTTAATTTTTACAGTTCAAAAACGAAAATATTTCTGAGACACCCTCTATTTATACTTACAAATATTGAAATTTGAGGCGGAGAGTGCACGCTGCAATCCAACAGCCGCTGGGCGCGCTCGACTGGCCACTTTACCCCTCTCTCACAGAAGACTACCTTGAAATGTACTGCATTTCCCACTTTATCTTATTTCCCTAATGTTGTACGTGTTGCGGTAGTGAGTGAGATGTGCCAGAGCCCATTCTCATTCTATCCCTCCCTATTTTCTCAACCTTTTCTCCAAATCCATTCCCATATCTCCAAAGGTAGGCAGCACATCCAGGGGCGTGCCAACGTTTGTCATTTTGGATTAATGTTGGCATGTATCGCGGATGTCTATGGGCGACAGTATCCACTTATCATCTGGTGGACTGTATGCTCGTCTTTGCCGCCTCCGTACATAAAAAATACAAAATACACTTCATATTGCCATGCCATGTGTATAAAAGTATATAATCTGTCTGGTAATGACTTATATAGAAGCTATAAAACGTATTATCCGAGAGGCGTTTCATAATAATATCTGGAATGCACTTTGTCAGTGTTGAAGGTATTTCTAGTAATCTTCATTTTATATTCGTGTTGAATGAAACCAACAATGTTCACGGCCTGCGGGGATTTATTATCAATAACAAACGTATTAATTACTGTTCTATTGTGTAATAACGACTATTATCGTTATCGTCATCTTGAAGTTTCATTTGTGTAAAATGAAAATATCAGTTATTAGAGATATTTCGAAGAAATTTAAAATGTATTTCAATTTAAATTTGTTTATTTGCATTAAACATGCAATGCAATCCAATGCAACCAGCCCTTTCAGTATCCACTGCTGAACATGGGGACTCTTCATGTATATTGTCTCGTGCAAGAAGGATGGAAGGCCTTCAAGATAGATGTTCTAAATAGTAACGATCCCTGGATGCGCCTGGATGTCTAAATAGTAAGGTAGGGCCTTTGCAGATTAAGGAATGGATTGGAAAAAAGGGGAAGGATAGGATGGGATGGGAATGGGCTCTGGCATATCTCACTCATTACCGAAACATTTTTCGGTATACGGCTATCATCAATTATTTCGGCAATTATGTGTGTATGTGCCTTCTCAACAATTTGGACTCACGCGAGAGTGGATGCTGTGCGGCTTCAACTCAAGAGCGTGTCAAAATAAGCGGTATCATCTCTTATTTTGAACATGCCAATGCCTGAAAAGGTTTATATAAAAGGCTTATTGGTATCAATACAAAGACCAGAATCGGCGGGATTAAGACTATTGCTCGTGTGAGTTATCGAAGGCCCTTTCATGAACATTTCGTATTTTCTCGCTTCACACAGTAGTTTTATATGCAACATAAATATATTTTTATTTTTCAGTGAGCATAAGTGTTGAATTTCAGTCGTAGCACAAAAGTTCTAAATTTTCACGGAAAAAATATCAATGATTAGTTTATACATACAGGTGTTTTTTATTTCAGCCTATATAAAGTTTTAGTCAGTTAAATATTGTTTATTAATAAATTTCCTCACTCTGATCATCGCTTGTATTAGTACTTTTCCCCTAATTCTAATTATCTTGTTACGTATACTTAATTTTACTAATTTGTATATAATTTATACAAATATGTATAGGTATAACAATATGTGTGTATTATATGTAACCATTTTTATTTTAAGAATGTCACTAGTTGTACTGTGAGAGGAAAACGTGAGGAAACTCGCATGCTCCAAAATTATAAAACAAAACCTAGAGTATGGGTACCCATCCACCAATCCGCACTGGGGCCGCGTGGTGGATTAAGCCCCCCCCCCCCCCAAATCATTTACTATGGGAGGCCTGTGCCCTGCAGTGGGACATTAAAGGCTGATACAAACTGTATGAACACCATTTACATGTGATTTATTTATTTCCACTCTACCCAAAGGTCTTCCGATAGAAGTCGCTATTGGCGATAAGATCGACTTTTTTGCATTTCATGTGTTACATATTGTTTTGATGGGCCTTAAAATATTTAATATATCTTAATATATATCTAATCTATATGTAGGTTCCTGTACACTACCACTTTGTTTATTTAGTTTTAAAACCAATGCACGCCCCTGAGTGGTACTATAAAAATCTGTTAGTTCTCTAGTTTCGTTCGGAGTTGCCAGCGAAGTAATGGTCTTGACCTGAGCTAATGCTAGCCTATTTACATTGGAAAACGGTCACGAACGACACGCTAATACAAGTTTAATGGTGGTCTATTTATATTTGTTTTGGATTATAGTGATTTCGTTAAAGAGAGTGAGTTTTAGGACCGCGTTACTTTATTTCAGCTTAGTTCGTCTCATAATTCACATGCTTGAAATTTTATTTCTAAACACTTTTTTATAGAGAAGTAGGCAGACGAGTAACAGCGTGCACTCTCCCCTGCATAGCTGCTCAGAACCCGTTGACTTGAGAAGAAAACATCTATGTCACTACGCCTCGCTAGCGTAATCGCCTCGCTAATTTTCTGTACTATGGGCTTCTCCCACTTTTGTTCTTTAAGATAGAAAGAATAGTAGCAATCATAAGTCTTGATGCATTTTCATAATGATGCGAAGGTGAGTGTTTGAATGTGTGTGGTGAAGTATGTACTTAATTTAATTAATAATCACATTGAATTCAATTCTATTAACCTCCACTTAAGTGTTTCGCTCTGTTTATTAAATACATTCGCTTCAATGCTATCGTTGATTTCACCTTCAGTGGTAAAATCGACTTTAATAGAAGATTAATTGCTCTTCACATTATTTCGTTAACTGGAGCCCACTAGCATAATAAAAAAGGAATACAGTAGCGAAGCTTCTTGGAAAACGTTTGAAACGTTGTGTGTGTTGAAAACACACACACATAAGAGTTTAAATAATTGGGTGCGTTAAAGCGCACCACTGTTATTCATGCCCACGCCATGTCTTGGGTTTCGGCTGAAAATCGGGGCTCTGTGTCATTTATTTATTTATTGAGTGTACGTTGCAATACAACAGCCGCTGGGTGCGCTCCACTGGCCACGTTACCCCTCTCTCACAGAAGACTACCTTGAAATATACTACTTTTCTCACTTTATCTGATTTCGCTAATGTACGAGTGTGTTTCGGTAGTGAGCCGAGATGTGCCAGAGCCCATTCCCATCCTATCCCTCCCCATTGTCCCATCCCTTTCTCCAAATCAATTCCTATATCTCCAAAGGTAGGCAGCGCATCCGGGAGCGTGTCAACGTTTGTCATTTCGGACTAATTGGTCATTTGGCATGTATCGCGGATGTCTATGGGCGACAGTATCCACTTACCATCGGGTGGACTGTATGCTCGTCTGCCGCCTTCGTACATAAAAAAAATACTTATTTATAAGTACTGTACTTATATATATATAACAATATTGTTAAGACTAATCTTATCAGAGCTTTTATGAATACCAATTACAGGTTTATAAAACATAATAAATACACATACATGATATAATGGTTAAAATTATGTAGAATTAATTTTAAAATAACGCGAAAATATTAAATTTAAGTCTTGAAGCACATTAACAGTCAAGATAACATTTTTTAAATTTATTGTGAACTAGTTGTGTCTCCGTCCACGCGTTGCTGTGGCTGCCCAACAGATGGCGCTTATCCTATTTTTACCTGTTTTTTTTGTGATAGGTATATAAAGTATCACACGCGCGTATTCGAATGCAATGTTGTGTCAAAATTACAAATCAATCCGTGAAGAACTTTCGGAGATTTAAGATTTTGAACAAACGAACGTTTACATTTTTTTATTTATATAGATTAAAAATTAAGCGCCGGCGGAAAACTTAACAACATAATATACTTAATATAAGATCAATGTTCGAATTTTGGGTATGTGGTCACTTTTTTTTTATTATATAAAAAAGTGGGCGGACGAGCAAGCGGTCCCACGTGATGGTAAGTGTTACCGCCGCCCATGGACACCTGCAACACCAAGCGGGCGCGCCGCCGACCTTTCAAAATCCTATTCACAGCTTTCTTGAAGAATCCACTTGTGTGGACAAAATAAAATTTCTGTCTATCTAACTAGATGCAACATTTGTATGACGTCTAAAACTTTATCTGAGGTATATTTTTAAGGGCAATGAGGAAACAAGCGAATTTGGGTCATTCAAAACATTAGTTATTTGTTTAGACGCATTTTTAAGGTATTTGTCAAGTCTCCACTCGGTTATTTGTTTATATTGTGATACCAAGCCTTTAGTTAATTTGAACACTTTAATTAATTGTAAAGTTCCAAACGATTTCCTTAGTTTGACAAGCCAGCTAATTGTTTTGGAGATTACGTTTCGCAATTTGCGGGGTGAGATAGCATTTTAATTTGCCGAAACCTGGTTGAGAATTGTATTTGGTAATTGTAGTTGATTCCCGTGGGAACTCTACAATGGACTTGGTACAGTACTCCAAGTGTTAACCCTACACATAAGCTATAAAGTAACATAAGCAATTTTCTATAAAATCTGGTCAGTAGTATCTGCGTGATGCGCTAATATAATGAGTCTCATAAAAGACTCCCTCGAAATGTACTGCATTTCCCACTTCGCCTTATTCCCCAATGTACGTACGCGTTTCGGTAGTAAGTGAGATATGCCAGATTCCATTCTCACCCCATCCTATCTCTACTCATCTTCTCAACCCTTTCTCCAAATCCATTCCTACGTCTCTAAAGGCAGGCAGTGCATCTGGAGGCGTGCCAACGTTTGCCATTCCATGGGCGTCAAGGTGTCCATGGGTGTATGTACGTAAAAAGTCCACCTTCCACTTTCTATAAAACTTTCTATAAAACCGTCCACTTTCTATAAAAAAAAGTCAGAGAGCCGACATTTAACAAAATAAAAATAGCAGTGAAACTATAACACATTTTTTATGTCTTACTTTATCGTAACAATCACATGTTACATGTGAGAACATGTTGCCATTTAACAAAGAATCTTGATACAACGAAATTTTAAGTTAGAAAATCTTAACTGAAGATCTTAAGTCACTCGAGAGGTGGAGTTGAGTTTTTGTATGATTAATTGTAAAAATTCTACATTGTACATTGTACATTTTGTGGTTTAATAGTGTGATAGTTCATCAAACATCAAACTGTTTTTTGTGCGTAATGTTTGTGATAATCAAATAAAAGCATAGGACTATGTGTTTCGTGTGATTCCAAGGAGTCCTCTTCTGTAAACCTGCTATAGCTTTACTGAGCGACTCCTGATTTACATCGATGCACCTTCGCCGGGGCTGGCAATTGACAGAAGAATATGTTTTAGTCTTTGAAATTGTTTAGTATGAAAAAAAATTTGACACTGGCAGAATGTGTTAATTGCACTATTGCTATATATGAAGTGAAAAAAGGGCCATACCGATAATAAGGTCCATTTACTTAGGTAACGTCAAATATACTCGTAGGTAAAAACAATGTAGACAATAAGAAAATCAAGTTTTCTTTTGTTGATATTTTTCTCAAAAACTATCTTAATAATAAAATACTACGTTGCTATTTCGTGAATGCGTATGTTGTGAATGCTCCGGAAATTGTCTCCAACTCAGCGTACATATATGCTGTGATCGAGTGTCAGTCGCAGCGCTGATTTTCAGTGGAGCCATCGGTGACCTCACGTAGAAAGGTGTATCTATACATATAATAAAATTGTAACCGGCCGATGTCTGTACATTATAGATATTGAAAAAAAAACTAATATGGGGGGGGGGGTCTTTATTAGAGCAACAGAAGCCAAAACAACAGTTTTTAGAAATTTTGTCTCTGTCTGTCTGTATGTTTGTACACGCGTCACGCAAAAACTACTGCATGGAATTGAATGCAGTTTCACCGATGTATGTATTAAAATATAGGCTCCATTTTACCGCAGGAAAATATCTTATTCCGATTGTTTTAAATTTAATAAACCGAAGCGAAGTGAGGGCGGGTCGCTAGTGATATAATAAATTTGTAACTAAATACTCATATATTGGATATTAAGTACAAATGTACTATGTGTACTAAAATTAAAAGTAAAAAAATAAATAAATAAATAATAGAAAAATAACAAAATACAAAAGAAAATTAAGTGTTATATACAACAAAATCTTCATATAATTAAAACAGTAAGAGGGTTAAGTTTGTATATTGAATTAATTTAAAAAAAAACATTAGGGGTCTCCTTAGAAGCTACAGAACCCAAAATATGTCTGTATGTCTGTTTGTTTGAGCATCGCGTAAAAACTACTAAACGAATTTTGATCAGGTTTTCACTAATGTATAGCTAAGTATCCAAAGGGAAAACTGGCACATGTGTCATCTTCATATGACTCGAAGAAGTTGATTTATAGAGGGAAATAAAAAAAATGTCTTTTAATTCGACTGGATGGATTTTCATCCGTGAAATCCATCATATCGATGCTTTTACATGTGTTAAAAATCTTTTACAGCTGCTAAGTCTACGCGAGCGAAGCCGCGGGTGAAAGCTAGTATATAAGAGACTCGCTGGAAATTATGTGACCTCGGTAAAAATATGCCACCTTCAGAACTCTCGGGGGAAAGTCAACATCCATACATACAAAAGCGAGATAAGCCGCGCCGCGTAGTGCATAAATTCGGTGCCGGAAGGATTTGGCTTTCTATCGAGACTTGGTGACACGGTTTGTAGTGTTAAGAAACGAGTATTGTGCTGATATGTACCAAACTGAAATCTATTTTCACTTTTAGAATTGAACTGAAAAAGTTCTTACTGGACTAACAAAAAGTTGAGGGCTAGGTGACAGCTACAGAGTTGTATATTTTTTACCGGATTATTCTTGATGGCCCGTTTTATACAGGTTGTAAATTGTTTTAATTTTAGAGTTTATTTAATTAAAAGTGACGTGTGGCACGGCACGTATTTGAAATAATCAAATGAACAGAAGAAATACCGAATTAGCAAATCGATGGCAGCTAATTTAAAGGTGCTTGTGGTTCTCTGGTGACAATGAAGACATCAGAAGAAGAAATATTCGCCGACATTTTGTTGGAATTCTTAGTTAAAATTAAAGTTAAAAATTTGTTTGTTTTGTTAATCACGATTTGCTGCTCATTTGTTTTGTTAATCATGATTTGTTGCTCATTTGTTTTGTTAATATCGATTTGCTGCTCATTTGTTTTGTTAATCATGATTTTTATGCTCATTTGTTTTGTTAATCATGATTTTTCTGCTCATTTGTTTTGTTAATCATGCTTTGCTGCTCATTTATTTTGTTAATCATGATTTGCTGCTCATTTGTTTTGTTAATCATGATTTGCTGCTCATTTGTTATTTTTGCTAATCGTTAAAATGCAAGCTAAAAAAATAGTCGTAAACGCGTCGGTCTGCTGTAAGCATTCATATTACTTTTGTAACATTCTTATGAGAAATCATTATCTCCATACATTACGAAATTTACCTTCCATTTTGTACATTTCAGCGCAGGTTGTTTTGCAATTATTAGACGCGTTTCGTCTCAATTTACTTCGCTCTCAACTGCCTCGAATCCATTATCTGAGCTCAGACAATTGAATTCAAACATCTTTATGGGGAGCTATTCGGCCCCCGTTCAAGTTAATGTCCTAAGACAGCCGCGTGAGAAACAAACGATCAGAATTAAGGATCATAATATGGGTAAGTTTAAGGATGAAATCTTGACAACGTCCATTATCAAGGGGGCACGGAAGTGGCCCCGACAAGACTCCAATATTTACGATAACCAGCCCTTTTGTTGTCTACTATTGGACACGGGTCGACTCATGCACATCGTCTTATGCATGTAGGGCCTTAAAACGCTACATTGGCTAAGTGGGTTGGCGAGTCCATACTTGTAGTTCTTCAGGGCTTAAGGCAGCGGCTTTGTTATCCCTATGTAGTCGCTTACTTAACAACCTGACTAGCACGGCCTCGCCTCAACTCTACAGCTCAGCGTCAGTAAAATGATGACAAAGAGGCTTACTGTGTGACTACAAATCGCTTTATATCGTTAATCTCTACGTTATCGTACCCGTAGGCTGTGAAACGAACTGCCTCAAGAGGTCTTTCCAGTATGCTACGATATGGTGTCTATGGAAGGCGGTAGCCACTCACCTTGTGGGACGCATGTCCGTCTGTCATCTTTAGTTTTATAGCAAAACAGGTAAACAAACGATTAAGCGGCCCACATGATGGTAAGTGGCCACAACCGCCTATAGACACCAGGGAGCCTGCGGATGCGTTGCCGACCTTGCAAAATATTTTTTACATTTTTTTTAAAATAACGTCATTACAAAGTTGTGTGACTAAATGACAGCTCAGGTTTTTCTACTTAATTACGACTTGGGACTCTTCAAAAGGGCTGTGAATAGGATTAGTGCCAGCAGCGCACCCGCATCTACTTGCCATCTTGTGGGCTGACCACCCGCCTGTCACCTCTTCTATATAAAAAAAATAAATCGCTCTCTATGCGTACGCTATACTCCGCATTCCAATCACTTCCAAGAAGTTGTCTACCGCGTATACTTACTTTGTGTTACCTATTGGTGTAACGGTGTCGTTTATAAAGCGTAATGACTTTTAGCGCACTCGTTACAGTCTTATTTGGAGAGAGTTAACAGCTTAGAACAGTAAGGAGTTAATGGCATTTTCTTTGTTGCTGTGGGATGATCTTCTAAAAGGATTTTTTATGTCGTCTACGAATCAAGGTCAAACGTCGATTGCTTAACTATAAGTTAATTTATTTATTCTGTTAATCAATTGTCAAGTAGTACATAATTAAAGCTTTAAAGCGTTTTGATACATTCTGACGGCACGTATATTGTACTAGCGATCCGCCCTCACTTCGCTTCGGTTTATAAGTTTTTTCTACAATTTTTTTTCAAAATTTCAAAGTAAAATATAGTCTCTATATTAGACACGGATAATGTAGCTTCCTATTTGTGAAATAATTTTTGAAATCGGTTCAATAGTTCCAGATATTACCACCAACATACCTACAAACACACAATTTTACTTCTTTATTATATTAGTATAGACATATCCATGGAAAATCACTAAATGTATCCCATGGACCAGCGGGTGAAGGACCTGCAGAATGCGAAAATAAAGAGAAATGGCTACTAAATGTGGACGCAGTGCGAGCAAAAATGATGGGTGCACAAATGATTGGGGAAAATTAACGAAAATGAAATAATTCTAGAAAGTTGTAAGTTTCGACAAAGCCGGGTGGTTAAAGATGCAGCACATCCAGGGGCAGTAGGTGATATCCACCCTATCACTGCACTAAGGCCGCAACCCGATTGTTATCGTTTTGGTAAACTATTTACATTTTATTATTTTGATGGTGCCGAACAAACACGGCGGCGCGGCGCGAAGAGAGGTTATAATGAAATGCGAATTTTCTCCTGGTGACAGCGTCAGTCGTCATCTGTCATGGAATAAAAAGGCCGCGTTCCAAAACGTGGCCAAAACAATAAAGCGCCGCGAAAACATTATTTCATTACTAGCCATTACCAATATGCTTTATATTAAGTGACATATTACCATACCATACCACCAGCATATATTATATGTTATATACCAGATCTATACCCACTGCTGGATGTAGGCCTCTCACACACTATCTCACACGATCTTTGGCTCTTCTTATCCAGCCGCTTATCTTGTTATCGGAGAACTATCGGTCCATCTGGCCAGAGAGCGTATCACGCTACACTTCCCCATACGTGGCTTCCATTCGAGGACGTATCTACCCCATCGGATATCGGTTCTGCATCAAATATGACATGCTGCTGATTCCTCATGCTGATTCTACAAGCTATATCGGTGATTTTAGTTCTTTGGCGAATCTTTTCACTTCGGATCTTATCCAGCAAAGAAACTCCGAGCATGGCTCTCTTCATACCTCTTGTTAAGGAACAAGGCCACCTGTAGATTAAAATTGGTACATGCATATACCAGTTTTAGTATTTTAATACATGCCTGTATATTTAATCCGAATCAATCGTTGCAATCCGAAATCTGTAATAGAAAGATAATCTAGTGCATACCTATTGTTGTGTCTACGTATTTTAAATTAAATAACGATTTTTCGACGGTGCGCAGTGCAGTGTTTTTATATCATACTCGTAGGTATATGTATTATACATCTACCTACGCGCAACATCTATGCAAGCCCGCTAGGGTGGCGCGACGGCCGCGTCGCCTCAGTAGTCGACCGTAATCACCCTATGACAGTATACGCGCGCATCTTTGGACAATCGACTAACCAAAATCTAGTTCTTTCTTGCGCCACCATACCTATATTATCCACAACACCGGTCTAGTAGCTGGATCAGCAACACCTCTCATGAATAATATAATTGACATGCAATATAATTTGACCCAATTTCTACCGTAGATTGTCACCCTCGATGGTTACCCAAAATCAAACATTAAGTGAAGTCAAATTAACATAAACTTTGTTATGTTAACGCTATTGATCAAACACAGACTAGAGGATGTGATTAAAATTCAATAGTCTCTGTAGGAACGCTTAAACGCAGCCTTTAGGGTGTGTTAACATAGTATAATTACTAAACAGTCGGGTAACTTATTCGCATTGAACCCGGGCCGCGCCCCGCGTGGTGAATTATTCCCCTGAAACATCCTTGTAATTGCAAACGGGAGGCCTATGATATAGTATTGTTAAAATGTGCGCGATATCAGTACTATTGAACCTCATCCGTTTTAGACTTGAGCTTTTAACTACAAGGGTTTAAGAACATCAATCATTAAAATTTTATACACACAATAAAATTGTAATGGAGCCGTGTCTGTACATGAAATATTTTTTTGAAAGACTAGAGATGCCAGCGACTTTGTGATTCCAGTGGGAAAAATTGTAACAGATTTGGTTAAAAAGTATCCTAAATGTTAATCCATATGAGTTATATCTGTGCTACGTTTCATTAAAATCAAAGACAGTCAAATTTTTTTGCTTTTTTGTGCTTTACAACATGCGCTTTTTTTTACAATAAATGACTTTTCAAAAAATATTTCATGTACACAGCTTTGGCACGATTCTATTATACAATAGAATGACTAAATGACTAAACATATATTTCATAAAATGTATGGAAACTGTTGACGACGAAAAAGGCTAGGGTACTTAGGCAAACATGTATATAGTTTCGCAAATAGTTGTTAAGTTTTTATGTACATAATATGGAAATAATGGAGTAATCCCTAGTATGTCCCTACATAAATCGTTGGTGCATAGTATAGGTATCGTTGGTGCATAGTGTAATTGAGGACATACTAGGATCTTATCAAAAATGTAAATACGTGTTAGCGATAAGGAAAATAAATGATTCCCCGCGGGTAGCGGGAGGGGTACATAAATGGACAAGTGGAGGGGAGGCCCGACGTTGACCGGCGGTGGAGGAATCCCGCAACTAGCCGCAAGTTGGAGAACCCAATACGCGAATAATAGGCGGACCATTTCCGGTCAAAATCACTTCCGCAGCGGCATCCACTCCGACAAGAACAAGAACAAAGAAGAAAAACAAGTACCTCTGCGCTACCCCGGCTCTATTGAAGAACAAGCCTTGTTGTTTTATTCAAGACACGGAAAAACCTATTATACAGTCCACACCCCCCCGGCGATCCAGTTGGTGCGGAGTACAGACACTAGCATTCTACTGCGTGTTAGTGCATACGTATCCCGCACATCTATGGTCCTTCGAGCAGCCGGATATTGAATCAAGCAAGTCGTGTTTGAAGACCTCGTGGAATAAGAAGAACGGCGTACGGCGTTATTTATAAAGAAATAGCGGGAAGAGACGATACGGTCGCGTCGTAGGATTATTAAGAATCCCCGTACGATCTACGGCTCTACGGAGAGCGGCACGACGCATCGTACTCGTCCGTACTAGGGCCAATCTTTCAGTTTCACGTCCTGATTTCACGTCTTGGTTTCCTAATCCTGGTTTCTAATCTTGGTTTCCAATCTTGATTTCCGATCTTGATTTCCAAAGACGTTCAAAGACTTGATTGTTTAGTTACGTTGTTCTCACGACGTACCTATTACAATGCCAGCAACAACAAGGTCACAGAGCCGAACGGGGTCGCAGAGCGGAGCACAGACCGCTACGGAGTCAACGTCTGCCACTACAGAGTCTACGGTCACAGCAAGCACGGGCACGACAGCTACAGGAACCACGGCCACCAGCACCGAGGCCACTACGAAGACGACTTCTACGCGTAGAGAAGAATCGATACGTGGAGACGAGGAAGGCAAAGCGCACGTCGATGATAATGGGACGGCGGACGTCACAATCGTTCCACGGGCCGCAAGCATTGCGGCAAGGTCGCACCGATCTACTGCGTCCGCGAAGAAGAAGGAGCGTCTACAAATAGAACGAACCCTGCTACAGCTGCGCCTGACTGCTAAGGAGCAAGAAATAAGGCTCGCGGAGCTGGGATCGAGCTCTGAAGAAGAAGAAGACGACAAACGAAAAGAAGAATCGTTCCGGTTGGAAAAATGGTTAAATCGGAACGAGGTCCCCCCCCCCATACCCCCGCAGGGGGCGGGGCCAAAGTCTCGCAAGATCTCGCCGGAAAGGAAGGAAGGACGAGGACGGGGAGCTTATACCTCCAACAATGGGGAGGATAGGCACCGAGAACGAAGCACGTCTCGGCCCGCGCGCCCTACTGCAGACATCGTGGAGCAAATGGCTACCGCGATCTCCAAGGCAGTGAAGATTTCGGCGAGGGAGACACCGCGTTATACTATGGAGCTGCCGACGTTCGACGGACAAGGCAGCGCATGGCTGGGGTTAAAGGGTGCCTACGAAGACTCGAAGCACACCTTCACGAAGAGCGACAACCTGGCACGGCTAAGAAAGAGCCTGAAGGGTGTCGCTATAGAGGCGGTGGCAAGTTTGTTTACCGCCCACCGAGAGCCGGACGACATAATGGAAGCTCTCGCAAGGAGATTCGGGAGGCCGGACGCACTCGTCGCATGCGAAACAGAAAAACTGAAGTGCCCGCGCAAGCTAAACGACGAGCCCCGCGACCTCTGCGTGTTCGCCAGTAAGGTGGCCAACGCTGTGGCTACCATACAAGCAATGAAAAGGGACAACTACCTGTATAGCCCCGAGCTAGTACGGGCTATAATGGAGAAGTTCACACCCATACTGAAGAGCAAGTGGTACGACTTTGCAAGTATCTGGGAGCACGAAGTACCCACGCTGAGCCTGCTGTCAACGTTCCTCAACATAGAGGCCGACAAATGCAGTGCCTACGCACCGCCAGAAGTCACCGTTCCCATCATTGAACCTGCGAGTGTGAGAGAGAGGGCGACAAAGAAAAGGACGGAACGAACATACAGCGCCATTAACGACGGAAAAAGAAAACTTTGCCCGCTGTGTAAAGAAGATCATTACCTGCCTTCGTGCAAACGGTTTGCCGAGAGCGATCTCGACGCCCGATGGGAGGTAACGAAGAGGAACCGCATCTGCTTCCGCTGCCTGTGTAGTGACCATCACCGGGGCAGTTGCCGAGCTAAGCCATGCGGACACAACGGGTGTGGGATGTCACATCATCGGCTGCTACATCGTACACGTCAAACTTTGCCGCCAACAGTGAAGACAGAAGAGCCCAAAGAAGAAATCGTCACGTCAACAACAGAGCTGACCAACAAGGCCACCGCCGCGAACTCATCACCGCATCGACGTCGAGCCTACCTGAAGATTGCGCCAGTAGTGCTTGCCGGACCACACGCGAAGATACACACCTACGCGCTGTTCGACGAAGGCAGCACCGTCACCATCATAGAAGAGGCTACAATCAACTCGCTCGGCATCGACGGGCCGGTTGACACAATGTGGATTCAAGGCATCAACGGTGGCGAAATGAAGCATGAAAAGAGCCGCACTGTTGACGTACAGATACAAGGGCTACACTCGGACGGCGTGCACAAATTAAAGGGCGCACGCACCATCGAGCGTCTCAACTTCACATCGCAGACCATCGGGGAAACGGACCTGGAAGACTGCACACACCTGGACGACATCAGGGACGAGCTCACCTACAAGGATGTCTGTCCGAAGATTCTCATCGGGCAGGACAACTGGGAGCTGATCGTCTCACGCCAGGTCCGAGCGGGACGAAGAAACAAGCCGGTAGCGTCACTCACGCTACTAGGTTGGGTGCTACATGGATGTCGCACTTCAGTGTGCGAACCAGTCGCCTTCTGCGGCCACATCAGCGAGAAGTGCGACGAAATGGAGAAGTTAATGAAGAACTTCTTCAAGTTGGAGTCACTGGGCATCGAACCGAGGACAACCAAGAATGACCCGGAGCAGCGCGCCATCGACCTACTGGATAAGCACAGTCGACGGCTACCTGACGGGCGGTTCGAGACCGGACTCCTGTGGAAAGAAGATGACAAGAAGATCCCTAACAATTACGGGGACGCTCTCAAACGGCTGCACAATTTGGAGAAGAGACTCGACCGCGACCCGGCGCTCAAGGAAAAGTACAAGGAGCGTATCGCTAACTTGTTAACGTCGGGATACGCCGAGCCTGCGACTACAGCGCCACCTGCAAATAAAACGTGGTACTTGCCACATTTCGCCGTCATCAACCCGGCGAAAGAGAAGATCCGAGTCGTCCACGACGCCGCTGCGAGATCCTTCGGACGCAGCCTCAACGACATGCTGCTATCGGGTCCTGACTTGCTGCAATCACTGCCCGGAGTCGTCATGAGATTCCGCCAACATCCCATCGCCGTGTCAGCGGACATCAAGGAGATGTTCATGCAAATAAAGATTCGACCGGAAGATCGAGACGCACTACGCTTCCTATGGAGGGACGACGAGCGAGGCAATACGTTACCACAAGAGTACAAGATGACGTCGGTTATATTCGGAGCGACGTCATCGCCGTGCACCGCGTTGTATATTAAAGATCGCAACGCCGCCGAGTTCGCACACGAAGACGAACGCGCCGTCCGAGAGATACAAATGAACCACTATATGGACGACTTCATAACCAGCTTCACAAACGAGAAGGAAGCTGCGAGAGTCGTAAAGTCGGTCGACGAGATACACCGTCGAGCCGGCTTTCAATTGCGCGGATGGGTGTCCAACAAAAAGTCCGTTGTGAAACAATTTACAACGGATCCCGGAGCCACGACAGTCGACATCGGCGGAAGCGAGACAGAGAAAACACTCGGCCTGCTGTGGGAGACAAAGGAAGACTGCATCGGCTTCCGCGTAAATACTACAAGGACACCATCTGACGTCATAGAAGGCAGACGCCCACCCACCAAGAGGGAAGCACTCAGCGTAATTATGTCGCTGTTCGACCCGCTCGGACTCGTGTCGCCGATAACCACTCCGGCGAAACGACTCATGCAAGATACCTGGAGGTATCTTGCCTCATGCAAGTGAAGATCGCACTGGCCGCTGCAAAAAGCCGCGTCACACCGCTCAAGCCCGTCTCAATCCCGCGGCTTGAGCTCCAGGCGGCAGTACTCGGCGCGCGACTGGCCAAGAACGTCGCAAAGGAGCACGACTTTGAGGCAACAAGACGGGTCTACTGGTGCGATTCACGCACCGCACTCGCGTGGATCAGAGCCGAACCACGGGCGTTCAAAACGTTCGTCGCACATCGTATCGCAGAAATAGAAGATACTACAAAGAAAAAGGAATGGAGATGGCTACCGTCGCAACTCAACGTAGCCGATGACGCGACACGTGCAACGCCCGCGGACTTCAATAGAGACCACCGATGGTTCATCGGCCCGCCCTTCTTACTATCGCCCGAGGAGCAATGGCCAGTCGAAGCAAGCACAATAGCCGAACGCACCGGGGAAGAAAAAGAGAAATGCTGCGCAATAACGAACACGACAAAGGGGCATGCACACTTGCCCGATATCACGCGCTTTTCAAAGTGGGAGCGCCTGATCCGGGCCACCGCACGCGCTCTACAATTCATCGACTTGTGCCGCAAAAGGAGGCACATAGTAGCAGCTGCGCGTCGCAAAAGGACCATTGCCAACCCGACGTCGGACCCAGCATGGTCAGGAACAAGGAAAGGCGACGCTAAGACTGCACAAAAGATAGCACCAGCGCGCGGCAAGTGCAAGTTCGTACAGATGGAAGCGCACTATCTCATACGAGCGGAGCATCAATGGATGAAGGCAGCACAAGAGGACAGCTACGCATGCGAACGTAAGCGCATCGAGCGTAGCGCCACACCGGCGGGAGACGACAAACTCGCCGCACTAAGTGTGATTGTGGGAACCGACGGACTGCTACGACAAAAGGGAAGAATCGCTGCCGCAGGAGAGATTAGCGAGGAAACGACGAATCCGGCTGTGTTGGATGGTTCACACAGCTATACGAGGTTGTACATAGACCATGTACATAGGAAAATGCACCACGGAGGCGTCGAGCTAATCGTCAACGAACTGCGACAGCGACTGTGCATAGGAAAGATTCGCCCTACAGTAAGGGGCGTCATAAAGGCATGCATGACATGTAGACTAAGGAAGGCGAAACCGACGAGTCCAGCCACCGGCGATCTACCGCACGCGCGCGTAGCACATCCCGTTCACCTTCACCGGGCTCGACTACTTCGGTCCCATCGAAGTAACCGTGGGCCGACATCGAGAGAAGAGATATGTCGCCTTATTTACATGTATGACCACGAGGGCTGTACACTTGGAAGTGGCAGCATCACTCAGCGCAGATTCCGCCATCTCTGCGCTACGACGATTCATGGGGCGACGGGGCTGCCCAACGGAGTTATGGTGTGACAACGCCACTAACTTTAAAGCCGCGGAAAAACAACTCACCGAGGCCGCACTCGCCGCGGTCCAAGAGGAAGCAACTGCGAAACACATCGCGTGGCGTCACGTTCCCCCTTCCGCCCCCTTCATGGCCGGGGCCTGGGAACGCATGGTGCGCACGGTGAAAGAAGCCCTACGAGCGACGCTACGCGAGAAGTACCCTAGCGACGAGACACTCCACACATTACTCATCGAGGCGGAGAACACAGTCAACTCCCGCCCACTCACACACGTGGCGGTAACACCGGAGGAGCCGGAGGCGCTCACACCCAATCATCTGCTGCTGGGGCCTAACTCACATGTCCCAGCGCCGGGCGCCTTCACTGCAGACGACGTGAATGCGCGCAAACACTGGCGGCGCGCCCAGCGGCTAGCCGATAACTTCTGGCGCCGCTGGCTCCGAGAATATCTCCCCCTGCTACAGTACCGGCGGGAGCCCCGCACAGTCGGCGAGGCACCACGCGTCGGAGACTTGGTCGTCATATGCGACCCGAACCTACCGAGGAACACGTGGCCCAGAGGAAGAGTCATCGCTACGTACCCCGGGCAAGACGGCGAGGTTCGCATCATCGACGTCCAGATGAGCAACGGCCACATCCTGCGGCGACCGACCAAGAAAATCGTCGTTCTACCAATTAGATCGCGAGACGGCGACGGCGGGAGATATGTTGACGACGAAAAAGGCTAGGGTACTTAGGCAAACATGTATATAGTTTCGCAAATAGTTGTTAAGTTTTTATGTACATAATATGGAAATAATGGAGTAATCCCTAGTATGTCCCTACATAAATCGTTGGTGCATAGTATAGGTATCGTTGGTGCATAGTGTAATTGAGGACATACTAGGATCTTATCAAAAATGTAAATACGTGTTAGCGATAAGGAAAATAAATGATTCCCCGCGGGTAGCGGGAGGGGTACATAAATGGACAAGTGGAGGGGAGGCCCGACGTTGACCGGCGGTGGAGGAATCCCGCAACTAGCCGCAAGTTGGAGAACCCAATACGCGAATAATAGGCGGACCATTTCCGGTCAAAATCACTTCCGCAGCGGCATCCACTCCGACAAGAACAAGAACAAAGAAGAAAAACAAGTACCTCTGCGCTACCCCGGCTCTATTGAAGAACAAGCCTTGTTGTTTTATTCAAGACACGGAAAAACCTATTATACAGTCCACACCCCCCCGGCGATCCAGTTGGTGCGGAGTACAGACACTAGCATTCTACTGCGTGTTAGTGCATACGTATCCCGCACAGAAACTAGCGAAATCTATCTTTCAAAATGTGGCGAGGAAGCGGCCTTTTTTGTAGCCGGATTGGCCAAATTTTCCAAAAATTTGACTAGTCTTTCCAAATTTGAGATTGCTCTAAACATTGTCACCGATTATGTCAATACTTTATGCACTTACAGTAAGTTAGCATACTGTCGGTTGCTTGCATTGTAGTGGTGTCCCTTTGGGCGCAAGGGCTTGCGTTAAACTTCGATTTGCACCTCGGTGACGTCTGAATTGATTGGGCTATTATAATTGGATCTAACGAAAGATTTCATACAGGAGGCCATGTATCCTGATTATGTATAATCCGGAAACTAAAATTGGTTAAACACGTTGTAGATGTATTCGGTGTATTGTACACTGTTACATTATCTAATTTGACGAGAAATTTCAACATTATCTCTTCTCTATCTCTTATCTCTTATTTATTTTATATATATATATAAAATTCTCGTGTCACAATGTTCGTTCCCGTACTCCTCCGAAACGGCTTGACCGATTCTCATGAAATTTTGTGAGCATATTGAGTAGGTCTGAGAATCGGCCAACATCTATTTTTCATACCCCTTAGTGATAAGGGTTGTCCACCCTTAGCGCCATCTGTTGGGCAGCCACAGCAACGCGTGGCCGGGCACAGCTAGTATTCATATATTACTGTAAAAGTTGGAATAATAAAAGTGAATATATAAAAGTTTCTATGCAATTATATTTATTTATTTCAGGCTACTAGGCCCCATACAGTATATACCTTAAACTAAAATACATATATGCTATAATTATTTAGTTCTTTTTTTGTTTCATAGACAAGCGGGCCGTCAAGCAAGCGGTCCCACGTGATGGTAAGTGTTACCGTCGCCTGCAACACCAGGGGGTATGCGGGCGCTAAATAATATATATATGTATATTAAATTAAATATACAGTTGTTACCCATATCAGGCGTACAATATTTACATAGTCATAAGAACAAATAAGAACCTAACCTAATTTTTGTCATACCGATTCCACACTTGATATATGGTACTGTATAAAATTCTCAGGCAACGTTTTTGAAGTATACAAGTAGGTACCTAATATATATATACATACATATATATAAATTATATATATATATAATGTACAGGATTCATCGCTGTTTGGACTTTTACAGTAACACGTATAATACGAGTCATGTTATCTATCTATACATATAATAAAACTTTGGAACCTGCGTGAATACATTTACATTGAATACATTTACCAAAAACTGATTTTGGGCTATGAACTAAGAGTATCAGAATACAAAAAGAAGAATTTGAATTTTTTTGTCCGTCTGTCTGTTTGCCTGTTCAAACCCGCTAATCTCCAAAACTACTGAACGGATTTTCATGGGTTTCATTCTCCAAATTACTGTTAATTAAGCTTAGCTTGGCGCTTCGAATAGGTTTTGTTTCATCGAAATCGGCGGACGGGAAGAAAAGATATCGCAATTTAGAGTTTAAAAACTAAAATTCCACGCGCACGAAGTCCCGGGCACACCTTATACAATATAAAACATGCATTACATACGCCATGTATATATGTATATATACACGTAGTATGTACGTTGCTAACAAAAGTTGTTTCTTGCGAATAAAAAATAAGTTTGACGTTTTCGAGTCGTTTCCTGTCAGCACACGGTTACTCGGTATATTTTATTGAAATGTGGTATTTATTAAAAGTTGCGAACTTTGTTTAAGTCTATTTAAGGTTAACGGAAGTTGGTTAACGTGATTTTAAATTTTTTTTACCCACCACGGAATATATGAATAAGAACTTATTAAAATAAAAAGGAAACCCACACGATGTTTTCAACACACTTCAATATTCGATTTGTTTTATTCATTACATGGCTGTCGGATCGTCTATTCATGTTGTAGTTTTATTTTTAGTCAAAAACATGCCCTACTATAAAAATAAAGTTGTAAGTACTTAAGTAGAAACTCTCTTGAACTCTCGTGATTTGAAATTACGTCTTCATGAACAAATGTCGAGAATAGGTACATGTAGGCTATCACCGGAAGTATGAGTACTATAGAGTACGGGTCAAAGGGTTTGAGTTTAACGTTTTTTTTTACCACGAATATTACTAGTCCTCGGGCAGTTAACTTTTAACGTGTAATATAAAAATTACAATCTCGTAACCATGTTTGCTCAGTTGCTGGTTGGTTAAACGTATATTCCCGAAATTCGTGTACATAACCTCGCTTTGTTTACCAAACTGTGGTAAACTTTTTTAATAAAACGTTTCGTTGAGACTCGCGATACGAAACGAAAATAGTGTTAAAAAGCTGAAGTGTTTTAGAGAAATCTCTTTTGTTAAAACAAAATACACGTCAGCCTAAATAATAACCATACACAATAACAACGCAAGTTCGTGAAATTGTATGGAAAACGAGTGACGTCACGAGTAAATTGTAGGGAAGGGAATCCAGTCACCGATGAAACGAAACATCTCTGTCGACTCATTTCACTACTTTTGATATTTTTTTACAATTGGTCATTGTAATGGTCATTTGTAACAACGACGACCAGAGCGAGAATAGGAGCTTAGCGCCAACTTCGAGCACGTAGCGAAGAACAGATTCCGTTATCTATCTTGCGTTATTTACTCGTAGATTAGCAGTTGTTTATGAATGAAGTACTTCAACCTGTACACAAACCTCAAAATTGATTAATATTTTGAATTCAGATAGTCACTTTTATAGTCGACATGTAGTGAATTACTTTCCGAAATTTTGAAAATCGTGATCTCCGAAATAAAGTGAGTTGATTCCTACTGATTTCTTAGACTTATGGTTCGGTTAACATTGGAAGAGCGCTGACATTTCTGTATTTAATTAATTTTACGTAAATACCGTTTATTTCTTAACTTACATATTAAAATAGAAACAAAATATTCTTAAAGATCTATCGACTTGTGAAAAGATTTTTACTATATATTAAAGATTTATGTCAGCTGTCAGAGCTTTTTCTATAATACCAACCACGTTCTATAATACCTCTAATACCTACACGTATTATAATACCTCTAATACCTACACGCACTTTCTCCAACAAAACGTTACGGTCCTAAAACGTCGTATCAACGTTGGTACAGTCGAATTTTATGACCCTGTTACAGTGCATAATTACCTTTGTTTATATAGGGACCCCTATTAATATTAGAATACATTCTGCTAATGTCAACCGTTAACCGAGGTTGGGTTAACTGTTTCGGTGTAATGGTAGCCTTCATTGACTTTCTTGACCTGACCCAAAGTTAACCACATTGCAAGGTCGCACCAGGTTGAATGTTTTAGCTTAGCGATGGATGAAATTAATTCGTGTTGCAGACCGGTTATATATTTATTTTCATCATTTCTGGTATCAACATCATCATGGCAATGGCATCATACCTATGATACCATCAGCCTATGTCTCTTCACTGCTGGATACAGACCTCTTCTAAAACTCACCACCACACATGACTAAATTTTTATCCTCCTTGGCATTACCATTAGCACCTCGCTTTCAGAGTATTCCTTTTAAGCTTTCGGAGAGATTCGGGATCCTTGGTGTTGACATTTCCAGTAGAGGCGAATTCAGGGGTCATCTGGAAAATAAAGCCAAAATGGCCTCCAAAAAGCTCGGTGTGCTTCACCCCTGAGCAACCCCGGAAGCTCTACAAAGCTCAGGTTAAGACCCATATGGAGTACTGTTCACATTTCTGGGACGTGGCACCGAAATATCAATTGGATCCATTTTACTTTACAACCATACCCTCCGTCACAGAAGTGCGGTGCATTCGCATTTCTTCGATAATGAGGTTCGATAATTCGAACCCGTAGGCTGTGGAACGAACTGCCACAAGAGGTCTTTCCATTAAGCTACGATATGGGGTTCTTCAAGAAATCTGTGAATAGGATTTTGCAAGATCGGCGGCGTACCCGCATACCTCCTAGTGTTGCAGATGTCCATGGGCGGCGGTAAAACTTACCATCACATGAGCCCGCTTGCTCGTCCGCCTACTTCACTATAAAAAAAAGTTGAAATATATTTGAAAATATCTATTGTATCTTTTGTATCTATTGATAATGTAAGCTCTGACGACAAAAACATTGGAATTAATTGGGTACATATAACACCATCAGCCTGTCTTCTAATCAATCAAGCTTCTTCATCCTTCTAATCAACCTAAATTTAAAAGACTACCTATTTGCCAAGTTTCAACGGAATCGGTTCAGCTGTTTCGACTTAATCGAGTAACAAGCATCGAAACTTCGAATTTATACTAATGGTGAGATTATAAATTTTATTATTATTTCTAAATCAATATAGGGCAAATGAAAGTCGCATACATTTTCACATGTTTAATGAACAATATTTCAAATTGTTTTTGTATTGTTTAAAATTGTATATGTATACATATTATATAGAACGTTATACATTAAGATCAAGCCCTGTTTACTCACTGATTAAGCCTTATATCTACGTCATTATGTTCAATGATCATTTTCAACTCGGACTGAAACTACAATAAAAAGCGATAAGAGATAAATAAGTGCTGTGTAAGTAGGTCTTGAAAACAGTAATTCTTTCATCTCACGAAGGCGGGTTACACTTACCAGTGGTTGTGCTCGTACATGTACGGCACACATTAAAACAATATACATGTACAAGAACAATCATTAATAAGCGTAACCCGCCTTCATGAGATGAAAGAAATATACCAATAATACTGTCAATTTTCACTAAAAACCAGTATATATCAATTTGGATACATCTGTATTGTTTCCATTTGGGTACCAACATTGGGAACAGGTATTAAAACCGATATTAGTACGTTCTCATAGAAACTCTACCCATGTAGCAGTGACATTTATGGAACTATGTTACAAAAAAGTGATTTTAAATCACAGTTAAAGTAATCGTTGTGATAACTTGTTATCGACATAATTACAGCGCAATAAAAGGGTGAATACTAGAAATGAGCATTGAAAACAAAATCTTATGTATGACTTTTGTAGAATAAATTTTTGCTAGTTGGATAGTTTTAGGTATAGTCTACGTACTTTTCGTGGTCCGTAAGGTCCATGCAAAATTTCAGCTCGATTTGTCCATCTGTTATTGCATGATCAATCAATGTGCATGATTGAAATGGGATTAATGTCTTTTTTATTACATAATAGGTAGTTAACTAAAAAATAACCAGCCTTATGGCTAAAACGATTTCTTTCAGGCAACCTTTGGGTGGTATGGAAGATACTTAAGACAATTAGAGGTCTGATTGTATTAAAATTACATATTTATTATTGTATACAAATGAACGCCCGCTTCTGTACGGAGGTGAAATCGAATTTCAGCAATACAACATCAAGATCGAATTGTACTCAGTGAAATCAAGTTCGTTTTCGCCAACAAGGTAATGTATGCTAAACGGAAAATCCATGAGGGGATGGCTGAACGATTCCATGGTTCAATAGAAGATTTGAATTGGTTATCGCTTGTCGCTCTCTAGTGCAATTTTTTTAAATTATTTTCACTTTGATTTCATGTCATTTGTGATTTTTGTAAGCGATTGTACAACGGACGTCCGACACATATTGTCCGAGGGCTGTTTGATCGACGAAACGTTTGACTGACACGACAGTAGAGCGACATAACGTTGGTACGAAGAATGTTTATTTCATTGAATGTTTCACCGACATAACAGTCGAAAGACATAACGTTAAACCGAAGTACGAGTGTTCGAAAGTAAGTTATTTTGCTCTTTGTGGGCTCATTATCAGGGTTAAATAAAAAATTAACACTGAACACTGAATTTTTTCGTGAAAACTAACAAGTGTTGTTCTATGACTTTTTTCTGAATTTGACATCTTCTCCGTGATTTTTTAAATGATGTCTCTGACTTTACTACACTGCTACTTTCAAGTTTTTAAATTAGTTTGGTTCTTTTAAGTTGGTAGCGTCGGAGGAGAACTCCGCATAGCTGCTAGAATTCGCGCTCTCCTGACATCGAAAGACACGGCTGTATAAGTGCTGTATTTATAACCGTAAGGTTGGCAGGGCCATTGCCGGTGGAAGGTTTAGTTAAGTGCAAAACCTTCCGTCCATAGACAATTGGCACACTTGGCTTAAAATTCATATGTACACACGACAAAATAGATAAGTTTACAAGCAACTAGCCTTGCTCACTACGTACAACAACAAACGCACGCATAGATAGATACAGTGAAATCAACGAGACATGGGCTTTGTGTTTGTGTGAGTGCACACCGATAGTGTACAGTCCGAACCATTTTGACAATCGGATTGGACAATTTGGCACCCACTAAAACAAAGCCCATAAAGATGCAAAGCTCATTTATCGTTGATTTCACTGTTTGATTTTAACTGATTTATTGAATGTGTAATAATTTTTTAGGCTAGGCTGTGAACAAACTTTATTTTGCATTCAAACTTATCTATTTCACTGTGTGTAGCAGGAAGATTAACAAGCATTTTATTAACGTTATATAATTACGTTAAATAGTGTTTAATAACGTTAACATTAACACATTATTTTTCCCTATCAAATCGCTTTTTATGTATTCACAGTTATTTCAAATAATCGTATCAGAAATTTGATATTAGAGCGTGACAAAAAGGAGGCTTATTTAGTTTTCTAAAGTCGGAAGTATTAATAGGCAACCTGCAGTGGAATTCAGGAATTGTATCAAATTAATATTGAAGTCAGTTTCCGATTTTTTTTATTTATCTGCAACATTTGATTATCTGTAACCAACTACCATAAATATTCTACGTGTAAATACGTGTAGATTAAGCTTAAAATTGACAAGCAAGCGACACTAGCGACACGTGCGGCTGGTGTTAAAAATAAAGAAAATTTCACTTAATTATAGATTCATCTCGTTTCTTCATAAGTCAGTTGTATTCACGTTCGTTGTGAATGTAGTAAATATAGGTAGTTTTATAGATAATATGGATCTGCCTGCAACGTCAGATAGATGTTAATCGTCATTATCGTGAGAGCCACCGAGGAGTACGAACATCCGTTCGCACCACGCATCTCTTGTTGGATCAGGGCATTACAGTTAGTATAATTAAAACAAACAAATGCCCTTTCTGTGAAGAGGAAAGGAACATTTTAACTAAATCTTTGAATTTACTGTTTTATTTAAAAAATAACGATGACAAAGTATGTTTCTATTTAAACATAATCTTTAAACTTTCGCGTTTTGTACACATTTTATATTGTAAACTGGGTCTGTATCGTAAGTAAGTTGTATTCGTAAGCACGGGTTACACCAGCTGTGGTCACGAGTTGACTGAACAGGTAGATTGGGTCTGACGCTTAAAATGAAAGGCTTTGTTTACCTTTAGAACCTTTATGAAAAGGTAAACAAAGCCTTTCATTTTACGCGTCAGACCCGATCTACAATATAAAACTTAAAAAAAAATATTTAAAGAAGTCTTAACCAAAGTCAAAAAATCTAGGCAGACAATAAGGTCCGATTGCTTAGTTAATGTCAGAAATGAATTTGTTAACAGTCAGTTAACTCGCTAGATATCGACTTAAATCGTCAGATAGCGTTTTTCTGTGGACTTCTAGAACTAATAACTTATATTTACTCGTAGAGTATGTATGGTATTTCCTATGAGACATAATCTAACGAGCAGTAGAAAATACTGAACAGGCATCAAATCGATGGCAGCATGAGGATATCTTTACATAGTATAAAACAAAGTCGCTTCCCGCCGTCTGTTTCTCTGTATGTACGCTTAGATCTTTTAAACTACGCAACGGATTTTAATGCGGTTTTCATCAATAGATAGAGTGATTCAAGAGGAAGGTTTATACGTATAGTTTAATATTGTTTTGCGTTAATTTGTTGAAATATGACGATAATAGTTCAAGTTGTCGGAAAAAATCAAGCCGACTGAGAGCTTTCATCGAAAATGCTGTCTTATTCTTTTGAAATATAACAATGTATGAGGGATCACGCCACACTGACACCACATTAGTATCTACATTGCACCTGTGCGAAGCCGGGGCGGGTCGCTAGTAGTAAAATAATGCATTCCGTGTCCTAATGAAGCTGCCGCGGTCCTGCAGCGCGTCGGCCATGTTCACCGATTATTATTTTTCCATTATTAGGACGCGCGTAGCATCTTTCTGGAGGAGACTGAGGGCGACTGAAAATGCCATCCCGAAAGCCGTAAGTGGCGACTTGACTGTGCATATTTTCTGAACATTGGTTGTTCGTCCACCGGAGAATGAACGTAAAATCAGTTTTGACGCCAAAGTTATTGTTATAACAATATATGTACTTAGTTATAATTTTTGACTTATATTTAAGTGCATTCATTTACTGTTTTTGTTTTTATCTAGTTTATTGTATTATTATTATAATTTTCTTGCCCTTTATTATTATTATTATAAGTTATGTTTAAGATGTTCGGTGAAAATAAAGAATAAGGTGAAAATAAAGTCCCTGGAACTTTGCGATTATATTTTTAGTGATATAAAATTGTTTATTTTAGTTATTAAAAAATAGTTCGTCTTGTTGACCGCGATTTGTTGCTCATTTAGTATTTATTTGGTGCTCTTTTAAGTACAACCCATTTCCTATAACTCAATCGCACCGTTTACATACACTATTTATATTTAAAATTCTGCCAAATTTCAAAATATGTATGCATAGCAAATTAGTTTTCGTGGTCCGCTCAATTTGCTTTAAATATTTAATACAGCAAATAATATTTCTAGGCAAAATAAATTCATACCAAATTTCTAATATTAGAAGTGGAAAATATATCGTGTTATTTAACAGATATTATTTTTTTATTTCTCTAATTGGTACAGGTTGGTACAAGTGTTAAATAATTATGTACCAAAAATTTCGTTATGCCTAAATTTATATACATATATTTCATAAACATAGTTCGTGCTATCTACATAACATTAAATTATTGCATTTTATGCCCTAAGAACTGTATTTTACTTATAATAAAAAAATGACTTCGATATGGTTCGTAACTTTCGTTTTATATGGAAATTTCATATAAATCAATACTATAATTAGTGACATAAGTATAAAGTAAAAAATATTTATAATTAAAATTAATTTAACCTACCACAAGATAATGTTTCACCTTAATTATTGAACAGATCAATCGAATAAGGAAATGCATTCATTGATGCGGGATTCAGTGATATGAATTGCAATGGCAGTGTGTTAGATGTGAAACACTTAACAGAATGAAATATAGGAAACTGAGCTATCGGAGAATTTGGAGAACGAACAGGATAAGTTATATTTCTTCGAAACAAAAAAATTATTTTATCAATTAAGAGGTTTTTAAAAATAAAAAGATTTCTGAGAGCTACCACAGGCGCTGAGGAATTACACCATCTCTAAAAGAGTGGACTCGCCAACCCGCTTGGCCAGCGTGGCGTTTTAAGGCCTCATCTCTCATGCACGAGACAATGTGCATGAGTGCATGGGCCCATGTCCAACAGTGGGTACAGAAATTGCATTGTTCGCGACACTATCGAAAAAAAATTCCCTAATTTTAGAAATCTAATTTCCCAGAAGTAGACAATTTAGTGAAATCTTTAAAAATGCATAATTTTTATCACTTTATCTCAAAAATCAGATGTCAGAGCATGTTCCTGTTTTAACATACTCTTGAGACAATAAAAATTTTAAGTTAAAAAATCTCAACCCAAGTCAGTAATTCATACCGATAATACTTCTTTTGCTCATACAATGTCACAAATTGTAACTTTTGCAACAATTACTTTCAGTGCAATATTTTTTACAAAACAACGAAGTGCAAATGTCTATTTTTCGGAATGATAACGACTATTTAAAAATGGTAAATTAATTAAACGGGCATTAAAAGAATACAGAATGGGCAGCAAATTTAAAGACTTTTAAGACCTAATTTAAAGGTTCTCTGGTGACAATAAAGATAAAGAAGTTCTGCGAAAAGTCATTACGTCTGTTTGATAATGTCAATTATAGTAATTTAAAATTATTTACTTTATTTATTCAAAATTGTTTGTTTCGTGGATCACAATTTACTGCCCATTTAATATTTGTTGCGTCCCATTTAAATACAGGCCTTTGAAAATTGAAAATAAACAAATAAAAAATAAAGCGAAACAATTTTGTTAAAATCTATCTACCCTTACATAATTTCTATTTATTATACATAGCGTTTATATGTACACGTTGAACAAATTTAACATCAAAAGTGAAAAGTGCAGATGATATGTGTCACTAGTGATTTTATTTTACTGTCAAGATATAAAATTTTTAACACTAATTGTATTGTATTTACATCTAAATATTGTATATAACTTAAACATTTAGGAGAAGCTTAACTAATGTAGAGTTTTAATATACTGTTTTGGGAATCGCTGCTTTTTCGTTATTAATGTTATTCAAATAAGCGTTTAATTTTTATAATGTTTCGCTAATGGACAGATAAACATACTGGAGTATATTTAAAATGACTTAAAATGTTTTAGGTTTCCTATGTACGTGTACCATAATATGTACTTAATATGTACCAAATTATGGTCGTTTATAGTAAGAGTAAATAGCGTCACGGCTTTAAATAGAATACTGCTAAGACAAAATGCGTTTTCATAAAAAATACTTAAATATATTTTGATTATTTGCTATAAAACACTGCTTGTTTCAAAATGATTTCACAATAAGTATGCCAGGACAATAAAATGTACAAAAACAAACCTTCCCGACTCGCATATTCAACTTCTTAAAGCGAATTTATTTATGCTGCTCTTAATGTATCTTATTGTTGTTGAAGGGACTAATTCAAATAACATGTGAACTAATGTGCGAGAACAGGAAGGGCGGGGTTTAAATAGGAGTGAATAGAAACTCTTCTGAAAAGAATATTGATAGGAAAAAATATAGGGAGACCACAAATGAGGCGGAAGCACGAATTTAAGAGAGTGGTTGACAGCAACTATACCGTTAATAGCAAAACAAGACCACTTGGGGAAAGTTGTAGCAGGTTTACTGCCAAGCAACTGGTTGAACAAGGCTAAATAAAGAAGAATAAGGAGCTGTTAAACATTATTCAGTTCTATATTTCAAAGGTACCTTCTATATAAAAACATGAGCGTAACACGTATTACATTCTTCCACTAAATTTGTGATAGGCAACTATAATACTAATTTACGAAGGTGTTATAAAATAGGTGCTCAAAGCACCGCTTAGCTATCTTAAAACTATCACGGCCTTGAATGCTTGATCTTAAGACAAAAACATTTAGATTACCAATAAATTTACCATAGCAATGTTTAGAAGGCAATTTCTCATTTGTCCCTTGCGTTAACTACGACACGTGATCCACTTAACCAATAAACGTTTTCGTTAATGAAAGAAAATATTCTTTCATCAAGTCAATTCAACTCTCCTATCTTTAATTATGATATTACTGTCCTTTTCACTCCAATTTTTGATCCTATAGAAAGAAAAGGGTTCGCAGCTCCCATTATGTAATGAAGTTCCATTGTCCTTAGTGCTATTGGTCATAAATAGTACATTGGCTGTAACAGTATTGGCTATTCGGCGTTATGTAGAAGCGGATGACTTTCGTTTCTCAGCTTTATTTTCCCTCAACTTAGTTTCATCGAGCGATTCTATTTTATGATCTCTGAGTAGTGGTGTTCTGGCATCAATTTTTCCATCGATAGTCTTGTCGATATACCGTTCGTTTTTGAAGTTGTTGACTCTTATTGTGTGATCGCTTTCAACTGACTCTTGACGACTAGATTTTTTACTATCCTCTTTCTCCTGATTGGTCTTCTCTTCGGGCTTTTCGCTATGAAAACCCATGTTGTCAAAACACTGAGCTGGAACGATGTTGACGGATTTCATCATCGGTAGTGCTATGGCAAGTGCTGGACTCATATCCCGTGGATTTGGTGTTAGACGGGTTGCAATCGATAAATCCATCCCAGGCATTAGGCTTGCGACTGTCGAAACAGAAAAAGTGCTAAATATACGAAGATCAATAAAAAGACATAAAACAAGTGGACACAGAAAACAATCATGCGATATGCATGCTTAAAAGGTTTGATGAAAATTTTCTCGAATTGTGATTTATTTTGGGTATCGATTTTAAATTGAAGAAATCAAAACATTTTGGAGTAAATATTCACAAAAAAAGTTATATTGTAGACAAAAACTATTGCTTAGAAACGGACATACAAATTATTGTATTCTGTGTACCAAATACAATGCAGTTGTCTACTATATAACTAGTAAAGTATTTGATATAAACATCAATAAACATTTTAACACACAAGACAAACGACATTTAAAGACACGAAAATTGTGCTATTATCCAATTAAATCTCTCGTAACCATATCACATTGAACTTAAAATATAATGCCACTGAGTTAATTTCTAAATGAACAAGTTCAATGTGAGCAGGTTCCATGTTACGTAGTAGGAAGTTTTTTTTTAAATTCGTGTGTTGTGAAAGCATTTTATGTAATGTGTATCACAGTTACAAATGCTGATACTTCGATTCTTGTATTGGTTTGTGCTGATGTGTGGTTGTGGTCAGCTTGTGATTCCGTTTGTGTTGTTTTGTGTTGACCAATAGCTGGTATGCGGTGGTTGCCTGTAAAATACTTTTAATTCATTTCCTTCTAATTTGGAACAGACGCTCATGTATAAAGTTGTAAAGGGAAAGCAGATCACCTAATTTTGTTCATGTTAGTACTATTAAACCATAATGATGCTATGGATGAAGTAACAAGCAAAGATGT
The DNA here is from genome assembly GCA_943735995.1 of Sesia bembeciformis. Classification (NCBI taxonomy): domain Eukaryota; kingdom Metazoa; phylum Arthropoda; class Insecta; order Lepidoptera; family Sesiidae; genus Sesia; species Sesia bembeciformis. Next base: position 1,589,053 of record OX031038.1, read on the forward strand.
AGATTTTTAAATCAGCCAACTATCCGTTAATATAATATCATGCAATTAAGACAAACAGTTAAACTAAAGGTCAAGAACATTGATAAAGCAAAGCAAACGAGTAAGGCACGACATAACGAAACATTTGTCAAAATAGTCTCGAACCTTCCTCACTCATAGACGAAGCAGTGGGACCGAGACGGTGACTCCATTTTGGTGCTGCTTGAAGATGTTGTCGTTTTGTGCAATGATTATGATGATAATGATATTATTAGTGATGACAGTTTAGATGTAGCATTCCTGTAAGCTAAATCCGTGTGTGCAGGCGATATAGAAAGCCCATTCGGAGACTCAACGGCGCCTTGTGTGTTGCTTTCTAAAGCATGTTTAAATTTTTTCTTTTGCAGTTGTTTGGTGTTGTTTGGATCATAGCCTCAAGCTCGCTACGATCACCATCTGTGGAGGATTACATTGCATAAGCTACAGATATTCAGGTGAGTACATTTATATTAATATTTTTTAAATGAACATTTTCGGTATTAGATCATTGTTGGTGTAAAGTAGAATGCAAACGGTATTAATTATAGCAATTAATTAAGTAATATGCTTAGTGCTTTGTTAAAGCAGGTTTATTAAGATATAACTAAACTATGTTACTTTTTAAAGAGCAGGAAGAGGAAGTAGCAGCTTTAATGAAGTTAAAGGAAATACTATACTATAACTACGGATATAACAAGTGTGTATGCCAGATACCGAAAATATCCATTACCTCATCAATATGTAAACCAAATGTAAAACATTGGTTTGCACACATCTTACGACTATTAAACGACTGTCTTTAATGATTTCACTGGCCGCTATCATTCGATCATTATAATCATTACTATTCTTGAATTGTATTCAATTTTACAACATTTCAACTTTAGTGTCATTTGTCATTACAGTAACAAAAGTTATAACATCCCATGTGACAGTCGTTACAACAATCGTTACGTGTTTGTGAGCGATTAGTTACAGTTTGTTATTATTCGGTAGTGTGATCCTTGCGGGTTTTTCTTCTAAAAATGAAATCGTTGTGACATCAATCGCCTACTTTTGTGAACTTATTGCCAATTGCACTAAAACATTAAAATTTGAATTTTGAAAAATGCTTCTAGAAGATTTGTATTTTCTATTCAGAGTGATTTCATACATTTGAAAGGGTGCCTAAACTACTAGTGGAGATTTTGGAGACCATTTTTAAAATATATTTCAACATCTAACATTAGATATTTACATCTATAAAAACGATCTCAATTAACAGCATTACAAATAAACTTAAAAGTAGTCTCCAGGGTAATATTCTGAAATAATTTATATTACAGAAGTCGATGTAAGTCTAGCTCACGTACAGCAATAAGTCTGCTTAAAAAGAATATTTTATGAGAAGCTACGAATAAAAAGCGATACAACAATGTAATTACAGAGCTGAAATGAAGAGTATTTTGTATTCCTAAGGCTAGGGCTATAGCCTTAGAATATATTCTAGGGTTGGTCACGTCTGTCGTGTAGATAAAAGACAATTTGGGACAAAGTAATTATGAAGTAGGTCCTTTAACACGCATAACTTTGTCTGCCCTGAAATTCGGAGTTGGTAACAGGCTTGGATTCCCTTTCTTTTAACTGTTGCTGTATTTTCATTAAACAAAGTCACATTATGATAAGGACTTCTTTAAGTCTCTGATATGTCATTATAACTAAAAATATTGAATGATTCCAATTTAACACGACTAGTTTTATACACCACTGCTTTATAGTTGCTTTATACCTCCATAGCTTTACACCACTGTTTGGATTCTGGTCAATTCATGGCTTCATCAAAAGTAATCTGGTCGGCATATAAGTTCACATCTGCCTCTACGCACACATTGCCATATCCGTACCTGTCAGGCTTTCTTCTTGTACGTGTACTGGGATAACTCGATGCACCTGCCTGAATGACACTATCCACCTGACTTTTAGTCACAGAGTCAAAAAATTCATCTGAAGAACTATTTGAAGTAATGTCATCTGGTGTATATGTGCTGTCATTGTGCCTCACTGTAGACTGTGAGTGTTTCGAGTCTGCGTCTTCAGAACTCTCACTCTGTTCTACGGCATCTGACGATTCTGTCTTCTCTTCAACCATAGCTTGTATCATATCGGGGTCATTTTCTAGCTCCATGATTGTCACATCTCTGCTAGTGATTATTTGGTTCGATGCAGGATTATATAGCCTATACCCCTTTGTATTATCAGCATATCCAACAAGATAATGTTTTACTGCCTTCCTGTCCCACTTCAATCGTTTTTCTTTTGGGACATGGGTCATGACTATGCTTCCAAACATATGTATGTGGTTAACATCTGGCTTCCTGCCTGTCCAGAGCTCATAAGGGGTTTTTTGGTCCAAACCTGAAGCTAACAACCTGTTCTTCAGATACACAGCCGTGTGAACTGCTTCGGCTCAAAACTTCTTATTTAATTTTGCATCAAATAAAAGACACTTGGCTCTCTCCACAACTGTACGGTTGAATCTCTCACACAGTCCTGCGCTGATGAATAATACCACATTGTTTTAGGTAATTAGACATTTTAAAACTAGTCATAATATTTTTTTTATAGAATGGCACGTTAAAAGAAAACACACCAGTAACGATTTTAGATATTTTTTAGTACACGTTATTAAAAGTGGCTCTCCACTATTTGTTTTGGAATATTATCAATCTCTTCTACAGCCTTTGTAATTATTCTGTGTTCAACACGTCAATTATAAAATGATTTCAATTTCTGTCAAAGCAATTTCAACTTTATACAATTGAAATTGAATTGATATTACACTGACAAGTTGCACTGATAGTTCACATCGTATTTCTATTAAAAGTACACACCGCCAGTGTAGACTGGGTTACCTAGTTACCTAGTTACCTAGTTACTAAAAAGCACATGTAAAACCGAAATTCCTATTTAAAGAGAATGTTAGTAAACGAAGCTAACTCTTGTCTATTTAAAATTAGAAATTTAGTACCGTGGGCTGTAAACTATCTATGCTATTTAGAATTGTGGGCTGTAAATTGTGAAGCGACCTTCTGTGTGAATTTTGAATCGGTGAAGCTGGTCCGTAAATGGAAATAGAATCTAGACAGACAATTTCTGGGAAAATGCTCATCAACTTATGGAAATTGAAGGTAAACACATTTAAAATTTGAATTTACATTATTACGGCATGAGCTTTATTTGCTATGGTAATCGAAGTTCTAGTAAAAGAAGATTATGAAATTATACTTTATAACTTTATCCGTAGCTTCACATTTAGTTTCAACAGATGAATCTGCAGCTGCATAAAAACCTTACCCATATTAGGTCCAATCATGTCCTTAGGATGATTTGTTTTGATGGCGTTCATCCGACGATTTACGGCTTGGGGCCCCATGCCTGGTGCCATGGGGCCAGTTGGGGCTCCTGGAACTCCTGGAGTACCTAGAGACATAGTTGCGTGTTTATAATGTTGAGCTCAATATACTACGAAACGAAGTCTACTCTGAACTCTAGGCACGAATATATGAGAATCGGCCGGACCTATGTACTGAAATTAGGTTTTTTATCTTTTAAGTAGGCCTTAAACGATCTTAATGATTAATAACATACAATAAAATATTTTTTGTTTGAGAAAATTTAGACCCATCTACTAAATATAACGTGTGGAGATACAAGAGAAACTCATAAATACTTATAATACTTATAAAACTTTGCGACGCTATCTAGAAATGCGCAAACTGATTCGCATATGTGTACCGCGCGAGCGGTGATGTTACCATAAAATTCGTACTTATAAATCTATTTATAGCTCTAATATTGTTATTGTGAATTAATAATACCATAATACTGTTTAATTAATACATAATTTCATATAGAAAAAGTTACATTAATTAATTAATTACGAAAAAATAAATAATAATAAAAAATAAAATAAAAAAGAAAACAATGACGTACTCGGAATATAACACAATATATGTTTCTGAACATCACTTTTTTTCCCCCCCAATCATCTTTAGCCAGAAGAGAAATACTTACGATGCGGAGGTCTAGTTGGCTCCACGTTGATGACTCTTCGCCGCTTTTTAGGCAACTTTGCCCTCGCTTGCGTGTGTGAGTAGTACATGGCAAAGTTTGACACAATGACGGGTACTGGCAGAGCTATCGTTAGCACCTGTAGGTGTTCAGATGAAAATCAATTACTGCAACAGTTCATAGGGTTCGACTATCGCGATATTAAGGGCGATATTAAACGTACTCAGTTCATTCAGTTCTTCAGTAACAGATGTAAGAACAGAACGATGAAAACTCTGTTGAAAATATACATGGGTCTCATTGATTTTAAGTCAAAAAGTTTGTCATTAGATCTTTGGTTTTTGTTATTTTATTTGATTTAATCGGACAACATAGATCCACAGCAAGTGCGAGTACAATAAAAGTAATCATTAATCCATTTGGATATACCTAGTTTTATATACAATACAATCTTGATGAAAATGCCTTCATCATTTATTGGTAAAAGTTAAAAAAAATCTGTAAACGTCTAAAATATCCTTTTAGGAAAAATAATAATATCTTAAGAAACACTTACACCAGCTAAAGCACATAGAGCACCGACGAACATCCCAACGTACGTCTTCGGCGCCATATCACCATAACCCACCGTTGTCATAGTAACCAACGCCCACCAAAGCCCCAGTGGTATACTGTTGAAGTCATTATGAGGATTCGTCTGGATCCTCTCAGCATAATAGACCAGACTCGCAAATATCACAATACCGAGCACTAAGAAAAACACGAGAAGTGTCAATTCCTTTGCTGACGCTCTGAATGTTTGGATCAGGATTTTCAGACCGGAGGAATGCCTCGTCAGTTTGAACAATCTCATGATACGAATGATGGAGAAGAACTCCAAAATGTCAGCATTCTCGACGTGTGACGCGTACTTCTGGAGTATTAAGTCAATGTAGAAGCTCATTGTGGCGATGTAATCGATAATGTTGACTGAGGATTTCACAAACTCGCACTTATTTGGGGAAGATATGAAACGCACTAAGATTTCTAGGGTAAACCACGCGTTACACACACACTCGATGTAAAAGAACGCTATGTGGGCGCTTGTTTGCACTTTGTCCAATGCCCAACTTTGTGTTTTATTCGCGGTTGTTACGGTATAGTTTCGTATCACTGGAACCCTCATGTCCGGGTGGGTTTTCAGACAGAACGATATAATCGACACGCATATGAAGAACACTGATATGACGCCGATGATCTGAAAACAATTTCATATGGATGTTAGAAATGGAGCTAGAAAATTCATGATCTTTTTTAAATTTATGTAACTTAATATATCGTATGTGGATTATTTTGAAATGTATAACATCGTGCATATTATTATCAATCAATATTATTTATTAGAATCAAATTTCAACATACTTTCAACATCAGATTTCATATGGAAGTAGATTTGAAATACTCGTAGAAGAATCGAGGACAATAACTTCAAAGTAACAATTAAAGTCATGTGGTTTTGCTTCGTCATTTGGTAGGTATTGGTTTATGCTGCAAGAAACTAGTATGTCTACGGAGATGTGTTCATTTCTGGTGTCAGAAAGATATATTTTGATATCACAATGGATCATGTTTTGGATAATTATTAATACCGAAGACAAATTAATTAGTTACAGCTTATAGTATCGTAGTTTCACAACATGCAATGTATGTGATTCAATATTGAAACAGCCTATCCATTATTGTCAACCAATACAGTTAATTATATTAATTATTATGTTGTAATAAGCCCACGAACGTTGCGAGCCTAATATAACTGTAGAGATTAGTTACAAGAATCTCTGTCAACTAATGTACACAGTTTACTGCAATAATTAAATAAATAAATGGAAAGGTTTGAACTTTGAATAAAACTAAATACCTATTATACATAAAATGTGCTCAAAGGGAAATGTTTTTTAAATTAAATTCAACCAAACTGAAAATATTAGAGTTAAAGTAAATTACTAGTAAAATTACTATCAAAACACAATTATTTTAATGTTAACTTTAAGGCTAAAGGATCATTTACACAATTAAAAGTAAAAGCGAAGCTAAGGCTCGGAAATGTTCCGATTAGCATAAATTTGAATTAAAACATGGCCTCTTAAGAAACTCCTCTCTAGATTGCTGTACAATGTCTCACGCTTCATAAAGTCAAAGGATTATTGTGCCTCCTATTTAACCTCTTTAATTTCGCTGAAGTTATTTTAAAGTAGAAAATATGTTTTATGGAGCTCATTATTTTAACTGATGTTGTGAATGTTTAACAAAGAACACGTGCTTTCTATTAAATGAGTAGAAGTATGGCGGCATTATTTTGATAAGGTCTGTAGGGTCGTACTAACTGATAGTATTTGGAAACATTTGTTTCCTTTGTGAATGCTCTTTTTATACACTATGTTTTATTTTAAATTCATTGTCATTCTTATTGTCTTTGTACTTGGCTATTATACTGATACTTATAAAAGCTGATTTTACTTTAAAAGCGCAATTTTCTTACAGTCCTCTATAGTTAACAAATCTATATGGGTTACAAATTTTCCAGTAACAAACGTGTTTCCCATTGTACTTCTAATTTTTCCCCATTTACTCAACCCTTGCTCCAAATCCATCCCTTTAAATCTTCAAAGGTAGGCAGTTCACCCGGAGGCGTGCCAACGTTCATCATCACTGCATGGGTGACAGTATCCATTTACCACAAGGTGGACTATACGCTCGTCTGCCGCCTTTTTCCATAAAAAAATAAACAGTTAGGAAATTCCAGTCACTTTTTCAGGGCATCGCTCAACCTGATGTCCAGTAAAATTGTGCATTACACGAATGTACTCTACACAGAACCTTAATGATAGTTTCGTAAGGCTAAAACGCATTATTGCGCTGAAAATTACAAAATAAAGGTGCAGAATCTACCTTCGCAGCATTAGAACTATATGGTTCATCGAACAAAGACCACATTTGGGGTTTGAGCTGCTGCCACCAAGACACTGTTCCCTTGTAGTAGTCCTCTTCGAAGCCAAATTTACGCGCTACTTCCTCGTCGGACGGCTTCTCGGTGTCCAGGTCCAGCCGGTCGAGGACGGCAAGGGTCTCTTGGGTGTCTCGATGCTGGAAAAGATCTGGGTTTTAAGACTGTCTGAAAGTACAGAGTTTAGGTCGCCTACATACATATGGTACGAACAATTCTTGATTTTTGGTTATTGTCAGCAGTATAAAAAATAAATAGAATTGGTCAAAGAATATATAAGTAATTAATTAACAATTAACAAAACATTAAACTAAACGGAAAATTACAACAATAAAATTATCTTGTTTAAAATAAAATATGTTACAAGCATCCATAGCGCGGTATCCCGAACAAACAATGCCTTAATTGAAAAGCCGATTCGCGTTCCAATTACTAGGTTTTTTGTCCGTAATTCTATATACAATGGTCTTTGCTCCGATAACGTTCCCTTTAGTCAAGGCGTGGGATTGAATGAAAAATTTAATTTCGCCGACACATTTTCCCCAAGAATGAACCGCTGCACAAAGTTTAATAGAACATCGCACAAAGGGTTCCGATGACTAAATTCGGGAGGATGTGCGATTTTAGAAGCTGTTCCACACACGTGGTTTCAACGCGGTGATAATACTAGTATTAAATAGATTATTATTAAAAGGCCGTGTGGTGTTTTGCCGGCTTTACGAGTAGAATAGCACCATCTCATCTTTTCCAGTGGCTGTTAAGGGATAACAAAGCCGCTACCATAAGCTCTGAGGAACTATACCATCTCTAAAAGAGTGAAGTCGCCAACCTACTTGACCGGTGTGCTGTTTTAAGGCCACACATCCTTCACACACAGGACAATGTGCATGAGGACGCTGTGTCTACCAGTGGACGATGAAAGGGCTGGTAACGGTGACTATATTATACTGTATATCCAAATTTGTAATGCCGTAGCGATGTAAAAGGCATTTTCTGATAAAATAATCTTCACATTACTGTTTTTCAGAACAGTCCATTCCACTGTAATTACAGTGAGTACAGAATGGACGTTCTTCAGCACTTAGCGAGATTATCATAGAAAACGTTAATTTTCTGTGGTATTCACTTTTGTTATAAAAATCACGTTAGTAAAAGGGAAATAATTAAGTGTGGTACAGAAATACTGAAAGTATTTTTGAAGTATTTTCTGAAGTATTTCTAAATACTGAAAGTATTTCTGAAGTTTTTTCTGAAGTATTTCTAAATACTGAAAGGCAGCAAATCAACGGCAGCAAATTTAAATGTGGATTCAGATTAGGTTCTCTGGCGCCAATAAAGATATAGGGGTCCCGTTAAGTCGACTTTGTGATGGCATTCTAATTAAAAATTGTTTATTTCAATTATTCCAAAATACAAGCCTTAGAAAAAAACCTTTTAAAGTTTACAATTTGTTAATAATTGTATTTTATTGTTAATCTTGTGCACGCTGCTAACCCATAGTCGCTGTGCGCACTCGGCTGTTTTTTTTTTATAGAAAAAAAAGGCAGCAAACGAGCATACAGCCCACCGATGGTAAGTGTATACTGTCGTCCATAGACATCCGCGATACATGCCAACATCAGTCCAGAATGACAAACGTTGGCACGCCCCCGAATGCGCTGCCTACCTTTGCAGATTAAGGAACGGATTGGGAAAATGCGGAGGGAGAGGATGGGATGGGAACGGGCTCTGGCATATCTCACTCACTACCGAAACACGTACTTACATTGGGGAAATACGATAGAGTGGGAAATACAGTACATTTCAAGGTAGTCTTCTGTGAGAGGGGTAACGTGGCCAGTCGAGTACGCCCAGCGGCTGTGGGAATCCAGCGTGCACTCTCGACATTATTCGACATCATAGAACACTATCGTAAAATATATTGTATTCGCCATTTTGTCCTATTACTCCAATATATAGTAGTTTCGGTAGTAAGTCTGATATACCCGAGCCCATTCTATCCTATCTTTCTCCATTTTCTCAACCCTTTCCCCAATCTTCCCAATTCCCAAATATTCAAAGGTAGCCAGCGCTACGGCGAGCGTGCCGACGTTTGTCATTCCGGACTGTATTTCACTTACCGTCAGGTGGACTATCTGCTCGTCTGTCATCTTCCTTTTGTAAAAATTCTAAGTGTGTAATATAAAGTACCTATTTAAATAAATAAAAAATAAAGAGAAATCTCGAACTATAAAACGGAACAGTGTTACCCAGTTCTATTTTCTAGGTCAAGGCATATTCCTTTATTATTTCTACCCACATTATATCCTCAGAATTATGTAACGTATTCACATTAAAAAGAGCGGAGCATAGTTTTAAAATTCATTCGTGAAAATTCAAAATTTTCTCGTCTCGTATGCATTTTATATTACTCAATGTAAATTAGTTGCCAGTAGGTAACGTATACGAAAACGTTACTTTAAAAGACTTTTTTATATAAAAAAGGTAGCTGACGAAAAGTTCACTTGATGCGAAGTTCTGTCGCTTATGAAAATCTGTCATACGATAATAATTGGTTACTGGTCAGGTCTTGGCTTTTTGGGCGGAACTCGAGAAGTGAAGTTGAATTTATGTTCGATTATTGTAAAAAATGTGTATTAGGCGTTTAAACTTCAAAGGGTTTTTTGTGTGTGGCGTTTGTGGTTATCAAATAAAAGCGTTAGACTGCGTTTCGCGTGTGCTTCCAAGGAGTCCTCTTCTGTCCTCAGTAATCCTACCACCACTTTACTGAGCGACTCCTGACTTACTTCGACGGGATCGTAACGTTTAGACTTTGAAATTGTTTATTACGAAGAAAGTTCGACACTGGCAGAATGTGCTAATTGCACCATTGCCTTAAACGAAAAAAGAAAATCGAGCCTTAAGATATCGAGCAATAAAGACATACGTCATAATCAGAATATACGTATTTTATGCGGATTTATAAGGTTTCAACGTCTAGATGTTAGACATAATTAAAAATTGGGACAAATTAAATGAGTCATCAGTTATATTTATAAGACCAGTAGAGCCAGGAGGGTGCACGCTACAATCCCACATCCGCCGGGTGTACTCTACTGGTCAAATTACCCCTCTCTCACAGAAGACTACAATATATATACTGCCATTCCCAATTTATCCCATATACACAATGTACATGTTTCGTCAGTGAGTTAGATATGTCAAAGCCCATTCTTATTTCGTCCTACACTATCCCTTCCGATTTTCCAATTCAGGTAGGCAGCGCATCCGGGGGACGTTTATCATTCTGGACTGATACTTGCATAGACCCATTTACAATCAGGTGGACTGTGTATACGCTTGCCACGTTTTTATCTATAAAAAGAAATACAAACTATACATTTATTGCAGTCTTATAACCAAACTAAGCAAGTAACAGAACAGACAGCCATTCCAGTTAAGCCAATATCAGTACAATATTCTCCATGTTCTCCAGATTATTACGAACAATTTCCTTCAGACGCACGCATGGAAATTATCTCTATTTGCTGCAAGGAGCATTTAATGCACACGCTTTGAATCTAAGGGTAGCGACACATTGAGAGCAATATAAACAAGTGAACTATTTTATTTCTTCTTTCACTTTTAAATTACGAAGATAAGCTAAAGCTAAGACATACATAGGCTATATTTAGATTTCCTAGGAAATTGCTAAGTTACCTGAGCGAAATCAATATTATACAGGGTTAACTAAAACATGCTCCACTCTCAACATTGAATTTATGTCGCCACAATTAACAACTTTTGTTATTAAAATAAAAAAACTTTTTTTTCACACAAACCACTCGCTCATTCGCGCCGCGTACGTACACTCGCAACGATTTATATAAATGTACGAGTAGGTAAGCTAAAGCAATTGTGGCGGTTAGATTAGCAGCTGTTTTATGGATGAAGTGCGCGATGTTGACGTGTAGTAAATAGCACAGAATAAAAAAAGTCTTTAAAAAAACAACATTTATTTGAAGAATATACAAAGTTAAAAAAAAAAGTCGTAGACTAAGAGTTGTTCATTTTAATGATACGATTTCAGTGTTAAGTGGGTGGAGGTGTTATAAACCAAAAGGGCATGTGACCAAAGTGGCATACCTACTTTTCGCCATTTTGAAAGATTATCGATTTCACAGCCGCCAACAAAACCTAAAATCTATAGAAAACATCAAAACAAACAGAAAATGTATTTAGGTGAAAACTACTACAACATCTCTGAACTGAGGTAATCAAAGTCAAAGTCATCAATTATCAAGTTATCAAAGTTAATCAAAATCACTTTTGATATCTCAGTTTCTAGTCGTTTATATACTAACATACGAATTTTATATACGAACATTTTTTTATTTATTTTGATGTCCTATCGATTTATTACATCTAATTTAGACATAAGAATATACTTCGTCACCAGCACAGTCGTTATATCACTTTTAATTTACTCTGTTTAAAAAAGTTTCATATTTTTCGAAACATCTCGTTGCAAAATATTTTTGGGGTCCAAATCAGATATGATAGATCGACAGAAGACATTAAAATAAAAAAATATAATATATATTTTACATTAAAAAATTCTGAAACGCCTAGAAACCGTGACAATATTTAAAGTTATAACTTGGACCTCTATTATCTCAGTTCCGAGACGCTTTAGGAGATATTACTCAAGAGTATTTTTTTAATGTTTTGACGTCTTCTATCGATTTATTAAGATTTAGTTGACAGCCACAAAATCGGGATTGTTTTCAAAATGGCGGAAGGTAGATGTGCCAGGCTCCATACAAAAATGTCCCAAGACTATTTGTTATTCAATTACGAAGTAACGCAAAACAAGTGTAATATTGCATTATGAAATATTACTCTTTTAAAATGTGGTTCTTTTTAACCCCTTCTAAACAAATATCGCGGGAACAGATAATTTAGTATTATTATTGGAAGTTAAATCTGATTTTTAATGGCCGAATGCAAAATAACACTTTTGACTATTTAAGTCTTTCTTTTGGTTTCACTTTTGTGTCACTGTGTGACGCCACTGTATACTATTTCCATTGTGATTTTGTTCGTGGTACATAACTCACTTACTATAGAACTAGAACTCATATTTATTTCAAAAGTCCTAACTTGAACAATTACTAGGGCCTACAATAAGTGTCGGAGGTCACATTTGCCTTTGCATCATGAAATAGAAATAATAATGAAATCAACAGTGAAATCAACGAGATATGATCTTTGCGTTTGTGTGATTGCACATCGATAATGTTCAGTGCGAACCATTTCGAAAATCGGATTAGATAATTCGGCACCCTCTCACACAGATGTAAAGCTCATATCAACTACTAGTTCATTAGATGATTACTTGCAGCTGATATATCAAAAAGGTCCAATTCGACCCGGTCAGGTTGTAACCGAGTAGTAAATTTTTAGTTACTAGGGCGCGGTGTGACGCTAGCTTAACTCGGGAATATTGTAAGAGCCTTGCGAGTACTGGTTTTATTTTAGTTTTTTCTAGAGCATTTTCTGTACTAGAATTTTCTGAATGCAATCAAGAAATCGTTTCAGTTGTTAATTTTTTTTCTATTTCTATTATTAGAAAGAGGTCAACTGCGTGGTTCCGTGGCTCACGGAATTCTTGTTTTTTATAATTATTGGTCGAAATGGGAGCGATCTGCATAGTATAGCTACAAATGTATAAGTTGCGAGTACGTTTTAGTAGGCCACTTTACTGATGGGTAATCAAGACTTCTCGGAGTGTTAAATCAGAATGAATCAATAGAGTTGAATCCGCGAGCGTAGCAGAATCCCTTAATTGTTCCATCGAATTGTTATTCATTCCGATTCCGATTCCGGCAACAATCTTTTTTTTTTGCTTATGCAAGACCCATTAGGGAAAGGGAATGAAACGCTCTCGGAAGGTGAATAAGTAGGTGAATCAAAAGAGTTAAGGAGTAACTAAGAGGAGTCGGATCCGCAAGCGGAGCAGGATCAAGTGAGTTAAAACACTCCGAGAAGTCTTGATTACCGACCACTAGACTTACAATGTCCGTTTGTCTTGTATTGGTGTGGTGTATTTATTTGCCTCACTATCTAATCTATGTCACAAATGTGTACCTTGATTTGCCACTGCACCCAATATCCTCGGTCCTTGCTCAACATTATTTTTACTAACTTTAATATAACCACATGTGGTTTCATAAAAGAACGATACGATTCGGCTAGCACAAGAGAAGAAGTTTCAGAAAAAGATGAGGAAAGACCGCCAGAAAAAAGTCTCAACGAGCAGACCGGAAGGGCGTTGAAACGGTGGCACTCCCCGGTTGAGATGGCTGGATGGAGTAGACAAAGATAATAAAGCGGTTAGTGATCTGGAGAAACATGCAGGATCAGGTCACAATCCGGGGTGTGGAGACAATAGAAAAACAGAAACAAATGTGCGTGCCGTGTGACGTTAACAGGCTTTGAAATAACATTAAGGAAAAACGAAACCTTTACCATAAACCCTGAGGAACTACACCACCTCTAAAAGAGTGGAATCGCCAAACCCATTGACCAAGGTACTATTTATACATACATCCGTCATGCATTTTGTCTGATGCCAAAGTTAAGTGGACGATAAAAAGGCTAGTGACGGTGATGCTATACCATTCGTTTGTCGAAATACAACCTGCTGTTATATTTTTACTATAGCGGGACGTGTTCACGCCAAGGTCGCGCAATTTCCGAATCGCAGGTATCACTTGAGCTGCAAGTCATCGTTTTAGACGTTTCTGCGAACACTCAAACATTGAAAGGAGTGCCTTTGACTCCACAGAAAATAGACGCACCTTCTTGACTATTTTTTTTAGTTAAGTAGATTTTTATTATTTGTGACATTGTTTAAGCCGTGCAGGCTACCTGACTCTGGAACGTCAACATTAAAAAAAAACATCCTCCGAGGTAATTTTAAAGTACTGGTTAAATAGCACTTTCTTGAGACATACACTGTTTAGTTATCTTTTGTGAAGTTTATATATTTCTTTATACATAAATATATACATGTATCTATACATATAATGAAACAGTAAAAGGGTCCAGAATGGAAATGGGTAGGGATGTAATAGGAAGGGATGGGAATGGACTCTTTCATATCTCACTACCAAAACACGTACGTACATTCGGAAAATAGGATAAAGTGGGAAATGCAGTACATTTCAAGGTAGTCTTCTGTGAGAGTGGGGTAACGTGCGCCCAGCGACTGTGGGATTGCACCGTGCGTCCTTCCTCTCAATACTACTGCCATAATTATGAAGTAAAACATCTCCAATGGAGAAACATACTTATAAAAACCACAGTGAGATGGGATAGCTAACTTAAACCGTTAAGAAAACCCTGGCAATTATTCTCGAAGGTTAATTTATGCATGGCGTGTAATTAACACGGGCGTACCTTGCTTGTTTGCTAAATGTTTAAAATTTAAAAATAAAATTAAACTTATTCCTCTGTGCAGCCTTCAATTTGCATAAAACAACTGTGATCTCGGAATGACAAAGGTAACTAGCTGAAGTTGATTAACTTGTGTGGAAATTTTACTTGAAATAATATGTATTCATTTGAAATTTAGGTGCCGAAATAGCTCAAAGAATCAACAAGCTGAAGTGGAAGTGGACATGCCATAACTGCCGCAGCACCGGTGACCTGGGGAAACAAATATTGCATAATAATAGATGACCGTAAAATGTAAAATGAAATGTAAATGGCCGTAAGCTGTACCTGCGTTATTTGTCGTTGGGCGGTAATGCTATATCTCTATATTTTGGTTGATCGATGGTTATAACGAAGTCAATACGAGAAACCATCGGGTTACCTGCGTATATGTCATCCAGCAGCAAGGCTCCACCTGGTTGGCGTCGAGACCCCAAAATTCCAGCTCTTCTTCGAACAGGGGCCCGCAGACGTCCGTTGGATAGTGGAGTTTGCCGGTCCTGAGAATAAAAGAGCAAAATTGTGGAATGATTGCTATAAGAACATGGTCGAAATTTATTATTTAGAACAATCGGATCAATCAGCATATAATGTCCCATTGTAGGATACATGCTTCCTTTGTAATTCCCAGGAAGTTTCGGGTCATCATCATAGATTTATGATCGGCGTTCGTTTATGGAATTCGGATAACGATCAACCATGTGTACTCGTATTAAATAGCGATCACATAAATGGGTATTTTTTTTAAGTATTTCCTACTTTATCCTATTCCCCCAATGTGTGTCGGCAATGAGTGAGACATACCAGAGCCCATTTCCATCTCATCATATCCTATCCCTCTTTATTTTTCCAATCCTTTCTTTAAATCTATTCCTAAATCCCCAAAGGTAGACAGCGCATCCGGGGGCCTGTTAACATTTGTCATTCTGGACCGATGTTGGCATGTATCGCGGATATCCATTGGCGGTATTCACTTACCACCAGGTGGACTGTATGCTCGACTGTGTACTCTGCGACTGTGTGCCATAGTAATATTGCCAATATTATGCCAAATTTAATGCCAATGCCAAGTAATATGCCAATTTCAAAAATAGTATTTAATATTGCCAGGTGTCCTCTTTTTTTCGGAACTTTCCGATTTTAGAAGAACCCTTCTCGCGTATTAACTGGATTGGTCGCAAAATGTTCTGATATTTTTTATTTAAATATATTTACTTTGCGAACATACAAAAAAGACATATCCGCCTCGAAGGACCATATGTTGACGACTGGACTGTATATTATAATGATACATCGAACTTAGAATTTATTGAATAGCGCACATCACTTTACAAAGACGAGAGATAACAAAATTAAAAATGTAGTTATAAAACAAAATAAAAACGTAATTATAATTGAACCACCAGTTTGAAGAAGGGAATAATTCCGAAATCAGAATTGAATTTTTCAGAAATCAATATTTTTTTTTTATATAGATTATTGGGCGGACGAGCAAGCGGTCCCACGTGATGGTAAGTGTCACCGCCGCCCATGGACACCTGCAACCCCAGGGGGTATGCGGGCGCGCCGCCGACCTTGCAAAATCCTATTCACAGCTTTCTCGAAGAACCCCATGTCGTAGCTTAATAGAAAGTCATCTTGAGGGAGTACGGGTTCGCGGTATAAAATAATTTAACTGATGGTAATTAATTAAGGTATAATATTTATAAATTAAGGTATGGTATATAA
Source organism: Sesia bembeciformis (assembly GCA_943735995.1). Lineage (NCBI taxonomy): Eukaryota > Metazoa > Arthropoda > Insecta > Lepidoptera > Sesiidae > Sesia > Sesia bembeciformis. Next base: position 1,605,311 of record OX031038.1, read on the forward strand.
CTGACTAGCTGTCCAATGGATTTGTTTTTTTAGTTTTAACCTATGTATTATAATAGTACAATGTCTTTGGACTCTTATAGCAGTATGAGTAGTTAAATAAAAAGCATTAATCATTTTTTTAACGATGATTGAAATTCATGGAATTCCTTTGGTGTTTATTCACTTCTTCAAACTGGCCGTTCAATTTATGTTGGTGTCGCCAACAGGACTATCTGTTCGTCTCTCACTTATTTCTATAAGAAAATACTTTAGACTATTTTTTAGGAAACATAATATCTTATGGAATGGGACGTTTTGAATTGATTTCGAATACGGTGTTCAGTGACAACATCTTTTGTGTTACACCTATTGAAAACCTGATTGAAAGGCCCTATTCAAAGATTCTATCAAGACTAACTTATGATAGGTCAATAAATCAATAACCTGAGCCACATAGATGCGACATTAATCAATCGACACAACGAAAACGACGGAACTTCGCCGAACTTTGCCGAGCTTACCCGAAGTTTCGCCTTGGGGAGTATAGTAAAATAGTGAGTCTATAAATTATAAGAATGGAATTGATATGGACGCTAAGGCTCAGTAGTCATTACGTCCCGATTGATTTGACAGCTTTGACACAGTTTGACAGTATAATCACAAATGTCGTGCCGCAAACCAAATAAAACTTGAGGCCGAAACACATTCAGCTTACGTGATGCTATTGTACATTACGTGACGGCGATCCAAACGGATAACAGTTCCCATATATTTTTTATGGAAAGAAGCGGTTTAGAAATACTCTTATTATGTAACCTGACGCTAACCCACGTGATGACCCCAAACGATTGTGGGGTTTCAGCGAAGGTTCGCGCTGTCGCTATAGGTATGGTCAAGACGTTCGTCACATGTCCCGAAGAAATACGAACACGAAGTAATGTCCCGACATCACGCAACGAATGTTCGTCCTATAGTGTGGCCTTTATTTAGCATTACATACATACTGTTCTGATCAAATACTAAGGAATGAATGACGCGGTATCAGTAATGTCACCATACATCCTGTTTTGAACGGGACGGTCTCCTTTTCAGGTGATTTGTCCCGTGACCCTTAAGCTTTGTCTACAACTTAAGCTTCGGGATGCCAGAATGTCTTGTCTTCACAAGGAAATAACCTGCTGCAACTATTAAGAAAAGGCGGAAAAAACAAATTCTTTCAACGGCATGGCGGGCGACAGCATACCTGTTCGAAATATTTGATGGTGGCAGCGCGGTGGCACCGAACGGTGACATGTGTAAAAAATGTGATTAGGAACCTTAGATTAAAGCACCCTTTGACTTGATCTAAGTTAGGAACCCTATTATTTTAGTGCTTTATTATTGGAACGAAGTTCCTTTACGCGGCTTGTGGTAGGTGTGATTCGAGAGAAAATGTAACGTCATGTAAGATTTTCACCCCCTCCATACGCCTTTCTCTTACTCGCCTTTCTCTCGCTCGGACACGGTATGGTCGCGATTCTCGCGATCGTGTCAGTTCGTCGGTATTCGGTAAATTTCGGTAGCGGGCAGATCGCTAGTTCTCTCTCTCAGAACTATACAGATTTTATTTCGAATTACATTCGGAGTTTAATATAATGCGTGAGGATCTTTGTCCCTGACGGAGGTCCCCTGACCGCACATTTAATTATGTTTTTAGGAATTTCTAGGCGACGACAACAATGTGTTTTTAATATACCTACCTACTTTTATTTATTTAAGAATCGGTAGCTATCCCGTTTTGTGGAGCAAAGTAACTGGTCACATTAGGCATCAGTCAAGTGTGTACACTCATAACGTAGCGTGTGGTGTTGTAGGGTGGCGTCAGCTGAGTATGTTTCCGGCATTAGAAAACACTTCCTTCAAAAAGGTGCCAACGGCTGACATTCGCCACATTCAACATTTTTCCTCAAATCTCTTTTACCCCTCTTTACTTCGGAGACTTATTTTTGTTCGCGGCGTGAATTTTTTATTCCATATTTTTTAATGAGATCCCGTTCGCTTGACATAAATTTGTTTCTCCGGTTAGAATTTTGAGGCAAATAAATAGGCTGTGTCTGGAGGAGTGACATTTTTATTTTTCGCTTTATAACGAGCTGCATTTTAAACTCCGTTATTTAAAGAAGGCCAACAGAATCGTCATCGTTGTTGGCTTGTTATTTATTATACACTTTGAGCACCTCATATTTAACTCCTATCTTATATTCTTCTTCCGGTTTAGAATAAATTTGATAGGGAGAGAGTTCATGCTGCATTACCACAGTCGCTGGGTGTACTCGACTGCCCACGTTACCCCTCTCTCACAAAATACTTTGAAATGTACTGCATTTCCTACTTTATCGTATTTCCCCAATGTACGTATGTGTTTCGGTAGCGAGTGGGATATGCCAGCGCCCATTCCCATCTCATCCTTTTCCTCCCCATTTTCCCAATCCATTCCTTAATCTGCAAAGGTGGGCAGCGCATCCGGGGGCGTGCCAACGTTTGTCATTCTGGACTGATGTTGACATATATCGCGGATGTTTATGGACGACAGTATCCACTTACCATCAGGTGGACTGTATGCTCGTCTGCCGCTTTTATTCTATAAACAAAAATCGATAAACCTAAATACACTAACGTATATGGAAGGAGATAATGGAAATACATCCTAAAATCATCACTCAATGAATTGTCAACTGATCTCCAGAACTTATATATCAGCGTAGATAAAAATAAAAATTAATTATGGTAGATAAATCTTACCTAAATAATTACCTTATAAATAAAAACCTACTTTATAAATCTTAACTCATGATATGACTTATGTATGTTATAAGAACGGCTCTTCACCTTGTATATAAACCTTGAGGGTTTCAGTAGGAGGGACTATATATTAAAAAAAATGTAAATTCTTTATAGTCATAGAAATAAATGAAACAACAAAACACTTTAGCGTCCAAAGAAATGTATTCTGTACGAGTATTTTACTTACGGTATGAATAATTAGGAACGCTTTGAAGAACTGTTCAGTTTGCTACAAAATTTGAGTTCGCTCCATAGCACATAGGTATCAAAGTGTGGAAATATTCATACCTTTTAGGCAAAGAGTTTCCACAAATAAACAAGATTATTCATAGAGCAAACTTTGCTGAAAGAATAACAATACGGAGATTTTTTATCGAGTTACGATGTGGGATTTAAAAGAAAACTGTGGACCTGTCTATACAAGATCGACAGCGTATCCGCATCCTCCTTGGTGTTTCAGATGCCCATTGTCTATGAACGACTTCCCTTTAGGTGAATCGTTATTCGTTTAAGCTCTCTTCCACATAAGAAATATTAAAAATAAATTATGGTTGCCATAGATTGTATGCAATACTACAAGACTACATAATCAGCACGGTCTCAGTTAACTAATATAATCTAATAAGCTTACTAATCGCTTAATGGCTCGTTAACACAAGGAGAGTTTCTCGAACGGCTCGAGCGAGAATATTGTATACGATTCTCGTACGCAACCAAACTACATACACATCCTGGCTGAAAGTAATACACATCGTTTTGTAGAGTGTCATCTCTGTCGTAACGACACACGACAGAGACGACGCTCTGCAAAAACAAAGCTAGCCGATAGTCTGTTTCTAAAGGCCGATGAGTATTACTTTCGGCCGGGAAGTGTACAATTATCGCCTGAAACTGTTCACATGATGATAAAATCTCGATGATTGTGGTTAACAGTGATCAGATGTCATCATCTGACCACTGTAAACCCTATTTATCATTGACCTATTATCATGATAACAGTTGTTCATACTAGCTTCTGACAGATGTTCGAGAAACTCGCGTTCGAGAATCTCTCCTTGTCAAAAAGAGCCATAAAAGTTGGTTAATGACATTTTCACTAGGATCCTTATCTACGAAAAATGTACTCTCTGGTAAAATTAGTCTGGTAAGTTCGCACACAACATTAAGGATCCTACTGGTGTTGTAGTTATTTATTTACCGGTAATAATTGAGGACCTGTGCGAATACCCCCGGATGCCTGTCGAAGAAGTACTCGTTGAGCACCGGGTCATAGTTGGCGAGCGCCTCCGTCAGACGCGAGAGGCGCGTCGCCGGTATCTTCTTCAACGTCGCCTTGTAGGTCTCATGCCGAATGCCCCCCACATTTAGCACAACTCGATTCTCCGCGTCCATGTTGAGGAGATTCATTTCTGTGGGCAAATGAACAGATTATTTTTTTCGAAATTAAAAAATACTATCTCAAACCATCGAATTTAAAAATCTTGTGTATTTGCTTCGTAGAGAAAACATTCATACTATAGAGAATTTTCTCTAGAGAGTAGAGCAAAGACATTTCATCGAATGTCAATCAAGTATATTGAAGAATGAAAAACTCTTCGTCTTGTATTCTTTAATCCCCAACCTCTAACCTTTCTGATTCTTTTGTTAAATTCTCAACTCCTTAATCTTCAAGGTAGGTAGTTTCTCAAGGCTTACAAGTTCACAACTAGATTACTTCTAAAAGAGCGCACTCGCCAACTTGCTTGGCTAGCATGTCATTTTAAGGCCATACATCCTTCGTGCACAAAACGATGTGCGTCGGGAGGCCCATGTCCAGTAGCCGAAAAGAGAGTTGGTTTGGTCGGATATGCTTGATATTAACGGACCGCCAAATCCTTACATAAATAAAACAAAGTCGCTTCCCGCCGTCTGTCCCACTGTATGTATGCTTAGATCTTTTAAACTACGCAACGGATTTTAATGCGGTTTTCATCAATAGATAGAGTTTTGTTTTGTGTTTGTGTCAATATTGTTTTGTGTTAATTTGTTGAAATATGACGATAATAGTTCAAGATGTCGGAAAAAATCAAGCCGACTGAAAGCTTTCATCGAAAATGCCGTCTTATTGATGAATCACTCCACATTGACACCACATTACTATCTACATTGCACCCGTGTGAAGCCGGGGCGGGTCGCTGGTTTATGATAATCAGAACAACTACTTAATTGGAACCCAGTGAAACTGACCGATTGGAAATTGCAACTTTACGAATGTGTTTTTTTTTTTATAGGAAGAAGGCGGCATGCGATAATACATTCCACCTGGTGGTAAATGGATACTGTCCACTTCAGTACATAATGACAAATGTTAGCAAGCCCCTAGATTCGCTGACTGCCTTTGAAGATGCAGCGATGGATTTAGAGGAATGGTGGGGAAAATGGGGATGGGAATATACGATGGGATGGGAATGCGCTCTGGCATATCTCATTCACAACCGAAACACGTACGTAGGAATAAGATAAAGTGGGAAATGCAGTACATTTCAAGATAGTGTTGTGTGAGAGAGGGTTGGAATTCAGCGTGCAATGAATACGTATCCTTAAATTATGACTGCTCTACTCCTTTAGTATAGTCCTTAAGTACTCACTTGAGATCTCCTCTCTCCCCTCTTGTACAGATTACAAGACAACGCTACGGCGACCGGCTCTGCCCGCGACGCCACATCACAGCAATGTAGTCATCCTCAAGTCTGCTGAACTCCATGTAGTGGGTCATTGCTGCTGGACTGCCGGTGGAACCTGCGGAAGAAGGAAGCCATCAACTTAGTCCTGATGTGGTCCATTATCTTTCAATCTTATTTCGATGCATTTAATGTGTTACCATGTCTGTTACTGTCTTGGTTTTGTTTTGGTGTGTAATAAAGAGTTTTATCTATCTATTTTTTGTCACATAGAAAATTGAAAATAATGTCGACAGTTGAATTGATTCCAGCCATTTTTAGTGCTTCTTGTTTTCATAACTTATTGATAATTTATTGTTCATTTCTAGTATACCTATATTTGGGAGCAATCCAACAGCTGCTGGGCCCGCTCACATTACCCCTCTCTCACAGATGACTACCTTAAAATGTACTGCATTTCCCACTTTTATCTTATTTCACTAATGTACGTACGTGTTTAGGTAGTGAGTGTTCCCATCCTATCCCTTCCCATTTTCCCAACCCTTTCTCCAAATCCATTCCTATATCTCCAAAGTTAGGCCCGCATCCGGGGTCATGCCAACGTTTGTCATTTTGGACTAATGTTGGCATGTATCGCGGATGTCTATGGGCGACAGTATCCCATCAGGTGAACTGTATGCTCGTCTGCTGCCTTCGTCCGTAACTACATACATACATAATTACATAAATTAGTCTTTTATTGCACATGCAGTAACGCAAACAAATACACTCATTACAACTAGAAGGGCACGCCGCGCCGCCTAGGCGGCCGGTTATTACCCTATACTGAATAATGAGCGCTACAAACGTTTTAGATAGAACAACAAAACTTTACATGATTTTAACTTTTGATTTATTCTCTACATTAAATTTAATTTTTCTCTACAATGGTTTTATACATTTTAAATTAGTTGGAATTTATATGTATTTATTTATATTGTGATAATTTTTAGCTCGGCTGTGAAGGAACACATGGCGAGGAAACTTGATTGCTCGAGAATTAAAAAATCTGGAGCATGTGTATGTGTTACAATTAAAACCCGTTATCACTAAATCCTAAAGTAATTCAATTCAGTAAATTGTTTTTCCTAGAAAAACTAGAATTTTCTGACAAACAAATTTAAATGTTCGTTAGAACTGGTTTTAACTAGCGAAAGCTAGTTTTAAAGAGATGAGTCAATTAAAAATGATTTTGATCGAGGTCAATGTTCATCTGTCTTGGAGATTGTTTATTCCGTCCTAACATAAATAAGCTCAATAAATACTACAATAATTATTATATTGTACAATTGTAGTATAAAAGTTATGGGCTAAAGCCGAATTAACAGCAAATCGAGATGTTGCCGGACAAACCGCGAACTCAGAAACAATTCGATTTGACCAGGTTAGAAGTCCGAGGCGATCGCGAAGCGTATGTGTACTATTATTCCGTGGCATAAGGAGACTTCGTGGCATTTTTTTTAAACAATATGAAAATCCTTTCTACCTGGAAACAATTTAAATTTAACAATCTATCATTCCCGGTTTGCCGAATAAATGTTAACCAGGCAAATTAATTAGAGAAATAATGAAATAAGCAGCGAATATACTAAATGGACAGCAAATCGATGGCAAATTTAAAAATGGCTTCAGTTTAGGTTCTCCGGTGACAATAAAGTATATAGGAGTCCCGCGAAGAGGAACTCCTTCGACTTGGTGATGACATTCTTATTAATTAAAAATTATTTACTTCAGTTGTCCAAAATAGTTTCTTGTTTAGTATTTACTTAGTATGTTAGCTGCTCATTTAAATACAAGCCTTGATTAATTGTGTTCAAACGTTTAATACAATAATTAATTGTGTAGACGAAACACGAGACATATACCATAGTACGGTACAATTATAATTTAATAAACGCACTGAACCGTGTACACATTGGTTTGAGCTCTTAAGTTGACTGCTAACGTGAAGGAAAACGTCTTATCTAACATTATCTAAGTACTCATCTGTAACTAATCATCTCATTATGTTAGACATAATTCGATATAATCATGGTGTTATAATTAATTGATTGGTTTTTATATTTATCAGCGTCTCATGTAGGGTAATTCCATAGAATTGTGCATTATTCAATTAATACAACAATTTAATAAATTAATCCGAGAATATGCATTAATCTGAAAATATTAATATGAATAACAAATATTAAATAAAATATTAATATTAAAGTTTTGAATGGGATTTTGCAAGGTCGGCCGCGCACCCGCATACCCTCTGGTGTTGCAGGTGTCCATGGGCGGCGGTAACACTTATCATCACGTGGGAACGCTTGCTCGTTCGCTCTTTTGTCTATAAAAAAATTTATAAAATAAAAATAACGCGAATTCGACAGATATAGAAGAATAGATCCTATCGGCTTAGATAGTCCTTCCGCCACCCAAACTAAAAATGTATCACAATAACAGCTCACAATAGCCATGTATCCAAATCTACAATAAGTTATCTGATTGTCTAAAGAATGAAAATAAGGACGGAACTTTCCAGAAGAAACTTATATCTATTCTGATAGAAAAATGTTATTACATTATAGAACAATTCACAAGTGATATATGAATTATAATAAATTAATAGAATACGGTAAATAAATATATTTAAAATAGTTTAATAGCAAATAGTTTATATAATATACAATATACTAAATTGTACAATAAGCTCAAAATACTAAACCAGTCACTATACTACCTTGTATTCGAATAGTAGTCGTATTAAAAGATTTGTAATAGATAGTTCATATACCTGCATATGTGCATATGTGGTTCATTTAGATTTTATTTATTATCATTATTATTATTAATAATAATAATAATAATAAAAATAAAATAGATAATGCGAGCTCTTCGTCGCATAGCTGCGAGCTCGAAGTTGGCGTTAGGCTTCTCGCGATATTCGTTCAGTCTGTTTCAAATCTCTTGGAATGTAGTATGCACATTGCAAATATTTGTTTCTAGTAATTAATAGTAATTTGGGAGGGGGAGAGTGCACGCTGCAATCCAACAGCCGCTGGGCGCGCTCGACTGGCCACGTTACCCCTCTTTCACAGAAGACTACCATGAAATGTAATGCATTTCCCACTTTATCTTATTTTCCTAATGTGCGTACGTGTTTCGGTAGTGAGTGAGATGTGCCAGAGCCCATTCCCATCCTATTCCTTCCCATTCTCCCAACCCTTCCTCCAAATCCATTCCTGTATCTCCAAAGGTAGGCAGCGCTATGGTCGTGCTAACGTTTGTCGTTTTGGACTAACGTTGGCATGTATCGCGAATATCTATTAGCGACAGTATCCACTTTCCATCAGGTGGACTGTATGCTGCCGCCTTCGTCCATAAAAAAAATATGTGCATTATCTACTTATTATTCTTGTGTAGGCATACGTCTCCTTCCATGCAGAGGTTGCGATCATTTTGGCGATAAGGGCTACCGTATGTATAGCGAGTCATTTAATGAAATTTTCGTTTCACTTTATCTGCATTCTTTGGTATTAATTTACTTACACAATATGTACATAAAATAATAAATACATTATTTAAATGAAATATCCAAATAAATTAAATCAACATAAAAATATTGCACAACAAAATAATTGTGTCCTTGTGTATTGTTTCTATTGTGTCCACGTGGTTGAGACCAAGTTAGATTAAATAATTATTAAGATTCTTTGTGAAAACAATCATAATGACTACGATGTCGACAGTTATTATGTCCATGAAAATTATATGAATGCAATATTGTGAATAGGGTAACGGTGAATAGAGGGTAATTCTATATATAGAAATTGGTTCTAATAACACCAAATGTTTGTCCCTGACACGACCGGATTAAGCGGGTCGACATTATTTCTGACGATTCCATAATGGTTCACAGATAAACCAGGGTATAATTAGTAAACAGTAGCGTAACTCTGCACTATCTCTAGATAAATAGATATATAAAACTCTCTATTGCACACCAAAACCATAATTCGATAGTTACAGACATTTTAACACGTGAAATGCACAACAGGCGGTATTAACGCTAAAAGCAATCCCTATCAGACAACCTTCGCGTAGAGAAGAAATAAAATAGCTATATGTACGTATTTTTACAATGGTCTATCAAGTCGTTTTTATCGTTAACATAAAGAATTCCGATATATGTATAGCAATAAAATGTTATCGCAGTGCTTCATCTTTGTCAACTTGAAATGACGAATGAGGTTTTTCAAGGCATTGTTAGTCACCTCAACAGCAATCAATAATTTCTTTTGTTGCGATAAGACAGGCGTTACCATAAACTTAGAATGACAAGAGTGCCAAATACGAATTAGACACAGCATAAAATCTCTTATCTGTGTTTACATGATTTGACATAATATGTATGCACATTATCTCAAGGCTTATTAAAATTCGTAATAGGCATCTTTGATAAAACTTCCTCTTCTCCGACTTGTTGACACTACTCCGACTGCTATTTGACATTTCCTGCTGACTCTTCTTGGCGAAAATTTTTCTCTCACACGTTTTATCGATCATTGTACTTAGTAAAAGAGAATCTAAATCTATGGACGCGATTGTGAGTTCGATTTATGATGACTTTTGAGACATAGATCAAATAATCAGAAAGCTTGTCATTGGACAAGCCATATTTGCTGAACACCGACAAACTACGGAGTAGACGAGTCTTCGAATGAACACCACACGTACTTAGAAGCGCACTGTGGGACGCGCTCTCGTTTGGTGGACCGACGACTTCAAGAAGTTCGCCGGTGGTGGTTGGATGAGAAGAGCCGTAGATCGTGTGTGATAACTGTCATTGGGAGAGGTTATATCTATTAGTGGAGAGACAGCGGCTCATGGTATGGTTTTATGGTATAAACTATCCCATCCGAGCGGCGGCGTCTCTGTGTGCAACGCTACTCTGGCCGAGTCGCTTGTACAAATTTTTGCCAAATGCAAGCAGTAATTGTTTTAATTTACTCTTAAATATTCTAACCTTCAATTTTGATCTGTTAATTTCAAATGTTTGTAGGAACTTTCACTACTATTTGCTGGCTATATTATGTGAGAGTAGTATTGATTATACAAATAGTACGATTACTAGTCGACCGTAGAATTCACAATAATTTTGGTGACGATGTTGAAATTCGGTGGTAAATGCTATCCATTGTGAGGAAAAGGTCCCAAGAAGACTTTTTCATGAGTACTTCTCCTCGATATGATACATTTATTTCTATACATCTATATATCTATCCATCTAATAAGATCGTAATAGATCTGTGTCTGTACATGAAATATTTTTGGAAAAATTGTTGCAATATAAAGAACGAATGATATAGAGCCCAGAACAATAATTTTTGTTTTTTTGTCTGCCTGTTTGTCTGAGCGCGCATTAGGCAAAATCGACGGATATTAATGAAACTCGGCATAGTTATAGCTCATGTGGCTGGTTAATATTTAGGGTACCTTTATCCAGATCCTTTATAGAGTTCCCATGGGAATCACTAATATTGCCATAAAATATGACGTCATTTAGATGTAATAACTAATCATGTGAGTTCATTGACATGTTGCTGGCACACACCTTTTATTTTTGCCACTTCTGCCACTTTGAAGCCTGATTTATCAACCAGCATTTTTATTATGCTTTTGGGGAGATTTCGAATAAATCTAAAAAAATCACTTTTGTTTGTAAACAGATATTCTAAAAATACTATTCCTTACAAGTAGAGATACACTTGTCGTCAAATTAATTATTTATGGTATTTACCAATCAATATCAAACTATGTGCGTACAATCAGGGAAAAATACAGTGACAGCAATATGTGAGCGACTGTACTTAAGTTGTTTTTACAACTGTTGTCGTTTACAGCAATTTTCCTTCATATATCGATTTTATGATGTGGAAATTAGAACACATTTGACCAATCAACAGCGACTTTACTAGATAGGACCCTAACTACGTGTTATTAATAGATTAAATGAAGTTTTATTTGTACGATTGTTTGTTATCCTAAATAAAAATAATATAATACAAAAGAAATAATTGATAAAGGTAATAATAGCTGATTTTATATTGTTAATAGGGTCTACACGCGTAAAACTAAAGGCCTTTTATTTCTACTCAAAGTGTCGGCACGGGTTGCACCAGCCGTGGCCACAGGTTGACTGGGACCTGTCAGCAGTTTCATCAACTGGTCTTCACTGGTCTTCACAATCGGAAACGCTGCGACACACTACACTAACATTGTCTGAGTACTTATTCAACGATAAATCGCAAGGGTTAAAATTTATTAACCCTGCGATTTATTTAATTTTATCGCGTTTACACCCGATTTATAATACAAATTGTTTCAAAAGGAGAAAGTTTAAAACTTATAAAAGACCTATAAACTTACAAATAATTATTAATTATTAACTTAAAATTAGATGTCAGATACCTGTATATTCTGCGTAATACGAGTATATTGCGATTAAACTTGAACATATTATATTAAACTTGAGATTAACAGCTTGAGTCTAAAACCGTTATGGTTAAGATTCTTAAGACCCATTATTATGTTTTCTTCTACAACACTAGGTAATACAGTAATAATAGCAGTCTTATAAACTATCAGGCAGTTTAAACCCTAATGGCATGTATTTAAAGTTGCCATCGATATTAGATAATAATATACTGGAAAAATTGATTATACAGAGACGTAACCCGTAAGTAACGTTTCTCATATTATTTATTTAAATATTCGATAAACGATGTGAAGGGACGCGACATTTCTGATTAATTTTAACATATCATAGCATCAACATGTCTCTCTCCTGTCTCTGCTGCTGGATATATCCCTACATCCCTACATCACACCTGTTTAAATTTTTAGTCAGAGCCTTCCTCTCAGGTTCGTTCCAATAGCACTCCACAAAAAAGTGATATCTTCAATTGTACAGCAACTTTGGCAATTAGGAGAATTATTTGTTCTCATTAGGAAACCATAGGTCTCTCCCGAGGTTCTCCACCACACGCGATTTTCTGCTTATCTCATTCAGCCACTACCGGCGACTTCTTCAAGTCCACTGACTTAGGAAGTAGGTAGGAGGCTCGATGGGGAGAGTTGAATACCGTGTTTCGTGGCAGTCCTTGGGAGAGGCGTATATCTAGCAGTGGTATGGTATGATATAAAAAAATATATTTATTAGCATTATTAAACATATACTTATTATACATACATAAGAAATCCATAAAAAAAAAACTTTTTCCGTACGCACTGCGTCATTCGGTCTTGACCTATATCTCACTTTTCCAGGTCTACTAGAGATAAGCTTTTTTCTTTTTCTTTTATTTATTTCATATAAATAAATTAATACTTTTAAACCTAATCATAAATAAATAAATATCACTTTTAATCCTAAACATGATTAAAACAATTTATAAGCGCAAGTTCAAACTGGTTACCAACAATGGCGACACCCTCTCATAAAAACTTAGTTAATCAACCGCTAGGATTAACCGCGGATCTTGCAATTTTTTCTACCGAATTTCAAGGAAACTTCGAGAAAAAAAATGAGACCGCCCGTCGTCCGCAAATTGCCCGGGAGTCCCCCTTTAATGTGGGATATACTTTTTCTCGGAGAAAAATAAGTTCGTCGAGTCAAAGGGACTTCGAATCGAGCGTTAATAATGTACAGCAGTTTCCTTTGTTAATGTGATAGTCGTACCTACATTTTTCTAGAATAAAAATCGTATTAGTAACGTTAACGATTCAATTTATCCGTTTGCGTATTTATTGACTGCCACGAATAGGTTTATTTCACTGATATACTTTCATAAGTAGATTTTAAAAATCTACATTCGCGGAGATTATCCCTAAAGTATAAAACTGAAAAGTAAACTCACTGCAGGGCGCAGGCCTTCCCTAATAAATCACGGGGTTTCGGGCCGTCATACACCGCACGTGCCCAGTGCATTACATACTCCACAATTTTTACATACGATGTTTACCCTCACCGAAATGTCGAGTAGGTATAAAAGGTAAACAAATACCTTTATTATAGGCGTTCAGACCCGATTCAGAATATAAAATAGTATATATAATGGGAAAAAACATAGCTGAACTGATTTTTTTTTAATTTAGAAGTCAGCTATAAATCTATATGAGGATCGTAGTATGTCGCTATAACTTAAAGATTCAATAAAGAGTGAGTGGTCTTTTGATTCTGACATTGCATCATAGCAATTTAAAGTTAACCGAACTGAGGTCATTAAAATACTTTCCAACTTTAACAATGTCAAGTTTTATTATGAAAGATATTCTATGAATTTCTGTGCGCGGGAACGACTGTGGACATGTAGGATGATTTTTACTGCGACTTCTAAGATAAATATTCTGTTCCTTAGAAGATGGCCGCTACTACAAGTCCTAAGGATAGTTCCTTAGAAGGTGGCCCCTACTACAAGTCCTAAGGATAGTTCCTTAGAAGGTGGCCCCTACTACAAGTCCTAATGATAGTTCCTTAGAAGGTAGCCGCTACTACATGTCCATAAGAAAATGCGTACGTTAAAATACCGAACCGAGAAGAGACGATGTAGTCTCTTAGAGATACATCCCCTAACGATATACATCCCCCATGTGCAAGACAATGTGCATGAGGAGACCCAAGTGTTATCCCTTAGTCGCCTTTTGCAACACCCACGGGAAGAGATGGGCTGATGTTATTCTAAAGCGGGCCAATTCCACATGGCCATTGGTTATCTACTATTGGTTTGGTTTACATTATTATAATAACTGCACTCTCAATGCCCCACACTAGGAGAACCGGTGTCGTGACCCAAAAACACATAGAACGACAAACACCACCCAGACCTGATTAAATATTTATCTTTAAACAAATGAACGTTCGACTGTGAATCGAACCCGGGACCTTTTAAACAGCAGGTTATCAATAGTGCTAATCGATCGTCAAGGATTCAGATTTGTCAGGTAATGCTTGAGGGCTTTTATCGAAGTACTGCTTGCCATCGAGAATTATTTTCTGAAATTACGTCACACCTCCAAATGTCTCGTTATATTCGAGCCTATAGAATTCCAATAAAAACTTTTCCCTCCTGCCAGTTCCTCAAAAGCCTCGGACTTTGATTAACGACGTTTTGTAATCCCGCACTGGAGTGAAGTTCGAGAGGTCCATCAATCAATCGACGCTTTAAATTATGTTATTTGTCGTATCGGGATTTTGTTTATCGACAGTGTGACGGGTTAAATGAGCTGAATGAAGATATAATAAAGGTATTTGTTGACCTTTTATTTCCACTCGACGTTTCTGCACAGGTGACACCAGCCGTGGTCACGAGTTGACTGAAGAGGTGGATACTCCAGGATGGGAGTTGCGAGCAGTCACATCAACTACCCACATTTGAACTTCACATTCAGAAAGGCTGTGACACATTACACTAACAATATCCGCGGACGTATTCGACGGTAAATCGCAAGGTTTATATTTGTTAATCACTCGATTCCACATCGACGACGAAGGGGACTACTCACATCCCCTTGGTGTTGCAGGTGTTTTTGAATGCATAGACTACCCTAGGATGGGAGCTGCGAGCAGTTTTATCAACCACATTTGATCTTCAAATTCGGAGAGGCTGCGACACACTACACTAAGAAGGTCCGTGGACGTATTCGACGGTAAATCGCAAGGTTTATATTTGTTAATCACTGGATTCCACATCGACGACGAAGGGGACTACTCACATCCCCTTGGTGTTGCAGGTGTTTTTGAATGCATAGACTACCCTAGGATGGGAGCTGCGAGCAGTTTTATCAACCACATTTGATCTTCAAATTCGGAGAGGCTGCGACACACTACACTAAGAAGGTCCGTGGACGTATTCGACGGTAAATCGCAGGGATTAAATTTGTTAATTGAGTGTTTACGTTTGAACTATGTTACCGCATATACAGTGTTTACCCCTGGTTGTATTAACATTAATATTTTATGGGAAGGAGCGATTAAATTTGGATGCGGTGGACGGTAAAGCGATTGGGAAGGTGACCTGCCGATATTGTCGCCCATGGCTATCTGCGATGGGCACATGTAAACATTGGTCTTATCTTTGGAGATCTCAGGAGAGATTTAGGCAGCGCATCCGGGGACGTGTCAACCTTTGTCATTATTTTTATTTATGGGTAGCAGACGAGCGGACAACCCACGAGATGGGAAGTGGCCATGGACAACTCTAACACCAGAGGATGAATAATGGAATGGCGGTAGAGAAATGGATGGATTTGGGGCTATCCCCCCAAGGGAAGGGGCTCTGGTACCTCCTAAGCATGAGTGGTTATAATAATATGTTGGTAATTTTACCGTCAATTGCGCTACCCGTTGCTCATGGTCCATGAAAATTCCAAATTATTTTACCTTTAATTCCAAGCATCTCGTCATACCTTTCTATGCCGCGTATATTATAAAATATTAATAAGTTAGTAATAAAATCAACATCCACTCATCGGAAAATTTTACTACATAGTAACTTCAATTGTTTCGGGAACACAGTGACGTCACAATGCCTCTCGTCAATACTTAAACGGATAATGACGTAACATTACGAGGACTGTCCCCATAAAATACTTTTAGCTGAATATTTATGATAGGTTATATATTAGATTGGAATTTCCTTTGGGTCATATTTTGACGATACATTTAGCTCAATTAACGTTTGACTATTTCGCCTTTTCTTTCCCTTCTATAGTGAACATTAAAAAAAGGGCTTTTACCTTATTCAGTAGTAAAGTAGTAGATTTTAAGGATCAATTCTAGAATTGATAGTACGAGGTTTGTAATTCTAGACTGATGTTGGCATGTATCGCGGATGTCCATAGGCGACAGTATCCACTTACCATCAGGTGGACTGTATGCTCATCTGCCGCCTTTTTTCTATAAAATAAAAATTACGTAGTTCTTCTTATTTCCGTTTCGTTATTCTACTAGTGTAGATAACTAACACAAGCCGATTATGAACTAATTTTATGTTATTTAGGTATATATTATACATATATATGTATATACACTGGATCGCAAAAATTCCGGGTCGCTAATAAAAACCGTGATATCTCCATAAATTATATACCTAGATTGCTCGAATAAATAATATGTAGTAAGGAGGTTACTAATGCTTGTAAATCTAAATCTCTAAAGAGGTTTCATTTGTACAAGTTACAGATTTAAAAAAAAATATTCTGCATTTTGAAAAATTTCAAAATTTAAAATTAGGAAAAGAATAGTTTTTCTGCTTTTGTTTCAAACGGAGCTGTCATTATAAATGGTTCCTTGGATTGATCAGAGTATTCAATGCAATATCATGTCGTTATCACCTGAAGAATGTACACGGATTATTACCATGGTACAAGAAGGAAGAAGTCAGCGTAGCACTGCTAGAACAGTAGGAGTATCTTTATCAACGGTCCAAAGAGTACTCCAGCGATTTCAAGAGACCGGCATGAACATCAGGAGACCAGGAAATGGCAGGCCAAGGTGCACAACTACACGAGAAGACCGATTCATCGTGAGCACTATAGAATCGACATCTCACGGCTGTTCAGGTCCGAAACAGTCTTCAAGAAATTTACCACAACAATGTGAGCTCTAATACGATTCTGCGACGTCTTCGTGAAGCTGATATAAAGCCTTATAGACCAGCAAACGGCCCCAAACTGCTCAGAGAACATCGAGTTGCCAGGTTACGGTTTTCTCGAGAACACATCCGATGGACAGATGAAGATTGGTCCAAGGTTATGTTTTCCGATGAGTCCAGATTTTGTTTCTTTACGCATGACGGGAGACGAAGAGTATTTAGACGGCCAGGAGAACGGTATCATCAAGCGTGTTTTGAAGAAAAGGTGCCATTCGGTGGAGGATCAATAATGGTTTGGGCTGGGATATCTTCAGAGGATCGCACGGAGTAAGTGATCACAGAAAACGCTTCTCTGACTGCTGTCAGATACGTAGGAGAGATTTTAAATGAGCATGCTGGTCCATTCTTAGTGAATATGGGTGCAATTTCCATTCTTATGCACGATAATGCGCGACCACATACTGCTCATTTGGTCAATACGTATATTCAAGACGTCGGTATTACCTGCATGGAGTGGCCAGCTCGCAGCCCAGACTTAAATCCCATAGAACATACATGGGACGAGCTCGGCAGATGCGTGAGACAACGCTCTCCTGCTCCCGTTACCTTACACGAGTTAAAGAATGCGCTAGTGGAAGAATGGGCAAACATAGACCAAAATCGTATTAAAAATTTGGTTTACAGCATGCCACATCGTCTTATTGAAGTGATACGGGCTCGTGGAGGAAATACAAAATATTAAATTGACAAAAAAACTTTTATTTTTTAAGATTTACTGCGAAGTGTATTTTTGTTGTCATAAGTTAGAAGCGAAATTTTCTTATTTTTTAGTATTTAATTAAAGTTATATAGTGTACAGAACGTGTTACACAGTTTTTTATATATATTAATCAGTCATCTACAATATACTATAGTTTCGCAAATTAGTCTTATGTATTTAAGAAACTATCACGCCATTTATTAGCGACCCGGAATTTTTGCGATCCAGTTTATATTAGGTCTATATACTTATATATAGACCACGATTAAGAAGTATTGCGTGTGTATGTGTATGTATCTTGTATGGGAGGGAGAGAGCGAGTGTGTGTATGTAAGATGAATGTATAATGTTGTCGATTTAAAGGAGACTTTGCAATTTACTAGCTATCATCTAGGCAGATGTATCTATACTTGACTCACATTCGTGTAATCGTGAGTTTGAATCCTAGGCCCATACCACTGACTTTATACTTAAGTACGTATTAAAAAAATGTCACTAGATCGTGGTGAGGGAAAACATCGTAAAAAAGCTCGCATGATCCAGAAATTAAAAACAAATCTGTATTATATGATCTATCAATCCGCACTGGGCCCGCGTGATGGATTACGGCTCGAAACCCCCCCCCCCCACCCAGTGATTTACTAGGGGAGGCGTGTGCCCTGCAGTGGGACGTTATAGGCTGATATCAAAGTGCAAATTTACATAAAATGTTGTCAATTTTCCCATATTTCTGTCAACTCTTTGTTTGCATCGATGAAATTAGCGCTCAAAGGTTGGCTGATGGTGAACTCAATGCCTTCGGGCATTAATTACATCCAGCTTTGTACGATAATGTACATTGAAGTGTATAGTTAATACAAATAAATAAAAAATCTGATAAGTTTTCACAAATGCTTATAAAGCGTTGCAAAAGAGAGTACTTAAGATAAATATTAAGCAGATAGAAAAAGGAATAATACTAGAATAGTGTGCTGGTAGAACCGTACAATTGAATTGAATGTGTTTAAGACAGACCGACAAACTCTTTATTGTACATTAACATGTTAACAAAAAGACAATTTATGTAAGTAACATGTACAATGGGCAGCCTTATCGCCAAAGTAATTTCTTCCGGGAGAACTTTAGCTGGTGAGGAGAAAGTGGATGAATGAACAATATCAAATGAGATTTTGGCGGGAATTCCCGAAGTGAATGTTTAGTTTTTATTTGAATAATGTAAAAATTATGTATTATGTATACCTATGTAAAAAAAAAATTTAATAGTGTGATAGTTTATTAAACTTCAAAGTGCCCAGTGTTCGTGATAATCAAATAAAAACATGAGACTGTATGTTTCGTGTGCTTCCAAAGGATTGCAAGTCTGTCCTCAGTAAACCCATTTTACTGAGTGACGCTTGACTTGCTACGACGTGACTGGACACTGACGAGTTGTTTTGAATTGTTTTGATTTACGAAGAAAACTTGACACTGGCAGAATGTGCTAATTGCACCAATGCCATATATGAAGAAAAAAAAATGAAATAAATGAAAAAAAAAATTTTAACTCCAAGGATTGCTTAAAGTACGCATAGAATTCTGCAGAATTCTGTAAAAGAATGCATGTTTTCGATTATATTACCGGAAAAACATTCACTTATATTATAAACGAAAGATGTGATGGAAAATTCCCTTTGAATCCCATGTAATAAAGTGGGCCTAAAATTTTATTGGCCTGTCAAGTGAGCTATTTTTATCTTCAAAAGGCGCTCAAAGCGGTTCAGACATCTTTCGTAAGCAGGTTGCTATGTAATTTGAAAGGCTTTATTTGGAACAGTTTGTGTTTACATTTATTGCGCAATAATAATATAATAAAAAATAAGTAGGTACCTATATAATTTAACGAAGTCATCATTCGTTTGTTTATAATTAGCAACTCTATTCATCTTCAGATGAGATTCTGTTTAAATTATAAAAAAGCCTGTCTGATCTATGATCTTTGAATTTAGCGCCGGTGATCAAAACCTTCACCATTTTATAACTTTTTGAGCGCCTCACGCTTTTGCGTTAATTTATGCCAAGCATGCCAACCAAAGACAAAAATATGATGGATTAAATATTTGATGTTTTTAGAAAATGATCAAGAAAACAGACTTTTTGGTAAATTTCTGAAGTTCTGCACTTTTGTATATTTTTTTTTTCTACAAACACGGAGAATAACGAATAGATTTTTATTAAGTACCATAATACGTAATTTAGTGTACTTCTCTAAATAAACATCCAAGCTGAGGACTACCCATGAAAGCCTCATTTTCAAAACGAGTCTCTAAAAGATACCCTTGACCTAAAGAATAACGATGTGGGGCGGGCGGAAGTAAGAGACAAGCTTTGACGTGGGGTTCTGTAGTGTTCACATTGTAAATACATAACAGTAGTATAACTCGCTAAGTTTAGTTTAGGCGGCGCTTCTGGGCTCAGCCTAATGTTTGACGTTCTAACTTTTGATTGATATTGTTATTAATTGTCGATGTCTATGTACAGTATTCATTCACTCACTGTGTACTGTCTTTTTTTTATAGATAAGTGGACGGACGAGCAAGCGGTCCCACGTGATTGTAAGTTTTACCGCCTCCCGTGGACACCATGTCTGTTCATATGATATCTACTTTCTATATAAAATCAAAAACAATAAACCCGGCTACGTCCAACTCATATATGTATACATATATTGAATAAAACAAAATTAATGATGCAAGTAAGTTTGCATATGTTATATGTATACACTAAATGGATTGTTTTTTTTTTTTGTAAATTACCACTATTTTGGCAATTCAGCATCGGACTTAAAGCAATCGGGATCAGATTTATTAATTTTGTAATCTGGTTCTAACTACTACTGAATTTCTTTATGTGCGCGTCGTGTCCGTACACACTACTACATAGTAAGCAGGATTCGAATAGCAAATAAATCACTATTCGTGAATCCGAATACTAGTACGAATAGAACCTGATCTACTACGCACGCGCTTGTAAGTAGGTATTTTTTAGTCCAATTTAGTTAGTGCTAAAGGATTTTTTTTAGTTCTATCAGAAAGTACCTGTTTTGTTTAATTTATACTTGGGTATCTTAATATATTAAACTAAAAATCACTTACTAATTAAACATATGCAACGCAACTGATTTTCATAGCTATGCAACTGATTCTCAATTGAACGTTTAATCTTAGAAGTATACCTTTTTGTAGAAAACCCCTTTTTACCTACTAATCACATTGAGTTTTATTATTCGATAGTATTGGAGTATTCGTTTAGAAAATATCAAATCCGAGTACGGATACTTGAAAATTTACACCTATTACATAGAATCTCACCAATACAATCCATATAATGCGAATTAAATGAGAATTGAAATCTCTCATCCCATAGAAATCTCTCTAACATAGCTCATACTAGAACCTTATCTCATTATAGTTACAGCTGTCTATCTCGTTCCATCCAATGCCATCGAGTAGAAAACATAATGGAATGATTGAATAGATAATTGATTGTAAGTATGAAGTCAACCTACGGTCATGTTTTTATTATTGTGCGGGGATATAGAATACGTTACATATAGAGCGTGTTATTGACTCCTTTAAAAGGTGTTATATACGAAGAAATGTACAGTGGACGTATCGTTGAAGGACCCAAAATCATTATAGGCTAAGAGATACCTAAGATACTCATGGGTCTAAATTGAACTGTTGACATCTTTGTAATTACTTTCTTGCCATTGATCTATCTATGTAAGGATTTTTTTTTTGCAATTGAAATAAAAGTTTTGATGTCATTGTACCCTTTCTCTCAATCCATTCCTAAATCTTGCAGATTAACGCAGGCAGTGCATCCGAGGGCCCGTCAACGTGTATCATTCCGGACTGATGTTGGTATGTATCGTGGATATCTATGGGCGACAGTATCCACATACCATCAGGTGGACTGTATGCGGGTCTGCCTCCTTTTTTCTATAAAATAAATTGCATGAGCCTATAACGACCCACTATAGTTCAATGGGCCTCTGCTAGTAAGGGGAACTAGGATGAATCCTCTAGTAATTACTAGGGGGTTTCAGGATATAATCCACCATGCAGGTCCAGTGCGGATTAGTGGATACGCATACTCCATTTTTTTCACCCATGTGGGTTTCCTCACGTAGTTTTACTTCAGCGCCGAACTAGTAATTTTTTTTCAAAATCCGTAGTCACATAAGCAGAAACTTAGTGGTACAAGCCGAGAATTTGAACTCACGATCACACGAATGTGAGTCGATTATAAATCTCCCTGGGCTATCACCGCTCCTTAATGTTATTATGACAATAAAAACAGAAGATAAGGATCTTTGAGATGGCAAGCCTTATGGGCCCATATGGCATCGCTAAAAGCATTGATTCCACCGAACACATAAATACTAGTAAAATTAGACGGTCCTAAAGTTGGTTGTATTTGGGACATTGCGAGGTTAAATACTGTTTATTTATACTGTACTCGCAGCAATTGTGAAAGTTGGAAAGCAAGGGAGAATGCATTGTACCGAACTGAGGATAATTCACAAACTGTTCTTTCGTTAAAGTGGTAAGACTTCATTCCGCTGAGGGCCACGAACTTATTGAAAGCTCTGACGTTATTTTCTGGAAAGCGCTCTTTTCAGAAAGGCCGTACCCGATTAAGACCATAACAAAACGTGGAACTGCTTCCTATTGAAGTTAAAATTGCTGTACCTTGGAAATTATTATTATTTGGAAGAGGTTCAAATTATTTTCGTTCTTAGATTATATTGTTAAAATAAAATAGCAATAGTATAAATAAAAGTGGCCCGATAGCAATAGTTGAGATATATGAGCTAATAGCAATAGTTCATAATAATAACTATTAAGCAGAATCATAATATCCTTGCAGAATTGGATTCTGCAAGGCCAGCAGCGCAATTGCATACTCGTCTGGTGTTGCAGGTGTCCATGGGCGGCGGTAGCCACTTACCATCGTGGGCCGCTTGCCCGTCTGCCTCTTATAATATGAAAGAAAGTTATGATGTTTCAAAACTTGCGTCTTTCTTTAAAACACCCTGGAAAAATTCATTTAATATTATAACAGCCCAGTCATTTTGGACAAAAATCATGTAGAATGAAGTTGCGGTCAAAAGCATATGTAATGGACAGACAGACGGATGCATGAAAAGTTAAATTGCTATTTGAAAATCACTCAGCAATTTATAAATGTTAAAAAGAATATATATTACAAAAAAATCTTCCAGATGTACGCATCTACGATGCCGCAAAAATATTCAAATTGAATTTTTTTACAGAAGCCGACGGTTCCACAGAGCTCCAAAGGGAGTCATTTTTTAAGAACTTTATGTCCTAGTGCGTGCGACTAAAGACAATATTTTAGGGTACGTACTCCCTTTTCGCAGGTGCGCGTTCTTTATTACTATAGGGAGGAATCCACCCCTTATATTGTTCACTTTAGAAAATCGTGGTAGAGTAAAGAAATTTGCAAAAAATTTATTCAAGAAATAGGGGTTAGGAAGAACAAAGTTCTTGCGAGTTATCGCTTATTTTATTATATTAAACAGCAGACTTTAGAATAGCACCAACCCACCTCAACCCGCGGGTGTCGTAAAAGGCGACTAACATCATTTTGAGAACACTACTAGATATGTTATACAAACACTCCAGGGCAGGCACGTTAGAGTCTAATAGTGTTCTATGTTCTCGAATTCTTTAATTCATATGTGTTTTGAAAATGGAACATTCTCATTGCGTAGTACTTAAATTTCGAATTTGACTTTTTAATGCCTAGAAGTTGCCAACGAGGTTTCTTTGATAAGAACGTATGATGTATCATCCAGTCTATTACCATATTACCAACTTGACCAGCGTGCAGTTTTAAGGCCATACAACCCTATTGCACAAGATAATGTGCACGAGGAAGACATGAACAGCAGAGGATGATAAAAGAGCCGGTTACGGTTACGATCAAAGGGACCTTATTGTCGGTATTAGTTTATTTATAAGGCCCATAGAATATAAAACAAAAATATTTAATAAATGCAGTATGCGTTGTGCTGTCCGTTGTCCTTTGGTGGAAGTTGCCCACGGAAACGCCGGAAGACTACAGCGTTCGCCCAGAAGTCCTAACTGGTGTGTCTTCAGGTCATATGGATTTATCGACTTAAGTTAAGATTTTGTAACTTAAAATCTCGTTGTTTCAAAATTCTGTTTGAATACAAACATGTTGTAACATCTGATTTTTAAGAAAAAGGAACAAAAAATACGTTATTTTTCTAAGATTGTATACGAAAGGAAACTAGAATAGACAATATAGAAATGTCACAAATAACTTACGGAAAAATTTTGGCGTTGGGCGCCGTCTTCGTTACAACCCTTATAGGGTTGGTATCTGAAACAAAAAAATTACATGGTTGAAATACATATCAGTAATAGTAACGTTTTAAGTAGGAGGGTGCACGCTGCAATCCAACAGCCGCTGGGCGCACTCGACTGGCCTCGTTACCCCTGTCTCACAGAATGCTATTTCCCCAATGTATGTACGTGTTTCGGCAGGGAGGGAGTTATACCAGAGTTCCTTCCCATTCTATCCCAACCCTTTCTCCACATTCATTCCTACATCTCTAAAAGTAGACAGCACATGCGGGGCATACCAATGTTTATCATTCTGGTCTTATGTTGGTATGTAGGTACCACAGATTTCGCAGGGCGGCAGTATCCACTCACCATCAGTGGACTGTATGCTCGTCTGCCGCCTTCTTTCTATAAAAACAGGTCAGTAATGTTTGGTCGTGTGGCGTCGGTCGGCTTTATAATAACACCATCTTTATCTTTATCTCTAGTACAGGTGTCTTAAAAGGCGAATAAGGGATAACAAAGCCGCTAGCACAAAAAGTGGACTTGCCAACCCGCTTGGCCCGTGTGGCGCTTTAAAGCCACACATCCCTCGTGCATGAGATAATAATGCATGTCCATGTCCAACATTGGAGAATAAACGGGCTGATTAAGATCATGGGATTTTACAGTTAAAGTGGACATACATACATATATTTGTGTGTATGGTTAACTGTGTCCGGCGGACAAATACAAGCGATTCATCAAACAGCTTGCGATCTACTGGCGTGCTATATAAACTTATGGTTCTCTCTGGCAAAATCTGAATACAAATGCCAGTAGCACGTACTTGCAAGGTACTGGCATGCTTTTGTACGAGTAATACGCATGTGTATCACAGCCATACGTCATCATTGCTCGATTACTTTCTCTAAAAAAACATTACAATTTATTTCAAAAACCGCGGTGTCATAAATGTTTATAATAAAACCAACTGCGCCCCAAACAAAGTACACAATGTGATTGTCCTTGACCTTCCGAATTGCGCGGATATAACATTCCCGAGTATGGAAAGGGAGGTAGCTACAGACCTTACGTGGAATTAAATTTAGAAATTCCAGAAGCGTATTCCAGATATCAACGTCCCGCTCTAGTTAGACACAAAATACTCCTTCACTTGTAATTACGAGAGATAGCGTATCTGCTTATAGTCTGTTCTTGTAATAATTTCAAGTTTTAAAAGCACGTGGGTCCAAGTGAGGGGGAGCGGGTGCACGCTGCAATCCAATAGCCACTGAGCGCACTGGACTTTAGTAGAAGACGTAAAATGTGCTTGCATTTGTCACCATTTGCTGTTCCTCCAATGTACGTAACATGTTTCGATAGTAAGTGACATATGCTAAAGCTCATTTCTATTTCATCTTGTCCTCTCCTATCCCATCGCATGGAGAGTATAATTGAATAAAATTAATTTATTGTTCCATTATACGTTTGACTCACCATCCTACCCCATCGCCCAATAAGGATTGGGAGGTGTCACGGGTTCTGTTCGGTGACACCCTTACAGTGTTGATTCAGCTTACATTGTCGCCGCTCTTGTCTCTTCTAGCATACATTTTATATCAGCACAACAACCCGTTTCGGGCGTTTCGGCCTCCCGAGTAAAATTACTATCTTTACGGCATCCATTTAGAGAAATTCTCTCCTGTTTTGTTATTTAGTGGAATTGGATAGATTATCTCACAACTTTTTGAAATGCAAATGGAGAGTATATTTTAGCTGGGAGTGGTGGCAAGTGGTGAGGTAATGAATTGAAAGAAATAATTAAAATTTTATTAATAAAACAGACTACGTAATAAAAACAAACTCGTTATATAGTACCTACCAAGATGATGATCGCGGTCGCCATCGGTCGGAAGAGAGGTTTAGAAATTTTAGACAAAATTTTTAGATTTTCACATCTCCTAAATAACATTATATTGATTATATATACAGGATGCGTCCGTATACAGAATGATCAGTCGGGGTGCGTCTTTTACAAAATCTGAAATCATTCTACTCATTAATCTGTCTCAATTGACTTAAAACGTTACGTATTGTCTTTTTTTACTTAATTGAGTTATTATCATTTTTTTTGGCGTTATATTTAGCAAATTTGTATGAAGCACTGCATAAAATTAAATTTTTATAAAAGAGTCGTGTATTCATCTCGTCAATACCTTAAAATGAATTTATTGCATTCCCTCCCCATTTTCCTTCACATTTCTCCAAATCAATTCCTATGTCTCAAAATGTAGGCAGCGCGTCCGGAGGGGTGCCATCCTTTGTCATTCTGGACTGTTCTCGATACATCCACTTACCATCAGGTGGAATATCTGTTCGTCTCCCACCTTCTTAGGTGTCATGTAACACCCCTTGGGGCTATGATTCACCTTTGTGAACAAAATATGCGAAGAAGCCGTCATCTGTTCCTTAAGTGCGCTAATTCAATGAATCGTAAACGTAGTTTAATTTAAAGTCTTCTAAATCAGAGTTTCATTGGGCGATCCTTAGTGCTGTAATGAGTTCCAACCAGTACAAAATGAATAGAGGGGCCCCAAACGTTAAAACTGTGATGGCTTCGAATGAGTCACGAAATATAAAATAATTTATTTTTAAGTAGCAGTGCATGCGTCTTAGTGTGCGTAGCCGATAGAGTATGTGCGGCTAGCTTGATTCCCGTGGGAACTTTATAATTCATCTGGATATTAACCCGGTAAATAAGCTATACATGAGCGGCATATGCGCGGTGATAGCCTATAGGTATCTACACTCGACACACATTCATGTGATCGTGAGTTCAAATCCCCAGCCCGTATCATTTAGGTACGGATTTTTAAAAATTTTCACTAGCTCGGAGGTAAGGGACAATATCGTGAGGAAACTCGCATCCACCATAAATAAAAAAAAATATGGAGTATTTACCAATCCGCACTGGAAACATCCAGTGCTTTACTAGGGGAGGTTTGTGCCCTGCAGTGGGACGTTATAGTGTGATATATAAATACAAAAACAACTCTCTTAAATAACTCTCTCTTAGCAACTACTCTGACTTAAATTGTTTCAATAAAGATTAGAGAGAGGGAGAGAAATATGCATATATTTCGATTTCGAATTGATGTGCTGTCATTCATTCAATACAGATAGTGTCATAATGTATCAGCTGATACAATATGATACAGAACATACTACTATAAGGCATAAACTATTTTGTACTCGTATTCATAAAGTCATTTCGAGCTATAATTCAGAATAACACTGGCATAATACAAATTGGCCAACTATTTACACATCTTTGGAAAATTCTCTAAGAATTATGATAATTCATAAGCACGCCGATATACTAATGCAGGAAGCCCGTCCATTGACTTCTATATTGGTTCAAAATAACGACCCATTTGTGAGGGCGGACGAGATTTGAATGCCTATTACACCGTAACGACTCGCGTAAATTAGGTGTACGAGGGAAACGTCGGTGTAAAAGTCGGAAGCGCTGTCTGGCAGTTTTACATGTCTATAATGTGTATAGTCAAATACTGTTAAGTACTCGTACACTTTGTAGCAAAGGTTTTTGTTAAGGCTGTGGTCCGACCAAGAACGAAAAATGATGAGCGGAACTATAAGCGAGTAACGAGGAGTTAGTACACAGTTCGACCAGTAAAGCAAACTGCACCGACGTATTTTATGGTCAGGTGGACCGACAACTTCAAGAATATCGCCGGTGGTGGTTGGATGAGAAGAGTCGAGGATCGTGTGTAGCGGCCGCGGGACAGGTCAATATCCAGCAGTGGAGAGCCATAGACTGATGGTATTAAAAAATAATTAAAATTAACAGACACTCAATTTAGAGGGGGGGTTGCATGCTGCAATCCAACAGCCGCTGAGCGTACTCGACTGTCCTCGTTACCCCTCTCTCACAGAAGAATTCCTTGAAATGTACTGCATCTCCTATTTTATCCTATTCCCCAATGTGCTTACGTGTTTCGGAAGTGAATGAGATATGCTAGAGCCTATTGTCATCCCATCCCAAACGATCCTATTTTATCCCTCCCTATTTTCCCAACCCTTTCTCCAAATCTGTTCCTACATCTTCAAAGGTAGCCAACGCTTCCGGGGGCGTGCCAACATTTGTCATTCTGGACTGAAGTTGGCCTGTATCGCGGATATCCACAGACTACAGCATCCATGTACCACCAGGTGGACTAGATACCGACACAAGCCGTTAGATAGCATTTATAATATATAAAACTGTTAAAGCCTGAAAATTGTCTGAAAACTTTCAAAGTTGTATCTAATGTACATTGTATATATTCATAGGTTTTTTTTAATAGACTATTGGGCGGACGAGCAAGCGGTCCCACGTGATGGTAAATGTTACCGCCGCCCATGGACACCTGCAACACCA
This sequence comes from Sesia bembeciformis, assembly GCA_943735995.1. Lineage (NCBI taxonomy): Eukaryota > Metazoa > Arthropoda > Insecta > Lepidoptera > Sesiidae > Sesia > Sesia bembeciformis. Next base: position 1,634,008 of record OX031038.1, read on the forward strand.
GGGGGTATGCGGGCTCGCCGCCGACCTTACAAAATCATGTAAAGTTGTTGATACTTGCAAGCTTGCAGTTACAAGCTTGCAACAGGTTATTGGAGCATCCGTTAATGAGTTCCTAACGAAGTAGTTTGTGCTCATTAATTCTGGTACGCACGAGAATGTTTAGCGAGAGCACTTAATTTGCCGCATTTTGAGATTTTTTTAAGAGGAAAAGTTACCGACTCGGATATTTTTTCCTCAATGTAAGTAGGTAATATGTTTTCGCGGGGTTAAAAGCCCTGCTATTTTTAATGGAGATCTTTTTATCCGCAACTTGCGTCCTCCCGCGGCTTTTGCTCTTCTAGACGTTTCTATTTTATGAAAGCATACTATACTATCATCCTAGGTCTCTCCACAGCTGAATATAGGCCTCTCCCAATGCTTGTAGGCGCGTAGTGGCACGTCTACGCGTGTAGCGGCTCATTTACGCGTGTAGCGGCACATCTACGCATGTAGCATGTGCAACTTTACAAGCGTAATCACGCGTCACGCAGACGCGTACTCAAAAGTCGATTTATGTGAATATGACGATTTAGTTAACTTTATGATGAGCATAATATATTTCTATTACCCGTCAACTCTAAGTAGCATAGCTTTCTAAGTAATGGGAATTAAACATACATAATCATTATGAATAAACTAACTGTGCAAATTTCCGACATTTGCTAAGGAGTAATGTATGTTAAATGTAGTCGAATACTTTAAAGGTAATCAATCATCTTGTTTGAATTGAACATCCGGGCGGTGTAAAGAGGCCATTAAAATGTTAATGTGTTTCATAACGCCTGTATTACGTTCAACATTGAATTTCAGGTACTTATGTACCGTTGATTTACACGGAAATAAATTTACATTAAAAGACTTATGTTTAAAGATTATGTACGTATACGAGAACTGTAATTTTATACGAAGACTGATGAACTGACAGTTTGAAAGGTAGGGATAGACATTGCGCATAGGCATTCTCGTCGTTTGCCAATTAGAAGCAATATTCGCATATCTGCGGATGTGACTGTCTATCGAAGTTTATTGTACATCAATACATGTTTCAAAGAGAGAATTCAAGTAAGTAACACGAAAAGAAGCACAGGCGGCCTTATCGCTAAAGCGATCTCTTCCAGGCAACCTTCGGGTGATAAGGAGAGAACAGAAAACAGTATATAAAAAAAATATACTTAAAGCGAGGAAGAAAATAATCTTTATTAAATAAACAACGTATATGATTCTTCTATCAGTCAAGTTCATTTACACATAAGTAAAGAATATTGGCTGAAAAAATACTGAGAAATGAGAAAATTGTATGTTTGTTTCATAGACTTCGGGAAATCGCTTTTTTTAATGAAGTGATGTACTGAAACTGCTGACTGAGTGTCCCATGTACTTCCATTAATACTGATAGCAAAGTTAATAATTACACTTTCTTACGCTGGCTGCTTTAGTTCGTTGTTCTTTGACGCACCGTCTATACTTTGATATAGTCTGTGGTTTGTTCTTGTGTGTTATTAAAATGGGGTTCTTCTGACAATCACTACAAGTCACTTTTGATTGCTAGAAGATTTAGATAATATCTATACATACATTCTATACATACATATAATAAAACTAGCTGTGCCCGGCAGCGTTGCATGCCCGTCAATAACTATTATCGTCATATATATAATATAATAACACAAAACAATATTAAACTGTACGTATAAACCTTCCTCTTGAATCACTCTATCTATTGATGAAAACCGCATTAAAATCCGTTGCGTAGTTTAAAAGATCTAAGCGTACATACAGAGGGACAGGCGGCGGGAAGCGAGTTTGTTTTATACTGTGTAAAGATAGTAACAAAGCATTGTCTGTAGATAGAAACAATTTTGAGGTCATTGCAGTTTTTTTGTATTTTCTGTCTGTCTGTCGGAAGGTGCATCACACAAAATCTACTGAAAAAAACTCAACTATTGGTAATACAACAGCAATAATGAAAATAGTTGCATTCATTAACATTGTAGTGTAACAATTTGCAGCCAATACACATTAACATTGTAGTGTAACAATTTACAGCCAATACACATTAACATTGTAGTGTAACAATTTGCAGCCAATACATATTAACATTGTAGTGCAACAATTTGCAGCCAATACATATTAACATTGTAGTGTAACAATTTACAGCCAATACACATTAACATTGTAGTGTAACAATTTGCAGCCAATACACATTAACATTGTAGTGTAACAATTTGCAGCCAATACACATTAACATTGTAGTGCAACAATTTTCAGCCAATACACATTAACATTGTAGTGTAACAATTTGCAGCCAATACACATTAACATTGTAGTGTAACAATTTACAGCCAATACACATTAACATTGTAGTGTAACAATTTACAGCCAATACACATTAACATTGTAGTGTAACAATTTGCAGCCAATACACATTAACATTGTAGTGCAACAATTTTCAGCCAATACACATTAACATTGTAGTGTAACAATTTGCAGCCAATACACATTAACATTGTAGTGTAACAATTTACAGCCAATACACATTAACATTGTAGTGTAACAATTTGCAGCCAATACATATTAACATTGTAGTGGAACAATTTGCAGCCAATACATATTAACATTGTAGTGTAACAATTTACAGCCAATACACATTAACATTGTAGTGTAACAATTTGCAGCCAATACATATTAACATTGTAGTGCAACAATTTGCAGCCAATACACATTAACATTGTAGTGGAACAATTTGCAGCCAATACATATTAACATTGTAGTGTAACAATTTGCAGCCAATACACATTTATACATTAATAAAATCATACCAGATTCATGTTTATGCATGTAATATTTTTTGTAAAGTGATTGCCATATAAAGTACGGATGATATAGAGTCCAAAACATGTTCAATCCATCTCTTTCGTGGCCTGTCTCGCTATTCCTTTTGTAGCGGAATTCAACCTGTGGTTATTTTTGGCTTTCTTTTTGTAACGAACACTACATGTCCAGCCCATCTCAAAGCCGTGATTTGCAGATTTTGACTAATCGTATATCCATTCTAAATTACCTATATGATTTGAATAAATTCGCGTGTGACGTGTTGTGGCGCTTCAACCGCAACACACCACAATTTAGCACCACAAAGCAATACACTGGTTTTAACAATATGAAGTCTTATTATATCGACATAAAGACGAGTATTGAATAAAATTTCATAATAAGAAGGACCTGTTATTGCGACACTTGTTATATTAGTAATTTAAGTGATGTCTGTAACAATTGTTATCGAGTGAAGTGTTGGTGTCTTAACAAATAAACATATCTTCCCATAAAATAGTTCACGTTTCAATCTGACCTATTTACTTTGACAAAGAATAGTTTTCAAATCCTGACACGTCAAAAGATGTCATTACACAGCGCCATTGTGTCATGACCGTGTCAGGACGGTGGTGACACGGTTGCCATGGCCACGAGGCAAAAACAAACTAAAACTTTAGCCCCAAGGTAAAGGGAATTACAGTTCAATAGTTGTATTAAGTTCTTGATGGGTGGTAAATGTGAATATTATTATGAATTTTATGAGGAAAAGATAACGGCATAGCATGGGATAAAATGCATTCCATATTATTATTATTCTAACGTCTTTTTACTCTGTAGGAAAACGAAACGGGATGAATGCAATTAGCATGTAAGGGAAGGGATGGGCTCTGGCAACTTTCACTCCCTACCGAAACATATCACGAACTACCAAGCCAGCCAAAATAAAAATCATACTTAAAATCAGTTTCTGTAGCTAAAAGCCTATGTCCCTCAGTAATCTTTGTTTCTCCCGCTGGAACCGTTTATTTTCCCGAGAAGAAATGTAGCCTATGTTTTTTTCATGGTCTCAAAAATGCCGTTGCAAAATTTTAGCACACTCATCCACCAGTTGATGCGTGAAAGCGTTTCAACCAAAAATACATCGATTCTTTTTTTATTAATACAGATGTATTCGGTCCGAGATGCCATCCTTCATGGTCTCTATAGGGCCTTGACCAAAAAAGATTGACTGTCACTGATCTCAGTAATCAAAAGTCGGACAGAGAATAACTTCAAAAGGCTTGCTATGATCTATCTATCCTTTTCTCTCAAACTGCCAAAAATGAGATCGTACCTCCACCGTATTTTCATAACAATTCGTACCAACATTTTTGGTCTCTGGGATCACTCAGTGTTATTTATTCTAAATTAGTGAAGATAATTAGCGACGAAGCCTTTTAGCGTTAGCCTAATGAGATTATTCCATTTATTTTTTGTCCCCATTCTTCCCTTGAGGAGTTCCAGGGCAACATTATAATAATTTGTTTTTCTGTTACCTTCATTCGTCTTTGTAGCGAGAATTTTTAAGGAGTAATTTTTTACCTAAAATTTTACCCCAATGGAATTTAAATTAATCTAAACTAAGTAGAGGTCTAGATTTGCGTTAGACTGATTTGATTTATAGACTGATAGGTCGAAATGGGATTGGATTAATCATATCAGGCGTAATTTAGCCCGAGTTTGGGTGAAAATGTTAACGTTTAGGCTTGTGTAATAAATAATAATTTTAATGTAGCTTTTGCCCGAGGCTTTGTTCGCGTGGATTTTATGAAAGTAATTGGGTGCCGCCGGAAAATCTAATCAATTTCTGCGATAAAACGTATCCTACGTACCTACGTCTCCGAATTTCACGCTGCCTCTCTGTAAAAATTTCGCGCACGAGCACGAGACTTGCGTACGAGGGATGTAAGGCAATAATATGCCACGCTGGCTAAGCGAATCCATTATTTTACAGTTGGCGTAGTTCCTCAGAACTGGTGTTAGCGGCTATGTTATCTCTTAGGCACCTTTTATGACACCCACGGGAAGAAATGGAGTTGCGCTATCCTCTAGCCGGCCTGCACTACACGGTGAGTGAAGACCTTAGTTCATAGGATACGATTACATTTGGATTAAATTCAAGTAAATAGCACGACATTATTGCCAATTATTGCCAAATTGAGGGTATTTATTTAGGTATTTTCTTATGAAACGTTTCAATCAGGCGACTAATCAAGAGTTTCCAGGTTAATTTACTTTCGTCTTCTCTAATTGAGGGTCGTCAGAAATATTTGCAGGAAATAATTTTGTAACGTTCAGTTAGAGCTGGGTGTACGAGTGCTTGAATGGAGACCGCGTACCAGGAAACGTAGCGTGGGACGCTCGCCGGCCAGGTAAACTACCAGTAGTGGAAGGATGAGAAGAGCTGAAAGCAGTCTCTGGTGGCGGTCCTTGGGAACGGCCTATATCCAGCAGTGGAGATACACTGGTGGTATATGGTATGGTATTCTAGAATGTACTTTAGTCTTGTATATTGACTCCTGGCACCATTTTGAAAGAACTATTAATTATTTATATTGTAGAATATTTATACCAAGTTTCAAGTAAATATTTTTTCCATACTTTGAAAGAAAGAAGAAAGAGGAATGGAAGCTACTGTCCAAGTTTCATGTTTCTAACTCCAGCGGTTACGGCTCGGCGTTAATGAGTCAGTCAGTCAGTCAAGACATTAATTCTCTTTATATTTATACATAACTGATAACCGACTGGGGAGACAAGTCCTCGAACGGAGACATGTCAGAAAAATATCCTTGGGAAAAGCTTATAGATAGATAAGCACACCGAAACAAAACAAGACAGTAACATACATTGTAACACACGAAATGCACAAAAGGCGATCTTATCGCAAATAGCGATCTCTACCATACAACCTTTGGGCAGAGAGGCTTGTATCCAGCAATGGAGAGACACAAACTGGTGGTATGGTATGGTGTTGATAAAGTATTTTAGAAAGGAAAGCACACAATTTATTTAGCCAAAATTTAATTATAAAGGTTTTCGTTTTCAATTTCTTGAGGGTGTCCGGTGAGAGGAAGGAAATTTGATTCGTTTGGATCTCAATTAAAATTAAGTAAGAGTACTGTCGTCCTTTGACAAATAAATTCTATGTTCCGGCGGCCCTCTGAAATGTAACTAGATCTTTTTACAGTGAATTTTATATATTGGAAGAAAGGAATCAGTAGATGTTTTTTTTGGAATATCAGGCCTGTTCCAAATAAGTTCGCAGTGTACATACCTAGTGTACAATGCGAACCATTTCGACAATCGGATTGGACAATACGGCACCCACTCACACATGCAAAGCTCATGTCTCGTCGATTTCATTGTAACATTTTTTTTATAGGAAGTAGTTTTTTTAGGATGGGCAAGCGATCCCACGTGATGGTAATAGGTTACCGTCGCCCATGGGCACCTACAACACCGGAAGGTATGCGAGTATTTGACGGCGACCACCTTCTGTCCTTCAGCGGAATAAAGACGTAATCCGAAAACTTTTCAATATAGCAGAAAAAAAATTATATATAATATATATAAACATTAAAATATCTATAATGGATATGGATATATCCATGTTAGCCCGCCACATAAGCTATAACTATCCAAGTTTCATTAAATTAAGTCCATTTACAGTGGTTTATTTGTGATGTGCGTTTAGACAAGCAGAAAAATTACAAAAAATGTTGGTATGGGTGCTGTGTTTTTAAATTCCAATTTTTTTTTTCAAAACCTAGTCTGAGACACCTGATGTAATAATAATAATAATATTTCATATACCTACAGACACGACTTCGTTGCGATTTTATTATGTACTTTTTTTTTCAGTGGACGAAGGCGGCAGCTGAACATACAGACCACCTGATGGTAAGTGGATACTGTGGCTCATAGACATCCGCGATACATGCCAACATTAGTCCAACATAACAAACGTTGGCACGACGCCGGATGCACTACCTACCTTTGGAGATATAGGAATGGATTTGGATCACTCACTACCGAAACACGTACGTACATTATGGAAATATGATAAAGTGGGAAATGCAGTACATTTCAAGGTTCCGTAAGAGAGGGATAACGTGGCCAGTTGAGCGCGCCCAGCGGCTGTTGGATTGCACCGTGCACTATCCCCCTCCCAAAACTTACAGTACTTACTTACCTACAGATTTAAAAATAAAACCATCAATAATAGCAAAGTTAAAATATCTCTAGCAGTTGAAACTTAAATTATCCCACATTATCCGGCATCAAATGGACGTATTCCCAAGTTAAGTCAGCTAATTCTATAGATAGCCCCGACAGCCGTAACGTTAAATGTACATAAAACAGATCTGCATGCAGCTGTATTCACAGTAAACCTATCTAGGTCGTGTAGATCAGAGTGGTTATTTAAAGTCAGATTAATTCAACATAAATCGTTAGAAGTGATTCTTAGGAGTGGTAGATACTTGCAACTCGCAAACAATCTTTATATTATAGACTTGATTACACTAGGAGAGTTTCTCGAATGCTTCGGACGAGATATTGTATACGACGCGCTATCTGCAGCGTCTAAGACCTTTCCACTGCGTTACGATGTGGGGTTTTTCAGGAGATCTGTGAATAGATATCTGCAGGGTAGGCAGCGCGTCTGTAATTCTCCTCGTATTGCAGGTGTCCATATGCGACGGTCCAGGTGGGCCGTCTGCCTGTCTGCCACCTTTAATATAATTTAAAAAAAAAACAGGCTTTTGATAATAAGACACACTCAAAATGTGAGGTTATTAACAGAACCAATCCCTCTAATCAGCTACCTTTAACAGTCAGACAATATTACCCGAAAATGAAGGAAAAGTATTCAAACAAAAATATGCTCAAATATGTAAAGCCGAATTCCTTGCCAAGTTACAAAAAATATTAGTCCGTCTAAAATACATCTTACGTGAATAAAATAAGCTGTGTTTTGCCTTGACAGAAGTCACGAGGAAATGGTAGAGGAAAATCTTCCGTCTAATAAACTAAACGCATTTTTATTCGTATTCGTAAAAGTCTATATTGTGTTCGTATTTTCGTCTCGCTTTGCTCAGATGTGGTCTAGTGTAGGGTCACCATGAATTTATTCTTTTTAAGATAATGTCACAATTATATTTTCTTTCTTAGATTCAATAATATTTGACTATCGATCCCACTGAGGGGCACAGATCTCTTGTATCCGGGATCAACGTTGTTTCGGCACAACTTTTGTTTTTATTTCGGCACGGCGATTTACCGGCGATGTTTTACTTTATAAGCGTATGCTAATTGTAAAAATACCGATCAGATTTTTCATTCTCTATTTTTCATACATTTTACAACAAAAATGTATTAAGTAGAAAAGACCCCCATCGTCGGAACACTGGATCTCATTCATAAAACCTATCAATCTTTGTTCTACGACTTTTTGAAATTCAGGACATTTTTGCCAGAAAAATAAATACTGTGTGAAGCGAAAAAATATGCTACAGGGTATTTTTTTCATATATGGCAACGATGCAAATTAGCACATTCTGCCAGCGTTGAGTTTTCTTCGTAATTAACAATTTCAAAGTCTAAAAAGGTATACTGCCAATGTCCAGTCCCGTCGAAGTAAGTCAGGAGTCGCTCAGTAAAGCTCAGTAGGTTTACTGACGACAGAAAAGGACTCCTTGGAAGTGCACGAAGAACGCAGTCCCTATGCTTTTATTTGATTATCCCGAACATTACGCATACAAAACACTTTGCAGTTTAATAAACTATCACTATTAAACCACAAAACGCACAAATACACAATTTTTAAAACAAATCAAACAAAGTCTTCACTTCAGTCATGAAAGAGGTTTAAATTTTTATTTAACCCTTTGCATGACTTTTTTGGTTAATGTTAGTTGTTTTTAATTAATAATAATCAGGATTTTTTGGAATTTGTGTTTTACAGAAGTGCTTGTTGTTTGATATGTGTGCGTGAGGTGGGTGTACGAAGGTACGCGCGGAGCGGTCACCGTGCTGGTTGCCGGTAACCTCATCAATTATGATTAATCAATTCCATCTTTTACCACATCATGCGGTTGATAAATGATTCTTTTACCTATAGTCATCTAGATGATAAGTTGTTTCAAATTATTAATAGTGCGACTTTCGTATTTAACGCTAAAAATAAGTTAGAGAAACGACAGAATTATAAGGAATTTTAATAGGAAAATCGGTTTTTCCAAATCGCTTTGAGGCCTAATTATATAGGAACCTGTTCTTTTGCTTTCAATGGCGAATCTAAAATCGATATATAGTCTATTATGTTATAGAAATTAAAATACTCAAATTGGTATCATTTAATTAACATTAAATGCAATCGAGTTTAACTCTTTTTTGATGTTATCAATGTGCCGTCGCGTCGACAAGATATCAAATGACGCATGCCAGTATGCTAAGCGAACCACAGAAGTACCTACACATCTTTATTTAAAACTAGCTGTGCCTGGCATGCGTTGCATGTCGCTCATTTTTTTGCACATAATATATACATATAATATATCGCCTATGTTCATCTGGAATAATGTACCTTTCAAACGGTGAAATAATTTTTGAAATCGTATTAGTAGTTTCGGAGATTTCCTCCAATATCCAAAATTTACCTCTAATATTAGAGATTGAACGATCTAACGGCGATGTCCACACTGTACAGATTTCACGGTGTTTAAGACAAAATTATGTTGTTTTATCCAAGAACAGAAGTACAGTTCCATACATCTGCGCAGTTAAATCGATCAGTACACACCTTAACCGGTAAATTTGGATCTATGAAATGTTCTCAAATCGCTTTCGTTCTGAACGTAGTCTTTATTCTAAAGCCTATTAAGAAGCCTTATAAATGTTTTTTAGGGTTTCTCTATAAACTAATTTCATGCCAACTAAGTGCAAAATCGTGGTAACATTATCGTCGACATCCGTGCATTTTCGTCAGCGGAAGTTAATATAACAAAGGCAAATGCCGCCAAAACTTCGCGGCATTTGCCTTTGTTTATAAATATACCGTTGATATGAAAGTGAATTTTGATACGGATTATTAAAATGGGTTTTTTGTACGTTGTGTATTTATTTCCGTTTAGACTACGAGCTGTTACCCGCGCGACTACACTACAATTGTGTCAAAACTGTTTAAAAAAAAAAAAGGTTTTTATTATATAAAATCTTCAAGATTTTTGTATTTTGCATTCGTTTTGACGGCCGAATGCCGTGTAGAGGCTGTGTAGTGTTGCTGTGTAGAGGACCGATGGGTTCGATTCGATGTTTGGGTAGAAGACAAACTTCGGCGATGCACAGCATTGATCAAGACTATCTGGCATAAAAGAGGCAAAGCCGTTACCTAACAGAATACACTAAAATTCCAAGCTAATAAAAAAAATAGAAATTTAGCAAATTAAATATAAAATTTAGCAAATTTTTATAAGCGAATGGGTAAAAATTAAAAAAGAAATTTTTTTACAAAAAAAAAGATTCTCGAAATCTCAATGAACTTTAGAATCACGAGCAGAACATGCGGTTTCAGTCTTCAAGAAACTTCGAACATACAGCGTATACAGTTCACTGTTGCGCGTGGGCACCATAGGCATTGTTTTGTGCATGATGTATGGCTCTAAAATGGCACACTTTAGCAGGTCGACGAATCCATATTTAAGAGATAGTGGATATTTTAGTGTTCTTCAATGGTAGCGTCTTTGTTATTCCATAGTCGCCTTATACGACACCCACGGGAAGAGATGGGATGGTGTTGGCCCTCCGACATCACAAGACATTTTTTCTCATTCATTATTTATTGCTTAAATCTTCTACAAAAATAACAAAGTAAAATTAAAAACATTAAATAAATACAGTTACGGAAAGGTCACGCCGGCATCTGTTGCTCCCAATTCTAAAACGATAAGCCAAAATAAACGAGAATAAACTGCGTAGGGGCGGAAGAAAAACAAAAAAAAAAATAGCGCGGTAAGTAATTCCTCCCCGTGACTCATAATTCAGCTAGTTACACCGCAGTTATTTTGTGGTACAAGACATAAGAGACATGCGGTTTTAATATCATCTATACTATAATAATATAATAAAGAGGTAAAATTGTGTTTGTTTGTTGGTATGTTGGGGGTAATCTCTGGAACTACTAAACCAATTTCAAAAATTATTTCACAAATAAGAAGCTACATTATCCGTGTCTAATATAAGCTATATTTTATTTTGAAAATTTGATTTTTTTTAAAAAAAAAACCTTATAAACCAAAGCGAAGCGAGGGTGGGTCGCTAGTTTTTTATATAGTAGATATGCGGAGAGGTAGACTTAGTTCTCCTGGGGTAAATCACCTGGGTGAATTAAGTACACTACTTAGTAGATATGCGATAAATACACGCAATATCAGAGGAAAGTCGGTGCACTGCTGGTTCTGCAAAAAACCAAAAAAGCACTAACAGTATCCTATATTCTTATACATATATAACATAATTATACAGGACGGAGACATATAATAAATAAATTATTTATTTGCCACATTGTAAATTCTACAAACAAGGCAATGGTATACAGACTTAATTATCTGAGTGCGCAAAAGGTCGCAAGCTCAGCGTATGCTGTGAGTACTAGCATACACAGCGCTGATTTTCAGCTTGCCCTTGTCTCATTATTACAATGGTTCCAAAATGCTATGCGTGGGTAGTCGCATCTCTTATCTATATAAGTAAAAATGTAAACGTTCGTTTGTTCAAAATCTTAAACCTCCGAAAGATCTTCAGCAATTGCTTTAAAACTTAGACACAAGGTTGCATTGTTTTTATATACCTATCACAGGGTAAAAACATGCTTTTTACTCAAAAAACAGGTAAAAACTGGGTAAGCACCATCTGTTGGGCAGCCACAGCAACGCGTGGCCGGGCACAGCTAGTTTAAAATAAAATTGTGTACTAACTAAAAAATGGAAACTAAAAGGCAGTAAACAATATAAATAATCCATTCCAAGATAATTACAAATATAAGACAATGGGCATCCTGTTTAATTGTATTTATATCATATTAAAATAAAAAAAGAGATATATAGATTCAAGTTACAATACAATACAATCACATGTTACAATGAAATAGAACACATGTTACAATGAAATAGAACACATGTTACAATGAAATAGAACACATGTTACAATGAAATAAAACACATGTTACAATGAAATAAAACACATGTTACAATGAAATAAAACACATATTGCAATGAAATAGAACACATGTTACAATGAAATAAAACACATGTTACAATGAAATAGAACACATGTTACAATGAAATAGAACACATGTTACAATGAAATAAAACACATGTTACAATGAAATAGAACACATGTTACAATGAAATAAAACACATGTTACAATGAAATAAAACACATGTTACAATGAAATAAAACACATATTGCAATGAAATAGAACACATGTTACAATGAAATAAAACACATGTTACAATGAAATAGAACACATGTTACAATGAAATAGAACACATGTTACAATGAAATAAAACACATGTTACAATGAAATAGAACACATGTTACAATGAAATAGAATCACCGCCAGTTTCTACTATTTAAATTATTGCGCATTCTCCCGTCGTGGCGCTGTTGCAACTGAAGACTGAAATTTTAAATTAGTCTCATTTTTTTTAAAAGTATTATTTTGAAACAATTTACAAATTAAGAGTAAATAAATAAATCCTACGCGTTATAGCTGGCCGAATTGACAGTCCTATACTGTGTCAGTTAGGCTACACACCAAATAAACAATTATATGGACCATTGTCTGTATACATTCGACATGTATACATACAAACCATATGTCGTTTGATAGGGTAAGTAACTTTAGTATAAACACTTTTTTCCTTCTAAAATGTACGGAAGGTATCGAAATTTTTCTTTGGACTAGCGCTGCCTTTTGTTGCATTAGTGGCCCAATGTTGGGCCACGCCGCATTTGATTGGTCAATATTCTATTAAAACCGTTGTATTAATTACAAGAACTTACTAAACTCTACGGCTGTGTGGTGTCACTCGGCTAAAATAGCACCACCCGATCTCGTTCGGTGAACAACCTGAAAAGCGACTAAGGCACAAAAGCCGCTAAAGCGTGGCGTTTTAAGGGCATACATTTACCATGCACAAAACAATGCCGAAGTCCAGAAGTGGTCCATAAAAGGACTTGTTACTGTTGCTAAACGCAAAGATTTAGAACCCGTTTCGAAAACTCGAAAAATAATATATTTAGAATAAATTGTATTGCAATTGACTGGATGTTCACTTGGACCACCGTTTAACTGCCAATCGCTGCGGATGTTTTTCCTTCAGGATTGTTTTATTAAATTTGTGGGGAAATTTATGTTTCGCCGATGTGGGAAGAGTTATTGTGTTTTATAACCATTTGTCACGTGGAGCCATTTTGCTTTTTATGGAGGAAACTTCTATTTAGTTATAGATTTAGTTAGTTTTTGAGGGGGAGAGTGCTGGCTGCAATCCAACAGCCGCTGGGCGCGCTCGACTGGCCACGTTACCCCTCTCTCACAGAAGACTACCTTGAAATGTATTGCATTTCCCACTTTATCGTATTTCCCCAATGCACGTACGTGTTTCGGTAGTGAGTGAGATTTGTCAGAGCCCATTCCCATTCCATCCTATCCCTCCCCATTTTCCCAACTCTTTCTCCAAATCCATTGCTATATCTCCAAAGGTAGGCAGCGCATCCGGGGGCGTGCCAACGTTTGTCATTTTGGACTAATGTTGGCATGTATCACGGATGATGTAAATATGGGCGACAGTATCCACATACCATCAGGTGGACTATATGCTAGTCTGCCGCCTTCGTACATAATAAAAAAAAAATCGGACGATGAATGGACATTCTTCCAAATAACTATAAATATTATATATCACTGTGGTCCAATTTTCAAAGGCTTAGTAAAAAATATAACGAATCAGTAACGGTGTCTAACAAGCTTTTAACCATTATCTTGACATGTTTATTTCTTTAGGTTACTTGGTTGCAAGTCGATTTTAACCCAGTTCCACTTATCGTACTGCCTTGAAATTTTACATACGTATAAAACCGATGACAATACAATAATCTGATGACCTCGATCTGATGATGCAGCCAGGAAGGCCAATGGTACTCCTGTGGTACTCATCATACACACGTTGTATTTGGGGTCGTTTTGATGGGCTCATAGTTTTAATTACATAAGGATGTATGTGTTTAAGCATATGTGTTGGTTTGTATGAGCATATATCATTTATTGTACTATATTAATTATGTTTTCAGTGTCATTACAGTTTATTTTTTTAGAAATACACGGTCTTTTTTTATGTGCATTATTTAGAAAATTACAAAAGTATTTTTTTTTGATTCAATAAAAAAGTTGGGGTTCATTTGTGGAACTACAATAAATAAATTGAAATAAATGATTAGTAGCAAAATGTACGTGTATGACCCACGGAAGATTTTTCCCGTCTCTCTACAAAGATTTACCAAGACATAACGGAAGAAAAGGACAACCCATCATCATAATCATTTGCCCTAATGGTGGGTAAATAAACGGTTTCTCTACGACCTTTGTCACCACAAACCGAGTCTTTATTTTATTATATTATATTCGCGAAGTCTTCACGTGTTGACGTCCATAGACAAACGAGTAAATTGACTAGAACGGGCCTTAGAAACTATAGTTATTAATAATTGTTTTCAACCTTGTGTCATCGAACGCAAAACGTTTGATTATTATTTTTCGGATTTTAAATGGAAATGATTTACATAAATGAACCGTACCTTATTTATTTAGTTTCATTTTGTACTATTATAAAAATACGATTAAATTATGTAAAAAGTTTAAAAGATATTTAAAAAAAAGTAATTTTATCCTGGCTGGTAGATAATCTGGTAGTTAGGCTGGCTGGTAACATAGACTGTTTAAGTTTCAAATAAAGAAATATAATCCTACTTAGTTACTGCTCTTTTAGTATTAAGTACATACGCAAACGTTTATAATTTTAAATTAGCTTTCACAAAACATACAACACGTCAGAGCTGATGTTTACCCTTATCATTTAGGTTAAACCGAGGCAGGTCGGCGTCACGGTATAGAGAATCCCGTAGATGATCTCCATACTAATGTAATACACAAAGTACGCGTACGCACACAGAAACATGTGTTATAACACGGAAATATGTGTTAACGTAAAAGAACGTTTTATTTTATTTCATTATGTGTTATTGGCTATATTTCAGCCTGTGTCAATCATATTATCTGGTCATATCACAGATAGGCCACGCAAATTCGTGATTCGTGAAACCAACCGCGTCAAATTAGCGAGTACATTTTAGCGTTATCCATCTCTTTATATCTATGAATGTATATACAGACATTATTTCCCTATTGCACCATCTACCTCAATTTCATCTACTGACCTCTTCACCACCCTAAGGTTGCCTGGAAGAAATCGCTTTAGCGATAAGGCCGCCGGTTGTACTTCTAATTACTTGTACTTTGTATTATTTACTCTGTATGTTTTTGGTGTACAATAAAGTGTACCTATTTATTTATCTATATGTATCTGTCTGTTGTGCTTCGTCGAATTTATTCGTCCACCAAAGAAACTCCGAGCATTTCATTCCAACGCTCGCTGAACGACTTTGAACTTGTGAACCAGGCCTACCGTCAGAGACCACGCGTCGAAACTATACGTTATTACGGGCAGGACGCATTGATTAAAGACTTTTTGTGGCATTGTGTCAAGTATTGTGGCAAAGACAACGAGAAGAGGTGACGCATTTTCCTAAATGCTGCCCAGGTACGCTGAATGCGTATAACAGTCTCTCAACTGAAATTGAACTTGTCTAACTGGACTGACTGTTCAACACAGACATATTCTTCTATAACTACTAGTGAAGTCCCCTCGACGGTGACCATTTCAGGAACGACGTCTTCATTGAACATAGAACGTTGTGCATTAAATAAGTTGCCGATGGTGGCTGGATGAGAGGAGCGGAAGACCGTGTGTGGTGGCTGTCTACGGGAAAGGCCTATATACAGCAGTGGAGAGACATACGCTGATGGTATGGTAATTTTATATTTCGATTAGTAGCATTTATTTATTTAAAGTTTAGAATTTTCGTCACATTAAGTAGGTATATATATTACTTATATTAGATATCATAAATTTATAAGATACAAAATGTTAAATTGTATTTTACGAGTAGTTCTCATTTTTATATGCAAACTGAGATTATTTTTCTGTTTGCTTGCACCATAACAGTGAAATTTCTTTGCTTTCTTCTTACATACATAAGTATTAGTGTTTATAAATAAGTTAAATTAAAAAATAACTGAGTTGCATTATTGGGTCTTTAATTTACTGTGTCGAAAATAAGGTCAAGGACAAATAAAATGGTCTAACAAACGCACTGTGATCCCAAACTATAATCCAACCATATTCCTTTGTTGCCAAGCACAGAATTGTGCAAACAATGAATAAACCATGAACGAGCACAACATAGTTAGTGTTTTAATGTCTCTTTTCACGTAAGACAGTTTTCCACTAGAACGGTAGACCACGAGGGATCACGCCACGACGGTGCATTGCAAGGAATTCCTTTCATGTGTCATGTCATGGCATGAGTAATTACTTGCCGTAATGGCAAGTAATTTCTTGTAAATAAAATCAATGAACAGTTGCACATTATAATGTATTCGCATTAAGACTGTAACGACACATCTAATAAAAATAAACGCTCCCGGATGCGCTGCCTACCTTTGCAGATTAAGGAATGGATTGGGAAAATGGGGAGGCAGAGGATAGGATGGGAATGGGCTCTGGCATGTCTCACTCACTACAGAAATACGTACGTACATTGGGGAAATACGATAAAGTAGGAAATGCAGTACATTTCAAGATAGTCTTCTGTGAGATTCCGTGAGATTTGAGATTTCAAGGTATCATCATAGTTTGAATTCAGATTAGAGATAAAATAAAATGAT
Source organism: Sesia bembeciformis (assembly GCA_943735995.1). Classification (NCBI taxonomy): domain Eukaryota; kingdom Metazoa; phylum Arthropoda; class Insecta; order Lepidoptera; family Sesiidae; genus Sesia; species Sesia bembeciformis. The sequence continues at coordinate 1,650,965 of OX031038.1, forward strand.
CAATGATTTTCTTTACAACGATATTTAACATTCAAATGTTATATGTAAACATGTTATTGTACGTATTTTTAGTAATAATTTTAGTATTTTTTAGTAGGGGAGGAGAGCATGCTGCATTCCGCTGGGCGCACTCGACTGGCCACGTCACCCCTCTCTCACAGAAGACTACCTTGAAATGTACTGCATTTCCTACATTATCGTATTTCCCCAATGTACGTACGTGTTTCGGTAGGGAGTGGGATATGTTTATTATTTTGTTTGTCTAGTTTGGATTTTTTTCTTTCTATGGCAATAAACATAGGTAGTTGTATCTTAATGTTTTCAAACATTGGACACCAATGTAAATATGTCGTTACTAATAATGTGTCATGAAATCTTATCGCAAATAGATTGTGGTAAACTATCTCATATTACGCGGCAGACCGCACGATTTCTGATATTTAGCGCGGTACGGCAGGAGTTCATTGACCCATATACCGTGCGGTGCGTTGCGCCTCGCATGCGTCTTTAAGATATGCATGCATATGCAGAGCAATAAAATTAGATGAGCAGCGAATCGATGGCAGCAAGCTTCGGTTTAGATTCTTTTGGAACAGAGAAATATGAGTTCTGCGATCATGGTTTGCGATAGAAAATGCCGATACAAATGTATTGATAGCTCCCAGTGTGCTCTACGAACCAGGAGCGGCACTTAGCGGCCACTCCGACAGTGTGCGCTGACCCTAAAAGGACACCTACGTATATTTATTGTACAAACACAAATTTATTTATCGGCATATTTATTAATGGTTGCCTAAAAAAACATCGCAGCCAAATCGTTGTTTACAAAAGCGCGCGCGACCCAACTGCGGAAGGCGAGAAAAGAAGCCCAAACAAATACCGGATCATTCGGCAAACATGACTTCTAAACTGTAAGCTTTTTTGATGACAAAAAAAATCAGAAGCTTTTATGAATAAGTATTGGACATGCGATGGACCCGCATTTTTTGTTATAGAAATATGGTGGCAAAGACAGTGCACATGTTAGGAAGTGACTTTTGTCAGTTTGTGTCAACATGTGTCAAAAATGACAAATGTTGACGCATTCAATGCCTACCTTTTGATAATTTAGGAATCAGGATTGGGAAGAATAGGAATCAAGTCATACATATTTTAAGTGGATTGAAATGGAGAGAATACATTACATATTCCTCATCCATCCGAATATTTTTTCTGATCCACTCCTGTATCTCCAAAGATAGACAGCGAGGTTTGCCAACGTTGGTCATTCTTGACTGATGACATTAATCGCGGCTGTCCATTACGACAGTATCCACTTACCGCTTGGGTGGACTGTCTACTCGTCAGCCGAATTCTTTCCATGGCAAATATTGAAGTGAAGCTATTTGAAATGTGGGTGACACATGCTTGTGAGAACTGCCGGACTCTTTCTTGCTTATGATTATAGCTGGGTTTAATGAGTTATGGGTTGAATTATCAGTCGCAAGCTTTATTAATATTTGCATTAAACACAAAATCTGAATCTATTTTAATAATTGATTGGGATTAAGTTGGATACATCAAGCCGATAGTATATTATCACCGAGTCGACGAAGTCCCGCTTCACGAGACTCCAATTTATTGTCTTCCCATTTATTGTATCCTTATTTATTGTATCCCTATTTATTGTATCCCTATTTATTGTATCTGTATTTATTGTATCCGTATTTATTGTCTTTAATTTATTTAAACTAAACCCAATCCATATTTAAATTTGTTGACATATATTTGCTGCTTATTTAGTACTTTCTGTTGCTCATGAATAAAAAGCAGAATAAACTTTAGCGTTTTGTACACATTTTATATTCCAAATCGGGTCTGAACGGGTATAATAAAGATATTTGTTTACCTTTTATTCCTACTCGACTCTTCGGCACGGATTACACAAGCCGTGGTCAAGAGTTAACTCGTGACCACAGCTTACACAGCTGTAAAAAGTAGAATTATGTTAATTTTTAACGTAAAAAAATAATCGCCAATATCATTCCAATAAAAATGTAAGTAAAGTATAAATAGCTCTTATTGCTCAAACCCTAATAATAATAATAATTATTAATCCCCTAATTCTTATCCACTGACACCTACGTAACAGATGTTGCGTTAAAAATGACATATCAAAAGGAAATAAATTGCCGTCCGTGGGAGGGACCAACGGAAAACGTCGCAAACAAAACTTTAGCAAGCCATTTTGTATACGCACAAAACCTCATTGACAGGATAAATAGATGAAAAAGGTTTACTTACGGGGCATTGTAAAATTGGAAATCGATAAATTATAAAGTTAAATAACGCCACTCTCAATGGTCCGCACTAGGATTCCCCTTGTCGTGGGTCCAGAGACACATACAGAGACGAACACAACACGTTCAACACGCAGACCCGAACGAACACGTGTCTTTAAACAAATGATCGTCCGACCGGGAATCGAACCCGGGACCTATAGCACAACAGGCACTACCAACGGCACTACTTGGTCGTCAAATACTAGTTTCAAATATAAATGGTTGGTTAATAAATTGATGCTCAGTAAGACACCAGGTGGCCGTGTGGTGTAGGCTGGCTATAGATTAGCACCACCCCATCTCTTCCCGTGGTTGTCGTAGAAGGCAATTAAGGGATAAGAAAGCCGCTATCACAGGCACTGAAGAATTACACCATCTCTAAAAGAGTGGACTCGCCAACCCATTATCCATATCCAGCAGTGGATGAAGATAGCGGCAGGTTAGAGTTGTGGTTCTAACTTACCTACTAACAATCATACTGAGCGAAGATACATGCAATGCCATGCAACCAGCCCTTTCAGTATTCATTGCTGAACATGGGTCTCCTAATGCTTATTGTCTTGTGCATAAGAGATGTATGGCCTGAGAACGCCACTCTGGCTAAGCGGATTGGCGAGTCCACTCTTTAACGGTGGTGTAGTTTCTCAGGGATGGTTACCACTTTCTTATCCCTTAATCGCCTTTTACAACACCCACGGGAAGAGATGGGATGATGCTATTCTATAAACCGGCGCACACCACACGGCGTAAGCTAAAATAGCTCATGTTACACAGTACCAACACAGACAATACGTACACTGACAAAGGAAGTATACACTCTGTGTATCAGTACATTCCCACCTGCAATTCATTGTGGCATAATCTCTTAGACCGACGTGTGGATAGGCCTTTACGTTGTAGCGTGACTGCATGTTATAATAATATCGATCCGGTTACTAAGTGTAAGGCCAGTAAATCAGCGGTTAATATATTGTGCACTAAAGCGGATTTAGAATGACATGAACACACTGTTAAATGGAGCAGTAAGAATTGGAGTGTTTGAGTGCTGGGAAAAATAAATAAATGGATGACAAGTCAAATTTTAATGAAATTCTATGTAATTTCTAAAAAGGCAGCGTGTTGCTGGTGTATATATCGTCTTAGTACTGCAAAAAGAAGGGTTGAAAACCGATTTAAAATTTACCGACAAATTCAGGTTAAACAGGATTGTTTATTCCGGTTTTCTTTAAATAAATTATCGATCTTTTGCTAAAAGGCCTACCTTTAGTATACCTAGTTATTGAAACTTTTGTGTCATTTTCACTGTATTCTTTGGCGTACAATAAAGTTTAAGTACTAAGTTATAAAGTAAACTAATAAAGTTTTTAGTTTAAGTTTATCGAGAATGAAATTACAAATATTTCTTTAAGCAGTAAATTCAGTGTTACATTCATATGGACATCAGGTTTATTTGATTTTAAATGAATGTATCTCGTTTTTCCCAGAACGATTCGCGCATGACAGCAGCGGGCGAATACCACAGAGGTGCAGTAAGATCGAATTTAAAGCTCCCAATCACTGCTCATTCAAGAAAATGACTCCGTTAATGCCTTTTTTATTTCGTCGCTTAATACTTTTATTCATTTAACGATACCACGAACTATTTAAGTGTACGTAAGTATTATATAGTGTTCTGAAAAAAAAACAGTTATAAAATAAATCGGATCTACGGCCCTGAATTCAATACAGTGACCTGAATTCAATACAATGATCGTTTCCGGGCCCCACACAAATATATGCTACACTCTGACCGAGTAGAAATGTTTGTAATTCCGCCAAACTAATGGGGCACGGCTTTTTCCTTTTTATATAATTAAAATACGTCAGCCCACGTGAAAACATGCTGCTATTATTGAGTTTTTGTTTTTAATAACTAGTTTAAGTAATAATAGTTCTTTTTATTCAGAAATTACTAATATAGAGAAAAAATTCCTTTAATGTCAGGTGTTCAACGTCCCACTGCAGGGCACAAGCTTCCCCTAGTAAATTATTAGAGGGTTTAAGTAATAACACCTATATTAACGCACTTAGAACTAAAAATTTTAAGTCGTTGTTTTGGATTGATCATCTGACGAACAAGAACGAAAAGGTCAACAGTTCTAGTATTTGCCAGTGGAATACAATAAGAGAAAAAATCCTAATTATTTACAGATAATTTCGCAATTTTTTTAATATGTAGATAATCTCGAGATTTTTGTATAAATATGTTGGTTGCCTAATCAAATTTCTTTGGCTGTAAAATGAGTTTATTTATAGTAGACGTTATAGTAGAAAACCCGGTAGACGTTGTCCTGCCATAGAAGTTGATGTTCTAAAGCGCCATCTAGTGGCGAGTTACAACAAAGTCGATAGCTTGAAAATTATTCTCCGTGCTCAAATACCTATGTATACCAATTTTTATGGCGATCGGTTAAACGGTATAGAAGTTGATGTGCTGCACCGCCATATACATAGTGGCGAGTTACAACAAAATGGATACCATGAAAACCTTCTCCATGAAAAAATACATATATGTGCCAACTTTCATGGTGATCGGTCAAACGGTGTCGAAGTCTATTAATTTCAGATATACCAACATCCATTTTTATATACCCAAGTATATATATTATACAAACATAAATATATGTATTGGTGGTGCTTTCTTAATGTCAATAATTTATATTTCTTAATTATCAGTAAGTTTTCTACTTGCAAAGGTGCTATTTTTCCTCAATTATATAAACGAGCTATGACTCATTCTTGGCACGTTTCCACCTGGAAGTTGTTTCGACACTTGTTTTAATGGACTCTTATGGGATGAACCTCCAGAGCTACTCTAAAAGTATCTCAAGATACTCGAAAGAATAACCCTTTTGTATAAAGAATTAACAAGAGAAAAGCAACTGGCTGATATTCGTAGCTACTCACGTTGGATATGTGGTTAGTCTTATGTATCTTCACGAATTTAAATATGCTGCTCAAATATAGCCGAGGATATCAGACATGGCGTGCGTCTTACAAAAGTCATGGAAATAATATTGGTCAAAAACGGGCTTTTAAATCAATTGCGAACACCAGCTGTATGCCGGTTACAGAGAATACATAACGTGCAAGTTGTTCTAAATGCTTTGAAGGAAGCCGTAATTGTTGGGTACATAACCGCTAACGATATTGCTGACCGGCATACGGAAAAACCTCTTTCTCTTCTGTGGTATATCATACACGTTTTCCGTGCCCATTATTCGAGAAGACTGCAAACGTAATACAGATTTGGTGGAAGAAGAAATATAAAGCAATTACGGAGAAGAATTACATAGCGCAGGGCATTTCAACCTGCACGCTGCATTCCCACAGCCGCTGGGCGCACTCAACTGGCTACCTTGAAATGTACTGCATGTACATTTTTACACAAAGAAAGTGACAGACTAACAAATAATTCCCCTGATGATGACAAATAAGTTTTTGACAATAATGATACACCTTCGAAACACGCACGAGGTATATTTTACCTGCAGTTTTTTCTATCATCACTTTATAATAAACTAGCGACCCGCCCTCGCTTCGCTTCGGTTTATATATAGTTTATTTTCACAATCTTTTTTCAAAATTTCTAAATAAAATATAGCCTATATTAGACACGGATAATGTAGCTTCCTATTTGTGAAAGAACTCTTGAAATCAGTTCAGTAGTTCCAGAGGTTACCCCCAACATACAAATACACAATTTTACCTCTTTATTATATTAGTATAGATATAATGAATTTATATTAAACGTAACACTCGCGTTTTACTTATTGTAATAAGTTAATTATTTAAAAAACAAAAAACTCGCCTACGTCCAACCCATATATATGGTCATATACTCATAAATTAAAACTAATGAAACAAGTAAGTTTACATATTTCTTACATTGGGGGAGAAGGGTAAAATGGGAAATACATTTCACTTTACGGTGATCTTTACATACTTTTAATTTGTATTGTATTAATCTTTTTCTGAGACACCATCTTTGACATTCATATGTCGGCGATGTGGTGTCGGCCAGTTTTAAAATACCACCTCGTCATCTATTCCCATGGATGTTGTAATAAGCGATAACAAAGCCACTACCACGAGTAATTTAATAAAATTCTAAATCAAACTTAACAGGTAAAGTCGCGGAAAATACGTACTGCACATATTAACACATATTTCATAAGGCTTCTATTTTCCTTTTACCAGGCGAAGGGAAACTGGCTGGAAAATGTGATTTTCCGATTTTCATCAGATTTAATCGGATCAGAGGCTCGGAGTCAGCTTCATGGAAATATGACCTTTAAACCTATTACGTTAAGTAACATTTTCTTGTGATCGTACCTGTACCGGTTTAAGTTGTACCTTGATTAGTGTTGTATGAATGTTGTATGATTATTGACCCCATAATAAATTAACACAAGACTTTTCGTGACGTTAAATAGCTTATAAATGTTATAATACTATTAATACATTTTATGCTAATCAGCTGTGAACGCGTAAAATTGAAGGTTTTTGGTTACCCTTTATTTCTACTCGACGTTTCGGCACGGGTTACACCGGCCGTGGTCACGAATTGACTGAAGATGCTGGTAGTTCACAATGGAAGCTGCGAATAGTTTTACCAACCACCCAATTATACAAACCTCCTGGTTAAATGTGTACAAAACGCGAAAGTTTAAACAATTATATCATAAATAGTGGTCTTAAAAATTAAGGATTAACAAATGCATAAATTTGATTGGAAAATTATAAACCTAGCTTGTTCTTTATTGCAAAAAATGTATATTGAAACTAGACTATAGGTATGACAAATGGATTCTACTGGGAGAAATAAAAATTTGACGATATAATTTTATGTCCAAATCGACCCTAATTTTCATAATATTTTGGTTGTTATAAAGCCGTTTTTCAAAACTATGCGTGTCATGATTTTCAAAGCTAGGCTAACTTTAAGTACTCTAAAGTAGACTGTCTACTATATAGTATACATACTTTAAAATAGACTTTAAAGTACACTTTAAAGAATGTATAGTTAGTCTAATTCCCCTTGGATCTGGATAATAAGTGCCCTAAATATAAACTCGGCACATAAGCCACAGTTATGCCAAGCTTCATTAAAATCCGCCCAGTGATGCGCTTTTAGACAGACAACCAGACAAATATCATTTATTTATAGTATGCACTGCAGAATTTCTTTCAAAAAGTAATTTATGTACAGACACGGCTTTGCTACGATTTTTTTGAGTGCATATAGATATCCTAAACGCGTAATTTTAAAAGCCATAAAATTCTCGTGATTTGTTTTATGATACTGTGTTATGTTAAAGAAAATTTATCGATAATTTATTAATCGACACTTTCCCAACACTATTGTGGATTTTAGTTGTGCCCCCATTAAAGCTGTTCAGAGGCGTACAATACTTCAAAGTTCATATTCAAATTGTTCTGTATTAATGTTAAAGAGATTACGATATGAATAGAGCAGTGGTCGTCAAACTGCGGCCCGCGACAAAGCAAACAATTTTAGTAGATAATATCAAAATATGATTTTGCACATGAAGTTAACTAAATAGAAGTACGCGGGTAGGTATAAACTTCCTTCTGTTCTTTGTGTCCGTTAATTGTATGCTAGTTAGTTCATTGAGTTGGCAAATAAAGACTTCACATTGGTCACAGGTAGCAATTGCCATACAAAATCTATGGGGCAAATGCATTTTGACAGCTCATAAAAAATATGTCAATTGATTGGTGGTGTCAACTAAACAATCCAAGAATGTGCGGCCCGCAGTGATACCTCACATTGTCCTATGTGGCCCTTGACCAGAAAAGTGTGACGACCACTGGAATAGAGTATAGAATATTGTTAGAAATTAAAGTGGCATTGTTTGGAGGACACTAAGCGGATTATGCGTGTTTTGTCAGGGTGTAATTTGATATGTACTTGTACTTGTATCAGCTTTTAACGTCTCACTGCAGGGCACAGTCCTCTCCTAGTAAATCATTGAGGTTTTTCGTTAATATGAAATATAGGACATAATAATTATGATAAGTGCTTACTCACAATTTCCTAGATTAATTTTATACTGTATCAGTTTGAGATTTAATTGTTATTAAACTATGTACAGACGTAAAAGTATTTAGTAGTTTAATATAACAAAATTTTAATAACAATTTCTAAACGTTGTTTCGTCACTCTCCTTCTCTCCCACTTCCCATATCCCGGATAGAATAAGGGACACATTCAGACTATATTATTGAGATTATGAGACCCTTCTGTCGACGTATCATCGCAAAACAGCTTTCTTATTAAAGACTTCATATGTTTTTCTTTGTAAATTACTCACGTAACTACATACGCTACAGTCCCTGATGAAATTTATGACAGTGGTCTATAATAAAACCATATTATTTACGACGCAACGACAGTACCAAAATAACAAAGTACATCATAAAAATACGCCACATTTCATTGGTGAAAATGTTACGCTTCCTTAGAGATACAATAAAGAGAAAATTGCATGTAGCAAAAAGAGGTAATTGTCTAAGTACCTACTTTTATAACTATTTATGTCAACAATGACGAAGAAACTTACACAATGATACCATAGAAAATGCCATTCGTGAAGGCATTAAGTCAAATGCCACCAACAAATGTACTAACGGTGCTTTACAAAGTGATTCCCGTGAAAACTATATAACCAATCGGGATAAAATATACCCTAAATGTTAACCCAAGTCATAAGCTATATCTATGCCAAGTCTCGTTAAATTTTGTCCAGTAGCTTTTGCTTGATGCACATTCAGACAGACAAACGGACAAAATAATTATTGTGTAAACGGGTTACTCGTGATTTATTGTTTATTTATTATAGCATATACATGATAAATATACATAACAAATTTTCAACCACGATAATAAAAGTTTAGAATCTTATAAGAACAAAAGTTCTGAAAGTGTCTGTTTTGAGTTCTGTATCGTTCATACGATGCAAGGAGTATACTGTAATCATTAAAAAAAAATCATGTACAGACATGGCTCTGTTACAATTGTATTATTATTATTATTATTATTTTTATAGATAAGAGGGCGGACGAACAAGCGATCCCATGTGATGGTAAGTGCTACCGCCACCCATAGATACCTGCAACACCAGGGGGCATGCGGGCGCGCCGCCGACCTTGCAAAATCCTATTCACAGCTCTCTTGAAGAACCCCATGCCGTAGGTTAATGGGAAGACCATTATATGTAAAGATTATGCAAAAATGCAGTGATTTTAAATAGTTGTGATGTTAAGAGTTTAAAATTAATTGTAATATTGGCCGTAGGGTGCTGGTCGGCTTGGTCGTGTGGTGTCCGGCCGCCTTTAGAATAGCACCACATCGTCCCTTCCAAAAGGTGGCTAAGGGATAACAAGAGTAAATTCGCCAACCGTCTTAACCAGCATGGCATTTTAAGGCCATATATTCCTCATGCACAAGTACCATCAGGAATGCACGAGGACGGCCTATGTCTAACAGTGGAAGATAAACAAGGTTGGTTAGGTTATAACATTTGAGATTTTTGCGTTTTTCACACATATCTATTTAAACCGGTCTTAACGCGAATGTTTAACTTATTTAGGATTATTTGACTCAACGTTTCGATAGGCTGGGTTAGGTTAGTCACATATTTACATATCGAAGTAAGAAATTCATTAAAATAATCAAGTTTCTGATATTTCATGGGCAGGAAAAATCCGTTAAAGTATGTTAAATTATGCCTCAGTTAAATATGAAGTACAAATGTTTACAATTATCAGCGAGTCATTTATTAATTAGTAAAAAGAAACATCAATCTACTAAGTGCTCATAATCATCATTACTGAGAGACTTGTTCGTGATCATCCTGTTCTGATGAGTTATCAGATCACTTAATTACCTGTATTACAGGTAGGTACTTTTAAGTACGGATGAGTAGCTCGGGAGTGAGATTAAAATGAGTTAGCTCACCACATGTACGAGGCTTTACGAGGCTTCACTGTTACCGCTTAGGCTGGTCGCTCACCGCTACGCTATCCTATCCTATCGTGGTATTTAATAAATAGGATTAAATAGGAAGGTGTTTTTGTCGATAAAACAAGTGGACTTGAAAAGTTCGCCGGTTGAAAAAGTTGAAAAGGCCTTGGCCTCCACTCTATCTCTCCACTCCACTCTCTATATATCTCTTATATGGCTGATGGTATTGTATGCTCTTAAAATATCGGTAATCAACTTTACAGATATCTGTACTAATAATATTATAAAGAGGTAAAGTTTGTAAGTTTGGATGTAGGAGATAATCTCCGAAACTACTAATCCGATTTCTAAAATTCTGTCACCATTTGAAAGGTACATTATTCCAGATGGACATAGGCTATATATTATGTGCCAAAAAAATTGACGGGCATAAAACGCATGCCGGGCACAGCTAGTACCTATACTATATATGTAACATATTATAAGTTTGATATATTGTAAACGTCAGTAAAATATCTGACACAATTTATAAAAATATCAAAACAACTATCAATATTTAGGTGACTAATTGCTGCACTTCCTTATCAGTTTTCTGTTAATCATTACTTAATCGCCTAGCGAATGGATAGCTTTATATTGTAATTTACAAATGAGTTCAAAAGTAGCTAAATGTTAAAATATTAATTAGAATGTTGTGCCAATGAACATTTTGTTGGTCAAACTTCAGTCAGTCAATTTTGGATTACGGAACGCGCGTGTTTAAAATTTTTTTCTTTTCTTAAAGTAAAAGTTCTACAATGTCGGATTCTAAGACTAATCAACAATCATCTTCCGGTTATAGCCCTATTGAAGTTAGTAGCAATAGTTCCTCGCCGGAGGTAAATTCAAGCAATTACGTACAACACAGCGGAGCGGTGAGTCTTAATTATTTATTCTCATATGTGACATTATCTAAGAATACGGACCTTATTCTCTGTTGAAAATAATGTAAGATAAAAAAATGTTAACCAAAGTCAATAAGTCTATATTAATCTGCGACATATACAATTATACACTACTGTCTATAAGAACATAGTATAATGTTCATCATATTCATTATTTGCCGGCGTTTTATTATTTTTATTTTATTATTAACATGCGACATAATAATATGTGTCAGTCTATATGTCAGCAATCAGTGGTACAATATTAATATGTCGCAAGTTAATAATAAATTACGCTTTGTAATTTAAAAACATGGGTATTTTATTAAACAGTTAAATTGATAAATATTCTATAATGTTCCTAAAGTCGCATAAATAAATATATAATTATAAATCGCAGATCCCCGTGATCCATATACGTTTTTAAATTAAAATGTTGGGGTTTTAATTAAACACTGGCAAATAATATAACAATAATAATAATAATAGTAATATATTAATAATTGAATAATTAAACACTGGCAAATAATGTAATAGTAAATATTTCATTGTATTCATAAGTGGTGTTAGATTTCTATTTGAAAAACTGGTTTCACAAAAAATATAAATAACCGGCGTATTTCTTTACAAATTATCCTAGTAAAATCTTTATTAATTTGAAGAAAATCATAAAATGGAATAATTTTATGAAATTCATAAAAAATAAAAATTTGCTGGCGTATAATTAAATCCTCAGATATTTGATTAAACAACGGATTTTATTATTTATTCCTCATCTGTCTACACTTGCAATATAATCAGACTTACTTTTTCACAAATTGTGCTCATGTGAACTTCACATTCCTAAATCATTATTTGCTGTTATTAGCGAATAATTAAATCCCAGGCTTATAATTAAAAAACGGATTCTTAAACACAAAATAAAATCCATTTTGCTCAGATAAAGTTACATACCGTTCTTGATCGTGTTTTTTTTTTGTATATACATGTACGTTTTCTTTAAATTACTGTTTAATTGAAAACAGAATAATTCAAATCAATTTTCTCTCCCGAAGATTACTCTTTACACCCGCTGTTTACCGTAAAGGAACACATAAATTCGCCGTCAAAAATAATAACCCACACAAGTCAGCAATAGCAGAGCACCTATTAGAGGCAGGAATCAATCATTGGATTGAATTACACAAACCAAAAGTAATTTCAACTAAACGCCATTACATACCCGCGTTTGGTCCGAGAGGCGGTAGAAATAGAAAAATGCCGAAATTTCCATCGCGAGGATTGTTTTAAGTTGGTACGTACATGGGACCATCTGATTGAACTTTGAAAACCCAGAAAAGTAGATGCGTTTGCAAACCCGCGTGTATGTGGTGATATCGTTAGTTAGTTATAGTGTGCAAGGAACCCAACAAAAACAAGTTCAGTGAATCAAAAACAAACACGACGGCGGGTAGACAGATATTATGTCTCTCAATAGCAACGACACCTTCACCCGTCTCCTCAGTCTCGCCGCGACCACGGTTCACGTAACTGGACCGAAATATCGGCTATAATAAATAAATAATAATTCGTGAGTAACCCGTTTACACAACAATTATTTTGTCGAGACATGTCGACAAACAATGTCCATCCTGAGTGAGTCGCTGTCCACCTTAAAGTACCATATTTACCACCTTAAAGTAACTTCATGAGCATACAAACGTCATAGCGGTCATCACTAGTTGGCCTTAGTTAATTGTGTTATTGTGCTTTACGCACTTCCGCAGTGGTGCGTACTTAAAACTTCCATGTTTCTTTTCAGACTTCACAATACACCGTTCTACCCAGCAGAAGTGATGTCCAGGTGACTTTGGACCAGTTTGATTCTATAAACATGCAGAGCAGCTCTAGCAGTGGAAGCTCCATCAGTATTCAAAGCGATTCAAGCGTCCACAGTAACTGCAGTGGCCACCTCGGTAACCAAGATTACTTCAACCCACATAGTAACACAAATACTTACAACCAGCCGGGCCCAAGCAATCAGGATGGATTCAGCAATCATACTGGACCAAATCATCTGTACAATTCCAGCGAACATAACACACTCGTTTACGGTCAGAATATTCCAAACGGACAATATGGCGTTCCAACACATCATATTTATTTGCAAGAACCTAGTACATCTCGTGATAGAAATTTACCAGGATTTTACTACGCAAGAGCGCCCTTTTGCCACAGCAAAAAGAAATCTAACATAAAGAAACATAAACGTCTTCGGACTGCCTTTACTTGCGTACAGTTGATGGCACTTGAGAGAGAATACGGTAAAAGTCATTTCCTGGATCGCACTAGGCGTTTAGAACTATCACAGCAGATTCATCTCAATGAACGAGTTATTAAGATCTGGTTTCAAAATCGTCGAATGAAACAGAAGAAAGAGAAAATTGAGAGCATGGAATATGGGGAATCTTCTCAAACTTCAGATAATTCGAATTTGCTTCAGAGAGCTTTTGTTTACCCAGAAGCTAACAACGATTATAATCAACATCTTTGGAGGCAACTTGCTCCGCAGAATTCACAGTGGAACACAATGCCTCAAAATTATCGAATCCAAGAGTTTCCAGTACACAATCAGCTGCTTAATCAGCCTCAAATGCATCAGTCTTTTTCTACTGTTTCTTATCAACCTATACCTCATCAGATATTTCCTCAACTCCCATCACAACAATTAGTTCCTTATCAACCTCAACAACCGTTGCAGACTGCAAATCATCAACCTCACCAGGTGAATGTTGATCAATGGCAAATGATGCCAGAATCTGCAGTCCAATTGATAGCCAGTGAATGTTCCAGTAGTGACAATGATAGTCGAGAAAAGAAGTCTATTGTTTGGGCCCTGTCATATCTGAAGAAGAACCAGGAAGATGAATTTAAACTACTTTAAAAATAATTTGCTTCAAAAATTTGTAAATATGTATATAGAGAATGAAGAAATATTGTAACAAAATAACTGTATAAATACTCATGTAACAATAGTAAATGTATAAAAATTCGCCGTACAGTCGTTTGTACGACGCGCTGGGGTGTGTATGTATGTCCGGGGGGATGTCTGTTGTCGTCGTCTTAGCCAATTTGAAGACGGGGACCTGTCGATTATCTGGGCGCGTATAGAAATACAAGCATTCATATTTGCTATACAAGGCCCAGCAACTGCTTGGCCTTGTGAATGTTCACTGAATGTGGTAACTACCACTAGTCAATATGAGAGAGACATTCTAAATAGACCTGTCGACGGTAAATGCCTACTATGCCTAACAAAAGTTTCATCTACTATGCCCATAGTAATAGGAGCAACCGACGTGATTGCTAAAAGTTTAACTACGTCCTTTCTTCACTTTCGTCGGCAACTTTTGGAAAGGAAACACCCACTGCGCCTCTTAGTTTCAGGCTCATAGCCGTAGATCCAGCTTTCATCACTTGTTAATATATTATAAACAGCATTTGATTGACCATTGTCGTGTTTTTCATTTGAAGTCACCATTCCACGAGGCAGTGTTTTTGAGCCTTGGCTCAAATTGTGAGGAAGCCATCTAGCACAAAGATTCCTTACCCGTAGATGATCGTGTAAAATAGTTTAAACTTAACTCATACAATACCTAATGATGCCCGTATCTGCTGATATGTCGTTCGTTTGTTTGGTTCAATCATGAGCCGCACAGTTTTCATGTTTTCCTCCGTCACCGCCGTCGCAGGACGCCCTTCTTTAACATCGTCACTGAGGTGAGCACGACTACGTTTAAATTCACTGAACCAGTTATAAACAGTTGCAATGGATGGGGTTTCATCACTAAATGCTAACTTAAGACTTTCGTAATTTTGTTTCCGATTTAGACCGCAACGAAAGTTTTGAAAAAACATTGAACGAAAATGTTCTCTTGTTAATTTCATTTTACGGCAATCACAACTTTTAATATTGCCGTCAGAAATAAAAACAAATGACAGCTTTTTTCTTTTTATGTATAACAATTCACATTCTGCCAGTGTCAGATTTTGTTTGCAATAAACTATTTTAAAATCTAAAACTTATTCTGTCAGTGATCAGCCCCGTCGAAGTAAGTCCAGGTGTCGCTCAGTAAAGTGAAAGTAGGTTTACTGAGGACAGAAGAGGACTCCATGGAAGCATACGAAAAATGCAGTCCTGTGCTTCTATTTGACTATCGTAAACATTATGCAACAATACACAATTTTTATAATAATCAAACTAAAACTTAACTTCACTTCTCGAGTTCCGCCAAAGAGTCCCAAATGACAGCTTTGAAATTTAATGACGTTTGACAAGCAGAGTTCCATTTTCAAAATTAGAATTTGTTTTTTTTCTATCGTTTTGTACAATAGCCAGTTGTAAGAACTTTTAGTTTGACCTTTCATACAACGCATACAAGGGCATTTAATAGTGGGATAAAAGGAACACTCAATAAGGTATATCTTTATCCCCATTAATTGACCTTATCTATTATTATCTCGTAGGGCATATCCGGCGTATTTTTGTTCTATTTTCGCCTTTATGATGAAGAGATAAGAGCTATTGCTTACTCTGAAATGCTGTAGGCTTTTCATGGATGGATGTGCGAATCTATCAGCTTCGGGACTGAAGTGGTATTGATCTGTTTGTCTGGTTTCACTAAATGGAGGGCCTGTGTTTATTTAACTTAGATACTGGAATACAGAAGGTGATATGTTAGATTAGAAAAGGTTAAAAATACAAGTATGTTATCGGCTGTCGCATATTAAAACCTAGTAGGTGATTTTAACACATTTTACAGAAGAGTCAAAAAACATTGAGGCGGTTAAATTAAATTAGGAAGGTAACATATAAAATAGGAAGGTAACATATAAATTTCATTGTTATTACATACTGTGGGGGGGAGTGCACGCTGCAATCCAACAGCCGCTGGGCGCGCTCGACTGGCCACGTTACCCCTCTCTCACAGAAGACTACCTTGAAATGTACTGCATTTCCCACTTTATCGTATTTCCCCAATGTACGTACGTGTTTCGGTAGTGAGTGAGATGTGCCAGAGCCCATTCCCATCCCATCCTATCCCTCCCCATTTTCCTAACCCTTTCTCCAAATCCATTCCTATATCTCCAAAGGTAGGCAGCGCATCCGGGGGCGTGCCAACATTTGTCATTTTGGACTAATGTTGGCATGTATCGCGGATGTCTATGGGCGACTGTATCCACTTACCATCAGGTGGACTGTATGCTCGTCTGCCGCCTTCGAACATAAAAAAAAAAAAAAAAAAAAATACAATAAAAAATATTACATATATTATGTGCTAATAATATATTACAGTTCTCTCAAATATTACAAGTTTTATAGGTTTTACTTTTTTTCAGAGATTTGTACCTACACTAAATTATGTCAAAAATAATTTCTTTTCTTTCTTTACTTAAATTTGTATCGTACTGGGTTTTAATATAGACCAATCGTGCTTTGTTTGAATTATTTTAATTACAGGCGACCGATTGGTGCAGTTGGTAGTGCATATGGTTGCTGAGCAAAAGGTCCCGGGTTCGATTTCCCGTCGGATATTTCATTTGTTAAAAGACAGATATTTGTTCGAATCTGGGTGTGTGTTTGTGTTTATCTTTGCTTGTCTCTGGAGCCACGATACGGAGAATCCTAGTGTGGGCCGGGGGCCATTCAGTGGGGCGTTAAATATTTAAAAAAAATACCTATTAATAAAAAATATGTATCTATCTACTATCTATAAAAATATTTGTATATAGAAAATATACAGGGAGAAATAAAAAGTACCTGCACCCTTTTTATAATGTATTTCTTTCGTAAAAACTAGCTACCTTCGTTCTACGACTTTTTGAAATTTAACACTTTTATTCACACAAAAATAAACCTCTATCTACTACATTTTAGGTTTGAAAATCTTGATGAAGTCTATACCGACTTTATGGTCCATTTGCTCAAATATCGTCACTTTTGTAGGCCCTTCTACGGGTGCGTAAGTATAATAATAGGTAAGTATAATAAACTTACCTATATACAATATGTCACTGAAATAACTCAAAAGATAAAGATATGTCGTTCAGTATCGAGAGTAGAATCGATTCTACCAGTTTCTATAATAAGTTTTATAACTTATTGTACATGTGTAGAATATCTTTTATTCTATGCGCAATTGCATTCTACACGTGTTATAGTTAAATCAACGAGACATGAACTTTGCATCTGTGTAAGTGGGGGCCGAATTGTTCAAAGTCCAATTGTCGAAATGGTTCGTACTGTACGCTATCCGTGTGCACTCACACAAACGCAAAACTCATGTCTCGTTGATTTCACTGTACCCACGACGCACCCGCCTAGGTGCCTGGTCATTACCCTATCCTGAGTAATGAGCGCTACGAACGCTTTAGATAGAAGAACAAAACTATACATGTTATATATTTTATGTATTTTAAATTAATGACGTGTATGGGGTTATATGTTATTTCAGTGTCATTTTTTTTATTGAAAAAAGCGGCATACGAACATATGGTCCACTTGGTGGTAAGTGGATACTGTCGATCATAGACATCCGCGATACATGCCAACGTCAGTCCAGATTGACAAAGGTTCGCACGCTCCCACGTTGGCACGTCATAGTAATGTAGTATTCTAAAGTCTGTGATTTATACTCCAATTTAACGCAAGACTGAGCAGTAACATTAATGGATGGTAAAGCTTATCGACCTAGTTAAAAATACTATGCGGGGTGCACTAGCGTTATGATGTCTGTTGTCGTTGTGCCTGAAAGGTCAAAGGGCAAATGGAAGTAAAAACACATGGATTTGTCGGATTTTGTCTATATTTATCTATTTATCGTATTTTAGAAAAAAAAACATCAATATTTACTTTCTCTTTTTTCTTTGAGGTAATTTTTTTAATTGATTTTCTTTCTTTTCTTTTAATTGAGGGTAATTAAGTAATATGTAACAGTCTTAGTTTACACGTATGGGTGTTGTCAATGGCCGTGTGGTATCGGTTGGCTTTAGAAGAGCAACATCGCATCTCTTTCCGTGGGTATCAAGTAAAACAATTTTTTTTAATTACATGTTTACACTACAAAAATGAATGTTGAAGTGGCAATGGACGGGTCATATTTATCGCAGGACCTATAACCGATAAGACGAGTCCTCTAGTGGAGACTTCGTACCGAGAAGCGCACTGTGGGTCGCCCTACGGGCAGGTGGACGGACGACTTGAAGAGGTTCGCCGGTGGTGGTTGGATGAGAAGAGCCGAGGATCATGTGTGGTGGCGAGCCGTGGGATAGGTCTATATCCAACGGTGGAAAGACACAGGCTGATAGTATGGTATACCAAAAATAAAACAATACAATGTCATTTTGTGTACTTTGTACCCTTAAACCTGAAAAGCTTATAGAGGGCACTCGAATTCCAACTCCATGCAACTCCTGCTTTATTCCTTGCAACTGCAAGGAATAAAATTGCTGGATTGGTTATAACTATTTGTAGAATCCAGGATGCACAGCAGCCAAAAAGTCAGTTTATTTGGTGATTAATGACTAAAACATTAATCATCTGCTTATCTTAAACAATTAAAGAAAACCAAACCATAGTAGCGTTGTAGCGGAAGGGACAGCGATATCTATCGGCGAGTGAAAATAAACTAAATACATTACCAAACATAATCGTTTGTTAGCAATCAAACAATATTACTTAGTTGGATATAAACTTGTATATAAGTTGGGTTTGAGGGGGAGAGTGCGCGCTGCAATCCAACAGGCGCTGGGCGCGCTACCCACGTTACCCATTCCCATTCTATCCCTCCCCATTTTCCGAACCCTTTCTTCCAATCCATTTCTCCAAAGGTAGGCAGCGCATCTGGGGTTGTGGCAAAGTTTGTTATTTTGGACTAATGTTAGCATGTATCGCGCATGTCTATGGGCGTAAGTATCCACTTAGCATCAGGTGGACAGTATGCTGGTCTGCCGCCTTCGTCCATAAAAAAAATTGTGTTCGTCCATAATGATATCTGAAATCGTTTTTCTTCAACTTTATTTCATATGGTATGTATATTTCAAATAATATTCAACGCGTATTAGGAGTCCGCTAAGAGATTACAAAGCCACTAACACAAGCCCTGAAGAATTACACCACCTAAAGAAAAATGGACTCGCCAGCTGACTTGGTCAGCGTGGCGTTATAAAGCTATACTTCCTTCATGCACAAGACAATATGCATGAGGAAGCCCATGTCCAGCGGGCGAAAGAAACGACCGGTTACGGTTACAGCTCATTGTACTGACCTATGTTTACTTAGACTTTATTCCTACGCAAAAAAGAGCCTACAATCGATACCCTTGAAGGGCTCTAGTTAAAATTAAGAGTAGGTGTAGACAAGAAAGAAGAACTTAAGTCAAGTATTTGCAACAACACTCCAAACAAAAGTGTTATAACACTCGTCGTGATACGTGATTTTTCTATTCGAACACCCTTCGCTTCTTCCTTAGCAATAAAACCTTTTTATTCTTTGTTTACACGCCCAATAGCTTCTTAAAGACCCTTATAGCCTTCCGATGGATTTTTAGTCCGAATAAAGGGCGGATTTTTTCTCAGTCTTACCTTTATCTTTACCTTTCTTTGAGAAAATGTTTGTTAGTTGGTATTTTCTTTTTGGTTGTGTGGATAATATTAATATTTGTGATTTCTTCAAATGTAACCAGCTCTTTCAGTGCCCACTGCTGAAGTTGAGCCTCCTCATGGCCTCACATTGTCTTATGCGTGAGGGATGTATGGCCTTAAAACGCCACGCTGACCAAGCGGGTTAGGGAGTCCCTCTCTTGGAGGTGGTGTAATTCCTAAGGGGTTGTGGTGGCTTGTTTGTTATCCCTTAGTCACCTTTTACGATACCCACGGGGAGAGATGAGACGGTACTATCCTACAGTCGGCCAACACCACACGGCTAGCGACTATGCATGTATTATACGAGTACATGTATACGAAAGCAAATTGAAAATTATTTACTTACCTTCAATAAACTCAAATAGAGTAAGAAAGAAGGAAGTTTTTATAATAATAATAAATTATATAAACAGCGTTGACCTCAAACTAGGCAAAAACACAGGCAAAGTTGCGTTGAAGGATAGCGTTCATAATTAAGAAGCAGGACTACAAACTTTAGAAACATAAAAGTTAAAATGACTTCGTCGCACGACTGTTGGCGAGGCGCCCGCTGTCGCTAGAAGTCACGATGTTAAAAAGTAAAGTTATGTAGAATAGTGTCAAGAAATATACCGCTTTATATCAAAGACATCTTTACTCAATAAAATATTCAAGGCAGAGTCAGTCGGATTTCGCTATTTGTCTATTTAAAAAAAAGTGTTTAGGCAAAAACTGTTGAGTTTTACAAGAATTTTTAAACAAAATACACGACTCTTTTTTAATTGTATCGACCTGTAACGCCCTACCGCATGGCACGGGGGGTTTCGGGCCGTAATCCCACTACTTATTTACTCCATTTTTTTTATCTCTGGAGTATGCGGGTTTCTTCACGATGTTTTCGCACACCGTGGAGCTGTAGACAATTTTTTTTAAAAATTGGACAGAAAATGTAAATTTAATGTATTCCTTATTTAAGTCTACAAGTTCATATATCAGTTAAATCGGTTTGGTATTCAAATTCAAATCATTCATTGCAGAGTAATAGGAAATAATCAGAGATGTTACAAAATGTTGCATATACTCGTATAATATATTCGGTATAACTGGCATACACATAAATATATATAATGTGCTTTAATAAACACTATAGATAATGTAGGAATCTCGAAATCAAAAACTAAATTGCGTTGCTCTGAAAAGAGAAACAACATTTAAAGCTATTGATTCTCAAATTCTTTATAGCTCAAATATTCTTATTTATATTCTCTTGCAACTGCCTCACAACACAGCCCTTCTGTCAAACCTACATTGCCTCAACCATAGAGTAACCACAGACTGGCACAAACTCCATAGAGCCACCACCATAGTGAATTCATGTGCAGGAATGAAGTGCGAATACATATCTTCATTTACATATGTATATATATATATATATATATATATATAAGTGTTTGCACGTATATGTTATGTAAATGTATTGATATCTAATTTATTTATACTGTTCACCGTCAATCTACCTGTGATTAAAATTTTATGTACTCTCTACCCAAAGGTTATCTGGCAGAGATCGCTATTAGCGATAAGACCGCCTTTTTGTGCATTTCACGCGTTACAATTTGTGTCACGGTCTTGTTTTATTTTTGTGTGCAATAAAGAGTTCAATCTATATCTAATACTAGCTGTGGCCGCAACATCGGACGCGTGGAATTTTAGTTTGTATCTATTCGTATGAAACAAACCCTATTCGAAGCGCCAAGCTAAGCTTAATTATCCTGTGGAAACCCTATGAAAATCCGTTTAGTAGTTTTGGAAACTAGCGTAGGGTAGATTAGCGTGTTCGAACAGACAGACAGACAAAAATTTACAAAATCGTCGTTTTGTATTCTGATACTCTTCCTTTATCGCCCCCAATCAGTTTTTGGTAAATATATTCAATGTATAGACACGCCGGTTCTACAGTTTTATTATATGTATGTATTATCATTTGTTTTATCCAAAAAAAATATTAACAGTATTTATTTACTAGTAGGAATGTAAAATTTTTTAAACAATAAAAAAATCAACTTTTATGCATACAAACGTAGATAGGGCTCGTAAAGATCTACAAAGCATACAGTCCGGCTGATGGTAAGTGGATACTGTCGCCCATAGACATCCGCGATACATGACAACATTAGTCCAAAATGACAAACGTTAACACGTCCCCGGATGCGCTGTCTACCTTTGGAGATATAGGAGTGGGTTTGAAGAAAGGGTTGGGAAAATAGGGAGAGATAATTTGGATGGACTCTGGCATATCTCACTCACTACCGAAACACGTACGTACATGGGGGAAATAGTATAAAGCGATTTTAAGGTAGTCTTCTGTGAAAGAGGGGTAACGTGACCAGTCGAGCGAGTCCAGCGGCTGTTGAACTGCAGCCTGTACTCTCCCCCTCAAACTAAACAACTTTTGTCTGTAGATTTATCTCTCAGAGAAAATACCGAAAGCCTATTTCGAATGACGATATCATCGATCTTTTTTAAAAGCGGAATCTATTTTTACGAAATAAGGTAAATCTTTGAACACTCCACGTAGAAATACCAAAGGTGAAATAAAATAATTCCCTTGTCCCTGAACGAAACTCGATCTTGACATTAAAGATTGATGCTTCCGTAAAACTCCCAACATCGCCACTGAACATTATTGCCAAGTTACATTTTATTATAGGAAGTAGGTTTCAGACGAGTGGACTGTATCCACCTGATGGTAACTGGATACTCATATACACCATCCCTGCCGGCGGAGACGAGACCGTGTCACCCTCGCTACACAGCGAACACACACCGGCCTTCAGCAAACTTTTACCAGGTATCGGCACGTGCCTGAGCGCTTATCACCGACTCGCGATCCCGCGGTATCCTCGCAAAGCAACATCCTAAGCCGAGGTCCGTTCCTTCCGCCGGTATACCAGCAGGGGAGCCCTTAGGGGAGCTGCACACACTCCCTGCTTCTGGTTCAGCGCCTTTCTGGGCTCACCCTAAACAATACATGTCCGGTGACTCTTGAAAGGGCACAAGAATTCAGCGATTCCGTAAAAAAAAATCATATAAAAATGTATATCTTAGTAATAATACATGTATATACTTATTATCTGTACCGGAAAAAACATTGACACAAACGTGATCAGTGACCAAACGAGAGAAACGTATACTATGGCTTCGAAAATCAAAGTAAATCATAGCCAATAATTTCAGTACAAAAACACAACTTACCTTTCTTCAACGTGACCTTATTTTCCGTAAATATTTATTATATCTGTTGGCAAGACTTCAACATTAAAGATTTCAAAGAACTATACCGGGAAAATAAATAAATACTCACGAGAAACTATTGGAATATTGAGTAAATAAGAGTATTCGGGTAAAAACAGATTAAAGAATACACGTGAAGATAGGGAGTCATTTAATCATGGTATCGAGCATAAACAGTTTGAGTCAGTCAGTCTAGCAAATCTTGTTTTAATTAATTAGTAATTACGCAAACATTTTTCTTTTGTTTCTTCCTGTGCGAAAGGCGCTTGAAGAAGTTTGCCGGTAATGGCTGGACGAGAAGAACGTGGTGGCGAAACTTGGAAGAAGCCTACATCCAGTAGTGCGGAGACAGGTCGATAGTATGGTCGATAGTTTTTATTATTCGCGAATTTTAAAAACGCGACAATATATGTGCGTATATTGTCGTTACGCGGCAATTGTGACTCTTTGTGCGTTTGGTTTACTATCACGTATATGTCTGCGCAGGATTCCACTTCCATAAGAGAAATAAAAACAAGCAACATAAAAATTATGAAACAAGTAGCAGAAAATACCGAATGGGCCGTAAATGGATGGCAGCAAGATATAGGAGCCCCGCGAAGTGGGCCTCCGTTGATTAGGTAATGGCATTCTTAGTAATTTAAAACTATTTACTTTAGCTATTCAAAACTAAGTTATTTTGCTCATTTTTTTATGTACGAAGGCGGCAAACGAGCATAGAGTTCATCTGATGGTAAGTGGTTACTGTCGCCCATAGACATACCAAGATTAGTCCAAAATGACAAACGTTGGCACGCCCCCGGATGCGTTGCCTACCTTTGGAGATAAGGAATGGATTTGGAGAAAAGGTTGAGAAAATGGGGAGGGATAGGATGGGAATGGGCTCTAGCATATCTCACTCACTACCGAAACACGTACGTACA
Source organism: Sesia bembeciformis (assembly GCA_943735995.1). Taxonomy (NCBI): domain Eukaryota; kingdom Metazoa; phylum Arthropoda; class Insecta; order Lepidoptera; family Sesiidae; genus Sesia; species Sesia bembeciformis. The sequence goes on from OX031038.1 coordinate 1,675,116, forward strand.
TTGGGGAATTAAGATAACGTGGGAAATGCAGTACATTTCAAAGTAGTCTACTGTAGTCTACAGTAGTCTAGAGAGGGGAGGGGTAACGTGGCTAGTCGAGCGCGCCCAGCGGCTGTTGGATTTCAGCGTGCACTCTCCCCCTAAAAAAATATTTTGATGATTATGAATGAAAAAAATGATTGTGATTTATTTATTTGCAGCTGATCAATATTTTTTAAGCTCATTTAAATACAAACCCTTCTATAACATCTATCTAGGTTCAAATGTTACAAAACATCTAGTCATTTCTCCAAAGAAGTTCTATTTTTTACTCGCTTCTCAATGTGATTACATTATTTTTTTACCCACCGAAGCGTAAATACAACGAAATTTATGGACTTCCATTGGCAAGTTCGATGTTCTGCGTTCACTTTTACGAAATCTACACAAGTAAATCGGCGAAACTAAATATTTACTTTATACCGAAAGTCCGGAGTTTCTGCTAACCGATGTGAATTAAACGCAGTGTTGAAAGATGATGTAACGTCGTATGTTTACCTTATTTATTATATTCGATGTTTCGGTTACGTTGCACCAACCATGGTCAGCTCGTGACCATGGTTGGTGCAACCCAACATGCGCATTGAGGCCCGTTTAAAGAGATAAATATGTGTGGATACACGCGAAAATCTCAAATGTTACGATGTAACGTCGTTTATAAATAAATAATATATTACACATGGAAAATGTGATTACCTCGACCAGCTTAGCTTACTCCAACCAGACCACTAATACAAAACAGACTAATCCCTAGAATAAAGTCACGAGTGCATTTTGTAGATATTCGAGAAAAATTTTGTTTCAATTTAGTTTTGGATAAAGCAAAAAATAATAACCGTTGTTTATTCTCCGTGGTTTCCGATTTACAAAATTGATTTACGAACGCTTTATAAATTTAAATTATTCGTTTTATCGCAGTTGGGACGGCACTAATACCTTATATACCTATACAAAGGTAGACAAACGGAGAAAATACATGAATGTTGAAAATATTTATATGGGTATATGTATAGTACATACAATTGTACAATAAGAATTCCTTTAATATATTAATAACACGTAATACGGTTAATAATATGTTACAGCCAGCACCGATATCCCCGAAACAAATATATAGGGATATAATAACAATATATGTACCGATATATTATATTAATATAGCTATGTATTATTTATGTATCGTATTGTTTGTATTCTTAATATCTTTTCCAACGTTCTGACATGGCCTCAGTGTCGCGATAAAACAATAAGCGAAAACGAAACGTTATCTACCGTGAAATGTAGGCCAGGTTAACAGAATTGGCTAGTATCAACCGTTTATATCTTAATGTCTTTTATATCGGACCAAATATAGTTAGTGTTATTACAATGCGTGGCAAAAAAATGGAGAGTATTTCTCTTTATTCTTTTGTACTAGCGGTGCCAGCGACTTCGTTCTCGTGATTCCCTTTAGTGTTTCCCGTGAGAACTCTATGACGGATGGGAATACAAAATACTCCAAATGTTATTTTTTTTTTTTTTTTTTTTTATGTACTAAGGCGGCAGACGAGCATACAGTCCACCTGATGGTAAGTGGATACTGTCGCCCATAGACATCCGCGATACATGCCAACATTAGTCCAAAATGACAAATGTTGGCACGCCCCCGGATGCGCTGCCTACCTTTGGAGATATAGGAATGGATTTGGAGAAAGGGTTGTGAAAATGGGCAGGGATAGGATGGGATGGGAATGGGCTCTGGCACATCTCACTCACTACCGAAACACATACGTACATTGGGGAAATACGATAAAGTGGGAAATGCAGTACATTTCAAGGTAGTCTTCTGTGAGAGAGGGGTAACGTGGCCAGTCGAGCGCGCCCAGCGGCTGTTGGATTGCAGCGTGCACTCTCCCCCTCCAGGTACATAAGCTATATCTGTGCCTACTTTCATTAATATCCGTCGAGTAGTTTTCGCGTGATGCGCGTTCAGATAGACGGACAAAAATTCTAAAATATACTGATTTCAGCTCTATATCATTCGTTCTTACTATTGCAAATAGGTTTTATTATATTATGTACCTATAGATTTTATCTAGTCTTGTTTTATGCTAGACTCACGTTCACGAAATTGTAAGACCACTTTTTTTTCTTTTTTCTTTTTGACGGCATATTGCATACATTACAAACTAATGGGATATTTAAAAGTCGGAGGTGTCAGTTGGAAAGTCGCAACCACACATACGATTAATATTTATTTTTAGTATGTGAAGAACTCGCAGCGTGATGCGACAAGCTCCTCAATACAAGACAGCTGGCTGTGATTAAACTGTTGATGTACTGTGCTCAGTTTCCTGAAATCTTACGGAAAGTGTACTGTCCTGAATCTGAACTTGTGCCGAAACAACTGAAAACTGATTTACTGAGAATTGAAATTATAATCGAACCTGAACTGCACTGAAAACCCTATCTCCATTGTTTTTGCCAAGAGTGTAGGTTGCATAGCAGCGCCATCTATGATACAATATTAGAACTAACACTTGTGAATCTTTCAACAGTATGTAATATTTTTGTATTTTGTTCTTTATGTAGATTATTATTTTATTACTATATATACAGACCGCTTTAATTATTCTGATTTTAACCAACGATTGACTGGTAGAGAATGCCATGATAAGGCATTAACTTCGCCTCTGTATACAATTTAGTGCAAAAAAAATAAAGAAATAAACGGATGATTCCAAAAATAAATTATCTTGCTGTCTTAATGTACGGTCAACTAATTGGAAATAAAGGCCATTTCATAACCGTTTCACAGTTACAAGTAAGACCGATTTTGTCCGACTCTAGAAAACAAACCCTGTTGCAATTATTGTGACATGGTTCTAAACTGGCCTACATTTCTAATTGGTTGACCGTACGTTATGGGCCAAAATTTAAGTACAGATTTTTCAATTATAGCTACTTCAAAGTGAAGGATAAAAAGGTGACCATTACTGTATGCCTTTAATTACGTTTGAATTCACCCAGGAAGATAATATCGCGTTCGGTATTTTTCTGAATCAAATCAAATTTACTATAAAGACATTTCATCATATAAAAGGATTATGTTGGATTTCAAATGAACAGCAAACCCTGGCACAGAACTGGGAAATCGTCAGGAAATAGAAAATATCATTCAATTATTTACACTTCACTTGTCCTCAAGTGTATAAACAAGGAAGAAACAGGCTTAGATGTGATATAAGCATAGTATACCGAACAAACAGTAGTTAATGTTCGTACAAATTATGAAAATAAGCATTTTGCTAAACTATCTCTTGAACTGTTTCAGATCTCTATTTGTTGTGAGTAAAACTGGGAATTTGAAGGTCATCATTTGCTAAATATTTTGATTTAGTTTTGTTTATTTTGACTACGATGTTACCAATTTAGATTGTTACCAAAAATCTTAGTATTGTTGCTTCAGTTGTATCCACGTGACAGATATTTAGTTTTTTTATAAAAAGAAGATGAGATACGAGCAAACACTCCGCCGAGTGATAAGTAGGTATTGTCATCCATGTACTTAAAACCTAACCTAAAAAATGGCAACGTCAGCCAAAAATGACGAACGTTGCAACGTTCGAATATGGACGCTTCTAATCTTTGAAGATTTAAGTGTCAGGATTTGGGAAAATAAATGGGAATTTTAGAAAATAAGGATAAGGTGTTTTTCCTACTTCTATTGCACTCTCCGTTCAATAAAATGGGATAGGATGACATGGTATGGAATGGTATCCCGTGGTATTAAAAACTGAACACTAAAATAATAATTAATGTCATTTAAAATAATCATTGTAATATTCTAATGTCACTAATGTAGTGACGCCAATTTGGCGACAGAAGTAGTAATAACCATTTGATTCAATTGGTCCGAGGGCATGCAATTATTCATAGAAAGCCAAGTATGGCTACTGTATATCGTATTATGCTGTGACACAGATAAGGCCTCTGCTTGTCGTACAATATACCTTTGTTTATAATAAATCAGCTGGAAAATTGAAATACCGTGCTCCAAGGTAAATGAAATTGATTCGGCCTTTTCGGTTTAATAATACATAAGAGCTTTGCGCTCTTTTCAACTATCTCAGTTATACAGCGACCTTCGTTGGCATCAAATGTTAGAAGCACACGGCTATTTTTATAGCGGGTAGACAATTCTACTTTTATATTGTTACGACCTTTTATTGTATTGAATGTGTGTATTGTATTGAGTGCAGCCACTATTATTCAATACATATAATAAGATGTTAATTCTGGTTTTAAGGTATACCTACATTAAAAAATATTCTATTTAATTATCTGTACATAGATAGATAAATGTCATGACTGGCTAACGGATTTATGTGGCTACAGATTATCGCGGATGCGCTGCCTACCTTATGAGATGTAGGAATCGATTTGGAGAAAAAGTTGGGAAAATAGGATGGGATGGGTACGGGCACTGGCATATCTTACTCACTACTGAAACACGTATGTACATTGGGGAATAGGATATAGAGGGGAAATGCAGTACATTTCAATGTAGTCTTCTGTGAGAGAGGGGTAACGTGGCAAGTCGAGTGCGCCCAGCGGCTGTTGGATTGCATCGTGCACTCTCCCCATTTTAATTCATTTAAATTCCTTACTAAAAGGGTATAACTAGGTGCTCATAATAATTTAATTTGCATTTAACTGCCCTAATTCCTATCCCACTAATTATTTTGGAGCACATTAACGGCCGCAAATCTGCGGTCTAAGTCGGGTTTATAGCGCAGTAAAGCTACAAAAATCTTTGCTTTTTATTGCCCAGATTAAACATTATAGGGCTATAAAACAATTGTGTACTTTGAACGTGTCTTCGGTTGCTAGGGTCCTGATTTTCAAATTACTCTCTCAGTAATATACAGGGCATGTTCGAATCAATCCCTAAACAGAAAACTATGGATTCAGTTCATAATTTTTTAATGTTCATAATGTTTTCTCTGCAAGTTATTTTTTATTTTTACACAATTTTGCTATAAAAGAGAACAAAGCCCAAAAAAGTTCGAACAAAAAACTATTTTGAACATTATGAATGATGATGATCACTAGCGGGTGAACGAAAGAAAGGAAGAAAGAAAACCAGTTTATTTCCTTTATGTCAAGTCTAACTTAAAATACAACAAAAATCATGCAATCATGTTAGTACTTAAGTAAAAACTTAGTGGTGCGAGTTAGTTAGATATAGATATAGTTAACATAGTTAGATCAAATCAAAAGGAGGAAGATACGTTACTCACTTACCGCGCGTGGTCATACAAAACTGAGTCCAATGCACCTGCTTCGTTTAGTCACCGATAGACCAGCGACTTGCTTACACGTGATACGCTCACAAGGTGAATACAATTTTGTAGTAGAAAATACATTTATAAATGCCTTCCTGTGCATTTATTCAGTGCACAAATAAATCAAGGAGCAAAAAAGACACATGGAATCACTTTTCAGGCGTAAGTACACCATAAGGTAATAAATTAGAGATGTTTTTTTAAAATTATTAGTTTACATTCGGCTATTAATGAGTGAGCGAGATAAAAGCGAAACATATAAGCGAAATATAAACGATACCATACAACTCCTATCGGTTACTAGTCGCGTGTCGCCTCAGCAACACCGTATACCCGACGCCTAAGTCACCGGTTCACTTGGCCGGAAGTAGCGTAGCGTCTCACGCTACAAAGCAAATCAATATTGTAACACAACATTGCGTGTTAACGCCACATTTGAGATAATATCTACAACTTATGAGTGATATAATCGTACTTAGGTACAAAATTACGATACCTAAGTATTTAGATACAGGTGGGGTACAGTTAAACGAGACTGTATTTTGGACAATAGGGTAGTTTTCCTTATATATGAAGAAGGTGACAAATGAGCAGATAGTCCATCTGGTGGCAAGTAGATCCTGTCGCCCATGAACACCCGCGGTACATGCCCACGTCGGTTTAGGATGACAAACGTTTTCACGCTCAAGAATGTGCGGCCCGGCCCCATCTTTGGATACTTAGAAATGGATTTGGAAAATGGGGAGAGATAGGATGAGATGGAAATGGATTCAAACATATCACCCACTACTGAAATACGGATATACACTGGATGGCAAAAATTCCGGGTCGCTAATAAAAACCGTGATATCTCCATAAATTATATACCTAGATCGCTCGAATAAATAATATGTAGTAAGGAGGTTACTAATGCTTGTTCTAAATCTCTAAAGAGGTTTCATTTGTACAAGTTACAGATTAAAAAAAAAATATTCTACATTTTGAAAAATTTCAAAATTTAAAATTAGGAAAAGAATATTTTTTCTGCTTTTGTTTCAAACGGAGCTGTCATTATAAATGGTTCCTTGGATTGATCAGAGTATTCAATGCAATATCATGTCGTTATCACCTGAAGAATGTACACGGATTATTACCATGGTACAAGAAGGAAGAAGTCAGCGTAGCACTGCTAGAACAGTGGGAGTATCTTTATCAACGGTCCAAAGAGTACTCCGGCGATTTCAAGAGACCGGCATGAACATCAGGAGACCAGGAAATGGCAGGCCAAGGTGCACAACTACACGAGAAGACCGATTCATCGTGAGCACTATGTTAAGAAATCGACATCTCACGGCTGTTCAGGTCCGAAACAGTCTTCAAGAAATTCACCACAACAATGTGAGCTCTAATACGATTCTGCGACGTCTTCGTGAAGCTGATATAAAGCCTTATAGACCAGCAAACGGCCCCAAACTGCTCAGAGAACATCGAGTTGCCAGGTTACGGTTTGCTCGAGAACACATCCGATGGACAGATGAAGATTGGTCCAAGGTTATGTTTTCCGATGAGTCCGGATTTTGTTTATTTACGCACGACGGGAGACGAAGAGTATTTAGACGGCCAGGAGAACGGTATCATCAAGCGTGTTTTGAAGAAAAGTGCCATTCGGTGGAGGATCAATAATGGTTTGGGCTGGGATATCTTCAGAGGATCGCACGGAGTTAGTGATCATAGAAAACGGTTCTCTGACTGCTGTCAGATACGTAGGAGAGATTTTAAATGAGCATGCTGGTCCATTCTTAGTGAATATGGGTGCAATTTCCATTCTTATGCACGATAATGCGCGACCACATACTGCTTATTTGGTCAATATGTATATTCAAGACGTCGGTATTACCTGCATGGAGTGGCCAGCTCGCAGCCCAGACTTAAATCCCATAGAACATGCATGGGACGAGCTCGGGAGATGCGTGAGACAACGCTCTCCTGCTCCCGTTACCTTACACGAGTTAAAGAATGCGCTAGTGGAAGAATGGGCAAACATAGACCAAAATCGTATTAAAAATTTGGTTTACAGCATGCCACATCGTCTTATTGAAGTGATACGGGCTCGTGGAGGAAATACAAAATATTAAATTGACAAAAAAACTTTTATTTTTTAAGATTTACTGCGAAGTGTATTTTTGTTGTCATAAGTTAGAAGCGAAATTTTCTTATTTTTTAGTATTTAATTAAAGTTATATTGTGTACAGAACGTGTTACACATTTTTTTATATATATTAATCAGTCATCTACAATATACTATAGTTTCACAAATTAGTCTTATGTATTTAAGAAACTATCACGCCATTTATTAGCGACCCGGAATTTTTGCCATCCAGTTTATTTACATGTCTTTAAACCTCTTTGTGACTACAATTAGATTGATTCGATAATTTGAAAATTCAATTAAGCAAAAGAACGTTGATGTTTGATGATGAAAATAATTAAAAGTCAATTAAAAGGATTTTACAAATTTTCTAGCAAAAATTTCATATTCCCACCCGAGGGGTTGTGAGCTTAAGAATATTAGACGTGTCTCTCAGTGTGTAGCATAAAAGATATACTAGACATGAACAGTAAGTTATGAAAAAAGCTAAAAAAAAATCTGGTAAAATCGATTCTACTTTCGATACTAAACAGCCTATTTCCTTTCCGCCTTACGTTATTTTAGTTACAGGCTGTATAAATACATAGTCAATTAACGAAATAAAATATAAACTTACTGACAGACATTTTTATTTAAATTGTCATTTTTTGTCAAATAGGTAGGTACATCTATTTTTACCTACGTAAACCTCAATAACAAGTTTGAGTATAAAAGACCGTTTTAACCCTACTTTCGGTTAGAAGTACTTATATTCCATGAATATGTATATTTACAAACCTTTCCGAATTTCAGCCAAGAGGGGTAACTTTGCACTTGGTAAACCTTTGCAAATGTAATTGAAGAAGAAGTGAAATATAGTAACTGCAATATTAGTATGTGGAAACTGGTTATGGCTCGGGGTTTGAACCCAGAACCTCACGAATCAGTCGACAATAAATATTCCCTAGAGTTTCACCGTTGTGATATTATATATATATATATATTATCATATTAATCGTAGACATGAATGGATTACAGCGTTTCATACTAGATGCAAATAAAGATAATCCTTTCTCTCAACAACCACGATAAAATTCAAATAGATTAAAAACCAGTTTGAGAACAATGCTCAGAATCCCTTTGACGGATAAGGTCTCAATGAGGGAATTTGACAAAGAGCTAAGCTTTCAACGTGACTGCGCAAATATGCAGGGTGTAAAAAATAAAACGCCATCCAAGAGATAAATGCAGCGTACTGCAAGACGAGGTTTAATTGTCGTTTTTGTTGCTCTTCACGATACAATTTCAATACAATGTCGTATTTACAATAAAATAACGTATCCTTTTCTCTTTGTTTGAACAGCAACGTAACTCCCCATTCCCATGAAACCTTCCAACCGAATCTACCTTTCCCCTATTAACCTGCTGAACTTTAAGACTATTTTTACCCTGAAAGCTGAGTCAAAGTGATAACCCGGCATCATTGTTAAATTTAAACGGCCCGTACGCCGCTATTGTTCTACTGAGAACAGTTGCGATGTAAAGCACAATAACATTCAGAAAGCTTTCACTTTTGTTCGTGCGGTGCGTTTGTTTATTCTAAATGTTTCTTTCTCTCTCTGGGCGTTTTGTGGATTTTTTTGCAATATCTATACTAATATAATAAAGATGTAAAATTGTGTGTTTGCAGGTATGTCGGGGGTAATCTCTGGAACTACTGGACCGATTTCAAAAATTCCTTCACAAATAGGAAACTAAATTATCCGTGTCTAATATGTGCTATATTTTATTTTGAAATTAAAAAAAAAAAATATGGAAAAAAAAAAAATCTTATAAACCGAAGCGAAGCGAGGGCGGGTCGCTAGTATGTTATACAGAGACCGCAAGTTATTTATGGAATGGAATGCAAAATAAAAAATGAACATATGATAAGGTAACCACTATGCCATACCATGTCTGTTTGGTCATGTCTGTCAGAAGGTGCGATAATTAATTTTCATTGTCCGCCATACTATTTCATAAAAAAAAAAAACTAGCTTCTGGCTGCGGCTTCGTTTCGCGTGAACTATACAGCTGTAAAAGATTTTTAACATCTGTAAAAGCTGCGACATGACGGAAAATTCATCCAGTAGAAGCTACACACATTCTTTTTCACAATATTTTTATCAAAATTAAGTCAATATTCGATCGTTTTACTGTTTTATTACATGTGTAGACAGGTGAATGCGGGAGACGAATGGCGAGTGCAGTGTGGACAATAACGCAATACCATAAATTGCTGACAATGTAAAACACCGTGCGTGTTCTGCGTGCACTGTGTCGACACTGTGTCCCTACAACCGTTTTCCTGCTCTCTCATCCAGACGTGATTAACAAACATGCTCTATTATTATTTATATCCATCGTTTTATTCTTATTTACTTTTTTATACTCTCCTTGTAAAAACTTGTTCGACACTTTCTCCGTTATTACTTTATTTTTCTCAAATTACATATTACGAAAATCTTTTGGTTTAAGCCTTAAATCCCCTGTTTCATTGAGAAAATTCCAAGAATTGGATTTATTTTCGCGTTGAACCGAACTTAATTTCCGATTAAGTTCAGAGCTTTCAGCGGGAACGTCTGTAATGTCAGTCAAAGTTTTTGTTTCCTGACATAATGGTTAAAGCATTACTTGATTGACAGGTAACATTTAGTAATGGTTAAAACGACTGCCTTATTTACTTAAATCATTATTTTTTCTAATAGAAAGAAGATGACAGACGAGCATACTGTCTTCCCGATGGTAAGTGGATAAAGTAACCCAGACACATCCGCGATATATGCCAACATCAGTCCAGAATGACGAATGTTAGCACGCACCTGGACTCGCTGCCTGCCTTTGGAGATTTGGAAAATGGCTTAGGAAAATTGGGACGGATAGAATGGGGTCTGGCCTGGCATATCTCATTCACTACCGAAACAGGTACGTATATTAGGGAAATACAGTAAAGTGGGAAATCCAGTACACTTCACGGTAGTCTATGAGAGAGGAGTATCGTGGTCAGTCGTCTGTGCGCAATGGGCTGTGTGATTGCAGCGTGCTGATATTGAGTCTCCCTGTCTCAAGATTAACTTTGATTTGCCATAGAAGGTTTGAAATGGCAATTTGCTGGATGTTTTTCGCAGGATCGATAACCAAAGGAGTAGAAGAGTAATCGAATGGAGACCACATCTCAGGAAGCACAGCGTGGGACGCACATCTGTCGGATGGAATGACGACGTGAAGATTGCCGGTGGTAAGCAATGCAATCAGCCCTTTCAGTATTCACTGTAGGACATGGACCTCATCATGCACATTGTCTTATGCATAAGGGACTGTCTTGTGCAGAAGGTCAGCCACTACTGACAGCCTTCTTTACATCGTCAGTCCACTGGGCAGGAAGGAGATCTTTGCTACGCCTCTCGGAATGTACGTGGTTTCAATTCAAAGACTCGTCTACACCATCGGTTGGTCGACCTGAGGCAGATGCTGTGAACCCGTAGGCTGTGGGGCGAGCTACCTCAAGTCTTTCCATTACGCTTCGATATGGGTTTCTTCAAGAGAGCTGTGAATAGGATTCTGCAAGATCGGCGGCGCACCCGCATACTTCCTGGTGTTACAGGTGTCCGTAACCACTTATCATCACGTAGGCCGCTTGCTCGACCGCGAACTTTGTTATAAAATATATATATATAGCCTGACCATTGCCACAAACATGTATCCTATCCCTCTCCATTATACAATCCTTTCTCCCAATGCACTCTTTAATCTGCAAAAGTAGGCAGGGCATCCGACGGCGAGTCAACGTTTGGCACTCTGGACTTATGTTGGCATGTATCGCGGATGTCTATGGACGACAGTATCCACTTACCACCAGGTGGACTGTACGCTCATTTGTTCTATAAATAATATAGTAATAATACAGTAGTGCAAACAATTTCAATTCACGATGTGTCATATGTACGTATATATCCCCGAGTATTGTACTTGTATTGTAAAAGCGTGTTTGTGTAACTTATGGGAAGTATTTTTAATAACATTTTCCTACGTGCCTTTTTTCCTTTGATGTCAACAAACAAAAATATGTCTAGACGAGATTTTCCTCACTCTGCCCCCTAGGGGTCTCTTTCGCCATACTGAGACCTTTTTTCCTCGTGCTTTTATAGCTGGCCTCTTTCCTACTAGCTTAATATTAAATGGCACACAAAGAAGTATCCTTTGAAAGCTGGTGACGAACCATTATTCTATCCGCTACGCTTTAGCTGTTTGTAAAAGGACTTTGTTTCTTTCCTTAGATATAATTTCTTGCTCGATGTTATTGGCGACGTGGTTTAATAAAGTTATATTACCTTTAAATTCTTATTAAACTAGGTAAAGAGATTCACTCAATATTTGTGCTGTATTATTATATTATATCATTGTATATACCAAACAATCCAAAGAAATACATAGATACGTTATACAAGCATTCCAGGGCAGACGTTAATGTCCAACAGTGTTCTATGTTCAGCACAAAGCTCCAAAACGTTGTCAAGCAGGTTTCTTTGCTAAGAACGTATGGTGTGTCATCTAGTCACTAGTCTATACCTATATCCATGAATATAACACCATGAATATAATTCAAAAACCCCCATTTCTTGAATTACCGCAGAAAACCCGAAATGTATGCACACAAAAATCATGTTTCTTTGATTCCGAATAAAATGGAGCAAAATAAGCGTTGATTTTCCAACTTAAGCCACGTTAAGTCGTTGCCGACCTTCTTGGTGGTATCGCCGCCTGGGGTTAGTTTTTTGTATGTAATTTGTATATGCAGTACCTATGTCAAGTCTATGATGATTATTTCTGTAATGCAAAAAACAAACTGATTTCGAAATTGCCTCAGGTGCAAAACCGTGTTCAAGTTAATAAAAAGTGATGTTGTCACTACCAGACATGTGATTTCACCTATTGACCAATTATGAGAAGGAGAATTCCTCGATTGACCAATTAATACTGTATTATGTTAAATTGTGATTGGATGAATTACATTTTTCTTAATGTGAATAGAGAATAGTATGTTATTTTTCCTGCGAAAAAGCTGTATTTCTTGTGATCCTAGTGGCCTTTCAGAAGTCACCGGAAGAACCCACATGGATAATTAGTAAAGCATTCTAGGTCATTAATCGCACCCAATTCATAATGGCGCAATCTTACATGCCGTACAATGCCATCTAGTAAACAGTTTACGAACTAATACGTCGATAGTTGGATATCGACGCGCGGAGTTATATTTTCTTAGTTCTGAAATGCGCTACCTACCTACCTTTGGATATTTAGGAAAGCATTTGTAGAAAGGGTTGGGAAAATGGGAAGGGATAGGATAGGATGGGATCGGAATGGGCATATCGCGAGTGGAGTAGTGAGTGGGATACAGTGGGAAATGTCTCAGTTTTAGGTTTTGTCCCGGAAAGAAAATATGAAGAATACTAAATATATCTTTATTTTTTCAAATTTATTATCCAGTTCAATCCATATAATATACTAATTGTAAATAACACTGTGTGATGACAATCTCGATGATTAATTTCGTAGTAATAACACATTAGATAAACAATCTGACAGCGGTTATTAATCATAACGCGAGTTTATACTGTTGTTATCAAGTCTAAATCGCAGATTTATTTGAGCTGGATTTATCTCCTGGGGTATATGGGATATAACGAACATTGTAGGCAAATTTGTCGATTTTTTTTGATGAATTGAAATTACTTTAGCATAAAATTTCAAAAATCTAAAAAAAAATCGATATCTATGCTTATTAATATTGCGTTTCACTGTACGATATATTGAATAGGGCTCGTAAAACTCTAAAACATTTGAAAAAACATTATTTCTTTATAAAACGTATGGAAAATTGACTTCGGCTTCGGAAAGAAGGTGGCAAAGGAGCAAACTGTTTATTTGCTGGTAAGCCTTTACTGCCATGGATGGACATCTGGGAAACATGCCAAAATCAATCATAAATGACGACCGTTATCACGTCCACAAATGCTATCCACTATCAACGATTGGGCATTTATGAGTTGGAAGGATAAGTTGTTTGACCACTGAAGTAGATCATGCTGCAATAGAGACATTACTACAAAACAGAACAGTTGAAGGTCAAAGATCATACAACTGAATAGGTAAATTAAATCTAGTAAAAACCACATTATGTTTTCTTCATTTAACAGTTAACTATGATCTCCGCACTAGGCTACGTTTAAATGTTTAAAAAAATAAAAATTAACAAATACGGTTTCATAATTTACTGACTTAAAGACAATATTAACTGTAGGGATAACGTTAAGAACATTCTTAGTTTAGACAAAAGTGCTAAACCTAACCTAACAGACAAAAATGCTTTACCTAACAAAAATGCAGGAATACCCAACCCAACCCAACCTAACTCAAAACATGCATTTTGAGTTATATTTAGACCTGAATAGACATACAGTAAGATTAAAAATATTGATTTCGGGATGCATAGATGGCATTGGAAGAATGAAGGTTAACTCCTTGAACACCGTTACGGACAACTTTTCGTCTTTGTTTTCTGAAAGTGTCATGAAAGAGCACAATCTTTCTGCGAGAGAATGTTTCATCCATAAGAAGCTCTATCTAAGACTATGCGACGATAATGCTCGGCAAACAAAAGTTTTAAATTCGGTAAATTTATAGAATAGCGTGCTGACATCGGAATGAACTGGAATTGATGGATTGGAGACCTGCTGAAGTTGCTTTTCATATCGATCCATCCTAGACTTGAAAATCTGCCCAAGGTACTACAAATTGGTATTCAGTTTGATAAACAAATATCCGTGTTTCAATAATGCTGTGTTGTAGTGAAAATTTATGGGAAAATTTTGTAACCGGTGAGTATTTATAGACTGTATGTCACATAGTCAGTCATAGAATTTTAAGGTTACTTACTATTAATAAAATTAAAAGAACAAATTATTGTGGTGTTGTCACTTCAAATACCCACGTTAACCTTGATGGGGAGAGATTGTCCTCCCCACCAATTATAGCGGCTCCATTAGGGCAGTATTCACTTCTCAGATAAATATTTAGTGTAATTATCACATGTCAATGTGGCCCAATAGTCATTGGTCATTAGATACCAATCCATCTATATAAATAAAAAAAAAATAAATGCTTTTCGTTGGTAAGCGCATCACTTGAGAACGGCTGGACTGATTTGGTTGTTTCTTTTTTTAAATGTTCGTAATAGTCCGAATAAGGTTTTTAGAGAAATAAAAATTGAAAAAGTTGCCCGGAAATTTGGAAAATTCGGGAAAAACTGAGTGCTTTTTTCTATGGGATTTTTGTATGAACTTATTGAAATTATTGTATTATTGAAATTTGGACAGGACAACGTCTGTCGGGTGAGCTAGTTGTGAATAAAAATATCAGAAAAATATCTATGGAAAATGGAAACAAAGCAAAAGGTTTCCATATAGGTACATAGATTGAAATAGGATTGAAAATATAACCCGTTTCCTAGCCTTAATTAAATGTGTATCTATTTAAACGGGTCTTAAGGCGAATGTTAATGTTAAACCTTATTTAATTTACTGGACGTTTCGGTTGGACCAACCGTGGTCACGAGTTAAGATCCGTTTAAATAGATAAATATGTGTGAAAAACGTGAAAATCTCAAATTTTAATTTGACCGACTTTCTTTACCGACTCAAATTTACTTTCTAGTTTGTAAAGACGATGTGAGGTCTATTTTTTGTTTGTTTAGAATTTACAGACTTTGGACCTACCACATCGATTATTGACCTACATACATATTTGACCGACCGATTGGCGCAGTTGGTAGTGAACCTGCGTGCTGTGCAAAAGGTCCCGGGTTCGATTCCCGGTCGGACATATATTTAATTAAAAAAAGAAACAAATGTATGTTTGGGTCTGGGTGAATGTGTTTGTGTTTGTCTTTGTATGTGTCTCTGGACCCACGACACAGGGAATCCTAGTGTGGGCCATTGAGTATGGCGTTATTTATTTATTGCACAAACTGCGTTTTTGTTAATTTTTTCACCGTTTGCTTTTAAAAACTTATTTTAGACATAACCAAAGGCTTATCATACCTAAATACTTATAAACCGGTTTGTGACAAGTTAGTATCTTTTTTTTTCAATTAGAATTATTTTCAATTTTCTGAATTAAATCCCACGAACCTGCGTCAGTGGTATCTGATCATTGCGTAATTTTATTATTATTATTTTCTGTCTCGAAGTTTTAAAAACTCATAGATCTAATAGATGGAATGTATGATTTTACCTACTTAAAATCTGTGTTGTTGTAAGTTCTATTTTTTAATTTAGGATTTACAGAGAACAGACTCACGTAGTGAGTAATCAACTATATGTAATCGTTTTCGGTATCTGTTTTTTTTTTAAATATAGGGAACCTAGTATATATATACAAAAGAATTCATCTTATTAACGTAATTACAAATAGTGTTGTGACAAGTTTTTCTTGCAAATTAGAATTGCTTTTTTTTGTAAATTGTAATTTACAGAGAACATATCTGTAATTGCATGTTTTGTTTATTATTTACTAAATTCGTATAGGACCATATGGCATAATATAGCACACAGTGTAGATATATGTACCATAATATAGTATAAAAACTATTCCAATAATTCCCATACGAACAACACATTGAAACAAATAATTTATATTTTTTATATTTGGGGCAAAACGATACAGCTTGGGGTTACAATTAAAACCTTTATGATGACGAGGCACGGCAAACGCATAAACAACCAACTATTTCCACTCTAATGGAAAGTACTGGGAAAAAAATATAGCTAATAGTTTCCGAATGTAGGCACGCAACAAAGTAATTTAATTTACGAACCTGTATCAAAGTATAGGGTCGCAGGTTCCACGACAAACTTAAATAGAACCCACACGCCACTGTCGCACTGCTGCTTTCAACATTAAAAATTCAACATAAAAATCACACCAACATCTCTGCGTCCACTAAAAAGAACCCATTAAAATAAAATAAAAACAAAGTTAGTACTCTCCAGCCAGCGCATTCACTTTTGAATTTCGAATTACATATTTGAATTTTTGTTCTTCTTGGCGCGATTCCGACGTGCACCTGTTAGGGCGGATTTCGTGTCACTAAAGTCCGTTGGTAGCGACACGCATGCGCTATTTAACAAATGTGAGCCGGCCGATACCTAGGCACATTTTATTCTGAAATGAACTATATAATACAACTTGAACTTTCGACCTTACTGAGAGGTATCATGGCTTCTTTTTGCGCCACGTTCCTATCAAAGGGTTTCAACTTCGAAAACATCATTTGTCCTTCTTCCTCCTGAAGTCGTCACATGCATTTGAATTTTAATTGAGCACCTATATAACTGTATAATATATGTTGCACATAACAAATGTTTTCATTCTGAAAGTGTGTCACAGCTTAATTCTATTGACTGACAAACCACTCGAGTTGAGCTTTCAAATGGAAGTTCCTTTAAAGAGAACAAAAGCTCTGAAATTGTGTAACTGAAAGTAAGCGAATTATGCCGTGGCCAGATAGGCGGGGAAAATAATAACTGCAGTAATTAAATTTAAACTTCCATAAATAAAAATAAAAATTATTTACGATTTCACGGATGTGAACGTGTGCTGTGTGGTGTTCGTCAGCTTTGGATTAGTACAATCCCATCTCCTCCCGTTGGTGTCCTAAAAGACGAGTAAGGAATAAGGAAACCGCTATCACAAGCGCTGAGGAACTACATCACCGTTAACAGAGTGGACTCGCCAACCCCGCTTGGGCAGAGTGGCATTATATGGTTATATCAACGGTGAGAACATTTCCCACCTACCTTTCACCAATTTGAAGTAAATGATAAACAATCGCAACCCAACATCATGACGTATTGGTTTCGGAATGAACTTAGAAAAACAAAAGTCATGTTCAATGAACACGTTCTAACGGTACCGATAAACGTCGAAGCCGTGCCCCACTCGAAAATGTTGACGATTAAGTCTACCTTAGTTGAATTTCAGAATTGAATTCCAGGACAAGTTGAATTTCAGCAAGGGAGCCGACAGACGCATTTAGCTCCGCTGGACAGCATTTGGGGAAATGCTTCAACTCATCCCATCGTCTATACAATAATGCTAGTTATCATGTACACTACTGAAACATAGTCTCTAACGTTTGACCTGATCCAAAAATACTAAGATTTTTTTATTTTACATATTTGGATTGTACTTGTTATACATACTGCTCATACATACATATATATGAGTACATGCAAGTGACATTTTATTTATGTTACCTACAATTAACCGTAAATGTCAACCAGCTACACCCCATCTCTTCCCGTGAGTGTAGTAAAAGGCGACTAAGGGATAAAAAAGCCGCCACCACAAGCCTTAAATATAAACTCAGTGTACGAGCCGAGGATTTTAACTCACGATTTCACGAATGGGATTTGGGGATAGACACCCCTAGGCTATCAGCGGCGGTTATTGTTGCTAGGATCCTAAGTTGTTGAAAGTTATCTATACTTCTATATCTATACTAATATAATAAAGAGGTAAAATTGTGTGTTTGTTTGTCTGAACCGATTTCATAAATTCTTTCACAAATAGGAAGCTGCATTATCCGTGTCTAATATAGGCTATATTTTATTTTGAAATTTTGAAAAAAAATAATTGAAGAAAAAAACTTATAAACCGAAGCGAAGCGAGGGCGGGTCGTTAGTTTGCTATAAATGATTGTACTTGATACTTGTATCAAGTTCGATAATTTATTTGTATAAGTATCAAGTTTATTTTATCCTGACTTGGGTGTTAACAGACAAAGGTGTTAAATTTAAAATTACCGCTTTTCGACGCCCAGATTTAATAGAAAATGCCAGTAAGCTTATATCACTACAAAGTTATTACAGAATACAGTTCACAAAAATAATAATATTAACATTTTCTGCCTAAGCATTATACAAGAAGGCTACGTCAGACCCCTCACAGGTGGCGCCCTCGTGAATAATACATAACATTCATGTAATACATTACAACGAAATATTCTATCATATTTAGGTACAATCATTCATGAAGGGATCTGGAACACTATGTAACACACTTTCCCTATGAAAATTATATCTTCTACGTTAAAAAAAGATTCTTTATGTCGTAGGTCTAAGGACATAAATTACGATGAATATATCAAATTCCAGGGCACACGCCTCACTCCGTAAATAAAGTACGAATATATCACTGGGCGAGATGGAAGAGATTAAGGCATAGTAGTAAGGAGTAAGAGAGAGGGCGCGTAAGACTTGTGTCCGAAATCGAGAACTCCTTAGACTTCGACTTGGGGTAAATTTAAGTTCATCCAATTTAACACCAGCAAGACACAAGTCTTGTGCATTCACCGCTAAGAAAGCTCCATTTGTCGTAGCATCTCGATTTCAGAACATTTCGCTCCAGATCTCTAGAGACATTCGAAAGTCGATTTTCTGAGTCATCTGGAGAGCAAGATAAACCTTGCTATTAAAAAGTTCAGTGTACTGAATAGAGCGAAACAGTACTTCTTTCCGGGGCAACGCTTGTTGCTTTATAAAGCTAAACTTAGACCCCACATGGAGTACTGTTCACACCTCTGGGCAGGTGCACCGAAGTACCAGCTGGACTCCGCCCAACGACGTGCTGTCAGAATTGTCGACGACCCCACTTTCACAGGTGGTTTCATATCGCTCAGCATCAGCGGGCTCGTCTGCCATCTATTCTATAAAAGAAATCTTTATGTATTTTTTTATAGAATGAAGGCGGCAGACGAGCATACAGTCTACCTAGTGGTAAGTGCAACTGTCGCCCGTGGACATCCGCGGTACATGCCAACATCAGTCCAGAATGACAAACATTGGCACGTCCCCGGATGCGTTACCTACCTTTGGAAACGTAGGAATGGATTTAAAGAAAGGGTTAGGAAATTGATGACGGATAGTATAGGATGGATTGGGAATGGGAATGTATTACTACCAAAACACGTATGTACATTGAGGAATAGGATAAAGTGAGAAATGCAATATATACTCCTCTCCGCGTTACCCCTCTCTCACAGAAGACTACTTAGAAGTCTTTTGTGAGGGAGGGGTACCGTGGCCAGCGAGTGCGCCCAGCGACTGTTGGATTACAGTGTGCACCTTTCCCCTATAAACCAATGTGGTTTCTTGCCATAATCCACCACAAGGACCCGATGCGGATTAGTGGATGCACGTGCTCATGATTTTTTAAATTCTGAGGCATGTATTAGGAACAACTAAGGATTTAAAAAATCGTTCTTCAGTACAAATTCTGTAGAAGGGATATAGGTACGGGCAGGATTCTGAATTTACGTCTTCACGAATGAGAATCAAGATTTCTAAAATCTTTCACATACCGTACTTAACAGAAACATAACAGTAATTGGTAATTAACCTGTGCATTAATTGGGCAACTTCTAAATTCGGTTCTGATAAAATTCTGGTAACTGCAACTTCATCCATTCCGTCCAGTTTGAGAATCTACATAGTATGTATGTTGCCAAGAACCACACACGAAAGTTTATCCCAAATGCCCATATATCCTCTTCCATGGGTAACAACGACGAAACCCACAAAATATCATTGTTATTACCATTTTTTTACACACAGCTTCCACAAACAGACAGTAAGAATTATTATTCCAAACTTGATGAGCATACAGTCCACCTGATGGTAAGTAGAAACTGTAACCCATGGATAGACGTCTAGAATGACAAACGTTTGCGCGCCCGCATATTCGCTGCCGATCTTTGCAGATTAAGGAATGGATTGGGAGAACGGGTTGAGAAAATGGGGAGGGATAGGATAGGACGGGATGGGAATGGGCTCTGGCATATCCCACTCCCTACAGAAACACGTACATTGGGGAAATTCGATAAAGTAGAAAATGCAGAACATTTCAAGGTAGTCTTCTGTGAAAGAGGGGTAAGGTGGCCAGTCGAGTGCGGCTGTGGGAATGCAGCGTGCACTTTCGCCCTACATTTTGAGACTCGCTTTTTTCACACATATTTATCTATTTGAACGGGGCTAAACGCATATGTTTCCATTATTTATTTTACCCGACGTTCCGGTTGGGTTGCACCAACCATGGTCATGAGCTGACTGAAGAGGTTCATGTCGAAAATTGCGAGCAACAAGTCCTGAGCCTGACCTCCAAGAAGAGAGTACTCGGCAACCAACTAGGCGAGCGTGGCATTTTAAGGCTATACACCCTTGTTCATGAGGAGGTCCGTATCCAGCAGTGGATAATGAAATGGCAGGTGACGGTGACGACTGTCTTTGTAAACAAACTAAATCTAATCAAAAATATAAATGAAAAGTATCAATAAAAGGATTGAACCAGCAATTCTATTTTGAGATGGCATTGTCAGTATGTCCACAATGTCAGGGAGGTACAGTTACTCATTGTAACGGTAATTTCCCCCGGGAATGGACCGTAATTGTATACGTTTTAGATAATTACTTGTACCCGCCATATTTTATATGCTGATTAGTTCGTAATGAGATTAGTGGGTTTACTGTCCCTTCCTTAAAATAATAAGAACTGTTAGAAAGAGATACATAGGTGACCCTAATCTTAATTATACGCAATTTCATTATTATTATTATTAACCGAAAAGCCAATTTGAAATTCTACATTACGACCAATAGCAAGCGAGAATTAATCATGCATAATTTTACTATGAATCTGTAAATCACGCCTCGCCTCGTCCCTCCCATCATTAGTAGCCTGGAATGCAGAGCTTCAGTGCAGTGCCACGCGGAGTGCATTTTCGTATTACGTGAGATCCGTGTGTACGTGACGAAGACTCTGCTTGCTGTTCCTGCCTGCTGCAACCTCCGAGAAGTAAATCAGCTCGTCGCGTTTGTACGGAATGCGATCTATCTTAGTTTCCATAGAAACACGTCATTGTTAGCTCTGTGCAAATAGCTACACACAAAAATGGTTCTTTTCAGAACTCGGTTTCTTTACGAGAGTGTCAATAATGCTGGCTATGCAACAGTCCGATAGGCCGTAAGTCCTGTCGTATATGTGAGACAAGTATGGAGTACTCTACTCCTGCGTAATTAACTTGTTGGCATTTTTCCTTTCATTTTAATTTTATTGTTGAAAGGGCAAGAACTCTCGCGTCTTAAGAAAATTAAAAACTGTCAAGTGTGAGTAGCTTGTGCCTTTACGGTTCCGAATCCTATCCTACTCAACTAGGCATGAGCCATTTCATTTCATTCCTTCAATAACGGTTTTCACACACTTCAAATCTTATCAGTTCGCGCATTAGTAACTCATTGAACCCTGACGAACGAAAGCCTGTATATCTACCCATCAGCACTGGGCCCGCGTGATATATTATGGCCCGAAGCCCGCTAGTGATTACTGAACCAAAAAAGTCTCACCAGCTCGATCAACCGAACTAAACCGGAGTACTGATTCAAGGGGTCATTTACGACAGGAGGCCTGCACCCTGTAGTGGTACTTATGGACTAATATCCGTAACTGGTTGCAAAAAGCTGTTTTTTTATCGTCCACGGGACATTAGCCTGTTCACGTACATTTTTCTGTGCATGAGGGTTGTATGGCCTCAAAAAGCCACGCTGGCAAAGCGGGTTAGCGAGTGTACTCTTATAGGGACGGTGTAGTTCCGTAGGGATTAATGCAGCCGCTTTGTTATCCCGTAGTCGCCTTTTACGACAACTACGGGAAGAGAAGGAATAGTCTTACTCTATAGGCCGACAACACACGGCAATGCTTGGAGCATAAAACACCAAAATAATATCGAATTAATTGACTTTCGACCATCCATTATCCTTATCTTTTACTTCTATATTTATTTATTTATGTAATCTACATTCCTAGTATACAAATATATACATAGTATCCAAATAAATTTTTTAGCAATATACAGATTACAGGGGTTTCTCTGGCATCCCTTTCGATCTGGGATACAAAGGACTACCAGTTGTAATTACAAAATTCCATTGTTTAGCAAATTGTTTAAATTCGAATGAAATAAAAGGCATTTTGTCTGCTGTAACCTCGCGTGGGATTGATATTGTATAGATATTTTTTTCTTAAGTTTCTTAAGTCGAATTTAACTAAACAAATAATCAATAACAACTCCGTATTATTTCCCTAAATTTCCCTAGACAGCACAATACGAGTATATCCATTCCAAGTGTTTGAAAAGGTAATTTAGATTTTTCATGTGGTAAAGGTTCATAAGTTTTACTATTTTGATACTTTTGACAAATTTGTTCAATTGATCTGCTAATGCCATTCCCGTATAGTGTTTTGTTTTAGTTGTACCAATGTGTCCCACATGTAATAATTGTAAAAAAAAATTTTGAAATGCATTTGGAACTATAACTTTGTTATCAAAGAATAAAATATTTTTTTCACAAACATGCCAATAATGCCAATTTAGACTAATAATGTCTTGCACTATCTAGAAAATATTTCACACTAATTGCCTAATTTTTCTTAGAGCATTTTAATAAAATACTCCGTACTGGGTCCTGAGCCGTGTGGTCAGCTATGGGAAACTGATTATCTACGGCCAAGTTTTCTATATTAGGTACTGTACCTGTTATATCAATTTCTTTATCATAGCTCTCAATTAGAAAATTTCGTGTCAATTCCTAGTGTTCACAGCCATATACAGATTGCACCGACATATTGAAAACTGTATTGAGTAGATTGTCGGTGGGTAACGGGTGATTTTTTTAAATTCTTATTAATATAGATTTGTATTTGCATCTCTGTGGCCGGATACGTAAATATAAAATGAATCTAGAATTCATAGTTCAAAACAAAATTTTATCTTATTTCTTGACTGGTGCGAACCTTGATTGGTTTCTTTCGCCTTCCACTTCAGTACCCTGAAAAGAAAAAGATGTTCGTCCCATTGACACAGTTTTTACAACATTTCACTGTATTCTTTTTAAGGCTTTGTAAAAAAGGCTTTATCCACAATAATGAGTGCGGGCGACAAAATGGCGGTATAATTATTCAGGATTACCGGTTTATGTTAGACAATTATTATACTTAATTCAGAACATTAATTTGCGTCTTACCTGGCGTTGCTTCATGGCTTGTGTAGTGTGTGTAAAATAATACCTTACTCATTGTGTCACATGAAAATTCCTTGTGTCCAAAGACTAGCACACTACGTAAACCTAAACAAACATTTGTCTTTAAACAAATAACCGTTTGTTTTTAAACCATACCATCAGCTTATGTCTTTCTACTGCTTGATATAGGTATCTCCTAAGAATCGTCATCACACACGATCTTCGGCTCTCTCGTCAAACCACAACCGGCGAATTTCTTCAAGTCGTCGGTTCACCTGGCCTTAGGACGTACCACACTGCGCTTCCCGTCACGTGACCTCCATTCGAGAACTCGTCTACCCCATCGGTTATCGGTCCTGCGGCAAATATGACATGCCCATTGCAATTTCAACATGCCGATTCTACGAGCTATGTTTCACTGGCTAGCTTTCGCATGTCTTTAAACAAATGTTTATCTATAAAACAAAACATAAATATTGTTTTTAAAACATTTTTTTTTTTTTTTAATTTGTTTTTACAATATTTGTCATTCTGGATTGATGTATTGATCGCAGTATGACAGTATCCACTTGCCACCAAGTGGGCTGTCTGCTCGTCTGCCATATTTCTATAAAAAAAAGTAATCAATGGAAACAGGAAAGAATAGGAGGAATACTAACAAGCTCTACCTTAGTACAATTAAGTTGGCCGCAGTTGTAGCAAAAGGAAAAATAATTTCCAACGTTCCGAGTTTCCATTTGAAAAGGCTTCTAGTGCTGTTATGAAGGAAAATGCAATGGCGGACAATGAAAATGATACTTTTCCTTATTGTAATTTTAGCGAAAGATTGTATTGTGGTTTGAAGATTTCTTGGAAATGAAGGCGAAGTTCTGGAATTGCATTTGAATTTAAATTACAATGTAAGGGCTCTTTAAGAATAAATGTTATTTTCAGGGCAGGTATAGCTGAAATGGTACTAAATGGATGTGAGGAAAGGTGTGATAATTATATAAGACTTGTCAATTAATCATACCATATCATCAACCTGCATCTCTATTGCTGGATATATATCCATAACATTGGGAGAGACTTATATGCGTCTCCCAAAGATCGCCACCACATACTTTAGCAATGCTATTTCGAGTCCTTTACCAAAATTCAATCTATTGAATCCCTAAGAACTGACCGCTAATTCAAACCTAAATACAAATTCGCTTCAAAAGTCAAACTTCTGCTGTGGACTCATTCTGCTATTATTTTTTGATACATAATGATTAGCCTACTGCACTCCAGTCAGTGATGCCATATTAGCGCTTTTGGCGCTAGATCTGATGCTTTTTTGGCTTTGTTAGCGGCCAACAAACTTACTTGACGCTTAACGACTAATCTAGCGCTTCTTCAATAATTTATCTCTTCACTGAAATCAGGGATTCTAACAACGAGTAACGAAAATTAAATATAGTCTGGCTCTAAAGGACAAGAAATCAGAGCCATAAAACCAATATAAAAAACCGTTATCTCCTTGACACGTCCGTCAAATGCTTAATAGGTACTTTCTTTTCATAGCAGCACTGGTAATCTTTGATTAAAAAGTGATAATATGAAAATCCTTTAATTTTTTAATGGTTTCTTTGATCTCGCGTTCTTTTAAGCCATCTAAGCGCGATTTCATTAGAGATCATTGACAACACTGAGTCTCTAAGTATTAGTCATAGCTTTTGTCACTTTATGCACCAAATAATAAATAAATATAAAAAAATGTAAAGTATAATATTCCACTTCGGACACATTTCAATAAATAAAATGTTTGTGTGGACATTTATATGTCCTTAAGTGGATACTGGATTGAAGGTTTAATTAATTAAAAGAGATATTATACATTTTACTTCTACGTTCCCCGTTGTAAAAGGAATTTATTACTGAGGTTAAAAACTGTGTCATAGCTGTATTGTTAAGAATAAAGTTATTTTCTGTAACGGAAATTCAAGGATCTGGTGAAATATCAACGTAAATGTTCTGTAATTGCAATTATAAAAATAAATATATTAGTGTGTTTAATTTTTTTATTATATCAGCAGTTATATCATGTATTTATTAGTTTGTGTATATTTTGTATACTTATTCTTAAGTATGCATGTGTGTAGGTTTGTATGTATGTATGTATGTACATATAATATAACAGTTTGTGTATTTTACACTTATTTTGTGTATTCAGTCTTTCTTGCACCTCACAATTGAACCTCTCTGATCAACCCAAAGTTTGGCCTAAAGTCATTAAGCTCGCCTTTTGCACAATGAATGAACGAATGAAAAATGAAATGAATGGTAGAATGAAGTTTATAATTAAATAAATAAATGTACTGAGCACACATACTGCAAATTCCATGCTAAAAAAGTCGAGGGCACAGCTAGTATGCAACGAATGAAAATAATAAGTCTGTCAAACCATGTCAGTTAAACCCGGGAATTATGTCACCGAAGTTCAAGGCAGTATTTGATGAAATTGCCGATCAAGAGGACGAACAACGCAATCTCCATATTTTAATGTAGCCTATAATAGAATTTTCGGGTAATACAATTCATGTATCGCTTTTAGAGCCTTGGGAGAGGCCTATATCCAGCACTGAAGAGACATAGGCTGGTATGGTTTTACCATACCAGCCGAACACTTGACAGATCACTTTGTCGTGCAGTTGCATTCCACGCGCGTCGCTTGCGCCACGTCCGGTCATTACCCTGTCCTGAGTAATAAGCGCTACGAATGTTTTAGATAGAAGAACAAAACTTTATATGTACAACTTTTGATTTATTCCCTAGATTCCCATTCCCTTTCTTCGCTAGAACAATTTTATATATGTAATTTCAATTAGTTGGAGTATTTTGCATTATTTCAGTGAAACGTACCTATCTATATATGGACATAATATATACTTCGAAGCTAATTGTTTTTTTGGATTCAGCTGATGTCCCTTAATATAAAATATTCCATTCGACAGTCGTGATGTACACTAACGTAGAGTTAATTAATGTGATCTACAATAGGTATATTAATGTAATTCATTATCGGAAAATAAATAAATGTGAGTATGAATCACGACGTGAAGCCGACCTTACTGCACACACAATACTTACCATTATGCTACTTTTTCATTTATTTACTTTTTTCTTCACTTTTAGACATAAATCATAAACGCACACACACAGTCTTACGCGATAGTTCATTGTTTAAGTAAGCCCAGCCGCCTACAATAAATTACCTGTTTTGCATTGTATACATGGTAAATCCGTTTTTTGCAATAATATAAAAAGAAACATTAAGCACATTTTTTTTTTTATAGTATAGATGGCAGACGAGCGGGCGGGCCACATGATGGTGAGTGGTCACCGCCGCCCATGGACGCTCGCAACACCATGCAACACCATGGACCTCGCAACAACACAACTCGCAAGTTGCCGATCTTGCAAAATTCTGTTCATTTTATAATAAGTTGTTTTTGTTAAACGTATAATAAATTCACATCCCTGTTTTGCTGTGGATTTTTATTTCATATATGAAATAAAAATATAATAAATAAATAAACGTAGAATATACATTACTAAAATCGCGCCGTTGTACGAACACGTGACCTCACGTATGTGAGGTGATCCTAGGCTTATCACCAACGATTAGGTCTAACATATCTCAAATTGGTTGGCCCACGTAAATGACACATATAAAATAGAGAAACCATCTCAATAAATATCCCACTTCCAATTAGGAAATTGCAATTTGCGAATAACAAGCAAATCCTTAAGAGAAATGCCACAATTACTTTTAAAATCGAATGTCATTTGATTTTCCGAGAACTAATCGAGTTTCTGTTTATATTACGGCCATTATCTGGGCGTTTAATTAGAGTTAGTGGCAGATTCCACAGTATTTATTGTTGTTGTAGGCGGCCTACGGGTTTAACGACTTATGTCCAATGTGATGATTGTCCAATTCGTAATTATGTCCAAAAAATCAATTGATTTTTGTCCAAACTAAATACTGTCCAATCTGAATATTGACTTTCAGAAATAAGTCGAATTTGGTTAGAGAAATATATATCAATTTTTTTTTTATATACTAGTGGGCGGACGAGCAAGCGGTCCCACGTGATGGTAAGTGTTACCGCCGCCCATGGACAGCTGCAACACCAGGGGGTATGCGGGTGTGCCGGCGACCTTGAAAAATCCTTATTTGAACTTATTTATTTTAAACGCAATCAAAATGTATTCTTAACATATATAATTAAATGATATATATATAGTTTTTTAATTATTTACCTACATCGAATTTTTAATTCACAGTTGCTCTCAAACCGTAATAGAAGGTAATGCAGCGCTTTAAATCATTCTAAGACTCACATTGAAGGAAATTCCTCTTGGAAAAAATTCGAATTGGTCATTTTTAATTTGGCCAGTTTTCATATTTTACATATTTCGTTTTGGATAAATTTAGTGTTGGATGTTTGTCGTCGCTTGAACGTGAACGCTTGAACAATTATCACTTTGAAATAAGTCTTCAAATCCAATTCAAATTGCTCACAGAATAGAAAGATATCGATCGACACGGCAACACACCATTGGCTTTTAATAAGTAATAAATATAAACTCAATAAGCACAATTTACATGAATGAAAAACCAAACAGTAGCTAATTTGGAAAATATAGAAATCCAGGACTCTAAGACCTATGTTCGTCAACTGAATTCGTTTCGTCTAACCAAATACACAAGTCTCGTCATGCATGAAAGAGTGAGACACTTAACTTTTTTTATTTCCTATTCTTATATGACAGTAGCGTAATTAACACATTGTGCCAGCGTCGAGTTTTCTTTGTAACTAACCATTTCAAAGTCAAAACATTTCAAACGCATTTCGTCAATGTTCAGCCTCGTTGAAGTAAGTCAGGAGTTGCTTGGTCAGTAAAGTGATAGTAGGTTTACTGAGGACCAAAAGAGTTGGGACTCCTTGGAAACGCTCAAAACACTTTGAAGTTTAATAACCTATCACTATTAACCATAGGTTATTTCTCATGTATAAACAATGTACGGCTATTATCCGTGTTTATATCCATCATTGTTTGTCGTAGGAATGGTTGGATGTAATACGTTCGACGTAACTTTTCTGTCATAATGTTTGTATTTAAAATTTCGCGAGACAAGTTGTCCTTGCCCTCGTTGTTGTGTGGTGTCCCTTTTTGTCCCGGATCCGTATATCACCGCGTGTACTCTACACCTACTGGAGGAAGTTCCATCTCGTACTAACCTCCAACGTAATGCATCAGTGTCACGTGTTATACGTTATATTAATAAAATGTTAGCGAGGCGTTGGAATATATATTTTACCTTCTCAAATGAGCGGGTTCTGAACAGATATGCCGTGGAATTTTTAGAGAAGTCGTTATAAAGAATGTACGCATTGGTTTTTATAAACTGCAATGTACTTCCTGTTATATTTAAATAAATAATTAAATATATAACCAACAATACAAAATTTTTGTAATAATTATTTAAACACAAAAACTGAGCTTTTCGAGTTCCCGCCAAAAAGTTCGATTCTCAACTTTAGTGTTGTCGTTCTATGGGTAACATCTGTTGCATTTCAAAGTTACTGTTACACTTTGGGAAACAGTTGACCGCCGTAAAGATGGAGCACAGCTGTGTTTGATCTCAAAAAGTTCGGTGTCTCGCGAAGTCTCGGGAACAAGAATGCCGACACACCGAACTCCATTGCAAAAACCAGTGCTATGTTGTTCATTTCTAGGTTATCTCTAGGTTGAGACACACATTTATTTTTTTGGCACTGATTAATATGGTATGACATAGGCATTGTCTTGTGCATGAGGGATGAATGGTACCAAACTCCACGCTAGCCAAGCGGATTGGCGAGTCCACTAGAGGTGGTGTAGTTCCTCAGCGTTAGTGATAGCGGCTTTACTCATCCCTTAGTCGCGTTTTACGACACCCACGGTATTAGAGAGAATAGTGCTTTACGACACCCACAGAAAGAGATAGAGTAGTGCTTCAACGACACTCACGGGAAGAGATAGAGTAGTGCTTTTACGACACCCACGGGAAAAGATAACGTAGTGCTTCTACGACTCCCACGGGAAAAGATAGAGTAGTGCTTTTACGACACCCACGGGAAGAGATAGAGTAGTGCTTCAACGACACCCACGGGAAGAGATAGAGTATGCTTTTACGACACCCACGGAAAGAGATAGCGTAGTGCTTCTACGACTCCAACGGGAAAAGATAGAGTAGTGCTTTTACGACACCCACGGTAAGAGATAGAGTAGTGCTTCAACGACACTCACAGGATGAGATAGAGTAGAGCTATTCTAAAGCCGGCTGAGACCACACGGCACTCAGATATAGACATCTAAGAAAAGGAGATAGAGTATCGTACGTAGTAACGCATAGTGAGTAAGTACAGAGTAACAAAGTCAGAGACCTCATTTAATTTTTTCGAGGAAAGTATCAAGTTCAGAAAAATGTTGTTACATAATTCAAGGTTAACAATGTGGCTATTTTTATTTAACCTTGTTATATGGACTATATTTTATAAGAGTAGGTTATATTCACTGAATATACGTATATATTTTTTTACTTGTTTTTACTAAGATTCCTTGTATCTTGGGTCCAGAGAGACATACAAAGAAACACATATTCAAACGCGAACAAACATTTGTTTTTAAACAAAGGAATGTCCGATCGGGATTCGCACCCGGGAGCTTTGGCACAGCAAGCATTGTCACTACAATAAAAAAAAAATACAAATCCATTCAGTATAACTGGGTTCCGATGTTTATCATTTAATATGTCTAAGGTGGCACCACACACCATTTCAACATTTGTTCTTTAAAATTAATTTATATAACAGATGGCAGACGAGCGGGTTAGCCACATGATGGTTAGTGGTCACCGCCGCTCATGGACACCTGCAACACCAGGAGGGTTGCGGTAGCACCACTGACTTTGCAGAATCCTGTTCACAGCTCTCTTGAAGAGCCCCATATCGTAGCGTAACGTATATACCTCAGCTGGCAGTTCATTCCACAACTTTCGGGTTCGCGGTATAAAGTGTCAGAAGTGTAATATTTCAGAATAGTCATATCCTTAATAATCCAGTTGAATTATGTGAATGTTATCTTCGTGATTCTTGCAGTGTTTGTAATTTTTATGATGATTAACTTCTTTTTTCACAATCTCTATATCAAAGGTCGATAATATGTGTACTTACTTAAGCATATAGTTCTGGTTGGTGACAGTTTTAGTGCATCTTAATTATCTTAAATAATCAATACCTTCCAAATATCATTGACATTTTGTGATCTATAATACGGTATACACAATATTTTGGTGTTTTAACTTGTGTTTGTTTGGTGTTGGTAATATTCTGTTTGTATACAAAAGGAATATGTTTCTACGAAATGAACTCTAAAATCTACTGTGTACTTTATAGTAGAAATTTAGCGAAAACTCATAAGTAAAATTGCTTTTTCCATTGTGACAAAAGAACTTTTAAAACATTTAACATTTACTTTCAACCAAAACTGTTTCAATATTTCCACCCGATTGCTTTCATAATTCGATCACTTATTTCTTTTTCAATTAGATATAATTGAAAAAAAAAAAAAACGAGAACACGTGACCTTTTGGAAATTGAATACAATTTACAATGTTCTCGGAACTGGAAATTTTTAAAATAAAATGGCTTTTGTTCTTTTAATATTTGTATTGTTTACTTGAATTATTGTTTTGCGTTTAAACATTTTTTATTGATACAATTACCGATGATAAGGTTTATACGCCAGTTTTTGGGTTTGTTAGGTGGGTAGGGAGGTAGGGTAGGTAGGTGGGTAGGGTAGGTGGGTTGGGTAGGTGGGTGGGTAATTGTAGGTGGGTAGGTAGGATAGGTGGGTAGGGAGGTAGGGTAGGTAGGTGTAGGTAGGTGGGTAGGGTAGGTGGGTGGGGTAGATGAGTAGGTAGGGTAGATGGGTAGGTGGGTAGGTGGGTAGGTAGGGTAGGAGGGTGGGTAGGTTTTAGGTGGGTGGGTAGGGTAGGTAGGTATGGTGGCCAGGGTATCCAGGGTAGGCAAGATAGGCGAGGTAGGCAGGGTGGGCAGGGTAGCTAGGGTGGACGGGGTAGCTAGGGTGGACAGGGTAGCTAAGGTAGACAGAGTAGGCATCAGGGTAGGCAGGGTAGGCGGGGTAGGCGGGTTATGCGGGGTAGGCAGGGCAGGCAGGGAGGGTTGGTAGAGGTTCGACTAGGGGTAGGGATGCTCAAACCTATTCTATCGTCGATCTACAGTAATAATAATTTTGGGTAGCCATCGACTTCGCTAGGGAAGTAAAAGTTTATTGGTACTATGAACTGCCACTACGCGGTACAAATCGCATGTGCGTTGAAATAGTAAAAAATATGGTGATGGTGTGAAAGTGAAACACTATAGACTCTCCCAAACACTCGCAATATACCGGTATTATCGCATTGCGATATTGCGGTAATTGGTAATGCAGCTCTCTACTTTTGCTGCAGTGAGATATATCGTCGCTCTGTGGAAAGGCTACTAGCTGCGTCGCTTCGCAAAACTACGACAACACACACTACAGGCGCAGGGCGCAACAATTCAAATCAGTTAGCCGTTGACATTCAATTCTCACGTCACCGCATAGGGAATAAATAACTCTCGAATTACGTCCGTTAACTGCGCCGATCGATCGCACAACATCGGCGCATAAATACGACTGGCAAGCGGGTCGCTGCGCTGCGCTGCGGTGCGATTTAAATCGCCTCAAATGTGCGGTGGTTACAAAATGAATGAAAATGTTCCGTAGGATTTTTGCAATGTTACGAGCTACGGTGCGGCCCGCCGCAATGAGCGCGAGCCTTAAGATTTCATGTATTGTATGTAGTACATTGTGCATTGTGCACTAAGCATTACAAAATGTACTAAGACAAATTATCGCATTACCACGTTGCGATATTACCGACGGATATATCGCAGCTGTGTTGGAGAGCCTTAATAAAGGTGAATTATCGGTAGTAGCGTTCGCAGTGCCGTGGCGGACAAAGATGGAAGTTTTTATTAGATTTGTTGCTATCTTTGTTGTCTCTTTTTATAATAACTACTTTATTATGATATAAGATTGTTAATAATTTTGGTTTTTCCTACGATAATGGGCCAAACTATTAATTGTCAATAATTTTAACAATTATTTTGGAGAGAACATAATTCAGATTTGATTTAATTCTATTTTATTTTCATACAGTTTGTGGTACCTATTTGCATGTTAATTAAACATTATTGTGCGTCGGTAACGGCACAGACTAACATATCACTTTTACCATACGTACTGTACACACATACGTAGGTACTGTACACACATTTTAGCAAATAACTCATTTGAATTGAATTATATAATAAATATATATACTTACCTACGTCTATATCAGGCAGCCACCTGACATAGACAAAAACGATGTATTTTATTCGTATCTATTTCGTACACGATCTACTTTGAATTCAACCTGCAATCAGAGCAATATGTTAAACGCTTGCATTTCAACAGAACACAGCGATGCGTGTTAATTGCACAAAGGGCTCGCGTGTACGAGATTATTACGCTGCAGTCAAAGGAACAGCTCGGTAAATGGTCTCCTAGATTAAATTGTTTTCTTAATTCATTATTAACATTCATTTTCATTATTCATTATCATTATTTTCAGAGGGGGACAGTGCGCGCTGAAATCCAACAGCCGCTGGGCGCGCTCGACTGGCCACGTTACCCCTCTCTCACAGAAGACTACCTTGAAATGTGCTGCATTTCCCACTTTATCTTATTTCCCTAATGTACGTAAGTGTTTAGGTAGTGAGTTAAATGTGCCAGAGCTCATTTCCATCCTATCCCTCCCCATTTTCCCAACCCTTTCTCCAAATCCATTCCTATATCTCAAAGGTAGGCAGCGAATCCGGGGGCGTGCCAACGTTTGTCATTTTGGACTAATGTTGGCATGTATCGCGGATGTCTATGGGCGACAGTATCCACTTACCATCAGGTTGACTGTATGCTCGTCTGCCGCCTTCGTACCTACATAAAAAAAAAATATTTAGTGTAATCATATATTGGCCTTAGTTGTTATAATTTAAATTTATGTCCATTCAGCGTATCAGTGAAATAACGCAAAAGATAAAAACAATTGTTCTCTATCGACAATGGAACCGATTCTATCAGTTTTTACAATAGGTTTTTTATTTCCTAACTTATTGTTCATTTCTAGTAGCTATATATATTCTATGCGCAGTTACACTCTACGCGCGTCGGCCGCCCCGCTCCCGGTCACTACTCTGTACCTATTGAATAATGAACGCTACAAACGTTTTAAATGAAACAACAAAACTTTTCATGTTTGTAACCTTTGATGTAGTCACTAAAATAATATTATTTATCGTTAAAGCCGTTTTATATATTTGAAATTAGCGGACGTGTTTCAGGTTATGCGTATAGATAGACAGATCGATAGAAATTTTATTTCGTACACACAAGTGATCGCATACATAACAATTTCATATTCTAAAATGTTTTAAACGTATATTTAAACGTATAAAACTGCGCAGTCCCATGTGTGTTGAATGTCCCATGTCCCATCCGTCTCAGCACGAGCTGTATACCGTGAGAACGGTCATACAGCGCTGATTTTCAGACGGAACCAAGACGCGATGACATATCGGATGTACCTACTCTGAAGTTGGAGGTTGAGTACATAACCGCTATTGGAACAGAAGGTTCTAACAGAAACCTATAATTATTGTTCCCTAAAGTGAACATTAATCTCAAAATTAGATGTTCCAGATTTTCATTTTTTTTAAATTATAATATGTAAATTGGAAGTTTCCTACCCTTAAATGTGATGTACCTACCCTACCCTTAATTCCTACCGTTAACTATTATACTTACCATTATTCATTATTTTCATTCCTTATTCTAAATCTACCCATAGGCAGCACATCTGCGGATGTGTCAACATTCGTTATTTTTGACAGTAAGCACTTATTATAAGCTAGAACTGCTAACCATAAAGTCACCATCTTTTTTATGTTAAAAACTTAAAATTAGCGCCAGAAATGGTCTTATCAAACAAATCGTTGTTTTCTTACTCCAAGATGTTGTTAACTCAATAATTAGTTTGAAGCTTTTGTCTTAGTTGGAATGTGGCCAGACAATGTTGCAAATCTCCAGTGAAATCGCCTGTAAAGGTGCTTACATACTGAGTCAAGAACAGGGGACATAGTTAGGGCTACCACCTTCGGAATATCTTAAAACCGGAGATTGAAAAGAATTGGAGAAAAAATGAAACAGGAAATTTAGTTGTACATTATAACCTATAACATATTCATAATTTCTATGAAATAAAATTAATTTACGGATAATAGTTAACACAAGATAAACTTATACTGTCTATGATACACACAGCGACGCTTTAAATTATAAGTACATTTACATTTGTCGTAACAATAATCTTTAAAGGAGTCTATAATTAATATTAATGTACGAGTATACTTACTAAAGCTAGCTTGAAACCAGGGCCGTCTTTACCAGGGGGTGCAAGGGGTGCGGTGCACCCGGGCGCGGAGCGCCCGGGGGCGCCTGTCGAGCGCTGAATTTTTGGATATTTCATTGAACTTAACGCCATTGCACAGTTTTATATACTTGTTACTTACGACAAATATGTATGCGCAAGCAAAAAAAAAATAGTCATTAACAATAATATTTTTTTTACTTTTATTACGCTTTTGGCGCTTGTCATACCGCATTACTACACTACACAAATAACAATTTTATTTAATACAACACGCGCGCGGCAAAATCTCTAATCCAAAGACAGTGTATGTATGTACGTTTGACACGTTGCCGCCCGGTAGCAAAATGATCTCTAAGTCAATAGAGTGTAAGTTCATTTGAAATAGGCGCGCGGGCACTTATGGTATTTACTTATGGTGCAGGGTGTGCGGCGCACAGGGGCGCAGGGTGTTAGGGGGCGCCGAGCGCCGCTCGCGACGCCTCCAAAGAGTCTACTAGAGGGCGCCAGGGTATTGATTGCACCCGGGCGCTACATGGAGCCGGCGCTGCTTGAAACACATACTTCACATTTTTTGTTATGTTTGAATACTCGACTTCACTCACAGCCGCGTCGCCAGGAGATTTACGATGTTAACTCCTTAGCCCGGACAAGCATCTGACAGCCCTAGGCGTAGTACAAGCTCCTAATGCCAGTGACTTTACGCCGTGAAATAAACTGCCCAATCCAGTACTGAAATTCTGAATCTCAAATTCTCAATGGTAAACATCATGTACCTATTCGGATATTCCAACGTTTTCATGTTTTTTTTATAGAATAGAGGATGGAGTGGGATACATCAAAAGTGTCCATTAGATGTAGGGTTACCAGACGACAGATATTTGCAACGGAATACAACGGGATGGATGGAAAATGAGCTTTGGCATATTTCATTGATTTCTGCAATATGTACATAAATTGGAAGGAATAAAATGCAACACATTTCCCATTCTTATTCTTCTGTGAGTCGAGGGCACCCAGCGGCTGTGGAATTGCAGCGTACAGTTCCACGATCTACCTTCGATAGTAAATGTGAGTGAGGTTTAGTCGGTGTTATTTACCGAAGTTCTTTAACATTTGAGTTAACTTTCCAACCCCAGATGAACTACCTGTTTGTCGTACTTTTTGTAACTTTTAAGACTCGCGTTTTGTAAACCTTTTATACTGCAATCAACCTTTCGGGACGCGTTACACTGGCTGAGGTCACGAGTTGACTGAAGTGACGAGTAATGCAGCGTGGGAGCTGCGAGCAGTTTTAACAACTACCCACATTCGATCTTCACATTCGGAATAGCTGCGACACACTACACTATGTCCGTGAAAGTATTCATTCATAATGTTTTTGCACAAAGCAGACCCTTTGAGCAACAGCCCTAAGAGTTCAGCAAGAGTGCACACAAATGAAACCACTAATGAGTGCTGGAAAGGAGTCCAATTACCGGCTCGCCTCTTTGTTCCTACTTTTTACTTTAAGATTATTGCTTTAGCTTCCCCCTGGATGCAATTTCTTTTTGTTACGTTGTTCCGTATACCCAGTTGTTTGTTTCTTTTGTGCTAAAAGAGTATAGATAACATACCATATATGTTATCTATAGATACATGCATATTGTCCGTATCATCCAAAGGTTGCATGGAAGAAATCACTTTAGCGATAGTGTCGCCAGTTATACTTCTAATTACTTGTATTTCTTTGTATGGTTTTGGTAAATATATGTACATATATTGATATATTAGGGGTCATCCATAAATTACATCACATGTTAAGGGGGAGGGAGGGGGACAACAAAGTGTGTCAGGGGAGGGGGGGGTCATAAACTTCGTGACGTCACATGTATAAATCTAAAGTATTAAAACTAAACTTCAACTCTATCGCAAAACTTTAAAATATTACCAACTCTATCAATATTATCAATATAAGAATGTTGTTTTAATTTAATAATGTCTAAATTTAAAATTGCATAATACGTGACGTCACACCAGAGGAGGGGGGGGGGGGGGCTCACACAAATATGTCACCTGCGACAAGGACTAGCGGGTACTCCAAAAATCATGAAATTCGTGTGACGTAATTTATAGATGGCCCCTTATACGTATGTCCATATAGTATACAGATGTACATATAAAGTAGTAAGTTATAATATTTCTATCTCTGTTTATCGTCAGCATTAACCCTGAACTCAATTTGCCAGAACTCGATAAAATGTAATTACCAATATATTTAAAGAAAGCCCTACATCAATGGGCTTTTTTGTTTAGGCCGTAAATAAATACCAAAGCCTTGTCAGCCTTAACCAGGATTTGCAAGAAAGAGTAATAAATAAAAATGATTTATAACAGTTCGAAAACAGGTTTACCTAGATTTTGGTTTAATAGGAAATTATTATTATATAAATCTTTATTAGAGCTTTATTCGTAATTAGAAATATGTCTATGGACGATATATCTACTTACCATAAGGTGGATGGTCTGTATGCTCGTCTGCTACATAATTTCTAAACGATATCAACAAAGCAAAAAGTCGTTTGACGGAAAAACAAATGAATAATTTTTGAAAAAGAATGTTGTTTAGTTCGGTTTAGATTTAATTGAATTTGAATTTGAAATTACAAACTAATCTCAAGATAACTAAGGTCAATGTGGCCGCTATGAATAAACATCAATTTCATAAGTAAGGCCCTAATACATATATCTTTAAAATTGAAAGTTATAGACACTTTGCTACTTGACAGTTTAATTGAGCTCCTAAAATTCTAGACGAGGTGTTATTTTGAGCCGTTTGCGTTTCTTCAGTTTAATAATACTAGTGGATCAAAATTACACTGAGTTGTTTCGAAAAAAAGGTGAAATGTTCATTACTGCGGCAGGTCCTGACGATAATGTATATGAGTATACGCTGTTTTTGCTATATTATTGAGGCCTGATCCAGCGTTAACTGCATTGTCTGCCACGGCATTGTCATAGAATATATTAGACGAATAACTCTAGTCAAGTTATCATCGCCAGTTTGGCGTCCAAGTTTCCATCCAGCGGTGGACCTGCATTTTGTCTTCATAAGCTAAGTGAGTCACAGTGTATTTAGTAGCAGCGATAATTTTATATGGAGACTGCTTATGCGTAGCTCGCACAGCCCGTGACTGCAATAGGAAGTCTGATTAAGAACCCGCATTGGAGGGACTATTTACCCGTCCCCTCAACCATACGATTATCAGATTTTAAAAGCTTCATAAAAAGTGTTGTAGTATCAGGGGTTATAAACCGGTATACAGTATGAAATTCAATTAACGACACCGCTCAGCGTACCACCTAACTTCGTACAGCACAACTTAGTTTATCGAACGTTTACGGTAACAAAGTTAGTTGCAGACGTGAGCAGTTATCTAACTTTAGCGATGGGGAAGCATATTTTGATTTAAATAATTTTATAAGCGTTTTTTTAAACCGTATATATATAAAAAAAAAGAATGTTGTGAGTTTCATGCATATGTCTGCACTTTATAAATAAAGTGAGTCTTCTGTCTTCTGTGAGAGAGGGGTAACAGTCGAGCGCGCCCAGCGGCTGTTGGATTGCAATCTCCGACTGACAAGACATACTATATACAAAATATAGATATACTATTTTGTGTTCAGTAAAGCAAGGACTTTGCGTTACACCACCCTGATACATTTCTGTTTAACCAAAGGTTGGCAGAGAATTCCACTAGGCATTAAGTGGGCCCTGTAAAATTTCTGTGCAGTAAAGTTTAAATAATACCAATATAATAATGCTCGCTGCCAATTCAGCTTGTTGATTCTATGAGTTATCGGCATCTGTAGTTCATTATCAAATTTCTTAATTACGAATTTGATTCAGTAGCTATCTATAAAGAGACGAGCGTAGGTCTTTCTATCGCTCTGTGAGCAATTTTCTATTCAAGATTGGAATAAGTCGTGAAACCAGGCCTTTCAGTATCCACTGCTGGATATGAGCCTCCTTCTGCACATGGTCTTGTGCGTGTGGAATTAAAACGTCGCGCTAGCCAAGTGGGTTGGCGAGTTCACTCTTTTAGTGGTGGTGTAGTTCCTCAGCGTTTGTGATAGCCGCTGCCATCCCTTAGTCGCCTTTTACGACACCCACGTGAAGAAATAGGGTGGTGGTGTTCTATAGCCGGCCGACACACCATCAGCCTGTGTCTTACCATCAGCCTGTGTCTCTTCACTGCTGGATATAGATCTCTCCGAAGGCCACCACACACAGTCTTCAGCTCTTCTCATCCAGCCACTATGCTACTAGCCACTAGGCTATCCTCCGGCCTCTGGAGGATTGGCTTTCTGATCTGTTATCGGTCCTGCGGCATATATGGCCTGTCCACTGCCACTTCAGCTTGCAAATTCTTTGAGCTATGTCGCCAACTTTACTTCTTAGTCGAATTTAAAAAAAGTCATAAAAATTCACCTAGTTCATTATTCTTGAGCTACCATTGTATTACGTCACGGTCGCTTTATTCGAAGCCTTTTATAACACGCCTCAGTTTCCTGTTACTATGTCAATATTTAGCACAGGCTTTGATTAAAAGGTCGGCCGTCGGCGGAAAATCAAATTAGTTAAGGCTTTAAACTCCGCTCAGTTGGAAATGCAGGTTGTTTGTGCTACGAGCATACGTAGTTTATTAGATTTACTAGCAGTACCCGCGACTTCGTGTCCGTAGACTTTAAATTATGTGTGATTAGTTTGATTCCCGTGGGAATTTTATGATTAATGTGGATAATAAGTACGTCCCCCAAATATTAATCCGGCAGATTAGTTATGACTGTGTCAAATTTCA
Organism: Sesia bembeciformis; assembly: GCA_943735995.1. NCBI lineage: Eukaryota > Metazoa > Arthropoda > Insecta > Lepidoptera > Sesiidae > Sesia > Sesia bembeciformis. Next base: position 1,715,189 of record OX031038.1, read on the forward strand.
TTAAAATCCGACCCTACGGGTCGGGTGTTTTGGGTAATACGCATTCAGACGGAAATTTTCCCCAATAGTGAGTTCAATGTTTCATTGAGTGGGTGAGATACGCCAGAGCCCATTCCCATCCCATTTAACCAACCCTTCCTCCAATACATTCCTCTAAATCTCCCAAGGTAGGCAGCGTATCCGGATTTAACTAGCTCCTCATCTAAATCCATTCCTCTAAATCAACCAAGGTGTACAGCATATCCGGGGGCGTGCCAACGTGTGTCAGTCTGGACTGATGTTGGTATGTATCGTGGATGTTCATGGGCGACAGTATACACTTACCACCAGGTGGCCTGTCAGCTCGCTTGACGTCTTCTTTCCATAATCAAAATTAAAAAGTCAGATAGACAAACATTCAAAAAAATATTGTTTTGCGATCTTTATCATTCTTTATATGTACTTTAAAGGTACAGAAATGACTTTTTTCAAAAAAATATAGACACGGCTCTGTTACGATTTTATTGTATGACTAAACGAGCAGTAAAAAATACTAAATGGGCAGTAAATGTGATCAACAAAACAACCTATTTTTGATTAAATAAAGTAGTTTGTTAACACGTCGATGGAGTCTCGCGATGTGAGACTCTTATTTCATTATTATCACCAGAGAAGGTTCTCTTAGATAAATCAAACCCGCCTTTAAATTTGCTACCGTCAATTTGCTGCCTATTGTGAATTTACTACCGTCAATTTGCTGCTCATTATGTATTTTCAGCGGCTCATATAATTATTTCTTAATTACCAAGTAACATCAAGTCGTGACTTTTTAGGCACGCACCCTGTATTTTTTTCTTTAATAGAAGAGACTGCAGACGAGCGGGGCTGTCAACATGATGATAAGTGGTCACCGCCGCCCATGGACATCTGTAAAGCCAATGCGCATGAGAGTGCGCTGCCGACCTTGCAGAATCCTGTTCATAGTTCTCTTGAAGAGCTCCATGTCGCAGCATAGCGGAAAAACTTTGTCTGATAGTTTGAATGATATTTTTACTACAAGAGATATCGTCATCTATCATTAGAAAAATAAAACACAAGTAGATCTTGATCTTCGTTTAATCAAACAATTTCATGCAAGATAAAAACGTGGTCAAATTTATTTTAATGGGAACAATGAACTCGTGGTCAGTTTGAATTGTGCTGTTCTTTATCAGAAAGATATCACAATTTACATAAAGAAAATCTGACTTACAGCTAAGGTACTTCTAAGATACAGTTTCTGGTATTATAGTGTTAGAACGTCTGTCTTGTAATTTAATCATTTTATTTACTATGGTATAAATGTGAGCATCCAAGCAAAAAGGGTTCAGATATCGACTCCTTGATTTGAAATGTATAATTCTATATACTCACCCTACAATTTCGTGACCGCAAATACAACATTGTTGAACAAACCGGTTCATTCGGTTAGAGCGTACAGTTTGTTTGTACACAACGTCGTATTAACAATTAAGACCCGAGCGTTATAATCCATGTTCTTAACGTTTGATGGTCTTAAACTTTTAAGGTTAAAAGTTCGAGTCTGAAACCGTTAAGGCTCTAAAGGTTGCTCAACGTATTTACAACACAATAAGAGCGATATAACTGAGGTAATTCAGTTATAACGTTCTCAACGAATTTTTCGCAAAAACGACGATAATGAAGTTTAATGCTTTATTAATCAATTATTTATTTAAACTTTACTTCACAAAAATTGTACTGCGGGTGGACTATGCCTATTGGCATTCTCTGCCAGTCAACCTTTATGTATTATTTAAACAATGTACAAATAATAATAATAAAATAACCGTCTGTTGAAAAACACTTCAAAGATTTTCTAGTAACATTGACGATTAGCACAGATAATTTAGGAAAATTATGTATAAATTTAAAAATATATAATTTACGATTTAACACTTGTTAATTATAATAAAATTAATTAATTAACAAAGCACTTTATTATTTTAAGGATGTGACCATTCTATTCTCGAAGTCTGAAAGCGGACTTTTGGCGGTAGCTCGAGAAGTTAAGTTTTGTTTTAATTAAGTTTGATTATTGTAAAAATTGTGTAAAAATTAGGCGTTTTGTGGTTTAATAGTGATAGTTTGTTAAACTTTAAAGTGATTTTCGTGCGAGGGGTTTCTGATAATCAAACAAAATCGTAGTACTGCGTTTTTCGTGCGCTTCCAAGGAGTCCTCAGTAAACCCACCATCGCTTTACTGAGCGACACCGGACTTACTTCGACGGGACTGAAAATTAACAGGATACGTTTGACACTTAGAAATTGTTAATTACGAAGAAAAGTCGACACTGGCAGAATGTGCTAATTGCACCATTGCCATATATGAAGAAGAAAAAAAGTCTGAAATCATGGGTTCTGTTCATAATTCTGAGTTAATTGATAGGAAAAGAAAATAAATAAAAAATGTTTGGGGTCCTATGTTTACCAAGTTTGTATGGAAAATGTGGAGAGAACTAAGAAAAGGTGATTTTTTGGAAAAAAAGGTTTTGTGAAATCTTTATGTTAATTAACTGAGAATCAAGAATGGAATCCATAGTTGAAGATCTAGTAAAATATGTAGTGATAAGACCATAATAGTACAAAATTCAACGAGCAGCAGTGAAGTCTGAACAAGAAAGCCAATTTAAACTGACCAAGAAAAATGAATTGAAAATGTAACAATAGAAAAATATACTAGATCTATACAATTTTAATGTTAGTTGATGAAACTAACAACATTAAGAGGAATATAAAATACGGCCGAGGAAAAGTATTCTCTGATTTACTCTAAAATTCAGTATAATCAACATATTTTTCCTCAGCGATACTATTAGTATAACATTGAACAGCCATTTTGTTTATTCTAAAATCTAATTTTTCACTATACTTTGTGGTAACTACATATTTACACCGTGTTTTTTGGCACATTAGTAATTAATATATAACAATTATTAAAGAAGCAACTATGTTGTGGATTTTAAAATCTATTACAATTAACATCTTATTTATCATTAGTTTTAAAACTTTGGCTTCTAAACAACTTTCTGACAAACATATTATTCAATTTATTTTAGAAATAACAATTATTACGTTATTAATTATTCACCTACAGTTTATCAAATAGATAATAAAGAACCTTCAAAATGAGTAAGTACTGTAACAATAAACTAAATACTTTATTACATTTATCATTTCAAATGACGCATTAATTTAGTACTTCAATACCTCGGGATACATTTGTGACAAAAAATGAAAATATCTACTGTTGAATTCGTTTATATTAATTCATATGTTTACGTTGTGACAAAGACAACGAAATAAGAAGGTTTTAAAGTCTGTTTAATCCCATTTACATTTGTTCGTTCTTGTCTGTCCATTTAGAAAATATACAAAAGTTTGTTCGTCATCTGCATAATTTAGAGAACAACTCTACTTTTGGTCGACACGATCCAAGAAGGTTTGAGTAACAACAACGTTCAAGATTTGGACTCACAGATTTAAGTGATGGTAAATCTAATGGGAGGTGATTTTAAAATGCTAAGTTCTGAGGTTTCACAACATATAATATGATAAGTATATTTTACATACACATCTCCTTTTTCTCGACAATATCACGCAAACGTAACGTATCACGTTTTTTATGATTTCAATTATCCGACTTATTAAATTCTATGGCATAAGCAGCTGTGTAATACTGTCATTTTTAGACTGCGTCAATTCAATTCTGACCATTTTAATGTTATTTCAGTTTGGTGACTGATAGTCTTCTGTTATCCAAGAAGTATTAAACGTCAATAATTTCGCTGCTGTTGTTGTTTATTTAATTAAGAGTTATACATCACGATTATTCTTCTGTGCTGTAAATTGCGTTAAACTTTACTAATTCGTGAGAAAGTAGAATCGCAGTGCACTCAGTGAATTGGGTATATTAATAATGTTAATATTAATGTTAAAGACAGTATATTACTGTAAATGAAAAAAACGTAAGGCTTATCTTATAGTTCCTAAAGGATTGTTTAAATGCAGATGGGACTTTAACATCAGCTCATAAAATCATTCAACATTTAGCGCTATCACAGAAGTAACAATAAATATTACTTCACACAGCCTTTTGCCAAATTAAATATGTTTATTTTCTCCTTCCATCATAGCCCAATAAAATCAGACGATAAAAGAGGTAAATTATAAAATATCTAGATTTTAATGTGCATCTTTATTTCTATGTTTTAAATAGTAGTAGGTACCTCCGGTTTTTTTTTTAATATAAATAATGCAAGCCGTACTGAAATTGTACATATTTCGTAAAATTCTAACTTTTGTAAGTTATGAAGTTTCTTCTTTCTTTGTGGTTTATTAATTTCTTACTTATTTCTATAGGATAGCTATAGGATCTATATTGTAATAAGTACATGTATATTGTTTTAATATTTATATTGTTTTTATCACTTCAGGGTCTACAAGATTGTTGAATGCCCCGGAAGTGTGAAGATTTAATTTTGTGCATTTTGTTTAGATTTTACGTAGGCGGCGCGCCCGCATACCCCTTGGTGTTGCAGGTGTCCATGGGCGGCGGTAACACTTACCATCACGTGGGACCGCTTGCTCGTCCGTGCACTCGTCTATAAAAAAAAATTACAGCTTGCATTGTAGCCTTTAGTAAAATGATTGTAAAAAGTTTGCAAAGTAATTACAAAATTATTCTTGGTGTCTTCCACGCGCCAGGCTGCCGCCTATTTTATTTCAGGCCTGTAGATCAGCTTTGGAACTGTCTAAAGTATGAAAAAAATCAAAGAATATTTTTGTAGCTACAACTTTGGTAATAATCCTTTTTCTGCAAAAAAATGTAATTTCCATAGAAAATTTAGAAAATCTGATTCTTACATCCTTTATTCTTTATGACAAACTTGCCATGCTGCTGTTGAAACGATTTATAAGGTTTACTTTAAAACATTAGAATTAAAGGTCTACAAAAATTATGTTGTTACTATTTTTGTATGCATTATCTAATTATACTGGGCTATTTAAATTTTGACTTTACATAAAAACGTTTACACCAATTCATGTCAGAAAAATCATTATAATTCATCTATAGATAAATGATTTCCCTATTTTAATAATAAAGCGACTAAAAAGTAAATTAGTACGAATTATTATTAGGGCTATTCTCATTTGAACTACTAATTATACTAGTGTCGACTCTTTTAGTATCTATTACATTCGAATTAATTTCATCTTTTGAAGAATTGTCTGTTGTATAAGCTTCATTTACAACATTTTGATTCTCAATTTCAACACTATCTACACTATCATTAACATCGGAACCCCTATCTAAATTTTCACAACTCTTTTCTAAATATTCAATATTGGTTTCTCTAGCTGAGCTATCAGAGATGGACTCTCTTTTTTCGATAATTACATCAACACTTGGCTTGAACGCTTCACCGTCCTTTTTCCCATTTTGATCAGGTACATCGGGAGGTCTGACTGTAGATAAGGTGCTGGATAGATATGATGACTGCAGGTTATATCCGGGTAGTAGCTTTGGTTGCAATGGTAGCATCAGGTCTAGGGAGCCAGTGGTCGCAGGCCTTGGTTGCAGGGGAGGAACGGTCATCAGAGGCGGTTGTAATGAAGCTAGGGATATCGCTCCGGACTGCATGTTGACGATTGGACTCTCAACTGGAAGAGATAAAAGGGATATATTTAACGATCTTATTATTAATTATAATCAAATGTCTAATTGTTCTTATTTATTTTTACTTTAAGCATATTTTCAGAAGGAAAATGTTCGTTAGTAGTTAATAGAAACTTATCACGGAATTTTATGTTTTCATTAAAATGTTTTTTTTTTTTAATTTGCTAGTGTAACCATTAATAAAATCATTAAAAACATCCAAACTCAAACTCTATCTTTTGTTCTTTATCAACGATTAAAGGTGTATGGTAATGTTGTGAGGTAATTCGGATGTTGGTGACATGCTCATTTTGGTGGTGGGCTATGGATGATCAAGATACGGGTTTTACCGATGGGCGCCCTCGCTTGCAGTGGCTGTGCGGTATTCGGTGGTCGCAGCAAGTTCGGTGGTCCCTGCAGAGCCAAGCTGATCATGTTCATGCCATTCACTCCTGGAAATTATTATGTAACGTTGATTAACATTTTATTTTACGTCATATATTTTTTATAACTATTTATCACTTAGTATTTTATTAAATTAATTAATTTTATCGGATAACATAGATTGACATAAGAGGTGATAAGGTGATAAGTCTTATAGATAGATAATAAAATTAAAAAAATAAAGTCTTATGGAACCAAGTTGGTAATCATATTTTTGTCATTTCTATCAATCAAATATTTCTTTAAACAATTAATATTCGAATGAATTATTATTTCGTGATTGTAGCGTAGTATCTGTCTATTCTATATTTAGTTGATATAATATTTTTTTGGTTTCATACTGGTGAAGCAAAAAAACAGTTTTGAAACGTAACATGCAACATTTTAATTCTACGGGGCTCAACAGTCATAGCAACGCCCTCTAACATCAAACCCACCAAATGAAATGAAGCAAACGTTACCTACCCATCTTATTGCTCTCGGGGGATAAGTCCTTCAGCACCACCGGATTTTTCATCGCGTTTACGCGCCGGTTAGAGGCGCTAGCGTCGCGTTTCCGCCGGGGTTGTTCCACGGGCAGCACGCGACGTCGCTTCTTCGGAAGTTTCGACCGAGCCTGCAACAGATGGCGCTGTTTTTAATTTCTTTGTATCATGCCGAAAGATGTCCCTATTAAACATATATAGTCTGTAATCACTCGGTTAATCTCTGTTTATGGAGAGCTGTAACTTTTATACTTGTATAATACATATATATGTGTATTTTACTATAATTTCTATGAAATTATATAGTACGTGAGTAATATAACGTATGTATGTATGAAGTATAACTTACTCATAGGTAAATTATTTATTAGGTATTACCATTTGTCGTTTAAATTATATTTATATCTCCCATCGCACCTTCCAGTGTATCGCTCTGTTCAAACCAAAGGTTAGCTGGTAGAGAATGCCTTAAGGAATTAAGCTCGCCTTTTGTACCGTAATGTGCAATAAAGCTCTTTAAATAAAATAAACAAGTACAGTAAGTATTACCTAAGCAAGGCTTTAATCGTATTGAAAGAAACAAATTTATTCTCAAGGTACTACAAAATAACGAGTCTCTTCACACAAGTATATTCCATTTCCGAAGAACAACAAACAATATTCTAATTTCCCAAGAAAAATAGACAGGATTATATGAAACTCGAACAAACAAATCCATGTTTTGCTCTCGATAAATTCCCGGATAAACAAAATCCAATTCAATTATTGCAGATGTTTTGTAGGCGAGACCTAGGTGCTTGTCGCGATAATGTGTTTGTCGTGTCACATAGAAATAAATTTCACCATTTTCACACATTCACAATTAGAATTTCACCGAAACTATTCAACAAAATTGTATACTTAATATAAATAATAGATGACCAATTGGCGCAGTTGGTAGTGACACTGCTTGCTTTCCTAAAGATTCGGTGTTCGATTTCTGGTAGGACATTCATTTGTTTAAATACAAATGTTTGTTCGGGTTTGGGCGTGTCATTGTCTTTGTCTTTGGGTGTGTCTCTGGACCCACGACACAGGGAATCCTAGTGTACGCCATTGGGTGTGGGGGTATTTATTTTATTATAGTATATTTTATCCTAATGAGCCGCCAGACACCACACCTTTTATCTTTATCTTGACACTTTATCTTTTATCTTTGGAGGGGGAGAGTGCACGCTGCAATCCAACAGCCGCTGGGCGCACTCGACTGGCCTCGTTACCCGTCTCTCACAGAATACTACCTTGAAATGTACTGCATTTCCCACTTTATCATATTCCCCAAGTATGTACGTGTTATGGTAGTGAGTGAGATACGCCAGGGCCCATTCCCATCCTATCCCTTCCCACGTTCCCAACCCTTTCTCCCAATCCATTCTTTCATCAACAAAGGTAGGCAGCGCCATCCGGGGGCGTGCCAAAGTTTGTTATTTTGGATTAATGTTGGCATGTATCACGGATGTCTATGGGCGACAGTATTCACTTACCACCAGGTGGACTGTATGCTCGTTTGCCACCTTCTTTCTATAAAAAAAAACCACGGGAAGAGATGGGATGGTGTCATTATAAAGCCTGCCCACACAACACGCACAGATTTGCACCAAATTTGTACAACGGCTAAATTGAGCGTATTCGCGCGCTAAAAAGAGATTTTTAAAGAAAAAGCAAGCAATTTCCTCAATAATATTTTCTCAGCTACGAGTTTATGTGGAATATATTATGTGGAAAAATATACACACGGCTGTTCGCGTTCAAATATTACGGAAGCGTTAACAGGTTACTGAAGCGGTTGGTCGTAAATAAAGGTATAAAAAAGTTGTAAAAAATGCATGTTACCAAAGTCCGCTCTCTCTTACCTTCTGTAACACAAGACGGCCATTAACGAGAAAATAAAAATTTAAATACTGAACCATATTCTCGTACCTACGCTACCCTTTAAAATCCCACTGTAGGGCTTAAAGAAAGGAAGAAAACTTCTATTGTCATTCAATGGTTACAAAAAATACAATATAACTCGTCGAACCGGGTACTCGCTTCTCGTTACTCGTTTATAGTTGGATTATTCGCTCATCGTTTCTCGTTCTCGGTCGGATCACAGCCTTATGATATGGTGTTGTATAATAAACTATGATCATCATTTGTTTCGTAATAGTCAGAATAGAATTCGGGTCACACGAAGTAGCAAGTTTGTAGCAAATACTTAAGTATGGCAAACTAAACTGGCGCTGTATTCAGATAACACTGAATTTTAAAGAGAATATTCTATGCACATTGCCACGCAAATGTATAAAATTGAATGGTCGAAAGCTTCGTATACACTCCGGCACTAGTTGTGAAACACGTCCGTCTACTAGTATCCGGACAAGCAAACAAGGTATATATTACATGAATTGTATATGACGTGTGATTTTTACGCAAGCTTTTTTTTTTTATGGACGTAGGCGGCAGACGAGCAAACAGGCTACCTGATGGTAAGTGGATACTGTCGCCCATAGACATCCGCGATACATGCCAACTTTAGTCCAAAATGACAAACGATGGCATGCCTCCCGAAGCGCTGCCTACCTTTGGAGATATAGGAATGGATTTGGAGAAAAAGTTGTGAAAATGGGGAGGGATAGGATGGGAATGGGTTCTGACACATCTCACTCACTACCGAAACACGTACATACATTAGGGAAATAAGATAAAGTGGGAAATGCAGTACATTTCAAGGTGCATTCTGTGAGAGCGGGGTAACGTGGTCAGTAGAGCGCGCCCAGCGGCTGTTGGATTGCAGCGTGCACTGGCCCCCTGACAAATCATGATACTTATTATGGGCATGCATTCAATTCATAAGATAACATCATTACACATTGGTGCATCAGTTACAGAACACGTTGCGATTTGTGTCAATACAAATGTGCATGGACGAGGGCCAAGTTGGATAACGATATTCATGGGGGGGGTTACTGGGGGTTACCATTGATTTACTGGTAAGGGAGGCATGTGTCCTGAAGTGGAACGTTCCCAATGTTCCCTATCCTATCAATCCTTTTTACAATACTTGTATTCCCAAAAATAGGTAGCGCATTTGCGGATGTGACAACATTCTTCATTTTTAATCGATATCAGCATCTACCGCAGATTACCAAACGCGACAGTAACTGCTTACAATCAGATGCCCTCCTTTGAGAAAAAGGCACATGTGCATTTTAATGATATTCGAGAAAAATGCAGAGAAAATAATCATAAATCAAGCTACAAACTTGTTTTTGATAAAGCAAAAAGTATAACAATTATTAATTCTCTATGTTTATTTTTAACTAGCGACCCGCCCTCACTTCGCTTCGGTTTATTAAATTTAAAACAATCGGTATAAGATATTTTCCTGCGGTAAAATGGAGCCTATATTTTAAGTTAGACCTCTAGCAATACATCGGTGCAAACTGCATTCAATTCCATGCAGTAGTTTTTGCGTGATGCGTGTACAAACATACAGACAGACAGACAAAATTTCTAAAAACTGTTGTTTTGGCTTCTGTTGCTCTAATAAAGACCCCCCATATTAGTTTCTTTTCAATATCTATAATGTACATACATCGGCCTGTTACAATTATATTATATGTATAATATAATATAAGCGAAGCGAACTGAGGCCGGGTCGCTAGTCTTATATATAGTTTTGTGTGTACAAATAAATGTTTTTCTTTCTTTCTTACTAATTTAAAAGCATTTGATTTTAGTTTCACATAATTATCTGATCACATCGACAAGTAAAAAGAAAGAGCAGATCAGGAAAAGATCATGAATGGTGGCGAGCTTTAAAAGAGCTTTAGAAGGCCTGTATCTCACAACGGAGGGAGGTGCTCATTTTCTATCAGCGCTATTTCGGCAAGACCTAAGGTTACCGACGGATAAGGCGTTATTATTTATTGTAACTATTTCCTTTAACCTCACAGCGGAAATATAAGAGAATTCTTTCATACTTTTAAAGCATCAACATGTTATCGAGGAAATTCTGCAACAATATTTTATAGGATATTGCAATTTGCGGTTATCTTGTTATGATGAAAAGTGGGTTTTGTACAATGTACTGTTATGGATTGGATGCTTTTGAATAAAATGGTAGTTTAAGCACTCAAATAAATAACAATTTCTCATTATACAGATGGGAAAGTGGGATATAAGCAGACATTCTGCGTAACGATAAGAAGTTAATGTCGTCCGTGGACATGTCAACTTCAGTTAAGAATTAAAAACGTGGATACGTCACGGGATGCGGAGCCTTGCTTACGACTGGAAAGGATAGGGAATGGGGATAAATACGGAATCAGGAGCTATCGTCATCCCCTACTCCAATATCAATTGATACCATCAACTTGGTCTCTCCCAACAACTGCCACCACACACGGCCTTCTGTTCTTGTCATCTACCCACTTCCGAAGAATTTCTTCAAGTAAGGTAGACGGAGGGCGTCTCACGCTACATTTCCCGGGACGAGGTCTGTTTTCGAGGACTCGTCTCCCCCATCGATTATCGGTCGTAATCGATTATCGATTACGACTGCCACTTCAGCTTGCTGATTCTTAGAGATAATGTCGACAACTGAAAAGTTATGAAAGAAGTTATTGAAAATCGTACAGACGTCCAAATGTTTTTAATTATCAATAGGTTTCGTAGCAACACGAGATAAATTGGGAAAGTAGGTGATGTTGATCTTTCAGTTTTGCATTGGAAACAAATTAGACAGTTCCTAAAATGCTTCCCATCCACTATCTACTTTAAATGGATTAATTACGTCGATTAATTAGGTTAGTGTGTTGCATCACCTTTGAAAGATTTCTGCTAGCTGCAGGCTGGGCAGGTGGGTGGGTGATCGTAGTAATAATAGGTCTTTCGGATAAGATAAGTAATTAAACAGACAATTTACTTACGTAACACGAAAAGTACAACAGACGGACTTATCGCCAAAGCGATCTCTTCCTGGCAACTTTAGTAAACTTTGGTAGTAGGTCATCAATTTGATAATAAATACATACCATATCGATATGGTAGGTATAAGAACACTTAGAACCAAGTTCCGTCTTTTAAATGAATGAATTAGAATCAATACTTAGAATAATTAGTGGTCGATCAAACGTACTAATTAGATAAATTGAAGGCCCTTATGGAAATCACATACCAGATAAAATTAGCTAATTAAAGGTGTATATCTAGATATAGGGAAACATTTCCTACATCCCTATTCCCTACATTTCCCTAGGGAAATGTTGCCTGGGAACATTTGCCGTTATTAATTATTATTATTAATCAGTGCCATACTTATATAAATTAGTAGTAAGGATAATAAGTTTGAAGATAGTTAAATCGAAAAATAGCTTTAGGTTAATAATATTTGCTAAACATCGCTCAATATTGAGCAACATTAAATAATTTAATTTAATATTTTCAGTGCCTACATTTAAAGCGTGACCAGAAAAATAAAAAAAATTGCTGTGGGGGCGCCACATTTGCTTTTTTCATAGCTAGTCAGTGTTGTCAGTAGAAGATATTAGTTCTATTAGTTTTACGTATAATGGAGAGGTTTTTTATTATCTTGGTCAAGCTATAAAAATATTAAAAACCCGACGGTACGCGCTATTCAGAAAGCTATCAGTTCGCGGTCTTCATAGATTTGAAAATTATACAATTAAATAAGCTTTATTCATCAACATGTCCTTTATAAACGAATTTGATATAAACCCCAGAAGTAAAGTTGATTTTCGTTTGATTTATTATAGAATTTAATGAGGCGGAGAGGGCACGCTGCAATCCAAAAGCCGCTGGGCGCGCTCGACTGGCCAAGTTACCTCTCTCTCACAGTACAGTACTTTGAAATATACTGCATTTTCCACTTTATCCTATTTCCCCATTGTACGTACGTGTTTAAGTAGTGAGTGAGATATGCCAGAGTATATTCCCATCCCACCCTATTCTATTCCACTCTATTTTCCCAACCCTTCCTCCAAGTCCAGTCCTCTAAATCTCCAAAGGTAGGCGAGGCGGCGCATCCGGGGGCGTGCCACCGTTTGTTAGTCTGGACTGATATTGGCATGTATCGCGGATGTCCATGGGCTACAGTATCCACTTACCACCAGGTGGACTGCCAGCTCGTCTACGCCCCTCTTTTCACAAATACAAAATATTATAGCGCAATTAAGCATTTTTACGTTTTGTAACACGCGACTACTGGCTGGCGACACGGGCCGAAAGGAGTGGTGCGAGAAGAAGGAGCTTAGCACCAACTTCGGGCATGCAATAAAAAAACACCTTGCGTCATCTATCATTCTATAGATGTGGTCCATTTATGGAGCATGGCTCTATAGGACCACTAATACAGAAGATAAAAATTTTAAAAATCAATGACGGTAACATATACGAGTACGTTTCACACGGTACCTGAGATATATCGACTGTGAAATGCGTTGATAACGCTCTACGTAAAATACATATAAATGTGATGTGATGTGATGAAAATATGTGATGAAATACAAACGTAATTAAAGGCCTACAAAGCTTTGCAAAGGTTTTTTTTTTTTTTTTTTTTTTTTTTATGTACTAAGGCGGCAGACGAGCATACAGTCCACCTGATGGTAAGTGGATACTGTCGCCCATAGACATCCGCGATACATGGCAACATTAGTCCAAAATGACAAATGTTGGCACGTCCTCGTATGCGCTGCCTACCTTTGGAGATATAGGAATGGATTTGGAGAAAGGGTTGTGAAAATGGGCAGAGATAGGATGGGATGGGAATGGGCTCTGGCACATCTCACTCACTACCGAAACACGTACGTACATTGGGGAAATACGATAAAGTGGGAAATGCAGTACATTTCAAGGTAGTCTTCTGTGAGAGAGGGGTAACGTGGCCAGTCGAGCGCGCCCAGCGGCTGTTGGATTGCAGCGTGCACCCTCCCCCTCCTGAAGGTCCGATTGTGGGCACAAAACAATGGTAGCAAAATGTGAAATTTGCTTTGTTACTTTGATGACGCGTTAACCGGGCCTGTGTTTTGTATAAACAATTTCAAACGCCATCACAACACGTAATTTTCGTGAACAAGCTTTTGAAGATGTATTTTTATATATTTCATATTTTAAAATGTATTTTTCCAGTTTTCTTTTCACATTATTAATATTTATTTCGTTGTAATAATACTTCATTGCTTACAAATGTGCTTAGAGTGCTTAGGCGACTTTATCGCTAAGGCGATCTCTTCCATTCAACCTTGAGAATATAGGTAGTGTAAAACAATTGAAATTTAAAGATATAACACCGAATATATCAATAATAATTATAAAATAATAATGTTCTATATTAAAGTGATTTCCATCTAACATTCCCAAATCACTCTTTATTACCCTCACAAATTTTGCCATAATATTGCATGATATATTAATTCATGCCACCATGTTATATTAATTTAAATCCTCGTCTTGCCGTAAGAGCAAAATGACAAGCACTGTGATGTCACTGTCTAAAGAGGTGATATATCACAGGCGTCTGCTAGTCACGGAACCGTGACATAATTTTATGGTATGAATAAGGGCTCAAGAAAAAACCGCGGAACTACGAGTGAGTGACAAGTGAGTGACAACAAGTAGAAGCAGGACTACACTATTATTTTAACACACATGCACGCATATACATACACCCTCATACACACACATGTACACATGAGTCCAAAAAATGAGTGTTAGTTATTTCTAAGTGTAAATTGTGAATTTTTCTTCATTACAATTTTACTTCACTTATAAATAACGACTAATAAATAATTATTATATGAGAGAATTTGTTGACATAAATCGAGTAGTGTGGGTTTCCCCAGCTTGGGAGTCAGGGCATCCGTGTTATGTCAATAAAGATTTTGGACTATTGATTTGAATTTTGTTTTAAAGCCTTCTCGTCTTTTGGTGAGCCAAATTGAGGGAGAGACGGTATAACCCTCGGCGGAAGCAGTCGGCTGGGGTTCACCCCAGCCGACTGTGCTTCCTCCTAGGGAAAGAAACGCACGGACGATACACGCGGTATCGAGCCGCCACAGAAATTCAACAGCCTCGGCTTGCTTTCAAGATAGATCCGTTAACTACACTATGATTTTAAGAAAATTGTAAATAAATCTGTCTGCCTTTTGCAGAAATCATATCACGGATTTCGAATTTAAAAAAAATACATTATATTTTAATTAATTAAGCTGCAGGGTGCATTTCTTAAAGGATTGAAGTGAAAACAAATAGAAGATCAGCCAAATCGGTACAGTAATTCCAAAATTATGACGGTGTGAACGTTCAAAAAATAAATATAAGAAATAATTTCGACGTATATACATAAAAAAAAATATGTCGCTGGATAGGGCTCGTAAAGCTCTTCAACTCAGATTGTAGAGGTGTTTCTTTAAACAAAATACAGTAGGTATACGTTTCTCTAAAACGTATGGAAAATATCGGATTTTCCCTTCAATTAAAATAAAAAAAGGTGTTAAAATTGACGTTGGTAACACACACACGCACACAGAAACATCCTTAAAAGTACGAGTAAATGGGAGTTAAAAGATTTAAAATAGCTCCCGCTTATGTTTTGTACCGCCCGAAAACTGTACGTAATGTAATTTCATCAAGCTACCAGTATTTTTCAGTTATTTTACAAGACCCCACGGCTTTTGATCTCATGCACTCGAATTTATTTTTTTCAAGCTGTATTTTATGTAATTCCCGTGGGTGTCGTAAAAGGCTACTTAGGTATAAAAAACAAAGTGTAGACAAATTCTACAAGAGTGGACTTGCCAATCCGCTTGGCCAGCTTGCCATTATAAAGCCATGCATCGTAAGATAATGTACATGAGTTGACCTGTGTACAGTGAATGACAAAATTATGGAGCTATTGTATTTTATGTTTTTAGGCTAAAATTAGATGTTAGAGTATGTTTCCTATTTAAACAGAATCATAAAACAAACAAAAAATCTTATGTATAATTGGTAAATGGTAAATTCAGAGACGTGCGTGATAACTAACGATGTTTTTTGCTTTTCAATATTATTTAGGAGTCCTACCGTAAGATATTAATGTAGGTACTAAAGCCGGTAATATGTAATTAAAAGAATTAATAGCACTTTCAAATCACAGAAAAGGCAGGTTGATTTAATCAAAGGGCGCACAGATTGCTCTCCACGGACCAATTTACGATCTAATATACTCTTACTCGTGGTGGTACCATGATTTATCATTTCTTTTTTACGTAAAATTCCTGATGAGATAAGGAGGTTATAGTTCATATGATCAGCGTCATCTGATTGTGATAATGTAATAATACTCTTTCGAGTACTCTTCTTTACCGAAATTCTTGCTACTAAATTATAAAGAACTGCTAATGCCATCTGGTAGGTTTCGTTTACCTATAATAATTCACATGCAGTGTTTCTTTGGTTCACCTATCGTAGGTGAATCGACCGCACTATACCATCAGCCCCTCCCAAGGCTCGCCACCACACACGATCCTGAGCTCTTCTCATCCAACCACCACCGGCGAATTTCTTTAAATCGTCGGTCCCCCTGGTCGGAGGGCGTCCCAGCGCTTCCTGATGCGTGGCCTCCACTCGAGGACAGGTCTACCCCATCGGTTAACGGTTCTGTGGCAAATATATCATTTATTTATTCATTGTGACGGAACCTGGAGGTCTACTCTGTTTTTACGCTTCCGAAGTTTTGGACCCGACAGAAGTTCAAACAAACGAAGTACCACAGGATAGCACTTCGTTATTTATAACACCTAAATATCGGATATTTCCGATTACCCATTGTTGTCGTGAAATTTGACGTTTTATCCCCAAATATCTCTTGTCAATAACTATATTTCGATCGTTGGTCTCGTGCGATCGGAGTAGTTTCAAATGTCAAATGAACTTCGTTCCGGCCGATATATCGTAATAAACGTTTCCGTGATATCAGCCTAATCTTCCATTTTAGCTTTTTCGAGGTAGAACTGTGTGGCTCTACTTTGATTGTCTGCCGTATCTACCCAATATCGGATTAACAATCGCTTTAAACCTAATCTCTATCCCAACTACATGTATTTATGTATCCTCCAGGCATCCCATTATAATTATAAAGCGACCACTTCAAGCACTGAACGCGTTTGTCGATTCTTGAAATTGTGCATGAATATTCAATACCTATTAAGCCTTTTGCGGGAATGAGGTGAAAACATTCGGTAAGATATTTCGGAAGTGCCGGCGAAGTTATTATTTAAATGTCTTTCTAAGCCAGATTCCTAATGTCTCTAGAATTGAAGCTCGAAACGATTATAGTATAATACATAGTAGAATCTGTTACTTGCAATAAATTTGGTATGTATATTTTAGTTACTTGCTTATCTGTTTTGCTGATAAGTAAGGTAAGGTAAGTCTGGTAAGTAACTACCTGCAACAACAGGTAGCAACCGGTTTGCTGCCGGTCTTTCAGAATCCTATTCACAGCATTCTTCAAGATACCCATGTCGTAGCATAAGGGTAAGACCTCACGAGACAGTTCGTTCCACAGCCTACAGGTTCTCGGCAAAAATCGTTTTTAAACCTTAAATTACATGTTTCACAAATGAATAAAGTGATTTGTTTTCAATGAATGACGCAATGGCACAATTAATGATTCAGATATATAGATATATATGATTCACACCTCTCATTGAGTTAACCAGTAGGTCCCAGCATGGGCTTGCCTATTGAGACTTACTACGCTTCAGTAGTTAATGTTTTAATAAATAAAAATTAAAAATATTTTCTATAAAAAATACTTTAACGCCGATGACGACTATACGTAGACAAAAATATTATTTACCTACATACATTTATCAAAAATATGACAATAAATGTTTGCTACATTTGTCATGGACATATCCATCGTTGGCGGTCGACATAGATTGGATATATGTTAGTTAATAATACACATCGGCCTTTAGAAAGAGACTATCAACTAGCTTCGATTTTGTAGAGCGTCGTCTCTGTCGTGTCTCTGTTCGGTCTGTCGTCGTCTCATTTACACCGCGACGTATTGGCAAACGACAGAGACGACGCTCTACAAAACCGAAGCTAGCCAATCATAGTCGATGTGTATTACTTTCGGCCGGGATGTATACCTATGTTTTATCTTATACCTATAGTATACTTACTATACTTGAAATGCATGCTCTTCATTAGAGTAAAATTTAATATTGTTATTTGTGATCTCATTTATGATGTAAGTGAAAAGTATAATGTACTCAAGGGCGTCGCCAGCCAACGCCAGCCAATGGGCCAGGGGGGGCAAGATGAGAGAGAGGATGGGAGAAATATAAATTGTAGGTACAAATACATTTATTTTCGAATCTCCAGAGGGGGCAACTGACCCCACTCTCCTCCCCTGGCGACGCCCTTGAATGTACTTATGACAATAGAGTTTCTTTAAACCAGTATCTATCGTTAGCCGACAAAAGATTAAGGGGATCGTTAAATAAATCGTGTCGTTCACGCATGTTATTTAGTACTGTATGTTTTCAGATTAAGGTAAAACACTCTCGGCAAATTACATGCAAACTCAAATCAAACACCGATGTTTGGATAATAGGAATTTGTGGTACAAAAGAGCTTATGCGATCTTATGAGTTACAAATATATATCGCAGTTTCACTCTTACTACAGAGTTTCTTCGATCGTTATTTAGCAAACACATTTCTAGCAAACAATTTAGACGGAGAACTTACGGTCTCCTGGTCAACCTCCACGTCACTCTTTGTTGACCGGGCCGTTCCTCCTCAAATCTAAAAATGTTAATAGTTAGTACAATCGAGAAGCTGTAAGTTGTAATCTGTAAGCTGTTAACTTGTAAGTATGATCTTTATCAAAGTAACATTACATGGGACACTATAGAGCAGTCAATTCAATGATGGGATAAAATAACTCAGCGTAATCTGTTAAAGGTAGACACAGTACACTTCTTTCCCTACTAATGATGGTATGATGTTAACTTGATGGCGACCCGTTCGTTAAGCGACTGTCTGCTTCCTACCTTCGGCTTTTATGGATCTGCTAACGAGCGGGAATAAAATGAAGGTGCCAGAAGTTTTCAAGAACCCCATGTCGTAGCATAAGGGGAAGACCTCACGAGGCAGTTCGTTCCACAACCTACGGATTCTCGGCAAAAATCGATTTTTAAACCGTACAGTACACGACACTCCCGTATCAAGGAAATGCGGATGCACCGCACTTCTATGACGGGCGGTGCGGTTGTAGAAACCCGAGATAGGGTTCATATTAATAGTTCTTCGGAGTATTCCCCGTTATACATGCTGTAAAACACGCAGCCCTCCTAACAAGCCGCCTGTGAGAGTGGCATCGTGGACATTTCGAACAGCTTGTTGTTGAATGGAGTCCATTGGTTCCAACTGATACTTCAGTGCACCGGCCTAGAGATGTGAGCAGTACTCCATATGGGGTCGGATCTGAGCTTTGTAGAGCGTCAGACGTTGCCCCGATGTGAAGTATCGCTTTGCTCTGTTCAGTATATCGAGCTTTCTGGAGGCCCGTTAACCGTAAGAATATGTTAAGCATCATTCAAACCGGACCCTTCGACCCCGGAGGGGCGGCAGCCCTACTGGTGACCCTTAATCGACTATCGCGTCTTCCCTGACGTTTATTATATCCTTATCCAACTGTACCATCAGGTGAGCCGGCCCATTTTCAGAAAAACCTACGTCCGAAAGATAGAGCTCTTAACACTTATGTGAATATAAAATTAAAACGTACATTAATAGCTTTTCGACTGGCGCATGCGACGTTTCGTGTCCTGCCTGTTCAATGAAAATTATAATCACATTTAATTGAAACAACAAATGTGACAATCAATATTGATTGAATATAAACCGCCCTTAAAACTAATGAGTACTTCTGTCCCACTCCCTCTCAAGTTAATTACTTCATATCACGGTTTGGAATTCGTCGTAAGTATGGAGCATGTGACGTTCAGAACTAAGCAGCGAATAATTATGATGAACGAGTGTGTGTTTGAGTACAAGTGTTGAGAGGAAGCGGTGAATAGGCGAATTAGTGGGTGTAACTGAGAGAAAGCCGAGAGATTGGATATGAAACTGAGTAATAACAACGTAAGGTAATAAACTGTGAAAATTTGCATATATTGTTCCTTTTCTAATCAATCATGTTGAGATGATTGAAGAATACTTGGTTAATGGACAATGTAAATACATGAAGATGGTAAAGCATTTTATACATGCGATAATTTATGCTGCTATTGTTACGTTTATTTTGAAGAATACGACTGTGAACAATTGCAAGTGTGGAGCGGTGTTCTCGGGCACACGGTTCACGATGTGAATTCTGCCACTTCACTGCGTGAGTCTAGAGCCAGCTTTATCAACGCTTCCTCAATAGTTTATCGTCTATGACTTGGACACATTCTACCCTACATGTTCCATTACGCCCGAAGTCACGATTACCAGTTATTGCCAACTACGTGGTCGATTCAATACACTCACAAGACGAGAAACTTATCAATGTATCCGAGGTTTCCTTGAACTGATCACGTTTACAAGTAAAACTTATACACTTAGAAATTGATTTATTATTGTGATTGATTTATGTTGATTGCACTGATTTATTATTATAATTTTTAATATATTAATAAAATATGCAACCAGCTCTTTGAGTATCCACTGTTGACAGTGGGATTCCTCATGAACATCGTCTCGTGTGTCTTGGATATTCTACACCGAGCTGACATGACACGGTACAAATAAATAAAATATACTGTACCTAATGACTTGGCCCGTACCACTGTGATGGCCTGACTGACTGAATTATCGTTTTTTAAGTATTAACAAATTATGTTGCATGGATTTGGCCGTGTGGTGTCGGTGGGCTTCTCCGTCTCTTCCCGTATACGTCATAAAAGGCTACTAAGGGATAACAAAATTGCAACCACAAATCCTGAGAAACCACACAACTTCTTAAAGAGTGTGTAATGTATGTACAATGTATGTATAAGTGTATATGCCGAGGTGTTTTGATAGTAAATCACTTTACGGAGTTTATATTTAAATGTTTGTCAATTAATAATAAAGCATCAATAATATTGCAGAGCGTAAGCATGTGCAATAGTTAGGTAGGAGACTCTTAACTGCTGCGGCGGCGCGGCGCATGCTCAGAACTCCTGCGCATCGAGCCAGCCGGCGGATGCGCAGCGGTTTAATTATGAGCGCCGAACGATTCTACCTTGTAAGGTAAGTATTTTATATATGACACACCACAAGTGGACCCGCTTGGGCAACCGCGTGGCTATTTAAGGGTATACATCCCTCATGCACGTGACAATGCACAAATACATTACGAAAACATTGGCCATCGGCTAATCCGGAAACATCCAAACGCGTCATCCACGTCTATGAATTACTAATCTAATCGCACACTTTATTACGAGATAATTTATTCCATACTTAATTACTTTATTGCATGCAGGAGTTTCCGGATTAGCCGATGGCCAATGTTTTCGTAATGTATCTGTACATGAGGTGGCCCGTTATTGTATCACATCGCATCGTATTATGGAGGATAGACATCGCTAGGCTAACACCCCTTTTAGATTAATATTAAACTTTAATTAATTATATGATTTTAGATTAGCCGATTAATATTTGATGACCCTAAGTAATCCTAGATAATGTTCGTTTAATCTGTCTCAAATTAATTGCCCTATTGTACATATTCAATTTCGTCTAATACGTGAGTTCACAGTTGGGACACACGATGCGATGCGATAATTTCCAGGATCGATACATCTTACGATACTTCGTTATTTTGAATCGATACTAAGAAATGCTTAGGCTTGAATCGATACAATCGTACTGGTGTCGGTTTGAATGGATTGCATCAATGATCTGATCCGTCAAGATAAATTATTAAAATTTATTATTATAAATAAAGTATCGGGTGTGTCTCTCAGACCGACGAATCACAAATTCAATTTTTATTTACTAACTAGCGACCCGCCCTCACTTCGCTTCGGTTTATTAAATTTAAAACAATCGGAATAAGATATTTTCCTACTGTAAAATGGAGCCTATATTTTAAGTTAGATCTCTAGCAATACATCGGTGAAAATTGCATTCAATTCCATGCAGTAGTTTTTGCGTGATGCGTGTACAAACATACAGACAGAGAGACAGACAAAATTTTTAAAAACTGTTGTTTTGGCTTCTGTTGCTCTCATAAAGGACCCCCCCCCCCCCCATATTAGTTTTTTTTCAATATCTATTATATAATGTACAGACATCGGCCTGTTATAATTTTATTATATGTATAGATGATTAACTCCAGCGCTTCGTGCCTTTTCCTAATTTGTTACTAAATATGGTTTAATGCGGAAAATGCACATTAAACTGTTAATAATAATTAATGACTATTAATGTGTCAGTTCACTGCACCTACTAACATTATCTGCAAGAATTAGAACGTTGGGTAATTGCATGTAAGGTTTTACACTACGGGCTTTGTACTGTGTCTAGCTTAACAAAAGGGTGGAGTGGATAGGATACGATGGGATGGGAATGGGCTCTGGCATATCTCACTCACTACCGAAATACGTAATTAAATTGGGAAAGTTAGATAGAGTGGGAAATGTAGTGCATTTCATGGTAGTCGTCTGTGAGAGAGGGGTAACGTGGCCAGTCGAGTGCGCCCAACGGCTGTGGGATTCAGCATGCACCGCCCGCCTCCAAAAATATCCAAAAATATTATTCGAAGTTATATAAATAAATAATTTCTATTTAATTTTGGAAATTATTTTATAACTTTCTTGGACTAAATAATTTGAAAAAAACTCTTTTTATTTAATAAAAGTATTTTTTCACTACAGTTTCACATCTGTAGTATAAATGTCGAAATTTAAAACAAGATGAGTTGAAGACGTGACGAGTTCAAATCATGTTGATTTGTGATTGTGTCGACATGAAAACAAGGATCATATGTCCAGTAAGGATCAGAGGAGGGACGAGGACAAGAAAACAATGCTTTTAGGAGTATTGTTACAAAAGAAGCACACTGTGGACCATGATTCAAGCAAAAACATAATAAAAAAGGTAATTTAAGCTAGCACAAAGCGTTCGTCGTTTATAGGTATTCCGTACAGCAATCTTTTGTAAATGCCATTTGACTTGTGAGATGAAAGAGACACTTTTTCTGTGAGAAATAGCGTTCAAAGAGAACCGGTAATTGAATTACTGGCTTTTAGTAGAAAATGTTTCTTTTCAAATAAAAGATACGTTAATGATGGTTTTATATTTACTGGAAAAATCCGGAGCGAAGCAATTATTTCTTAGTAGGTATTTTTTTTTTTGTAGTCGTAGCGTAAATCGGGCGGAGAACAATAGGGCACGACGATATCCTCAGGACAGTAGGAGCGAGTTGCAAGATCGGTAACCGATCTGATAGACGACTCCTCGAATGGAGATGACATGCCTCCGGCCACAAGAAAGCCGATAGTGATTGGATGAGCAGAATACACATTATATAATACTATACTATACTAATGATATATCATCACATCCTGTTTCGTCATTTCAAAATATCAAAAAGAAGTATTTATTCACGTAAATAATGTAAGTAAAACCAACTCGTAATTTTCTTTTACTGCAATATACAAGTCATAAAATCCGAATATCCATACTGGCACCGCCATCTATCGTTCATTACGCCAAAACACAAATATGTTTATGATGACAACTATCGATTATCTTTTGTTTCACATTAGACCAGCTTCGCCCGCGCGTTTTGCCTATAATATTTTAAAAACCATGCTAAGTGGCCGTTATTAAGCAAACACGAGTACAATGCTAGTGATGGTCTCTAAGAACCGTTGGAAACAAGACCAGATTGAGGGGATCCTCACGGAAAACCATGGCCGGAGGATTGGAAATTAGTGTTTTATAATGTTTACGTTTTATTTCTACTCGACGTTTCGGCACAGGTTACACAAACCGTTAAACAAAAAAACAAACAGGTTAAACGAAAACCTTTATATGCGTTTACAATATAAAATGTCGTACACATGTACTCATGTTGTAAACGTGATAATTTAAAAAGTTATATTGCAGGTTAGTGGTTTAATACTCCATACAATAGATACCTAATAGATAACACAACACACGATCATTTGTAACATCAAAAATAAAGAGAAAACAATATAGAAATATACATAAAATAAATGTTGGAGTGGTATGAAGTATAATCGTGCCGATGTGTATTGCAATGCCGGAAATGGACTCCAACTCAGCAGACGCTGCAGTGAACCACAGCGCTGGATTTCAGTGGAATCATCACCATAGACCTCGGACAACAATAAATCACTGTCGCTATAAACGGTACTGGTGCAACTTCATCTAGCGTGTGCACCCCGTCGCACTTCCGTCCACGAGATGTCGAAAGCATTGTTAGTGGTTGATCGTGTTAAAATGTTGAGAAAGTAAATAAAGCGTTAGAAAATATTCGGCAGTTTTAAATAATGCTGTCCGAGAAAAAGGAAACGATCCTGAATCTAAATCGGAAAAAATGGATGTTGGTATAACTGAAATTAATAGACTTCGACACCGTTTGACCGATCACCATGAAAGTTGGCACATATATGTATTTTTTCATGGAGAAGGTTTTATGTTATCCACTTTAATGTAACTCGCCACTAGATGGCGCTGCAGCACATCAATTTCTATACCGTTGGACCGATCGCCATGAAAATTAGTATACATAGGTATTTGAGCACGGAGAATATTTTCGAGCTATCGACTTTGTTGTAACTCGCCACTAGATGGCGCCGCAGCACATCAACTTCTATACCGTTCAACCGATCGCAAAAATCATATCGGCGGCAAATAGAATAATTTGTGATTTTTTATACAGAGGTAAATAATTGTACACAGGCAGGACAACGTCTGTCGGGTTTTGCTAGTAATACATAAAATCCAGGACAATTAACACAGTTATTATACCTTGTACAATTCCCCACTCGGGAATACAGTCAAAATATAACAAGAGTGTCAAGACAAATAAGCGGACTCTATTAAGGGAGGCTAATTGGTACAATGATTAAGGGAGAGTACTTTGTCAGCTTGACAACGAAATAGGCCAATTTGTTTTTGAATTGGAAGGGCGTGTTTTTTACATGTTCCTTATTTGTTTTTTCTATTTTTGTTTTGTCCCAGAGGACTTCTTTCGTATAGGACCATATTATATTGTATAAATAGACGAACATTTAAACATTTTTAAAATCTGTAACTTCAGATTCCCACACATAGTTCTGATTTTCTTTCCGACTCCTTCGCCGTACAGGCTGCCCGGCTCTGCAACGAATTGATGCTCTGATGATTTTTAAAAACCCGTACCTAAGAAGCAACTCAGTGGTACGGGCCGAGGACTTGAACTCATGATAACACGAATGTGAATCGAGTATAGAGCCCCCTAGGCTGTCACCGCTCATATATGCATGTGGTATTTAATTATTTATTATAGAAAACGGCGGCAGACGAACCTGATGATAAGTGGATACTGTCGTCCATGGACATCCGCGTTACATGCCAACATCAGTTCAGAATAACAAACGCTGGCACGCCCCCGGATGCACTGCCTCCCTTTGCAGATTGAGGAATATATTGGGAGAAAGGGTTGAGAAAATGGGGTGGGGTAGGATAGGATGGGATGTAAATGGCCTCTGGCATATCTCACTCATTACCGAAACACATACGTACAGTGCAATAAAGTGGGAAATGCAGTATGTTTAAGGTAGCCTTCTGCGAGACGGGCGTAACGTAGCAACAGTGACCTTGCAGCGTGCACTCTCTCTCCCCCTACATTAATATGCATCACTATTAACTATAGTTTTATCTATCAAAGATAGTCATCATATTCATAGTCATAGATATCATAGTCATTTATCATTGCATCTACCGCGCCATCTCTCCATAGCTCAAAATTGACTGGGAGATAATGCTTGTAAGCATTAAATCAGGCTTTTGTTATTTCGTGCAATGAAGAATAGAAAATAAACATTTTCTGTGTTAGTATAGTTCTGGCAAGTCTCGAGCGCGTGCCAACTTGGCTTGTGAAAAGTTTGCTTGTGAAAACAGCACACAGATAAACATACAACGTAACACAAAAACATAAAACAGTACCTATACAAAGGCGGTCTTATCGCTAATAAAGATCACTTCCAGACGACCCGTGCGTTAGAGAGTTGTTGAGAAAGAAGAAAATAGTTGATAATACGTCCTAAGTAACATCTAACAATTGGACCAATTCTAACCCCGAAACTAGCAGAGTGGATTATGTATGTCTCAATCATCGATGAATCGATGTACAATTAAATGCAATGCAACCAGCTCTTTCAGAGTCCATCGGACATGGGTCAGAAGAAATAGAAAAAAACAAACCAGTTTTCTTCTTCATATATAACAATGGTTCAATTAGCACATTCTGCCAGTGTCAAGTTTTCATCGAAATAAATAATTTCAAAATCTAGTCTAGTGTAAAACGTATCCTGTCAAAGTCCAGTCCCGCCAAAGTAAGTCAGGGTCGCCCAGTAAAGCGGTAGTAGGTTTAAAGTATTATCACAAATACCACTCACGAAAAACACTTTGAAGTTTAATAAATTATTAAACCACAAAACGCCTAAATACACATTTTTTTCAATTATCAACAGAAACTCAAACTTGACTTTTCGAGTTCCTGCCAAGAAGTCTCCGTATAAGGGATGTAGAGCCCTAATACGCCACGCCAAGTGCATTGGCGAGTACACTCTTTCAGAGATTGGAATAATGTACCTTTCAAACGGTGATAGAATTTTTCAAATAGGTGCAGTGGTTCCGGAGATTACCCTCCACATACACACAAACTCACAAAATTCGCTCTCTCTCTCTCTTTATTATATTAGTATAGATTCTCTGCCGAACCGTTCGAGAAACACTCCCTGTGTAAATGGACCTTTTCAATAAAACACTAAAATGCTGCAATGACTTTTTTTTTTAAATATTAAATGTACAGACACGGCTTTGTTACCATTTTATTATATGAGTTTATGAGTAAAACAATATCTTAATGCAATTATAAAAGTTTAGCCTTATAAATACAAATCCTACAAACGAAGATGGATGAATATCAATTATCTTCATCGTTTCCAATTATTTCCTCTGTATTCCAATTACTGTTTCCAATACAAATCCATTAATGCGGAGCAAACAAGGATAAATGAGTCGTCGTTACTTTGAGATAATTGAGAAAACGGAGAATGCCAACGATTAGGTCTAACTGCTCTCTTAGAAAAAAAGGCACAAGTATTTTGATAAAAAAAAATATTTTGATAAAAAATATAAAAAAAAGGTATTTTGATGATATTCATGCAAAAAGTTTTGGTAATGCCGCAGCTGAACGCAATAATTTAAATCAGTTAGCTCTAGACATTCAAATCTTCACGTAGTCGTACGTAGCCCTTGAATTACGTCTGTAACTGCGCCTGTTCAACGCACGTCGCACGTCTGGCGTATAAATACTGTTGGCAAGCGATCCGGTAGTGCGCTGTGCTGCGGCCCGCCTCTAGTGCACGATGGCCTATACAAAATGTACGAAAATGATACAGGAAGGGGAATGGCGTGTGGCGTTTTGACGGGGAATGACGATGCTGCGATACCACAGTCGTATGAACGAGTTATCTAACATAAGACTTGCTGTCACTGCTAGAAACGGGCCTCCCAATGCACATTTTCTCTTGCATAAGGGATGTATGATCTTAAAACGCCACACTTGCCAAGCACGTTGGCAAATCCACTCTTTTAGAGGTGGTGTAATTTCTCAGAGTTTTTACGACACCCCACGGGAAGAGATGGGGTGGTAAGAAAAGCCTGCAGACACTGTAGGGCCATAATTTTAATTATAAAATACGGTCCAAATTTAAGCAGACGTTTCATTACAAAAAGGTTACACCAGGATTTTTATTATAAGGCTATACATACGTCATGCGCGAGACAATGTGCGTGAGAAGGCCCACGTCTAACAGTGGACCATAAATGGGCTGGTTATGGTTTATTATAAGAAACGGCCCAAGATTTATGTCTATCTTGGGTAGAACATCTAACTAGAAAACAGGTCGATAGAGGCATTCACCTTGACTGGGCACCATTTGGAAAAATGCATCGGCTCTTTTCGTCACCTACACCACAATGCTTGGAGAAGAAACTTTTCAATCAGTGCGTCCTGTCAAATATGACGTATGCTGCAGAAACGTGGCCTCCGACGGTGGGCCTGATTCATAAGTGTAAAGTCGCTCAGCGAGTTATGGAGAGAGCTATACTCGGAGTTTCTTTGCGGGATAAGATCCGAAACGAAGAGATTCACCAAAGAACTAAAGTCACCGACATAGCCCATATAATGATCATATAATCAATCAGCATGCTTAGAATAGTGGGCATGTCATATTTGCCACAGGACCGGAAAACGATGGGGTAGACGAGTCCTCCAGTGGAGGCCGCGTGCCGGGAATCGCACTGTGGGACACCATCCAGCCAGGTGGACCAACGACATGATAAGGTTCGCCGGTGGTGGTGTGATGAGAAGAAGCGAGGATTTTGTGTGGTGGCGAGTTTTTAGAGAGGCCTGTATACAGCAGTGGAGAGACAGGCTGATGATATGGTATGGTATAAAAAACGACCAGCAGCCATCATTAAAAGTTAAGATCATCAAACTATATAAATTTGGACCGTAACGCTTACGAGCGTTTAACACTCGAATCTGAAAAGTTTACTATCCGTCTTCTCGATCCTAGAGCTGAAACTTCCATCTACATCTCTGGACATTGTTCAAACAATCATCAAATTTTCCGGTAAATAAAATCCCAATCTGGGAAATACCAGGAAATCCGGCTAAAACGTAGCACACCACGCAATAAATGAGAAACAATAACTCTCCACACGCCTGTTTATAGCTGCGAAACAGTACTCGGTCTTATGAAATTTTATGTAATCGTCTTCAAAACCTATTACGCAGGCTGTAAATGGGTATGCCACAAGTCTATGGGCGAAGCGGGCTATGAGTGCAGCGGGCGAATGTAGTCTGTCAGAAGTGGTGTAATTTCCCCGAGCTTGTAGCAGTAGCTTTGTTATCCCTCAATCGCCTTGTACAACACCCGTGGGATAAGATAGGGTAGTGCTATTCTAAAGCCGGCGAATACCCCACGGTCCATGTCCATTTAATGTAAATTTTGGAGGCCACTAGGTATCTTCCCAAATATTGACGACTTTCTTTTTCGGAATAGCTAAATTATAGTGGCCATAGTGACCTTTCAGAAGTCACCTGACATGTATAACTTTGGATGAGCGCAGAAGGCGCTCGGCCAGAAAAAATGTGTGGTGCAATGTATCTGAGGGCTTCCACGCTGCGTAACTGGCGGAAGGAGCTAACCTCGGCTTAGGGCATTATTTTAGGAGGGAAGCACAGGATCGCGATTCGATGAGAGTCGCTCAGGAATTAACTAGTTCTAGCTAGCTAGCTAGTTCATTTTTCTCTTTAAGTCACATTTTCAGCAAACATTTAATTGGCATGTTTGATCAAACAAAAATCATCGTACAGAACGCCATTTTTGAACAAAATTGATCAAAATTAACAATTCCCTCGTTTTGTTAGTGCTAACATAATAGCCGAACTATAACTAGTATAGTCATTAGAAGACTATTTATAAAAAAAAAGATAAAACTGTTAAGACGAATGGGAAAAGAAGAAAAAATTTTCAAAGAAATAAGCATAAAATGTTAATTCATTTTAATTCTCTTACACAATAGAATTGCCCTCGTATCAGTTATCGCCATTTCTTATAACTTGTACTACAGTATAATAGGTTTCGAAGATACACAAGAATGTGCTAAGAAAACCTTAACGTCCCATTTTACAAGGGAACTTACTTCGCCAAATTATACTTGTTTACGACGCCCAGTGATTCAACGCCGATCATAACGGGGCAAAATTAAATCTAAAATAATTCGTTTCGGTTTTTGGGAGTTTTTAACTGTTTTTGGGTGATTATTTTGTTTTATTTCAGTATTAATTTTCAATTATTTGGCCGGAGTAAAAATGTATAATGTAAAGTTATATTATGCAGTTGCAATTAGTAATTAGGTACGTACAGTCAGCAACAAGGTAATGTATCTTAATGTGCTTGTAATAAGGATAAGAAACACATGGTTGTAGGTACATTAGCGTTTCGCTGAGTGCAAATTTTTTTTACTAGTAATTATAACATGTGCTCCATCGTAGATTGCTAAATAGGTAGTTATAATTCTTGTATTCGCATACATCTCCTCCCGCCCAATGGTCGCCTGGAAGAGATCGGTACGAGCATACAGTCCACCTGATGGTAAGTGGATACTGTCGCCCATAGACATCCGCGATACATGCCAACATTAGTCCAAAATGACAAATGTTGGCACGCCCCCGGATGCGCTGCCTACCTTTGGAGATATAGGAATGGATTTGGAGAAAGGGTTGTGAAAATGGGCAGGGATAGGATGGGATGGGAATGGGCTCTGGCACATCTCACTCACTACCGAAACACGTACGTACATTGGGGAAATACGATAAAGTGGGAAATGCAGTACATTTCAAGGTAGTCTTCTTTGAGAGAGGGGTAACGTGGCCAGTCAAGCGCGCCCAGCGGCTGTTGGATTGCAGCGTGCACTCTCCCCCTCATATAATTACTAACTTTCTAACATTCAAACAGCTACAACAATTCAAAACTGTGCACCTCGCATACATCATGTTGATTACTATTATATGTATGTAGGATCTGCGGTGGGCGAAATAAATCGAGGAATTTTAAAATTTCTTTCCTGTATCATCTTGGTAACGTTTTGCATCCTGCACATACGCAATTCGTCTTTCTTCCCTCTCACACATTCATTCTCTCTCACCTTACGTACTTACGTTTCGTTACATCTTTGGTTTATTATCCCCTGTACTTAAATGAGAGATATTTTTAATAAAACCACATGTTAAATGAAATCCTATATGTATACTTACGGATATATATCACAACATATAAGGTATGCAAAATACAGTGTCATTAATAGTGTTTATATTTACTTATTATGATGTTGACCCGGTAGCCATCGGCTACGGTCGCTTCTCTTTCAATTTAATTACGGAGCCATGATGTAACTAAATTTTAGAGCTAAATTGATAGAGGAAGCAGTCATTAAATTACAATAGTTTCACAGTACATACTGTAATGTAGAAGTTACTTTATAATCGACTGATTAGTATCGGTGTAGTAAACATTCCTTTCTCAGGGGTATAATGCCTATTAATTATGATCTATGTATGATTCTATCAGATGAGGATCCATAATTTCCATTCTTAGGGATTAGTATTTTTCCCTCTATTGAATCATTACATCCACCTTCCTCATAGTCGCGCCACAACTTCTCTTATTCAGATAATGTGGATTCGCAGCATAGATGATGCTTATGAGAAATAGTGTAGTTCACTCACCAATGAATTCCGGTTATACTACGAATTTTTCTCCGTAGTTTTGGCACTAAGTTTTGCTGTATATACTCACCTTTTTACTAGTGGCGCCCTCTTTATTGTCGGCATTGTTACCAACGTTAAAAAATGTATTCGCTACGGATGCATTCAGATTTCGTACGTCGCGACAATCGGTCTAAAATGTTCCACTGAAGGCAAAGTCCTCCTTTAGTAATCACGAGACGGGTTTCAGGTCACAATCCACCAAACTGGTGGAGCAAATTGGTGTATACACATTTGTTTTATAAAAAGAAAGTGGCGACCGACAGTCCATCTGTTGGTAAGTGGATACATACAGTCGTCCGTGGACATCCGCGATATATGCCGACATCAGTCCATAATGGCACACGTTGGCAAGTCCTCCGATGTATTTGTGAACTGGATTTGTAAAAACGATGGGGAAAGTGGGAAGGGATAGAATAGAATGGGATGGGAATGAGGTCTGGCATTAACTAACTACTACTACTAACTACTACCTTCAAAAGAAATTTGAAAATTTCTTTTAAAAGAAAAAAGTAAATATTAAATAACTTAAATAACTTAATTTCACTTAAATATTGCGTATTTTTCAATTAAAACAATGATTACGCATAACCTTTCCATCTATCAATTATTGTCAAGTTAATGTCCGTGAACACTTTGGAAACTTTCAAACGTATGAGTATTTAAACGGGTTTGGAACCTTTCCTATCAATGTTTCCAATCTCGCTACCCATTTAGGTCTCGATGTCCCGGGAACATTTCGAATGATTTCACCTATTCAGTTAGGGGCTTATCAGGCTCCATGTCAGGGATCACTTTTGTCCACAACGTTCCGTTTCGAACCACTGGGCACCTTTGATTTGTAAGTAGTAACAATCTGGGGAAACGTCTGCGACGTATTTCAACATGTTTGTATTAGAGATTGTGTTGAAGGGTTTTTAGTTGAGAGTAAGTTACCTTCCAGTTGAGATTATTATGTGAGCACATTGTAAATGTATCACAGAGTGAAGGCACTAACTATTTTAACTATTTATAACAAAAGATACGACCTAAAAATTACAATTCACCAATCAGTATCTTCATATGTATAATAAAATATACACAACCGCTTCATTGTTCCGAAACTTTGTACAATACAAATAGAAACCGAAGTGAATTCAGTTTCAATTTATACACTGAAATACGTAGTTTCGGTCCATTACCTTTTCATACATATCCACCGATTAATTCCGGTATTCCCGATTCAATGGAATTTTTTTGGATTTTTTTATTTTTTGTAGAGAGATGGCAGACGAAAGAGATGGCTCGTGGAATGTCCAGGGACTGCTCGTGCGTACGGTCCTGTGCATGATGGACGTAAGGTCTTATAACGCCACCCTCTCCAAGCGGGTTGGAGAGGCGAGTGTAGTTCCTCAGGGCTTGTGGTGGCACCTTTGTTATGCCTCAGTCAGCGTAGGCAATAACTTAGATTTATTTATTTATAAATTGTTTTACACATATTACTAACAAACTAACAATTATGGGCATATCCATGTCCTGGGTCCCTTCACGCTTTCAATTTGACAATACTGAAATATTAACGAGCCATGAGTGGTGTGGGCAGTTCGCAAGTCACTGCAAGCGGCTTCAACTGAATATCAGCGTCGCAATTCACGCGCGACATATACTGAGTTGGTTCCGAATGGCACAACAATTAAGATTTATTTCTTATTTACTTTCCGCTCAATTGATTGCCTTCCAATATTGTTGTTGCCAATAAAAAATCTTTTTTATATCTTTCTTTCTTCGTGATCCGAAATAAAGAACAGATTTAAGATTTTTATCTATTTAAACGGGTCGTAACGCGAATGTTTAAATTATATATTTTACTCGGCGTTTCGGTTGGGTTGCACCAACCGTGGTCACGACCTAATTGTCTGAATTGACCCGTTTAAATACATAAATATGTGTGAGAAACTCGAAAATCTCAAATGTTATAAAGAGATTTAAGAGTTCGATGCATCGATATATAGCTTATATGTATAAATGTGAATTTTTCTACCACATTTTATTACGATACGTTAAGAATACGACCTTCGAAGTACGTGTACTGTCGTTACTGATTGGAGTTTTAGACTCAGCGCCTTAATATTCGAGTACATAATAATTAATTTAAAAAATAAAATATTTTTTTTTCAAAAAATTTCGTGTTTGTCTAAAGTCTACAATAACATGAAATAACAAGCGAAGTTTCTGTCTATATTATCATTATGTAAACTTCTTAAAACTTTACTTGAACAAGTTACTTTCATGTTTTAAAGTTTGTTTTAAAATTGTCTTTTGTTTTAACAAACATATGTAAGACAACACAAGTCCGTGAAATTGTATGAAACCAACTGTGTCACTTATTATATTTTTATTATACACTTATTAATTTTTTTTTATACAGGAAAAAGGCGACAGACGAGCATACGGTCCACCTGATGGTAAGTGGATACTGTCGTCCATAGACTCCCGCGATACATGCCAACATGCCATCAGTTCAGAATTTGTGACAAATGGTGACACACGCCCGGATGCGCTGCCTATCTTTGCAGATTAAAAAATGGATTGGGAGAAAGGGTTGGCAAAATGGGGAGATAGGGATGGTAATGGGCTCAGGAATATCTCACTCACTATCACTATCGAAACACGTACGTTCGTACATTGGGGAAACACGATAAAGTCATTTCAAAGTAGTCTTCTGTCAGAGTGGGGGTAACGTGGGCAGTTCAGTACGCCCAGCGGCTGTGGAAATGCAGCGTGCGTGC
This sequence comes from Sesia bembeciformis, assembly GCA_943735995.1. Classification (NCBI taxonomy): domain Eukaryota; kingdom Metazoa; phylum Arthropoda; class Insecta; order Lepidoptera; family Sesiidae; genus Sesia; species Sesia bembeciformis. The sequence continues at coordinate 1,749,235 of OX031038.1, forward strand.
ACCCTCCCTTCCGTCATGTCTCAGTCTATACTTGGCGTCCAATAGTATTCAGTAGCTCTCTAATTCTTTAATTCATGTGTTTTAAAAAAAGGAATATTCTTATAACGTAGTAGTTAAGATTCAAATTTGACTTTTTAACGAACTCTTTCTCATCTGCTTCAGTCCCCCCCCGCCCCTTCCCTAAAAGTTATCAAAAACACTTTTTTTTAATAAGAACTTTTGACGAGTCATCTAGTCTATTCTTATATCATTCCCTCCAGTAACATGTCATAAATTGATATCAATTACACAATTACAATTACACAATTACAATTACACAATTACAATTACACAATTACACAATTACATAATTACAATTACACAATTACAATTACACAATTACAATTACACAATTACAATTACACAATTACAATTACACAATTACAATTACACAATTACAATTACACAATTACAATTACACAATTACAATTACACAATTACAATTACACAATTACAATTACACAATTACAATTACACAATTACAATTACACAATTACAATTACACAATTACAATTACACAATTACAATTACACAATTACAATTACACAATTACAATTACACAATTACAATTACACAATTACAATTACACAATTACAATTACACAATTACAATTACACAATTACAATTACACAATTACAATTACACAATTACAATTACACAATTACAATTACACAATTACAATTACACAATTACAATTACACAATTACAATTACACAATTACAATTACACAATTACAATTACACAATTACAATTACACAATTACAATTACACAATTACAATTACACAATTACAATTACACAATTACAATTACACAATTACAATTACACAATTACAATTACACAATTACAATTACACAATTACAATTACACAATTACAATTACACATACATATAATATAAAGAATAAATACTCCCTATTACGTATTGCGATGAATAAGGGTGTCCTGTATATAGTATACAGTATCAATAAAAGATGATAGAATTACAACATAGGATTTTAAAGTGCCTTATAATAATTTAATAAGACCTAAATGCCACGTATATTTTGTACATGAAAATGTATTTAAATATCCTTTGTGATAATAATTTTTTCCGGCCTCTCACCTTCTAACTATGCAAATTCAAAACCTAGTAAGTACACTGAGCTGCGACAGCCTAGGGGGTACCTATTCACGATTAACATTCTCGAGGTCGCGAGTCCAAATTCTCGGGTTATAATCACTGAGTTTCTACTTAAATACGGATTTTTAATATAATCACTAGGTCGGCGGGGAAGTAATTCATCGTGGGGAAAACCACATTATAGACAAATAAAAAAATAAAGCACGTGTTTCTACCAAACCGCACTAGGCCCGCATCTTAAATTACGGCCCGAAACCCCTTGGTAATGTAATAGAGGAGGCCATGTACTACAGCGGGATGTTACAGGCTGTTATCGAAACTTATTTTGCAAGGGGACCATTTGTGTTTATAAAACTATGTATATCGTCCCCTTTAGCAAAATAACAAAATATATACGTATGTGTGTATTTTTGTACGTTTATTATGTGAATATATTTATTTTGTTATCTGATTCTCTTAACTTACTTACATCTACTGGTTTCATGCATATCTATCCACAGTCGCCGGGTTTGTTCAATCTATCTCTTTCATATATTGTGTGAATGTACAATGACGTAGACATAAATAAATAAAAAGAAATACATAAGTATCGCTTACTGGGTTTTTAATTTGCGCAGCCGAACTCTCCGTACAGTTTGAAGAGCGTCGCGTCGAGTTTTCATGGAAAATTTCACTTAGTAATTTATTATTATGACGCGAAGAGTGAAATATGGCATTAATTATTAGGAAACAAGGTTAATATCTCCCTTAAGGACGAGCACTTTATAGGTGCGTAGAAGGTGTTTCGTCGAGCGATGTACCACTGAGACAATTGACTTTTGACCTTTGATTGTTGTTGTTGTTGCTCTTTCTGCACCGCACGTCATAAACGTACGGTGCAGAAACGTAGCCTCTGACGGTGGGCCGGATCCATACGTTTAAGGTCGCTCAGCGGGCTGAGCTCAGCGAGATTCTTTGCGGGATAAGATCCGAAACGAAGAGATTTGTCAAAGAATTAAAGTCACCGACATAGCTCACAGATCAGCATGCTGAAATAGCAATGGGCAGGTCATATTTGTCGCAGGACCAATGATCGATGGGGTAGATGTTCAGATGAACCGACGACTTGAAGAAATTCGCCGGTGGATGTGAGGAGCCGAGGATCTTGTGTGGTGGCGAGCCTTGGGGGAGGCCTATATCCAGCAGTGGAGAGACAGGCTGGTGGTATGATCATAAGTACAAAGTCGGACTAATTACTAAAAGATTGTTTTCTTTTGTTTAGTTTCACCGGTGGCTACAAAACGACCTATTTATGTTAATGGGCCTTTGACTAAAAATCAGCGTCACGGTCATCCCATGACATTATGTTTATTCAAAGCTTCATTTTGCTGCTGTAGCATAGTTTGAGGGGGAGAGTGCACGCTGTAATCCAACAGCCGCTGGGCGCGCTCGACTGGCCACGTTACCCCTCTCTCACAGAAGACCACCTTGAAATAATACTGCATTTCCCACTTTATCTTATTTCCCCAATGTACGTAAGTATTTCGGTAGTGAGTGAGATGTGCCAGAGCCCATTCCCATCTTATCCTTCCCCATTTTCCCAACCCTTTCTCCAAATTCATTCCTATATCTCCAAAGGTAGGCAGCGCATCCGGGGGCGTGCCAACGTTTGTCATTTTGGACTAATGTTGGCATGTACCGCTGATGTCTATGGGCGACAGTATCCACTTACCATCAGGTGGACTGTATGCTCATCTGCCGCCTTCGTAATTAAAAAATAAAAGTTTACTTATTATTCAGTTAATTCCATTAGTTTTTAAACGGTTTTATTTAGCTCGACCCGTACGGAATTTATTTGTTTATTTATTTGGGTCAAAATTAGAAATTGAAATTTAAGCACCTTCCCGTTGTCAGATTGATCTGAAATTTGGTACACACATTTAATTTAGATGACAATACAATATAATAAAATCAATAACATTATAAATCTAAGATGGCCGCCGATACAAAATGGCGGATTACATATTTTTCCTTAACCTCCTCAATATGGGTATCAAATGAAAGGGCTGGGCTACACGTAGTTTTCAGTGCACATAAAATATAAAACCGTTTAACTTAAAAGTTTTTTAAGATTGTTATTTCAATTGAAGGTATTATTTTGTTTAGTAGTTCTTGAATATTGTGTCTGTTTATCTAAAGATTTCAAATGATTAATGATAGGTACGGAACCCAAATGCGCGACTTCGACTCGAACTTAGGAAACAATTTGTCATTAAAAATTTCTAAGTCACAAAACTACTTCGAGATTACTAAATCAACTTTCATTTAATTGCGAAGGTGCCGCCGAAGTAATCCGAACTTTAAATTGACATTATTTCTCCGACCGCACCGTGGCTCGGAGAAGGAATTTGCGGAAGGTTTGACTGAATTCGATTGATTAGGAAAATTGTATGCGGTTAATTCCAATTTTTTTTCATGGAAAAAATGCGGCATACGAACAGACAATGCATACGGTTGTAAGTGAATACTGTCGCCCATGGACCTTCGTGATACATGCCAACATCAGTCCAGAATGTTGACACGCCCCCAGATTAAAAGATTAAAAGCAATGGATTTGGAGGAAGAATTGGGAAAATGGGGACGGATATGATGGGATGGAAATAGGCTCTGGCATATATCACTCACTTCCAAAGCACGATCACGTACATTGTGGAAATTTGATAAATTGAGAAATGCATTTCAAGTTAGTCTTCAGTGAGAGAGGTGTAACGTGGCTAAAGCGCGCGCCACGAGCAGGGAGAATGAATGAAAGACATGAGGTCAGCCAAGACTGTGCGGTAAGGTTGAATAATATGAGGGGTCTAGTAAAATGGTCGAAGTTCGACGATTTCACTCAAATCTCTTTTCCAACCGATACGTTGAATGAAATAAATAAGGTACAAGTAAACATACGCGTTGAGATCCGTTTAAATAGAAAAATATGTGAAAAAACAGTGGATAGGCTGATAGAGAAAGAAAAACATTTATTTTTACACACAGAGTTGTGTCAACAAAAGGATATGTAGCCTTAACACGAGCATATGTGGCTACACCAATGTGGCTACAGCAATGTGGCTACAGCTACAATTACAGTGATAATGTTTATCTCAATATTATTTCTAATGCAGGTTTTTGAGGGGAAGAGTGCACGCTGCAATCCAACAACCGCTGGACGCGCTCGACTCGCCACGTTACCGCTCTCTCACAGAAGACTGCCAAGAAATGTACTGCATTTCCCACTTTATCTTATTTCTCTAATGTACGTACGTCTTTCGGTAGTGAGTGAGATGTGCCAGAGCCCATGCTCATTCTATCCCTTCCCATTTCCCAACCCTTTCTCTAAATCCATTCCCATATCTCCAAAGATAGGCAGCGCATCCGGGGGCATGCCAACGTTTGTCATTTTGGACTAATGTTGGCATGCATCGCGGATGTCTATGTGCGACAGTATCCACATACCTGTATCTTACCTTACCTGGTGGACTGTATGTTCGTCAGCCGCCTTCGTCCATTAAAAAGAAAATTGTGAAATATGTAAGACGTAATTTTAAAATGATTTAGACTTTTATTTTTCGAGGTAACAAATAACGCAGTATATTAACTAGTAATAATTGGTATCATTAAATACTCCAACTACACGTTTTCCTATATACATTACATGATGACGAGAATCTTGTGTACAAACAATGTTAACATTTTCGGGCCCACGAACTAATCCATTAAGTCCGCTCAAGCCACCTGCGTAGTCCACCCGCGCGTATCCGACATAATCCTACCGGTTATCCTCCCAGTTATTGTCGGATACAGCCTTTTCCGGCTCGTTTGAGAAGCAAAGCCCTAGCGTCCGGGATTTTGTTTACCTAGTCGCCATATTTGTTGGTTTAACAAAGTGTCGGGTAATAATAGTTTATAGAGGGAAAAACATTAACATTAGTCATCAGTGATGATTTTATACCGCGAACCCGTAGGCTGTGGAACGAACTGCCTCAAGAGGTCGTTCCATCAAGCTACGGTATGGGGCTGTGAATATGATTTTACAAGGTCGGCGGCGCCCCCGCTTACCCACGTGGGACCGCTTGCTCGTCCGCCCATCATACTAATATTATAAAGAGGAAAGATTTGTATTTTTGTATGTTTGTAACGAATAAACTCAAAAACTACTGGACCGATTTCAAAGATTATTTTACCATTAGAATGCTACATTATCCCTGAGTAACATAGGCTATTATATTTTGAAATTTTGAAAAAAAAATCTTATTAACCGAAGCGAAGCGAGGGCGGGTCGCTAGTTAGTCTATAAAAAATATCCTACTTAAATGATATGATATTTAAGTGAGGTTCTTTTTGTTTTTTCTTGTGGTGCCTCTGCAACCAGTGGATGTTGGCAATCGGCTCCGAATATTTTGCCGAGTCTCTCGCGAGGCGAAACAGTTAGGCGGCCCTCGCGATGCCAGTCCCCGTATGTTACGCAGCCATGACTTTTCCTGCGACCAATACGCCTCCTTCCGGCAATCTTGATAGTTATAATCAGTTGCGAAAGTTCGTATCTTTCATGCCTTAGCACGTGACCTATATATGCAACTTTTCTGCACTTGACGTGCAGATATTCCAAGTTGTATTTGCATGAATTTAATTTTGATATTTTTGTCTATAACGAAAATAAATTATCGTGTTCTGTCATAAATAACGTCTTGTTGAGTATAAATAATGAGTATAGTTGAGTATAATGAGAATAAAGTTTGAGCGTACTCTAAATAATTGAATTAGATTTGTCATCGGTTTACGAAAGTACGACCACATTTCACAATATCGTTCTACGCTTAAATAGCCTTATTATATGTGGTCGCAAATACTTCCGATTATTAAACTTCCTTTCTTTATATTAGCTGGAAGAAAATGCTAAATAGCATTAAGTTCGCCTTTGTACACACATTTTGGTGCAATAAATAATTTATCTATCTATATATCTATATATTCTCAATACTAATGGAACCTAATACTCCAGTAGGTATATCTAAATTGTTATTTTTCAACTTTCTTTGTGACGGTCATTAAAAATCTGTGCTAGGCAAAATCTGTTATTGCAGATTCCCAGCCACCGTACTGGTTTCTTTCTGATTCCTTCACCGTACAGGCTGCTTGGGTCTGAAACGACCTGCTTGTCAGTATTAGATAGGCACAGTCGAATGCAAGTTTTAAGAAAAGACAGGGAACATTTACTCAAAGTGGAAAATATTGCTCAGACGCGAGGCAATTAAGGGAGGTATTATAGTTTAGTATGTTTGTATGTATGTATGTATGTGTTTATTTATATTATGGTATTTAATCAATATGCGTCACTATTAACTATAGTCTTACTTAATCTTACCTACCATTACACCTGCCGTGCCACCTCAGCATAGTCCAATGGTTGACTGAGAGATAATGCTTCTAAGAATTAAGTCCGCCTTTTGTCACTTTGAGCAATACAATTAAGTCCGCCTTTTGTCACTGATCAATACAATTAAGTCCGCCTTTTGTCACTGAGCAATACAATTAAGTCCGCCTTTTGCCGCTGAGCAATACAATTAAGTCCGCCTTTTGTCACAGCAATACAATTAAGTCCGCCTTTTGTCACTGAGCAATGCAATTAAGTCCGCCTTTTGTCACCGAACAATACAATTAAGTCCGCCTTTTGTCACTGAGCAGTACAATTAAGTCCGCCTTTTGCCACTGAACAATACAATTAAGTCCGCCTTTTGTCACTGAGCAATACAATTTTTGTTTTGAATAATAGCCTGCCCAAAAAAACTATGTGTTTCTTTCGGTTGTAAGTAGCGCAACCTACAAAATACAGCCATAAACTATTGCATACTGTCATAAGTAAGCTAAATGGCTCTGTACTCGCTAGGGACTCTAACGATATATAACTCTAACCCTAGCCTAGGGTATATAAATTTAAATACCTCGGACATATTGTTAGGGAAGACCTCAAGGACGATGAGGACATGAAAAGGGAGCGCAAAGCGGTATCTCTCCTGGCTGATGTGATCGCACATAGGTTTGCCCGATGTTAGTATAGATAAATATAAAACTATCAATAGTAAATCGCCTTACATATTCCCCAAAGAAAACAAGAAGTTGCCAGTTGCCTCAACTTTACTACTTCCTAACACTATTTACTGGATCTACTGAAGCACTTTGTTCAACCGTAATTGTTCGCCGGAACAGAATACAGGAAAGCGATTCTTTTTTTTACAACTCCCTACTCTATTCCATTGTTGTTTCCGAATTTATTTGCTACATTTTTATTGCATGGTATGGATTTTTTCGAAGCTTTCCTTCATAGACTAGATAGCAGACGAGCGGGCAGGCTACATGATGGTAAGTGATCACCGTCGCCCATGGACACCTGCAACAACAGGTGTTCTGCCGACCCTAGATATATATATATATATATATATTGGTATAGGTAGATTACATGTATAATAGATAAGTGGTAGGTACGTATATATAGGTATATGATAAAAATAATAATAGGTAGGTTTTACAATTATGGTAGGTGCCTAAGGGATACGGGAAAAGTATCGATACTTTTGAGTATCGAGTACTTTTTTGTTTGATATCGATATTTTTGAACTCGATACTTTTTAATCTATACTTTTACTCGAATCATACAAGTATCGTATCGAAATTAATAAACGATACTTTCAATATTATTCATAAAGATTTCGTCGAGAATTTTAGAAAGTATCCATATTTTGGGTTGTCTACGTTTTTTTTCGCTATCACGGAATCTTTAGGAAAGGTATCGATAACGATGAAACTTACCGATACATTGATGAGTTTTTTACTTATTTTGCGATACTACTCATGAGTGAAGTATGGATACTTTACTCATGAGGCGGCCCTAGGCGTGTCAACATTTGTCCAGATGGTGGCGTGTATCGCGATCTCGACGGGCAACAGTATCCACTTACCACCAGCTGGATTGTCTGTTCGTATTTTTACGTACTTTACGTACGTTCGTACTTTTCATTATTAATTATAAAATCCCAATCTTAAACTCTACTTACACCTCAAAAATAAATGTCCAGAGCATGCATCTACTAACTGGTAATGGTGTTTATGCTTATGTCAATTTTATTTAAAAAAAATGACATACGAATGAAAATACAACTTCATACTTGCGTATGAAAAAAGACAATTAAGCTAAATAAAAAAAATACACGTGGTACACATATATACAAATGACAATTATACAACGATTGGGAGGGGGAGAGTGCACGCTGCAATCCAACAGCCGCTGGGCGCGCTCGAATGGCCACGTTAACCCTCTCACAGAAATATACTGTATATTTCCCTATCTTATTTTCCTATTTATTCCTATTTCCTACTTCCTATTTATCTTATTTCCCTAATGTATGTACGTGTTTCGGTAGTGAGTGAGATGTGCCAGAGCCCATTCCCATCCTATCCCTCTCCATTTTCCCAACCCTTTCTCCAAATCCATTTCTATATCTCCAAGGACAGCGCATCCAGGGTCGTGCTAACGTTTGTCATTTTGGACTAATGTTGGCATGTATCGCGGCTGTCTATGGGCGACAGTATCCACTTACCACCAGGTGGTCCGTATGCTCGTTTGCCGCCTTCGTCCATAAAAAAAATGTATTTATCTAAATATATTTATGTGTTTTGTACAAATATATCTCCTATTTCTTATTATATGTTATAGTTTGCTCTCTAATAACATAACCGCCCTTAGTTATTCTAAGGTTGACTGAATGATATTCCTTCTAGGAATAAGTCCGCCATTGTACTTACGGTAATATTGTAATGTCTTATTGTAACAATTCATTATAAGTACAATAGAGTGCAAGAACGACATTACAGAGCATGCATGCTCTTCTGAAAATTGAAAAAAAATCGGGGTCAAATTGCCCGGGCCATAACAGCCGGATCGTTAGCGCTATTAGGTTAATGTTATACATCATACATTAAAATTCTCCCGTCAAAAAGGGTTAACGGGCGCCCGAAGTTATTTATTGCTGAAGCAATTTAGAGATAGCAGGGTTCCGTAAATCAAACGCGATATAATTTTTGAACGAAAAATTGATGACAGACCACGCAAAAGGCGACTGTAAAAAGCTCTTTCAATGATACAAGTGTATGCTCAGTGAGCTATGGAGAGAGATAACTTTTTTAGATTTTTGCGTCTTGTATATGTTCTGTGTTATATGTGTGCTTCTTATTTGGGTTCGTCTGAATATCGCCCAAGACCTGAAGCTATAGATTTCGTTTAATACTGAGTTCGTTGACATCAAAATTTGGCATAGTGTACCCATATTTGAATATATTTGATATTTAAATTTATGTGATATGTACATGTGTAAGTGTATCTATGTATGTATATTTTAAGTATTTATTGAATATACTCGTACTTGTATATTTTGTTTATTCCAATTTTTGTTTTCATTCTATACTGTTTTACTTGCATCTACCATACCATCACTAAACAGCACCAAATTTGGCTGAGATAAAATTCTTTATAGCATTAAGTCCGTCTTTTGTTAACACAATAAATCTGTACCTACATATAATAAAACTGTAGAACCAGTGTGTCTGTACATTGAATATATTTACCAAAAACTAATTGTGGGCGATGAAGGAAGAGTATCAGATTACAAAAAGACGATTTTGAAAATGTTTGCCTGTCTGTTTGTCTGTTCGAACATGCTAATCTCCAAAACTACGTAACGGATTTTCATAGGGTTTCCACAGGTTAATTAAACTTAGCTTGGTGCTTTGAATTGGCTTTGTTTTATCGAAATCGGCTAACAGGAAGAAAAGATATCGCAATTTAGAATTAAAAACTGAAATTCAAAGCGTACGAAGTCGCGGGTAGTTATAAATAAATAAAATTACATGAACATTCTTCTGGAAAAACAAAATAGTTTTTTTTTGAATTCCTGCTCACTTTTTTATACAAATTTCTTAAATACGAAGTTGAAAAATGTATATTTTTACAAAAATATACGTACAACATGTAAATAACTCAGAATCACGAGTAGAATCCATAGTTTCGGGCTTCGTAAAAGAGTTTATTTATCCAAGAGAAATGTAATACATTTCTTTATTTATCCTATAGTACACAACCATGTTTTAGCAAATAAGTGCGTAGTAAGAACTTCAGCTATTGTAAAATGATATTTAATCTCTCAAAAAGATCACTCTTGAGTAGATTTATTTATTTATTCACGTATAAAAATATTTAAATAAATATGTATACAAAAAGGGGGCGGTTATCGCTGAAGCAGACAAATTTCAGAATAGTTCTCAAATTACCTTAGTACAGATAATCTGTGAACTATTTAAGCGATTACAATGCAGTTTTCAACATATTTTATTATGAGAAGTGATAGACTTAAAACATATTGGAATCAAATCCAAGATTTCTTGTAAATAATTAATTATTAAATTGTCATTTTACTTAAATATAAATTTACTTAATATACTTAGATATAAATTTATACAAGGTACGATTTATATATATTTCTCGGCATTTTAATTAAAAAATTATTTCAATAATTAGGTTCATGAAGATGTTCCACGGAACCCTGCAGTTATCAGGATCGTTAATGTTTTTTAAACTTTTTTTATCGGCCTCTGTTTCACTGGTTTGTGATGATTGATGTCGTTTGGACTGAGTTCGTTCACAACATTGAGTAGTACTCTAATGTCGATAGATATCGATATTTAGATTTGTTTAACGCTAATGTACGTATTTATGTATCTTTATGTATGTACATTGTTTATTCGGTATATGTAATTATTTTGTGTTCAGTCAAACTTGAAATTTACTCTTCTGTTTAATTAAAGGTTTACTGCCAGAGAATGCCACTAGGAATTTTAAAAGTTCTAACTTTTTAAAATTTGCGAACACGAACCCGCAGGCTGTGGAACGAACTGCTTCAAGAGGTCTTTCCATTAAGCTACGATATGGGATTTTTCAAGAAAGCTGTGAATAGGATTTTGGTAGGTCGGCGGCGCACCCACATACCCCCTGGTGTTGCAGGTGTCCATGGGCGGCGGTAACACTTACCATCACATGGGACCGCTTGCTCGTCCGCCCACTTGTCTATAAAAAAAAATTACCAACGATATTGCCTTTGAATTTTTTTGGATTATTTGATAAATTAAATTATTGTATCCGTAATATTGAAACTAGTTTGGAGTCGATTTTTTACCCAAAATAATTAACCAAAATAAGTGTTTTTTATTAGCATTTTAACCGTGCCATCTACCTTGGCAGGAAGGGTGAGACGGGATGGGACGAGAGTATAATGGAATAAGAAGTTCCCTTTATAAGTTTGATATTAGCGACTTAGCGGCCGCCTGTGACAAAATATTTATTCTGTTTGCCCAAAGGTAGAGAATGCCATAAGGCATTATTAACACCGTCATTTATACATCTTCTCTGCTCAATAAAATTTTAATAAATAAAAAATAGTCGATATTTTATATAATTTACAGACAAAATTAACATAATTTAAAAACATACATTCATTTGTAACACCTCGTTATTTAAAGCGTTTAATTTAAAACGGCTGTCAAAACGCGAAAACAAGAATGTAAAATATAACCCTAATTCCGCGTACATTACCGGGTTACGGAGATGAAGTTACATTAAAAACGAGTTATGGCATGCCCTCCCTATTGGGGAAAGTTTGAGTCATTGCCCATTAAACCCCTCGAGGGATTAGGAGTTGATGATGACGAATGAACTTTCATGGATTTAGGTACATAACGTTTTTTGCTTTGCCACGTTTTAATAATTAACAAAGATTAAATAAGTATACCTACTTAATATTTCGTCCTTTGGTGTCTGCCAGCCATATAATAGCACTACCAAACCTCTTCCCGTGAGTGCCGTAAGAGCGACTGAAGGGTAATAAAGCCACTGCACTGAGGAACTGCACCACTGCTAAAAATGTGGACTTGTCAACCCGCATGGCCAGCGTGGCATGTCAAGGCCATATATCCCTCATGCACAAGACAATACGGATAAAGAGGCTCATGGGCAGTGGGAGTTACAAGGGCTGGTACGGTACGGTAATTCGTGTGATGTGCTCTTTACTTAAGCGTATCTGATATTATTCATTATTGCGTGCGGTTACGTAAGTAACTCAAATTGAGCCTCAGAAAAAACAAATTCCGCAGATAAATCTAGATTTTCCCTATAGCCCTGGATTATCTATACATATAATAAAATTGTAACAGGCCGATGTCTGTACATTATAGATATTGGAAAAAAAAAAATTGGGGTCTTTACTAGAGAAACAGAAGCCAAAACAACAGTTTTTAGAAATTTTGTCTGTCTGTCTGTATGTCTGTCTGTCTGTCTGTCTGTATGTTTGTACACGCATCACGCAAAAACTACTGCATGGAATTGAACGCAGTTTTCACCGATGTATTGCTAGAGGTCTAACTTAAAATATAGGCTCCATTTTACCGCAGGAAAATATCTTATTCCGATTGTTTTAAACCGAAGCGAAGTGAGGGCGGGTCGCTAGTTCATAATAAAAATGTATAATCCAATTTTACGAAAAAGAGATTGTACACATTGTATTGTGCATGGAGTAAATGGAGTAACGTATTTGGGTAAGTAGGGAATAACAAGAAGTTTTCCTTATCGTATTCCTCATCCTCCTTGGAGGGAACGGATGGGTATGAAGAATCAAGACTATAACGAATTGAGGATTTTTTTTATTAAAATTATATTCTCCATTCGATGGGGTAGGGGGAGATAGGATAGGCTGGGAACTGAGCGCTGGCATATCTCACTCACTATTGAAACATGTACAGTACTTTGGAGGGAATAGGATAAGGATGGGTATAATAATTGACCCATCAAAAATAAATAAAATAAACAAAAGTAATAATTTTCATTTATTTATTTAATTAAATAAAATTCTTAAGACGAACACGAATCAGATGGTGTAATAATTATTAATATCAAAAGTCCAATATTAATATCCATAAATAAGTTCATAATTCAATATTAAAAATGATAACTGATGTTATTTCTTTAATATTCTTAAAATCAGTGAGAATATTGTACTCGTTTATAGTAAATGTCAGATAGGTACCATGCTTTAGTGTTAAACAGAATCAGCTATGAGCACGTCAAGTATGCGACGCTAGTCAAAGGGCGCAGTGAGCCGCGGGTTTCATGGGATGCACGTTTCAACTTGCATTATATTAGAAGTATATACAAATATGTTATTATAATTATATATACTAAATCAAATAATGTATGGTTATATTATAACGTATGAGTATATTTTAATATAAGTTCATGTTTATTTTTATATTTATTACTGTCCTTTTAACCTCTGCGCTGACGTCCGTCCGTGATAGGGTTCTGTTGGAACATCAGCGCTGCAGCATCATGTTGAGCCAGGTGCTGTGATACATTTTCTTTGTTACTTTTTAAACTTTCGCGTTTAGTAGACATTGTTTCGTAAAAATTTCAAACGGGAAGATGTATATAAACTGTTATTGCCGTGAATCCAGTGATAAACATTTTTAAACCTTTCGATTTGCCGTCGAATACGTCCGTGGACATTGTGAGTGTGGTGTATCGCAGCCTTTCCGAATGTGAAGATCAAATGTGGGTAGATGATAAAAATGCTCGCAGCTCCCATCCCGGACTACCCGCCTCTTCAGTCAACTCGTGATCGCGGCTGGTGTAAAACCCGTGCCGAAACTTCGAGTAGAAAATTAAAGAAATGGTAAAAAAAACCTTTAATTTTAAGCGTTCGGACCCGATTTTCAATATAAAATTTCCTTTGTTATTCTTGCATGTTTTTTTTTTAATTTTTGGTTGTATTTGTCACTAGAAATGGGAAATAAATATTTTGTCTTTCTTTCTTACGTGTCGATGTATTCTTTTATTAATAGAAGATAATTATTCAAAATAGACATTATCTTAGTGTCGGTTGAAATTATTCGATTTGAATAAGGTATTGAATGTTCCTTTTTAGTATCATAATCGGTCCTTTAGAGGAGTTTGTAAGACGCGACAAGAAGACATTTTATGTTACGTACTTTATTGCAAATATATAAAATTTTCAGACACAAGGTTCCAGGCTGCGTGAAATTATCGAATACTTCCCATATAAACATGTGTGCTAAACACCACATCCTGTGTGCTAAACACCACATCCTGTGTGCTAAACACCTCATCATGTGTGCTAAACACCACATCATGTGTGCTAAACACCACATCCTGTGTGTATTTGTGCCATTTTTCCAATACTTTATTTAAAATGACCTATTTAATAGCTAGCTATAGAGAGCCATCACTACAAATCCGTCACAAAGGGGATTCCAAACATGCCTGATTCACCAGCCTTTAACCAACTGCAAGTGTATGCCAAATGATTGGCAAATATGGCGTACAATTAATCAAACGAACATGGACTGTTCAGTGTCTATTAGCAGTATTGAATTATAACTTATAAACAGTAACTTATAACTAACTGATAACTTATAACAGTTGATTAATCATTTAATTAACTGTTATAAAAATTAGTATTTTTTTTTTAAATATTAATAATTCATGTTCATTTAGATTTATGTATGTAAGTAGGTATACTGAGGAATTGTGCTACGCCTCATATAAACCAGCTTTCAGAGGTTTTAGAAATTAAACTATGTCACATTATCTTTCAATAAGAAATAAGTAAATATGAGTAATAATTAAACGATTAGAAGTAATTAAACGTTTGCTATAAAAAAATCAGCAAATGAATGGGTAGACAATAGATGGCAGGATATTTATAGATGATTAGGTTTACGTTCTCTGGTGACGATGAAGATAAATCTCATGTTGGACAACCAGCTCCACCCACAACGCATTATGGATGTTTTATACACTCATTGAGGGATTTCGATGATGAGTGGATTGAGCGTAACATTTATAAGATGATACAAAAAAAGTGTGAAAGATTTTGATATGTCAATTAGTACACTAATACTTAATAGTTTAATAACTATTAACTTAATATATATAATTATCTAACTAGAAAATTAACATGCATTTCGCACTATCCACGCTTCTTCGCTTAGGTCTTTGACCTTTAAATGCGCCCGCTTCTGGCAGTTAGTAGGTATGAAAATTTGTTATGCACATACGAGCATATTAATCAACAGTTATTTATTTTTAAAATAATTAAAAAAAAAAAATTAACATAACACATGTTAATTTTAAGTTAAATATAATAGTTTCAGTGTACCTACTGATTGACAAATTAAAATATTTATACACTATTTTTGTAAGATCTTAAGTATATATATATACGAGTATAACTTTGAAACGACAAATTTTTTCTGCGTTTTGCAAGTTGAGTTCTAGTGAAAATGGGCAGGTTGATTTAGTTATAATTGAAAATGTAAAACTTTATGTAACTTTAAATTTGTTCCTGACATATTCGGGCCACTCGAAACTTGAACAACTTACAAGCTTGTTCAAGTTACGTAAAACTTAAGTGTACATTTAAAACTTAAGTTCATGTTGCAATGTAAGTTTCGCCGCAGAACATTTTCCATTGTTTTCCAAAGGTTTGACTCAAGTGGAAAGAAAAAGAAAATAACTCTTTGAATCAGAGAAACATTAATGTGGCTTGTATTTAAGAAAACATCAAAAAAATAGAGTGCAATGCAATGTGTATGTGTAGGAGGAGAGTGCAGGCTGCATTCCCACAGCCACTGGGCTCACTCTGGCCACATTACCCTTCTCTCACAAAAGACTACCTTTGAAATGTACTGCATTTCCTACTTTATCGTATTTCCCCAATGTACGTACGTGTCTTGCTAGTGAGTGAGATATACCAGAGCCCATTCCCATCCCACCCTATCCCTCCCCATTTTCCCAACTCCTTCTCCCAATACGTTTCTTAATCTGTAAAGGCAGGCAGCGCATCCGGGGGCGTGGCAACGTTTGTCATTTTGGACTGACACTTACCGTCAGGTGGACTGAATGCTAGTCTGCCACATTTTATCTATTAAATAGAAAAACAGGCCTTTCAGGCCCTCATACACAAGACAATGTTTTTATAGCTTTAAAACGTCACGCTGGTCAAGCGGGTTGGCGAGTCCACTATTTTAGCGGTGGTGTAGTTCTCCGGGGCTTGTGGTAGCCGCTTTGTTATCCCTTAATCGCCTTTTACGACACCCACGGGTAGAGATAGGATGTTGCTATTTTATATTTTATATCGACACCAGAGCCGGCTCTAGCCCATGTAGCGCCCGGGTGCAATTAATATCCTGGCGCCCTTTAGCAGGCTCTTTGGAGGCGTCGCGGGCGGCGCTCGGCGCCCCCTAACACCCTGCGCCCGTGTGCGCCGCACACCCTGCACCATAGGTAAAGCCGGCACTGGCCGACACCAAACAACAAAACGATACTAAATGGACACCAAATCATGATCAACAAAACAACCTAAGAATGTCATTAGTAAGGACTACCATGTCTTTGGTGTCACCGGAAAACCCATCTTTAAATTTGCAACCTTCGATTTGCTGCCCATTCAATATTTTTTGTTATATCTCGTGTGTTATTAGAATTTATTTCCAGTCCAAAAAGAAGGAAAAGTCGATGGCGATGTTTTCCCCACCGCCGAGTTGGTAACATTTTTGTTCAAAAATTCCGTGCTTCAATAGAAACTCAGTGGTGCCGGTCACAGATTTGAACTCACGATCGCACAAAAGCAAGTCGAGTATAGATACCTCTAAGCTATCAGCGCTCATTAAATTGTGATTACTATGCTTGAAAATTTTCCGACACGACAAACGAAATTTCTGTAAAGATGACGTAAAAGTATATTGAACAAAAGAACACCTGTTATTTTCGACAATAGGGAAATGATAGGAAGCAGGCTGTTTGCTCCGCTTTCTTCTTAACTTAACAAAACCGTGGGAAAAACGCAAATATCCTCCAATCTTGTTTTACTTCCATCAATACCCTCACAATAGAAGCCCTGTTTAAATAAAATGGGCATGTCAAAAGCAATCCAGCCCTTTTGCCCGCGGGCAGCAAGTCACAATGACCCTTTAAGCCGACGAGAGCCCTTCAGAAACTGGGTTTAAGACTGTGAGAATGCAAGATGGCTTATTTATTTATCTAGTGCCGTCTCGTTTTTCTAAGAATTATTGTTTTACTGTGTTTTTTACGCATGACAAGAGATCAGCACGTACTCATTTTACAAATTACATAACATTGGCGATATATGCCAACATTAGTCCAAAATGATAAACGTATCGTCAAAACGTATCGGCACGCCCCAGGATGCCATGCCTATCTTTGGAGATATCTTTGGTTTCGACAAATGGGAGGGATGGGATGGGAAAGGGCTCTGGTACATCACACTCACTACCGAAACATACGTACATTTGGAAAATAGGATAAATCTCTGTGAGAGATAGGATAAAGTATTTAATCCGTATTTAAGGTAGAATCTCAATTAGGAGTCAAGAATGGATATCCCTAGGCTAGCACCGCTCTATACGAATTGTTTAGTGGACATTGTTTTAGTGTGCGCCACGGCAAACGGAAACCCGACTGAACGTTTTCAAGTATACGCACACTAAAACAATGTTCATGTATGTACGAGCACAACCACTACTAAAATCGTAACTCACCTTCGTGAGATGAAACAACTATACCCATTACTTGTATCAGCCTATAACGTTCCACTGCGGATTGGTAGATCACACGCCAATTTTTTTTTATTTCTGGCGCATGTGAGTTTCCTCACAATGTTTTCCTTCAACGCTGAGCTGGTAGCAATTTTTAAAAAAACGTACTTAAATATAACACTACGTGGCACGGACCGAGGATTTGAACTCACTATTACACGAATGTGATCGAGTATAGTTTCGAATATACTATTTATTAGTTATATTTATAAATACTTCAAAGCTAAGGTCTCCGACATAATGGACATTTAATGGATGGAAGTTGTGGCTTTATCTGTTAGAAAAGTAATTGTTTTATCTATAATTATTAAATAATTATCTGTTAGTTAGTTTAGATTAATGATATTTCGTAACAACTTTCATTTGACAATTGCCACAGTCGGAAGTTTAAAAACTAATGTAATTGTTCAAAACTTCTACAAAAGTCTAATCATGAGTTGCACCACAGAATTTGAAGCTTTAATAAATTTAAAACGTGCATAGAGTATATAATAGTATTATAGCATTTGGAGTGGATTCAGTGGCGGAGGGATGAGACGCTAAAGTTTTATATTGGCTTAGCGTACTGAGTGTACGTAGATATAAGTCTATGCTAGAAGTGACGAAATAATGAACTTTTGTGTCTATACAGACTTTCTCAAGATCACTCGTTACACATGTGAAGCAGGATGTAACGCTGGTTCATCTTCTATCAAATTAAACTCACGCTTAGTTTCTTAATGTACTCTGTATTTGAATTTTATTACAAGGTGATGGCAACGCACGCCGATCGTTCTCATAGATACGAAGAAGGATTCTTCAGATTCTCGAGAGGAGGGGTTGAGTTTTTTTGATTACTATAAAAAATATGTATTATGGGACTTTGTGGTTTAATGGTGATAGTTTATTAAAATTTAAAATGTCATGTTTGTGATAATCAAATAAAAGTATAAGACTGCGTTTTTCGTGTCCTTCCAAGGAATCCAATTGTCCTAAAACCTACTGAATGAAATCTGTACTGAGCTTACTGAGCGACGCCAAAGGATATCATTATTTCTCCATAGAAGTCTCACTTCATTTTTTTTTTTGGATGCCGCCAGCAATTATATTTGGAGGACTGCAAGACTATGTAAAACCTATTCGAATGGTACATAAACGATTTTTTTATTTTAGGTAAAATAAGAATTACATTGATTAAAAACTAACTAGCTTTAGTTTTGTTATTTTTTATTATTTTAAAATAGTTACATAATTTTTTTACATTTTTTATTGTAGACGCATTAATTAATAGTATAAAATATAAAGATAAAATAGGTATTACGAGTATCTTTATGATGATAACGTTCACTGACTTTTTGCAATAAAATAAAGAGATACCGGCTACCAACTTGTAACTCGTAATTAGCTCCCAATAAATTACATTGAAGGCTACGGAACCCTATTAATGGGTCTCCGACACACTCTTGGCCGGTTATTTAATTATTCCAAAATCATACTCCAATCTACAGTCCTTCACTTGTTTATAAAAATCGATATAACTCTTGTGTTATATAAACAACGAAGCTAAAGGATCAATCAATCAATCTCATTGATTCAACCTTAATCTATTATCTCTTACTCTCTATTAAGTGTCACTCTATAATGTGTGGATTGAAGTGGCCTGGAAATATTAATTATATTTGGATCTCGAAATTGACGGATTGAAGTGACATAATTTTTTTTAATTATATTTGCATTCCTAAACTGATGGATCTAAGAAGACCAAAAATTATCCAAGGACCCATCGGTGGAGCTTGATTGTGGATCCATGTGAACGGACGGTATTTTTATCTTGAAAAAAGAAAACAAGTTTAGACACTTCCAGAATTTTGTGTCTAAGCCTTGGAGCAGTAAAGAGGATTTGGCAACGATTGAAATGGGCGAGATTGTAGTGATATCAAGTAGGCTATGGGAGCCGGAATCTCTTTTTTGTATAATTGAATTAATCGTCTGCCATTTCTCGAGCTATCTAAATCCAAGCCTTAGGGAATGTCTAGATTTATCTGAGGAATATATTTTTTCTGCTATTGTTATATATCAAATTGAGTTACTCATAACTTACGTAAGCACATGTAATAATGAAGATTATCAGATACGCTTAATTAAAGACCATATCACATGAATTACCGTACCGTAAGCAGCCCTTTAACTCCCACAGCTGGAGACGAGCCCCTTCATGCACATTTTCTTCTGCATGTGTGTGCTGTTCTATAGCCGGCCGCCAGCACATGAACTACTCCCTAATAAACCTCCATCACTTCATGACCCCTTTAAGTCTAGGTTTTAAAAATAATCCATAGACACGTTTTGGTATTATAATAAAATACCATATTCAGATCATAAAAACAAGGGAGATATGTGAAATGTAGTGTTTAGTGTAATATAAGGCGTGGCGAAGTTTCAATAATAATCGGCTTTTATACCGAACTCCCGTCCTCATGTCATAACTGCAAATTAAGACGTAAACCAATGTCGCCACTTTGAAGGAAGTTTTGGAGTTTTGGACTTTAGGCCACTTTTGGACACGGATCTAATCGCTAACGCGCATAAAAGTCCCTCGCACAGTTTGTATGTTCCACATGTTAAATGTAACGCTCCGATAGGCACGAATACTGCAACAAGTGACAAAAAACAATACTATGCACAAACAAACAGTGACAGCGATCGCAGCGTTATGATCATTTTGAGAATATCGAGGCGTCAGACGCCACACGGCTTTGGCATATCTCCCTTCTGTATATGATCTGTGATACCGTACAATACAATATCATCACCCTGGGTCTCATCAGTGTTTGAGGTAGGCTTCTCTCAAGACACGCCACAACACACGATTTCATGAAGACGGGGGCGTGGAGGGCTGGTTATCCGGCAAGGGCCGAGAGAGGAGGAGACGAGGGAATGACATATTTCGAAAGCGCGCGCCACGAGCGGGAAGAATTTCAATGACCAATGACCGAAATTCTTCCTGCTCGTGGCGCTCCCTTTATTAGCAGAGAGACACTAGGCTACAAAGACAGTTTTATATGATCGATGAATGTTTTTCTTACTAGAGGTAAACAAATTATTTCAACGATAGACTTATGTATCCATTTCACTTTTGCATTTTCTTCAGGCCTGTTTATTTTTTACAAGTCTAAGAAATTCTTTGTTATTAAATTTTTTCAATATTTCAATTTTAGATTGTTTTTCTCTCACAATAGATAGACAGATATTTTCTTTACACAGGACATGTAAACAGGTTGTTACATAATAATAAATGGTAGGTATAATATTCCTCCACATAGTGGCATGCAAATATAACAATCACTATATATAATCATGCAAATTACAATATCAGGGATGTCATGTTAATTTCATGATTAATTAATACTTAATAAGACTTCAATGCCCTAATATCTTAATGTCAAAAACGAAACCAATCTCATTCATAATATAATAATAACTACACATTTTCCACATGTATAATTTATCTATGCATAATGTCAAAATTTATATTCAAACTATTCTGTAATTGTATTTTTTTTTTATACTAGTGGGCGGAAGAGCAAGCGGTCCCACGTGATGGTAAGTCCATGGACACCTGCAACACCAGGGGGTATTCGGGCGCGCCGCCGACCTTGCAAAATCCTATAAAAGCATTTATCGATTAACATGGAAAACAGTACTTTTTTTAAAACTAGCCTAAATAAAGTTTTATCCATGTTGTGTGCGTCTTTATTTGGGATACATACTCGTATCTTAATTGTATAGTCAAATAATATTTTTTTTATAAAGTAAATAAATAATAAATAAAATATATTTCTGATTAGATGACACGTTAAAAAGTCTATAAAACATGTTGCCACATTTAAAACAGATAATGTACGTAATGATCGCTGACACATCTCGACGTCCTTTCTCGTATAAATCAACAACCCCCTTTAATATTAAAGCTCCTACACACGAGAGTTGCGTTACACGCCGCTTGTTGAACCGCGTGACGAGCTGGTTAGTGTCTGAGGTTACTGTAGTTGATCGTACTCACACATCGGTATATTTCCCAAAATAATTTAATTTAATGTCGCAAATAATTACATATCCTGGCCGAAAGTAATACACATCGACTATGATCGGCTAGCTTCGGTTTTGTAGAGCGTCGTCTCTGTCGTGTGTCGATACGTCGCTGACTGACTGACTGACGACAGAGACGACGCTCTACAAAACCGACGCCAGCCGATCATAGTCGATGTTTATTACTTTTGGCTGGGAAGTGTACAATAAATATTTTATTTTTCGCCATTTTAATTAATTAAGCAAAATAATAATTATTTTAAGCAGACCTTAGTAAATATAACAAACTAAATTTTATGAACAAATATATATGTGCATTTTGGAAGGAACATTTATGAAACGGAATTATGGACAAACTGTTGGACACATTTCCTAACCGATGATTCCTCGGAGCTACCACAAGCCCAGAGGAACTATACTGCCTATAAAAGAGCGGATTCGATTACACACTTGTTCAGGATAGAGTGGAGTTTTAAGGCCATACATCCCTCGTGCACAAGACAATGTGCATGTGGAGTCCCATGCATACAGCCATACAGCAGTAGAAGAAAAGACGCGTTATGGTATAGAATTTTCCTACTGACCCATGCATTTGTCATTTTTTCACCACAGATGTCGTTGCGTTGCGACTCGCGCATCGTCACGCAGCTCAGTGTACAAGAATCCTTATACGGTTTAATTCGCCGCCTTCGTATAATTCGCAGACAATTAATCTTGTTGCAAGAAAATGTTCTAAAAGCCCTTGATTGGAGAAGACAAATTGTGAATTCCCTCTTGTTATTGTTAACAAATTCACAAGAATAATAATTTTCGTTTCGGTTCGTTTACAAGAAAGGAAGTGGCTTGTGGAAAGAGAATTATGTTTGACAAAGATATTGTATGATTTTAGCATTTCATGTACTTGTAAATTAGGGAGACGTTTTTACAAAATGATATTATACCACTGAGGTATTACAATGTTATTAGCATATTACCGCGGTACATGAGATATTACCGCTACACTATATTGATTGTTGAGCTAACAGAATAATAAATTAAGCGCAAGAAATGGCACTCTGCTCGGTGACATAGTTAGGCGGTAAACTTAGTTATTCTAAACTATGCAAAACGTAAGTTGCAAACTGTTTTGATCCAATTTATTAGTTGCTGTACGCTAGTGGGTTGTTAATCTATTAAAACAGTGTCTCAGTGAGCGAAGCCGCATACCCTGGGAGGGGGACCAGCTGAATCAAGCTCCTAGCTCCTATGAGCGGTTTTGATGCACTTTCATAGTTTTTTTACATCTAATAAAATTTGCAACCACTCGTTCACACTCACACGCACGCAACGCAAACACACGCTCGCGCCCACATACAGGGAAGCAATGGAAACTAGTGACCTATGTAGCAGAGCGCTAGGCTAGGGGTGTGAAAAATAGTTGATTTTTATTTTAATCGATTACTTATTTTAATAAGTATATTTTTATTAATCGATTCGTAAAGGAAATCAATATTTTAATCACGGGTAGATTGCGTGGGTACAGTAAGTATACATAACTATTAATTACACATAATACACACACACTATATATAATATATATAAAGTAATAAAATTGAGTAGATTTAAGTAATAAAATAATTAGAATAACAGTAAATGTAGTAATACAATTGATGAAAAATAGAAGAAAGATAAAATTTATAAATAAAGCAGACATTAAAGCACGCACTGGACGCAACGATTCATTGCCAAGGAAATGCGGGTGAAGCACACGACGATAACGCGAGGTTATCCTCGCAAAAACCTCAAGTTGGCACCAAATTGAACAGATCTTCAGAATGTTCCTCATTATACAGACGGTAGAAAATATGGAGAAAAACTGCGTGCTTCCCAGCGCAGGCGGATAATGTGGGTATAGTGGGTAGCTCTACCCACTCGGATTTTGACGAAAAGTTACTGACGTCACTAGACTCATTGTTAATTACAGCCATTGTCTAATATATCTAGACGTTTTGAGGTCCTAGGAAGCTGTTCTGTTCGTTTTTAAGGTAGTGTCTTACTGTACGTATTTATGTGTGTGTGTGTGTGTGTGTATGTAAACGTATAATAACTTTTGAATGACTTTATCGATTTTAATTTTGTTTACGTCATTCTAAAGGTTTTGTTTGCCACCATAATTGGTCAAGATTGGTCTAAAATTAAATTAGCTCTAAAGCTTGACAAACTGCAGCAAATTTCTCAAGTTCAATTAAAATCGGTTTATTTATTCGCAAAAAACCGTTGTCGAAACAAATCAAGATATAATGTTTTCTTTATTTTGTTATATACAAAAATTTTAAAACAAAACAAAAAAAATAAGTTTGAGCTCCAAGAGCTATATTAATACTGTAACAAAAATGGACCTCTAATGCGTATGAACACATATTTTTGAAAAATACAAGTATTTATATTTTTGAGTTCAAACTCAATAACGTATGAACAATTAATTACATTTTCGAGCGGTTCGAGCTTGAAAATAGCGAGAAGTTTTGGAGATGACCCACAGGGTCAACCGTTTACCAGATTTTATTTTAAAGTTTTTATTCCTATAAAATTCTCTTGTTTATGAGTCATTCCTGTATATACAATTTCTTGAGGGACTGTCCTCCCTCCCGGCCAACCACTCACTCGGGCCTAACACAACCTACCGGCCCTGGTGCTTCCTATTATGGCAGAGAAAACACTAGTCGTGCGAACCATTGTTTTAATAACGTTCTTTAAAAGTTACAAAGAACTTCAAGACATATTTCTGGTCAACATTCCTACTAAATAGGAAATAAAAAGTCCCTTTTTATTGAGTATTTTTATTTGTCATAAAAATGTTATTCGATAAAGACATTAGGGCGCCGAGTTGAAAGGAAGTCGTTGACTTTACCACCACAAACATTAGAACAGTTTACAAACTTTACAACTCAATATAGAGAAATCAACATGAAACATGAGCTTTGCGTTTGTGTGAGTGCACACCGATAATGTACAGTGTGAACCATTTCGACAATCGGATTGGACAATTCAGCACTCACTCACACAGGTGCAAAGCTCATGACTCGTTGATTTCACTGTCAATCTGATTTCAATAGGCGTTTAAGTAACGCCAACTGCAAATGTAACGTTATAGAACAAATATTTTCATTCCGTTAGAGCAATGAAAATGAACTTTAACGGAATAAGGATTAAGGAATGGTTTGGGAGAAAGGGTTGGAAAAATAGGGATATATGGGATGGGAATGGACTTTGGCATATCTCACTCACTACCGAAACACGTACGTATATGGGACAAATACTATAAAGTAGGAAATGCAGTACATTTGAAGGTAGTCTTCTGTGAGAGAGGGGTAACATAGCCAGTCGAGTGCGCCCAGCGGCTCTCTCGCCACAAAATCCAGCTATCGAGTATTGAAACACTGAAATTCACAAACGTACAAGAACAATTACGTTATGTTTTGAAAGCAACTTTAAGGATACCAATTAAACATTCAGTACTGTATTACATGTACTGCGCTTCGAGCCACAAATCGATTTAATGTTCAGTTTCCCGCTTCATTGCCCGACGTTCGTTCGTTTGATGATTCTGCGCGATGCAGAATTTGCAGTATTTTATAATAAAAGAATATTTAACCGAACACGTAGTTATTTTAATAACACTTATCGTATGTACCTGTAACATATTAGATCGGGTGAAGACGCCAACATTATACTAGTCAAGTCGTAACAGACACAAAATGTGTGGACTTTCGAAATAATTCCGATGCAGCAAATTTTTTGTGTGAACTTTCATATTATCGTTCTAAATTTTTTTTATGGACGAAGGCGGCAGACGAGCATACAGTTCACCTGATGGTAAGTGGATACTGTCGCCCATAGATATCCGCGATACATGCCAACATTAGTCCAAAATGACAAACGTTGGCACGCCCCCAGATGGCACGCCCGCTGCCTACTTTTGGAGATATAGGAATGGATTTGGAGAAAGGGTTGGGAAAATATGCAGAGATAGGATGGGAATGGGCTCTGGCACATCTCACTGACTACCGAAACGTACGTACATTAGGGAAATAAGATAAAAGTGGGAAATACAGTACATTTCAAGTTAGTCTTCTGTGGGAGAGGGGCAAAGTGGCCAGTCGAGCGCGCCCAGCTGGTGTTGGATTGTAGCGTGCAATCTAAATTGTACAAAAGGCGGACTTAATGCCAAGTGGAGTTCTCTGCCAGTCAACCTTTGGTTAAACAGAAATACGAAGGGCGGTTCATCGTGAAATCGATAAAAAATGACTACAAACAATACATATATATAATTAATACATATGTATATATATATATATATATATATATATATATATATATATATATATATATAATTTATAATTATTAACAAAACTAATTAATGTTGAACATTTTTAAAGATATGTAGAATTATGTTTGATTATGCTTGACATTCAGGGCTTTTGACATTTCAATCGTTAGAAATATTGTCCCAGATTGTAATACGACACTTTCACATTTTCACACCTTTGTCAAACTTTGTTTAGATTACTTTAATTCCTCTCACCTACTCACGCATGCTTTAAACACATTCGGTTACATATATACACACACACCACTCACACACACACACATATATCAATATATATATAAATATATCAATATCAATATATATAAATATATATATATATATATATATATATATATATTATATATATATATATATATATGTGTGTGTAAAGAAAATCTATTTCTTCCAATTTAATTGGCGGCTCATTCCGGGCGCCATCGATATATTTACAAGGTTATCGATCTTGTATATCGATGTAGGGTAATCTGCGATTTATAATCTATGATGGTCTGTGATGTATGGGTAGATGAAGATGGCGTTGTTGATTTGGATAGTTTAATATTGTGAATTTGTCTGTTGTCTGAAGCGAAAGGGATTGACATTTGAAGAATAAACTTTAATGTCGTTTCTTTTGTTGCAGAGAAACTCAATGTTGTTTATTTTATAGTGTCAATTCCCTGAAACACTATTATACACGACACAAACTCTCACACACACACATGCATACGCACACACACGTGCACACACCCTCGCTCACATGCACCCTCATACATACACACATTATTAAATTTAGATAACATTTATTAATATAACACATGATTAATTTATATACACTTTCAAGTCCCTGTTTGAACGTTTGATGAATGCTTTATTACTGAAGATGTTCTGCACATGTCCATATTGAATTAGAATAATACATTTGGTAGAAGATTAAGTCCGTTATTTGTAGTGAGACTGAAAACATACAGTGTAATTTTGTCTAAATATTTATAAGTGCTGTGTGAGTTTGTAGACATATAATACATACATTAAAGACGTAGACATAATTGTAAGTTCACGTCATAAAACGTGCAAAAAATTTTCAGTAAAAAAACCGATGTGTTAAAATCGATATGTGTTAAAACCGATGTGTTAAAATCGATATGTGTTAAAACCGATGTGTTAAAATCGATATGTGTTAAAATCGGTATATGTTAAAATAGATGTGTTAAATTCGATATGTGTTAAAATCGATATACGTTAAAATCGATATGTGTTAAAATCGATGTGTTAAAATCGATATGTGTTAAAATCGATATGTGTTAAAATCGATATGTGTTAAAATTGAAATGGTATAAAACACAACAGAGCCACGTTATCAAAAGATTATTTACCGAATACATCGTAAAAGGGTACAATAAAACGCTTTATTTATCAATAACTCAAACCGCCTCCACCGAGTTCACAGATCATTGCGCTTGTGGGAATGATTAATTCTTTGTTTACTCTTAACACAAAATTTATTACGCCAGTTATTTTTCGTCACTCTTTCACGTTTCATTGTAAATATTTCACATTAAATTCCACCATTGTTCTTCTTAGGAGTGGTTAGATGTAATGCGTTAGAACGTCAACGTATTTTTTCTATTGTAATGTTTTTAATTAAACTTTTGCGAGGCAAGTTGTCATTGTTGTCTTTGTCGTGGATCGGTATATCAGCGCGCGTACGCATCATCAAGTGAAGGAGGTTCCATCTCGTACTAACCTCCAACGTAATGCACCGGTGTCACGTGCCGTTCGTTATTATATCAATAAAATGTTCTCAGGGTTCTAGGTAGGTATGCTGTGGGATTCTTAGAGAAATCGTGATAAAGGATATATACACATTGGGTTTTATAAAGTGTTATGTTTTGTTTAAATATAAAAATTATCTTACGTTACTCATTGGTTATTGAAATTATTCAGCAACTTTAAACACACTAAAGATTGTTTGATAACCGTATGTGTACTCAAAGAGTTTGCCATTAAGATCAAATAAAATAATTGGCAATATCTAGGGGCATGTATTCATCAGTCTCATTCGAATACTCACAGTGATGAGATCGAATACCGCTAAATCTCTACATAACCACGATTTTGATTTGATTAATTTGACTTCAAAAATCCTACCCAATCCAATAAGATTTACCTTTTAGTCTTATTTTAAATGGTGAAGGGGACGGGGTTAATTCGGGAATGGGTTATTAACTAATGTGAACAATAATAAGAACTATGTTCATCGGCAATGGGCAGGTCATGTTTACCTTAGGACCGAAGGCCGATAGGGTAGACGAGTCCTGGATTGGAGGCCACGTACCGAGAAGCGCATTGTGGGACGCCAGCCAGATGAACCGACTACTTGAAGAAGTTCACCTTTGGTGGTTAGATGAGAAGAGCCGAGGGATCGTGTGTGGGCGAGGCCTATATCCAGTAGTGGAGAGACATAGGCCGATACCACCAGCACGGCGTGGTATGCAATATTAATAGAGATTTTAATTATTCTTAAGCTAGATTTTAAAGATATTTCTGTAGGACATAACCAAATAAGGTTGGAAACCACTGACCTAGATACTATTTCGCAAATTATCTAGAAATTCTTAGTCTACAGAATTGAGACAAAGCCGAAAATAGGTTCATAAATCTAGCATTGACAAATATTTCTATTATGTCCGCCTAACCGCACGAACGAAATATATACATAAATCTCTTTCGGAGAAAAATGTATGAATTATTACGGCTTCCTCTATAAGGGCGTGTGTCAAGGGTAGGAAACATAAAAATGTCAGTTTGTGAGGTAATCTAGACTATAGTAGGGCTACTAGCTCGCGGCACTATCAGTTTTCCTTTGGGAAAATCTTTAACTGTTTTAAGGTATAAAAAAACATGTAAGGTATAAAACATTTAATGTATACAACATTTAAGGTATAAAACAAAGGGATAAACATTATTTATACCTAATTAATGTATAAACACTAATCAGGTATAAAACATATCTAAGTATTTGGTAAGAGCATTAACGCCGGGTATATACCCCGGACTGACATTCGTAAGGTAGTGAGTTCGAATCCCGGTTGGTAGCTATTTAGAGGATTTTCTTATTTATTTAAACATTTATTTATTTTTTAAATCATTTTATTTATTTTTATTATTGGATTTTAACATGTACAATTAAGGTATTTTATGTATATTTTCTCTTACTTTTTTATTTATTTCATAGCGGTTCCAAGGTTTGAAGACCCATTGTAAGGTGGGAGAGACCTGAACCTGAATGTGATGACTTATGGCCAAGGGGGCCAACGTCATTGTGATCGTCATTGTGTCATTATAGGCGAATTCGAATATTCAATGACTCCGTATTTTGTTTCTTTGTAAATATCGCCACATTTATTGGCACTACTTATAAGGACACCAGGATTTGTTTGGTTCAGAGCAGAGGCGTATATCTCATACGAGTCTAAGCAAATGACCAGAGCGTAGCATTTCACGATAGACTGAACAGTCTAAAGAAATTTTTTTTTTAAATAATAAATAACGCCACTCAATGGCCCACACTAGGATTCCCTGTGTCGCGGATCCAGAGACACATACGAAGACATACCACAAACTCACACCCAGACCCGAACATACATTTGTCTTTTTCCTTTTTTTTAATTAAAGAAATGCATGTCCGACCGGGGATCGAACCCGGGACCTGTCGCACAGCAAGTATACTACCAACTGCGACAATCGGTCGGCAACTACCACTAAGTTGATTAAGAACAATTTTTATACAGATATTTGCATAAGGAAACTTGTTTATCGAGTTTCAAAATCAATGTACAGCACTTGACTAGGAACGTACACAAATACAGACACAATCAACAACACACAGTAACTATGATAAATGTCAGTGCTTCGTAAGGCATATTTTCCGTTAAAGCTTTTAACGTTATTGCCGCATGACAAAGCAGTACAGACTTACGAAAACATTGGGCATCGGCTAATCCGGAAACACCCGAACGCGTCATCCACGTCTATGTAATAAAGTAATAAAGTACGCAATAAATTATCTCGAAATAAAGTCCGCAATTAGAACTACGGTAATTCATAGACATGGATGACGCGAACGGTTGTTTCCGGATCAGCCGATGGCCAATGTTTTCGCAATGTATCTGTACCTACGTTATACTCATAT
This sequence comes from Sesia bembeciformis, assembly GCA_943735995.1. Classification (NCBI taxonomy): domain Eukaryota; kingdom Metazoa; phylum Arthropoda; class Insecta; order Lepidoptera; family Sesiidae; genus Sesia; species Sesia bembeciformis. Next base: position 1,779,757 of record OX031038.1, read on the forward strand.
TTCAATTTGCTATGTTGTATTGTTCAATTTGATATAATCAAATATTTATATGTTGGGCAGAATTGTATTTTGAAGAGAAATATTAGGCGTTTCGTTGTCTTTAATGATATAATGCTCATTTGTTTCTAAAAATAAAAATATACTTGTACAGTCCTCGCAACGAGACATGAACTTTGCATCTGTGTGAGTGGGTGCCTAATTGTCCAATCCAATTGTCGAAATGGTTCGCACTAGACACTATCGGTGTGCACTCGCACAAAAATAAAGCTAAAGTCTCGTTGATATCACTTTAAGGCAATGCAATACAACCAGCCCTTTCAGTATCCACTGCTGGACATGGGTCTCAAGACCAGCACAAAACAAGTGGCCAAGTGGGATGGCGAGTCCACTCTTTCAGAGTTGGTGTAGTTCCTCGAGGCTGTGTTATACGTTAGTCACCTTTTATGACACCCACGGGAGATACTTAAATATTGACTACAGAAAATGTACATGTATTTTTATTTCCTAAGTAAAATAAAACTAAAAACTCTAGTCCCTTAGAGACACAGACTTTTAGAAACACATTTGAAATTCATTAAACCCAGACACTCAATTTAATTTCGTCAACTAATTATAAATTATAATTTAAAATAGGCTCGCAGTAGTTTAATAGAATAATGGAACACCTGCTGACCTTTTGGTAGCTCCATAATGGTAACCGGGTCAAATAGGCTTTTTAAGTAAGACCTAATTTCTATCTGAGCTGCACAGTTGACGCGGTGCCAGATAAAGGTAGGAAAATATCAAATTTGATTATGTAGACCTAGATTTCCCTCATAGATATAAATAACTGACGAGTCCTCGAGTGGAGGCAACTTAACGAGTGGAGGCCACGCTCTCCGGCCAGGTGGACTGACGACTTGAAGAAGTTCGTCGGTGGTGTTTGAAGAGCCGAAGGTCATGTGAGGTGGCGAGTCTTATGAGATAGCTATATCCAGCAGTGGGGAGATATAGGCTGATGGTATGGTGGACGTAGATGTCTTAGTATTGAGAGTGAATTTCGACAAAACACCATTAAATTCAATGTACTATCTTTTCGTTTCATTTATTGGAAAATAAATGTATGGTCGCAGATGTGCATACAGTCCACCTGATGGTAAGTGGATATCTCATCCTATCCTATCTCTCCCCATTTTCACAACCCTTTCTTCAAATCCATTCCTATATTTCCGAGGGCATGCCAACATTTGTCATTCTGGACTGATGTGGACATGTATCGCAGGTGTCTATGGACGACAGTATCTACGTACCATCAGGTGGACTGTATGCTCGTTCGCCGCCATTTTGCTGTAAAAAAACTAGGGTAAATCGCTCATTGAGCCATAAGTAATTATGTTTTTCATAAACAAAGTTATGTTAAGTATACATACCTCTGCGTGATACAAAGAACTATAGTCACCAATATAGGTCAAACATAGAATGTATATATTTGATAAGTAGCATAAAAATCGATAAATTTTTCAAAAAAAAAAAATATTTAAAATTTCAGCTAAATTAACTTAAAATCGTGTAATTAACCCAACCATGGATTCTCCTAAAAAAATATCTAAATAAATATATCTGTTACACTGTGTTTACCTTAACCCTAGAAGGTCACGCCACGACATTTTATTGACATGTATTCAACAAAAATTGCTCTATCGAGTTTCACGGTACATTTATTTCAAAAATGGCGGTTGTATACACAAATTGGAAGAGTTTTCGAGCACTCATGCCTATATTTTTCCAAGTGAATAACAAAAGAAAGAAAGTTTTATCATAATGTTTTTCGGCCCTATGAACAGGTAGATGAACGTCGATATCAGTAATGTCCCAGTTTGGGGCAAGATGTAGTATTGCAATCACAAGGTCTTTCGGGCCATAATCCACCACACGGGCCTAGTGCAAATAATTCCCAATTGTTGCTGGATAATACACATGCTACAGAATATTGTTTTTTTATGATCTTTCCTCTCGGTGTTATCTAGTCTATAGAGCTAATGTTAATTGAAAAATCGATATTTAGTCGTAAATTGAAACTCAGTGGTACGACCCTGAATCCTTATTCATTTTGTTTATTCAATAATATTAATGAATTGTGTTTGAAATTAATTAAAATCTAAATAAAAGGTTAATAATACACATTAAAAACGAGATTACTTTTTATATTGTACATCGGGTCTAAACGCGTAAAACTAAAGGCCTTTTTTCTCTGTTTATCTTTATTTCCACTCGACGATTCTATTAACAAATTTAAACCTTGCGACGTATCGTGGAATATAGGTGGTTACTAAAAACAACAGTTAATGACGTGCAAAAAATAAATATAAAATTACAAATGCGATCAAAAGAGAAAATTTCATAACCGCCAAATCTACAAATTTATAAGGCGTAAAAGTTTCAACTTCGTGAAGTTTCGACGACTTCTAAAGTGAGAAGGGTACTTGTTTACCGTGTTTTTTTTCTTAATTCGTTTCGCTTTAAGCAAAGTTTAAATTGAACGATATTTTTGTTCCATAAAATATAATGCGGATAATTTTCTTATATTATAATGGAGTAGGGAGGGGACTTATTCAACGAACATAAAATTGAGAAATTAAAGTGAGCAGTTGCTGAAACTGTACTAATGTCAACTTGCGTATTCAGTGGATAGGTAGTGATTTACAATGGTTTCGATTCAGTCAATTAGTAGTCAATTAGTCTGGGTACTATAGTACCCAAGCGCAACTAAACCCGTTGCTTGCGGTCTGGGTAATATACTACCCATCGAGACGGAGTTGAAAAACACCCTAAACACCTTTATTAAACGCTCTACCCATACGAAACGTTGTCTATTTTGTTCTAACATAAATATAATAATACCTATATTTCAGTTTTGGGTGATGTAGTTCAATCACAATTAGTGTTTGTTTGAACGCATGAAAAGTTCATGGTTGACGGCCGGAAGCGCGTCTTGCGTCTCCGATTACAACCAACCGCACCATAAGTATCTTACTTTCTCTTTCATAAATATACCAGCGGCTATTAACTTAACAGCGATATTTCCGAAAGTCCGAATTCTCTGCAATAAGTAAGTAAGCACAATGTTTTAATAAAAATTTGTTTCTTCCCTATTTCATTCCATGACCTCGATTTTCAGCTGTTTTAGTTTAGTATTTGAGGCCCCTGAAAAAAGTCAGCCTGTATATTTCCCTTGCGAAGAGAAAGTATAAAAAATTAATGGAGCTGGCAACGTCAGCCCCATCTACGGATAATTAATTTCCGCTGTTCTAATACGTACATTCGCACGGCTGTAATATACAAAATCAAATGAAGCTCACAAAATTACGTCGCGAATTTAAGGAGCATAATACAGTAAGGTTTGGGGACATCTGGTCGTATTACGTCTAAAATTTTAGCAGAAATCAACGAATTCTATTTTTTAAAAGTTTGTATTCAAACGAGCAGCAAAAAAAAAACTAATCGGGCATCAAGAACAAACTATTTTTAATAACTGAAGTAAATCATTTTAAATTACTAAGAAGGTTATCATCAAGTCGACAGGAGTCACCAGACCAGAGTCATCGGAGAACCTAAACCACTTTTATGTTTGCTTACAGTTTTCTGCTGCGAATTTAACTATTTTTCCGCTTATAAATATTTGTTTTTATTAATTTCTGGAAGCTATGAACGGCAAAATGCAAATATTCAAGCTAGATTAAGAAACAAAGTAATCGATATAATGACGTTTCTTAAAAACCCGATGCACAGCAGGAAGTCGGTAAAATCAGATTTCAATTGACATAAAATATTTCGAATTTCGAATAAGCCAATGTCATTTAACAGTTTCTTCTGTATAAATGCAACATAATAATAATTATAGTAAATTGAGTACAGTGTAGACAAGCGCAGAGTACAATTTGGTGAGTGAGTGTGTGTGCGTGTATGTGTGCGAGCGCGAATGCGTCGCCGTGAGCGTGTATGCGAGCTCGCGCGCGCATGCGAGCGTGCGTGTTTATTAAATAGTATTTAGTATAGGTATTTCTAATTTCGTCGTTCAGCATTAATTACTTTAATCACATTATTTTTAAATATCCACTTGCTTTGCTTACACCTACACTTACCTGCGTATGGGAGTAGAACATAGAGAAGTTTGACACAATGACAGGAACGGGCAGTGCTATCGTGAGTACGCCGGCCAAAGCACATAGGGCTCCGACGAACATGCCCAAGTAGGTCTTTGGTGCCATGTCTCCATAACCAACGGTAGTCATGGTAACGATGGCCCACCATAGGCCTAGGGGAATGGACTTGAATTGGTTTTCTGGATTATCCTGAAACAAGAAATGTAAATATTTTCATTAAATATACGTTTATTGTCAGTTTGAATTTAATGATGTTATTGGTTAATCAGAAGCATTACCAGCGTTTAACCAAGACGTGAGTGTATACTCCAATCCCACAGTCGTTGGATGCACTTGACTGGCCAAGTTACCCCTCTAAGATTACCGTAAAATGTACTGCATTTCCCAGTCTATCCTATTCCCCCAATGTACGCACGTGGCTCAGTAGCGAGTGAGATATACCAGAGCTCATTCCTATCCCATCCTACCCTATCCCTCCTTATTACTCCAAAGGTAGACAGCTCATTTAGGGGCGTGCCAACGTTTGTCATTCTGGACTGATGTTGGTATGTAGCGCGGGAGTTTATGGACGACAGTATCCACTTACCATCAGGTGGACTGTATGCTCGTATGCCGCCTTTTTTATAAAAAAAAATATTTCAACATTCGGCTTGGACGAATTTGCAGATATGCAAAATTTGTGGCACCTCATGGTGCATTGCGTCAGATGAATTCTAATGAGATGAATTAATGTTTAATGACTCATATACAATAAAATAAATTTCAAATACGTATTAAAATAATGTACTGAGAACACTTTTATCTCTTCTTAGTTTCATTACGTTTTGTTGGAAATAAAATCTCACAGAATTGTTTAGGTATTGACAACCAATGAAAATTCCATGCCTCGATGTACTTATATCGTATGTTATTATTATTTTATATACAATTCTGTCACCAAACCATTGATATATTGTTGCCACGGTAACGAGCTATCTTTGGAAAGTGCAAATACAAAGGATGTATCAACGCTACACCTGTAATCGTACCGTAACCAATCTTTTTTCGTCCACTACTAGAGACGGTCCTCCACATATACATTGTCCTGTGCGTGGGAGATGTATGGCCTTGAAACGCCACGCTGGCCAAGCGGGTTAACGAGTCCGCTCGTTTAGAAGTGGTGTAGTTTCTAAGGGCTTTTGGTAGCGACAGCGCTGGCCTTAGCCATTGGGGCGCCCCGGACGAGATTTTCTTCAGCGCCCTTTATTTCTTATGCGAATAAAATCAGTGTTCTCAGCCAAGACAAGGGCGCTAGTGCGCGACGCCCCTCTATCCCTGGCGCCCCGGGCAACCCCCTAAAGCCGGCACTGGGTAGCGACTTTGTTATCCCTTATTAACTTTTTACGACACCCACGGGAAGATATCGGGTGATGCTATTCTAAAGCCGGCAAACACCACACGACATTAAGAGCTATAGTATTAAACAGACTAATAAAAAAAAAACAATGATGTCACGATTAATGAAAAAGTTCGCTGATCCGAAATTGCACGACAGAATTAATCAATTCTTCATTTTTAACCATTCCGCCGAAGCGTGTATCTGAAAATTTAATTTCAGAGATACTGACAGATAATTAAGTTTCACACGGTATAGCATTGATTAAAAGCTGGATTTCAGCGACGAAGCTCCTATCTAAAAGGTAGACGTTTATCAGGAGTTTTATCAAAATCATTTACAAAGACTGGTTCTTATGTATGGTAAAAGTCTTACAGTATAAGCTGACTCATTGTTCTCATTGCATAAATTGAGTATATATTGTGAACTTGCTACTTTTTTTTTTGGAAAAAGTTTGAGATATACATATATAAAATCTTATTAACTGCGAGTTTTATATATTTTAGTATATCGATCAGTACATTAAAACTATTATATCAAACCGAAAATCATATTGTAGGTTGTGGACGCGGCGGCTAAGTAGTATAGCCGTACGCTAACCCACTTACGGATCCATAGGTTTCTAATTTAAGCCTGACCTTATCTCTCGAGGATCTCGACGTGGTGCTTAGGTAGTGCGTTATCTCCACGCGATGCCCCAGGCCTGGTAGCGCTTCTTCTCGGCTTCTTCTGGGTTCGAGCGTCCTCTTCGAGATCAATCGGTGCAGCTTAAATCGTATTTCATGCGCGGGATGGGAAAGGCACAGCGGGTGCTACTTCCAGCGTTGTCAGTTCGACGCGGTTGAAGATTTACTTAGCGGGATTATGGTCGTGGACGGAGCCCACGACTATGCGGTTTCTTTGCGAACTTTACTAGCGGCACTGTGAAGACTGTAATGACTGTAGTGAATGTAATGACTCGACTGCCATGATGCAGCGATATATAAATGCTTCAGAACGTCATTAAGCTAATATTTGATGTGGGTAACAAAAATATGAGATTACCCTAAGAAATACCAGCACCAATGTTATTGGCGCGAACATAGGTATTTCATGATTCTATTTATTACATTGAAGTAAATTATTGGTGGTTAATTAACGCGGCATAACACGTTACCTAGTTCGTGTCAACATCGGTCATTTTTGACAGATTTTAACGTTTATAGCGGATGTCAACTGGCGCACATCCATATATCACTATGTCAATTAACTCCATGCAGCTTCCTTACAATAAAAGAAACCCTACTCTGTAACTATAGTATATCGCATAACACTCACTCGATCCAGTTATGAAGTAGTTTGTGTACAAACAATTCTCCCTTGCAATAGTTTGTCCTAATAAATAAGATCTCTCTAACAAGGTGTTAGCCTCTAGTGTTAATTAACTCTGCATCGGGGGAGGCAAATACCCACAGTAAAAATGCTAAATAGTAGTAAATCTGTTTGCAAACGCTCGAAATAAGTTTTCATGCATCGTGAGTGAGATGTGCCAGAGCTCATGCCCATCCTATCCTATCCCTTCCCATTTTCCCAATCCTTTCTCCAAATCCATTCCTATATATTCAAAAGTAGGCAGCGCATCTGGGGGCGTGCCAACGTTTGACATTTTGGACTAATGTGTGTATGTATCGCGGATGTCTATGGGCGACAGTATCCACTTATCATTAGGTGGACTGTATGCTCGTCTACCGCCTTCGTCCACAAAAAAAACAAAGAATTCATCAAGCGATATGACATTACAATACCAGACCAGCGTCCGGGGGGGCCTCCAGAATTACAATAAAAATCCCCGATAGGTACAATAAAATTACACAATGACCTAACAAAATTTTCACGTATTTCTATAACAATAATTAGATACGCTACTCTCTATATAATATGCTGTGATATAGAGGTAAATATTGGCAGAAGCGTTTATGTCCATCTGAGCGGAAGTGGGCGTTTGGTGACCGATGGGTTTGACCGGAAGTGCGCCACTTTTCCGGTAGCAAACTCGTCACTTTGCGGACTTCGATGTAGCCATCGCAATAAAAAATAATAACGTTTTATTCCATCGACTGGTAGCCGTGATAAATGAAGTTCAAAAAATTGTTTTTTATATATCCATTACTCAAACATTTTGGTGCGAACTCCAAAAGTGAAGATCGAGTTTTCATTTGACTACTATAAACATTGTGTATTATGGGTTTTGTGGTTAAACAGTGATAGTTTATTAAACTTCAAAGTGCGTTATGTTTGTGATAATTAAATAGTTATCACAAAAATTGTGATAGTTTGTGAGTCAACTCTTGTTCTCAGTAAACCTACTATCACTTTACTCAGCGCTCACAACTTAGTTCGACGGAGAAAACGTTTGATAGAAAATAATTTTCACGTGACATTGGCAAAATATTCATCGCGCTTGTGTTGACAACTGCCTAAGAAGAAGAAATTCATTGATCATTGATTACTCCTATCCAGGGGGATTGCGAGTGCACCGTGCACAATTCCCATTCACAGCTCACACAAAGAACCCCATGTTTCAGCTCAGTGGAAAAACCTCAGTTGGCAGTTCATTCCACACCTTTCGGATTCGCGGTATAAGGTGTCTTGACGAGCGCACTTTACGCAACAGCTCCTTGCCAAGGAAATGCGGATACGTGAGTTGATGATGAGATGTGCGATGATTAAAATCGTAATTTATCTCGTAAATTTTTTTGCGCAGTTAAGATATCTTCCAATATACACTTTTGTGTATAGGAATGTTTCTGATTAAAATTCTGCCCGCATTTTTAATTTTCATCTTTGCTAGCGATTTTTTCTACATCAAAGCAAAATATTATTCATAGGAAATTTTTGAACGGTCTTAAAATATGTAAAAAATATTTTTAATTTTCTCACAATCAATGATCTCGGCTTCGATATTATTTCTTTCAATGCAATGCAACCAGTTTCTTCAGTAGTCAGAGCTGGACATGGGCCTCGTCATACACATTGTCTCGTGCATGAGGCCTTACAATGCCACACTGGCCGAGCGGGTTGACGAGTCCACTCTTTCAGAGGTGGTGTAGTTCCTCAGGGCTTGTCGTAACCGCCTTGTTATACCTTAGTCGCCTTAGTCGGTTGTGTTATGGTAAGGTATTTCTGGGTTATTCCAAAATTGATAATTACTTCTGCTATATTTGAAAAGTAACTATATTTGTTAAATAAAAAACTTATCTGAAAAATATTTAAAATAACATTATGTTTACCATTACAGACACACAAAGTCAAATTTGCAGTGGCACAAAAATGTGTTACTCGACCCCGAACCTCTCGAGCCACATGAAAGCGCGTGCCATTCTCTTGTTCGCTTACAGGACCGCGCCCTTCAGTGGAACTTCACAAGCTATTGGTAGTTTCCTGTAGTAAAATTGATGCTGTCAGCAACAATGTTCATCGGATGATAAACGCATCCTAAAACATCGCCTAGCTCTATAAATTACACAGTGAATGCTGTACGATAAACTGCCAACTGAGGTTTTTCCACTGAGTTACAATATGCGACGCTCTTATGTATGTAGTTCCCAGTTTTATTAACGAGTTGGATGTTCAGTTTAAAAAAGATTTTAACGAGAAGAACATGGAGAATAAATTTAAATGACACTTTTTTAGCAAATTATGAAACAAGTGACGGTAGCCTGTTGGGTATGGATGTTCAATTTTAGTGTTACTTTTTTTTAATTATTTAAACTTTAGTGCGCAAACAAACATTGTACAATAGGAGGACTTAATGCCTAGTGGCATTCTCTGCCAGTCAACCTTTGGTTAAACAGAAATATGAAGAGCGGTGCGTCGTGCATTCATTAAAAATTACTACTAAGAGTACATATAATACAATACACATATAATACCTAGGTACAATAGTACATTATTTAAATACTATATTATACATAATTTGTATTCAATAGAATTGCATAACTAGCTTCTAATGTAGATATTATATTATTGCATGCAGAATCGGCATTCTAGATAAACTTTCAAAATTGTCAGTATGTCATAAATGTGATTTAAAAAAAAATACTGTGAATAGAATTGGCGGCGCGCAACCTCCCCGGTGTCGCAGGTATCCATGGGTGGCGGTGACCACTTACCATCATATTGACCACACGTCCACCTCTTTTATAAAAATAAAAAGAAACTTACTAACCTGAGATTTCTCAGCATAATAGACAAGGCTGGCGAAGATCACGATACCCAGCACCAAGAAAAACACCAGCAGCGTCAGCTCCTTCGCTGACGCCTTGAAGGTATGTACCAGGATCTTCAAACCTGGACTATGCCTCGTCAGCTTGAACAGCCTTAGGATTTTGATGATGGATATGAATTCTAGGATATCTGCTTTGTCTCCGTTTCTTCTGACGACAGTCATTTCGACTACTACGTCCATATAGAAACTCAACGTTGCTATAAAGTCGATAATGTTGACTGGTGACTTGATGAACTCGATTATGTTTGGAGCTACCTGGAACAAGGCAGAAACAAGGTTTAACTCAATATTTCAAAGATAAAAATTCCATATGTAGGGCGGATAAAATCTTAAACAACTATTGACATTTTACACCAACCTTTTTTTTATAGACAAGAGGGCGGACGAGCAAACGGTCCCACGTGATGGTAAGTGTTACCGCCGCCCATGGACACCTGCAACACCAGGGAGTATGCGGGCGCGCTGCCGTCCTTGCAAAATCCTATTCACAGCTTTTTTGAAGAACCCCATGTCGTAGCTTAATGGGAAGACCTCTTGAGGTAGTTCGTTCCACAGCCTATGGGTTCGCGGTTTAAAATGATTTTTGGACCGAAGAGTACGCGACACCTCCGTATCGAGGGAATGCGGATGGACCGCACTTCTGTGACAACCTAAGCTAAACAATTAGCCGCTATAACTATTGTGCTATAACTGCAGGACATAGCTACTGGTTATGTACCTATCAAAAGCTGTGTGACACAGCCATAAGTATCGAACTATAATGAATAGTGGCGATTACAATAGATAACCAATGGTAGATTCACACAGTACCTAATCCTTTTCAATTTTTTTAATCGCACTGTTTTTCTCCCCTACTGTCTGTCTGTTCACTTATAAATTAGGTTCTACTGAACTGAATTTGATGTGGTTTTCGCTACCATATAGGTTATTTCTTCTGAAAGGATTTATTATATAAGATCGCTATTAGGGATAAGACTTTCATGTATTCCATGTATTACAATGTTTGTTGCTGTCTTTTTCTGTTTCGGTGTGCAATAAAGACTTTTATGTATCTGTCTATTTATATAAGACCTCAGTGTACGTACCATCCGAAAGTAACTGCAGGCTAAAGTTCTCAATAAAGTAATAATTAACACAAAGTAAACAATTCACGCGGAAATAATTTTCACAGAAACATATTTGTATCTTCACAGAGGGATAATTCAGAATTAGCATTTTGTCGGATCGCTTCGCGTTTAGAATTCGCGGCCATTTTCTATGAATATTAATATTGCCGGCGGTTTAACAATACATAATTTATTTTGTCATCAAGCCTAACGATTTCGTCTGAGGATCGGGGAGGGATATACTCGTACTTTTGTTGATTGATTCGACAAAAATATAATTAAATATAAGGTACTGATCTGTGCTCAAGTTGCGAAAAAAGTGATGTCATCAGCATCACGTGATTTCACCTATTGACCAATTACAAGAAGGAGCGTTCCTCGATTGACCAATTAACGATGTGTTATGCTACACTGAACGGACGAGGTCATTTTTTTCTTACTGTGAATAGAATATAATTGTTACGTCATTAAATTTAATTAAGCACTTGGATGAAATAAATTTGAAGGCCCTTCATTGATGCTCAGCTGTTAGTCTGTATCTGAGTAAATGTATGCATTTTTGTGCGGGTGTAGAGAAATTTAAAGTATATTTGTAAAAATATTTAATACCAATAAGTAATAATAATGTATTTATTCAATAACATAATAAGAAATGCAGTCACAAGAGCCAGTTACAAGAGGTGATGTTTAGAAAGCCACATCCACGCATAGACCCGCATAGGATAACTTATGGTCCTTGTGTCGTGTGACTGCGTCACCCAGCGAACACCAGAACAGTAAAATTTGTAGTTTTTGTTTAATCGAGTGTGTAAATATTGCGCTTTTGTACTCGTGTGTTGTGTGGCACTGTGACTATTGTGGAAATGTTATGGATAGATATCTATCTATATTATACTAATATAATAAAGAGTTAAAATTGTGTGTTTGTTGGTATGTTGAGGGTAATCTCTGGAACTACTGTACCGATTTCAAAAATTCTTTCACAAATAGGAAACTACATTATCCGTGTCTAATGTAGGCTATATTTTATTTTGAAATTTTGAAAAAAAAATTCTCTTATAAACCGAAGCGAAGCGAGGGCGGGTCACTAGTGTGTAATATATTTATAATTTTGTAGTGAATTCTCGGTCACGTTGTAATTAAAGGCTTTTAAGCATTTATTAACTCTTTCCTGGTTATATTTCTCTTTTACCAGTAATAGTGGACCAATAATGAAAATGTTGGAAAACACAGTTCGATGCTTCTCAATATAATTGTCATTGTTTGCTAAGTATAATATAAGAAACAGAAACAATTTGCATTTACATTTGGTTACATTGTATTTGGATATGAAACACTAATTTTAATTTCTAATTTTCACTTCTGTCACAGTTCAGTCGCATAATAAAAATTCGTTGAAATCCAAATGAAAAAGCTAACGCCCTCGTGCCAAAACGCTCGTTCCATTGAATTTTGAGTTCGCGTCCATTTGGCGGGCTTCCAGAACATTCTAGTGGCTCTTGTGCATTTGCAAATGATCGTTGCACTAATAAGGCTTGTCGATGTGTAAAATGAGGATTTTTGCAGAGGTATCGACATAATCAAATGTACTTTTCGTATTATTTTTGCATAATGATTTCAACAAAAATGTTTGCATAATTAAATTCGACAAAGACCTACAGCTGCTGAAGAAGCAGTGCGCAGGTCATGTATTCCGCAAGACCGATAACCAATGGGAGAGGCGAATCTTGGAATGGAAACCACATTCCGGGAAACGTGGCGTAGGATGCCTTCCAGCCACGTGGATTGATGAGTTGAAAAAAGTCGCCCGGTAGTGGCTTGGTGAAAAAGGCAGAAGACCGTGTGTAGTGAGAGAGGTCTTCGTCCAACAGTAGAGATACATATTCTGATGGTATAGTATCGTATGGTAATAATTACAACTACAGAGGCAGTAATAATAAAATAGCGAATTTTCCCCGTTTTTGTTTCTAGTCTTTTGCGGTTACCATGGTTATAGCGGTTATAAAACGGTGATAACTTAGGGATATCTATACTCGACTCACATTCGTGTGATCATGAGTTCAAATCCTCACCCGTACCACGGAGTTTGTACTTAAGTAGGGATTTTTAAAAATTATCACTAGCTCGGCGGTGAGAGAAAAGCATCGCGAGGAAACCCGCATGGTCCAGAAACAAAGAAAAATCTGGAGTACGTGTATCCACCAATCGACACTGGGCGCGCGTGGTGGATTATGTCCCGAAACACCTAGTGATTACTAGGGGAGACCTGTGCCAAGTACGGTTATAGCCTACACGTATTATAGATGTAGATCTAGGTAACGTTGAAATATATTTAACATCATTGCAGGACGTTAACTTATGTTAACATCCTGCAATGATGTCAAATATATTTATATATGCACGTTGTAATCATATTAAATTCAAATAATTAAATCTTCAATATCAAATAATGTCAATGTTATTTGTTTAAATACATTTGATTTCTGACATTCAATTTCACCACTGACCTGATAAAGATATGTAAATTAAAATTTATAACAAATACCTCTTTATATTACGAACAACTATCAAGACCCCGGAAAATTGGAATCCCATGTTCTCAAGCTTAAAGTTCCGTGAAATCGTCTCCGCCGCAGTGCATGAATAATTAATGTTCGTATGAAGAGGCTTTAATAACGGCTCCTGTCACGTAATTAAGGTATCATGTGTGAATGTTAATGAGATTCTGATGCACTTTATTTTGATAAGAGACGACTGTTCGAAAAATTTGCCAACCGATCGAATGAGTTAGAAGTCTCTTAATACAAGGTACTACAACTTTTACGGATACGAAATGTTTTTGCATTTGTCCTTATTTAACAGACACTATCTGACACTAATAGTGTTAGTGTCCTTACTTATCTGGACTGATGTTGTCATTTATCGCGGATGTCTATGAACGACAGTATATACACTTACCACCAGGTAGACTGTATGCTCATCTGCCGACCTTTTTCTATTAAAAAATAAATTAAAAAAAATCTGTTGCTTAGTTACAGGATACTTACTCTGTGTTTTATGACGCCGAAAATTAAAAAAAATGTTACTGTTGTTTAAGTTTGTTACGACTACTTAGACGTAATTTTTACAAAACATTATTTGCAGAAAAATAAGTATTCCATACTTAGCGGCTTATGCAGTCGTGGAAAAGTGTCATTTTACACTTGAACTTTTTGACAGTTTCGACACTTCACTTAACGACTGTCGAAAATTAAGAAAACCTGTGCCAAAGTCAACGATGAGTATGACAGAAAAATGTATAATCTCAGAGAATTCGGAAAACAACAAACGAGAAAATATTAAGTGTTCACACATATGAGTAAAGATCTTGCTTTTTATTTTATTTATTAATTTAATTGTTAATAAAACATAGCCGGTCGTTGAGTATCTACTGGCTTTAAAATACCACCACCACATCTCTTCTGGGTGTTGCAAAAGACGAATAAGAGATGAAAAATCCGCTACCACAAGCCCTGAGGAACTACACCACCTCTAAAGGGGTGGACTCACCAAACCGCTTGGCCAGCGTGATGTTCACGCAATTTTACTAAAATGTGTCCGCCATGAGATAAAAATAGTAACAGAACAGAAGTAATAGATTTCTTAGATATCAGACACAAGTCCAGAGTCCAGCAGTGGACGACAAAGGGCCGATTAAGGTAACGATATTACGGTATTAACATAACGGTATGTATATAACATAACGGTATATAACATAACGGTACATAATTAAGGCTCCTAGTGCTCGGAAACCATTATTGATATTGATTATTTATTATTAGCTAGTATTCTGAGGATTAAACAACAAATGGAGATAATAAAAAACACGAAATATTCAAAAGATTGTTGTTCCATACCAAACCAAAGACTAAACTATAACGATGTTTATGAAGTCCCAACTTTAACCACAGCCTGTTATAATAACAAACATCGTGCCGCAAACAACTGCGACAAACAAACGAAATAATTACGAGAGACTTTACTTTGATCCTTTTGAGGGCTTTCGGCATATATTGTACAAGGATAATGCCAAATTATTGTGTACTCAAAAATACCTATTCAGTTTGTGTTTTGATATCTCTTTGAATTCTGTCAATATAATTAACCTGTATAAATTTTTGTTTTATAGAAAAAAGGCATCAGACGAGCACACAATCCACTTGGTGACAAGTGGATGCTGTCGCCCGTGGACACCCGTCATTAGTCCATCATGGACATCAGTCCAGAATAACAAACGTTGTCACGCCTCCGGATGCACTGCCTACCTTTGAAGATGTAGGAATGGATTTGGAGGAACCGTTAGGAGAATGGAGTGGGATAGGATATGATGCGAATGGGCTCTAGCATATCTCACTTACTAGCGAAACACGTATGTATATTTCAAGGTAGTCTTCTGTGAGAGAGGGGTAACGTGGCCAGTCGAGCGCGTCCAGCGGCTGTTCGATTGCAGCGTGCACCCTCCCCCTCAAAGTGAGATAAAGAGAAAAATTCACGGGCACATTTTTTATATAGAAAGAAGGCAGCTGGCAAACAGTCCATCTGGTGGTATAAAGACAAACTTTCGCACGCTTCCGTATGCACTGATTACCTTTAGAACTTTACGAACCGATTTGGGAGAAAAGGGTAGAAAATGGGGAAGTATAACACGACGATTTCTACTATTATATCTCACTTATTACTGAAATATGTTGTACAGTCAGCAACACGCTCGATCGATTCCAGTTCTCATTACAAGAGCATTAAGGTACCGATGGGAATATACCTTGTTGCTGACTAGACGTAGTTATTAATAAAAAACAGAAAAGAATCAGGTCAATTGTGTAACATAATCTAAGGAGAACGCTGAAGCGTCAAGACAGAGGTATGTGACAGAAGTGATAGCGACAGAGGCCTCAAGACAGACCTTTAAACCTTAGATAAAAACTTATTAAAAATGTGAAATATTTTGGATAATATTTGAAAGGCACGAGAATTAGTAATTTTATTGCAATAAAATAATACGATACAATACATAATTATTATTGATAAAATTATGTTATACAATTACACCCTTACTAGATACTGCTCATAAAATCTATATATATAAAAATGAATGTTTCTTTGTTTGTCGTCGTTGTTGTGCATACGCCCGCGAAGGTTTCTGAATTAGTACTTGAAGACCACGCGAACGAAGTCGCGGGCAACAGTTAGTTATATAAAACTATAATATTATGTCAGCTTATTTGTTAGTTGTTAAAATTTGTTGCAAGAAACTAAAAGTAAAGTTTTTGACACTGTTACAAGGAACCAAACACAATACACTTGCAGGAAACTTTCACATTTGGTATATAATTTTTGGATTGATTTGTATTCAGACTTATTCTGGTTATCTATGCAATGACGGAGAGCAAAAAACTATTTTATGCCAAAGTGCCAATAAAATTGCAAAGCGTTTTCTATCCCCACAATATTGAGATCACTATTTCATATAACGGTTATTATGAATTCAGTTACTGGGAATGTCAAAAAGGGTACCCTACTCTATTCATACTCAGACAATAGACCGTGGTCGTTGTGTTCACATATTAAAGCAAATGTATAATATTAGTTTGTATTCAATGAGTTTATCTGTAACTAGGCGACCCGCCCTCGCTTCGCTTCGGTAATAAGTCTTTTTTTTTTCAAAATTTCAAAATGAAATATAACCTGTATTAGACACGGATAATGTAGCTTTCTATTTATGTAAGATTTTTTGAAATCGATTCAGTAGTTCCAGAGATTACCCCCCAACATACGAACACACAATTTTACCTCTTTATTATATTAGTAAAGATGAAGTGAATTTATATTACTATAGTTCCATCAACCGATAGTTACATTATTATCAATACATACGAATCATACATATGGTACAAATATGAACTTTTATCTGTATTATGACGTATGTACATTAGCAACTACATTAATTGGAAAACGTGTGCTACGAGGGAGTTTCCATTATTGAATTGTAATCTAAGTAAAATTCAGTACAATTCTCTACAGCTGGAATTTTTTTCTGAATAAAATCATTTAGTAATAACAATTAAGTGGATATATTATTGCACGTCTCATTTGACTGATCAAATTTTGAGTAAATCATACGGCAACAAAGCACAACGGCCGATTTGGCAGTGTCGTGTCGGCCGGTATCACCCCATCCCTTCCCGTGGGTGTCTTAAAAGGCGACTAAGGACTTAATTCTTTACAGCTTTAAGTCCACTTTTTGTCACCCTGTGCAATAAAGAATAACTAAATAAATAAGGGATAACGAAGCTTCAAAAAGTGTACTCGCCAACCCACTTGGCTAGCGTGGCTTTATAAGGCTCCTACATCCTTCGTGTACAAAACAGTATGCACGAGAAAGCTCATGTTGAACAGTTGACGATGAAAGGGTTGATTACGTTTACGTTTCTATTAGGTCAAGTCGGATTTCTATGTTCAAATATTAAATAATTCGTATGCAGTTCCGTCTTTACCCTGAGGGCACGTGGGGCACGAGCCCAGGGCCCCCGGCCCGATGGGGACCATTTTTATTTATTGATTAATTGGATGTATTTTTTATCCAATTAATCAATAAATAAGTAATTTTTTTTTTTTACAAAAAACAAATTTTTATCGTATTCTACTCGTCGAAACCTTCCATTTGATATCCAACTCTAAAGAAACCATTAAAATCAATGTAAGTCCAATTCTTAAAACAGTAATAACATCACTTATATTTGATTTGTATAAAGCTAACCGCAATAACCAATAAAGTCACCAAACAAAAGTAAATTCTGATGTTTTCATTCATTGATGCTTTCTAAAAGGGTCCCAAACTCTGTGTGCCCAAGGGCCCCTACATGGCCTAAGACGGCCATGTTCTTATGTCACCTTCTTGTTTATTAGTTCACTAACAGGGGTCAAATGTCTAAAAACGGAATAGAGGTGTGTCTCAGTGACAAACGGTCTCGTCTGAGACTGGCAGACACTCAATCAGCGTCGCGAGCAGAACCCGGATACACCATGCGTCTTGTTTAACCCGGATACGTTTGCGTCAACTGTTTCTGATCTGGTCCAGTGTCTTCAAAGTTAATAACAATTAATTCAAGATATATTTGATACTTGACGGATGTTTTATTATATCGGATAAGTAATTAGAGTTTAGTAAAATTAGTAAAATTACACACCCCTGCAGGGCACAGGCTTCCCCTAGTAAATTACTGGGGAGTTTAGGGTCACCACGAGGGCCCATTCCGGACTGATGGATCATATAGTTCTTATTTATCGAGCATGCGGGTTTTCTCATGATGTTTCCCAACAACGCCAGGCCTATTGCAATCAGCATTTTAGTAACGAAAATATGCCCACAGCGAACGCAGGGGTTTATTTCAGTCGATTGCCACGAGCTCTTTGTAACGCACACGCAAATAAAAGCGTTTAAAAACTACCATTATATTGTGTAAGTAGGTATAATAATACATTTTAATTAATTTTATTTTAGAACAAATTTATAATTGTGTTTTAAAATTATAATATACACTTATTATATTTATGGGTAACAACCCTTGCGATTCATGCAAGGGTTGTTATTGAGTGCGTGAACATCAGCGCTTCAGTGTAATATCGCCTTTCTGCGATGCCCGTATGATTCAACCTGGCTCGCACTGAACGAAATTTTATTTTGTAGATTTTTGTAGGTTCTCTGGAACGTTCTTAGCGAGTGAGTCTTCCTTACTTGTACTATTAGTTATTTTGTGTCACCGTCGAGATAATAACCTAGGCTTATTAACCTAGGATAATAACCTTCTCGACTCTCATTTGTGATGATGTAAGTTCAAACCCTCAGCCCGTGCCACTGACTTTTCTACTTTATAAGATTCGCATGACATACAAAGGATTCGTAGGACATACCACAAAGAATACGTCTCATATCTGTGGTCTTGGCTATTCGTGACAGTCATACCCCCCCTATACCACACACATGCACACACAGACATGTACTCATACATGCACGCAAAACACACACACGACACATGATCATAAAAATGAAACTAATAAGGCTCAGCTCGTTTCATTCGATTTCATTACCTCATTACCTCAAATGCTCATCAATTTACATCAAACATGGAAATCGTAACCCAATTTACAATATATTTAACAACAATCAATCCCACAATGTTGTGTTTAGCATACATACTCCCTGTGGCTCACTTTGTATGAATAATTCAAATATGCAACCGTTTCCACTGAACAATACAAACAATACCTTCAAACTAATTTCATACTTATTTCAATTGTCATAAAAACTGTTTTAGCATAACCACGACAAGGTCCATATGATTAGAAATGCGTTGTATTATATAATATGTTTGTCTTCAGTTATAATGCACGTGATTGTTTTTGCTAGCGTTCGCGCCGTGGCGATAGCTATGGTCAAAACTTTAGTCAAACGTCAGAATAAATACGATTACTTCGTAATGTCGCGACATCACGCCACGAATATTCGTTTGATAGTGTGGCCGTAGCAAGCTACCACAAATATTCCATATGTTGGTAGTCGGATCAGTTCGCGGCCTTTTTATAGTGAAAATAATAAAGACTTTCTTGTATTACATAAATATTTAATAAACGGAATGTTGTCTATTTAATTCGACTATCTTTCGATATTTTTCTGGCATAGCCATTATCCCATCCCTATACAATTTATGGGGTTTCTGAGCGAAAAACTGATTTAAATGGTTTATATAGGTTTCTCTTGAATGTAAATTTACTCCATTTAGAGAATTTTGTAAAGAGCGGAATAAATAATAATCCGAAGGTGCTATGTCTGGACTGTATGGAGGATCCATTGAAACTTTCCAGCCAATGTCCATCAATTTTTGTTTTGTCATCAAAGATGTATGCGGTCGAGCATTGTCGTGATGGAAAACTACACCTTTTCTATTCATTAATTCTGGGCATTTTTCTTCAAGTGCTTGTTTCAATTTTACTAACTGCTGAGAGTAGATAGATAGATAGCTGCTGATAGATTTGATACAGGCAAAAGCTTGTAATACACAATGCCTTTCCAGTCCCACCATACACATTACATGAATTTGTTCGGAGTGAGGCCTTGCTTTGGGACTATTTGTGATGACTCACCTCGCTTAGACCAAGATAGTTTTCGAACATTGTTATCCTAGGTGATCAGATTCTCATCGCCTGTTACCAATCTCTTCAGAAATAGATCGATTTAGCAACATATGCGCGTATATGGAAATTCTAATTACCAAGTTTTTGTCATTTAAATCATGCGGCACACAGATATCTAACTTTTCTACAAAATTCTGTTTATGCAGGTGATCCGAAACTGTTGAGCGGTGAATTTTAAGCTCTTACGCAATTTTATGACTGCTTATGTCTCGATCTGCTTCAATTTTTTCAATGATAACATCAAAATTTACCTTAATAAGACGACCACAGCGAGGAACATCATTCACATCCAAATTACAAGACCTGAATCGACTGAACCATTTCATTGCAGTAGTTTTAGGTAAAGTCATACGTTCAAAAAGGCCGTGAACTTTTCCAACTATCTATTATGTAAATATATCACAAATTGTCTCATGAGACAAGAGAGGAGCTACAACATTTACTGTCTACGGCGTAGGGTGTCTACGATGGCGTAGCGCTACGACGCGCGACGCGTACCAAAATACAATATTTAATTTTAGCAGTTGATTGTAGTAGAAATTGTTATATTGTTAAATGTGAAATTGAAAACTACAGAAGATGCTACAAAGAAGAAATAATAAACACACAATACCCATAATAATGGGGAAGTGAAAATGCACGCTACAATCCCCCAGCCACGGGGCGTAGTCGACTGGCCAAGTTACTCCTTTCTCACAGAAGACTACCTCGAAATGTATTGCATATCCCTCTTTCTTGTATTCCACCAATGTGAGCTTATACCAGAGCCCATTCAGGTCCCATCCTAGAGTTTCGAGTTTTATCATCATCATCCGATTGTCATCACCTTATCACTGTTATGCCTGTTATCATCGAGTTTTTATCATCATGTGAACGCTGAAGGCGAGTATTGTATGTAGTTTGGTCGCATACGAGAATCGTATACAATTTTCTCGCCCTAACCGTTCGGGAAACTCACCTTGTGTAGATGAGCCATAAGACTTTCTTCCAATTGTGTTACTCGTTTATATTAATATAATAAAGAGGTAAAATTGTGTTTGTTTGTTTGTGGGTATGTTGGGGGTAATCTCTGGAACTACTGAACCGATTACAAAAATTCTTTCACAAATAGGAAGGTACATTATCCGTGTCTAATATAGTCTATATTTTATGTTGAAATTTTGAAAAATAAAATTTGAAAAAAAAAAGTATTATAAACCGAAGCGAAGCGAGGGCGGGTCGCTAGTACTTATAAAGCAACGACGTTTTCAAAAAAAAATATTAAATGTACAGACATGGTTTTTTACGATTTATTATATGTACCTATGTATATAAGACAATAAAATATTGTACGAGTATGTTACGTTTATAAATTGTAATGTCTTTATTATTAGGTCCGCCAACTACTCACCATGTACATATTTTAATTGTATATATACACAATAAACATTATAATACACACATATGAAAACACAGCATTCATATTGTAACGTGTTAAATGATCGAAATAAAACCCTATAAGCTGGGGAGTCACAAATAAATAATTTAATTACTTAAAATCTACACTCTGTGTACTAAATGTATAAAGGTTATTTACCCGTCATATATTTATCTTAACGTCAAGCAAATTCTATAGATAAACAACAAAAGGCTAAACAAACAACAGACGACAAATTTTCCATCGCTCGCTATTTGTTCGCCAATTACTTTTAATGTTAGCCTGTCATAAACGCTCGAAATAAACGGCCGTCGTAAAATCTCCGTTAACTACGTCTCAATCTTAAGGCTGTACCGATGACGAGCTTCAAATTAAAGTGGCTTTGTTAAAGCTCATCGATGATGGATAAAGGCCTTTTCATGTTTAACGTTTAGTGTCTCAGAGGAAAATAGCAATTTAGAAATGGCTTCAATTACGCAATAATGAAAGTGGAGCAGATAGTACAATATGGCCTATTGTCTTTATTGAAAGAATGAAAGAATATTAGTTTATTAGATTAGAGTTTATTAGTTTATTATTAGATTTATTAGATATGAAAGAAAATTAGTTTAACAACAATATTAGAAAACGATTGAGAGGAAAGTAAAAAAGAAAAAATTATATTAATTGTTGTGCCAATCGGCAGACGAACTTCGCATGTGTCGCAGCGTGATCAGCAATGGTGATTTTCAGTTGGAGCCGCATCGGTGACCACGGACTGTTCACAGTTGGCAACTTGTCTTTGGTGGAAATGATAACTTTAGCATCATAGATAAAGGAACGGTATGAGGTTTTCGATTCACGTGGGCGAAGGTTTAAATCTCGCCCTTGAAACTAACCAATTATATTCTCTTTTTTATGTGCGATAAATCGGACTGAAAATGAGTTCTATTATGTTTTTTGGGTTGGTGAAGTTGAATCCGGTGTCAAAATTACGCTCTACTTTCTTTATCTTTCCTAATCCTCCGCATTCAAGGGGGCCAAAAAAACAGCTTCAACTAATTTTCAAGCCGATAAATGGGGGGAATAAAAGCGACTGGTTTTAAGGGGGAGATTTAAACCTTACCCACTTGATTCGAAAAAACTCATATCGTTTCTTCATCTATGATCCAAAAGCTATCACTTCCACAAAAAAAAAGTAAGTTGCAACCGACGATGGATAAAAGTGGTAAAACATGTACGGTCGGCCAAGAAAATGGTTTACCAGTTTTTAAAGAATGTTCTGGCTATTGAAAATATCGCAAAGGTTGAATCTTGAATCTGGATTCTAAAGCGAAGTGTCAAAAAGCATAGGTTAAAGATGTTACTTTATTTTGACCTTTATTATCAAACCATTAGTTTATAATTCTCTAGATAGATATACAGATAAAACTCTTTATTGGGTAATTGTTATATTATGACGAAAATAAGGAACAATGTTATAAGAAAGAGAATAAATACCAAGCGGTATCATTGCTGTATAACAATTTCTACAATATATAAGAGTAATCTAACAATGACAATATTCCTTTTTCCTCTAAAAGCATTCAGTCGTTGAAGTGCCAATGAACTGCAATTAATATTCAATAAACTCGAGCATTGTCAGATGCAATTGTGCGGCATCCAGTTACGTAGTAGGAACTGAATTATTACCTCCAGTTCAATTATGCTCTCGAAATACGATATTGCTTTTCGCTACACATAAACGAACATGTCCGTAATTGATGTCAGTTTGTTTGTTCAGTCCAGTGTTTCTCAAAGTACACAATACGCAGTACCCAGTGGGCGTGAGAAACTTTTTTTTATTCAGATTGGAGATCCGCGGTATATGCCAACATCAGTCCAGAATATCAAAAGGGAATGGATTTGGAGTTAGGTTTGGGAAAATAGTGAGCGATAGGATAGAATGGAATGGAAATGAGCTTTGGCATATCTCATTCACTACCGAAACACTTACGTACATTAGAGAATAGGATAAAGTAGGAAATGCAGTACATTTCAAGGTAGTCTTCTGTGAGAAAGGAGTAACGAGGCCAGTTGAGTGCGCTCAGCGCACCCTCTCCTTCCAAAAAACGTTGTATTTTCAGAGGTATAGTTATAGCTCAAAGTATTTACTCTATTTTTTACAATAATGAAGATTAAAATGCTCCCAAAGTATTAAAACATACCCGATTAATTATTCTGGTATAAGAATCATTGTTTCCCATAAGAATTACATGAGAAAAGAAAGTGTTATTTAAATATATTGTTTAGGCCTAAGTAGTGTGCAGGTGGGTACGCGACAATAATAATTCGGACGGTAGTAAAAAATAAACATAATTGTACTCATACTCATACATATTTATTCACTCGTAGACCAACGTACCACCTTTAAGACTACGACAACCACAAGATCTCCTTCTAGAACCTACGCCGCTACCACAAGCCTTGAAGTAAAAGGCGATGGGATAACAACGCCGCTAGCGCAGCCCTGAGAAACTACACACCATCTCTAAAAGAGTGGACTCGCAAATCGCCTGACCAGCTTGGCGTTTTGTTGGGTACGAAACGCCAAGCTGGCCAACTTGGTTTGGTTGGCCAACATCACATTGGTTTGTGCATGAGGGATATATGGCCCACGTATGGTCTATGTTCACCGGTGGATAACAAAAGGACTCGTTGCGATTACTATCTATTTTATATTGAATTAATGGGTGGCAAGATAACAAGCGAAGTTTTTTAATAAAAATTAGGTAGTCGTTACACGAGAGCATTCGTGTCGGTCCCATTTCTTGATTAATAGTTGGCCCACTAATTTGGGGCGCTAATCTTTTCTTTGCAAGACCAATCATTTTTGGAGGTCCCAAGTTGCTTCGCGTCGTAAGTTGTTATATGGATTTGTTTCGTAGTTCAAGGTGGATTTCGTAAAAGTTTTAGATAGATTTTCAGGCAATGAAGATATCACTTGTGCTAGTAGCCACGACAATAAGTAACGAATAAGCTTGATAACTACCTTCGAAATACATATATAGTATATATGTCAATTTGTATGTAATTATATATGTATATAATGATATATAAATACAAATTCAATGATATATAAATACAAATACAATGATATATGTCACATTTTTTTAACTAAAAGTAATTTATCTTACTTATTTATCCACTTGGATTTTCAGTAAAAATACAAAAACAACCAATTTTTAAAAAAAAAAAGTTTAAAATGTTCGCGTCAGTGTCATGACGGAAATCTAGGGTTTCAGACTTCAAAATAGGTTCGGACATACGCTGTATTTAGTTTACAAGGACTGGAATAAGACTATAATGTGAATAGAATGAATTGAAAATACAATACACATATAGAACACAACATATATTTGAAAACAATGCAACCAGTAATATCCACTGTTGGTCATGCACGCTGAAATCCAACAGCCGCTGGGCGCGCTCGACTCGCCACGTTACCCCTCCCTCACAGAAGACTACCTTGAAATGCACTGCATTTCCCACTTTATCTTATTTCCCTAATGTACGTACGTGTTTGGGTCACTACCCAGTGAGATGTGCCAGAGCCCATTCCCATCCTACCCCTCCCCATTTTCCAACCCTTTCTCCAAATCCATTCCTATATCTCCAAAGGTATGCAGCGCATCCGGGGTCGTGTAAACGTCTGTCATTTTGTACTAATGTTGGCATGTATCGCGGATGTCTATAGGCGACAGTATCCACTCACCATCAGGTGGACTGCATGCTTGTGTGCCGCCTTCGCCCTTAAAATAAAATACACATGCAAGGCATTAAGATGGCGAGTCCACTCTTTTAGACGTGTAGTTTCTAAGGGCTTTTGGTACCCGCTTTGAACCCTTAGTCGCCTTTTACTACACTCACGTGAAGAGACAGGGTGGTGATATTCTCTAGCCAGCCGACACCATACGACCCGACACACATATTCAGTACATGGTATTAAAGTAAATCCTTGGTTTAAAGTACATTTTAGTATAATAATAAGTTACAACATTTAACATAATTTTACCGCCGGCAGCAAACTACAACGTTGATTTTCAGGCGCGAGTTTCAATGTCGCGGACGCTCCCAGCGACACAAATTATACTGTCGGAGAGATAGTAAAGTATCCGAGACTAACCTTTTTCATAATACCCGAATGTCAACCACCTTTCCGCCCCAAGAAAAAATACACTTAGCTCCCAACCCCCTGTCAGAACGAGACATGTTAACAATTTGTCAGGCGACCCCTGTCTCGGTTTGTGATTACGATTACACCGCGCTTATTTGTTAGGTAATTTATAGTCTTTAGAGTTGGAAAGAAAGGAACTCTTATATTTAACTTTATAGATAACCTTATATACAACGATCATAGACGAATTACATATTTGTATGTGAAAAAAATTAACGAAAAAATACTTCGTTAACTATAATATACTCCAATATCGATATTTCGCTGTTATTCTTGATTGGCCGTCAAGGCGTGAAATTGAATATAAAATAAATGTATATGAAAGTTAATACATAACGGTTTAGAAAAAAAAATATTTCCTTCCTATTAACGAATTTATAACAGTCCATATTGTGGTATTGGTGGCGCGTAATCGAGGTCTTTAATGTGTTTGGAATGGGATTACTTCCCTAACCCTATCTATATCTTGCAAGGCGCTACCAAGCGACGCGTCGTTCAAACATTCGCTGAGCATGGTTGTATCCTACGTGAGCTGTACGTGTTGCGACGCGGCGCGTGACGCACGTCCGATTAAGACTTATTTTGCTCCTTGCCTTTCTAAATATGAATACTTTACGTAAATGTTTTCACTGAGTAATAAGCGACAAATGTTGTGTTGTCATATTAAAAATATAATAGTATTGACGGCAATCGCGCGTTCACGTCTCCCACGTAGAAGAACATGGCTGCGACGCGACGCACCGCACAGCAATGTTCAATGCGACGCGACGCGCCACACAGCAATGCTCAACGCGATACGACGCACCGCACAGCAATGCTCGACGCGATGCGACGCGCTGCCTAGCTAGACAAAATCTGATGGACGCGGTTAAATTTCCAAACCATTTCGGTTTGTAAAACTTAACCAATTTATAAAGATTGCAAAAATAGTTTTGTATGGTTTCTCTCCGATTTACCGTGTTCTCTGTTTAAATTGGAATCGATATTATCATGGATGTACGTTGTAATTTTCCCTCTAATTCGCTCCAGATGTTATTGAGTTACGTGTCGGACGGAAGATCAAAGTGCCCCCGTTAATGGGGTTTTCGATGTTACGGATCCCTGAAAAGCAACTATCACTCCCTCACGTCAAAGAATTTATGTCTATTGATTTGTATAGGATACATGGAGGATCAGTATACTCAAGATGAGCCAGTCGTCTAAGTTGGTACACGAAACATTGATTTTCAAAAATACAGTTATATAATATATTATTTTAATGTTTTATTATATTCATATTATATCATCTATCTATATCTGGTAAAAAGTAAAAAAATGTAAAAAAAATCGTAACAGAGATGTGTCTGTATATTTTTGTTAAAAGGTCGTTGCATTGCAACTCTTTTTTTATATATTGAAGTAGGTGGATGAGCAAGCGGTCCCACAAGATGGTAAGTGTTATCACCGCCCATGGACCAGGGGGCATGCGGGCGCGCCGCCGACCTTGCAAAATCCTATTCACAGCTTTCTTGAAGAACCCCATATCGTAGTTTAATGGAAAGACCTTTTGGGGCAGTTCGTTCCACAGCCTACGGGTTCGCAGTATAAAATGTTTTTTGGACCGAACAGTAGGTACGCGACATCTCCGTATCGAGGAAATGCGGATGGACCGCACTTTTAGAATGTTTGTACAGATGTACGTGCATTACGTAAAAGTCATGACGGATTTCAATGAAACTTGGCACTGTTATTAATAACTTATGTTTCGTGGCAATATTTAGGATCCTTTTTAATCACACACACATACTCACAGAAATCAAGCTAATCAAACATACTCTACTGTTAGTATATAATGTGGCGGGGGCTCGAATACCGATAAGGGAGTGTTGTAAATTTATTTTTGTCGACAAAAACACCTTCTTACCCACTCCTATCCCCTTCCCCTTGGATGGCAGTCACCTTCATTGTATAATCGGTCGATAAGATATATATTTAAGGTATTTCGATAAGGTATGTGTGGTGTAGGTATGTCATTATAAAAAGGCAATCTCTATGAACATAGGGGTTATCGAGAAATGAAACTGGTCTCATTCGAGAGGTAAGAACCATTTTCCACTAAGCGGTTGGTCGCGTGCGGTGCTTAACGCGCGCGGTTTTGAATTGCGTGGTTGAATCAAGCGGTAACCGCACGCTAAACGACAGTATCAAAATGGACGTCGAAGAGGTAGCACGTGTTTACCTCCTGACCCAAAAACAATAAGAAAACATATGTTTTAGATGCATCCGTTTTTAAGAGAGTGCGCGGTTGGCCCAAGCGTATGTTATATTCTAACCGCCGGAGTTTGAACCGTGATCGCGAAAGTGGGTACGTTGAATAGAATTGCTTTTGTTTCTTTAACCTTGCTTAGATGTTCATATTTATCACGTACAATTATGTCTGCAAATCTCTTTATACCGCGAACCCGTAGCTTATGTAGTGAATTACTCTCTGAGGATTTTCCGCTACAGTACGGCATAGGGTTATTTAAAAAAATGGTCGTCGCCAATTTTCATTTTTAGTTTAGGCTAGTCTCACACTAATGAGCCCTGGATCGGTTAGAATTAAACTGCTCCTAAATAACCCCTCTTAAAATTAAAAAACAAAACCTTTCCCAGGCGTATCTCTCATTAATTCACTTTACGCTTCAATTCACTTTTACACTTTAAAACTTTTCCTTTGTTTCTTTTAACTTATTAACGTATTTTCATACTGAAGAAAATTAATTCTAAAGAAGAATATCGTAAGAGAGAGTTAAGCTTCATTTATCAAA
Source organism: Sesia bembeciformis (assembly GCA_943735995.1). Taxonomy (NCBI): domain Eukaryota; kingdom Metazoa; phylum Arthropoda; class Insecta; order Lepidoptera; family Sesiidae; genus Sesia; species Sesia bembeciformis. The sequence continues at coordinate 1,808,279 of OX031038.1, forward strand.
CGATTTTTTTTCTTTATGGAAAAAAGGCGACAGACGAGAATACAGTTCACTTGTTGGTAAGTGAATACTGTTCTCCGACGACATCCTAGATTTTTTTTAGTTTATTTTATATGGCAAAACCGATAGTATTTACAACATAATATCGATTAGAAGGAATTAAAACATGATCCAGTCAGAATTAAAATATTAACATCAGTCCAGAATGACAAACGTTGGCACACCACTGAAGATTATATAAACGCAGTAACACACACATATTCTGTTTTATTCTCACGTATGTAAGTTGCTAAACTGGTACCAAATCGTTAATTCAAAGGAACGAAAAACGAGACACAGTTTTCGCACAAAATTTAAATAAGCATTAGGAACTAGAACGGCTGCCCCATATAAAAACCCAGTAAGCAACAAACATAGCAAAAAAAGTGGTTTTTGATAGTTTTATTTAAAAACCTGATCTAGAAACTATGTACCCATATTTAAAATATTTTGTATTATGGCAATATGAATACTTTAAAAAATCGTAAGTGCATCATGTGATGGTTAAAAATCACCGGCAGACCTATAAAACATGTAATATATGAGGTAATTACCTAATGGTAAATGTTACCGCCTCTCGTGGACACCTGCAACACCAGGAGGTATGCGGGTACGCCGCCGACTTTGCAAAATCCTATTCACAGCTTTCTATATCGATATCGATATTGTGTGTAATAACGATTAAATTATTATTACAACTTCGTATGTCTAACTTGGCTGTTTGAATGTTTTTTGAGCTTTCCTGTAGAATTTGTTAAAAATCACTTACTAGGTTTTGATTTAGGTCAGCTGAGCGAAAGCGTGTAGCGACTGTGGAAAAAATAAATATTTTCCTTTATGTGTCGGCCCACCAGATCAAATATGGCGCTTCGCTCCGACAGCCGACTCTTTCATGTCAATGTGAATCCGTGTTCAATAAAACTGTTTTTATTCACTGTTATGTGAATACTATACTGCTAATATTGCAGGGTTATGTCCATAAACTTGCAATATTCCATTAATTCATTATTAACCCTAAAACACATTTCATTCACTCACATACTTCAAAATTATATCATATATATATATATATATATTGGTCACTCGTTCGCTCAACCATTTGCTTCTAGCATCTCACCGCGAACGGGCACTGTTCACGCTTAGATTTCCAAACTTAGGTATATTATTATTATGTCATATATTTCTTTTGTTTATGTATGTATATTTATATGAATGTAAGTATATATTTTACATAGTTACATGTAGTATTTATTATCGTTACTTATCACGAATATGTACATGACACGCGTTATTACCTCAATCATAACCAGGGCCGGCGGATAATGTTGGTATAGCGGATAATCTACCCAATCAGAATTTTCTGAATGGTAAAGTACCCACTCAGATTTTGATGTTACTGACGTCACTAGACATGGGGATTTCCTCGTCGCTCGAAAAATCCTAGACGCATTTTCTTTCTTTGTACCTTATTTTACTTAAAATTATATGCTGGCCTCATTGTTATTTAGAGCCATTGTCTAATTGTCTAATATAAGCTAATGTAGTGTACCTATTGTTAGGTTAACTCGAAAGCGTATGAACACAATTTAAACCCCCTCGTGACTTGCTGAGTGAAATTTGGCAAAAAAATTGATTACGTCTTGATCTAAGTAAAGTTCCAAGAAGAAAAAAAATCAGTGCAGTAGTACCAAAATTATGACGGTGTAAACTTTTAAAACGGTGTAAACTGGGGCAGGGGACGTACTGCGATCCAGCGCGGGCTCTCCGCGAGGCATCGATGCGACAGCAACTGACAATCAGAACAGGGACTTTTGTTGTAACATATGCTGAGTTAGGACCATTTGGCATAGTAACAACTACTTCTAATTCGTATCTATATTGATTCTACTGTCTGTATAAGTATAGTGAGTAGTTATTAAGTCAATAAATAACGCATTCATTTTTTAAAAAATCTCATAAAGGATTTTCGGCATCTATAACCGTACATACAAACTATATGTAATTGGATATGGCTCGTAAAGCGCTACAATTTTTGTTCGAATACTTATTTTAAAAGCTTACGGAAAATCTCGATCCGTTTCGATTCGCACCACAATCGTTTTTTCTAAATATTCTTACTATTATTACCTTTAATATTAAACGTTTCTTAATCTATAACGCAATATCCCTTCGGAATAAGATCAAATTCAATATAAATAAATGAACATTCCCACAGAAATCTTTCTTACTTTCAAACAAATTATCTAACATCTACTAAGAGGCAAGTCACGTTAAAGAATGTAGGTCACTACCACAGTGAAGGTAAACAAACAGTAGCGAAGTTTAGTTTTGTGGTATAGTCCACCGATAGTCCACCAGGTGGTAACTGGATTCTGTCACAAATGACCATTCAGTATACACACCAAAATCAGTTAAGAATGACACATTGCCACGTGCTTTGATCATAGATTCTTTTGTTGATTTAGAAGTGGATTCGGATAAATGACTATGAGGAATGGGAATTAGGTATAATGGATCTATTCATCCCATTACACTCCGATATTAACGATTACATTTGAGACATGGGATAGCGACTCTTTTCTATGGGAAGAGATGGAATTTGATGACATGGGAATGCGAGTACGGCCTAAATAGAAAGTGAGTTAGAAGAGACTTCACGGATTTGATAGAGTGGGATATGATGAGAAAAGGACTCTGAATAATCTAACACACTCCTAAAACACGCTCTGATGTGAAACGTACTTTCACATTCCTAAAGGTACTAAAGGGTGCGGAAACCTTCTAACATAGATTCATGATAAATGATTCACATAAAAGCGATAAAGACGTATTCAAAGGAATCACATGATCACATCTCCACATTATGGAAAATAGCGCAACAGTTAATAGCAATTGCAAATGTAATCCTGCATTCACGTTATTGAAATATTAGCATAGGTTAACAAGAACATGTTATTATGATTCAGTTTTATACACATGTATAAGTCTATGTAACTATTGATGTTTCTGTAACTAAAAAAAAATTATGTATTTTTCTCACTATCAAGGTTCCATACCATTTATTCAACACTCCCTTGCTCTTATCCTCAATGAGCTCTTGTCAAATTAAATGCCCTCTGGTAGTGGGCCGGGTCTCGAGAGGTAACGGAGAAGCAAACATGTGCTCTAATGAGGTTGTTGAGGAACGAAGATATGATTAGGGTAATCTGGCTTTGAAAACATATTTTAGAAGTTAATCCCTCAGAGATGTTGTTCAATTTTTTATTGTATTTATTTCTGATTTATTTATTTAATTCAGGACCTACAAACCTGAATTAAATAAATATGTTAAAATAACGTTATGTGTGAACAATCAATTATTATTAAATTAAAAAGGCGCATATTATATACCATTCGATTATATACCGCCCCATTTCGATGCAACATGAAGGGAAAGTACTTGAAATATTGAAGATAAGAAATTTCACTTAATGGAAACTTCATTTTATTTTTAAAAATAAGTAGAATTGCATTCAAAGATCTCCATTATGTGAAATTTTTTATCTGCAATATTTAAAGTACTTTCCCTTCATGTTGCATCGAATTGAGACGGCCTGTATACATAAACTAAAGATATATAATAAAATATAACGTTTAACGATTATTTATCATTATTGGGGATTTTATAATAAGGTTTTGCTTAACGCGTCGGAACACTACTCCCTGGAGTCAAAAGTCTAGACTTAGGAACAGTTTCTGTTGCACTGCAACAACCCGGAACATACATTTGAAAATTATTAATTAGCCTTATTATTTATTTTATTTAGTGGAGAAGGCAGATGGACATCCCGTCCACATGATGGTAAGTGACTACCGCCGGTCATGACCACTAGCAACATCTGGGAATGTGCTGCCGACGTTGCAAAATCCTATACACAGCTTCCTTGAATAACTCCATGTTCTAGGATAGCGGGAAAATCTCAGTTGGCAGTCCATTCCACAAATTTTGGGTTCGCGGTATTTGCATTTTTGTACTTCACATCCCACTTAATTATAACCACAATGAGAATGTTCGCAGCCAACCCATTATTTGAATCTTTTGCTCGCAGTATAACTTGAACAAATGTAGGTACCTCCACTTTCGCACAATTTTGTAGGTCGCATTATTTCTCGACTTCTCGTCTTTCATAATCAGTTAAGAGGGTAGTCGTTCCACCTGGACTGGCAGCGATCCAAGTTGTGCTTTTCATTACGCGAACTTCACTTAATAATACGTGTGGCCTGTATGACCTGTAGTAGGGCGGCTACCACAAACCGTGGGAACTATATGACTCCAAAAAGACGGGGACTTTTAGCGCGAACTCGAGAAGTGAAGTTGAGTTTTTGTTTGATTCATATAAAAATTGTATATTGTATTAACTTCAATGTTTTTTTGTGCGTAATGTTTGTAATAATCGTATAAAATTGCTCGTTGTCCTCAACAAACCTAGTATCAGTTTAATGAGCGACACTAACTTACTTCGACTCGACTGGAAATGTCCCGTCAATTCACGAGATGCGTTTTAATTTGTTTGAAATTGTTGATTACGAAGAAAATTTGACAATGGCACAATGTGCTAATTTCTCCAATAACTTCTAAAACAATATCCACACGGTTAAAACCTAGAGAATAATAAATTACTGAGTACCAACTATTATTCAAGATCACAATTCATTGTGTTGATTTAGACAATCCATCCGGTTAGTAAATAGATAATTGAAGGAAACACTCAAACTTTGGGCCTTGGTTGTGACCCCATCAATTTCCGTCCAAAAAGTGCCGTCAAACTTGGGAGTTCAACACGTCCACAGTGCAAATATAAACAGAAGAGTAAATTAACATTTTTCTCAAAATAGTGATTTTAAAATCAAAATATCAATCCTTCTATTCTCTGATTAACATAACCATGTAATTTTTCATTTTACCAATCGATCGTTTTCACTTAATTTTGCCCTTCATTTCACTCAACTATAAGTTGAAGTAGAATTATATGTTGATTCTGTAGGGGGAGAGTGCACACTGCATTCCCACAGCCGCTGGGCGCACTCGACTTGCCATGTTACCCCTCTCTCACAGAACCTACCTTGAAATGTACTTCATTTCCTACTTTATCGTATTTCCTCAATGTACGTACGTGTTTCAGTAGTCAGTGAGATATGCCAGAGCCCATTCTCATAACATTCGACATTCTGTGAAGGTAGACATCGCATCCGGGGGTGTGCCAACGTTTGTCATTCCGGACTGAAGTTGGCATGTATCGCGGATGTCCATGGGCTAGAGCAGTGGTCGTCACACTTTTCTGGTCAAGGGCCACATAGCACAATGTGAGGTATCACTGCGGGCCGCACATTCTTGGATTATTTAGTTGACACCACCAATCAATTGACATATTTTTTATGAGCTGTCAAAACGCGATTGCCCCATAAATTTTGTATGGCAATTGCTACCTGTGACCAATGTGAAGTCTTTATTTGCCAACTCAATGAACTAACTAGCATACAATTAACGGACACAAAGAACAGGAGGAAGTTTATACCTACCCGCGTACTTCTATTTAGTTAACTTCATGTGCAAAATCATATTTTGATATTATCGCGGGTGTGCACTTCTTTGTCGCGGGTCGCACAAATATCGTCCACGGGCCGCAAGCGGCCCGCGGGCCGCACTTTGACGACCACTGGGCTAGAGTATCCATTTATCATCAGGTGGACTGTACGCTCGTCTGCCGCCTTTTTTCTATAAAAAAAAGAAGTAGTTAATTTGGTATTTAGAATAGAGAACGCGTCTGAGATATCTATCTTTTTTGTTTGTTATTAGCTCATTGACCTATGCATCTCAAAACGTACTACAATATGCGAGTATTGTATAGAAACCCCATACTGACGTATGAGCGGTAAGTCCGTGTGCGTAACACATATTCTGAGTTTTCGCGCGATTTTGTTTAAACTTTATTGTCTACCTACCGTTTCCTTATCATACTGTCAGTTCAGTCAGTTCTCTGACCCATTCAGATCCGAAACAAAAGGGGTTTTCGTCGTAATTAATTTTTAATTGCGAACAAGTTCAACTTTGTAACTTTCTATCCTTTGTTCCAACTTTCCAAAAATGATTTGAAATTTACGTTAAGAAAAAAATAGGAAAAATCGTGTTCAGTTCATCCATTCAAAAGTTTTAATTCAGGAGACTGAGTTTCCATGTAATCATATTGTTTGGATGCTTGTCAGAATTAGGTTATTTTTGCGTGAAAATGGGGTAAAATTTAAAGATGGCTGTAACTTTGAATTTTGATTTGTTCGCGATGTTCCTATATTTTGGGGAAGGGGAGAGTACACGCTGCATCTCCACAGCCTCTGAGCGCACTCGACTGGTTACGTTACCTCTCTCTCACAGAAGACTACCTTGAAACGTACTGCATTTCCTAATTTATCGTATTTCCCCAATGCACGTTACGTGTTTCGGTAGTGAGTCAGATATGCAGTGTGTAAATGTTGTGCTGACATTTACACACTATTACACAATACCCATAAATTGAGTTTAATAGATGGCCCATGATTACAGATGTTATAATATAGACTTAACGGTTCTGGTGTTGGCCGGGCGACGCAATCACACGACACAGGGACCATAAGGTACCCTATGTGTGATTGTGGCTTCCCAATCGACGCCCTTTGTAGCTAGTTAATTAGTGAAATCAGTATTTATTGAAGAATACGGTGAAATATACTAGATTTTAAGTTACTTCTAAACGATATTTTAATTAGACCCAACAGCTGTAGTTTTATTTTTCTAAAATACGAATTACGCTCCTTTGAGAAAATATATTTCGGCACAAACTTGTGAGAATAAACTGTAAAACTTATGACATTTTAATTTTTTTTATGACGTTTGAATCTAATTAATTGTCCTTGATTCTAATTGTCCTTCTTTAGAGAAAATATATTTTGTGCGACTTCATGAGAAGCTACAATTTTTTTCTGTCATACTGATTCTTAATTAAAGCTTTTTTTCTAGACCCACCCTATATCAACCCTATCTCACTATAAAGAAATTCCAACCCACATTCTCTACAACGTTGATTCCTTTGCCTGCGTGTCATATTTCGGCTCTACGAAACGAGCGTAAGCCTTTGTCTTTCTTTCGTCTTTTGTCAAACTAATGTTAGCCATTCATTTTCGGGAACATACGAGACTGAAACCCGTGTTCGTGTTCCTCATTAGGTCCAATGTTATTACATGTAATATGTCCCGGAATGGATTATATGAAAACCAGCGAAAAATTTAAGTAATTCAGAAAGAAGGCAGAGAGTTATTTTCGGAGATTTTACGAGGTATAATTTGAAATAAAGAAATTCTGCAAAGAACAAAAGTCTAGCCTTTAGCAAGCTGAAGTGACAATTGATAGGCCATATAAAGTTAAATGTCCCCACCACTGAATATAGGTCTCTCCCAAGGCTCGTAATCACACTCAATCGTCCGCTCTTCCCATTAAGACCATTCTATAAGCTATGTTAACGACAATAATGTATTTTAGTTACAGAAAATGTTCAAACTTTTTCAAGTGGTGGGTCGACCTCATGGAGCATATGAATCATCCTCCTGTGGCCCACCTGGCCGGAGCGCATCCTGCACTGCGCTTCGCAGTACGTGGTCTTCATTCTATTCATCTGTTCTATCCTTCATTATTTTGTCAACTCGTCTATCCCATCTATTGTTCTTCCTGTGGCAGATAGAGCGGCCCATTATCACTTCAATTCGATAATTCTATAAGCTATTGTACACGATACAATTGTACAAGGTACATTGAAAATAACACAGGTTTTTTTAACTCGCCAATGAAGAGTAATCACACGACACGGGGGGTATATCGGTGCCCTACTATGTAGTTGACGGGTCCCGAGAGGGCTAAACCTTTCACGAGATGCCACGTAATACCACAATACTACTAGGTATTCTTTGCAGCAATGTACCATCTTGCGCGCTAGTATATGTTACTTAGTATATGTTGTGTTTAAGAATTGTTAGGATATAATTATGAATGTAACTTTTTTAGGATCTATACATATAATAAAATTGTAACAGGCCGATGTCTGTACATTATAGATATTGAAAAAAAAAAACTAATATGGGGTTTTTTTTTAGAGCAACAGAAGCCAAAACAACAGTTTATAGAAATTTTGTCTGTCTGTCTGTATGTTTGTACACGCATCACGCAAAAACTACTGCATGGAATTGAATGCAGTTTTCACCGACGTATTGCTAGAGGTCTAACTTAAAATATAGGCTCCATTTTACCGCAGGAAAATATCTTATTCCGATTGTTTTAAATTTAATAAACCGAAGCGAAGTGAGGGCGGGTCGCTAGTTTTAAATAAAATTAAAAATTATTTAAAACTAACCAAGCATTCATCGCAAGGAGCTGAAGTATCCAACCGAACCTTGGATCGACACAAGAGGCACTTATGCACAAGTTCACGTACAATACGAGCGCATGTTAAGAATTCCATTACATGACATTGTTTGTCTCCTACACCAAGTTGGCCCGTGGCGTGAAAACACGACATGCTATCAGTGACGGTACTGCTATAAAAGCCCAGAAGTCTCGGCTTACCTAACGAATGTCAAACCAATATTTTTTAACAAATAATTATACACACGGATTGTACTATATTATTGATTTTGTTTATATCAATAATAATTTGATTTATACAGCAATATTAAGAGTAACTTGCTGTTTAGAGCATTATACGCATTATGTTATATGACATTAAGTATAAAAACCTTTAAATTACTTAATGTATACTAGTTTATTTATTATATTTGTATATATTATTCATCTCAAATTTTATTTTATACTAGCTGTGCCCGGACACGCATTGCTCTGGCTGCCCAACAGATGGCGCTTACTCTGTTTTTGGGTAAAATTCTACCCTGTAATAGGTATATAAAAAACAAGCGCGTATTCGAATGCAACGTTGTGTCAAAATTTCAAAGTAATCGGTGAAGAACTTTCGGAGATTTATTAAGATTTTGAACAAAAGAACGTTTACATTTTTATTTATATAGAAGATATATAACGTTGTTTCTCTTAAACCTACCATACCGTCACACATATCCCCAAGGTTAGCTCGGAGAAAATGATTTATAGCATTAAAAGCTTGCACATATTATGGCATAACTTGCAAAAATCCTCCTCAATGATTTTCATATTATACATTTTGTATGAAACCATCGCACACTTGAGACGGGCTGCATCGCGCCGCAGCGTAGCGCACAGGCGAATCGCTTGCCTGCCTCAATGTGCGATGAACGGGCGCCGTTAACGGACGTAATTCGGAGTTATTCACTGTACAGCAACGTGAAGAATTGAATCTCTTTAAGCTAACTGACTTAAATTTATTGCGTTGAGCTGCGGCACGACGCGGCTGTAATGTGCACGATCCTTAAGTCCGCCAAGTGTTAAAGCAATGAAGTGTAAATAACTTAATCAAAAACGAGCCACGTAAACTAATACGGCAGTATAATAATTGAATGAAGGAGGTCTCTCATGCCGTAGTATTCGCTTTAGTTACAAACAGAACTGTTACAGCGTACGTCGTTATAGGCGGCGGGGCGTAGCCAAAGAAGTACCAACATTTGTCATGCTTCATATCGGCACTGACCGCCAAAGAAAACAACCTTGCGAGAAATGAGGTAACTGTCAAAATCCACATGATCGCACAATTAAAATTCTTATTTACATAGCAAACGCAGCGGACGCGCTCTCAGTCTTATCCCGGGTGTTTTCAAAGCTTATTGTGCTGCGCTGCACCCAACGTGTCATTCACGAAATTGACACGTGTGTACATTACGAAAAGAGCTCGTTCCTGTATGAAATGCTGTCATATACACATATTAAAATGCAGTGGGTGACAGCCACTTTGTTTAACATGTAGTTTTTAAGCTACTCGTATGTGTTCAAGACATCCAAAGTAGATGCTATTTTAAATTGCTTCTATTCAACAGTTGTTTTAGTAAATCCCCAGTGCTCGTATCGTATGACTCGTAAATGTCATGTACAGTACTCGAGAACGTGAAAAAGGCAGCGTACATCTCGTCTACTTTCGTTTCTTAGTCCGTTTTCCGTGATTACATGAATCGTAATTAGTTTCCTTTGAAACAGTATACGAGTGGGTCGCGTACAATTACGAATATTTATATAGAGGAGTTATAACATAAATTACAAAATAAATATAGCAACATCTGATTTTAAAACAGGGAAAATTATTTATTCACAAGCTCGGCAAGTTATTTAATTTAAGAAAATCTATACTGCAAATTAAAAAAAATACTATTTTTAATAAAGTCATGAATACTATTTCAAATACGTTATTGTGAAACTAATGTCAAACACAAAGAATGGAGATTCATGCTACAAATGATTTACGATTAAGTACTCTTATTAGATTTCATTGTCACACTTAGTTGATGAAAGTCACACTTGTAATTGCTTTATACAATGCAACGCAAATTCGCAAATTTAGAATATCGATTGAAATAAATTTCTATATACCATACATTAAAAAACTTTACTTATTCACAATCAGTGATAACGTGACATATTATTATGTGACATAAAAATTCTGAACTTTATTGCTGTTATCATAAAGTGTTTATTCAATAATTTAAATAGGGTTTTTAAGATTTTTCATTAATTTAGTATGCGTTCGGGAATAAACGAAGAGGCTAATATCTCGTCTCATTACAAGATGGCTTTTTTATATTCTCGAGTACTGTACGTATGTACGTCTTTATAGTTATCGTAACCAGACCTTTTATCGTCCACTGCTGGACAAGAGCATGGGACATGGGCCTCTTCGTGGCCATTGTCTTGTGCATGAGAGATATATAGTCTTAAAACGAATGAGCGGTGAGTGAGTGAATGGTTTGTGTAAAAAAGTACTGAATTTTAACAAATATCGTAGCACAAAAAGATTGTTAGTTTTTAAGAAAGAAAAGACAGCTGATATTTTTATTTATCAGGGTTACGAATACATTAGCAAAGCATTGGTCAAATTTATTTTTGCACGATTACAATCTTTATTTGCGTTCGTAAATGAGTTATTACGTCGAGTTTAACGCTCAAATTCATTGCACTAACTATATTAATATATTTGTTTTACAATGTTATATTTGCGGTTGGCGCTACATAGCCGCCTATTAAATATGTTGATAATGAACTGCAAAGTAGTTGTTTTTCTTTCCTTAATAACCCTGCTATAGACTGTAAAAGACTTGGTACTTACCACAGACCGAACAAGCAACTCTATCGTGAACCACACGTTGCATACTAGCTCTATATAGAAGAAGGCCAAGTGAGGCTGGCCGTTGCCCCGCCACGACCTTGTTTCCACTACAGCTGTGATATTCACTTGTGCTCCAGTGGAGTTCTCTGCTACTTCTGGAGCAGCTCTAGGAGTGGCTACTCGTAAATCTGGATGCGTTTTCAGACAGAAAGAGAGGACTGACACGCAGATGAAGAAGACGGATAAAGCTGATATCACCTGTGAAAGAGAGAGATAAAAAGGTTTAAATGTGTGAAGAAAATTCTGTAGATTAGGATTTTTACAATATATGTAATAAGTATATGATATAAACTTTTTTACTAGTATAAAGAAATTAATTAATTAATGCAACTACTAAATCTGCCAATGAAATTAAAATCATAATAAGTACATATTTTTGAAAATGACTGGTTTTTTTTATGTACGAAGGAGGCAGACGAGCATAGAGTCCACCTGATGGTAAGTGGATACTGTCGCCCATAGACATCCACGAGACATGGCAATATGTGTCCAAAATAACAAATGTTGGCACGCCCCTGGATGCACTGCTTACATTTGGAGCTATAGGAATGGATTTGCAGAAAGGATTGGAAAAATAGGGAGGGATAGGATGGGAATGGGCTTCTGGCACATCTCGCTCACTACCGAAACACGTACGTACATTGAAGAAATAAGATAAAGTGGGAAATGCAGTACATTTCAAGGTCGTCATTTGTGAGAGAGGGGTAACGTGGGGCCAGTCGGTGGCTGTAGGATTGCAGCGTGCACTCTCCCCCTCAAATATGTTTATATGACATTGGCGTAGTGTTGTTAAAATGAGCATCGAGCGCTAGAGCGGATGAACTTTAAGTCAGCGCTTACGAACCTTAGCTGTTTAAGACCATCAAACTTGAACTATATGAAATGAAAGATGAATGAATATTTACCACCATCAAAGATGAAATGTTGGTAAAATGAGCTTTACACTTATAGTTCAAGTGTAAAGCTCATTTTACCAACATTTCATCTTTCTTTCTCGGCGAGAATCGCTTTAACTACGGACACGGTACGAAAATAACGGATCGCGGCGCCGGACTTCACTCTCCTACTTCCTGTCCCGTGCCCACTCTAGACTTAAGTATACACGGTGCGCGTTTCGCGGCAGGTAACAGTCGACAGAGGGCGCTCGGGAGCTCGCCCATTTACAAACGTAAATAGGTTTGTAATGATACGATCTTTAAATACACGATACAAAAGAAAGGCCATAACATAATTTTTCAAGGCTCCTCTGTCAAACTCAATAATCATTTGACAACTTCCCTTATCAAACCATTTATTGAGTTAATTTGATTGTGGCAGATTTAGGTTGCAGGAATGGTCCTAAATAATTTTAGAAATAAAAACTTCAATGGAACGTGCCGCGCCAATCGAAAAAGAAATTATAATGGACACATGACAATTTGTTAACAATATAAATAATTTACAGCGGTAAGTATTTTTGTTCAATAAATGTCCATTCATTCATTCATTCATTGAATTATACTAAGCCTAAATTAAAAATAATAGTGGATCCCACGACACAGGGGATGCATGTCATTTGGAGATTGGCAAACTTGGCAAAATGCGTTGCCAACAACCGTGAAATGTACACCCCCCCAATGTAAAATCTGCACTCCCACTTTATCTTATTCACCAATGTTAGTACGTGTTTCGGGAGCGAATGAGATAAACCAAAGCCCATTCCCATCCCCGCCTATCACGCCGCTGATAGGATGCAATCACATCGCATTTTCTCAATACCAAGGAGTACAACACCGCATTTTCTCAACCCTTTCTCCAAATCCAGTCCAAAATCAGTAAAGGTAGGCAAAGCGTCTGGGGGCGTCAGTCAGTCTAGACAAACGATGTGGCAGGGCGACAGTATCCAATTACCACTTAATGAACACTGATAGTTCCACAATCGGGTTCGGTTGTGGAACTCTCCTCCCCCCAACATAAAACGTGCTCAATCTTTATGCAGCTTCAAAAATCAACTTTCTAAACAATATTTGACTGTAATATTTCATTAAGTTACTGACGTAGAGCCGTGATAACCTAGGGGTATCTATACTCGACTCACACATTCGTGTGGTCGTGAGTTCATATCCTCGGCATGTGAGTTTCTACTTAAGTACGGATCTTTAAAAATTGTCACTTGCTCAGCGGTGAGGGAAAACATCGTGAGGTAAACCATATGCTGCAGAAATAAAAAAATCTGGAGTATGTGATCCACCAATCCGCACTGGATCCGCGTGGTGGATTACGGCCTAAAAACCCCTAGTGATTTACAAGAGGAGGCCTGTGTCCTGCAGCCCCCTGCAGTTGTAGGCTGTTACAAAATACAACAAAAAAATTCTGACATAACATGTTTTAATTCTCTTTTATCATTTAGTTTTAGTTATTTTCTTTATTGCTTCCTTTATTAATAAATTGATTTATATCTTTATTCAATATTTTCATCCCTTGTATTTCATTAGTTACACTAATACTTTATTTACATATATAAAAATATATACTGGTATATCTGTTATTAATAGACTTCGACACCGTTTGACCGATCACCATGAAAGTTGGCACATATATGTATATTTTCATGGAGAACGTTTTTATGCTATCCACTTTGTTGTATCTCGCCACTAGATGGCGCTGCAGCACATCAACTTCTATACCGTTCAACCGATCGCAAAAAACCGACGGCAAAACAGAATAATTTGTGATTTTATATAGAGGTAAATAAATATACACAGGCAGGACTACGTCTGTCGGGTATTGCTAATATAATATATTGTATATAGTGTGTATGTATATTGATACGTATGTATTATGTGTAATTATTAATTATTTGTACACCATATACCTGTGATAAAAATATTTATTTCGTCTCTACCCAAAGCTTGTCTCGCAGAGATCGCTGTTAGTGAAATTTTGTGCATTTCACGTGTTACAATGTCTGTTACTGTGTTGTTTAGTTTTGGTGTGCAATAAAGAGATTTATCTATCTATATAATATAAGCTCATTGGAATAACCTGAATATCAACCAAGAATATCATTCTTGTGATCCTCTTGAGGTAATCCTTAAGGTGTCCTCATTGGACTTTGAGCCGAGGAGATTGAGAGATTACCAGTAAGTAACGATGTGAGTATTTAGAAGTAGCGGTATGCGGAATTTCTTATTACGTTTGTGAGTAGGTTTTATAATTAATGTTACGTAGACGGCAATAACGCTACCTCTATATGAGGCTTTTACACAAAACTAGCAATTTTATCCGGTTTTTCCTGTTTAGTTTGATTTGGATCGTTAAATCGATTAACACTTACGAAAATTCCACAATTTACAGAAGAAGACTGCAGTAAACGAAATGTTTTTGAAGCGAATGATTTTCTTTTAATTTCATTTATATATAGATTCAGTGTACATAATATCTCTAAAGAGCAAAGCTGTTTTGCACGGGAAAATAATGATAACTGAGAATTTTTTCAGGCATAGAGTACACTTCACGCCCGACCTTTTGTTTTAATTACACTATCAAATTACCAGTGCCTATTTCGCAACTATCCCATTCCATCAAGTGAGAACTATGGTACGATGAGGGAATTCTTTCACCCATTAACCCCTACTATGGGTAGTGGGGATTAATATTGTAATGGGTTAAATTCGCATCCCCTCCAATAGAGAATGTAATGGTATAATGTCCTTGTCTTATTAAACTCCTCACTACGTTATATTTCTCCTAATCCACTTCTAAATCTCCAAAGGTACGCAGCTTAGCGGCTTGTGTCAACGTTTGCCATTCTTGACTAATGTCCATAAACTGGACCTTCCATAAAGTGGACCATCCACTTGTCCGCCACTTTACTTCCATGAAAAATACATACATACATATTTTCTTTTTCATATTGTTATATTTTCATAGAGCTAATGGAGCTCTTACGGATTCTTAAAAAAACAATTTTCATTAAAATAACACAATATTTTTTATAAACATTTGAAAAACGGATGTTGATGTCTTTTATTTATCTTTTTAAACGCGAATATTTAACTTATTTTAGATGAATACAAATTATCCTCGACATGGAATCCAGGGATTAAATAAATGTAATTAAATTAAACTTCGCGATTTTTCGTCTGACGCTACTTCAGATATTGTGAGTGTTGTGTGCCGTCGCTACTTTCCGGACTATGAAGTCCAAATGCGGGTGGTGGATGAAATTGCTAGCAATTTTGGACGTGGACTACTTCGGCGGACTACTTTTTGAGGGGGAGAGTGCACGCTGCAATCCAACAGCCGCTGGGCGCGCTCGACTGGCCACGTTACCTCCCTCTCACAGAAGACTACTTATTCTTATTTCCCTAATGTACGTACGTGTTTCGGTAGTGAGTGAGATGTGCCAGAGCCCATTCCCATCCTATCCCTCCCTATTTTCCTGACCCTTTATCCAAATTCATTCCTATATCTCCAAAGGTAGGCAGCGCATCCTGGGGCGCACCAGCGTTTGTCATTTTGGACTAATGTTGGCATGTGTCGCGGATGTCTATGGGCGACAGTATCCACTTACCATCCACGATACATGCCAACAACAGTCCAGAATGATAAATGTCGGCGTACCCAAGGATGCGCTGCCTACCATTGGAGACATAGAAATGGATATCGGGAATGGTGTCGAAAAGTGGGGAGGGACATGAGGATGGGATGGAAATGGGCTCTGGCATATCTCACTCAATACAGAAACACGTACGTATATTGGGAAAATAGCACAATGTGGGAAATGCAGTACATTTAAAGGTAGTCTTCTATGAGAGGGGGGAAACATGGCCATTCGAATGCGCAAAGCGGCTGTGGGAATGCAGGTGCACTCTCCCCCTCCTAAACGCTTCTCCTACAAAATTTTACACGCTCCTCAATAGTTTTATGATGAAAGAATGGTCAACGTTGCAAACATGCGCATTTTTACACATGACTCGGTAATTGTACACTTTTACACTTTTCTTAGCTTATTAAAAATAAGTGAAAGTTATTAATATTAATTTTATTAATTTTATTTTATTAAGCTTATTAATTTTTTAGTGAAAAAAGTGTTGAATTTTAATAAGTCGTAGAATAAATAGTTTTCACGAAAGAAACTCAATGTCACGATAATAGGGTTATTAAATCTATAAATAAATAAATAAAATAATCAATTACAATGAAACTCTATAGCAAATATCAAATATCACACATGTCGCCGTAACCCATCTCAATTTTTATTTTGGTATTTCGCTGCAAAGAGCCAGTTTCTCGGTCAGAAAGCCGCGTCATCGTTCATTGTAGTGTGCCCGCCCGGGGGAAGCGACATTATAGAAGGCTGGGTGTTCAAGTGGTAAGATTACAGCGTTCTGATTACAACTCCCTTTTTCTATAGACGTGTGACTGGAGCAGAAGTCGCAGTTCACCATCGTCTTCTCTTGTGGATTGCAATGCTTGGGAAGCGGCAGGCGACTGGAACTGTAGAAAGCGTACTTGTTTACGAGTCCTTCGGGGGTCTAGAAGTACCCCACGCGTAGACAGGGCGGGTGATGTGGTACAGAAGATTTTCGTAATAATATTTAAATCATAATAAAAATCGTCCTGACCCAAGATTAATCAAGTGTATTAGTGAGTATCAAAAGTGTTAACAAATTTCTTCAAGATTTAATACTCTTAAATTGATTTAAATCAAAAAATATTGAAGAGTAAGTAGAAAATCTTAAGGGCCTTTCTCATCACTTCCTGATAAAGTAATTGTTAACAATCTGAAAGATAAAATATCTGCCAATTATAATTATCGGCTAATTAAATCTAGCTGATACTGACTATCTGATACCGTTTGATAAAGTATTAGGGGAGGTGAAAAAGGCCATAAATATTTCAAAATAAATACTCCACATATCTGAAAAACGCAGAAAAAACTGGCCCAGTAATACTATCAAAAGAAAATGTTAGCATAATCTAGAATAAAAATATAAGTCTAGTCTAGTTAAGTCTAGCCTTTTTAAGTCTAGAATAGAATTAACTTTTATTAGGAGATATTTTTCTAACCGATTTCAACGAGAACGTGTTTATTGTTCACTTAAATCAGATATAAAGATGAAACAATGACAACATGCAAAACGGTGCAACAATGTGTATCGCTTATTGATTCCGCTACCGCTTATATTTTGTACCAAACCGCAAGAAATATTTGTCATATTGTGACGTACAAATATTTAGTAAAAGAGAAATAGTGGCCGGGAGGAACTGTACGACGGAATGGTATATTTCTCCGTGACCTGTGAGTTTTATATCTAACCTTATACACTGGATTGCAAAAATTCCGGGTCGCTAATAAAAACCGTGATATCTCCATAAATTATATACCTAGATCGCTCGAATAAATAATATGTAGTAAGGAGGTTACTAATGCTTGTTCTAAATCTCTAAAGAGGTTTCATTTGTACAAGTTACAGATTTAAAAAAAAAACTGCATTTTGAAAAATTTCAAAATTTAAAATTAGGAAAAGAATATTGTTTCTGCTTTTGTTTCAAACGGAGCTGTCATTATAAATGGTTCCTTGGATTGATCAGAGTATTCAATGCAATGGAGATGGCGTAGTTCCTAAGGGCCTGTGATAGCGGCTTTGTTATCTCTTAGTCGCCTTTTATGACACTCACAGGAAGATATGGAGTTGTGTTCTGCTATAGGTGGCTGACACCACACGGCACATACAAACATACTTAACTATAATATACGATTAATAATATCTCCTTTAACTGCCTTATGTCTACCTTTTGCAACATATTTTGAAAAAGTAGTGTGAAAGGTCAAATAGGTTGCGAAGGGTAGTGTAATAACCTCAGTCAGCGAAGTAAATGACAAAGGTCAGGTTAACATAAACTCAGTGACAGGAGTAAGTAACCAATTGAATTCGTTAATTATATTGAATTGAACTGAATTTCGAACCTCAAATTGAGAGGCAAGCAAATGTAACATCCATTCATCAGATAGTATTGTTTGCATATTACTTTATAAATTTCATTTCGAACGGAAGTGGGGTTGAGGAAATATTTTGTTGTATTAATAAAAAATAACGCCGTTGACACACGTCAATTATAAAGGTATGTTCTGCTACTTTCGGTACATTTTGGAAATACATATTTAGTTGCAGAACTTCATGAGTTCTACAAAACAATATTTTAATCCTTTGCTTGTATACTATACTATCAGCATATGTCTCTCCACTTGATATTGGATATAGGCCTATCCCGCTTCTTTCTATAACAAAATGCCACCAAAAACTTGTTTCGATCTTGTTTCTTGTTTCTTGATTTGACTGCATGCTCGGGTGAAGTTGTGCAAAATATTTTTTTTTTAACAAATTTGCAATTAAGTAGTGTATATTATTGTTTTACAAAACTGTCACTTTTACATGCTTTAGGCTTTGTTAAATTTTTATCAGGTATCAATACTAAAATCGTATCTATAATAAATAAATTATTGTATCTACAATAGGTACATATAAAAAAATAGTAACAAAACAGTCTTTTGAATATTTGTTGAAATAAATACCGCATTATAATAAAGTACGATTGATACAGAGTCTAAAACAACAAGTTTTATTATTTTTGTCCGTCTGTATGTCTGTCTGTTTGTCTGTCTGAAAACGCATCACACAACAAGTACTTGACGGGTTTTAATGAAACTTGGCATAGTTATACCTTATGTGCCGAGTGAACATGTAGGATACTATTTATTCAGATCCATTAAAGAGTTGCCATGTAAATTCTAAAGTTCACGCGAACGTAGTCGCTGGTATTGCTGGTTCTATATAAATTTGAATTGGTCCTTAATATCAAAAATATGAAAATAACATTAAATTACATAGAAAAAACATCACAACTAACGTATTTCTACTATTGAAGCCCATTTGTAATTCGGTTCAGTTTCATATATGTTTTTTGTCACATAAAAAACAGTGGCAAAATGTCGAACCAAAAAAGTGAAAATAACGTATTATTAAATAACATATGAACATAAATATCGAAAATGAAATAGCTAGAAAAAAGCTCTCACGACTCCAAGGCTACGAGCTCTAGTGATATTTGGTCTTTCTGCCTAAATCCAACCCCAAGTAATTCGGAATAGGCCATAAACTGCTAAAGCTTTATTTGATGGTCGTAGCGTCGTAGTCGACACTGTATTTCGTAGAAGACGTAGCACGAAGGCGTCGTAGCTCGTAGATGCTCTACGAAGTGTCGTAGCGTTATTTAGTGTGGTTATTTATAGTCTTTTTAGGCTTATGTCACGACAGAGAGAAGAAATGGTAGAATATCTGCATAGAGTCTATTTATGTGTGTATGTATGTATATATTTATACTTCAAGTATCTATCACCATGCATATTTGTATATTTTATATGTTACAGTTTTATTGTCGGTGTGGGCTTATTGGCTTTTGGTTAAGACTTTATTTATTTTTATTTTTATAAACTCTATTGCACAAAGAAACATTGGACAAAAGGCGGACTTAATTTCTGTTTAAAAAGAAACGTGATCTAACATCCACTTTTTAAGATAATATACTCGTAAATTATATTTTTTAACATTTCACTAAAGTTTCACTATCTGGGAAACTAAATCGACAATAAGGTCCATTCTCACTGATAATAGTCATGTTCTACCAATGTAGTTCTATAGTTTCTGTTTGTTTTTATTAAACTAATTCTGAAGATCCGGTACTACTTGATTACTTATGTTCGGATCAAGCCAATTAAAAGTAAAACTTGGACAGAATTACACGGTACTAAAATTACAGAAATTAATAACAAGAAAAGCGGAAAAGCGATGGTAAGTTGATCAATTGCCGTAGAACAAACAAATATTTGAACAATAACCCCCCCCCCCCTTCCGTATTTGATTGAGAAAAAAATAACTATAGAATGTTTAAAGGGCTACAATATTACAG
Source organism: Sesia bembeciformis (assembly GCA_943735995.1). NCBI lineage: Eukaryota > Metazoa > Arthropoda > Insecta > Lepidoptera > Sesiidae > Sesia > Sesia bembeciformis. The sequence goes on from OX031038.1 coordinate 1,828,630, forward strand.
GAGCTTACAACGTTTGTAGGAACTTTATTTACTATTGCCAAAATGACATCCATCCGCTGGGTACACTGACGACTTGAGGACAGTCGCCGATATGTTAGTGGTTCAATGAGACAAGCAGAAGCCCGTGTTGGAAGAAGCCTATATCCAGCAGTATAGATATACAAGCTGATAGTATGTTGTGATCTGATATAGTATATAAAAAAAAGGTGTCAGACTACACCTGCTCCGTGTTGATGCCCATCTGGTGGTAAGTAGATATTGATATTACGTAATAACTCTTGGCAAACTCTCGGACCCGTATCGATATCAACCTATAATGTCTCACTTCAGGGCACGGGCCACCCGTAATAAATTACTAGGAGGGCCCAATGCGGATTGGTGGATCACACAGTCCAGATTTTTTCATTTCTCGAGCATATGGGTTTCTACATGATGTTTTCATTCACCGCCGAGCTAGTCATAATATAGAAAATCTTTATTTCAGTAGAAACTCCACTGAGTTTCCACTTAAATATCACTTATGGACTTTACTTAAATATCCATATCACTTATACTCTGCTGATGTGATCCTAGCTGGCTCTATGCCAACTAACTTAACATTAGAAATTGCCTTCACTAACACTTCATCAAGTAAATGTAAGGCAGTAATTGATGAAATAGAGTCCCACGCAAGATCTCTAATTGATCATCTCCTGCGTCTAATCAGCGACTGGGGAACGACAGATATAGTATAGATCTTTAATAACTCCGTTAAAAGGGCTTTCTGGTTAACATATTTATTTACAAGTAACATGTTTCGGCGATAATTTTGATATTAACTAATCCAGTTATTTTTGAGTCTGAAAAATTAAAAGGGCATCATTAAAAGTGAAATAATTGGATACATGTCCACACCACTGTTGCTCCCATCCACTTCAGTCTTGAGTTCCAGCTGTCAATCATCGCTGTACGCCGTTTTTAATACACGATTTATGCTGATACAGATACGCCCTTCTGGAACCGCGTAATTCCATTGATTTGATTATTTTCAAATTTAATTTTTTAAATCTTAATTGTTGTTTGATGCTTGAGGGAGGGCCACATGATGGTAAGTGATTACTGCCGTCCATAGACACATACAACACCAGAGGGTGTATGCACTGCCGAATTTGCAGAATCCTGTTCACAGTTCTCTAGAAAAGCCCCATTTCGTAGCGTAACGGAAAAACCTTAGCTGGCAATTCATTCCACAATGTTCGGGTTTGCGATATAAAGTCCTTGATGACCGCACTGTATTTTTTTTTGTAGACAAGATGGCTGACGAGCAAGCGGTCCCACGTGATGGTAAGTGTTACCATATTGTAAGTCGTATGCAGCGACTCTTTGTCAAGGGAATGCCGATTAACCGCACTACGATAACGGGCGGTGCGATGACGATCTCTTGCTTGAATGAATAATATCGTACGATAAAATTTCTATCTATCTAGTAATGTATAACGTAATTTTGATATAAAATCTATATATACATATAATAAAATTGTAACAGGCCGATGTCTGTACATTATAGATATTGAAAAAAAAAACTAATATGGGGGGGTCTTTATTAGAGCAACAGAAGCCAAAACAACAGTTTTTAGAAATTTTGTCTGTCTGTATGTTTGTAGACGCATCGCGCAAAAACTATTGCATGGAATTGAATGCAGTTTTCACCGATGTATTGCTAGAGGTCTAACTTAAAATATAGGCTCCATTTTACCGCAGGAAAATATCTTATTCCGATTGTTTTAAATTTAATAAACCGAAGCGAACTGAGGGCGGGTCGCTAGTTCATAATAAATCTTTAATGACACTTTTTTGTGCATTCCATAAACGTCATTTTGGATTGTTACAGTGATTCTCTCAGTCATTGACAATTTCTCAGTTAGTAAAATAAATCACCGTAACTGATTCGCCTTACTTTCCACACGACAGCCGCAAATTTGTTTGCTTCAGTCTGTTTAATACTTCAAACGGGAAAAACTGGATTAGATCCTCCGGGGTTCCCTGATAAATGAGGAGTGGAGTGATTGGATGCTTTTTGCAAAAAATAGACTCGATTTTTTTATACCGATGGCACCAGTATGTATTGGCAAACTGAGGCGTTCATTAATTTACGAGTAAATAGCTTTCGTGTGAGCGATTTATTTATAAACTAGCGGTGCCTGCGACTTCGTACGCGTATATAGACTTCAGAATATGTATGGTTGGCCTGATCTCCGTGGAAATTCAAATTATTTAAATTTGAATTAACAAAATCGCTTTTTTTTAATAACACCATTTTTTTTTAATTTCGGAAAAGGAGGCAGATTTTCAAGCGACCCACAAGAATCACAAGATGGTAATTAATTTCCGTCGCTCATGGACACCTGTAACGCCAGGTGGTATGGGAGTGCGCGGCCGACCTTGCAGAACCCTATTCATAGTTGTCTCGAAGAATCCCATGTCGTAACGTAACGGGAAAACCTCGCGAGGCAGTTCGTATAAAAATAAGGACGTCTAAAAAAATGGACACCGCTAATTTTCATTATTCACACAAACGGCAAACACCAATATTTTATGATTTCGGAAATAGCCGCGGTACGCACATCCTTACTAATTACGCATTTATTAACACAAGGAACATTCATAAATCATTTAAATCCACTCAGGGATTACGCTAATACGACAAATGGATTAACAGCGTAAATAATGATTTATTACGAGGGAATAAGATTAACTTTCCCTTGCGTAATGGCCTCAATAAAGTTTGACCTACGTCACGACCTTTTTAATTTAATTATAACGTTTTAAGTTTCGGATTTGACATGACGGAGCTTCATCACTATATGGATGGAATAAATTTTACAAAATCCAATGCCATATTTTACAAATTTTATAGATAGATAGATAAAATTCTTTATTGCGCACCAAAACAAAACAAGACAGTAACAGACATTGTAACACGTGAAATGAACAAAGGCGGTCTTATCGCTAATCGATCTCTGCCAGACAACCTTTGGGTACAGAGGAAATGAATACTCTAATCACAAGTATGGTGATGATTTGGCCGGCGGTATTTTGATGTCACATTTGGCATTAAGGGCCTTACTTATAAAAATCTCGCTAAGCAATACTTAGCCACCGCTTAGTTAAACCGCTCTTAAGCTATAAATCCATGTTTAACTTTTGTTTACTTATAAACGTTGATTAGCTGTTACTTAGTTAAGAAACGAACAAAGAACGATACATAGATGGTTGGCACAGATTATACCTAAAATAATCGATTAGATAGAGAAATTGAATGAACGAAATTGTTAAAAGTTCTATTTTTTCCATATTATATCATCTATGACAGTATCCGAGTGCCGTGAATTTGACAGATAACGCTCATTTAGTACATCTGTCTACGTTTAGTACCTATATTTTATAGCGGGAATTTCATTGTAAATATCTTCATTTTATCTTTCATTTTTAATAGTAGTATTTATAGTGTATTAATTAGTTTTATTCAGTGATGGACACCCCCGAGCAAGCCAATAAAAGAATACGATCCACCAATTGGAGTGATATGGAAAAGGTATTTGTATACTTATTATATTTGTAAACGAATGTTGTAGTGCCTGTAATAACATTAATATATGCCTGAATGCTTGCATGCTAACAACAAATGTATTCTTTTTAGAAAGTGCTAAGAACGCTTGTGCTCGAAAGAGCACATATTATTGAAAAAAAAGACACCACCACGAATACGAATGCCGCTAAAAAGATAGCTTGGGAAGAGGTTTTGTCATGGTTGGTTTTGATGTTTTTCGCATTTCGGTTTTGTATTGTTTCAATATTGAAGTTACTTATTTTCAATTGTATCTCACATCCATTGACATATTTAATTTCAGTTTTAATGCTGTAAATGCTACTAAGCGGGATATGACACAGCTGCTCAACCAATGGAAGAACATGAAAAATAAAGCAAAGAAGTCGGAGTTTTCTTTCAGGAGGGCACAAAACATGACTGGTGGAGGACCTCCCCCACCTAGGCCACCTCCTGAAGACCAGGAACTCATCGACGGAATTCCCCACGAGTTCTCAATTGACTCAAACTGCCATGATAGTGACAGCATTTATATTAAACAGGTTATATTTAAAATTTTGCTAAATCCTTGGTTATATTTAACAAGTGCAGTGGCATATATTTTTATACCATTAAATATCTTGCAGTGTCTGAATTGAAGTACACATATTGCATTTAGTTAACAAATATTTTCACTATCTCAGCAGGAATCAACTCAAAATGTGTGCATCCCATCTCCAGTATCACCGTTACAAAAGGAACTGGAGGTAAGAATAATTTATAATAATAAATATTAATTTAAAACTTATTCTCTTTTATACTTAAGCTATTATAACTAGCATAACCTTGATGTGTGTAAATTATTATTTACTAGCAGCACTCCACTAGTAAATAATAATTCACCACATTAGCACTCCGTGATTAATATTTGTTTTTATTTCTTTACTACCTAGTTATTGTCAACGAAAGTAGCACCTGTATTTACCTGTTTTATTATATTTTTAGCCACAAAAAATTGATGATCCCAGCCCAGCTCTATTTAGTCCGGCAGCCCAGGCCAGTAGTCAGGCCTCACTTCCCATACACGACAGGCCATGTCCTTCAGGATCGGCTCCAGCAAAAAAACGAAAAACAAATAAGTATGTTTGTATACAACATTTTTTATCTCACTGTTCTATATTACAAATATTTTATATATACATACAAGCTGTTGCACATGAATTTATCTGCATTAAAAGGAATAAAGATAGATTTTTGTATACTTAATAAAGAGACCTTTGTGAGCATATAATTAGCAATTATATTAATATGCTAAAAGCAGACATACATTTTATACAAATGTTTAGATAAATTTTGTTTTTACAGATTAAAGTCGGACTGCTGTAAGACCAACCATGAGCATGAAATTTATATGCTGGCAAGGAAAGCGAGGGAGGAAGCCATGCTTCGCGATAAAGAAGCACACGAATGTAAGATGATGTATGAAAGAGAGCTGCATGAAAGAAGAATGACATTAACGGCTTTGGAAGAGGAGTATTGGAAAATTAAAATAAGAAAATTAAAAGAAAATGAATGAGTTTTATTGTGATTATAGTATTGTAATTAAATTGTCATCTTTACAAATAAATAAAATTAGTGTGTCTGTTTGTAATATTAAAATAACCACTTTTTACTAAATTCATATGTATGCATATACGGTACATATACCAAAATAACATTTTTTATAATTTTTGTGTCTGCCTGTCTGTCTGTTTGTTCCGGCTAATCTCTGAAATGGCTGGACCGATTTTGACCAGTATCCATTTCTTCATCTGTGCTTTGAAGACTTGCTGTATCAGAGGAAAAAAACGCAAATTAATTATTTAAAAAAGAGTAAGCGTTTCATACTTCATCAGTTTGAAATCATGGCCTGAACTGATGGCGGATTGATGTTTTACGTTTGTCTGTGGGGCCATAGCATAGAGAATTTATCAGAAAATAAATGTAAAAGATAAAAAGTTGAAATGTAAAAGTAAAAAGATGTTAAAAATTAAAATGTAACAAAAATTCACACCTTGTTCTTCATTAAATATAATTGCCAAATTATGAAGTACAGCACAGGCGATGATGGTGGTTTTAATGTTCTCATATGAACCCCTCATTACCTCCAGCAATATCCGAAACCGTTGCTTCCAAACTCCAAAACATTTTTCAATAATGTTACGGGTCTGGATATGGCGTTGATTAAATTGTCGCTCTGCTTCAGTTCTAGGTCTCAGTATCGGAGTGATAAGATGAGGGGTATATGGATAACCACTATCCCCTATGAGCCTCCCAATGAACTCCTGCTCTTCAAACCTCCTCTTAATAGAGCTTTCCCTATAAATTCGGGCATCGTGTGTACTTCCCCTCCAATGACATACAATGTCACAGATCTTCATATCTGCATCACAGACAACCTGTGAATAATTAAGTTTGAAGCTTATGCATGCATGTATTTAAGAAAAAAAATTCTAACAAAGTATCGAAAATAAACTAAAATGTACCGTGTCTGTTTCAGTACATGAAAGTAATGTAAGTAGAAAATAAAATATTAAGTGAGGACACTTACTTGGGTGTTAATAGAGTAATGGCCCTTTCTATTTACATGATATTGGCCCACATCTCCACCAACCCTCCTTATTTTAATATGAGTGCAGTCTATTGCACCAGTTATTTTCTGAAGCCCGCAAATGGCTTCAAATTTTCGGATCGCATTAATATCTTCCGATATATTTGACGGCATTTTGATATAAAGCGAGCTTTTCGAAGCCAAAGCTATTGCCACTTTGCGGGACAAGCGCGACAGAGTCTGCTGACTCATGCCGTGAATGTCAGCGTTGTCTTCTTGAATCTGAAAACAAAGTTAGGTACGTATAATAAACATTAGTAAAGTATTGTACAAAATCTTCATTATAACCTACTCCTTTATAGTAAATATATGAAAACTTGACAAATAGTAATTAGGCGATTTACCTCATGACGGCCCCAATATCTGATAACTGCCATTACTTGCAATTCTACAGGAATGCTGCCACCTCGAGTATCGCCCTGGATATCTGGTCTCACTATTTCGATGATACGACTCATGTTCTCTTTATTAAATCGGTATCTAAGTTTAAATTCCTCATCCGATAAACTTTGTAGCGGATTAAAGCGAACTCTGTAATTCTTCGTCTTTCTTCTCCTCCTAGCTCTGAAACTGCTTAAATCAGCTACGTCGTTTCGGAAATCACGAAGATCTTCCAATCCATCCATGTTTTAAGCACAAATATATTTTTTTTTTACTAACAAACAAACGCAAGTATGTAGGTATGTAGATCAAACGTCACAATAGAACAGCTGATTTATGTGAAATCCGCCATCTTGCCGCTTAGCGAGAGTTAAACTATGTCTCGGCAGTGTTTAATTTTGACGGCTATTTAAACACTACTTAACGACTTCTTAACGCTAAATAGTGTTTATAAGTGAGGTTTTTGCTAATCCGTAGTTAAGCAATTGATTAAATTTTAAGAAACGTTTATAAGTAAGGCCCTAAGAGGATGGCATTATTTAGTTATTACAGGCATTATCATTACTGATTTAGGCTCGATTCCCACCAATAACTGTATATAACGAAAAAAGGCACGATGCATCAAATATGTTTACTAGCGACCCACCCTCACTTCGCTTCGGTTTATTAAATTTAAAACAATCGGAATAAGATATTTTTCCTGCGGTAAAATGGAGCCTATATTTTAAGTTAAACCTCTAGCAATACATCGGTGAAAACTGCATTCAATTCCATGCAGTAGTTTTTGCGTGATGCGTGTACAAACATACAGACAGACAGACAGACAGACAAAATTTCTAAAAACTGTTGTTTTGGCTTCTATTGCTCTAATAAAGACCCCCCCATATTAGTTTTTTTTCAATATCTATAATGTACAGACATCGGCTTGGTACAATTTTATTATATGTAGTATAGATACCTTATCCGGTCCTCTCAAAAATTAAGATGGCTGCCATTCAAGGGGAGGTGGGGTAGAAGTTTGTAGAAACGTGTTTTGTCGATAAAAATAAGAATATCCTACTACCTTTATATATCCGTAATCGATTCCCTGACACACTGTATTATCGGTCCTGCGACATACTTGTTATACCAACCATAGCCAGTACACTTTGAGCTCTTGGCAATTTTAATTCTTGGACGAATTTCTTCGTGTTAGATTTTATCCAGCAAAGAGACTTTGAGCACAGACAGCTCTTTTTATAGCTGAGCTTATTTTGTCGTGAATCAGTTTTGTCGTCAGTGACCATGTTTCGGCTTCAAATGTCACATTGGAGTGAAGAATGTCGCCGGTAGTGGCTGGATGAGAAGAGCTGTATACCATGTGTGGTGGTGGTCTTTGGGAGATGCCTATATCCAGCAGTGGAGAGACACAGACTTGTGAGTGACACTTTTTAAGGCAGAGTTCGAGATCAAACAGAAATGGAAGTGTCACAGACTAAACTATATTTATGTATTTATTTAAATATGACCTTTTCCATCTGTTTCTTCTTAAATTTTAATCAGAGTGTTTATATGTATTATTAGTTACCATATTATTGTTATTATGTTAGTATTATTTTAGTGTAAATTGTTCGCGTAATGCAATTTTTATAATTACTTTTTTGTAATTGTTACTGTACTGTACGTTTTCTCCAATAAATTAAATTAAAATAAAATAACAGAATGTATTTATTATTATTATTATTATGTATGAAGGCGGCAGACGAGCATACAGTCCACCTGATGGTAAGTGGATACTGTCGCCCATAGACATCCAGGATACATGCCAACATTAGTCCAAAATGACAAATGTTGGCACGCCCCCGGATGCGCTGCCTACCTTTGGTGATATAGGAATGGATTTGGAGAAAGGGTTGGGAAAATGGGGAGGGATAGGATGGGATGGGAATGGGCTCTGGCACATCTCACTCACTACCGAAACACGTACGTACATTGGGGAATGTATTATTACAGTTATAAAAACCAATGCGTACATTCTTTAAGATTTCTCTAAGAATTCCACAGTTTAACTGCTTATTTGAGATACCACTTATTTGAGAAGAAAACTTCTATGTCATTACGCCTCGCTAATATAATGGTATAGCACGGTATATATATATATATATATAGTATACTACGTTCAGTAACAATCACTTAATGATAATGACAGTTGCCTGGAAAAAACCTCACCCCGTTTTAAGAGAATTAAAAAACTGGAATACGCACCGTTTTATCGCCAGTAGGTAAAAAATGAAAGGCTTGATTAATTACGCCCTTTCCGTAAGACAATGTTGGAACTTGAAATAATTTGTAGCTCTTTTTTTGGAAATTTGCCAATGGGATTTTTTTGGCTTCAATTTGAAATTTAGATTCTGTTTGGGCTCTGGTAATAATAAAACAGTTTGGACAATACCATTCATTTCATTTACAAAATCACGTGTAAATTATGTCAACTTCAAAATAATTATACCATGCCGTACCATCATGCTGTATCTCTTCACATATGCTGGATATACGAGATATACAACCTTATATAAAGCTGAATGTATATACAACCTTAAAATTATTTTAAGGAATAAATGAAAATGGTTTTGTTGTCCTGTCTAAAACATTCGCAGTGCTAATTTCTCAGACCAGGCGCCTATGCACGTGCGAGGCTCCTTAAACGACGCTCGTAGAATCAAAGATATACAAGAATTAAACTATAGATCATGAAAAAAACACATATTTTAAAAACGGGTAGAGTTTCCAGTTTTTGCGTTATTTCACTGAAACGTTGTATGTCTTTCCTAAAAACCGTCACCACTTCCGCTCTTCTCATCCAGTTACTACCAGCGACTAAGTCGTCATTCCACCTGGCCGGAGGATACGTGGTCTCCATTCGAAGACTTTAGACTTTTTATACAATAAAATATATGCAATGTAACCAGCCCTTCCAGTATCCACTGCAAGATATGGGTGGATGTGTAGCCTTAAAACGCCACGCTGGCCACGCGCGTTGGCGAGTCCATTCTTTTAGAGGTTGTGTAGTTCCTCAGGGCTCGTGCCCTTATTATCCTTTAGGCGCCTGTTACAACACCAACTGGAAGAGCATAAGCATATAAGAGAAATAAGCATTTCATTGCCAACCAACAGCTTTCCAAGGTTTGCTGGTAGAAATCTCCGAAGGGGATAAGCACACCAATTGTATGTATTTCCTTTTGTAACTATTTTTATCATCTTTATGTGTGTACACATAAATACAATAAAGTATATAAATAAAATAAAAAATAATATAAATATGGCCATTTTGTCGATCGCAAAGTTCATTCATAGAAATATGCTACACTGTAAAATATACGACAACACTACCGACCGATTTTGTCGTTGACTATTTCTTAATTAGGATCTTACAGTTTTTGTAAGTCACGTTTTTACCCTCATTAATATGTGTGCCCTGTGCCCTTAAAATGAAGCACATTTTCCGGACTTGTTTACACTCTTTTAAACTTAGATTAGTTAGGTATATTTCTAGGCCTTAACTTAATTATATTTTTTTTAAATAAATTATATAATTTTCTATAATTAATGGAACCAAAAAATGACTAATATATTTCTTACAAAAACTACAGAATCTAGACTTAGTATAGCCCAGGCGGCCGCGACAAAGAAACGATGTTATCGTGTTACGAGATAAGTTAACTATATATGGATAGTACATCAATAGTTGAATAAAAATATATTTGTCGGTCGCAGCGTATCTTCGTAGGTTTCCAGAGCTCTTTAAAGTGATTGTGTTATAGCATAATTTTGTTTTTATTTTGTATATTTAATTTAGTATAACACAAATAAATTAGTCGGTATACGATACACCGCGACCGACAACTATTTCTTTATTGAAAAAATAACTTTTTTTTTATGTACGAAGGCGGCAGACGAGCATACAGTCCACCTGATGGTAAGTGGATACTGTCGCCCATAGACATCCGCGATACATGCCAACATTAGTCCAAAATGACAAACGTTATCACGCCCCCGGATGCGCTGCCTACCTTTGGAGATATAGGAATGGATTTAGAGAAAGGGTGGGAAAATGGGGAGGGACAGGATGGGAATGGGCTCTGGCACATCTCACTCACTACCGAAACACGTACGTACATTGGGGAAATACGATAAAGTGGGAAATGCAGTACATTTCAAGGTAGTTTTCTGTGAGAGAGGGGTAACGTGGCCAGTCGAGCGCGCCCAGCGGCTGTTGGATTGCACCGTGCACTCTCCCCCTCTAATTGCAGCGTGCACTCTCCCCCTCTAATTAAAATACATAATTTAAACATTTAAACATAATTAACTTATCCCGTAGTCTTATTGTCGCCGCCGCCCCGACTATCCGAAATTGTGCAATCAGACACAATAGCGACTAATTAATTAAATAACTTATTTATCATATTCCTTGGCGTTCCGTCCGTGGTCCCTTGTAATAAAATAATGAAATTATTTTTCCATTTGAATTCTCATAGTTTGGCAATTGAAACAGTCACAATGAATTATTTTGAAATTCACATGGGAACATCTTTGAATTGTCAGTTGAATTTGTAATGTACTATATAACATGTTGATACTTTCGCTTTTTTAATTTTATTTCTGCTTTTAAACACACGGCCACATCACGTACCACTACCCAACTACTCCTTTGTGGCCGTGGTGTGGTTCTAAATTTAACTTTTGTATTTGGTATTTTGTACACATTTTATATCGCAAATCGGGTCTAAACCCTATTACAATTTATAAAATCCCGTCCCGTTTAGTATATTAGTATAGTCTGTTTAATATAATAGTATCTATATTTCTGCTGCTCAATTAATTATTTCCCATCTTCCATATGGTTTTTATGTAATTTTTTTATCCTATTCATGTAAAGAAAGGGATACGGAAGGGTTATATAGGAAGTGACAATTACAGTTGGATATATTGCGATACGGGTGACCGCCCGCGTTCCCTAACCGTTTTCGGTCCATTTGCATCGGCGCAATTTCCATAGTTATATTACTTTTAACATTGTACGTCCCATCAAGCATTACAATTGCTTTAGTATGGAAATTAGTGATATATATACGACGTGCGAATTATGTTTCAGAGCGGCATAAATGTGTTTTTTAAAAGAGACTAATGTCAGCTACAGTCGACAGGGAAAAGGAAAGGAAGAAGCTAATTTCCGTTGGTGTCTTAAAAAAGTGTTTAGACCAAAGTTACCTACTTAAACGGGTATGTAGTATTTACAGTTTAGAGGTATGTTTACCTTATTTATTGTATTGGACGTTTCGGTGAACGCGTGACCACGGTTGGTGCAACCCAACCGAAACGACGAGTAAAATAAATACGGTATACCTACATACGCATAAATAGATAAATATGTGAGAAAAACGCAAAAATCTTATATGTTATATTGCAAACCATCTTCATTTGTCCTAATCAAGAATATAAAGCAAGGGTAGGCTTGTCTCATTGTTTGTCATAGTCCTTAAAAGGGCCTTGTTTTAAAAACGGGATTCCAGGTCATCATAATATACCACGCGTAATCATAAATATAACCAGCCCTTCGACATCCACTGCTAGATATGGGTCCACTTATGCACATTCTCTCGTGGAGAGATGTTGGTCTTAAAACACCACGCTGCCCAAGCGGGTTGGAGAGTTCACTCTTTTACAGATAGTATAGTTCCTCACTCCTCGTAGCGGCAGCCAAAGCACATAATCTAATGTAAATCTAATGTAAATCTAAGTCACATAATGTAAATCTCCATTACAAATAATGGAGATCATAGCGCAAGCTGTGCCCGTTATTGCGTACGTATTGTAACGCGACGCTCATTCAGTCTTTCAGTCTTTCCATCTTTACGGAACCCGTGTCACTAGCAAATAAATCATTGTTACAAAAACCAATAATCCCTGCGCTAGAATCGATTGCAAAAATTTGTCAAAAGAGATGAACCGATCCAAGGAAAAGTTTTCATTTCATCGGTGATTTTATTCCCCTCACTAAAATTTACTCGTGACGTGACCCATACATACAATTCCGTAAAACTTCATGAAGTTACGTTGTCTGTCTATGTGGGCGAACCCAGGGACTGTCGGATGCAGCATCGTCTAACCATAATAAGCAACATTTTTTGTCACATATTGTTTTATATTGTAATAACAAACTATTCACAATTATCTCTAACTTATTTCTTATCTCTAATTTACATTGGCAATAAATAATAATAATAATGTGGGTAGCTAACGAGCGGACTCTTCACCGTGCTTAGATATGCTTAGAACCACAATGTTTAGAACCACAAATAGGTACATACAATTTGAGAAATATACAACATATCATCGAAATAACGCAAAACCTGGAACATGTCAACCAATTTAAAATATATAAAACCGTTCTATGGTAAAGTAAAATATATAAAACCATTCTATGGTAAAGTAAAATATATAAAACCGTTCTAGGGTAAAGTAAAATATATAAAACCGTTCTATGGTAAAGTAAAATATATAAAACCATTCTATGGTAAAGTAAAATATATAAAACCGTTCTAGGGTAAAGTAAAATATATAAAACCGTTCTAGGGTAAAGTAAAATATATAAAACCATTCTATGGTAAAGTAAAATATATAAAACCGTTCTAGGGTAAAGTAAAATATATAAAACCGTTCTAGGGTAAAGTAAAATATATAAAACCGTTCTATGGTAAAGTAAAATATATAAAACCATTCTATGGTAAAGTAAAATATATAAAACCGTTCTAGGGTAAAGTAAAATATATAAAACCGTTCTAGGGTAAAGTAAAATATATAAAACCGTTCTAGGGTAAAGTAAAATATATAAAACCGTTCTATGGTAAAGTAAAATATATAAAACCATTCTATGGTAAAGTAAAATATATAAAACCGTTCTAGGGTAAAGTAAAATATATAAAACCGTTCTAGGGTAAAGTAAAATATATAAAACCATTCTATGGTAAAGTAAAATATATAAAACCGTTCTAGGGTAAAGTAAAATATATAAAACCGTTCTAGGGTAAAGTAAAATATATAAAACCGTTCTAGGGTAAAGTAAAATATATAAAACCGTTCTAGGGTAAAGTAAAATATATAAAACCGTTCTAGGGTAAAGTAAAATATATAAAACCGTTCTAGGGTAAAGTAAAATATATAAAACCGTTCTATGGTAAAGTAAAATATATAAAACCGTTCTAGGGTAAAGTAAAATATATAAAACCGTTCTAGGGTAAAGTAAAATATATAAAACCGTTCTATGGTAAAGTAAAATATATAAAACCATTCTATGGTAAAGTAAAATATATAAAACCGTTCTAGGGTAAAGTAAAATATATAAAACCGTTCTAGGGTAAAGTAAAATATATAAAACCATTCTATGGTAAAGTAAAATATATAAAACCGTTCTAGGGTAAAGTAAAATATATAAAACCGTTCTAGGGTAAAGTAAAATATATAAAACCGTTCTAGGGTAAAGTAAAATATATAAAACCGTTCTAGGGTAAAGTAAAATATATAAAACCGTTCTAGGGTAAAGTAAAATATATAAAACCGTTCTAGGGTAAAGTAAAATATATAAAACCGTTCTAGGGTAAAGTAAAATATATAAAACCATTCTATGGTAAAGTAAAATATATAAAACCATTCTATGGTAAAGTAAAATATATAAAACCGTTCTAGGGTAAAGTAAAATATATAAAACCGTTCTAGGGTAAAGTAAAATATATAAAACCGTTCTAGGGTAAAGTAAAATATATAAAACCATTCTATGGTAAAGTAAAATATATAAAACCATTCTATGGTAAAGTAAAATATATAAAACCGTTCTAGGGTAAAGTAAAATATATAAAACCATTCTATGGTAAAGTAAAATATATAAAACCATTCTATGGTAAAGTAAAATATATAAAACCATTCTATGGTAAAGTAAAATATATAAAACCGTTCTAGGGTAAAGTAAAATATATAAAACCATTCTATGGTAAAGTAAAATATATAAAACCGTTCTAGGGTAAAGTAAAATATATAAAACCATTCTATGGTAAAGTAAAATATATAAAACCGTTCTAGGGTAAAGTAAAATATATAAAACCATTCTATGGTAAAGTAAAATATATAAAACCATTCTATGGTAAAGTAAAATATATAAAACCGTTCTAGGGTAAAGTAAAATATATAAAACCATTCTATGGTAAAGTAAAATATATAAAACCGTTCTAGGGTAAAGTAAAATATATAAAACCATTCTATGGTAAAGTAAAATATATAAAACCATTCTATGGTAAAGTAAAATATATAAAACCGTTCTAGGGTAAAGTAAAATATATAAAACCATTCTATGGTAAAGTAAAATATATAAAACCGTTCTAGGGTAAAGTAAAATATATAAAACCGTTCTAGGGTAAAGTAAAATATATAAAACCGTTCTAGGGTAAAGTAAAATATATAAAACCGTTCTAGGGTAAAGTAAAATATATAAAACCATTCTATGGTAAAGTAAAATATATAAAACCGTTCTAGGGTAAAGTAAAATATATAAAACCATTCTATGGTAAAGTAAAATATATAAAACCGTTCTAGGGTAAAGTAAAATATATAAAACCATTCTATGGTAAAGTAAAATATATAAAACCGTTCTAGGGTAAAGTAAAATATATAAAACCATTCTATGGTAAAGTAAAATATATAAAACCGTTCTAGGGTAAAGTAAAATATATAAAACCGTTCTAGGGTAAAGTAAAATATATAAAACCATTCTATGGTAAAGTAAAATATATAAAACCGTTCTAGGGTAAAGTAAAATATATAAAACCATTCTATGGTAAAGTAAAATATATAAAACCATTCTATGGTAAAGTAAAATATATAAAACCATTCTATGGTAAAGTAAAATATATAAAACCGTTCTAGGGTAAAGTAAAATATATAAAACCGTTCTAGGGTAAAGTAAAATATATAAAACCATTCTATGGTAAAGTAAAATATATAAAACCATTCTATGGTAAAGTAAAATATATAAAACCGTTCTAGGGTAAAGTAAAATATATAAAACCGTTCTAGGGTAAAGTAAAATATATAAAACCGTTCTAGGGTAAAGTAAAATATATAAAACCGTTCTAGGGTAAAGTAAAATATATAAAACCATTCTATGGTAAAGTAAAATATATAAAACCATTCTAGGGTAAAGTAAAATATATAAAACCGTTCTAGGGTAAAGTAAAATATATAAAACCGTTCTAGGGTAAAGTAAAATATATAAAACCATTCTATGGTAAAGTAAAATATATAAAACCGTTCTAGGGTAAAGTAAAATATATAAAACCGTTCTAGGGTAAAGTAAAATATATAAAACCATTCTATGGTAAAGTAAAATATATAAAACCGTTCTAGGGTAAAGTAAAATATATAAAACCGTTCTAGGGTAAAGTAAAATATATAAAACCGTTCTAGGGTAAAGTAAAATATATAAAACCGTTCTAGGGTAAAGTAAAATATATAAAACCGTTCTAGGGTAAAGTAAAATATATAAAACCGTTCTAGGGTAAAGTAAAATATATAAAACCATTCTATGGTAAAGTAAAATATATAAAACCATTCTATGGTAAAGTAAAATATATAAAACCGTTCTAGGGTAAAGTAAAATATATAAAACCATTCTATGGTAAAGTAAAATATATAAAACCGTTCTAGGGTAAAGTAAAATATATAAAACCATTCTATGGTAAAGTAAAATATATAAAACCGTTCTAGGGTAAAGTAAAATATATAAAACCATTCTATGGTAAAGTAAAATATATAAAACCGTTCTAGGGTAAAGTAAAATATATAAAACCGTTCTAGGGTAAAGTAAAATATATAAAACCGTTCTAGGGTAAAGTAAAATATATAAAACCATTCTATGGTAAAGTAAAATATATAAAACCATTCTATGGTAAAGTAAAATATATAAAACCGTTCTAGGGTAAAGTAAAATATATAAAACCATTCTATGGTAAAGTAAAATATATAAAACCATTCTATGGTAAAGTAAAATATATAAAACCGTTCTAGGGTAAAGTAAAATATATAAAACCGTTCTAGGGTAAAGTAAAATATATAAAACCATTCTATGGTAAAGTAAAATATATAAAACCATTCTATGGTAAAGTAAAATATATAAAACCGTTCTAGGGTAAAGTAAAATATATAAAACCGTTCTAGGGTAAAGTAAAATATATAAAACCGTTCTAGGGTAAAGTAAAATATATAAAACCATTCTATGGTAAAGTAAAATATATAAAACCGTTCTAGGGTAAAGTAAAATATATAAAACCGTTCTAGGGTAAAGTAAAATATATAAAACCATTCTATGGTAAAGTAAAATATATAAAACCATTCTATGGTAAAGTAAAATATATAAAACCGTTCTAGGGTAAAGTAAAATATATAAAACCGTTCTAGGGTAAAGTAAAATATATAAAACCGTTCTAGGGTAAAGTAAAATATATAAAACCATTCTATGGTAAAGTAAAATATATAAAAACCATTCTAGGGTAAAGTAAAATATATAAAACCGTTCTAGGGTAAAGTAAAATATATAAAACCGTTCTAGGGTAAAGTAAAATATATAAAACCATTCTATGGTAAAGTAAAATATATAAAACCATTCTAGGGTAAAGTAAAATATATAAAACCGTTCTAGGGTAAAGTAAAATATATAAAACCGTTCTAGGGTAAAGTAAAATATATAAAACCATTCTATGGTAAAGTAAAATATATAAAACCATTCTATGGTAAAGTAAAATATATAAAACCGTTCTAGGGTAAAGTAAAATATATAAAACCGTTCTAGGGTAAAGTAAAATATATAAAACCATTCTATGGTAAAGTAAAATATATAAAACCATTCTATGGTAAAGTAAAATATATAAAACCGTTCTAGGGTAAAGTAAAATATATAAAACCGTTCTAGGGTAAAGTAAAATATATAAAACCGTTCTAGGGTAAAGTAAAATATATAAAACCATTCTATGGTAAAGTAAAATATATAAAACCATTCTAGGGTAAAGTAAAATATATAAAACCGTTCTAGGGTAAAGTAAAATATATAAAACCGTTCTAGGGTAAAGTAAAATATATAAAACCATTCTATGGTAAAGTAAAATATATAAAACCGTTCTAGGGTAAAGTAAAATATATAAAACCGTTCTAGGGTAAAGTAAAATATATAAAACCATTCTATGGTAAAGTAAAATATATAAAACCGTTCTAGGGTAAAGTAAAATATATAAAACCGTTCTAGGGTAAAGTAAAATATATAAAACCGTTCTAGGGTAAAGTAAAATATATAAAACCGTTTCTAGGGTAAAGTAAAATATATAAAAACCATTCTATGGGTAAAGTAAAATATATAAAACCGTTCTAGGGTAAAGTAAAATATATAAAACCATTCTCAAGGTAAAAGTAAAATATATAAAACCGTTCTAGGGTAAAGTAAAATATATAAAACCGTTCTATGGGTAAAGTAAAATATATAAAACCGTTCTAGGGTAAAGTAAAATATATAAAACCATTCTATGGTAAAGTAAAATATATAAAACCGTTCTAGGGTAAAGTAAAATATATAAAACCGTTCTAGGGTAAAGTAAAATATATAAAACCTGGTAAAGTAAAATATATAAAACCGTTCTAGGGTAAAGTAAAATATATAAAACCATTCTATGGTAAAGTAAAATATATAAAACCATTCTATGGTAAAGTAAAATATATAAAACCGTTCTAGGGTAAAGTAAAATATATAAAACCGTTCTAGGGTAAAGTAAAATATATAAAACCATTCTATGGTAAAGTAAAATATATAAAACCATTCTATGGTAAAGTAAAATATATAAAACCGTTCTAGGGTAAAGTAAAATATATAAAACCGTTCTAGGGTAAAGTAAAATATATAAAACCGTTCTAGGGTAAAGTAAAATATATAAAACCGTTCTAGGGTAAAGTAAAATATATAAAACCATTCTATGGTAAAGTAAAATATATAAAACCATTCTAGGGTAAAGTAAAATATATAAAACCGTTCTAGGGTAAAGTAAAATATATAAAACCGTTCTAGGGTAAAGTAAAATATATAAAACCATTCTATGGTAAAGTAAAATATATAAAACCGTTCTAGGGTAAAGTAAAATATATAAAACCGTTCTAGGGTAAAGTAAAATATATAAAACCATTCTATGGTAAAGTAAAATATATAAAACCGTTCTAGGGTAAAGTAAAATATATAAAACCGTTCTAGGGTAAAGTAAAATATATAAAACCGTTCTAGGGTAAAGTAAAATATATAAAACCGTTCTAGGGTAAAGTAAAATATATAAAACCGTTCTAGGGTAAAGTAAAATATATAAAACCATTCTATGGTAAAGTAAAATATATAAAACCGTTCTAGGGTAAAGTAAAATATATAAAACCATTCTATGGTAAAGTAAAATATATAAAACCGTTCTAGGGTAAAGTAAAATATATAAAACCATTCTATGGTAAAGTAAAATATATAAAACCGTTCTAGGGTAAAGTAAAATATATAAAACCATTCTATGGTAAAGTAAAATATATAAAACCGTTCTAGGGTAAAGTAAAATATATAAAACCGTTCTAGGGTAAAGTAAAATATATAAAACCATTCTATGGTAAAGTAAAATATATAAAACCGTTCTAGGGTAAAGTAAAATATATAAAACCATTCTATGGTAAAGTAAAATATATAAAACCATTCTATGGTAAAGTAAAATATATAAAACCGTTCTAGGGTAAAGTAAAATATATAAAACCGTTCTAGGGTAAAGTAAAATATATAAAACCATTCTATGGTAAAGTAAAATATATAAAACCGTTCTAGGGTAAAGTAAAATATATAAAACCGTTCTAGGGTAAAGTAAAATATATAAAACCATTCTATGGTAAAGTAAAATATATAAAACCGTTCTAGGGTAAAGTAAAATATATAAAACCATTCTATGGTAAAGTAAAATATATAAAACCGTTCTAGGGTAAAGTAAAATATATAAAACCATTCTATGGTAAAGTAAAATATATAAAACCGTTCTAGGGTAAAGTAAAATATATAAAACCATTCTATGGTAAAGTAAAATATATAAAACCGTTCTAGGGTAAAGTAAAATATATAAAACCGTTCTAGGGTAAAGTAAAATATATAAAACCGTTCTAGGGTAAAGTAAAATATATAAAACCATTCTATGGTAAAGTAAAATATATAAAACCGTTCTAGGGTAAAGTAAAATATATAAAACCATTCTATGGTAAAGTAAAATATATAAAACCATTCTATGGTAAAGTAAAATATATAAAACCGTTCTAGGGTAAAGTAAAATATATAAAACCGTTCTAGGGTAAAGTAAAATATATAAAACCGTTCTAGGGTAAAGTAAAATATATAAAACCGTTCTAGGGTAAAGTAAAATATATAAAACCGTTCTAGGGTAAAGTAAAATATATAAAACCGTTCTAGGGTAAAGTAAAATATATAAAACCATTCTATGGTAAAGTAAAATATATAAAACCATTCTATGGTAAAGTAAAATATATAAAACCGTTCTAGGGTAAAGTAAAATATATAAAACCATTCTATGGTAAAGTAAAATATATAAAACCGTTCTAGGGTAAAGTAAAATATATAAAACCATTCTATGGTAAAGTAAAATATATAAAACCGTTCTAGGGTAAAGTAAAATATATAAAACCGTTCTAGGGTAAAGTAAAATATATAAAACCATTCTATGGTAAAGTAAAATATATAAAACCATTCTATGGTAAAGTAAAATATATAAAACCGTTCTAGGGTAAAGTAAAATATATAAAACCATTCTATGGTAAAGTAAAATATATAAAACCATTCTATGGTAAAGTAAAATATATAAAACCGTTCTAGGGTAAAGTAAAATATATAAAACCGTTCTAGGGTAAAGTAAAATATATAAAACCATTCTA
The DNA here is from genome assembly GCA_943735995.1 of Sesia bembeciformis. Taxonomy (NCBI): domain Eukaryota; kingdom Metazoa; phylum Arthropoda; class Insecta; order Lepidoptera; family Sesiidae; genus Sesia; species Sesia bembeciformis. The sequence goes on from OX031038.1 coordinate 1,849,248, forward strand.
TGGTAAAGTAAAATATATAAAACCGTTCTAGGGTAAAGTAAAATATATAAAACCATTCTATGGTAAAGTAAAATATATAAAACCGTTCTAGGGTAAAGTAAAATATATAAAACCATTCTATGGTAAAGTAAAATATATAAAACCGTTCTAGGGTAAAGTAAAATATATAAAACCATTCTATGGTAAAGTAAAATATATAAAACCGTTCTAGGGTAAAGTAAAATATATAAAACCATTCTATGGTAAAGTAAAATATATAAAACCGTTCTAGGGTAAAGTAAAATATATAAAACCGTTCTAGGGTAAAGTAAAATATATAAAACCATTCTATGGTAAAGTAAAATATATAAAACCATTCTATGGTAAAGTAAAATATATAAAACCGTTCTAGGGTAAAGTAAAATATATAAAACCGTTCTAGGGTAAAGTAAAATATATAAAACCATTCTATGGTAAAGTAAAATATATAAAACCGTTCTAGGGTAAAGTAAAATATATAAAACCATTCTATGGTAAAGTAAAATATATAAAACCGTTCTAGGGTAAAGTAAAATATATAAAACCGTTCTAGGGTAAAGTAAAATATATAAAACCGTTCTAGGGTAAAGTAAAATATATAAAACCATTCTATGGTAAAGTAAAATATATAAAACCGTTCTAGGGTAAAGTAAAATATATAAAACCGTTCTAGGGTAAAGTAAAATATATAAAACCATTCTATGGTAAAGTAAAATATATAAAACCATTCTATGGTAAAGTAAAATATATAAAACCGTTCTAGGGTAAAGTAAAATATATAAAACCGTTCTAGGGTAAAGTAAAATATATAAAACCGTTCTAGGGTAAAGTAAAATATATAAAACCATTCTATGGTAAAGTAAAATATATAAAACCATTCTATGGTAAAGTAAAATATATAAAACCGTTCTAGGGTAAAGTAAAATATATAAAACCATTCTATGGTAAAGTAAAATATATAAAACCGTTCTAGGGTAAAGTAAAATATATAAAACCGTTCTAGGGTAAAGTAAAATATATAAAACCATTCTATGGTAAAGTAAAATATATAAAACCGTTCTAGGGTAAAGTAAAATATATAAAACCATTCTATGGTAAAGTAAAATATATAAAACCATTCTATGGTAAAGTAAAATATATAAAACCGTTCTAGGGTAAAGTAAAATATATAAAACCGTTCTAGGGTAAAGTAAAATATATAAAACCGTTCTAGGGTAAAGTAAAATATATAAAACCGTTCTAGGGTAAAGTAAAATATATAAAACCATTCTATGGTAAAGTAAAATATATAAAACCGTTCTAGGGTAAAGTAAAATATATAAAACCATTCTATGGTAAAGTAAAATATATAAAACCATTCTATGGTAAAGTAAAATATATAAAACCATTCTATGGTAAAGTAAAATATATAAAACCGTTCTAGGGTAAAGTAAAATATATAAAACCATTCTATGGTAAAGTAAAATATATAAAACCGTTCTAGGGTAAAGTAAAATATATAAAACCGTTCTAGGGTAAAGTAAAATATATAAAACCATTCTATGGTAAAGTAAAATATATAAAACCGTTCTAGGGTAAAGTAAAATATATAAAACCATTCTATGGTAAAGTAAAATATATAAAACCATTCTATGGTAAAGTAAAATATATAAAACCGTTCTAGGGTAAAGTAAAATATATAAAACCGTTCTAGGGTAAAGTAAAATATATAAAACCGTTCTAGGGTAAAGTAAAATATATAAAACCGTTCTAGGGTAAAGTAAAATATATAAAACCATTCTATGGTAAAGTAAAATATATAAAACCGTTCTAGGGTAAAGTAAAATATATAAAACCATTCTATGGTAAAGTAAAATATATAAAACCGTTCTAGGGTAAAGTAAAATATATAAAACCATTCTATGGTAAAGTAAAATATATAAAACCGTTCTAGGGTAAAGTAAAATATATAAAACCGTTCTATGGTAAAGTAAAATATATAAAACCGTTCTAGGGTAAAGTAAAATATATAAAACCGTTCTATGGTAAAGTAAAATATATAAAACCGTTCTAGGGTAAAGTAAAATATATAAAACCGTTCTAGGGTAAAGTAAAATATATAAAACCGTTCTAGGGTAAAGTAAAATATATAAAACCGTTCTAGGGTAAAGTAAAATATATAAAACCGTTCTAGGGTAAAGTAAAATATATAAAACCGTTCTAGGGTAAAGTAAAATATATAAAACCATTCTATGGTAAAGTAAAATATATAAAACCATTCTATGGTAAAGTAAAATATATAAAACCGTTCTAGGGTAAAGTAAAATATATAAAACCATTCTATGGTAAAGTAAAATATATAAAACCGTTCTAGGGTAAAGTAAAATATATAAAACCGTTCTAGGGTAAAGTAAAATATATAAAACCATTCTATGGTAAAGTAAAATATATAAAACCGTTCTAGGGTAAAGTAAAATATATAAAACCATTCTATGGTAAAGTAAAATATATAAAACCATTCTATGGTAAAGTAAAATATATAAAACCGTTCTAGGGTAAAGTAAAATATATAAAACCATTCTATGGTAAAGTAAAATATATAAAACCGTTCTAGGGTAAAGTAAAATATATAAAACCATTCTATGGTAAAGTAAAATATATAAAACCGTTCTAGGGTAAAGTAAAATATATAAAACCATTCTATGGTAAAGTAAAATATATAAAACCGTTCTAGGGTAAAGTAAAATATATAAAACCATTCTATGGTAAAGTAAAATATATAAAACCGTTCTAGGGTAAAGTAAAATATATAAAACCGTTCTAGGGTAAAGTAAAATATATAAAACCGTTCTAGGGTAAAGTAAAATATATAAAACCGTTCTAGGGTAAAGTAAAATATATAAAACCGTTCTAGGGTAAAGTAAAATATATAAAACCGTTCTAGGGTAAAGTAAAATATATAAAACCATTCTATGGTAAAGTAAAATATATAAAACCGTTCTAGGGTAAAGTAAAATATATAAAACCATTCTATGGTAAAGTAAAATATATAAAACCGTTCTAGGGTAAAGTAAAATATATAAAACCATTCTATGGTAAAGTAAAATATATAAAACCGTTCTAGGGTAAAGTAAAATATATAAAACCGTTCTATGGTAAAGTAAAATATATAAAACCGTTCTAGGGTAAAGTAAAATATATAAAACCGTTCTATGGTAAAGTAAAATATATAAAACCGTTCTAGGGTAAAGTAAAATATATAAAACCGTTCTAGGGTAAAGTAAAATATATAAAACCGTTCTAGGGTAAAGTAAAATATATAAAACCATTCTATGGTAAAGTAAAATATATAAAACCGTTCTAGGGTAAAGTAAAATATATAAAACCATTCTATGGTAAAGTAAAATATATAAAACCGTTCTAGGGTAAAGTAAAATATATAAAACCATTCTATGGTAAAGTAAAATATATAAAACCGTTCTAGGGTAAAGTAAAATATATAAAACCATTCTATGGTAAAGTAAAATATATAAAACCGTTCTAGGGTAAAGTAAAATATATAAAACCATTCTATGGTAAAGTAAAATATATAAAACCGTTCTAGGGTAAAGTAAAATATATAAAACCGTTCTAGGGTAAAGTAAAATATATAAAACCGTTCTAGGGTAAAGTAAAATATATAAAACCGTTCTAGGGTAAAGTAAAATATATAAAACCGTTCTAGGGTAAAGTAAAATATATAAAACCGTTCTAGGGTAAAGTAAAATATATAAAACCATTCTATGGTAAAGTAAAATATATAAAACCGTTCTAGGGTAAAGTAAAATATATAAAACCATTCTATGGTAAAGTAAAATATATAAAACCGTTCTAGGGTAAAGTAAAATATATAAAACCATTCTATGGTAAAGTAAAATATATAAAACCGTTCTAGGGTAAAGTAAAATATATAAAACCGTTCTATGGTAAAGTAAAATATATAAAACCGTTCTAGGGTAAAGTAAAATATATAAAACCGTTCTATGGTAAAGTAAAATATATAAAACCGTTCTAGGGTAAAGTAAAATATATAAAACCGTTCTAGGGTAAAGTAAAATATATAAAACCGTTCTAGGGTAAAGTAAAATATATAAAACCATTCTATGGTAAAGTAAAATATATAAAACCGTTCTAGGGTAAAGTAAAATATATAAAACCATTCTATGGTAAAGTAAAATATATAAAACCGTTCTAGGGTAAAGTAAAATATATAAAACCATTCTATGGTAAAGTAAAATATATAAAACCGTTCTAGGGTAAAGTAAAATATATAAAACCATTCTATGGTAAAGTAAAATATATAAAACCGTTCTAGGGTAAAGTAAAATATATAAAACCATTCTATGGTAAAGTAAAATATATAAAACCATTCTATGGTAAAGTAAAATATATAAAACCGTTCTAGGGTAAAGTAAAATATATAAAACCGTTCTATGGTAAAGTAAAATATATAAAACCGTTCTAGGGTAAAGTAAAATATATAAAACCGTTCTATGGTAAAGTAAAATATATAAAACCGTTCTAGGGTAAAGTAAAATATATAAAACCGTTCTATGGTAAAGTAAAATATATAAAACCATTCTATGGTAAAGTAAAATATATAAAACCGTTCTAGGGTAAAGTAAAATATATAAAACCGTTCTATGGTAAAGTAAAATATATAAAACCGTTCTAGGGTAAAGTAAAATATATAAAACCGTTCTATGGTAAAGTAAAATATATAAAACCGTTCTAGGGTAAAGTAAAATATATAAAACCGTTCTATGGTAAAGTAAAATATATAAAACCGTTCTAGGGTAAAGTAAAATATATAAAACCGTTCTAGGGTAAAGTAAAATATATAAAACCGTTCTAGGGTAAAGTAAAATATATAAAACCATTCTATGGTAAAGTAAAATATATAAAACCGTTCTAGGGTAAAGTAAAATATATAAAACCATTCTATGGTAAAGTAAAATATATAAAACCGTTCTAGGGTAAAGTAAAATATATAAAACCATTCTATGGTAAAGTAAAATATATAAAACCGTTCTAGGGTAAAGTAAAATATATAAAACCATTCTATGGTAAAGTAAAATATATAAAACCGTTCTAGGGTAAAGTAAAATATATAAAACCATTCTATGGTAAAGTAAAATATATAAAACCGTTCTAGGGTAAAGTAAAATATATAAAACCGTTCTAGGGTAAAGTAAAATATATAAAACCGTTCTAGGGTAAAGTAAAATATATAAAACCGTTCTAGGGTAAAGTAAAATATATAAAACCGTTCTAGGGTAAAGTAAAATATATAAAACCGTTCTAGGGTAAAGTAAAATATATAAAACCATTCTATGGTAAAGTAAAATATATAAAACCGTTCTAGGGTAAAGTAAAATATATAAAACCATTCTATGGTAAAGTAAAATATATAAAACCGTTCTAGGGTAAAGTAAAATATATAAAACCATTCTATGGTAAAGTAAAATATATAAAACCGTTCTAGGGTAAAGTAAAATATATAAAACCGTTCTATGGTAAAGTAAAATATATAAAACCGTTCTAGGGTAAAGTAAAATATATAAAACCGTTCTATGGTAAAGTAAAATATATAAAACCGTTCTAGGGTAAAGTAAAATATATAAAACCGTTCTAGGGTAAAGTAAAATATATAAAACCGTTCTAGGGTAAAGTAAAATATATAAAACCATTCTATGGTAAAGTAAAATATATAAAACCGTTCTAGGGTAAAGTAAAATATATAAAACCATTCTATGGTAAAGTAAAATATATAAAACCGTTCTAGGGTAAAGTAAAATATATAAAACCATTCTATGGTAAAGTAAAATATATAAAACCGTTCTAGGGTAAAGTAAAATATATAAAACCATTCTATGGTAAAGTAAAATATATAAAACCGTTCTAGGGTAAAGTAAAATATATAAAACCATTCTATGGTAAAGTAAAATATATAAAACCGTTCTAGGGTAAAGTAAAATATATAAAACCGTTCTATGGTAAAGTAAAATATATAAAACCGTTCTAGGGTAAAGTAAAATATATAAAACCGTTCTATGGTAAAGTAAAATATATAAAACCGTTCTAGGGTAAAGTAAAATATATAAAACCGTTCTATGGTAAAGTAAAATATATAAAACCGTTCTAGGGTAAAGTAAAATATATAAAACCGTTCTAGGGTAAAGTAAAATATATAAAACCGTTCTAGGGTAAAGTAAAATATATAAAACCATTCTATGGTAAAGTAAAATATATAAAACCGTTCTAGGGTAAAGTAAAATATATAAAACCATTCTATGGTAAAGTAAAATATATAAAACCGTTCTAGGGTAAAGTAAAATATATAAAACCATTCTATGGTAAAGTAAAATATATAAAACCGTTCTAGGGTAAAGTAAAATATATAAAACCATTCTATGGTAAAGTAAAATATATAAAACCGTTCTAGGGTAAAGTAAAATATATAAAACCATTCTATGGTAAAGTAAAATATATAAAACCGTTCTAGGGTAAAGTAAAATATATAAAACCGTTCTAGGGTAAAGTAAAATATATAAAACCGTTCTAGGGTAAAGTAAAATATATAAAACCGTTCTAGGGTAAAGTAAAATATATAAAACCGTTCTAGGGTAAAGTAAAATATATAAAACCGTTCTAGGGTAAAGTAAAATATATAAAACCATTCTATGGTAAAGTAAAATATATAAAACCGTTCTAGGGTAAAGTAAAATATATAAAACCATTCTATGGTAAAGTAAAATATATAAAACCGTTCTAGGGTAAAGTAAAATATATAAAACCATTCTATGGTAAAGTAAAATATATAAAACCGTTCTAGGGTAAAGTAAAATATATAAAACCGTTCTATGGTAAAGTAAAATATATAAAACCGTTCTAGGGTAAAGTAAAATATATAAAACCGTTCTATGGTAAAGTAAAATATATAAAACCGTTCTAGGGTAAAGTAAAATATATAAAACCGTTCTAGGGTAAAGTAAAATATATAAAACCGTTCTAGGGTAAAGTAAAATATATAAAACCATTCTATGGTAAAGTAAAATATATAAAACCGTTCTAGGGTAAAGTAAAATATATAAAACCATTCTATGGTAAAGTAAAATATATAAAACCGTTCTAGGGTAAAGTAAAATATATAAAACCGATCTAGAGAAAAGTTTCAGGGAATAAATCAAAAATTACAAACAAAGAGAGGTTTCGTTGTCTCCTCCGAGCCTCTTGGAGGCGCGCGCTCGCGCCTTGGTTGACACGCGTAGAATAAATAATATACTAGAATTGTGTTACAAATCATGAAAAAAGCCTATCGTGAAAACTGTTAGAATACAGAACAGAACAGAACAGATACCGAACAAACAAATTTTCAGCCCTTGCCTTATTTCAGTGACACCCTGTATACAATGATGAAGATTAACCAATTAAAAGCCTCACCTTTGCAGGCGGTGAACTGGACGGTTCGTCAAACAACGCCCACACTTTTGGCTTAAGTCTCTGCCAAATTCCAATATCTCCAGCCAAGTACGCCTCCTCGTACCCGAAGATCCTGGCGATCTCTTCCTCCGACGGCTTCTCGCTGTCGATGTCCAGCTTGTCCAAGATAGCCAGGGTATTCTGTTGGCAAAATAAAAACGTGTCAATTTAGATAGAGTAACTGTAACCAGGCCTTTTATCGTCGACTACTGGACACGGACCTTCTCGTGTAGAGTAGTTTGTATATGAGAGATGTATGGTTTCGAAACGCCATGCTGGCCAAGCGATTTGGAACGTCCACAGAGGTAGTCTAGTTCCTCAGAGCTTGTGGTATCGTCTTTGTCATCGCTTAGTGGCCGTTTACGACAGCCACGGAAAGAGATGGGGGTGATGCTGTTCTAAAGCTGGCCAACATCACACGCTAGGATATATTTTTTGTAAACTCAAATATTTTTCAAATTTCTTAGGAGTACTATAATTAACCAATATATTAAAACAAGAAATACGACATTTGTTAAGTTGTCTGGGAAAATGGGCGTTATAATTCATATAGATTATTTGAATTTTGCTAAGATATTGTAACTTAATACTTCAGTGTTTCAAACTCAAAACTATTTCACCATATACACCAGAATTGTGATCCAGCAAACTGTCAAACTTCTCCGAACAAGCTACCTTGTCTCAAAGTGGGTACTTTGGTTGCTGCGCTCGAAACTTATAAAGGTTAAACGAAGAAGCAAAATTCAAAATAGTTTGTATAATAAATGATGAAACGACAACCCTGTGACGTCTAAATAACTCACAAAACAATTTTTAAAAAAGGACACGATTAAATTTTTAACAGAGCAAAGTATTTCAATAATTTGGACTACGAAGGCGCTGAAAATCTCTGACATTAATTCAATTTATTAATGCGAAAGTTATTGGAGGTGTTACATTCATAACATTATACGAACCCACACAATACACGAATAGACACACATACATACATATAACTCTCACTATTCCTATCCACACAGATATGTTCAAACATACATAATTATGTAACTTATGTAAGCATTGCATTATGTTTCTTTCTTCTATTTTACTTATTTTTAATAAGTCTTAAGTATATGTATAGTTTGTTTTTTGGAAGTTCGTAAATATAATCAGCCCTTTTTTCATCCACTGCTGGATATGCACATTTTTTTGGCACAGCGGATGTATGACCTTGAAACGTCACGCTGACTAAGCGGGTTGGCGAGTTCACTCTTTTAGATTTGGTTTAGTTCCTCAGGGCTTGTGGCAGCGGTTTTGTTATCCCTTAGTCGCCTTTTACGACAGCCGCAGGAAGTGATCAGGTGGAGCTATTCTAATGCCAGCCAACGCGATCATCACAACCAATTATAGCTTCAGAATGTTTTAAATTTTTATTTACTTTTTGTTTGACATTCATCGCCAAGTTCATGTAGAAACAAATGCATGCAATTGAAATAAAGAGAGAAATAAATACAGAAATAAAGATGTGCTAAATTTTTACATTCTCCTTATATTGTGTCTTATAATATTAATCACACAGGAAAGTAGAAAAAGGGTATTATTTTCCCAGTGACCGCCGCCAGCGTGTTACTAGATGACTTGAGGTAGTATAGTGAGTGAATGAAGAAGAAAGCAATAAAGGAAATGACACAGTTATAATAAAAGATTAACAGCTCCTGGTACAGTTGGATTAAACTATATTCAAATGCCGCCTAGAAGTAAGAACGCTTTATTAAACCAGTGCTCAAAAACAACCGTCCCAAAACTCTGCTAGGACCAGCCCATCATCACGGACAGGACTGTTCTAGTGAATAAACTTGATATCGTATTGATGAAACACAGGCACAATCTAGGGTGATTTTAATGGACATCTCCGTCTCGCATAACGATATTCTATAAGTCTAAATCGAGAAGAGACAAGGACAGGATTGTACTGGCGAATAAGCCTGATATCGATAAGCCTGAACAAGGCGAATTAATGATGAGAAACCTAAGCTGAAATCGAGAAGATAAAAAAAAAATATTTCAACTTGTTATACGAGATTACCGACACACGGGGCATGGCCTCCGCTGAAAACATTCCTTTAGTTTTGTTCGTAATCGGGTTGATCCTCACCAATCTCACAACCTGAAGCAGTTGAGTTTTCGTGGAGATTCGCGGCGTGCGAAGATGCAGAAGGCGGTGCTGCTCAGTACCGCGGGTATCGTCCGCTGGTTTCGGTCCCTGGCGCCCTTAACCCCGGCCGAATGTGTTTCTGCCGAGAGTTATACGGTCTCTTCCTCATTTTGGCTCACCAACGGAGAAACAGAGACTAGAGGTTTTAGGACTGCTTTGAATCTACATTAAATCTATAAAAATTCATTTATTTTCACAAACTACAAGTCCGTGCGTCATTCGGACTTCGACTGGAAATCATTGCTGAATGCTTGTCTCTTGTATTCAGCTGTCCAGCATTATACAGTGCCTTGACTTTTAACACTGACCTGGAGATCCTTTGGTCTCCAGGTCAGTGTTAAAAGATAAGGCACTGCCATGCATGCCATGTGTTTGTTGAATAAATACTTCTTTCTTTCTTGACAAGTGACGCAATGAACTCAATCCATATTTTCGTCCTAAGTAATTTCAGATACAATACTGAAAACCAAATGAAAACTGAAAACCAATACTTCGAACGAAAACCAAATTCGTTGTAATAAATCTGAGCACATTTCATTGTTACCTATTTTTTCCTGATACCAAGAACATGTTTAAGCGAAACAAAGGATCTATTGAATAAATAACACTATTATATTCCCTTCCATTTAGGGCGCTGGGTATTTTCGAAATATTTAGTGGGCGGGCAACGGTGGATTGTACGCAATTTAGTTAAGGATAATAGGCAAATTGTGTTATGTATTCTCCTATTATCATAATCTTTTTCCTTTTTTACTGCTGAAAATACTTTCCTGTTTTTGTAGGGTTTTAAGTAGCTATCGTAGATAATCTCACTGGGTGGTTATCATTATTGTATATGTACTTGTAGCAGCCCTTGCCGTCCCACTGAAGGACACTGGCCTCCCCTAGTCAAACGTTGGGGAGTTTCCAGATCCACATGATCTGGTATTTAAAAATTGAGAGAAATAAAGACAAGACAAATACATGACAATATACCAATAAATTCACACATAAAAGTAAACAGCCGTTTATTCGTCAATTGCTGGACGTGGGTCTCCTCATGACTTGGGCATTTTATTTTTCCAGAATAGATGGCAGACGAGCGGGTGAGCCACATGATTGTATGTGGTCACCGCGGCCCACGGCCACCCGCAACACCAGAGGGCATGCGGGTGCATTTCCGACATAACAGAATTTTGTTCACAGCTCTCTTAGAGAGCCCCGTGGCGTAACGAAAAACCTCAACTGGCAAGCACGTGAGGGATGTATGGTCCTTGAAACGGCACGCTGGCCTAGCGAATTGGTGAGTCCACTCTTTTAGAAGTTGTGGAAAGTTCCTGAGGGTTTGTGGTAGCGGCTTTGTACTGCAATGCTTAAATGCAAATATGAACAACTGACTGCGTTGAAATATTGTAAAATACATCAAAATTATTTCTTGTCTAATGTCTATCAAAATAATCTCTCGGTATAAACATATGCTTGAGACTTTTGAGACTTCAGGCATTGCGGTAATTACTCATGGAGTAATGACTCATGGCGCTGATGCTAATGGTGGAACTGGTCCATAAAATAAAAATTGAAATTCCTTATGATGGTATTTTTCGGAGGGAAATAAAATTTAGAACGAATTGCTCTTACAAAGAATCAAAGTAACTGACAGGCCAAATTCCCAATCAGAAGTGATAATAGGTTGGTGATATCGTTTTCGAGTTTATTTCCCACTGCGGCCTCCTTTAGTTAATCACATGGTGATTTGGTATCATAATCCACCAAAAGATCCTAATGATAAAGGGTGGATATTACTTACAAATTTTTCGTTTTTTATTACGTAGATATCCTTACATTTTATCATAAGATGATTAAAAAAACCGTACGAAATAGAAATATATTTGCGTTTGAACACACATCCTAACGGATGTGAGTCAAGAATGTATTATCCGTGCTCTTGGGGAATATATGAGAGCATATACTGTCCGTGCTCTTGAAAAATATATGAAGTATATTCAGCTAGGAAAAATATCTAGAAATCGAATCGCTAATGACCATATCTGACAGATACAGTATACGGTTTCACTACTCTACACATGTATGTTTCGTTCAATAACATTTATCGAAACATACGAGGTAAACGAAGGTAAACAAAGGAAAGCCTAAAAGGGATAACAATTTTATCCACCTTCTATCACAGCTAATAATCTTACCGTACAGAAAATTCACTTCTTATTAAAAATAAGTACATATTAATTAAATTTAAGACCATAATATAAATATAATATAATATATATATAAAATTCTCGTGTCACAATGTTCGTTCCCGTACTCCTCCGAAACGGCTTGACCGATTCTCATGAAATTTTGTGAGCATATTGAGTAGGTCTGAGAATCGGCCAACATCTATTTTTCATACCCCTTAGTGATAAGGGTTGTCCACCCTTAGCGCCATCTGTTGGGCAGCCACAGCAACGCGTGGCCGGGCACAGCTAGTATAATATATATATATAGGTACATACATATAAATACCTACTTTATTCGACGTATTTATTTATTTACTTTGGGAAGGTTATAGCTATGGTACATGATATTTAAAATATAACATATTTAAATGCCTACTTAAAAGCTATTGGTAAGCTCCCACATGTAGAAACAATATATATTATTATATACATGCTTAGAGTGGTTATATTTAAAAGGTTAGAATGGATAAAGATAAAAAAAATACATAATTTTTAGTAAGTAAATGTTTAACTGCCTTTATATTACAAAAGAATAAGTCAATTTAATATAGCTTAAGTTGTCAATATTTTGTTCTTTTCTTAAAACTAGCACGTGATGGGTGTTTTCTGATATTGACGGGCAGAGAGTTCCAGAGCCGGGCAGCCTAGGTACAGCAAGGGACTCAGAGAGAAAACCAGTACGGTGCGTGGGGATCTGTAGATCTGCAGTTTTAGATTCATGCATACGATGCATGGTAAGGGTCTCAGGGTCCCGGCTTGTGATTACTACTCTGTTACTAGCAATTACATCCGATTTCCTTCCCTTGTTACATCTGTTTAGAAAGTCCCTCTCAATATTTTCACGATGACCTTGCTTGTGTCGTACAGAAAGACAATGCATTATTAACACGTTAACGATACACGTGCCCAAAACTTGGGCATTATGCCTGATGACAAAAGTTCTGAGCTGCCTTCATAATTTGGGTGTTACGTTTAACGTAGGTGTAACAACAGAGTCTTTGAATAGGGGATCGAGATATTAAATTTACCTTCAATTGTTTTAATGAAAGACACGTCTAACGATCTGCGAAGGCTGTATCAATTAGTTACTATTGGTTTAAACTCCTTAGATTTGTTAGAACTTGGTGCGATCTGCCATTAGGAGTTAAGAAGCACTTAGCTATTTCATTTATTACGGTTATAATTGCTTAGAAAAGATTTCGCGGAATTTATTCCCTAAGAGGTTAAAACGGAGTTTCAGAGATTCTATGGAAAAACATATTTTCATGGCCCTATTCATTTGAAACTTGGTATCAATATGCCATAATACAAATAATTTCCGGCTTAATTTATTGCAATAAAATCAACTTAAGATATGACATGCGATTAACTATTTAAAATTAACTTACTATAGAATAACTTAAAATATAAAATATATAGATATTATTACTATAATAATCTACTTATATAAATAAAAATGTAAACGTTCGTTTGTTCAAAATCTTAAATCTCCGAAAATTCTTCACAGATTGCATTGAAATTTTGACACAACGTGGCATTCGAATACGCGCGTGTTTTTATATACCCACTCGCGACCCGCCCTCGCTTCGCTTCGGTTTATAAGTTTTTTTTTTTTACAATTTTTATTTTCAAAATTTCAGAAACATTTCCACCATACATTATATTCGTGTAACTCTTACGGTTTTGCAGCGCACGCCAAAAACCAGTACCGACACAGTAGGATGTATCGGTTCGTGAACATTGATATATTCAATAAATCACGGTATAAGGTAGAAGACTAATTTACCGTATATAAAATATTTTTATTAAATTTTAATATCTGGACAGGATTTCAGGGCATTCAGCCCTTATCACAATATGCTAATGAGAGAGGGGTTATTCGGCCAGTAGGGCACGCCTAGTTGGCTGTAGAATGAATTATGCTTCCACCCCTTCTAAACTACCCTATGTTTTCTTCGCCAAACGCTGTAATTCGGTACAGCGGTGATAGCTTAGCTGTATCTCGATTCTGGTTCATAAGGTTGTGAAGTCAAATCTTAGGCGCGTACCACTGAACTTTTACTTAAGCAGACATTTTTTAAATTATCACCAGCTTTATACATATCATCATAATACACTATGGGGCTCGCACCCTGCAATAGGACGTTATAGTTTAACATCGACGGTAAATTCATAAAATATTTAAATCTAACAGCTGCTGGGCGCGCTCGACTGGCCACGTTATCCCTCTCTTACAGAAGACTAACTTGAAATGTACTGCATTTACCACTTTATCTTATTTCCCTAATGTACGTACGTGTTTCGATAGTGAGTGAGATGTACCAGAGCTCATTCCCATTCTATCCCTCCCCATTTTCCCAACCCTTTCTCCAAATCCATTCCTGTTTCTGCGAAGGTAGGCAGCGCATCCGGGGTCGTGCCAACGTTTGTCATTTTGTACTAATGTTGGCATGTATCACAGATGTCTATGGACTACAGTATCCACTTACAATCAGGTGAGCTCGTCTGCCGCCTTCGTTCATAAAAAGAAAACTTTCGCGTTTTGTACACATTTTATATTATAAATCGGGTCTGAACACATATAATTATTTATTGTTATTGTTTATGTTATTGTTTACCTTTCATTTCTACTTTTCGGCACGGGTTACACCAGCCGTGATCACGAGGCGTGACTAAGAGGCGGGTAGTCCATGATGGGAGCTGCGAGCAGTTTTATCAACTACCCACATTGATCTTCACAATATACGCGTTACAAAATTATAGAATAGAAACTTATTTCTTAAAAGTTTCCGCAATATGACAGACGTTTATTTTTTCTGATCGAGCTATAAAGTCGTTCGCACATCTCCTCTACCCTCATTTGAATTCTAAACATATTCGATGGGGAAACCGTTCATAACTCAAATGTACAGTCAACCGCATACGTGGACCAGTAAATATATGGTTTAATATCGTTTGATATGCTGTTCCCTGTACATCGCTTTGACCTTAACGAAATCGTTCGAAACCTCTTTTCTGTTAACAGACCGGCAAAAAGTTATTTATGGGGGTATGCGATTGCTGATAGCTCGACGTTTTTAGGGACTATTTTTTTATAAATGTGAGTAGGGACATGGTATCGAATTAAAAGTATCGATACTTTCGCAAAAAAAGGATCGTACAGATCATTTTACGTACAGATTTTTGGAGGGTAATTCCTCGATCCACACTGAAACACTGAACTGGCGTCACACTGAATCCCACAGCCGCTGGACACGCTCGATTAGCCGGCCACGTTACCCCTCTCTCACAGAAGACTACCTTGAAATGTACTACTACATTTCCCACTTTACCCAACTTCACCAATATAAGAATGTGTTTCGGTAGTGAGTGAGATATTCCACAGCCCATTCCCATCTCAACCTATCCTATCTCATCCAAATCCCTTCCTCTAAATCTCCAAAGGTAGGCAGCGCATCCAGGTGCCTGCCAATGTTTGTCATTCTGGATTGATGTTGGCATGTATCGCGGATATCCATGGGCGACAATATCCACTTACCATGGGAATGGTCTCTGAATTATCTCATTCACAACCGAAACACGTACGTACGTTAGGGGAATAAGATAAAGTGGAGAAAGCAATATATTTTACGGTAGTGTTCTATGAGG
This sequence comes from Sesia bembeciformis, assembly GCA_943735995.1. NCBI lineage: Eukaryota > Metazoa > Arthropoda > Insecta > Lepidoptera > Sesiidae > Sesia > Sesia bembeciformis. The sequence goes on from OX031038.1 coordinate 1,864,821, forward strand.
TCGGGGTAACTTAGCCAGCGTCTGTAGAATTGCAGTATGCACGTTCCGTCTCTCCCTTGATCGAGTAGTGACACTAACATAGAAATATTGGCAGACGGACGGATGAGTCACCTGATGGTAAGTGTTCACCATCCATGTATAGTTCTTTCATCTCACGAAGACGGGTTACGTATAATAGTGATTGTGCTTGTACGTGTACATTGTTTTAGTGTGCGTAAACTTCAAAACGCTCATTCAAAACATCAACACTACAACAGTGTACTTCCCGGTCGAAAGTAATACACATCGGCCTTTAGAAAGAGACTATCGGCTAGAGACGAGACGCTCTACACTTTCGGCCGGGATGTATACCTACATATACGAGCACAACTGGTACTAAGCGAAACCCGGTTTCGTGATGAAAGGACTATACAGTAAACTTAACGAGACATGTGCTTTACGTTTGTGTATGTGCACACCGATAGTGAACAGAGTGAACCATTTCGACAATAGGATTGGACAGTTCGGCACCCACTCACACAGATGCAAAGCGTATCGTTGCGAGGACTGGACCTATATCTAACTGACCCCGTGTACTGAACAGAGATTCAAAATATAGGTATAACTATAAATACCTATAAAAATAGATGAGTATTTCACAATATCTGAATACCGATGCACACAATATCCTGCGAATCAAACATTTCGCATACAAAAGGAATTCTCTGCGAGATCATGTATGCTTTCCCTGTCGAGCACACGTGGGTTTTGTACGAAAAATCAGAAATTGTTCTGTTACTTTTAAACGACGTTAAATATTTGTTCTTTATTTTATTTCTTTATTTATTTAAATTTAAGTGCACAACCAAACATTGTACAAAAGGCGGACTTAATGCCTAGTGGCATTCTCTGCCGGTCAACCTTTAGTCCATGTCTTGTCGGCTTTAAAATAGCACCACTGTTCCCTTGGATGTCGTAAAAGGCAACTTCGGGATAAAAAAGCTGCTGTTACAAGCCCTGAGGAACTACACTTCTGTAAAAGAGTGAACTCTCCAACCCGCTTGGGCAGCGCGGCATTTTAAGGCCACACATCCCTCCACGAGAGAATGTGCATAAGTAGCCCAATATCCAGCAGTGGATGTCGAAGGGCAGGTTATATTTACGATTACGCGTGGAATATTATGGTGATCTGGAATACAGTATTTAAAGCAAGCCCCTTTTAAGGCCTGTGCTAAACAGTGAGACAAGCCTTCCCTTGATTTATTTTATTGGTTAGGACAAATGAATTAGGAACAAGATTTTTAAGATTTTTTTTAAACGTACCTTTTACGGGAAGTATCTTTTTTATAGTGAAAAGGCAGCAGTCGAACATACAGTCCACCTGAAGGTAAGTGGATACTGTAGCCCATTGACATCCGCGATACATGTCAACTTCAGTCCAGAATGACAAACGTTGGTACGCCCCCGGATACGCTGCCTACCTTTGCAGATTAAGTAATGGAATGGGAAAATGGGGAAAGATGTGATGAGACGGGAATGTGCTCTGGCATATCTCCCTCACTACCAAAACACGTACGTAAATTAAGGAAATAAGATAAAGTGGGAAATGCGGTATATTTCAAGGTAGTCTTCTGTGAGAGAGGGGTAACGTGGTCAGTCGACTGCGCCCAGCAGCTGTGGGAATGCAGCGTGCACTCCCCCCCTACATCTACAAAAAATGCTACAATCTACAATCGAGTCCAATCAGTATTTTATAATACAATGCATTTTAGTTGTCCGTTTATTTTCATCGCTGCGCTGACGTTTTGTTTTCATTACGTTTACTGTCGCAGCGCTATTCCAATTTGGTCCGTCGTTCGCTTTGTTGCTGCATTTCTGTTTGTTAAGTTTTTTCTACGCTTCTGTTCAGCTATGCTTATCTCAATGTTATTCTGTTAGTTTCTTGTTACTTATAATATATTCTGGCGCCAGGATGTTAAGTTAAGTTTTGAGGCTAAGTTAAGTTAAATTAGGTTTACCTTACCCCTTTCTCACAAGACTACTTTGAAATGTACTGCATTTCCCACTTTATCTTATTTCACATATTGTATTGTATTGTATTGTACATCTTTCTTATAGTTATTGTATAAATGTCACATTATGACAAATAATAAGAAACAATGCTATAAGAAGGGACAACCAGGCGGACTTATTGCTTTATATCAATCTCTTCCAGACAACCTTGAGATAAAGAGAATGGTTTTATTTGAATAAATTTAATTGAATATAAACATTCTAACTGCATATGGCAATTCCAACCTTGCTAGAATTGCTCACTCATACAATAGAAAATGTTCTCATTTAGATAAATTTTATCTTTCTAGCAAGACTCAAAAAATTAGTCATCAAGTGTCAGAGCCCACATTCACACGCGCACCACTCCACATATACAGCAACTGAATATAATATTATACATACTCATAAAAGTATTCACAATGAGGTATATACTATACAAGCAAAACCAGGCAGACGTTGTCCTGCCATAAATGTTGATGTACTGCAGCGCCATCTAGTGGCAAATTACAACAAAGTCGATAGCATAAAAATCATCTCCATGAAAAGATACATATATGTGCCACTTTTATGGTGATCGGTCCAACGGTGTCGAAGTCTATTATAGGTCTACCAATATCTCATGGCATAAAAAAAAAAAAAAATGTGATTTTCATATGGCAATGTCAATTGTCACCTGTCAAATCAAAGTACGAGATTTGTCAACCGCTGCTGAGATTTTGTGATATCTTCTTGACAATTAGTTGTTTTTGTGAAAATGTCGAAAAAGCTATCGATATATCGATAGCGAGAAATATTGTTTTCAATGTGTATCGTAAAATAAGGGAAGAAGAAGGCGTAAATTAAACTCAATCTTTGATTTTAAAGCGCGTCGTAGAGTTGACCGGTAAGTTGGACTGAGTTGTTTTGATACTTTTAGTTTATTTTATATTTTTCTTACTTAATTGTAGCTTCTTTACAGGGGTTTCCAGTACTACTATACGGCGAATCGTAGGTGAGGGCACATCGAATGATGGTGTATTTTCCACGCCTGGTAAAAAGAGGAGAGGGGGGAAGAAGAAAATCAACTTGGACAGTTTCGATTTAGAGTTGATTAGGAATAAAGTAAATGAATTCTATACAGTTCGGAAGGAAATTCCAACAGTAATGAAACTGTTACAAATTCTTCGACAAGATATCGATTTCAACGGAGGGAGAGAATCTTTGAGGTAAGAAAAATATTAAGTAATAATCCCTCTCACTCTCACTCGTAAGAGGAGGCCTGTGCCCTGCAGTGGGACGTATATAGACTGATGATGATGATGATGAATGACTAAGCTATCGTTTGAATAACATGATAAATTTTATTATTTTTTACAGACTTATACTTAAGGAGATTGGTTTTGAATATGTTAAATGCCAATCAAAAAGGACCATTTTGATGGAGAGAGATGACATAAAACTACAAAGATACAAGTTTTTGAAGCGTATAAACGAAAACCGCGAAGCTGAAGAGCATAATAAATTGGATGTGACTTATTTAAATGAGACTTACATTCACGGTTCATGTTCTGTGAACAAGTGCTGGCAAAGCAAAGATATTGCAGGTCCATCTAAAAGTATTTCACTTGGAGCGAGGTGGATCATTGTAAACGCTGGTGGAGAAAATGGCTTTGTACCAAATTGTTGTCTGGTGTACAGGTCAACAAGTGTATCTGCTGACTATCACCACGATATGAATAAGGACAATTTTACAAAATGGGTGACAGAGAAGCTAATTCCAAATCTGACAAGACCTTCACTAATTGTTATGGATAATGCTAGTTATCATTCCGTACGGATGAACAAACCGCCCACACAAGCCAATCGTATCGCTGATATAAATAAAAGAATGGCTTCGTGCAAATGATGTATATTATGATGATCTTTGGCGTAAATGTCAACTACTTGAAGTAGTGAAACAAAACATGTCTGCGCCCTTATATGAGATAGATAGATGAAGTATTAAAATCGCACGGTCACGAAGTTTTAAGGCTCCCACCTTATCATTGCACATTGAATCCCATAGAAATGATTTGGGGTATAATGAAGCAAAAAGTTGCTGATAAAAATGTAAATAGGCCTGCAAGTGACATTAAATTATTAACAGAAGAAGCTTTCTCACAAATTGGTGCAGAGGAATGGCGAAAATGTTGTGAACATGTAAAGAAAATTGAAAACGATTTCATCGAGCAAGATAGAATAATTGAAATGCTGGAAGAGCGATTTATAATAAATATCTCTTTATCTTCATCATCTGATGAAGAACAAAAAATGCAAGTGGAGTTCTTGGAATCGTTTTCTAGTTCTGAATGAGGTGTTAAGTTAGTAGTATGATTTAAATGATATATAATAAATTAGTACATAAAGTAATATACGATTGATTTATTTTTCATGACATATTTTCCTATGTTAAGGACCCGATGTATAACAACATTCTTCATACACATACCTAATATACTTCATGTTCATTAATACTAAAGACATAAATAAAAATTAAACAGTATCAAGGTCGTTTAATCCAATTTCCCCAGTATTGCACACAACAAATTTTTATTTCCCCATTTGCCATGAGATTCCGTACTATATATATATATATATATATATATATATATGCTAAATTGTATTCATTTGTCCGTAATTTATCTTTTAGTTACAAAAGAATTGAATCTGTTATTGGCGGTGAAATGTTAGGTAATTATAATTGTATACTGTTGGATAAGGCTGATGATTCAAATAAATAAACACCGCTACATCCAATGAAGCTCAAAAAATAAAGCCTAAGTACATAATTCAATTCAAACAATCCTCACGATTCCAAAACAAGCAGCAGTTCGTAGTCCGCCATTGTTATTGCTGCCGCGTGTTCTTTAATGCTTATTTTTGTTTTAGAACGAATTGATATAGACGTTTCCTTTGCTCTAATTGACTTTGTGAAGAATTGTTGTGTGCTTTCTGTTCGCAAATATTGCTCTACATTTCCACAATTTGAGAGTATAATCCACAAAATACAGATGGCAGCACCAGTCCGAAGGGAGATTTCCATATTTAGAAAAATATGTCAATAATTTTAAACAAGGAGAAAAGCTGGAAATATTAAAATTGATTAAGTCGGCCTAAAAAATGGAGAAATTAGAACAGAATAGAACGGAACACAACAGAATAGAATATAATATTTTTATTTAGTTCTAAGCACGGTACATCAGTTAGTAGCCAGTCAGTAACAACATCGTCCACGTACTTAACCGTCTCCAGTATAGAAATTTAAAAATTATGAATTATTTATACATTACAAAATTAATTAAAATTACCAATTATTTTTATTATTTACAGATGACAAAATTAAAAAGTTTTAAAAATTACGAACATTTTCAGATTAACACATTACCATATTTCAATACAAATAGTACATGCACATTATTATAAATATCAGACTATATCAGACTTATTATAAATACATTATTATAAATATGTCTATCTATAAGTTATAATAAAAAATAACTTATAGATAGACAGTTAAGACGTTTATTCAGAACGTTTACAGGACACTACAGTTACAAAGGAAAAGACAAACACATATATGTTTAAACTCATAGCAGCAGAGAAATTAAAAAAAAAAATGATAAGTACGTCTGTGTGTGCTGTGACTGATCTCAATTAGCTTATTAGTTGTGTACCCGTAATGACACACAGCGCTGATTTTAACCTGGAACTATTTTTTAAAGATATGTATGCTATATTCATAAAAGCCATTATGGTGATAAGCCCTATCCAATAATATTGATATTGAAATTTAAATCACATTTTTAAATATGGCATATTTTTCGCTATTGCGTAACGTTTAGAAAACCTCGCTCTTACTATAAATTGTACCTACTATAATAAATTATCCAACTTCTCTTGGCTCTTAGCTAACGGTTTAATGAAGATGAATGGCGCAACATTCGCTGTTTGCGGTAATGTCTATTTTTTACAACTAGTGCCTTTTTCGACGGCCAGTATCAAAGGATATTTAATTATGGTAGGTCGAGAGGAAAGAGCTTAGAAAATCTTGTTTTTTTTATATTTCTTTGCAAAATTACAGTATGCCTGTAACAGTAATTACTCCTTTGAGTATTGTCTGTTATAATTCACAATTAGATAAATTCTTTTTTTGCACACCAACAAATGTTGCCAAAAGACGATTTAAATAAGTAACGAGAAAGGTAGAACAGGTAAAAGGACAAATATATAAACAAAAGTACAAATGTATGGTATGTATATATCAATATATGTTTATTTATAATGTGGTATTTAATTAATATACGTCACTATTTACTTTACTCAATCTTATCTATCATTGGGCGCCGTCGCTGCATAGCTCAAAGGTTGACCAGGAGATTATGCTTCTAAGCATTAAGTCCGCCTATTGTCAGTTTGTGTAATAAAGAATAAATTAATTATTAATTTATTTATTTACATATCTAAATGTTTGCTATAAACTTAAAAATGGGAAGAAAATCATGAGCAATAAAACAAAAGCTATTTTTAAGTAACTGTTTTTTTTTTATTTAAAGAACGAAGGCGGCGGACGAGCTGACAGTCTATCTAGTGACTAGTGGATACTGTCGCCCATGAACTAGACTGACTAACAGCACGCCCCCGGATGCGCTGCCAACCTTTGAGATGAATGGATTTGGAGGAAGGGTTGGGAAAATGGGGTGGGATAGGATGGGATGCTAAAAATATCTGAGTGTTCTACCCACCTGTAGAATGGGGAATGCTCTAAAGAATTGTTCAATATAACTCCCACCTCGGGTTGCTACAACGGCACCTCCCGTCACAGATGTGCGGTCCATCCGCATTCCCTCGACACGGAGGTGTCGCGTACTGTTCGGTCCAAAAACCATTTATACCGCGAACCTGTGGAACGAACTTCCTCAAGAGGTCTTCAAGAAGAATTACGCTACTATATGGGGTTCTTCAAGAAAGTTGTGAATAGGATTTTGCAAGGTCGGCGGCGCACCCACACACCATCTAATCCACTTTTTTTGCTGCCACCAATTTATTTATCAATGGGGTGGGTTAGGATGATATGCTAAAAATACCAACATAAAGTCCGAAGGATTCCCGCTTCTCGGTACACCTATATCTTTATTCTCACCAGAGAACGTAAACCTAACCCACATATGAATTTGCTGCCTTCGATTTGTTTACCTCTTTAAACGGGTCCGAACGCGTTACTTTATTTCAGTCTTGAACCTACCTTCGTTTATATATGTACGAGGGGCGTTCAAAGTATTCTCGGTATCTGAACTTTTTTGTTAGTAATGAGGGTAGTTTTTGTCTATGGTTCTCTTATGACATTATCCAAGGTAACAATTAAAAATTTTCGTCGGTTTATCATAATACGTTTTTTCACAATCTTGCTTCCAGTGCAACAAAATGGCAGACGCGAAAATGTTGACCAAATTCGAGCACCGCGCAGTTATTAAATTCCTGACGAAACAAGGAAAATGTCAAAAAGATATCCAGGAAGAGATGGCGGCCGTTTACAAGGATTCCGCTCCTTCGTTATCTACCATTCAAAAGTGGTCAAGTGAATTTAAAAGGGGTAGAGAGAGCATTGAAGATGACCCTCGATCAGGTGGTCCCGTTTCTGCCACTACGGAAGAAAACGTGAAAAAAGTCGAGAAACTTGTACTTAAAGATGCTCGGATAAAATTCAATTCTTTAGCAGAAATTACCAAGCTATCTACAGGTACCATACATTCAATACTTCATGACTTTTTGAACCTCTCAAAAGTCAGTGCAAGATGGGTGCCACGAATGCTCACACCACCGCAGAAACAAACGCGAGTTGAATGCTGTAAAGAGTTTTTGGAGCTTTGTGGTGAAAATCCTACCCGTGTTTTCGATCGCATCGTTACCGGCGATGAAACCTGGGTTCGTCACTACGACTCTGAGAGCAAACACGAGTCAATGCAGTGGGTCAAAAAGGGTGCAGCACCTCCGAAGAAGTTCAAAGTCACGCAATCGGTCGGAAAGCTCATGGCCACAGTATTCTGGGACTCGAAAGGGATTTTGCTTCTTGAATATACCAAAAGAGGCCAAAGTATAACCGGACTAGCTTATGCAAACACAATGCGTAATTTGAGGGAAGCAATTAAAGAAAAAAGGCGAGGAAAACTGACCGCGGGCGTCTTACTGCTCCACGACAACGCGCCCGTTCATTCAGCGCGTGTGGCCAAGGCTGCTATTCAGGAGTGTGGTTTCCAAGAAATTAATCATCCACCGTACAGCCCAGACCTGGCACCTAGCGACTATTTTTTGTTCCCTAACCTGAAAAAAGAGCTTCGTGGAAAGCGATTTTCGGACGATGAAGAGCTCAAAGCGGCCATAAATGATCATTTTTCACAGGACAAAAATTATTTTTTGGGGGGTATTGAAAAGATGATTTCGAGATCTAGTAAGTGTATTGAAATTGCAGGGGACTACATAGAAAAATAAAATTATTTCAGGTTTTTCTGTCTTTTCTTTCATATCCATACCGAGAATACTTTGAACGCCCCTCGTATATAATATACGTACACAGAAGACTACCTTGAAATGTACTGCGTTTCCCACTATATCCTATTCCCCAATGTACGTACGTGTTTCGGTATGGAATGAGATACGCCAGAGCCCATTCCCACCCCATCCTATCCCTCCCCATTTCCACAACCCTTTCTCCAAATCAATTACTACATCTCAAAAGGTAGGCAGGGAATATGGGTGGCGTACCAGCGTTTGTAATTCTGGACAGATGTTGCCATGTAGCGCGGATGTTCACGGGCGACATTATCCACTTACCACCAGGTCGACTGTATGCTTATCTGCCGCCTTTTTACTATAAAAAAATAGTAAAATCCCCTGTGCCGATAAGGATAGATTGGGCCCATAACCTAATAAAACACCGTTTTGAGTTTCACCATAGACTGACTTTATTTATACAAATCTTATTCTACCCTAACTACAGCACAGCCATAAGATGGCGCCAGTAGTACGATATGTTGATAAGTATCAACAATATTGATCTAAGTTTTGTTTTTATTGGTTTCGCTGTGGATTTCTCTAAATAAATAAAATACATGTTATATTGCCCTCAATTTGCTGCCACTTTCATTATTTGCCGTAAACAACGAAAAATTTAGTTTCAATATTAAACGCAAAAGGTCATACTGAAAGAGAAGAAAAAGAATACCAATTCAATCAAATTAATTTCTCCAAAGTCTGATCTAAAATGCTTCCCAATTCTCCAGCAGTGTTATTAAAATACTTCCCAAGAATAATAATAGGCGAACGTTATCGGAATGTCCAAAAATCTCTGTTTTGGTCTCGGTCGGCGTAATCCCAGATAATGGAATGGTGATCCTTTGTTTATGTACCCGCGGTACCGGACTCTCGTTGGATATTCGTAGATCGGATGCGCGTTGTGCGTTATGCGAGAAATATGGGGAGTGCAGTATTGATGGAAGCTTTTAATAAGACTTCATCGGAACTTTTTGGCTGGAACTCGAGAAATGAAGTTCTGATATTGTTTGATTATTATAAAAAATGTGCATTGTGCGTTTTGTGATTAAATAGTGATAACTTATTAAACTTCAAAGTGTTTTGTGCTTAATGTTTGTGATAATCGGATAAAAGCGTGGAATCGCATTTTTCGTGCGCTTCCAAAGAGTCGTCTTCTATCCTCGGTCAACTATCCTATCTATCTATCCTAGAGACCATTTTATCTAGAGACTACGTTTTAGATTTTGAAATTATTTAGTACGAAGAAAACTTGACACTTGCAGAATGTACTAATTGCAAAATTGCCATATATGAAAAAAAAAACTAAATCCGACTGGCATGCGGTCTTTTCAACGAATTTAAAAGTTAGTGATCGTTTTTTTTTATATCCTGAAATATTTTTTATACCAGAAAATACTGAATATTTTTGACATTTCTAAGTATTTTTCAATGCAACAATGATATAAATACAACTACGCAAAAAGAGTCGTATTAAAACTCTAAATACGTCGACATATTGGTAGTTGTATTTGTGAGCTCGCCCGCTATTACAATAGTTAATTACCACAAGTTCCACGCAGCGCCGGCTCTAGCGCATGTAGCGCCCGGGTGCAATCAATACCCTGGCGCCCTCTAGTAGGCTCTTTGAGGGCGTCGCGAGCGGCGCTCGGCGCCCCCTAATACGGGCCCTGTGTGTACAGGTGCCGCGCCACGCGCCCATTTCAAATGAATGAACTTACACTTTATTGACTTAGACAGAGATCATTTTGCTTCAAGTGCGGGCGACCGGGCGGCAATGTCAAAGGGCGCAATTACTCGCCTATGACAGACGCACAGGTGCCGAGCCGCGCGCCCATTTCAAATGAACTTACACTCTATTGACTTAGAGATCATTTTGCTACCGGGCGGCAACGTGTCAAACGTACATACATACACTGTCTTTGGATTAGAGATTTTGCCGCGCGCGTGTTGTATTAAATAAAATTGTTATTTGTGTAGTGTAGTAATGCGGTATGACAAGCGCCGAAAGCGTGATAAAAGTAAAAAAAATATTATTGTTAATGACTATTTTTTTTTTGCTTGCGCATACATATTTGTCGTAAGTAACAAGTATATAAAACTGTGCAATGGCGTTAAGTTCAATGAAATATCCAAAAATTCAGCGCTCGACAGGCGCCCCCGGGCGCGGAGCGCTCGGGTGCACCGCGCCCCTTGCACCCCCTGGTAAAGACGGCCCTGGTTCCACGTACATTGCCTCAGGCTTTTGCCACTGCGTGCTCGATAGCGTACAAAATATATTTAGATACAATTATGTACAACTAGTCCAAGCGTCAAATTGGATATTTTTGTTTTTTGCGCCATTCTATTCAATTTAGCGTAATCAACAAGCCTTAATTTCTTTTTTTAATTTTAATTTATATTTTACACGAAATATCGTGTAAAATATCGAAGATTATTTTACAACGCGCTTGAATTATGACCGAATACGGTCATAATTCAAGCGCGTTGTAAAATAATCTTGTTTCCTGTAAAACTTAATTTTACCGTCGCTTGGATCAGTCATTTAAAATAGTATCCAATTGAGAATAGGTAACAAATCGTTGTTACCTATTGTTAGCCTTATTATTTACCTATCGTTGTTGTGTTAGTTTATTGAGGCTAACGCCATTCATTTATTTACTCACCTACGCATTCGAAGCCCATCGGCAGTTCTCACGTCACCTTGTTCCCCGACCGCCTCAACAATTTGCTGGGTGCGTGACAGGTGGACCGAATCGTCGCATTTGCGGTTTTGGCCCGAATGCCAAATACGCCCGTCCATTTTATATAAATAAATGTAATAAATAAGCGTCTGATTTCGTGCAACGTGTAATTTAGAGCAGAGCTCACCTTGATCAGTAGGTAATAATAAAAGATATTATCTTGTAAATGAAAACTAATCTATTCTAGAACTAAAATATACAGATTTTTTATCTTCTAAATTGGGTCTGAACGCAATACTTATAAAATATAAAGGTATTTGTTTACCCTTTATTTCTACTCGCCGTTTTAAGTTCCCACTTGAGTCACGAGTCAACTCGTGACCACGGCTAGTATAACTCGTGCCGAAACGTCGAGTAGGAATAAAAGGTAAACAAATATGTTACATTTAAACGCGTTCAGAGCCGATTTAGAATATAAATGTTTACGAAACGAAAGAGTATAAAAAGTTATAAAATATACATTACTATTAATGTAAATAACGGCAGTCGGCCATCTTCGTTCTCCGAATAAACACGAAGGGTTATTACTCATCATCTCTTCTCCTTTTTCTTTTTTTTAAAGAATCAAACATCCAAACGCGTTTTCATAGTTCATTACGTTACGTTGCAACCACTCTTATGTTATATCAAACTGTGTCACGTTAGCAAAATATTAACGAGCCATAGTGACATCGATGTTTTCTTCTCGAATAAGGAAGTTTTAAGCAACAATGTGAGAAATGTAGTAATGCAGTAATCTTCTGTGAAATAAATATCATTGTGTCAATATGACATTTATTTCATCAATACGACTTTTATACAGTATGTCAGGAGATCGATACAATGATATTTTTTTACATTTAAATTGTAGAGTTCTTTTTATCGACTGTAAGTTTTTTTTAGAGCCTATAAGATGTGTACTAATAAAAAACAATATGTATAAACATACCTAGGAGTCATCATCAAAACATAATTTTACATAAAGAATTAAAACTCAGAGAAAACGCCAGAATAGCACTTTGGCCTTTATACGTAGGACTATTTATACACAAAACAGTGACAATCAAAGAAGACAAGCTCAGATTTAAACCGCTCGTGATTCTCGACAAAATTAAAAAGTTAAAGGACCTTCCAAAAGAAACAGACTCTATTCAGTTCAAGACAAAACAAAAGTGTATTGTTTACAAAAGTTGGTGTAAACAAAGATGTAAATGTTAATAGCAGTCAAAAATGCGCTAACAAGCGTACTTTGTAAACAGTCTTGAACTTAATAACGTCTCTGAAATTGAGCTAAAACAATTGTTTTATCAAATAATTGATTTTGTAAGAACGTAGTAAGTACGCCGTTTGGCCGGCTTTGGAAAAGCATCTCTTCCCGTAGATGGGTGGGTGTCGTAAAAGGTGACTAAGGAATAATGAAGCTTGCTCGGCCTTAAGTCTCGGCCTCGGTTTTAAGGCCACACAACCTGGCTTAATAACGTGGGTGTTAATAACGGTGATTAATATTAAGTTTTTTTTTATATGTAAAAGTCGCGCTCCATCGGATGTTAAATGATCACCGCCGTCTCATATGGACATCTACATCAGCAGAGGAGATACGGAGATACCAGCGATGTAGCATTACGGCCCTAAGAAGGTGGCAAGTCGGTCAAATTTACCCACTGTCAATTGGCGGTAAGAAACTACCACGAACCTTTTTTATTGTTTATTGATAGTTTGTTCTGCTTTTTCAAGTTCTTATTACTTGAAAATCCAGATCCAGATTTAATATTAATAATAATAACATTGTTATTAATATTAATTCACGGTTGCGTAGTTTTAAGTACTTAATATATTGACTTTAAGTCAATATTAATGCAGACTTAAAAAATATATTATTACTACTTGTTTATCGTGAGAGTACTTATACCATACTTATACAAAGGAGGGAAGGGGAGGGCAGTTGCCCCCTCTAGAGATTCGAAAAAAATTGTACCTACAATTTATATTTCTCCCATCCTCTCTCTCATCTTGCCCACCCCCCTCCCGGCCCATTGGCTGGCGACGCCCTTGACTTATACCATTGGTATCACTCATGTACACAAATTTGTCACAAGGAATTATCCATGTCCCAGATAGGAGTGCCCCTCCCCGCTACCGTCGTCGACGACACTTTTTGGAATACCCCGACGACCCAATCACTGCTGCCAATTCAGTTCTTACAACTGTAATTTACAGTAATTACAGTAATTTACTGTCCTGTAACAGTTCATAAACTTCCAGTGCCCAGCGATATTTACATTATGACACATCCTGTGTAGAGAAACAGACCACGCCGACGACGCAATTACTGCTGCCAATGCGGTTCTTACATTCAACTCACAGACTACACAGATACACCGTCCCCGCCGGCGGAGACGTGGACGTCCCCCTCGCTGCACCGTTAACACACACCGGCCCTCAGCCAACACTTTTACCAGGTATCGGCACATGCTTGGGCGCTTCACACCGACTCGCGATCCCGCGGTATTACCCCAATGCAACGCCCTAAGCCGAGGTTCGTTCCTTCCGCCGGTTTACCGGCGGGGGAGCCCTTAGGCTCGTTGCAGAACACATTTTGTTCCTGGCTGAGCGCCTTCTGCGCTCACGCTAAATTAAACAAGTCCGGTAACTCTTGAAAGGCCACTACGGCCACAATAATTTAGTCAATCCGAAAAAAAAAAATCAGGGATCAGGGAGACCCGGTGAAACGGTTGTCGGCTGACCGCCCGCGGGTTGTTGGGGGCCCGGACCCGGGGATCTTTCTTTAATCTCCACCCCGGGAGGCTGCCCCGCCGCACGCGAAAAGTCCCTTGGGGTAGCAGTTGTGCCGGAGGAGACCGGAGTGGAACCCGACTGCTGCCCCCAGGGGGGGACCGGGGGCCCTTCCGTACCCCGCGCCAGCAAGTCACACAACCTCTGTGACCTAGTTTTTCTCTGCTCCGTGCTTTGTCCTTTGATCCACATGCAACCATCTCTCTCTCCGTCCTCCCTTCTCTTCTTTCCCTATTCACACACTACAATGGCCAAGAAAAAGATAAAGCATAACGTTCATTCAGCGGCCCATCCTTTAAGTTCCACATTTCAAGTGGACTTTTGCAACATCAGAGGGATGCATAGTAACATCGACGCCGTCCACCACCACCTTGAGATGGCAAAGCCGGCCTTACTTTTCTTGACGGAGACACAGATATCCTGCCCGGCCGATACATCGTATCTTCATTACCCCGGCTACAAACTGGAGCACTGTTTTGTGCGACGTGCTGGGGTATGTATGTACGTCCGGGAGGATATTTGTTGCCGCCGCCTCAGCCATTTTGAAGACGGGGCCCTGTCGATTCTCTGGGCGCGTATTGACTACGGAGGTTCCACTAAAGTCTACGCTTGCCTCTACAGGTCCCACAGCGGTGATACGGAGACGACTCACTTTTTTGAGCGCCTACAAGAGACGACTGATAGCGTGCTCGAGCAGTTCCCTTGCGCGGAAATGGTGGTCCTCGGTGATTTTAACGCTCATCACGAAGAGTGGTTGGGATCCCGAACTACCGACCGCGCAGAGAGAGCAGCCTACAACTTTGCCCTGGCTTATGGTTTCTCACAGTTGGTGTCCTCACCCACGAGGATACCCGATATCGAGAGCCATACTCCCTCCTTACTGGACCTCCTGCTGACTACGCGGCCGGACGACTACAATGTTGTTGTTGATGCTCCGTTAGGATCATCCCACCATTGTATCGTTCGAACTGCTGTGCCAGCCAAGCAATCCGTGCCGACCCATTCACAGGGAACGCGCAACGTCTGGCACTACAAGTCTGCAGATTGGGATGGGTTGCGCGAATTCTATGCTTCTTATCCCTGGGGGCAGCTCTGTTTCTCGTCGGGAGATCCGGATACCTGTGCAGACTCCGTTGCCGACGTGGTGTTGCAGGGCATGGAATGTTATATTCCTTGTTCCGTGATACCCGTGGGCGGCGGGTGGACGGAGCCAACCTTGATTTAATCAGTCCTGCAGAGAGGCCCGTCGTAATAAACGGGCTGCATACAGGGCCTGGGCCAAAGCGCAGGTGTCCGAAGATCCGAATACCACCGACTTGAGGAAGAAATTTAACGCTGCCTCGAGGTGCAGTAAGAAGATCATTGTCAGAGCAAAGAATGAGCACATCCGCAGAATTGGCGATCGACTAGTTAGCTGTCCTTCTGGAAGCCGAGTTTTCTGGTCGCTCGCCAAGGCTGCTGAAGTTTACTTCTGTCAGTCGTCACTCCCACCACTGCGAAAACTCGATGGGTCACTGGCCCACGGGGCGAAGGAGAAAGCCGATCTCCTGGGCTATCTTTTTGCCTCGAACTCGACTCTGGACGATAGAGGTGCATCACCACCGTCTATCTCGAGATGCACAAGCTCCATGCCGGAAATCTGTTTCACGCAGCGTGAAATCCGGCGAGCTCTAGCAACTCTTGATATCCGAAAGTCGAGTGGGCCAGATGGTATTCCTGCAGTGGTGCTCAAATTATGCGCTCTCGAGTTGTCCCCGGTGCTTACGCAACTCTTTAGACTCTCATACTCCATAAAAAACTTCCCGGCAGCATGGAAGGTAGCTCATGTTCACCCTTTACCTAAAAAGGGTGACCGCACAGACCCGGCCAACTACAGGCCAATAGCGATCACCTCCCTCCTCTCCAAGGTGATGGAGCGTGTCATAAACACACAGCTCCTTGGGTACCTAGAGGATCACCAACTGATTAGCGACCGTCAATATGGATTTCGCCATAATCGCTCGGCTGGTGATCTTTTAGCGTATTTAACACACCGCTGGGCTCACGCCATTGAGAGTAGAGGCGAGGCTCTGGCTGTAAGCCTAGACATTGCGAAAGCTTTTGACCGGGTATGGCACAAATCTCTGCTTTCCAAGTTACCATCTTTCGGGATGGTACTGCTGCTGCTGTTCGTATTGTCGACGATCCCACTCTCACGGGCGGTTTAGAACCCCTCAGCATTCGGAGAGACGTTGCGTCTCTCTGCGTGTTCTACCGCCTGTACAATGGGGAATGCTCTGAAGAATTGTTCAATATAATTCCCACCTCGGGATTCTACAACCGCACCTCCCGTCACAAAAGTGCGGTCCATTCGCATTTCCTAGATACGGAGGTGTCGCGCACTGTTCGCTCCAAAAATCATTTTATACCGCGAACCCGTAGGCTGTGGAACGAACTGCCTCAAGAGGTCTTTCCATTAAGCTACGATATGGGGTTCTTCAAGAGAGTTGTGAATAGGATTTTGCAAGGTCGGCGGCGCACCCGCATACCCCCTGGTGTTGCAGGTGTCCGTGGGCGGCGGTAACACTTACCATCATGTGAGACCGCCTGCTCGTCCGCCCACTAGTATATATAAAAAAAAAGAAAAAAAAAAAAAAATTATCCATCTATGTCCATTTGGTTGATCGATGATGGAACCATAATAATTTCTTGAATATACAATACATAAAATAAGATTACAATCCAGTTCAAAATAATATTATGTCAGATTTAAAATTCAGTCAGCATTGTAGCCGCAAGCGTGATCCCGCATAAAAGTTCTATTTTCAGAAAATATTTCAGCCAATTTCTATTTAAAATGTGTCCCTCCATCCATAAAAATAAACCGGTTCGATCAACAAAATAGAATATCTGAAGATTATATTTTGTTGAACTTTAGTATTGCATTGTACCTAGTCCTACGTATCTTGTCCTACGTATCTTCTAATGTCAGTGTTAGCGCAATCACCAAATCCTGTAGGTACCAACTTTTTTTTATTTACTGTGAAATTTGTGAGCCGCGAAATCCGTAGTTTTCTCTTTGGCGGAAACTAGAGAAGTGAAGTCGAGTTTTCGTTTGATTATTATAAAAATTGTGGATTGTGGGTTTTGTGGTATAATAGTGATAGTTTATTAAAGTTCAACGTGTTTTTGCGTGTAATGTTTGTGATAATCAAATTAAAGCGTAAGACTGCGGTTGCTTGTGCTTCAAAGGAATTCAACAAGCCTAAGACTGTTATCGCACCAAGGAATTCAACTCCTCTGTTCTGAGTAAACCTACTATTACTGAGTGACTCGCTAACTTACTTTGACTGGACTTGACATTGACGAGATGTGTACATTGTACATTTATTGACGGACATGGAATTGTGTTGACTTTAAAATGGTTAATTTCGAAGAATACTCGACACTGGCACAATAAGCTAATTGTTCTATTGGCATATAAGAGAAGACAAAAAAAAACTTCGATAGTGTCTGTCGTCTAAAGCACTATGTCACAGGCATTACAATTATTCAACGTATTTTTATGTGAATCTTCCACTCTTGAAACACATTAATACCTTTTATATCAGTCATCTGTGGAAGAAGGGTTAGTAAAATAAAAATGAGTTATAAAAAAAAATTAAAAAGATTTTGTTCATTTATTTACTTACTACAATTACGTACTGACTGATATTTCGCAGTAATTTATGCAACCCTGATTTTTTGCTGACGTCCATCTCGAGAGCCCAGAACTTTCAAAATACAAAGATATACAAAGAGAACTCCACTAG
Source organism: Sesia bembeciformis (assembly GCA_943735995.1). Taxonomy (NCBI): domain Eukaryota; kingdom Metazoa; phylum Arthropoda; class Insecta; order Lepidoptera; family Sesiidae; genus Sesia; species Sesia bembeciformis. Next base: position 1,882,726 of record OX031038.1, read on the forward strand.
ATCCCTCAATCTGTACTCTCATCAACATGGACTGAACCCTTTGATTTTCGACGCATAAAATTACAGTTAATAAAATAGTAAATCTCCCCATTAAGAAGGGATCAGTTTCATTGACGGAGTTGGGTCCAGTGTAAGTAAAAAGCGATTGAAGTTTACGCTTATAAAGCACCTAGACATTGATAATATATATATATATATAAGAATAAAAATGAGTGTTTCTTTGTTGGTCCCGGTATGCGTTCCTATACTATATTCGCTTCAGTTATTAAAAAAAAAAGGTTATTTTATTGGTCACGATTTGCTGCTCGTTGAAATACAATATTTTAAGAATGTTCCCATGTATACAATTCCTTATATTCCATTGCACGTTTCATTTGAGATTCCACCACACTTGCGCCATATCTTGTCACTTGGACCATATAATCACCGCCCAGAGCAACAGATGGCTCGACAACGGTAAAGTTTCGTCGATCTTAATTAATTTTTTTCGGCTTTATGCATGCAGACGAAGCAATATTTTGGGTCAAACTGATTTTATATTTGCACTGGTTATTTAAAATTTCTTCATTGTAAATTAGTATAATTAGAATTCTAATTTTATTCAAAAATTTGGGTACCAACGGTACCGTGCCGTTCCATAACCAGCCCTTTTATCGTCCACTGCTGGCCATGGGATTCCTCATGCAGATTATCTTGGACATGAAGAATGTATGGCCCGAGCCGTTGCTCCACCCGCGTTTAGTTGTTTAATAGTCGGCTTGAAATAATGAAGATTCCTTTTTGACTTTGTCTTCTTCGCAGGTCTAACATTTTTACCAGGTAAATCAATTGTCTACTTCCTTATAAGGCAGTTTATCAAAAGATAATAGGTTTTTACGAGACCAATCGACGCGGGCGCCATCTGTTGCACGAACTAATGGAAAACCGTTCATTTCGAATAGCAAGCCTTGACCCTATTAAGCCCAATTTAACATGACCTACCGTCCGTCCCTCATCTCCATAAACTTACGTCGATAAAGGGGTGACAAGGGGTCTTGTAAAGTGTCATAATAAATTGGACATGTTATAAACATGTTTCGTACACATTTTCGAAGGGTTTGGTTTTATGTAGGCTCGCTCGCGCGAACTAAAAGGATTGAATTTGGGTGTCTCTCTACCCTTTTTGTGGAAGTTCGAGTTTGTGTACGTTAAATGTTGTCGCAGGTTTCGTTTGTCCTTTCCTCCCTTAATATTGTATCGTAGATTAACAAATATCGATTTTAGGCCTTTATTACAACATTAAATATCTTTGACCATGATAACGACTACTAAGTATCAGAAGTAACATATCATTAGCGCTCACTCAGTGCTCAGCGCCCATTTTTGCAACATTATACCAGCCTCATAAGACATTCACATACTTTACGTACTTTGTACATCTACACAGGTCATCGCTATTCAATTTAAATTTATTTTTAACACAACAAATTGAATACATTCTTTACTGAGCATGTGGTAATCAACAGTCAGTAATTTAAAGACCACCTTGTAGAATCACCACTCACAAATGAGAATCGAGAATACCTCCATCGCCGCTCAGAAACTCTCATGCATGAACTTTAAAATCTCCGCACTAAAATACTCTACTTCCCGTTTTATGTTACACAAGCGAATTCATATCTTTGTTCACTGTTTCTATAAAGCGCGTTATCTTCAGTTAACAGCAGTAGTTCAAAACTAGGTTAATTACTGAATATAGTTCTTGTACGGCCACACAAGTTAATGCAACAATTTCATATGCTATTAAAACCATTTCTACTAAATTAGGGCACTGTCATACCTACCATAGTTGGTTATAAGGCGAGTGGAATGATTTGCACGTGCCAACTGTTACCGCAACTGTTGTGTTAATATTCCCTTATTGCTACCAATTTCCCATGAATTATACATGTATTTATACATTGTATTGTTGTTTATTTAACTATTTATTTAACAAACTTTAAGGCGAACTTAATGCCTGAGGCATTCTCTATCATGTTAACCTTTGGGTTGAACAGATAAGTCGGGAGGTGCTATGAGAGGTGTATACTAATATATAATTTAATTAAACGGCAACAATATACAAATCGACATACACATACACACCTATACTTATAACACACTTATAGAAGGACTGTACCGGTGATGGCGCAAGGTAATATAAATAAGGTGGCAGACAAGCGCAGAGTCCACCGGGTGGATTGTCGCCGAAGGACATCCGTGGTACATGCCAACATCTGTCCAGAATGACAAACGTTGACAAGTTACCGGATGCGCCTTTAGAGATTTAGGAATGGATTTGGAAAAATCCACATAACATCAAAAGCTCCATCTGAGTATTTGTTGTTCATTTGAGTATGCTCCATTAACATACATGTTAAACTTGGTGAAAATCGTTTTAAGAAGTAATTTCTTTAAATAAATCCCGAACCGTAGATCTTATAATCCATCACTCGCCCCCACCTGAACCTTTCGAGCCAATTTTTCTGATAAATTTTCAATTTTCCTCGAAAAATCGACATTCGGAGCCAAAACTCATTTTGTTCGAAATAAACTCCTTAAATTATTGTCTAAGAAGCAAATTGAACGCGAATATCAGACAAAACAATTTAACAAACTACGAGCAAAGTACAAGATATCGTTATCATCACCTTGACCAAACAATTTGATGGCTGATAAAAAGAGTAGTAACTAAGATATAGCTAACACAATGTCCGTTGGCCAACAGCAACGTGGGTAAAATTTATAAAGAAGATCATAGGAGAGATGTGGATGAAATGTCACAGGAGCGATGAGGGAAGCACACAGAAAGAACGTTTATACGCAATGGTCAGAAAGCTGAAATAGCAGTACGCAGGCCATATATGCCGCAGGACCGAAAACCGACGCGGAATTCATCGAATGGAGACCACATACTGGGAAACGTAGCGGGTCGCGCTCCGGCCAGGTGGACTGACGACCACCGGTAGTGTCTGGATGAGAAGAGCTGAAGACAGTGCGTGGTGGAAGTCCTAAGGAGAGCCAATATCCAGCAATGGAGAGACATGGGTTAATGGTACGTGCGACGCAGTAGTGGGGAGATTCTGGCTCCTAACTACTGATGATTAGATGATGGTCATGATAATGACAAGACACATTTAAAGAAAAAGGTTTAAGCATAACATATACTTTACATTTTTATAAGAGACTAACGACCCGCCCTCGCTTCGCTTCGGTTAATAAGATTTTTTTTTCAAAATTAGGGATCCCTCAAAATAAAATAGCTATATTTTATTTTGAGGGATTTTGAAATTTTTTCTAGTAATAAATATAGCCTATGTTACTCAGGTATAATGTAGAATTCTAATGGTGAAAGAATCTTTGAAATCGGTCTAGTAGTTTTTGAGTTTATTCGTTACAAACATACAAAAATACATATAAATCTTTCTTCTTTATAATATTAGTGTAGACTACATGTGCCCGGCATGCGATGCAATGCGTTAGATTTTTTTTGTCAAAAACCTGGGCGGGTTGCGCGCACAATAACTCACCAAAGTTTCATCGAAATTTCATGGTTTACGAACGCATAGAAGACGAACAAACAAACAAACATTATTTTTTATATATTACAAGATAATCACAGTGTGATTAAATATTAATCCAATTACTCAGATAATTTGAATTATTGAAGCATTGAACAACAATAGTCGTATTAATGTAATTAATTATGCATTTCGGTAATGTAACTGTAATCCGCGGTAACCTGACATTGTTTTGCCAAATCTCCTAAGGAAAGGGTGACCGCGAAACGACGTACATAATTGTTTCCCCACCTGATTATGTGGGGTTAATGTTTTTAACCGGTTTTCAGGTGCTATTCGTTCGGTTTAATGGGTTTATTTATGCTGTGTTTTACACTTTTATATATGTCTCTAGATCTGCACTATATCTACTCTATCTGCTGGATGTTGCACGTGTTGTTCGTCTTTGTATGTGTCTTTGGACTCATGACACAAGAAAACCTAGTGTGGGTCATTGAGTGTGTCGTAAAAAAAAAATATACGTATAATATAACACACATAGGTATAATATAACAGTAAAAGAGGTAAGTTTGTACAATGAGTTAATTTAAAACAAAATGTGATTTTAGAAGCTATAGAATACAAAAAAGGAAATTTTGGAATTTTTGTTTGCATGTTTGTATGTGTGTCTGTTTGGTTACATCATGACGTAAAACGGATTTTGATAGGGTTTTCAATAATATGTAGTTGAGTGTCTGGAAGGAAAACTAGTGTATGTGTTTTCTTCGTATGGTAAAAAGACGTTGAATTATTGAGGAAAATAAAAATAAAAAGTTTGCTAACACCTGCAGAAAACTTAACACCATGCTAATTAATGAGTGAGTTCTCGCCCTGGCATACCCGCCAAAAAGAGGAAAGTACATTATGTGACGTCGATCCAAACGCATCAGTTCCCATATACTTTACATGGAAAGACGCTCGGCTTACGTTACCGGACGCTAACATGACGCTCGCTGATGCGAGCGATCACACTCACTGAGCTTGATCCTACGTACATTACATGATGGTGATTCAAACGTATCGGCAAATATATGGAAAGACACTGTTTAGAAGCACACTTTGCTAACATTACATGGAGCTAACCAACGTGAGTCTCGCTGAAGCGAACGATTTGGTTCAGCGTATGGTATGTGGTGGTGTTGCCGGTGCCACTAGTGCCTCTAGAACGCGCCGCAATACAACTTTCTCTGACTGCTAGTAACAAGACTCCACCACATTACGTAAACAAAATACATCTGACAGAAATCTCCACCATTCGTAACACAATAAACTCCATACGGCTCTGGTCCCAACGTAATATGCCGGAAACCCAGTTACAAGTTACACTAAACGCCCTTTGTTCTTGCAAACAGCATTATTATATCGAGAGCTCTCCTTTCAGCAAGACCCTTCTATAACGTACACTAAAATATATAAATAGTATGCAATCTCCCTGGAAATGCTTCAAATGTGCTGCACGCACATAGATGCGTTATTTATACAACGGCACGTGACGTTTGCGTACATTTTCTACACTCAAGTGAGAAACTATTCGGAGTTCTAAAATTAATGCTCGAATAAAGGCTCGAATAACCCGACGCCCTCGAACGTCGAGCGCTCAGCACTCATTTTTGCAATGCCATCACGTGCACTCAAATATTCGTATTTTTTTTCTCGCACATTCAAATATTCGCACTGACATGGATTTTGACAGTATTGTTACATTACGTTACCGTAGCGCATCGCAACGGAAAATTGCGACAACGCATATTACTGACGCGGCGGGCCGCAACCCAACCCAATAATTTAAATCAGTTCGCTGTTGACATTCAATTCGTCACGCCATCTCACAGCGAATAACTCTCAAATAACTTTCGTTAACTGCGCCCCTCCATCGCGCATTGAGGCGGGCTGCATCGCAGTACCGCGTCACATAACATCGACGCATAAATACGGCTGGCAAGCGATCCGCCAGCCAGTGAGCTGAGTTGCGGCGCGATACTGCCCTACTGAAGTGTGCGATGATTTATATGACAATGTTTATATGAAAATGTATGACAATTATTCAGGCGGATTATTGCATTATTTGCGTTGCGATGCGGCCCGACGTAATATGCACGAGCCTTAAGTCTGGTTCTTAAGTCGCAATTTATAGACGGATATTCCCAAGGGCGAAATTGTGTTAAGTTCTCTACTGTTTGATCATCTGTCCTGTGAGAAATGTGTATACGATTCATTGTAAATTAGCTTGGGTTCCCCGCGGCGTTGCTTAGAATTTTCCTTTGTCAGAGAAGGGAAAATGAACAGCTCTGCTTTAAAATGAAAGGTACGTTTCTTTTCAAATTGCTCTCAGGCATATCAATTGATTGATTATACTAGAAATAAAGAGAAATAGAAATGAAGAGAATTCTTAGAATAATACATCGTGTGTTCCTATTATTGTAGCAAAAAATGACATATTTTAGCCATATTTTTAATGTACTATAAGTACATAAAATATCTCGTAGCCAGTTCCGGCGTTTGTTTATCAATAAGACAAGTTTATAAAGATCATCCCGTCTTTAATACCATAATTCTTGAAGACGAAAGTCCATTCGATCAGAGTACTTGCCGTAATGATGCATGGTATCGATAAGTGAACTCTAACAGTGGGTCTGATTCAAAGCTGTTAGAATGTTAGAACAAACCCATGTTGTCCTACACTCCAGGGGAGAAGTGTTATTTTTTATAGAAAGAATGTGGCAGACGAGCATACAGTCCACCTGGTGGTAAGCGGACATTGTCCATAGACACTAAAACCCATAGACATCCCATAGAGTGTTAAATGAAGAGATAAAAAAAATGTAGGGAATCAAGACAATACGCAAGTATTAAGTATCGAATAAGTGTAGAGGGTGGTAGAAAAAAAATGACCAAGTACCGGAAAACAAAACATGAGACACCCTCGGGTCAGGTGAATGATTGGCAACTTAACTAAAGTCGTCGGTAGCTTCTCGTACTAATTGTGAAGAGAGAAAGTCGGATATATTCGTATAGTATTCAACGAAAAAAAGCACACGCCGAGGGTATAATATAGGGTATGCGGGTCTCAGTCAATATTTTTACTACATACCTCCAATTTAAAAAATACGAGGATCTAATATTGTTTTCAAGACTGTCCATTCAAAAAGCCCCTTGATGGTAAATCTTACAGGTTTATTCACGAAACTCTCAAAAAGATCCCCAACAAATATTTGGACAGGTCTGCGTCAAGTGGTACCCAAATCGCTTGAATCTATCTCAAAATACAAAGAGGGGATATAAAGACTTACTCAAATATTTAACGTCACATTACCTAGCGTTGTTTTAGCGTAGTTTTATTTTTATATACGGAAGTAAGCGGACGAGCAAGCGGTCCTACGTGATGATAAGTATTTCCGCAGCCCATGGACACCTGCAACACCGGGAGGTATGTGATTGCGCCGCCGACCTTGCAAAATCCTATTCGCAGCTTTCTTGAAGAACCTCATATCATATCGTAGCGTAATGGAAAGACCTCTTGAGGCAGTTCGTTCCACAGCATACGGGTTCGAGGTATAAAATGGTTTTTGGACTGAACAGTACGCAACACCTTCGTATTGAGGAAATGCGGATGCACCGCACTTTTGTGAGGGGAATTGCGGTTGTAAAAACCAGAGGTGGGAATTATATTGAACAATTCTTCAGAACATTCCCCATTGTACAGGCGGTAGAACACACACAACTATATTTTAAACATTATTAAGACTATTTTGATTCCGGTCAAAATATGTATTTGAGTAGATATTACGAAATCATTTACGCAAACGAAACCAGGTACAAAAGCTTGTAAAATTAAAAATATGAGCAACCGACTAAACCGACCTCGGCCTAATTATTTTAGGGTCGGCACCTCGCTCTTTTCAGCCTTCATATCTTCGCAAAGCCTTATTATGAAGGTAAGTCTTTTATTTGCAGCCCTTTAACGTTCTGACTTGTTTATAGCCTTGAAGCATTTAAGAGGATAGCTACGAAGCACCGTTTTTTTATTCAGCGGGGAAAAAAGGTCCTTTACTGATCAATTTATTAATTGTTAATTGCATAAAGTGACAAAAGGTAAACTTAATGCTTAGAAGCATTATCTCCCAGTCAACTTTTGGGCTATGCAGAAATGGCGCGGTAGGTGCGGTGCAATGATGGATAAGATTAAGTAAAGCTATAGTTAATAGTGACACATATAAATAAACATACATACATACTATATGTACATTATTAGCTCATTATATATCTATTAGCTATTCATTAGCTATTAGCTCAGTCGACACGTATACCCTGTTTATAGGAGTGGTGATAGCCTAGGAGTACTTACTTTTTTTCGAATCAAATTCCCGAGGTTATGAATTTGAACTCCCGCCACTATCAACTTAATTCCTTTTTTTAAAGGAATTATCACTTAAAATTTTAAGATCTTATTTTTTAAGATTTAAGCGTTTTTCACACAATATGTTGACTGTGCTCTTTTACATTAAAATATTTTCAAATTTATTAATGTAACACAGGCAACCGAATTTGTATTTGACATTGCCGCGGCCGGTATGCGGCGCTGCAACAGATCTCGTCCGATAGCAATGTCTGCCGCGACTGACAGCCATCAGTCACTTAAATACGTCCTCGCCGCGGTCACAGTGACTATACGTGTGGGAGCAGCTTTGCTAAGAGAAACTACCTTATACCCGTTGCTAACTTTGAGAATAAAACATGAATACAGATGCTAGTTTAATACTTTTTTTGTAATTAATGACCTTTTAGCGTCACATTAAACTGTACATCCCTTTCTCAAGAAGTAAAAGAAGTCCTGAAAAGGGGTGATACAAAAAAATTACTAACATTATTTTACTATACTAGGTTGGTTTGCACCACCCACGGACACAAGCTGGGTAGAGTCAACTAGTTATCATGGTTTGTGCTACACAGCGGGAAAGTCCTTTAAATAATATAGAAGTTGAGTGAGATTAGTTTGTGTGAATGCGGCATGGCAGATGAGGGCTTGCACCGTGTTCTATGGTCCTGTCCTCTATACGAGGAGGATCGACAGAGAATGCTAAAGGGAATTACACGGCAAAAGCGAACTTCCGCGGACTGAGAAAGGTTGCAGACCACTGGCACAGGAAAAGGAGCCCAAAAGACCTGTTCGACGCTGAAGTCAGGTAATGTGGAGTAGAACAGCTCCAGAAAGGAGAGAGAGGTAAATGGGAAAAGAAATTACTTGTAGGGAGGCAGAGCAGATACGGCGCGTATCTCCCGATGATTCGGTCCGTATAACCAAAAGGTTGGTAGGACCATGGGTGGAGGTGGATTAGCCTTCTATGAGAGAGGTGTAATGTGGCCAGTCGAATGCGCCCAAAGGCTCTGGGAATGCAGCATGCACTCTCCCAGCCTTAGAATTGGTCACATTCATGTTTTATAGCACCTTATGCAGTCTGCATAAAGGTTAGTTTCCAACGACACCGTCTAAATCTAAGCAAAGCACGGTCTTAGAATCGCCTATTTATCCGTACCTATAAGTTTCGAACTACGACAGTTTCTAAGCTATGACGATTGCCATCCTTCGTTAGAATCTGGCATTGCAAGAAGGAAAGGATATTTAACAGAGCAAACAACTAATACAATAGGTACCTAAAAGCACTTAAGGGTTAATTCGAGGGCGGTCGTTAGGATGTCAGGAGCTAGACAAAGTTTTGTCGACTAATCTATCAAGTAAGAACTTCGCTAACTTCTGTTGACTTCGGAGAGTGATCGGTTAATTCCGATGTTATTACACAAATACACAACTATTTATTTGACTATTTCTATTGAAAAAATAGATTTCGTATCTGTCAGAATACATGGCAGATAAACAGATGGACGATGTAATGAAAAGTGGTCATTGCCGCCCATGGACACCTGCATCATCAGGGGGCATGCAGATGAGCGTAATGGAAATACCTCAGCTGGTAGCTCATTGCACATAATTCACTATAATACAATGGCCATTATACTCAGTTTCTCGGTGATAATTAGGGGAAACCGTCCTACCTTGTGTCACGGCCAACCTTGTGCCAGGGCCCCCAGCACACTAAGCAAAAAATTTTTAAACTTTTAAAACATCGTAGTTTGTAGGAATTGGCGCCAAATGATTGTTAGGATAATTTTGGTTTGTATAGTTGGCACCCCTGGCTGTCAAATGGCGAGCAGTTGTTATTGTGATCATCAAGTTACTACGTATACAAGGTTTGTCTTATAATATTTTTCAAATTATGCATGAAATATTGCTTTTATTCTTCTAATGAATTGGTGTGGTGTAAATTATATTGAAATCTGTCAGATTTTCAGATTATTTTATACACTTTTGGAATTATGACACTTTTTCTGCAAAATATTATATATTATGTCCTACCTTGTGTCATTTCTTCAGGCCTACCTTGTGCCACAACATTAAATTACATTTTCGTTGATAAGTTATTGTGTGTTGCATTTCCAGATGCCTAAAAGTTCAAAAGGAGTGAAGAGACTAAAGTACGACCCAAAAGCAATGGAGCAGGCTGTGGAAGCAGCGTTTACAAAAACTCTTACTTGCCGCCAGGCCGCAAAAAAGTTCAATGTCAATAGAGAGACGGTAGCACGTCATGTTCGCAAAAGAACTGCTAATAATGGCCAATACAAACCAAACAATGCTGTTCATCGTGTATTTATTGCCGAACAAGAAGAAGAAATTTGCCAATATTTAATGCGTGCATCGAAGTGGGGATATGGGCTGACAGTTGATGATTTGAGAAGGTTGGCATACCAATATGCAAAAAAAAAAAACTTGAAATACCCCGAAGCTTGGGACAGAGAAGAAAAGACAGGGGAAAAGTGGTACCGGCACTTTCGATACCACTTAAAAGGACAATTAGCGCTGCGGAAGCCGGAAGCAACGAGTCTTGGTAGGATGGCTTGCTTCAATAAAGTCAATGTCGGACGTTTCTTCGATTTGCTCGTTGGGATTTACGAACGCCAAGAATGGTCACCCTACAAAATATGGAATGTTGACGAAACAGGCTGTTCGACTGTGCAAAGGCCGCCCAAAGTTCTGGCCTCAGTTAAAGACAAACAAGTACCTGCAGCAACTTCAGCGGCAAGTGGTGTAAATGTAACTATGATAAGTTGCGTAAGTGCTGCCGGCACTTTCATCCCTCCAGCGCTTATCTTCCCCCGCGTGCACTATAAAGATCATATGGTGCGTGGTGCACCTCCTGGCACTCTTGGATTGGCAACTCCTTCAAATGAAAGCTGGTCAAATGAACAGCTTTTTGTTAGGTTTCTTGAGCATTTCATAAAGCTAGTTCAACCTACCAAAGAAAACAAAGTTTTTCTATTAATGGACAACCACGAGACACACCTGTCAATACCAACTATAGATTTGGCGCGGGAAAACGGAGTTATATTTTTCACATTTCCTCCCCATACAAGCCATCGCCTCCAACCCTTAGGTGTGTCCACCTTCGGGCCATTCAAGACCCACTTAAACCAAGTAATTAGGGAATGGATGATCAGCAATCCCAACAAGCCCGTCTCTATCTACGATGTCGCTGGTCTGGTGGGAAAGGCCTTTCCAAGAGCTTTCACGCCATCCAATATCATGTCGGGCTTTCGTGCAACGGGAATTTGGCCCCTTGACCGGAATGTTTTTCCAGAAGACGTTTTTTTGACAGCAGAGATGACCAACAGACCATATCAAGACATAACAGCAGCTGTACCTCAAGAACCATCCACGGCAGCGCCGGTGGAAGAAACACCGAAGAGAAATGTGTCTGCTATGAAAGTCGACCTCGCGATACCTAAGACTGCAGTGACGCCTGAAGAAATACGTCCGTTCCCAAAAGCTCCTCAACGACTGGCGACTGCCCGTGGAAGAATAACAGGAAAAAGTCGCATAGCAACCGATACCCCCGAAAAAAAAGAAATCGAAGAATCTAAAAGTAGAAAGAAACCTGTGAAGCGGATGATCACCTTCAGAGAAAACTCCGGTGCAACAGCGTCTAAGCAGAATAAAAAAGACGTGCCATCTTCTTCATCAAGTGAAGAAGAAGACGACAACGAGCTCTTGGATGTTCGTGAAAGTTCTAGAGTCAGTGACTGCTTGACATCTTCTGAAGATGACGCTGACCAGACTATAAGTGGTTTCATTGACGACAGTGGTGCCATCCAAGTGAATGTCGACTCATGGGTGCTTATTGAGTTCCATATGGATAGTAGGCCGACACAAGGGCGAAAAACGTCTGTCGTTTACTATACCGGACAAGTGACTTCAGTAAACAGGGATGGTGATGAAATATCCGTCAATTTTTTGCGGAAAAAGAATAAGTCTTTTATATTTCCGCCGGTACCGGACATCTCAAGCGTTCAAACTTCGTCAGTCAAAAAAATACTGCCAGCTCCAGCTGTTCGCCGAGGTCACTACAATTTTAATTTAAGTTTTCCCAGTAAAATGACTATTCGTTAAGCTGTTTTTATTCAAAATAAACTCATTTTCATAAAGCTGTTGTATTTTTATTTTGTGACACAAGGTAGGACGTACCAGTGACACAAGGTAGGCCAGCCTGGCCTACCTTGTGCCAAGGGTCGGCTATTGGGAAAGGTCAATTTATGAGAAAACTGTAAACCGCAACTGGCCAGAGAATTGTTTAGTTATCAGCCTATAGACTACATCAAGATATGCATTTATAAAAAAAAAATATTAAGAGAGTGCTGAAGAAAAACTTCCAAGAGATTAGTGGCACAAGGTAGGCCGGTTTACTTTACATATTAAATTTCAACCTACTCCCATCTATTCTTCAATTCATCTCTGTACGTATATACTCGATTTTTTTACAGAAATAAAAGGCGGCAGACGAGTATACAGTCCACCTGATGGTAAGTGGATACTGTTGTCCATAGAAATCCTCGATACATGGCAACATCAGTCCAGAAAGACAAACGTTGGCACTCCCCCGGATGCGCTTTATAATCTAAAAATCAAACAAAAATATATCATTTACTTTTAAATGATGCATGTCCCTCCTGGGGTTTAAATGTCTACTTCATTTCCCATCAATCAGAACCGAGCTCAGAAAGAATGTCGCACTCGATAACCATAAAGACCCATTATTACGACTACATTCAAACATCATTGACGCCGAGAAGGCAGATGTCCCACTTTTTCTAACATTTGATGCGGAGGAGCCCATCAAATGAATAAGAATTATAGCCCTTACTGTCCTCGAGAAAAGTATTCTCCACTCACACCCTTCAACACCCCATTTAACTAAAACAGCCTGTATTACAATGACATAAGTTCCATTGTATCGGGAAAATAAGTTAGCACTTCAGCTCCGCTGTTATCGTCTCCATTTACATAGAAACAGCTTTGATTTTTCGATTTACAACTTTAATAAATTGGTAATAAGATTCAATCTGGCGATCAGATTAAAGTGCTAATGAGTTTTCGATGCGCTCTTGCCTTCGTAATTATATTGGCTTAGCGTGATTTAAGTAAATTGATTTAATTTGAAACGTAAATGATAAGTGAACAATGATCGAACAGAAAAATCAAGCTTTGTATCGCAAACCAGCTGTTGCTTTGGTAGAAGTCAAAAATGGTGGTATTCTTCCCTTTAATTGACTTTTAAGGCTTTATTATACTCAAAATATATTAGACTTCTTATACTGATGTCTAATATATTCCGAAGCAGCCCTTTGCCCATGACTCCACTCTCGTGATAGTAATTATGTACGAGAGATAGCTAGCCAACAAACTGCTAAGCAGTTTCAATGTCAAACATGTAACTTATGGCTTTTTTTGAAAAAGCAATTATTTAAAAAAAGTAAATAGTTGACATACAACTTCAACATAGAAACTATAGCATTTAACGCACATTATAAAAGTCGAGGAACAATAGCGCATCTAATTGCGGCATTCAGAGTCTTCTGTGGCAGTGCGACTAATTCCTTTGCCATCTGTCTTTGTAGGAACAATTGCATTCAATACCGCATTGCAGAGATGATTTGAGTATTCAGCTAAATCCTTATGTACACTACAAGTGTACAATAACGATGAATAGGATGCGACAGCACAGCACGGCAAGGCAGAAATTATTGATTTAACGTTTACAAACAATAAAAGTATTGTACAGATACATTAAGAAAACATTGGCCGCCAGCTAATCCGGAAACACCAGAACGCGTCATCCACGTATATGAATTATCGTACCTCTAATTACATACTTTATTAATAGATTACTTTGTTGCATAGACGTGAATGATGCGTTCGGGTGTATCCGGATCAGCCGATCGTCAATGTTTTCGTAATGTATCTGTACATGGATATTTTTGCGATAAAACTGTACCTTTTTTTTATAGACAAGAGGGCGGACGAGCAAACGGTCGCATGTGATGGTAAGTGTTACCGCCGCCCATGGACACCTCTACAACACCAGGGGGTATGCCGACCTTGCAAAATTCTATTCACAGCTTTCTTGAAGAACCCCATGCCGTAGCTTAATGGGAAGACCTCTTGAGGCAGTTCGTTCCACAGCCTACGGGTTCGTACCTATGAGTTTATCACGGAATGCACGTTGTGGGTAATTAAGTAAATTGATGCACGGTCGACCGGTTTACACCTATCTAAGTTATTCAAACTGCTTAAAGTTATTTTAATTTAATATAATATTTATTTCCTAACCTGCGATTTTACTAGGAGTTTTATTTTTATGAAAAGCGATAAACATAGAGATTACTAACGAAGCCTTATATCAAATTCTCCGGGAAAACATTTTTTAAACGAATAAGGAAGGAAACGACAGCACTACACGTTGAAATAAGTAATGTTGTTAGCCGAGGACCATTTGTATGGAAATACGCGGTGAAACGTCTGCGGGGGATCATTTTGAGGAACGCGCACTTTCCTGTTTCCTTTTTGAGTTTAAAGTCTTAAAAATCCCGTTTGTTGTCTCGTCTTTTTTAGCTTAAAAAAAAATATTTTTTTATATAAAAGAAAAATCTTGAAGCAGAGATCTGAATCTTTTTGACTTATAACGACCACATGCCATATGATACTGATACCTACTCCAAATCTTACATTCAGATATTTTTACATACACATATCCAGGGGTGTGTCAACGTTTGTCAATTTTAACTCGTGTTCATTCTATCGCAAATATGCAGGGGCGAAAGTATCCACTAACAAGTGGATTGTTTGGTCGGCCACCTTATTTCTACATTAAAACCTAATTGTGCTATAAATATTTATAAACATTGTATCACTCGTAGTTTTATATGAAGGGCAACACTGCGTGACCATCCGTGGGCAACTGCTCTAAGCGACTACTTCCTTTGTTTTATTTAACACACGAACGCGACTTGGAACGTGATCGCTAATAACGATCTGCATGTACCGCTCGATTGTTCGAGCGACTAGATTGTCGCTTGCGCAACTACAGTGTAGTTAAAACGACAACCACGGTGTCGCTTGCCGCGTGATGTTAAAATAATCGCTTCGACTACCTGAAGACAGGCTTTCGGAAGAGTAGTGGACGACAAGTCCTTCAAGCGATTAATCGTAGCCCCTGAATCGTCCATGAATAATCACCCTGCTTCGATTTTATCATCGCGACATTGGCATAACATGTATTATTAGGCATATAAGTATAATTTCTCCAGCAATGGACGAAACACATATGTAAATGGCATAGTATGCAATTAAAACAAAAATTAAAATACATTTACCAATAAGCATATGTATCGCAGCTCAAATTCCTATGAAAACCCTTTGATCCCAAGAAATATTTCAATCCCCACTCATCTATTTCAGTTACAAATAAACCGGTCGGCGATTTACCGCATTTCATACTTCTCTTTGATGTGTTTGATGGACTGATATCAGATGAAGCGAGTGTCTATCTATACTGCAAGTATGTGTAAAGTCAAATGTCAGTTTAATTCTCTCCATTTTATTTATATACTTTATTATACACACGAATTATAAAAATAGTAACCGTACATTGAATGATAAAAAGTAATCTTTATCCAGAAAAAAAAAACCACTATTATTTAATCAAATATTGTTAAACATTATATCTAATGCACTGAAATGTGGCGCCATCTAGTTGTGAACAGTGTAAACTGAATGATGAAGTAGGTAAATAAATACTGTTTGTAAGCTTATCTTTATAGTATTACAATTTATTCTGAAAAATAGCGCCAGTTTAAGAGTGCTTTTATCTTTTCTAGCCAGTAACAAAAGAAAATACATACAATAAGCATGCTTATGCCTTTAGGAGATTTCTACCAGCAAACCTGGGAGAGTAATCGGTGAGTAACGAAATGGGTAGACATAGAGTGTAAACACTACTTTTATCAATTAATTTATTACATACTAACAATATATTATTATATAAATACAAACATACATATAGGTATAGGTATATAATATACCTAGTCTGGCCATAAATACCGTTACAATAAAGAAAAAAAACCACATTTAAATGCAAATATTCATCTGTCTTGCCTTATTTTGGTATCCTATTATCGACACGTCGATAGTCACGTGGGCTTAACTTCAGCTTACCGACCAATCAAACGCGGCCTAACCCAACAAAGCTACTAACACAAAAAGAACATTTGAAGGTCAAAGATCATAATAGCTTAAATAAGTATTTATTTTTAAAAAAGGTTCCCATTCAAATCTTTTGTTATAATACTCGTATCTGTGGACAATAATTGTTAGATTATATTTTGTTATGTCCACACTGAAGTGAGGCGAGTTTCCGATGTTTGACTGACAAAAGAGAAAGAAAGGAGATGTCATTATGGACAGATAGGATTGTTAGAAATAGAAATATAAGATTATAAAAATGTGATTCTCGTGCCCAGTGCCGGCCCGAGGCAAGTTTTAGGATGGAGCGAGATCCAATTATGGCGCCCCCTTGCTTGCCCCTAATACATACCAGTTATGCGTGCAAGCATGGAACTTAGAAGATCTCGACAACATCTTAAGTCTGTGTCTAATTTGTCGATTGAAAACAGTACAGACGTCATCCCACGCAAGTATACACGATGGTTACTAAAGATCGGACATTCAGTCGTGTTTCGATTTAAGAATAATCATAATTAAATTAGTGAAGTTTCAAAAAATGTTATTTGAATTCTCGCCATGACCTTACAAGATTATAACATAAACCGCATATGTATAACATACATGAGTTTTAGATTAAAATGCATAAAACACTTAATAAAATTCGTTATGGGGTTAAAAGTAATAACAGAAGTAATTATAAGCAGTTAACTTTGATATTGAGCTGCTGATGTTATTACAGTACCATTTAATGTTACAGTTGCTTAGAATAAGGCTGCATCTGTAATATTAGCAGCGAATCCTAGCTCAGATTTCAAATTAAGAACGCTCTTATTGGTCATTGAGGCTGTTCTAAATTGGAAATTTAATAGGCGTCCGTATTCTGATGCAATAGTATTAAAAAGAGTGTAATGGAATAGAAATGGTTTCTAGAAAACAATGGGTACAAATGCATGATTTAAGCGCCTAGAGAGATAATAAAATCGATTCGGGTCGTAAAATTTAAAATGTACCGAGGTTGTAAACAACAAATCTGTGGAACGGTCTCGCTCCGATATTTTACTAGGAAATTTTGTTTAGTATTGTTTACGACACTGTGATGAATGGGTTTTATTTTAAACTGACATTGCAAAATCTATCTGTAACAGGTTTAAATGTTTACCGAGACTTTACCAAAGACTTAGTTGCAGGAGATAGTGCCAAGTACGTGGGTACTTGCTCCAAAAAGTTTAAGGAGATAAGAGAAATAAGTTATTTCGCAAATCGAGATAGTTTTATGAACTCTAATAGGTTGTTTGTCCTCTCTGCAGACACATTTAACTGATTCCTGACCAAAACTTCCTGTTCGTAAAATTGCAAAGAGAGTCAACCAAAATTGATTTTAACCAATCTTGGATGAATAAATCCGACCCACTATCGATCGCAAAGACACATTGGACTTATGAATTTGCGGTAGGCCCATAAAACTTTGGCGGTTGTACCGCCCTCAGTTTATAAACATAACTGAACACGTCGTCAGTGAATAGGTCTTGGTGGTCTTTTATTACACCCTGTACACACACTAATTCATACATTTTATATTCAAATCGGGTCTGAACGCGTATAATAAAGGTATTTGTTTACCTTTTATTTCTACTCGACGTTTCGGCACGGGTTACTCCAGCCGTGGTCACGAGTTGACTCGTCATACCCTTATTATACGCATTCTGATCCGATTTAGAATATAAAATGTGTACAAAACGCGAAAGTTTAATAAGTTATATTACTAATTCATATACATTCGTGTCTGTTTATAGAAAGACAACACACACGGACATATATATAAATATAATTTTCTACAAAATTTTGGAACATCACGAAAAAAAATATACGCTGACTTTTAAGTATAATAGGTAATTGGTTTTACAATGCAAATGATTAAATTATAATATATATATTCAAAACACTAATATAAAAATGTAATTAATATAAAAATATAATATATAATGTAAGAATTAGTGCCTATTAAAATATAAACTTGATTTTTGTACGCACAACGACAACATTATGGAAGATATTCACTGTAACAACATATTTTGTGACTTGCTCTTATAAAATAAATTATTTGAATTTGACACAGTTTCCACATGAATAAAAAGTTGTTTCTTGATACCTACCTACTCGATTAAATTATATTTCTTCTTACATTAAATTATATAGGGGTCATGGGAACCCCGTCAGGAACGAAGATCCTCACGCATTTTTTTAAAACTCGAAACGTAATTCGAAATAAAATCTGTATAGGTTTTGAACTTAACGCATCCGTATAATTTCATTTTCAGGCATGTTATAACCATAATCTTAGTAAACTCTAAAAACAATCGATGTATTGCAAATATCGATGTATTTTTCAATATATCATTCTAACATCGATGTCACTATGCGATATATTACATCTAAAAACAACGATACTATTCAGCGAATCAGCGATGGCGATGTAGTCGAATCGGATATTTTCGTTTCCGATCGAGCGAGGCATGAGAGAGAACTAGCGATCGGCCCGCTACCGAAATTTACCGAATACCGACGAACTGACACCATCGCGAGAATGACGACCATACCGTGTCCGAGCGAGAGAAAGGCGAGAAAGAGAAAGGCGTATGGAGGGGGTAAAAATCTTACGTGACGTTACATTTTCTCTCGAACCACACCTACCGCAAGCCGCGTAAAGAAACTTCGTTCCAAAAACAAAAATATCATATTTTCAATGTATTTTCTATATTTATCTTGAAATCAACGAATCTAGGCACAATTTTCAATAAAAATGCTCCATTCTCGATAGCTCAGCGCATTGTAACGCCGATCACGTCACCCAGCAAATGACAGCGATTTATATGGGTTTCGCAGAAAATGGCCCACGCGAACGGGTCACTGGGATATTGATATAATCATAGTAAGTATATTGTAGGGAAAGTAAAAGATCTTAAAGTTTATACGTGGCATTGGCCTAGGGCCCGGTTACAAATACTTTTGAGAATATTTGGGAGAAATCTACCTATTGCGGAGATCACGAATATCGAATTGCGGAAAATCTAAAACTAAAAATAACATACAATATATGTTTCACAGTCTAGTCCAGAATTAAATAATGTTACTTACATGTGAATGGAACAAATATTAAATGGAATTAAGTGACATATTTTACTTATGTCATTTAATTTCACTAAGAAAGGAAAGTACCAAAATATTGAAGATAGTAAATTTAACTTTAATCAAAGAAAACTAGTTTATTTTAAAATGTAAGAAAAACTACAATCTCAGCGTTCGGTCATGATCGGAAATACGAAGGTGGCCGACCGGCATTATGTAATTTACTGTCCTGTAACAGTTCATAAACTTCCAGTGCCCAGCGATATTTACATTATGACACATCCTGTGTAGAGAAACAGACCACACCGACGACGCAATTACTGCTGCCAATGCGGTTCTTACATTAAACTCACAGGCTACACATATACACCGTCCCCGCCGGCGGAGACGAGGACGTCACCCTCATTATACACCGTGAACACACACCGGCCTTCAGCCAACACTTTTACCAGGTATCGGCACGTGCCTGGGCGGTCCTCATCGACTCGCGACTCGCGATCCCGCGGTACCCTCCCAAAGCAACGCCCTAAGCTGAGGTCCGTTCCTTCCGCCGGTCTATCAGCGGGGGAGCCCTTAGGCTCGTCGCTGCAAACACCTTTGCTGTTGGCTGAGCGCCTTATGCGCTCGTCCTAAACTATACATTGGTGACACTTGAAAGGGCATTAGGATCACAAGAATTTAACCATTCCGAAAAAAAGCCGTACGTGCGCCTTCTGCGCTCGCCCTACATCATAGATGTCCGGTGACTCTTGAAAGGCTATTAGGGCCACAAGAATTTAACCTTAAATTTAACCTACGTGGTCAGCAACTTATGGTATGGTCACTGTGCACATTGCACCTGTCATATCATCAGTGATCTCCTGGGCAATCAGCTGTGATATATTTTATTTATGTCATATAAATAAAATTAGTTTAAAGTATTGGCCTATGTTTCCATTTCAATCTTGATACAACGAAATTTTAATTTAGACAAAATCTTAACCAAGGTCAATAAATCCATACCGACTAGGGATATATCGAGTAGCAAAAAATCACTATTCGCGAATATAAATATTATATAAATACGAAAAATACCTAACCTACTACGCACTCACTTGTAAAATAGTCTAGTCTAAAATATACTTTTTAGTCTAATTTAAAGTTAATGCTATAAGTTTTTTTTTGGTTTGATCAATGAGTTTGTTTTAATCTACAGATTAAACCTATCCTTAACCTTTAACCTACCTGATTAAATTAAACTAACGATTCATATATTAATTAAATTAAACTAAAAAAACAGCTACGTAACTGATTTCCACAATAACATTTAATCTTATAAGCATTTCTTTTTGGAAAAAACTTCTTTCACCTACTATTCACATTTGGCTTTTACTATTCGCTTAGTATTTGAGTATTCGTTTAGAAAATCCCGAATACCAATACTTTAAAATTGTGAAATATTCACCAAAACGAATACGAATATTCTAAACATCCCCAATACCGACAATAAAGTCCCTTCGCTCAGATAACACTCCATTTATCCTTCAATAAATATACTCATTTTGAACAACAAAAACTATATCTCGGCCTAAAATTAATCCGAGTTATAAAGCAACGACAGTAAAACAACAAATCGAGCGGACAGTTCATAACGCAACGACAGGTTTGCGCAGATTTATCGCACGGAAACAATTCCCTATATGTTTACGCAGACCGTAATTCGCGTCAAACGATGAGCTTGTCACTGAGCCATAAAAGAAGCGATTCCTCCTCGTATATTTCTCATCTTCACGCTCTTATATGCCGTTTTCATGTCACGTAGTTTCAAGGTGAAATTAGATAAATATTGATATAATATAAATCCTGTGCGAAGTCGTCCTTCGCTTCTAAAGGGTCTGTTTCGTAAATTAGACATCAATCAGTATGTTATTGGTGCCGCTGCGTAATCAACCCATCATGGAAGCAACTCGTTTGCAGAGTATTGCGTGGGAAGCATCTACTTGTGCTTCCGCAAACATTCCAAGGGCGCTGCAGAATCGCGGTAGCTCCAACAGCACCTTGAATGCATTGTTAGACTGGACATGTAGGGCGCTGAAGGACATCTGTGTATAGCAGACCCACACACTGTACGTGTAGAAAGCTTGGAGATTCTAAAAGTGTCAGCTTAACTTTCCTGGTACAACGTGCAAATCTGCGGGGCGATATATTGCAAAGAAGTGACAGAGCCCTACGCGCCCTATCAATGTTAAGATCATCCGAAAGTCGCTCGGTGACCACGTATCCCAGATATTTAAACTGATTTACTCTTTTGAGCCACATTTTTGATACGGTATGCTAAGTGACTCGTTTAAAATGTGCCTCTGTTTTTATAGCCCCACCGTTACCGTGGCAAGATCGAGACGATAATTTCACTCTACAAATAAGGCTTCCTCGCCGAAGGCTGCTTCTCAATAAATATGACGCCTCTCAATCCTGATCGTAATTTTATGTACTTCATTTTTATGGCTTCTGTGTAGTTTTCTATAACGGACTGCAGTGATGATTTGTATTCTATAAACCTGATGGCGCACGCCAGTACGAAAGAAGATTTCGATTTCTCAGTAAGTTTTAGAAAAAGGAGAAAGAGGGTAACTCCGTCACTCGGGTACTTTCATTCAATTGTGGGATTACTGGATCCGCCCTACTACTTAAAATTACTTCAGTCCGAATAAGTTATATTCAAATTATTTTTCTGTGTTAAAAATAAATAGGCTGTGCGACGTCGACCGTGAACCCTATCTTTTGCCGTGGATGGTCGTATAAGGCGCTCAAACACGGGATAACACAGGCACTATCACAAGCGCTGAGGAACTACACCACAACTAAAAGACTTGACTTGCTAATTCGCTTGACCAGCGAGGCGTTATAAGGCCATACATCACTCATGCACAAACTGTGCATGAGGAGATTACGGTTACCGTAGCAGGAGAGTGCACGCTGCATTCCCACAGCAGCAGGGCGCATTCGACTTGCCACGTTATTTATCCCTCTCTCACAGAAGACTCCCTTCCCCGATGTACGTATGTGTTTCGGTAGTGAGTGAGATATGCCAGAGCACATTCCCACCCCATCCTATCCCTCCCCATTTCCCCAAACCTTTCTCCCAATCCATTCCTTAATCTGCAAAGATGGGCAGCGCATTCGGGGGCGTGCCAACGTTTGTCATTCTGGACTGATGTTGGCATGTATCGCGGATGTATATGGACGACAGTATCAGGTGGACTGTATGCTCGTCTGCCACCTTTTTTTCTATAAAAAAACGATAACTGTGGCTTGAAGTACTTAAGGTACCTATGTAAAGTTTCTTCGATGTCCTGAAATAATGTCAGAAGATTTGAAAATACAGATGTTAAAAATACTTTAAAATTACCTGTTTTAAGATTTATAAAAGAAACTGCATTTTTAGAATTCAAATTTTTAGATTTTTAGAATTTAGAATCAATTAAAATTGTCCTCAATAAAAACTATTGACTTAGATCATAGATCTATGCATATCAGACTGACCTGCGTATCTCTGTGTATGCTGTAAGTGGACCAGCAGCAGGGTTCCACCTGGTTGGAGTCCAGCCCCCAGAATTCCAGCTCCTCTTCGAACAGTGGTCCGCACACATTTGTGGGGTAGTGGAGTTTGCCCGTTCTGGAACAAAGACATTATTGTTAGACTACTGAGGATTGGTATCATCGCTGCGAGCTACACAAATAGCGATTTGTCTAGCTCGATATATATGTCCAAATATCAAAATGAACAAAGAGTAAAATTACGCAGTCCCAGATTGTCAAATTCGCATTTGGTCTAAAACAGTGTTTCCCAAAGTATGGGTCGCGACCCACTGGTGGGTCGCTAGCGAATATTGGGTGGGCCCCGAAAAAAATAAATTTAATCTAATTTTAAGTATAGTATTCTGCTTTATCTTATTTTTACATATTAAAAATTTCGATCGTCACTGGATACTGGATATTTTCTTAATTGTACAACCCTTCACATAACTACGACACGTAAACGAGAACATGCTGCAGCAGCGACACAATCCTATTTTCATGTAAGGCGTAGCGTAGAGTGGGTCCCAAACTTTGTCATTTTTTTTAGGTGGGTCGCGGTTCATATAACTTGTATTCATATATCACTGGTCTAACGTATAAAGTATTACAAACAGTTGAACGAAAACGTAAAAATAAACTACAGTGACCATATATTACATAACCTGCAATTTCAATTACATAAAATCTTCCCCCTAAAACTTACCCAAAATTTTGCGTTTCAAACTTGCCAATGAATTACAAAAGACGCCCATGTCAAGATCTCTTATATAACACAGTAAAATATATCTTTTATAAGCCAAGTGGTTTTCATTTATTTGTTTTATTTCACAATAAAGCCGGCAGCGCGTCCACAACAAGTAAAATTCTTTGTGTTCCAAGGAATTTCTCAATTGAAATAGGTAGATACCTTTCTAACTCATCTAAAACTGCTATCTGGGACATGGACTCCCAGACAGATATAGTTTCGAGCTAAACTCGGACCGCTCAATAACATGAAAGTTTGAAATGACCTCTTTTCGTATTATATATAACAAAACAAAGATATCTACTAACGAAGGGAATATAATTACAAACAATATGGGGATGATCAAAACGACCAGTTAGCCCCTGTCTGCTGTGCAGGTCGCGGGTTATATTCTTGTTTAAATAGATCGCGCTACAAGAATCGTGAAATAAGACAAAATTAAAATTAAAAAAATACTGTAGTATTCAACTTAAAATTACGAAGACTGAAATAAAATAAAATATTTTTTCCCATCCTATCCTATTCCCCCAATGATTGGACATATGTGTTTAGGTATTGAGTGGGATATGCCAGAGCCTATACCCATCCCATCAAATATAGAGTATAATGTAATAAAACTCTTTATTCAACTATACTCTTGATGCTCAAGGAGAATTGGAAGATGTGATAGGATTAAAACTCATCTTCCCGTTATACTTCCTATTTTACCAACCTTTCTCAAGAGATCAAATGTGATGGTGACGTCTCAGGAGACGTGTCCTGTGACATTACAAATTATGGATTTTTGTGATTGTGGTCGGGGGATAAAATGATCCACAACATTTTCCTCCCGATCAGTACGAGCCTATAACTTCTATAACACCAAAATATTGAGACATAGAAGTTTATTTATTTATTTACACATTTTTGTTAATTATTAGAAAAGGCGAACTTAATGCCTTACAGTAGAATCTCCCAGTGAATCTATGGTCAATGCAGCACATGAAGTTGGAGGGCAGTAAATAAATGTAACAAATCAACATACAGTAAACGTATATATGTACAGTGATTACGAACTGGACTTTTGCAGGCCTATCGTAGCAAAACATAAATGTATTTATTGTGACACCATGTTTTGGCAAAAAACAAATTATTTCTTATACAATGGATGGCATTCCAGCGGTCGGGCCACATGGTGGTAAGTGATCGCCGCCGCCCATGGACTCCTGCAACACCAGGAGGTTTGCGGGTGCGCCGCCGACATTGTAGACCTTTCACAGCTCTTTTGAAGAGCTTTGAATTTAGTTTGATTCAATTTGAAAAAAGAACTAGTGTATTTATCATTCTTATCACTAGAGTTATAGTTATAGAGTTATAGTTATAGAGTTATAGTTATAGAGTTATAGTTATAGAGTTATAGTTATAGAGTTATAGTTATAGAGTTATAGTTATAGAGTTATAGTTATAGAGTTATAGTTATAGTTATAGAGTTATAGTTATAGAGTTTAGTTATAGAGTTATAGTTATAGAGTTTAGTTATAGAGTTATAGTTATAGAGTTATAGTTATAGAGTTTAGTTATAGAGTTATAGTTATAGAGTTATAGTTATAGAGTTATAGTTATAGAGTTATAGTTATAGAGTTATAGTTATAGAGTTATAGTTATAGAGTTTAGTTATAGAGTTATAGTTATAGAGTTTAGTTATAGAGTTATAGTTATAGAGTTTAGTTATAGAGTTATAGTTATAGAGTTATAGTTATAGAGTTATAGTTATAGAGTTATAGTTATAGAGTTATAGTTATAGAGTTTAGTTATAGAGTTATAGTTATAGAGTTTAGTTATAGAGTTATAGTTATAGAGTTTAGTTATAGAGTTATAGTTATAGAGTTTAGTTATAGAGTTATAGTTATAGAGTTTAGTTATAGAGTTATAGTTATAGAGTTATAGTTATAGAGTTATAGTTATAGAGTTTAGTTATAGAGTTATAGTTATAGAGTTTAGTTATAGAGTTATAGTTATAGAGTTTAGTTATAGAGTTATAGTTATAGAGTTATAGTTATAGAGTTATAGTTATAGAGTTATAGTTATAGAGTTATAGTTATAGAGTTATAGTTATAGAGTTATAGTTATAGAGTTATAGTTATAGGTAGAGTCTATAATGTAATGGTATTTGAAGCTGAACGTGTTTAAAATTGGAATTTGTGATGGTATATTCGACGTTTCATATAAACAAATGGTTTTGGACGCGTTAAATTACAAATATTTATTCAATAGACCGCTTTCGTGGTCGTAAGCGTTATTTCATGTCGTATACACAGATTTATGATATACATAGATAGATTAATACAAGGTTATTTATTGGGAAACTACAAGCATTATTTAGGACCCCGCCCCCCTCTCTTCCCGTGGCAACTAATAACAAAGTGGCTACCACAAGCCCGGTGGAACTACACCGCCTCTAAAAGAGTGGACTCACCAATCAGCTAGACCACCCAGGCGTTTTAATACCATACATCCCCCCTGCACAACCAATTAGTGGACGATTGACTCCTCAAGTATGTTCGTTTCACTTTACGATCCTCTCCCATTCTTTCCTTGTTTTTCATGGAATGAACGCGGCAAACGAGCATATAGTCCACCTAATGGTAAGTGGATACTGTCGCCCATAGACATTCGCGATAAAAACGTCATTACGCCCCCGGATGCGCTGCCTATCTTGGAGGTTTAAAGTAATGGATTCGGAGAAAAAGTGAAACGAGAAGGGATAGGATAGAATGGGCTCTGGCATATTTCACTCACTACCGAAACAGATTGGAGAAATACGATAAAATGGGAAATGAAGCATTTCAGGGTAGCTTTATGTGAGTGTTTACCCTAAACCTACTATTTAGGGTAAACCATTATTATCGCAGACTAACTACGGAAGTTGTTTTCCATATATGACAATAATGCTATTTTCACATTCTGCCAGTGTCAAGTTTTCTTCGTAATAAAGAATTTCAAAGTCTGAAACGTATCCAGTCAACGTCCACTCCTGCCGAAGTAAGTCAGCAGTCGCTCAGTAACGTGATAGTAGGTTCACTGAGGACAGAAGAGGACTTCTTGAAAGCACACGAAAAACGTAGTCCACGCATTCATTTGATTATCACAAACATAATGCACAAAAAACACACTTTGAAGTTTAATAAACTATCACTATTAAACCACAAGACACAGAATTACGCCATTTTTGTAACAAATCAAACTAAACCTTAACTTCAGTTCTCGAGTTCCCGCCAAAAAGTCCCTACGGACGGTTACTAGTTTGTCAGATGCAACAATAAATAAAATAAGCAAACATTTCCCTTTGACGGAAATACTAAGCAAAATTCAGGATCAAACGATCGTTAATAATGTTTTCCCTTTCTCAAGATGAATGGCAGTGTTTACTCAAGTGATAAAAGAATTTTCTCTCAAATTTAGCAATATTCTCCATTTTTTGTGTACGCACTAGCCACGTGAAACGTGACGTTCGAAAATAGCATTTTTTTTTTAATTTTATTAGGACACAAACGATAAATTAATACATATTGACTGAAACAAATTAATGAACACAGTATTTATTTGTCATACGAATACGTAAAAATACACTACATAGAATATATACAGCTCTGTGTACTGTGAGTGCTCGAATACTCTGCGCTGATTTTCAACCTTCCCCTGCCTCATTATTACAGTGTTTTCAAAAACTATGTGAATAGTTACATCTTTCATTTAATTACAATAATTACTTTTAACAAATGATGGAAAATGTTAAAATGTTAATGTGATGTAGGATTGATTAACATTGGGATTTATTTTTGAACGAAAGTAAGTAGAAAGAAATCTTATTTAACGTTAGGAATTCAACGGTACAGCGACGTTAGGATTTATGAATCCCGCAAACAACAGACAAACAATAAAATGTCAAAAAAACGTGTGTTTGTGTCCTCACGCACGCATTTTTTTAAACACCGAATGTAATTCACGCATCCGTATACTTTCATTTTCAGGCATGTTATAACCATAATCTTAGTAAACTCTAAAAACAATCGATGTATTGCAAATATCGATGTATTTTTCAATATATCATTCTAACATCGATGTCACTATGCGATATATTACATCGAAAAACAACGATACGATTCAGCGAATCAGCGATGGCGATGTAGTCGAATCGGATATTTTTGTTTCGGATCGAGCGAGGCATGAGAGAGAGAAATAGCGATCGGCCCGCTACCGAAATTTACCGAATACCGACGAACTGACACCATCGCGAGAATCGCGACCATACCGAGTGAGAGAAAGGCGAGAAAGAGAAAGAGAAAAGCGTATGGAGGGGGTAAAAATCTTTCGTGACGTTACATTTTCTCTCGAATCACACCTACCGCAAGCCGCATAAAGGAACTTCGTTCCAAAAATTATATTGCTTGATTGGTTATCACAAGTTGATTAATATGTTTTTAACTATTTTAAGTTTTTTTTTTTAATTTGTCTTATATTTTGGTTTGGTAATATAGCTTGATCTAAAAATATATCTGACCGCGGCATTTGCACAATGTAGTGCGTAAGCCACGCCTTGTTGACTTTAATTATAAGGTGGGTAGTGAAGTGTGAAATCCTTTACAAACCAGCGAGCCAGTCGTGTCGATGTCGCTGTTCACTCGTTATTATCGACTTAAAGTAGCGGGTTATTAATAAATATGAGTAATATTGTTGTCATTCAATTATAACAAACGACATATTTGCCGCAAGACCAGTAACCGATGGGGTAGACGAGTACTCAGATGGAGCCCATGTACCGGGAATCGCAATGTGAGACGCCCTTCGGCTAAGTGGACTTGAAATAGTTAGCTAGCGATGGCTGGATGAGAAGAGCCGAAGATCGTGTGTAATGGCGAACTTTGGGAAAAGCCTATGTGGTGTGTCATATATATGTGTCATAACCGTTAGGTAGGAGACTCTCGACTGCTGTGGCGGCGCATGCGCAGCGGTTTAACCATGAGCGCCGAGCGATTCTACCTTGTAAGGTAAGTATTTTATATATGACACACCACACCTATATTCAGCAGCATATATATTCAGTATTATATGTATGTTATAACACATACAAAACTGCAATATACATGTAAATACATACATAATTAAAATTTTAAAACTCGTCGGTGTCAATGGCAAAATTTATTTATTCCATCTGTTTTAAATTAATATTGTGATCAAATTTTTGGTGTAAGTACACCTTTAAATAAATCATTTCCACGGTAATACTAAAATAAGCCGTGAGTACGAAGAATTAAAATATCGTTTCATTTCGCAACCCACACCGGTACGGCCCGGGGCGAAACAACATCAAAACTCAGTCGATACTGCGGCGAGGGAATTTATTGAAATAATTATATTTGCTAAAATTTATGTTGGTGTACCTATTTATAGTTTCTGAGGACGCGAGGTTGTTATTCTTTTATTCTGCTAAATATTCTGTAGCAATCTCATTGCTTTTCTCTTGAAACCCGCTTGGAACTTTTTAAGGGTTCTTCTCCCTTAAAATGTTTCAAGCGGTACATGTTGCAATCCCACATGCTACAGTCCTTAGTGTTATAAGAATGAACACTGAACGCTCAACATTGAACCTTAAGAACATTAACCTTGACTGTTTTAGACTCGAGTTTTTAACCAAAAGAATTTAAACAAACAGCGTTTTAAAGTTCGATTCTTAAAAAAATATCAGCGCTGACTCAGCGCTCTAGCATCAAGTCCTACAATATAAAATAACCTATCCTACAGCTTAATAATCCAAGATAGACTGTCTTTGTCCCGTTATACCTGCTATTTACCATCCACCCGAACCCTTTTTCTTAATAATCTATTTTAAAATCAACAAAAGTAAACGGCACATTGTGAGCCGTACCAACATTTGGCATTATGATGCTGACATGTATCTCAGATGTTCACGGACGACAACATTCATTTACCACATTTCGCTCGTCTATTTACCTTCTTTCTATAACAAAATCTAGCAAATAGTTGCTTGTATCTACATCAAACTAACAGAGACGTTTTATCATAAACTCAGATCACTCCGGCCCAGCTCAGCGGTCGAACTTGCTGATATGCCGCCGAAACTTCGAGCCACACTGAAATGCTGGCAATACTCAGTAAAATTAACAGTAAGTAGTAATTCTCTATCACCAGGTATAATTAATTATATTAGATCGTATAAAAATTGTTCACTAAAAATATTTTAAACCCCCTGGTGTTGCAGGTGTCCATGGGCGGCGGTAACACTTACCATCACGTGGGACCGATTGCTCGTCGGACCTCTTGTCTATAAAAAAAAGTTAAACCTATTTTGCCGCCCCCCGGGGTTACGTCGAACCCCCGCGTTGTCATGTACTTTTTATATCCATAGTTATTACAAACGATGTTATGTAGCGAATCGGAACCATAGTACCTTTTAAAATGTACAGTATTACGTAAAATTAATATAGAATGAAATATATTTAAATAAACGCAGATAAATCGACAGTCGATTTTGTTATGTGTTTATCCAAATATAAAATGTCCATGTGTATTACATTAAAAATAAATAATCGCTGATTAATTTACTAGCATGTGTTATCCGGTCTTTCGCTTACGTCTTTGACCTTTGAACACGCCGTCTTCTATAAGGAAGTATAGTATGAACTGGAATAATTGTTTGATAAATCATGAAAAAAACGGAAGAATCGATTCTATTCTCTATATTGATCAACCTATTTTTATCTTTTACGTTAGTTGAGTGCCTCGCTGTAGAATTGGACGGTATGACAAGTAGCTTAACCTATCTTTATACTATGCCTTCATATTATTTCAGGCGAGTTGCCTTACTTCAATTTACCTGTGATACTCGTGACTACTTGGACTACACCGATAAGGCTTTTGCAGATGTTGAGTCTATATTCAGTGTCAATTCAATTGAAATTGAAATTGGCAATCCACTTTCGATTTTCCTATAAGTAACGGTTGACGATTTCAAATGCAATTTTTTTCTTTGTTAGTTTAATCAAGAACGCTGATAGCCTAGAGGTAGCTATTGTCCCGTGACACAGTACTTAAGTACTCTTAACATACGTAGGTGACTATATAAGTTTTGAGATACTGGAAAATTAAAAATGGATGACACTGGTATTTTATCTAATATATTTTAATAGTAAACTTATTTGAAAATAGAACACAAATGGCCGTTAAGGGGCTACCCGACAAATTTCGCTGTTTTTAAATCCTATAAAGTATATTTGAACATGGTACAAAAATTCTCTAAAAAATATATGATGTAGTGTGGTATTTAATCTTCGCTTTTGACGTCGGAAATTAAAATAATATATTTATATTAAGAGAAAATAAATCATCTGTGAGCCTCTATTCTCGTGTTAAATCCCGATAGCCTCCCTTATTATGGAACTTATACAAATGAAACTTATACTCAATATTAGACAACAATTTTCACTATAATCCTGTCGTTTGGATTTTTGAATTTATTTGTAGTTTTTGAAAAAAAATTGTACCTATTATGTTTCTACGCATGTTTCTGGCTCCGCGGTACTCTGCGGGGGCGACGGGCGGCAGTCGGCCAGTGGCCTTTGGACGGGGAACCCGTGTCGCTTTACGCTGTGCGCGCGCAAAAATCCTGCCTTTTTATTTGTTATTTAGCGTATTTAACACTTATTTTAATTACCTAGTGCTAGTGCGGACAATATAAGTGACAAGAGCACACATTTTATTTATTATTAATTTTACATTAGTAAAAGGTCACATTGTTTAGGTTAGGTTTTATTTTCTTGAAATAAAATTGTGACAGATAGTGATAATTGTGACACTATTGATATTTAGTATAGTAAAAATTCTGTTTTTAAAAATCAACAATGCCTAAAATATCAAAAGTAAAACGATATAGACAGCAAAAGATGCAGAAAGTGATCGACGTCTTTCTTGTAAGTACACTTTCTATATTATTAAATTATTAATAATTAACTAATTTATAACTATGGTAATTTACTCGTGTGCTTAGTAACTTCTAATGAATCATAATTCAATTTTTTCTCGGTTCTTTAGATTGATTTTATGAAGGATCGGGGTTTTCTTCTCATTTATTTTATACTTGGAAAGATATCTAGTTCACAATTTCGACTACCTACCTACTCTGATAGCGATCTAGTGGTTTAGTACCTAAAATAGGTATAGTGTGCATCACAAACGAGAAGTCTGATGTCGATACCCATTGTCAAATAACATGCCTTTTTTACCTTATTTATTTATTTTTGTATTATCTTATTTTTTTTTCAGAAGACTAAGTAAAAGGTCAGTTTTACATAAAATTTACGAGAACTACGAAAACCAAGATCAAAACTCGGCATCTTTTCAGCCTCGAGTGGATACTGTCACAAGTAAGTTAAATAGACTAGGAGCCCACGTATATTTTCGGAACGTAATTTAAATTCTACTTATTTACTCGTAACTTTTAATTAGCAAATAAAGTTATGAAATAGACCGAAAGCCCACGCATATAAAGAGTGTTAACAAGTATGTGGGACCGTATTATGCTTGATGTAATCTACAAAATAATATGTTCTTTTTTTCAGCGCTATCCACAAAGTAATGCAAAGGCAACCCAATGAAGTAGTCATCAACATGGCACATGAAGAAGAACCAGTAGAATCAACCAGTGATGGACCAAATCGGAACCATGAATCTGAAAACCAAAAAGTGGTAATCTGTACTATGGACGTGAGAACGAAAAGACACCACTGACTCAGCCGAGTACTCAGATTAATAAAGAAATTAAGAAAAAAATTGACCTATTTATTGACAAAGCATTGCCATTTCTTGGTGCCACCCCCGACGGGCTGTGTGGCGAGAACATGGTAGTTGAAGTTAAATACCCCATAACAGCACACGTGATAGGCATAGAGGAAGCTACAAATATAAAAAAAAATACGTTTTAGAAAAAGAACAGAAAGTTGATAAAGAAAAAGAAAAAGTAAGAAAGTTAAGTAACAAAAAAGAAACAGTAAAAAAGCGGGATTCGTTTGATAAAAGCGGGACATAATAAAAAAGCAAAGTAATTAGTACAATATTTATTAGATCAATGAGATCAAACTATTTTTTGTATGAGTAATATTCCCGTCGGGCAGTTCACTAGGTCGATAAAATAGATCGAATTCAAAAGAGCGTGACTTTCAGCGTCCCGAGCGGCATTGTATTTTACGTTTCAAAAAGCGGGACGTCTACCAACACTGGTTAATAGATTCGATGACATTCGTTGACACTTGTCACTAAAGCCAGCCATTCAGAGTCCTGCATGCAGGACGCCGCGCCGGCCTCCATGTTGGAGAAGTTAGTCCATATATGGTCCTGCATAGCATCCGATCACACACTGTGTTAAGCTGTTCCAACGTGCAGTAGTGCTTTGCGTGAAAAATGCCACCATCAACGCGCATAAGAAAAAGAACAAAAAGAAAGAAATTGACTATCCTTTATTTACTTTGGTTGATGTCACAAAAACAACGGAAGTCTAGTTGGGTTAAAAAGCTATTACTAAAACGTGTAAATTATTGTGACGCCAACATGTTAAACGACATTGACGAAGATGATTACAAAAACTATCTAAGAATGAATGATTCAACATTTACCCTCTTACATTTACAAAGTACCTCCATTAATATCCAAACAGAATACGCTAATGCGTGACAGTATACCAGCAGAGCATCGTTTAATTGCTACTTTACGTTTTTTATTAACCGACAGATTATGAAGATTTAAAATTCAGTTGCAAAATGTCCCCATAACTTCTTGGACGTGTTATACCAGAAACATGCGAAGCTATTATGATTTTCTTCATGAAGAATACTTAAAAGTATAAATAAGAACACTATTATTAAAGAAACAGTCGTACTTATTTATTTTTGTAAATTATAAATTCTTTCATACATTTGAGAATCAACATTATGGTCACACAAATAACATTATAATCTTTTTATTTATTTCTTAGAAACCAAGAAATTTTCTAAAAAAAATTGAGAGATCAATATCATCATTCTCATTTTATTGAGACAGTGATTGTGATGGCTCAGTCAAGTTTGACATTAGACTTGTCAAAGTTGAAAGAACTTGTCAAAAATGACAAAGCTACCAATATGGCCGTGTGTCTTTTTTAAATTATCGGCGGCAAAGGAATACGCCATTCAATCCTCATAACGACAAAAATGTCAATGAGAAATTTAAAAATGTCATATATTAAAAATAAACGAGCTAAAAATTAATTTGGTGGTTCGTTGATCCTTAGAAACTGGACTATCAAAAAATATATAAAAAGCACATGTCTAAAAAATTTGGCCTTGCCCATTGCTTATACTGTAATACACCGTGATATGACTTTTGAAGTACATAGAGCGAAGTTTTTACTTTGAGTTTAGTATAAGGGGTTTGAATTTTGTATTATATATTCCTTGGGAAAGTTGTCAAGTTTCACGGTATAAATACCCATACTTTTCGCTTACGCTTTAAAAGTGCATGGTGTATAATCTCTACTATCTACTTATTCCTCGTTTACTTATTGATATTTGGAATTGATTATTAGTTCATCAATAAAAAAAAATAGAAACCCCATTCTAATATATTATGACCATCGAATAAAGTATGTGGGCTCTTGAACTATACTATTTTTACTTTCTTGAAGTACGACGGGTATCCGTAAGATGTCGTTATAGATGGCGCATATATTATACGTAATAATGTAGAGGTGAGGAAGGTAGGTGGGGGGTGTCAGAATGACGGAATGCTCAAGGCCATTGGCATATGGTAGCCCCTTAACTCTAAATTTTTAACTCTGTTCGGCAACAGCAGTGACTGCAGAAAATGTGTGGTATATAGATGTAAAGAAAATCTATTTCTTCGAATTTAATTGGCGGCTCATTCCGGGCGCCGTCGATATATTTACAAGGTTATCGATCTTGTATATCGATGTAGGGTAATCTGTGATTTATAATCTATGATGGTCTGTGATGTATGGGTAGATGAAGATGGCGTTGTTGATTTGGATAGTTTAATATTGTGAATTTGTCTGTTGTCTGAAGCGAAAGGGATTGACATTTGAAGAATAGACTTTAATGTCGTTTCTTTTGTTACAGGTAGGATTTTTACTATAGAATACTGTGCTAAACTGAGTGATAAATACTGTGTAGTAAATAATTATATGTGAAAGAAATAATAAACGGTTCTTTTGTTACAGAGAAACTCAATATTGTTTATTTTATAGTGTCAGTTCCCTGAAACACTATTATATAGATATGCTGGTGCGAGAAGATCTGCGAAACACTTACAAGGACATTGAGAGGATCGTCAATTTTAGTTCGATGGGCATCCATACCATTTTGCGCAATCAACATCTTGGTCTGAGGAAACTTTGCTTACATTTACTTCGATCGAGCTTACTTTTATAAAATTCTTATTTTGAAATACATAAATTTACACGATGAAAACGTACGCCCAAATTTTTCTATCCGAATAACTCCGCTAACCCAAATAACCTCGGATCGAATATCTCCAAGCTCCTAAATTCCTATCTAAGCTAGTGCCTGACGGGGGTTAATAAGAGATTTTCTCAAAATAGGCGGCGTAGTTTTCATCAAATCACGTGTACGAGGTAAAATAAATCCTTAACTTTCTACGTTTTTTGAGGCATCTGGTTAACGGTAAGACGACACTGATGAAGTAAATGACATTAAGTTTAATGTAATTTTCCATATAAGGTGTAATAAAATCAACCTGCACCATTCTGAGGGGCTACTGTGATCTTGTTTTATGATGCACTAGCGACCCGCCCTCGCTTCGCTTCGGTTTATAAGATTTATTTTTTAAATTTCAAAATAAAATATAGCCTATAGTAGACACGCATAATGTAGCTTCCTATTACTGAAATCGGTTCAGTAGTTCCAGAGATTACCCCCAACATACAAACAAACACACAATTTTACGTCTTTATTATATTAGTATAAATAATGATGGTTACAAGCTTACGCAGTCACTATTACCTATATAAATATTATAAAACTAGGTGTCCCGGCCACGCGTTGCTGTGGCTGCCCAACAGATGGCGCTTACCCTGTTTTTACATATTTTTAGGTAAAAAGCAAGTTTTTACCCTGTGATAGGTATATAAAAACACACGCGTATTCGAATGATTCGAATGCAATGTTGTGTCAAAATTTCAAAGCAATCAGTGAAGAACTTTCAGAGATTTAAGATTTTGAACAAACGAATGTTAACATTTTTATTTATATAGGTAGTAGTATATAATAGTAGTAGTGACTACATTCCTTCCTTCCTTCCGCCGGTCTACCGGCAGGGGAGCCCTTAGGCTCGTTGCTGTACACGCTTTTTGCTCCCGGCTGAGCGCCTTCTGCACTCGCCATAAACCATACATGTCCGGTGACTCTTGAAAGGCCATTAGGGCCACAAGAATTTAGCCATTCCGAAACAAAAAACTTCCTCATTGGTTGTGTCAAAGACTTTAGAATAACACCACCTCATCTCTTCCCCAGGGGTAACGACTAATCTAAAAGACTGACGACTAAATGGCGACTAAACGACAACAAAGCCGCCAACCACAAGCCCTGAGGAACTACACTCGAAATCAACGTCATATCATTTATTTACCATGTGAGTAGTAATAGATGGTAATTACATACAACAGCTCGTCACATTTGCCAGAATTGGCGTGCAAAAAAAAAATAGCTAAATGAATTAATTAGTCAATTGTTATCAATACATTTCAAATTAATTCCATTAAAAGAAATAAGATGTCAGTTCAATCAATTAATAATAATTAACCACATGTTAAATGTTAATTTAAGTTCAATATTATTGTAAGTTCATTTAAATCACAGTCTTTTCATAGATAACAGTCTTTTCTGTTTTGTCATCAAAAAAATAACAAAACATCTACCCAACATTAGTGGACCAAAAAATCAAGACAGTACAAGAAAGAGTGAACACGTCAACTCGCTTGATCAGCGTGGCGTTTCAAGGCCGTACATCCCTCATAGAAGACAATGTGCTTTTGTCCAACAATGGATGATAAAGAGACCGGTTACGGTTACAATACAGTATGCGATCTTTTAGATTTCTCGATCATCCACTCCTGAACCTTTATTACTATATTCTATATTAATAAAATGTTAGCGAGGCGTTGTGACGTAGATCTTTTCTCCTCAAATGAGCGAGCTCTGAACAGTTATGCTGTGGAATTCTTAGAGAAATCGTTATAAGGAATGTACGGTATAAATAATGTATGCATTGATTCTTATAACTGTAGGTAATGTACCTTCTATTACGTTTAAATGAATAAATTACGTAATCAAGACCACGTGACAATGTCATTTATCAGTGGACTGTTTAAATTTATTTTGCGAGCTGTAAAACATTTCCAATTCTGTAGAACTAGGAGTATCTGTTGTTCGATGTGACAAATTGTTTTCCACTCCGCTCACAGTTTCCGCAGAGAGACAGATGCATCATGGTAACGTAAAATCAATAGCACTGACTTTGACAGTCTATATGTTTCCATTAACAAACCAATGTTCCCTCTGACATTGAAGCATCGATAAATTAATCACTCTAAACGAAGGGAGTTTGAGTTTGTTTATTTTTTCAGCGATGTCGATACGGTTTAAAAATGTACGGGCGTTTAGACTTTGATCTCGTTTTGTTTGTTTTAATATTTTGTGTGGATTTCAACTTAGACGAGTTGATGTAAAAGCAGATAAAGTTTTATTATATGATATTCTTTGTTTATTACGTTTGTTTTAAAATGAAATGAATCATATTAAAAAAGGTTATTTTCTTTTAAAATAAAACCCCCGATGGTTAAAAAAACTCTGATTTGAATAAGTTAAAATCAAAATACAAAAACCATAGTGTGCAATAGTTTAATATAACCCGTCACCGTCGTCTAGATTAATGAATGATCAAGCATCTTGTTTCTTTTACATACGGTAAACTTTTTCCACCCTATTGCTGTAACACATTTGACATATTTGTCACAGCAATGGCAGGAAGTTTATGGGAGACGATCAAGTGATCCAGGATCAGCCGGAAGTCCCAAGTAACGGAGAGGGATCTGCGGTAGCCCCCAATAGCCTGCTGGCAGGACCGAGAAAGATGACGTCTCTTGGTGTCGAAGGCCAAGATCCTTTTCGGGTCGCTGAGCCAACAAAGTAAGTGAGTAAGTAATGGCAGCCAAATCCGTGATATTGGACTGTCAGCAACATAAATCGTACTTACCTAAGCTTACATTAATATAATTTAGACAGTATTTTGGTTTGGTTTAAACCCTCAAAACTAAACTTTTCTAAAACAAAGTCAAGCACGGTTAAAATCAAACTTTAAGGATGACGACGGTCTACAGGCAGGGTCACATTATAAAAAAATCTGCCACTTTAACTTGCAAATTTTTACATTATACAATGTTAATTGCGGCGAAACTTCAATGCAAACGCGTCCCATACATTACGTATGCTTAGGCCTTTGTACGACAGATTGTCGGAAAGTTCTCGAAATTTCCACAATGTCGGCTTTCAGTAGCAAGTCTCTTTTAAACATGAAAATATTTAAGCCTTTGTATGTTGAAGGCATTATGTACAACGTAATCCGAGTACTTAAATATTTACTGGTTACTTTGGAAAAGAGTGTTTTTTTTTAAGTAGGAGGACGAGCTAGCTGTCCCACGTGTTACCGCCGCCCACGGACACTTGCAACACCTCTTAAGGCAGTTCGTTACACAGCCAACGGGTTCGCGGTATAAAATTATTTCTGGACCGAACAGTAGACCGAACAGTAGACCGAACAGTAGACCGAACAGTAGACCGAACAGGACCGAACACTCTTTATCGAGGAAATGCAAATGGACCGCACTTCTGTGACGGGAGATGCGGTTGTAGAAACCCGAGGTGGGAATTATATTGAACAGTTCTTCAGAGCATTCCCCATTGTACAGGCGGTAGAACACACTGAGAGACGCAACGTCCTCCGAACGCGGAGAAGTTCTAGACCGCGTGAGAGTGGGATCGTCGACAATTCGAACAGCACGTAGCTGGATGGAGTCACATGGGTCCAATTGATATTCGGTTGCGCTGGCTCAGAGATGAGAGCAGCTTTGTACAGCGTTAAGTTGCCCAGGGGTGAAGTAACGTTTCGCTCTGTTCAGCTTTGATGTTTGATTTTAGTTTAATTTGATTTAATCAATCTGATGTTGGTTTGCTTCAAATTGATATAAATTTGAAAACTTCAAAGTGCCCCAGTGTTTGTGATAATAAAGTAAAAACATAAGACTGCATTTTTCGTGTGCTTTCAAGGAGTCCAACTCTGTCCTCAGTAAACCTATTATCACATTACTGAGCGACTCCTGATTTACTTCTACATGACTAGACATTGGCGAGATATGTTTTCATCTATTCTAACTAAAATCACGAAGAAAACATGATACTGTCAAAATACCATATACCATTGCCATTTCGTCGTCGTACGACCAGTGCAGACCCTCTACACACTTGTAATTAATTGTGTTGCGAATGGCGATTGTTGCGCTTCGTTTCGCGCATAGATTTAATTGTGATCGTAAGAAAAAATGGCGACAAAAAGGAAGCCACTCAGGTCATCATTTGCCGAAATTATATTATATTATATTCCGTATGAGTGTTTGTACATTGTATTCCGATATAAGTAGTTACCCCGTATAAGTCTTTGAAATTTCAACAATATATTTGATATAGGTATATTTTGAGTCCTGCGATTACGTAAAAAGTTACAACAAGGTTTTAACTATTGTGTAATGAGTGCGCGATGCTAGTTTTGTATGGCAAACGATTACAATCGCAGTAAAATTGCATGGGGTTGCAATTTAGAATGTTCTCGGCAGATCGCATTGCAACTAACTGCAAACCATTCGAATTTTCTTTTCACATTCACCCACTAGTTGTGCAGCGATTATTGCAAGTGTGATCCTATTCTTACTTAACATGTTATAACACTATATTTTTGTTCCGTGACAAACCCCAGATGTAGCGATTTGTGATAATACAAGCAAATGTCTAGAGACAACCATTCGGAGTGAATCGTAAATCTAAAAGGCAATAAGCAGGGCTGACGAGACTCTGGAGGGCATTGTTGAGGAGCCAAATTTATGGTCCGAAGGCTCAATCAGTGTTTTAGAGGTTGAAATTAGGTTACATTCTATAACTTTTAGCTCAATTTTTCAAATGATTGTTGTTTTTTTTTTCATTGTGTGCGCTTGTTTTTAACAGGCTTTTATAAACTTGACTTGTAACTTCTCCACATGTCGTAATCAAACTGCAAAATCGAAAATAGTAGTGCAGTTTTGTAAGTGAAATTTAATAAGGAACTCGGCGAGGTCAAGTTTTTTTATGTACGAAGCATACAGTCCACCTGATTTATCCGAGAACAACAACCGACAAAAATGACAACTAACGACCAAATTTAAATTCGATTTCACTGATTCCTCACTAGATTAAACAGGTTTTTCATTTCGGTTTCGTTTGAATAAAATCAAGGCACGGAGGATCTAATGTGGAAGTCACATTATGATGATCACTGCTGACAAAAAATAAGTCTTGGACCTTAGACACTTTCTGGATTAAAAATAAATTCAGAGGATCAAATGAATCTTTGTATCTACTCAATCCAATATAAGGTGTGAAACGTGCCAAGGGATGAATGACATGGGGGTGGTAGAACATGCCGTAGTCTGTCTAGTGCCGCGACTTTTGGCTGTAGGGCAGGTTTACGTAGCCCTTAGTCTCCAGAGTAAAATCGCTGTATGGTCCTCGAATAAAATAAATCGACAGTTCAAAGTTAACAGGAAAAACTTCTTGTAACAGCCACGAATTGTACGCATTTGTAGGGGGTAAGTGCACGCTGCATTCCCACAGCCGCTGGGCGCAGTCGACGGACCTCAGTTTGATGGACCTTGGCTGGGAAGTTTTAATGCATCTTCCATACAATCCAGACATAGCACCTTCGGATTATCATTTATTTCACTCTTTAC
Source organism: Sesia bembeciformis (assembly GCA_943735995.1). NCBI lineage: Eukaryota > Metazoa > Arthropoda > Insecta > Lepidoptera > Sesiidae > Sesia > Sesia bembeciformis. The sequence goes on from OX031038.1 coordinate 1,923,438, forward strand.
AAAATTCTCTAAATGGAGTAAAATTACATTCAAGAGAATCCTGTATAAATCATTTAAATCAGTTTTTCGCTCAGAAACGCCAAATATTTTATAGCGATGGGATAATGGCTCTGCCAGAAAAATGGCGAAAGATAGTCGATTTAAATGGACAATATTCCGTTCAATAAATTTTTATGTAATACAATAAAAGTCGTTATAATTTTCACTATAAAAAGGCCGCGAACTTATCGGACTAACTTATAAAAATGTACATATAAATATGTATTTGGATGTTGACATTTTTATGCACAGATATCGCCTTCATATATTTTTGACGAACTGAAAACGTTAATATATTTTTGGCTGTGACTGTGACTTCATATAGTATCGGTGACTATCAATAGGTAAAATCAGTAAAATCGATAGTGCATCCATATAAATCGAGTAATATCAATAGTAGGTATCGATACTATCGATACTATATCAGTAGTATTAAAATACAATAGTAACAACCCAATCGATATTATTACTCTTTATCAATATCTAATTTAATAGATGGTAGTAATTTTCGAGATCATGTGTCAAATTATCGATAGTTGTGCAACACTAGAAACGGGGTAATCGCGAGTCCCTGCGCCCGAGATGCCTTTTAGAGCCTGTGTTCGTCAATATGTTCAAACTGGTGTTGAGAAGGGTACAAAGTAAACTTTAGACAATACATAAATTCAAGATGGCGGCGGTGTTGATACATGTAATTTATTGGGCACATGTTACAGTGAATTTTGTGTAGCAAAGTGTAATCATACACTTATACATGAAAGTATTAACAACTATTGACTGCTATTGCTATTGACAACTTTTTTTTATTCTTCATATATGGCAATGGTGAAATTAGCACTTTCTGCCAGTGTCAAGTTATTTTCGAAATAAACAGTTACAAAGTCTAAAACTTATCCTATCAGTGTTCAGTCCCGTCGAAAAAGTCACGAGTCGCTCAGTAAAACGACAGTAGGTTCACTGACGACAGAAGAGGACTCCTTGGAAGCACACGACAAATGCAAGCCTATGCTTTTATTTGATTATCGCAAATATTAGGAATATTACGATATATTACGAATATTTAATATAGTATAAAATACGTATAAATTTAAACCAAATTAATTTCCATATAAACCGTCGAATGGCGTCCGATATGAACGCAATCGTAACATAAAAAGTTTAGTTAAACAAAACATAAAAATGACTACCGTTTCGCGTTTATTTCCCCAATGTTCAATGTTATATTTTCTCGGGACCGTATCAACACATTAAATACGTTTGTTACCGCTTATAAATAGTTACACCACGAATACGAGCAACTTAAAAAAATCTCCAAAAAAATATTAAATTTCTTTCAAGGTGGCATATGAATAGACAATCTCCATAAAGCCATGGTTCCCAAAGTATTGGCCGCGTATATTACACTTCCTCACAGGAGCGTATATTATACGATTTTTATAAATTCATTTTATAAATCGCGTCTCGGCGTCGATTGTACTTCTAATTACTCGTATTTTTGTGTTTCTCTTCTGTATGTTTCGATTTATAATATTAAGGGAGACCTTTGCTAAAAGGTAATCCGGAAAGTCTGTAGTTATAGTGGTGTCACTTTATTAGTACAGCAAATAAAATAACAGTAATTCTCCTTCAAATACATGCCTTTTTTCTTCATCCGGTCCTGGTTTCTCTCACGGGATATAATTAATTTACTATTACGTTACGTTTCACAACAATCGTTAATTTTGAAACTGGTACATTCAATTGGAAATTTTATTATAATATATATTTGAATAGAATTATTGATCAACTTAGGTATGTAGGTAGTCAGGTTTCAGGGTCGCGGGATAGACTTTTTAAAAAGAGACGTCTTTACAACGTTACTTATTAAATAATTAATTCTAAATTCTGATTCTAATGTTCCACTCGTAGGTGGCGGGCATTATGCATTAGATGTAGATTAGATGTAGATGTAGATGTAGCAACATTAGATGTAGGATGTTTAGCTAAGGCAACAGCCTTAGCTAAACATCCTACATCTAATGTTGCCTTAGTCTAAACATCCTATATGCAATGTTGCCTTAGTCTAAACATCCTATATGCAATATTGCCTTAGTCTAAACATCCTAAATATAATGTTGCCTAATTGCTGACTCGGATGTTATGCCTAAGTGTAAAGTGGCTTATCGGTGGCATAAAAGGTGCATATGTGGATATGGATATATATATTTATAATATATAAATATTTTATTGTACACACATGATTAAATGAGAGAAGATGTAGACTCGTATCCAGCAGACTCGTGAAATAGAGACATTGGTCGGAACAGAAAAGATTTTAACATAGATCAGTACTCCGTAACCGGTGTGCCGCGGCATACTGGTACTAAGTGTGCCGCAATGTAACCCGAATTACCCAGCAGTTAGGTGGTAACTAAGGACACGGGCGTAACAAATTACAAGCGGTTTTACATACTTTTTCACTTATTCGGTGATTTATTTACTTTTTAATTATTGAATTAGTAAAATGCACGAATTCTTTAATGCCTATTCTTTTGATTATATTTTAAGTACAGCTGTGCCGGCGAATTTTGACAAGAACATATAGATCATTAGTCACTGCAAATGATGTCATAAACTCTATTGGCACTTTTAATGAATAGCTCAGTGATAAAGACACTTCTCATGTACATTGTAAGAGTGAAGTGTAAATAAACTGGTAATGAAAAGCTCCATAACTGAATATGACTTGTTTACGGCTCTCGGGAAGCATAACTCGAATATATATTAGTTTACAGACGTCAAATTTTATTGGCAACAACAATTTCAGCGAATATTCTATGAACGAATTTTATATTTTTCTTACGTATCGAAGTATATTCAGACGTGGAAATAATGTATGACGTACATTGGGGAAATACGATTTATCGTACCTTGAAGACTTGAAGAACTGCCTTGTACCTTGTACTGCGTTTCCTACTTTAGTAGAAGTGTGAGTTCTGTTCTTCTAGGTTCTGTGAGAGAGAGGTAACATGGGCAGTCGAGTGCTCCCAGCGGCTGTGGCAGTGCAACGTGCACCCTCCCCTGCAAACCTGCTCAGAACCCATTCACTTGAGAAGTAAACACCGATGTCACTACGCCCCGCTAACCTAACGCCCCTACAATTATGAATACCACGATATATTGAAATCAACGAGACATGAGCTTTGCGTTTGTGTTAGTGCACGCCGATAGCGTACACTGCGAACTAGTTCGACCATTGGATTAGATTGGACAATTCGGCGCCCACTCATACAGATGCAAAGTTCATGTCTCGTTGCGACAATCGGATTAGACAATTCTGCACCGGTGTCTCGTCTCGTTGATTTCACAGTAACTATGTTATGGTATAAGCTAAGTGCATAACGGAAGCAACCGAATCTTATAGTTCAAGGTTTTGCCTAGTATAAATTTCGTTTGCGATATATAAGCTGTATCCTTTTGGCTCAGACAATTTGGTGTGGCTATGCCGATTGCTATATCTTCCTCGGCATCCACCCTGGGGGGGTTCGCTGGTTCGTTTTATTAGGAAATGGGATTACGGGTAGATGTCAATACACGTTGCAAATCAATCGAAATAGTTAATCTGATGGCTTGTTACCTGTCTGCGTATCGGCTTGGTGCCGTTGTCGATTCCAGTTGCGCCTCTCGCCAGCCTGATCTGCCTTCACGCTATGGTGGCGCGCTGGGGTGGTGATGTTGCTTCCAAGATGCGTTTGGGATCCGTGATCACTTCACCAACAACTGTTCATAACAAGGTGTTTTCGGAGGCACTCCCGACAACGTCCAGAACCGGCGGAAACAGCAGGTTTCCAGCTAATTTGTATAATTGAACGGCGCGTGCGGGCGGTCAAAATGTCACTGGTCGACGACGGCCACGGAGTCCTCGTGTTGCGTGTGTGCGAGCGAGAGGTCCGATCTTAAGCGAGAGGTCCCTCGCAAATATTCAAACAGAAGCAAACCACCAAACAAATAACTAGTGATTTGCAACGCTTGACGCGGTTTGAAGGAAAGGATTAAAAATGAGGATTATTTAAAAAGGAATAAATAAATATTTCCTATAGGCGTAACCACAATTGTAATTTGAAATAAATAAATTGTAAATAAATAAACGTTTTGGCTTGAACTAGAGAAGTTGAGGTCTTGTTTGATTATTATAAAAAATGAGTATTGTGCGTTTATTAAAATTCGAAGTGTGTTTATGTGTCTGTGTCAATCAAACAAAAGCATAGGACTGCGATTTTCGTGTGCTTCCGAGAAGTCCTCTTCTGTCCTCAGTAAACCTATCATCGTTTTCCTGAGCGACTCGTGACTTACGTCGACGGGACTGGACATTGACAGGATACGTTTGACTTTGAAATTGTTTATTGCGACGAAAACTTGACACTGGTAGAATGTGCTAACTAGCACCATTGCCATATATGAAAAGAAGAAACTTTATAGGTAAGGACCTAATAACACACGAAAACATGATATACATTGTGAAAATACTTATTCCAGCTATGATGGATCGGAAAAATATATCATGGGAACCAATAAATCGCTTATAATGAAGCAATAATTCAAATATACGATAATGACTTATCTCGTCGTTTGTGACTCGGAGACAGCTGGAAGTGAGCTCGGAAATAAATTTGGAATGGAATTTCTGTTGATTGGAGATGATTACTTAATATGGTGGATCGCTTGTCGCGATTATCACCGACGCGTCTTGTCGTGGCGACTGATGACGCGACTGATCGCTCGTAACTAATTGAGATGTTGATTTACCTGTAGTAGTTGAGAACCTGTGCGAATACGCCCGGGTGCCTGTCAAAGAAGTACTCATTGAGCACCGGATCGTAGTTAGCGAGCGCCTCCGTGAGCCGCGAGAGGCGCGTCGCCGGAATCTTCTTGAGCGTTGCCTTGTAGGTTTCGTATCTACAAAAAAGAAAAAAATGTGTGACTCAATTAACACTCTTATAGTATGTACAATATGGAGTTTCACATAAGATATTGCTTTTAATGGGGAAGAAATATGCAAACGGGGAGAGGAGAGGGACTACTAAGGATGCGCCCTTTTGCTCATGTTAAATGCGATAGGTTCTATACTAAATACTAAAAGTTACTAGGACTGGCTACTGTACAATTATACGGTAGAAAAAAAAACAATTTCGACTTTTGAAAATGGAACTCTTTGCTTGTCAAACGCCATTATATTTTCAAAGCTGTCGTTTGTTTTTAATTTCTGACTATATTTGAAAATTGAGTGTTTTGCGCAAAAAATAATTTAACAAGAGGACATTTTATGACTTTCGTCATAATGGTTTTTGTGACTTTCGTTGCGGTCTAAACCAGAAACAAAGTTATAAAAGACTTAAGTTAGCAGATGAAGCCCCATCCAGTGTCAATGTTTATTACAAGTTCAGGCCATCTCAGCGATGGCGGTGACAGAGGAAAACATCAAAACTGTGCTTCTCATGATTGAAGCAGACAAATGAACGACACACCAGCAGATACGGGCATCATTAGGTATTGGTATGAGTCAAGTTCAAACTATTTTACACGATAGTCACAAACGCAATAGGTCCGGGACACACCCTGTATTTTCGATATTATTAACCATATTTGCAAAGTGAGACGTATTATCCTTAAACGAGCCCGTGGTCCGTCTTCTGACCATTGTATTAGAGAAAGACCGATTGAACAATGTGCGTAGTAACCAGGTCACTTGTATCGACTTGGGATAGTGAAAAAGTAATTATTTACAGAATGTATGAGTACATTTCCGTTTCACGACCAAAACGTACATTAAAGACTTTTCTCCAAGAAATGTATTATACATCCCATAACGACCCATTTAAAACAACAAAACACATACATATCTCATATACTTTTAAAATTGCATTAATATTATAGCTCGTGGTATTGGTGCATTGAGTTGAAGGTTGGTACGAAACAGAACCTCCGCCAGCAGGCAATAAGTGCGAGTCTCATGTCTGCAACCCTTTGTTCAGTTTAGGGCAGATTCGTATTATGGCAAAAGTACAGTCTTACTCAAAATACCAGTAATTGTTATAGATAATAGGAGTTATAGATATTGGCATATGTCATCAATATCTATAACTGGCACGAACACTTATACACTACTGAACAATATTGGCAAGTCTAAAGAAAGTAAGAAAAAGATTTCACCTGTCTATAGCATCTTAAAAAATGTTATTTATTAAAATCGAAGCACTGTGCTTGACGCCTCCATCAATTCACTGAATTATGCTACCAACTGTTAATGGAAACCTTTTGACATTGATAAGTGAAGATGGTTTAAAGAGTGATATTGCTTTCAAACGCTATGGCATACTAGGGCATCGATTTCCAACCTTTTTCGGGCCTTTCATACAAGAACATACTCATAACCCCTCGAGACTGTATTATTAAAGTGAATGATGAAGGCAGACGAGCGGACGATTCACCTGATAGGAAGTGATTATTGCTGCAAATGGACACTTGCCAGGAGGAGGACTGAACGGGAAGGATGCAAGTGCTTTGCAAGACTTGCAGGATTGTATTCGCACCTCTCTTACAGAACTCCATGTCGTTCCATATCATACCTTCGGCCTGTTTCTCACCACTGCTGGATTTAGGGCTCTTCCAAGGCCGCCACCCACAGTCTTCAAGCCGTCAGTCCAGCTGGCCGGAAGGCGTCCCACACTACGTATTCCGGTACATTGTCTCCATTCGAGGACTTATCTCCCCTATCACTTATCGGTCGTGCGGCATATTTGAACTGCCCGCTATCACTTCAGTTCACTTATTTTTTGGGCTATATCGGCAACTATAGTTCTTTGTCGAATTTCTTCCTTACGTATATTGACCAGCAGAGACACAGAAAGCCTTCCACCTCTTCAATCACTCTTTCCATCGCTCGCTGAGCGACTTTAAATTTGTAAATTTGAGACCAGGTTTCATACCACGAACGCTCCCGCTACGTTTCATGTCGTACTATGTCGTACCACGATGGGGAAACCGAGAAATATATTTGTGACTTCAAATGAGTTATATGCTGCTTATAGGAGTTATAAAGCTGTAACCTTTAATTTTATTAATTGATTGGTTACACCCTGTATACAATATGTATCAAAACCCTACCCGAAGCCTGAAATTATGGATTCTACTCATGATTCTGAGTTCATTGACATATAATAGTACTTATTTTTTTGTAAAACCATCCATTGCTAAAAACACAAAAAAGTGATTTGCAAAAAAAACGCGTACAATTTCACGTCAATGAACTCGGAATGATAAACGGAATTCATGGTTTCGGGAACGGTTTAGACACAACCTGTATGTATTACTACAATAATTCACATTATAGTTATCCAGCTCGAGCGGGTATTACAGTAACCGTGAGCAGACATTTTATCGTCCATTGCTGTACACGGGCTTCCTCAAGCACATTGTCTTGTGCACGAGAGGTGTATGGCATCAAAATGCCACGCTGGGTTGGCGAATCCACTCTTTTAGAGACGGTGTAGTTCCTTAGGGCTTATGGTAGCTTTGTTATCACTTAGTCAACTTTTATGACAACCATAGGAAGTGACGGAGAGGTTCTATTTCATAGCCGGTCAACACCACACGGCCTATATGGTTATTGTTTCATGAAATTAGCTACGGGACCGATTTAACTTTCCTCCAATGTCAGGTCTTTAATAAAACTTTAAACATATACATATACATGTTTAAAATAATATCATAAGGGACCCAAAATGGTCCAATCGCATCTGTTGCCCCGGGCTATCTCCGGATCGATCTACAAAACCTTACAAAAGGTCGCTGATAACATCTTAAAAGTAATATGGAACCCGTAATAAAGAACAACTTATATCTGAGTTACGTTCCGATTGCAAAAAAGCGACAAAAGTTTCATTCTGAATCCGTTTTATATGACTACAAATCCCAAAACTGGTAGATTATGGGCACAAAACCACCAGTTATTTAATAAGGGAAGCGCAGTGACGTTCCACTATAGGAAATGGGACGTTATACCGCCGCCATCGCATGCGGGTGCCTAAAACTGTATCTGTATCAGCCTATAAACGACATAAAACCATAAAAAAACGAACAAAACTCACAATAGAATATCATATGTGGAAACACACATATCACAGGTCACATGAGACAGAATCTTTAGAAGGTCACAGGAGAGGATATCTTTAGAAGTGGAGAGACATAGCCTGAAGGTATGCCATTCATTCCACTGATATGCCAAATGGCTAATGCCAAAATTTGGATGTCTAAATATTTGTTTACATAACACTTACATAACATAACATTTGTTTATATAATTGTTTAAATATCACGTCGAAATGGCTGAACCGATTTCGTTTTAATTTAACAAATAGGTAGATTGTATTCCGGATGAACACATAGACTATTATTCATGTAAACAATGTGAGCGAAGTCGCTGGAAAAAGCTAGTTTAAAATAATTAACAGCGACCTTTGAAAAACCATATTAACAATGTATCTCATACTGAGCCACGGCAACGCTTTTAGAAGCACGTTGAAGTTATCTGTATTGTTTCTTTATGAATACCTCTCGTTAGCCATCATCATCCGGTGCAGTTTCAGGTAATTAAACGGTTTTGTTGAATGTACCATTGTGTATCAACACAAAATTGTAGAGAGAACTACGTGTCTATATGTACCGAACATATATTATGTTCCATTCAAACGAAATACAGCGCTTTAGAAAGAGAATATGTTGTCTTTTCTAAAAAAGACAACAGTCGACACGGTTCATGTATAAAAACGTGTTTTTTTTTATAGCAGAGATGGCAAGCGGGCGGTCCACATGATGGTCACCGCCGCTAATGGATACGTGCAACACTGGGGCTGTTGCGGGTGCGCTGTCGACCTTGCTCTCTTTAAGAAACCGATGTTGTAGATCAACGGAAAAACATCAGCTGACAGTTCATTCCACAACCTTCGCCTTCGCGATTTAAAGTGTCTTGATGACCGCATTGTACTATACGCAACAACTCCTTGTCAAGGAGATGCGGATGCATTGCCTTTCGATGACGAGTTGTGCATATAATAGCTTAGCGAGCTATAAACTAGAGCTATAGCTGTTCGGAGGTTTTTTACGGGGTAAAATTCAAAATAAAGATATTTCATAAATAACTAAAGCCAACGTCATAACTGAAGAAATTAACAAGCTGAAGAGGCCATGGGCAGATCATATCGGCCGCAGGATCAACAACAGAGGAGGTAAACACGACCTTGAATAGAAATCACGTTTCTACCGTGGAGCTCTGTGTAGCGACGTGCTCCAGTCGGGTGAATTAGTGTAGTTTCATACATGACTATTTTATGTAAATAAATGCGAGGCATCTAACATAATTTTATTATTTTTAACACATATCTGTCTCTTAAGAATATTCTAAAGATTCTTCTTTCCGTGTGTGTCGTAGAAGGCGACTAAGGGATAGCCAAGACGTTACCACAAGCCCTGAGGAACTACGCCATCTCTAAAAGAGTGGACTCGCCAACATGCTCGGTCAGCGTTTCGTTTTAAGGTCATACATCCCTCATGCACGAAACAATATGCATGATGAGACCCATGTTCAGCAATGGACGATAACGGCCGGAAGATAAAATATAAACGCTAACATAAAAGCGAGTCTGGTCTAAACATACATCTTTGGGCTCTCAAACTCACAGCTCGACCTTTGAATAGTCGAAGAGCTCGACTCATATACGTAAGTCCTTTGAAATGGGTTTAGCATTGACAGAAAACGACAGGAAAGGTACGATTGTGGCAACCTTAGATTTGGCAGATTCCTGACAATTCACTGGAGAATAAACGCGTCTTATTATCTACTCTTAATAGTCAATCTTAGTAGCAATTTGGTAGAACGTTAAGACGGTAGCGTCGCGAACAACAGAACTTTGATAATAACCTCTCTCAGCACAATACATGAAAAACGCAGTAGAAAATATATATAAAATATATTAAAATGCACACGCACGCGGATACACCACTTACACTATGTATATTATATATATATATATATATATAGACATGTATACACATATACATGTCTGCCATGTCTACACATGAAATGTTTTTTTAAAAAGGTGATTGCTATAATAAGTGGGAATGAAATAAATGCCAAAATAAAATGTTTTTGTCTGTCTGTCGAAACGCGGACAACGAAAAAATTAATGGACGAATGAAATTAGACATAGTCAAGCTCATAAAGGTTGACATTTAGGGTAATATTTATGTAATTTATTATATGTATTTATTTACGTAATTTACATTTTTGTGTTTATTGTCTAATAATTATACAATAAAAAGTTGTATAAACGGATGATATAGGTATTTATCTATAAACAGATAAAGAAATAAATATGTACTTCGTAAATAGTCACTGACTTCGCCTACTGCCTCTATGTAATGTTCTTCGATGTCTATATTCCCCGAACGGTGACGGTGTCGCGAACATTTTTAGCGGCACTTAGAAATATATTAAACTGTCAAAAGAAGAATGTTACAGCTTCATCATGAAGTGTAAAAGGAAAGGAAAGTCGCGATAATATTTTATGAGCTCTCAGCTCGGAAATAAAACGTTTGCATTATTTACTGATTAGGCTTCGATGGCGAGACGAATTTATATAATGTTGACAACAAAAATACAAGGTTTAACAGACCTGAAACCAAGAATTCCATTCATGATTCTGAATTAATAAACATAAAATTTTTTACGAATCCTTGTTTCAAAATAAAAAAATCTTTTTTTTTTGGAGATTCCCCTATTTTTTGCTTTAAATAACAATAGTATGATTGTATTTTATTTTCAATTAACAATTATTTTGAATTATATTTAATAAAAAATATATATATTATCCGTATCAGTTTAGAGTAGCCATTTGGAATGATGCCAGTTTATTTTATTACACCTTATTATAAACAGTGTATATTGTATGGTATTCCATGTACATAACCCATTTCATTGCTTCTTTATCGGCTATCCCAACTTTGCTGGTAGAAATTTCCTAAGGATATTAGCATGCTTTTGTAGATATTTTATTTCATAGAAATTTTCATAATAATTATTTTTGTGTACAATAAGGTACCGTATTTAATTACAACATTTAGTACAAAGCATCCTATTTTATCCCTCTTTATTTTTCCAATCCTTTCTCGAGAGCCATTCCTGAATTAGGTAGCAGTGCATCCAAGAGCGTGCCATCGTTTGTCATTCTGGACTGATGTTGGCATTGTATCACTGATGTACACGGGCGACAGTATCCAGTTACCATCCGGTGGACTGTCTGCAAGTCTGCCTAATTCATTCCATAAAAAAGAAGAATGTTTGTTGTTATCATGTTAGAAGTTGACATTCTGGTGAACGAAGTATGAATTCAATTCTTGCGCACACGCTGAAATTTTCAGTTAGCAAAAACTTATAAATCAATAGTGTTTCTTTATTTATTTTCTTTAAAATACAGGTAATATTATCGTTTCAGTAAGAAGTTCGTTTCAACCAAAACCATCGAAGCTAAAACAACATCTAGGTCGAGAAATGAACCTACAAAGGCGGGAAAAAGTAACAACACTAACGAGCGAAGTCTATCCTTTCAGTAACTTCTTAGAATCGAAGTTGCCACCAATTTGTTTCGTCCCAACTAATGATACCTTGTTACTTTACTGGTTTAAAGATAAATTGTTGCGGTACGATACTTTAGAGACCAGCAAAAGCCTACTTATGCATATTTTCATGTGTATAACATACCGTACCATACCGTCAGCCTGTCTCTCCACTGCTGGATGTAGGCCTATCTTAAGGACCGCCACCATACACGGTCTTCAATTTGACGGAATTTAGAAATTTATGTTTAATAAGAGAGGCCAAATCTTTGTAAAATTTCATAAAAGGAAATAGAAAATTTCTATTAAAACATATCCATTTCCGGAGTTCTTAAGTATCCGATTCTCAGAGAAACAATGGGATACTTGACTTTATATGGCTTTATGGCTTCCTAAATGTTTTATGGCTTATTCGTCGACTAGAGAAGGAAACAAACCTATTAAAGAGAATTAGGTAAGGAAAATTGAACAAGGAAGTGGACTTTTTTTTATGTACGAAGGCGGCAGACGAGCATACAGTCCACCTGATGGTAAGCGGATACTGTCACCCATAGGTATCCGCGATACATGCCAACATCAATCCAAAATGACAAACGTTGGCACGCCCCCGGATGCGCTGCCTACCTTTGGAGATATTGGAATTAATTTGGAGAAAGGGTCGGGAAAATGGGGAGGGATAGGATGGGAATGGGCTCTGGCACATCTCACTCACTACCGAAACACATACGTACATTAAGGATAAGATAAAGTGGGAAGTGCAGTACATTTCAAGGTAGTCTTCTGTGAGAGAGGGGACTCGAGCGCGCCCAGTGGCTGTTGGAATGCAGCGTGCACTCCCCCCTCAAAAAATTGATGTTGATGTATTTATGTTATAATTATGTTGATATCGATTTTATCATTGAAAAAATTGAAGCAGATCGACACATAAGCAGTCATCAAATTGTAGAAGAGCTTAGCATTCACCACTCAACAGTTTTGGATCACCTGCATAAACTGAATTTTGTAAAAAAAACTAGATGTTTGGATGCCGCATAATGTAAATGCGAGAAACTTGGTGAATAGAATTTCTATATGCAAGATGTTAAAACGAAATGAAATCGATCGATTTCTGAAGAGATTGGTAACAGGCGATGAAAAGTGGATCACCTACGATAACAATGTTCGAAAACGATATTGGTCTAAGCGAAGGGAGCCAATAGTCCCAAAGCCAGGCTTCTCTCCGAACAAAGTCATGTTATGTGTATGGTGGGACTGAAAAGGCATTGTGTATTACAACCTTTTGCCACATGGCCAAACGATTAATTCTGATGTCTACTGTCAGCAATTAGTAAAATTGAAACAAGCGCTTGAAGAAAAGCGCCCAGAATTTATGAATAGAAAAGGTTTAGTTTTCCATCACGACAATGCTCGACCGCATCCATATATCATTAATGACAAAACAAAAATTGATGGACCCTGGCTGGGAAGTTTAATGCATCCTCCATACAGTCTACCCCAACGGCCATCGGTCCTGCGGCAAATATGACCCGCCCATTGCCACTTCAACATACCGATTCTACGAGCTGTGTCTGTGACTTTAGTTCTTTGGCAAATGTTTTCGTCTCGGATCCTATTCTGCAAAGAATCTCCGAGCATAGCTCTATCCATAGCTCACGGAGTGACTTTGTCATCATGGTAGAATCGCTGGAAGATTTGAGCTGGATGATAAATGACCTTACGCAACATCACGACTTCGGTCTCAGAATGAACTTAGACAAATCAAAAATCATGTTCAATGAACATGTTTTTTCCGGACTGATAGATGTCGAAGGCGCGGCACTCGAAGATGTTGATCATTAGACAAATCCAATTAGGCACGTCCAACTTCAGCAAGGAGGTCGATAGACGTATTCAACTTGGCTGGGCTGCATTTTCCCATGGAAAATGCGTCAACACTTCTTGTCGCCTATGCCACAATACTTGAAGACGACAGACTTCAATCAGTGCGTCCTGCCCGTTATGACATATGTTGCCGAAACGTAGCTCTAACGATTATGGCCCGATCCATAATCGAGCAGAATTTTACAAAATTTAACAGAACCCAGTTTATAGCGTCCGTGGATCAACTGTCAACCTCCGACAATCGATAGTAGAATAAATGAGCAATTCTGAACCCAATTATTCATTTTCAGTTTTTAATGAATTCTCATCGCAGACGATAAATCAGAGGAAGTTCGAGCATAACTCTCCGCTGTCGACTTTAAATTTTTGGCTCAATTAGCCCTTGACGAATTTATTAACCGAAAGTATTTCGAGAGATTCTTGTCCGTGAGACTTTTGTTGGATGGATTTGTGAATTTAATTAATTCAGCGTCAAAGTCGGTGTTTATGTGAAACAAAATAATTTAACACTTACTTTGGAACGTCATAAACCTGTTTCAATTTATATTTCTACTTTGAAATTCGTGCCTGTCTTTTTTTTTTTTATTTCAAAAACATTTCTTCTTTTCATAACTTTACCATTATGTGATTTGAGTAAATAATGCTACAAAAAAAAATTAAGAAAGCATTTTTTAAAGAATCTTCTATAAACTAGAGCTGTGATAGTCTAGAACTAACTATTCCCAACTGACATTCCTGAGGTCTTGAATCCCGGCTCGTACTGATTTTCTATTTAAGTGTAGATTGTTTAATAGTTACCAGCTCATGCTTGCCTGTAGTTGCTGGATAAGACGATGACCGGTGTGGTGTGGTGAGCCTTGGGACATACCTATATCCAGGTGAAGAGACATAGACTGATGGTATAGTATTTATTTCTTAAAGCTAAAAATAAGAATACTTGATACCTAACACAGTAAGTGAAGTTAATTAAACAAGGAAAAAAAGTTTCATGGTCGGCGTTTAATCAAATTGAATTTAGAAATTATTGTACTTTGATAGTACTGTACTATGATAGTATTGTACTAACATAATATTGTACTAGTATATGCCTTTTTGTATCACATACAGTTTATAATTCAGGTAAACTTAATAAAAATTGAGTGCCGCCATCAGTTGGCAAATGATTTTGCCTTCATCTCTTTTTATCCGTTCACTTTGTCCCATATGAGGTATGTGAAGGATCGAAAAGTAATCGACTGCGATATATCAAAGCCTTCGAAAGCAAGTAGTTGGCTTTATCGGTATAAAAAAATTGCAGGAAGGTGCCTAGCTAAACTCGTAGGCATTCAATCTTTTTGATAAACTTTTTTATAGTTGTTACTGAAGTATCGTAAATGTAACTTTGTCTTGTCCATGAGGGATATATGGCCAGGTGGTGTAGGGTTTTTGGTAGCGGCTTTAGTTGCCTCTAAAGCCGGCCGACACTACACTGGAAAGCGACACCACACGGGAAAGCGACACCACACGGGAAAGCGACACCACACGGCGACGAAGTCACACGAACGATGTTTTAGAATTAAAATTTTAGTCTCAACATAAAACAATTCTCCAAGAATTGTAAGGGTACATTATTGTCTTGAAAGATATAGTTTGACTCTTACGTCAGTATCCACGCGTTTTGGGATGAGGCAAACAAGCAAACAAACTTTCACAAAAGGCCTCGAGGCTAGAAATTCAAGCTGTAATGCAAAGTTCCTTTTCATCGTGATGGAAGATGAGTTTATATGAAAGCTGAAACCGTCTTTCCTCTGACCTAATTTAGGGAACGTCTTTGTTCGGGTGGTAGGTTCGGATTACAGATTTGCATTTGCGACTTTTAGTGTCATAACCCAATTTTTGCTTTTAGGATATAAGAATGTAACCCTTCCTTGAGTAAATACTGAGTACTAAAACTAGTATTTAGTGATTAGACAAAGTCAAGTGATTTATTGCATATAGGTTTTAAAAGATATTGTGAAAGGATAGGTACATCACTATAACTTGCCGCTCAGGCATACAATATAAAGTCTTATATAAAGATAAATTAATTAACAACAATCCAAAATATACAACACTAGCGACCTGCCCTCACTTCGCTTCGGTTTATAAGAGCTTTTATCTTTTTCAAATTTTTTTATTCAAAATTTCAAAATTAAATATAGCCTATATTAGACACGGATAATGTAGCTTCCTATTTGTGAAAGAATTTATGAAACCGGTTCAGTAGTTCCAGAGATTACCTTCCAACATACCTACAGACACACAATTTTACCTCTTTAATATACATAGTAGTATAGAAAACACAAAACAATTACATGAAATCAATCACAGTTTACTATTCTAGAAATTCGATGTTATAATATGGTATAATATGTTATAATATGGTATAATATGGTATAATATGGTATAATATGGTATAATATGGTATAATATGGTATAATATGGTATAATATGGTATAATATGGTATAATATGGTATAGTTACAAACGTTTCAAACAGTTTCTTTTTAAATAGTGACAATTTGAAATTTTCAAGTTTTCGAAGTGTGGACGGATAAAGTGTTATATTTATTCTTTTCGCCTTTTTGCGTGACGTGCGTTCAGATAGACAGACAAAAATTCCAAAAAAAAAATTTTGTTTTAGGCTCTCCATTATACACGTACACTGGAAAAAAAATTCTTGTGTTCGCATACATCTCCCGCCCAAAGGTTGCCTGCTATAAATAGCTTAATCTATACTTATGTTACTTATGTTACTTAATCTATTACGTTGTACTTATGTATCCGGATTACCATTTAGTGTACTTTTTATCCAGATCAATTATAAACTCTCCAGCGGGAATCATACACGGCTTACGTCACGCACAAAGTCGTGGGCACTGGTGAAAATAAAACCAAAATCTACGTCATAAAATTCAATCATTTAATTTGAAACCTATAATTCAATAATCGAAATTCCATCAGTAATCGAAAGACCCAACCGCATTCATCTATTATTCTAGTCCCCAATCCAACCAAACCAATCGTGAACATAAAATATGCATGCAAGGTCCAACCCTGGGTTTCACTGTTTAATAATACATAACCTAGCCCTTTAGTCACTGTGAGCGTGTGAACACTGAACACCTCGTTAGGTACGACTTCGTAATGTCCCCCTTTCAGTAATTTTTATTTTTATAAATACTGTCGCCCGTGGACATCCGCAATACATGCCTACATGCCCATCCGCGATACATGCCTAATCCGCAATACATGCCTAGTCGGTTCTGCAGCGCGTCTTTCTGCAGTACAATACATGCGCATGTTCGCCGAAAAGTGTACGGATTTCTTTGAGGCTCTCTTGCGGAAGATCGCCTCACTATTAAGCAGATACAGGACACAGCTCCAACCATCCATCTCTGAATCACCTGTAGATGATTTCAGAGAAGTTTACCTGTCCTGTTGTAGTACAGTTGGTTAAAAAGACTAAATTCATCTTGATTATAGAGTACTAATACAGTTTTTAAGTTACTTACTAACATTTGTATGGGTCTGTTTCGTCTAAATAAATAACATAAAAACCTTTAAAAACATAATTCGTAACAATCAAATTCCTAAATCTCCAAAGATAGCGCGTCCGGAAGCGTGGCAACATTTGTCATTCTGGACTGATGTAGCCATACATCGCAGATATCGATGGGGATAGTATCCTTTTACTACCAGGTGGACTGTCGCGTGTCGGCTCTGCTTTTTTGTTTTTGTTACATTACACATTTTGTTTTAACATAAGGCGGACTTAATGTTATACTTAAGCACTCTCTCGCAGCCAACCTTTTCTAAAGAGAAACATTCTGAGAGAAACATTCAGTATTTATGTATTAATTATTAAGATTTTATACATATTTATAAACATTTAATATTTATAATATTTATATTAAACAAGTATTGACATCTTTCCTGTGCGATTACTTTCTTTGCTATAAAGGATCAAAAATCAATATTACACACAAATACATTCGCACGCACACATCCACACTATATGTCCCTGTTTTTCATTCCAACAATTATTATAAATTAATTTTCATTGTTAATGAATATTTTATTAACCTCGTCGTTTTATCCTCCTATTCTATCTTTAATTAATGTAAGGCTGTTGATCTTGATTGCCGAAATAAAATAAAAAAAAATAAATTCCGTTTCTCTATAGATAGCAGTTACAATAAGAATCAATTCAGTGTCATCGGGAAAATTGCGAAAAAAGGCACGTGTTGAAAAAAGTATCTGGATGCGGGATTAAAAATAAACAAAAATATATTGCCACCAAAAATAAAAACCAAATTCGAGAAAGTACATTGAAAGACCGCACTTAAAGTTTAACATCTTTATTCCACAATCACGTTTAAGTGAACGCAATAAGATTTACCAATGTACTTGATATACGTCATTTTGCAATGAACATACCGCTCACCTGACAAAATTTCCTAAGCATTTTCCTTGAACCTTATACAATGAAGAATAGATGTTATTTTTCTTTGTACGATAGTTTGGTTAAACTTGTCGAAGTGTCAGAACGAAAATGAACTGTTGATGAGTTTGCGAAAAAGTCTCACCAGAAGAACACCTTTGAAGTTGAGGTTTATTTTGAAAAACAATTTTCGAAAGTGGCCAAAAGATAAATCTGGAAGTCATATTGCATGTTTACATTAAGTGTATATACTTTTTTTAAATGATTCCTGGATAGTATACGTGTATACGTGTAATGGAATACAAATGATATCAGGGTTAAAATATGAAATGGTATCTATTCACAATGAAATGAGTAAGCGTCTGCAACTCCCACGTAGGGCTGCCACCTTTAGAATACTCTAGACCCGGAGAATTAAAAATGAAACAAAAAGACGAAACAGGAAATTAGGTAGTAATTTTTTTTTAAAGTTACGGGTACTTTATGTTATAAGATAACCTATAACATATTAATGAGATTAAATAAAATTACGAATAATAAAATTAACACAAGACAAACTTATACTGTCTATGATACAGCGACGCTTTAAATCGTACCTTTGCATTTGTCACAACAATAATATTTGAAAGATATTAATGTTTACTAGAGCCCGTTTGAAAATCATTTTTTTTTAGATTTTTGAATGCTGGATGTTGCAATCGCGACAGCCGGAGATTTACGATGTTAACACGTAGCCGGAGAAGCATCCTTAAATCTCGTAGACTTGGGGTCAAATCAGTAGGGGTGACAGCCCTACTGCGACGTAGGACTTGACCGTGACGATAGCTATAGACAAAACGCAGGACAAAGCCTTATTTATACACGTCTAATGCTAGATTTTCTTGTTAGAATGACAACGTCGCTAAATTGAAATCACTGGTAATAACGCTGGTCCATCTAAATAAAACGCATTTAGTACACGTCCGTATATCAAAAATTTATCAAATTATCCAGTTTATCAAAGTAAAGTGTAGATTTTTTATTAAATGTATGTATTATACATTTGTATTCAATTTCCCGAACCATCACGTAATTCTCGAAAATAAATTTTCCCGCGCAAAAAGTCAAGATTTAATTAAGCGCCTGAGCGTTTAAGTTAAATTAATTTTCTCAATAAACGCTTCCCTCGTGTTCCGGTGCTTATACTAGTATGAAATTAATGAACGGGTCCCATTTTAAACGACATTAAAATGGGGCTCGTTCATTAATTTCATATTGTTTCAAAATACGCTAAAGTTTCCGAATTAATATTTTGTAAAGTTTAAAAGAATTATATAAGCAGGAATAATTTCGAGTATTGACATGAGGTCAAACAAGATCACCGATAAAGATAAAGGCGATAAAGAGATTTGTATGAAATCGTCGATCACCGACCACTATACTGGACCCCCCCATAAATATTAATATGGTTATATATTTTTCCCATCGTCCTTTCATTTCAATCTGTGGATCATGCCTTATATGCAATAGCTTTCTACAGAAACTCCATATAACACAACCACAATATATGCCCGATTAACACATAAAAAGTGATTCAACAATTTCGTTGAATCCATTGAATCTAAATAATACATAGTTATTTCGGACTATGATACAACAGCTATGGTTTAAAAAAAATAAACATTCGGTTTGAATTAAAACTTTTCCAATATCGCTAAGAGAATGTATCCACGCTGCAATAAATTTCACAATGTTTTGTAATGAAAAGGTCAAGTTATAACAAGTAATTTGAAAAGTATTTTTATAGAACGTTCAAGAATCCAGACAAAATGTGTGTGAAGGTTTTTTTCTCGAGAAAAGAACCAATAGCAAACATATATTTTTAGAATTTATCTCTTTAAAATAAATCCATTTATCTTACAGCACTCTACCGAAACGACCATCGGAATCCATTACTCGGACATTTTTATACATCGGCTAACTACGGTCTGCGGCTTTACCCGCGTGTACGAATATTTCGTAATTTTTGAGGGGGGCGCACGTGAAAATCCCACAGCCGCTGGGCGCACTCGACTGGCCACGTTACCCCTCTCTTACAGAAGACTACCATGAAATTTACTGCATTCCGCAGTTTATTCTGTTGTACGTTCAGCAAAAAGACTACGTATACCCATTGGCATCTTAATACTCTAGCAATAAAGCCTAGAGTCGAGTGGATTTTGGTACAATAGCGTGTTTCTGACTGTATATGTTTCGGTAAAGAGTGAGCTATGCCAGAGTCTATTCTCATATCATCCTATCCTATCCCTGTCCTTTCTCCAAATCCGATATCTCCAAAACTAAGCAGCGCATCCGAGGGCGTGCCAACGTTTGTCATTCTGGACTGGTGTTGGCATGTTGGATGGCGCGGGCGACAGTATCCACTTACCAATGTATCTAAACTCTATACCACGCGAACTGATAGTGACGTCATCGCGTCATATAGTACTCCGTTATACACAAGAATGTAAATATCGTTTTGTTGTCGCTAGTTGTCTATAGTAAACAATAAAATAGATGAACAAAACAACACCGACCGGTACTACGAAACGTTTCGTAGTACCGGTCGGTGTTGTCTTGTCTGTTTAAAGCTGATGACGTCACTATAAGCTCTCGTGGTATAGACTATATGTATCTTATCAAAGTTCTTTCCGCTAAATTCCTCTGGACATTAATGCAATCTTCTAAGAACTACTCTGCAATCTATTACTTAGAATTATTTTTTGTGATTATTTTTATTTTAATTCAAAATTTGCTTCAAACATCAATTGAACTATAAAGTATTATTGTCCCCTGGAGAATATTGTTACATGGGATATTGTGGTATTTAAGTATTCGGAGCCACGCGACCGAACGAATAACCGCCAGAGGCAGATGGTCCTGCCTCTAACCACAAATAATGACGTATAACATTACACCTGACTTCTATATGGTTCTATCGATCGATTGCGGCAGATCGCGTTGACGTGTGTCTTAGCGATCAGCAGTGCGATCATGCGATATACTGGTAGCCGCGATCTGCCGTGTAAACCGTGTGTCCAACGCTTTAAGACAACCTTAAACAAACAAACAAAGGGTTCCTCTTTTTAATATTTAGTACGTACATAGAGATGTAAATATTATAGACGATATCTCTCGATGGAATCCATCGATCAAAGACATCAAAAGGTGGCTGTCGTCTGTCAATATGGCTGAAAGCATTCGATACAAAATTGAATATTTGCTTTCAAGTGTGAGGGTTTTTAGCATGTTTATCTAAAATATCGTAAGTTATGTAAAGAGGGAAAGTAGAGTTTAATTATTTATTAGTTTTGCATAATTTCTTTTTTATAGGAGTGGACCAAATGGTAAATTACTACCGTCGTCCATGGACTCTGTTTGCAAATTGTTTGTACTGTTGTTGGTTGCATCAAAAAATTGCGTAAATAAACTACAATCGTCCTCCATATTGATTGTATATTGATTGATCACCTACCATACTATAAGCTTACGTCTCTCCACAGCTGGATATAGGCCTGCCCCCATGGCTTTCCACCACGCAGGATTTTCAGCACTTCTCATCCAGCGACCACCGGCAAACTCCATGTCGTCGGTTCGCGTGGCTAGAGCGCGTCTCACACTTCGCTTTCCGGTACGTTGTCTCCATTGAAGGACTCGTCTACGCATGTACAGTACGACACAACTCAGAGGTGCCATAGGCTAACTACGTCAAACCAAAGCTCGAGGCGACAACGAAAAAGACGTTGAGACGGGAAATAAATCAATTTCGATTGGTCGAGCGACTAGGTACATCTGAGTCGTACTGTACATGAATTTGTGTTAACATTGAAAAAAAACTACTACGTTACGTTTATGTTAATTAAATTTCTTCCGAGTAATTATACAACTGAAAATAGTAGCTTTATTTTGTAGTTACCTTTCCGGGGTCAGACAGGCGTTGCGCATTATATGCTTACTTTCCTGGTAAGTACTTTATATATTGTTTCCAAAATACTCTAAATTCCCGGAAACAGTTATTTGGCTATTATTGTTCCGTGGCTCTCGATTATAATACAGCAATAATCACTGATTTTCCTGAAATAATGATAGCTGGGCTTCGGCTCATAAATAATTCGAGTCGGTCACCAATAGACGAAATCTAGCAAATCTTCCTAATAAGTTTACCTAAACAAATAATCTATATCCCACAATAGTAGACACAAACCAAAGACATATTATGTGTTTATACCACGCACACAGACATGAGCACATTTGTTATTGGATAAACGAATAAAAATGTTTAAACTACAGATTAAAAGCACGTGTTTCGGTTTAAAGTAAATCCGCTTGTCAAATATTTCGGAAAAGTTTGGCATAAAACGCGAGTTTGTTTCAACCCACAAAGCTACCCGCGAAACGGAGTCAGAATTAAATTAATGGACGGACCGCACTGATTTCTCAATTTTATCATGAACTTTAATAACTTTTAACATAGACATGGTGAGTCTGAATCTTTCTCGAAACCTGAAACCAAGGATTCTGCTCAGATTCTGAATTATTTGACTTATCGATGTTACATATTACATATTTTTGCAAATAAATTAAATTATTTTGATAAAAACAATTCATGAACGGAATTCATGAATATTTTTCTGGATATTTTTTTTATAGTGAAGAAGGTGGACGAGCAAGTAGTCCCACGTGATGGTAAGTGTTATCGCCGCCCATGGACACCTGCAACACCAGAGGGTATGCGGGTGCGGCGCCGACCTTGCAAAATCCTATTCACAGCTTTCTTGAAGAACCCCATATTGTAGGTTAATGGAAAGACTTGAGGCAGTTCGTTCGGACACATTCTGTATACTTATATGTATTCTGTATAGCCATTGACAACAGTATTCACTCACTATATCAGGTCTGCTCATTTGCAACCTTCTTTCACATCCTCATCTTCTTTCAGCGACTATATGAGCGACTTATAATGAGCTTGACATCAATATCTAAGGCATCCACTCATTTTATATTGGTCAAAGCCCACAAATAAGCGGAAAAGGGATGCCGATTATACAAAAGATTGTACACGACTTCCAATGTAATCTGTGTTTTTGAGTTTTCGGCTTTTATTTATAAACCTACAAATATTTTCTCGTTGTACATATTGTTAGTTTTTACAATATCTAGTTATAACGTCACGATCAAACATAAAGGAATTATATTATCTTATAATAAACTAATATAAGATTGAAAATAATAATTGGCAGAACATGGGAAGGCCTCCCTTTGAAATCATTTTTTTATAGGAAGAAGACGGCAGACGAACATACAGTCCACCTGGTGCTTAGTAGATACTGTCGCTCATGGCCATCCGTGATACATGCCCACTACCAAAGTTGCCACGCCCAAGCAGACTCTGCCTACATTCGGAGAAAGGGATGATAAGTGGTGAGAGGTAGGATAGGATGGGATACGAAGGGGCTCTGACTACTTATTGCACATTGGGGAATAGGATAAAGTGGGAAATGCAGCACATTTCAAGGTAGTCTTCTGCGAAAGAGAGGTAACGAAGCCAGTCCAGTGTGCCCAGAGGCTGTTGGAATTTAGCGTGCTCCCTCGCCCTACATGAGTAAATAAACAGTATACTTATATGGTTTCGAGTATGGTTTCATCCATATAGTCTTTTAAAAAGGCAATTAAAGAGTTTTTTTTTTAATAATGATGTCAGATCCAGTGATTTTTGTACACTTGAGAGAAAGAAAAACATTTATTTGTACAAACATAAAACACACAATATAACACGGATAAGAGATAGTGTGATATAACCATGTGTCGACTAAAAGGTCTGTAGTTCTACTGTCTGTACAAAAAAAGGACAAAATATTATGCTGCAACACCAAAGAGCAACACCAAATAAAACGGCGCTTATTTTCAGCTACATCCTGGCGCTTATTTTCACCTACATCCTGACGCTTAGAGTGACTCACGGACCATCTGATGAGTGTAAAACACCTAACGGCTAAAACAAGACAGTATACGTGGGTGACCCTGAAAGTTTTTATTATTTATTTAAATATACATTACAGATATAAAAACCAATGCGTGCATTCTTTATAACGATTTCTCTAAGAATTCCACAGCATACCTGCTTAGAAACCGCTCACTTGAGAAGGAAACATCTATAACACTATGGCTCGCTAACAGTTTATTAATATAACGTATAAGCATGCGATACCGGTGCATTACGTTGGAGGTTAGTACGAGATGGAACCTCCTCCAGTAAGCGATAAGTGCACGTGCACGATCCGGAACGAAAACAGTACTTAACAACGACGGCAATGACAACTTGCCTGGCAGTAGTCTAACTACAAACATTATAATAAACAAGTTACGCCAAAGTTCTAATGTACTACATCCAACCAATCCTACGACAAACAATGATTGCTACAAATACCGATAATAGCCTTACATTTTCTTATATATGCACCTGAGAAACAATCTTTGAACTTTTCCCAACATGACAGTTTTCATGCGGATTCCAGAAGATTGCATTGAATTCCAATCTGCTTTTAAAATCTTTTGGAATCTCAAAAATGAAATCAGATTTAAATGTGGAAGTTGTTTTATTGCTTTTCGAAGTATTCTTCGCGACAATCGATACACTTTTTCATGCGATGAAACATTGTGTGAAGCATTCAGCCCACCCTTCCTTAGACGACCCGTTTGGAAGGCCGTTACTCCCTCTTCTGCATTCATAAAATGTATTCTCTGGGCTTATCCTTAATTTTAGGGAATAAATACAAATCACAGGGCGCAAGATCGGAGCTGTATGGCGGATGACCCATTAACTCTACATTTACGGTACTCAAAAATTGCTTCGTTTGTCTGGTGGAGCGAGCTGGAGCTGGAGGATAATTCTGCATCGTGGGCGTCGTTCTATGACTTTTTTCCAAAACATAAGGCAAGCAGCCATTCATATACCAGTCTGTAGTTACTTTACTTTTATTTTCTAAAGTTATACGAGCAAAATGGCCCGATCTACCAAAGAAGGGGGCATTCATCTTCTTTTCAGCTCTCCGTCCTTTCTTCACTTTCTTCGGCAACTCTTCAAAAGGAAACACCCACTGCGAAGATTGCCTCTTAGTTTCAGGCTCATAGCAGTGGATCACCTATATCAAAATCAGCATTTGAATGACCACTATCGAATTTTTCTAATATTTGGAGACACCATTCCACGCGGCAGTGTTTTTGAGCTTCGCTAAAATTGTGAGGAATCCATCTAGCACATGGCTTCTTTATACGTAGGTGATCGTGTAATACTAATACCAATACTAATACTTGACTCATACTAATACCTAATGATGTCCGTATCTGCTGAATGTTGTATTCAGCAGACAAACGCTTCAATCATGAGCCGCTTCGTCACCGCCCTCGCATGACGCCCCTCTCTAACATCGTCACTGAGGTGGGTACGATCAAGTTTAAATTCACTGAACCACTTATAAACCGTGGCACTGGATGGAGCTTCATCACTAAATGCTAACTTAAGTCTTTCATAACTTTGTTTGAGGTTTAGACCGCAACGAAAATTATAAAAAAACAATGAACGAAAATGTTCATTTATTAAATTATTTTTTCCGCAAACACTTAATTTTCAAATTTCTGCCAGAAATAAAAAACAAATGACAGCTTTGAGACTTTAATGGCGTTAGACAAGCAAAGAGTTCCATTTCCAAAGTTAGAATTCGTTTTTTTTTCAATCGTATTATTGTATAGCCAGTTCTAAGAACTTTTAGTTTGACCTATCATATAATAAAAAATCAATGTAATCGCATTGCATAAATCAGACTTATTTAATAACCATGGAATACGGATAGCACGCATTATACTGTCATTCAAGCGGCTATCTTCTGTTGCTCAAAATACATAAAAAAGTTTAGAACAGAAGGAGCTAAACATCCCATTTTAACGTAACGGTGAAAGTACTCGTATATCACTCTCGCATTTCGTGGCTGCATGCTTGAACTATACATACTGTTATTTGCTTTATCCTTCTTCAAAATAAGTGAAAAATTTGTAATGTTCTTTTGAAAAGAATTTTCAAAAAAATTCATCATTTTCATTTTCTCATTTTCTCTACCACATTCCATTGGCCAGACTTTGTGACGTCATAAGCCTATTTACAAGGCTGTATGACTTGTGACAAGCTGCCTAAGCCGCTTGAAAAGCCTCTCACATGTGACGGCTTTCGGATCGATACGAAATATCAGAGAATAGAAAATTGAATAACAGAGAAACCGATTTCTTAAATAATATAATTCACACTTGTTCCAAAATTGGTTAAATATAAACAGTAGTTTATTTTTTTAACTCATTTTCAGCCATTTGGTGTCGATCGGTTTCAGAGGCCCCTAGACTATCAATTATAATGCAATTTTACGAATTGGGCAATGCTTTTGAGCGCTTAGGGAGTATTGAAAGCGTTTGGAAGCAAAGCGTCATTCAAAAATATTATGCAATGACATTATTATCCAATTTTATGGTAGGTCTATAGACTGCCTTAGAATAGCATCGTCAATCTCATACTGTGTGCGACGAAGGAATAAGAAAGCGACTACCACAACCGCTGAGGATCTCACCACCTCTAAAAGAGTGAACTCGATGACGCGCTTGACCAGCGTGGCATTTTAAAGTCATACATCCCTCACTTGTAGGGAATGAATGATATGATGAAAATATAAGCACTTCTGCAGACGATAGTACGCGTATATTAACCTCGTTGCTGTAAAATCGCCCTGATATTCATACCGAGTGTTGAGAGCAACAAAGTTGAGTTTAACTCCACATAGAGTGGCTTAATAACTGCTACTTTAATACCGAAAGCTCCTTTGAAAGCTCCGTCACCTTGACTACGCAGATATTACCTCACTGATATGAGATTAATTTGAATGTAATACTGTATATTACTTTCTATAATTTTGTATTAATGTTTAGTTATAAGAAAAGTCTGTAGGGGGAGAGTGCATGCTGCATTCCCACAGCCGCTGGGCGCACTCGACTGACCACGTTATCCCTCTCTCACAATAAATGTACTGCATTTCCTACTTTATCGTATTTCCGCAATGTACATAGGGGTTCCGGTAGTGAGTGAGATATGCCAGAGCCCATTCCCATTCCATAATATCCCCCCTATTTTCCTACTCCATTCCTTAATCTGCAAACGTAGGCAGCGCATCTGGGGGCGTGCCAACGTTTCTCATTCTGGGCTGATGTTGGCATGTATCGCGGATGTCTATGGACGACAGTATCCACTTACCATCAGGTGGACTGTATACTCGTCAGCCGCCTTTTTCTATAAAAAAAAAAAGTTTATATATGTGGAAATTACCTTAATTTAAAAAAAATATCACATTGTTTTCTTCATGAGAGTTGTATGGCCTTGGCCACGCTGGCCAAGCGGGTTGACGACTCCACAGTTTTAGAGGTGGGGAGTTCCTCAGCGCTTGCAGTAGTGGTTTTGTTACCGTTACGAAACCTCACGGGAAGAAATTGGGCGGTGCTATTCTGTAGCTGGCCAACACCATACGGCACACATCACATACACCATACATTTATTTATTTACTCTTTATGCACTATATTGTGCAGAGGAGGACTTCATTTCTTAAGGCTATCTTTACCAGTCGACCATTGGTTAAACGTGAAAAATGTAAGCATGTGCAGAAAAACTCAAATAGTACAGCTTAACTCGTCTCTATAAATTACAATAATAATACGATAAAACATAGATATTAAATATATAGACCATACATATAAATAAGATAATATAAATCTATTTATTAAAAATATGGATGTTGGTATATCTGAGATTAATAGACTTCGATACGGTTTGACCGATCACCATGAAAGTTGGCACATATATGTATTTTTTCATGGAAAAAGTTTCTATACTACCCACTTTGTTGTAATTTTGTTGTACCCCTTGTTGTACTCGTTGTACTTTGTTGTATTTGAGCACAAAGAATATTTTCGAGCTATCGACTTTGTTGTAACTCGCAACTAGATAGCGCTGCAGCACATCAATTTCTATACCGTTCAATCGATCGCAAAAATCATATCGATCGAAAAACAGAATAATTTGTGATTTTATATACAGAGGTAAATAAATATTCACAGGCAGGACAACGTCTGCCGGGTTTTGCTAGTATAGTATAATACTTATTATAATACATACATATAAATAATATATAGAGAAAAATACCATTAGCTCTGTGAATTACCTTGGTAGTGTTCCCAAAGCTTTCCCTTGAGGCTGTTTTTATTAGTAACCTTCCTTATGTCAGTGGGGAGCGAGTTCCAGAGTCTTATTGCCTGAGCGGAGAAGGAGTTAGTCATGTAACCAGTGCGATGAGAACAGACATAGAGTGTGGAGTTTTCAGCGGAACGAAGATAACGGTCAAGAGAGTCCCTTTGAAACTGAAACCAACATTTCAGGTATTCAGGGGAACGTGCATCGTTTAAGATTTAAAAAGTGTGCAATGCATTCTTAGACATCTGCGTTGTCGTAATACTTTCAATATTGCCCGTTCATAGTGCTATCGACAGCTATCCTAAACAATAGATTTAACCTCATAGTATACGATATTTGGAATCGGAACCACACCCCAACTGACTGTGCCAAATGTGTCACTGAGTTACGATACGTGTATTGTCCAATTTTGAAACTAAGATAACGTTTATTGAATGAAAGATGAAAAGGTAATGGAAAAGATGGTTTAAAAAAATTATAATCTTCATTATAACATCCACTTTTTAATTTTAATACCTTGGCGGCGCTGGCTAATTATCTCGTGCAACGTGCAACGCATCAGCCTTGCCACCCATTGAGGTAATGCCGCAAGCATGCCGGGTACCTTGGCACATGGTCCTTTAATCTGCAAAGGTAGGCAGATCATCCGGGGGAGTGCCAACGTACGTCATTTTGTACTAATTAATCTTGGCACTTACCATCAGGTGGACTGTATGCTCGTCTGCCGCCTTCGTCCATAAAAAATTGTCATTCTGGACTGATGTTGGCATGTATAACGGATTTACCACCAGGTGGAATGTCTGCCACCCTTTTTCTATAAAAAAAAAACAAAGAACTTTATCGGGTAGAGAAATTTCTCCACAAACTGTGTTTTTATTTTTTTATTTAAACTTTACTGTATTAAAGTTGTACAAAAGACGGACTTAATGCATTCTCTGGTAGTCAACCTTTAATTAGACAGTAATGTAATATGATGGTGCCAAGTACCTAATCCTAGAAAAGTGCATAGTAAAACTAAATATAAAATTAAAAAATATAAAATTGGCATGTAATTGTGGCTTTGTGGAAATTTTGTAAATAAAACTGTTATAATTATAATACACTGGATCGCAAAAATTCCGGGTAGCTAATAAATGGCGTGATAGTTTCTTAAATACATAAGACTAATTTGCGAAACTATAGTATATTGTAGATGACTGATTAATATATATATAAAAAAATGTGTAACACGTTCCGTACACTATATAACTTTAATTAAATACTAAAAAATAAGAAAATTTCGCTTCTAACTTATGACAACAAAAATACACTTCGCAGCAAATCTTAAAAAATAAAAGTTTTTTTGTCAATTTAATATTTTGTATTTCCTCCACGAGCCCGTATCACTTCAATAAGACGATGTGGCATGCTGTAAACCAAATTTTTAATACGATTTTGGTCTATGTTTGCCCATTCTTCCACTAGCGCATTCTTTAACTCGTGTAAGGTAACGGGAGCAGGAGAGCGTTGTCTCACGCATCTCCCGAGCTCGTCCCATGCATGTTTTATGGGATTTAAGTCTGGGCTGCGAGCTGGCCAGTCCATGCAGGTAATACCGATGTCTTGAATATACATATTGACCAAATAAGCAGTATGTGGTCGCGCATTATCGTGCATAAGAATGGAAATTGCACCCATATTCACTAAGAATGGACCAGCATGCTCATTTAAAATCTCTCCTACGTATCTGACAGCAGTCAGAGAACCGTTTTCTATGATGACTAACTCCGTGCGATCCTCGGAAGATATCCCAGCCCAAACCATTATTGATCCTCCACCGAATGGCACCTTTTCTTCAAAACACGCTTGATGATACCGTTCTCCTGGCCGTCTAAATACTCTTCGTCTCCCGTCGTGCGTAAATAAACAAAATTTGGACTCATCGGAAAACATAACCTTGGACCAATCTTCATCTGTCCATCGGATGTGTTCTCGAGCAAACCGTAACCTGGCAACTCGATGTTCTCTGAGCAGTTTGGGGCCGTTTGCTGGTCTATAAGGCTTTATATCAGCTTCACGAAGACGTCGCAGAATCGTATTAGAGCTCACATTGTTGTGGTGAATTTCTTGAAGACTGTTTCGGACCTGAACAGCCGTGAGATGTCGATTTCTTAACATAGTGCTCACGATGAATCGGTCTTCTCGTGTAGTTGTGCACCTTGGCCTGCCATTTCCTGGTCTCCTGATGTTCATGCCGGTCTCTTGAAATCGCTGGAGTACTCTTTGGACCGTTGATAAAGATACTCCTACTGTTCTAGCAGTGCTACGCTGACTTCTTCCTTCTTGTACCATGGTAATAATCCGTGTACATTCTTCAGGTGATAACGACATGATATTGCATTGAATACTCTGATCAATCCAAGGAACCATTTATAATGACAGCTCCGTTTGAAACAAAAGCAGAAAAAATATTCTTTTCCTAATTTTAAATTTTGAAATTTTTCAAAATGCAGAATATTTTTTTTTAAATCTGTAACTTGTACAAATGAAACCTCTTTAGAGATTTAGATCAAGCATTAGTAACCTCCTTACTACATATTATTTATTCGAGCGATTTAGGTATATAATTTATGGAGATATCACGGTTTTTATTAGCGACCCGGAAATTTTGCGATCCAGTGTACTTAAAAAAAATCATTGTATCAATAAAATAAATTGGCATTACTATAATGTTACATTTTATTGTACTTTTTATTTTCTAATTTTAAACTGCACCTACAATCCTTTTTCTGCATAATCTGATGGTTGACTGGTAGAGAGAATGTCTTAGGGCAGTAAGTCCAACTTTTGTACATATTGTGCAATAAAGTTTAAATTAATAAATAAAATTGTTGTTTTCATGGTACGTTCAAGCATTTCCTAAGCTACGTAAGGCTGTTAAATTTATATCAAATTCTGGATTAATATAGACTGTTATTTTACCTCAGCTCAATTAACTGAAGTAAAAAATGACAAGGTGTCTGCGCACCTCAACGCAAAGTAAACACGTAATTATCGTTCATCCGCGAAAACTTGGGTGAAAATAACCCGATAAATTTCCAAGAAAAGGGTAATCGCACCCGCACACACTCCCTAATTTCTCTTACCTAATTGCTTATACCCTTAAATTTTATTTAGACTAATGCCGCCTACGTGAGACCCACCTGATACCACCAACGTTTAAGATTATCCGGTTCTCGCCATCCATTTCTTGCACCCTTTCACAAAAACATATCACAACACTATGCAATCACAGCCTCATAAAATCACCCTAAATTCGAACCGACACTGACACTTGAAACGGTAATTAAAATTCGACAATTGTTTTGTTTTTCGCGAGTTTTCGCGGTTATACCCGACGCGAATAACGACCAATCGCGTTCGCAGTCGGCACGGCACTGAGATGGACCGAGATGAGAGACTGGGGACCATGCATAAAGATACAACCAGTAGCCATACTTCGGATAAAAGCTTTAGCACACAATGATGCAGTTCACGCGTCTACGAGTTGTAAAAATGTACGCGACTCTGTATTGCGACGAGAAACTAATATATTGATGAATGAGAGGCAGTTTTTAACGTATCAATAACAGCCCATAGCATCCTACTGCTGCAGATCAATGGCCTCCCCTTGGAATCACGAGGAAATATTGGACTATGATTCAGCATGCGAGCGCCGTTTAAATCGGTGGATGTTGTTACCCACCGATATTTTTTTCCTTTATTGAGCTAGTGCGGATAGATAAATCCGTACTTAAATATAAACTAGGTGGTACTGGTTGGGGCTCAAAACGAAGTGAATTCGAAATAGGTACCCTTAAACACCAAACCAAATATTTAACCGAACATTTAACCGTTGTTTGCAGTTTGCAAAGTCATTTATGGTCACTAAGATTTATATTCGGTGTAATATACTATGGCCGCATGGTGGCAGTCGGCCTTAAAATAGCGCCACTCGCCGGTGGTGTAGTTCCTTAGGGCTTGTGGTAGCGATTTATCTGCCTTTTAAACGCCTTTTGCATCCCACAATGTCGGTTCAGCTCGGCAATATTCCATAAAAATAATTCTAACACATTACTACAACTGATACTGATTTATAAAAAAGAAACCATAAGGACGATGCGTGAATGTGGAGAACTTTCGCAGTTCACTACCGTGAACCCTTTACCGCTGACACATCTTACCGACTCCTACCGGAAAACAAGCTGTGAACGCGCAAGAAGTCTGCGAAAACCATCCACTCCCGTTTTCACGGCTGTTCGCGGGGTTTCACGGAGGCTTTACAACCCCCACACGGGTAGAGGTGGTGCTATTTCTAAAGCCAGCCGACACAACATGAGCATTCCGTAGTGGGTATTATTAAATATACCAAGTGTTTGGTCTATATAGGTTTAGATTTTCTTGCGTTTGTATGAAGTTCTCTTACTGGATATTTTCCTATTCTGTTCCACCCCCCACCTGTAGGAGCACGCACTGCAGTCGACCTCTTTGCGCACTTTAAGTTTATAGCATCTTTCAGTTCTTTGTGCATTCGGTGAGCGTTTGTGGAAGTCAATGCCACAATTGTATCGTATATGCTGTTCTGTTTCTGGAATATAATTGTGATTTGCCTCTTAACTCTACATAAAATATATTTTTCAAATGTGGATTCTGCCATTATCACTTTAACGTAATCACCACGTTAAAGAGATAATGGCAGAATCCACATTTTAGCTAAATGGCAGATAATGGCAGGATCGATAGCCAATGGTGTTGACGGAACCTCGAATTAAGTCCACGTACTGAGAAGCGCAGGGCGGGACGCCCTTCGGCCAGGTTGACTGCCAACTTGAAGAAGTTCGCCAGTAGGTTGGATGAGAAGAGGCGAAGATGGTATCGTGATAGGTTGATGGTATGCACTTTAGTACAGTCACGGCCAAAGAGATATTAACTGTAAAATGTTAACATATGTTAATTATATCTGTTCATCTAGTCTCTAATTATTAAAAAGCAGAGTATATTGTTCAAGGATGTAGTTATATTATGTAAATTTTATGGCTCAAAAGGTCATTCAAACTTTATGTACCGAAGCAACGAGCCTAAGGGATCCCCCGTCGGTAGACCGGCGGAAGGAACGGACCTCGGCTTAGGGCGTTGCTTTGGGAAGGTACCGCGGGATCGCGAGTGGGTAAGAAGCGCCCAGGCACATCTTTCACGTATTTGACGATGGAGGGAAGTTCCAAGTTCTTGTGGCGGTCGACATTGCGAGAGTACCATGGAGCAGCCACGGCCTTACGCACGAATTTTAGAGGATTTGGATTTATTCCGGAATGGCTAAATTCTTGTATCCTTAATCGCCTTTCAAGAGTCACCGGACATGATGGTACGGGCGTCCTCTAATAAATCACTAAGGAGTTTCGGGCCATAATTTACCACGTGGGACCAGTGTGGATTGGTGGATACGCGTGATCAGTTTTTTTAAATTCTCGAGCATGTAGATTTCCTTGCGATGTTTTCCTTCACCGCCTAGCTAGTGATAATTAAAATAAAGAAAAGTCCTCGAGGCCACGTATCGGGAAGCGCATTGAGGGACGCCCTCCGGCGGTAGACCGACGACTTAAGTTCGCCGGTGGTGGTTGGATGAGATGAGCATTGGGAGAGGCCTATGTCCAGCAGTGGAGAGATGTTACTGATGTTACATACAGTATTTCTACTCTTACAATAAAACTGAAGCAAAGACTTTGTCTATTTCGTATGCCCAACATCCCATCTAAGAAAAACAAATATCACATCAAACAACTCCGAATGTTTCATTCCGGTCCGTTAGTCCGGAAATTGGTATTTACATCATCTTCAGATGTCGTATACCGTACCTCTAATTGTATACTTTATTGCATAGACGTGGATGACGCGCAGACCTATATACAAAAAAAAGAAAGAATATAATTTTACTGAAACAACAAATAAAATGGGTATAACCTTAAAGAGAAGTAAAAGAGAAGAATGTGCCGTTTGAAATGGCCGGCTATAGAATGGCATTAACCCATCTCTTCCCGTGGTTGTCGTAAAGGTCAAGCCCTGAGGAACTACACCATCTCTAAAAGTAACAATCTCGTCACAGCGTCATACATACGCACTTTTGACTACACAGTCCCATTCGCATCCACGGTCGCATAAAATATACCATCTGACGGTGGCGGCGGCAATGACTGCAACGGCCCAGCGATAGAACCAATTCCTGCGCAATGCTCGCCGAGGAGCGATGACTCACCGCAACCGTTAGTGCATTTTGATGTTTCTTGTTTCTCACGTTGTTTCTCAACGTTCTCACGTTGATTGAAGGTAGATGTATTTATTAGCGCCTATAAAGATAGCTCTTTTTTAGACTCTTGAAAAGTGTTATTCTTTAAAGATATATGTTTGTGATTAGTTGTAGATTTGGGTGTAACATGCCGTTGTACTATAGGCCCACTATCGCAATCAAATCCATCTGATAGTTTTTTATCTCTTTTGTTATTTACCTTACAAACATAATTATTCACAACCGATGTTTTCATCAGGTTTTCTAGGTCTAGTTTAAGTTGTTGAAATTTATCCTCAGTAACATATTGTTCCTGTATAGTTTTTAGTTCCCGTTTTAACACCAATAAGCCCTTTAATAGTAGTGTCGCATCTATATGGTCGCAAGTGACCGGCGGCAGCTTCTGTAGGTCTCGGGCGACAAAAATTGGCACATACTCGAGGTCAGTTTCCTTAAATAGCGTGATTATGTCAGCTATGTCACACTGCGTTTTGCTGTCGGTTTTAAGTCGAAGCACTTACCACAGATTCTACTAAGACTTTCTTCATACGTATCGTCACTTTTGTTTTTCACAAAAGCTAACATCTCATTAATTACAATATTACAATGCATTTCACCACGTTTGAAGCCATAGTGACCAATATAACACAAGTGCGTGCAATACTTAGCCGTGCAATACTTCGCTAGTGTGCGCGCGCGCGACTGATTATTGAATATTTAATAAGATACAAAAAATGCTTATACTTATGCCTATATATTCAAAATATAAAATAATAAAAATGTTAATAATTAACTGAAATGCAACGGTCAACACAAAAATGCTCATAAGGGGCAGTTCAAGTATTACGTAAGCTGAATTTTAGTCATTTTTAAAATAGCGAAGTCTCCCTTGCCACTTACGCTGCCATCGGTTTTTTGGAACGAAGTTCCTTTACGCGGCTTGCGGTAGGTGTTATTCGAGAGAAAAGTAACGTCACGTAAGATTTTTAACCCCTCCATACGCCTTTCTCTTTCTCGCCTTTCTTTCGCTCGGACACGGTATGGTCGCGGTATGGTATTCGATAAATTTCGGTAGCGGGCCGATCGCTAGTTCTCTCTCATGCCTCGCTCGATCCGAAACGAAAATATCCGACTCGACTACATCGCCATCGCTGATTCGCTGGATCGTATCGTTGTTTTTCGATGTAATATATCGCATAGTGACATCGATGTTAGAATGATAAATATTGAAAAATACAAATCGATTGTTTTTAGAGTTTACTAAGATTATGGTTATAACAAGCCTCGTCTGAAAATGAAAGTATACGGATGCGTGAATTACATTCGGAGTTTAAAAAAATGCGTGAGGATCTTCGTTCCTGACGGGGGTCCCCTGACCGCACACGTTTTTTTACTGCTAAAACAAATACTAAATTTGTTTTAGCAGTATATCCGTATATCATATCGTATAGTATATCAGTATATTTGTATATCCGTTTTATAAATTAGGTAACAACTTACTGTCTAAAGCTTAAACAAATTACATGGTTTTCAAACCCCAATATTAATTTCAATATTAATTAATTTCACCACGTAAGACCTTTTAATAAACCGCAATTAGGGAATTAAACCGGGTGCGTAGGTATGGGAATTAGGTCTCGTATAAGGGAATAAATGTCCCGCAAAAATATCCCTTAATAACAGGGAATGAGCATGCCCCAAAATTTACAAGATTTTTTAAATATCAATTTATATAATTCATTTATAATCATAGGTACCGTAACCAGCCTTTTATCGACCACTGCCGGACATGAAGATAAGTGGCGGGTAGTCCAAGGTGGGATTTGCTAGCAGTTTTATCAACTACCCACATTTGACCCGTTTGGACCTAATTTGGAATATAAAATACAGTATGACAGTATGAAAATAATAAACATCAGTATGAAATTATGTGAGTCACAATAAAATAAGGGACACCAAACTCAATATATTGTTACGACCTGTGAAACAGACCGCCACGCTGATATTCTGCTAGGGCAGGGGTTCTTAAGCTTTTTATAGTCATGCACCACTTTCAAAATTACAAAAATCTGACGGACCTCTTCCAAACTTAACTATAGGGAAAGTAAACAAGGCAATTTTAAAAAAAATCTTTTATTTATTACCACAGAGAAAGTAAAGATTAGCGCGTGACGGTTGTTAGTGAGACTGTTGCTGGTGCTTCAGTTCAATAAGCACGTTAAATTGAGGAATTGTCTTAGACAACGCAAGACGCATATATCACGTCTAATCGGTTCCGAGTTTTAGTTTTAATTAACACTAATACTGAGAACCCTGACTCAAAGAGGTACGTAGTAGCTAACGGAATTAATAAGGGCATTGCTTGTTTAACAAGGAGAGGGTAGCTTGGGTAGGTAGAGGGTAGGTTGTTTACCTAGCAAGGACAGGGTAAGCTTGTCGTAAACTACACCAAAAATCGCAAACATCCTTTGCGTTAAATTCAGCTCGCATCTATCTAATTCAGCTCGCATCTATCTAATTCAGCTCGCATCTATCTAATTCAGTTCGCATCTATCTAATTCAGCTCGCATCTATCTAATTCTGTTCGCATCTATCTAATTCAGCTCGCATCTATCTAATTCAGTTCGCATCTATCTAATTCAGCTCGCATCTATCTAATTCAGTTCGCATCTATCTAATTCAGCTCGCATCTATCTAATTCAGTTCGCATCTATCTAATTCAGTTCGCATCTATCTAATTCAGTTCGCATCTATCTAATTCAGTTCGCATCTATCTAATTCAGCTCGCATCTATCTAATTCAGTTCGCATCTATCTAATTCAGTTCGCATCTATCTAATTCAGTTCGCATCTAATTCAGCTATCATCTATACATATAATAAAATTGTAACAGGCCGATGTCTGTACATTATAGATATTGAAAAAAAAATAATAGGGCGGTGTCTTTATTAGAGCAAGAGAAGGCAAAACAACAGTTTTTAGAAAGTTTGTCTGTCTGTCTGTGTGTCTGTATGTTTGTACACGCATCACGCAAAAACTACTGCATGGAATTGAATGCAGTTTTCACCGATGTATTGCTAGAGGTCTAACTTAAAATATAGGCTCCATTTTACCGCAGGAGAATATCTTATTCCGATTGTTTTAAATTTAATAAACCGAAGCGAAGTGAGGGCGGGTCGCTAGTTTTTAATAAGATCTTCGTCATTAATATCATTAATACGATAGGTACCTATGTACATACCTACATTTTTAGATGGATCACGCGCAGTATTTATTGTCTTCGTATCTGACATGGACCTTCAGCACTCATGCCACGGACCCCTCTGGGGTCCATGGACCCCAGGAAAAGAAACCCTGTGCTAGAGCCACCGGTGACGTGCTGCAGACATACGGGCAGGGAATTGGTGCACAAATGGTACAATTGATACACAATTGGTTTTATAGACATTAATCCTCTGATGAACGCTAGACTTCAAGATACTAGATTTAAAATAAGCGTAGGCACGACTTAATTAATACCGGTCGATGACTGTACGAGACTGGTAAATTTTGACGTACCAGAAAGCGGTTGATATAGGTTCATGTCAGATTGAAAGTTATTAAGGTTATATCAAGGAATTAGGAAGCCTTTGGCTAACTAATTTAGAAGCCACAAACTGAAAGGATACTGTCATTTAAAATGAAAAAGTTATATGGTTAAAATGAAACCTATCGTCTATGTTTCTAATTGTTTTCTTTATAGAAAGAGCGTTTCCGGAGCTAGTCGATATCAACATCAGATAAATTTCATGAACATTATCACTGCATTAATGCTCTGTGGGAGGAGATAGATGCATGCTGCAATCCCATAGCCATTAAGCACACTCAATTGACCAAGTTACCGTGACCATACAGTATGCTACCGTAAAATGTGCGTAAGTTTTCCCAGTTTTGCGGTAACAAGTGAGATATGGGTCATTCTAAGTTAAGAGGTACTCGCTTGTTAAGAAAGGCGGCACAACATAAATGTTAGAATTTTAATCTAATTATATAACATTTTTATTGAAACAATTCATTTGTGCATATCTGCAAGGTAGCCAGTCAATTTATTAATTTTATCTTGTTTTATAAGAGACCAGGGGAGATACTCAATGCAGGGGAGAGACTTGATGTACAGGGTAGGATACTTTATGAACAGGGGAGGGATTTCAACATTGCTTTATGAAAGATAAGAGACTTTTTTTTTAAATCAGCTTTATTTATTTGTTATAATTGTTAATTTTATTTATTATCAATAAATTTTATTTCAACTCTTTATTTTCAAACAGCCTTTAGCTATAGAATAATAATACTGTTCTTACAAACAAAAATTAACAGAAAATAAACATTAAATCAAAAACAATTACTAAATTATAATCTTACCATTGAATGGCAACGTTAAATTAAACAAAAATATTTATTTTTATTGCTCCCGCTCAAAGACATTCTCATTGAATGCATAAAAAATTCGCTGTCCTTTCATTTTTAGATTTGGTGCTGGTAGTTCTTCTATAATCTGATCCCATGTGATAAAAGAAATATCATTATCATCAATTTTGAAATTCTTTCTAGTTTTATCACAGATTTTACAGAATATTATTTGAACTTCGTCATCTTCTTCAACGCCTGTACACATGGCTACGTAACGGTATTCTGTAGTTTTTTTGGAGAAGTTTGACCAGCACAAAATCGCCATTGCTCAACGATTTTTTTCCAGATATTGAGGGCTTCGGGTTATCTTCTAGCTGTCTCGTTTTTTGCAAAATGATGGGTCAGAGAGCTGTGGAAATTCTTGAGCCTTCTCCGTATATTTCTTAGATGTTAGTCACGCCAGTAGTTCATCATCAGAATCACATGGGGATTCATATATATCCTCAATATGCAAACGAGTTTCAGGATTAATTTTTGAATAATCCAAGATACCTAGTTTAAAATGACTGCAGTTATCAAGGTCGCAAAAACAGCTTAAACTTTTCATTACCAAACGATTGGGAAGAAATGCACTTCCGCTAACTTGGTGAACCTTTAGTGTGCCTGAAAATGTTTTTATATCTTCTGCTGATCCGATTTTTGCTTCTTTGGCTGAAATGTCTGCATCATCAATGGTCAAAACTGTAATATTCGGGCAACTTATCTGAAGTGCCTGGGATAAGTCTTCCAACGACGAAATATCAGTGCCACTTGCAACTAGTTTATCTGCGGTCCTTTTACAAGTTGCACCCACCCCATCTGGAGCTCCCTTTCCGTGGCCGGCCTCGTGATAATTCCACGTGAAATTAAGCAGATTAGGGTAAAACTCTTGTAACATTGTTGCCAATACTTTAAACATAATTTTATTACGGTATTGGGTAACTGGCCCATCGCTTAAGAAATGTAAGTTACT
This sequence comes from Sesia bembeciformis, assembly GCA_943735995.1. Classification (NCBI taxonomy): domain Eukaryota; kingdom Metazoa; phylum Arthropoda; class Insecta; order Lepidoptera; family Sesiidae; genus Sesia; species Sesia bembeciformis. Next base: position 1,963,464 of record OX031038.1, read on the forward strand.
AACGGTCGCCGGCAAACTGTCTAGTATTGGCTGTAAATGGGCCCAAATTGCTGGAGGTGAGTGCGACAAATTTTCGGATAAAGAGCAGAAACATGTGTTTTTTAACTCTTCTCCAACTTCTTTCGTGTAGACTACCACTGTGTGCATACTTATTTGCTGTCTCGACCCACCGAAATGAAAGGATTGCACTTCTTCAGCATATTTTGTTTGATAATTTTCGCTAAAGTCAACGTGTATAATTGCATCGTTCTCAGTGATGGTTTCTTTTTTTGTTTTCAAAGCGTTATATTGGTGCACTATATTGAATTCATGACTCAAAAACTTTTCAAAATTACTTTCCAAGTCTAAAATTAAATCCCGTGGGTATATCTTCAGTGTACTTTTGACACACTTTGTTATTGTCCGTATTTTTTTAGTTTTCGGGTCGACAATATCTTGGCGTATAGATTGCCACTTACGATATAACAGTGGAATAGAATTATCGAATTCTTTGTAATGGAGACCGTTGTTCTTACAGGTATTACAATCCCTTGAAAGACATTTTTCGTTGTATCTGTTGCAACAGATTAAATCTAGAAAACCCACATGGTTTGAAACAGATATTATCTTCGCATTATATAGTGAAGACAAACTTAAATTGATATTGCTGTGTGTTACACACATGCAAGTGTTACGATTGTCGCAACGTGGCTCGACTATCCAAAACGGTTGAAGCTTACAAAACATCGAATATGAAATTTTAATTTGTGACTTCTCAATAAAAAGTTTGTGCAAGTTGAATAAAGTGTCTAGCCTAACTCGCTTTTGTTTACGCTCACCCTGCTTAGTTATGTAGTCTTTTTTCCCGGCACACACTCTACTATTTGAATCGTCTTCCATAAAAATGGCAATTCTTTTTTTCAAAATTTCGCAGCTTTTTCTGGCTCTTCGTTTTGAGTCTACCAATCTTAACTTTCGACTTACTTTCTTCAAAGGTTTCATTGTCTTTTCTTTTTCTAAAACATTGTACTTTTTGACTAGTTTTCCGCTTATCATTCTTTTAAATAATCTTTTCTCTTTTTCAGTTGAGAGACTTGAAAAATTATCTTTTAGTTGTTGAGATACGACTTCACCATACAGCAGCTTTTTCTTTATGGTTTCTCTATTTCTTGCAGTTGGTGAATCTACTAATGCATTCACTTTGGTATTTGGCGTGTCCGCTGGAGATTGTTTTGTTAATCGTTGTAGGCGTTTTTTGTAACGTTGCACTCTAGTCTTAAGTTTAGCTATTTCAGTCGCCTGTGTTTTAATGATCAAGTTTCTTGCCCTCCTCGTACAAATTGACTTCTGCTGTGCTGCTTGGGCTCGCCTGTTAATATTTTCATTCTGAGGAGGTGATAATAGCATCAGGTCATCATTATCCAAACTAGGAAGGGTTACGGAGGCATTACTTATGTCTTGAAGTGCTAAACGACGTCTACGATTCTTCGCTTTTTCTCTCCACAATTTTCTAGCTTTTCGCTGTTCTCGGGGCGTCATTTGGTTCACAGTCTTAATAATTCCTTTTTCTTTCTTCTTTTGATACTTTTCATATTCCTTAACTTTTTGCTGTGCGTATTTATTGGGGTCATTTTTTATGCGTTGGTACCTTAATCTTTCCGCTACACGTTTCTTTTCTAGGCGTTCTTCCCTCGTCAATTTTTTTCTGGCTACCATATTCTGTAAAAGACATATTATACTATAATTAAATGCGTGAGATAACCTAAAAGAGTAAAAATGTATATTCACTGAATTACGCAACAACTGTTTACGTGTTAACCATAAAAATACTCTAATCTGACGTTTTAATATCTTCCCTGGACATAAAGTCTTTCCCCTGGCATCTTATGAGGCAGGGGAGATATGACAGGGGAGATACTTTTTGGTTAGAAAACATAAATAATCATTACAGTATTTGTCGTACGTAATTAACAATGAAATATTAGAATCTATGCTCAAATAATTGTAAATAGACAAATAAAATAAAGTCATTAGGCGAATAATTACAAAATAAAACTTACCAGTGGAGAGATCACATTCACCCATTCACAACTGTACTCACAGAGTGATGTGCCTGAAATGATTTACAAAATGGCGGCGTGGCTAGCTCGCGCGACGCTTGCTGCTAACTTCACGTCCAATGAATTTTGTTAAAGGTCGTAACTTCCCGCGGCAAGTATACAAACGCCGCTTTTAAAGGAATACAAGAAGCCAGGGGACGAGACGCCAAATGCGTGGGACAAATGTAGACGTAAATATTTATAATGAAAAAAAAAATATTGCATAATTTTACTTATTAGATTAGTATTGTTTATTTATCGTTTTTTATTAAATAAATGATGTTGATATTTTATCACATTTTTATGTATTTAAAACTACTGATATACGGAACAGAATCGGCTAAGGGACAGACCAGGGGAGATATGTTTTTCATGTTTAAGATACTATTGTGACTAAATTAAGTAAATTTAAGTAATGAATTTAAGTGACCATTAAGAAGATGGTGAGTTTTGAGAGATACTAACGTTACTTTCGATCAAATTTTCGAAAAAGTGTGATTTTTTATCGTGGACGTCGAAAGTACCTCTTAACTTAGAATGACCCATATGCTATATTTTATTTATTTATTTACTTACTTCGACCAACTCAGGATCATAACATTTTTTATCATATTTTATTGTTAGTAAGAACTTAATTTAAAAAAATTCTTAGCCTATAGTTAGTAGCACACAGAATATAAACAATATATAAATTAAAATTATACTAATTTATTTGTCAGCACATGTACCATACAACAACGGTCCATGCACTGACAGTCGAACTTGTTCGAAAACATTTCCAGAATACCGTTGGCGCTGGCCCGGACCCTGCGCATCAGGGATGCACACCGTTTGCGCATGGTCGCGTAAAAACAATCTACCCGCGCCCCGGCGAACATCCCCGACGCGCTACAGAATCGGGGCAACCCCATCAGCATCCTGAATGCGTTATTGTATTGCACGCGCAGTGCGCCATACTGTCTTTGGGTATAATTAACCCACAGGCTGCTCGTGTAGAAAGATGTACAAAAAGCTCTAAACAGAGTGATCTTTTTATATTGTACGCCGCGACGCGACTTTTTATATTGTAAATCGGGTCTAAAAGCGTAAAATTAACCAGTACGGCGGCAGTGCAATTTCTGCATCCCGTAAACAATAGACAAAAAGTAAAAGGTCACAGTTTGAGTGGTTGAAGGATTTATTTTACCTTTTATTGACGTTCATTACACCAGCCGTGGTCACGAGTTGACCGAGTTGACGGAATTGTTGTGTTGTTAAATATGCTATAGCACTTCCTCGTCTCATCCTATTCTGTTTCCTCCCCATTTTCTCAAAATTTTCTCCAAATCTATTCCTAAGTCTCCAAAGGCAACTCGTTCAGAGGCGTGCCAATCCTTTGTTATTCTCGACTAATGTTGGCTTGTATCATGGATGTCCATGGGTTACAGTGGATTGTTTTCTCGTCTGCCACCGTCTTTGTACCTCGTTGGCATACCAGCAGTTCCGGCCTTGGCCGTTTCACCGCCTTATGCAGGATATTCGATTGCGCCCGCCCTTGTCTGTGTCTGTCTGCTTTGTACCGCCTCCGATTCAAGGCGCCCTCTGTGCCTCCGGCGCTCTCTGCAACTGCACGCGTCGCACATCCCTAAAACCGGCACTGAATACCAGGGATAAATCCTTACTTTTCATTTCACACAAAATCCAAGGTGAAATAACGTGTAAATAGGTTAACAATCACCAGTTGCAAAGATAAACCTTTATCAGTAACGTTACGAAACTGAACTGATCTATACCTTAGAATATCGATTGGCATTTTATCTACACATGTATTATATATGTTGAAGTTTTATCGGTGTGGATGTTTGTATTATCGACATCTGTGTAATGATCATCATCACCATTGTTTCGTATATTTTTAATTATTTTTTACTACAATTCTCTAGCTGAGATGTAAAATACATGTACAATATTTAATTTTTACAACTAGATTAGAATTTTACCATTTTACCATTGAAACGCGAATGAGTTAAAACTATTGTTTATTGGATTTATTTCTATTTAGCTTATATATTGGCGTAGTGACCCAGACTTAGGGTTCCCTGTGTCATGAGTCCAGAGATAAACACGAAGATAAAAAAAAAATACTGAACAAACATTTGTCTTCAAACCCGTGACCCCGGGAATCGAACACGGGAACTTTTGCACAGCAGATAGAGCCACTACCAACTGCGCCAATAAACAATAATTAGGATTGAGGAAGTATATCTCAAGTTATTGAAAGATAGTGCTTCCTCAAAAGATTGTTTTAGACCCACTTTGGTCCAAAGCGAGAATATATAGTTTTCTGGCAATTCATTGAGTATTATCGGTATCTGAAACTGACGAACCCTTTCTCTATTGTGGAGTATAGGCTTTCTCGGCCGGTGTACATATTAATTGAATCTTCCGGGCTACTTGGCCGAGGTCTTCTGGAATCTCTTCTCTTTCTTCCAAACGTTTCGTCAAGAGCTGCGGTTGACATCTTCAGTGGCGGCTGCGTTCACTTTCAGAGAGATGTTATCTCTTCGGCTTCTCGAGCGCATTATAATTATATATAATCATTCTAATGGTAAGTGGATACTGTCGCCCTTAGACATCCGCGATACATGGCAACATTAGTCCAAAATGACAAACGTTGGCACGCCCCCAGATGCGGTGTCTACCTTTGGAGACATAGGAATGGATTTAGAGAAAGGGTTAGGAAAATGGGGAGGGAGGGAGAGGATGGGAATGGACTCTGGCACACCTCACTCACTACAGAAACACGTAAGTACATTAGGGAAGTGGGACGTACGTACAGTACATTTCAAGGTAGTCTTCTGTGAGAGAGGGGTAACGTGGCCAGTCGAGTACGCCCAGCAGCTGTTGGATTGCAGCGTGCACTCTCCCCATCAATGATTTTACTAACATTTATAAGTACAAGGAAATTTGTAGCACAGTTGCTAGTATTATTTAAGAAAATGTAATCTCAAGACATCTGAATCAATACGGATAAGATAACTGTGATAGTTAAGTTCAGTAGTCATTGAATACTTGGCTGAAATTGGACAAAATGTTGCAAAAAGCAGTGTTGTGTTTGTTCTTGAGCTGTGCTGTGTCGTACCCTCAGTTGTTTGAGACAAAGGACTTTAAAGTTGGGATTGAATATGATCGTGAGTACTGATTATCTAATTAAAAGTGGCAATTGCGAATACGTTTTATTCAATGCGGTAATTATCGGTTCTTGAAATTGATAAATGTAAATTTATATTTATGTTGTATTTATGTACTTAGTGTATCAAAACGCAATTATATTTAGCGGCACTATCCTTAGCCTGCTCTCAACCACCAAAGGTTAGCTGGAAGAAAATGCTATATAGCATATATGTGCAACAACCAGCCCGCGGGCCGGATCCGGCCCGCTGTAAGATATGAACCGGCCCGCGAGACATTTTGAAAAAACCCAATTAAAAAAATATTACATTAGGTACTTATACTCACGGGAGTGACAGTGAGGCGGCAAACATCAAATTAGGAATTGATGTTTGATTTGATTTCAAGTCCTTTGATGTTTGCCGCCTCACTCTTTGATAATCGTCGCCACTCGGCTTGCTCGATCAAATTCTTTGAGGTTTGCCGCCTCACGGGCGACATCAAAAGATTTATTGCTTCTCAATTATTCTAAACTAGTTTATTCCAGATTATTCCTTCATTTTGCCTATATAAGCGGGTGGATGGCCCGAACGTTAGTTCAGTTCTATTTGAGCTACCGAGGTGATAACATGGACAAGCGATATCCTAGCGAACTGCTCGAGCCGTCAACTTGCTTTGTGACTTTGTGTGCATCTTGAGTGGTTACTAACTATAGTTTGTTATTAAGTTTATTGAACGAAAAGTAAACAAAAATGATGTCTGGTGAAAAGAAACGAAAAGTAGATACAGAGGGTCGCCAGTTTCAAGAAAAATGGACTGAAGAATTCTTTTTTATCTTGCACAATGGTAAGCCTATTTGTTTGCTGTGTAATGAATCCATTTCAGTAATGAAAGAATTCAATATAAAGAGGCATTACTCAACTAAGCATGCTACGCTGCACTCACTGACAGGACAATTAAGAACAGACAAAATCCAGAAGCTTACCGCAAATTTGGAAAAACAGCAGCAAATGTTTCATAAACAAAGAACACAACTTGATAATGTTGTGAAAGCTAGTTTTATAGTTAGCTCAAAATTGGCAAAGGCATTAAAACCATTTGCCGAAGGAGAATTTATCAAGGAGTGTATGTTAGAAGTTTGCGGTATTTTGTGTCCTGAAAAGAAAAATGAATTTGAAAAAATTAGTTTGTCAAGACGAACTGTTGTTCGACGTATAGAAATGATGGCTAATGATATAAAAACAACATTGACTGACCGTATGGCTGGTTTTGAATCATTTTCCATAGCATTAGACGAGAGCACCGATTTGTCTGACACAGCTCAACTGGCTATATTTATACGAGGTGTTGATAAGGAGTTCACTGTTACTGAGGAATTGCTTGCTTTACAGCCGCTAAAAGGAACCACTACAGGAGAGGATATTTTTATTGAAGTTCAAAAGGTATTCACAACTTTTGGCTTGCCATGGTCAAAATTAATTGGAGTATGCACTGATGGTGCACCTTCTATGGTCGGCTTACGTAAAGGTTTCATCGGAATTTTGAATGAAAAAGCAACAGAATTAAATGTGCAAAAAGATGATTTGATAGTCCTTCATTGCATTATCCACCAACAGAACTTGTGTTCTAAGTCCATTCGACTCCAGAATGTTATGAATGTGGTAGTAAAAACCATCAACTTTATTCGATCCCGAGGGCTTAACCATCGTCAGTTCAAGGCGTTTTTGGATGAAATATCAGCTGAATATAACGACGTAACATATTATTGTGAAGTCAGGTGGCTGAGCAAAAGAAAAATGTTGAAACGGTTTTACGAGCTTAGAAATGAGATAGCAGACTTTATGAAAATAAAAGATAAACCACTATCTGAATTAAGTGACCCAAAATGGATATGTGACTTAGCATTTCTGGTCGATCTTACAGGCTATTTGAATGATTTAAATTTGAAACTTCAAAAACAAGGACAGTTAGTAAATGATTTGTACAGCCATTTGAAAGCGTTTCAGATCAAACTACGCTTGTGGGAGACACAGATGCTGTGTGGTAACAGTTACCATTTCAACACGCTCTCTGCGTATGAAAATATTGCTTATGCTCAATATGCTGAAGAACTCAAGTTACTGTCGGAACAATTTTCGAACAGATTTAGCGACTTCAAAAACATGGAAGACTGTTTCAGTTTATTTGCTACTCCTACAAAATATAATGTACAAAATGCTCCAATACGCTTACAAATGGAGTTGATCGAGATTCAAGAAAACTCACTCCTAAAATCCAAATTTGAAGACGTAGAGTTGTGCGATTTCTACAAAAAATACCTAGAAAAAGACAATTTTCCGGAGCTTAGAAAATTCGCAAGAAGATTGATTTGTGCGTTTGGCAGTACTTATAAATGCGAACAGTTCTTTTCATTGATGAAAGTTAATAAATCAACACATCGTACAAGACTGACTGACGATAATTTGGAAAATTCTTTACGTCTTTGTATCAGTGGAATTAATCCAAATATCGATGGATTAGTTTCCCAAATTCAAGCTCAAGTGTCTCATTGATTTCGGTGTATTTAACTTTCGTAGTTTGTAACAATTGCAAATTTAACGATTTAATTATAATGTACCATTTTTTTAAATTTCATTTTGTTATTTTAATAAATTGTACTATAATAACATTGTCGTATTATTTCATGTCTAATATCTATCGCAAAAAATATTATCACTTCTTTAAAATGCACTAAGTACTTTTAAACGCGGCCCGCGAACGTATTTGCACGCTAAAGTTTGGCCCTCAACATGTCAAAGGTTGCCCATACCTGCTATATAGCATTAAGTTCACCTTTGTATACACATTTTGGTGCCGTAAAGAATTTATCTATCTATCTATAAATTCTGCAGTTTATTCGACTATTGGAACCACTGATATCGAGCGATAGATAACGAGAGCTGGGCAGCTGGATAGCTATGTGAAGAGGAGACGCGTTTGTATTTTGCAAAATTAAAAAAAAAATTATTGAAGATTTAGAGAGTAATAAAAATAAGTCGGTACATGTAAATTAAATTAATTATCTTGACTAGACTTAGCTACTAGTTAACGCTACGGATAGATAAATGCGTAGGCGCTCCAATAATGATTTTCATTTTCAACATACCCCCGGGCGTTGGCGTTGAATGTAGTAGGTGTTAAACTTCTACTTCTCGCGCTGCTCGTTGAGTCTGACCCGACTCGTGTCGCTATCGAGTCGTTGTTATAAACCACAAAAATGCATAATTGTTTTATAATCAATTGTAAAAATTCGTCAAAAATGGTAAATCGAGACAAGGGAGATGTTTCGTTTCATCGTTACGTGGTTTTCCATCCCTAACTTATAGTGATGGAAACTTGACACGCTTGGTTTCCTTGATTTCTAAATGACAAACGTTAGTACGCTCCCGGATGTGCTGCCGACCTTTGGAGATATAGGAATGAATTTGGAGAAAGAATTGGAAAAATGGGGAAAGATGGAATGGTATGGCAATGGGCTCTGGCATATCTCACTCACTACCTAAACACGTACGTACATTGGAGAAATAGGATAAAGTGGGAAATGCAGTACATTTTAAGGCAGTCTTCTGTGAGAGAGGGGTAACGTGGCCGTACACTCTCCCCCTCTAGACCTCAATCCCTCGTGCACAAAACAATGTGTGTGGGGAGGCCCTAGTCCAGCAGTGGACGACGAAAGAGCTGATTATGATTTTAGAACAAATGAGGCTTTTTGAAGAATGAAAGCAGAAGAGTAGAATAATGAGAAGATCTTATTATCGTACGTATTATTTTAGATTCCCTGCCAATGACTGGAGGTTCAGACAGATACGGGCACAGAAACAACTACGATCCATTCTTTGTCACCGTGACTGCTAGTGCAAAGGTAAATATAGATTACCTATAGATAGATGTGGACTCTGATGATTGGTCAAATTCAAAATCGCCTTAATGAGAGATGGAAGAAGTTAAAATCAGTCTTTGATAGATAGGAAACGAAAAAATTATAAGCAGCAGTGTGTGTAAACACATGTAACTACAACACCGACAACCGTTGGGGTAAACGAATCCTCAAATAGAGACCACGTACAGGAAGACGTATATATATATACCTAGGTTTTATATGTGTATTGTATTACATATATTGTTTGTTGTCATTTTTTATTGTACAGAAATAGGATGCCCTTCGTATTTCTAGGCATTAAGTCCGACTTTTATACAATGTTTCTTTGTGCACTAAGGTTTTTTAAAAAAGACCGTGTGTGCCTATTCAAAGAATAAACACACCCTCGATTTTTTTGTTATCTTGAGGAAGCAGGTTTCCTCACGACATTTTACTTCATCACTGAGCTAGTGGTACTGGCCGAGGATTATAACTTACGATCTCGTAAATGAGAGTCGAGAATAGATCTAAACTATCACTCTTCTCGATGCCCTGGAAGCCGACGCCAGTAGTCAGAGAAAAAGTGCATGAGTGTGTGGTGGCGAAACAGGAGAGAAGCCGTGCAGCAGTGGAGCTGAATATAAATGTGGGAGTATTTCATACGTTCATATCCAGCAGTGGAGAGACATACGCTGATGATACATACCAGTATCAACGTATAAAATATACAACGTATCACCGAAATAATGAGTCCTGAAAAAATGCCCATTCCATTTAAAACATATAAAACCGTTCTAAAAAAAAAGTTATTTTAAGGTAAATATAAATCATTCAACGTGTAAGATTGCATTATCCTGTCTAAAACGTTCGTAGCGCTCGATACTGAACGGCATATTTTCAGCTTTTGTGTTATTTCAGTGGCATGTCTTTCAGAAATGCTGCGAGTAACAGGTGCGTGAAATTAAAATCTTTCGCAAGAGGAAATACTCGTATTGAAATAACATTATAAAAACGTCAAGATTAGAAAGACTTCCTTTGTGTTCAAAAAAATATTCCAATTCTTTTTTAATGCTTTTCAAATTCACGTGGATTCGAAAAAGAAATTTAATTGTAATTATGTGAGTTTACATATACTTACTTTCTAAAGTGTCTCAATTACAATGTGAAAAATACACTGTATGATCAACCACTTATACGTTTTCACTGATGATGGCAGTGATGATTGCAAATTGTCGGAAGGAGGCGAGTTGTTCGCAGGAAAAGGTCATGACTGTGTAACATACGGGGACTGGCATCGCGAGGGTCGCCTAACTGTTTCGCCTCGCGAGAGACACGGCAAAATATTCGGAGCTGATTGCCAACCTCCACTAGTTGGAGAGGCACCACGAGATGAACAAGAAGAATGACATGTACTTATCGCTAATGTTCATGTGTAACAGTATTCTTTCACCAACCTACAGACTGCCTGCTCATCAGCTTTATCCGGAACTAGCCCTTCTATCGTCCACTGCTGGGGGCATGGACCTCATGCATGAGGGATGTATGGAGTCAAAATGGCACGCTAACCAAGCGAGTTGGCGATTTGAGAGGAGGTGTAGTTCCTCAGGGCTCGTGGTAGCGGCTTTGTTATCCCTTAGTCGCCTTTTGCGACACCCACGGGAAGGGATGAAGTTTTACTATTCAAAAGCTGGCTTTTGAATGGGCGGGAAAAGAAGGCAGGAGAAACAAAAGTTCCTGCAGCATCAACACATCTCAAGGCTGCGATACCGACTGTAGGGTACCGACTCTCGCCTGAATGAGAATACAACGCCGGAAGACATCAGACGACACATTCAGGAGATACACCAGGATCGGACCAGAAACGCGCCACTGAAGGTGGAGCTGTGGCGTGGCCGTTAGCTGCAGTTAATTATTTGCTGCAGTGCATCAGAAGCTGTTCCTCAGTCCTGACTTTTGGTCAGAAGGGATAGTGTTTCGACGCTTTAGGGAAGCGAGACTGAGCAAGAATAATCCCTATTGGTAGTTGAGTTTATTATATGAATTCTAGGTTAAAGTATATATTGTATGGGCCTTGCCTGAAATAAATAAATAAATAAAAATAAATTAACAACATGTGCTGTTTTCTTGTAAGCAGTTAAATAAAGGAACGAGAAAGTATTCGTAATTTTTATTTTATTTTCAGTCTGGCTACGTCCTCTCGTACCTTGACGTATCAGCGACAACGGACGTGTCAGGCGAAGTGACATTCTGTCTCATCTCTGGGAGGACAGGATCCCGGTCTATGATCTTCCAGCTGACTTCAAATCACTCCGAGTTCCTCTCATACTCGTACATGGCTTATGGACTCAGGGAGGAAGAGTATAAAAAGGTGACAGGAGTGTCGTTTGGAGGGTGTGATTAGGTTAGTCATGTTGAGATAGTCAATGGAATATTCATCAGTTCATACTCGATTTTAAATGATATTCTTTGTTATTTATAAGAGAGCATGGGGTAGAGTGGATCAAGTTTTATAAAAGTCGTGTAGCTCTGAAGCTTTTCTTTAAATGACTGATCTTTGTGATAAAATTCAAAGCGGCAATCACAATCTTCAAAAAAAAAATAAGATTGCCATTTAGTAGCCTAGTTTCTGAGATAACTACAATAGGTCTTTTAAAAAATGGCAATTGATTGATTATGACCAAATTCACCAGACATGTGAACCAAACTTAACCCACTTTTAAATTTGTTGCCATCGATTTGCTGCCACTTTCAGTATTTCAGTCGACATTTTTATGCACAAATATCGCGTTCATATATATTTGTCGAACTGAAGACGTTAATATATTTTTGGATGTGACTGTATAAATATTCAAATAAAGTCGGATTTTTTATTAGTCGGGGATATAACATATAGAACTGTCAAAGAGAGTTAAATTTGTACGGAGATGACACTTTATTGACAGTTCTACATGTCATATCCCTAACTCTAATATAAAATCCGACTATACTCATTTAATTATTTCCCTTATAAAATTCCTACGGGAATGAAACTACTATTATAAGCTAACTACTGCCATCTATTAATCACAGATAATAACATACATAAGAACTTGTTTAACTACCGCCATCTGTCAATAATAACCTCTCACTTTTATAAAGGAATTATATCTACGAGTTTGTTTATTTTCACTTACAATATAGATGGCAGTATTAGTTTCATACTGCGATCGGCAGATGGCGGTAGCAACCATATTCAAAACCCATTGCAGCACAATTTGTCAGTTTTATTTAACTATACAAATATTATATGTATAATCCGTTTAATAAAACTATTTTCGTTTTCAAACTCCACTGCTGAGGTAATATTTATTATATGTAAAAAAAAATAATTTGTTAATTTATATTTCTTGTACCGTTTCGTAAATAAGACAAAGGTCATCATAGTTACTAGTTAGCGTACTTTTTGAAAACAAAGAATCAATTAAATATATAATTTAAATGTAGATCAAACGTCCATAACGAGATTTTCTCCACGTATATTTAAAATTTTATTAAAAAGTATATTTAAATATATGTATATATATTTATATATATTCCACAATTCGTTGCAATTTTTATCAAAGCTTCAATTATAATGACTTTGAAACCTCTACCGCCCAAATGCCATAACGAATAATATTAAATAACTTCGAAATATATTTTTTTAATGTAATCTAAAATTTGTATTTCAGATGAACAACATAATAATGCTGCCGTTGCCAAACGGCGCGGAGACGATAAAGTTTGACAACTTCTTGTCTATAATGTTTGTTACATACGGTTTTATATTTATTTCGATAATATAAATATGTAATTTATATACAGAGTTAAATAAAAAATGCCTTCACCTTCTTAATACTGTGTTTCTTTCATTAGAACTATCCTTTTGTTCTTATACGACTTTTTTTTGAGCTTTATGGGTATATTCCCAAAAAGAAAGTTTTTGGTCTCGCTTCTGTTGTATTTTTTTTCTTTGTCTAATGCACCGCCAGTTTGCAATTTCTGTTTAGCCATAGTTTGATATATCAATTAAGCTAAGCTAAAACTTAGGTTGACTTAGCTAAACTTGGTTTCGGAAACTCAAATCTATTGTATTCCTGTTTCCAACTCCAATACCACATCTGCTCCGTTTTCGCGTGAACGCCAACAAATTATAATATTTATATTTACTGTAAAAAAATCAGTGTCCGCTTCGGTGTTAGTAATCTCGTTTCTGCATTTGATCAAAGAAATAAAACAATGTTAAACTTGTACGTAGATTTGTTTATTCTCAGTAAAACTAAACTTAAAATTATCTTCTTAGTTCTTCTTTAAGAAATATGATCTATTTCTATTTGAAAGATATTTAACGTCAAATAAATCTAACGTCTCCAGTGAACTTCGGTTGAACTGGATTGCAAAATTCGCTTTGAAAATATTTGTAAAAACATCTTCACACGCATTGCATACATTGGTAAAATTCCATAATCGTATTGCATCGATATTATGTGCAGCCTTACGTAGCTTCAGTCTAAAACTAGATTATTGTGTGTTTATAAATACTTACAAAGATCTAACACACAGGATTAGATTTTTAACTAAATATCCATGGTTAAATAGCATCGAACGTGTAATATCCACACGAAAATATATGGTTTTAATGCTGTAATAACCGTTTCTATTTCAATTCGTAACCCTAAAATTTCCTTGACTCGACTTAATAATATTTGATATTGCTTAAAGAGAAATAATTATTAATGAGCGTCAGAAAATACGGAATGAGGCGCAAAGGTTGGGTTCTGGTACTCTGGCGACAGTAAGGGAATACGAGTCCCTCGAAAACTCCATCGACTTTGTAATGGTATTCTATGTTATTTAACATTTATTAAGAATAGTTGGTTTTATTATAGAAAGGTTTTTTTTTTATAGAAATAAGGCGGCAGACGGCCATGCATACAGTCCACCTGATGGTGAGTGGATACTGTCGTCCATAGACATGCCAACATCAATCGAGAATGACAAATGTCAGCACGCTCCAGGATGCGCTAACTCATTTTTAAGATATAGGAATGGATTTGGAGAAAGGGTTGGGAAAATGGGGAGGGATAGGAATGGGCTCTGGCATATCTCATTAGTATTTCTTTGATGCTCATTTAAATACACGCCATACTTTAAACCGAAATTTTACTCAATCGAGGTCAGGACTACTTGAGGAATCCATTATCAAACTTAAGATACACCAGCTTTAGTGTCATATATTTTTTGAGATTATTTTAGAATAATTCTTAAGATGTCCTGAGTGGAGAGTCGAAGAGATCGCAAGGTTACAATTAAGAACATGGTTACAATTACAGTTATTAATATGTATTCAAAATACAAATTAACTCTCCATTAATACTAAACTTATATTTATTACAATTGCACGATAGGTGTTTGAAGAATCCTATTAATAACATCCAAGTACCTTCCCAGAAGTCCAGGTCTAGTAGAGTTAGCGAATGGTGGACACCTCTCTACGCTGACGCATTCGCCGGCCGCGTTACGTAGCAGACCAGTAGCGCAAACGCAGCCACCTTCGCAGGGTGGTGTACAAATTGGCTCAGGGTCTCCGCATGTGGGCTGGCAGTTGGCATTACACATGTCGTAGACCTCGTTAGGCTGAAGGCATTGTTCTGAAAAAAAATAACACATTATTTTTATGGCTTATGGCAAAGGTCTTATGGACCATTTACACAAGAAGAATTTCTCGAACGGTTCGGCCGCGAATTTTGTATACAATTCTCGTATGCGACAAAACCACATACGATTCTCGCCTACAATGTTCGCATGATGATAAAAACTCGATGATAACAGGCATAATAGTGATCAGATGATGATGATGATAAAACTATAAAATAGATATTCGAAAGTGAAAAAGATAAATAATAAAACTTTCGGTTCTACTTTATTGATACGTGCAATTAGGTTTTTTATTATGGAAGAAGGGTGAAAAAGAGCAAACAGTGCATCTGGTGGTAAGTGGATACTGTCGCCCATCCGTGATACATGCCAACATCAATGAAGAATTAAGTAACCGCTTACCCTCAATGACCGTGTGGTGTCGGCCGGCTTTAGAATAGAATCTATAAGAAACCTATTTCTTCTCGTGTCGTTAAAGTCGACTAAGGAATAACAAAGTAGCTACCACAAGCCTCGAGGAACTACAGCACCTCTAAAAGAGTGGACTCATCAACCCACTTATCCAGCGTGTTTAAGGTAATCCCTCATGCATAAGCCAATTTGTATGTGCGGTGAGCGATAAGAGAACTGGTTGCGATTTATACCAGTATATTCTCAACTCAATAGGATGGGATGGAATCAACTTCAGAAACTCATTAAGTAGTACGTTTCAAGATAGACAAAGACCAGCATGTGGAATTGACGGAAAAAAATACACCCGACAAGAAATTATAGGAAATAGGTAAAACCTAATAGTGAACCTATTTTTTTTATGGGAGGTACAGGACCAATAATACGCCAGGAATGGAAAATAAATCTCCACTTTTTATTGGATAATGATTCAAGAAACTTACCAATGGGACACTGGTCTAAAGTGACACACTGGTTGCTGCTAAGGTCCCGGACGTAGCCGGAAATGCAGAAGCACCCCATGCTGCAGATAACTCCGCAGTGCAATGGCTCTGGCTGGGCACAGGTAAGTGGACAAGCGCTCCCACATGAGAGGAACTCCTCGTTTGGACCACAGATGGAATTGTTGGCTGCTGGGGAATTATAAATTACGAGTTAGATGTATAGATTTTTTATGAAAAGACGTTGGCAGACAAGCAGTTAGCGATTATGCGCGACACACACGGCACAGTCAAATGATAAACATAATTTTGAGGGGAAAGTGCACGCTGCCATCCTACAGCCGCTGGGCGCGCTCGACTGACCACGTTACCCCCCCCCCCCCCTCACAGAAGACTACCACCTTGAATGTATTGAATTGTCCATCAATACTAGCAGCGATATATATTGTGATTTTTTAAAATATTTGCAACTTTTGAAATGTCTCCTCCTACAGATCATAAATCCCACTTCCATGTTCAGAACAAACCAAATTAGATCTTTACACTGAGGATGGACCTAGCTATCAGCGATGATAATAACAAATAACTTGTCTATTTACTAACCACCTATACATTGAGTAGCATCTACACAAGTTCCATTATCATTCCTCAAGAAGCCAGCTTTGCAGAAGCAACCTTCGACGCAGTCATCGGAGCACATGACGGGACCTGCAGGTTGAGAGCAGTTGAAAGGGCACGCAGTTCCGCACAGTAGATACTCTTCATTTGCAGGACAATCATCTGGAAAAGAAAATGCAATTAGTTTTATTCAATGAGAGACATTATTGAGTTGATCTTCTCGTGAAACATACGAGTAGATGGATATTCTTTTGAACCTCTTACAAAGATTGAGTAATGATTGATTTATTTTGGGTTGATGATTACTTATTGATTGTTTATGGGCAGCGAATCGTGGAAGAGGTCTGCCAGTAATAAAGAGGCACAGGTTAATGGTACTTTTTGACAATAAATTCATATTTACAGTTTAAACTCATATTTTAATAACCTGATGTTAACTGGATAAGAACAATAGGTACAACACTATATATTAGTGAAAAAGGCCCAACTGTTTATATTCGTAGATAGAGTTGTCCTGATAGAGATGATTCTGTCCCAAAACCATCATCATTTTTGGATACGCAGATCCTGTTATAATTTATCCAGATGGATTATAAGTACTTTGTATAAAGCTTATCCTGTAAAATGTCTCCAGTTTTAGTAATACGAACGTTAATCGTACGTCGTGTCCAAACAAAACCCGAACAGCCAATATCAACCGCGACACATGCCCAGTGCAAGAGCTGAAACTCACTGTATACAATTTTTTTCTTTTCTAAAAATGTATATTTAATGTCTGTGTATGGGGCGCCAGCTGAAAATCAGCGCTGAGTGTTGTCTAGGGCACTCAGAACTATGCTGAGCTGGAGACCCTTTCGATGGGGCACTGTCGCCCACAGAATGACAATTATTATTATTGTTAAATTATTATCTTTGTTATTATTTATTTTCTGTCATTCTTTATGTCTGTTAAAATTTTCTTTTCCTTTGTGTGGTTGTCGAATTAATGTTTCTTTCTTTGTTTCTATGTTAAATAATGTATAAAAGTAAAATTAAATCAATGTTTATTGAAAATTGACAGTTGCAATGTGCTGTTGTAAATAAATGATGTCGTTGATGAATTTGGGCAACAGCAATTGACAACAATAAAGATCGATGATATAATAAAGATAGAAGACATAACAATTTAAAATTGAAAATTTATTTATTAGATTTTAATATTAGAAAGAAATTGGATTTTAAAATTACAAACATCTGAGCCATGGTTGAAGATGACTGACTAATTGTAAGATGTAACAAACGTACTCGTATATCGCAAAAATTGTATGATAAGAACAAGACTCGCACATTTCAATTTTACAAAAAATCGATCGTTTATCGACGTCAGTATCCATAAAGCCTGCAACTGAATTAGTAACCTTTAAGCCAAATAATCGATTTCTCGCTTGACTTGCGACCAAATTGCTTCCACATGGAAGTAATTACATTTAGAGCTAAGGCCTCTTGATTAAGACGCACTAAAATATTTAATCGAATTGATTGGAGTGAAACCAATTTTAATTTTTGGCGTCAAATTGACAATGAATCTAGTAAAAAATTTTGTTTACTCATTGTGTTTACTTCTGAAGATGGCTGATGAAATGCTAATAAGTAAGTTATTCTAATTATACTCGTATGGACATTAAACGTGTAAAGAAATTAAAATAAAATCGTAACGAAGTAATGTCTGTGTACATTTAATTTTTTTTAAAAAGTAGCTGCAGCGTCAAGTACAGATTCAACTTGATACAGAGCTCAAAACAACAATATTTGGAATTTTTATCTGTCTGACCATCTATCCATCCATCTGTCTGTCTACCTGAACGTGCATCACGCGAAACCTACTGGACGGATTTTAATGAAACTAGTCATAGTTATAACTTATGCGCTGGGTTAAAATTTAGGGTACTTTTTATCCAGATCCATTCTAGAATCATAAGTTCCCACGGGAATCATAAGTTTACGAGAACGAAATCGCCGACACCGTTATTAATTTGATAAAAGGTCAGGTAATACGATAGATTCCTGATGTAGCTCTTGTAATTTTAAGACCGTGTGTTGTACATTTGTGAAAGTGCCATGATCTTTTCTCATCGCCTATACTAACATACACAAAATCCAAAACCAATAGCCAATAGCAACATCTACATCTGGAAAAAATCATTGACTTCAACATTAATGATCATTTGATGACTCGAGCATCTCTCCCCATACGTTATGGAGGTCTCGGGATACGCAAAATGAGCAGTGTTTCTATACCGGTCTTTCTATCCTCTATCCATGTTTCATGCAACCTCATAGGAAGAATATTGAACTGATCTGTTTTACACTATGAGATTGCGTATTTCGATGAGGCTAAAACGCCTGGAAAATGGCTATGCCGAGATATAATTTACCCAAAGACTAAACAAGACAAAGGATATTTAACAATCTTCTGCAGAATAGTTCGGCGACTGAAGTCTCTAGACTCAAGGCTGTTGGACAAAAGGAGTCTGAATCCTAGCTCCAAGCGCAACTTGTATAGACACAATAGCTCTTGCCCATCTCCAGGGGACGCGTTATCCTTCTCTCACAGAAGACTACCTTGAAATGTACTGCATTTCCCACTTTATTTTATTTCCCCAATGTACGTACGTGTTTCGGTAGTGTGTGATGTGCCAGAGCCCATTCCCATCCTATCCCTCCCCATTTCCTCAACCTTTTCTCCAAATCCATTCCTATATCTCCAAAAGTAGGTAGCCCATCCGGGGGCGTGCCCACGTTTGTAATTTTGGACTAATGTTGGCATGTATCACGGATGTCTATGGGCTACAGTATCTACTTACCATCAGGTGGACTGTATGCTCCACCTGCCGCCTTCGTCCATAAAAAAAGAATCCGCTGAAAAGCGCAAGGCCCATAATATGATAAAGGCCATACATCGGCACCAACAAAAATTTTACTCCCTTTGGTGTCTAAACCCTAGGCCAGTGAGGACCCAGGGCGCATAAGCTCGATCAGCGCATAAGCAATTTCACAAGATAATGCCGCCAGCATATTGGGTACTTTGCCGCAAGGTCCCAATCTATATAATACATACAATATATAAATATTAATGTTATTATCCGATTAAAATTTTAGTATTATGTTATGTATTATTACGATAGTTAATTAAGTGTGACATATTATAATAAATAAACATTTCAAAATTAGAGAAAACATAGAGTACACTTAGTTATAAAAGTACGAGTAAGGAATAATAAAATCAAACTCTTGTTTTAAAGTATACTGATATGAAGAAGCGTCGAGCAAATGATATGAATTTTTTTTTGTTGGCAAATGATAAAATATTTTTACAGAAAAGGAATGTCCACGAAATGAAGTATTCAAGACCTGTAATATTCATTTAGAGTATACCTGTTGGGAGTCGTCACTACAACAGATTAGGATCAGGAAAATGCCCCAGCAGCTAGCCCATTGCCATGGTGGATGTGTTTGCAGGTACAAATACGCCATAACCGCGGGCTATATTACTCGTATTATATTATTGAAAATTTAAAAGTACATGATGATATGATGATATGGACACATTTTGTTGTTTTGAAGGGAACGTTATGATGATATGATGATAGATTCATATAATGATGATAATGTAATTTAATGGCTATAATGAATGATGATAGTTTCATATAATGATGATAATGTAGTGACTAATGATGAAGGTAATAATTAATATATAAAATAACTTTTTTTGAACGCGTACCAAAGGCAGAACATAATACGATGATATATTTGTACTATACTACCATTTTTTTGTAACCTACGAGTATGTTCTTGCGAAATGAATGATTATTTTATTATTGATTATAATGTTCGAGCGATACAGGGTTCAAATCAACAATTTTTGGAATTATTGTCTATCTCTGAACGCGCTGAATGAAAATTGAGAGCGATAAACCTTATGTGTCGGCTTACCATTTATGGTACCTTCTAGCCAGATCAAATAGAAAACTCGACTCAAAACTCACCATTCATACTCTGCCAGTGTTTAAGTAGAAACAAAAAGCAATATAAAATTATACGATTCCTTCTAAGATTATACTAAACTAGAACTGGAAAACTACAACCAACGAAAAGATCAATAAGGTCACTTAGGTTATTTTTTTATCATAGTAAGAACGCGGTAGACGAGCATACAGTCTACCTGATGGCAAGTGGATACTGTCGGCCGTAGATATCCGCGACACATGTCAACATCAGTCCAGAATGTCAAACGCTGGCACACACCCGGATGCGCTGCTTGCCTTTCGAAACGTAGGAATTGATTTGGTGAAAGGGTTGGAAAAATGGGAAGTTTACACTAAACCCTGTATCACTGGAGAACTACAGCCGACAATAAGGTCAATACGGTCCGTTTTCTCAGATAATTTTCTTCTTTCGCGAATTGTCAAATTAACCTGGTACATTTTTAGGCCTGGCATGGTACGAGCTTTCCCTAATGGACCGTGTATCACAGGAGCCAACTGTCACAGTAATAGTATTGCGAAAATCCTCAATATGTCAAGAAGATTTTGAATATACAGGGTGTCCCAAAATTCAACGTCAAGCGGGAACCAGGGAGTGGACCACCTTATGACTATTCCGAGAAAAAAAAAATCGGTGTAATTTTTTTTATGATATAAGCATTTTGTTAAAAAAAACATTAAAAAAATACCTCCTGTGCAACATTTTTAGGTGCTACGATTACAAATATGCAGATATGACTGATTTTTTTTGTATTAATAGCCTAAATAACTCTGCTATCAATTACAATCCAAAATAAAACCAGAACGGGTGCAGTTTTTATTTAAAAAAAAACATTGAATCGAATATTTTTCTTAAAATTTTGAAAAGTTATTATTTTCAGTTAACTTTGACACTTCATGGTGTAAAAAAAATGTACCTACACTACCATGGCAAGTTATTGTTATACCTACACTACAAAAGTTGGCGCAACTAATCAAGATTTCAAAATGATATAATACTTAAATAATTCCCTGCCCTGCCATGCCCTTAAATAATTCTGTATATATACTGACGAAAAAAGAACATTTTTTTTAATCTTTTTCTAATCTTACTCGTATATGATATCAGCCTTTTTCGGGCGATGATAGCTAGAGGTATCTATACTCAACTCACATTCGTGTGACCGTGTGTTCAAATCCTCGGCGCGTACCACTGATTTCTACTTGAGTTCGGATTTTAATTTAAATATTGTCACTAGCTCGGTGCCGAGGACAAACATCGTGAGGGAATCCGCATGCTCGAGAAATGAAACATATTTTATATGGGAATATCGCAATTAGCATTTTTTTTATATAAAAAAAGGCGGCTGACGAGCACACAGTCCACCTGATGGTAAGTGGATACTGTCGTCCATAGAAATCCGCGATACATGCCAACATCAGTCCAGAATGACAAACGTTGGCACGCCCCCGGATGCGCTGCCTACCTTTGCAGATTAAAGAATGGATTGGGAAAATAGGGAAGGAGAGGATGGGATGGGAATGGACTCTGGCATATCTCACTCACTACCGAAACACGTACGTACATTGGGGAAATACGATAAAGTGGAAAATGCAGTACATTTCAAGGTAATCTTCAAAATACAATTTAGCATATTGTCCCGTGTCAAGTTTTCTTCGTTATAAACAACTCGTCAGTGTCCAGTTCCATCGAAATAAGTTAGGAGTCGCTCAGTAAAATGCTAGTCGGTTTACTGAAGAGTTGGTGATATGTATTAACATCAAGTAGGGTAGATGTCAACCATATGTAAACATCTACCCACAAACGGAGGGCGCGGAGAATCACCGCGCCTCCGTTTGAGGGTAGATGTTTATATATGGTTGCCATCTACCCTACTTGATATTAATACATATCAGTTGGACTCCGTGGAAGCACACGAAACGCGCAGCCTTGTACTTTTATTTGATTATCACAAACACAAACTCACTTTGAACCTTAATAAACTATCACTACCAAACTATAAAATCCACAAAACATATTTTGAATAATAATCAAACAAAAACTCGACTTCACTGCTGGAGTTCCCCACTACTGGGGGAGAGTGCACGCTGCAACCCCACAGCCGCTGGACTAACTCGACTGGACACGTTATCCCGCACTCACAGAATACCGTCAAATATGTACAGTATTGCCCATTTTATCCGATTCCCCCATACGTGTTTTGGTACTGAGTGAGATATGCCAGAAACCGTACCCAGCCAATCTTATCTTATCTCTTCCCATTTTCCCAACCCTTTCTCCAAATCCATTCTTAAATCTCCAAACGTAAGCAGCGCAACCAGGGGTGTCGCAACTTTAGTCATTCTGGACTGATGTTAGCATGTATCCCGAGAGTATCCACTCCACTTATCATCAGTTTTTTTTTTTACAAGTTTTTTTATGTGTCTGTACGGAACTACTGAGAACAAAAAAATATTATTTTTTAAGCTTACTTTGTATCACAGAACTAGTGGGAAAAAATAGTCTCACCAGTTCCGTTCGGAACTCTTCCAAAGAACTACGGAGAAGAAAGGGTCTGTCATCTCGTCTGCCGCCTTGTGTATATAAAAAAAGAAACTTACTATTAGCTATGAACATGCCACCGCTCAGAGCTATCACGCCGAGAAATAGGAACAAAGTATTCTCTTCCGACATTTTGAACATTTTTCAACACAGCACACCCGTTTTCTATCACAACACACAACGATCTGCTGACCAAAAGCATTAAACTCCAGAGTTGCCCGCCGGCCTTTAACAGTCGAATAAGCATTGCATAAAAAGCATTGTCAAAAAATCAGTGCCATCCTTGAATGCGCCGGAGCGTGGCTGCATTGACAACTGAGTAATATTATATGTACTTGATCTGCATTTTGTTATGCAATTCGTTGTGAAATCGGACCATTTTTTGTACAATTGCGCAAATAATGGACAATATGTTTTCATGCTACCATTGTGGTATTTTGATATTGTGATTAAATTATGAAGGACTTTATGTTGCCTAATCTGTTATTTTCATAACATAAGATAACATGAGGTTCAATAGAGAGTATCTTCTGAACCTCATGTTATTTCATGTACTTTTTTTAAATGTGGTATTTATGAAACATTTGGTAAAACTTCAGAAACATTTTTTTCTACAATAAATGTTCGATACAATAAATATGTTAATGTCAATGAACTGAAAATCATAAACTGAATCCATCGTTTCACGCTTCAGAAAAATTTCGCTTATATCCTGAATATAACAAGGTCTTCTCTGCCTGTCTTTATACTTATATACTTTATAACAAGGTCTTCTGTATATGTCTTTATACTTATATAATCTATATGTCTTTTTTATTATCTCTTTATCAATGTCTGCTTCTCAAAATTATGAGTAGATTTCATGATTTCAAGCTTCCAAGTTACATGTTGTCATTTAAAGTTGCTGTATACTGTAGTTTGTAGGACATGCTGATATTAAAAATTTCCCATTCAAAATTGTGTTCCACGCGAACGAAGTCAGGAGCAAAAATTAGCAAGCAATTGTAACACTACCGCCATCCTTTGCCCGGACAACACTAGTCAGCCGATAAGCCACGTCATCACCCCACCAGCCTGCCAAGTGTCGCCTAGCCTAGCCGGAGTGGGGGGGTGACAAGCCAGCCTATATAAGCCAGCCAGCCCTTGTACTCGACTGATATTTCTTTACGTCGAATAAAGTGTGAAGTGTTAAAAAACTTGCATTCATTTTCCGAACCTTTTAGATTTTATATTTCAGAAGTGGAATAAAAAAAAAAAAAAAAAAAAGGTTAAATACCTACGATGACGACGCGTTCGGCGAAACGTCCACGATCACCTAACAACGACACGGGTCGAGAATTGCCCGCAGACGACCAGGAATTTTCCGCCGCCGTCTCTGACGATGGGGACCGAGATAACGAAGATTGCACATCTTCGCCACCGGCAAGGAAAATTTTAAAAAGACTTTTAAAACAAGAGGTACAGAAGGCTCTGCACGATCTAGACGACGACATACCTGTCTTCAGCCGAACAAAACATCATCGGGCTGCATCCCTGATTCCCGAGTTCGACCCGGAGAACGAAGACTGCACCGTTCGAACCTGGCTAAACAAAATCGACCAACTAGGTGATATCCATGGCTTTGACGAAAAAACCAAATCATTTCATCTACAAGACAAGCTGAGGGGCCAAGCTCGTAAGTGGTATAATCGGCTTGAAGAATACGATTATTCGTGGGAGGAGTGGAAGGATATGCTATTTCGCGCATTTCCAAAACATCGAGATTACGCCAATGTTTTAGAGGAAATGCTTAATAGAAAAAAAAATTCCAAACGAAAGCATGACTAAATACTACCAGGACAAAATTGCCTTGTGCCTACGATGCAAACTATCCAACGCCGCCACCGTATCTTGCATCATCCGGGGACTTCCCCCGGCTCTACAATCAAATGCAAGGGCCTTTCAATGCAATCGACCGGAGGAGTTGTATGAAGGTTTTTTGTCTGCCTTGGATGATTATCGCACACCACATCAGGCCTTTGAAACTCCGCGCACATCCAAGGAAATTATCCGCCCGGAATGCAAAAAAAAAGGACTCATAAACGTTGAGACAGACCCCTGCCCACGCTGCAAAAAGACTGGACACTGGGTTCGAAATTGTCCTGTAACCGATCAGCGCACATGCTTTAAATGTGGGGCACAAGGTCACATTGCACCACATTGCCCAGGAAACCTCAAGGACGGGAACAAAGTCGCCAATGACGTCAAGGAAGTGAGACTGATCCAAAACTACAACAATATATATACAAAGACTGCGAAGGTCAACGGTGTGTACGTAAAATCCTATGTGGACACCGGAAGTCAAGTAAACATACTTAACGCAGAAGTCGTGGAGCTTCTCAATCTAGATGTGAAACCATCGTACATTGCACTAAGGGGATTTAACGGCGATAGCGTCAAAAGCAAAGGTGAAGTACAATTTAACCTTCAACTTGACGACCTCGACATACTTTGCACGGCCCATTTAACCGACGTTGAGATGAACGGGATAAACTTGTTAATCGGTCAGCCCGTTATAAACAGCGAGGGAGTGTCCCTGATAGTCCAAAACGGCATTGCTGTGTTTAAAATTGTAGAGCCCAACGTCGTGACCCGCATGGACGTGACTGAAGAAAACCATCGCTTTAAGGTTACTACCGCCGCTAAGGAACGCTTACTGCCCGGGACCTCTATCATCAAAGTCCACATTCTTGGAAACCGAGGCGACAACGACGTAGTCACACCAGCCCGACACTTCGACCTGCACGGGGTCACTTACTCGCTGCCAGCCACCCTGTTCCGTGGTAACGAAGGTTATCTGAAGGTCGTCAACACCGGAAGCGAGGACGTGGAGTGGAGCGAGGGCACCGTCCTGCTGCGCGCCGAAAGTTGCGAGGAAACATCGATTCGTCAGGTTAGTCCGAATGCCAATACTTTGCCATCATTCTTTGCCAAGAGTGTGTTAAGTACTAGCCTAGCGCAGCCTAAAAGCACGCGGGTGATAGGAGGGGTAGCCGTAACCGAAATAGACATGGGTCCTGTAAGCGAGGCCGAACGTACGGAATTGGTAGATTTATTATCAGAATATAATGACTGCTTCGCATGCGACACTAACGACTTAGGATGCACCAATTTAGTCCAGATGCAGATAAGGTTAAAGAGCGATCAGCCTATTTATTACCGTCCCTATAGACTCTCCCATAGTGAGCTGGAAATGGTAAAATCTAAAATTTCCGAACTATTAGATGCAGGTATCATCAAAGAGTCAGAGTCCTGTTACGCCTCACCAGTTATACTAGTTAGAAAGAAAAACGGGGAAGTTCGTTTATGTGTCGACTATCGCGCATTAAACTCAATTACCATACGTGAACGATACCCTCTTCCTAACATTGACGATCGATTGTCCCACCTGGCAGGCAAAAATTATTTCACCAGTTTAGATATGGCTCAAGGCTACCATCAGGTGCCTGTGAGTCCCCAAGATACACATAAAACTGCATTCGTAACTCCACACGGCCACTACGAATACACGAGAGTACCTTTCGGCCTTGCTAATGCTCCATCAGTTTTTATGCGTTTAATAAATAAGGTAGTAGAGTCAGTAGGCAACACAGAAATTCTAGCATTCCTAGATGATCTATTGTTACCATCTGTCGACGTACAGTCAGGTATCGAGCTACTAAAGAAAGTACTTACTAGACTTCAAGCGGAAAACCTAAAGTTAAACATGCGTAAGTGTTCATTCTTGCAAAGAGAAATTACCTATCTAGGTCATAAAATTTCTCCGAACAGCATACAGCCGGGTGAATTTAAGTTGGCAGCCGTATCTCAGTTCCCTACGCCGCGCAATGTGCATGAAATCAGGCAATTTATAGGGTTATGCAGTTACTTTCGCAAATTCATCTATAATTTCGCTGTCATAGCACGGCCACTCACTGAACTCACAAAGAAAAACGTTCAATGGGCTTGGGGTGAAAAACAAACAAATAGCTTCAAAGAACTCAAACGCAAGCTATGTAGTAAACCCGTGTTAGCTATTTATGACCCTTCACTGCCGACAGAAATTCACACGGATGCATGTAAGCTAGGCATCGCTGGCATACTGATGCAAAAACAAACTGATAACACTTTACGCCCCGTAATGTATTATAGTCGCATAACGAGCCGAGAGGAGAGTGTTTATCACAGCTATGAACTAGAGACTTTAGCAGTGGTAGAATCATTGCGTAGATTTCGCGTATATGTATTTGGGAAAAAGGTAAGAGTGATCACAGACTGCACAGCGGTCAGCGCAACATTAACAAAACGTGACCTTATTCCCCGAGTTGCGCGTTGGTGGCTTGCGATTCAAGATTATGACATTAACATTGACTACAGAGCCGGTGAACGAATGAAGCATGTCGACGCGCTCAGTCGCAATCCGGTCAATTATCATTCAATCGTTCAAAGAGGCATGGATCGTGTATCCGAACGTTCTGAACCGGTCATAGACAGTGTCAATGTCAATCGCCTAGAAGTGACAGATTGGTTCTATACAATTCAACGGCAGGACGACAAACTAAATAAGATTATTGAATTGATAGATAGTGGGTGCACAGACCCGGATATAGTTAACAATCACGCATTAATTGATAATAGACTGTATCGCAAAACACTTAACGGTAATCGCTTGATAGTTCCGAGTTTCGCGCGCTGGAAAATTCTGCAAATGCACCACGATAACATCGGTCATGTAGGATTGAAGCGATGCATCGAGCTTATTAAGGCCGATTTCTGGTTTCCGAAGATGTCACGGTTCATTAGAAAATACGTGTCAAGCTGTCTTCACTGTGCGTACGGAAAAGGGGAATATGGAAAGAAAGCAGGTAAACTACACCCCATACCTAAACCCACAGAGCCAATGAAAATGATACATATTGATCACCTTGGGCCTTTCTGTAAGACCAAAAGGGGTTATCAATATATGCTAGTATTAACAGATTCCTTTTCAAAATTTGTGATTGTTGAACCCACACGCACTGTAAATTCAATTGAGACAATCCGGGCCCTAAAAAAGATTTTCAGTTTGTTTGGAGTCCCTGAACGCATAGTGTCTGACCATGGGAAGGCCTTTACAAGTAGACATTTCAAACAGTTTGCAACTGAGAAACAATTCAGGCATACCCTGTGCACTATCGCTTGCCCGCGAGCCAATGGGCAGGTGGAGAGGACAAATCGCACAATTTTGGATGCGTTGAGGGCTACTGAACCTAGTGAGGCAGGTAACAACTGGGATAACAGTTTACCTAATGTCATATGGGGCATTAATAGCACACTGAATGCATCAACAGGTTATAAACCATACGATCTGATGTTTGCTCAGGCCAGTAGGTCTATATGTGATGTGACCATTCCTGGACAGGCTACAGAACCTGTACAGACAAGGCGTGCCAAGGCAGTAGTGCAAAATAAGGTAGCTAGTGCTAGGATGAAACAACAGTATGATAGGAAGCGGAAGCATAGCATGACCTATAAGAGAGGTGACCTTGTACTTTGGAAACAGGCTCCAGTCAGCAGTACTGGCAAAGTTAATACTAAACTAGACGACCTTTATTCTGGCCCATATACAGTTGTAAAAGTGTTAGGCAACGACAGGTACAAAATAAGGAGCATAAAGGGACTGAGAGGGTATAAGAAATTCACTGGGTTAGTCTCTGCAGATGCTGTTAGGCCATATAGAAGTGTAGCACCTATGTCGGATAGTGAAAGTAGTACAAATGAAGAGGTTGAGACAGAGGACCTTATCGATCTCTTAGAGAGTTAGATTTGCCCCTTTTATAACTGGAGCGTGACAGAAAACTAATTATGTGTTGTTCCCATTGCGGGAGCAATTGTTACAGGACGGCCGAATGTAACACTACCGCCATCCTTTGCCCGGACAACACTAGTCAGCCGATAAGCCACGTCATCACCCCACCAGCCTGCCAAGTGTCGCCTAGCCTAGCCGGAGTGGGGGGGTGACAAGCCAGCCTATATAAGCCAGCCAGCCCTTGTACTCGACTGATATTTCTTTACGTCGAATAAAGTGTGAAGTGTTAAAAAACTTGCATTCATTTTCCGAACCTTTTAGATTTTATACAATATAATAAAGTGATTTACCTCGTCGTTGTTGTCTCAATGGTGTACAAACTATCACATTACCCTGATTGGATGGCCGGACAAACATGTTGACTTTATTGTTATTAGATTGCGATTTGTTCTATCGATTGTCTAGTAATTTCGCTATTATATTAGTGTGAAAGATAATAAGTTAGTACACACACACACACACACTGATATATGTTGATATTTTTCTTTATTATAACATTATATTCATTTATTTCTTAATAAAAAAATATAATTCAATAATCGATCCAACTTCAGGTAGCCAGTGCATGCGAGGCCGTGCCAACGTTTGTCATTCTGGACTGATGTTGGCATGTATCGCAAATGTCCATGGGCGACAGTATTTTACTACCAGATGGACTATTTGCTCGTCTGCTGCCTCTTTCCAAACCTAGTCATAAAGGAAAAAATAACATTTCAATTTGGAATCTGTCATTCGTACGTGAAAAATATTTAATACTATATAAAATATAGTTAAATATGAAATATTTAACTTGAGGGGGAGAGTGCACGCTTCAATCCAACAGCCGCTGGGCGCGCTCGACTGGCCACGTTATCCCTCTCTCACAGAAGACTACCTTGAAATGTACTGCATTTCCCATTTTATCGTATTTCCCCAATGTACGTACGTGTTTCGGTAGTGAGTGAGATGTGCCAGAGCCCATTCCAATCCCATCCTATCCCTCCCCATTTTCTCAACCCTTTCTCCAAATCCATTCCTATATCTCCAAAGGTAGGCAGCGCATCCGCGAGCATGCCAACGTTTCTCATTTTGGACTAATGTTGGCATGTACCGCGGATGTCTATGGGCGACAGTATCCACTTACCATCAGGTGGACTGTATGCTCGTCTGCCGCCTTCGTACATAAAAAAAAAATGATTTTTCTCATTCTGGCGGCAATTGTTGTTAAATATTGTACTAATATTAACATGTGAGTGGGGTGATAATGGAAACCATATCGCTGTAATTGCATTACACAATGTAGGCATGGAGCCAAATGCAATTTTTAAAACTCTCCATCCGCTTGGTATTAGCCGAATGTTTGTGTACCGGGCTATTGGTAGATACATTGAAACGTATCCTGTTCAGAGAGAAAAAGGTATTGCCGTCCACGCACTATTCATACTAAACATACGATTAAAGCTGCGAAGAAAAGAATTCGAAGAAATCGTTATATTGTGGACACTGTTTTTTTTCTAAATCTGGTACAATTTCATATTCTTTAAATATTTACAAAATTATTGTCCGTTATTTGGACAATGTTCTTGTCGGAATTCCCTGAGTCCACAGCTAGACAGTTCTTTGTTTTAATGAAAAATGATAATTTCATTTTGAACCAAACCCTTTGTCGACCGTCCCACTGAAAAATAGACTTAAACAATACATGATAAGTCTCAAAATACAATGGTGTATTGTTGGATACAAAGGGAAACTATATTTCAGTTCTGAAATTGATTTATGTACGGAAACATCTCTGAAAACAATTAAGTTAAATTGCTCCTGTAATTATTTTTGGAAACAAAAGCTTACATAAGTATGATGTAATACTTATGTACACATGCTTGTTTCAGGGCTGAGTGTGGTATACTAACCATACCATCAGCTTATGTCTCTCCACCAGGGAAGAGTGATTTAAATAAATTTGATTAAATCATTGATTTAAATCATGATAAAAATCAAGTGATTTTTTTATTTAAATAAAAGTTCACAGGATTCACAGGATTACAATGATACGAATAGAAAAAGATACGAATATAAATTAAAAATAAAATAATTCTTTATCTTTCGTAAATCAATATATACATACTAAAAAACCGTTTTTATTCAAATATGTAAATCAATAAAATCTGATTGAAATTATAAAAAATGTGATTTTTATCAACCCTGCTCTCTGCTAGATATATATAGGTCTCTCTCAGGGCTCGTCACCACACACGGACTTCCGTTCTTTCCATCCAGCCACTACCAGCAAATTGCTTCAAATCGTGAGTCCGTCTAGCAGGAGGGCCCACGCTAGACTTCTCGGTACCAAAATGTTTTTGTTTTTCTGGACGAAGGCGGCAGACAGGCATACAGTTACGTAAAAATTGATTATTTAATCAGCGGCCTGTTATATTTCCTATTCCCCATCCTTCCCGATACTTTCTTTCTAAATCCACGCCTAATTTCTAAATCCGAGCGTCCCAACGTTTGTCATTCCCGACTGATTTTGGCATGCACCGCGGATGTCGCAGGACTACAGTATCGACCAGGTAATCTGACGGTCTACTTGTCAGCCGCCATTTTTTTTGCAAAAAGTAATCTTATTAATTAGATTGCACTGATTCTTAAAGATATGTCCATATATTATAAAAAAAAAAATTTTGGTTTTTGTCTATCCACTTAGTAAAACCGAACACATTCCACTAGTCTAAAAGTAAAAACTTTATAGCAAAAATACAATCCTATTACCAAGCATCCAGACACGAAACCAGCATTTGTCTCGAACAGGAATGGAACCTAAACTGTCTGCGAGCTTACGTCCTTAGTTCTGCTATTGCTTTTGATATATTACTTAAACCTATCGATAATAGCTTCAATAGAAAATGGACATTAAGTGAGAAGGTCGTAAAGTTATATATGTGCTGGTTAAACAATTTTAGAATCATATATTTATTTGGAGGAACACGGTAGAGGCGTTGGCCTGTTAATGATAACAAAGGGAAGAGTCTATTCCCGTCGTAAAGCAAAGATTAAGTATGTACTTAGCATTTGCTTAATTAAATTCTGATGACTGATTATACCAGTAAGAAGTTTAAGTAAGCCAGTTATTTGTTTTAACTTTTGCCCGATGTAACTATGCCAGAAAAGGTCTTGCGAGAGTTGTATCTCTAAGTACTCGTTATAAATAGCCTATACTCTTATACGAGTAGACCCTATAAAAATACAAGAAGTCATAATATAATTCCTAGGATTTTTTTTGCTGACGTGTTACGGACTCTTAAATATGTTGAAAATGATGAAAATACAGCGGGTATACAAAATAGATAATGAAGTCTCGAATCAATTTCGTCTCGGGCCTCGTACGTCGAAGATACAATACAATTTGTTGACGATACGCCGCGCGCCGGGTTCACGGCGCAAATATCGTGCAGAGAAAATATTGGATTCAGTTAGGCGTAATTTAAAGACTTCCAGACATATATTAGTTATAGGTACATCAAATATATAAAATTTAAATATATAAGGTACAATATATTTAACTACAAAAAATTGTGTAAATATTCTTATAGTGTAGGTAGTTAGAAAAAAAAATATAAAAAAATACGTTAATTTAGTAACAAATCCTCAAAAAGTGTGATGAAAAATTGGAATCAAAATCAAACTCAACTGATTAAAAGTTTGATTTATTTAATTGATTTAATAACACGTAGAAGTATGAACTACGTGAACAGAAGCGCGTTCAAAGGTCAAAAACCCAAGCGACCGAGTGTGGACAGTGTTCCACAAATAATTTATTCATTTTTAATCTTATAAAAAATCATCAAATACGTTAATTACTCTAATAATATTAGAGATGTATCTGAGGGTTAATCGATCGACTACAACTTTGTTCTACATGGACAGTCACTAGTCACCCCCTCTCTCGTACCACACTACTAGTTTGAAACTGGAGTGATTAACACCGCGCTAGCTAGCTGTCTCGATGACCTAGAAACCTAATAATTGTGACAAGTGTAATTTTAGAAGATACAGGACCCTGTCAAGGTTGTGGACTACAGGGGCAAAAGGGTAAGTGATTTTGTGATTTGTTTATGCGCAACCCTAGGTATCGTCTATTTATATCTATGTAAATTGGTGCGAGTGCAGCACATCAACTTCTATGGCAGGACAACGTCTGCCGGGTTTTACTAGTATATTATAAACATGATCAACTTAGGAAACCTATGATTTAATGTTAATAGAAGTAACAAAGCATATTTTTAGTTTTTCTTCAGTAGCCACTGGAGCGTCTCTTACGAAATGACCCTATAACGTCCCACTGCACGGCACAGGCCTACCCTAGCAAATCATTAGGTTTCCCTTCATAATCCACCATATGGGTCCAGTGTAGATGGGTGGATACACGTACTCCAAGTTTCCTTACGATATTTTCCTTCACCGTCGAACTAGTGACAATTTCATTAATCCGTACTTAAGTGTAAACTCATTGGTACGAGCCGAGGATTTGAACTCACGAATGAAAGTCGAGAATAGACACCCAACGCTTTCACGGCTCCAACATTAAAAAAAACATGATTGTCTGTAACATGAAAAAAACACAAACGTTTACGACCTACTTCCGCTATAAACAAGTTGCTCGAAACCCATCCTCCTTCATGTCTCCACTCTACTTATCGAGGATAAAGGACCTAGATACAGCAAGTTTCATTGCACACTGCTACACTCTTGTCTCGAAGGTATAAGGTGCAATATATCGGAAAAATGTTCAATGGTAAATTTGTAAATTGAAAGGCTGTTTAGAACAGCAAATTAGTTTGAATTAAAAATTTAATTCACTTCAGGACAAGCTAAGGGTTACGTTTTTCAATTTTCGTAGGTATTTTACACACATATCTTTACTCATATTTAGTTATTTATTAAATACACTTGTGTGCGTTCGTCCCAGGGCTTCACTGAAAATTCAGCGACACAACTGATACTCCGTTGCAGCATATGGTGAGCTGGAGACCATTGCCGGCGACTAGGAGATAGCTTTAGCTTTAGCTATCTCGTAATCCCGCTACCACAAGCCCCGAGGAACTGCACCATCTCTGAATACAGTAAATATCGTCATGTGCTTCCTGTACGACGTGACTCTTCGCTTTCGTTGAAATCAGTCAATAAAACCTGCAGTGCAAAAGTTCACAGGGTGATTTAACCTTTTGAAGGGTGGTTGTTTGCGACCACATTCTTTCACTTCACCTCGACCAAAGATCACAAGCTGAATCCATCTGAAATCTACTTTCTTCATACCAATGATATTGCACGTTTATTAGAATAACTTTTAAACCTGCGCAACCGACGGGCATTTGGCGTAACTGAAGGATTTTCGTTTATAATGAAATTTTAAGCCTCATGAGGAAAGTTGAAGATATAAAACCGTTTTACTAGATGCGGTCGCATCACATAGCTTCATTATTTTCGTTGTCTTTCATATTAATTATTTTTTTCGCGACCAATAATTGCGATACGAACAGTTGTCTCTCAATTCCAATTTCTTCATTTGTATTGTACATACATGTTACAAATTGAGAGAGCCCTGACTCCCATCCTTGAAAATATCTGTATCTTGGCAGCCAGTACTTCCCAAAAATAAATATCCTATAATACAAGTAAAATTATTGTTTTTTATACCTGCAACCCTAACATATTTTATAATAATGTGGGTGTGAGTGAGGGTTTGAAAGTGGTTGTGTGTGTGTTTATGTTCTGTTAATAGTCTTCTAAAAATTACATATAAACAACTGAATGTATCAAGGGACAGAAGAGACAAAGCTTTTGTTATTTGTGAGTTGTAGAAAGCCGTACACCCGTACACGTTGCAAATAAGATTCGTGTCACTTCCAGTGAACTCCTAAATCTATAAGCGAGTGGTTTGGAAGATTGCCCACTTAACATGCATGGAGTTCGATCCGCGGAGGAACTACTTAGCGAGCGACGCAAATATTATGGCGGTTTAAGAATAATTAGATACATAATACTCGTATTATAAGTACTCTTAGGTGCGAAAGTATTGAAATTTAACCTAAATAGTAGAATTCTAGTTTATTCCACGGCCAAAGGCGTATTGAACAATGATGAATACGGACTTATACATTAATATGTTTTTAAGTCGTCTAGTAGATTTGTCCCCTTGAATTGTAAGCATCGCCATCTATTGATAAAAGAAAGAATATTATACAACTCTATACCCATTAAATTGCATTTAAATAAAAATGTACACTGAAACTTTATGTATTGTAAATAAAATTTTGAAATCCATTGGAAAATGACCAAGAATAAGTCACAATATATACAATTCTTAAAATACGTTACTTTACAATGTTCAAAAGGGAGATTCAGCTATTCTCCGTGTATTAAATTTTTTTACGCAAACGTTGTAATTTCATAAACATTGTTTAACGATATATCGTTTGTATGTAAATGTATCGTGATGTCACACGCTGCGCCGTCAACATCCAACTTATAAAGGCCCTAAATGAGCATTTTCGACAATGTCACTCTCACGGGCGGTTTGGGATTGCTGAACTTCCGAAGCTTCCCTACCCGCTTTCTACCGTTCATACAATCGAGAATTTTCTGAAGAGCTGTTCAATCTGCCACCTTCAACCTTAGTTTTTACCATCCCACTTCTCATAATGTATCCGAAAGGCGATGTTTTCCAACTTCCTTAACAAGAAGCTGCTGCGTACAGTATGGTCTTCGGGACACTTAAATACGGAAAACCCATAGGAATGAACTGGCTGATGAGGTTTTTCCACTTTGCTACGACTGGGGTTCTTCAAGAGAGCAATGAATTGTCCTAAAAGATCGACAACGCACTCACAACCTACTATCATGTGACCACTCATTTATTTGTTTGTTCGTCCGTTCATTCGATGGTCGTTTATTTTAAAATTTTGGTACTCTTCTTTCACTATATTGTACAGAAGCGGACTTAATTCCTTAAGACATTCTCTACCATTCGACCGTTGGTTAAACGCATGGCCGTCTTAGGCCATGCAGGGGCCCTTGGGCACACAGAGTTAGGGGCCCTTTTAGAAAGCAAAAAAAAAACATCAATGAATGAAAACATCAGAATTTACTTTTGTTTGGTGACTTTATTGGTTAGCTTTATACAAATCAAATATATGTGATGTGATTACTGTTTTGAGAATTATACTTACGTTGATGTTAATGATTTCTTTCGAGTTGGGTGTCAAATGAAATAAAAATAAAGGGTATCGACGAGTAGAATACGATAAAAACTTGTTTTTTGTTAAAAAATAATTTTACTTATTTATTGATTAATCGGATAAAAAATACATAGGCACTAGATTTCGTCATTTCGGGGCCCCCATCGGGCCAGGGGCCCTGGGCTCGTGTCCCACGTGCCCTTATGGTAAAGACGGAACTGGTTAAACGTGAAAAATTTAAGCGGGTACAGTAGAAATTAAACAGTCAGAGCTCACTGTTTAATTTCTACTGCATCCGCTTAATTTTTTAACAGTGAGCTTAATTCATATGTATTTCGAGTACCTAATAGTACAGTAATAATCTACTTCGCATCATGTAGGAACTCGTCTATCAGCTCAATTATTAAAAGATACCTGTGCTGGTTTTAAATTAGTCGAAGGAGACCCTGTGTCAACACGAAATACTGTTTGCAATATTTGCAAAAGTTGCAAATGTATATTTTCGTACAATTCTAGTCAATAAAAGGTTGGTAGAAGTTTCTCATATTTCCAAACGATGTTATTGTACTACTCAGTCGCAGTATTCACTTTAGAACACAAGTTATGTACTCATAGCGGTTTCAAACATTTTAATTGCAAAAACAACACCAAGTACGAGCTGATTGTGAAAAACGAATTTCTCAATGACATGAGCTTTTAAGAGCTGCTTTTAATACTGATATGTACATTTTACTGGTTCATTTTAAGCAAATGACTATCGAATATATAATTGTGATTTCCTTTAACGTTAATGATCCTTTGGTCTGCAAGACCGACTAGTCACCCGTTGCTATCAGAAAACTGCCGTACAAAGTACTTAAATAATGGAGTGAGCTGCCACTGAAACACTCATTTTGCTCTCGAGGACTGCTCTGATTTATTAGCTACTGTCTGCTTTGCTATCTACTGTACAATTCATAAAAAACGTAACCAAGGACAACCCTAAAAACTTCAGCAAATAGCCATTTCAACACTAACATCCAATAATGTGACCGCAATAAATCGTACCTGTTCACCCGCGTCAATGTCCCAAATGTCCCGCCACGTCCCACTTTATGAAACCCGTAACTCTTTGTGACCGGACTTACATGTTTATATGAGAATGTCCTGATTGATTTAGCACTCAATCTTCGATGAGACGTCTTATAAAATGAATGGAAAAGTTGTTGACAGCTGTTTACAAATAATTTCGGAACACCTTTCTCTTTAATTATTTGTGAGATATGGAAGAAAAGACCCCATATTAATTTATTAAACTTTATTGCACATAAATATAACATAGATAAAAAGGCGGACTTAATGCCTTATGGCATTAAGTCCTCTTATGGCATTCTCTGCCAGTCAACCTTTGGGTAAACGGAGAAACACAAACGGAAAGAGATGAGGTGCAAGAAACAGTAATAAAAATATATACATATATACATGAATTATCATAGAAAGTTAATAGAAAATATATACATATGACACTAATTAAAATAAGTCAATAAATATCTACATTTACATAAATATATGTGAATATGTATTAAATACCTACATATAAATTATAAATAGGCATATTCACAGAAGTCCGATGCACTTTTTTGACACCGAAGGTGTTGCGCTCTGTCTAAAAATCGTTTTTTCCCGCGAATTCGTAGACTTTGGAACGAACTGCCTTGAGAGATCTTCCCCTTATGGTTCTTCAAGAAAACAGTGAATAGAATTCTGCAAGGCCGGCAGCGCACTTGCGTACCCCCTGGTGTTGCAGGTGTCCTTGGGCGGCGATGGCCACTTACGATCACGTGTGCCGCCGGCCGCTTGCACGTAGGTCTCCATTAATAAATATAAGAAACTAATAAATAAAAGCTAGTAATAAGAAAACGCCTTTGCCAAAGTACGTAGATAGGTGCAGAGAAATGTTAAAGAAATGTTTTTGTATTAGTTATTATTTCCTAATTGCAAACGGGTGAGGCCACGAACAAATGTTAGTCTGAAGATAAAATGTATCAGAAAAATACTGAGTAAGGTAGTTTGATAAATTAAATCTACGCCTCGGGCGAGGTGCGAGAAGGGATGAAATGTTAAAATGGGCTGAATAAAATGTTAAAGGGATTCCCAGCTTTCCCCTTTTATCATTGATAAAGGGAAAGCCCAAAATCGTTATTGAGGAAATACTGCCTGAAGGTTTAAAGAAAAAATGTTTCATTAAAGTAATGATCTTTAAGTAATGAAGGCATGAAATATTTATTTTTCAAATACATACATCGATATATGAATAGACTAGATGACACTTCATAAGGTCTTACGCCTCTGCTAAACCTAAACCTCGTTGGCAACGTCTTTGGTGACGCATACGAGGGGTTAATTACGTCAAATTTGAAATTTAAGTATTACGTAATACAAATGTTTCATTTCCAAAACATAAATTAAAAAAATCGAGAGCTACTTAACTTAGAATACTATTAGACTGTAACGTGCCTCTCCTATAACATATCTATTATGTACCTATTCTCAAATCAATTTTCAAATATGTAGCTGTTCTCTCGACTTAGTTCGTGTATTTATTTCATCAGCCTTATTTACGTCCCACTGCAAGGCACAGGCTTCCCCTGGTAAACCCTAGGGGATACCGTAATCGTAACCAACCCTTTTAGTATCCACTGCTGGTAAAAACTATCAAATGCAAACATTTTCACTAGTTAGAGACCTGGAGCCTTACCACCATTCCTTATAGCAGTATTATTTTAAGCTTACTTCTCAATTTCGTACCACGGCGTTCTTAATGTAAGCTTATTTTATGAATGTTTTAATAGGAAGTTTTGGTGACGTCAACACAATTCTATAGCTTATACTGTAGTGCAAATCGGAACGTTGTATGAAAGAAATGGCGTTATATAGTTCATATAGCGTTATCTCGTTTTGTTTTTAGCAGGGAATAGCCAAATAATTAAAATCATTCGTTCTTTCTCTGCACTATGCATTAATACTTTGGTGGAGGTCATGGTACGAATATGAGTAATGTTGTTTTAAGCCTGAAACAAAACGTTCCTGCAACAATATTGTTTTGTAAAAGATGGTGGTAGGGCCCCTGGAGCTCCGGAGTATTGAAGAGGCGGTTAAATAATGCCAACCGCTAATACAACGTTGTACAATTTTATTGTTTCAGTATAGATTACTATAGAAACGTAACTTTAACGGGCATTTTTTTTTTTAATTTCCGATCAATTGATAATAGGTTTTTAAATAGAATTAAAATTTTAAATAGGTTCGTGTTTCGTGTATTCGTTCGTTCGTGTATACTTGGTAATGATTCCCGGAGGAATGTTGTAACGGATTTGGATAGAAAGTAGCTTATATATCCTTAGGTCAATGTTCTCTCACGCAAAATTCCATTACGATCTGAAAGATTTGCTTCATTGAAGCTTAATACATTTAAACTACAATCTCAAATATGAGTGTAATATAAATATTATCAATTAAAAATTTAATAGTAGAAAAAAACGACTGGTCCAAATTCCTATGGCAGTACATATATTTAAATCACTAAAATATAAAAACCAATACGTTCGCGTATTTACTGCTTACACTAGCTGGTATGTTTGTTTTGTTTTATGAGTTACTCTACTAAATTGGCCGTTCAGTATCAGACTCGAAGCAGTTGGGATCCGATTTATTTACTTACTTATTACTTCAAAACGCTTGGCCATTACCTCGCACCTCCAGTATACCGGGTACCTTACCGCAGGGACCAATGATGCAAATGATACAACATGCTCAATATACTCATATGCCTACATACTCGTATATATTGAGACTGAACGTATTATTTTGTGGTTTTTTTTTAATAGAAAAAAGGCGGCTGACGAGCATACAGTCCACCTGATGGTAAGTGGATACCGTCGTCCATAGACATCCGCGATAAATGCCAACATCAGTCCAGAATGACTAACGTTGACACGCCCCCGAAGTGAGTGAGTGTTGACACACCCTCGGTAGTGAGTGAGATATGCCAGAGCCCATTCCTATCCCACCCGTCCCCATTG
This sequence comes from Sesia bembeciformis, assembly GCA_943735995.1. Lineage (NCBI taxonomy): Eukaryota > Metazoa > Arthropoda > Insecta > Lepidoptera > Sesiidae > Sesia > Sesia bembeciformis. Next base: position 2,003,479 of record OX031038.1, read on the forward strand.
GGGAAATACCATAAAGTAATAAGTACATTTCAAGATAGTCTTCTGTGAGAGAGGCGTAACGTGGCCAGTCCAGTGCGCCCAGCGGCTGTGGGGATGCAGCGTGCACTCTCCCTCCATGATTATAATTATTGATATTTTAAGTTAGTCTTTAATATTTCAGTATTTTAGTTTTAAATAGATATTTCATCATTTGATTTTATGGTATCTATTAGATTAGTAAGTGCTAACTCAGTTAAAGTAATCAAATTATTTGACTTATTTTGTAATCGGGTAATAAACATCAAATCATATTCAAATAATTTTAATATTACCTACGTAATTGCTTAAAAATATCCTAGTCAAATTTCATAAATGTACATTTTAATTGCAGGAATTTATAAAACGAATGTTTAAAGACTTAGGGGCCGTTCAAGTATTACGTAAGTACCAAAGGGGGGTGGGGGGGTCTTTGCTTTGCTTATTTTTGATGACATGGGTTACGGGGAGGTCTGAATGGCGATTACGTCAGCAATATTTATTTATTTACTTTTCGTATTTTTATTTGCAAAATTTAGTAGATTCTGATTAATTAAAGAACAATAAATAAACTTGAACAGATTTTGTTAAAATTATACCAATGCTTACGTAAGCATGGGGGGAGGTGAGAGCTTAGCTTACTTTTGCTGACAAGGGGGAGGGGGGAGTTAAAAATGACTAAAATTCTTCTTACGTAATACTTGAACGGCCCCTTATATAAAAACAAATAAAAACAACCTCACAGTAGATATCTATTTATAATATTAGTCTATTATAACTAATTATATTTATTTATTACTAATAGATTTCTGTAGTTACTAGCGACCCGCCCTCGCTTCGCGTCGGTTTATGTTTTATTTTTCATTTTTTTTTTCAAAATTTCAAAATAAAATATAGCCTATATTAGACTCGGTTAATGTAGCTTCCTATTTGTGAAAGAATTTTTGAAATCGGTTCAGTAGTTCTAGAGATTACCCCCTACATAACTACAAGCACACAATTTTGCCTCTTTACTCTTTGATATTGATACGTCTGCCCTCCTTGACTCATACTTCTCTTTCCCGGGTCTGCTGGTAGAAGCTCCGCAGGAGATAAGCTTGCCTTTTGTATATCTTTCCCTTTTATTCCTTTTTCACATATATCAGTTATATGTGTACGATAAATCATTGAATCAATGAAATAGATATTGATTCAATTGACCAATTGATTTTTCAGCTTTTGTAACAAAGCTGAAAAATCAATTGGAGGCAGGTGAACAGTCCCGTATTTCCGAGTACATCTGGAGCATTTGAAATGGAAAATATCTTCCCGGCGGGGTATGTGGAGCGCGCCGACGCCGACAAATATGTCTGCGTATTGTCCTAAAGAATCCCTTATAAGGTTATTGCAATGCTGGAAATCTTTCGTCTTTTATGAATAAATGAAAAATGAGATTTATTTATTTAATTTTTTTCAATTATAACAGGACGTACTTTTCCTTCTATTCTAACAAGTTATTGAAATATTCAAGGTGTGTGATTTTTGGGAAAATACGTAGGCATTACGTAGTTACTCGTAATGTATCTACATATATATTGTAGTATTTACTTAAAGTATAAGCAATTTTGATCGTGTGGTGTTTACCGGCTTTAGCCCTCTCTCTTCTCAATCTCTTCTCGTGGGTGTCGTAAATGGCGGCTAAGAGATCACATGAACACGACAATTTGCATGATGAGACCTATGTCTAGCAGTGGACGATGAAAGGGCTGGTTACCGTTATAAGCAATTTTACAACCTGAAGTCGTTAAATTTTATCTCTAAACTGATCTGTAGACGTTTTCGTAAACGAACTAGACGATTTAATATCGTTTTAATCTATATACGCATTTATTGTTGTAGCCTATTGTGAGTGTAGTTTGTTGAATGGCTAGGGTAAACGTTACTCTTCTTGGCAGTAAACATTTTTTAATGAAAAAGAGTAACAACAAGCAGACTTGGATTGTGTCGCCCATGGGCTTTATAGTACATAACGTTACATAACATAACACATAACATACACAACATAAGCGTTACATAACAACATCAGTCAAAAATGACAAACTCTGGCACGCTTCTCGAAGGGCGTTCGCGATACGGGTGTGCAATACGCTGACGTGCCTGTCATAGTATATATTATGCATGTAAGAAAAGTTAATAATGTGTTAAAGCACACGGGCGTTTCACTCAAATCTTTCATACAGCGATAAATAGGTATAATTCATTCTTTATTTTATTAAATATATTCTTAAAAATAATTCTACGTGTTATTGGATAATAATGTTATTAACACATGTTATACATGTACTTTTGACATCCTATATTTTATTTCTCTTTTTATTATTATTTTGACATTTTTATTACATTTTAACAAGTTACATAACATTATTTTAATACATCATTGTAAACCCATCTCATCTCTCGGTGGGTAAGCCAAAATGAAGGAAACGGTACAACGACCCGCGAAATTTTGAAAAGTGTTTAATGTGTGTTAATTTAGTTTAAACGTTTTCAATTAGTTTTTACTCGCCTATTTTTTTTATTTTCTTTTATTTTTATAGACTAGTGGGCGGACGAGCAAGCGGTCCCACGTGATGGTATGTGTTACCGCCGCCCATGGACACCTGCAACACCAGGGGGTATGCGGGCGCGTCGCCGACCTTGCAAAGTCCTATTCACAGCTCTCTTGAAGAACCCTATATCGTAGCTTAATGGAAAGACCTCTTGAGGCAGTTCGTTTCACAGGGGGGGAACATAGTCACTAATACCATATTTGTTGCCTGCGTTTCTACAAAATAAATGATCTTGTTCTATTTAACGATGGGTAGAGGTTGTCACGGTTTTAATATAAAAATGACGATATGATGTCACAATAATGTAATAGCTTATCTAAATACACTAAACCGGATTTCAGAATCATATCAGTTGCATTGATATTTCTACACAGTCAATAACAGGTGTTTTTACCCCATACACCCCGCTTACGAAAGCGGATGCGTTTGAATCAAGCCTGAGGACAATGGCGTTATAATATGATAATTTTGTGCATTTTCACCTTCCGCCATTACTATTGTAATGTGGTACAAGTGAAGAACACAAAGCGATTTTAGTTAAAATCCTCTTAAGCTTCGTAAACGTGATACGGCAATTTTTGTAATGTTTTCTATTAGAAAAGGGTTAACACCAAATATTAACAGGTAGTTTTGTAAAAAAATGTTTGTATGAAATAAGCAAGTACTTATAAATTTTCGAAATATTAATAGGTATGTGTTTAGAGGCATCACTCATCATGAAATTATTGTACTGTAATTATGCCGTTGTTTTATATAAAGTTAAAAATAAATAAAACGAACTCTTTTCAATATCGTGTTTAATTCTTTGACATTATTAATTATGCTTCGAAACCATTGTCGCACTACAGTTTAAAATATCGGTTAGAGAGTTTTGGAGCTCAAAAGGAATTGGGCAAGTCATGTGTCAAGATGTTACTCCATCTGCCATCACCTCGTCTGGCTGGCTAGCCAGGCTGGCGAATGGTTGTCGGTTGTGGGTAGACAGAATGATGGTCCTCCGGTAGCAAGACGGTTTGATGATAAAGAGGTTAACATTAAGAGATTATAATGTTAAGCTAACATTAAGACCGACAACAGTAACATTAACCAAGGAAGGTATAAATCCAGCAGTGAGCGGAATTGAACTGATAACAACTAATAGAAAATTTCATTTGTATAAGAGAGTAAATTCAGATCGTCTCTTGAGGCCTATTCAGATATAAGCGACATTCGCTGCCACCTGCGGTACTGATGTTCTTGTGGATACGCGATAATTCCTTCGTTCAGACATAGGCGATATTCTCTAACCGTATTGAGTAGCGATATTCTGCGTACAGCAGCCTTGACCCAGTGTTAACTGTCGCTTACAGAAAAGGTACAACACGTGCCCAGGCGATACTCGCTCCTGCTGGCTAATTCACGCGACTCGGCAATACTCATACAAAATACCCGGCGGGATATCACCTAGACATTATCGTTGCCACAGGCGGCAGCGAATAACGCTTATATCTGAATAGGCCTATTACTCGTACCACACCGCAGTCATCACGTGCACTTATGTTAAATGCATTAATGTGAATTACAAGCGACACTGTCAGGAAATTTGATTCATTGTCAAGGTATAATTATCTAATAGCACATTATTTATCTTGCTGTTTATAGGTTTCTTTATGCAGTGGGTGCTAGATACGAAATTACAAGAAAATAGGCACGATAGGCCCTCGTGAAATGTTTATAAATACAAAATATATGAAAATGATTCAGGGGGATTCTTGCAATGCTATGCTCTGCGACGGTTCGCCAAAATATGCGCGAGTCTTAATTCTGTACAATTGTATTTCTTTCTACATTCAAATTTCGCTTCAAATATCAAACTCTTACCCTTTGACTCATTTATTATCTATCGTTTGGTCAGTGAAGACTTGCCTACAGCACCGAAAAAGTATTTAGTGTCAGGATTATAAGCGGTGATAGCCTAGGATTACGATTACACGAATGTGAATCGAGTATAGATACCTATACTCGATTCACATTCGTGTAATCGTGAATTCAAATCCTCGGCCCGTACCACTAAGTTTCCATTTAAGTGCGGACTTTTTAAAATTGTGATTTCCCCTGCAGTGGGACGTTTTATGCTGATACAGGTACATCATTTAAGAATAATCAGGCGTGTTGAAGGAACATGAAACTATTTTCCTATTTAATAATTAATTAATTGCACTTTCATTTGTATCTGAAAATGGATAAAAAGTAATATCAATTCAAAACAAACGGAAAATAATCAAATTGGGAATACATTTTGACATATTATTCCGCTACTTTTAATTTTATCTGAGAGCTCCGACGGCCAATAAATATCGGGAAATAATTCCGATTGAACGAATGGAGTTGTTTAAATGAAGGTCGCGGTTGTAAACTCACAATTGCTTTGTTTTTGATGTAAAGTTGGAACGAAATTACAGTTATTATTGATATTTGATGAATTGTTTTAATCTTTATTTCGTCAAGTAAAAGTATTTGGTAACTCGTAAAATGATCCTATTGCCAGAATATACTCGTAAAATGATCCTATTGCCAGAATATACTCGTAAAATGATCCTATTGCCAGAATATCAATGAGCACATCATTGCAGTTCATAGACATTTTTTTAAGCAAAACAATTTTTTTTAAGGATTTTTAGCATATTTGCAAACTCCTAATAATTATTTGTTGTGTGAATTAAATTAAACTATGGATTAGAATGTTCTCAATTTTATAGAATTTTTTTTTTCAAGAACGTTATAAATATTCAAATTGTAATGAAAAACGCCATTTTTAACTTTTAAAATAATACAAATTTTAGTTCATCATATCATCATAAATCATACACATAAATGACAGGGTAGGTACTCAGAAATTATCAAAAGAGTCATTTTATGACATCATGTACCTATAAATGACCCTTTTTTTAACTATAATTACAGTCACCTCTTAAAAAGGGTAGAAAGAAACATGAATAGGGAATAGGAACAAATTCAAAAAGTAATTGATACATGGGTAAAATATTAAGCAGTAATCACTAATCACAGATGTAATAATAAGAGTATCAAATAAACTTAAGAAGAAATAGAATTGCCGGAAGACGTCCATCAAATTATCATTAAGAGGTGATAGATGCGTAATAGGGGAGAGAAGCAAAACAAATAAAAAGAACTGCTACCAAATAGGCAGTGATGGATTACTGTTAGTTATTATGTTGTAGTGTAAGAGTGAAATCAGATTAATTTGAGAAAAACTAAATAATATATTTATTTTATTGCAAGCTTACAGTCCACATGGTGACAAGTGGATACTGTCACCCATAGACATCCGCGGTACGTGCCAACTTCAGTCCAGAATGACAGACGTTGGAACATCCCCGGATGCGTTACCTACATTTGGGGATGTAGAAATGGATTTGGATTAGGTTTGCGAAAATGGAGAAGGATAGGAAGGGAATAGGCATTCATATATGGCACATCTCACTCACTCCCGAAACACGTACATTTATAACACGTACAAATGCAGTACATTCCAAGGTAAGTAGTCTTCTGTGAGAGAGGGGTAACGAGGACAGTAGACTGCGCCCAGCCCACGTGCACCCTGTCCCTCTCAGATTAAAAACAAAAGGACGTTTTAGTTTAACTGACTTATGTATCTAGATGTCCATGTGCGACAATAATCTGTCTTCTCGTCTGCCAGTTATTTTCTATAACAAAAATAAGTTCTATAAACCTTTTTTATTATGACACATTTATACACTCGACCCACAGCAGATGAGTAGCGAGCTGGCGATCGATCAGTAACGAATAGAGAACTAGCGACGAGTGCACTACGAGAATTCTTCTGACACCCAGAATATTTACCGAGCAACAAGATGTTATTTATTAGTTCAAAGTAGGTAAAGTAATTTACACAATGAATTATTTATTAACTGCATTCAATTAGAAAAGGACAGTATAATTTTAATTTATAAAATGCAAGCCCAATGTACAATATATTATAGAAACCTTTTTCTGTACAATCATACCACAGTCTATTATTAACATATTGGAATTACTGCGAATATAAACCCACTGCGTCTGGACGAACTGCGATTTATACCAAGCGCTAAATGGGACCGGACCAACCGCTAATAATTCAATAAAACTTATTTATTGTTTGATTATTGTAAAATTGTGTATTTATACGTTTTGTTGTTTTAATTATAGTTTATTAAACTTCAAAGTGTTTTTCGTGCGTGGTCTTTGTGATAATCAAATAAAAGCGTGGGCGTGCGTTGTTTGTGTGCTTCCAAGGTGTCTGAGGACACTCGGTATACCTACTATCACTTTACTAGCGACTCCCGACTTACTTAGATGGTACTGGACATTATTTTGACTTTTATTAAAACTTAACACTGGCAGAATGTGCAAATAGCACCATTGCCATATATAAAGAAAATAATATTTCAAACCATAACCTTAATCAGTTATTTTTTATACGAAAAATATTATCTATAACGTATACCCGTTTGTTTTATTATGACACGTTTGGACCATCGCCCTATGGCAGGCGAGTAGTGAGACAAGTAACGAGTCGGGAAGTAGAATTTACAACGAAGCTGGGAAATAAACGTTCTCCTGTAACTTTTTTGCCGGCAATCGGACAAGTGCCTTTGAAACTCATAGTACCAAACAAGGCGCAGACTACAGTTTAATTTTACTGTCACACGTGCACACAATTTGTCATAACAAAAATAAATTCCAATCGCGATAGTCTCCCATATTCAGAACTATTATTTGAAGATTTAATTCCTCTACTAATGAATAGTTTTATCTGATACCTCGTTAGGCCGACTTTGACAAACGAGGTTTTGTTATCAAGTGATCTTGTGAGACAGTTTTCGTTATTAACCGGAACTTCTTCACAATAGGACTCAGATTAATAATTTATATTCGTTTAAAACAACATATCACTGTACATAAAAATGATTATTATGACAAACTGAAGATTAAAACAAATCCATGTAAAAAAAACAAATGGGAGCTATTATTATCATCTTTGATAGTGACGTCACTACACAGTAGCGCAGTCCTCTTCTAATTGTGACATAACTCATGAACCGTATAACTCATGGGTAAAGATATGAATAAGAAATGGTTAGTGTCCAGCTGTGGGACATATTTCAGAGCCATTTGAAAAAAGAAATACTAATCATACGTAATAATAATATAAGTTAATAATTAATTAAGAACTGCTATTTTGATATAGGCCGAAAGCAGTGTGTAGTGGCGGCCCTTGGGATAGACGTATATCCTGCAGTGGACAGTCACAGGCTGATGGTATGGTAATGCAATAAGCCCTTTCAGCATCCACTGCAGGACATGGACTTCCGCATGAACATCATCTTGTACATGTAGGATATATGGCCTTAAAACGCCACGCTTGCCAAACGGGTTGGCGGGTACGATAGGGTACTGTACATAATTGTAACTACGATAAATAACTAATTCATTTAGCAGTCTGTGGATGAATTAGCATTTAACACTCAAGAGAGCCTACAACGCCCTGCGAGTAAGTACAGTATTATACAATAATGCCCTCAGAATGCTGGGGTTACCACGTTTCTTTGGTGCTTCGGGGATGTTTGCAAAGATGTTTCGTGCCACAGACTACGGGACAGCAATAACAGAATTCTGAGGGTCATTGCCGACAGGACGGATTGTGCCGTGCCATTCAACACAACCATAACGCGATCTAGAAACGATGTATTGTAAATTGAGAATTTTGCTTCCATTGTTTTATGGTATGTTTGCCAATATAGTGGAAATTTATATCACCATACTTGTGGTTTTATTGGTCAGACCCTCCGATTGGAACCACCGACTTAAAGAATGTCCTAACATAAGTCTGTTCGTGTTATTCATTATTCAATAACAGCCAACGTGCACTCCTCAATTTAGTCTTCTCCAAATAAAATATAGCCTAATTTCATGATATTCGTTAACCCAATGCCCTACAAACTTCAATTATATTACTCGCAAAAACAAATAAAGTTTACCCAAAAACTTTTTTCATGGGCCGTAAAACCGAAGTATCTTTGCCATATCATGAGGAACCCTATTTAAAAGTTAAGCAAGGGCCCTTCCGCAAAGGTCTCTAAGCTAAGGTTATTTTTCTTTGTTTCAAGTTTTTTGTACTTTCTATGTTAAAAGTGTTAGGGCTATTTGACCTAATTTTGAATTGGGGTATTCTCACTTTCTCGTTTTCATTGTTTTGATGTATTTTTCGACTTTCGACATTGTCTTTTTATTCATCATAATAAATCGGTATCATGTCTTAGATATCAAAAAGACCAAGTTTGCAAAATATCTACATCCCTGAATGTCTAAGCAGCAGAAAGACTGGATATGTAAATGTCTACATCGATACATAAATGTCATCTCGATATGATTAGATCTCGATTTGGCTAGATTGAGATTGCCTGAATCTCAATACATAATATCAGTTACAATACAGTGAGTCCTCGCTTACGTTGTTTTTTTTTTATGTACGAAGGCGGCAGACGAGCATACAGTCCAGTCCACCTGATGGTAAGTGGATACTGTCGCCCATAGACATCCGTGATACATGTTAGTCCAAAATGACAAACGTTGGCACGCCCCAGATGAGCTGCCTACCTTTGGAGATATAGGAATGGATTTGGAGAAAGGGTTGGGAAAATGGGGAGGGATAGGATAGGAATGGGCTCTGGCACATTTCACTCACTATCGAAACACGTACGTACATTACGGAAATAAGATAAAGTGGGAAATGCAGTACGTTTCAAGGTAGTCTTCTGTGAGAGAGGGGTAACGTGGCCAGTCGAGCGCGCCCAACGGCTGTTGGATTGCAGCGTGCACTCTCCCCCTCAAAATGGCGAAACTGTAACGAATGGCCTCAAATTTAAACTAAAATGGCGTATACTATTTGTACAGCCAAAATAATCAGTACCTACCATATATGTTTAACTTAATTATTTCAGAATTTATAGCATTTTCATTTTTTTTTTCAATTTATAAGATGTGTTTTTAGATTTTTATTAATATATGACGAAAAAAGCGGTGAATCTCTTCTGCAATGATCTTGTTTGTTTTAATTTATAATTTTTATCTTGATTTTTTTTTTATATTTGATATGTAAATAAATTGATCACGAGACTTGGGATAAACAAAAGTCACTAGACACCTAAACTGGTGGGTGAAGAGATGAACGCAAACTACCCAGATCCCGAAACATTTTTCCCACCGGGAATTGAACACGGAACCTCAGCACAGCAATCAATGACTGGTCCGATCACTCGGGAATCGGGAAGTTTGCAAGATTTCAAATTGCAAATTTGGTCGTCACAGTTCGGGAGTTAAGACATGGTTAGGAGTATCCGGTAAGACATGCCTGCAGGCTACAGGGACAGGGGTACTTCACGTACAGTCGGCGATATATCAAAGTATTATTTTATTCAAATTCACATTATCTTTATTTGCATAAAACGGTATTAAGATGTTAGGTAAATACTGTAGCACGTATATTCAATGTATTACAATTGCCCAATAATAATTAATATAACTGTAATGACACAAATACACTCGAAAGGACAAAATAATATGATAATAACGAACGAGATCGTTTTATTCTATAGGCTGTCCCAGATTGTGAGCCGGATTTAAATTTGGCGCCATTTTTTTTTGTTTGTCGGTTGGCAACTTCTATCCCATCCTATTATATTTAATTCCGTTTACCTCATCAATAGGATGGGATACTCTATCCGTTCAATTCCCTATCCTCTATGATATTATCAGTGCAAAGTTTATATTGTACATTTACCGATTCGGTGTATGATTTCCCATACTGTTTAGTGTCGCATGCGGCCGATTGTACTAAAGACAGCTCAAGGCGCAAGGAAGCTGTCCGACTTTCTCGAAGAATTACCATTCTGTTACTGACATTTAAATACTAAAGGGCCGGTTAAATAACTGCACGGTAAAGGCTGTAGTATAAATTGTTTTCTGTTTTGATGAATTGATTTGTAAATGAGAAATTATGTACCACACCTTACCATCAGCCATCGGCCTGTGTCTCTCCACTGGTGGATATAAGTGATACACAGAATAGATCACTGAAACGAAAAGAGAGATATGAATAGAACGATTGAATAAAAGAATTGAAGTAGATTGAAGTACTTTGTATTAAGCGAGGAGGCATGTATCTTAAATTTGTATTGAATTTCAAATGGTAAATACATCTCCGTATTTGTTCAACGATCGATTGCGTTTCATTAAATGAAATTAAATCATTAAGATGAGCTCATTTAAAAGAACTCAACTGTTTATTTAAAACTACAAGATCACTTTTCTTCCATTTCCTGACTTTATCGGAAGAGGAAATAATTTCTTCTAAGAGATAAAAACTGCATTTAATTGTTAGGCTCAACACAGACGAACCATGTTAAAACCAGAAACATGTGGACAGGCACGAATTACGTTCGAATGGTTTAATGTGACAGCTTTTGTAAATGTTGACAAACTTTCTGAACTAACGTTATGTTTAGTCTTTCGAAATAATGATGATTTAAAATGCCGAATTTTCTTAACTTTTTTCACTAAGTTACTTGAGTGTGATTTTTTGCACAATCAATAAAAATAAGGGGACAAATATGCCATATTATTATTAGTTATCGTACAGCATAAAGGTAAGCATAATCGTAAAGGTATAAAGAATAAAGTCTGGTGGCCAAGTGGTGTCGACGGCATTAGAATATATAGCATCACCTCATCTCGTCCCGTGGGTGACGAAAAGGGCGATTGAGGGGTAACAAAGTCACTACCTCCAAAAAATTACATACTTTAGCAGAAGATGATGACGAATTATCTGCAGTCAGTGTTTTCTTCTTCACAATTTAGACTTTAAATTTAAATTTATCTATACTAATATAATAAAGAGGTAAACTTGTATGTTTGTAGGTATGTTGGGAATAATCTCTGGAACTACTGAACCAATTTCAAAAATTATATTACAAATAGGAAGCCACATTATCCGTGTCTAATATAGGCTATATTTTATTTTGAAATTTGGAAAAAAGAATTTAAAAAAAAAACTTATAAACCGGAGCTAAGCGAGGGCGGGTCGCTAGTAAATATATATAACAAGTATTCCTCAGTTTACTTACATACATATTTAGACATATTTTTTTTAACAAACGACTCGACAGCAGTCGTGCGATACAAGTAGTCGATTTCGTGGTTGTGTTGTGGTTCCAAAGTGGCATGTCTGAGTTATGCATAAAAATATTTTATTCTAAACACCCATTTTGTTAGTTTAACCGTCTGTAAAACGGGAAATCGTCCGTGGTCACGCCGTCGCTCGTCGACCGTAAACATACGGCATTGTTTGAGCTAATTGACAACATTACGGCTTTGTGTGATTTGGAAATTGAATAAAACGATTTGTTGAACGCGATTTAATAGACTTTTTATCTCGATGAAAAGGCGATAGATTTGATAAAGACCCGTTGGTTTATGTCTAACTAAATTGGTTATTTTTTTTTTTCAATTATCTTTGTCAAAATTTCAAAATAAAATATAGCCTATATTAGACACGGATAATGTAGCTTCCTATTTGTGAAAGAATTTTTTGAAATCGGTTCTGTAGTTCCAGAGATTACCCCCAACATACCTACAAACACACAATTTTACCTCTTTATTATATTAGTATAGATGGACATATTAGTATAGGGGAATACCCCTCGCAGTCTTCTAAAGTACAGCCATTTATCTAAGAAGAGCGTGCATCTCATATAAGTAAACAGAGTTTTTAACTAACCAATACGTGTCTACGCTGAACGTACGATAACGCGAGCGAAGTCACAGGCGATCGCTAGTGTTGTTATTGTATTGTAGTTGTTATTGTAGCGCTAGTGTACTCTTCACATTTTCCTACGGAATAAAAACAATGTGTCTACGTATGAATGCCGTTTATCAAATTTCAAAACCAATGCATGCCATTGGTATCTAGGAAAGGTGTAGAAAGATCGAACCTCTCTCAAAACCATCAGAATAAATATTGTTTTTTCTTATGCCAAAACCCTTTGAAATCTCCTTACATTTAATGTGCTAATTTAAAAAGCAGTTCATTACAAATTTAATTAAGATGAAAACGCGAAAGATGTTAAATTGAAAAATATATATTTAGACAAATGTTTCTGTACAAATGTTTCTGTAATACTGGTGTGTAGATACCTTAAAGATGCAGTTATACGCAGATTCAATGTGGAGGAAAAATCGCTTTAAATATTTTTGAAGGGGAGGGTGCACACTGCAAGCCCACAGCCGCCTGGAGCCACGTTACTCTCTCGCAGAACACTACCGTAAAATGTACAGTATTTCCCACTTCATCCTGTTTCCTTAAAGTACGTATGTGGTTCGGTAGTGAGTGAGGGAGGTTATTAATTCGTATGTCCATGGCCGACAATATCCACTTACCACCAGGAGGACTGTATGCTCAGGCGCAGCTTTCTATTTATTTAAAAAACATTTCCCTTAGCTTTTAACATTAGTGACGAATTTTAATGTGGGCTACTCATGGCACGTTCAACATTTTTTTTTTATGGACAATGGTGGCAGACGAGCATACAGTCCACCTGATGGTAGTTGGATACTGTAGCTCATAGGTATCCGCGATACACGCCAACATTAGTCCAAAATGACAAACGTTGGCACACTCCCGGATGCGCTGCCTACTTTTGGAGATATAGGAATGGATTTGGAGAAAGGGTTGTTAAAATGGGGAAGGAAAGGATGGGAATGGGCTCTGGTCATTGTTCATTGATTGTTCCTTGAAGAACCCCGTCACTAATGTCAAGACAGAGGAGACTTCGGTGCTTCAACACAAAGCAGTCCTAATCGATAATAGTAAGACAATAGTTAACATCGATTTAGGATCAAGGTGACTGTGTAACTCGAGCACATTGTTAAATAATATGCACGGAATGATTGGTAGTTATATAGTTGCGCTGGTTAAGTTCGTCTACGGTAAAAGACATTACTCTAATTTACTAGGAGGTTACGCTATTTTGCATATCTATCTATCTTTATATATATATATATATATATATATAAAAGAGGATGTTGGTATATTGATGATTAATAGACTTCGACGCCGTTTGACCGATCACCATGAAAGTTGGCCCATATATGTATCTTTTTATGGAGAAGGTTTTTAAAAACAAAAGACTTTGTTGTAACTCGCCACTAGATGGCGTTGAAGCACATCAACTATTATAGCAGGAGTACGTCTATAAGATCGTCTATAGGTATAAGATTTAAAATATAGATTTAAAAAACAAATTAACAAACGTTATTGCACATTATCCTACAAAAGGCGAGCTTGTTTAATACTTAGATTAAACAGAGAGATACTTGGAGTGGTGCAATGAAAAGTATTATAAATAAATACGAGTAACTTAAATAACAGTATAGGTATAAATCAAATTAGAACCATTGTATTTTGTAAACATTAATTATTTAAAATTATTCAAATCTCGTAAAATATAATTTGGTACGAGAGTGCCTGTCATCGTGGCTGTACAACGAACATGTATACGCATATATCCGTGACCACGAACAACGTGAAAATTTCAAACATAGATATATTTGAAATAATGTTCGGATTTCAAATTCGAAATATTCGAACTCTTTTGCGCGGGTTCGATGATTTTACTTGCGATTAGCAAAAACATGAAAATTTGATTTCCTTTTAGAACGCCCTACATAGGGTATTTGGCCTCCCTTGCAAAGTCAGGGCGGTTTACTAGTACACACATTAAAACTTAATAGCAGTTTAAATCAAACAGCAGTACTCAAATAAGGCAAGTTTACACTAAGCGCGGATTATGTCTGTTTGTTTTGCCCTTACGCGGAGCGAAACATTTTGTGTTGACAGAGTCGGTACGCAAATACGGGGAGATGAGGTTTTGAATACTTATAAACTATATATGTATTACTGTGTAACATTGTGTAGTTATGTGTAACATTACACAAGTACCTACGCATTAAACCCTTACCTTCAGATGGCCCATTTGTTTCTATCCAAATGTGCCAGAGAAATGGGTTATTTGCCTCTGAATCTGATTGTATATACATATAAAAAGAATGCCATCGTATATGTATCAAATCAACATGTGCATGTGCATTTAATATCATTACAAGTCAATTTAAATTAATTTTAATTTAGATTAAACATAAATTGATACTTACACAAAGGTGTTAAATTAAAGTTGAAATTTATTTTTATATACAAGTCACGACATTTATTCAAATTTATAAATTCGTCCACGGTAAAGAAAGCCGCCAGCTCGACAAGCCATTGCATGACCTCAACCTCAGTTTACACTGGATGCTTCATCGGCGCGTTCCGTTACGTGTTTAGGTCTTTTTAACAAATGTTAAAAAAAATGCTGTAGACGTCAGCAAAGGAAAAATTATAAATTCATAGATTATATATTTGGTAAATATAAGTAATACCAGAAGATGAAAGATGACATAAACAAAAAAAATCTAAACATATTATCACAAACCCAAAATAATTTCTTTTAAAGAAGTCTATCCCCGACAAATGCCGTTGTGCCATCCGACTTCAGTTGGTATCTAGCGATTATAAATTAAGAGAGAATCTGTTAATTTTACTTGCTAAGTTTAATTACATCGATCATGAAGGTGAATGGAACTGCTTCCGAAAAAAACTGCGATTTTAATATACAACTGCCCCGCACGTCTCTACTGTCGTTTGCTGACAATTCACCCCAGAACGATATTCCCTACGACTATTTCCTCATAAAGCATTTATGAAACTTGCTTATAGTAACTCAAAGAGACATTACATTGTTTTTTTATTTGAAACCGACTTAAATCCTTGTACAATTTCAAAATTTTTGGTTGTATTTTTAAAGGAATTAAGTTAAGTTAAATAAAAGTACTGAGACTTCGGACATAGAGTAGTTAACAATCTGTAACGTAATTTTTACATCAACGAATCAAATGTCGAAATAACGTAATACTAAACTAGCATAACACCCAATAAAAAACCTCGCCTACGAACAGTCGTGATAAAAAACCTACCATCCATCATAAAGTTTGGCGAAACAGCAATGAAAACCTCATTCCTCCCACTACATCGTAAAACTGTACCATTTGTGGCAGACCCCAGAACTAGAGGGATGTCGCAATAATACAGCACATTTTATTTTCGTCACGTAATTTTCTGTCCGTTATCTTTTGATCTTTGATTAAAAGGAAGTTAATGCTGCTATTTCATTTTGTAATTCCAAAAGTCATGAAAAAGAAGCATTTGTTTTAATTTTCTTGATTTTGCTCATTATATATATATTTTTCTTAATATTTGGCAATGGTGCAATTAGCACATTCTGCCAGAGTCAAGTTTCCCTCGTACTAAACAATTTCAAAGTTTGAAAGCCCGTCGGAGTAAGTCAGGAGTCGCTCAGTTAGCGATAGTATTATAGATTTACTGAGGACTCCTTGGATGCACATGAAAAACGCAGTCCACGCTCTCATTTGATTAGCGCAAACACTACGCACGAAGAACCTTTGAACTTTAATAAACTATCATAGAACTACATCATAGTTGCCGCCACAAAGTCTCTCATTATATTTGGAAATGATCTTAATCTTTAAGAATTGAGTACATGTATGAATATAGGTTGTATATTACAGCGAATCATGATCAAAAAAGCAAACTAATTATTCGATAAATGAAATAAATTTATTTAAATTGCTTACTAAGAACGAAATCACAAAATCAACGGAGTTCCTTTATTTATTATCTTTATTGTCACCAGAGAACGTAAACCTGACCCACGTCAAATTTGCTGCCATTGGTTTGCTGCCAATTCAGAATTTTCTGTCGCGGATTTAATTATTTCTCTATAACTCCCATTTAGAAAATTATATAATTAAATATATGACATTTTCTGAGAGGACGTTATTGTCAGTTTTAGTTTCCCAGTTTCTTTATTAATCTTAAAAATCAAGTTTTCAAAGAATGTTTCTATGTAGTTAACGGGAGATAAGAAAGTATGGGTTGGAAAAAGAATGAGATTGAGATGCGAAACGCTGTACAATTCACGGTAGTCTTCTGTGAGAGGGGCGTACTCGTAACTAGGCGGGCGCGCTCAGCGGCAGTGAAATTGCAGCGTGTATCCTCCCCTAAAAAAAGAAATCCTAAACCCTATCCAACAACATAAGTAAATGATATTATTGCAACTGCACTTTAATGTATTTATAATGAATTGTCACAATATTAATAAGACAAGGAGTTGTCATTTAAAAGCATGCTACAACATATAAAACGACATATATTTGTACTTCTTTAAAGTCAGGCCAAAGGTTCTCGAAGGGCATTGAGCTGTATTGTCAGAGTAGAGAATGATTTTGACGAATGGGCCAGATCGAGATACAGAACAAACAGCGTATCGTGTTTCAGCAACGTGGCCAAATATTGGATGATATTGTTTTTTTTTTAAATATGACGATAATCTAGAGAAATAATTAAATCAGCAACAGAAAATACTGAATTGGCAGCAAATTTGAACGTGCGGTAGTTTTGGGTTCTCTGGTGACGATAGACATATGGGACTCCGTTGATTTTATGATTTCATTCTTAGTAAGTAATTTAAATTAATTTATTTCAGTTATCCAATAGAAGTTTGTTTTATTAGTCACGATCTTTTTTTTAATATATATTATAGAAACAAGGCGGCAGATGAGCATACAATCCACCTGATGGTATGTGGATGCTTTCGGCCATGGACATCCGCGATACATGTCAACATCAGTCCTGAATGACATACGTTGGCTCGCCCTCGGATGCGCTGCCCTCCTTTGCAGATTAAGGAATGGATTGGGAGAAAGCGTTGGGAAAATGGAGAGGGATAGGATGGGATGGGAATGAGCTCTGGCATATCTTACTCACTACCGTAACACGTACGTAAATTGGGGAAATACGATAAAGTAGGAAATGCAGTACATTTCAAGGTAGCTTTCTGTGAGAGAGAGAGTGAGAAAGGCTGAAAGAATGCAGCGTGCACTCTCCCCTACACTTGATAATTAATTGGGTACCTCTAAAAAGAAGTACATTTAATAAGTTTCAACAATGGGGCATGCATAAGTAATTTTATGATATTACCTTCCTAAAATTGTGATGATGACGTCGTTATTTTCAGCAGTACCTACTGCTTTAAAATTTATGATAACCCCATAAATTTTGAAGTATTATACCTTGTCATAATGGAGGTGGCGAAAAAATCTTATAAATACATAACATAAATATTTTCAGGAAATGTTTGACAATGTCTTATGCACAAGCGACGTTTATCTTAACTTAAACATCTTTTGTTTGTTTGTGTTAAACTTGTGAACTATTTCATCGATGTGGATGAGATGGATCCAGATCACGAAGCATATACATGAGCATAATATGGGCATCTTATTGAATCGATGGATAATCCAACTTATCCATATAAAATAGCTGTATGTATGGTCAATTGAAACAATAATATATAGAAATATTAAAAAATCAAATTTTAGCAATAATCCTAGGTGGAACACGAGGAATATTTAATCGTGCCCCACTACTAGACATGGGCCTCCTTAAACATAAGTCTTGTGCGTGTTATAACGCCACGTCTGGCCAAGCGGATTGGCGAGTCCACTTTCTTAGAGGGCGACACCATACGACACAGAATCGTAAAGACTATATGCCGGGCGCCGTTGAATAACTAAGAAGAACTCTCCCCTAAGAATCAACCAACCCTAAAAAGAAGAAAAATAACCAACAAATACTTGCCCATATGTTAAATCACGTGACACACCCATTTATTTGTAACATTAACGAAAACATTGCATGTCCAGCGCTCATATACTATACTTACGTGATGATACATCACCACACTATATTTAACCGAGTTACACATGATTACAAGCAGTAATGTACGTTCATAAAGCAACGCTTTATGTGTAATAACTTAATGAATAGTGTTATAGAGATTTCAAGGCGTTCGTTGATTGGAAAAAAACATAATCTATAGAATTAGGTGGTATTTTAGAAATGCCCATTAAAGAAATCATATTTTTTCTATATGCTGCGAATTGTTTTTCTAAGAAGTTTTAGTGATAAATATAACCTGTTTTTTTTTCAATTTGCTCCTCTTTTCTAGTCTCAACTTTTATTTTTCACAAATGCGGAAATGCTTTTTATAATCTAAGAAAAGTTCATAAACAATGCCACTCAGGATCAGTACACTTACAATAGTAAAAGAAACACAGTAATTTAACTCCACTCCGACGAGATTAATCAATTGTTGTTGTTTCGCAGAAAATTGCGGTTCGACGTTGACTGCGATATATGTCACGAAGTTGCGATTATTCAGTGGGATTCTATATTTTGGGGATGTGCGTATGCCTGTAGGTATAATGAATGTCCTTGAGTATAGGGTTACTCTAAGTAAAAGTTTCACTGTTATTAATTTATAATAATAAATGATTATTATATTTATTGTACACACTTATTTGATTTGACCGTATGTATTACGGGATACGATCGGGTAACGCGAGACATAGTGACAATTTAAAGTGACAATTTCATATACTTTAAGGATAAACCACACGTATTCGCGTCAATTCGCATTTTGGCTATATAATTTTGTATGGCAATTGGTTCGCATTTTTTAACAGCTATTGGCACGTGAAAAGATGTAACTATATGTTATATCGGTTGCGAACACAGTGATAAAGTGCAATTGTCCGAGTAGGAGGGGGGGGGGGGGCTTGCCAAATGAGAGTGTACAAGAAATATAATGCCGCGGTGCGTGCACAAGCAAACCGAGACTCCTACGTATTTATTAACATAACCTACTGTTATTTTTTTTACTGTGGTATCTCTGTGCTACAAAATGCGCAAAGACAAATTACGCAAACACCGCACACATATTCTAATTCAAGACGTTGTCAGTGAATTATCTATTCTGTTAGAACAATGGCCGTGTGACACCCCGCTTATCTCGGGATTAACTCGATGCTTGTAAGGAAATCGTTAGCTCCGGGGACCACACGCGGTGGTAATTTAAATTGGTTATATGCCCTTATATGTGGTGACAACTCGACCTGTGCTACCCCGTTACCACAAGTCGTGGGGCCTAAATAACCTCAAAAATTAATGGCGATAAAAGAAGCTCTCGTACCTGAGAATTTAAACGAGTTAATTATTTAAATATCAAAAAATTAAACCCCGCCTGAGTCCAACTCCTGTATGAACACTGAAACGAGCACATTTCTGTACAGACTAACTGATTTGTTTGTTTGATTTGATAGCCTATGTCCATCTGTAAGAATGTACCTTTCAAATGGTGAAAAATTTTTTCAAATAGGTGCAGTGATTCCGGAGATTACCCTCCACATACACACAAACTCACAAAATTCGCACTTTCTCTTTATTATATTAGTATACTATTTTGACAATTCAGTAACAGACTTATAGCAATCGGGACCAGATTTATTTATTTTCTCCTCTAAAATATTATACAAATATACAAATAAACGAAAAATTTACAAAAAAATGTGATCAAAACGTTTTCCCTCACCAATATTTCGGGTGTGTTACTAATATAAGTGAGCGAAGTCAGAAGTTTCAACTATTTATATTATAAAAATAAACACGTGGCAGACCGGAAGTTGGGGTCAGAAACACCCCCAACCCTCTATAAAGGGGTGTGTAAATTAAATGTTATATTATACCATTATTAACCATTATGGAGCTTGATTAATGGGGTCGTAAATTGTAATTTGTATTTTTTTTTTCCAAAATTTGTTACCGTACGGTAATAGGACTCTTAGGGCTTTTTAACCCAAATAGTAAATTTAATAATTTGAAGTGTTAATAGCTCTAGGCCCATAGTCGCTCAGAAAGTGATGGAAAGAGCTATGCTTAGTCTCTTTGCGGGACGAAATCCGTAACGAAAAAATTCCACGAAGAACTAAAGTTGCCGGCTGAAAGAATACGCAAGTAAAGAAAACTTGCGGTACGTATACTCAACTCAACCCATTCAACTCGGCCCGTGCCACAGTTTCTACTTACCACAGGGCCATTTTTTTAGTATAATAATATTTATCTAGTTACAAGACGGAAGGACCACCAACGTGGCATGTCGTTCGCGCCAACGAAAATATCGTAAAATTGGATTAACGCCTATAAAATGGTCTTAAAAAAGTAATCCAATTCGAAGTTACAAATTCAAACAGTAAATTTACTTGTGCTTTTTCATTTGTACACTTTTATGTGATTGGATAGTTTATTTTGGGGTGGATAGGTCAAAATGGAGTTAAGCAAGAGATTAATTTACTTGTATGGTGTAGTGTACGGATTCGTTGGAACTGATTGATCTATTCTGCTATTATAAGGAGAGATTGTAGTTTCTTTGTAGATTTTTGGGAAACTAAACGTATGTGAATTAACGTAGGTTATGTTTGTGCCAACTAAACGAAGCCAGAGCGAGCTAGTAATGCTTAATATAGAGATCGGCATTGACTGATTTTTAATAGAAAAAAATTATGCAATGCAATGAGCCCTTTCAGTATCCATTGCAGGGCACGGGCCTCCTCTAGTCTTCTATTGTCTTGTGCATAAGTGGTTGATATGTGGCCTTAAAACGCTACTGGCAAACGGGTTAACCGCAAATGGTAACGACACCCGCTGGAAAATGTGGCCTTAAAACGCCACACTGCTGAGCAAACGGGTTAACAGCAAATGGTAACACGACATCCGCTGGAGAATGTGGCCTTAAAACGCCACACTGCTGGGCAAACGGGTTAACAGCAAATGGTAACACGACATCCGCTGGAGAATGTGGCCTTAAAACGTCACACTGCTGGGCAAACGGGTTAACCGCAAATGGTAACGACACCCGCTGGAGAAAAAAAAATATGTGGGGTTGTAATCTATACATATAAATAAAATCCTATTTGTGTCTGTATGTGAAATGTCTTTTTACACTACACTTTTTTTTTCCTTCGATGTTTTTTGCTACTTATCATTGGTTATCATTAGTGTACAATACGAATGATATAGAACATTCTTGATGTTTTGATGCCTTAAAAACATCAATTTTTGGAATTTTTGTCTGTCCGTCTTTTTTTATAGTAAAAACGCATCAGACTGTCCATACAGTCCACCTGGTGGTAAATGGATACTGTCGACCATGGATATCCACGGTACACACCAACTTCAGTTACACGAGCGGTGACTCTCGAAAGGCCACTATGGCCACAAGAATTTAGCCATTCCGAAAAAATGACAACTTCAGTCCAGAATGACAAACGTTGGCGCGCCCCCGTATGTGCTGTCTACCTTTCCAGACGAAGGAATGGATTTGGAGAAAGGATTGGAAATTTGGGGAAGGCGAAGACAGATTGGGATTGGGATGGGCTGTGGCATATCCGATCTACTACCGAATCACATACTTTTGTTATTGAACGTCCCTATTAGAGAATGATAGGGTGAAGTGGGGAATGCAGTACATATCAAGGTAGTCTTCTGTGAGGTGTCTGAACAATCAGGTGGGATTCAAAAAGTCTGAACTCACATCACGCAAAAAATGGTACAGTTGTAGCTCACATGCCGGTTTAACTTTTAGATTACTTTTTATCTAGATTCATTATAGAGTTCCCACGGGAATCACTAAATTTAGGTGAACAAAGTCACGGGCAGTGCTAGTGTTTAATAAATATTTGGACATTGTTTAAATAAAAAAATACGCGATACTACAACATTTTAAAATAAAACGTACGGCCCTTAATACCTAAACTGAAATGGCAGTTAATGAAACCAAGGAAACATGAAAACAACAAAACAAAGCCGGTGGAAAACCAATATGATTACTGGAGAACTTTTGCAGTAACTCAATAGAGTGGGTACCCACGTCAATAGCAGTCGAGAATGTTCCAATGTTCGACTACCAAGTTAGTAGACGCACGCACCTGACTCGGTATTAATAGGTCAGGAGTTGCGGCTGCTTTTAAGATTTCTGAGGACAATATCTGGTGTAGTCCATCAATTTGTTAACGGTACTCATTGGTTTGTCTCTAAAGGGTGGGAGCCGAGGAACAATAAAGAGTTTGAAGTAATATATTTTCAATTGTATCCTATAACGTTCCATCCTTCCTAGCCAACATAGTCAAGTTGATTATGACTAATCATAAGTATTCTCTTCACTTTAGCCCTAAAATAAAATATTTTCATTTCCCAATCCTCCCCCTGCATTTTTATCTCATCTAATTCCACAAAGGTTTCCTCGTCCAGTACTATTAGAATAATATGGTATGAAACGTGTATGTAAATTATTGCTATATTTGTCACTCATCTGTAATTGTAATATTCTTTCACTTGCAACTTCTGATCGTAAACCATATCTTATCCATTTTTCGAGACACTTATAATTTGATTTCACGGGCTGAATTTTGGTATTTTAAGTTATAATATTT
Source organism: Sesia bembeciformis (assembly GCA_943735995.1). NCBI lineage: Eukaryota > Metazoa > Arthropoda > Insecta > Lepidoptera > Sesiidae > Sesia > Sesia bembeciformis. The sequence continues at coordinate 2,026,644 of OX031038.1, forward strand.
AAATGTGACTATATCTGAGACAAGAAACCTTATCATCGGTTCTAGTTTTCAAGATAAAGAGAAATTCAATTATATCTTTAAAAAAATATATAAATTGTATTGCTTTATTATAAAAAAAAAATCAGATGTTAATAGCAATTTCCTACTTAAACCGAATCTGAAAACAACGAAATTTTAAGTTATAAAATCATAACCAGAGTGAATTTACTCCAACAATAAGGTCCCTTTGCCCGAACGACGACATAAATTGAACGATTTTCGGAAAAAATAAACAAATATGTATATCCGAAAATAATCAAAATAGTTATATTTGTACAAAGAAAATGTTTCCATCGTCTCCTGGTCTATCCGAACCGTAAAATGACAAGCAAAGTTTTCTCCCATTTCATTTCTCGGCAGCAAGTTGTAAATGAGAGAACGAAACAACATAATCGCAAAATGAAGTATTATATTATTAGATTTTTATTTAAATTTACTGAATACCGCCAAAAATTTGGTTTCGATTTAATTAAAATTATTTTTCATTTTTTTTCCTTTAAAGAAATACAGGATGTAATTGGGTTAAAATGTTTTATAAAGGGGACATTATAAACAGGTATAACGAGATTTAAATGGCGATGGTTAGGACATATAGCCAGATGTGGTGATGGCAGATGGAGCAAGACCCTAACTGAGTAGCGGCCCAGAGCTGGAAAAAGAAATGTGGGCCTTCCAGCAGCCAAGTGGGTCGATGACATAAACAGTCGCAAACAACACCTGGATGAGACGAGCACAAGAAAAAAGCAAATGGCGTAATAGAGAAAAGGCTTTTAATGGTACAAGACTTCATTGCAACAGATTATTCTATTATTATTATTTCTATATTCCATACTTTCTCTATTCTGCATGGGCAGTGGACTGAATAAGACAGCTGGAAATTATGAATGAAATGATTTAATTCCTGAAACTTCAAATCGTAGAATCTGCTCGTGATTCTGAGAGGACGTGGTATCCTTTTTATGATAATATACATTTTCTATTCTTTGTTTTAAGGAAATATTCATTAAAGCGAGGGCCATTATCTTTTTTTACCATGGAAAAATGCTCATATCTACCTTTTTTTTAAAGATACGTTTAAAAACTCTACCATAGATTATTCGAAGTAGCAACACTTCGGGCAGAGTATGGGAAAAAGTTTTTGTAAAATTTACCAACGAAATATACATTTCTGAAATATTGTTTCAGCTGTAAGTAGAGTTTCGCAAAGTCGGCGGTGCACCGGCATACCTCCTGGTGTTGCAGATGTCCATTAGCGGCGGTGGCCACTTGCCAACACGTAGGTCGCTAGACCTCCTGCCTCCTATAAGTCTTAAATTTTATGGCCAGTATTTCGTTGCCACTAGGATGCGTCTAACCAGATATTGAATTTAAACGATGTGGTCAAGATTATTATCAACAAATGTGGTCAAGAAGCAAGCGGAGCTGACATCATTGCGGTAACAATATTGGATTAACACATCCGCTGGATTTGCATCTCCGTCACTGGAGTATGCTTCAGTGACTGGACGATAATAAATACTCTGTATTGCATACAAATAGTTATTACACGTGCACATATATTTAAATGACGTAATACAATGGGCGACCTTAGTGCTAAGGAGATTTCTTCTAGATAAAATTGTGATAGAGGAAAATCGAAGGGATAGAGGTAGTACAAAACAATTGAAATGTAGAGATGTAATTATGTTCAATATACTTGTATATATATTTATTGAATGAAGGTGGCAAACGAGAATACAGTCCACCTGGTGATAAGCGGATACTGTCGCCCGTGGACATCCGCGGTACATGCCATTAGTCCAGAGTGACACACTTTGGCATGGCCCCGGATTATCTTTGTTGATGTAGGAATGAATCTGAAGAAAAGGTTGGGAAAATGGGAAGGATAGAATAGAATGGGAATGGGTTCTGGCATATTTCGCTCATTACCTAAACACGTACCGTACTTGGGGAATGTGATAAAGTAGGAAATGCAGTATATTTCAAGGTTGTCTTCTGTGAGAGAAGCGAGTAACGTGGCCAGTCCATTACGCCCATATCAATATACCGACTATATCAGTAATAAATATAAAACTTACCCATAATAATAAATTGTATCATAATAATAATAATTGTCGATTGTACCACGGTGCAATGGAATACGCAAATTCATTATTATTTGAACATATCTCTTATTCCTAGCGTAATTCCTTATTACGCTTGGAATAAGGGATATGTTCAAATAATGCTTATGGCTGATATATTATATTGTACATTCATCGATAAGCCAGATGTCGCTCATTTCGTAAAGTCAAGAAGACAATTTAAAAAGGGTACTTAAATAATTAAAGTTATTTCAATTTGATAGGACAATATTCGATAGGCCTTCTTTTAAGTTGTATTTTTATTTGATGAAATCATTATAATTTTATAAATTTAAACATACAAAATTTAAACTATAGATCAGTATAAACAGAATGAAAAAAAAAACAATGCATTTTTTTAAAAAATAGTACATAAATTGTGAAAAGTTAAGATTTATGTTTTATCAAATTTATTTAATTTTGCATGACACCAAAAATTTATCGCTATTAGTCACTTTTTGTCACAATGTTTTCTAATTATCTCCTCGGGTGTAATTCACAAGATGCCGCATACCCAAATTTTGTGGAATAACTTGACCTTTTCAAATTTTTCCCACTTCGTTAGCAAAGACTTCTGACAGTGTGCCTGCGTGAGTGCGCACTTTTTAAGAGTGGCCCTAAAAAGGCTTTAATGTACACTGGCAATATTTATATAAGTATGCTTTTTTTTGGATAAATTGTTGCTTAAAATTTGATTATGAACACAACAAATTGCTTTTCTTAAATCTAAAAGAAAGTTCCCACATATGTTGCTAAGCAGTGAAAACACTTGAGACAGAGAAACACGTGAAAACATAATCGTAATAGACATGAATTTTATCTGTAATTTGTGTTAGCCGATAATCTTGAACTTTTCTTGAACGGTAGATTATTTAAAAGTTTGATTATTTAAATAAAATAAAGCGGCCGGAAATCCGCTCTACGGATTGCATTAGCTTCACATCTCCACATCCAGATTTGAATGTTGAAGATACGAGGGTATATTTGGCTCCAGATATAACAATATCTGACGCCAAATAGGCCGAAACTATCGATGAATTGACAAGAACGGACCATTGGGCCTTAGTCAAGAGGAGGAGGGTGCACTTGTTACCCCTCTCTCACAGAAGACTACCGTGAAATGTATTGGATTTCCCAGTAAGATCTGCCAGAACCTATTCCCAACCCATCCTGTCGTATCCTTGCCCATTTTCCTAACCCTTCCTCTGAATCCATTAATATATCTTTAAAGACAGGCAACCGGGGGCGTGCTAACGTTTGTCATTGTGGACTGAAGTTGGCATGTATCGTGAATGTCTATGGGTGACAGTATCCACTTACCAACAGGTGGACTGTATGCTCGTCTGCCGTCTTCTTCCTATAAACAAGCGAATTTGTGAAATATAATACATAAAATGATATTTAAATTTATCCTTAAAACCTAGGCATTACACTAAATTAAACACACATGGAAAATGATCTGAGGTTTACAGCCTGCGAAAGAACTGTTTACAATTCACCTCTGAAATTCTGAATCTAAGTAAAAATCAAAACAGTATTTTCACCAAAAACCCTAACAGGTCCTATAACTACAAAACTAATCACAGAGAAATTAATCGCATAGAGAAAGCTATGCTCGAAGTTTCTTTGCGAGATAAGATTTGAAACGAAGAAATTCGCCACAGAACTAAAGCCACCGACGTAGCTCATAGAATCAGTAGCTGAGGTGGTAATCTTCGTAGTCTTCGAATGGGGCCCACGGAAGCGCAGTATGGGACGCTTTCGAACCACGTAAACCGACAACTTCCTCCACTGTTAAACATGCCTCCTCGTGCACATGGTCTTATTGCCTTAACTGGCCAAGCTGGTTGGGTAGTCCACTCTTTTAGAGGTGATGTAGTTCCTCAGGTCTTGTGGTAGCAGCTTTGTTATCCCTTTGTTTTGTTAACAAAACAAAATCATGAGAAATAATTTCCACAACAATGGTTGTCGGCTTACAGAAACATGGCGCAACGTTAACGCTCGTACCAGAACTCTGCATCAGCAGTAAACGTACCAATCCACTTCATCTGAACTACTATTCCCAAAATTTTACGACAATATAAAGTTATCACAACCCCCATGTGACACAACCTACCCCAAGCTGCGTCAAGATTACATTTTATGAGGCCCAATCATAATCAAGGGAAAACCGTAATAACTTTACCATCCCACTAATGGAATATTAACACTGCGTCTCTTACAATAAGGTTTAAATTGCCTGCAAAGATGATTTTGTAAAAAAAATGTTGACAAAGCAAAGTCGACTCATCAAGTTAAGGGCGTCATATCTTATCTTTCTTGAATGAAAAAGTGAGGCAGTCATTCGCAGGTATTTATACTTTTAAAATAATAGGTTTGAATTGTTTTATTGGTTTCTAATGAGCGTTGATACTTTTAAGGTTGGTACTTTTTACACCGGAGTTCAATTTTATTAGTTACTAGCTGTTGCCTGCGACTTCGTTCGCGTGGTCTTCAAGTACTGACATATTTACTTACCATCAGGTGGACTGTATGCTAGTCTGCCGCCTTTTTACTATAAAAAAATATACACGACAAGAAAGGGAATGATACAATTTTAAAGCCCACACTCAGCTCTTTTTTAATCTTCTTTTTAAGGAACTTTTATGCCTTGCCACATGTCAGTTCCATCGTACCTTAAACTTACATTCTACAACATTAATATAGGTACCAGTATGTCAGCCCTGAGAGCTCACGAATATGTATAAACTAAATGTTGCTCGTGAATTAGGTTCTCCTAGTATCTTATGGTACATACAAACATCATTCCTGTTCAGATCGAGAGCTGAGGGCTCAACATCTTCAACAATTCCACCACTCAGCTCTTCAATTGCCTTGTGCAAATCATGTACATGTTTGTAATATGTATAATAAAGAGTATAATTATTATTAAAGCTCGCTAGACCTCTTTAAAATAGATTATCTTAAGCGTTTAAAAGCCCTCAAACTTTAATAGCCAAAGAAATTATCTGTCGCCACTTCTTGTTTTTTCTCCATAAACGTCGCGACACCTCATTGACGCCAGAAGAGAACTCTGTCGCAACGCTCGCAACACCCCATGCACAAGCAGTTCATTTGGCGAGAAAAATTAACGACCTAAATAAAAGATGAGGGTGGGTTATTTTTGTGGTATTGGAAATGTGTTTTAAAAATCACAGTGCATAGGTAGGTACTGTTATTTTTTTTTTGACTTGATAATAAGTAATAACACATTTTGCTATACTTTAAAAGTTAAGGTTACAAATAAAAGATAAGGATAGTAATGCGGTTCATGCAAACGTAATTATAATGCAGTTTTCAACAATATTTTGTTTACTATATAAATTAAGTTCAAAATGCCCAAATCTAATAAGATAGATATATATCTTTTTTCTTTCTATTATTGTAATATATCTTCTAATATATTTTCTAATGTACGTACGTGTTTCGGTAGTGAGTGAGATGTGCCAGAAGAGCCTATTCCCATCCTACCCCGCCCCATTTTCCCAACCCTTCGTCCAAATCCATTCCTAAATCTCCAAAGGTAGGCACAGCGCATCCGGGTGCGTGCCAACGGTTGTCATTTTGGACTATTGGCATGTATCGCGGATGTCTATGGGTGACAGTATCCACTTACCATTAGGTGGACTGTATGCTCGTCTGCCGCCTTATTTTATATTTTATGGACATAATATATATATATATATATATAAATGAAACCATAACCGATTGTTAGAAATGTTTTCACATATCAAAAGATGAGGGACCACCAAAAAAACATAAGCTACAAAACTAAGGATACACGCAGGCGAAGCCGCGGGCAAATGCTAGTACAGTAAAAATTAAAACTGTATCAACACTATACCATCATAAAAAAAATTACACACAAAAGTAGGTTTTACCAAAAATGATACCAATTACGACTCATTACTTTGAGCACTACTCGTATCTTAAAACACGGTATCTTAACGACTGTTCATCACGACATGGGGGCGCCAGAACTAAAAGCTGGTTACTGACACACAGAGATAGTTTAATCGATTTATGAGTTTGCCAGCCACTGGGAATTTGTAGATGTAAAATTTGAATATTCTCGATTTACATGAAAGGATGCTAAGTTTCTCTTATTATATCCTTAATCAAGCGTGGCTTACCCCAATAGGGCCACTAATACAAAACAGTCTTCCGCTCTTCTCATCCAACCACTACCCGCAAAAAAATAATTGAAAAAAAAAAAATTTGAGAGTATTTAAATAAAAAAGAAAAGAAATTTATTAAAAATAAATAAATTTTATTTATTTATTAAATTTCCATTTTCTTCAACAATAAGTGCATACATATTGATTAGTGTTTATATACGTATCAGCCTATACATACATCCTATCCCTATCCCACTGCAGAGCACAGGCATCTCCTAGTAAATCACTGCTTTACTAGGGGGGGTTTCGGGCCGTTATCCACCACGCGGGATTGGTAGAGCACATACTCCAGCGGGCCAGTGATAATTTTAAAAAAGTCTGTACTATATAGAAAGTCAGTGGTACGGGCCGAGGATTCACGATCATATACGAATGTGAGTCGAGTATACATATCCCTAGGTTAGTGTTCATGTAATCGAATAAAATTGTAACTAGCCGTAAGTTTTCCTATGAAAATAAAATAAAATATTTTATTAAAATTACAATAATTCATAATTAAACTATACGAAAGCGTGTCAATCTGACAAAGAGAAAATTTCAATCGTAGATATATTTAAAAAACAAAGCCGAATGATTTTTTTTTATGGACGAAGGCGGCAGACGAGCATACAGTCCACCTGATGGTGTACATTAGTCCAGAATAACAAACGTTGACACGACCCTGGATGCGCTGCCTACCTTTGGAGATATAGGAATGGATTTTTTGAAAGGGTCGGGAAAATGGGAAGGGATAGGATGGGAATAGGCTCTGGCATTCTGAATATAATAATTTTTACATATGACTGCCCTCGGTACAGATAGTCCTGTTGCCGACTGCACCTGTATACAGTTTTTAATATCACAAACACGAACTGATAAGCTTGAACATGAACACGTGAACATTATTCATTTTTTCACTTTCACAAATGACTCGTTCAAATATAGCATTGTTATTTACAGCTAATAAACACGGAACGGAAAAACCGATTTTAAAAAGAGAGTAATTTTTTTATTGCATAATTACTGATATTTCAAATACTCTAATGATATATGAAGCGTTTAATACGTATTCCATTCAAGAACTAATCTATCGATTGTCGGTCCTGCAGCAAATATGACCTGTCCATTTCCACTGCATCATGCTGAGTCTATGATCTACATCGTTGATTTTCGTACATTGACGAATATCTTCGAGTATTTCGTAAAGAAACTCCGAGCATATAACTCTATCTATAGCTTCCTGAGTGACTTTGAATATCAGACTTACATTCAAAGACAACGTACCGGGAAGTGAAATGAAGAACAGAATGTTTTGAAAAAGTTCGCCGCCCGCCAGCCCTTGGGAGTAGCCTATATCTAGAAGTGAATAAACATGAATTCATGGTGGTTTATTTGTCCTTAAATAATTTATTTTCTTTATTTTTTGATGATAATACTTAAAATTGCACCATCTACCTTATTTGATATTGCTATATGTTCTCCTTACTACCCATGGGTTACCTGGAGGAGATCGCTTTGGCAACATGGCCGCCAGTTGCACTTTCCGTGTTACTAACAATACTATCTTTTTGTAGCATGTGTTGGTGAACAGTATAGAGTTTATCTATCTTATGTAAATAATACTTGCTTATAACCTTGTGAAGAGATTATATTCAGCAGTGAGTATAATCAATCAATGGTATGTCAATCATAGTGTAATAATAATTAATCATTGAAAGCCGCAAGTACAAGTAACGTATTACCACCTACAAGAGGCGACAGCGGAGATTAGATTACATTTGGAACCACTTTTCGTCAGGGGAGCCTGAGTCACTATAGACATCGAAACATGCATACATTAATCAGGTCCTTATTTTTTAATCCTAATATCTCTTCCGTCCCGTTTCAGGTCAATCCGCCCCCTACACAGGAGTCTAACCCTGGATACGGTGACGCTCTTCGGCTCGCTTTTACATGACGAAGTATTCCACCAACAGCTTCGGAGTTAATGATAAACTCAATTACAATTTATGGTGGCAATTTTGTATTGATAACGAATTGGGTGTTTTTTAGTTCTATTCCAATTATAATACGTTTTTAGTCAATCAGTTTAATAAGGGTGCATTCTATGGTGCCATAAATAGTCACAGATCTGACTTATCGTTACTTCTGGGGAACGACATAGGAGCAGATGAGAATATAAAGCGGTTTCTGAAAGGGATTTATAGACAAAAGCCATCGCTACCCAAATACAATTGTACATAGGATCCCCAGTTAGTAATTAATTGTCTGAAATTATTTTCCAAATAGAACATTAAGCATAGATAAGTTGACTAAAAAAATAACTCTTGCCCTGTGTACGGCCCACAGAGTACAGACTTTATCCCTTGTAAAGATCACTCATATTCAGAAACTGCATAATGGATTAAAAATTTCAATCCCTGATTTGATAAAAATTCCAATAGAAATAAGAAATATAAAATTCCTATGGGCGATAGTATGTACTTGGACATACAGTCTAAGCTAGTCTGCCGCTCTCTTACTATAAAAAAATAATATTTTTTTTTACAAAATATATGTTTTAACATCGATTTTTTATGATAAAGCGATAAAAAGATTTCATATTATTTTATGATTTCGCTAGCTTCAGTATGCCATAGTTCACTTTCATCATATCCTATGCCTCCCCAGGTTCCCAAACATTCCCCAACCGTCTCCAAAGATAGGAGACGCTGTCATACTGGACTGATAATGATATGCGAATGTTCATGTACTGATATTGGCATGTCTCGCGAATGTCCATGTACTAACATTGGCATGGCTCGCGAATGTCCTTGTACTGATACTGGCATGTCTCGCGACAGTCCATGTTCTGATATCGGCATGTCTCGCGAATGGCCATTTATCCACTTACCACCAGGTGACCAGATCAGACAGTCCACCTTCTTTCTATAAAAAAAACTAATTAGGTACAATTTACGTAATGCTTTTATTATATAAAGCATATATTTTAAATGGAGGATCCATAAAGATATATGAGAACTTACTTACATACAGAAATTATAGAAATACCTCCATTTAAATTAATTGTGGACTTTTTACTTTTACTCTATTCTGTGGGAACGAAATCTTACACCCTCTGATAAATTAGACATCTCCTACCTACCGCACACAAGAATCCAATATTCAACCAAAAATAACAGTAACAAAGTACAACAATTAAACACGTCCACCGTCTCCATTAACTACGCCATCTGTGTTTAACCCCCGTAGTTAATTTGGCACCCCACGAGGGGTAAAAAATACCTCAGCGTTAAAAAATGTTGGGTTTTATTTTTTAGAAAGCGAGAAATGAAGTCTTGAATGATGTTCTACTTTACGTATTACAAGTTTAAACAGACCGATGACTACACCACCAATTTGAAGGGAGATTTCGCTAGTTTCTGTGGGTACGTTATAGAAATAAAGTGTTTAGACAAAAGATGTAGATCTTTGTGGCATGTGGTGCTATAGAACCACTCCATCTCTTCCCGTGGGTGGTGTAAAAGGCGACTAAAGGATAACAAAGCGGCTACGACAAGCCCTGAGGAACTACACGTATTCCTCCACCGCCGAGCTAGTGAGCTAGTTGAGCAGAAAATCAGTGATGAGTACGAGCCGAGGATCTCACGACTTCTCAAATGGGAGTCCAGAATAGCTACCCTTGGGTTATCTGTGAAAGCTGTGAATAGGATCTTACAAAGTCGGTGGCGCGCCCGCATACCCCCTGGTGTTGCAGGTGTTAATGGGCGGACGGTAACACTTACCATCACGTGGGACTGCTTGCTCGTCCGCCCTCTTATCCATGAATAAAAAATAAATAAAATAAATCCATCACTACTCAAAATGTAAATAAATAAATTGCACATATACATACATAATTATATATATTTTATACAAATAATATTTATTATAGTTCGTTTTTTTATTCCCCCAGTCTAAATTGACAAGTATAAATGTCAAACTTGAAAATAATGTTGCTAACTTGAAAATAATAGTGTGGTCCTTACGGTTTTCTTATGGTTCCGGTTTTTTTTTTATGGACGGAAGCAGACGGGCATACAGTCCACCTGATGGTAAATGGATACTGTCGTCCATAGACATCCCCGATACATGCCAACATTAGTACAAAATGAAAAATGTTAGCACGACCCCGGATGCGCTGCCTACCTTTGGAGATATAGGAATGGATTTGAAGAAAGGCTTAGGAAAATGAGGAGGGATAGGATGGCAATGGGCTCTGGCACATCTCACTCACTACCGAAACACGTATGTACATTAGGGAATTAAGATAAAGTCGGAAATGCAGTACATTTCAAGGTAATCTTCTGTGAGAGAGGGGTAACGTGGCAAGTCGAGGGGGGCATGCTGGGCGCAGCGGCTGTTGGATTTGGATTACTCTCCCCCCTTTTTAAAATTTAAAATTTCTTTTTTTGTATATTGTGTGAATTGAGAGCATTAATTAATTATTTTTTTACATTCAATATATTCGAAGATAAACTTACTTATCATACCTACGATATTTTCACCATATTAATATTTAAAATTCACTCTTTTGCCAGATTATTATTTTTATTTGTAATGATTATTTATTAAATTATTATTTATTTTATTATTGTATCGATTCCCACAAATATGATCGGGCACCACACGATTTTGCAGAAAAACCTTGTTTAAACAATATCGAATATACTACGACATCAATAGGTTGTTGGAATATCCTGTCGATTGCTGGACATCCCTATTTTGAAAATGTCAAAAACTATCAACACGCATTAGTCATTGGTCATTATCATGTCACATTAGTCTCCGGTATTAAAAACGAACTATAAACATTAAATTATTTTTATGGCAAACTCCTAAAAATATAAAAATTTCCTGTAATACTTCTTTGTATGACTAAGTAATTTTAAAATTTAAAGTTTCGTAACAATCGGTCTAGTTTTTGTGTTACCCGGCAGATAGATAGGCGGACGGAACATAGAGCTTCACTGATACGGTTTTCGCTTCGACGGAACCCTAAAACAGGGGCGTTACAATGCAATATTTCGACAAACAGCCTATAACGTAAAGTATGAGTATAAAGTTACTTCGTTCATTGTTCCCAAAAGCTTCGACAGGCGTGTGCCGAAGCCACTGACAGCCTATTCGTACAGTCAGCAAAAGAAATAAAATTAATAAAGGCTTTTTATTGAAAAATGTTAGCGATCTTAAATGAGTAACAAAAGTAAAAGGTAGTCACTGGAAAGGCACTGACGGCAGTCCGACCTGGATACTACGGCACGGATTTTGCATCAAACTTCTTGCATCAAATTTGCTGGAACCGCAAAAAGGACATAAGCTACATTTCCCCTTCGGAAAAATAAACGGTTCCTGCGGGATACAAGTAAATGCGTGGATGTCACAGCGAAGCATACATAATAAATACAAAATATTGATTTGCTTTAACTAAATCATACACAAAATCAGTTTCTGCAGCTAGGCCGGCTAGATTGGTCTTATAAAATACAAACATGGGCCGCTAGTATTATTGATTCGGGTCGCAATTTATTCTCTAGATTATGATTGTGGCTGTAGATTATTTCTTCCAGAAGATTCTACAGTATATAAGACGTCAGTGTATGTACCAAACGAACGGAGCCGCGGTCAAAAGGTTAGTCTTATATCATTATAAGATTTCCAATCCAACACGGCAAATGTGAATACGATATTGGGGCAAAAATTGAAGCCAAAAAGACTGTATTTTGCTCGCATTCATTACGTTACAGTGGGACCACTGGAATTAATTTTAACGAATAAGCATATATTCAGAGGGGGAGAGTGCATGCTGCAATCCAACAGCCACAGGGCGCACTCGACTGGCAACGTTACCCCTCTCTCACAGAAGACTACCTTGAAATGTACTGCATTTGCCACTTTATCTTAGTTCCCTAATGTACGTACGTGTTTCTGTAGTGAGCGAGATTTGCCAGAGTCCATTCCCATCCTATTCTTCCCCATTTTTCCAACCCATTTTCCAAATTCATTCCTATATCTCCAAAGGTAGGCAGCGCATCCGGGGGCGTGCCAACGTTTGTCATTTTGGACTAATGTTGGCATGTACCGCGGATGTCTATGGGCGACAGTATCCACTTACCACCAGGTGGACTGTATGCTCGTCTGCCGCCTTCGAATATAAAAAAAAATCAGATCGAGTGCGTTTAATCCGTGACATAGTAGTAGTAATACTATAGTAATGTTTTTAAACAATTTATTGATCATTTATTATGAATTAATGATAATTTTTAAATATATGTTGTATATGCCGCAGGTCCGATAACCGATGGGGGAGACAAGTCCTCAAATGGAGACCACGTACCGGGAAAGGTAGCGTGGGACGCTCTCCGGCCAGGTGGACTGACGACTTAAGTCGACGGTAGTGCGTGGATGAGAAGAGCTGAAGACAGTCTGTGTGGCGGTCCTCGGGAGAAGCTTATATCAGTGGAGAGACATAGACTGATGGATGGTATGGTATGAGAAGATTAATTTCCTATAATTGGTTAAAAGAAAAAATAATCTAATAATATTTTTTCCGTTCCACGCTACATTTTCCAGTACGTGATTTACATTCAAGGACTTGTCTCCCCCATCAGTTATTGATTTGGCGGCATAATGGCTGCCACTTCAGCCTGCTGATTCTTTAAACTTACCCTCATACCTTTTTATATTTTATATCATATCTAAATCTATATCATATCTAAATCTATTTCATTGCCTTTTTTGCTATCGCTACCAGCAAGGGTTAAGCGGTTTCCAAAGCCCAAATGATTTATCCAAGGCCTTCTCATTTGAATTTGAAAGGTTAGTGTCGGATTACCTCCATTTTTATTATCCGTACTTCTATTCGAATTATTGGCGGTTTTTATCCGTTATCCAGGATAGAAAGCGATTGCCGTATGCTCGAACATTGCTGACAGACATGTTGAACGAAAAAGGCGATAGTACAGTAACTGGAATTGGCAGGTTGCTAAATTTTATTTTGAGATAAATAATTGCATGAAATGAAATAATTTTATAGAGAGATAAATGAAATAAACTTTTTATAGTTTGTTTATATTCATCTCAAAAATTATGTCACCTGTTTTGGATTTAACATTTACTGAACCTCTTACCACTATTCAACGACGACGTGCTGTACGAATATTCGATGCTACTATACTCACAGAAAGTCCCTAAGAAGATCTAAGATTCTAACTATACTCTTTACCTGTTTAAGGTATTGCCCTTTACCGAACTTCTTCCTATTATATTCATAAGAACTGGCCGCTAAGGAAAACATAATTCAAATTTACTTCAAACTCTTTGATTCAATTGCTTTTTGATTCATTCTGCTGTAAAATTTCCGGTCTGTAAAGACGTGCCTATTATACTTCGGTAAAGCGAATATCTCACCTGTGTTTGCGAATATCTCATAAAACACGAATATCTCATGTTACTGAAGTTCTGCTCTATATTACATGAACTTTGTAAAAAAAACACCTTATTAGGGTAAGTAATTTTTAATGGTCCGTTTTCACATACACAGTTTACTTTTTAAAATCAGATTCTTAAGTGCCTTTCATTGGTTTCAGTGTTTTTATTATTATGATTTTATTACTTTTACTGATAAATAAACTGCTGGAGTGATGACTGGGTGTCATTTATTTCCTAAGAACTCCTCTACCGTCCGAGTAAACGTTGCAAGATGACAGAAGCACCTAAGATATTTATTTATTGTTTTAACATAAGGCGGACTTAATGCTAAAAAGCGTTTTCTCCCAGCCAACCTTGCTGGATCTGATGTCTAAGATATCTGGAGATGTTAAAGTGTCTGCTTTACTAAATATTATAATGGAGAGTGCTCTGTGGGAGATGTTAATGAAATGCAATGTCATAAATCCCCATCGATCAGTATGCTGCTAACAAAAGTATTTTATGTCAAAAGTAAAAAATCTATTTCATTGCGAATATCTCTTATTATAATATAAAAATACTTATTGTCAAATTTGGGCTGTAACTGGCTCAGTTAAAAAATGAGCCGCGGGCGAGTTAACCACTTTTTTTAAATTGCTGGTGGTCAACTGGCACGGAAGCATTAGCCTTATATTTGTAGCTCATGAAAATTCTCACAAAAAAGATTTCAATACTCGTCGTCATCGTACAAATGATCGTCATACATGAATTGTAAATAATATATTGTATGCACTCGCGGCGAGCATATTTTTTTTATCCATTTTGATTGGGACTACTACGAGACAGGTTATACTGCAAGACCTGAGGTTTATGAAATGATTTACCCCCCAATGTCTTATAACTTTGAGATTTTCGCGTTTTTCACACTATCTATTTAAACTAGGGTTGCCATATTTTCCCGTGACCCCGTCGGGACACTTTGCTGAAGGGTGATTTTACAGGTGAAATAAACCAAAAACTGGTAGATAATTTGGGAAATATTTATTTTATAATCAGTGAGTATAGGATACAATTATTCATTTTTATATTTATCAGATGATTTCATCTGCAACAGTAATTATTGATTGCCTTTTACGAATTTTACGAATTATAACTAGTTTGCTCAAACAGTCCAGTGATCCCGTTCTCGCCTCTAACGATACACGCTTCATTCACGCCGTATTCTGTTAGTCGGGTTGTAAATTTTAAATAAATTTCTTGATATTTGTATTTGTCGGGACATTTTATAGCTCGTCGGGACGTCGGGACACCACTGTTAATAGCGGTGACATGTCCCGACGTATCGGGACGAATGGCAACCCTAATTTAAACGGGTCTTAACGCCGAAACTTTACCTTATTTATTTTACTCGACGCTTCGGTTGGGTTGCACCAACCGTGGTCACGAGCTGACTGACGTCTTTCTACTACATTACAACATATAGTTCTTCAAGAGAGCTGTGACCAGATCTACATGGAAAGCACCATATCTATTTATAATCCTCCCGGTACTGCAAATGATCGATAACCGTTTAACATCAAGCGGGCCATCTGTCCAGACTAAAGTAAAAGGTGGGTAAATAGGTCGAATACAATCACGCTGAACTCAATATGTAGGATGCAAACAAACAACGCACGTGGGGTTACCACGTGCAGCGGACACGTGGGCGTTTCTCATACTGCGCCACTTATGCAGTGAAATCAACGAGACATGAGCTTTGCGTTTGTGTGAGTGCACACGGATAGTGTCACTGAGATGGCTATTCTAAAGCCGGCCGACACCATACGGCGCACTCTTTATATCTACATGCATATATCTAATTAATCTAATTCACATTTTTTTTTCAATTTCATCTTACATATTTATGGATCCTATTTTTTATAGGAAGAAGACTGCAGACGCGCATACAGTCCACCCGGTGGTAAGTGGATAATGTCGCCTATGGACATGCACGGCACATGCCAACTTTAGTCCAAAACGACGAACTAAGGTACGCCCCCGGATGCTCTGCCTACCTTTGGAGATGTACATGAAAATGGATTTGGATTTTTCCCAATATACGTACGTGTTACGGTAGTGAGTGAAATGTGCCAGATCCCATCCCATCCTGTCTTATCCCTCCCCATTTTCCCAACCCATTCCTCCAAATCCATTCCTATATCTTCGAAGGTGCGGGTGGCGTGCCAACGTTTGTCATTCTGGACTAATGTTGGCATATATCGCGGATGTCTACGGGCGACAGTATCCACTTAGCATCAGGTGGGCTATATGCCTGTCTGTCGTCTTAATCCTACAAAAAAAATATGAACACAGCTCTCAACGCTGTTTATTTTCTTTGGTCATACTATTTTCTTTACTACTTCTGCAGTATAATTTGTATTTTTTTTTCTTACTTTTCGAGGCACATGTAACCCCACTGGTGGGGCAGATGTCCAGGAGTAGCAGTGAATACTTATAATTAGGTAGGTTACCTCTTTCGAGAAATTAATCGTTCATATGAGAGAACGATTTATTAACGAACCCAATCCATAGTCTTTGAAAACGTTTTCAAAATCTGTCTACTAATACGAGTATGTGTTGTGTCTCTCTTTATAGTATAATATATGTCTATACTAATATAATAAATAGGTAAAATTGTATGTTTGTATGTTAGGGGTAATCTCTGGAACTACTAAACCGATTTCAAAAATTATCTCACAAATAGGAAGCTACATTATCCGTGTCTAATATAGGCTATATTATATTTTGAAATTTTGAAAAAAAAAACCGTAGGCTATATTATATTTTGAAATTTTGAAAAAAAAAAACCGAAGCGAAGTGAGGGCGGGTTGCTAGTATTATTTAAATTAACTTACTTAATTACTTTAATATAGATAATTAACTCCGTAAACTTCGACAGTATTCGCAGCACTTGAAGAGGTTTTCTAGTCTTTAACCCTAAAACATTTCTTTTGAACCTCAACTAGCCACTTCTTTGCACGACCGTCCAACGTCAGGACTATTAACCCCTTGAACGGAACACGAGTACGTCTCCACAAAATTTGACTTGACGGGTCGTTTCGACCCGCTGCACATAACAGTCCTCAATGATCCCTTTATCCCGTAAATCCTTTGCCAGTAAGTGGGTTAAGGGCCTCAAAATTCTAACGCAGTTCGTACAGCCCTTTGATTGTAATGTCGTTATGGAAGTTTTGTGGAACGAGCTCAGGTGGACAATTTAATGAAAGGGCATGCAAATGTCTTCTATAGATATAAAGAGAAATGTTCTGACTGACTGACTCATCAACGTTGAACCGAAATCGCTGAAGCTAGAAACATGACATTTGAACAGCAGCTTCCTTTTATGACGTAAAGACTTACTATAAAGAAGAATTATTATTAAGAAACGCTCGCTAGAAATTCAACTCCTACAGCGTACAATGGAGTGTCAAAGTTTGCATGGAATAAAAATTAAAAGTATAGATTATACTACAGTATAAATAATTAAACATATGTTTTACCTTTGTCAAAATTGTCTCAAGTCTATAGGGCACCAAATTTTGTATGGGATCACAGTTTTCGCAAGCGAGCGAAGTCGCGGGTAATAGTTAAGTATAAGGTTTTGCTTGAGTCTTCTCTTGACTGTGTATTTCGCATACTCGTAGATGTATTTTGACAGTTGATTGACTAGTACAAGTACAAGTACCACTCTCCATCTATTTTCCTTCCTCCATCCCTTTTCCTTCCCTCATCCTTTTATCTTCCCTGTTCGGGGTGTAATATGATAAGGAAACCTCATCATTCTATTCCACATCCACCTGACCATTTCTTCACGAGTGGATTAGGAGTGGCACCCAGAAGGGGGCCAAAGTTCGTCACTTCTAACTAACATTAGCATAAATCGCGAACGCCCGTAGCAACTCCTTTAACTTCTTATTTATATCAAAAAAAGGATTTTCAATCAAAACAAACTGTTATCTTGCAAGTATACTAGCAAAACCACGCAGACGTTGTCCTGCCATAGAAGTTGATGTGCTGCAGCGCCATCTAGTGGCGAGTTATAACAAAGTCGATAGCTCGAAAATACTCTCCGTGCTCAAATACCTATGTATACCAATTTTCATGGCGATCGGTTGAACGGTATAGAAGTTGATGTGCTGCAGCGCCATCTAGTGGCACGTTACAACGAAGTCGATAGCACAAAAACCTTCTCCATAAAAATATACACATATGTGCCAACTTTCATGGTGATTGGTCAAACGGTATCGAAGTCTATTAACATCAGATATACCAACATCCTCTTATATATATACATATATATATATATATATATACATAGATTACATGCAACAAGACCAAGACACCGGCTGTAGAATTTAATAAATGCGCATGCTTAAATTGAATGCATGCGACCCGCTACAATGCTTCAGATTGTGTTACGTAACTTAGAATGTTTCAAAGTAGGGATAGCAAAAAAACTTCGTGATAATCCGGGTACAACTACCGCTACCACAAGCCTTGAGAAACTGCATCACTTCTAAAAGAGTGGACTCGCCAACCCGCATGGCAGCGTGCCGTCCATGAGGACGTCCATGCCCAGCAGTGGACAATTAATTGCTGGTAACGGTTATTTAAGTCACGTCACAACTTATATGTGAAAGTGACTATTTTGTCTGAACTCTGTTACCTTTTTTTATCTTTAAATAAATAAACTTTATTACCGAGATTTTTAAGATTAGGTAGGTATTTAAAGTATTAGCCTCGTCGTGCACATTGTCTTGTGCATGAGGGATGTATGGCTTTAAAACGCCACGCTGGCCAAACAGATTGGGGAGTCCACTCTTTTAAAGATGGTATAGATCCTCAGCTGCTGTGGTAGCGGCATTGGTGACTGGCCATAATCGCCGTTTACAACACACGAAAATGACTCGGCCCTATTCTATAGCCAGTTTTTTTTTACATCACAGACCGACTTGCTGCCTACTACAATCACATCCTAACAAAAGTGTAGTGGAATTTACCGTTATAAAATGAACGCCCGGTCTCACAGACCGTTAAATCTCAATTGCAGGGTTGAAACCCTATTAAGGTTAATTACGTGGAAGACGTGATATGTCGGTTATAAAGTCTAATAAGAAGTGGAGACTCTTTTAATGACACTACACTGAAGTGAATTAAGAATAGTTTGGCACAAAGTGACCGCCATGATCACCACGGGTTCTAGATGAAAATCAGCGTTGTGTGTCATTTCAAGAACACAGCTAAAGCTGAGCTGGACGCCTATTTAGGGCAGCCATGGTACATACACACGGATAACAGGCTACCCTCTCTTTTTCATTTTACTTTGTTAAAATTTCTCGGCTGTTATGTATTTAAATATGTACTCATATGTGTTTTTCTTTTCCTTTGTAACTGTTATCCTTGTTATAACTGTATGTATACATATAATAAAATTGTAACAGGCCGATGTCTGTACATTATAGATATTGAAAAAAAACTAATAGGGGAGGGGGGGGGGGGTCTTTATTAGAGCAACAGAAGCCAAAACGATAGTTTTTAGAAATTTTGTCTGTCTGTCTGTCTGTCTGTATGTTTGTACACGCATCACGCAAAAACTACTGGATGGAATTGAATGCAGTTTTCACTGATGTAATGCTAGAGGTCTAACTTAAAATATAGGCTCCATTTTACCGCAGGAAAATATCTTATTCCGATTGTTTTAAATTTAATAAACCGAAGCGAAGTGAGGGCGGTTCGCTAGTTATGAATAAATTTCTTATATATCTATGAAATATGGAATTCTTCATAAGCAGAATGACGTTATAAATTTGCACCCTCGGTGGAACAAAGACATAACCTGAAAATGATTAAATTTCATTACAGCAAAAAAACTGTAAAATGTTAACTTTTTATTATTTTCCTTACGAGATCTTTAGTTATATAATATAATAATATCATTAAAATAATAAAACTTACTTGATATTTTTAAGCTTACGATTTAAAACCGACTTTTTTTTTAAATACATACAAGACGACTTTGTTTTCTTGTCCGATTTTTATCAAATATGGCGATAAAAATATGAAAAAAAAAATTGGTACGTGAAGTGTAGTATTGTTTTAAATAATAACTTTCGAGGTAATAACGGTCGACCGGTAGAGAACGCCTTAAGGTAATAAGTCCGCCTCTCTACAACATAGTGTAAATAGAGTAAATAAATTAATAATGCAACTTAAGGCTTGATTAACAGAGGCAATATCTTATCGTATCGTTACTACTAGAATTCCCCATAAACAATAAACAAACGATTATAAAGTGAGACTCATTCTTCTGCCGACGGCACTCGACATCTGGCGTCGATACGAGTATATATATGAATGCACTCCTTATTACGTCTGTCTGTCTGTACAGTATTAATAACACCCGGGTGAAGCGGTGCGTTCAGTACTGCATTTGCTTCGAAGTCGATTTTAATAAATGTATACAGTAAAAATAGATTGAATAAATTGACTTGATAGACACGGTGAAATGTAGTGAATTCCCCACTTTATCCTCTCCCCCGAAAATAAGTACGTGTATTCGGTAGTGACTGAGATATACCAAAGCTCATTCCCTCCACATTTTCCTAACCCTATCTCCAAATCCATTGCTAAGTGTCTAAAAAGCCAGGCAGCGCATCCAGGGCCTGGTAACGTTTATCATTATGTAGGTACTGATGTTGGCTCGTATAGCATTTTGAAAACGTTATAATAATGACACAGGGGCAAGCTGGAAATCAGCGCTGTATAGGCAAGTACTCACAGCATACGCTGAGCTTGCGACCTTTTGCGCACTCAGATATTTTAAATTGAATTAACTCCGTCTACCACTACTTTGTGTGTGGCATTGTGTGGCAAATAAAGAATCTATTTATTTATTTATATGTCGCGGATGTCCATGGGCGACAGCGTCCAGATACCATTAACACCGTCGGTCCATACCGTAGGTGTGCTCGTCTTTCGTTCTATAAAAAAGAGTTATATAAAAATAAACTGCAGCCTTTAAATAATGTTTTACGATTATTTAAAATTAAACCTTTTTTTCACATAAAAATAAGAACATTCTTTAAAACGTGTTCAATGTTTATCTAGCTTTAAAACTTAACTTATAAAACACTATTTAGCAAAAGCAAAAGTTTCAAACATGTAAAATTTTGTTGTTCTATCTAAAACGTTTGTAGCGCTAATTACTCGGCACGGGTTCAAGTTATGACTGGGCGCGGCGCGGGCGACGCGCGTAGAATGCAACTGCTCGTAGAATAAAAGATACCAGAAATTAACTATAAATTATGAAAACGGAATCTATTATTAAAACTGGTAGAACCGGTTCCACTTTCGATACTGAAGAACTGAATGTAGAAATACCCTTAAGCCACTCTGATACAAAGACTGGCGACCTTTGTGTCCCTGGTAAAATTATGTCCGCGAACTTAGCCTAAATAAATAAAGGTGCTGAACTAATAAATAACCACATCCCGAGCATCCAATTGCCACCCCAAAAGATAAACACGTAACATATGGGACTGATTTAAACATGTGCTGCGAGGTCCCGAAGGGAACGGGGAATTACGCCAAATTGTGCAGTAATTTCACAATAATGCGTGCTACATGTTAAATGTGTATTTTAATGCAGTTTTGTATAAAATACGCCTGATTCAAAGAAGGATTTGAGCTATAAATTATTCTTTTTTTTTTCTTTTTATTGTTAGAAACAAAGTGTAGTCAAAGCTCCTTATTCGCGGGGGTTATATTCAGTAAATGGGCCGCGAGGATAGGGAATGGAAAAATGTATAGGATTATAAGAAAATAGCGACCCGCCCTCGCTTCGCTTCGGTAAAACATTGTTTTTTTTTTTAATTTCAAAATAAAATATAGCCTATATTAGACACGGATAATGTAGCTTTCTATCTGTGAAAGAATTTTTGAAACCGGTTCAGTAGTTCCAGAGATTACCCCCAACATACCTACAAACATACAATTTTACCTCTTTATTATATTAGTATAGATATACTTTAAAGTTTAAAGCATTCAGAGGTTAGCGCTCGTCTTTTGCAATACTAGATCAGGATCGAAGGGACTGTATCTATCTGCATACTTACCATTATGACCTTTCTACTATACTAACCATATTTATTATAATCAAATTATCGACAAAAAATCTAATTACTAATTACACATAATATCGATTAAACGCAGTTAATACGAAGTCTATAAATAAAGATAAATTTTCCCACGCACCTGCGCAGGCGCCGGTAGAGAAACTAGTTTAGATCCAGTATATTTTCCGCGTCTAGAACCAGGTGTTTATGAATTCCTGGGTGTAACTCGGGGTTGCCAGATGCCTAAACATACCAAGAAAGGTCAGTAATTTTACACTTTACTGCATATTTAAGAAATCGAAGAAATTGGCATGTATCATGGCATGTCCATGGGCGACAGTATCCACTTACCAGCAGGTGGACTCTCCGCTCGGAAGCTCGGTCGTTGTTTCGTAATTGTTAGTATTTTACTGACAGCCCATGTGTTAGGCCTTTCCAAGACTCGCCACCACATACGATCTTCATCTAGTCGTCGATCCACCTGACCTTCACTGCTCTTCCCGGTACGTGGCCTCCTTTCATGGACTCCTCTACCCTGTCCGTGGGCCTTTCCGTGGTTGTTGTAAAAGACGACTAGGGATAACAAAGCCGCTACTACAAACCCTGAGGAACTACACAACCTCAAAACGAACGGACTCGCCATCCCGCTTGACCAGCGTTATAAGGCCCTGTATGAGGGCACGCACAAGGCAATCTGCATGAGGCAGCGCATGCCCGGCAGTGGACGATACAGGGGCTGGTTACGGAGTTAGCTGGATTAGGAACCGTAAGGAATTGTATTCAAGGCTGGAGGAGGAGTTGTATTCGTAAAAAACCAGCGCCTTTTTACGAATACAACTAAAACAAATATTTAACAATGAAAATCTGACAACCCTAAAAAGTTGTCCCAGACGATGTTCTTGGAAGTCTAGATATCTAGACAGACGTGTTATAAGTAATTTTACCTTTTTGTAACTTCATATCCGTCGCTTTGACATACAATTTTTATGGTATCTTGATGTAATGCCTACACATCTGATGGTAAATAGCGTCAGCGTTATTCGGCCTGTATGGTGTTACGCTGTCGACAGTTCGACAGTCGACTTAACAGGCTAGTCGATGTCAATTTAGCGATAGCATTATCAAAAAGTTAGTCACCGCGATGAGTACGAGAATGTTTTCGTTTCGACATAAATAAAAATATATAATACCTGGTCGAAAATCAGAATAATTTTCCGTTAGTGCAATGAAATCGAACTTTATAGAATCCAAAACGAGTTTTGTACTAAAACATTCCTATTTACTCGTAATGTCTACTAATCACGCATCTGCCCATTGACCGTGACCGTAACACATGTGTTAATAATCCACATATCATCTGTGACGTCATATTTATTGCCTCATCACGCCCCTCGCGCCCCCTACAGGGATATTAATTGGAGCCATAAGGAACAATTCACGTAATTAATTTATCTGCTGTTTGTTGATCGGTTTGTTGAGTAGATAGGTTATAAGGTATAAACCTGCTATTATGCGTAAACTTGTATTTCATTATTTCATTAAAAATATGACCATTCATTCTAACATAGCTTTGTTTGTCGTCGTACCATACATTATTTTTCAGCCCTTTTAGTATCCAGCCACTGCTGGACATAGGCATATCTTGTAGATGAGGGATGTATGGACTTAAAAGTCCACGCTGGCCAAGCGGGTTGGGAAGTCCATTCAAGGTGACGCTGTTCCTCAGGACTTGTAGTAGAGGCTTTGTTATCCCGTCGCTTTTTATGACATCCACGAAAAGAGACGTCTAGTCTTGCATAATTGTATTGATAATATTATTTTGTATTGATCTGGCATTGTTATTATTTTAATTTCGTTTGGCAATCTAGTCATTTTATGTTTAAGGTTATAACCTAAAAGACTGACCTTATAACCGACCTCATGCTTCCTATAAACCACAAAATGGTAATCGCACTTGCAAATTCCTTACATTGTTACTTACACGATTAGGAATGTCCACTTATAACATATTCTGCTCACCCTGGTGACCCAACACACTAGTATATTTAAAACAGTATAATATCTTGGTGAAACGCTTAAAATTCAACGCGTGCTGACAAATGCGTACATGTGTAGATGTATTCAGAGCTCTTGTTTACAAGGGTGTCATTTTATCGAGGAACGAATGGAAACTAGGTACTAGGAAGAGCAATGTGGGTTGAACGATCTGAAACGCTTAGCCAGCGAACCAAGCGAGTTGGCGAGTTCGCTCTTTTTAAGGTGGAATAGTTCCTCAGCGCTTGTGGTACTGGTCTAGTTATCTCTTATTCGGCTTTTACGACATCCACGGGATAAATTAGAGAGGCGCTATTCTAAAACCGGCTGTCACCACGCGGCGGGCGAATATCTGTCGACTAATTACGTCAAATTTTATACTCCCTTCTAGAAACTAGGAGAATCCGATAGGATACGAGATACCTTACTGTTTATATTATACCTTCTATCCTCGTATACGTTAACATAATGCCGGCATTTCAATATCTCCGATGTTTTAATCTGTATTTTAATCGATCGACTGTCTTTGATAATGGAGTCGTGCGCGCACGTTTAATATTCCTTTTAAAGGAAGCCAGAACAGTAACTCACTGTTACTTTGAAGTTTTCCTACATAATCATGATTAGCATACCATCAGCTATGGTTGTGACGTTCACTCAGACTGTAGAGGGGTTCCTGGGAAATAAATGACGCCCAGTCTTGAGTCCAGCAATTTATTTATCAATAAAAGTATTAAAATAGTAAAAAATAAAAGACACTTAAGAATCTGAATTTATAAAAGTAAACTGCGTATGTAAAAACGGACCAATAAAAACTACTTACCATAATAAGATGTTTTTTACAAATATATTGTTATTCAGCCGAATTACAGCAATATGCGCGCAATCACAAGTGTTTTATGAGATATTCACAAACATATACTTTACACAAGACTTTACCGAAGTGTAATAGTCTTTACAAATAGAAAAATTAGACAGCACGATGAATCAAAAAGCAATCGAGTCAAGGAGTTTGAAGTAAATTTAGCACGAAGTACGGAATGTGACATGTAATGCTCGGAAATTAGGTACATGTAACGCTCGAGTCTTAAAAGTTCATTAGCGTTTACTCAGCGCTCAGTTCTTATTTTTCCGACAATATCGTCTACAACTGTCAAAATGCTATCAAAATATATATGTATTATGTTTTCGACCGTGTAATGTCGGTCGCCAACCCGCTTATAAACCTCATAGGTGTCGCATTGAAACTCAGAAAAAACAGGAGTCACCAGCGGCAACCCAACTGGGAAGCCACCCCAGGGAGCACGCAGTAGCGGGCAGCGAAGAAACTTCCGTAGGTGGGCACACAGCCCAAGAGCGGAACTCCACCTTTCGTGAGGGGAGTGTGAGTGTGAGTCGGCTACGAACGATAAAACTGAGACGTAATAATGGTTATATATGTATAATTCTGTGCTCACGTTCTCTGCTACAGATCAAATGCGCGTGAGATCGCTCTAGTTGTCACTGACGTGACTCTTCATTTTCGGTATAGCCAACTCAAAAATACGTATTCAAATATACATTTTAAAAACCGGTAAATTATTATTTTGTTATAATTTTACCGATTGACTTGTTATAAGCTTGACCAGCGTGCCGTTTTGAGAGCGTACATCCCTCACGCATGAAACAATGAACATGGGGAGGCCCGTATCCAGCAATGGATACGGTACGATAAAAGGTCTGGTTCAATACTACAACTTTCAATATGTCATAATGCTACAGCAATACATACATATGAGTATATATGTATTTTGATACATTCAATATCATTGCAGCGGCTAGCTCAGAGCGAACGTGACTCTGGCAGGGAAACCGTTTGAATACGAAATGAGGGTATCCGATGCCAAGAAATGTGTATCTAAAGTCGATCTCTAGATGCCTGTGACGGGTGTATTATTCTCGTCTATGATAATAAAGGTTTGTAAGTCCACTTTCCTAGAGGATATTGGAAAGTAGGTACTAACATTTGTAGTTTCCACTCGTACCAGTTTATACTACCTAGTGAGATATACCTATATAGTGAGGGAGAGAGTGCACGCTGCAATCCAACAGCCGCTGGGCGCATCAACTGGCCTCGTTACCCCTCTCTCACAGAATAATATCTAGAAATGTACTGCATATCCCACTTTATCTTATTTCCCTAATGTACGTACGTGTTTCGGTAGTGAGTGAGATATGCCAGAGCCAAATCCATTCTTTCATCAGCAAAGGTAGGCAGCGCATACGGGGGTGTGCCAACGTTTGTCATTTCGGACTGATGTTGGCATGTATCGCGGATGTCTATGAGCGACAGTATCCACTTACCATCAGGTTGACTGTATGCTCGTTTGCCGCCTTCACCCATAAAGAAAGAGTCTCCGGTAGTGGGTCGATAAGAAGAGCGGAAGACGTGTGATGTGGTGGCATTCCTTAGGAGAGGCCTATATCCAGCAGTGGAGAGACACGGTCTGATGGTATAGTATAATGTACAGACTTATAGTTATATATTATTATTTATAATTGTTATTATTGTTTAGATGTGTTCAATGTTATATAATATTAATTTGTATATTTTGAAATTTAATCAAGGTTACATAAATTGCAGGCCGACACAGGCAAGTTGATATTTACTACAATGTCCATCTGGCAATAACGAAGTTTGAAGTTTGAATTCCTGTTTTATCTACAAGCATATTCAAATTTGATGACTCACAGATAGGATGGTATAATCTATATACATACATATAATAAAATGTACAGACATCGGTACATTATAGATATTGAAAAAAAACTAATATCTTTATTAGAGCAACAGAAGCCAAAACAACAGTTTTTAGAAATTTTGTCTAAAATTTCTCTCTGTCTGTATGTTTGTACACGCATCACGCAAAAACTACTGCATGGAATTGAATGCAGTTTTCACCGATGTATTGCTAGAGGTCTTACTTAAAATATAGGCTCCATTTTACCGCAAGAAAATATCTTATTCCGATTGTTTTAAATTTAATAAACCGAAGCGAAGTGAGGGCGGATCGCTAGTACATAATATAAATACGTATGATTTGGCCGTGTGATGTCGGCGGCACCACCCCATCTTTTCCCTTGGGTGTCGTAAAAGGCAACTAAAGGATAACAAAGCGCCTAGCACAAGCCCTGAGTAACTACACCACCTCTAGAAGAATGAACTCGCCAAGTCGCTTGGTCGCTAATTTGTTGTTTCAACGACAACATTAGAAGTTAAATTGTATTTATTATACCTTTTCTACTAACAACAAAATAATTGTGTACAAATGGTCCGTAAGAATCTATTTCTTAAAGCCCTTGCGTTAGAAGGAAAGAAAAGCGAATACAGGACCAATAATTTATCCGCAGCGTCAATATTTGCGAAGTGGGCGATTTACGACGCAACAAGTATTGGTAAGAACAGTGAGGAAACTTCTCATAATACAATTAAATATTCAACGCCAGTTTGACTCTGTAGCCCATTCACACAGAATACCATCTGTCTAAGGATGCGCACCATGTCACTCGCCGCGTACACACTCAACATTCATTCATATTCATTCATTATAAATTCAACATTCATTATAAATATTCATTCATCATTCTAATTCTTGAAAAAAATTGGAAAAACTAATTAATAGATAGCGTTTTTCGTTATTTGCTCGATATTACCGTACAAGGATCCGTATGTTATTTAAGTCGGTCTATTCAAATTTTATGAATTACAACCAAATCAAAATTGACAACAATACAAATAAACTGTTAATTGAGCGTGCGTAAATTGAGCGGAAAGTAAAAAGAAAGATATATCAATTGTTGCGCCAATCGGCACCGACTCGGCATATGTCGCAGCGTGAACTGCGATGCTGATTTTAAATGCAAGCCGCAACGGTGACTTTTGCTAGATTTGTAATACAATCCAGACGCACATCGAAGTTGACAGGTAAGCTTGACATATGCTGATTTAAAATTACTCTTTCTCGCTTATAGTATAGGTGCTACGGTTTCAATTTAATATATTTTATGGGACCATTGGTAGAATTCGTAGTAAAATCCAGACGCACATAGAGTTTAACAGTAAGTTTGACATAATGCCAGTTTAAATTTCAACTCTATCTCGCTTGTGGTAAAGGTGCTACGGTTTGAATTCTCTCTTACACACTTAAATTAATCTCAGAAATTAGCGAATCTAAATCTTTGACCACTTTTAGCCAATACCGACCAATTCCCCGTCATTCTTATAAATATTCCATACTGTCACTATGTATACGGTGTCTTTAGGGCACAGGTCGCTAGTAATTTATGTCGTAGTACATTGTACGGTTTTTAGCTTCGGCCCTTTGAAGGTTCATAGTTTTACGACGAATTACTAATTTTATTTAGGCGAATTATGATAAAAAAATTTTGCTACTATCTAGCAAATATCAGTGGTGCAGATTATCTGCAGCGTTTGCTGAGCCACGTCCATTTTGTTGTCGCGACACAGAATATATTTAGATATTTTATATCTTTATTTAACGTATCCACTATACGTAATTTAGTGTTGTGATAACAAATAAATATATTTTCTTTCTTTTTATATTAAGGTATTGCGCATATTCCTTCAAGCAGACAGAACTTACGTATACAGGAAGTGGCCGAACCCATCCCGAAAAATGAAAATCATGGACTCCGTTCATGATTCGTTGACGTGAAAATTATTCAAATCCTTTTTAGCTAAAGTCCTTCTTTTGGCCTTTTACCTATTTTATAATACAAATTTGCCAAATACAAATCTCCGAAACTAGTTAAGAAACATTTTTACAACGAAGACATCTTTAATATAATATTAGTATAGATAGACATTTTCTATTCTATCTATACTAATATACTAATAATATTATAAAAAGGTAAAGTTTGTAAGTTTGGATGTAGGAGGTAATCTCGGAACCACTGATCCGATTTCAAAAATTCTTTCACCAATATTTAGAATGTACCTTCAGGGTGGACATAGGCTACATTTTATTTTGAAATTTTGAAAAAAGAAATTTGAAAAAACTCTTATAAACCGAAGCGAAGTGAGTGCTAGTCGCTAGTATATTTATAAAACGCAACGTTTGTCTGTCCTTCTGTCCATCTGTTCGCTTATAACTTGGATTCCACTGGACGGATTTTGATGCGGTTTTCATTGTCTTGTACGTTATTTCTTCCGGTAGGGTTTAAAATACAAGACTATAAGTTATAAAGATAAATTGTGCTTGTTTTTATGTATTGTATTTTGTTTGTTGCAACTAAATAAGTCTATTACTCTTTCAACAATAAATTTATATTTTAATGTGGCAATGCACCAACAGTATTTTTCCAAATAGCTGACTAAGGCAATACAGGAAGCGCAGCTCAAAAACACTACCTCACCTGTACATGCCGTGTTAAGCTAATGCAATTCCCTTGTATCTTTTGTTCTAACTGGTGGGGGGGGGGGGGGATTCGGACGTCGGCTAAACTGTTGAAAGGTTAACGAGTTATACATGTTTCTGAAGACGAATTTTCGGACATAAATTCAAAATAGAAAGGAAAGGAATTGTGGTGCGTACATTACCGAGCAATTTTGTTCGTTGACGGTCACGACTCATAGATATATAAATAAACTGTATTTTACACAAACACATGTTGAAAAAAGAAGAAATAAGGATAGTGATTCAACAATTAAATATTTCATCAAGATTACCAGATAAAAAAACTAAGACACACATAGACAGATTACATTTTAAAAAAATGTGTATATACACAGAAACACACACGCATACACACAGAGAGATACACACACACATAACTTATTTTGCAGACTTCTTAGTCATATTCTTAGTGTGTTTATCGATATATTATTATGTTTATGTGTGTAATAAATTCAAAATACATTCAAAATTTTTCGTAGTTTAAACCTGCGTAAGGAGAGGCGCTGGCTTTCAAGATAGAATTTTTTAAACTAGTTTGAATGTCAGGGATTTACTCAAAATCTGGTGTGTAAACATTGGGAGAAATAAAGACAAATTCATTTTGTTTGTGACTGTACCCCTGGAAACGTCAATATCCAGCACGGGAGAGACAGGCTGTCGGTATAATACAGTATGTTAAATGAATAGTTGACAATTATTGAAAATTAAACCTATTTAACTCTTTTTATAGATTGACTACTGATCTGATCTTCTGTTCATAGAACTATATTAAATTATTATTTTCCGCAACTCTACCCCTATTTCGAAAACAATAAACTCGAGTGTTTGTCAATTGACTACAAAACTGACAAAACTTTTGAACCCCGAAAGCAATTAACGACGGGACCCGAAAACAACAAACAGTCGAAATAACGACTCTTTTGATGTGACCCACTCGATCTAACCCGACGTTCATTGTGACAAACTGTTCAGTGACGTTCGTCTATCGATTTTGCCTGCTTGAAGAGGGAATTATTATTTAATTTGGATTGCTTTCTGATCATCGCAAATGAAAAAGGCACTAATATGCCTAAATGTGGAATATATATGGATTATTGCGGGGAAGAGAGCACGTTGCAATCCAACTGCCGCTGGGCGCGCTCGACTCGCCACGTTACCCCTCTCTCACAGAAGACTACCTTGAAACGTACTGCATTTCCAACTTTATCTTATTGCCCTAATTGTACGTACGTGTTTCGGTAGTGAGTGAGATGTGCCAGAGCTCATTCCCATCATATCCCTCCCCATTTTCCCAAGCCTTTCTCCAAATCTATTCCTATATCTTCAAAGATAGGCGGCGCATCCGGAGGCGTGCCAACGTTTGTCATTTGGACTAATGTTGGCATGTATCGCAGATGTGTATGAGCGACAGTATCCACTTACCATCAGATGGATTGTATGTCAGTCTGCCGCCATTCGTCAATAAAAAAAAGAAAAAATATATGTCTTTTGATGCAATAATAAATGGCTTGTATTTGAACGGACAGCCAAAAAAATACTAATTGAGGATCATAATCAACAAAACAACCTATTTTTTTATTGCTCGCTTAATTATTTCACATAAAAATCGACTTTTTTCTAACTATCGAATAAGGATATTAACTGTCACTGTTACTGTCAATCATGATTGACAGACAAATAGAGAAAAACAAGGGATATTGCTGACACGTGCCACTATAATTTGAGTTCAACTGGGGTGAGTTGTAATTTAAGGGCGAAGCGTGTATGACTCTAATACATTGGAGTTTTGTGAGAATTTTATATTGATTGCGACATACTATTTAGTATCAATACAAGCGTTATTGTCGTAATGATAGCAGCTGTCGATATTTTTGATGATGGGTCTTAATGTTGATGATGTTTTCAAACGTTTATTTTTCCCATTCGCCATGAAAGTCTAGCAGAATACTCTTTTCAGAATATGTTGAAATTGTCCTCGATCTTGTTACCACAGATGAAAAGGAAACTCAAAACTGAGACGTACACTGGGATGTGCCGTGTAGTGTGGGCCCGCTATAGAATAGCACCACCCCACTTCTTCCCGTGGGTGTCGTAAAAGCCGACTAAGGGATAACAAAGCGGCTACCACAAGCGCTGAGGAACTACACCTCTTCTAAAGAGTGGACTCGCCAACCCGCTTGGTCAGCGTGGTCTTTCAAGGCCATATATCCCTCATGCCCAAAACAATGTTCAATTGAAGGCCCATATCCAACAGCGGTTGTTAAGAGTGCTGGTTGCATGTTGCATGGTTGCATACAGTGTTAAATAAAAAATACTTGCGCTCGCTCTGACTGGCCACGTTACCTCTCTCTCGCAGAATACAACCTTGAAATGTACTGCATTTCCCACTTTATCATATTCCCCAATGTACCACACGTGTTTCAGTAGTGAGTGAGATATACCAGAGCCCATTTCCATCCTATCCCTTCCCATTTCCCCAACCCTTTCTTCGAATCCATTCGTTCATCAACAAAGGTAGGCAGCGCGTCATTGTGGACTAATGTTGGCATGTATCGCGGATGTCTATGGGCGACAGTATCTACTTACCACCAGGTGATCTGTATGCTCGTTTGCCATTTTCTTCCAATAAAAGAAAAAATTACACAAGGGCAGTTTCTCGAACGCGAGTTTCTCGAACATCTGTTATATAATATAAAGAAACGCTATCATCATCTGATCACTGTTATATCCTTATTACCATCGAGTTTCTATCCTCACGTGAACAGTTGTAGGTGAAAATTGTATGTAGTTTGGTCGTATATGAGAATCGTATACAATGTTCTCGCTCGAACCGTCCGAGAAACGCTCCTTGTGTAAATGACCCTTCAAACATATCCTTATTCCAAGTTTGGACATAACTTCATAAAAAGTCACGTACACTAATCGTTCAAATCTCCTATCACATCGATTTACACTTGAAATAAAACAAAAAAAATTGACACGTCTTTGACACCTCTATTCCAAATGATATATTTGTAAAATAAACCTTATCTGCTATAGTTAACGTTTAAAATCGTTAACACAAACCTCACAGGACAAAAATAGCTGTTCTATAACCAATTTAATAGAATCTCAGTTGGTTACGGAAATATACGTATTCAAAGTTCTTAATAAAATGGATATTCTGTTGTCTTAAAAAATGACACAGCTGTAAAATAAAGTGACAGTCTGTGTAACATTTGACAAGTGACGTTAAATGTATACTTATGATGAGTCGACGATAGGTGCGAGGATATTATCACCTTTGATATGGATAACTGATAAAGTCAGATAAAGTGATCGGTTGAAGATTGATGTTTAGGAAGATTTGTTTACAGAAAGAAGGCAACAGACGAGCAGACAGTCTACCTGGTGGTAAATGGATACTGTCACCCATACACATCCGAAATACAAGCCAACATCAGTCCAAAGTGATAAACACCGGCACGCCCGCAAGTTTGTTAAGCCTTTGGAGATTTAAGAAAGAATTTTGAGAAAGGGTTGGGAAAATGTGTAGGACAGAATAGGATGTGACTCTGGCATATCTCACTCACTACCGAAACACGTACGTACATTAGGGGAATAGGATAAAATGAGAATTGTAATCCCACCATAACAAGTAACAACCATTTAAATCCGGTACAAGAAAATTTCTTCTAAAACACAATCGTTCTAAATTTAAAACCCGCACCTTTAATGGAGATTCTAAATTTAAAATTCGATAAACGATAATGCATCCTGCGTGAGTCAATTGTGTTCTATTTTCAAATTATTGTCTCTGTGAGAACACATCCGGTGTTCTGTTTACAAGGGGGCGTTATAAATAAATTTGCAACCACTCTTTTACAGTTTAAAACCACTAAAACATACCTTAGCGTGTCGTTTTAAGAAGTTTACGAGCTACATGTAATTTTACGTTTGTGCGACAAATTGTTTTGCAGTTGAAAACAGCTATATTGTTTCGTGGGTAGTCAGAAAAAATATTATTCAACTGCAAGAAGTTTTGGTAACATAGTGAGGTGATAATTTTGTTGATACAATAAACATTACGTTTACTGTATCAACACACACACATACAAAATACATAGATTTGGTAGTGCTATTCAATTAGTCAAATTGGTTTTCTAAGAATACTAGTTCTTAAACAACTGATTTGACTCATTGTTCTAACTAATCCAGATTAGGATGCGTTCAACATCCTCAGTTTCTTTATTTCTCTATCTTCACTTGGGTAGGTTTCAGCCCAGAAAGAAAAGAAAGATTAGATATTCATTCGTTGTCACGATACTACATATGGTTGTACATTAAATATAGATATATCTAAGTATAAAGAGTGCCGCGACAACGAAATGGAACTGGCTCAGCAAACGCTGCAATATAATCTACAGGACCGATATTGTGTCAGCACCTATACACTTATTGGCAGCCAAAAAAGAAGGCAACATCCAAAATCTATACTATCTGTACTTATAATATAATAAAGAGAGAGTGCGAATTTTGTGAGTTTGTGTGTATGTGTAACCTCCGGAACCACCACCTATTTGAAAAATTATTTCACCATTTGAAAGGTACATTATTCCAGATGGACATAGGCTATATATATTATGTGCAAAAAAATTGCCGGGCATGCGTTGCATGCCGGGCACAGCTAGTAAAAAATAAATTTAATGAAAATAATGAGCGAATGTGAAATTTAAAAAAATAAATGAAATACAAATAAAAAGAGATTGCAGTCGTTTTTATTACGAGTATTATAATAAAAACGTTACAGTTGATTTATTAGATTGTTACATTATATGAGTAAGTATTGTAAATAATATTAAAGTATCACATTGTTTTCTGATTTTTAGTTTTGTTTTGATGGCAGACGAGCGACTACCACAAAGCGGCTACCACAAGCGCTTGCTAAGGAACTACACCACTTCTAAAAGAATGAACTCGCCAACCTGCTTGGCCAGCATGAAATTCAAGGCTATACGTCCCTCATGCCCAAGACAATGTACCTACATGAGGAAGCCCATGTCCAGCAGTAGATGTTGAAAGCAATGCATCCCTGCCCTTTCTGTATCCACTGCTGGTAATAGACATTGGACCCAAAATAGTAACCCAGACATTTAGACGTTTTAAACATATACTTTCCGTACAACGTAAATTACGAGCCGGATAAGGAAAGCTCGTGTATTCCTGTTTGCTCACTTGAATTATCGCTTTATTTTTGTTCTTCCAGTTATTTATGTTTCTCTTCCGAATGTTCGCGTAATTCATCATTTTGAAAAATGATAAAAAATCGACCACAGATTAGAAAAATTAGAATGGAAAATAGCAGTCAGAAAACTAAGATGTCTCTATTTTCAACAAAAAGGAATTCAAATCCAATCTACAAGTACCTATATAACATATTTTTTTTAAGTAAGACGTAATTTTTAGGAAGGCGCACTCAACTGTTTGTGCTACTCCACTCTCACAGAAGACCACCTTAAAATGTGTTGCATTTCCCCATTTATCGTATTTCCTCAATGTACATATGTGATTCGATAGTGAGTAAGATATGCTAAAGCCCATTCCTATGCCATCCCTAGCCTTTCCATCTTCCCTAGCCTTTCTCCAAATCCATTCCTTAATCTGCAGCGGTAGGCAGCGCACCTTGGGGCGTCTGTGGACGACAATACCCACATACCTATGTTCTGTATATTCGTCTGCATTTTTTTGCCTTTTTTTCATGTCATGTCTTTTTTTCCTTGGGGTCTGTCGCCTTGAATATTCGTTCTGTAAACCTTAATAACACCTAAACCGATTCTGAAAAGAAACACTTATATAACTAAAGTAATGCAGATGGACATCGCTAAATTTGGAGTCTTTAGGAATTCCCAATATTTGTAAAGCATTGACCAACCGACCATTCACACGATTACAAACGGTCTTTGCGTCCGTAAGTTGCTCTAACTGAATGAATAGGTTTGTTCTACAACATTATATTTGCGGTTGGCGTCATGTAACCACTCATTGAATAAGTTTATGACGAGCTGCAGGGAGATTTGTATCTCTGCGAATGTTCGATTGATCGATAATACTTTATATCGATTTTCCGAAAAAGGCATCTGTCCGAGCTTTTTATGTTACCTGAGCGAAGCCAGCGCAAATTGCTAGTATGATATACAAACGATGTGATTGTCGCATAGAACCATACTAAAGTTTTTGACAAGGATTTTTGTCAAAATTCCATTAACCATATGTCGAACGGCACACGTCACGAACCATATTTCAACACCCTTGTAGGGTAAACTGCCTATTGATGGACCCTATAATTAGGGTACCACATTGTACAAAACAATTTATTACCCCACGGTGCCCGCACCTGGGGTCAATTTGATAAATTGGCCAACTTTAATTAGGTCTAATTATTAAGTAAATGAACGGGGTCGGATGGAAGTCATAGTTAAGAGGGTGCGACAAAATTATAATTCAGCAAACGATACGTGTGTTGTCGACCGACTTATAAATACCACCACCCCGTACCTCTCGTGGTTGTCATAAAAGGCGACTAGGGATAACGAAACCGCTACCACAAGCCCAGAGGACTACAGCACCTCTAAAATACTGGACTTGCCAACCCGCTTGGCCGGTGTGCTGTCTTAAAGTATTTTAAGGTTTTAATTCCTCATGCACAAGTCTGTATGCTTGAGGAAGCCCATGTCCAGCAGTAGGACGGCAAAAGTGATGGTTAAGGTTACTAAGAAAAGCAGTGTCTGATGATAACTAGATGAGAAGTTAGTGTGTGATGAAGAACCTTGTAAGAAAAACCTATATGCACAGGTTGAAGGACAAGTTGATAGTATGGTATGACAAACTCTTTCAAATATCTTTATTATCTATAGTGAGTAAAAAAGTCAATATAATACCCATTGTACGAGTATTAACTCCCCTACATGATGAGATAACATGGATCATGGTCTTATCGCACTAACAAGATTTATGGCTACCTTTATCTATGTTTGATGCCACCCATTGAAGCGTTAGCTAGTCTTCTATACTGACTGCGTGTGCCTTTCCAATTTTAGAAATCTGCTACTTTATTTCAGTAATAATAAAAAGAAGTTGTCGGCGTAGTCGAAAGAGTTGTTCAACCTAATTGAATGAATAATACAAACACTAATACAAACAAGAATCAATGTGAATATGAATTACAAGTAGGTGCTACTACGCCAAATGGCCGTAAAGGCTCGCGCATTTACGGCTGGCCGCATCGCAGCGCATAACGATGCAAAATACCTCCTGAATCCTTTTCATACATTTTGTATAAACGATCGCATAGCGGGCCACATCGGGCCGCAGCGCAGCGCTCGGATCGCTTGCCAGCCGTATTTATACGCCGATGTTATGCGCTGCGCCGTGGCCCACCTCAATGTGCATTAACAGACGTAATTCAAGAGTTATTAGTTGTTAAGCGGCGGGCCGCGTCTGTAATGTGCGTTGTCGCAGTTTTGCAGTGCGTCGTAATGTGCGCGAGCCTTCACTCAGTGTTGACGACCGGCTCGCTAATAGTAATGGCTCGGCGGGCCGACCGGTCGTATACGAGCGGAAGACGCGCTAGTGCACGTTACGCGGACGCGGCGGGTGACGATTGACGGGGCAACTGAGCGCCCAACTGAATGAATGTTCGAGGAGGCAGGCCGGTTCTCTTGATGTGCCGAGTAGGCAGGGTTCTCTTGAGGTAGCTTGAGGTAGAAGTAGTGAAACACGTAGGACTGCTGAATGACGACTGTAATTGGTGGCCCAAATGGCCCTATTCTTATTCTCGATACAAGTTGCTCAACTAGGGATGTTTGCAACCGAGGGTTTCGACCCTTTTGGCCAATAACACGCCACCCTGCGCTGCCCCTATTGTTACGGCAAACTATACCCGGAATTGCCGTAACGGTACTCGCGTCTGTCTCGCTCCCCCACGTGGGGAGCGCCGGTGCAGACGTCTCGTTCTTGCGCGTTGGTCCCTACACGACCCAATTCTGAGAAAACACCCTGTGCCAGATGTTCTCATCTGCCTCGCTCCCGCCACGTGGGAAGCGCCCGCGTGGACGTTTTCTTTGTTCCTATTTATTATATTTGGATCTAAATATTTGCTCGAATATATAGGTTTTAGGTCGTGTAGGGCTCTCGTGTTAGTGTAGCGTGTTATTTGTAGTCTCTTCTGTCTTTACTTATGCCTCGGTTACAAAGTCTCCCTCGCATTCTCTTTATTGAACAACTTGTATCAACTTTCTTTGTACATCTTACGTTGCTAAACACGTTACATAATATACTTATTCTAAACACCTTACATAATATGCTTATCCTAGACACTTTACATAATATGCTTATCCTAGACACCTTACATACTATGCTTATCCTAGACACCTTACATACTACACAACACCGAACACTGCACAACACATATCTATTGTCACATGGTTTATAGGCTGTCCGCAACATTCTCCCCCCGGCGAAGACTCGTCGCAGCCTCTCGCTCCACAGGGAGGACAGCCAGTCTCGTCACCGGCCTCAGGAACGATCCTCCGCCGGTCCGCACCACCGCCGTCCGCACCTTCCCGTCTCGTCCAGGGAAGACTCTCTCCACGATGCCGCGCGGCCACACGTTGCGCGGCAATTGTGCGTCGACGATCACCACGAGGTCCCCTTGCTGTAGCGGTCGCACGTCGTCCGCAGCTTGGCCTCGTGGTACTAATGTGGGCAGATACTCCGTGACCCAGCGCCGCCAGAAGTGATCGGCGAGCGCCTTGGTCCTCCGCCATGTGGACCTGTCCGCTTCTGTGCACGGGCCGGTGAGGGGTAGGCCCGATGATGACCCCAACAGGAAGTGGTTCGGGGTCAGCGCCTCTACGTCGTCGGGCCCAACAGCAACGTGAGTCAGAGGCCGAGCGTTGACTGAGTGCTCGGCCTCCGTCAGCAGTGTGTGTAGCGCCTCCTCTTTAGGCGCCCTCTCATTCAGTGTAGCGTGGAGTGCGACCTTCACGCTGCGCACAAGGCGTTCCCAAGCGCCACCCATGTGCGGCGCGCCTGGCGGGATGAAGATCCACCGCACTCCCCGCTCGGTTGCGTAGTCTCGTAGGTGCGGCTCCCACTCGCTCTAAGCCGCACGTAGCTCTGTGTCGGCGCCGCGGAAGTTGGTACCATTGTCTGAGTACATGGTACCCGGCCAGCCGCGGCGCGCTGCCATCCGTCGTATGGCTGTGATCGCCGAGTCCAGGGTTAGACTCGCGACCAACTCCAGGTGCACGGCGCGCGTCGCCATGCAGGTGAATAGTGCGCCCCATCTCTTCTCGTGGCGCCTCCCGATCGTGACGGTCATCGGGCCGAAGTAGTCCACGCCACAGTGCGTGAACGGACGCTGATGCACGGTGACCCGCGCGGGCGGCAAGTCGCCCGGCGCGGGAATGCGCGGCGTCGCTCTTCTTACGCGACACCACTGGCAGCTGCGTGCGGCGGCCCTCACTGTAGGCCGCAGCCCCAAGATGCAATACCGCTGCCGTAGGTCGTTGACCACGCGCTCGTTGTTCGCGTGGCCCGCCTGACAATGCGCGTCGGCGACCAGTAGACGGGTGAATGGGTGTCGCCCGTCCAGGACGATCGGTAACTTCGCGTTCGTCGGCACTTCGGCCGCCTCGATCCGTCCTCTGACGCGCAGTATGTCCCCTTTCAGATAGGGGTCTATTTTGCATAGGCGACTCGTCTTTTTGATGAAGTCGCCTCGCTGTTGGGCCTCCACCTCTGCCCCGAAGCTGTCCGCCTGCGCCCTGTTAATCCACAGCGCCGTGGCTAGCTCGATGTGCTCCGCGCTCAGCTGCGTTCCCCTCTTTCTCAGCTTGTCTGTAAACAATAAAACATATGCGGTGCTTCGTACTAACCGCCGAAACTTGGAGAACCTCGTCACATCGGGCAAGTGGTCGTGGCTCCTCTCGTCGTCTTGCATGTGGAACACAGCTTCGGGTGGTGGTGGGTAGGCTTCTTTAGCTTCTTGTGGCCACTCGCTCTCCTCCAATCGCAAGAAGGCTGGCCCAGTGAACCAACGTTCCGTTTCGACGGGAACGTGGTTGTACGACGCCCTTGTTGCGTCGTCCGCTACGTTTTGTGTCGTCGGGACCCACCGCCATTGTTGTGGGTTGGACTCCTCTTCTATTTCGCCGAGCCGGTGTGCGACATACGGTGTGTATTTTCTTGCGTTCGTCCGTATCCATTGCAGCACCGTAGTTGCGTCGGTCCAGTACGTAACTGAGTCGATGGCACGGAACCTGTGCTCGCCGCATACGGTTTTGGCGAGCCGGACTGCCATCGTCGCCGCCTGTAGCTCCAGTCGCGGCACCGTCAGCGACTTCAGCGGCGCTACCTTCGCCTTGGCGGCTGCTAGTGCGACTTGTACGCCGCCCCGTGATGTAGCTCGCCAGTACGCCGCCGCTGCGTACGCCTCTCTGCTGGCGTCGCAGAACACGTGTAGTTCGAGCCGGTCCGGTGTCGAGGTGAAGTAGGTGCGTGGGATGCGCAGGCTCGCCGTCTCCGTCAGCGCCTCCAGCCATGTGCTGAAGCTCCGGGCCACGCCGCATCTTCCGTTTGATGGCGTTCTGCCTCTTCAGCGCGTCGCCGTAATTCAGGGGCATGGTGACGCTATC
This sequence comes from Sesia bembeciformis, assembly GCA_943735995.1. Classification (NCBI taxonomy): domain Eukaryota; kingdom Metazoa; phylum Arthropoda; class Insecta; order Lepidoptera; family Sesiidae; genus Sesia; species Sesia bembeciformis. Next base: position 2,066,770 of record OX031038.1, read on the forward strand.
TTCCCGCCACGGTAGGCCCACCTCGTATTGGCCGTTCACTCGTCGCGCTGTCTGTGTGACCATGCGTTCCGCGCGCTTGTCCTCGGCGCTCACCTTCTCCGCCCGTGACACTCCTAACGCGTCTATGCGGAAGTGCTCACGTACGAGATTCTCCACACGGTCCCTACTTTGTGTGGCTGTCACGTGCAGCACTGTGTCCTCGCTGTCTCGTATTACACGGCGTGGCACCGTGCCGTGTAATACCCACCCCAGGCGCGTCCTCGATGCTGCGGGCTCGCTGTGCCCGCCGACCCGTAACTCGCGTGTTACGATCGCTGCCCAGTTGTCCGCGCCCATCAATATGCGCGGCGTCACTTCTCGACGCGGAGACATCGGCAACGGCAGGTTTCGTATGTGGTCGTATCGGCGCACGCTGGGTATCCGCTGGCCTCTCAGCTTGAGGCCGCTAAGTGTCCGGGCGGTTATTCGCAGGCTTTTCTCGCCGGGACCGCGTATCGTACATGTGACGCGTTTACTCGTTGCCTGTTCTAGGCTTGTGCCCACGCCTCTTATACGCAGGGCTTGTGTCGGTCCGTCCAACCCGACTTCGTGGGCGAGGGCTTCGTCCATCAGCGTTACAGTGGAGCCCTCGTCGAGTAACGCGTACGTGTGCACTACGCCCTTCGGTCCGCTCACTGTTACGGGACATACCTTCAACAGGACATCGCTCGCCGTGTCGCTGTGCGTCGATAGTACCGCTTCCGTTGGCTCCGCTGCCTCTGCTCTCTCCGTGGCCGGTGGGGCTGGACCCGCCCGCTCGCTATGTAGTAGCGGGTGGTGGGGACGGCGACACCCGTTGACACCGCATGCTCTCGCGCGGCACGATGATCGCCGATGGCGCTCTCCGATGCACTTGAAGCAGACATTGTTTTTCTTTGCCCACTCCCATCGCGAGCCCATGGCCATCTCCTTCAGCTTCTTGCAGCTGGTCGTGTTGTGCCCCTCTCCGCAGCAAAGACATGTAGCTGTTTCGGCGGCTGTGTTGTAGGACGCCTTGTATGCTACACGCCGCGGCGCGCTTGTGGGAGCTGCGCGCGCCTCGTTCCTTCTAGGCGCGCTCGTCGCGATGGGTAGCTGGGCCGGGCGGGTGTATAGGGCCGCTCGATCTGCTTCTCGTGACAGGAAGCGGGACAGGGTGACGATCTCTGCTTCGCCGCCTTCCCCGTACTCGTACGCGTAGTCGCACCACTTACTCATTAGGTGCGGGCTGAGCTTCTCCACTACTTCTTGCGCGAGCATGGGATTTTGTAGGTAGCCCCTCTTGTCTACCGTAGTCAACACGCCGACGATGTTCTGTACCCGAACTGCGAATTTGTTCAGGTCGGCCGCGGAGTTCAGTCGCGGCAACTTCTTTAAGTCTTCCAGCGCCTTGTACACTATTGTCTCCGGCCTGCCGAAACATCGTTCCAGAGCTTGGACGATGATCTCTGGATCTGAGGCCGTGTATAGTAGCGTCGCCACAGCTTCGCGCGCTTCCCCCCTCAGGCTCGTTCGTAGGCGCGCTAGGTTCTCGGCCGGCGCGATTCGACATAGCTGCGTCGAGTCCCTCCACGACGCTTTAAATGGCAGCCACTCTGTGGCTGCTCCCGAGAATGGCGGCAGCTCCATGGCTTGGCGTAGCGGTGGACGTACCCTCGTGATACGGTCCAGCGCCTCTGCGAGCTGCCTCGTGCCCCGCTCTCGTTCTGGCGTAGGCGATCTGGCGCGGCGAATGTCGTTCGGTACATTCGCCCATCGTGGCCCCTCTGTGGCCGCGCCTCTATTCCAGCAGGGTTCTCGTGGACAGTCGTCCCCGCGGCGTCGGTGTGGCTCCCTATCGATCCGCTTCTCCCGATCTTCCATAGGTGCAAGAGTCGCAGGCCAGTTCTCCCTCGGACACACGTTGTCGAGGTCCCTGCGCTCCCCCCGTGAATTGACCGGGTCCGTCGCATTCTGGAACCAGCTGTTGACGCGTGAGTGTGCGTCAACAGCGCTGCCACGGTCCGATTCCTCCGCTTCAATATTGGCCAAGTCCAGCTCTAGTTGGTTTCGTACCAGCCTAGCTTCTATTTCCAATTCTTTCTTCTGAATTGCGGCTAGGCGGGCTTCTGCGGCTACTTCGGCGGCTTTCCTCTGCGCCGCTACGCTAGCTGTGGAGCGCCGTGAACGTACAGTGCGCCTTGATGCACTGTATGTAGGCGATGAAGCGCGTCGGCTTGTCGATGCGTCTTCCTCGTGGTAGGCTAGCTGTGGCGACGTACCTCTCCTCTCAACGTGGCCGTATACCTCTAGGGACGGTACTCGCGACGACGCGTATAGCTCTCGCTCGCGGGCGGGCAACGCGGGCTGCACGGTGCTGCCCGACGTCCTCGACGGCGAACGCGGCGGCTCGGTAAACGCGTACATGCCGGGCACTCGCTGGGAACGCTCATCTAGCGCCGCCCCCTGCGGTGGGGCGGTAGCGGCGGCATGACGGAGAGCCGGCTCTCTCGCGGCTTCCCTCGTGGAAGTGGCGATCGCGTGTCGTGGCAACACGTCAGCGGTGACGGTGCTCCTCGCGGCGTCGGAGGCGACGGCGGCAACGCGGGCCGTCGCAGCGGGCGACGGCTGTGCGGGCGGCAACGCGGTATCGTAGCCCGACTCGCTTCGCGATGTACTGCGCGTCTTCATGGCCGGAACGTTGCGGTGCTGATGATGCGAGCTGCACAGGATCCGGCTCGAAGGACCAGCTTGTTGACGACCGGCTCGCTAATAGTAATGGCTCGGCGGGCCGACCGGTCGTATACGAGCGGAAGACGCGCTAGTGCACGTTACGCGGACGCGGCGGGTGACGATTGACGGGGCAACTGAGCGCCCAACTGAATGAATGTTCGAGGAGGCAGGCCGGTTCTCTTGATGTGCCGAGTAGGCAGGGTTCTCTTGAGGTAGCTTGAGGTAGAAGTAGTGAAACACGTAGGACTGCTGAATGACGACTGTAATTGGTGGCCCAAATGGCCCTATTCTTATTCTCGATACAAGTTGCTCAACTAGGGATGTTTGCAACCGAGGGTTTCGACCCTTTTGGCCAATAACACGCCACCCTGCGCTGCCCCTATTGTTACGGCAAACTATACCCGGAATTGCCGTAACGGTACTCGCGTCTGTCTCGCTCCCCCACGTGGGGAGCGCCGGTGCAGACGTCTCGTTCTTGCGCGTTGGTCCCTACACGACCCAATTCTGAGAAAACACCCTGTGCCAGATGTTCTCATCTGCCTCGCTCCCGCCACGTGGGAAGCGCCCGCGTGGACGTTTTCTTTGTTCCTATTTATTATATTTGGATCTAAATATTTGCTCGAATATATAGGTTTTAGGTCGTGTAGGGCTCTCGTGTTAGTGTAGCGTGTTATTTGTAGTCTCTTCTGTCTTTACTTATGCCTCGGTTACAAAGTCTCCCTCGCATTCTCTTTATTGAACAACTTGTATCAACTTTCTTTGTACATCTTACGTTGCTAAACACGTTACATAATATACTTATTCTAAACACCTTACATAATATGCTTATCCTAGACACTTTACATAATATGCTTATCCTAGACACCTTACATACTATGCTTATCCTAGACACCTTACATACTACACAACACCGAACACTGCACAACACATATCTATTGTCACATGGTTTATAGGCTGTCCGCAACACTCAGCATATGCTACAACAAAAGTCGCAGCGCTGATTTTGAGTTGCGGCAGCATCGATCACTCACCGAGAGCCTGCGCAAGGTTTCAGTGTGTTCCCCTGCCGCCTTGGCACACATTCCACACACGTCATTTTAAATTAAATGAACTCTAAAACCTATATAAGAATGACCAACCAGTCACCGAAGGCCACGTCAGCAGTACTTCCTTATTGACAAAGAGTTACTGAGTACAGTGCGGTCTTCAAGATTATACCCCGAACACGAAAGTTATGGAACGAACTATCAGCTAAGGTTTTTCTACTAAATTATGACATAGGTTTCTTCAAGAAAGCTGTGCAAGCAGCGCATCCCCCATCCCCACTGGTGTTTCAGATGTCCATGGGAGGCGATACCATGTTGTGGACAGCTCGCCCGTCTGGTCGACTAATTTATCTTTCACTGTAACACAAAAGACTGCCTTAAAATTAAAATGTACGAGAAGGTACTAACATTTTTTTAATGGGAAGTAGGCGAACGATCATCTGCGGTCCCACGTGATGGTAAGTATTGCCGCTGCCCATGAACACCTGAAACACGGGGAGGTATGCGAGTACGCCATTGACCTTGCGAATTCCTATTCACAGCTTTCTTGGTTTTGAGACACACAGCTTTGAATTTTGAGACAGTTCGTTCCACAGTCTACAGGTTTGCGGTAGACAATGTTTTTTGGACTGAACAGTACGCGACACCTCCGTATCGAGGAAATGCAGATGCACAGCACTTCTGTGACGGGAGGTGCGATTGTAGAAACCCGAGGTGGGAATTATGTTAAACAATTCTTTAGAGCATTTCCCATAGTGCAGGCGGTAGAACACGCTGAGAGACGCAACGGCTCTCCAAACGCTGAGGGGTTCTAAACCGTCCGTGAGAGTGGAATCGTCGACATTGCGAACAGCACGTCGTTGGATGGAGTCAAATGGGTCCAATTGATATTTCGGTGCTCATTCATGTCTCATTTCTCATCGCATCTAGACGATTCAAGAAAAACGTCTGTCCATTTTGACTGATGTTAGCATGCATCACGGATGTCCATGAATGATGTCCACTAGCAACCAAGTGGACTACCTGCTTATATAACCTTTTAAACTTTCGCGTTTTGTACTCATGTTTATATCCATATTTGACGACAGTTTATATTCCTCTTCCCGATTGTTTTCTTTCTTATATTTCTTAATTTCAATCGCTTCATCCTTCAATCCAATCCAATCGCTTCAATCCTGGGATAATGGTGACGTTCAGTGGAGAGGATTTTGATACTGGACTACCCGCCTCTTCAGTCAACTCCGTGGTCACGGCTGGTGCAACCCGTTCCGAAAAAAAGAGTAGGAATAATTATTATACGCGTTCAGACCCGATTTAGAATATAAAAATACCTGCTTATATGCTACCTTTTCTCTATAAAAGAGCTAAAATCAACTGCATCCATTGTGATAAGCCGTCGTCACATATGATAATATGAAACACGGACCTCGGTTCACAGTCTAAGGTCGAGAGAAGGGCTGAGCTAGATTCTAAACGTGATGAAAGGAAGGCTAGACCACCAGCAGGTCTATGTAAAATTTATTAAAATTACAAACACATACGACTACAATATATCACACACTATATGGACTAACCAAGTGATCGTTGGATACAAAATTACTTTTTCGTTCGTGAAGGAATTATTAAAATGACTTTGAGGTTAATATTCGTTGTTCTACTTGAAAGAACACGTTAGTTCTACAAAATTATAATATATTTACGGTTGGCGTCACCTAGCCGCCTATTGAATAAGTTGATGAGCTGCTAAAGAGTTTGCATTTGTTCGAAAGCTCGATTTGTCTAATCTAAAAATTTTAATTCGTGAGTATATATGTAAACAAAGAAACGTCGTCGTCAAATTGACATTTCAGATGTAATGAACATTTTTTTAAATATTTACCTATTATTATTTTCAATTACCAGATAATTATAATCACAATGAATCTGTCATAAATAATTCCACAATATTGAATTAGGTATGGTATGTATAAATATTTGAGCATTCAGGACTGATGTCAGAAAAAGCCGAATGACAAAATGGCGACAGCGTGCAGCATAGCGTTCTGACTGGCGTAGAGTAGCGACGTGACCTGACATGACCTTGAACTGTTTCAATATTCTTATCGGTCTGGATTCAAATAAACTTTGAACCGGCTAATAATTATTTAGAATTTAATTATATTATTCAAAAAATGGACCAATGTTATATACATTTTCACTGTTGCTAGCAACCAAATTACCACATAACCGTTTGGTAGTAATAAATCTAGTTATTACTACCAATTACTATGGCAGTTATTTACAACAAGTTAACGATTTAAAGTGTTTATTTAATTCAGATGTATCGATAGAAAGGTCAAATAGAATTATAACTTTGTGTTTTGTCACAAATCGGTAAGTTACTATTAGACATATATTCTTTTGCAATAGTCTTACCTTTGTTTAGATAAAATTTCTCGGAATTCAAATTTTGGTTTATATAATAAACTCACATGCGAATACTATTCAAATATGAAAAAACAGTATTTTTATTTCTGATCGATGAAAATGGAAACTTAAATACTATTGTTTTCTTACTTAATAGTAACATGAAATTAAAAATAACATGCGTACATGAGGTATCCCGCAAGTGCATGATGGTATGGTCCATCCACTTCTGGACATCTCCTTAATTGTGAAAGACGTCTTAATCATGTTCTATCATTCGCCTTTCTAATCCAGTCATCACTTCTCACATTTTCACGGCCTCAGTCCAACTCGTATATGATGCAAGACACACTGCAGCTTACTTAGAAAAACTTATTTTGGCTAAAAATATTTTTACAAAAATATTCTAGCTCGTAACTTTGAGAATATCTCTCATCTCGAGTGAGTAATTCGCGAGAACACGTCCTATCGTCTCACCGATTTAGGACATCTGAGCACTTGCGATTTGGTAAATTTTATTCGTAAAAGTATTTTGATTTTGGTTTAAAACTAAATAAAAAGTATATGTTTTTATTTAGGACATGTTTTGGATCTACATGTTTTGGATAAAACTAATAAAACTTAATAGTATAGAAACTGTTCCTGCAAATGTTATATACACGTTTATACAGAATTTGGCGCAGTTATAATGCAATTAAGCGCCATAGTTGTGTGTTAATTCATTCCCGAACGTGACAATTTAATCTTATAATTGTGTTGTAACTTTGGCGTTGTAGCAAACAACAAGTTATCACAACGAAGGCATTAGTATACCTTTAATATCACTTAATTGTGATATAAAATCATTTTTTTTATATAGTAAATTTTAAAAAGGTAATTGTGCTAGAGAAATATTTTCGAAATTCATAAGTTGTGACCTGTTCGAATTAAAAACTATGTATTTTCAACTCATTCGTCCTTTTTCACGCATAATTTGTTAATAATAGCTTATAAAATCGCTTGTGATCAAACTACCTAACATGGTTTACGCGTTTGTCAACGATACTGGGTAGGTCGTAGGGCAGGGAAGTAATTTATATCTTTAATGTACTGTTTATTGCCCAACTTCTTTTTTGTTTTTCCGCCATTTTGTTTTGTTTATGCGTTGTTTACTGCAACTATGTCGTTGCGAGGAAAGTTTTTATGTAACTCGTTTTGCTATTGAGTTAATATTTTTATAGCTCTAAATCGCAACACATTCCCATACAAGTACTTACATACGAGTGTTTTAATTGTTAACTGTACAATTGTTTGTACATTCTTCAATGAAACCAATTGGTTATTGTACAAAGAAGGAATACTGTATGTACAAAAATGTTGAAAATTTTAAGTTAACAATTCGCTTCACGCACGATTTTTGTAATACACGAATTTACACGGTGGTAACAAATGTAAGATGTGAAATGATGTGCAAGCGTGTTAGCGACATGTTCCTCAACTCGCGGTAGTATAATCGAGAGACTTTAATAAAAATACATGCTTCCCTCCTAAGAAGAAAATGCCATAGTAACGTTTTTAACTAAAACATAAATATTGTAGCATTATATTCGGAAATTAAAAATAAACAATGATGATTGTTTTTGTTTTATTTAAAACTCCAAGTTTCTAGCAAGATTCTAATTAAAATAAATGAAAACTTTACCATTTGTCATTTTTCTCGAATGTCATCAAAGAGCACTTGTCTTTTTTCTAAGGAAGGCAGCATTGACTACTTAATTCTCGCTGTTAGTAGACTTCGTTCCCAAGATTAACATTCACGAAGCCAACATCACTGCGAAACTATTCTGCATGCTTACAGGAGAAACTCACTGCATGTAGGTAGCGAAGTTCGTTGGAACACGTTCGGTACCGAAGTTAAGTAACGTTCAACGGGTGCAAAAAGCTCTCTCTGCAGCAAGGCTGTGGACTTAGCAACTTGAAATATAAAATAAAGTGCACGCGTTGGTCGACAAAGTAGGTTTCGTATGTTTTAAAAAATTATTGAATAAAATTTGCAGTCTTTATTATTTTTTTTTATTTGTTTTTTTTTTAAAAGCTTAAATAGAAGTTTCCATATAACATTTATTCCGCGGCTCTAACCTTTGCGTTCGGAATTATTTGATGGATTTGTCATATCTGAGAACTTAACTTTACTTAACGTAGAGAAAAATGAACTTAGTCCGTTTATTATAGCATGAGCTGTGGCAGACGGGGCGTTATCTATTTAAAAATATATATATATTGTATTTATTTTTCTATAAACAAAAAAGGCCTAGTTGCGACAGTAACAACTATACAACCGTGTAACGGTTGTAAATTCTGAGGTTCCAACGATGTACCTATTCGCTCAAACAATGGAAATCGATTTATTTCCCTCTTCAACGTTTTATTCGTTGTCGCCTCGAGCGCGCGGACCGGGGCAGACGATCGCACGTGCATCATACGTTGATTACACATTACATTCGGTAAATTTCGATTTAATGTGGTTAGCCGACGGTACCTCTGAGTTGTGTCTTACTATACTTCTGCTTTAACTCTTTTACCTCATTAGTCATTAGTTTGGCTAGGCCCCAAAATGCCTGATTCCGTCAATGTAGGAGGATGTACCGTACCTACTTCTATTCATCTAAAACTAACAATAATTATTGATGACATTTTTAAATTTTGCAGTGGAGTAAATCTAACAAAAGTTTCATAAAATTTAAAAATGGCTACCGACGCTTAACACTTAAAATCTATTGCAGTTTTTAGTTATTTGAAATAAATAACAGCAAGATCGTTTAACGAGAGAGTTTGATAAAACTTACTCTTACTGATACCAATAGTTTGTATAATTTCCCGCTACCTCTCCCGCTCCGCTTATCACTAAGAGCAAACCTTCACACGGTAAGAGTCAGATTTTGTCGCAAAGGGCTTATGCTCTTTGACGCGCATATTGTTCTTTTGAGTAGGTATACATGATTGGGTATTAACGTTTTTATGTAGGAAGAAGGCGGCATTGGGTATTGACATGGATCGTGAGTACATGCTGCATTCCCACAGCGGCTGGGCGCACTCGACTGGCCACGTTACCCCTCCCTCACAGAAGACTACCTTGAAATATACTGCATTTCCCACTTTATCGATTTCCCCAATGCACGTACGTGTTTCGGTAGTGAGTGAAATATGCCAGAGCCCATTCCCATCCCGTCCTCTCTCTCCCCATTTTCCCACTCCATTCCTTAATCTGCAAAGGTAGGCAGCGCATCTGGGGGCGTGCCAACGTTTGTCATTCTGGACTGATGTCGGCATATATCGCAGATGTCTATGGACGACAGTATCCACTTACAATCAAGTGGACTGCTCGTCTGCCGCCTTTTTGTATAAAGAAAAATGCAGAAAGCGACTATGGGATGGATATATAGTTCTTCTTGGCTACCAGAAGCCCTGAGCAACTACACCACCTCCACAATGAGTGGACTCCATAATCCGCTTGCCCAGCGAGTCATTTAAGACCTATATAATATATATTGTACATTAAATATATTATCTTTAATTACTATGTCGTCATAATTTATTAATCATTTTTGAAAACAAAAACAATCTCTCATTCTGTCACACATTTTATAAAGAACTAAAGGGTACCTCATGTGCATGTGTGTGTAATTTGTTTATTGACCCTTTAGGTCACTACTGGTTATACCTTATCATTGCATACGTAAAATGCAAATGATTTCGTGTTACCTACCATTTCAAAATTGTATTTAAAATATTTTCACATTCTTAAGATGCCATTTTCATAATCAAGTTATCAAACTTGATTATCATTTTTTTGGTTTTTTTTAAAAGTTTGCATTTTAATAATTTTGCACCTACTGAACTGATTTAGCTCAACTTCGAACTTATCATGACATGATATCGAATGTAATAATAAAATACAATTCGCTGCGTACAACGCGCAAATGAAAATGGCCCCTTATAATTCATTCCGATTGCATATGTTCAATGTCGCATAGAATTTTAATAAATTTGAATATAAATGCGCGTTCATAGAAACGTGTTTGTTGTAATTCTTGTGAATAGGTGTGTATTGCTAGATATATGTTAGTTTTTTTTAATTCCTTTTCGAATGTGTAACCTGCCACCTGTTATATATAAAAAAGTAAATATTTTGAAACGCAGTAGTCTACTAAGTTTCAAAATACAAACGAAATTTATATATTTATCTATATATGTAAAAATGGATGTTGGTATATCTGAAATTAATAGACTTTGACACCGTTTGACCGATCACCATTAAAATTGGCACATATATGTATTTTTTCATGGAGATGGTTTTTATGCTATCCACTTTGTTGTAACTCGCTACTAGATGGCGCTGCAGCACATCAACTTCTATACCAGTGGTCGTCAAACTGCGGCCCGCGGGCCGCATGCGGCCCGCGGAAGATATTTGTGCGGCCCGCGACAAAGCAAACAATTTTAATAGATAATATCAAAATATGATTTTGCACATGAAGTTAACTAAATAGAAGTACGCGGGTAGGTATAAACTTCCTCCTGTTCTTTGTGTCCGTTAATTGTATGCTAGTTAGTTCATTGAGTTGGCAAATAAAGACTTCACATTGGTCACAGGTAGCAATTGCCATACAAAATTTATGGGGCAATTAATGGGGCCATACAAAGTTTTGACAGCTCATAAAAAATATGTCAATTGATTGGTGGTGTCAACTAAATAATCTAAGAATGTGCGGCCCGCAGTGATACCTCACATTGTGCTATGTGGCCCTTGACCAGAAAAGTGTGACGACCACTGTTCTATACCGTTCAACCGATCGCAAAAATCAGAATAATTTATGATTTTATATAGAGGTAAATAAATATACACAGGCAAGACAACGTCTGGCGGGTTTTGCTAGTATATATATATAAAGTTCTTTTAAACATTGGTAGATCCCGAACACATCTATTAAGCAAGTATTTTTTATTATAACACCATAGATAAAAAAAATATATAAAACATGAAGCAATATACAAAAGGAATACAGAAGTTAGAATAAGTACACCATATATTTTTTTCTTTATGGAAAAAAGGTCCACCACCTGATGGTAAGTGGGTACTGTCGTCCATAGACATCCGCGATTCATGCCAACATCGGTCCAGAATGACAAATGTTGGCATGCTCCCAGATGCGTTGCCCACCTTTGCAGATTAAGGAATGGATTAGGAGAAAGCGTTGGGAAAATGGAGAGGGATAGGATGGGATGGGAATGGGCTCTGGCATATCTCACTTACTACCGTAACACGTACGTACATTGGAGAAATACGATAAATTGAATGCAGTACATTTCAAGGTAGCCTTTGGAGATATAGGAATGGATTTGGAGAATGAGTTGGGAAAATTGGGAGGGACAGCATGGGATAATAAACATTTTGACTAATATTCAGAAATTGACTGAAAAATCCAACGAAATTGAAGTCATTAAACTAACTAGCCTCACTCCAGTAGTCTTTTATAACTAACTACAGAATAGCTTCACTTCACTTATTTAAAAACCTGAAAACTTAATTAGACGCTACGGATTCCAACTTCAAAATTTAAACAAATATTTTGACGCAAACGCCTCGAGTAAAAACAGCATAAACCTTTTTCGGCAGTTTTCCCAACGAGCTCTTTCGCCCTTGTAATATTCATAGGTCGAGTTTTTGCACCTTTCCCCCACATAACGTATACGAATTGCCTCCTTTTGCATTTTTTTCTGTTGGATTATCGTCCAAAAAATGTGTTCGAGTTGAAATACGAAATTTTTATTGGTATTTCGTTGCGTTTATTTTGGCATGTTTAGTAAATGATAATTTTATTTTATTTGGGAAGCTAACAGTAAGATACATCCTAATTATTGTACTAAATATAAAATCAACTACCTACGTTATCGACAATTTACTATAGATGGGAATATGAAATGTCCAAAAGACAGTATAAATTATAAATATTAATAGCACACTAATATTAATATAGCTATTAAATAAATAATAATAATATGGGAAATAATTTTGAAAGGAGAGAATGTTTGTATTGGTGTTTATACCACTAACCTGTCTTCCCTTTGGCGAATATAGACCTCAGAAAGATAGTTGGATTAACGCCGATGGCGCGCGCTTGCCTGAAGACTCGACTGGCCTCGTTACCCCTCTCTCCCGGAAGACTACCTTGAAATGAACGTCATTTCCCACTTTGACCTCCTCAAATGTACGCACGTGTTTCGGTAGTGAGTGAGATATGCCAGAGCCCATTCCCATTCCCTCCCAATTTTCCCAACCCTTTCTCTAAATCTATTCCTGCAACTCCAAAGGTAAGCATTATGTTACATCCGGGGTCGTGCCCAGCGTTAGTAATTTTCGACTGATGTTGGCATGTACCGCGAATGTCTACGGGTGGCAGTGTCCACTTACCACCAAGTGGACTGTATGCTATTCTGCCACCTTCTTCCTATAACAAAGAGGTTTCATTACTTTCAATAAGTTTTACAAAAAAAATGTAGATCTTGTAAATCTTTACGATCCCTAACCAACAATATATCGTTTTTACATATGTTATATTATATGTATAATGGTGTCTAAATTTACTTTTTTTGGACTTTTTTGAAAATGATATGGGATAGGAAGACCCGAAAGAAAGTACCTATGTGGTAGCGAGCCTGATATCGTTATTAGTGTATGGTTTAATTTCAATTTCGATGTTTTTGCTGAACGATGTTTTCGATGTCTACTGTGCAATAAAGAGTTCTTTCTATCTATCTGCCTATCTGCCCATCTGCCTATCTGCCTACCTGTCTATCTATCTCTCTATACCTAATTCATATAAGTACTCGTATTATTATTTATTTTCCAAAAAGACAGGTCAACTGACTAGATTTCGTGATAAAAATGATTTATGATATGAAGTAAAAGATAAAATATTTTCAATATACCTACATACTTAAAATCATACATCATATATTTTATCACATGACAATGATCTTATTCTTCAATAGAAAATGCTAAAAAAGATAATAACATATAAAATAGAAAAATGGTCACTTTCTGTGCAAGAATTAAAGATAAAAGATTGACTTTTGGCGGGAATTGTGTATTTGTGCGTTTTGTGATTTAATAGTGATAGCTTATTAAACTTCAAAGTGTTTTTTGTACGTAACGTTTTTGATAATCAGATAAAAGCATGGGACTGCATTTTTCGTATTCTCCCAAAGAGTCCTCTTCTGTTCTCAGTAAAACTTTACTGACCGACTTCTGACTTACTTCGACAGGACTGGACGTTGACAGGATGCGTTTTAGACTTTGAAATTGTTAATTACGAAGAAAACTTGAAAAATAAACATGATAATCCGTACTATTTGAAAAAATATAGACTAAAGTTATACAGTTTAACAGGCCCTATCCGTATAACGTTTGTATTAATTGGAGTTGAACTCATTTGTTTTAGTTTTTTTTTTTTAATTACACTATCTTAATTGTTAATTACGAAGGAAACTTGGCAGAGTGTGCGATATACTCAACTGTAGAAGGAAAACCATCAAAAACACGAAAACAACAAAAAACGGATGAATATCAAAAACGAGGTCAGGTCTTCGCATAATTTCATATATTATGTCATTTTTTATGACGCTTCCTTTTTAATAAAATGTAAATTGAATGAGTACGCACATTTATAAAGATTATACAATTTTCAAACAGCAACTTAAAAATTTCATTATGTTACGAGTACCTACTTTTAAAACAAAGAACAATTTTTAAACAAATAATTTAAAACCAATGAAAAACACGTGGCCTCTAAACAAAAACGCGCCAGGTCTCAATTTGTGCAATAATATAAATGCGTGCCATGTGGTCATTCCCGGTCATACTAGCTTGATTCCGCTAACTTCATTCTTAACCAATACATCCCTCTCGCTCACACTTATAATACTTTATCAAAACTTCACTTTCCTCTCCCTCTTTCACATTAGTTCGCGACGGAGCTTCGTCGTTACTGCATGTCTTGTACCGTTTTACGAAATCACAACGTAACTTTCGTAAAAAAACATTGAAAACATTTTTTTGCGAGTGTCCAAGTATTCGTAGTGTGGATTTTCGGAAAGTGTATGTTTTGAATTTTCCGTGTGCAAAAGAGATTTGTTTTAGTGCAGTTTTGTATGTTGCAAAGATCTTGGTGCGCGGTTTGGATAGTGCCAAGTGAACGGATTTTAGTACAGTTGTGGATTTTTTCTTATCAATCTATTGTAAGTATTGCCCTCGCTTGACGTGGCCGACCGATTTTTGATAAAGATATATTTTTTATCGAAATGTCTTGATTGTGTGCATGGAAACAACGGCTTATTGTTTGTTTTTTAGTTTAGAACAATTGTTAATATATGTTTTGAAGGAACTCAACAATAACAAAAAACGATAACATCAATCACACACATTGAAACAAACTTCTCGTAACAATTAATTTCTGATCTTTAAACACTTGTACAAATAGACACCGGCTTTTTGTACGTATATTTATAATACAAAAACTAACTTCAGTAATAAATCTGTATTTATAATTAATGATATATAAAAATGGATATTATGGTTTAAGTATTTTACAGTTAGGTGTATTTCCGACCTGAAGGACAAAAGCATCTAACTCCCATATTTACAAAAGCGAGGCTCACAATTCTTAATTATCGTTGTTATGTGTAAAGACAAAGGCAGTAAAATGTAATGTCTAGGTTATCTTTGTTATTTGCTTGAATGTTACAGTCCGTAGTTTTATTAGCATTATTATGCTGAAGAATTGCAGTTACGAATGTGTACCTAACTATCTACATATTTGCATGCAATTGTTTTGAAAACACCTTCGAAAGATAGCATTTTTGCAAAGATTGATACATCAGTAATTTTATGTGGAAGGATAGAAGTAGAATAATGGACGACACTACGCTTGTTATTATAGTAAATACCCATACATCCCATATACCCAAGTAAATTTTAACTTTACTTTATTAAATAACACGTAATAACTTTATAAAAATTAACTGTTTTTCAAACATGCAGTATAAATGTTTACGTGCAGTTTTAATTTTTGTGTTTTCGCCCGGATTATTAAGATTTCTTTTTGATGCTGAAATTGGTTTCTCTGAAGCTATAGACAGTTTTTTTTTTTGTAATTCCAAAGTGATACAACGTGCTAGAACTTACATATTTTATATATTTCGATATGTCAATTTATTCTTGCCGTGCACGGAATTATATTTACTTAGTTCATTCTTATCTTAACCGTCTAACCGTTTATTTAACAATAATTATAGACCGTTAAATGTAAGTTCCCACCTATCTCCGTTTACATCATGTGGCTTGTTAGCTTATCATTATCACAATCTAATTATCTAGATATACCTTCCGATTAATCAGCTACTGTATCCTTCTACCTTACATCAATTTAATTAACTACAATTAGAGTGTAAACTATTTAACTAATTACACCTACAAAATGACGTTTATGACGAAAACACGTTCTATTTTGCACAGTTTTGAGCAGCCACGATGTTTTTACTGGTGGTACAATGTTTTTACACATTTTTGTTTCGATTGTAAATGATTGACATTTGAGACCATGACATTTGATCATGTTTGACTTCATTTACCAAATTAGTTATTAAACAACGGAGATGTATTTATTATCTGTACTACAATCACACTAAGATTATAAATGTGAAAGTTTGTTGGAACGGCTGAACCGATTTCGTTTAAACTTGGGAAATAGCTGGATTGTGATTCCGATTAATAGACATTCATGTGAACCACACGAACGGAGTCGTGGGCAGAAACTATAAATTTAAACCTTTAGTTGAATCGGGATGTATTGCCAAGCGGGTGGGCTAGTTCACTCTCTTGCAGGTTGTGTAGTTCCCCAGGGCTTATGGTAGCCGCTTTGTTATCCCTTATCGCCTTTACGTTAAGTATTATTATTTTATTACATAATTTAGCATCGCCCTGTCATCACAGCGCGTAGTAATGTGACTTGTGAAACGCCGTTTTGTTATTTTTGTTGCACCACAGAATCTAAAGCATGAAATAGGTACCGTCACGACCTACTTTTTATAGCATTTTTTGTCGAATTAGCAGTGAAACATAAAGCACTTTAGATAACTTGCAGTATTTAGACTACAAAATGTTTACCAGCGAGGTTATCCGGTAGTTGAAGGCGATCGCATATCTTCAATTTGACCTTTGACCCCTAGATTTTTACAGTTGTTACCATGACAAATTATGACTGTAATTCGTGTTTTTTTCTACAATAAACGCGTATTAAGATACTGAATCTCTTACTTGATTAATTCCCCGTTACGTTCCTCATCTTTGTTTTACCATTTTTTTGTCTCCAATTACTTTACAGACTAACTATTATTTTGATTGTGGTGTCTAAACTGACTAACGATATTATTATGTATGGTAATGGCTATGTGGTGTTCACCGACACTAAAATATCACCATTCCAACTATTCTTGCTGGTGTCGTAAAAGGCAAGTAAGGATATCAAAACCACTCCCACAAGTCCTGAGAAGCTACATCACCTTTAAAAGAGTAGACTCGCCAGAGCGCTTGGTCAGCGTGTCGTTTTACGACCACACATCGCTTATTTACGAGACGAATGTGCATGAAGAGGCTTGAGAATGGACTACATATAAATCGGTATACATACCTACATATATAAATAAATAAAATAAGTTAGCACAATGGTTTCAATATATCTTTAATATCACTTATTTGTGATATATAAAATAATTTTTTTGTGATTCCATAAACGTAATTTTGCTAGTTGGATGCAGTCGCTCAGACCTCACAAGTAATGTTTGAATCTAACTGATTTCCAAACTATTAAAACATAACTCACACAGATATTGACATTGTGTTAGTTACATACTTGCATACTTTGCTTAACCTCGAAGCTATTGCGGTTAAACCAACATTACTATGGCGACTGCGATACATCAAAGTCAAGGGTCTAGGATGAAGAGTTTTTGACATTAGTTTACCGTTTAACCAGAAAGTGAAATAATATACAATAACGTACAGCTCTCGCTTGCTTATATTTATTAGATACTAGTGAACCGCCCTCGCTTCGCTTCGGTTTATAAGTGTTTTTTTTTATCAATTTTTTTTTTTCAAAATTTCAAATTAAAATATAGCCTATATTAGACACGGATAATGTAGCTTCCTATTTGTAAAAGAATTTTGGAAATCTCATACAAACACACAATTTTACCTCTTTATTATATTAGTATAGAAGTATAGATATAGATAATAATAAAATATTCGGTCGATTGGTCGAATCTAAATCAGCCTATTACGTCCCACTAAAAGGCTCGGGCCTGTTCTAGTAAATCACCACATGGGCAAAGTGCGGATTGGTGGATACACATAACCTACTCCAGATTTTATCCTTCACCGCTGAGCTAGCGGTATTTTTTTTAAAAATATGCCTAATAATCTTACAGCAAATAATCAGAAGAAAGAATTTAAAATTTTTTTTAGACGCTTATCATTTCCTTGACTTAATTATCAAAGTTTAATGAATGGATTCAAGTCAACATTCAAGTATTGAAGCTCTGTAATAGCAAAGTAATGCTATCCTAGATATAAACGAGCTGTATTTGATGCTTGTAGGAATTTTTTTAATGACCATTGTTTCTTAGTAACATTCCGAGAAGTGTAGCTATGAGGATTGGCATTCGAGGAATTAATCTTGAGAGTTCACATTTCCTGCTTGGGAATGCAATAAATTAAAGTACAAACGTTTCAAAGTTAATTTTTTTATCAGGCATCATTATGATATTAATATTAATGACACGTGACAATGTCGAAGCAAAATGTTTACAATTTACATTACAGCTGGTTTTAGTTATATTACATCAGATAGACCTAGACGTGAGTTTCTAATAAACTAAATACGTTACAAAATACCGGCTAAGTTTTGACTTGAACCGCTTTGGTTATAACACTAAAGCATTGGCCAACCGAGCGTTCGTAAACGAGTTATGCTAGTTATTTTAGAGTTCATTCTCGTTACCTGAGTTGAATGAATACGTATGTTCTACAACGTTATATTTACGGTTAGAGCTACCTAACCGCTTATTGAATGAATTTGTAAATAATTTGTATTTGTGCGAACGCTCGATTGACCGATACTTTAACAAGCCTACTTGTATTTGAAACATTAGCTCAGTAGTTAGAGGATAAAAATAATAATAATACAGACATGAAAAAGCTGTTTATTAAATTAAGATCTTCTTTTTTAAAACATTATACTAGCTGTTGCCCGTAGCTTCGCTCTCGTGGATTTAATTTCGTTTAATTGTAATTCCATACAAAATTGTACACCGTGTATTTTAGCTCGGTACACCATGTGTCAGGACACAATCATGAAAATCGGTAAATCACACGTTTAATCGTTTGTATTGTGGAATATTTGTATCAAGTTATTCGAAAACAATTTTACAATTATGTACGAAAACCAAACTAATACATAAGTTATTACTTCTAAGATATACGTAAACTAAATTAGATTTCACTTAATTTATTGTCACACTACTGTTATTTTTTTCTGAAATCATGATAATGCTTTCAGAAAATTTAAACAGTATGCTGATAAAGAGAGTCCGAGACAATGCTGATATGAGTATTGTTACTGTATGTGGAAACGTTAGGTGAGGGTTCCGTGCAATATTGTTGTTTACGATTTTGACGTGAGCTGGCTTTACGTTTGCGTGAAATTATGAAGGTCATTGCTCCATTGTATGCGAGTGCACGGTCATCGCAACAGTCTGGCCTTTCGAGTCTCTTTGTAAATGTAACGATATTGTTTAGGGTAGAACTAAACGTCCGTTAGTTCCGCCAACAGATATACCTACAAGAATAAATAACGCAAGCTGTTAGCAGCGTGCCGGAAGGTGGAGCTAGGCTCCTATTTCTTAGTCTAATTCAGGGGTGTCCAACTTACAAACCCTCAAGGGCCAAAATTAAAACCTTGAACCTAGTTGCGGGCCATATAATAATACTTTAATTTAAACTTTAAATTAAAGTATTATTATATATGTACTTTTAATTTTAAAGTATCAATAAGAACCTATGTAAGGTAGGTAGGGCGGGGCTAGTTGAGCATAGGGGCAAGTTGGGCAATCGAAATATCTCAAAAACTACACACCGCACGTTAACTCATCAAATGAAGGAAAGAAGCGGTCGCAGGAGGGGAACTCACCGCACGACCGCCAGTGACGATTTGTCGATCGAGTGACGTACGCACACGCTTTGTTTGTTTTGCGACGAAAAAGTAAAATATTAGTTTCGGTTCAAATTTCTTCTGTACACGTTAATAATCATCCGTTTTCGATCACGTAAGTGTTAAACTTTCATAAATCTATTATATATACGATATCTCGAAAGGATTTGGTTCTTATTCAAACGGTTTTTTCATAACCTCACTTTTGTTTCAAATATTTGGGTAGGGGCTAGTTGGGCAATTGTTGCTCAACTAGCCCCACGGTTTAAAACAAGCAATATATGGTTTTCTTTTATTTTAGCATGCGGACATATAAAAGAAAGACTACAAGAGCTTCTATTTCTAGTCAACAGTTGAATGATGCAGCAAATGCTGTCACCAACGAAGGCAAAAGTGTAAATGCCGCCGCCAAGGAATTCGGTATTAAACGTATGACCTTAACAAGATTTATAAAGAAATTAAAATCTGAAAGCGGTGTTCCATCAATGGGTTATGCAGCACCGAGGCAAGTATTTTCTTCAGAACAAGAGGATTCTTTAAAAAAATACTTGT
Source organism: Sesia bembeciformis (assembly GCA_943735995.1). Taxonomy (NCBI): domain Eukaryota; kingdom Metazoa; phylum Arthropoda; class Insecta; order Lepidoptera; family Sesiidae; genus Sesia; species Sesia bembeciformis. Next base: position 2,086,808 of record OX031038.1, read on the forward strand.
TACAAATGGCATCAATCTTCTATGGATATTCCCCGAAAGACGTTCGTCGCCTTGCCTACGAGTGTGCAGTTAAATTCGGCATCAAAATTCCAGTCACCTGGTCTACATATAAGATGGCCGGGAAAGAGTGGCTTACGATGTTTTTAAAACGGAATCCCGAGTTATCTATTCGAAAGCCAGAACCCACCAGCCTTGGTAGGGCAACATCATTTAATGCTCAAAACGTTTTTTTTTTGACAAGTTAGCTGAGTTAATCAAGTGAGGAAAGAAATGAAGATGACTATGCCTGCCTGGTTTGTTGCGAAGCCTATTCCGAAAGTTTACCAGGAGAAAAATGGATCCAGTGCCAAGTTTGCAAGGAATGGGCACATACAAAATGTGCGCTAAATGCTAGTCTTACTTACGTTTGCATTAATTGCGACAGCGACAACGATAATTAATTTCCTATATCACATTAATGTCTATTTTATATTTAAACCCCATTGATCATTACATAACTGTAAAAGTAAGATTTTAAACAAAAAGACTGAGTCTATTCCAAAAATTGAGCTTAAGAAATGTTTCGTTTATGTTGATTATATTTTTATGTTTAATATTTGAAAAAAGAATAGTTTCTGTTTCACTATTATATCACTAAGAGATTATAAATAAAAAGTTGGTTGTAAAATAGCAATTTTATTACATGTCTAGTAAACATTCACGTCATTGCATGGCTTAATGTTCTAATTGCTCAATTTGCCCCATACCCTTGCTCAACTTACCTCACCTATGGGGTAGGTTGAGCATGTTTGACCTTTCTCACTTAAACGACTGTAGCTCTTAAATCTGACTTATTAACAATAAATTACTATGGACACTTTTGCTAAGGGATAAATTACTAATCCATCAGGTCGCATAACAACTCATTGAGACTTATCATTGAGGAGCTATATCCGCTCAAGTGAAAAATTGCTCAACTAGCCCCGCCCTACCCTAAATAAAACCAATTATTATAAATTTTAAATCAAATTTAATTAGTTTAATTTTAAATTAAACTAATTATAAATCAGTATATTTGGTAAAAGTTTGTTTATATTAAATTATAAAATATTTTTCAAAAGGAAGGCATTTCAAAGTAATTTTCTGATATTTTTTGCCTCTTTCGGGGGCCGCACAAAACGGCATCGGGGGCCGCATGCGGCCCGCGGGCCGCCAGTTGGACAACCCTGGTCTAATTAGTAGTAGTCTAAGTAGAAATACAAGTAGAAATCAGCTATTCAAAGGTGATCTATATTTTTGTGTCGGGAACTCGAGAAGTGATGTTGTTTTTTGTTTGATTATTGTTTGATTATTGTAAAAAATGTGTATTAGGCGTTTTGGTAGTTTATTAAACTTCAGTGTGTTTCGTGTGTGGTGTTTGTGATAATCAAATAAAATCGTGGGCGTGCGTTTTTTGTGTGCTTCCAAGGAGTCTGAGGACACTCGGTAAACCTACTATCACTTCACTGAGCGACTCAGTGAAGTTCACTAGACGAATTTTAATGAAACGTGGCATAGTTATAACTCACGTGACGGATCAATATTTAGAGTACATACTTTTTATCCAGATCACTTATATAGTTCCCACGGGAATCAAGCTAACCAAACATACTATACCATCTGCGCGCACGAAGCCGCGATTATTGCTAGTTTGAAAGATGCTAGTTGCATCTCTATACAACAGACTGTAAAGAAAGATAATAATTACGTATTCCTTAATATTTTAACATCTGTCCAAAGTTAAAACGCCAGTTATGTGCTTTCTTTCATAAACATGTCTTTATCCACTAACAAATAATCATCAAAGTTAATTGGTTTTTTGACCACTGAATTTATTCTCTCAAAACTCGCTAAATGATGTTTCGCTATTGCTGGATTCCTTCTCCAAAACCCGCCATCACAAGGTCAAGTGTCTATAAAACGAAGTCTATAAGAGATTTCGAAAGTCCATGAGAATATTATTCAAAGCCACCTTTTAAGCATGACAAAAAGGCTTCATTGAGGACGCCATAATAAAACTAAAAACCGGTTCAAACGGAAGATGCAAAAAACCAGCGTGGTATACGTGTTCCGACAAGTTAGGTCGTCGGTAATCCGAGATGGTAATTATTTTTTCTTATTTCTGATTTAGACGCTTGCTCATCCTACCGTGGCAATGAAGTTTCTTGTGAACTTCACGGAACATCTTTCGTAACTAATTTTGCCTAGTCATTGTTAGGGAATTCAAAACAAAATACGGATTCAAAAAATACAATAATCATTTGGAAACACAAAAACATGTTAATTTAATATAAATAAATGTACTTTTCTGTTTATGTTTCTCTGTATTGCACCGACTCGCGATTCCTCGTTACCCTGCCAGAGCAACGCCCTAAGCCGGTCTACCGGCGGGGGAGCCCTTTGGCTCGTTGCTGCATACATTCTGCTCCTGACTGAGCGCCTTCTGCGCTCGCCCTAAACCATACATGTACGGTGACTCTTGAAGCCACTTTAGCCATTCTATTTCAGTTAAAATTAAAACTGACTAAGGTATTTGCATACATTTGCACCCAGCATGTTCAATAGCATGCAAACATGGGCGCACCCCTTACAGAATATTACTGTAAAATGTACTCCATTTCCCACTTTATCCTTTTCCCCAATGTATGTACAGATACATTCCGAAAACATTAGCAATCGGCTAATCCGGAAACACCCGAACGCTTCATCCACGCCGATGAATTACCGTACCTCTAATTGCATACTTTATGCATTCAGGTGTTTCCAGATTAGCCGATGGCCAATGTTTTCGGAATGTATCTATACCTGTGTGTTTCATTAGTGAGTGAAATATGCCACCGCCCATTTCATCCTATCCTATCCCATCTCATTTTCCCGACCCTTTCACCTAAATTCCTAAATCTCCAATGATTGGCGCTGCCAATCTGTCACATGTTGCTATTCTGTACTAATGTCGGCATGCACCATGCCACTTGCCGCCAGGTGGACTGTTTGCTCGTCTGTCGCCTTCATTCTATAAAAATGTGGTATAATTCTAATGCCATTTTAGTATTAGTTTGTTTGTCATGTAAGTATTGTTACTCACTTGGTTTATATGTAGGAAAATAATACAATAGAAGCCAAAAAAGTGTTTATTGATGTTTTATCTTTGAAGCGTGTTGCATATATGCATTTACGAATTTCCCTTTTAAATATATTTAATGTGTATCTATATAGCTTATGTCCTTATTGTACCATCTACCTTTATTTCGTCTACTGACTTCTCTTTACCGCCCAAAAGTTGCCTGGAAGAAATCGCTTTAGCGATAAGGCCGCCGATTGTACTTCTAATTACTTGTATTTTTGTGTTTCTCTTCTATATATTTTGATGTACAATAAAGTATATCTATCTAACAGACGCGACAAGAGTATAAATGTATGAATGGTTAATATCACACGATGCATAATTAATAAATGATTGATTGGCACACCAAATACTGCATGCAAGTTAAATGATTGAGCGGTCTAATACACCTATCGATCAATTTATGATTCAAATACAGAGTAGGTACACTGTGAAGGGTAGAGTCAAACATTATTTTGCTGGCGATCTTGACCATAATTTTGGAAATATTTTGATCGCATGAGAATAAAACTTATCTTTTCTCCTTATACTCAATTGGTGGGTTAGTTAGCACTAACTAAATCATAGTTAGTAGCACTAGTAAGTTAGCATTTACTCCTCAGTTAAGAATTACATTCAAAAACGATTTTTTTTTTAATGTAATACTTATATTTATTTTTGATAATTTATTAGGTAGTTACATTAAGCGTAACTTTTGAGTTCTGTTGTATCTTAGTTAATTAACGGCTTAAATTAAATCAATGAAAAAAACTTCCGCCTCAAAATTATTATTTTTTGACTTACAATAATTTGCCTGAAAGCAGTGACGCGTAACTCCGGAATCAATGAATCAAAAGATCCGAAACGGCGAGCGGAGTCGAAACTCTTAATGATTCCGGCAAAACTGTTATCGAGACTCCGAGGAGTTATTTATTCCCTTCAGTTTTGGATTGCTGAGTTACATGAACGAACGTGATGCAGTGCGAATGAGTCGCTCTCAGGCTCTTATAAAATGTAAGTAGGTGAATCAAAGGAGTCAAGGAACCGTCAAGAGGAGTCGGATCCGCGAGCGGAGCCGGGTTAAGTGAGCCGAAACACTCCGAGGAGTCGTGAATACCCACGACTACCTGAAAGGCCTTCGTTATATAAAGACTATAACATCCGGTTCCGCTTTGATGTAATTAAGATTTTGTTTTCTATTGATCTAGAACCTATTGTTGATAAAAAAAGTAGCACCTGTACTATTGTTAATAGTAACAATGCTGTTTCTATTGCCGTAGATATAACATGTTAAATGAACTTTATGCCGCACCGCATAGAATTAAATTTCCTCTTGTGTTTTTTTTTGGGTTATTAGCTTGTGTTAATTACCTTATTAAGAAATAAATTCAAATTCAACATTTCGTAATAAAGCATTAAGTAATAATTTTATTTGTGATACAGAACCGACTGCTTCTTGGCTCTTCCTTTAGTGCCTTGAACTACACCACCTCTGAAAAAGTAGACTCGCCTACCTGCTTTACCAGCACAAGACAATGTGCATCGATGTCCACTAGTAGATGTTAAAACGGCTAGTTACGATACGTTCGTTATCTGTCAAAAGCAGATTCTTAATTTGATTTTTTTTCTCTCCACGTGTCAACAATATGTGTCTAACATTACCGACCTTCGTTTTTGCTATAATACCTTAATAACTAACAGATTTTTTCTGCCATTGCGTCATCCACGCACGCGCACAATCTGTTTCTGTTTTGTGTTTGATGTAAGCAATATTATTTTGTTAATAGACACAGATATATGTTTTTATTGAACACCAAAACAAAATAAGACAGTATCAGGCATGTAAACACATGAAATACACAGAATGCAGTCGTATCGCTAAAAGCGATCTCGACCAGACAACCTTTCGGTACAGAAAATAAAATTAAAAAAATTAATAACATAAAATTTTAATTACAGTACACATAATTTTATATAATACATTCATATTAATTCACGTTATTATATTTTATTAATAGTTTCTTTATTTATTCGAGAAACTGTAGCTATATTTCTATATAATATAGGTGTAACATATTAGAAGGCTTAAAAGCTATTCGTAAGCTACCACAAACAAAGACTATATAGGTATACACGCTTTAAATGGATGTGTTTAACAAATAAATTGCCTTCGATTATAATAAGCCACACGGTAAAGGAACATTTAACGAGGTATAACTAAATTAGCCGCAAAATAAATACTGAATGACCGGCAAAATAAATACCGAATAAGCAGCAATAGAAATACCGAATGAGCGACAAAATAAATACCCAATGAGCGACAATATAAATACCGAATGAGCAGCAATGTAAATAGAGAATGAGCAGCAATATAAATACCGAATGAGCAGCAATATAAATACCGAATGAGCGGCGATATAAATACCGAACGAGCAGCAAATAAAGATGTTATGGAGATCCGTAACCGAAACTATCAGATATCCGAAAGTAAGATTATTCGAAACCGAAAGAAATGTTTCAAGTGTTATAACAAATAATTTTGTTTTGATGATTGCAATAAATGTGATTGTTAGTGTAATTCATTGAAAGTAAAATTTCAATTACTTAATCTCTATTTGTTTTTTTTCGTTTTACTTCGCTTTCAGTTAGTATGATGAGTCAAAGTTAGCTGATCAAAATTTTATAACGCCTAAATCGTGCAATAAACTTTTCTTTTTTCCAAAACTTGCACTTTTGGTTTTATATTGTTCTGTAATAGCAAGGTTATTCAGCATTGCGTTACAAAAATTAGACTAAATATGGATATTTGTAGTCACAGCATCTAAAAATTTGGTGCAGGGTAGCGATTTTCACGATTTTCAATAAAAAGCCCATAACTCGAAAATCCACAACTGTTTTTTTTTTCTGGACCATCATAAACTGGCCTATCCTCTGTTCCCGGCTTGAAGTTGAGTTTCGGGACAACCTGTATAAAAGAGTATAAATATATACCGTACCCGGATCCGAAACATCATATCACTGAAAACCCCTGTAGCAGATTTTAGGTGAGCTAATTTTAGGGTCTCCGGTGACTAGAAAGAAATAGGAGTTAGTGGAATTGATGATGGCGTTCTGAGTAATTTAAAATTTAGAGTAATTTGGATAGGATAGGATGGCATGAGAATGGGCTCTGACATATCTCACTCACTACCGAAACACGTACGTACATTGGGAAAAGATCATAAGGTAGAAAATGCTGTACATTTCAAGGTAGTCTTCTGTGTGAGAGGAGTAACGTGACCAGTCGAGGGCGCCCAGTGGCTGTGGGAATGCAGCATGCGCTTTTCCCCTATCAAAAATGTATAAGAGATGCAGAAAACACCACGCTGGCCAAGTAGGTTGGCGAATCCTCTCTTTTAGAGATGATGTAGTTCCTCACAGCTTACACTTAGTTACCTTTTACAACATCCACGGGAAGAGATACAATGTAGGTATCTAACAGAGATCGATTTACATATACATGTAAATTCTATTAGCATATGTTAATGCATGGAGTGTGCGGCGTTGCCACCTGTTGCAACATATAGTGGTTAATAAGTCAGGGACTTCCTTTAAAAAATATAACTTGTTAAGGAAATATCAAGTTTAAAAAGTAACACAAAAGTTTTGCCCATATTTTTAATGAATCCTGTAGAAACGGTTCATTAAGTCATTATTTTATATCAGCCTTTTAATGTCCCACTGCAGGGCACGTACCTCCCCAAGTAAATCACTGCGGGGTTTACGGCCGTAATCCACCACGCGTGCCGATTGCGGATTGGTGGATACACATATTCCAGATTTTTTTTTTATTTCTGGAGCATTCTGGTTTCCTCTCACGATGTTTTACTCTCACCTTTAGCTAGTGACAATTTTTAAAAATCCGTAGGAAACATTACGAAAACATTGGCCAACGGCTGTACTTAAGTAGAAACTAAATCGTACGGGCCGAGGATTCCAATTCACGATCACACGAATGGGAGTCGAGTATAGATTATAGATACCTCTAGGCTATCACCGCTCATCTCGCTTCTGTCGGATATCCTAGAAGTGATTATTAGTATGTATTGATTTGTTTGTTCAATCAAACGTCATCACAGAGATTTAATTTATTTCTCACTAGCGACCCGCGCTCGCCCTCGCTTCGCTTCGCTTTATAAGTTTTTTTTTTAATTTCAAATAAAATATAGCCTATATTAGACACGGATAATGTAGCTTGCTATTTGCGAAAGAATTTTAGAAATCAGATTAGTAGTTCCAGAGATTACCCCCAACATTTTACCTCTACAAACAGCAGAGCACAAACACACAATTTTACCTCTTTATTATTATATATTAGTATAGATAAATAATTAATGTTTCAAGTTTAAACATTAAAAACCGCTTCATAGTAAACATTTAAATGTTTAGACAAGGTCAGTAAACCGGTCAGCGAAGCTAGACAGACATTTCATTTAACATAATTTCAAATGAATGACGAAATTAATTTTTAAATATCCCGGTAATGGCATGTTTATTTTATTTAGGAAAACAAACGGTAATACTGTATATACTCTTACACTTTAGTATATCATGAAGCTCACAATTCTTTGATAATATATATTGAGAAATAATTAAGAACCTGTTAGAGCACAGTGCCCGATTAACTCCTAAGCCTTTCATATGATAATACGGAAAACTTGCTAACACAAATTAAATGAAGAATTATTTGGAATAACGTAAATAAATGGATTCGATCTTTAAAGTAACACCACATACAGGGTTACTGGTAAATAGAACTGTTCCTTTCAGGGGGGTGGTAGTATGGAGTGTAACCTGGCCAAAAGTTGATAGTTACCGGGATACATATTTAAGATATACATATTTTTGTTAACTAAAGATTTCCTGTCGACTTTCTCTATTTAAAGCTTAGTTGAGTATTGCAGTGAACTGATACAAATGTAGAACTATCTAGGAAGAACTAAGAATAATAAATGAGGGACACTAAAACTAAAAAAAAATACATTGAAAATTACCAAACATGTGAAAACAAGTCGATTGTTATTGTTTTGACATAAACAGATAAATCACAGTTTTTGGGGATTGTTTAACACTTTGCAGTCTTTGATAAAACTAAACTTAAATAAATAATAAACTTAAACCATTTTGATCATGTTCCCACGGTATTAGAAATAAACGCATTGTAAGCTACCGTATTTTGTTTTTTTGCCTTCGAACTTCTTCAAGGGAGGGAAATCAAGAAACTGAACACGTAACTTGGTGGAACTGTCTTCAACAACTTGCGCCTGTCCATTTCCATTAATGACTGAGTCAATTAGTTATCGAAGTGTCTCTAAGATAGTTGGAAGCCCCACTTTATAGAATAAATAACAATATATTGCTATCTTTCTTTATGTTATGGGGATTGTTCAAGAATTGTTCAGTTTGACATTAGTTGACCATCACACCTCTTGTTACCGAAGCTCGGTGATAAGAGTGACATCCGGTCTTCCTTGACTGTTGTATGTTTTTTTTTAATACAGCGTTGCAAACGAGGCGACAGCCAACATGGTGGTAAGCCCTAATACCAACATCAGAATAGAAGGAGATTTAGGAATGGATTTGGAGAAATGGTTGGGAATATGAGGAGGGATAGGATAGAATGCGATGAGGAATAGGCTCTGGCATATCCTCACTCACTACCAAAACACGTACATAGGGCATAGAATAAAATAGGAAATGCCGTACATTGTACGGCAGTCTTCTGTAAGAGAGTAAATTGGCCAATCGTGTGCGCCCTACTGGGGTTCGACCCAGCCCACTAGGTGGTTTCGGGTCATAATCAACCACGCAGGCCCAGTCCGAATTGGTGGATACACATAGTTCAGATGCTTTAAATTCTGGAACATAGCATTTTTTTTTAAATCTGTAGGTACTTAAGCTGCAACTCAGTGGTACGGGCCGAAGATTTGAACTCACGGTTTCACGAATGAAAGACGAGAATAGATACCTCTATACCAGTATATCTTAATGTAACTGCAGTAAAAGGGCGCAATGACGCAATTTTGGATTTCCCACTAAAATCATTAAGGAGTGCTTATCGACTTTTGCCGCAGACGTAGGTAGCATTTTTTGTCGTATCATGTTGAATAATTGCGCGATTTTGAACTTTATGCCGTAGGTTGTAAAAGACTGTTTGATTTTGTTTTTGCCCCATTAGGACGAGGCGTGAGGTAGCTATTTTGGTTACGTTAACTATTTTTTTTATCATAAGAATTACTGGTTTTCTATCATTTTTTCTTAGCATGTTTGATTTTATTTAGTGGGCTAAAATAGGTTTACATTCCGATTACAATCACGTCTTGTGATTACTTACTTATAAATACGTCTTCCATTAAATATTAGTAGATACGGTGGGTCGATTATGAGTGGACTGTATGGAATTTAGTGGGTGGCGGGATTTTACTACAATGTCAAAAGTTAAAATGGTCTTCTGGTCTTCTACCGGCGCCGTCTCTTGTCTCCCTCGCGATGGGCACATACACATACCGAACAACAAGGACGCAACAAGGAATTCAGCGAAAAAATCAGTGGAATATTCAAAAAGAAATAGATAAAAATGCGGGAACGGTGTTTTATTACAAGCTGAGCGGTAGGAAGTTTATTAGCGTATATATCGGAATGTCGGTTAATAATTTTAACTATAGTCGCTTGTCTTGCCGGTCACAACACCATCTGTCAGTGCAGCTCGGAACTAACAAATGCTAACTCGGGTTAACAAATCAATGAAGTTGGTTCTCGACAAGCGACGGCAATCAATCGATCGATCCTCCACTATGTATTATTCATTTTTTTATCTATCTGCACTAATAACACTGAAGACGCCTTCGAAAATAAAATCTACTGTATTTCCCATTTAATTATATTCCCCCAATGTGTACGTGTTTCGGTAGTGAGCGAGATATGCGAGAGACCATTCCTATCCCATTCCATTTTCCCAACTCTTTCTCTAAACCCATTCCTAAATCTGCAATGGTTGGCAGAGCATCCAGGGGCATTCCAACGTTTGTCACTCTAGACTGATATTCGTATGTTTCGCGGATGACCATGGGCGACAGTATCCATCTACCATCAGCTGGACTAAAATTCGCAATTAACAACCTAACTCCAAAATACTGAATAAACAAAGAAATGTAAAACATAGTCATTAAATATGCTACTGAGCTTGCCCTTAATCATCACTGTCCGTCGCCAACCTTATTTAAACTTTGTTAAACCATCGGATTAAACAGGTGAAGAATTAATCTTAAAACCCCGTTATATCCGTATCTTCTTAGAAGATATACTAGACAGAAGTCCACAAAGTCCACAAATACCAAAGAGAATAATTCAAAGCCTCTGTTCCTCCAATGCCAATATAGACCTTTCCCAAGACTCCACCACACACGATCTGCGGCTTTTCTCATCCACCCACTACCGATAAATTTCTTTAAGTTATTGGTCCACCCGATCGGAGAGCATCCTACTCTGCCTTTCGCGGTACGAAGTCTCCATTCAGGGACCCATCTACCCTATCAGTTGCCACAATTGTCAATTTAGCGATATGACCTGCCCATTGGCACTTCCACATACATTCCTACCTTAACTGCGGAGTAAACCTGAGCTGCCATGAAGTGCAGTTCTACAAAAATAACAATAATTCAGCTAGCTATTTTCGTAACAGATAGCAACTCTTTACGTGACGTTATGTGAAAGTGCAACGATTGCAAACAATTATTATCTCCAATGAAACGAGTGGTGGAGATCACGTAACGGTGGACATTTGCACCGATTAGTTGTTTTTTACAAGGATAAATAATCACGAAACATGAATCAAACATCATGAAAATGCGCATTATGACGATTTTCTCGGTGCATAAAGAAACTTAAAGTGACAATAAGACTGCCAAATTGAAATTCAGCACAAACATTGTTTTTCTTGAATATTCAATAGTGTTGTAAACAATAAATAACAATAAATAATAAACAATAATAAACAATAAATCAAATAGTTTTGTAAAAACGAGCGTTGAGCGCTCGACGCTAAGCGCTAATGAAATTTTAAGACTAGCATTAAAGGCTGGCGATTGTTAAAGACCATTTTTTTATTTATGATGGTTTTAATCCCTTGTAGTTAAAAGCTCGAGTCTAAAACGATTAAAGCTAACCCTTAGCATCATACGCTATCTTGAGTCTACGTATGTACACTCGTGGTTCTCCAGGTTCCCCGTACCTTATTTTATAATGCCATAGAAGGGGAATAGGTAATCTATGGCCGACAATATCATATCAAAAATCTTTTCGAATATCCGCTGCAATATTAACAGTAATAATAAAAAGTAATACAAAACTGGTTAATAATGCAGGTGTAATCACAGCACAGTTAAGTAACTTTCACGAACGAAATGAAAATAAACTTAGTGGGTAATTGCTAGAGCTGTTATCGTTGAGCGTAGTGCAGAATAGATGAAACAAATAACGTGCGTGTTATTTGTTTCAAGTGAGTAACCGTAACCACCAGCCCTCTTTTAGTCCACTGCTGGACGTGGGCCTCCCCATGCACATTCTCTTGTACATGAGAGATGTATATAGCCTTTAAATGCCACCCAGGCCAAGCAGGTTGGCGAGTCCATTCTTTTAAAGGTGAGATAATTCGGGGCTCGCGGTGTATTTTGAAGAAAAAAAAACCAGTTGGGTGGTTTATTAAATACTAGTGCAGTCGTATTACAGACTATTAAAACTATTTAAATAATTAATTTCTAAGACATTTTAAGGCCCGGATATAAAACTACATGATTAGAGGCTAGTTCCCACTCTGTCTTGTAAAAAAAACGGTTGCCAGCTAGAAATCGTTTTAGTGATAAGATGCTTGATACTGTATGACTAATGTAATTAAGTTAAATAGAGATACTATAACGAAAGAATTATGAGTCTATATACAAAACGCCTTATGAATTCGTAGGAAGCATATTTGTACAGGTGAGTTCTATCCTTTAGTTAGTAGAAGTAATCTTATATGATTGCCGTTTGTAATTGCTTGTTGTGCTGTGTTAGATCCAAAATTGGCCACATACTGTTATACGAAGATATTCATCGAAGAAGTAAAGTATACGAGCAATATGTGAACTCTGCTCGTATTACGAGCAGCTACCTTTGTATAAAAAAGTTAAAAAGGGCAAGAGCGAGAGTAAGGGCAGTGTTGCCTACGCGCAAACCTAACCCTTCCCATTATTTGTATATACTTATTGGTTGGAGGCCGGAGAGGCACGCGGACTATTCCGAACATCCCCCATTAAACCTTATATGTATGTATTAGGAATGTTTCCAATAGCAAAAAATCACTATTTACGATTACGAATGGTACCTACCATTCGTAATCTACTCACGCACCTACTTAACCTACTCACGCACTAGTAAAATTAGTAAGTAGGTAAATTGTAGTTCAATGTAAAGATAGTGCTATAAATATTTTTTAGTTCATTCAGTAAGTACCTTTTTGGTTTAATCTAAAGTTTAAATTAAACTAAAAATCACTTATTACCTAATTAAATTAAAAAATCCGATTTTCAAATGAACATTTTTGCTCTTAAAAGTATTTCTTTTTGTAGAAAACCTCTTTTACCTACTAGTATTCACATTGGGCTTTATTTAGAAAATGGCAAATACGAGTACGAATACTTGAAAATTGGTAAGTACATATTTGCCAAAACGAATACGAGTATTCGACACATCCCTAGTATGTATGTATTTATATACAGACATTATTCCTTTATTGAATTCGTACACCTTTATTCGTGTACAGATTTCTCTTTACCACCCAAAGGTTGCCTGCAAGAAATTGCTTCAGCGATAAGGCCGCCGATTGTATTATAGTAGGTACTTCTAATTATGACTTGTCAAGTATGTTTGTTTCTCCGTATATTTTGATGTATATCTATCTATCTATAAAACTTTTAATATTATTACCCGATTTTGAACTGTTATAGGTGAATTAATTAGGTAGGTACTATTTAATGCTCTGATGTCATGGCAATGCAAATGTAAGCAGCCCTTTCAGTATCCACTGCCGGACGTGGGCCACGCTGACCAAACGGGTTGGCGAGTTTACTCTTTCAGAGGTGGTAGTAGTTCCACAACGTTTGTTATACCTTAGTTGCCTCTTAGGATAGCCATGGGAGATGGGGTGGTGGTATGACACAACCACACAATTAGTGATGGGTAACTCCGGAGATAATGAATCAAAAGAGTTGAATCCGCGAGCGGAGCAGAATCCCTTAATGGTTCCATCGAATTGTTATTCATTCCGATTCCAACGCCAATCATGATCGTTAATTGTAATCGCGCATCGGCACTTGTCGGGGGCTCAAAATCGAGATGCAACGATGGTATGACCTTTTTTTTTTGCTTATGCAACAAACCATTATAGAAAGGGAATGAATGAAAGGTGAATAAGTATGTGAATCAAAAGAGTTAAGGAGTAACTAAGAGGAGTCATATCCGCAAGCGGAGCAGGATTAAGTGAGTTAAAACACTCCGAGAAGTCTTGATTACCCACCACTACACACAATGAATGATATGAAGTTAAATATATTACAAAACGTGATTTAGATATTTTTCTTTCAATATCTAACAATTTTTTTGTCTCTAATGATTCTCGCAAATGGCTGCAATCTATCAAACGTGTTATTTCGCGTTATTATGAATGAAGACCAGTTCCTGCTCATATCGGGTTAGGCCCGTTTTGCTTTTGACCGGCAACTTTGCTATACTCACGTTTATTTTAAACTAAACACGTGTAATAACTACATTGCATGTATCTTGAAGCGTAGTTTTTCTTTTTCATATATGGCAATGGTGCAATTTTATCACATTCTGCCAGTGTAAAGTTTTCTTCTTAATAAACCACGCTCGAAAAACACTGAAGTTTAAAACTACTAAAACGCGTAATACATATTTTTCACAATGATCATACAAAAACGCAACTACACTTCTCGAGTTCCAGCCAAAAAGTCCTTAAACGTAGTTACTGTATCAAAAACAAGTTACATTTTCAGATCAGTATAGTGTCTGGGTTTACGATAAAGGATATCAGCTTAGATTCACACCCAATTCATTTCCAAACTATAAAAAACAGAATTCATTGTTTTTAGAAGACGTTTTTATTTAACTACTAGCGACCCGCCCTCACTTCGCTTCGGTTTATTAAATTTAAAACAATCGGAATAAGATATTTTCCTGCGGTAAAAATGGAGCCTATATTTTAAGTTAGACCTCTAGCAATACATCGGTGAAAACTGCATTTAATTCCATGCAGTAGTTTTTGCGTGATGCGTGTACAAACATACAGACAGACAGACAGACAGACAAAATTTATAAAAACTTGTTTTGGCTTCTGTTGCTCTAATAAAGACCCCCCCATATTAGTTTTTTTTCAATATCTATAATGTACAGACATCGGCCTGTTACAATTTTATTATATGTATGTATAGATTAGCGCGCTAGACTTAACCGTATACGTGTGGATAGTTAAGATATACATTGGCTTGCAGACTCGATGCAGGTTTACGCCCGACCACTGCTTATACAGTGAAGTGGCATACGCGGATAAGCGGCATACTTATACAAACGGACTTCCCAACTCGCTCTACTACCAAAATGTACGGATAATTATGGTAGGTTTCCAGTACTTTTAAACTCCAGTCTGATCTAAAATATTATCCTGTTTTGCTTCTATACAATACTGCGGAATACGAGAAGGACAGGACACGTGTCGAAATACATCAAAATACACCACCGATCAGCGGAAATACACCAAAATGACTATGAACCCTATTAACAAGTCTTATAAAAACATGCTTTTATGATGCTTTTATGAAATCGTCAATTAAAAATGCTTTTATGAAATAACTCATGCGCTCAAAATCTAGGCAATTTAAATTAAACCTGAGAATGCATTCATTAACCACTCAACTTTAATGCAACTTGTAATTATAACTGTATTCACACGAATTGTATCCACAGAATATATTTATAAGCAGTATGCTATCTTTAGAATAATATTAAAAATTCGCGTAATCTGTCTCCAGTCTCACACATACACAATTTCGAGTAGCGGCTCGAGTCGTGTTACCTACAATCTGAAGTTAGCGTCTATACGCGCCATTGATATTAAAACGTGTCAAAAATAAATATGAAGAAACGCCGTTGACCTCATTTTATTATCAAACCAATGACATTTTATTGTTTTTTTTTTTTATGTACGAAGGCGGCAGACGAGCATACAGTCCACCTGATGGTAAGTGGATACTGTCGCCCATAGACATCCGCGATACATGCCAACATTAGTCCAAAATGATAAATGTTGGCACGCCCCCGGATGCGCTGCCTACCTTTGGAGATATAGGAATGGATTTGGAGAAAGGGTTGGAAAAATGGGCAGGGGTAGGATAGGATGGGAATGGGATCTGGCACATGTCACTCACTACCGAAACACGTACGTACATTGGGGGAAAAAGGTTAAAGTGGAAAATGCAATACATTTCAAGGTAGTCTTCTGTGAGAGAGGGGTAACGTGGCCAGTCGAGCGCGCCCAGCGGCTGTTGGATTGCAGCGTGCACTCTTCCCCTCCTACGTAGTTACAATTTTTTCTGCTATAAATTAATATTAACATTGAAATGCTGCACACTGTGTTCGTTATCTTATTGGGGCATAATCATGCTAACTCGTATAGAGAATGCGCTTACGTTGACGCACGACACTACGCTAACACGAAATTCGTCATTATGACAATTAAACATTTTGTGTGTCGCAGCCCAGCTATAATTTTTAAGTTAAAAATAAGTTCGGGTCCGTTTCGGTACATAGTTTAACGTCCAAGCCCGCTTCGTATTTGTTCGTTTGGCATAAAAACGTTTTTTTTTTACTTATTCATCAAATAATAATACTATATTAATTTCTCACTATTTCATCATAAAAATCGTTCCGGCTTTGTGTGCAATATACAGTTGTATAAGCCGAATCGATTCAGTAGTTTCAAAATTATGACGGTCTAAACTTTTCAAAGAATCCGGGAAAAAATGCCTAGACATACAAACTATATTATATATATATATATATCGTTGGATTAAATAGATTAATGGTTGGATCGTAGTTTTAAAGACTTTTTTTCTAAAACATACGGATAATCTCGAAATCTCACCTCGGACTGGCGCTGTCTTTTATTTAGTAATACAGAAAAGTGTGTTATTTTGTTTTTCTCTTGTGTATGTTTTAGTGTACAATAAAGTGTATCTATCTATACGCGAAAAATTTATTTAAAGATGTATGTATATTAAAGATGTACGGGATATAAAGTTTCTTTTTGCGCGTAACGGACACTCCCTACAATGTAGAGTTGCAAGAACTATACCGTGGTACTGGTGTCCAATTGCATCCAAACCACGTTGCCAAATCGCTTAGTATTGCAGCCGCTACCAAATGGACGGCAGTTACGATGTTTTTAATGAAATAGACAGTTTGATGGTAAATGGTTAAGAGTGAATGGAATACGGTAGTTATACATTATACGTTTTTATTACGATTGTTACATTTAGGATGTTACAATAGTTACGTTTATATCAAATTTATTAACTTGTTGCACATTTCCTTTTTCCCACAAATTGACAAATTATGCGAACGTTAAATTTTGGAAAAATGTCATAAGTTAACTCATAAATAACACAATTGCTAGTTTTTGTAGTAATAAATCATTCAAAAGACATAAAAATGATCATAAAACGTCAATTGAAGACCTAAAATCCCAGTCAATAAAAAGATGAATGTTGTTATCAAAAAGTAATTATGTTTTTACCAACAAAATAACAAACAATGCCATTTAACTGTGTTGACGATATTTATAAAAAATATTCTCTGACAAATACAAAAATGGACTTTACGGTCTTGAATTAAGAGTTTAAATTGAAAATTGATTGAAATGATGCCATCTGACCGTGTATAATCCGATCCGCACAACATATGCGGCGGATGTTGTAGTTTTTGTATGGTTTTGGAGATTTTTTTAATTAATAAAGTTTTGGGAATCTGTTATGTAAATCTGAAAGTATACTTACATCAACGATGTTTACTTATTTATATATATCATTGTACACACAAATGATAAGAACAGTTACGAAAGAAATTACATATAAAAGGCGTGCTTATCCCCTTAGGGGGGGATATCTACCAATAAAACCTGGTAGCAATGAAATGGGCAGACATTCTGCGTACCTAAATAACCTACTATAAACACTACCTTTATAATACAGAATTCATAGAGAGTTAAATGAAAAATACCCTTAATGTCTTAACGTTGAATTTCTTTCATGAAAACTAACAATTATTATTCGGTGACTTTTTAAAATTCAACATTGTTTCTCACAAACCACTCGCTCATTCCGGTACCTATTTACATAAGATATCTAAAATGTAAAACTATGATTAGCAGATGTTTATTAAAGGAGTGTGCGTAACAGCGCATAGTAACGAAATCAGAGACTTCGTTTAAAAAGCACAGAGTAACGAAATCAGACTTCGTATAAAAAGCACAGAGTAACGAAATCAGAGACTTCGTTTAAAAAGTACAGAGTAACGAAATCACAGACTTCGTTTAAAAAGTACATAGTAACGAAATCAGACTTCGTTTAAAAAAAGTTTTTGATAAGCCGTTTTTGATAAGTTATCAAGCCGAGAAAAGTCTTAGAACCAAAAGTATTTTTTTATTTGAGCTTGTATCAATAACTCAACTACCAAAATTTCATTTATGGAAGCGTTATATCACAAAAGTGATATCTACTATACATATAATAAATCAGTAAAAGGTTTCAGTCTGTTTTTACATAATTAAAAAAAAATTAAGTGTTTTTTTTAGAAACTACATAACTCAAAACAGTAGCGTTTAAAATTTTTGTCTATGTTTGAGCATCACGTAAAAACTACAGTACGGATTTCGATCAGGTTTTCACTAATGTATAGCTAAGTATCCGCAAATAAACTTGGTATAAGTATCACATTCATATGACACAACAAAACTGTCTTTTAATAAAAATCACTCAAAAATTACTGGATCGATTTTTCATGTCGGTACCTTTAAGGTGTCAAAAATCTTTTGCAGCTGCTTAGTCCACGCGAGCGAAGCCGCAGGTAGAAGCTAGTTAAATATGTATTAAAGCATCCGTTGTGATAACTTGTTGTTCGCTGCACCGAAACAGTTATATTAATAACACGATTAATATAGTCATGTTTCTATACAAGCAGAATCTTGAAACAAGTTAGAAAATGTTACCAAAATCGATAAGCCCATACAGACAAGGTCCCTTTGCTCTCCCTTCATATATTTGTATTTTTATTTATTTATGGAACGAAGGCGACAGACAAGGTGACGGTCCGCCTGATGGTAAGTGGATACTCTCGCCCATGGTCATCCGCGAAACATGTCAACATCAGTCCGGAATGACAAGCGTTGACACGCCGCGCCGGCCGGATGCGCTGCCTACATTTGGAGATTTAGAGGAAGGGTTGGGAAAATTGGTGGGATATCTCACTCGCCACCGAAATTCGTACTTACATCGGAGCAGTTGGTTAAAGTGGGAAATGTACATTCACGGTCGTCCCTTCATATATGTATCTCTCTTTGTCATAATTATTAATTACATTACTGTACGTAATTACAGTTATATTTGCTAAACAATGGCTCATTTTTAAGAGTGATTATGTATCTAGCAATACAAAATAGGCTTCATGTAAAAGTATTTTATTATTAATAATACAAATTAAACTATAATAATCCAGAACACGAGACCCGACAGGTGTCCCTTCGGACAACGGAATTGTTACGGATTCCTGTGTGTAGGGTTGTCACAATTTACAATAGTTACATTTTAGTGTATATATAATAACAAAGCGTTATTGATTATGATTATTTTAGACAATTTTGTAATTAAATAACATAAGGTAAACTAACAATTAATTAAACTAACAGTCAATCTATAAATCAAAATATTTTTTGAAAAATTCCTGAGATAAAAAGGCTTAGAAGTTGGAAGTCTTAAGAAAAAGACCGCAATATGTTTCATTCATAGATAATGTTTTTACACTCATGAGTGATAAAGATAGGTATAACTCCTTACTTCAAACATATTCAAGGTTTTAACTAGTTAATTTTGTAATGATATCCTAAATGGTACCACCTTATCTCAACCCGTTGGTGTCGTAAGAGGAGAGTAATGGATAACAAAGCCGACACCACAAGCCCAGAGAAATTACACCACATCAAGAAGAACGGACTCGCCAATCCGCTTGGTGAAAGTGACGTTTTGGGGCTATACATCTCTCGTGCACGAGACAATGTGCATGAGGAGGCCCACGTCGAGTAGTGGCCGATAAAAGGGCTGGTGCAAAGAGCTAACTATTGCCCGCGTGTTCGCCCACACATATTTATCTATTTAAACAGGTCTCGACGCGCATGTTTACGTTAGTTATTTATTTTACTCGACGTTTCGCTTGTTCGACCACGAGCTGATTGAAGTGGCGGGTAGGCCACGTCGAGAATTGCGAGCAGTTTCATCAACTACCCGCATTCGGTCTTCATAGTCCGGAAAGTAGCGGCACACAACACTCACAATATCTGAAGTAGCATCAGACGAAAAATCGCGAGGTTTAATTTCATTAAATTCATTAATCACTGGATTCCATGTCGATGACAATTTGTAATTTGTGTATAGAATGAAATTTTTATGTTTCTTGATTTCAATTGTTTTACGCACAATCCTAGAGACCCGTTTAAATAGATAAATATCACAGTAATTTGTTAGCGATTAATTAATTTGTTTCAAAATTAAGTAAGAAAGAAAACAACCGTCGCGTGTGGAAAATTAATAAGGATGTTATTAGCAAACAAGAAGGTCAAACGCACCTTTTGAAAATGCCAATGTTATAGTCATATAGATAGTTTGGAATAGGAAGTTAGCGAGATTGTAATGACATCGGGGAGCCTGGGAGTTGTAGATAGGTGGTGTTAAAATATGTCAAGAATCATGTACGGAACCTTATCTGTAACCAGCCCTTATATTGTCAGCTGGAAATGGGCCTGCTTATCCACATTATCTTGTGCATTAGGCATGTATGGCCCTAAAACGCCACGTTGGCCAAGCGGGTTGGCGAGTCCACGGGAAAGAATTCAATACCTTAACTGATCAATTGTACCGTCATTTACAATACTCGGATAATGTCCTGCAATCTCAGCTGCCAAGACTTATCGGAGAGAGTTCACGATAATTTATTCCGTGACGCACCTGGTGCGTCATCGGTCTGGCTGTAACATATTTTTTAATTATGATAGTTATATGAAAACCGTATGTATGTATGTATAACGCATTATGTATACAAGTACCATGTATATGAATAAATAATATATTTTCTTTAGCTTAATAAATAATTTTCATATTTGTATTTCTCACAGCTTTAGTTTCCATCGCCATGTGCTCCATTTACCTCTCTGAAATACATTTGATGACGCGCATCATCGGCCATCGGTCAAATGTGTCAGCCTATTACCATTGTCACCAAATACACTATTGACCGACTTAAGGCCGACGACGCGCTAGCTGCGTCATCAGATGTCTTTCAGGGAGACGATTGATGTAGTTGGCACAGCGAAACTTTAGTTATGGGAAACAAAACTAGCTAATACAAAGTCAAATTACAATAATATTACTAAAATATTTATAGTTTCTTCGTAGACAAATGAATTCCGAAAACAATTTTCCTCGCTCCAACTTATTTCAAAAAGGATACATTTGTCAAAATCAAAAACACTGATATACGAGAAATATTTTTTGCAAAGTGCCACCCCTAACCATCTGCCACGGGCCCTTTTGTTCCGTGCAGATGCAAGAAAGACCACTCAAAGGAACTCCGTCCCTTTGTCCTCAACCGAAAGTGGGTGCGAAATTGCCATTTTGTATAAGAACCTTTTAAAACCTGACTTGTGCCTTACCAGATGCTGTAACATCTGACAATGAACAATTCGAAAACAAAATGCCTTGGGGATCGTTATAACTTATTTTGTAACTAAAAAATTAACAATTGTGGAGGTACTGATTTAAAGTGTACACACCGCATGTGCACCCCCTCCTGCTCAGCAGTGGATACTAAAAGGACTTGAAGAGGACTTCCCCAAGAATGTAAATTCTTATGTATGAATAAAAACCATTTTTACCAACTCCAAAAAATATATATCTGAACCAAAAATATATTTTTTTTATTTATATGGCAATGGTGCAATTAGCACATTCTGCCACTGTCAAGTTTTCCTTTGTAATAAACAATTTTAAATTAAAACGTATCATGTCAATGTCCAGCCCCGACGAAGTAAGTCGGTGCAGTTCCGTTGAAGTCAGGAGTCGCTCATTACTGATCCGTTAAATGATTGAGTGATAGTAAATTTATTGAGGACAGAAGAGGAGGAAAAACACTATCCACAAAAAACACTTCGAAGTTTATAAATTATCATCACTATTAAACCACAAACACACAATACACAATTTTTATAACAATCAAACAAAATCTCAACTTCACTTCTCGAGTGAATCTTAACACTTAAATCTTAAATCTTAACCCAAAAAGCCAATCAATAATAATCAGTAATCTTAACACGGACCAAAAAAAATATTCTTAAAGATTTCAAACAGAATGATGTGGCTGCCAACCTCAGCCAGCCACACTTCGATAAGTTATAGTTGGATAAACTTACCACACCAGACCATCAGCCTACTTGACGCCCCAACGACCTGAAAATGTTTTCCGATAGCGGCTCTATGAGAAGAGCGGAAAATCGTGAGTGGTGGCGAACCTTAGGAGAGATAAAGCAGTGGAAAGACAGGCTGGTATATCCAACAGCTTATTCAGTGTGCACAAAATAGGCGTGGTGAGGTTCAGGACCTAATAAGCCTTTCATTTCCACAATAGGCACATTTAAGCCTGCCACAAAAACAATGTTTGCAGGATGGATAAGGTCAATCCTTAAAGAGGCTAAAATTGAATCTTCTCGTGGAAGCATCTAAGAGCTGGCTAGAAGATAGGCTCTTAGATGAAATTGCAAAAGTTGTGAAACCTGCAAAAAATATTTACCGCCGCCAGGTGAACAAAAATTCAAATACCTCCAGGAGGATCTTTTATATAATAATTTTGATCATAATATATTATTTTTTACTGTACATACTTACAATTGATCTCACACAAGTTTTAATTAAATTAGGTATTTATTCATAGTTATTGATTAGAATTTTCTATTTTTTGTTGCATCGGAAATCGGAGTGCGGAAATTAAGCATCGGAAATTAATAGCGGTAAATCGTGAGTGGTGGCGAACCTTGGGAGAGACAGGCTGGTTAGATATAAGCTGATATGGTATGGTATTTTGTTGTTTAGTTATCCTTTCACCACAAGAGATAAATACGGTTTATGACAATGTTTTAGGAAGCTCTTTTTAAAATATTAATTAAAACATTGTCTAACGAATCCGATTTATCGCGGCCCTGTTAAAAAAGCGTTGAACACTGCTTTATAGATACATATTTGTTTTTGGGGTAAAAGGAATTTGATTGCAATTAGATTTTCTGTAAATTAAAATGTTTTTGAATTTCCTTTCTAATCATGATTTAATCATTGGGGTATTACGTCAGCGCATTATACTTCAATGTATTTAATGACGAATGACAATTAATACTTTTCACATTTCATTCAAAATAATTCATGATATTGAATCTATTCGTATAATATTGAATGATATGAATGTTTCGGATTATGGATAAGCTTTCATTGTTACGAATTGGGGTAGGAAGGGATGGTTTTAACAAAAATATTCGATTTCGTAAATAATGATTTGTTGCACCCCAGAGCAATAAGGTTAGCTACAGGATGTGTTCTTGTAGGGTGTACTGTTATTTATTAACTCAGAAAAATATTAGTTATTAATTTCTAAACATGTTTTTAATACATGAAATGGTTGTCAAAATATCTAATTAATTGAATCTAAAAAATATTAAACACACTTTCCAAATTGAATTAATTTTACTCTTATTTTTTATTTAATTGTGTATTTGCACTAAGAATTTTAACATACTTATTACTATTATCATATTTTTTATGACCGTATATTTTATGATATATTTTTATTTATACGTAGTGCGATATAAAAATTATATAAAGCAATTTTAAAAGGATTTTAATATATTTTTTATTATTCAATCGATGAGTTATGAATAACTAATATATCAGTAGAAAAACAAAATCGTAAATTCCAAAATTATGAAATTTACGAAGGAAAACGTAGATTTTCCATATGAATAAAAGTACGAATTGGATAACATTCTCATTTATTCAAGTACAGCTTCCGGGAGTATATTACAATAACAGTATTGGGTACATACTTAACTGATCGAGGCTTGCAAATTTAATATATCGAAAAGTTAAGTATCGAAATCGAATAAGACAAAAAAATCTCAGTAAAATTTTTGCTACATTACTTAATCCAAGGATACGAATTCGTTCGATTTTCATGTTTGTTTACTGAACCAAACAAACACTAAGTACTGCCTACAGATAACCGAATGTGTCTCACGTCACGTGTATGAAAATAGTGCAGATAAACACCTATTAGTCACCGAATGAAATGCACGGACGCGGAAGTCGACGCGTGAATCACGCAGAAAGCACTGAACCGTTTAAAAATATACTTTCACTAGTGATATAGGGACTTGTCATATACCAGTAAACAAAACAACAGCTACTTTACAAGTGAGGTTATAATTATGCGAGCAGCTATTTATTTATAAAAAACGTGAATGCTCAAAGCACCCATCTCTTTCCGTGGGTGTCGAAAAAGGCGACTACGGACTAGCAAAGCGGCTACCACAAGCCCTGAAGAACTACACCACCTGCAATAGAGTTGACTCGGTAACCCGCTTGGCCAGCGTGCCGTTTTAAGGCCATACATCCCCTCATGAACAAGTCAATGTGCATGAGAAAGTCCACGTCCAGCAGTTAACTACAAAAGAGTTGTTTACGGTTACTGAACCTACTAATAAAATGACCAGCCTGTATATAAAAAAAAATAATAAATATAAACAGTGTTTACGTAAAATATTAATCGCTGGATTCGGTCCGAACGCATTTGCAACATATTTATTGTTCACTGGGGGCCTATTCTGTTATTGAATGGTCCCTTTACAGAATGGACCACATGGGGCATTTGTAGTTATTGGGGATTCGTTTGAGTGATTTCTCGGGGTGGTAGGGCGTTATGTAGCCATTTGAAACCCGAATAACTTTTTTTTGTACTAATGTTAGTGGATCGCCCGCGTCTTTGCACGTGCTTATTTAGATTAAGTATATTGACAAGCCTTTGCGGAGAATCCAAATAATATTTTGGAGAAGTGCTCATCACTATCAGCTATATATACTCCGTACCATTTAGCATGGCAATATTTCATTACTTTCATTCCGATGTTGCAAATTGTTAGCGATACTATCGCTAATCGATACTAATCTGTCGCGAATCTCATATCGCTAGAGTATTATAATACTTCGGTACAAAAAAAGGTCAAATCTCAAAAAAAAAAAGGATAATCGCTGAGTGAATTTACATCTCATTAAGCTTTATATTATTCTAAAATACTTTTTAACATATTTTACAATGAAAAATCAATAAATATTATGCAGCATTTTCTATCAAATACCACTTTGTATTAAAAAAATGTTCCAAACCCACAGTGTATATTAACTATTTTTCTTTATAGTAAGAGGACGGCAGAAAATATGTTTATTTTAATAAATAAACCGAATTATAAACAATTACAATTTATTAAAATTATCGCTTAATGTATATTAGAGAAATTGTATACATACATATCTCATAAACAAAATTACACCTTTTTGTTTCACATGCTCGTCACGCCAGGAGTGCGTCACCTTTCTCCGCCAGCTGTCTTGTTTTAAATAAAAAAAAAACATTCCGCGTCGGAGCAACACT
Source organism: Sesia bembeciformis (assembly GCA_943735995.1). Lineage (NCBI taxonomy): Eukaryota > Metazoa > Arthropoda > Insecta > Lepidoptera > Sesiidae > Sesia > Sesia bembeciformis. The sequence continues at coordinate 2,112,030 of OX031038.1, forward strand.
TACTACTACTATTAAAATACTTAGCAGTAGGTGTTGGTCGGAGTGCGCTTGCGTTCGATTGAGTGTCGGACGTGATCATCGTGTTATATTTTTGTTGCTTTTCTTTGTTTTATTTTTCTTGGTTAACGTTATTTGTAGGTTGTTACTTGTTATTTGTTGTTACGTTTTAAATGGGACCCTTGAAGAATTCACTCCTTTAGTAATTAGTTTATCCCATGTCCCAACTATATGGGAATTTATCCCAAAGAGTTGTCCCTTTAGTATCATGAATACCCATAATAAATAATTAGAATACATATTTCATTTTAGAAAAGTAAACCTATATAAATTAATGAATTTGGTGTTTAATTATTGCATCATGTTTGACGACCCCTGGAATGTCCTCGTTGTCAACGTGGCTGCTACCACGATACGCTGGCCATAGCTATTTTCGCTCATTACGGGGAGTATTGACAAGTGTCGTCATCGTAAACACGAATACATTAGTAGGGAGGTGTGAATGCTCGCTATTGCCATGCTAAATGGCACGAATTATAGCTTCTCAGATTGTATTTATCTATATATTTATCTATACAATATAATAAAGTAGCGCTTGTACGTGAAATATTTTTTGAAATAAGTGATTGCAAAGTAAATTACGAATGATATAAATTTCAAAACAACAATTATTGTAATTTCTGTCTGTCTGTTCGTCCGTCTTAACGCGTATCACGCAAACACCGCTGGATACATTTTAATGAAACTTGACGTAGTTATTGCTTATGTGCCGGTTTAACATTTAGAGTACTATTTATCCAGATTAAATTGTAAAATTCTCGTTATAATCAACGACCGTGTAGACATTAACGTACTTTAGAGTCTATAGCTTGTCTTCCAAAAAGAATATTTACCACTTTTTAAATTTTTTGTAAACAACTCTAATTAAAATATAAAAAAAAAAACTTTCTTTAATTGATTTTCCATCGTAACTTTCCTAACAAGCGAACAAAAGTTCTCAAATTTCAACATAATTGGCATCATTTTAAATTTCTAAATTTCCTATTTTGGGCTGTAGTTCACTTTCGCTCGATTTCCAAAATTATACCATATGAGATTACGTAGACCTTAACATTCCAAGTGTCACTAGCCGTGCGTGTCTATATTATCAAACTTTCGTTTTCGTAATCACTAAGGTCTCGTGACCCTGGTGACCTTTCATGAGTTACCGGACGTGTATAGATTTTAGGGCGAACGCTAAAGACGTTTAGCCAGGAAAGATATGCTATGCAACGAGCCTAAAAGCTTTCTCGGAGGGTGACAGGTGGAAGGAACGGATCATTCGTGAGCTTTGGGTCAGTGACAAGTGTCCTGTAGGCTAGTTAGTTTGAATTGTAGGTACACCCATATAAATGGAATTATCAATCCAGAAGTTATTGTAATATTAACAGCATTTGCATGTTTGCACGACTTATTTGTATAAGATTAACAAGTTTACCTGATTGTACAAATACGTTGTGCGTGTGTTAGAAATCTACAATATCAACCAGTTTTATCATCCTCGGGTTAAATTTTGCACTATGAAGCATACATAAGTATACATAATACATAAGCGATTTTTCAATTGAAAAAGCACCCTTTTAAATTGATATTAGTTAAAAAAGTTCCGTGGGCGAATTAGGAAGTCGTTACCGTATTAAATAGCTTTACTAAAGGAAAAAATCCTTATCCGATTATACCCTTCATTCCCTATCCTCGGGATAAATGGAAAGGGTAATGGGAGAAAAGAAACACCTCGTCCCTTTCTACTCCCAATTCTTCAAGCCTTGCAAACTCTTCTAAATTTACTACTAACCTTCAAAGTAGGCGACGTATTCGAGGACGTGCCAACGTTTGTCATTCTGGACTGATGTTGGCATCTACTCCAGTTGAATTGTCTGCCATCTACCATCTTCTTTCTATAAAAAAAAACTTGCACAAAAGTAGTTGGTTATGAAATTCCAGAGTTGAAATTTCAATTTAATTCATAGTGCAAACACCGCTGAAATTAAACCTCTTAATGAAATACTCAACTAAATACTTTCGCAAAGTTCAAAGGCATTGTTGTTTAAACTTAGTCTTTGTACTGTCGACGGTTAAGTTCTTGTTCCTGAAGTTTTCCTTGTTCCTTGTTCCCTGACACGTGGGCCATTGTCCACGTTACCCACACGTGGGTCATTGCCCACGTGTCGGAAAAGTATTGGAGACTGTCCTTATAAACGAACAAACAAACCGACCGACCGGCGCGCTACGTGGCAATTTATTTTAGATCAGTTTTGTCTCACGCCGAAAAACTTAAGCTCCGACATTTCTTCGCCTTCCAAAATAATTGGCTTTGAATTGTAATTATCATTGTTCTCAGAAACGAATTCTTTAAAAACTTTTGCAAAAATCCAGGAAATTGCTTAATCCACCGAAGGAATTGAAGGCCGTATCCTATTGCCGTAACTTATTGTTAATCGTTACACGTTTATTAGATGTTAATTCAGTAAAGTCCTTATTTCTAGGCGATAAAATTTGAAGTTGATAAATTAAGGATAATCTTAACAAGAAATTATATTATTAACTAGCGACCCGCCCTCACTTCGCTTCGTTTTATTAAATTTAAAACAATCGGAATAAGATATTTTCCTGCGGTAAAATGGAGCCTATATTTTAAGTTAGACCTCTAGCAATACATCGGTGAAAACTGCATTCAATTCCATCCAGTAGTTTTTGCGTGATGCGTGTACAAACATACAGACAGACAGACAAAATTTCTAAAAACTGTTGTTTTGGCTTCTGTTGCTCTAATAAAGACCCCCCATATTAGTTTTTTTTTCAATATCTATAATGCACAGACATCGGCCTGTTACAATTTTATTATATTTAAATAGATTATCATATTATATTAATTTAAAATCAAACTAGAGACTTCGAGCTTGCGATGAAACAAAGAGAGTAATCGGTGTTTATTGCATTTGTCTATTTTAAATTCCAAATATAGCTATGTTACTTACCTGCACAGTCGTTAAATCGTCACTTGTTCTGTTTCTTCTTGGCGGGGCAGTATATAGCGTTACCTACATTTGTTTGTGCAGAAATATATTCACTTTGGACAAACCTCCGTGGTTTTGAGTGTCTATTATTGTATTGTATATTATTTTGATAAATATTTATTTAAAAAAATACCCAATTGTTTTATATTAAGTTTCAAAAATATCAATATTTCTTATTTTGTATCGTTAATGTAAGCTTTGGATGAATATACTTTGGGAAAGGGAGGGTGCACTATGCAATCCCACAGTCGCTGATCGCACTCGACTGGCCATGAGAGGGGTCTCTCACAGAAGACTACCGTAAAATGAACTGCATTTCCCACTTTCGATAGTGAGTAAGATATGCCAGAGTCCATTCCCATTCCATCCTATCCTAGCCCTTCCCATCCATTTCTCCAAATGAATTTCCGAATTTCCAAAAGTAGGCAGCACATCCGGGAGCGTGTCAAAATTTGTCATTCTGGACTGATGTCGGCATGTATAGCGGATGTCTGCTCTTCTTCCACATTCTTTCTATGTAAAATTATATGGCCAGCTTTTTGAAATCACCAAGTTGAAATTCACACGTATAAAGCAGTCTCACCAGGCTTGCCAACTTTCCAGTTTCCTTCCTATAGTCGAAAGCCGGACGGTTGGCAAGCCCGAGTGTCACTGACTGTCTGACTTGATTGTACTGTATCTCTCAAATGTTTAACAGGGATTATGGTTTGTTTCAGGTTGAACAAAAGTGAAGAAATTCAGTGATTTTGTGAAGTGTTCTATGATGAGTTAGTTCGCGATGCAGCCGCAGCGGCGCTGTGGTCGCGAGACGTGACGTTCGGATTACAAGATGGCGGACTCAAGTCCCGCCAATTCCATCATCGAGGGCACTGTCAAATTTCGTGACGGGAAAAAAGTAAGTTTATTCTGCAATTAAGAAAATAATTCATTTTTTCTCTGGTTTATCCTTCCATAAGCGAGAATCCTCATAGCAATACATTCCCTATCCCATTGAATATAATAATATAAATTCTATTATACACCTTACTCCCCATTCACCCCATCCTTCCTAACCCTTATTCCAAGAACGCTGGGTGGACGCGGTCACGTACACCACACCATACATCAGTATCTACAAGCATTATGTAGATAATGCAGCAAACACACTTAGCTTATGTGACGCTACGTACATTACGTGACGCTAACCTTAGAGACATACTAGTCACACGCAGACATGCCATACTTTACTCGGGGGGGGGGGGGGGGGGGATCTCATATAAGTAAATAAGCAGAGCTTACAATTTAACTAATACTTATCTACGAGTACGTTGAACCGTCGTTAGCGCGGGCGAAGCCACCACTTACCGCTAGTGTTGTTAGTGCTCCTTTTTGGCGGGAACTTGAGAAATAAAGTTGAGTTTTGTTTGATTATAGTAAAAATTGGTTTAATAGCCGTAGTTTATTTTTTGTTTTTAAAAACTTGAAAATGTGCAGAATGTACTAATTGCACCATTGCCATATTCGAAAAGAAAAAAAGTAGATACACATACGGTTACTTTTGTTAAGTTTCAAAACCAATGCACGCCACTGCACCTTACACATACATCAGCATCAGCAAGCGTCATGTAGATTAGCATCACGTAATGTAAACCAATAGTAAGCAAACTATTTTTTTTATTTTTATGGACGAAGTCAATAGACGAGCACATAGTCCACCTGATGGTAAGTGGATACTGTAGCCCATAGACATCCGTGATACATGCCAATATTAGTCCAAAATGACTAACGTTGGCACACCCCCGGATGCGCTGCCTACCTTTGGAGATATAGGAATGGATTTGGAGAAATGGTTGGGAAAATGTGGGGGGGGGGATAGGATGGGAATGGGCTCTGGCACATCTCACTCACTACCGAAACACGTACGTACATTAGGGAAATAAGATAAAGTGGGAAATGCAGTACATTTCAAGGTAGTCTTCTGTGAGAGAGGGGTAACGTGGCCAGTCTAGTGCGCCTAGCAGCTGTTGGATTGCAGCGTGCATTTTCATATAAAATATATGGGGACCGCTAATGTATTTGAATCATTACGTACGAGTATGTATGTAGCATCACGTAAGCCAAGTATGTTTCTGGCCTAAAAGTTAGATTTCGTATAAAATTTTTCGATAAATTTTAACACTGGGACAACTATACATAGAAATTTTCGAAATTTCGTTTTATACTCTAGAGATTCTCTAGATTCTCTAGAGATTTTACAATTACAAAAACAAAGCGTCACATAATGTAAACGAAGTGCGCGTATTTCAAGCTGGCGTATCGCCGTGTAAAATATATGGAGGCTGATGCGTTTAGATGGCTGCACGGTGTGATAAGATACCCCTTTTCGGACATCCCCTTTTATTTGAAAACTCGTTAGACCTTACGGTTTTCAATGTTGGAACAAAATATTTTACAATTACAAAAAGACAAAATATATGGCGACTGATGCAGGTACGTAATGTGGGTACGTAGTATCGCGTAAGCTTAGTATGTTTCCGAACTTAAAAGATACATTTCGTATAAAAAAATTTCGATAAATTTTAAATTTATCTAATTTTGAATTTTAGTAAATTTTGGCGGGGACTCGAGAAGTGAGTTTTTGTTTGATTATTGTAAAAATTGTGTATTAGGCGTTTTGCTGTTTAATAGTGATAAGTTTATTAAACTTCAAAGTGTTTTTCGTGCGTGCTGTTTATGATAATCACATGAGAGCGTGGACTGCGTTTTTCGTGTGCTTCCAAGGAGTCCTCTTCTGTCCTCAGTAAACCTACTATCGCTTTACCTGACTTACTCCGACGGGTCTGGACATTGATAAAATACGTTTTAGATTTTACACTGGCAGAATGTGCTGATTGCGCCATTGCCATATACCTATGAAGAGAAGAAAAAAAAACAGCTATTTTATTTAGCACTGGAGAAAATTATTGAAATTTCTGAAACTTCGTCTTTCGTCTCTCATTCTTTATCTACAATTACAAAAACACAGAGCACACAACAAGAATCAAAAGGTTGTCAATTTACCTAACAGATTGCACCACTTGACCCGATGTTAGGAGAATTTCTAAATTCAGTCCATCCATCATAGCGATTTGTTTTCGTTCCGGCTGTGACCCGTTGCCTTCATTTGTTGTTACTAAACAATGTAATTAATTGCTAAAAAAGTTAGCTGATGGTCAATTATTAAATCCCAACGATACGTACACAATTACAAACGTTTTTGCGTTCGTGAACGGGTTATAACGTTGACTCCAACATTAATATATGTTTGTTGCTCTAACTGGTCTAACTGAACGTACAAATTTGTAGCACACTGTCACGGGGTTCGATAACGTATCGATATCGAGAATTGTTTATCGATAATTTTAATAATCGCATAGTTGGCTACGTAGGTGACAGTAGTCGAGTGTTCTCAGAAATGTTATCAGAAAGGTACGTATCGAATGTATTGTATGACTCCCATACACAAAATGCCCTTTTTATATTTACAGCTGCTAGGTAGAAAAAATTGGTCGTGTGGTGTCGGCTACACCTTATATTCTCTCTAAAATAGTACAGTCGTGAATAAAAATAACACGACAGAATTTAAATCAAAACGTTGGAATTAATATCAAACGGAAGTTAATGCAAATGATTCACGACTGATCAAAGTACTTTGTATGAGTAACGACTCTAAAGGATGGGACATTTGTCAAAGCATTCTATTGTTCAATAATAAATAATTGAATATATCAGTGATTCCCAAAGTATGCGCCTCGGCGCTTAAAACGCTTTAGAATGGGGAGGGTGCACGATGCAATCCCACAAACGCTGGGCGCACTCGTCTGGCCCCGTTACCCCTCTCTCACAGAAGACTAACTTGAAATGTACTGTATTTCCCAATTTATGCCAATCCCCAATGATCGTACGTGTTTCGGTAGTGAGTGAGATACGCCAGAGCCCATTCCCATTCCATCCTATCCCTCCCCATTTTCATAACCCTTTCTCCAAATCCATTTCTACGTCTTCAAAGGTAGACAGCGCGTCCAAGGGCGTGCCAACGTTTGTCTTGTCATTCTGGACTGATGTTGGCATTGATCGCGGATGTCCATGGACGACAGTACTTATCCACTTACCACCAGATGAACTGTATGCTCGTCTGCCGCCTTCTTCCATGAAAAAACTAGAATTATTTTACTAAATAATAACAATAGATATGTTATAAATCGCATACCACAAGCCCTGAGGAACTACACCAGCCCTAAAAGAGGGGACTCGCCAACCCGCTTGGGCAGCGTGGCGTTTTATGACCCTACAACCCTCATGCCGCATGCGCAAGTCAATGTCAATGTGCGCGTGGTCCTACAAAACCGAGTCCAATAGACCTACTTCGTCTAGTCACCGATAGAACAGCGACTTGCTTACACGTAATACGCTCACACGGCGAACACAATTTTGTAGTGGAAAATACATTTAAATATGCCTTCCTGTGCATTTATTCATTGCAAAAATCACTCAAGGAGCAAAAACAGACACATGGAATCACTTTTCACGCGTAACTACACCAAAAAGTTATATTTTGTAGAATTTTTATAAAATTATTGGTTTACATTCGGCCATTAATGAGTGAGCGAGATAAAACTATACGAAACATGTGCGAGCGACACGTTTAGCTTGTCTCACTCTTGTTACTGTCCAAGCTCATCGCTCTATCTCTGTTCTTCGGTGTCGAAAAACGTGACTTCAATAGCTGTACGAGTTTGTATGTAGTTACGTATTCGAGCCTATTTTCAGTTGACGCAATGTAAGAACGTACCATATCTTCCCTTTTTGCTTTGATCTAACTAAGCAATTTAACTACAAAACAAAACTAAATAATTAATGAAAACAATCGAACCATTAAGGCGTAACCAATAGCATTTCAATCCAACTTCTAATTATCTAAATGACATCGCAACTTCGTAACGTTGGTAACGGCTGGAGATTTACGCAGTTCGCGCCTTTACAATTTGGCATTGTTACGTAATAAGTTTGGCAAATTGTTAATTAGTAGGTATTCGTTAATAATTGTTTATATATTACTAGCGGTTTCGCCCGCTTGAGTCCTGACTTCCAAAATAGTTCCAAAGATAGTTTTATACCTAGATAACTTCTTTATGACATGCTGAAATCGTCACAGTACATGCCGGAACATCGATATAACCAATGAGGCAGACAAATCCTCGAATGGAGAGCACGTACCGGAGAAACGTAGCAAGGGACCCACTCCGGCCACGTGGACGACTTGAAGAAAGTTGCCGGTAGTGGCTGAATGAGAAGATCAGAAGGCTAGATCAGAAGATCAGAATATCCTTATAAAAATAAAATTAATTGACAGCCATTCACAACCGGTAACAAAGGGATACCAAAGCAGCTTCCACAAACCCTGAGGACCTACACCACCGCTAAAAGAGTCGACTCGCCAACCCGCTTCGCCAGCGGCATTTTAAGACCTTACACCCTTCATGCACGAGATAATGTGCATGATGAGGGCCATGTCCACCGGAGGATACTGAAAAGGCTGGTTGCATTGCATTGCACTGCTGAATAGGGCTTTGGTTCACCACCACCGCGTCTCCCCTCTTATTATCTACTTGAACTAATGATTACCAGCTCTGAGAGTCAATCAGTGCTGCCATTGCTAATCTATCGTAATCGACTGCTTTTTTAAACGTCGCTGCCAATGTCTATCGATTGCAGATATCGCAGGAGAGTTTTAGCAGCGAATTATTGAATGAACCTCTTTCGGCTTCAGTGGGTTGAGCGAACATGTGGTCCCAAATACAAAAGATATATGTATGTCTTTTGTATATCAAACACCCATATTGCAAAGTAGATTCTTTATCTTGTTCACTATCCCCATGTTGCAAAAATACAACTTCAGTAACACGAAAAGTACCTACAACAGGCGGCCTTATCGCCAAAGTGGTCACCTCTAGACAACCGTTGGGTAGTAAGGAGAAAACAGATAACAATATCAAATAGAGAATCAATAAACTACATCAGTGATTCCCAAAGTTATATAAATCGCGTCCCACCTAAAAAAAATGACAAAGTTTGGGACCCACCGCTACGCCTTACATGAAAATAGCATTGTGTCGCTGCTGCAGCATGTTCTCGTTTACGTAGCGTAGTTATGCGAAGGGTTGTACAATTAAGAAAATAAGAAAAAATCCAGTAAATATCCAGTGATGATCAAAATTTTTAATAAGTAAAAATAAGATAAATCAGAACACTACACTTAAAATTAGATTAAATTTATTTTTTTCGTGGGCCACCAGTGGGTCGCCACCCATACTTTGGGAAACACTGAACTACATCATTAGAAAAAGAAATCACATGTAGCGGTCTAGTTTTATGACAACAGAAACGAGTCAATTAAATCATCTAGGTAATTCCAATGATGTAAAATACTGAAGCAGTAAAAAACCTGTTGTTATGGTCTCGTTTCATTTATATACGTGTATCGGTATCAGATCACATAAACGCGCAACGACACGCGAGTTATGCAGCCGTGCACAATGCAATATAACGGATCGAGGCATAGAACTAGAGAAAATGGAATTGATAAGAAAATTGTTAAATGATTGAGCGCACTTACGTGCGTTGTCGTGGCATAAAAATATAACGTTATTGGCACTAAATCGAGATACATAAATATGTGTAGTTCATAGTAATAAGAAACTTCCATTTTTTATTTTTTTATAGTGAAGGAGGCGGACGCGCAAGCGGTTCCACGTAATAGTAAGTGTTACCGCCGCCCATGGACACCTGCAACACCAGGGGGTATGCGGGTTCATGCGAAAATGCAGTTCGTAGCTTTCTTAAAGAACCCCATATCGTAGTTTAATGGAAAGACCTCTTGAGGCAGTTCGTTCCACAGCCTACGGGTTCGCGGTATAAAATGATTTTTGGACCGAACAACTCCGTATCGAGGAAATTCGGATGGACCGCACTTCTGTGACGGGAGGTGCGGTTGTAGAAACCCGACCGATGATTGATGATTTAACATTATGCTCCAATTGATTTTTTGTACTCGTAGTTTGTAGTGAACGTTAAAAGTTTAAACCGAGCGTCAAGCGCTCATTTTTACAACAGGGCTCATTCTTATGCTAACAAAGGTTAATTAAACTCATGACTGATTGATGAGCCTGTAAATAAGACAAAATACAAAATTAATTCTACCGATGCTTCTGCAACCAATCATAAAATATTGTCTCTTCTAGTAACATTTGACCTCTTTGACAGATTTTAATTAAAAACTTTCAGTGTACCGTTTTTCATGTATAACATTCTCCACGGCCAGGGATTATCTAATTTTACATGCTTCAATGCTATTATATGATTAAAGGTATTGATGCGCATAATATAATCCATATAATATCTTGATCTCCACAGTATGTCATCACATGAATAATGTAGGTTGAATACATAAGGCGCTATTTATTATGTTTATTACAAAGTGTTGAACGTGTCCTTGGTGACAAGGAACGTAGATTTCCATTGGGAATTAGATATTTTATACAACTTTCGCACGTTATAAAGACAATGTGAGATAGTTTGAAGCATTGAATAGGGGGCTAAGAAGTCCTATAAGAATATAGGAAATTTGTAACAATTTCTTTGAGAAAAATAAATGAATGAAAGCCATTAATTTAATATATTGATGTAATTATAAAAACAATGAACTCTATTCAGGGTAACTTATCCTTTTTATCATATCCAGTAGCTCGATCCTCGCTTGTAACTTTTGTTTATCGTTTAACTTCTTAAACAGCGGTACCAATGACAACAGGAACTGCCTGTCTTCATCGGATTCATTCTCCAATTTCTCTTTCAACAGATCCAGCAGTTTGTCTTCAATACTTTCGTTCCTATAGAAGCTTGTAGATGCAAGCGGATTCTCATCACTGACAGAATCCAACTTCACATTCTTAATGTTCCTAGTTTTATTATTAAGTCTGTTAGATGTTATAATATTATACGCAGAGCTAACAGATTCCTCTAATTCACCTTCGTCCATTCTTTCAACTTTACAATTTACTCCCAAAAATTGGCCTCCAGATTCACTACTGTCTCTTGTAGAATCTTCATCTTCTCCGTATTCATTTTCTTCTTCTTCAGCATTTTGATCCCTCTGATCACCAAGTAAGAACGTTAATTTTTTAAAATATCTGTACCTCTTTTTCCTTCGGATAGGCGTATCGCTATTTTTCTGATGTTCCTCTTCATTCCTAATCAATGCGAGTTCTCTTGTGAAACAAGTTCTGAGACTCTTCCAGCGCCGCTTCAGTTCTAAGCCTGCAAGTAACGAAATTATTATAAAATTTTGCACTTGAGTATTTTTTTGTGTTAAAGAATTAAAAGAAATTAGATAAGTATTAGATTATTGTCTAATACTAGATCAATTAAGACAGCTGTCTCGACCCCGTTAAACCAGCCAGTAACAAAATAAATAACCCAAAATTCATTTGTTATGTACTTCTCATGCAATAGTTTTGCATCTAGCGAGGATTGTATTTGATGTGTACTTTTACTGTGCACTTAGAGATAAGTGCACTCCATTACACATTTATAGTAGTCTCTCGAAAGGGCATGCACGTGTTAGACCTATGTCCCAAGCCTCATAGACAGTCTTACAATACCGTGAATTTCAAGAAGATACAAATAGAAAAACAATGTAATTAATAATAATAACGTTGGAAGAGAATAATCCCAAACAACAAGTTATACTATAGTATAAATATTCCATATTTATATAATATAATTTCCATAATAAATTCCATATAAAAAGCTTTTATTCCATAAATATTTCACAATAGTTAAAATGATTTATTATTTTAACGTTATTTTAACTAAATAGTCATAGAAATCTCAAGAATAGACCCACCTGTGGGACATAATTTTGGTATAAAAAAGACGCTACTGACTTCAAAAGTATTAACACTGTTGTCTCTATCAACGATCTATTTTATTTTTAAATTCTCGTATCAATTGACTCGTTTCATTACCGAAACTATTCGATTGACAAATCGTAAGCAAGCTGTAACATCTTTGTATAGTATCACTGCTTTTTTTACTAAGCCATTATTGTAGGTCAGCGAAAAGTGGCGCCACATTACGGACACCAGAGATAAGTGGTGCGACGGAGCATAACAGCATTTACAATAAAACTGAGTCAATGTTATGCAATTGATTTTGAACTCTATAAATAAAGTAGAATGGTACAAATCTTAACAGTTGACAGTATCCACTGATTGTAAATCATTTAAGCTAGTACTTATTTAATGAAAATGATGCAATACGTTCTTACGAGTAATTAATGTTTAAGTACTTTAAAATTCTTAAATATGTTTCCTCTTTATGACAAGTTCAAATGAGCGTATTTTTGTTTAGAATAATGAGTATAAGACGAGCAAATAATAATGTTTTATACTTACTGAATTCCAACTTCTCCTGTGGCCTCAACTGCTCCCAATTCTTGAACACAATCTCACAGCATTCCCTCCACATTTTCTCTTTGTATTCTTTATTAGAGTGCATTTGATAATGCTCGTCATTCTTGTCGTACAAACATGGCCGGGCTTTCACTGCTTTTATTAACTTATCATTGTCTATTTGGCACATTGTCCTAACGTAAAAACGGCTTATGAACACATCCGTTTTCTCTCGCATGCGCGAGGCGACTGGTGAAGCGGAGGGACGATTGCCTTTTCGTGGCGCAACTCTACGGAATTCGTCGTCGCCTTCCCGCGTTTTTGTTGCTAAGCGACTCTACGAACGGGCGGCGACGCCATTTTCGCTTTTGATAAAACTTTTTACGTATTAACTTATCTAATCTATAGTTTAGTGAGGTCAAAGCACGTTAATATTTAAAGTATATGACTAGAAATGTTATTAAAATATATCGTGCATGTAGTTACGATGCTCTATCTAACTACATGCCATGAAAATATTGCGAAACAATGTACGAGATAATTTGTTCACTACCTGGACAGGTATTTTGATTATTTTATCTAAAATAATAATTGTCAAGTCCTTGGGGGATGAGGTGGGAATCAGGAGTATAATCGAATAAAGATAACTTTTATTCCATTACACTCTTCATTCCATTAATTGTATGCTCAGATTCCATTAAATATTTCATACAGATTTAAAAGGTATGTACTTTACGTTTTTTTTTCTTTTTTTTCAGTGGAAGTCGCGATGGTGCGTCATGAGGAAACTATCACCAGTTGCAGGTAAAAATATTACACAGTTTTATTTATAATAAGTAATTTACACCAAAAATACTTTCAAATCTGTCAGCTTGCAAGAGTTGTTTCTCATGAAGGCCTTTACAATAACATTGTATCCTGACTAGTTAAGTTTTTTAATAATGCAGAATTAAAACATTAAGTTGTACTTGAAGAACAAAATTAAAATAATACCCTTACGGCTTAATACACTTTCCCACTTTTAACAAACGTTTTTTCCTGCCGTGTGCCGTATGTGCGGATTCGGTAACGTTATAATGTGCCGTGTGGTGTCAGCGGACTATAGAATGGCACTACTCCATGTCTTCCCGTGGCTGTCACAAGCTCTGAGGCCAGCGTGGCGTTTTCAGCCCATCCATCTCTCATGCACAACACAATGTGTATTAAGAGATCCATGTCCAGCAGCAGTGCAGCAGTTCCGTATCGGAAGGGGCTGGTTGCAAACGTTTTTTGCGTTCGTAACTGATTTACTGTGGTGAAATCAACATTTATATTGATTACTCTAACTGCAATTATTAATTTGTAAAATTCTAGCAGGTTTTAACGATTCGCTTCCGACTAGCTTGTCGAGCGATAATTTCTAGCAAATATGTAAGCATTCTTACAATAAACCTTGCCGGTTTATAATGACTCGAAATAGTTTACATCATTGCTACAATACAATTTACAACTTTCAAAAACTGTTTATTATTTACTTATTATTATTACAAATTACAACTTACAAAATAATTTTCATTCGACAATTAAACCTTATTTTAAGACCTTTAACGAATACAAACACATTTCAAACGGCAAATTAATTGGATCTTTGGGGACCCTATCAATAAAACAAAAGAACAATTTTCTTTGTCCCATCAAACGGTCTCATTAAACTTTGGAAGAGATAAACAAAAATCCTAAAACAATTCCTTTCAACTGCTTTACCCCTACAATTATTTACGCTGGAAATCCGCGATGATAAATCGAGATTTGTTTTCGAATAAAAGATGGCGTGCTGGCCGCGGGATAAAATTGTCGCTGTGATTTATTTGCACTAGGAACTGACTAAATGTAATGGGTTATGTATGACAAAATCTAGTACAGAAATTTTTGGAATATAGTTTTGGAATGGCAATCGAGGTCGTATATAATACCGAAAACCAAAACCAATCGATTTTGCACACATTTCTGCACATGTTTTCAATTCATACCTCATGTTATATTTCAAGTTAATGTACATGGTATTTTATGTTTCGTTAATAAATTCAATTTTTTGTGCTTCGTATTTAGCAAATATTAAGGAAATCTTTTGCAAAAATAAAAAAAAAGTGTTTCTGTCTTTAGCATTGAAAACGCAACACCTCTCCGGACTTTCAGCGATTCTAAGTCGACCTCTGTCAGCCACATTTTTAACCAAAAAAAAAGGTGGACGACGAGCCGACAATCCGTCTGGTAGTAAGTGGATACTGTCGCTCATGGACGTCCGCGATATATGCCAACATTATTCCAGAATGTCAGGTGTTAACACGGCACCGGATGCGCCACCTACCTTTGGAGATCTAGGAATGGATTTGGAGAAAGGGTGGGAAAAATGGGGAAGGATAGGATGGTAACTTTGGCATATCTCACTCACTGCCGAAACACGCACGGTTACGTGCATTAAGGAAATTGCATAAAGTGGGAAATGCAATATATTTTACTGTAGTCTTATTTATTATGTTTCCAAATCGCTGTCTCTCTGTCAATTGTTCAATAAAAATACAATGGCCCAATAATGGTAGTACGATTCGGTTTCTGCGACTTGTAACTCAACACTAGAAGGTATTATAATTAGTATTATAATCGATCGTGTCTGCATACCAATCGATGACGTTTGGTGTCGGGTTTAAATCCTGTTGTGTTTTATGCAATAAACTACAGGAAATATGAATATGATTAAAGTTAAAATATAACATTTATATTACGGGTCGATAGGAGTTACCTGTACCATCAAGTCACAAGTCCTGGGGCCCAAGGAAACTCATAAAGATGTGGTTGACAATTTGTTATCTTTATAATCATGTGATGTCATGTCCCACCTTTTTAACAATTGTGTAACCTACATGATACAGAAATATCCGATGAATTAGGCAGTCGACAACACGATTCCTTTATCTCTTTGTCTTAGGCAACTACCACAAGCCGTGAGGCTTAAATAACCCCCAAAAAGGTGAACTTGTCAACTTAAAATGGTCAGCGGAGCTTTCGTGGTCTTTAAATCTCATGATGATTACAAGAGGGAGGGCCTACGCTCTATAGTGGGCCTTTAGAGTCATATCGATCATGAAATAGTAAAGAAAACATATCAAAGATTATCTAAACTTTCAAATATCAGTTTTCAGAAAACTGAGTATTGTTTTATTGCTTATATGTAAGGACTAAATTCAATAGTAGGTACTGGACCGATTTCACTTTTAAGAAACTAAAGTAATGTAGATGGACATAGATAATATTTAGGTTCCCTTTAGGAAATCGTTATTCAAAGTAAGCGAAACCAAGGCAAGTAACTAATTTATTATAAATCCAATTATTAGTTGTTGGAAGATTTTTTACCTTCGTCGTTATTAGTTTTTTTTGTTTCTTATATTTTTTTTGAAATCTCACTTACCGCCTTTTATTAAAACATCTACTTGAGTATAGAATGAACGGTAAGTTTAAACCCTGTGAGTAAATCTGTTATTCATACAAGTTAACAATAACTGCCCACGCAAATGATTCGTTATTGTGGAATCAACAATATAACGTAAATTGATTTTTATGGCAAGTTCAAGTATCTTCGACCATAGTTGGTAATCCGCTTAAAGTAAGCAATAACTAGTTCTTTAGTTAGATTGCTTTGATAATAGTCGCTTCAGATTTCATATAATAAAATGTGAAAATTTCATATTGCTGTCCAATCTAAAGCCATCTTTTTTAGTTCTTACCATCGCACCTCCCGTTATCGATATGCGGTTTATTCACACTTTTTAACAAAGAGTCTCACCGTACTGTGCGATGTACAGCACGCCTTCTGAGGTTCTTCCACTGGGCTACGACATGGGGCTCTTCGAGAGAGCTATGAACAGGATTTTGCAAGGTCGCCAGCGCACCGCATGCCCCTAGTATCGCCACTTACCTTCGGGTGACCTTGAGCCAACACTTAGCACGTACCTGGGCGCTTCTCTCTTATCAGCGATCCCACGCTGCCTTCTCAAAGAAACGAGGCCCGTTCCTTCCGTCAGTCATTTGACGGATCCCTTGGACTCATTGCACACAGCCTTAAAACATACACGCCCGGTGACTTTTAAAAGACTATCGACGTCACAAAAATGCAATGTTTTCCAAACAATCTGTCTATGTTACTGTAACTATTGTCATTTAAGAGGAAATATCTCAACAAGGAAAGACACAAACAGCTGACTTCAAAAAAGAACAAATGAAGGTAAAAACATTCAAAACGATACAATGACGCATCATTTTCCCCGTAAACAAGATTTATTTGCAATTCAATTGAACCTTATTTAAAGTCATTAAAGGCGGAAATAGCAGATATTGAAGACTAAATTACATTGCGAAAGTCGGGCAGGTAACTGGAGAACAACCTTCGAATGGCCTTTGAATGAATTCATAGAATAGTAATAACCTATAAAATGGTAACTTCACTATTTTTTCAAATAATGAATACGGATCCTCAATTCTTCATTTGATTACACAATTTATTTTATTACTCACTAGCGACCCGCCCTCGCTTCGCTTCGGTTCATAAGATATTTTTTATATATAATATATAGCCTATGTTACTCAGGGATAATGTAGCATTCTAATGGTGAAAGAATCTTTGAAATCGGTTCAGTAGTTTTTGAGTTTATTCGTTACAAACATACGAAAATACAAATCTTTCCTCTTTATATTATTAGTATCCAACAGCCGCTGGGCGCACTCGACTGGCCACATTACCCCTCTCTCAGAGAAAACTACCTTGAAACTGAACCTAGTACTTTTTATCCAAACCCATTATAAAGTTCCCACGGGAATCATTGACAAGGCCGCATCAACAATATCAGAGCTCATATAAAAACTACGAGATGGATTTTTATGAAATTTAGTACAATGATAAATAATTTATGTTATGGGTCCAGCACACGGCATACTTTATATCCTCAAGCCTTAAATTTCGCGCGAGAATCGTTGTATAGTAACTACACGTACTCCGCTAAAGACCAAGCGAACGAAGTAGAGGGCACTGCTAGTTTTTTTTTATGAACGTAGGCGGCAGACGAGCATACAGTCCACGTGATGGTAAGTGGATACTGTCACCCATAGAAATCCGCGATGCATGCCAGCATTAGTCCAAAATGGCAAACGTTGACATGCCTCCGGATGCGCTGCCTACCTTTGGAGATATAGAAACGGATTTGGAGAAACGTTTGGGAAAATGGAAAATGGGAATGGGCTCTGGCACATCTCACTCACTACCGAAACACGTACGTACATTAGGGAAATAAGATAAACTGGAAAACGCAGTACATTTCAAGGTGGTCTTCTGTTAGAGAGGGGTAACGTGGCCAATCGTGCGCGTCCAGTAGCTGTTGGATTGCAGCATGCACTCACCCTCTCAAAAAACAAAATTGTTCAATAAAATAAAAAATGGGACAAAATCGCCACATAAAACGTCGTACATAATAAATAATAACTATATTTGTAACTAAAGCCTAGATGAGGTAATAACTAAGAGTATATTTGTAACTAAAGCCTAGATCAGGTATTACCTGATCTAGGATCCTACGAGTAGTTATTAACTACTAGTATATTTGTAACAAAAGCCTAAATTAGGTAATAACTACGAGTATATTTGTAACTAAAGCCTAGATCAGGTAATAACCACAAGTATATTTGTAACTAAAGCCTAGATCAGGCGCCGAGTGCTTTTTATGTCTCGTTCTCTCCGCAAAACAGTTTTGCAGACTTTCTATGTATTGTGTTAAAACGATAAATAAATAAATCATATATGTATTAATATATCTAAAGAAATAGACTGTCCCATGTCACTCTATTTCGGGAACATAAAACTTATCTATCACTCCTTACAGAAACTTGGAGAAACACCCGAGGGGACGCGTGTAACTCGGAAAACACTTACTACATCCGAAACTTTGTATTACAACACCCTTTTAAAATTTTGATACGCTCAAACATATCACGTGGTAACTCTCCCGAGGTTTGTCTCACGTTAGTAGAGGTAGATATTAAGTTTCATTTTTAGGTACTACCTACTTAATAATGGAAGCCTCCATTTCGCTTTCGATATATAGATAGATGGATTCGTGTAACTTAGTCCATAGATCATGTATTTTATTCAGTAAATCGGGTCTGAAAGCGTATAATAAAGGTATTTGTTTACCTTTTATTCCTACTCGACGTTCGATACGGGTTACACCAGCCGTGGTCACGAGTTGACCAACGTGTAGAGTCAACCCGTGACCACGGCTTGTGAAACCCGTGCCTAAACATCTAGTAGGAATAAGAGGTAAACAAATATCTTTATTATACGCGTTCAGACCCGAATTACAATATAAAAAATGTAAATTTAAAAAAATACATAGATTGTAGTTTAGATTTAATCCATTTGTTATTTATTTGAAAGCTCAATGGTTATTTTATGCCCTTTTTCTATTGAAAAATGGCGGCAATCGAGGATACAGTCCACCTGAGGGTAAGTGGATACTGTCGTCCATAGACGGATGTCTATGTAATGCATGCCAACATCAGTCCTGATTGACAAACATTGACAAACGGATGCGGCTGCATATCTTTGCAGATTAAGGAATGGATTGCGAGAAACGGTTGGGAAAATGAGGTGGGATGGAATGCGATGGAATGCGTACATTGGAGAAAAACGATAAAGTAGGAAATGCATTACATTTCCAGGTAGTCTTCTGTGATAAAGAGCGGCTGTGGGTATGCAGCGTGCACTCTCCAATAGTCTTACGAGCTGGATGTATTTATAGGAAGACAACGGTGTTAATTTTGATCTGTAATTCAGTAATTTCTGACTTAAGTGAACGGTATAAATGTTCGAACATAACATGAACTTCACTTTGACGGAATTAAACAGTCGTGAGTGAAAGTATGTATTGTATTTATTTAGACCACTCGGTTTTGTCTAGAACAAAAGTCTGACTGAAAAATGGGTCCCCATTCATCATTGTCTTATTTGTAAAGCGCTTTCTTTATCTGTGAATTATATCTGGTAGTTAACAACGACTATTGTGTACTTTGTACGAAATGTTTTTAAAATCAGTCTTACATAAAAATGGACGGAGTATATTCGAACGAAAATGAATGAAGACGAGTGTTCGATAAAGATGAATTTCCAATGTATGTACCTATTTCGGTACTGAGTGAGATAAGTCAGATTCTATCCCATCCTATCCCTTCCCATTTTCCGAACCCTTTTCTCCAAACCCATTCTTACATCTACAAAGGCAGGCTGCGTATTTGGGGGCGTGTCAGCGTTGTCATTCTGAACTGAAGTTGGCATGAGGACTGTTTGCTCGTCTGCCGTCTTCCTATAAAAAACAATCGAGCGAAGAAAGAATGATATAGAAAGAAAGAATTTGTTTTAGCAACATCAAATACAGCAGGAATAACATAAAGGACAAATAAAAAAAACAACAACATTAACATTTATTGTCGCATACACCCAGAAAGGTGGACGAAAATTGTTACCGAGTGGATGCTACAAAATGGACACCGACGTAGAAGCAGACCGAGGAGGAGATGGCGGGACGACTTAGATGCATACCACATTACTTGGCGGAGCGAGGCGTTAAGCAGAGCGGTCTGGAATAATGGACGGGAGGCCTTTGCTCAGCTAATAAAAAAAAATGTTATATCTATCAGCTCGACACCAACTCAGCAAATATCGCAGCAGGAGCTGCAACGCTAATTTTAGTTTGATTCGCAATGACCACGGATTGTCCGCAGCAGAGGCCGTGCCATTCTTGCCTAAACACAAACACAAGTACACTGTTAGACACGAGACTTCTCATGCTCGTTGACTTGTGCACGAGGAATGTGGTCTTAAAATGCCACGCTGGCCATACGGGTTGGCAATTCCAATCTTTAATTCTTGAGGGCTTACAGTAAGCATGTAGCCTCTTAGTCGCCTAATACTAATACTTTGTCCTATTGCAAATTTGCCAGAGCCCATTCCAATCCCATCTTATCCCTCCCCATTTTCTCAACCCTTTCTCCAAATCCATTCCTATATCTCCAAAGGTAGGCAGCGCATCCGGGGGCATGCCAACGTTTCTCATTTTGGACTAATGTTGGCATGTATCGCGGATGTCTATGGGCGACAGTATCTACTTACCATCAGGTGGACTGTATGCTCGTCTGGCGCTTTCGTACATAAAAAAAAAAGTGTAGTTTAATAGTCTTAAACCCTTGAAATTAAAAGCTTCAGTCTAAAATGGTTATGATTAAGGTTCTTAAGTTCCATATACAATCCTTCCGTATACAACATGTGGTCCTTAAAGAAGAATTCCCCATTTCTGTCCTTAATAACCCTTCAGTGTACTCTTACCCACGCAATAAACCGTTACCTGCGATGTGGTCACTTCAAAGGTAGAAAAGGGTCGAGTGCTCAACAACTCTCAGCCACAAAGCGATATAAAATCGTTCTTCGTTACTTAATACGCAACTTGTGGTCTTATAGAGTTGTTGTATTTATTGTAATGTTAAGGATGTGAAGAGGAAATTGATCGAAGATTTAGCACCTTAACACAAAATTCAAAGCAAGTTTTAAGAGGGAGAGTGCACGCTGCAATCCAACAACTGCTGGGCGCGCTCGACTGGCCACGTTACCTTTCTCTCACAGAAGACTACCTTGAAATGTAATGCATTTCCCACTTTATCTTATTTCCCCAATGTACGTACATATTTCGGTAGTGAGTGAGATGTGGCAGAGCCCATTCCCATCCTATCCCACCCCATTTTCCCAAATCCAAATCCTCCAAATCCATTCCTATATCTCCAAAGGTAGGCAGCGCAACGGGGGCGTGCCAACGTTTGTCATTTTGGACTAATGTTGGCATATATCGCGGATGTCTATGGACGACAGTATCCACTTACCATCGGGTGGACTGTATGCTCGTCTGCCGCCTACGTCCATAAAAAAAAAGTGTGTATTACGAGTTCTTTACACACATTTACACTTAAGTTAACAATACTATCAAAAATCTAAAGTAGATCGACTTTGGAATAGCACCCTTTCCGTAGGTGTCCTAAAAGATGGCGATAAGAAAGCTGCTACCACCAGCCCTGAAGAACTACGCCACCTTAAAATGTAATGATTAATGATTTAATTTCTACCTAACGGTAGTAAAATTACATGCTTAATTAATCATCATCAAATAGAACAAAAACAACATGCACTTTTTAATCTTCAAAATTATTCTCATAGAGCCATGGTACAAAAATTAGTAGTAAAAAATATAGACAAATTGCCTCCCACTAAAATCCTTTACCACCGAAAAAGTAAACCTGAACATAGACGTAAGAAAACCCAAAATCATGCAAGAAAGTTTAATTTTGGAACGTTAGGGTGGAATTTTTGCTTCCATATAAAGGTCAGCCTCCAAAGGAATGATTACCATCGAGGGTAAATAATGTTACCACAATGACTTAGAACAAATTTAGGACGTACGCGATGATGTCACATCACGTTCTCGGAAAACAGCCAAGGCGAACTGGACAGTTTACAATCTAGGTGTGGAAAGGTATTCGCATACAATGTTACATACAGTTAGCGGTTCTTAGTATTGTTGACAAAAATGTCAAACTGTCAAAATGACAAAAATATACAAGCCGATGATGTGCTGTAAAATTATAGACCAATAACTTATTTTATTTATTAAGACACACCAATACTTCACATGTTAACAATTGTTTAAAGCTTTCTTTAAAATAACTAATAAACAGGTGTCGCAATAAAGTATGTACAACCTTCAAAGGAAATGAAAAAAAAAGTCGCTTTAAAGAAAAAGATAGGTTCAAACCTAAGCATAGGTAGATTAACTATTTATGAGATGAGATTGCGGCATTTTATATTTTAGCACAATACTACAATCCCTGAAAATATCAA
This sequence comes from Sesia bembeciformis, assembly GCA_943735995.1. NCBI lineage: Eukaryota > Metazoa > Arthropoda > Insecta > Lepidoptera > Sesiidae > Sesia > Sesia bembeciformis. The sequence goes on from OX031038.1 coordinate 2,134,517, forward strand.
TGTCGAAATCACTGTATATATATGATGCAAATAAGCGGTTAAAAGTAGAGAATTTCCCCAGTCGTGTTCTGTGTGTTTCTGTTGTTGTCTGTATTACATGGAATGTGCCTTTAGCGTTCCGCGTCGGGACCTTAAAAAACTTTATTTTAGACCAATAACAAAAAAATAACATTTTAGCGACAGTAACCACTTCCAATTAAATGGACTGTCTGCTCCTTACCAATAAAAATATAAATTACGGCATAACTGGTACTGGTTCCACATAAGAACCATCCTACGAGGATCTAAGATAACTCCAAATTTATTTTCCTTTCTCATGACCATTTCGTATAGAAGATGTTGATATCAGCCCATAAAGTCTCACAGAAAAAACTCCCAAGGACCTAAATTTCTTTTCATTTGTCATTAGCACTTTGTGTAGAAGATGCACGTCGATGTCAACCCCTGAAGTTCAACTGCAGAGCACTACACTTCCCATGTAATAAAAGGCCTTAAAAACTCGTGCTTGCTATTACGAGTTGGCTAGTTCATTCTTTTTAGGTTTCTTTTGGCTTCAGGGCTGCGGTTGTCGCCTTGGTTGTGGTTGTGGTTGCAACCAAACCGGGAATATCCACCGTCAATATTGTCACCGTTCAATATTGCCTGTTTTTGCTCTTTTAGATGCTGAGAAGTAACTGTTATGGTACAAACGCGTCTCTTACAGACACGAGCAACAATTGTCTTAATAGGCTATTGGCTCTAGCTACTAACCACTAACCACCTTATTTATACATTTTTTCCTACGCCTCATTTATTCTCGACGTTCTATTGTGATTATATCACAAGGACCAGTTATATACTTAACTATACTGCGCATATTTCCTTAAACTATACTCCTTAGCCTTAGGCTATTGTGTGATTCGGCGTGAAGATATTAATCGGACTATGGTTAAATTGTGATTCAATGCCATATAAAATAATATTAGGTGAACGTAAACTGGTTTTGTAAAACCTATACTGAATCCGGTTTGGTCTTGGTTATTAAAAATACTGCTAAATTACCAGCCATGTGGTATTGACCAGCTTTCGAATAGCACCACCCCATCTTTTCCCGTGGGTGATGTAAAAGACGACTAAGGGATAAGAAAGCCCCTACCATTAGTCCTGAAAAACTATACAATCCCTAAAAGAGTGGACTCGTCAACCCGATTGGTCAGCATGGCGTTTTAAAGCCATACATCCCTCATGGACGAGACAATTGCATGAGGAGAGCCCATGTTCCGCAGTGGATGTTAAAAATACTGGTGACGGTTTGTTAGATATTATTTAACGTTGATTTCCTCATCACAAAAGTACGTTTCTAAAACAGTGGTGTATTCTTCTTCTTAAGGTGCAATCTTCGTCATCGAATGATGATCATTTTGATTATTTAAACGTATTGTTTTTTTTAAACTATTGGCGACGATATTGTGGCGAAAATGTTCTCCTTCTCGGTTTTTTCCCTGGATTGTCCCTTACTATGTTTATCTGTAATGTCTAACTATTTTAATTGCTAACAATTTATTTATTCCTGCGGTTTCGTCCGTTCGTATTATTCCTGGGAGGGGGAGAGTGCACGTTACTGCCCACGTTACCCCTCTCTCACAGAAGACTACCTTGAAATGTACTGCATTTCCCACTTTATCATATTTCCCCTAATGTACGTACGTGTTTCGGTAGTGAATGAGATGTGCCAGAGCTCATTTCCATCCTATCCCTTCCCATTTTCCCAACCCTTTCTCCAAATCCATTCCTATATTTCCTATAGGCAGCGCATCCGAAGTCGTGCCAACGTTTATTATTCTGGACTAATGTTGGCATTTATCGTGGAAGTCTATGGGCGACAGTATTCACTTTACCATCAGGTGCTGTATGCTCGTCTACCGCCTTCATCCATAAAAAAAAAACTAATCGGGTAGTCAATGTCAATACATCGTTGACTATGTTCCTAAGTAATATATCAAGATGACTCCAATAGCATTTATTTATTGATATTCTTAGGAACATAACGTCATATAAAAGTGTTCTGGACAACAGAACATTTACTTAAAATATAATGCAATATTGTAATGTATCATTTAGATAAAGGTCAAAGGTTGTACAGCTTGGATATAGCTCGATAAATAAAAATAAAATAAATACTCAGGTGCATTTATTTCGACCATTACAAAATAATAAGCATCGATGACAAACTTATGCTGTTTGAAATAGAGTTACAGAAATGTAATGGATATTTTTTTTCAAATTGATAGGAAAGTAGAACTATAATACCACTAAATCTCTCTGAACACTTTTTACTGAAACAAAATTTGACTAAAAATTCTAATCAGTCACTGCCAACACATGTATCTATCTTCTTTATACATGTAGACCGATGGGCGTTCGGTTACAAGCCAGCTGCCCAAATGGAAGTCCGTAACGAAAACCGCAAGAGGTCGAAAAAACGAGAAAAAAGTTTACTATACGTGAAATATACTGTACCTAAAAAGGCTTCGAATCCTGTAAAATTTTAAAATTGGTTTCGACCTAAGTACATACTCCCTGGTGTAGCAGGTGTCCACGGGCGGCGGTGACACTTACCATCACGTGGGACCGCTTGCTCGTCCGCCCACTAGTATATAAAAAGAAAAAAGTACATACAAATGTTTTATTTGGGTTCACTTGTATAGCTTTCTTAGCGGTACTGTGCCGCATAGCGTGTAGTTTTATGCCGCGAACCTGAAGGTTATGGAGTGGACTGCCTACTGAATTTTTTCCACTAAGCTAAGCTTGAAGACCGCCATGTCGTAACATGGCGCTTTTCAAGAAAGCTGTGAACAATTGTGAAGAATTGTGCCGACCTGGCACAATTATTGTGCCAGGTCGGCATTGTAATCGCATTCCTCCTGGCGTTTCAGGTGTCCACGGGCGGGGTGGTGACCATTTGCTATGTCGTGGGCAGCCCGTCAGTCTGCTTCCACCTTTTCTATATAAGAAAAGACAACGTCTGTCAATACTTTTTTATGATAAAGAAAAACTGTAATTTCCCAGTGTTATGCAGTTAACATCATGTGATCATGTTATCAACGAGATTTTATCATCATGCGAACAATTGGGAGTCGAGAATCGTATGAAGTTTGGTCGCATACGAGAATCGTATTCAATATTCTCGCCGGAACCAAGAAACTCTCCTTGTGTAAATGAGACTTTACAGATTGTACCTGGATTGTTGAATCGTTAAACTCTGTCGCAGATGCCTGTCACTTAATTCCATTAACTACGATATAATTCCACCAGATTCCATGGCTTAACATTCTTTGCATTACATAACACACGGCTATATGATGAAAGAATACTAATTCATAAGGAAAACAGTGCGGCTTCACCTTGAAGTCGATCCATCACGTTTTTCCTTAATTAGTGTTTTATCTCTTCTAATTCATTGTACTGCAAACAGTAATACATCACAGATGTTCTTGTACTTCCTTTGGGTTCAATTAGGTTCGATGACCCTTGATACGCATCAGTTTGTTTTAAGTAGGCTTCAAGGAATATTTCTTATTGCCGACATTGGGACTATCAAACTACGCCGAAATTCGTTTTGCAATAAACTGGGGGTTATCCGTTTGAATTGGAATTTGGAACAAAAAGAGGTGGGTCAAATAGTTGTGAAAAACATCCTGACAAGATTATTCAGGTGTGTCACGTGTCTTCTCGAAAACGAAACCATAGATTTTAGTCCGAATTGTGGGATAATTATTGCTATGTTATAGCCGATAGCGGCGAGACTGCGGTGGCTGGTGAAGGTGCTGTTGCTATTGACAGATAAATCTGTCTACCCTCTGTCGTGTTCGCAAACATTCAACTTTGCTTGCATATTGAACCTTGCAAACCCAGAAAAGTATTTTTTTTTCTTCTCTTTACTTTATTTAGGGGCTTCTACACTGTTGTGTATGTCAGCCCCATCGTACCCTAACAGTACAATTTCACTATCTATCTATACTATAATTACGTCTATCTGTCTATCTTACTTATCTATCTTAATTTATCTATGACTCTGATAGCAACTTGCAAATTCGCACAGAATGTTTGCAGCTTTCGATGTTGGCTCGGACAGAATTCTATGGAACATCCCTACATCACACCTGTTCAGACTTAGAGTCTCCATCGGAGCCTCCCTTTCAGGTTCGTTCCGGGAACACTCCACCAACAAGTGTTGGACATCTTCAACTGTATCACTTCTTTGGCAATTAGGGGAATTATTTTTTTTCATAAGAAAACCAAACCAGGCATATGCCCGAAAAGTAGATGCGATTTCAAACTCGCGTGTGTGTAGTAATATTGTTGTATAGTGTGCTAGGAACTTAATCGACAAAAACAAGTTCAGGTTTAGAAACGCACCACCCTATCTGTTTTCGTGTCACACAAGGCGACTATGGAATAACAAAGTCGTTGCCACCAGCTCTGAAGAACTACACCATCTCTAAAAGAGTGGAGTCGCCAACCCTCTTGACCAGCGTAGCGTTTTAACACCATACATCCCTCATTCACAAGACAATGTGCGTGAGGAAGCTCATGTCCAGTAGATGAAAACCAGCAGTGGATGGGCTACGGTGAAATAGCTTATCTGTTTATGACTGCTTTAACAGATACTAACTACCTACCTGTGTAATTACAAATTAGTACTCACCATAGGCACACTTTATAGTGATACCCTAGTATCTATACTCGATTCACATTCGTGTGATCATGAGTTCAAATCCTCGGCCCATGCCACCGAGTTTCTATTTAAGCACGATATTTTTTTGGATTTCTCTTGCTCGACGCTGAGGGGAAAAATCGTGAAGAAACCCGCATGCTCCAGATTAAAAAAAAAAATCTAGGTATATGTGATACACCAATCCGCTTTAAACTCGCGTGGTGGGTTACGAAACGCCCCACTGATTTATTAGGGAAGGCCTCTGCCCCGCAGTAGGACGTTGTAGGCAGATACAAGTACAAGTACATAGGCAGATTCCAAGTTTAATACTAATACTAACTCGCAGAAACATAAATTCAAAATTGAATCTGCGCTTAGCACATTATCTCCCAATTAAAATCTTAATGAACGAAGCGCTCATCAGTCGCTGCGGTGCTAATTAACTTGTACAGTAACATTTATGCGAATTTATAAATTTTTCGCTAGTAACAAAAGATTTTCGAAAGGCCACTTCGATGTCCCCGTTTTGTGAAACGGTTTACCATTTTATGCATTTTTAAACGTTATTTAAAATAAAAGAAAGTTATTTTATAGACAGCGTACCGGGAAACGCAGTAAGATTGGATCGATCGGCGAAGTGGACTGACGATTTGAAGAAGTTCATCTTGACTGGATGAGAAGAACCGACGATCGTGTGTGGTGTTAAGCTTTAGGAGAGGCCTATATCCAGCAGTGGACAGACACGCTGATGGTATGATATTTTATCATCATCATATTCATTTTTTTTATTTATTCCACTGCAAGAAATAAATGATCTCTCTCTTTCTCTCTTTTACACCATTCGTCTCTGTCTTATACTAGTCGGATACATGTCTTGTTTGCGACATATGCAGATGCAGTTAATTCCTAACATATGGTTAAGTGGCCAGTGGTCTCCATTCTGTAACTCTAGACGAGTTTATCTGTTCTACAACATATATGACCTGCCCGCTGCCGATGCTGATTCTTTGAGAACAACAGATGACTTAAAGAAAGTCCCCGGTAGTGGCTGGATGAAACGAGCAGAAGACCGTGTGTAGTGGCGGGCCTTGGGAGACTCCTATATCCAGCAATGGAGAGACACAGACTGATGGTATGGAATGACAGTATGTCATAGTAACGTGTATTATTATCAATACAAAGCTTAGGTAAAACAAATCTCTAGACAGAGCACTAAGATTTACGGTTCATGAAATTTTGTGCGTACAATTGTCATCTCTATTCTTTAGACATGGGAAACAGAACGAGTCGCAATGATTAGTAAATATTATACACAAAACTATCGGGATAAACCCGAGTTACCTCTCGGATAAGGAGTTACCTCTGCTGTCCCTCATTTTTTTAATTTTAATTAATTCTTAATAATTCTATTTTTTTTTTTAATATTTTTATAAATGTTCTTAATGACGAAATAGAATAAACAGAATCGAGATGTTAAAAGTCAAGACCGTTACGATGACTATATCACGGGGCAAGGATTTGTCTCAAAATAGACCGCTGAATTGACAGTGTTTCGATCATAGATTAATCGATTTATAAAATAGAAGTGTCACAAAAAATTGACTGTAGATGGTGCCTATCGGGCTTTAGTATTTAAATCATGATAAGCTAATGTGCTTTATTAATAATGATACTATGACAAATTTAATAATCCTAACTAAGATTAACGAAATAAAACTGAGTAATTATTTTTTAGTTTTTTTCTCACACCTGACCAAAAAAATTACCTTCCTGATTACTTTCTTCTGATTACTCGACATTTTCGATTTCTCGGGATTCAACAATTCTCGTAAGTCTGTTCCCGGGAATTCTCGAGAAATATGGAAAATCTTATAAAAAAAACTGTTAGTTTAATTTTAGTAACCAATTCAAACACATTGATCTTTTAAATCAAGTTGAATATTTATCATTATTTAAAATTTGGTCCCATATTTATTCAGGTCTTTACTTAACAAAAGCCATTAAAGTCAAGCCATTAAAAAAGCAAATTTCCCTCATCTTTTATATAATATTTTTGGGAATTAAACAAAACATTATTTAAAAAAATATATATATAAATAGGTATCCTTTTCATCTTAACAGAGCAAAACACAAAACAACACAGCACAAAATAAAATTATTTATTTTTAAAATGATGGTCAAAAAAACGAGGCCGTTAATAAATAATTACATCGATTTCTGATTTTTAGTGTATTACCCGATATTGAAAAAAATTCTTTCGAGCTCATTCACTAGTTTGTATTTTATACCTGCGTATACTATTAGGTTTTATGAATGTCTCGATTTCCCCGATTATTTTTTCCCGGAATCAAAATTTCCCGGGAAATCGAGATCGAGAATTCCCTGATCAGAAACGCTAGTAATAGTTCACATTTTCTGGTGTAAAGCATCAATAAAAAAAAAATACTATTCGATTTCATTAAACGTAAACTGACTGGCTGTGTGCGTGATTTCGTTCGCAGTAATTTTGGAATTTAAATTCCTGTTAAATATTTAAATTTCTCTTTGTACCATCAACATTATAGACGATCAGCTAATTGGACTAGGCACATCCAACTACTAGACTCTTTAAGAAAAGACTCAATTCCATCTTATCCAAACCTAACCACCCCATCTCATCTATCAGAGTTTAATGTGATAAAGACAAGAGACTGCATTTCGCAGTGAATTTGGGAAACGCATTAAGACTTGAGATCCGTCGCGTCTACACAATTATTATTTTTAATCTATATTTGAAATAGGCGTATCTTCTGAGAACAATCTGACATCAGCTTTGAAGAATCCGTGACATTATGAAGGCGCTAGTGAAACGATTGCTTTGTTATTTGATTAATATGTTTATTTGTCCATTTGTCTGTCATTTAGTGCTTATTTATTGTTGCTCATTTAGTTTAGGCTTCTTCACTTTGTACTATGAAAATGATATGACGTATCTATTGATGATCGTGTTGCATTACTGAATGTCATACTCAGACTAAGTACTGGTTTATATCCATGGATTTGTCCGCTTAGAATTCGATTTCTAAAACTCTTTTACAAAACCCGCTTCATTTTGCTAACTACTGAACCGATTTTATTAGAACCAATATCATCTTCCCGTGGGTGTCGTCAAAGGTAACTAAGGGACAAAAAAAAGCGGTATCACAAGCCCTGAGCAACTACATTTCCTCTAAATAGTAAGTATTGCAATCAACCCCCAAAAAGCCGTCATAAGACGACTAGGTGACCACGACGAGGTAGGTGGCAACTTGTTATTTTGTAATACGCTGTCAAAATTAAGCTGAACCCTCTTCATCCTTCATAATCTTCCGCATTCAAGGCAATTTAAGTTTACTGCAATTTACGGGGGGTGAAGAGGTTGCAACTCAATTTTGACACCGAATTCGATTTCAGCAACCCAAGATACTACTTGAGCTAATTTTCAAGCCTATTTATTGTCCATAAAAAAGAGAATAAAGCGGGTAGTTTTGAAAGGGTGATTTACCCGCTGCCCCTCTTGAATTGAAACAACTCATATCATTCCTTTATCTATGATGCAAAAGGTATAATTTCCACAAAAAAAAACAAGGTGCCAGCTCATCGTGGCCACCTAGTCGTCTCGGCTTTTTGGGGGCTGATTGCAGTACTATAAAAAGTGGACCCCGTTTGAGCAGCGTGAGCACCGTTGAGATGTAAAAGTCCTACATCCTTCATGGTCAACACAATTTGCATGTGAAGGCCCGTGTCCAACAGTGGTCGATAAAAGACTTGCTTATACATATTAACTCTTACGGCTTATATTTAATTCTTTCGAAATATATAATCCTATGCTATATCTACAACGATAAAAACAGGTCAGTAGAACCTGATATTATCATTAACAAACAGACAGATATAAATATATGTATATTCTAGTCACATTCGTGAGGTCGTACCGTTCAGATCCTGGCTCGTACCACTGAGTTTAGAACTTATGTACCTACGGATTTTATATTTTCAATATCTCGAAACAAAATAGGAGGATTAAGAAGAAAAATCTGCACATGTGCGATATGCACCGGGCCCGCGTGAAACCCCCTCGTGATAGGGAATCTATAGGCTGAAATCAAACAGCCTATATACATTACTATTTATTATTTGTATAAAATAAAACTTATTTGTATTTACGTTATGTACGTAACCTGATTCCACATTTGCGAGATAAGGACAGATGTATGGGAGCGAGAAAACAAGCTTCACAAACCACTTAAAAGTGCATTACTGAGCGGGCGCGGTGCACCGACCGCTAATGAATACGAGCATTGTTTGTCTGTGTGTTTGATAGATAACTCGAGAACTATTCGCGTCGAGCTTCAGTTACATTCATTTCCGTGTTATTAAAGGATTTAATCCAAAGTCTGCATCGCAGGATACGTCAGAAGATTGGCTTTTGATCAAGGATTCGTAGTCAGTCCCTTAAAGTGTTGTGAAAATAAGCACTGAGCGCTCGAGCGCTAAGTCAGCGCTAATGAACCTTAACCTCAATCATTTTAGACTAGAGCTTAAACCCTTCAGGGATTAAGGCCATCAAACCTTTGCAACCGGAACAGAAAACAGAACTGAGCTGTCGTCAACATCAGAATAGCACCACCCCAACTTTCCATGGGTGTAAAACTACCACAAGCTCTGAGTAACTACACCTTTAAAACAATGGACTCGCCAACCCGCTTGGCCAGCGTGCCGTTTTAAAGCCTCATATTCCTCATGCTCGAGACAGTATTCGTGAGGGGGCCCCATGTCCAGCAGGGGATGTTAAAAGGGCTGAGTGCCGTAGTTACGATATTACTGCCTTGTAGATAAGACACCTGGGTTATCTTTGTACATTGGTTTATATCTTGCTATAAAAAAATCTATTTTTTTTATTATTTATTAAAATAAGGTGGCAGACGAGCATACAGTCCACCTAATGGTACAATACTGTCGGACATGGACATCCGTCATATATGCCAACATCAGTCCAAAGTGACAAATGTCACCTACTGCCTACCTTTGGTGATATTAGGAATGGATTTGGAGAATGGGAAGGGATAGGATAGGATGGGAATGGATTCTGGCATATATCACGGACTACCGAAACACGTACGTAAATTGGGAAAATAGGACAAAGTGGGAGATACAGTACATTTCAAGGTAGTCTTCCGTGAGAGAGGGATAACGTGGCCAGTCGAGTGTGCCCAGCGGCTGTGAAAATGCAGCGAGCACTCTCCTCCTCCATTTTATTTTATTAGGCACAGTAACAATGAACAAATTAATTAAATAAAAAAATCTTACTTAAAATATGTAGATAAATTTACACATTGATGACAACAATGCAAAACATGCGTACAATGAAATACACAGCTATAGTTACAACAGCTAAATTGATTAAGCTTTGAAATTTTTTTTTTTAATTAAGTAGGTCGTAAATTAAAATTTTAATATATTACACATACGTAGCTACAGTTTTGTTAGATTGACTTTAAATGAGTTTAATTTTCGATGACAAATATCGAAATTTGCACAAAAGAATCGGGTTGTTATAAGAATCTATGTACAACCTTAGAAACTTTCCTTCTGTTTTTACTTTGCCCGTTAATTAATAATAAGGCCGACGTCTACCCCTATTAAAACTTAACGTACACGGCCTTCCTGTTAAATTAGATAAGTAAATTAAGTGATTAAGTGAATTACGATTACATAACTCTTTGTCTCGTGTAAGTTACAAAGCGACTTATCTTCAGCCCGAAGCCTTGCACGATTTACAAGAAAGTTTGGAAGGAAAGTTTGGTACAGACGTCAGTACAATTGGAAGTTTTATCTCCACATTTATTCGACGATAGGATGAAAGCTGAAGTGGGACTGGGCTGATGCTGCAGTTTACGTACCCTCAGGTCGCGTTCATCTTCGAATGAAGATGAAGTGAACCTACCGGAATCGGTAGGTTCACTTCAATCCGCATTTACTCGAAATCAGTCACCTAAACATCTCTGTACAGATGTACTTAGGTTTTTGGCTTTGATGCATACTGAAAAACCTATGGGCAAAACAAATAGGGAGGGATCGTATAGGATAGAACGGGAATGGACCCTGGCATATCTCAGTTACTACCGCAAAACGTACGTATATTGAGGGAATAGGATAAAGTGGAAAATGTAGTATATTTTACGGCAGTCTTAGTGAGTTAGTGAGAGCCATGTTACCTGGCTAGTTTTTTTTTATGGATGTAGGCGGCAGACGAGCATGCAGTCCACCTGATGGTAAGTGGATACTGTCGCCCATAGGCATCCGCGATACATGCCAACACTAGTCCAAAATGACAAACGTTGGCACGCCTTCGGATGCACTGTGCCTACCTTTGGAGATATAGGAATGGAATTGGAGAAAGGGTCGGGGAAATGGGGAGGTATAGAATGGGAATGGGCTCTGGCACATCTCACTCACTACCGAAACACGTACGTACATTAGGGAAATAAGATAAATTGGGAAATGCAGTACATTTCAAGGTAGTCTTCTGTGAGAGAGGGGTAACGTGGCCAGTCGAGTGCGTCCAGCAACTGAGGGATTGCAGCGTACACCCTTACTGCATGCAATTGCATGTAATTACTGACGTACATCCGTAACTATTTATAACCGGCCCTTTTATCGTCCACTGTTGGACGTGGGCCTCCACATGCACAAGACAATATATGTCCTTAAAACGCCACGCTGACCACTCTTTTAGAAGTGGTTTCTCGGGGCTTCTGGTAGCGATGTCGTTATCTCTTAGTCGCCTTTTACGACACCCACGGGAAGAGATATATTGGTGCAATTCTATAGCAGGCTGACACCACACAGCCAGTAATTGGCATTACTATTACTTTTCATGAAAACATTTGTAATAATAATAAAAATAAATGTATGTAGTTTCGTGCAGCAATCAACTATAACACATTTTTTTATATTGCACAAATTAAACACAGAACATGAAAACCGGATTGCATTTTATTTGCATTCGCTACTTTTACATTTTTAGCGGACCTTGATCGTTATTGCCTTAGTAATAAAGGCATATAAAATAAAAATTATCAATATACGATTACCAAAATACTTTTAGTAATTTTATATGGGTATATGTATTTATGTACATTCGCATACGGAAACCCAAAATGATAACGACTCGTGTTTTCATTGAACTAATGTTGGGAACAACTTATCGATAAAATGTTGAAAGTTTTTGAATTAAGCTGTCTATTGTCTACTAAAAATAACCCTAAATAAACACTAAATTAGTAACGTAATATATAACATAGGCATAGCTAGCTATCCTCGTGAGGTTCCAATCTTAAGTCCGTAGTGAGTTTCTACTTAAGTACTGATTTTAAATATTACCATTAGCTCAGTGGTGAAGAAAAACATCGCGAATAAATCCGCGTACTCATAAAGTATAAAAAATCTTGAGCGCGTTAACATTTTCGAACTAGGTTAAGATTCGAACTAGGTTTTCGTGGTTGATTACGGCCCGAACCCCCTAGTACTGATCATAGGAGGATGCAGGATAATAGACTGATATCGAAATAATCTAATACACACAGTAGATCGATATCGTTCTTGTGTTTACGAAGCGTCGTATATTATTTTTCTTTTTGTGTTTATATTAAGTTCGAATAAGATAACGCTAAAAACGTACATCATTTTACTTTTTCTGGAATTATGAATAAATACAGACTGTGTCTATTTTTTGGTGTTATCTTAAGGACGAACTTTGTGTAAAAGGTAAACTTAATACTGAAAATTCTTTTACCTTTAGGAAGAAATCTAATGCAGATACATAAATGGCTTATATTTAGATTCTAAATAAATTCAGTAAGCTCAATTAAAAAAAATCCTAGTTGTTAGTAATTGATAAAATTAGAAATCGTGTCTTTACACAAGTAATTTCATTAACATCATTATCGTCAAATGTTTTATCTGCCCGTAATTCAATATCAAATATACCTTCATTTAATTAAGTTGTAAAAAACTTGAAACATAAATTACTATACATTAGAAAGGTGTTAAATAAATAAACACTAATCGTAAATCTTCAGGAGTTGTCGTTGCTGTGCCTACATTTTATTGTTATATCGATATTTTCTTATCGACTTTCCCCATCCTTGTTGCACCGGAATAAAGGTGTTTATAGTGTTGTTGACTCGGCGACAGGTGGGCACGTTGAAGGTCCTAGTTTTTGTATTATTTGGGTTACAGATTAATTTACGATTTTATTTTTTGAGTTGAATGTTTTATTTAAATTTTCTTTTAATATTTTGATTTTGAGTATTTCAACGTATTTCAGTTAAGTATTTCAACTGAAGTATCTACCAGTTTTAATATGAAAACAAAATTGTAGTCAGTGTTTTGATTTAGTGATCTACAGCAATATCTGTATTTAGTTTGGTGTTTGGTATTTAGCGGTCGGCTTTAAAATACCACCACTCCATCTCCGCCCGTGGTTGTCGTAAAAGGCGATTAAGGATAACAAAGCGGCTACCACCAGCCCAGAGAAACTCCACCACATCTAGAAGAGTGGACTCGTCAACCCGCTTAGTCAGCGTGACGTTACGCTAATAAAATAATATTTAGTATACATACCTACACATATTTTATACATACGTACATATATATATATATATTTGCATACATAATATTATATTTATATTCCATTAATAATACACAAGAGAGCAGTAAAATTAGCACAGAAAATATACTTGTAGATCCCTAACTCCGAATCTTTAAATAATGATCCTGCACCAGTCTTTTAAAAGATCTTTTACTGAGTGCCTTCCTAATGTCAGTGGGAGGCGCATTCCAGAGAGTTTGATAGCCTGAATAGTATTTTGAAATTCAATACACATCTTTAGTCTTAAAGAGCGTAGTTAGATAACAGAGTAACAATAGCAATCAACAAAAATGCACTTTTACTCGAGCCAATCGAAAAGTTTTAACAAAAGACTCGTGGCGTAACAAAATGCAACAATAAAACACCTTCGATAACAATATACTTTCTATTTACTTTGCATAAATAACAAGCGTACTTAAACCCTTCTGCTCACGACATAAGAATTATCTTCTTTTTTTATAAATGCAACTGTTACTTTTGCACGGCATTCATTGCTGCGTGAGATTTTTTTATATATACGAGTAGATAGCATGAGATCGTGGACCGATTAGGTTGGATTATGTTACATTTTTTTTTCAGTATATATTAGTAACCCGTGGGATTTTAAATGGGCAGGAAGTATGGTAAGATAAGTATTCTGTGTCAGTATGTAGTTCTCGAGCCCTCCAATGCGCAGCGAAATCACATTAAACAGAGAGGATATGTATACACGAATTATAATCATCAGTGTGGCGTTATTTCCATCCAACCACAAAAACTCACTTTACCCAATTTTATTGGTAATTCTACAGCGGTATATTATTATTACTTGTAGACTTATTATGACTAATAACTCGACAGGATTATATGCACTATTAAAGTGCGAAAATATGCATGCAAATATGCACGAAAAACGCTCTCAATACTGCTTTATACGTGCGTTATCAGAAATGAAACAATTTGGTGTGACATCGATTTTTAATTTCACAAAATATATGTAAGTTCTGACATAAATTGTAACAATCAATTATAATTTTTATGACAATGCACTTCAATACAGTTCTCTAAATTATCAATTTCAAACTTTGTCAGTTAGAATTAATTTATAAATCGGAAATGATCGCTCCACGTCGACCGACGTGACGGGCCAAAATTTCAAAATTTGGCATCATCCATGTCCGCAGAAATAAAGCCAGGAATTAATGTACGCGTTTATTTGTTTAATTACGAAAAGACCTGGATTTTTAACAAGAACGGTGTCTTGTTTCGGATCTTTTCCGAAAATGAGTCCGTAAGTGCCAGGACTAACTACTATTTTTTTTTTAAATTGCGATGGAATTATACAGATGACGATTTTTGGTTTTGAATTGTTCAATCATGCCGGGAATATCACGTCTTAATGACTGCTATATTTTATTTTTTATATTGAAGTAGACGGACGAGCAAGCGGTCCCACGAGATGGTAAACGTTACCGCCGCCCATGGGGCATCTGCAACTGTGTACCTGCAACACCATGGGGTATGCGGGTGCGCCGCCGACCTTGCAAGAGTCTTCAAATTCCCAGTGCATCGGAACTATCAAATTGACCAACTACCCTTTTAATGGTCTCAAAATGCTCGGCATAGAACGAAACAGCTTTCAACAAGATAAAGTAGGAAATGCAGTACATTTCAAGGTAGTCTTCTGTGAGTGAGGGGTAACGTGGCCAGTTGAGTGCGCCCAGCGGCTCTGGGAATGCAGCTTGCACTCTTCCCCTACAACGATCACTTCATACTACACGAAGTTTGGGTAATAATCCTTCCTTTTGGGCTAAATTATCTCCACTACAGTGCCGCCACTGTTATATACGAGTATATAAAGAAGGTAACTAAATCTTTGTCAAAGAGTAAAGCCATGAATTTTTTGGGTGATCATGAATTAATTGTATTAATTTGAAAAAATATATTGTATGAAAAATTTTGATAAAATCTGAAATAAAAAAAAAATGAAATAAATGTTTCGTTAAGTCAATGAACTCGGGATATACAAGATAATATAATATATAATGAGTAAACAAAATATGCAGTCAAGAAAACAATTGCGTCCGCAAATTGGTGTATCGCTGAATTTAATCATGGTGTCACGTACCCAGATTGCATGCAGTTCAACCGACTATCAGATCTCAGGATAAACAATACGTGACTTGTCGCGACATTATCAACTAGGTGAAAGTTGCAACTTGTATATCACGAAGAACTATGCTTGTGTTTAATCGCAGGGTCAGCTTTATATTTAAATGAAAATCTGGTGAAAACACTTCATACCAGTAATCTTGGTCTTGATTCTTTTGATGTTTCCGGGTTCGTTTCCGTCTAGAGACTACGAGAGAAACATCGAATTAAATAGATAATTATAATTAAACGGTTAAATTAATGTTTTTGAGTTATTGTAGTTAAATTAATGTATTTGAGTTATTGTAGTTAAATTAATGTTTTTGGGTTATTGTAGTTAAATTAATGTTTTTGAGTTATTGTAGTTAAATTAATGTTTTTGAGTTATTGTAGTTAAATTAATGTTTTTGAGTTTAGTTAAATTAAGGTTTTTGAGTTATTGTAGTTAAATTAATGTTTTTGAGTTTAGTTAAATTAATGTTTTTGAGTTATTGTAGTTAAATTAATGTTTTTGGGTTATTGTAGTTAAATTAATGTTTTTGAGTTTAGTTAAATTAATGTTTTTGAGTTATTGTAGTTCTATATTTATCTTTATGAGCCTCTGCTCCCACCATTCGTTATCCTGGTATTGATATATTATAATGTTTTATATTAATAATTTATTTACTCTCATTTCCTCGTTTCATTTCCAGTCTGCCTATTGCCAAATTTTGTCATTCTGGATTGATGTTGGCATGTTGGATATTCGCAGATATCCACGGGCGATAGTATCCACCCAACACCAGGCGGACTGTAAGCTCGTCTATCGCCTTCTTTCTATAATTTTTTTTGCGGTTTTACACAATAAACGAATTAACAATGTAATGTATTAAACTTAAAAAAACTAAACTAAATAATTAATTCCCTTATTACTTACAAATGAAAGCATTTACCCACTTTAATTAAAATAACGACTACATTACATTTACGTGTAAAATTATTCAACATCTTAAACAAAAACGATTTATTCTTATATCTATCCGATTACTTGTTCATACCGATTACGCACTACACTGTTCATCCTTTTTTGTCCCATTGAAAATAACGTGAGAGGCATCAGACTCAGAAAAATTATTACTTGTTGACCAGAGAGTAGGCAGAAGTGAGCGTGTTGGCTACATCCATATACGCAAAGTTTTCTGAGGTCTCCCACGAATCTTTCCCTCATTCACCAACCTGTCTCAAAACCTTCAATATCTCAATCTTCGCTTCCAACTTCTTTTTAGGGTCTAGCTTCTCAAAAAAAGGTACCAACGACAAAAGAAACATCCTATCCTCATTTTTTTCATCTCGCTTAAAATCCTTCAAAATGTCGAATATTTTTTCTTCTACCGACTGGTTTCTCTCGAAATGCACAGGCACTTCTTTCTGAAAAGATTGTCTGTTGGTCTGAAAAGGCAGGCCATCCAAAGAGGGTGGATTATTCTCGAAGGAAGACCGGGCAATATCAAAAGAACGCTGACTGGTATCGAATGGACGTTCAGTGACTATGGTCTCCAACATTAAATTAGGGTCGCATCCAATAGATTCCTCATCATGGGACACATCAATCTTCTTAATTTTCTTCGCTGTTTCTTCTCCGGAATCTTCATGAAGCTCCAGTTTGTACTCCAGAGGATCGTCTTCATCAGAATTAGGTTTTGGTGCTTCATTTT
This sequence comes from Sesia bembeciformis, assembly GCA_943735995.1. NCBI lineage: Eukaryota > Metazoa > Arthropoda > Insecta > Lepidoptera > Sesiidae > Sesia > Sesia bembeciformis. Next base: position 2,151,711 of record OX031038.1, read on the forward strand.
TTCCATGGTAATCAATGCTTCCAAGCAAAAACTTTAGTTGGTTGAAGTATTCATACCTCTTTCTTTTCTTGAAGGGTCCGTCATCATCAGACTGTTTACTTTCTTTTTGCTCTTTTCTTTGGAGGGCCAGTTCTCTAGTGAAACATGTTCGTAAACTCTTCCAACGCTTCTGTAATTCTCTACCTGCAACAAAATAATTTAAGACATGTTTAATGGTCGCTTTTCTCTTGATTGTTCACATCGCAAAGCTTACATTATACAGGTATATGTGTTCTTATAAGGTGGAGGGTGCACGCTTCAATCCAACAGCCATACAATTGGGGGCACTCGACTAGCTCCCCCCTCCCCCCCCCTCACAGAAGACAACCTTGAAATGCACTGCATTTCCAACTTTATCCTACTCCACAAATAATTTACGTACGTGTTTCAGTAATGAGTGAGATATGCCAGAGCCCACTCTCATCCCACCACATCCTATCCCTCTCCATTTTCCCAACCCTTTCTCTAAATCCATCTAAAGTTGACATGTACCGCGGATGTCCATGAGCGACAGTCTCCACTTACCACCAAGTGGACTGTATGCTCGTCTGTCGTCTTCTTTCTAAAAAAATAAATTACTTTTCTTCATTATATTATTCTTTAAGGTTGTTTGATTTGAATCGTTTCAAACTTTATTGATTATAGTTAGTATATCATACAATGATGTCTTTGTCTCTCCACTTTATAGGCCTTTCCCAAGGCCTGCAACTGCACATGACTTTCGACTCCTCTCATCTAGCCACTACCGGCGAACTTTTCGAAGTCGGCGGCCAACTTGGCTGGAGGGCGTCCCACACTGCGACGTTACAGTTGTGCACATATATATGTAATTATAATTATTGAATAATTCTAACAGCATTTATATATTCAAATTTATATATCCTAATGTCAGTGGAATTGCATATCTTCGGCAGAAGGAAATTCGGATAATCCAATTTCTACTGAGTCATTCTCATGTATTAGGAATAGATTTATAATATAATACAATCAAGGTGCTAACAACTGCATGTGACCCCGCTCAGCTGGCAACTAGCATGCTTTATCAGTATCGCGTAGCAATAAACAGCCCTCAGGCCAACACCTAAACCTTCCATAAAACCGTTTTATGTTAGATCGATCAGTTCGAAACTATTCTCTGTGCAGTCAACATTACGTCCTCTAAAACTTAGTATGAAATAATATAAGTATAAGTAACTGATATAAATAATAACGTACTATAATTATACTAATTACTTTTAACAATTTTTTTTCTGTTTTCTTTTAATATTTCTTTTTTTTGGGTAATCTGTTTTGGTATTCTGTTGGGTATCATAATAATTATAATATAACTCGTACTTGCTCTGGATAACACAGATTCATTGTATCCAACCATCTTAGCAAATATTTGTTCTCTATGGAGGGTAATAAAATAAAATACATTTGAGGTGTTATTTATCAATCATGAAATCTATTAAATTACCGAATGTTACGTCTATTAATAGAATCCGCTTGACAAAATGAATAATGATAAAACAGATGATAAAATAATGAGAAGTAAGGAAGACTCATTAACTTATATCGCCAGGTCGAGTACCTATAGTTTTTATTGTGGAAATTGCCAAACAAAAAATAGTTCATGGTTATGAAATATGAACTAACCAGATAGTTTTTTCAATGTCTCAATGTGCGAACATTGATTTAACTCTTAATACATAGATACAATACAACTGCTGATTAATAAAAACATTGCCATTCAAAATTATTGCATAATGTTTTACACTAAGTAATGCATACTAAGCCAGAGAAGCGTCTATTAAACCAGTCCTCAAAAAACATAAAATCACTTACAATTTTAAAACTATTCTACTGAAAATCGAGCGTTCGAACAAATAACAAATTCGTTTGCATTTCGTTATCAATTTAACCAATAGCCGGCTAGATAGCGTCAATCGCAAATACAACGTGTCAAACAAGCATGCTCTTTTAATTGGAGCACTGACTATGAACTTTAAAGTTATAATTTGTAAAACATTACTCGATATACTTCTATAACTAGCGATTCGCCCTGGCTTCATTCAAGTAACATAACTGTTTCCTAAAGAACCTACGCTAACCGCATAAATAATGTTGTCCTGTAATCTTATATTTAATTTTATCAGTTATCAGTAAATATGTATAAACTTTAGGTAACTTGAATGCGAACTGCAAAAAGACGTTATCGGTTCGACTGAGTTTAGAGTTTAGAGTTTAGATCCTAGTCGTAAAAGTATAACTGTCACTTATGTAATATTTAAATAAATATCTATCTATTTATTAAGTAATCAAATTTTGCTGTCACTAAATCTAATCAAGCACAGCACAACAGTACAGGTCAATACAAAAACACTACCCTTCAGCAGAAAACAATAAAGAACACGCAATTCAAAACAAACGACCGCGAATACAAACACTCGCTTACACTCGCCAACAACGCTAATATTACCTCACGCTCCCCTCACTAAGTACCGAATCGCTCGCACCGTGTTGACACAATTCAACACCGTGTCTCACTGCGCTACACAAATTACGTCACAGATACGTACAGTATTCGAATTTAACTTGCGGCTTCAAGTTGTCCCAATTGGAAAACACTTCCCTACACACATCGCTCCACATTTTCGACTTGTGTTTCCTATGGCAGTAGTATCCGCTGTCGTTTCTGTCGTACAACGCTGGCCGGGTTTTGACGGCTTTAATGAGTCTATCAGCGATTATTTCGCCACCCATCTTGGAGAGGAAAAGTCGCGGCGAACGGCGTGCGGTCAGCGTCGCATATACAAGGCAACTAACTGTCGGTGTGACGAGGGCGCCACTGTAGGGCAAGTATCGCGCAACTCTTTCCACAATTTATCGGGCGCATCACGCGATGGAACAGCCAACCGCTACCTAGCGAGCTTGGTCACGAGTTTTTGCAAAGCGCTGTCGAGCGTGGTACTGAAATTGTTTCTGTGCAGCGATTAGTAGTCGTTCTGAGTTGTATTAAAAATAATTGGAATAATAATACTTGGAAAACCAAGTATAGACAAAATTCGATAATAATATAATCTATTGGTTAGACTATAGCGAGTAGCTTTAGAGCCTCCTCAAGTAATAATCGCGAGGGGGTTTCGGGACATGCTCGGACCAGTCCAGATTGGTAGATAGACATGTCCCGGATTTTTCTAAATTCTCGAGAAGAAACTCTGTTTACTAAATTTTTGGAGTTGGACGGAAGAGAAAAAATATTTAATTCCGCGATTTTATTCACCCCGTATTTCTTACAAACCCGTTCAACGTGGTGCATCTGACTGCTACAATTGAACGCATGACCTGTCCATCTGTCCACCCCATCCTATCCTAACCCCCCCATTTTTCCAACCTTTCTCCAAATCAATTCCTACATCTCAAAGGGTACCAGCTCAAGTGCTCAAGGACGTGCCAGCGTTTGTCATTCTGGACCGATGTCGGTATGTATCGAGGATGTCCGTTGACAACAGTATCCACTTATGCTCGTCCGCCGACTTCTTACTATAAATAAAAATGCAGTCAAGGAGGGATCTTCTTGACTGCAAGGGGAGACCCATGTTCTTCAATAAGCCTTATATCGATAAATTTATAACGAAAAATATTAAATCGCAAAAGAAACACCATGTTATTATCCTTATTGTATCATAGCCTTCCGTTACGCATGAAATTAACCCAGATTTTGAAAAGTAGCTCTAACGGTACTGCGAACTGAAAACATGTTTATTGTATGAATTTCAAGTCACTAGATTATTCCATTTTTTACTGACAGAGTGTGAAAAACTGCATTTTTACCCGACTACGGCGAAGTCAAAGGTAGGGTTATCAATTTGCCAGTCTATGGTATATATGGTATGTATGTGTATTTTATATGGATTTTGCACGTAGCTCCTAAATTACTGGGCCGATTTTAATATAACAGATGAGGTATTCGTCTTTATTACGCAAGTTTCATAGATACCTATGTATTTTTGAAATAAATCTAAAATGGCGACTGTAATTTTTAAAAAAATCAGCGTTGACAAGTTTTTCTTTCCCCTAACTTGGCGTGTATTACTTACATCATTCAAAATAATCTAGAGTAGAATTCAAAAGTATATACTGTTGAACGATACAGATCAATAAAAAAATCGAAGAAGAATTTTTTTTTGAAACACGGCGTTTGGTGATTCGCATTAAAAGTAATGAAGTAATGAGAATTCAAATATGTATATATTATTGGGGTTAAATAAAACGATTAAGAAATATATTTTAAAAAAAATGTAATTTATTTTGCATTACGAAAGCGTCTCGTACGCTGTTTTTATCGAGTTGCAGGTAAAATCATGTAATCTCAACAAAGTTATTGACTATAGCAGCCTTGGTTGCTACGCATAAGAGTGCTAGAGACCCGTGGTCCACTGCAGGACATTGGGTCATTTCTAATTAGACAAAGAGTGCAATAACGAAGTTTTAAGTTTAAAAAACTACTCATATCGTGATCCCACACGCTGTGGAATGGACTGGCGTTTGAATATGAAATACGTATTTTCGGAAAATACTTATCTATATCTACATATACATACAATAAAACAGTAGAAGGGTTAAATCTGTACTTTGCGTTAATTTTAAAAAATTGAGAAGAATCTTAGAAGCTACAGAATCCAAAACAGTAGTTTTCTAATTTTGCTCGGATTTTCACGAATATATAGCTAAGTATTCAGAAGGAAAACTGGTGGAAGGGTCATCTTAATATGACACAAGTAAGTTGAGTTATACAGGAAAATGCTCTTCTTATACAGCCACTACCCTTTCTTCAAGTTCTTAGTCCAACTGGACGGAGGGTGTACCACGCTACGTTTCACGGTACATTGCCTCCAATGGAGGACTTGTCTACCCCATCGGTAAGTGGTCCTGCCACAGATATGACCTACAGACTGTTTGAGCTTTGTCTGCAACTTTACTTCTTCGTTTTTATTACTTACTTACTTTCAGTCTTTATCACTTCACTGTTACATATAGGACTCTAAAGTACATATATAACTTTAAACTTTGGCGTTTTGTACACATTTTATATTCTAAATCGTGTTTGAACGCGTGTAATAAAGGTATTTGTTTACACTTTATTCCTCCTTGACTTTATGGCATGGATTAAAAAAAACCTGTCGGGTCTCTAAAGTACTTATTTTTGTAGTAAAGTTATAAACAAAAGTAAACATCTTCATTATGCAAACAAAAAAGGGACAAGAGAATCTGGCACCGGTCAAGATGTTTATGCAAGTACATTGGCCACCTGCTCAATGCATCTGCTCATATTTGCACACAGAATGTATTTTTGCATAGCTACAACACATGAATATAATCAATGGAATTGGGCACAAAATGTGCACTTCGCGTAATTTGCGCAAGATTCGTTTAATAAACGATATAATGTAATTTAATTAAAAAATGGGGTCTTCTATAAACGAAATCTTTTACTGTCCTACTTACCTATATTTTAAGTAATTTACAGGTAAGGCGTATAAAAACAATTTGTGTTAATAAAAAAACACATCAAGGAGGAAATGTTTGATTTTAGTGTGTCTTGCTGAATCTAAAAAGAGATGAGATTTTTTTTATCGGCGTTTTAATTGAATAAACAAAAATAATTTGAACGGAATACAATATCAATGTTTCTTTACAATTACAATTTACTCAGATTTGAACCCCGCAGTAACGAAATCTGTCTGTAGTTACTAAAGACTTTGAAGCTACATCTTTCAACGCCCACAGTCGGCAACATTCTAATATATCCAAACACATTTCATTTCACTGCTTATTACCAACGTATTAAGGTTCACAAAATTGTAAGTTGATCTGTTACTGCCCGTACTTTCACACCCCACGCTGCACCAACTTAAAATAGTGATCCCAAAATTGAATTCTGTTCTGTAACACTTATCTCCTAAACACTAAGTCCCGTAACAAGTTTACAACTTGTCGACATCTCGAAGGGGATGGGGAATAACAAACTTCGTCCCTCAGCCCTAGAAGCGGAAGTGTAGTAATAATGCGTGAAATAGATTACGGCGTTGAGATAAACCGTGAGTGGTGACAATTTATTGTAAACATTGAAAAAAATAGGGTTGCTATAAGATAAAGTGAGAAATTCAGTACAGCTCGTGGTGGTATTCTGTGAGTACGTTTCCCGGTTCGCGTTTTCCATTCGAGGTCCCGTCTCCCATCAATTTTATCGTTCCTACGACATATATACTCGTAGCTCACTCATTGCCACTTCAACTTGTTATTGTCTAACAGTCATATCATTCATATCATTCGTACATCACTCATATCATTTGTTATTTACAGATTTCTCATCATGTTGTTAGTAAAACTGACTGGTGTTATCAATTTCTTTATCAGTGGTCGATATCGCTGTTGAATAGATTGCTTTCAGTGTTAAGATATCATGGGAAATATTTGTCCGAAATAATATATTGTACAATTTTTTAGGTCCGAAACACCCCAGCGATTAACTAGGGGAAGCCGGTGCCCCGTGGGACTTTATAGGCTGATACAAGTATATGACATTTTTATTTAGTAAATAAAACTTTATTTACTAAATAAAATAAGGTGACTTTATCGGGTCGTCACTCTACAGCAATACAACACCAGGATTGTTCTCCTGCCTAAATTCGCCTGATACTCTCAAAAGTCTCAGCATTCAGAAACATTATCATCATCACCTGCAGCTTGTTTCTAAGCACTTCTAAGTGCTACCCTCCTCGGTTATGTGCTGTTCTCAACCATGTCCTTCCCAAAATTCCTTTAACGTCATCGATCCACCTTTCCGGCGGACGACCACCGCTTCGTTTACCTTCCCTCTGACACCACTTTAAGATCCTTACTCTATAATAATTTACTTTATATAATAATTAATAATAATAATTTACTTCTTATAATTTATGCATACCTATAACGTTAGCCACAGTACGTGTATTCTATAGCTAAAGTCCTAGCTAGAGTAAGCAACACGGTGAAGTCCGTTGGCACCCACACTTGGACCAATAATGTATTATGGTGTACCAACGGTCTCGCTTGTATCTGCAAAATCTGCAGTATACACAATTACATATTATGTGAACTCTAATGCATATTAATCGTAACTAGTAAAACATTGTTTTAATATGTGTGTGTATGTGGTTGTGTAGGAAGATGTCTGTGTGAGAGACTTTACAATACAATGTATTCTGAAAGTCGTCTTTGTGTTTGTTATCTATCGGCCATTCGTCTCAGTTGATCAAATTCGCCTTTATGATATTTTTCTTCACCTTCTCACCTTGTTTTCTGCTGTGAAACATTTCTAAAATAAAACACAATATGATGTATCGAGTATAGACAGCCCTAGCAAACGTCTGCGCACACGCAGCGTCCTGCAGTGTAGTCGATGTTACACCTGTCATCTAAACCATTAAACGTTTGTTGTACGAAGAGAAAGTCTATGTTAAGTACGTATAAGTATACATGAAGTTACTCGTGTTTGTTCTATTAATAGTGTTACTAAATGCGATGTTGTTGATAAATCTGTAATACTTACACTAGTGTACGATGTAAATTTCTAGTTAAGTTCCATGTTTGGAACCTAAAAAACATAAGGGATAAAGACCTCCCTTAGAAATAAGATTCTTCCCGATAACACTATTTGTAAAAGAAGCGAAGTCGTTGACAAAGCAGAACAAATAGTACTATAACTTTGAAATGAAAATGGACCAGATACCTGCGCCGATTACCAAATGAAAGACGAACAGTAGTTTTGTTTTTAGGACCATTTGCTAATGGGACATATTGCTCGTAGTTCGTTTTGCTTTTAAGGCATTATGGTACGTAGGACATTATGCTAATAGATCATTCAGAAAGAAAAGGGAGGCAGGTCAAACAAGAGGTGGACTGAGTGGAAACCTGGAACAGTACATCGTAATGTTGGCAAAAGAAAAGAAGGAAAATAAATTTATTTATCACCACAGACAGCACACAGATCAAAATGAAGACTAAATAGTAATGTGGTCCAAAAAAGTGTGCAATCTGCTGCAACAAATATGTCCCCAACTCAACATATTACTTCCCAATCGAGGAGAAGCGCTGATATTCTGTTGGGGTCTCTAATGAAACTGATGCCTGTTGAGTTATAACATTATTACTGAAATGACAAAGCGATGGGTAAAGCTGTTGCGAGACAGTGAAGATGTTGTCAACAAAAGAATGCCTATATCCAGTAGTGAATGGCAACAAACTGCAGATACATAGCTAACCTTTAACACATCAGTTTTGAACAGTAATCTGGTACATTTACCACAGGTACATACTTACGTAGAAATAACAATGATTAATTGAACTTCGAAAAAAAATGGTAATTCCGTATATATCACCACACACCATTATCGTCGTCACTCTATTTCAGCCAACCAATAATATGATTCTAAAAATAATATTTCCTAAAATTTTCTTTGTCTTGTTTCAGGTAATTATAATACTGCAATCATGGCACCAGTGCAAGGAGAGTGCAAAGGAGGGGGATAGTGCACGCTGCAATCCAACAGCCGCTGGGCGCACTCGACTGGCCACGTTACCCCTCTCTCACAGAAGCACCTTGCAGTACCTTGAAATGTACTGCATTTCCCACTACTATTTATATTTCCCAAATGTACGTACGTGTTTCGGTAGTGAGTGAGATGTGCCAGAGCCCATTCCGATCCTATCCCTCCCCATTTCCCAACCCTTTCTCCAAATCCATTCCTATATCTCTAAAGGTAGGCAGCTCATCCGGGGGCATGCCAACGTTTCTTATTCTGGACTAATGTTGGCATGTATCGCGGATGTCTATGGGCGACAGTATCCACATTACCATCGGGTGGGCTGTATGCTCATCTGCCGCCTTCGTACGTATAAAAAAAAACCAGCACAGCAGTCGCCTAGGAGGTCAATTTATCTCACACAACTACACTCCGTATACAAGTACCGCGCGATGATTTACGAATCAAATTTTAAATTTTCCAAAAGAACAAAATCAAATCACAATTTATGGCCCTCTCGACCACCAGCAGAAAACGGAATGAAGGTTTGAAGTCATTAAAAATCAATTTATTTAACAAATTAATTGCCTTTGTATAAACAAACGAGATTTTACAGCGTCCTCGTAACGTTTCTTGAAATTAATTTCAATTACAATAAATAATAATAATAGTAAAGAAACCAATTTATTACTGTATGAAATGTCGATAAATTTTGAACTAACTGTTTGACTAGGGTTTCACTCGCGTTAATACTTTCAAGGGTTCTAATTTAATTTTAAAAATATTTTCCAAACGTATAAGAAAAAGCCTATTAGCAGGCGCCAACCAACGGTAGATTGGACTATCTTCCGTGCGTTTTAGAAAATAAATGATTAACGTTTGTATATATAGATAGATGTATATATTAACTAAAACCACATACCACCTCATCGCATGAGAAGTTTGTAAATAATTGTTACATTGGGACAAGAAAAAAGAACAATGTTATAAGAAGCGAATACAACCAAAACGGTATTATTAATTTATAGCAATTTCTTCCAACACCTTGAGAAAGTGAACTCCCTGACTGATGTATAGTAAAATGTATACTTCGTATAAATATACATGCATGCATACGAAGACAAAATGTACATAAGGAGGATTTAATTCCTTATGGCCTTCTCTACCAGTCCACCTTTGTTTCTCCTCCTTCTCATCCCTGAACCATTTTCCAAATTCTGACTCGTAAATCTTCAAACGTAGGCTCCACATTTGCGAACCTACCAATGTTAACTATTGTCGGCATGTATCACGGATGTCCACAAGTGACAGTATCCTCTTACCGTGTGTCTACACGTCTATCTGATACCTCAGTGTAAAAAAACCTATCCACCTATCATACCAATCCTCTATTACCGTAAGATTAAAATGTAACACGGGTAACGTTTTATGGGTTATTTAAAGAGTACGTGCGCCACGAGAAGGTGGTCCACTAAATATCTTTTACGATACGGTTGTCAATGTTGTAATAAAGGGCACAAGGTTGTTAAAAACGTAAAATAGATTTTATTGTGTCTAAAAACCGAAATTTATTTATTTTATTTCATAATTTATCGGTGTCACGCGCCAGGTCGGATAAAAGTTAACGTAACTAGTTAAATTGATGCTTATATCTTGACTTTTAAACGAAGAACGAGGCCCAACTTTTGTATTTTTTTTCCTCGTCTTAAGTACAAGTACTTATTTATTTATTTTAAATTTATTTATTTGTTCTTTATTGCACAAAGTGACATAAGGCGGGCTTAATACTTAGAAGCATTATTTCCCGGTCAACCTTTAGGCAATGCGGAGATGGCGCGCTAGGTGCAATGATAGTTAAAGATTAAGTAAAACTATAGTTAATAGTGACTCATATTCATTAAATATCATTATATAAATAAACATACATACATACATATATTTACATAAATTGATACCATAAATTTAGTCTCTGTGTAAGTACTTTAAAATGTTAATGATTGGTCATTGATCAATCAGTAAACCGGTGCCTTAAAGGTGTCACGTGCCAAGTCGGTCAGAAGTTAAAATTAGTCATAGTAAGTGAATACTCCTCAAAACGATAGGGTTGTGTGTGTGGTCAAGAACAAAAGACAATTGACAGCTGAACATAGTCTAAGCCTTGTTGCGCATGAGACGGACCAACGGACAATCAGTTGCGAAAGAGCAACATTTGACTCTCCGGAAATTAACAGAAAATATTTAGAAAAAATATAATTTGGTGACTTGCACAAATTTTATCTTTGGTTTTTCTCTTTCTTTCTATTTTTATTTCCAATTTTATATATACTGTTTTAACTAAATAATACTTTATCTTTTCTGCTTGTATGTAATAAAACCGTCTTCTTATGTTACTATTATGATCTCCCATCTTAAGTCAGTCATCGTATTCAAAATAAGCAACAGTTATTAATTACACACTTTGTTCATAATTCAGTCCACCTGCCGTCAACATTGTTACCTCTATAATCTTTATCGTCGTATCATCGAGTTTTGCATACAGTTCCACATAATTATCGAAATATCCTCACTACTCATGTTCAAAAATAACCCCTCCGACATCGCTTTAAGGTCTACTATTCTAATAGTCTCTTATCAAGTTCGGCAGATGTTTATGCACCGGGCTCTCAAGATTTTGCACCTTTCTGCGACAGGTTGACTAAGGAACCGGTTGGCACTGGCCACAAATACTGGAATGAATTCCGCTATTGACTTTGATACCTCGCTTTGTGATGTCGGTTATTGTATTTGATTTTTTATCGTAAAGCTCGCATTCCATTGGTCAACATTGATACACACTGGTCCTTTTTTCGGAGGAATATTTCTGATGACATCTTGGTATTTGACCAGCGAAAGATTTTTGTTCTGTGGTAACATCACATACATATTTTTATTAAACAAACGTCCTTTTTAGATTTAAGTATTTTCTTTTCATTGTAAACTAAAATATGTATTTCGATTCCCGTGAACAAATAAATAAAATAAATAAATAAATAAATTAATGAAGGTACAAATCGCAATACAGATGTATTGAGAAAGAAAACCTTACGCATCGGAAATATCGCATCGTGCCCACGAACATTTCCGAACACGCCAATAAGTTATTGTTGATGACAGGTGTTGGAGAGTATTAGAAGTTATACTAATACTATAATAAAAGACCTAATACTATAATACTCTAACTACAACAAATTGATAACGTCCCAAATTTTTAACTTTTGCTGCTTGTGTTCACTGTGGAAAAATAATTTTTCGCTCCAGCCACTTTTATGTTTTATGGCCTTTACTCGCTCCCCGCTCCCCACGCATACCGCCTTTCGTAAATACGAATTCAAACAAATCTGCTTGCATATGGAATCTATGTTAGTAGATATCTATGGTATTTACCTTTTACACTAATAACAAATCTATAGCACTTGAAACTTACAGACTGTTACGGATTTTTATTTTACGACTCAAAGTGTATTTAATTAACATAGAGAGAAAGGCGAATATTTACATAATTGTTGTTTTTTATATGTATTTTATTTATCTTTAAAAAAGTCCAAAAAAGCAGTTGGAACAAACTTCATGTTGTTCGAAAGGGCTCATGGAGCTCGGAAAATTGTAAAAACGTTTCTCCACAAGAAATCTTCCGTATCGACTACGTACGATATCCATTCGATTACGTACGATCGTTCCGTATCAATACGCTATGGATTTTTTATGTTGTCCAGTGGAACACTGCGTTAACAAATCGGCTTAGCTTCCTACAAATAAAATAACAGTAATAATTGACAGGTGTCGGTTTAGCGTTTTAATTACCTTAGCTGGGCGCAGGCTCGCGATCCTCGTTAGCGCCGACCTGCAAGGTTACCAAATTACTATTTAAAGCTACCATTGAATAGTGCGGAAGTATGTACATTTAATTTTAAATAAGTACACTTTGTTTTAATAAGGTACATACCTAAGAATACAAAGGTTTAAATTTATAGGTAAGTATACAAAAGGTGAGCGATTTGAAGCGATTTGTTCCAGGCAACCTTTGGCCGGGAGGAGACGTATGCCAAAACAAGAATATTAGGTAGATGGTGACATGTATTGTAATTGTGTATAAAAGTTGTGATAAACCTAGAAATCTACCGTAAATTCTTACTTAAATAGAAATTCAGTGGTAGGGGCCGGTCCCTGAGTTTCTACTTCAGTACGAGTTTTTTTTTGTACCAAGTTACGAGACTATCATTCACAGTATAACTTAAATACCCTATTGACGCGAAAGTTGTTTTTCTTGTATACGTACATTCCATACGCAAGGTGGATACACTGTGAGTTGCAAGGACAAATTATAACAAACTTCGATTTTTTGTTTACCAAGAGTATTAGTGTACTCGTATCTAGGGTTTATTACACAGATATAGAAAGATAAATAACGCAAGCTGTCCGTCGCTGTATGCTCGAAATTGGCGCTAAACTCCTACGTCTTGCGCTCCTTGTCAAGTTTGTTATGACTTCCGACCCGTGTCGCTAGCAAGTCGTTTTTACAAAACACAAAAATTCGTCAAAAGTGGTGAACCGTATCGAAAGAGATGTTTCGTTTAATCGGTGAGATATAAAATTTATTATTTATAAAGACAGACAAACCAATTAAAACAAAGCTTACATCGATATAAATCGATATAATCGATATCTATTCTTATAAGGGATTTTACTGTGTATACATAATATATAAAACAAACTTTACAATAAAAGTTACATAAAACTGATATTTAGTATTTGTTGTGTGTGGTGATATCTCAAGATATAGGTGCGTGTTTGTGTATGTAAAGATGTGTGTGTTCGTGAGTGCGTGTACGTACACGTGCGATGAAATACATGGAGGATACTATAATAATAACTCGTAATAACATAAATTTATTGTATGAGACTACTTGTTGTATATTATCATACAACACAATTCACAAATTTCACGAACCAGCATTGTCTACGTGTGTCTACGTGTGTCTACGGTTTATTATCTCAATGGCTTTAAAGAATAAGAAACACAGACGACTTCCCAAATCATCCCTCAACCGATTATAAAAAAATAAACGGACAATTTTCGAGTCCATAACTTAGAGTAAACACTTCAAACAAGTGCGTCCGATGATCTCCCTGTTTACGTTAACTTTTACGTTAACTCGTTACTATTTTTGGTTAAGCGTTTAACCGCAACTTACACTGAGCCGTGAATGTGAAATACAATATGGATTTTTGTGATCTGGTCTTTTCTAGACCAAGACAGTATGCTGCCTAGTCATTTCGAGACCTAATCTTTCTGAGACTTGCTTAGTCATTTTGATGTATCAATTTGATTGAGTACGACCTGATATTTTTATTGGAAGATAGCGGCAGTCGAGCATACGGTTCACCTGGTGGTAAGCGGATACTGTCGGCCATGGACATCTGCGATACATGCGAACATCAGACCATAATAATAAACGTTGTCACTCCTCCGGATGTGGACATCTCCGAGTGTTTTTGGAGAAAATTGGTAAATTGGGAAGGGATGGGGTAAAATGGGACTGGGCTCTGGCATATCTCACTCACTAAGGAAACACGTACGTACATTAGCGAATAGGATAAAGTGGAAAATGTAGTACTTTTACGGTACTGTTCCGTCAGTGCCTGGTAATGAGGCCACACGAGTGCGCCCAGCGATTGTGGGATTGGAGCGTGCTAACTCCCGCTCCAACTTGATTACTTTAGGATTATAATTTTTTGGAATGAAAAAGCAGATATTTAGAAGACACACTCCATCGCAAAACAATATCCTTATTACGTCTCTTCTCTTGGCTTCTTTCTTCTTTATTGTTATTCCAAGGGCCTTATGATGCCCTTATACTGTGATTCTCTCTATATCTTTTGATATTTTGTGTAAGACTACTGATATAAATCGTGAAATCCAATTATTATTTTTCATTTCAACATTTTCCTTTTTTTAGCAAAGTTATTGCCGAAATCGAACATTTACTGCATCTGTGTGCGTTGTTCCCAACGCCCACTGCGATTCCCCGCCACCCTTTGAGTGCACTTTGATATACAATCCCTGCAACTCCATTAACGGTATGAATAGTTCTGTCCTCCTATTAGCCCTTTGATGGAATCATTTGTGAAGATATAACATATTCTTTGAACCTTTGAACATGTAAACATTTTATTTTGTGTTTTTTTATCTTTAATTATAAAGATCTTTAATTAACGTAATATTAATAGTTAAATTGGGACCTTATATTTAAAACTAACTTTAAATCTATAATCAATTATTGTCATAAAATAAGTTGACTCCATTATAATATTGAGTGCAAGACCGCTTAACAGAATTGTAAAACAGTATAATGTTTTGTCTAATAATATTGATTGATTTTCTGATAGTCTTCCTAAATACGCCTGCACATACGCCGCGAACAATATATACGGTCAGCGGACCAGCTTACTCTGTTCCCAGGTTAATAAATGAATTAGATCCTAAATTTAAAAAAGATATCAGCGAAAATAATTTAAAATATAAATTAAGAACATATTTCTTGTCCAAATTATAATATGTTCACTGCTCACAGGTAGGTTTTTAATGTCTCGACTACTGATTCCAGCAGTACTTGTATCTTAGACAAATCTGTATGGTTTATTAGATACAATTATGTTAGCTATATACTTATTCTTTGTAAATTTGTTAATAATTAAAAAAATAAAAAAATAATTCGAAAAGATCATTTTAAATGCCAATTTTTTGTTATATTTTTTGGTTATGTAGTTATTATACTTTAGATCAAACTGTTTAGATCGACTTAATTATAAAAGGGTCAAAAATAACTATTTAGCTTTTAGACTTATATATTTGCATGTTGACGTTCCCTATAATGTGACAGTTAGCTGCACATACCTAGAATTGTAACTTTTATATTATAGGGATCTACGGGTATATCAATCTTCGTCTCTTATCTATATCAATGTTTTCTTCTTTGGCGTTTTATACAATATTGAGCAAATTGTATAAATTTGGTCCCCGTGGTATGGCACTTACCACCCAACTATTTATCGATTCAGTAATGAAACATTTATTAAATTATAAATCTATGCTTTCGCATACGCACACGTATTTTCCTATAATCAGTGTTTATCCATGTGAACGAACATTTGTTAAATATTATTATTATTATTATCTTCCGCCCTTCTCATCCACCCTCTACCAGCGACTTTCTTCAACTCGTCAGTCCACCTGGCCGGAGGACAACACACACTACGTTTCCCGGTACGTGGTCTCCTTAATTTTATTCTTAAATTCTTAATAAAATAACGGAGGATTTTGTGACAGACACGTGTTACACAACACATATCATTGACCCGCATAGCACGTCTATAAACACACACGGATAACATATAATTAACACTGAATAGGATTACAAACAAGTAGTGAAGGTCACACCGATTAGGAAATTTATCACTGCGTTCTATAAAATAAATTTCCCGAAACTCGTCATCCATAATCTCGAAAACTACTCAACATATTTGGATGCAATTTTCACTATTATGTCATCTGGGAAATTTAAAGGAAGCGGCACAATAAACCCGGCGCGGTTCGGTCGGTCTTTATGCCCGAAGTATTTAGTGTTTCCAAAACACTGAACACTTTCTATGAAAAATTGTGATATTTCAGAATGTCACTTACAGCACTTATTGTAGCAGAAATCCAGAATTTCACTTACTTACCGTCTTCCAAAAAAGAAACGTATTGAGTGTGTAAATTTCAATTGACGTAAGACACAAATCGATATTTTTAAGAACGCGTCTTAGCTATATCTTATCGAAAATTCTTTATAACTTTATCAGTGTTAAAATATTATTTTGATCTTAAAGCTCTAAAGATCTATAAACAGGGGACTTTCTATAAAATCGCTCTCTGCTCGTTTGAAAAACTTTTACGTCAATTGAAATTTCCACCGTCGATATACAAAATAACATACAAGTATCCAAAATGATTTCTAATAACGGCAAAGAAACTATATTGAAATACACAAATACCACTGAACATCTCTATTGATATGTTAATGTTCCACTTGAGTAGGGCGAACTACACTGTTATTGTTTCTTCAGCTCTCAAAGACAGTGTCATGGTAATACCGCCCTAGATAAATACAAGACCCCAATATGAGGACGACGGAAGTTCAAAAAGCGAAATCGGCCCCGTGCCAAGTTTCCTTGGGTTCCTTACTAGATGAGACCTGGTTCACTTCTCACTTTATGAAAATATGTTTCTGCAAACGATCCAGCTGACCTGGCTCTTTTCAATGAAATTTGTTGGTATCTCGAGCTGCATCGTTAGCCTCTTATCGTTCACTGCTGGACATAGGCCTTCTCATGCGCCACATTAATCAAGCTGATTGTGGCGAGTCCAATCCTTTTGAGGCAGTGTCGTACCTCAGGGCTTGTGGTAGCAGAATTGTTATCCTTTAGTCGCCTTTTACAACACCCACAGGAAGAAATAGTTATTGTTATTCTAAAGCCAGCGGTCACCACACAGCCAATTATTATATAACTTTAAGATTTATTCATTGGATTGAATACATGGGAGCCAGTGATTGAACTTTGCAAACCCAAAAAAGTAGATGCGTTTTCAAACTCGCGTGTGTGGGTGATATTATTAGTATGCAAGGAAATTAAGAACAAAAACAAGTTCAGTGTGGGTAGGTGAATCAAAAACGAACACGACGGAGGGTAGAACAGATTTTTCTGTCAATAGCAACGACACCGTTACAGTCTCGCCGCGACCACGGTTCATGTAACTGGAGCGAAATATCGGCTATAATAAGTAAATAATAAATCGTGAGTAACCCGTTTACATAACAATTATTATGCATTTTATAAATTGACAAAGGTGGTAAATCAAGCAGCGGTACTACAGCACACCACGGGTATGTATCATTCATCTTAAGATACGGGATTATTTTTTGGGGTAATTCTGCTGACAGGGAATTAGTATTCAAAGCACAGAAGCAATGTTTAAGAGCAATATACAAATTACGGGCAATTGACTGCTGTAGGTCATATTTTAGTAATTTAAAATCTTTGACACTTCCTTCTCTTTACTGAAGGAAACGGCACTATTTCTAAAATTGTTGGAATTTATAATACTATTGGAATTATACGGCATCTATAATGTTAATATTTAGCAATTATGTGAATTAGTAAATGGTGACATATTCAGCTTCAACCGCACTTATTAAAATCAATTAAATGATGTCAAAAGATCCTAATGAGCAGTAAATTATGATCATCAATAAAATCTACTTTACTACTCAACTAGAATACTCTATTCTAAGAATGACATTATAGAGTCAACTGTACATTCAGTATTTCCTGTTACTCATTCAATTATTTATTTCTCATTGGTGGCATTATCCACTCCAGCAATATCTTTTTCAACAAATCAGAATCCTAAGAATTTTTTAAAGCTTCCCTAAATGTTGCCAGAAATGTACTTTAGTGCTGAGAGCAAATAGAAGAAGGCACTATAACCTTATAAATTTTTAAAAAACCTATAATTAAATTATGATGATACGTTTATGGGTATACATTTTTGCTTTTCTATTCGGATTATTCTGCAGTCAGCGGCATGCATACGGAATAAATGATTGGCTGTTATTAAAATCTTGTTGACTTGTCATTTTAATTTAGTGCAGTATTTTGTTGATCGATAAAATTTATCAGATGCCCGAAAAATTGTCCCTTTATTTATTATACGGGTTTAATATTTGTATTTTATACATATAATAATATGTAGAAATTAATGTGTTACCTTTTTGTATTTTGTGTAGATTTTTGAGAAAGTATCTGCACAACATCTGGCGCGTATTGATGCTAAATCCAAATAGAAAAACACGCCAGGAAGAATTTTAAAAATATTGTATAATGTCAAAATACGAAACAACACATTATTTTTAAGAAAAATTGCCTTAATAACTTTACACCCGTTTCGAGCAACTAATTTATTTCTATTTCTACCCGTTTACATAAGGTCAGAAAGTTTGTTTAAAAACTCAATTCAGCATTCCTTTCATCTCGAACTGCTCACTTGCCGCTCCATTGTTCTATTCCCTCGACCCTTCCTTTACTTTAACCCAAGCAAACCAATTCAAATTTGCTCCTTATTGCTAGAACCTTAAGGTGCCCTTGAACTGACCTGTTGCCTTTCGTACGCCCGCAAACTTGTTCATACAATGAACGAAACCATTTGGGAACGAATACAAAAGTTCAAATTTCCTTTCCTACGAACAGTTCTTTATCAAATACAAAAGTTTATTATGACTGAACACTTAAATAGTTTGTAAGAGTTAGGTTACAAATAAGAATTTCCATTTGAAGAACTTCGACGGAAGTGGCAGGAGAAGAGTATTGCTTAATTAAACCAATTAAAATAATTGTTAATACTTATGGGAGAAATGCATATCTATAATATGTATAAATGTTAAACAAATAAAATAAAACTATTAAACAAACTATTTGATCAAAATTGAAACCCTATTGTTAATTTTGTTAGATCACAGTTCAATCTGGAAGACATACTGGTAGTAAGTCCGGAACTTTTTTTCTTTTTTCGGATTGACTAAATTCTTGAGGCCCTAGTGGCCTTTCAAGAGTCACCGGACTTGAAGTCCGGAACGTCCACAACTATTGGACCGATCGAATTGAGATTCGAAGCTAATCTCGTATCGAGAAAATACGACAAATGAAAAAAGTTTCCCCTAATAATGCAATGAAAATTTCACGAAAAAGGAATTTAATCAAAGAAGACATTGCCATAAAACATAATGACTAAACACGATTTGAAACAAACAGTTTGGCGGATTTTAATTCTCTTTGAATCTTTCTCTTTGTGATTTTCTGTAAAGAATTTTTAAATGGAGTTAGTTACCTATATTTGTTGCTACGAGTGTACATCTGTCTGTAAGACTGTTATTATCGAATATCGATTGTAACTATCCTCGTCCATCATCCATTTACTTATAGTCGTTCCCTCAATATCATCTGTCTGATGGTTTAAGTCGCTGACGAATCTTATTAACGGTCATCTTCCATGTGTTGTGGAGCGCCCGTTACCAACAGCTTCTTAAGGTTATCGGGGCCAAAATATTGAAGCATTCGGTAATAGCATTCAGATAAAAATCTCTGTTCATTCTTTATTTACTAAAATGAACGTGTTCGTACGTCGGATCGTCCTTCTGGTCCTATGAGAGCGTACGATACCAAGATAACTCAAAACCGTCTCTATCTTAGCGGGTTTTTAGGTCCATGCTTCCGAACCCCACAAAGATATCGAAAAACAGAATCGTGGAGGTCGTGCATGCGAACAATGTAGATTTTCGTTCTTTTCAAATATACGAGTAGCATACCAAAGAATAAAAGGGATAGAGTAGTTTGTATACTGTAGAAGCACTAGATCCTTTAAGCAATGGATCGGATTCCCGAAGCAGTGGACATCAGGCTAGAATGCAGTACTGCAGTGTTATTGCTTGCTTACTTATCTTGCTTTCAGGTTTTTGCATCATTTTTCTAGATATTATGACATACTTACGGTATTCGTTATATTCTAGTATCTTCATGAAATATTTCTTCCGCTATACGTTAAACTGTAGCTCGAGAAATTCGTACAGCGAGGAGGCGGGAGGGAATTTAAGGAAATCGCCAGTAAAATACGAGCGTCAGACGGTGCCGATGTTTATGAGTTTAGCGAACGCAGCCGTAAATATGCCACTACTATTTGTTTTACTCGCTCATCTTGCCAATTCGTCTCAATCGCAGTTAAGTCAGATTTGATTCTCTTCTCACTTTAGGCACAAACATATGTCTACAAGAAAAATATTTTTATAAAATGGTCTCTAGCTCGGCGGTTTTCGAAAGTATCGTGAGGACCAGTGTACCAGAATAAAAAAAAAATCGGGAGCATGTGTATCCACCAATCCGCACTGGGTGCAAAATTACCTTAATATTTAGCAGACAGATCAGCATGTCAACTTCGTACAATAAAGACTTAAGTCTGAAGGCATCCAAGTGTCCGTGGTACGGGTTCATTTTAGAAATCACGACCATAAAGTCTGGAAATAACACCCGTATTCATACTTTAATCTAATTGTTCCTTTCAGCTGTTTAAGATCGTAATTAAATACTTTCGAAACAGTCCGAAAATCCTTTATTACGTACACTCGTACGTAAATCACGAAATTCTAAAAAGAAGTCAGAAAATCTTGTAAATTGTATAAATCAGATCCAGTTTTTTTTTCTTTTCATGTATGGTAATGGTACAATTAGCACATTCTTAAACTCCTTAATTCTTATCCAGTGTTAAACTTTTCTTGCTTATTAACAATTTCAAAGTCTAAAACGTAACCGCTCAATATCCAGTCCCGTCGGAGTAAGCCAGTAAATTGACAATAGGTTTATCGAGGACAGAAGAAAACTTTGGAAGCACGCGAAAAACAGTCCTATGCTTTTACTTGATTATCACAAACATTACGCTCAAAAACACTTCGAAGTTTAATAAACCATCACTATTAAACCACAAAATGTATAAGATAACAATTTTATAATTAATCAAACAAAAACACCACTTCTCCAAAAAGTCCAATTGCAGGCAGATATGATGTAATGTTTGGTATGGAAAAATATGGAAAACGAGCAAACAGTCCACCTGGCAGTAAGCGTTACACACTAAGAATTCGTTCTGCTAGGCGGCTCGTTGCGTTGCGACGCGGTGCGTCGCGTCGCTGCCGCTTCGTCTTACGTGGGAGTCGGGGAAACGCGATTGCCGTCAGTACTATTCGAATTTTAATATCACAACACATAACATTTATTACTCAGTGAAAACATTTACTTAAAATATTTATATTTAGAAAGGCAAGGAGTAAAACGGGACACGCGTCGGACGCACATCATGCGTCGCAACGCTGGACGCACTGCACACGTAGGACACACGCGTGCCGCGTGCGCAGCAAATGTTTAATACACAGGGTAACATCAATTCAATAATGATGAACGTTGGCACGTTTGCAAACGTACTGTCTAAGTTTAATGTCAGGAATTTGAAAATTGGCTCTTAACACGTACAATTAAAGGTTTTTGTTTACCTTTTATTTCTACCCGACGTTTCGTCACGGATTTTTTTTTTATAGATTACTGGGTGGACGAGCAAGCGGTCCCACGTGGTGGTAAGTGTTACCGCCGCCCATGGACACCTGCAACACCAGTGGGTATGCGGGCGCGCCGCCGACCTTGCAAAATCCTATTCACAGCTCTCTTGCAGAACCTCATATCGTAGCTTAATGGAAAGACCTCTTTAGGCAGTTCGTAGGTTTTTTTCTTTTTCTTTTTAGGCACACTGGCCGTAGTCACCGAGTTGGCAGATTACTAATCTATTTATTAAGTACTAGCTGTGCCCGGCATGCGTTGCATGCCCGTCAATTTTTTTTCCACATAATATATAGCCTACGTCCATCTGGAATAATGTACCTTTCAAATGGTGAAAGAATCTGTGAAATCGAATTAGTAGTTTCGGAGATTACCTCCTACATCCAAACATACAAACTTTACCTCTTTATAATATTAGTATAGAATGTATAGAAAAAAAACCAGTGGTCGGAAGTTAGCTGTACGTCATGGCGTGTATCTATAGTCTCGACAAAACATTCCGCAAATCTATATCGGATCGATTTTCGCGTCAATTGGGCGAAAATAGTTTATGGCCAACATTTGGTGCGTTCACCCTATTTTGTAAGGCGTTCGGGGTTTGGGTTTGAACATGTTTGCCTACTTATTTCTTGTACTTTATGGCACCCATGGGCTTCTAATTTTCTTTACTAAAAGTGAAAATATTTTTTTGGGGTTATAATACAAAATACGTAATAACACATGGTGAGAATATTTTCTTTCATCTCATTGAACTTTGACAGGTTCAATGAGTACCAGGGGATTATAGTAAAAGGAGGTTCAATTTTCAAAATGTGTGCTGTTCGTTTCCTAAAAGCTTGGATAATTCTAAGTAAACCCCGTTGAACTTAGATTTACTCGTTCTTCTGGCATTACCCGTAACATATACAGAATGTATGAAAGTTATTCAGGAGGATTTTTACAATGTTATGTCCTGCGGTGCGGCCCGTCGCTATATACGCGGGCCTTTAGGGTCTACATCCCTCTAGCACGAGACAATATGCAGTGGATACTAAAATAGCGAGGTTTTTTTTTATAGAAAAAGGCGACAGACAAGCATACAGTCAGTCCACCTTATGGTAAGTGGACAATATCGCCCGTTTACATCCGCGATACATGCCAACAGCAGTCCAGCATGACAAACGTTGGCACGCCCCCGGACGAGCTGATCACCTTTGCAGATTAAGGAATGGATTGGGAGAAAGGGTTGGAAAAATGGGAAGGGATGGGATGGGAATGGTCTCCGGCATATCTCACTCACTACCGAAACACGTACGTATATTAGGTAAATACGATAAAGTAGGAAATTCAGTACATTTCAAGGTCTTCTGTAAGAGAGGGGTAACGTGGCCATTCGAGTGCGCCCAGCGGCTGTGGGAATGCAGCGTACACTCTCCCCAAAAAAAAAAATACATTGCACGACAAACAGTTTAAATAATGTTACAGTAATATTGTAATTAATATAGTTGAGTATGACATATCGTTTAAATAAGGTATGAGTAAATAGCAATTTCTCGGTCTTAGAATTAATCACAGTCGTTTTGTAAGACACTATATACAGTGTGCATAAAATTCTAAGGTCAACAGTCTAAGAAACTATAAACCTAGATAGATGTTATGTTATACTGTCTGTATATACTTATTTTATTCAGTCCTATGTTTACAGGATCTTCAACCGTGTTATCGATATTTTGTCGAAATTGAAAATGAACTGCTAAATACATTAACTACAAAAACACAGCATTAAATAATCGAAATGAACAATGTACTCATTGAGTTTGACCTCGATTGTACCCGATACTTTGAGTACGTGATCGAACGATAAACATTACCTTTGGCATAATAAATGAAATAAGAACACACCTTGTATAAGTACCTACTTAAGAAGGTATGGTACCTAAAGTGCGTTCCAATCCAGTTTGCCGAAAACAAAACCAAATCAACGACATTTAGCTTTAAATATAGGGCACACTTGCAGTCTCGATGAATGAAATTATTAATATTGAAACAATTGATCACTATTTAATTTAAAGCTGTGTCGATTACATCAAGCCGCCATATTTGTTTACATTTTCGACGAATTGGATAGGAACGAGATATACATCATTAAATTTATAAACCAAAAAAAGCAAAAAGTGCATCCAGTGGATGGCTATGGTTTCTATCCAGCTATGGCTATGGCTATTGTACTGTTCCGTACTGTTTGTCTGTTGCCGTGTGCTTGTCTTTATAATTGGGGTGTAAATTACTCTTTGAATTGGTATCGAAATAAATCTAAATATGCCAGAACCCATTCCTATCCCAGTCCATCCTATTCCTCGCCAATTTCCCGACCCTTTCTACAAATATATTCATAAATTCCATTCCATCAACATTAAAATTTGTAAAGATTTAAGTATTACTCGTACTTTATTGACATAATTTGATACGTTTGTTTAGTTGTTGTAATCGTTTTTCCATGTCTGTATGTATGTATGCATCTATGTATTATGTATTGTATTCATCTTAAGTGTAGATATACGTATAAAATATTATCATTATTAATCTGATATTATGTCAAATTGCACCATCTACCTATTTCTGATATTGTTACCTGTTTTCTCCTTACCACCCAAAGGTTGCCTGAAAGAGATCGCTTTGGCGATAAGGCTGCCTGTTGTACTTTTCGTGTTACTTAATTAAATTGTCTTTTTGCAACATGTATTGGGTGTACGATAAAGAGTATATCTATCTATCTATCTAAATCTCCAAAGATAGGCAACGCATCCCGGACATTGGCATGTATCGCTGATATCGCAGGCCGGCAGTTACCACTTACCACAAGGTGGGCTGCCTGCTCGTCTGCCACTTTTTTTCTATATACAAAACAGTCACGAAAGTTGCCACAATCTGTCTTTTAGGACAGTAATGAGACATACTAAGTAACTCAAATGTATTCACAGTCGAATGCTCGAGGGCGCGACCACACACCTCTATTTCTGTCGACAAAACGACGTTGAGTACAGAAATCTAACACTAAGGCTGCGTCCGCAGTGCCCGCGGGAGCCGTAATCGCGGCTGCTTTTAAAACGTGTCCGCCGTTAAAGCCATTTTCGCTGTGAAAGAGTCTCTGTTTTGTATAAACAATGTCTCACTACAAATTAGAAGAAGTGCAATTTGAAAGAAGTGCAATTTGGCATATTATATCATACTCGAAAAACGTCAACTGCAACTAATCAGCGGGGCATTCACACTGCAACATATGATGATTGGTGCCGATTAGCACAGTAATTAATGTTAATTTCTTATTTACTTTTCAGCTCAATTTATTATGTCTTCTAATATTTCTTCTTTCTCTCTTTTTATAGAGTTGACAAAAATCACAGCGGAAATCACAAACTGACTTGTATTGTTCGCTCCCGTTCAAAACATTAGCAAGCGTCGCCGCGGAAGCCGCTGCCCTCCCCTCGTCCACTCCAGACACAACCTAATGCATTAGGTTGTGTCTGGAGTGTATTAATCATAGGTATTAATAATATCAAACACATAATATTATTATATCGGCTGAGGTCAAGTCGGTGTGACCGCGGGGCGGGGAGCGAATGTTTAACGCGGGTGCACACATTTCAACCCAGCTTGCGATTTCCGCTGAGAATTAATGCGTGTTTGTAGTTTCTCTAAAGTTTTGACGTATTTCGATTATTTGGTTATAATCCACATCCCAAATGAAAAACACACTTCTTTCAAGTTAAATTTCTCCTGAATCAAATTTTGACTGAAACATTGTTGCCTATTCAAAACAGAGTCTCTGTCACAGCAAGAGTCGCTTTAACTGCCGACACGTTATGAAAAGCAGATCGCGACGCCGCGTTTTCCGCTCTCCCTTAACGCCCCGCACCCACTGGGGAGAAAGCCTAAAACACTTCATGCAAACTATTATGAGTTTTATTCCGTCATCAATAAGACTGGAAAGGTTGTCGACGTCTATATTAAGTACGCGAGCTCATCACTGTAACTTCACAGCCGTGGTTACTACTAACGAACCGATTTAGACGCATTTGTCATCGTGATAGACTTACAAATTCAATTTTGTTGTGAATAAGACACGGGTTGACTTATTGGTTGATTTTATTATTTCTCCCATTTTATTACCCGCCCTCACTTCGCTTCGGTTTCTTAAATTTAAAACAATCGGAATAAGATATTTTCCTGCGGTAAAATGGAGCCTATATTTTAAGTTAGACCTCTAGCAATACATCGGTGAAAACTGCATTCAATTCCATGAAGTAGTTTTTGCGTGATGCGTGTACAAACATACAGACAGTCAGACAGACATTATTTCTAAAAACTGTTGTTTTGGCTTCTGTTGCTCTAATAAAGACCTAATATTAGTTTTTTTCCAATATCTATAATGTACAGACATCGGCCTGTTACAATTTTATTATATGTATAGATTATTATCCGTGTCTTCTCTACTTTTCTTATGTGGCAATAGCGAAATTAGCGCATTGTGGCAGTTTCGAGTTTCCTTTGTAATTAACTATTTCAAAGTCAAAATAATTCAAAAACATCTCGTCAATGTCCAGTCCCTTCAAAGTAAATTAGTGGAGTCGTTCAGTAAAGTGGTAATAGATTTACTGGACTAGTTGGAAGCGCACGAAAAGCACAATCTTATTTTATTGATTTGATTTGATTTATCTACCACAAACATTATGCACAAAACACACACTTTGAAGTTTAATAAACTATCACTATAAAACCACAAAACGGTTGGGTTACTTCAACCATGGTCACAAGCTGTCTGGTAAATATAAAAAAATATGACTGATAAATATGTGTGAAAAAACGCGAAAATCTCAAATATTATACACAATCACAATTTTTGTAATAATGAAACAAAAAAGCTCCACTTCTCTAGTTCCCGCCAAAAAGTGCCCGTAGCTGCTCTGATGTGGAGTTAGGATTAAAAATTATGTCAAAATCCGGCCTACCGACTACACGTATGTCAATATTTGGTAGCGGTTCGTTGATTTTGTTACAGTATTATAAGGTAACAAATGTACATACCAACTTTCGCACATACAGGCTGTGTCTGCACTATTCTACCAATAAAACCAAATAATTGAGAAAAAAAATAACAAATGTTATATTGTTTTTGAGATTACACTCAAGTCGCACTAATAATGTCATAATAGAATATCAAAGAACTCTTTTTATCCAAAAAGAAACAACAATTGAAAACATCTGCTTAATCTTAAGTAGCAAATGCGTTTGTCTTGTTCCCCGCTAGTTCTAGACTGCAAATTGACAAGCGAACTTCGTAGACGCCTAGACGGGATCCGTATAACGCCATTTTACATGTGTGTACCATTACTGGGACTGGAATTACAAGTTTTAAACTTATTCGCAGCTGTAATTGTACTTCCGTGTCTTTTGGTTAGTCTTTTTTTAACTTTACCGCACCAATATTGTACAAACGGATTTAATGTCTATCTATGGTCTGGGTATCATAGGAAGAACGCTGACAGGTCTGTATTTAATTCGTTTTATCTAAATCCCTTTTCCATCTTAAGTCATAAGTTTCATAACACAATAAAACAGAAAAAAATATTCATAAATAACAATCAAGTTGTCAAATAATTTTTACTAAATGTTAAATATTTATGTCAACTGTCAGAGCTCTTCCTATAATAATCGGACCACAGTGACATTCTCTGCCAGTCAACCTTTGGTTAAACAGAAATACATTAGGGTGGTGCAACGCATAGTCCCTGCTTAACTGAACAGAAAATAATACATATATATAAATAAGTACAGAAATAGTTTGGTGTAGAAAATGGGGTAATGGCATTGGTACGACGAGTAGAAAAAAGAACAATTTTTCAATAAATGAAATAAACTATTTTTAATTACTAAGAATAGACAAAGTCGTCGGCGTCCCGCATCGCAGGACTCCCTATATCTTTGTTTTCACCAGAGAGCCTAAACGTAACCGGCCTTTTTTGCTGACAAGTATTGCTTGGTGTTCGTAGTGTACTTGGAGACTGCGTTACCTTTCTTCCGTTAATCGACTGGTCTTAGTATTTCAAAATGCTTCCCGTAAGATATCATCTAGTTTAGGAGTCAAAGTATTTCAAAATCAATGCAAATAAAATAGATAGAAAGGCCGGGAGAAAGAAAGCCTGAGAGAAGGAGAACATTTTGCCTGAAAAACCTTCACCAATTGTTTAAAATAGCACCTATTCGTCATTTAGGCGCGAACTACACGAGCGAGACTCTCGCGGCGATAATCTCGCCGTACCACTAATTTCAATATATGAGCTCATATAACTACACGGTGATTTTAACGCGACGATACGACTAGTCAACAAGTAAAACGCGACGGAATCGCCGCGTGTCCGCCGCGAGGCGTTGCGCGCTTGCCACGTCTCAGCTGTCACAAACCACAACCCAAGCAAGTGCTCAATTTTATTTCAGTCGCCGGTGTATCGCGGCGAGTCGCGACGACTCGTCACGAATACGCGGCGAGTGGTGGCGATACGCTAACGGAATAATCTCTGTGTCGTGTAGTTTACTTGACGTTAGTAGGACGTCGCGAGAGTCTCGCTCGTGTAGTTGGCGCCTTAAAATTGTTGTGTCCAAGGTTTTAATTGCCAAAATGATCGCCAACCTACGATGACAAAGATGGCAACTTAAGAGGAGGATGACTGACAATAAAAACTGAGGAATAAAAACAATGACTGATTTGACATTATAAATTCGGTTACGAGAAGCTGCTAGTATTTTTGCGTTAACATTCTGTTATGTATGTATATATGTATGGTTCACTAATAAGTTCGCAGAGCCTTAACCGCTGACCCAGATTTCGACAGATGAGTTCTTAATTTGATTCGTCTTGATGACGAGAGTAATAGCATGGTGACGTAAGTTATTTGTGACATATAGGCTATAATGATATGAGAAATAATTAAATTAGCAGAGAAAATACTGAATGTGCAGCCAATCGATGAAAGCAAATTTAAAGATGAATTAGGTTTAAGTTCTCTGATGACATGAAAATAGTAGTCCCGTGAAGCGGCACTCCGGCGTCTTGGTTTATGAAGAAATTAGTAAATCAAAATTACTAAATTCTAGTTAAAATAGGTTGTATGTTAGTCTATATTCAACCTCCAAAATTTCAGCCTCCCGGATAAAAAAGTACCTACACGGGTGCCCATTTTCAACCTTCAAACGTTGTCCATATTCTATCCCCATGGGTGGGAAATGGTTTCGTTTGTCCTCTTTCAACCCCCAAGTAAATGTCTGATAATGCAATTTTGGTACACTGAGTGAGTATAAAAGTAAATTATTTTTTAAATATTTTTTGTACTTGCTACGGCCTCGGTTTCGTTTTGGACTAAGCATCCGTAAAAGATTTTTAACAGTTGCAAAAGACCATGGTAATTCCATTCAACTGCAACCGCAGTAAAAGTCGAACTTTCCAGACAATATCGACTTCAAACATGGCGGGCATGCCAAAGGAAACCTTATAATTTAAAATTTAATTTATTACTCTCAAGCTTGTTCAATTTATCTATTCGAACGGTTAAATGATAGCATGTCAACCTTCATTTGATTTTATTACTGACAACTGAACAGATGGAGATTGCCACTTTCCATTCAGTTTGTATTCTATTTATCAAGCGTTGCAGGAAACTGATTATGACACATGTATGGGTCTATATATTGATTATGACACATGTATGGGTCTATATATTGATTATGACACATGTATGGGTCTATATATTGATTTTGTTTAGTATAGATATTTTGGTTTATAGAAATTTATTTCTCAAAGAACATTGAATAGTTCACTTCAGGAGAAAACTTACGATTAACTTAAGTTTACAATACTCCAATATACAAAACAAAGATACTATAATTATATATTTATATATTAGCCCTATTTGAGAAATGTGGGTAACCATATTATATTGTCATAAATGGCGCGCTCGACTGGCCCCTCTCTCACAGAAGACTACCTTGAAATGTACTGCATTTCCCACTTTATCGTATTTCCCCAATGTACGTACGTGTTTCGGTAGTGAGTGATATGTGCCAGAGTCCATTCCCATCCTATCCCTCCCCATTTTCCCATCCCTATCTCTCCAAATCCATTCCTATGTCTCCAAAGGTAGGCAGCGCATCCGGGGGCGTGCCAACGTTTGTCATTTTGGACCAATGATGGCATGTTTCGCGGATGTCTATGGGCGACAGTATCTACTTACCATCAGGTGGACTGTATGTTCGCTTGCCGCCTTCGACCATAAAAAAAATGTAGTTCCCATAAACGATTTTTGAAAACGTTTAGTGACTCTATTGTTACACTCCCCCATAAATTAAGTTTCCTTTGCCGTAATTGGTTCTAGGTATACGTTGTTCTAGCTTATGTCTGTTCCTCACTTTTTTGTTCTAGAAAACTTTTTGTGTGTTCGTTGATTAGGATTTATATAATATTATGTTACATAAGTAGATTATTATGATTAATATTCACATGATTTACTGTTTAATTTCTACTGCACCCGCTTTAATCATCACATTTAATCAAACAGTCGACTGGTAGAGAATGCCTTAAAGGATTAAGTTCTCTTCTGTGTGCATTATAGTGCATAAAGACTAAATAAATAAAGTCCTGGCCATAAACATACATATAACATAAAGAAATATATTCTTAGTATTGTTTTCAAAAATGTAGATTCGAAAAGATAACAAAACGTACCTTTCACACTGTTAGGCGCTTTTCAGAATCACATTTATGAAAACATGTTGAATTCAATTTATTTTTAAGTAATTAATACATTGAAATTGAAGTTATTTTTTTTGAAATTCCTGATCCATGATTTATTTTGTCAGTCAATGTTTAGCACGTATTTCAGAATCAAGCGACCAACAATTTTGCAAACTGGTTGTCCTTCAGTTTCGCAGACACTCGTTCGAAAATCAAAACTTCAATGAAATAAAAAAAAAAAGCGCCAGTCGGAATTAAAAGTTTATTTAATAGTCGGAATTAATATAGCCTTATTTAATAGTTTATACGTCACATTTTAGAATTATTGACATTAATGCCATCTTTAAACTGAACCAGATACAGACCCAAACCATTTATAGTTAAAGGGTTTCAACATTTTTGTATGGAGCCTGGCATACCTAATTTCCTGAATTTGGAAAATTCTCGATTATGCGGCCACCTACCGAACCTTAATAAATTGATAGAAGATGTCAAAACAATCAAAAAATGTCCTAAACTCTCTTAAACCGTCTCGGAACAAGGTCAAAGTTTCTTTCAATATTGTCTCGACTTTACACCTAGATCTATCACATCTGATTTGGACCCCATAAAGTATTTTGGAACTCGATGATTCAGAAAAAATACGAAACTTCTCTATGCCGAGTAAATCAAAGGTGATCTAACGACTGTGTATGTGCTGGTGACGAAATATTTCCTGATGTCTAAACTAGATGTAAATAAATTTATTTCTGCAAAGTTGTCGATTTATTGTGATAACTTATTTTTATACATAAACCTCGAAACTGTTTGATTCACATCACTAACTCACTTCTACTTCACTTCAACTTATAAAGGAAGCTATCTAACAAAAATTTTATCGAAGGACATTATTTATGTTAAGGTCAAACAGGAAACCAGTGATAACAATAATTACTACTAAATTATTAGTAATTGTAATTAATCATTTAGCACATTTGAATTATTCAATCAACGGAAAGACGCCCGGATGGAGTGAGTCACGTAATTGTTAATCTATATAAATAAAAATGAAAAACGTTCGTTTGTTCAAAATCATAATTTTCTGAAATTTCTTCACCGATTGCTTTGAAATTTTGACACAACGTTGCATTTGAATACGCGCGTGTTTTTATATATCTAACACAGTGTAAAAACGTGCTTTTTACCCAAAAACGGGTAAAAACAGGGTGAGCGCCATCTTTGGCTGGTACAGCTAATCATAAATAGGAATTGTACACGAATGTACAAACACATTAGATGTGTAGAATGGAATAGACATAAATTTTATTTTTTACAAGCTGTTGCCGCGGTTTTGTTCGCGTGGAATTAGTTTGAACTTACTATACCGAAGGGTACCTCATAGGTGAATAAAACGATATAGAAGTAAAGTGATTGACAAAATTAAAGGAATGTAGTAGCCCTCCAGCAACGTCGTTGAACTACTTGAAGAAACTCACCGGAAGTGGCTAGAATGAAAAGAGTAGAAAACCACATGTGGTGATAAACCTTGGTAGAGGCCTATATTCACTGAACAAGAAACACTGGCTGATAGTACGGTACAGTGCTTTGTTGTATTCTGTGTAAATGTACACGCTAACCATCGATTAATGTGTTTTGGTTGATCGGTGATACTAATGTCAACTTCCGAGGAAATGGCATTAGGACGAAACTAATTAAGATTTTTAATTTCATTTTCATAATTATAATATAGAATGCCAGAGACGCCCAAAATAATCCATACCATACCATCAGCTTGTGTCTCTCCACTGCTGGATATAGACCTCTAGAGGCGTTCACACTGTTATCGGTCCTGCGGCATATATGGTCTGCCCGCTGCCACGCCAGCTTGCTGGTCCTTTGGACTATCTCGGCAACTTTAGTTCTTCGTCGAATTTTATCGTTACGGATATTGTCCAGCAAAGAAACTACGAATATAGCTATTTCCATCGCTCGCTGAGCGATTTTGATTTTGTGTATCAGGCCTACCAAAATAATCAATTAATCATTACCAAAAAAACGATAAAAGAAATTTCTTCGTCCTAGAAGTTGCTC
This sequence comes from Sesia bembeciformis, assembly GCA_943735995.1. NCBI lineage: Eukaryota > Metazoa > Arthropoda > Insecta > Lepidoptera > Sesiidae > Sesia > Sesia bembeciformis. The sequence goes on from OX031038.1 coordinate 2,184,366, forward strand.
CTTTCATAGCAGTCATTATTCAACTACCCACTACAGACGTAAAAACTACACCTACCTAACAATTTCAAATATTCATCACTTCACCCTAGGTACTTATTACTCTCCCGAGACGGTTGTAAAAATAACTTTACTGCGCGCACTAAACTTAGCTTGCTTTTAAGTCAATGCACATGTCACTTCCAAGTCCATTTCAATTTATTAGCGGAGAAAGGTCGCGTTTCGCTTTAAAATTGTATTTCGGTATATAAATAATTTATAGAGTAGTTGAGAACAACTGAAATAAGAAATAAACCTTCTTAGTATAATATATTCAGGAAAACTGTATTTCAACCTTATGTAATTTTAGAAAGATTTCGAAGCAATAATACAGTTACAGATATACATTCCTATATCTCCAAAGGTAGGCAGCGCATCCGGGGGCGTGCCAACTTTTGTCATTTTGGACTACTGTTAGCATGTATCGCGGATGTCTATGGGCGACAGTATCCACTTACCATTAGGTGGACTGTATGCTGGTCTGCCGCCTTTGTCCATAAAAAAAAAGCTATAACAACAGCGGTCTCATGTTTTTTCTTTTTTTTTATATTATATTTTATTATATGTATAGATAACATCCAAAAGAATTATTTTGGAAATGGTTATTGAGTCTAGAAACCGATAGGTCAAATAAATTATCAAATTAACTCGCTACGGACAGAGAAAACATTTTCCCACACTTATGTAGTCTCACATTTTTCTCAAACCCACTCTTAATACTCCAAAGGTAGACAGCTCATCTGTGTGAGTGTGTCGACGTTTGACACTCTTTACTGAAGTTCGAATGTATTGCGGATCTCCATAGATGACAGTATCCACTTATCACCAGGTGGAACTATCTACTCTTCGGCCACCCTTTTTCTATAACAAAATAAACCTTAAGATACAAAACATCTATTATACATAAAATGTTACCAAATATATATCTAACAAGAAGCTTTTTTCTTTTCGTCCTCAACATTCGTAATGATTGCTTCTGTGTATATCTATTTAGAATCCTGACGCCATCAGCAAGTAACATGTGAGAATTCTTCATTAAATCTATAATAAAACACCCGTTACACAATAGACGTTCCCGCCCAACAGTTTCAACACCGATTCTAACGAAGAAAGTAAGACATACAAGTTGGAAGCGAAAAGCGAAAATAAATACAATTGTTAGCGTTCCCTTTGTTGTACTTATAATTAAAGTACAACAAAGGGCAACAATAACAATTGTATTTAATGATTTGCTACAATAAGACATTACAATAAGTACCAAGAAAGACTTATTCCTAGAAGAAACCTCTTCCAGTTAACCTTAGAATAACCGAGAGGAGTTACGAGTATATAATTAAAAATTGGCTACAACATATAATAAGAAATAGGAGATATATATGTACATGGTTTGTTTGTTCAGAGTATAAAATTGAAAAAGAAGGAACGGGAACAAACGGAAAGGTGGTCATTCCATGGCGCTTCAGTGGCAGTTCATTCCATAACTTCCATTCTGTTTTACTGCAATTACCACAATTACTTTAACTGAATTTTCAGAAACAAGATTGGATATTAGTAACACCTATACTCAATAACAAAATATTTCGTATTTTAAACGTGTGGTGTTGGCCGGCTTTAAAATAGCACCAACCCATATCCTCTAGTGGCTGTTGTAAAAAGCGACCAAGCGATAACTCTCACCGACTCGCGATCCCGCGGTATTCCCCAATGCAACGCCCTAAGCCGAGGCCCGTTCCTTCCGCCGGTTTACCGGCGGGGGAGCCCCTAGGCTCGTTGCAACACACACGCTCTGCGCTCGCTCTAAACTAAACATGACCGATGACTCTTGAAAGGCCACTAGGGCCAGAAGAATTTAGACATTCCGAAAAAAAAAACTAAGCTATAATAAAACTAAGCTACTTCTGCATTTTCCCCTTGATTCAGTATTGAGTGAGATATGCCTCCATATCTCATATTATTCATACCATTCGATACGTTGGCAGCGCTTCCAGTAGCGTGCCAATTTGTCATTCTGGACTGATATCGGCATGTATCGCGAATGTTCATGGGCGACAGTGTCAAACTTTTGTCATTATCGACTGAAGTTCACACGAATTGCGGATATCCTTATTCGACAGTATCTAACCATCAGGTGGAATGTCTTCTAGTCTGCAGACTAACTTCTATAAAAAGACAACATTTCGTTGTTTCAAGTTTTTGTTTCAATAGAAATACAAAGAGTAACAGCGAATTCAAACGTCTTGATGGACCAATTACAGCGGTGCGTGCGCGCAGCTAAATGCTGCCATGGTTAAATAAATAAATATTTAACAATTATCGCTTTTCTCCCCTTCCTTAAGCCATTTTCTAACTAGAGCATTTAGCTGCGCTCACGCACCTCTGTAATTGGTCCGTCAAGGCGTTTGATCTCGCCGCGCACGAATTGGCGCGGCTCGAATTCCACTCACTGGCGTTTCCGTTTCCGTCGATGGGAAATCAAATTTTTCTTTGTAGCGACTAATGAAAATTTCTTTGCTGCTTTCTAGAAATACCCGCGTACCTACGTAGGTATATTTAAGATATTTAGTTTTATTTTTTGATTAACTTATTCTCTGGCATTGGCCAGATCTAATCAATAATATTTACATTGACATATTATATAGGGTGTGATAGATACGTTCTCGAATACTAGGTCTTAGAGTCCATTCTTTAGAGGTCCTAGGAGCTTGTCACTTTCGCAGTTACTACACCCACGGGAAGAGTTTGGGTTGTGCTATTCTAAATTCAGCCAACACCACATGGCTAGTTTAATAATGTTGTTAACAATATTGTTAACCAACATTATTAAAAACTATCGATATTTCTCGATTTCATGATTGATCCGATATTCACCGATATAAAACATTTTTTTTATATATACTAGTGGGCGGACAAGCAAGCGGTCCCACGTGATGGTAAGTGTTACCGCCGCCCATGGACACCTGCAACACCAGTGGGTATGCGGGCGCGCCGCCGACATTGCAAAATCCTATTCACAGCTCTCTTGAAGAACCCCATATCGTAGCTTAATAGAAAGACCTCTTGAGGCAATTCATTCCACAGCCTACGGGTTCATGGTATAAAGTAATTTTTGGACTGAACAGTGCGCGACACCTCCATATCGAGGAAATGTAGATGGACATAACAGACTTAAAATGCACAAATCAAATGTAACCAATCATTCAAAGTGTAAACAGTTGCCTACATGTTCATAAACGTGGGTTTCCATACAACAACTTTTACTTTTCAATAGGAACGATAATAACTCATATCATGTCGATTCCTTGCGTGTATATTATGTTTCCTGGACGCGTCAGACGTAACACTATCGCGTTCCGATCTGCGCTTTCTAAACGTACCCACCCTCTCGCCTAAAAAAATATGTACAAAGAAATACTGTAAATAAAACAGGGAACTGTAAACTAAAAATAACGCGACCGTGTTCCGTATAAGGATTGATTTAAAAATAACTCATTGTGAAAAGTGAAAATTAAAAAAAAAAATTAACTTTTAGATAATAATTATCAGGTTTTGTTTTCTTATATTTGTAATAGATAAATATATGAAGATAAAGACGCTTTATTGCACACAGGGAACAAAACAAACGGTGATTGACAAATGCACAAAATATAGTCTTATCGCTTAAATTGAGCTCTGCCAAACAACTTCTGATTAAAAAGGAAATAGATAATATACATTACACGTAGTCGGTATATATGATTAAAGTAATAAAATAAAAAATCAACCGGTAGTGTTAACGGCTCAAAAAATAAGTTCAGATTTGCAACTTGCAACTTGCAGAGTTAGTGTAACGTTTATACAATCATACCATCATGAAATGATGATCGCATAAGATGCAACCTTTAACATTTGAATTTTTATATAAAAAAAATATTACATTTTTAGGTTGTGTCTGTTAGCTTAAACATTTTCTAATTTCTTGTTAGTTATGTGTGGATCCCAGAATAGTTTTCTATTTTTTGTACGGATCCATTAAAATAGAGAAAGAATATTGACATGCCTACGTTCGTTTCAGTAGATATCACCGTGATACTCGATTTACATTTAAAATTTCCTCCTTCCGGTTGTCAGTGAGAAATAGCGGGAAACTCCTGATTGACGTCTCCGGAACCGAATCGGAGCATCGAGGGTGGGGACGACACGGGGTTGGGAAAAAAATTGCATGTCATTTAGTGGTAACTCTGTTATATAGTGGTTCCTTTAGGGTAATGTGATATCTATTTGTATAATTAGAAAAAAAATACGGGTGTTTTAAAAATAAATGAATACAATAAACGCCACGTAAACATTGTATTACTCTCTTGTTTTCAAATTATCCATAATATTATAGCCGGTTCTTAAGAACCGGCATCCTTTATTAATATACTTAACAGAAGCTTCAGTCACAATTACAACTTGCAACAATTACAAGTTGTAATTGTTAATCGAAGATCAAAAGAAATGGTTTTGTTATTTACTTCTAAAAAGGAGAATAATTATTATTCTTTTATTCATAATTGAATCATGAAAAAAGATAATCATATGCTATGCGATTAATTACGTGATTTATCTGTGTAGAATTTAAAGTGTATTTCATCGCTACTTCAATTTTGCTCGAAATACCAACTGTTTACAATCGATTCTAAATAAAAAAATAAATTATAACTTTTACAATATCCCCCTTTGTAAACTGAGAGCGATAACAAGAAATATGGCAACAATAAACCTCTATTTTACACCGCTATCGGATCCAGTCTCACTTGTTTACCTCCAGCTATGATTTATTTACGCAGGCCGCGGGGACGACACTGACGGAGGGAAGCGGAACAAACTTGGGATGACGTTTAGTTTAGAAAATGTCATTTTGTATTAAATACAAAATACATTGTACATTGTTACATTGTTTTACAATCTGCAACTTTTTTGTGGATAAACGAGAATAATATGTGATTATGAAATTATTTATTTGCATTGAATAAGTTCCGTAGTCTTCTGTGAGAGAGGGGGCGAGAGGATAACGTGGCCATTCGAGCGCGAACCGCCCCCCCCTTCCCTGACGTATCTCGATGGTGACTGACATATGCCGGAGCCCATTCATATCTCATCCTATCCCTCCTCATTTTCTCAATCCTTTCTCCAAATCCATTTCTAAATCTCGAAAGGTACGCAGATCCTAGTCTCATGTTGGCATCTATCGCGGATATCGCAGGACGACAGTGTCCACTTGCCACCGGTGGAAAACCCTGAATTAAAATGGTTAAATATTTTCTGGAAGATAATAAAAAAAAAGGTATAATTTTTATTTAATGATTGTTGGCGATCGTACCCCTCATTCTATGCCTCTGACGATAATGTCCTCGATTTGTCATCATTTGTTTATGTGATCGACGATCATTAATCTGTGTTCGCTCTTAAATATGATTGGAGTTAATGTAAAGCTTTACTACTGCTATTAATGATGAGTCTTGCGTAAATTAATATGGCTTTTATCTAAATGAGCTGAAATAAAGGCTCTTATGCAACGAAAGAAACTATTTATAAATCATTGAAATAAATATTTTTTTTTTAACTCTAGAAATCAAGTTGTGTTTTTCATTGATTAATTTTAAAAATTGTGCACGTTTTATATTTTAATAGATAGATAGAAATGTTTATTTCATACACACAAGTGATCGCAATAACGTGACAATGTCTTATTCTAAAAATTAATTAAACATAGTTATGCAAAACAAAAAAATGAAATTAAAACAAGGCGATAAAAATTGCGCGGTCCCATGTGTGTCGAAAGGGTATCCGTCTAAGCACAAGCTGTATACCGTAAAAAAACAGCATACAGCGCTGATTTTCAGACGGAACCAAGACGCGTGAAACGGGTGTAACAGTGGTGTGCGCCGTTGAACATAATTCTTGGGCCTATAGGGTGTATAGATAAATGTAAATTATAATTATGAAAGTGAGTGGTCAAATATGTACATATTACATTATTATACAATATTTAAAATAAAGAATATTTAAAATAATAACAGCGGTCTAATTTGTCTCAGTAAGTAATAATTTACATAATTTAATTTTTATAGACCTTTCGAAGGGCCCAGTCGACATTGACTATCGTAGGACTAACTGACCTTTATCAATTAAATTCCACGAAGCTTTCCTTTAAATTTCCACGGAAATTTTCTTATTATTAGCTAAGTCTATTCTTTAGTACAATAACTTCGAGTTAATTAATAAATACTTTTAATTAATTTATATTTTTTTTCATTTCAGGTAACTTCATCTGTGTAAATCAATCGATTAATCATAGAAAGTTCTCAAGTAAGTAAAAGAAAATGTTTTCGAACTACGTATTGCAGAAAATTAATATTGCTGTAGTATAGACACCGTGTGGTGTCTTGAAGAGAGCCGTGAACGGGATTCTGCAAGGTCGGCAGCTCACCCGCAAGCCCCCTGCTGTTGCAGGTGTCCATGGGCGGCGGTGACCACTTACCATCATATAGTCCGATCGCTAGTCTATAAAAAAAAGCACTATCACACACCACCCCTAAAAGAATGGACTCGCCAACTCGCTTGGCCAGCATGGTATTTTAAAGCCATACATCTCTCGTGCATGACCCAGGCTCATACCCAGAAGTGGACAAGAAAAGTCTGATGATGATACGGTAATGTATATTATGATTACCATCGTAATCTATTTATAATGTACTAGCGACTCGACCTCGCTTCGCTTCGGTTTATAACAGTTTTCTTTTTCAATTTCTTTTTTCAAAATTTCAAAATGTAATTAGCCTATATTAGACACGGATAATGTAGCTTCCTATTTGTGAAAGAATTTTTGAAATCGGTTCCGTAGTTCCAGAGATTACCCCCAACATACCCACAAACACACAATTTTACCTCTAACTTAATGTTTATTTTTATACTACTTACTGTACTTTTTTTCCGCTGTACTGACGTTCGTCCGTGACAGACATCTGACAGAATATGAGCACTGCAGTCTATACTGCAGCATCATGCTGACTCAGGTGTTCTTTTTTTATGGACGAAAACGGCAGACGAGCGTACAGTCCACCTGATGGTAAGTAGATACTATCGCCCATAGACATCCGCGAAACATGCCAACATTAGTCCAAAATGCCAAACGTTGGCACGCCCCCGGATGCGCTGCCTACCTTTGGAGACATATAAATGGATTTGGAGAGGGATAGGACGGGAATGGGCTTTGGCACATTTCCTGTTACAGTGATAAATTTTCTCTGTAACCCATGCCGTTTTTTTTTAAATTTGATTGCACCTGTCACTGTAGACAGGAAATAATCCATTTTTTCTTTCTTTATTTCTTATATTAATTAAATAATTTATTTAATCTTATCAAAGTTTATGGTGTAAACGTCAATACATAAAACAATCGCTTGAAAGGAACCCGCAAGTTTCACGGTGCCAACTGCGCCGCCCGGATACTGATGAACACCTAAAATTTATCAAAATTAACCTGAAACAAGATGGATGGTCTATTATAAAACACCTTTTACCTCGACGTCTCCAAACTAATGGAAATTGGGGGTATACACCCCAAAATTAGATATTAATTTTAAATCTCCCCTCGCGAAACAGAGGGCGGAATGAGATTATGCACAATATGACGTCATATTAAAATTAAACAGTTCCGATATAAACAAACTTTGGTTTGAAATTTCCATAAGCGCCGTCTATTTTATCCACCACGCGTTGGATTTTTTCATTGAAAAAATGTAGTATAGTCGATTCCAATTCAATTTGTCCAAAATGTGAATAAACATAGTGAGGTGATAATTGTTTACATATCCAGAATTTGATTCATTGAGACTGCAAGCAGAGATATTTCATTAACTTGGTTTTGTTGCGGCATATTTGGAAAGGCACTCCCCGCACGATGTATTCCCACAGCCGCCGTGCGCGCTCGACTGCAAATGAAATGTGCAATGACTGTAACTTGAAATGAAATGTACTGCATTTCCTAATTTATTCTGTTTCCCTAATCTACGTACACGTACCCTAGTGTTTCCGTAGTGAGTGAGATATGCCAGAGCTCCTTCCCATCCCATCCTATCCTATCCCTCCCTATTTTCCCAACCCTCCAAATATATTCCTGCAAATGTAGGTAGCGCACTCGGGGGCGTGCCAACGTTTGTCATTCTGGACTGATGTTGGCATGTATCACGGATGTCTATGGGCGACAGTATCCACTTACCATCAGCTGGACTGTATACTGATATGCCGCGTAATTCCATAAAAAAAATATTCACTATAGATGGATAGAGTTACCTGGTAATCAGATACTGTCACACATGGACATCCACAATGCATACCAACATCAATCAAGAATGATGAAAGTATGCCGCCATCTTTAGTATTTAAGAGTGGATTAGAAAACAGGGATTGAAAATCTCGTTCGTTAATATATAATACTCTAGCTAGTCAATAGTCTTACATGAAAAGTGATCATCTTTCAAGTATATCAATTGAAATAAATTATAATTAAATACAATTTGTAAATTTAAAAAATGTAATTTGAATAAATTATATATTATTGTAAGAGAAAATTGTAACTAAATACAAGAAACTATGAATTTTTAATTTCTATAGATCAAATTTTCCCTATTTTTTGAAATATATAATCGATGTCATATTGTGAGAGAATAGTGGGTGATAAAAACTGCTATCAAATACGGTTTCAGCATCTAAAAATACATAAGATTTAGGTAAATTTGTTTAATTTTTTTTTGTTGATCTGTGTTATTATTTAAAATACATGTTAATATATCGTAATGTAACAAATGTAAATCTATTGCGGTATCGCATGAGCCGAACTGAGAACACGACTCCCTCACAACAGGTGTGGACTCGGAAAATTAAATTTTAATGCTGCAAGCATTTTGTTTAGCACTGTATTTACTGTCTGTGGTACAAGTTATAGACGAATTGCATTATTCAAATCACGAAACTGGGCTTTCCATGTAAATATATTCCGTGATTCAAATTCATCTATTTAATAATTCAGAAACTTTTCCTTAGCGTTTCTTTAACGTCCCAATCTAGAGCACAGGCCTCCCCTAATAAATCACCAGGGCCCCTATGCGGATTGGTGGATAAACATGCTACAGTTTTTTTTTAATTCTCCAACATGGCGGTGATGATATTTTTTTAAATCGTACTTCTTTAACTCAATAATAAAATTGATTTCAGAAAAATAAAAACATTTAAAACTAATTTTTTTTATGGACGAAGGCAGCAGACGAGCATATAGTCCACCTGATGGTAAGTGGATACTGTAGCCCATAGACACTCGTGATACATGCCAACATTAGTCCAAAATGAGAAACGTTGGCACGCCTCCGGATGCGCTGCCTATCTTTGGAGATATAGAAATAAATTCGGAGAAAGGGTTAGGAAAATGGGGAGGGATAGGATGGGAATGGGCTCTGGCACATCTCACTCACTACCGAAACACGTACCTACGTACATTAGAGAGATAAGATAAAGTGGAAAATGTAGTACATTTCAAGGTAGTCTTCTCTGTGTGAGGGGTAACGTGGCCAGTCGAGTGCACCCAGCGGCTGTTGGATTGCAGCGTGCACTCTTCAACAATATTACATAAAATTTCCGACTTATTTTAAATAATTTTAATATCTACATTAAAGGGTCTCTTAGCCATTAAAAATCATTCATTGAATAGAAATTTTCTTTAAATTTAGGTATCCACTGACGAATCTGACCGTTAAACTGACAAGACCACGGTTTTGCTCGTCAATGGGTCATCCGCTTATCTCTCATTAAATTTCCAGGTTAATGTTTAGCCCTTGTACCGCCGCCCAACATGGGGTGAGGGCGAGACCCCTCGGAGGAAATTTTAGGTCCCCCAGTTGAAACACGGTCGTTACACGGTGATAGTAAAATGAGTGAGTGTCGCGTTACCTTCGATTATACAGTTACACAGATCGCGTTATTGGAAACTTTTCGAAAACTTTCACTAAGATTATTTAATATTTCATAGTATTAATATCCTCACCTACACAGACGTACCCAAACACAAAATTATGTACCTTGTGCCAGCTTTGTGTTCACTTTTCTATTAACTACTCGTATTGCATGTAAGTCGGATATATGAATTGTAGCTTGGAGCTGAGTTAGATGTGTGTCAGACTTCATTAAATATTTTCAGAAAGGAATTCCAGAGAAGTCTTGATAAAATCATATGGTAATTCTGAGAATATTGTACGTATAGAATTAGATAATTTAATTTTCCCTCGAAAATATTGAAAATCTGTCGCCTCCACATATACCATAACCCTACGCAAGACATGGATTAAAACGACTCCGTTGTGTACACATTTACGCACGGTTATTGAACCTTTTATCTCCGTATTACATACAATATTGTTTGCGTGCTACAATGAACAAATGTGACAATATGTCGGCATTTCACGATGTACTCATAAATTAAAATACTCCTCAAAATATGTCAACTTATGCTTTGTGTGTAAATTCACTATTTACAAATATAAATACAAAAACTTGTCTCGTCTTGTCTCCACTGCTTTTTATGTGACGACTGATATTATACGTGTAAACTTGATGATCCCCGCGGAAACTTCATGATGGGTCTGTATAAAAAGTATCCTAAATATTAACCCATACAAGTTCGAATTTTACAATCTCCCCGGGATATCAGCTTAACTATGGCTAATTTCATCATAATCCAGTGGTTTTTGCGTGATACGAATTCAGATAGACAAGAATTCCAAAAAATATTGTGTTGGTATATGTTACTTTACTAGATATTTATAAATAATTCAAATTATTTTATAATATATACATGTAGGTATTTATTACAAATTATTTACAATAGCAAGTACGTGACATTCCTCACGTTTTACACTTATATGTCATTACATTGTATTTGTTATTTAAATATTTAATTATTATTATAAGTTATTTAAAAATTGAAAAATATACAAAACACATGACATTGAAAATACAATTTGTCAGCGAAATAACGCAAAATCTCAAAATACATGAACTAATTTAAAATATATAGAATTACAAACATATAATGTTTTGTTGTTCTATCTAAATGGATCATAGCGCACATTACTCCGGCACCGGGCGCCTTAGGCGGGCGCGGCACAAGCGACGCGCATAGAATGTAACTGAGCTTAGAACAAAAGACATACTAGAAAGTACCTGCAATAAATTATGAATAAAAAAAACCTATGGTCAAACTGGTAGAATCGATTCTATTCTCGATACTGGACAATTCTATTCGTGTCACTGAAATCAGTGCCACGTTGAATGTATGTATTTTTGTAATGAACATATGGATAATTCAATCCAGGGGGAGGACGCATACCGAAGATTGCCGTTAAATGTACTAACGTGAGTGAGAGACGCCTGACTTCTCCCATCCCCATTCTCACACCATAAAGAGAAGAAAGTCTCTCAACTAATACTACTGCATATCCTATTCTATATAATCTCACGAGGAAAAATATCATCACGTTACTGCTCCATATGCTCTCAGGAACGTGCCATTGTCTGTCATTCTTAATGTAAGACATTGTGGATGTCCATAGCACCTCTTTACCGCCAGGTGGACTGTGTGCCCTGTCAACTGTCTGTCTATCAACAGCCCTGTCTGTTTATAAACTTCTTTTAATTATAATGTGAGATATATTGAAGTAAAAAACAAATAGTTGTGTTACGTTAGGTACTTTAGAACTGCTAGTACCACTAACATAAATTTATGTATTTATAAATTGTTTTACTGTTACTAACAATTATAGATCCGTGTATGTCATTTTCTGAAATAAAAATGATTATTATTAGTTTTATAATAATCATCATGCGTTTTCATTTTCATCACCACTCTGGGCAGGCGGGTCGATGATCGCAGTGCTTGGCCTCTCGCACCGGTGATGACTGCCCGTCAGCGGTCTCTGCCATATGAGATCTAGAGAATCGGTTGGTTATACCGCCATTGGTTGGTCGTCAGAGCTCCGTCCGTTATTCAGCAGGCACTGCCACTTGCAGAAAGAGATCTCTTGGGTTCCGTACGATGGTAATTGGTACCCCTGACACCCCTATCGTTACAGTGTTGACAAGTCGACTGGCGATATATCGAGATATTTGAAATGTTTATACAAAGCCGCGACATTGACAGTCAGAATACAGGTCTAACTATCCCCGTAGGGATGTACTAGCCCCAAAACTGTTCACGAATGCAATGAAGGGCGCGTTTAAGTTCCTGGATTGGAAACAAACCGGAGTCAGTGTCAATGGCGAACACATCATCTACCTTCGATTCGGAGACGACATTATTATCATGGCAGAGTCGTTAGATTGAGGCCGTTAAGCATCCGACATGCTTAACGGCCTCAATGCGACCTCGCGGCGTGTTGGTATTGGGATGAATCTGAACAAGACAATAATCATATTCAACGAATTGTCATCCCTGGACCGGTCGAGGGAGCGTCACTAGAAATTGTAGACGAATATATCTATCTTGGACAGTCAATCCACTTAGATAGGTCCAACTTCAGTCGAAAGGCCAACAGATGCATTCAACTCGTTTGGGCAGTATTTGGAATAATACGTCACAACTTTTCGTCGCCTATACCACAATGTTTGAAGTCTTCAGTCAGTGCATCCTACCCGTTATGACGTATGGTGCCCAAATATAGTCTCTGATGGTGGGCTCAATTCACAAATTTAAAGTCGCTCAGCGAGCGACGGAGAGAGCTATGCTCGGATTTTCTTTGCTGGACAAAATTCGTAACGAAGAAATTCCACGAAGAACTAAAGGATCAGCAAGCTGAAGTGACAGTGGGCAGGCCATATATTCGCAGGATCCATAACCGATGGGGAAGGCGAGGCCTCAAATGGAGACCACGTACCGGGAAATGTAACGTTTGACGCCCTCCGGCCAGGTGAACGGTCGACTTGAAGAATGTCGCCGGTAGTGACTGCATGAGAGGAGTGGAAGACCGTGTGTGATGGCGGTCCTGTTCAGCAGTGGAGAGACACGTTCTGATACTATGGTAATAATAATAATTTATTTTACAAAGATGATATTATTATTGGTTTAAAAGGTTGACCTTCTGTTAAAACAAAATGATATCTCACAGATACACCTGTAAGTATTATACTTGAAAATATGCTTAAAAATATAGAGAGAAATGCACTGTGGAAAGCATACATTCAATAATACTTCTTTCCCATTGACCATTTTTAAGTAAATATATATCACATTACGAAACACTCGAGCACGGTAATCTCATTTACAGCTCAAATGTTTACATTTACTTGTAAACCCATAACCAAACGAGTCAACATTTACTGATGGTTTACTGATGCGATGACCTCCATAGCCAATACAATCAAATAATATGTGTACATTGTAAAAGGTCTCTTGATTTTTTTATTTCATTTTTACTCAATGAAGTCAAAAAGAGACTACTGCTTTTCACCTTGTAGTCTGTCAACAAAACGCGGAATGATTGCCAAATTAAAAAATCTTGGCATAAATATATTTAGGACAAAATAAAACGTTTTAGGTCTAATGTGTAAAAAGGTGCTAAAACTCCGACTCCACAATTTTGTTTTATTTTTTAATTCATTTCTGCTAATTATTGTTATTTAATTTTTGTTCGCTACATAATTCGATATTTAAATGTGCTTAGAATTGAATCGAAATGAGTTGACATCGTATTTAAAAAAAAACGAATACTATGGATACATGTTAGGGCACAGGCTTCGCCTAATAATTAGGAAGGGATTCGGACGATAATTTACCCACTGTACCCGCATTCTGATTCGTAAATAATTTTTGGATGTTTTTATTTTTAAATTGATTTCTTGGTTTTATTTTTAAATTGATTTCTTGGTTTTATTTTTAAATTGACTAAGAATACATTTTAATATCTATTGTATTATATAATAAGATTTGCCCAACGGATCTCTGGAAAAAAATCATTCTGTATATTGTAAACAGACCAATACAGTAAATCCTATAAACTCATTCCCCCAACCCAAACTCGAGTAAACCATAATAAATCACTATAACCCTAGATTGGCGTTAACGTGGACATCCGCCCACAACTATCAATTTTCAAAGCGTCCCGACACGAAATAAGTTATCGAATTTGTCGTCGGCGCTCACAGGGTTAGTCGATTCCACAATGAAGTATGTATGACCTCACACCAAAGTGCACCATTTGTTAAAATTGATCATAATATTTAACTTAATTTTACTTTAGGTCGACAGCATATACGGAAGCATGCCAACGTATGTCATTGTGGAGAGATATTGGCATGTATCGCCACTTACCACTAGGTGGACTGTCTGCTCTTATATAAAAAAAACTTACTAATTATTTGCTAGTAATCGGATGGGAAGGAGCGGACGACCGTGTGTGATGGCGGTCCTTGGAAGAGGCCTGTATTAAGCAGAGGTGTAACACAGGCTGATGGTATGTTATGGTATACCGTAATACCTGTATACGTCACTCTCTAAACTAGTTGGACGGCTGACTTTAAAAATTGATCTGTCCAACGATACTTTGTTCAAGTTAAGAAAAAAGTGATGTCATCACTATCAGTCACGTGATTTCAGCTATTGACCAATTACGAGGGAGCGTTTCCCTATTGACTAAATAATGCTGCGTTTGAGGTCATTATTTTTTTAATGTAAATAGAGTAAAGTCATATATAGTGGCTGGATAAGATTCTGTGTTGTAACAAACCTTGGGAGAGGCCTATATTCAGCACTATGGAGATACGGATGGCAGATATGACAGTTGCCACGACTTTGCCTGACAAACTGTGGGTCCTCCCATGTAATTAAAAAATGTTATCCAATTTTACAAACAATTAACTCCGAAACAATTATAAAACACTGGATGTCTACCAAAATGTGATACGCTCTGTTTAGCTAGTTAAATGACTTCTACTTTAGTGTCATCTGGACATAAGACATGATCAAAGGCGCCAGATCATTAATATAGATTAATATAGAGAAGGTATTAAGTTCAAGATCATTTTTATTGTATATTTATTTTTTCTAGTATTATAAATATTTCTTTTTCGAACAGATTTTTATGAATCTTTCTCGAATCTGTTCCTTGAACTGTCTTATGCTTATACTAATATGCAGGTGAGGTCGCGGACAGTTCCTAGTAAAGTTACTACATAAGTATACATACATACGTGTAAGTATAGCACACATTGTCTTGTGCCGTGAATGTAGTCTTAAAACGCCACGCTGGTCAAGCGCTTTGACAAATCCCCTCGTTTAGAGGTGATGTAGTTCCTCAGTGCTCGTGGTAGCCGTTTTGTTATCCCTCAGTCGTCTTATACGACATCCACGGGAGGAGATGGGGTCGTGCTATTCTGGAGCTGGCCAACAACGCCACAATAATTATCTTTATTCTTAAGTAATAGTTCTGTTTATTTCTTTTTAATCTTCATTATATTCTTATGTTCAGTTCTGTTACGCCCAAATTCTTTTTCCTTTATCTTTCTATATATATTAATGTCTGTATGTATGTATTATATGAATGTATATACAGACATTATTTCCTTATTACACCATCTACCTCTGGTTGCCTGGATAAGGCTTTAGTGATAAGGCCGCCGGTTGTACTTCTAATAACTTGTACTTTGTATTACTCTGTATGTTTTTGGTGTACAATAAAGTGTATCTATCTAAGGTACATAATTCAATTAGCAGCACAAAACACTGAATGGGCAGCTTTAAAGGTGGGTTAGGTATAAGTTCTGTGGTTACAGTAAAGAAGCAGGAGTCCCGCGAAGCGAGACTCCTCGACATGGTGATGACATTCTTAGTAATTTAAAATTATTTCATTTAATTATTCAAAAGTAGTTTTGTTTCGTTGATTTGCTGCCTATCTATTTATTTATCTATGTTTCACCAATCCCACACTATAAACCTACAAATCACTTCACGTAACTCTATGCTTTTCATGACCGCCTGTGTATTCAAAGTGGGATGAACTATGGACCATAAAAATATGTCGCCCCATAGAAATATGTGTTTTTATGACTTTTATTAATAGCTCGGCATGATTATTAGAGGCACGGGTTAATAATATATTCACGTGATATATTCCTGTATAATTGTAGACTTCTATTATTGTTATTATTGCTATCACCCTTCTCGGTATTTTGGACCTTACGCGGTTTCTGTAAGGGTTAATATGCTTTGTAGATAAGCGTATAAAAGGATTAATGTTATAGTAACTTGACAAATGCACCACGGCTTGTTGGTGCAATAAAAGGAGTTATTTTAAAATAGACACGGAATACTCATATCTGTCATTACGAACAGCTCAGTGTAATTTGTCCCCCATTTGATAGTTGAGATTACAATCTCATTTTGCAATTTGATATTTCCAAAAATCTCATTTTTACCCACATTTACCTCACTAAAACAAAAGAAACCAGGTTTCGTTTCTAGTTCACGAGATATTCCAAAATTTTAGCAAACAGTACAACATTTTATTAGTGTCTAAATTAAGGAGAGTCGGTGTTTATCATAAAGAAAGTAGTCAAATTTTGTATGACGCATTTCTTAATGGATTGAAATGATATTTAGCAGAGATATAGTCTGGGTCTATATATCAGGTAAGTTCAAAGATGAGCGAAATCGGTTGAATAGCTCAAAAAATACGACGGTGTAAAGTTTTTATAAAAATCTCTAAAACAAAACGTTGTGTATACATACAAAGGTCATGTCATTGGATAGGACTCATAAATATTGATAATAACGAAATCTCCCTTCTGATTGGCGCCTACCATCATTATCTTTTTCTACTTTAAATTACCTGGAACTGTATCCCACTGTTGGGCAAAGGCCTCTACTACATTTTTATCTATGACCTTCTCTAGTTTCATAGTCTGCTTTTAATTCAGAACTCCGCTTAAGAACCTTTTTTGCTTGGAAATGTCCACATTTTCACATTAGGCTTTCAGTTCCGCTTGAAACGGTTTCTCTCTTTCGCAACCACTTACCATCATATAGCTCATGGCTTATTATTGCTCTGCAATTCAACATAAACACCAATCTATATGACAGTACCGTGTACTGGAGTGCACAGCGTCTCCATTAAAATCAATTGGGCTGCGAGTGGCAAATGGACGACGTAATGCGAGAGCTAACCACGCTCCATTTGAGGTGAATTAAGAAGGTTCAAGCGGTGTCGCTCGTGCGTCTTTGTCAGATTACGTATCTTAAGTTTGGATCTAAGCTTTTCTAAACAATATAACTTTCAAACATTGTGAACAATATGGCAGATTGGCATTTCAATTTATGATAGTTTGTATAATTAATGATACAACTGCTGATGAAACTATTTAATTTAATATTTTGCCATTAAATACAGTTACGACACCGTAAAAGTAAATACTATTTATAAACTTAACCATGTTTGATCGCCAATCGTAAGAGTTTGTAAAGTAATATTGACTGGAGTTTTTTTATATTGTATGAAATCTGTATTGACGATAATTATACAATTATTTATTTTACCGCTGGGTTTTAATTATTTTCCCGTATATCGCTAAGCTACCTAATACCAACCTAAATCGGATCACTGACTTCTTTTGTAACTAATATTTATTTAAATGTGTGTTTTTCCGAATTGGAAGTGTTGCATATAACTTCATAAGTAAATTAAGCTGTAATTTTTTTTATAGAAAAAGGCGGCAAACGAGCATACAGTCCACCTGATGGTAAGTGGATACTGTCGTCCATAGACATCCGCGATACATGCTAACATCAGTCCGGTATGACAAACGTTGGCAAGCCCCGGACGCACTGCCTACCTTTTCAGATTAAGGAATGGATTGGGAAAATTGGGAGGGAGAGGACGGGATGGGAATGGGCTCTGGCATATCTCACTCACTACCAAAACGCTTACGTACATTGGGAAAATACATAAATACATCCATAAATACATACATCCATAAATACATTTATATCCATAAATTACATCCATAGTAGCGGTAATCTATGTAATGTAAAATTTGTACGTCATACAACTTTGAATATATTCTTTATTTAACTTATAGTAATGTAGTTTAGTAAGTAAAAAAGTCGGAGATTTAAGGACCACTATGGATAATTACACACATTAATGTACTACTGCGATTGTATTTTTAATAAGATATTATAAATAATACAATTTTGTATGCAGAATATCAACTCTACAAAATAAAACCAAGTGCAGTCCCTGACCACAGACAACGCTCTTTTTATTTGTGTGGCATCCTCTCGCATAACGGAGCGAAGATCAAAGCGCTCGTCAATAACATGTCTCACGGGAACGGTCAGACAGACAGACTGGTACACAAGTTTAGTACCGTAATTAATTTATATTTGTAGCTGTGATTCGATTGGTTTTATTGAAGAGTAGTGTGAAGTCATTGCGTAAACATAGACAATGACGCATTTGCACAAGAGTAGACTTTATGCTATTTGTAGCATTATTTGACAAAAGGGAAATTGTTATTCGTTGTAGTTTGTCAAATATTGATATTTTAGTATATTTTTTTTTTTAATTCATCGCATTTTATTTATTTTCAAAATACATAGATGGATAATTCATGGGTACTCGATGTTATCTCACGCCCTCCCATTGGGAGGAGCGGAAGATCTGTTCCTGGGCTATTGCCCGCTGCAGAGGTTTCGTCTCTGCCCGCTACTATGGGCAGGTCTCTGGTTGGGTTTCGTGAGAGCCCTGGTGTCCATCGGTTCTTGACGCCGCCCGCGCGATCAAGCCCACCAGGTGGATTCCGCTTATGGAAAGCAGCGGTTACATGAGTGATGCCAGTGGCAGAAATATAATGGTACTGTTTTCTAATGATAATGAAATTTTTAAAAGCCTTTGCTTTTTTAACCTACCTATTTACACAACACATTTACCATGAAACACTACAAAATTAATAAAATTTCGGTTTATATATAAATTTTTATTTTAACTTATTTCTCGTTTTTTTTTATATTGACAACACCGTTATATAAAAAATATTTCAGTTTTTGTAAAAAAAGATAAACCATCAAAAATACATTCACGGAAAATCTTTTCCGCCAAATGACGGACTGAATTGACACGAGGTAAATTTGACTGCCTCGCAAATGCCTCACTTTTAGGGCTGAAATACATTTCTGTGTTTTGGCCGTTATCTGTGAATGTGCGTTACGATAGATTTACCATCTATACCGTAGTGTACATACATACATAAAATATTACATAGAACGTACAAATATTAAACTTAATACAAAATATCAACTCTTCCAAATTCAAACTTCAAATCGAAGAAAATCTCCCTTGCGACCAGACTTCACTAGACTGTAGACTCCTTTTCTAAACTGCTATGAAGTTAATATAAATCGACTTTTTGGCAGGAACTAGTGAAATTAAGTTGAATTTTTGATTGATTATGTATTGTAAAAAATATGTATTATGTTTTCATGGTTTATTAATGATAGTTTATTAAACTTCAAAATGTTTTTTTGTGTGTAATATTTGTGATAATCAAATAAAAGCGTGGGACTGCATTTTTCGTGTGCTTGAACTGACTTACATCGACGGGACTGGACATTAACAGCATACATTTTCAACTCAAAATAAACGACTTCAAAATTGTTTATTACGAAAAAAGCTTGCCACTGGCAGAATGTGCTAATTACATTATTGCCATAATATAATATATGAACAGAAAAAAAAGTTACAAATCGTATTTTTTGCCTGTACTGTGCTCGGGCATTAATCTCAAATCTGGTAACACGTGTACTTACCTACATAGGGTGACTAAGTAAAGTTTGATGTACTTTTTAAGAAAAAGAACTCATTTGATCTGTAGGCACTGTTTTTAAAACATCATTTATTTGAAATTTGATTTAGTCAAAACGAAAAAAATGAAAATGATCTATGCACTTTTTTATTGAATTTCGCTCCATTTTCATTGCAACACTAGAATTCGAACGAGAACATTTTCGTGCAATGATGACCATTTTCAAGTTGGATTATATGAAAGTGAGTGTAAAGATAGATTAGTATCAGCTTGTGGGGACCGTCTCGTGCAACAATTTTTAGATGGTTTTCTCAATTTAAACAAGGAACCAGGAACTGAGATCCAAGAATTGAGCCACCCTCCTTATAGCCCTGATTTAACTCCATGAGACTTCCTTATTTTTCCAAAAGTGGACTCCGTGGCATTCTCGCTCGGAATAGCTGTTGAGGACCTCGCCAGTGCAGAAAGAAGAGTATCGCCAGTGCTTTAAATCTTGGTTTAGACGAATTAATCGCTGTATAGAGACTAATGGAGAGTATTTTGAGAAGTTGTAATAAAAATTTGGGTTTACAACTAAATATTTTTTTTTGTATCTCAAAATGTATCTAGTCCCCACGTACGAGTATGTAGTATGCTATCAAGTAGGTATCGTGCACGTACCTACTTGAAATATCGCTTGCGTAGACGATGTCTTTTGTTCTTCTACGAGTATATCGACCGAGTTTTTGTAGTGATGCGGTTTTGCCGCTCTGTTGCCTCGCTATGCCAGTATAGATAGGTATTTTAACTTATATTGCGTTAGCTATATGGTTGTTCATATGAAATCTTAATACGTTCACTTATGGTAATAAATCTTGTGCAGTGTCATGAGTAAAGACATCTTCCTCTGTTGTATTGTAAAATTATTGTACAAGCAGGGTCAGTTCGATTAGATAACAAATAAATTTAATCCAATTATATATAGTTATAATTAATTGGAACGGGACGGCAAGAAACTGAATGCATCCTATATCCACTCATTTCTCAAAGTTTGGACAAGGGAAACGGGGCGGGATTAAATCGGAAGAGAAAGAGTGTGCTTGAACAGAATGAGAAGCTGAAAAGGCTGAACGAGTGTGACAAATGATCATTCAAGTGTTATTTCTTTATTGCACCATCCACCTCTATACTACAATCTTCTCGTTACCACACATATTGCCTGGAAGAAATCGCTTTAGCGATAAGACCGACGATTGAACTTCTATTTGTATTATTCTGATTCTCTTCTGTATGTTTTGGTGTAAAGTTTATCCATATATCTGTCGGATGCCGCGTCACTATCTCCCGTCAAACGATATTTGGATAATGATACTCCAAAGAAATGAGACTTATGCAAAGGTAACAGAACTATAAGTACCTACACCTGTGTTAGGTTGTTTATGAGGCTATGGTGTAGAATGAAGTAGTGTAATGGGCCCGTTGACCCCGAGACGTAGCGAAGCAAAGGAAAAAAATTGCGCAGACTAATTCCATTTTTGGTAGGTGTAGTCTTGTTTAATTTTTTTTGGCGCGTGCCGTCATGCAATAATCTCGTCCGAGCAAAAAAAAATCCACTGTATAGTTATATAGTACCTACAACGGGTTATTATTTTTTTATAGAATAGATGGCAGACGAACGGGCAGACCACATGATGGTAAGTGGTCACTGCCGCCACCTGCAACACCAGGGGGCATGCGGGTCCTCTATCGACCTTGCAGTCCTGTTCACAGGTATCTTGAAGAGCCCCATGTAGTACCTTTACATGATAAAATGTAGCCCCATGTAAACCATGTAGTAATAGCCCCCATTTAGTAGAAAAACCTCAGCTGGCAGTTCATTCCACAACTTTCGGAAGTGTCTGTTGACCGCACTGTACGCAACGACTCCTTGTAAAGGAATTGCGGATACAGTTGAAGGTTTGATCGATATACCATTATAGTTTTTGTCTATCTATCTATGAATGTGTGAAGACCTATGGGCAATGATCACTACCGAGTGGATCCCGCAAGATGCTAAAGGGCATCGTGACAGACTTAAAAAACGATATCAGGACGAACTTGCCCAAAGCACAAAGCCGAGAGGAGTGAAAGGAAAGTGAATAGATTGAAGTGGAAGGAGTGAATGGAAATGGGGCGATCTTTGCTCAGCAGTTGAATACTATTGACCCATAATAATAAAATCTTTGAATGTGTGATACATAAGTCATCACCGCGTTTCTACTTAAGTACGGATTTTTAAAATCATCAGTAGCTCGGAGGTAAAGGGAAACATCGTAACGAAACCCGTAAGCTCGAGATTTAAAAAAAATAGATCATTTGTATCGATCAATCCGCACTGGGCCCGCGTGGTTGATGGTCCGAAACCCACTACTGATTCACTAAGGGCACAGCGGCCTACAGTGTCAACACCGCAGTATGCATGTTGTCTATCGAAACCTATCTTGCTGCATCGTGAATCTTGCTTTTTATCCTATGCTGTATTTTTTTCGTCCACTGCAGGATATAGGCTTTCTCGTGGACAATATCTCGTACACGAGGGGTGTATGACCGTAATACGGCACGCTGATCAAGCGGGTTGGCATGTCTAATCTTTTAGAGGTGCTGTAGTTCCTCAAGGCTTGTGGTAGCGGTCTCGATATCAATTAGCCTTCTTTTACGAGCCACGAGAAGAGATGAGCTCACTATGCAATATTTCATTTAAACCTATGTTACTACATCGTATGTATAGCGTTTTATCCTATACTTGTACCGTTACATACTATACGGAGAAAATCCAAAACGCAGTGATACGATATTTTGACAGTTATTTTAACGCGAACCCAACAGAATGCGTAAAATAAAAATAAACGTTCTTCCTCGCGATACTGTTTTTCCGCCCCAGTTTAAATGTTTCAATTGCTTTTATCCGCGTTTTTATTCTGTCTGTCCGTGTATAAAATGACAAAATATAGTGTTGTTCCAAAAAACCGTTTTAATAGCTACGTGATACACGAAATTAACCTAAATGCTATGCTAGAATATTGTGACATATCCGCCCGCATAATACTATTTACAATTTCACATAGTAATGATCGTGATCACTTCTGAAACCTACTCACATATTAGTTATGTAGTGCTAAGTTTAATCTCCTATCAACCAAACAAACATTTTTAAAGCATATCATTATACACAAAAGCCTCCCTACAAGCTGAATTTAGCTAACGAGGAAGAAGAGAACGTATCTTCTGTGCGAATGTGACGCTCTGGCGAGATACAGTCTTCTACAAGCTTCTACGACTGCCGCATATCCTGAAGTATATATCCACATACATACCGCAGAGCACTGGGCTGTAGCCCGTCAAGATATCCATCTTAACGGGCTATAGCCCAGTGCCCCGCGGTCTAGAAGATTTCATTCGCGAAAAACTTCATAGTAGAACAAGAAGAAATTGTAAACGATATTTACGTAAGGAAGGCGAGCGAAACAAACAGTTGCTTGTGTTCTACATGCCCAAGCAATAGCCCAACGGTTATTTGGTCTTGGAAATTTGTGGGCGTCGAAAATGTTTTTTAAAAGGGCCCCGGCACAAACCATAGTCAAGGCATCATGAACCTTTAATCCGCCCCTGCTCGTACTATGCTCTATGGCTTGCTTATTTCTTATAATCGTAGGTAAAATTATATGTGTTGCAACCTTATGCCACTATTGGCAATGCTCCTAACCGCATACGCTAAATTTAGCTTTGACTACCGGCACACAACCACCGGCCGACCACAATTCCATCTGCATTGATACTGGAACTAGCATTAAATTACATGGGATTTTCTTTTAAAAGAGCATTAGAAGTGGTTCTTGGGCGGTTTCTAGAAGATTCAGAATTATGTAAAGATAAGAAATATTTGTATTATTAAATGTAAGTTTAATAATAATTGAAAAAGTATATTAAATATTAAATTAAATATATATATAATATTAAATAATAACTCTTATATTAAATATTTTTTATCTACCCTCTATCTATATTACATATGAAGAGAAATATCCTGACTGACTAACTTAATGATTCATCAACGCAATCAACTGACTGAAGAAAATTGGCGGTAGTGGCTACGTGATAACAGCAAGAGTATTCAGCAATAAAGAGACACAAGCTGATTATTGGATATGTTATAGACATATTTGGCAAATTCTATTAAACGAAGCACAAAGAAAAGCTGAGGACATTTTCTTCCGAGGAAAAACGGGGAACGTACAATAAGAATTTACTTCAGAGTATTCGAAGGTTATTATTAAATTTATTACTTTATTATTATTATTTAATTGAAGGTTATTATTAATTAACGACGATATTATTAATAAATTTGATGTTAACGAAGGTCAATAATTATGGTCAGTTTTCTAAAATTGGCCTTCACAAATAAATATTACTATTATAGCTGTGGGTAAAATACCAAAATTAC
This sequence comes from Sesia bembeciformis, assembly GCA_943735995.1. Classification (NCBI taxonomy): domain Eukaryota; kingdom Metazoa; phylum Arthropoda; class Insecta; order Lepidoptera; family Sesiidae; genus Sesia; species Sesia bembeciformis. Next base: position 2,208,724 of record OX031038.1, read on the forward strand.
TTAAAAATATAGTAACGTATTATATCCCTCCTCTCTAGGATGTATGTGGGGAAGGTGAGTTACATTATAATCGGAGGAGCAAATCTCCCCATCTCATTATACTCCCTATTACCCATCCTTCCCAATCATTTCCCAAATCCACGTCGAAATCCCAAAATAGTTTTATACCTAAAAGTACGTTAGTAACGTATTATATCCCTCCCCTCAGGGGTGAATGTGGGGAAGGTGAATTACATTATAATCGGATGAACAAAACTCCCCATCTCATTATACTCCCATTACCCATCCTTCCCAATCATTTCTCAAATCCACGTCTAAATCCGAAAATAGGTGATGATTTCCCAAAGCTAGGCGGGCGCATACGAGAGCGTGTCAGCGTTTATCATTCTGGAATGATATTCTGGAATACCACCGGGTGAAATTTTACACGTTTGCCACCTTCCTTCAGTCAAATAAAACCTATCTCACGTCGGTCGCCAGAAATCATGAGAATTCGAAAAATCCCTAGCTTGATGACAAACCAAAGATCACCAACGTTGTCATTAAAATTTCCAATACATTTAACTTTGTCAGACACATGAATAAATTACTATAATAGAAAGTAACAATATAATCCGAAGTAATAACGGGCGAAGTATTACAATACATCAATTTTATGGCCTTCATAAGAAAGGCAGCATATATAAAGGATTTATGGAATTAGTCTTATAATGTAAGCATTATGTTCAATTAGTGTGAATTATGTTATGAGGTTTGACAATTTGCTTAAATCATCTTCTATTAAGACCTTATTGAAGGAGATATTGATAAATATAAGAGCCTTATATCCATTAGTAGAGTCCCTGTCGGTATGGTGTACTATGGATACAATCATTCGGTCCTTCTTTCCTTTTTTCTAATACTAAGATGACTTGGTATTTGTATATTGGGAGAATATAACAAAGTGAGAAATGAGAAAGTGGGATACATTTTACGGCAGTCATCTTAAAGAGAGGTAACTTGGCAAGTCGCGTGCGCCCAGCGGCTGTGGCTGTGTCCACCCTCAATTCCATTACTTCAGTAGGTAGGTATGTAAAGACAAGATAGATATGTTTTTTATCATAAATAGGCTTATATATCTCAATGTGCTTGTGCTCTATCGCACTCTAATTCATATGTCGTAAAACGCTGCGAGGCTGGAAGGCCTATATTTTTAATAAAAAAAATTGTTACTGACGAAAATTTTGAAATTGAACTAAATAGTCAATATTATTAACAATTACTCAAATAACTTTTATAACGTATCTTATTGTAAATTATTTATGTATAATCAATAAAGCATATGGTTTTTTATCATTTTGTCATTCCATGCATCTCTGGCTCAACTGAAAACCAGCGCTGCCGGTTTTTCCGCGCCACATGCCAAATTGGAGAGCGTATTCGACGTCGCAATACACATATCAGAATAAGTCGTCTTATTCCATGTTCATTATTTTTTTCCTCTATGTGTAATTTCTTTGTTTCGTACCTTTTGGTTTCGTGGTGTCAAAATAAAGTTATGCCTATAATATACAGTAGACGCCCTGTAATCCGAGAAACGTTTTGCGATGCAGTGGCGGATTATCAAATTTTCTTTCATGTTGACCTCCGCTTCACCGTGATTGACGTGCTGGATTACAAGGTTCTCTGCCGGATTAGAGGGGGGCCGGATTACCGGGGTTTTACAATAATGTTCGTTTTGAATTCTTATCATTGTCCAATGTCCATGTGTCTATAATGGCTCTACTGAAAACCAGCGCTGTTGGAAACTATTTCCGGCATTGCAATACACATCGAAACTATCGAATGAGTCTTTTTCATACTTTTTCTTTTTTTATGTTTGAATCTAACATTTTTATTCCTATTATGTATTGTTGTTTCGAAATAAAGTAATGTCTATGTCTAAATGTTATAAAAAATACCTAATAACGTTAATTTTAATATACCTATTATCGTTATTCATAGATAAAAATAAAAAAATCCATGTTCTAAGTATGTAATTTCAAAAATATGTTATGATTTGGGCCGCGCGTGTATACCCTACAGGCCATTGGTGGCTCGCAGACGCAGATTGAGTATGGCAGTATTAAACAGTGGTTACAAAAAAAAAGATAAATTATATAAATGACCTTCTAACACAAAAACATACCTATTATAAGCAAGAATTGCGTAAGAATGAACTAAACCATACTTCTCAATACAAAACACGTTTACACTAACATTCAACAAACACCAGAAAAAAACAAATGTCGGTTAGCCGTATTTGAAAATACTTACTGCCATCATCAACTCCTTTTATTTCACTATTATCAACCTTAATCCAATTAGCTTAAAAGTTATTTGTATGTCTCTAATAAACTTGCCTATGAGTCATAAGCGTTGTATGCAAAATACGTGCTCACCTGTCGCGTGGGGTGAATGACCATGTTACTGATGGTCAGTTTGCAACTTGGCACTGTAACTTGACATTGCAATGGTTTTAGATGGCCAGATTTAATGTTAAGAAGGATTAAAATTTAAACCGGTTTTAAAATGCCCGTGATAACTGATAAGTGTAACACAATACTAAAAGCTAGAAATAATATTAGATATAAACATATGTGGGTAAATTTATTATATATTTTAGAGAGATTTCAGCGAAAGAGAAGAGAAGAAGAGAAATTTAGGTCGCGTCTTTTGGATTTCAGAAAACTTGTAAACTAACATCTATGGACAAAACTGCAAGGCGACTTTTAATGGATTGCTCTGAAATTCTTCACAAAATGAGTTTGAGGTCACATCTCAGTCAAATACGTAGATGAGTTGAATCGAATTAGTAGTACCATTTTTGGGAGGGGGGGAGTTCACGCTGCAATCCAACAGCCGCTGGGCGCGCTCGCATGGCCACATTACCCCTCTCTCACAGAAGACTACCTTGAAATGTACTGCATTTCACACTTTATTCCTATATTCTCCGATTCCTATATCTCCAAAGGTAGACAGCGCATCCGGGGTCGTGCCAACATTTGTTATTCTGGACTAATGTTGGCATGTATCGCGGATATCTATGGACGACAGTATCCACTTACCATCAGGTGAACTGTAAGCTCGTCTGCCGCCTTCGTCCATAAAAAAAAAATTACGAGTGCATACTGCGACAGTCATTGACAGTGTGGTGTTGGCCGCTTTTAAAATTATACGTAGCATCCACCCCATCTCCTCCCGTGAGTGTCGTTAAAGACGACTAAAGTATAATAGATCCGCTACTACAAGCCCTGAGAAACTACACTAAAGAGAGTAGTGGAACTCTTTAGAAATGGTGTAGTCTCTTTAACACATGGTACAGTTCCTCAGGGCTAGTGGTAGCGGCTTTATTATCCCTTAATTGTCTTTTACAACATCCGCGGGAAGAGATGGGGTGGAGCTATTCTGAAGCCCCCCGATACCACACAGCCGACAAACATATAACATACTATTTTATATTTTAGTATTTTCGTAGGTGTGGTTTGGTTTACAATATAACCAGAAGCTGATTTACATATCAAATTGCCGCGAATAAATGGGGTTATTGATACTTCACAAAGGGGAATTCAAATTTAGTTTTTGTTACCATTCATTATATTTTTAATCCACTTTAAATTATACATTGTTTTTATGCAATGCTTTTTGTTAACAGTGAAGTATTGCGATGTTACATTATGTCAGTAATTATATGTTAATGAGATTAGATCGCAAAAAACGGTGATAGTTGATAGAAGAAGATAGAAGCATTCCCACAGCCGCTGGGCGCACTCGACTGGCCACGTTACTCCTCTCTCACAGAAGACTACCTTGAAATGTACTGCATTCCCCACTTTATCGTATTACCCCAATGTACGTACGTATTTCGGCAGTGAGTGAGATATGCCAGAGCCCATTCCCATCCCATCCTGTCCCTCCTCATTTTCCCAATCCATTCCTTAATCTGCAAAAGTAGGCAGCGCATCCGGGGGCGTGCCAACGTTTGTCATTCTGAACTGATGTTGGCATGTATCGCGGATGTCTATGGACGACAGTATCCACTTACCATCAGGTGGACTGTGTGCTCGTCTGCCGCCTTTTTCCATAAAGAAAAAAAAATACTAAATGTGCCCACATTGCGGTGCGAACTTACCCATTGAAAGTCAACTTACCCGGGAGATTTCGGGCGCAGCTCATCCAGCAGGCGGCGAAGACGTGGTCACTCACTTCTGTAACCACTTCACTGGGGTCGCGACCCTATTAACTGTCTTTATAAACGATTAGCTCTTTATTTTGATGGTGGCGAACGACCACGGCACGCGGCAGCGCGGTTAGAAAAGAGGTTATGCGAATTTTCTCCTAGTGACAGCATCGGTCATCATCTGTGGCCGGCCGATGAGACCGGCCAAATAAAAAACGTGGCCAAAATAATTAAGCCGCGCAAACAATATTCGTTTAAATATTAAACTCAGTTCGCATTGAAAAAGCACTTAGTCTTCGCTCAAGACCTAAAAATTCTAAAGAAACAGTATTGGTCAAAACAGATGACGCCTATTGTCTTGAGCGATCACTCACTGCATTCTTAACGCGAACCGATAGTATATAAGCCCTGTTTATAGAAAAACAAGACAAACCCTAACACTAGAATTCCCTATATGTTGAAAACTAGTTCATTCCAGTCAAAATTATGCTTAAACCGTCACCTAGACTTTGGGGTGTCCCCTAACCTCTTAGCGCTCAGATACAAAATCATCTTTGACGACTAAAACTATTATATTTTCTTTATATGTAGCAATGGTTGAAGCATGTACAGGTACTTTAGCATTTTATGTAATACCTGAAGCAAGACGCCACTTAGACGTGTTTTATCGAGCGATCAAATCTCTTGATAGACTCGTGATACGACGACGTAGGGTTCTCCAAAAAAAATATGAATGGGGCTTTATAAAATCAGTAGTCGGGTGCAGCGCACCATATTCCCTCTAGTGTTGCCAGGTTCCAGGTACTTGGTAGCCGAATGTCCATCTGCCTTCTTTCGATTAAAAGAGACCTGCGATCTCCATACTTCATAAATAGATGCATTTGTATGGTAAGAAGGTGGCAGAGCAGACAGTCCACCTGATATTAAGTGCATAGTATCGCCCATGGAAACAAGTGACACATGCCATGCGCTGCCTATCTCTAAAGATTTAGACGTCGTCGATTTGATAAAAATAGTCTAAAAGGTGACTACCTATAGGTGAGTACTCTGGCGTAATGTGTTCACTGCACCATTTCCATATATGAAAAGAAAAAAATATATTCACTCAGTATACGAAATGCCTGAAGATTACCTTATTTCTCCCAAACACTTCATTATACGGAGCCAGCAAATCCGTCCATCACGCTCCTTGTAAATACGGTAAAAAAATAAGGGCTCGAATCGAATCACTCGAAAAACTGCTGCCTAACGGGAAAATGGCATGCCCTAATGTGCAGCGTCATTCGCGATATTAGATGTACTTATCGGGACCCTTAAGCCTTCTGTTCGGATTGGAGGTCGATTTATAATTCAACTGCTATCTTGCTTTTCTAGCGTTATGGTGGATTTTGTAAATTCTGTAAATTGTAACCAAATTTTGTCTATAGTTTTGCAATTCAATTACCAAAACCAAAGCGTCATGACAAAATGTATTATATTTACCTATTTTTTTTTTTATTTACCGAGATGTTTACTACTCTTGTAGAAAAGGAATGCTAACTTTTACGACTAAATAAATTACCAGAAAACATTTAAAAAATGATTGACCCGATAGCTATTAGCACATTGTTTTACAGTATTTAACGATTATGTGCATGACATACCTAAGTTGTAATTAAGTTGGCTATTGACTATTGAGGCTTTTAAGTAAATGATTTCATTATTATAATATTAGTTAACATAACTCTGGCACCGATGGCACCCACCAGTACTGCTTCCTATTCCCTATGCTTCCAAATCCATTCCTCAATCTCCGAAGGTGGGAGAAACAAACTGATATTGACATAGACCGCGGGTATACATAGGCAGAAATGTCCCTTTAACACCAGCTGGACTTCCTTCAACAAAGGGAAATTCATTTTAACATGAAGCCACGTTTTTTCTCTAGTTATTTAATAAGCCACGAAACATACATAACGCCATAAAATGGTTATAGTCGACTGTTTTATCATGTTTTTTCTGGCAATAAAATTCGATTTTGATGTAAATCTCCAACAAATCTTAATCTCATTTCTTTCAGGGAAAATTACAATAATCCATAAACCGGATATATTATTCAAAGGACTTCCTAATTTACATTTTGAACATGTCAACGCTGACTATTGAAAGCAAGCCACGAATCCCCGACCTACGTACAACAACTCTTTGAAAAAATAAATTATCAACCTTATCTCAACCTCTAAGGGTTGAATATTATAAATAGTGGAAAGGTAGGTTCGTGTTATTGTATGTAGATGCACGATTGGAGGCCAAGGTCCTGGGTTATTGCATTATGTAAAACATTACTTCGGCTTACAAGTTGTTGACAGACTGGTGGTGGGAGTCGAGGAGAAAATAAAATTTAGGAACAAAATAAAAAAAATAACCAAGAAGAAATAAACGTCAGGAGCAAAATAAGTACCGATTGCAGGCGCCATGCCAGTCCGAAGGGAGATTTCGCTAATGTCTGTACATTTGACAAAACAAAGCTTGTTATTAACGAAGCAATTTTTAGAAAAAAATCTACAATTCGAGAATCTCTAGCATGAATTGAAGAGCAAACTCTTCATCACGTGTCTGTCTTCGTTTTGCAGCAAGCCTACTTCTGGCTGTTTAGCTCCATTATGTGACGTCTCTTTAGCCATCTTGCATACTCAGGTATTTTAAGCTGGACTGCAAGTTGGTTTGGATCATCGACTTGAGAATAAATACTACAAATTTTATACAGGTATCGATATGGGAATAGACTAGGAGACACATCATACGTTCTTGTCAAAGAAACCTGGTTGGCAACTTCAAGGGGGGTGAAGCATTCCATTTTCAAATTCGAGAGCTGCTGAACACAGAACACTATTAGACTGTAATGTGCCTGCCTAGTGCTTGTATAACATATCTAGTATGTATTCTCAATTCTCGGGCAGGCTAGAGACATCGATAGAAAGCAAGCTCAACACAGATTGACGTTAGAGTCTATCTATGTTAATTCATACGTGTTTTGCAAATCGAACATTCTTATAACGTACTACTTAAGTTTTAAATTTGACTCTTTAATGAATCTCTCCTAATCTGCTCCATTCTGCCTAGAAGTTGCCTGCCAGGTTTCTTTAAAAAGAACGAATGACATGTCATCTATCCTATTGTCACATCGATGATTTGGATAAATCACAAAATCAAATTTATCAGTTTACATAAATCAATTAAACTTATCACTTTCCAGCTGTGAGTTTTCTAGTCAACAACTCGTGACGTCATAATCAAGCCACATTAAGGAAAAATCACTTGAACCAGACTTTGAAATCATTTAAGTTTCAAAACAATTATTGGGTAAAGAGTCGCGAGGATTGGCAACATTTTTAAATAAATATTTTTCGATCTTTAGATTATTAATCACAGTAACTTATCAATAGACATCAGCAGTCATTTCTTCGCACTCATAGCTGTCAATATTAGTAAACATATCGCCCGGAAATTTAGTAAGAGGATCGTGTAAACATGGCGTAACAATGGGGTGTAATGGTGACATTTAAGTTAGAATAGTGCGGTGCTGAGTTAGGTCACGTAGGCTAGAAAACCTACAGCTTGTAACTGATAAAATTAATTAATTTATGTAAATTCGTGATTTTTTTATAGTGCAGCTTACAATGCTTTCCTATGCAATACGGCTAAAGTGACGTCACATAATGGAGCTAAGCATCCAGAAGGAAGATTTAAATTTTATGTGTTTATTTTAATGTTTAAATATTTAATATTATGAACATTTTTTTCATAGACGAAGGCGGCGGTCGAGCATACAGTCCACCTGGTGGTAAGTGGATAATGTTGCCCATAAACATCCGCGATACGTGCCAACATTAGTCCAAAATGACAAACGTAATGGATTGGGAGAAAGGGTTGGGAAAATCGGGAGGGATAGGATGGGATGAGAATGGGCTCTGGCATATCTCACTCACTATCGAAACTACGTACGTACATTGGGGAAATACGATAAACTAGGAAATGGAGTACATTTCAAGGTAGTCTTCTGTGAGAGAGGGTTAACGTGGCCAGTTGAGTGCGCCCTGAGGCTGTGGGAATGCAGCATGCACTCTCCCCCAAACTATACTACCCATTATTATATTATCGCCAAAGTATATATTTTCGATCAATATAGAATTATATAAACATATATAAACGTTTCCACAAAATGGCCGACGTGTAGTCCAAACGGGGATGACAGGACGATTCCTACGAATTCTTACTCCGAGCCCGGAAATTGCCTAGGACAGCCACTAAAAGGCTTGCCCGTATCTGACTAGGAAAAATATTAAATGGTTTATGTACCCTTTTATTCAATACGTAGCTATATTTCTAACCATGTAAACTCATAGAGTAACTAACTGATCATTTAATTCATGTTGTAAATATTTGAATTGTACAGGGTTACTGGTAAATAGAACTTTTCCTTTCAGGGGGTGGTAGTATGAAGTGTAACCTGGCCAAAATTTGATGGTTTCCGAGATATTTAAGATTGTGTATTTTTTTCAAATAATTCTACCTACCATCGATAAAACTCAATTATTTTGTTAACTAAAGATTTCCTATTGACTTATTTTGTTTTAAAGCTTAGTTGAGTATTGCAGTAGACTGATACGAAATTAAAAATAATAAATGAGGTATACTAAAACTAAAAAAAAATACGATGGAAATTGCCAAACATGTGAAAACAAGCGGTTTATTTAAAAAAAACTACTATAGTCGGATTTTTTTATTCAAGTCAGGGATATGACAAGTAGAATTGTCAATAAAATGTCATCTCCGTATAAATTTCACTGTTTGACAGTTCTACATGTCATATCCCTGACTCAAATAAAAAATACGACTTTACAGTAAGTGTAAAAATACAATAAATAACAATCTTAGTTTGTTAACCGACGAGATACAAATATCGAAGAATTTCCGACAATTCCAGGAAACACAACCGTTTCAAGTACTGCGCTCATTGTACCTCTATTTTTGCGGTTGTTATTGTTTTGACACAAACAGATAAATTACACTTTTTGGGGATTATTTAACACTTTGAAGTCTTTCTTGATAAAATTAAACTTAAATATCATGTTCAAACTGACGTCCTCTGTGTCGGATACAAGCTCCAAGTCTAGCCCTTACTTCTGATCGGGTAATTCTTGTAGTCAAATTTTCCTTCAAAGTTTCTCGTAATTCTTCTCTTGGATTAATAGGAGAAGCGTATAACTAAGTCTTTCATACGCTCCCAAACGTAGAAATCCAGAGGCGTTAAGTCTGGCCAACGTGCAGGTCAGGGAATCGATCCTCTGCCAATCTATCAAGCGGGGAGCAGATGTTCTGTCAACTATCTCTGAAACTATCAACTCTTAGCCAGGGTTAAAAATAATAGTAAAAAATAATCGATACACTCCTTAAGCTATACCCCTTGAAAGGAACTGTTCTATTTACCAGTAACCCTGTCTAATATCTAATTTCACTATTTGTATGTGTGTATATGTATATTTTAAGTATTATTACTTATTATACTTATAGGTATATTTGATTTATTTCATTTTTTTGTTTTCTATACCTAATGTTGTTTCACTTACAACCATACCTAAGGTTGGTTGTGAGATAATGCTTTATTATAACATTAAGTCCGCCTTTAGTTAAAACAATAAATAAAGTCTAAATTATTTGAGACACGATTTTTTATGTTAATTTCGTTTTATTAATAATTATGCTTTTGTTACAGGTAATTGAAATCACAGACTACTGTAACGTCAATACGCAAGTATTCTTTACGTACAAGATTCATTATAAATATAGTACTTTATGAGCATAGACATAAAGAGAGCCTTTTAAATGGCCAGATACCTTAGAAGAGGCCTGTATCCTACAGTAGAGAGACTCACACTGAGTATAATATGGTGTATTAAGATCTGAGTTTGAATTGCCTATAATATGCCAATTTTCCGCTATTCTTTATATTTCATACGTTTAAAATATATATAAATAAAGGTTGTAAATATATAGATGTATTGATTTTTTTTTTCAATTTCGGATTACAGATTTTTTTTTAATTAGCCTGGTTGCCTGTTGGGCAAAGGTCTCCTTTCTTTTATGCCAGACCGTACTGTTCAATACTATGCTCCGCGAAGTTTTGTGGTATGCATATAAGTCGACCCGTCATTTACGAATTTTTAAATTATCCAACGTAAATTAATTTTAGAAAAAAACCCATCGACAACGACAAACTGAACAGAAATATAGACCCTAAGTATTTTTACGTCAAATCATTTGTGTAAGTTAACAAAGGACCTCAAACTCAAAATATTTATTGCAACATATATTTACACATATATGCAACATATATTTATGGTTGGTATGAGATCTTAATTATAAAGGAACAGTTAAACATGTGTCCCAATTAAGGGGGTGACATGAAAGACCGAGGTTAATTAAATTTATCGTCAAAATATTATTTTAAACTGTAATTGTTTTTTACAATTTTTTTTTATAAATATTTTACCTTTTTTTGTGCTATTTTTAAGTTTTTCTCTGGTGTTTATATCACATTTTGTACCACTTTTGGATCGAAAGTAGTATTGGGATCCAGTCACAGTGGTTATTATTAGTTAAGATCCAGTGAAATCTGAAATCTGTTATTTCTGAAATTCCAAATAATATCTACCTAAGAATTTTATTTTCAAAATGAGGACTATGTGATTGGAGAGCATTGACCTAATTCCACTGGAATGTAACTAGCACCTACATGGAACTAACATTCGTGTGTCAACTGACATTTGATTGTCAACACATTACCGCGTTTGCCTTACGTCCCACTCGGTTAAATTCAGATTCCCTTTAAAATATTGAAAGTAGACTCCGAAATGTCGATTTCGGAGTCGACGTCTCAGCCACGCGGGCTCAGTCTAATTACTAGATATTACATATACCATACAATACCATCGTGTGTAGGCCTCTCCCAAGGCTCGGTGCCGAAACGTGGCTTCTGACAGTTCTGTTTATAGAAAACAGGCGGCAGACGGACATACTGTCCGCCCGATGGCAAGTGGACACTGTAGCCCGTGGTACAGTGTACATGTCAACATTAGTACAAAATGACAAACGTTAGCACGACCCCGGCCCCGGATGCGCTGCCTACCTTTGGAGATATAGGAATGGATTTGGAGAATGGGTTCGGAAAATGAAGAGGAATAGGATGGCAATGGGCTCTGGCACATCTCACTCACTACCGAAACACGTACGTACATTAAGGAAATAAGATAAAGTGGAGAATGCAGTACATTTCAAGGTAGTCTTCTGTGAGAGAGGGGTAACGTGGCCAGTCGATTCCGCCCAACGACTGTGGAAATGCAGCGTGCACCCCCACCCCCCTCTATGAAAAGCTATGGAGAAAGCTTTCCTCGGAGTTTCTTTGCGAGATAAAATCCGAAACGAAGAGATTCACGAAAGAACTATAGTCATACCTTATAGAATCAGCATAGCTCATACAATCAACACGCTGAAGTGGCAGTGGGTAGATAATAATTGCCGCAGAACCGACGACCGTTAGGGTAGACTAGTTCTTGCACAGGGACCACGTATTGGGAAACGCAGTTTGGTACGCGCTCCTACCATGTGAATTGACGACTTGAAGAAGTTTGTCGATAGTGGCTGGATAAGAAGAACGGAAGATCGTGTTTGGCGGCGAGCCTTGGGAGAGGCCCATATCCAGCAGTGAAGTGACATAGGCTGATGGTATAGTGCAGTACTTAGTAAAAACTCAATAGTTTCAATTCACGACCTCACATATACGACTCGTCAATACATATTCCTAAGTTATCATGGCTTTTACTTGCTAACTGTGACCTCCGAGCGTTACTCAATAATTAAACCAATAAGGCCAAGGCATATCCAGATGTGACTGTTTATAAAAACACTCCCACACGACACGCGATTGCAATTAAACAATGATGAGCTGATTTTGGTCAAATGTTATAATATATAATACCTAAACATGTAACATTATCTGTTAAAAGGGACCTTATTGTCGGTTGTAGTTCCAAGATGTTAAGAGTTTAGTGAAATAAATAGTATGTAGTAATAGTAAATGATAATATACTTAAGTACATTAGAGCCAAGATGCATGACTTTAAAACGCCACGCTGGCGAGTTCTATGTTTTAGAGGTGGTGCAGTTCCTCGGGGATTACGGTAACAGCTTTGTTATCCCTTAGTCACCTTTTAACGACACACGCGGTACTTGTAAAGAATTAATTCCCATTAAAAACATCAAAGAAAAAACATGTTCTACGGGTTCCAATTTTCAGATTGACCAGATCCAAGTAAGACTATAAAAGAACACGACAAAAAAAACAACTGATGCCACGAAGGCCATCTTGCAAATTGTCAATCTATCGACATTTCTACGTGTGCTACCTTGTAATAAACAAAATGAATGTTTTGGTACCCAACATATAATAATTATTCATATATATATTTCCAGTAATTTTAATGACAACAATGTTTCCCCTGTTAACATGTTCATCTCATGCAGATGTAAAATTAATATAATGTCTGTATATTCTTGAAAACTTGTTTGTATAAATTCACCTAAAATAGAGAAATTTGGTTTAATTGGTTACCCTTGTATGACTGTCACGCAATCCATCCCCGTTAGATCCTTGGTGACATTACTTTTGTTTTGTTAACATTTTCAGACTAGTATGTAAAATCTTTTATCTGGCAGTAACTTTATAAACAAGTCTAGACTGTATTAATTGAATTAAAATTCAATTACCCGATGAAGGTTACACCCGTGGCCACTAGATTATATGCCACTAGATTAACAACCTGCAATAGGCTATCAAATTGTTTTAATTGTAACTAAATTGCTTGTTACTATGGAATTATTAAAATACTAAATCCTAGATTGCAAGTTTAGCATTACAGGATGTCGACCAACGCGAATGAATGAATTGTCGTTTATACCGCAAACCCCAAGATTGTGTAAGCATGGAAACTTACGTGTTGATCAGATGCAACGAGAAACTGATCACGCGATCAAATGGGAACAATCCATTTATGAAACTTTTATAACTTTTCCATTTATAACAATCCTTTGAAAAATCACACGTACGTGATTTGTGGGTACATTTATTTAGGAACAAAAATGTCTCTTTGTCGCCGGTAATAGGGTAATACAAGTGGGACATTTCCATACTTGAAAATACTACGCAATTTACCTACAGAACTTTACTAGTTTTGTCCCGTCATTTAATGTTCTGCTATCAGGCCATCGATCACCGATAAGTCGCTGCTAACGAGTATGTAATGAAGCGACATCTGTCACCGATTGACACGCTGGTTATTACGCGTAGTCGTTATAACGATAACGTCATGTTATGTTATCGTTATCATCGGCGCGAGTTTGCCGGGTTCGTTACACACGGCCTTAGAACAATCACGAATTAAATAAATTGGGGCCCTTAGGGCGTGTGTTGCGTATTTTATAGTAGCGACGTATCAGTCTGATTTTTACGACATCAAAATTGATCAATTTCGTTAATAATTTTCCTTTGATAGAAATAAGTTGATTGATGACTTAGAAAACGTCGCTGGTAGTAGCTGTGACTGAAGAAGAGTGGAAAATCATGTATGGTAAAGGACCTGGGCTCATGCTAATGATATGGTAGAAAGGAGTTAAGAAACTGGTAGACTGTCAGCCTGACCAGCATATGCGATACATGACAATATCAGTAAAATTACAAATTACTCCAGAGCTAAATGGTCAAATATTGTGTTAAATAGAAAACTAGAGAAAACGATAGAAAAATCTGCCCAATAGTAAGATACTAATAAAAATATGTTTATTCGATGAAATCACAAAGTACAAGGAAGTCGCAAGTACTGTTCTGTAATAATCGATTGGTGGACTCTGTGGTACCATCACCACGTTTTATTTTAAACTTAAAGAATTTTTCACGCCTAATCACTTTAATAAGACTTCGGATTAAGCCGTCAATGAAAACGTGTAAAAAGTCATTGAGCTGTTTAAGAGACAGATTAATTTCAAGCTAAGTATACCGCAGACAGATGGATTGGCGTGTAATCGGGTTAAAGCTAATTAGTTTATGAACATTGGAATTTGAATAAAAACTTTTCCTAACGAGCAATACTTACCGTAATAATGGGATGTATAAAAGTTATATACGTTTTTATACAGGCAGAATTTGTCGCAGTTATATTGCAATATAGTTTTTTTTTTATAGCGAAAAGGCGTCTTACGAGCATACAGTCCGCCTGATGGTAAGTGGATGCTGTAGCCCATGAACATCCGCGACACATGCCGACCTCAGTCCAGAATAACAAACGTTGGCCACCCCCGGATGCGATGTCTACATTTGCGGATTAAGGAATGTATTGGGAGAAAGGGTTGGGAAAATGGGGAGAAATAGGATAGGATGGGAATGGGCTCTGAGTGAGAATATCTCACTCACTACCGAAACACGTACGTACATTGGGGAAATACGATAAAGTAGGAAATGCAGTACATTTCAAGGTAGTATTCTGTGAGAGAGGGGTAACGTCGCCAGTCGAGTGCGCCCAGCGGCTTTGGGCGCACTCGCCCAATAATTTAGTGATGTAGTTGTATTAATGTAATTCTACACATGACACTTTGATGTAATTGTGTCGTTACAATGAACAACAAGACATCACTACTACATATATTTGTAATATAAAATCACATTTGTTAAGTGTGATTTTCGTATGTGCAGTAAGAAAAATCAATATGGACATTCCCTTTATCCGGAAATCATATTCTCGGATGTCATTTTAACATTTCCGCACTAAATCAAGGACTTCAAATTAAGATTAGTCCCAATTAGTTCCGAAACAGTTTTTGTTTTTAGTCGTTAAGTTTTGTTGGCATGGAAGAGTTAAGAAAAGTATTACAAGGACTTTCAATTTTCAAAAATAATCTACGTTACATGTCACATGTTTGGTTCATGCCTTGAACCTCGTAGCTGAATAAATTCGTGTACAGTACACATATGTGGATATATTATTGTTGTTATTTTTATAGAATAGATGGTAGACGAGCGGGCGGGCCACATGATGGTAAGTTATTAGTATCTAATGTTAAAAAAATATTTCTGAGTGCCAAAGATAATAAAGGTTTTTTTTAAGAAAAACTATCCTAGTTTACCGCTGCCTCCAGAACCAGTAATTACTAGATGGGGGACTTAGGTGGAGACAGAATTCTACTATGCGAAACTTTTGGTGAAATAAAATCCGTACTTTCTTTGTTAAATAGTCGAGAAGCCTTGTCAATGAGAAAAGCTAGAGATATTATAAATAGTGGAAACATAAAGGACAACGTGTACATTTATGAAAATTACGAAATACTGAAAATAGCACTAACTAAAATGCAGAAAACAAAATCGTTAACTGAAACATTTGAAATATTCGACGAGGTGGGGGTAGTTTTGAGTTGGACGTCGTGTAACTGCAAAAATAAAATTTCAAAATGTTATAAACAGAAATCCCGACTTGGATACCATCAGACAAATATCTGAAAATTTAGGCCAGGGGTACAGCAAATTCTGTACAGATATATTACAAGTTTGCTCCAATCATCTCAATATATGTTGAAAGAGCTTCTTCTTTATAGAAAAGGATATTAGACGTAAAAAGATTCATTGAAGTCAGAAAATATTGAAAAAATAATGATTATTTATTTCAACTGTAAGAATCGTATCATTGATTCTAATATTACGAGTGTTTCAGAAATTGCAACTGACACCGCAGGTGACATAAATATTTCAGAAACAGAATAATTGGAAAGTGAATTCTCAAAACAATACAGAAAATGTTGCTATATTTAGTTACATAGCGAAATAAACTTAGGTACATAGCAAAAAATAGATTTTCAGTCTGTGCTCCCCTAATAAATGTGAAAATAAATAAAATATAATAAAAGTACGTACTTTATTATTTATTATTATATTTTATTTATTTTCACATTTATTAGGGGAGCACAGACTGAAAATCTATTTTTTGCTATGTACCTAAGTTTATTTCGCTATGTAACTAAATATACTGTAACAAATGATTTTTTTAAACCTATTTCAGTTTTCTTGATATCCTCACTGCGAACTATCTATTTTCGATAATCCGATACACACACACACAATAGTACAGACATAGCTACAAGTAGGTACAACATCATTAACGACCAGATTCAGAATCCCAGGGTGTATCCATATTCATATATACATTTTGTCACAAGTATCAAAATCACACTACCTAACTCCGACCACTGACTATCAGTTAATTTTTATTTCCGACTGCTTGAATATTATAAATAAATTTAAATATTATTTTTCTTTTCTTTTTATGTGTAATTTGTTTATTCTTACCTTTTACTGTGCATTGTGGTATTTATAATACTCGTAGAATTGAAACCCGATGCGTCTACGTCAAACGCCCACATGTCTGCGGATATATCTTGTAACCGATCCGCCTCAGTAGTTCTCTATATATTAACTATTGTTAACTTAATCTGATGAATCTCGGATCGAGTACGAAAAATGCTTTCTCATACCTACTAGGAAACTAGATCTCTCCCGCGGCATCGCCTACTAAGAGAACCAAACAAAATTGCCCAAAGATTGTTAATTTTATAAACTTTTCACTTGCGAAATAAAATTAATCGAAGGTTTCCAAGTGTTGAGGATTTTATAGTTCTAACACCAGACCATACTTTATCGTTATTATAATTCATGGTTCTTTTGTCATAATTATGTATAATTCATGGCAATGTTATAATTATCACATTCTGCCAGTGTCAAGTTTTCTTCGTAATACACAATTTTAAAGTCTAAACGTAGCCTGTCAATGTCCAGTCTCGTAGAATGAGTCAGGAGTCGCTCAGTAAAGTGATAGTACGTTTACTGAGGACACAAGAGGACTCTTTGGAATCACACGAAACACGTAGTCCTATGCTTTTATTTGATTATCACAAACATTGCACACAAAACCACTTGAAGTTTAATAAATCACTATTAAACCACAAAATGCACAGTAAGTACACAATTTTTACACACTTTAATTTTTTAGTTCCCGCCAAAATGTCCAGGTCGTTTATTGTAATGGTATATTAGGAGCTTACCTATAAAATGACCGATTTTATTACTGGCCACTTTGAGTTTCGATATCTTTTATTCTAATTCGAAAATGAAACAAAGTGCATCTATTAGCTACGATGTTCTTATTGAAAAATCAGTATTTCATTTGTTTTTCTGTACCTAAATTTTGTTCATGTGATTGTCTTTAAAATAAAATGGATAAATTGAAAATTCGTGCTATTTTTTAATATCAGTTTCGTCGCGGCACCAAAGCAAGTCAGACAGTTCACAATATCAATAATGTTTATACACCAAATAGTGTTTATCAATAGGCCATACACCACAAACGATCGCAAAGTTAATAACGATGAATTAAAGACTATAGTGGAAGCAGATCGATCTCAAAGTACAGCTAACTCAGCAGCAGGGTTCGATGTTAGTGATAAAACAATGTTGGTCTATCTGCGTCAAACCGGCTAAATAAAGAAGCTCGAAAAGTGGGTACCGTTTGAACTGAACGAACGGCAGCGACAACTACGCGTCGGAGTGTGCACTGTGTTACTGAACCGTCTCAAAAAGACATCAAAATACACAAGTGAAATGTTCCTCTTGCCACAGACTTGACTTCAAAATGCCAACACTGACCTACAATAGTGCGTTACTTAATGAGCTTTTTAACTACATGCATCACAATGTCGCAGCGAGTTATGCGACTTTACAGTTAAAGTCTAAATCCGTAGTACAACATCATCTCATAGTATACTAGCATCGCCGTTATACATACCCTGATACTCAACTTTTAGGATGTCAATAAATCTCAAAGTTTCCGGATTAAGTCCTCGTTTGCTAGATCCCGGACCATCGACGGCTTGCTCCTCTTTATTTACGCCAATAAACGCGGAGTTTCGTAGATTTAGTAGATTTACACGCAGTTAGCAACTTGAGCCATTAACAGTTTCGGCAAGATACATAAAATATGGCTTGAAATTTAGGAACTGTGATTCATTAGTGTGGTTACAAACGTACGGTAAGTTGATATTTGCAACATCGGTCAATAGAGCGTTCGCACAAATACAAACTCCTTTGCAGTTCATTGCCAATGTATTCAATGAGCGGTTAGGTGGCGCCAACTGCAAATATAACATTATGGAACAAATCTATTCATTCAGTTAAAACAACGATTATTAACTATAAAATTACAGTAATAACTCGCCCACGAATGCAAAAAGAAGTTTGTAATCGTTCGACGCTCGGGTGGCCAATACTTTAGCACGAATCATAGACAGTCTAGTCAATTCGATTTAAAATTAGAAGCGTGAAACAGTGACTTAATGCGTTTCGTCTTTAAGGTTAAAACTTTTTCGCGATGACGGAGTTTTGTCCTTTGACTGCCATTTTAAAAATGGCGGTGTAAAAAATAAGTAGAATAAATTGTCTATAAAAATATTTGCAATTACAATTACAATTTCAGTTTATTTTCAAAGTAAACAAGTTACGTAGCAATTATTACGTAATGTTCAACCGCATTAAGAAAAGTGTTCGATCTTATTAAAAATCACCTGTTAACAGTTTTATATTAAGAGTTTTCTATTCTGATTGTGGCAATTTAATTGGCAGGTGTCTATGGGCGGCGGTAACACTTACCATCACGTGGGACCGCTTGCTCAAAAAAAACACTAGTATATAAAAAATAAAAAAAATATCTCACAGAATAGTCATCGGTAAAGCCAATTACTAACGAACAATGTAATCTACTAACTAAGAATGGTACAAAATATGTTGAAGCGTAATTCAACGAGGCACTATTACGAATTTACACGTAAATTGTACCGTGAAATTGCCAAAAATGTAAATGTCGCGTTGGTTCCACCGCGTCGTACAGTCGGCCACATAAAAATATATATCTACTACTGGAAATTCTAATTTACTCGCGACGCGACATTTGCAAAAATCCACATGATGGTCAAAAAAATACTCTCTGTAGCGGCATGAATAAGAATAAGCTGGAATTATATTTATCAGAGGTCAGTTTCTGGAATATCTACACAATTTTATAATCATGCAAGATTTATCATCTTTCTTACAAACAACCAATCTATCGGAAACGGAGATGAATGGTTATCTCTTGTACTTGTATCGGGCTATAACATACATAGGCCTAGCGAGACATAGGCCTCGCCTAGTATATCACTGCGATGTTTCGGGCATATGAGTAAGTACATAACAAAGGTTTTCAGGCAATATCTAGTGTTCATTACACATTTTGAAATAATAGTAATTACAACTAACATATATACATGTAAATAAAATGGCAGATGAACAGTTATTTGTAATAAAATATATTAAACATGTCACATAAAGTCAATTGTGTTTCTATTTATGCCATTTAAAAATAAATGTATTCCATCAACTAATTGGCTTATTTATAATTAACTTTAATCTCTATACACTAAGCAATTATCTCATGTAATAAGATAACTTCTCTGACATGTAGGTAGCTGCAAGTACCAGACTGATGTTAATTATTATTATTTATTTTATCTTTCTTTAGATATGTAAATACTAATTATAATTAAAGGAAAAAACCCACTAGATAAAAGTTGTATTACAAATAATTACTACAGAACACAAATCGTAAAGCTATTTTTACCATTTGTTACGTAAAATAATGTTTAAATTTTCAATTTTAATCTAAATGTTTACTCCATCGAAATATAGTAACTACGGAGTCGATTTAGCCTCATCTACTTAGTCGAATTGTATGTAGATCAAAACTATTGTTGTGCCAAATTCATTTGAATCGGTGAATTAATAAGAATTCGACGTTGAAGGTCCCATTCGCAAAACATCACGCAAACGCAAAATGACCTATACTCAGAAAGTCTCACGCGCAGAATGTTTAATCTAAAGATTGTCGAACCCATGTGAGATAACAACCTATTAGTATTACTCCTTCGCTGATTTGTTGTCGACTCATTCATGCAATCCCCAGTATGTCTATAAGTCTACGTGTTATTTTTGAATTCAACTAGTCACCCGTAGTCGACATGTTGCAATCTTGTTCCAAAATTCGAGTCGTGATCTCCGTAATAGGTACATTTCTCCGAAATTTCCAAAAATTTTGTTTTTAGAATTGAAATCAAACTGTACACAATTGGAATTAACCTTAAAAAATAAATTGTGCCTTATATAAAACCATTTCAACAAATAAAACATTGTTTCCGCGAGGGTACCTACCATTTTAACCCTCTCTCGAAAAAGTTGCCATTGTAACGTACGCCAGTACAACCTTAATGCACACCCATAGAACTTAATGTGCTACTCATAAGGCCTATAATTGAATGGTTTTAGATTGTCGTCGGTATCTGCAAGAAAAATAATTCAATTTGCTCTTTATTGTGTGCCCACGTAAGGATTTATGTTTTTAATTATAATGTCGGTGAACTGCTTAATTAAATTACCCAAATTAATGTTTTACCAGAAAACACTCGTATTTTTTACATTGCGTTGAAAATAAAAATTATTTTCAAGTAAAGGCTTTTAAAGCGAACCAGTTATATGTAATCGTCTAACTTGTTGGAATAACAATTTTTAACATTGTATAAAAATATGAAAAGAATACCTTTTAATTTAGTATTTTGGATAATTACTAATTATTAGAGATCGGATCTTCGGGTGCATATTCACCTAAAGTTGAGATGTTGGATAAGTATGGAGTGCACTTTTGTATCGGGCGAATGCCGCAATCCCAGGATCTACAAATTTTATGTTCCGACTATAGAATACGATGCATATACCTAAAGTTGTAAAGTGAATCCCTAAGACTGCATTAACTGCATTCCTACAAATTGTCATTAGAACTAATAATTTGAGTCCAAGTCCGAAGTTTATATCTTCAATAGTGCCTTAAATCCTATCGACTCTGCCCTGGTTACCATCAGATCTGCAAAACTGCTGAGGAATTTCATAAATAAGCATCCTATTAGTCGTAAAATCCCGGGATTTCAGTTTTCAAATAAATTATTTTAGGTAGGTAAATATGCACCCGAATATCCGATCTCTACCGTCGTAAAAGGCGACTAAGGGATAGCAAAGCGGCTACCACAAGCGTTGAGAAACTACATACCACCTCGAAAAGGACTCACCAACCTTCTCGGGCAGAGGCCTTATGCACGAGATAATGTGAGGAAGCACATATCAAGCAGTAGATACTAGTTTGCTGATTTGCATAAATATTATGATACCATTTTCTTTTTCATAATTATCAAATAATATATTTTAACAAAACTTAATTTTTTTAAACATATTCTAAGATACTAATATAATATAATAAATAGGTAAAATTGTGTGTTTGTATGTTGGGGGTAATCTCTGGAACTACTAAACCGATTTCAAAAATTATTTCACAAATAGCTGCTCTAGTTACATTATCCGTGTCTAATATATGCTATATTTTATTTTGAAATTTTGAAAAAAAAAAAATTGAAAAACAAAAATACTTATAAACCGAAGCGAAGCGTGGGCGGGTCGCTAGTAAAAGACGCAGTGTAAAAACGCCTATTATTTCCTATAGTGTTTTTCCTGTCCTCTTACTGATTCTTAAGGAAAGTTAAAATAAGGGACAAAGGAGAAGGGTGGTAAAGTGCGTAGATCTACTAATGAGTCTTTACGATGAACATACATTCCGCTTTTGTCTTTGCCAAATTACAGTTTGTGGTCACACGAGACGGGACAAATATAAAGTTAAGGGCTCCATCTTGGAGAGGTACATTTTAAGACTGAAAATGCCGTAAAGAAACGCCGATATCAGACACCATTC
This sequence comes from Sesia bembeciformis, assembly GCA_943735995.1. Taxonomy (NCBI): domain Eukaryota; kingdom Metazoa; phylum Arthropoda; class Insecta; order Lepidoptera; family Sesiidae; genus Sesia; species Sesia bembeciformis. Next base: position 2,230,876 of record OX031038.1, read on the forward strand.
GAAATGGTAGATATCACTATTTTCTGTACGTATTTGTCAAAAGTTCTAGAACTTTACCAACCTTATCCAACGACATACCATATAGTATGCGTCGTCGAAATTAATTAAAATTATAGTTGTTTTTTTTTTATAGAAAGAGGGTGACAAACGAGCATACAGTCCTCTTGATGGCAAGTGGATACTGTCGCCCTGTGGACACTCGCAGTACATGCCAATATTAGTCTAAAACGACAAACTTGGGTACGCCCTCGGATGCTCTGCCTACCTTTGTTGATGTAAGAATAGATTTGGAGAAAGAAAAAATTTAAAGATGTTAATAAAATAATTACGTTAATATATTCTTGAACAGATTTTTGTCGGGTTTTCACTAACGTATAACTGCTTGAAATGCAAACTAGTGTAAGTAAAAGTTGAAACCTAGTGTATGTGTATTGTATTGTTGAACTAAAGAGCAAAATTGAAAAAAAAACTTTTAAATCAAGACTTCGTAAATGACCGAAAATTTGCCGGGATTTTTACTCTAGTACAAGTGTTTTGTGGGACGAATTAACATAAAGGACAGTTTTTAATCCCAATCCAGAGCGACCGAAGTCGCAAGCAACAGCTAGTATAAAGTAGATAGTAAGACTTTCTCATTGAAAGTTATCTTTCAGATATTTAACAATTCAATGAATTTCTGCCTCAAGAGGTGTTTCCATTACTCTACGATGTGGGGTTCTTTACGAAAGCTGTGAATAGGATTTTGCTTGGTCAGTGATGCACCTGGTGTTGCACGTGTCCATGGGCGGCGGTGACCACTTATCATCATGTGGGCCGCTTGCTAGTCCGTCTACTTTCTTATAAAAACAAGAAAAGAAATGATAACATTGAGAACAAAAACGTTATAATTCATTATTACTACTTTTACTAACAGCGCTTACTCTGTTTCCAGGTTAATAAATGAATTAGATCTTAAATTAAAAATAGATATCAGCGCGAAAATAATTTAAAATATAAATTAAGAAGATATTTCTTGTCCAAATTATATTTGTTCACTGCTCTCCGGTAGGTTTTTAATATCTCGACTACTGATTTCCGCGGTAGGTACTTGTATCTTAGACAAATCTGTATGGTTTATTAGATACAATTATGTTAGCTTTATACTTATTCTTTGTAAATTTGGTAATAATAATTTTAAAAAAAAATCAAATTAAGTATGAGTATGGCTCCTTATTATATCTGAAAAAATAGAATCGTCAATTATTATTTGCTTTCATTTTGTTAAGAAAAAGTCGTCTTTATTATAACCAGGAAACCTTTTTCTAAAGATCCATGTACTAATTATCCCTTTTCCGGCTCTGGAACGATTGCCAGACGCCATTTTCTTTTCAAAGAGCCGACTTCATTAGGCGAAACAGTGATATTATTTTGCTACGGACACAGTAGAAATAAAACACAGCAGGGGAGATTGCGCTATTCATACAATAATCACTTAATTACACGAACGACCGAAATAATTACCGAATTACAGCGAATGGTTATAACTAATGAATCTTTAAATTTTGAGCGTTAACCGCTTGTGAGCATTATACTCTAGTTTTTAACGCTGGCGAGTCTTTATCCATGAGACTTATAAAGGGTTACAGTAAAATCAGGGAGACATGAGCTTTGCGTTTGTGTGAGTGCACACCGATAGTGTACAATGCGCACCATTTCCACAAACGGATTGGACAATTCGGCACCCACTCACATAGATGCAAAGCATATCTCGTTGCGAGGACTATTTTGACAATCTGATTGGACAATTCGGCACCCACTCACAAGATGCAAAGCTCGTGTCTTGTTGATTTCATTATATTACGCTCACTAGCATTTAACGCTCTAGCACCTTTGCACCATTCGTCTTAACTTAGTCATTAGCGCTTACACAACGCTCGAGCATCGAGTGCTCAGCGTTCATTTTTATGACACTACACATCTGAGTCGATTTTCGGTGCAAGCAATTAAAGAATTATTTTATCCATAGCGCCCAATTGGTCACTATTGACTAGCGTTTGTCTTTATGTAAAGATTCCTTACTGTTCTTGATATATATTGTGTTAAGGGTGTCCGAGTAATAGATTTAATCGTGGTGATTAAAAGACAATGATTAGGACCTTTCTTCTCGCGTTTTCCTGAATTCGATATAAGTCAGATAATGTACCATTGGTTAATAAGCCACCATCTTGTTGGATACTTGTGTAGGTACTCACATCATTATTAGGTATTTTCGCCCGCTGTACAAGGGAAGTAAAGATAACCGTCTTCAAGACATAATGCCAATCCTTTTACGCAATCAGCCTGTAGAGCCATGCGTGTCCAATATAACAACAGGTGCCGTTGAGTCTGCTCCGCTACTGTAGAGCATCAGGGATGTTTACCGAAGCGAAAACTGATGCATTTCAAGCAATCAGATACAAGAAAGTGGCCTCCCTGTTGCACAGGACGCGGTGCAATGCCAACAGTACCCTGACAGCTTTGTCTGCAAACTCCATCCATGACTCACCCATCCTGCGACATTGGATGGGGGCCATGCTTGCCAAAAACTCTAAAATATATATCCACTTACCGTATATACAGTGGTGGTCACATAATTAAAGACACCTTCTATTTAGCTACATACAACTTTATTGATGGTATTATCAATAGTGAAGATAAGTATTAATTCTACTTTAATTACTATTAATCATTACGCTAACACCATATTCTTAAAATGAAGACAATAAAGACTTTAGACAATTTAACAATAGTTGAGATCTTATTCGTTTTTTAACTAAATCACAAACTTTTTTAATATGCTTGCTGCTGGCCACCTAATTAAAGACAGTTCATGTTTCATGTTCTTAATATAGAATTTAAAAAAAAAACAGCCCCCTTATATTTTCCACTGTGGCGGGAATTTTCAAGAAACGCGCTTAAAGCAAAAACTAGCTTAACATTATCTCAAAATTAATATCATTTTCATCATATTCAACGAGCTGCTATGGGAAAAAATAAAATGTTGCGATTCCTCTACAAGGAACTGAATTTTTATGACATAGGTTGGTCCATACAGGAAGATTGCGAATCACTTGCGATGCTCTAAAGATAAGGTCATGAATGCTATCAAACATTTCAAGAAGTTTAATACAACAGCAAACGTACCTAGGAAACCTAGACCTAGAAAAACAACCCCACGTGAAGACTCCAGAATGATATTGTTAGCCAAAAAAGAACCGTTCAAAGGATCAGAGCTTATTCGTTTGGAAGTATTTGGTGCAGGAGGGTCGAGAGGTGTGTCGGCAAGAACAATTAGAAGGCGATTATGTGAGGCAAACCTATTTGGAAGAATATCTCGTAAAATGCCACTTTTAAAGAAAGCAAATATCAAAGCTAGATTAGAGTTTGCTAAAAAATATGAACACTGGACTGAACGTGAGTGGAAAAATGTATTATACTATTTTCGGATGAAACAAACATTAATATGATTAATTCTGACGGAAAAGAATATGTGAGACGTCCTCCGAATAAAGAAATGGATCCAGAGTATACGAAGAAAACAGTGAAACACGAGGGAGGAAATATCAATGTTTGGGGCTGTTTTTCCGGACATGGTGTTAGACCTGTCAGGAAAATTGTGGGCAATATGGATAAATTCCAGTACAAGAATATTTTAGAGGAAACTATGTTACCCTATGCCGAGGAAAGTTTCCCGGTGGTTTGGACTTTCCAACAAGATAACGATCCAAAACACACAGTAGCAATGGTTAAAGACTTTCTACGGAGCCAATCGATAACGGTCTTAGATTGGCCCCCGTACAGTCCTGACATCAACCCTATTGAAAATTTGTGATACCGTGTGAAGAAAATGGTGGCCACAAAACGTACCACCTAGCGTTCATCAACTTTATATGGCTTTTAAAGAAACATGGGAGCAAATTCCAATATCAACTTGCAACAAATTGATCTCTTCAATGCCAAAGCGATGTCGGGCTATTATTGCTGCTAAAGGACATGCGACAAAATATTGATAACTTTACTATAATGTCTTTAAAATATGTCTATAATTAATTATAATAAACTTCATTTTAATATTTATGATATTTCTTTTTTCCTAGATACTTACGTTAGTGTGTCTTTAATTAGTTGGCCATACCTTTGTTCAATTCATACAGCTTGAAATATAGTTGAACCGAATAAAAATGTACGTCGTCTCAACTTTATCGAAAATATTTAATTTTAACATTTCACAATGCCTATACGAATGATTTAAATATTATTGCAAGTTCCTATTGTATTATAGTGAAAAATAAATAATCAAAAATCTCAGTTAACTTAATATCTCCTGTGTGTCTTTAATTATGTGACCACCACTGTATGTATTTATACATTTTTATTTCATAATACAAAAAAATTGTAATTTTGCCTTATGAGAAGTTACTAAAAACGTTACCTAAAGATTATTTGTATCTATTATTATTATTTTATAAACGACTCAAAAAATATTTACGCGAAACAAATTAGGAAACAAAACTAGATAACATCAAAGGTAGGAAACACAAACCAATAACAGAAAATAGTACTTTGTAGAAAAACAATAATGTGTTCCTATAACTTGATAAAAATGTCGTCACAAAGGATTTCGAAAAAGCGGGGGGTATCGCCGCTTGTAAATTGGAGCGTAACAAGGAAAAATATCAAATAACCCCCTTTGATATGGGGTTAAATGGAGCGAGGGGTAGAACACACAAATACGTAAAAAGTACATTTTTTAGTGTGAAACACCTTTAGGGTGGAAAATGACACAGGTTAGCTTAGTCTCATATTTCCACACGTTGGCAAGTCAGTTGAGTCAGATCGTATGTATGCTTCCTTATGTATGTAAATTAAATTTTCCCTTTCCCTTCTTCCCCCTTGGACCACAATTTTTTTTGCACGTATTACTTTTTACCTGTCTAGTAGCAAGGTAGATCTATTTTACCCCTGTTACTACCGAAAAGTTCTGAACTATTAAAACGATTCAATAAATACCTAGATTTACATAAATCAATACATACATATTAATATATGTTAAATAGCAATATTTAAACAATAGTTATTTAAGAACAAGTAAAAGCCACTAAAAAGGAACGCTAGTAAAAAGGACAAAGTACGAAAAGAATTGCAGAGAACATGTAAAGACATGTGAAATAGAAAGTACGCAACAGAACAAAAGTATTATCCTTTTGAACGAGTGCTTGTTAGAAGCTTTTCTAATGACTATAAAAATCGTCCGTGATCTGATAATATTTATTATGATAAAATAAGTGTGTCCTTCGCCAATCTTCAATTGTCAAAATAATATCCAAAATGGCCGCTAGCGGTTAAAAAATGGCGTCGATAATGATGCATCTTCCATCAGCGAGTTATTGAGTTATTTCACGTTAAGTGAAAGTGTGCGTGTTTTTGATGGTATTTAAAGCAGATTTAAGGTTAAAGGTTAAATTTTTGACCATTGCTTTCTACAACGATAAATATCTTATGATAGTATATCTGCAATAATCTGCATATATTTATTTAACAGAAGGTACATTACAGTTTATTGATTGTAATATGTACACATTCTTCATACAAATTTCTCTAAGAATTCAACAGCACACCTGCTCAGAACCCGCTCATTTGAGAAGAAAACATCTATGTCCCTACGCGTCGCTAACATTCTATTAATACACATAACGTATAGCACGCGACACTGGTGCATTATGTTGGAGGTTAGTACGAGGTGGAACCTCCTTCACTAAGCGACACACCACTGAATAACGACGGCAATGATACTCAGTGCGGCGCGATGCGGTGCGATGCAGAGACTTCTTGAGTACTTCGGTCACATTTCCAGAAAAGGGACAACAATTTGGAGAGACTCATAATAACTGGCAAGGTGAAAGGAGAGAAGTCCTTGTGATCGGACGTAGCCCGATGCGTTGTTCTGACCATCGCACCGCTCTCAACACCAACATCCACCATGCCATAAATACCACCAAGAACAGAAACTGGTGATGCAATATCGTCCGAGAAAAAGTAATGCGTGGACGTGATCACGACCCTCAGCAGTAGGACGACGCAAGAAGTAGGACGCGGTGTATCCGAGGTTCTGCCAATGAATTTTATTTTTGACGGAAGTTGACATGTTTTTGCAGATATTTATGGGCGACAGTTTCCATTTATCACCATATGGACCATCTGCTCGTTTGCCAAGTTCTTTGTGTAAAAAAGAACACCTCACCAGCCGTTTTTCAATAACGAACTCACTTCTAGAAAAGATATTTTTAAAATGATTGAATGAAACTGTACCTTTAACTGTTTCTTAGCAACTATTTGGGAATCCCTTTAAACATAGAGGTACCTACTGTTACAATTTATTATCTACTTGTTCACATGTCTAACGATCCCAAAGGAGAGCCCGCTTCGTGCTGGAAAAATTAACTTTTTCTTAAAACTGTTTTAGAGAAAACACAAGTTAATTATTTGCGTTATTTTAAACTGCTGTTTTTGAAGCGATCAATCAATACAACCGTTGACCGAGCGACGGTATCCATTTAACACCAGGTGAACTGTCTGTACGTCTGCCGCCTTTCCATAAAAAAAAATATATGCCATCCTTAGTGTATAGGAAATAAAAGTTCTATGTAAGTATTTATTTAAGTATATTTTTAAATGAGCAGACAAATACGGATCACACCGCAACGTGTCACTTACGTTATTTTCAAAGAGTTAGGTAGGTACTGGTGTCACTTACGTTATTTTCAAACAGTTAGGTAGGTACCCGTGTCACTTACGTTATTTTCAAGTAGGTGTCACTTAGTTAAGTAGGTACCTACCTAACTCTTTGAAAATAACGTAAGTGACACGTCGCGGTGTGTACTTAGCAGTGTACATACTGTGTACGTTTTACTAAGCAGGTCCTAAGTAAAACCGCAGCGAGCCCGCCCGTGATTTATACCCGCATGTTGCCTCCACATTTACGTAGAGACGTTACATGCAATGTCAGCAAGAGATTTACGGAAATTGACATAGGCGCCAGGGATTTTATTGTATTTTATGAAAGGTAAGGTTGATTCGGTCCCTTTTAGAGATGTGCCGCTTTTCAAGCGATTGTGTTTCAATAAAATATTCAGTTCAACAAAATTTGTTACGCATTGTATAACATTGTCCAACCGATAATCTAGTATTGGTTAAACGAGCGTTTGGATGATTGGGTACAAACCAGTTTTGCGTTTTTAAACGAATTAATTAAAATGACATTAAGGTTTATATTCGTTGATCTAACTGAATAAACAAGTTGGCAAGTACAGTTGGTTCTGCCTAGTCGTCTATGGAATAAGTTCATAAGGAAGACCAAAGGAATTTATATGCCTTTCTTTAACGACACCCACGGGAAGAGATGGAATGTTGCTATTATAAAGCTGGCCAACACTATTAACACACAAGGCGTCTAAGGAGTAACAAAGCGCCTACCACAAGCCCTCAGGAGCTACACCAGCTCTACAAGAGTGGACTCGCCAACCCGTTTTACCAGCGTGACGTTTTAAAACGAGACGTGACGAGGCCATATCCACCAGTAGACGATAAAAAGGCCGGTGATTTCGTGTTTTTCTAATATTCACCAATTCGCACTTAGTCCACGTGGTAGATTATAACACGAAACCTCTTAATAAATCGCATAGCAAGGGCTTTACCTTCAGTGGCATAAGGTTATATCGATGATCTTATCATCAATTTTAACCATATTCACTTTCAATTTGACAATGAAACCTACTTTAGCACACCTCTTACTACTAAACAAAAAATCTACGTAATAAACATTTCATAACACCCAACAATGACCCCGATAGATGTACTACCGATAAACTAATACTTATGAGACCTCTACGTTGGTAACAGTCATAGATTGGCGAGTCACGATCCGTCGCACACGTTATACAAGGCGAAATCAATAACCGTACATCACGAGGTACAGTTGATACTAACGCGATACGAAGGGAGAAACGAAGGTTACAAGATAACAGTTAAAAATGTAATTAGTTAAAGTGTTATTTCGCTATGCAACTGCGCAACGACTGGCAAAGAGGATAGATATAGTTAAACACATTATTTATTGTATAATTATTACATTGTGGCAAAATTAAGGGAAAATTTTATTATAAGAGACGTAGCGTGGGACGCCTTCCGCCCAGGTGGACTGACCACTTGAAGATATTCGTCGGTAGTGGCTGGATAAGGAGAGCTAAAGACGCGTGTATGGTGTCGGCCCTATATCCAGCAGTGGAGAGACACAGTCTAATGGAATGGTATGGTTATAAGCTATAAGAATAGAATACAACCAGGCCGTAGTTAGATAGGTAGCAGTAGTTTTTTTTTTTCCAGAAAATCTTGAGAAAGAGAGTTAACGCATTCAGTATACGTACTCTTCTTAAATAACACAGTTATTAATGTATATTTCAATAATAAATACTTCATATAATTATAATAAACTATACAACAATATATATATAAATATACACACAAACAAACATAAATATATACGAACATAAAAGTCTAAATGGTTTTCGGAATTCGAATTTCCAATAAATGAAGTTTTAAAAATGGTACAGCTCAAATGAGTCATTTCTAAAATTTGAGAATCTCAAGTATTAATACTTAAAATATAGAAATTTGTATTAGTTTCTTAATATGAAAACCAAAGGCAGTTCATTTCACTGCCTAAAGTGACTGACAATAAAATCTCGTAATAAACTCCCTGTGGGACAAAATAATACTTGAATTGGATGCCATCGCCATAATAATTTGACTCGCTAAGTTCTCATGTAAACAAAATAGCGCTGCATCCATCTCCTACACTAAGCGAGCCTGTGTGGCAAGTAAGATGTTCTTTCTCTAGAAAAAAATCACTCCTACTATTTCTACTTATAACTGCTATATGATGGTTACGACTGTTACAAGATTGGAGAATATGTTACTCTTACATTCTCTCTACAAACAGAGAGCAAGAATATAACCCTACTTCGAAATCCCCGTAGTCGGATAGCAAAGGAAACACGATCTCGACCGCTCAAACAAATTAGATTCCAAACATCCGACCACGTTGTTGTAGTGAACAGTAAGAGAGCTTAAGACACCGCGCGACAACGAGATACAGCTCACGCTACAGGGGCTTTATGATCTCCCACTGCAAGAGATCACAGGTTATGCTACAGGCCTCTCCTGACAATCATGTCGGATTATTGGGCCGTATTCCCTACCACACCATATGAACTCAGATCACATCGGTGAATCAGATCTTTTTTTATTATTCGCACATACGAGTTTCCTTACATTTTTACGAGGTGTTGAATGAAAAATTCTTACCTAAATAGACACTCAGTATGATTGAACTCACGGCTTCACTAATGAGAGTCAATAAGAAATAGCGCTAGATTCCTCACTTTCGTTCCAGTTTACTGTTGTTCAGTGATTAGACGCGAACAGAGGCAAGTCACGTCGCACCAATTAGAAAACGTCCCGAATTAATTCCAAAATGGGGTACTCGATTTTGATGTAGTGGATTTCGTCCTTTGTCCTACGTTTCCTATTCACGTTCCAATTCCAACCTTAAAATGTATTATCAAAGCACATAATTATTTGTAGTAAATTTCAACTGAGCTCATGAAATAATAGGTGAAGACTGGATGTCATTCATGATTGATTATTATATTCTAATTTGGGCCGTATTGTTTTCAAGTTAAAGTTGACAATCAGTCCTCGTGTTCCAGAGTAATTAGTAAATGGATGATAAGGTCCGGTTCTGAAGTACCCTGTTTCAATAATTGGAAGGTCAACTGTGGTACAATTGGTACATAAAGTGTAGTAAAATAATGGAGCAATTAACTTATAATGAAATTAATGAATTACGGTCGGAATTAAAAAATGACTTAGGAAAATATTGTCTCTTGACAGGAAAATGCAGAATAATCAACTTATGCAAATGAAATGACCTCGGGAATTTCTATCGCCTTTGAGAGAGGGAATTTTTAACGTTCAATAAAAAGGGAAAAGGTTTTTCTTTCTATGAATAAGAGGAGCTTACGGGACCGACAGCCAGGCCAGTTGCATGCATATTGCATATAACAGACGTATTGCCAGCGCATTTGCAGAAGTGTCAACATTCATTTATAACTGATTTTGACGTATATCGCGAATGTCAATAGGCATCAGTATTTACTTATTATTACGTGGCTTACCTATGCGACTATCAATTTTTCTATAAAAAAGATAATGGCAGGTACTTTAACCCTAAAAGACCATCATGTAAAAGACGGGCTACTGTTTCTTGCATAAATAAATCTTCTAATTACGTATAATTATTGCATAGTCTAAAAATACAGGATTTAATTACTTCGTTTTTTCCACAGATTGCGTCCACCTCCAGCTGTACAAGGATTTGAAGGAGAGGCAGAAAAGTGGGCAGACGAAGGCGTCTCTCTCCCTCCAGCAGTTCCTGGGCTTCGAGTCGGGCTTCACCCTGGACAAGGAGTCCAATACGTTGGCCATTTTGTGCGAAGATGTAGTCCCGGTGCTGGCGTTTGACACCAGGGAGATTTTAATTCAGTGGAGAGTTAAGGTAAGGTCTTAAAAACTGTTTTAAAAACTTTGATGATAAATAAGTCACTAGACTAGGTCTTCCAAACATTTTCTGATTTTATTATCTATTAATCTGCTCGTCACCATTATCCAATACGTGTAATCGACTATCTGAACCTATTTTAGCAACTCTGTGGTCAATGGGCTACTGATCTGCCAATTGTCTATTTCTTGAGGCCATAGCTACTTTTGATGTTTTATAGAAAGTAGGTGGCAAACACGCAGACAATCCACCTGGTGGTAAGTAGATACCGCCCATGGACATCCGCGATACATGCCAACAACAATCCAGAATGACAAACGTTGGTACGCCTTTAAAATATTAGGAATGGGATTGGAGAAAGGGTTGAGAAAACGACGTATGACGTTATGACGTATTGTGCCGAAATGTCATCGAAAATCGAAATGTCTCTGTCGGCAGGCCTGATTCACAAATTCTGTTTCTTTACTAGACAAAATCCGTAAGGACGAGATTCGCCGAAGATCTGAGGTACATAGTTCAAAGGATCAGCAAACTAAAGTGGCAGTGGGCTGGTCATATATGTCACAGGACCGATAACCGACGGGGGATACGAATCCTCGAATGTACCGGGAAACGTAGCGTAAGGCGGGGGAGACGAGTCCTTGAATGCAGACCTTGTACTGGGAAACATAGCATGGAACGCCCTCCGGCCAGGTGGACTCACGACTTGAAGAAAGTCGCCGGTAGTGGCTGGATGAGAGGAGTGGAAGACCGTGTGTGGCGTTCCTTTGGAGAGGCCTATATCCAGCAGTGTAGAGACACAAGCTTGTGGTATGATATACTTCTCTCACTACCGAAACACGTAAGTATATTAGAGGAGTAGGATAAAGTGGTAAATGCAGTACATTTTACTGTAGTCTTCTGTGAGAGAGGGGTAACGTACGCGCCCAACGTTGAGATTGCTCTGTGCACCTTCCCCTTCCCAAAATGTATTAGAGACCGCACGTCTCCATTACATCACCTCGTCATGGGCTAATCGTTACCTACTTATCTATCCAGACAAATAATCACTAATCAATAATAATTTAATCACCCGCGAATCCCATGGATTTTATTATTTTAAAGCTGTCAGCCTAAACCAAAAAAATACAGTTTTGGCAACCGACAAGGATTTAGGTTCGCCAATAAATCATTTCTTAATAAAAATTATAAATCCAGGTGCAGCACAATCTCGGCAGCGGCAAGGAGTTCGCAGCAGTAATCATATCGGCCCCGTCCAGTACCAACATCAAGGCGGGTCCTGTGAGGCTTCATGCATGCGGGCCCAGATTAGCGCTCTGTGCTTCAAGGCCGCCCGAAGTGCTGGCGCTTTGGGACGTCAAGTTATTAAGGTAGGTCCTTGAAATATCCTTGAATGATTGAACGATCCTTGGAGCCCCACTACCCGTAGGAGATTACATTCTTTTTGTAAGTTTTTTTAATATATTTGACAGGGGACTAATTTTAATAAAATAACATTGGGGTCTTCACTGACAGGACCGGTGGTTTCTCACGAAGAAATATACATGATGGTCCTTTGTACATTATAGGTGTTTAGTTATTACATCACGCATTAACAATAGATTACATAAAACAATAGTAAATGGTATGTTAGGCGTCATTTTTGCTTGTTCTTACTGGTTACAAAGTGAATAAATTCAAATAACATAAGAGATATCTGATTGTTTAATTTCTCTGAACCAATCTGTTTTTACGTTAATAACAGAAAGTACTTTTGGATTCATTTTCTCGTCCCTTTTTAGGTTAAAAGCTGTTAGGCAAATTTGTGCGCTAATTGTTTGAGAAATTTAAAGGCTCGCCACTTTTGAACAAAACTCACTTCCAACGACTGAAATGAAAAGCGCAGTGTATTTAACAAGGCGCTAGAGCATAAAACTACGCAAAAACAGGTCTAAATGCCTTGAAAATACTTGGAAAGTAGCACAAGGAGGCATTTCAGTCTGCCTGCGACCTACCAACGTAACAGGCCATCGCCGACTCTTCAGCCGCGAAAAGGCTCTTTCAGTAAAAACTTTTGTAAATTCCCGTGTTTAGAGCTAAAAATTATTTTTAAAATAATGATGTTTGTAATATAACAGTGTAATAATATTTGTTACCATGTTTACATTGTAACTCTTAGTCGCCTATATTCGTGGAAAATAAACGATTTGATTGAATTGCTTGCGAATTGGAAAATCAGAATTAGATAAATTTATTTATTGATTGCAATAGACGTCACCAGTGGTACATCCACATATACATCATTCAAAAGAAATGTACAGACCTGTTCCATGTAGACAAACCGATTATAGAAAACCATTGATGTATTCGTGAAATAATTTACCCAAATCTAAAAATCGTTTATGCCTTAAACGGATTTTAAACGAGTATTTTACTCAACGTTATTGAAATTTCATTATGTAAACAAAGAGATGTTTGATGTTTTGAGACTATGTGCATGAGGAGGCCCATCTCCAGCTGTGGATACTAAAAGGGCTGGTAGCATGTAAAAAATAGGCGAAAATCTAAAAAAATGTGTACATAAAATGAGTCAAAACTTGTTATCCTACTATTTTTATAGCTGCAAGCAGATGAGTACGGTGTATACAATGTATTTTTTGGGAATGGCTAAATTCTTGTGGCCGTAATGGTCTTTCAAGAGTCACCGGACATGTTTGGTTTAGGGCGCACGCATGGACTTATATTTTAGCTTATTAGGCGGATTTTTTCAGAAAACATTAATTGTACCTATATGACGAACTTACTTCTTATTACCTTTCTTACCTTATTTTAGTATTAACAGAGCTAATCAATCAGTTAATCAATTTCGTCATACATAGTTAACTGATGTTGGCATCAATAGTACTCATCAAACGGATTGTCTGCCCTTCTAGCCAACTATTTTCCAAATTAACAAATAATATTTTTTTTTTTATGTACGAAGGCGGCAGACGAGCATACATTCCACCTGGTGGTAAGTGGATACTGTCGCCCATAGACATCCGCGATACATGCTAACATTAGTCCAAAATGAGAAACGTTGGCACGCCCCCGGATGCGCTGCCTACCTTTGGAGATATAGGAATGGATTTGGAGAAAGGGTTGAGAAAATGGGGAGGGATAGGATGGGATTGGAATGGGCTCTGGCACATCTCATTCACTACCGAAACACGTACGTACATTGGGGAAATACGATAAAATGGGAAATGCAGTACATTTCAAGGTAGTATTCTATGAGAGAGGGGTAACGTGGCCAGTCGAGCGCGCCTGGCGGCTGTTGGATTGCAGCGTGCACTCTCCCCCTCATAATATGACGGAAACTCGAGAAGTGAAGTTGAGTTTTTGTTCGAATATTGTAAAAATTGTACATTGTGGGTTTTGTGGTATAATTGTGATAGTTTATTAAACTTCAAAGTGTTTGTGATAATCAAAAAAAAAGAGTAGAATTGCGTTTATCGTGTACTTCCAAGGAGTCCTTTTCTGTCGTCAGTAAACCTATTATCGCTTTACTGAGCGACCCCTGAGTTACTTCGACGGGACTGTACATTAACATAAATATATATCCAGTCCTATCTACCAGCTTACCAGTCTTATCTTACCACAAGGCTCGCCAATACATACGTCTCTCGCTCTTCTCATCCACCCAGTACAGATAAATTTCTACATGTTGTCGGTCCATCTGCCAAAAGGTGTCCCACACTGCGTACGTGGCTTCTATTCAAGGGCTCTTCTACCCCATCGGCTGTCCATTCCCGCTTCAGCATACTAACTCTATGAGCTACGTCACTGACTTTCGTCCTTGATAAATCTCGCCTAAGAACTACAACCAAAAAGATATGATAAATCTAAGCACCATACGATCCTTTAGACTCAAGTATCCATTTTTTTGATCCATCCACTGAGATTTCCCTATTAAATTTATCTAGCTCAGAAAAAGTAATCTATTAAAATCAAAACGTCGTGTTAGCCGGCTAATACAGCCATTTCAGATTTTTCTTCTCGTGATTTTTTCAACCTAACAGACATCCTCCGTCTTTTACTAATCTTTTTACCGAAGCGCGTCTCTGTGAGTAATGACGGTTATATTTCATCAGGATCCTCCGGTTTACGTATAAGACTTGTTTTGAGGGTACACAGAAAACTTTGGCCGTTTGGCCTACTTTTTGAAATGGTTTTAACTTTGACATTTAAATCGTTGTTAAGAAGATACCTTTGCCCTTAAAATGTTTAATTCAATTATAAGTTTTAAATCTTTTACGGTATCTTTCCTTTTAAAATAAATGTTTAATGTTTAGAATTAATTCAAGAATTTTAAACATTTATTATTATATATATATAAACGTTATATAAGAATTCGTTCAAGAATTTTAAACATTTATATTTAGACGTTATATAAACATTTATACGGGAAATGTAGACTATAATCGAGGATTTAGGTAGGTAATATAATTATCTGCTTAATTTAACGTTTTTACAGTTTCGTTCAATTGTGATTCAGTTTAAAAGGCCAGTAAACATAAGTATGTTAAGATTAAAATCTAAAGATAAAATTCAAGTCAACATTTTGTCAAAGGTGTATAGATTTATACTTATAAAGATACATAGCCACTACCATATGCCCTGAGGAACTACAAAACCCCTAAAAGAGTGGACTCGCCAATCCGCTTGGCCAGCATGGCGTTTTAGGGACCTCCTTCGTGCACAAGATATAATTACAATTACATACATACAATTACAATTATAATTACAAGATATAATACAAGATATTCGTGCATAAGTGCATAAATGTCCAGCAGTGGATACTGAAAGGTCTAGTAACATTGCACTGCATATAGATTTACAATCAGAATGAAGTTCAATGGAGAAACCCTTAGATTTAATTGCAAGAGACAAATTAAAATACTAAATGGATCTATTTTGAGAATTTGGATGGCTAATGTAGTTATTAAAGTTTTCCTGTCTTTTAATGTGTCCGTATGTCGATTACATTTTTTTCTAGTTATCTCCTTCACTCCCTTCGATTGTCGTTCACTTTTGTACACCATTTCTTCCTTTAATTCTTCGTTCGTTCATTCCGTTCACTTCATTCGTGGTAATCCTAACAGCGTGCCACGTTTCTGCACGTGTTTGTTTTATTTTGTGTGTATGATTGCATTATTCTAGGTCTTCTGATTTCATGCTGTCTTTGAAATTCTGCCTTTCATTCGGTGGTACCATGAAGAAATAAAAATGCTTTTGCAAGCGTTAGCGAAAATACAGGGTAAATATCAGTTCCTTTCAGGGGGTGTGTATGGAGTTGATAGTTGATAACCTGCCCAAAAGTTGATAGTTTCCGAGATATTTAACATTTTGTATTTTTCTCAAACAATTCTACCTACCATCGATAAAACTCAATTATTTTGATAATTAAAGATTTCCTATTGACTTTTTTTGTTTTAAAGCTTACTTGAATATTCCAGTGAATTGATACGAATGTAAAACTATCTAGAAGAACTAAGAATAATTTATAATGACACTAAAACTAAAAAAAAATACATTGAGAATTACCAAACATGTGAAAAAAGTCGGTTTATCTAAAAAATATTCTACTACATTATGTGTAAAAACACAAAGGAACTGTTGTATTTACCAGTAACCCTGTATACGCTGCTACTATTTACTTTACTCCTATACAGTCTGTGTAGGTATACCATCGATTTGGGTATAGACTAGATGACACCATCATACGTACTTATCAAAAAACCTGGTTGGCAATTTCTAGGGGGGGGGGTGAAGAAGATGAGGAGGGGTTAATTAAGAAGTTAAATTTGAAACATAAATACTACGTAATAAGAATGTTCCATTTTCAAAACACATATGAATTAAATAATTCGAGAGCTACGGAACATAGAGCTCTATGAGACTAACGTGCCCGCCCTACAGTGCACGTATAACATATCTGGTGTGTATTCTCTTATCGATGGTCTATACAATTTTTATTTTACTAGTAATCCAACAGTAACACAGAGTATATTTAGACAATAAATATAACCGTATGTTAAAATTTGTAATCTTTGGTAGTGGACAGTGTCTTATTACCTTATCAGGGGACGCCCTGCGGCCAGGTGAATTGAATACTTGAAGAAGTTCGTCGGTGATGGCTGGATGATAGTGAGCCTCGGGAGATGTCTATATCCAGCGGTGGAGAGACATAGACTTATGGTATGATATTTATAACAGAGAAGTTGTTAACTTTGAACTATAAACAAAAGAACACAATAACAGGTTAAAGGTCAATGTTAAAGGTGGTTTAAATGAGCGGAAATACTGAATGAGCAGCAAAATAGATGGTAGCAACAAATTTAAAGCTAGGTTACATGGTGACATTCTGGTGACATTAAAGAAATAGGAGTCACGCGAAGCGACTTCATGAACCTCAGGAATTTAAAATGACTTTAGTTCAAATTTCAGATGACACGAGTCAATTTTCTATTCGTTATTGTAGATTTGTTTTATTTAACTTTGAACCTACGACAATCTTTTTAAGAAAAGAAATAAATTTGAATCCCCAAATTCAATTAAAAATAATTGAAACACATCAACCAAAGTTTTCCATTTAATAAGCCTTTACCAGAAGACATTAAAACTCGCCCTTAAGTCAAATATTCCAACAATTTCCAACTTGGCTCAGGAATTTGTCGGGATTTTCGTCTCCTCGCCCGCCCTTTGTGAGAACCTTATTTTTGTAACGGCCGAGTGCATTAGGGAAAGTCAGCTAGTGCTTTCTACCTTTGGAGGGTTCAATCCAAGCGTTTTTAGAGTTTATACTGACATAATTCGTCGTTTCTTTGATAATACTACGTTTCTTCTTCCATTTCTTATACATCTAATTTGTCTGTTAGTACTGGATTTGATTATTTAAAAATATTGCACATTATCGTAATGAAATGCAGCCAGACCTTCCAGTATCCCCTGTTGGGCATGAGCTTCTTCATGCATGAGGGATGTAAGGCGTTAAAACTCCACGCTGCTGACGAGTCCGTTCTTTTGGAGGTGGCGTAGTTCTTCAGGGCTTGCGGTAGCCGCCTTTTACGACGACACCCACGTTATGAAGTGGGAGGATTCTACAGCCGGCACCACACCACAGGGCACTTCGTTTATCGTTATAGTCTTAAGACATTCCCTGCCAGCCTCTTTTTGGGTTGATCAAAGACAATCTGAATTCTGATAAAATTTTGAATTTTTTGTAAGTTCACTTAATAGGATATCCATTTCTCAAATAATGTTGTATCGGTATTGAGGATAAATTTAGAATTCTATAATACAATTATTACATAAAAAAATTACCTTAAATTTTAGTAATTAGATAAGGAAATTAACAGCTCATAATATATATTTTTCTGTCAAAGCGTCATATCGTAAGATTGTGTTGAATTCTTCGTCACTTATAGGAGGGAGTGTACGCTACATTCCCACAGCCGCTGGGCGCACTCGACTGGCCACGTTACCCCTCTCTCACAGAATGAACAAGAAGGGATTATTAATAAATAAATCAATCATCAGTCCAGAATGGCAAACGCCGGCACGCCCCCAGATACGCAGCCTACCTTTCTTGATGTAAGACTGAGTTTGGAGAAAGGGTTAGGGAAATGGGATGGGATTGGAATGGGCTCTGGCATATCTCACTCACTACCGAAACACGTACGTACATTAGGGAAATAAAATAAAGTGGGAAATGCAGTACATTTCAAGGTAGTCTTCTGTGAAAGAGGGGTAACGAGGTGAGTCGAATGCACTCAGCGGCTGTTGGATTGCAGCGTCCTCCTCCAAAATTTAACTTTATACCTACCTACCTTTGATTTTTAAAACCTTCCGACAAATTTGTCTCCAGGGAGCGGCGTTATAAAATCCATTCTCGCAAAAAATAAAAAGTAACTCAAAAATAAAAAGTGCGGGAAAAATCTCGGTGGATTCCCGAATTAGTCCCCGAAGGATTTGAATCTGTCTACCGGCATTCAGCTTTTGAAAAATGGTGAAGATAATTCACATAATTTAAGGACACGCCTCGACTTTTCAACTTTTTCGCGTACTTTTGGTAAATTTTAACTCCGTTTTAACGAGAATTGGGATGTATATGGTTTTAAAAAAATGTTTGTTAAATACATTATAGGGTAGATAAAATAAGGCGTTAATTTAAATGTTCAATCTCCTTATTCTTTCTTGTTATTTCTAAGAAATTGTATTCTCTTTTAAATAAATAATCATAAAGTTCAATAAAAAATAATTTGATTTATTGCTTATTTAAAAAAAGAAATTATTACTATTTAATATGACAAAAGCTTGGCTTGAAATGTGTTAACCGATGCTATTGACATGACTAACCCCGAAAAAAAATCATTGAAAGATTCTATAACACACCATCAGCCCTTGTTTTTCTTTTTAGCAAGAAGGCGACAGACGAGCATACAGTCCACCTGATGGTAAGTGGATACTGTCGCCCATGGACATCCGCGATACATGCTTACCTCAGTCCAGAATGACAAACGTTGGCATCTCCACAGCTGGATATAGGTCGCTCCCGCAGCTGGCCACCACACATTGTGTCTTCTCATCTAGCCACCACCGTAGCCACCACCGGCGAATTTCTTTAAGTCATCAATCCACCTAGCCGGCGGGCAATCCAGCATTACCCCATAATTCTAAACGCAACAAACAATGTTTTATTTCAAAAATTGTTTATTTTTCTCCATGATAAATTGCAAGCACTTGCCCTCATATGTCTGTTTATTGTTTTATAAATCCAATGTCGTGAGAGACGTTGCAGATCTGACGTGCCCTTTTCAAGATCTTTCTTTTCGATTATTCATTTTGTTTACAATTAATCCGATATTCCAATTGTAATAAATATATTTTTTTCCGTACCTTGCTGTTAGCCTTATAAGCCATATAATCATGAGGATTTCGGACCATAATTAGTCAACCCGGTCCAGTGCGGATTATTGATGGATACGTATTACACATGCTCCAGTTATTTTTTTTAATTCTCAAGCACACTGGTTTCCTCACGTTGTTTTCCTTCGAGCTAGTGGTAATTAAAAATCGTAAATGTAGAAAGTATGGGCGAGAGTTCAAATTTACGAATGTAATTGGATAAGTTACCTCTTTAGACTTAATTCCGCTGTTTTGCCACAGTTATTAAATATTGTTATGTATTTTCCTATCTTGTATTTAATTTTTCTAATAATTATTAAATAGATTATTTCATTAAATTAAGATAACAAATATGTGTAACGTGTAAAAATGAGGAAAATGCTATCAGCCTGTGTCTTACCAGTGGTCGGCAATGGCCTCTCCCAAGGTTCCCACGTTCTTTTCCGTTCTTCTCACCATTACCGGTGATTTCGGTCCACTTGGCTAGGACCGTCTCACGTTTCGTTTCAGTTATCTACATAAATTGAGTATTTAAATTTCAAAAAACGTTTTGAAGCAATTGAAAATATTGTATTTAAGTTTTGATGAGTAGTTTTAAACATACTTAAAAATATTTTGCGGGGCTGCGTTGCCTTCCCCTTTTCATTACTCATGCCAACCTACAAAAAGAATCTGACTTCATACAAAAGTTGAGTGAAGTTGAAAACGCACTCTACGTTCATACAAAAAATATGATTTCTTTATAAAAAAAAATTGTATCAAGTCCCGTGACAGTAACGGGCGTGCGCCACGCTCGTCAGTAAACAATAACCGACGTGATTTGTCGACGTTACGCCCCATACATTTATTGTCAACTACAATTTGTTGCAGACAGTACTTTTTGTATTTATTTATGGAGGCGATATTTTTGCTTATATTTTTCTCGTATTATTCGAAAAAGGGATAACATTCTTATACTTATTTCTTATCACCGAGTGGAAAAAAGGAAAAATCCTAAGTGTATTTTTTGTTGAGAATATAAAAACATCTTTACTTCACACGCGGTAAATATAAACTGGAAAAAAAAATTCCGGGTCGCTAATAAATGGCGTGATAGTTTCTTAAATACATAAGACTAATTTGCGAAACTATAGTATATTGTAGATGACTGATTAATATATATAACAAAATGTGTAACACGTTCTGTACACTATATAACTTTAATTAAATACTAAAAAATAAGAAAATTTCGCTTCTAACTTATGACAACAAAAATACACTTCGCAGTAAATCTTAAAAAATAAAAGTTTTTTTGTCAATTTAATATTTTGTATTTCCTCCACGAGCCCGTATCACTTCAATAAGACGATGTGGCATGCTGTAAACCAAATTTTTAATACGATTTTGGTCTATGTTTGCCCATTCTTCCACTAGCGCAGTCTTTAACTCGTGTAAGGTAACGGGAGCAGGAGAGCGTTGTCTCACGCATCTCCCGAGCTCGTCCCATGCATGTTCTATGGGATTTAAGTCTGGGCTGCGAGCTGGCCAGTCCATGCAGGTAATACCGACGTCTTGAATATACATATTGACCAAATAAACAGTATGTGGTCGCGCATTATCGTGCATAAGAATGGAAATTGCACCCATATTCACTAAGAATGGACCAGCATGCTCATTTAAAATCTCTCCTACGTATCTGACAGCAGTCAGAGAACCGTTTTCTATGATCACTAACTCCGTGCGATCCTCGGAAGATATCCCAGCCCAAACCATTATTGATCCTCCACCGAATGGCACCTTTTCTTCAAAACACGCTTGATGATACCGTTCTCCTGGCCGTCTAAATACTCTTCGTCTCCCGTCGTGCGTAAATAAACAAAATCTGGACTCATCGGAAAACATAACCTTGGACCAATCTTCATCTGTCCATCGGATGTGTTCTCGAGCAAACCGTAACCTGGCAACTCGATGTTCTCTGAGCAGTTTGGGGCCGTTTGCTGGTCTATAAGGCTTTATATCAGCTTCACGAAGACGTCGCAGAATCGTATTAGAGCTCAGATTGTTGTGGTGAATTTCTTGAAGACTGTTTCGGACCTGAACAGCCGTGAGATGTCGATTTCTTAACATAGTGCTCACGATGAATCGGTCTTCTCGTGTAGTTGTGCACCTTGGCCTGCCATTTCCTGGTCTCCTGATGTTCATGCCGGTCTCTTGAAATCGCTGGAGTACTCTTTGGACCGTTGATAAAGATACTCCTACTATTCTAGCAGTGCTACGCTGAATTCTTCCTTCTTGTACCATGGTAATAATCCGTGTACATTCTTCAGGTGATAACGACATGATATTGCATTGAATACTCTGATCAATCCAAGGAACCATTTATAATGACAGCTCCGTTTGAAACAAAAGCAGAAAAAATATTCTTTTCCTAATTTTAAATTTTGAAATTTTTCAAAATGCAGAATATTTTTTTTTAAATCTGTAACTTGTACAAATGAAACCTCTTTAGAGATTTAGATCAAGCATTAGTAACCTCCTTACTACATATTATTTATTCGAGCGATCTAGGTATATAATTTATGGAGATATCACGGTTTTTATTAGCGACCCGGAATTTTTGCGATCCAGTGTATTTCAAGGAAATATGAAAATATGGATTTAGTGACATCAATAAGATTTTTTAAGTAAAAATTTGATTGTGTCAAGATTAATTTATACTAGTTTGATTTATGATGTCATTGGTAAAAAACGAAATTTCTGTCAAAAGAATAGTTGCCGATAGTGAGTATTAAATACTATTGCTGTCAAAAGAATAGTTGCAGACAGCGAGTATTAAATACTATTGCTGTCAAAGGAATAGTTGCAGATAGTGAGTATTAAATACTATTTCTGTTAAAAGAATAGTTGCAGACAGTGAGTATTAAATACTATTGCTGTCAAAAGAATAGTTGCAGATAGTGAGTATTAAATACTATTTAACGATTTATGCAGAAATGTAAAAATAACGCTTCAGCAGTTTCGATATAGATGATTTATTTATTTTTCTTCAATTCCACCGAGTTACTCACAGAACACTATCTTGAAATGTACTGCATTTCCCACTTTATTCTATTTCTCCAATGTACGTACGTGTTTCGGTACGAGTGAGATATGCCGGAGCCCATTCTCATCCCATCCTTTCTATTTCGCCAACCCTTTCTCTAAATCAATTCCTACATCTCAAAAGGTACGTAACGCATCCGGGGGCGTGTCAGCGTTTCTCATTCTGGACTGATGTCGGCGTGTACCGTGGATGTCCATGGGCAACAGTATCCACTTACCGCCATGTGGGCTATGTACGTCTGCCGCGTTCTTACTATAAAAATGACAGTCGTACCACTCCACTACGAAAAACCCTATCAAACTTTAACTATTACTACTATCCGAATGGAAATCCCAATTTGTAGGAGTGCAATCAAAAGTAAAATTTTTTTTAGAATAATATAACTATTATAGAAAAATAAATTAAAAGATGCCATTTAAAATATTCACAATGCATTTAAGTATATATATAAAGGCCCAAAGTTTATTATAATAATAAAAAGAAATGTACTGCATTTCCCAATTTAACTTATTTCCCTAATGTATGTACGTGTTTCGGTAGTGAGTGAGATGTGCAAGAGCCCATTCCCATCCAATACCTCCCTATTTCCCCAATTCTCTCCAAATCCATTCCTATGTCTCCAAAGGTAGGCAGCATCCGGGGGCGTGCCAACGTTTGTCACTTTGGACTAATCTTGGCATGTAACGCGAATGTCTATGGGCGATAGTATCCACTTACCATCGAGTGGACTGTATGCTCGTCTGCCGCCTCCGGACATAAAAAAAAGTCTTTTGAATAACACCGCCCTATCCCTTCCCGTGGATGTCGTAAAAGGTGACTAAGGGATAAGAAAGCCGCTACCACAAGCCCTGAAGAACTACACCGTCTCTACAAGAGTGATCTCGCCAACCTAGCTAAGCATTGGCGTAGTTCCTCAGCGCTTATGGTAGCGATTTTGTTATTCCTTATACACCTTTTACGATAACCACGGAATGAAATAGAGTAATGCGATTTTAAAGCCATCTGATAACCACGTGACCAAATGTTAATCATATACCGTAACTACTCGTAGCAAAAGTGAAATATCTAGGCTTCTTAAATCCGAGTAATAATGTACGCCACAATCATGGTATAGATAAAAAGGCTTACTAAGATGAAGTATAATATCCAAATATCAATAAAGAAGCGCTTAGCTAGCGCCCCGCCCGCGTATCGCGGTAACGAGCCCCAGCTCTGGAGTACTGCCAAGTACAATTCGAGACAGGAGATATTTATTTTATGACGATCTCGTCCTTATTGATGCGCTGTCTGGCCACTGCAGATTTACTTAGTATTTTTTTTTATGGACGAAGGCGGCACACCAGTATAGAGTCCACCTGATGGTAAGTGGATACTGTCGCCCATAGACATCCGTGATACATGCCAACATTAGTCCAAAATGACAAACGTTTGCACGCCTACCTTTGGATGCGCTGCCTACCTTTGGAAATATAGGTATGGATTTGGAGAAAGAGTTGAGAAAATGGGGAGAGATAGGATGGGAATGGGCTCTGGCACATCTCACTCACTACCGAAACACGTACGTACATTAGGGAAATAAGATAAAGTGGGAAATGCAGTACATTTGTAAGTAGTCTCCTGGGAGTGAGGGGTAACGTGGCCAGTCGAGCGCGCCCAGCAGCTGTTGTTGGATTGCAGCGTGCACTCTCCCCCTCAAAAATAAACAGTATTAGATACATCGAATAAAGATTTATATAACAAAAGCCTTTTTTTAGGGTTAATCACTAGGGGGTTTCGGGCTCATAACCCACCGCGTGAATCCCGTGCGGACTTTTTTTTCTTGAACATCGGATTTCCTCACGATGTTCACCACCGATTTATACAAAGGATATATTGTATATATATTGCTATCGATTGAATTCATTTTGTGGTAGAAGCTTCTTCATTATAATTCTTCATATATTTTTTTGTTTGCTTATCATTCTAATGAGATACTGAAGTCAAAATTTGATATAAGGTTAAAGATAACTATTATATTGCCTTTGTATTGTATTAACACCTCTGCACAAAAATGCGTCTCTGCGTTTAAAAACAATTGTATATACCGTCAGCCTTTGTCTCTCCAATTCTGTATAATATCCAGCACTGCGGGATATTATCCATATTGTCTCTCCACTGGTGTGTGTTTGAACTCTTAAACGAATTTTTGTGTCGACGTTTGATTATACTACCTTGAAATGTACTAATGTGCCAAAGTTTGTCATTTTGGACTAATGTTGGCATGTATCGCGGGTGTCTATGGGCGACAGTATCCACTTACCACCAGGTGGACTGTATGCTCGCTTGACACCTTCTTTCTATAAAAAAAAGAAATATATATAATACACAGCGATTGAAATAGTTATGTATAGAGCCTAGGTAGAGGCCCATCGCCTCTCTCAAGTACCACACACGGTCTTCTCGTCTTCTCATCCAGCCACTACCGCTCACTTTCTGTAAATCAGCAAACCATTTGGCCGGAGAGCGTCCTACGCTAGACTACGTTTCGGTGATATTATGATATACGAAGTATATAATATCATCTTAAAGAATGACAAAGATATCAGAAAAAATTAATTATATATAGACCTAAAAACTTATTGAAATTTAAAAATATTCTTATATGATTACAAGCGACATGAGAGATAAAGGAAAAACGCTTTCAAAAAGTCAATCACCAAAACTCATTTTAAAAATCGCATTTCCTCATGTCTTTACACAAAGGCTCGTTTCAGGCTCACGAGTTAGAAAGAGACGACATAGTCTCCATCTCACTCCCCTATTATATCCGATAATCGTTTGAAGAAGCAATTTATTTTTCGCCACTCGATACCGCCCCAATAAAGTGTCAAGTAACGCCGGGTGCAGCGAGTAGTGTTTGTTATTAATTCTACCCTTGTGCTATTAGTGGCGGAGTAATTATATGTGATTGGTGGGGTGAATTTTTGTTGGGTAGTCTGGACCCTCCCGTTGGGCGCTTGTGTGCAGAATACCTTCTAATAGTGAAGCGCCTCGTCGACACTACCGTTAACCTGAAACCTGAAAATTACCTTGGTAATTACCAACGCATAAGTACAGCTATACAACGGGTAAAGTTACCCAGTATGTTGGTACCTTTTCATAAGATTATATGTACCTATATTTTACCTACACATTACTATTACAATAACATAGTTATAACAATAGGCTTTTGTGTAGTGTTGTTGAAACGAGCGCTAAACGCTTCATCGCTCGAGCGCTAGTGCGCTAAGTTAATGCTATTGAACCTTAACCTTAACTGTTTCAGACTTGAGCTTTTAACTACAAGGGTTTAAGACAATAAAAATTAACACTCTCTAGCCTTTGCAACTCTATTTTTTTCCTTATATATATTACGAATTACATATCAGCAGATATTACGAACCACAGTTTGAACTCATGACTTTCGGATGTGAATCATGACCAAGATACCCACAGGCTTTCGCCTCATTTTCCATGACAAATACTAAATTGCCAGGCACTATGCACTAAGTGTATTAGACTGTTTACCCTGTAACATTGGCAAGCCACCGCTAATTTCATTATTAAGGCGAGTACACACACGTGCCTACAACAATTCCCACTGGATTATAACGCCACAGCGCTATGGTTTGATCCATGTGAAAAGCGGTAAAATATGGGTGAATTGAAAAAAATCCCATAACATACAGTTGAACTAAAAATAAACTACCAAAAGATAGAGACGCTTTAAAATAATATGTGAATAAGCGTCTAACGATACTAATCGGACGAGAATATATTAGACAAGAAATTATTAGAATTATTGCTATCGTTTGCGGTAGCTTCAAACTACTACCATTTCTTCTTTTAATTTTGTGTATTTAGTTCTTTGTTATAAGGATTTTTCTTATAAGGATTCAGATGTGTACAAGTATACAGATGAGCGACATTGAATCGTGTAAAAAATGCGGAAATCTAACGACTTTTACTATATTAATGCGCTTTGAATCCGTATATTTTTGTGTGGAAGTTAGTCAAAAATTAAATATATTTTTTACTGTGTAGCTTGTAAGTCAAATTTACAGGAAATTTAGTTTTGCAGTGCTTTCCAAATACGATACTAGTGTATAGCGAATTTTATTTTTATAGACAAAAACAATTAAAATCCGGTCGCTCTCTCTTTAGACTTGCACCAAAGTATTGCATTGTACAGCCTCAGGCAATACGCCTTAACCGAACAAACATCGCCCTAATGAGCTCGCCGATGGGAAATAATGAAAGTTGAGTTTCGCCTTGTTCTGTGTTCGTGTTCGCCCTTTGATGTACAACTACCTTCATTCGTGTTGTTTCGCGTTTTAGTCTTTATTTAGGCCTTTGCTAGAGAGATTATGAAGATTGTTATGAACTTCCGAATTTTGAAAAACAATTTACTACATTTCCATTTAGAATCATCAGGTGAATACAAACAACAATCAGATAACCTGCAGGACGGATTGAAATTAAATTTGGCAGGAAAATAGCTTAAGTTTATATCTCGGTTCAGTTCGAAGATCGAGTCAAATCGGTTTAATAATTCCAAAATTATGACGGTATTATAGAAAATCCAGAAAAAATGTCTACGTCGACGTTTGTATTCAAACTATATGTCGTTGGATAGAGCTCATCAAGTTCTAAATTTTTTTTTCTAACTCTTGTCTCATTTTTTTCTAAAACTTATGGTAACTTATGGGGGGGGGGGAGAATGCATGATGCAATCCAACAGCCGCTGGGCGCACTCGACTGGCCACGTTACCCCTCTCTTACAGAAGACTACCTTAAAATGTACTGCATTTCCCAGTTTGTCGTATTTCCCCAATGTACGTACGCGTTTCGGTAGTGAGTGAGATTTGCCAGAGCCCATTCCTATCCTATCCCTTTCCATTTTCCCAACCCTTTCTCCGAATCCATTCCTATATCTTCAAACGTAGGCAGCGCATCCGGGGGCGTGCCAACGTTTATCATTTTGGACTAATGTTGGCATTTATCGTAGATGTCTAAGGGCGACAGTATCCACTTACCATCAGGTGTATTGTATGCTCGTCTGCCGTCTTCGTCCATAAAAAAAGTAAAGAAATCTCTCTTCCGACTGACGCTGCCGTCGGCATTTTCTAATTTTCGGGTACGTGGGTATCCTCGCGATAACTGATAATTGAAAATTCAGCATTTAAATAAAAAGTCCCTGCCGGGTCCGAATTACAAATCAGGTATTAGTAGAGAATAGCTCTATGACAGCCAGGTAGACTGACGACTTGATGAGAGCTGAAGAACATGTATGGTCGTGGGCTTTGGGAGAGGCATACATCCAACAGTGGAGAGACACAGGCTGATGGTATGATATAATATGGTATTCTCTTAGATAGCTATCACCTAGATGCACATTATCACATTTGTCTGTGTTTATACATTTGCTCACAAATATGATAAAATTAATAGCAATTACGGTAAACGTCAACCGAGTGATGGATTGCTGATGTAGCAACTTTTCCGACCAGCATACATGCGCCATTACCCGCCGGTCAAGGGGCAAAGGTCTGGCAATCTACTGGGAAAGTTGGCTTATTAACACCAAGGATAGAAAAAAAAAAGAAAACTAAGGCTTCTTCACACAGAGAGTGGCGCAGTTAGAGGTTGGGTGTCGTGCAGTCTAAAATGCTAATCGAAAACACTCTTCATCCTAGGGCTGGTTATTGTCTTGCACAATGCATCGGCTTCGCTATGCATAATGCCGCCAGCATGCTGGGCACCTTGCCATATGGTTCAAATGTGTTCAGCATGTTAAACATATTGAACAGACTAATAGAAATTACTAACTTTTGCCCGCAGCGTCGCCTGCATGCAAAAGCACGCACGCACGAGCGATTCCCATTCCTTTGTAGTCCATGAAGGTGTTTGAAAATTTTCAGCTGATAGCTTAGCCTTGTAGATTTTTATTAAGCTATATTAACAGAAAAATATAATGCCTGCGGGTTATCATTTATCAAATTAATTATCTTAAAAATGTTTTAAATAAATCAAAACACATGCATTCATTCCATTTATACAACAAAGGTAATCAAAAATCCCAATTTTTTCCTAAACACTTCCTGTAGATACATTAAATTATAAATGCATTTAACTTAATATATTCCATGTCCGAATTAAATTGTTTGTTGCACAAAGGTTTCGGACAAGGGTAGTGGTGTTTGTTAATGCGGCGATTAGCCGTTAACCACTCATTGCAACGCATGGCAATGGAGCTAAAGGGTTACCACGGATCCGTCACTAGCCCTTTTATTATCCACTTAAAACCTCACCTTGGCCGAGCGAGTTAGCGAATTCACTCTTTTAGTGGCGGTGTAATAAATACGTCAAAGCTTGCGGTACCGGCTTTGTTATCCCTTAGTCGCCTTTTACGGCACCCCGGGAAGAGATGGATTAAAACCGGTCAACACCACTCGACCATACCGTACCACGAGTCACAAAAGTTAATTTTCACATACTCCTTATTCATCATCGCATCCCATTCCAATCGAATGAGAAAATGAAATGAGACGAGGATATTAAGTTAGAAAGTATTAACCAAAGTCAATAAGTCCATATAATAAGGTTCAACTAAAAGTTCCCTTTGCTTAAATAATGTCACATATTATAATGCTAAAAGAGCAGCAAATTTATTAAAAATCTAGGACTATTAATACTAAGAGTTTAAATTAATACTAATTAAGGTTCACATTAGGTCGAGCCGACAGTCATGTCGTTGGCCGGCTGTCGGCTTTATCTGTTCCCACTAGGTCGTGCGACACTATCATCGTTGGTCGGCTGTCGGCTCTAGCTGTTCTCACTAGGTCGTGACGACACTTTTATCGTTGGTCGGCTGTCGGCTCTAGCTGTTGCCCTTAGGTCGTGACAACACTTTTATCATTGGACGGCAGTCGGGCGAGGGAGAGAGGGAGGGTGCGTGGATGTCTAGATGCGGTTGGCACGACAAGAATAGTGTCGGCGACGTCAGTTTTATCGTAGCCACTGCACTTTTACCGGGACGACAATGTGTCGTCACGACCAAGTGTGAACAGTGCAATAATTAATTACATGCCAATAACTTACGACGCGACAGAAAATCTTGACAAATCGCACGGTAAAAGCGTCGTGGACGACAGTTTTAATGTGCCCGACTATATGTGAACAGTTCCATTTAAAGCCACGACACTGTGGCATTGTGTCGTCACGACCAAGTGGTAACCGGCTCTAAGATTATCATTCTCTATTCATTTCACAAGTTACACGTAAATATTAACAATTGAATAATACTTCCCCTGTTTTGTACTTTTAAATTTTGTCTTTTTTACTTTCTTAACTTTTCCATATTATTATTGTTAATAGTATGGAAAGAATTATATGGAATGGAATTATATAATAACTCAGTAAGTGCTTATACTCGTATATACAATTGTATATTACAACTAAGTTATACATCAACTCCCAAAACATTTAACAAAATTGCTAAATTCAAAAATATCGGTTCCAGGCGACAATTAATCGAGTAATCACCAGAGGTAACCCCACAGGACTTTCAATTTGCCTCCCATGAAATATTCACGATATAATTATTGACAACCCCATCGCTTGTCTGTCGAGGTGCACAGGATCGATTTCCGAGCGTAGTAATAAGACTAATATATACATATAAAGAGAAATGTCCTGACTGACACAACAACCCGTGCAGCGCCTGTGGGATTACAGCGTGCACCCTCCCTCTCCCAAAACGTAAGACATGATAATTTTATTTTTAATTTAAACAGACGCCAAACTATGTTCAAATTTATTACTACTACCAACATCTTAATAGAAAACCTGCTACTTCCTCATCTCAAGTTGCGGATTTAGATCTTAGATCGGAGTCCTATAAAACCCGCTTAGACCCTATAAATTCTTGCAGAATACAGTAAACTATGAATAGCAATTTAGCATAGAGTCTTCCCAACGTAGATTAATCAAGTATCATTATTATAATTACACTTTTTTCCTGTATCTAGAAATATAAAACGAAATATTAACAAAAAATTTAAACCCCAATTTAAATATTAAACAGGGATTGTTTTAAACATTCCAAAGACAAAGGAGTTAGCTCAGAAAAGGGGTAAAAAGAAACAGGGCTCGTATTAATCTTTCCCAGTAATTAACCTCTTGAAGGGTTAAGTATCTTTATTAACATTTCGCGAGTTTTATAAGAAGTTCGCTCTTATTGCGACTTTTAATAGGTATTGCCTTTAAAATAAAAAGGAGTTTTTTTTACTGTTTTTGACCTTAATTTTATCTCTTATTTCAATATGACCACTGTTTAAATATATAACTAGTTCGAAGTACTATTTTTCAGATAAAGACAAAAGATGTATGTAGTCGTTAAATGTATCTCCAAATTCAATGCTTTTTACAACGGCTATTTTCTATTTTTTTTAAATCCATTTATTTGTAAGTTACGAGTATTCTAATAAAAATAAGAAATTTACAACAAAAAAATTTAAAATACGAATAATATGAATTCCTAATATTGATGATAAATAAAGTGATTTATTAATTTGATTAATACCTATGATTAATACGAATAAATGTGTGTTGCATGCACTAATGATAAGTGGCATTACTAGTTACTCTAATTTAGAGTATAAATATAAATGAACATAACAATTTTGTGCAGAGCGTCAGCACTGTTTTGATTAAGTGTAAAATATTCGTCGTTTAATTTATGCAGGGGAATATAATATTGTAAATTCAAAGATGGCCGCCACGCGCCGGTACTAAACCGGCAGAGCCATTCGGAGCACATCAGATAAACTCCGTCTTTACAAAATTATTTGAGTTCAAAATGAAGGGTGTAATGAAGAATTTATATTGCCCGGTTTATTTGAGTAAGTTTGTTGCTGAAGCTTTGAAAATTAAATGAAAATATTGAAGTTCATATTAAGTAACAAAGTTGTGAAGTGTGAACTATGTGTGAAGTATGAACTTGAAGTATGTGAACTCGTGTTTGTACCATAACAAGCCCTATTGTTGTCCCTTTTGACACGGGCCTCCTCATGCTTGTATTGGATATGAGAGATGTACCCTCTGATGTACCTTTGAAACCCTCTGATTCGTTGAGTTCTATATGTTAGTTCTATTAGTAGAACTCAACGGGTATAAAATCCGTTCAGTTTTACAGCCATAGTATGAATAGAACTCAACGGAGAACTTAACTTAAAGAAAATAGTAGAACTCGACGGAAAATAAATTACGTTAAGTTCTATTCATACTATGGCCGTAGTACCTACTAAACGGATTTCTTTTCTTTTAAGTAGAACTCACGCTACGCTCCTGGCTAAGCGGGATGGCAAGTCCACTCTTTTTGAGATGGTGGTAGTTCCTCAGTGCTTTTGATAGGGGCTTTGTGGTCTTTTACGACACCCACGGGAAGAGATGAGATAGTGCTATTCTAAAGCCAGCCGACACCACGTGGCCAACTTATTCCATATCAAATAATTTCACAGTGGCGGATCTTTGTTAACTTTCTTTATAATTAAACCATGCTACAACGCCGAACATTTAATCAAGGGATTCGCTTTCCTACTTTTAAGTGGGGACTTAAATTATCAAGCGTCCTGCAACGGTGCATAAGTTAAGTAACTTAGCAGAAGCCTCCCGAAGCCGTTAAATTGTTGACTCAATGGATTACTTATACTCATTAAGTTAATCAAGTTAAATTGCAGGAGAATCTCATTGGCGGCAACATGTGTTAACATAAGTAATTGCGGATTCGGTCGCCCCTCAATGTTTAGCTATGCTTAGTAAATCGGCAGAACATTCTGTGTAGCAGGTTTGATGCGCTAGTTCTTTCTTGGGCTAAATACGCACTTACAACAGGCCGCATTTTGCCCCACGGCCTTTATTGCTGCAGAGGCGGTTAGCCACAAGCGCGTACGTAGCCTTATAATAAAACGCCTTGTTAATTTTCAAACCGACTGTATTTTATAAATTAAAATTATACGAAGCGATGACAATGCATATCGAATTAAAAGTTAAAGATAACTAACGCAAAGGCTACGACTTAGTAGGTACAACAACTGTACGTACAAGATGTAAAATTGGATATTGTTGTAATTTCAAGTTTAGATATCTTCGTAGATGCTACTCGATATAAAAAAGGTCAATTAATTTTAAAGCAATCTTCGTAAAAGCGTTTGATCTGTCAGTTAGTGCTTATCCTTTCCTTTTCCACGACTAACAGAAAGATAACATTGAGCACTTCCTGCACTTCAAAGTTAAGTTTTAATTTGACATTTCTAAAACATAAGGGCGATTTTCGATTGCATTGTCAATTTATATTTGGTACTTTATCACTGTCCGTTCTTTCAAATGAATCGAACCCGAAATTGTTCAACATTGTCATGGGCCCGATGTGTACGTGATTGAACTTAATAGAGGCTTACGTTTTTGCATATACCCTACAAATAATTTCTTTTCATTACAATAAAACCAGAATCTAGTTCATTGTACTCTTACAGACAATCATAATGAACAAGGAAGTACTATCTTTATAAAAATAACTTATAAAATAACAATCAAAATAAATAAATAAGTGAAAAACACAATAAGAAATACTCGTAAGTACCTACCCCCTTACTGAGATGTTATTGAGCTTTCTGAATGGTCCTGTCGTTACGATATTTATTTTAAAAAATCCTTTGACCTTAATTATTTCAAACAATTTTAATTTGGGCCTCTGCAAATCTGAATTAAAAACAGTAGGTAATAAATATGTCGTTAGATTAGATTAGTTAATTATTTCGTTAATTCAGTTAATGTTTAAAAAATCTGTAACTCGTTTATGTAAAATCTCTCTGATTACCGATTTATTTTATTAAACACACAATTTGATTTTTCATACTGACTAAAACTGTAATATATAACTGCCCCTTTAAATTATAGCCTTTATCATATATCAAAGGCTTGTTAAAATATTTTGTGTATAGACATTTAGACTGAAAAAGTATTTTTTTTATCATAAAACGTAGTAAGAACTTTATGTAGAAACGAGAATTAATACAGTCATAAATTTTAACAGATATTACATGCTCCGTAATTCTTGCTAAATGTTTAATGCATATTAAATCAACAGTGTATCTTATTCATACGATGCACCCCTAATAAAAGACCTACGTGACGTGTGTACTGAGCACTTGATAACCGGCCAAATCGAGTGCGCTACAATCCGCCCACTCACCGGTCCCTTTTGAAGTGAATTTCAATTTGGCCGCGCAAATATTTTCGAATTTTAAAATGATTCTTTACCGTCAATTTTCTGACTGAAAATTAACATGATTTTGAACGCTATGTCTATTACGGATGCGTTCTTAATTTAAATGTCTTTTCTTTTTAATGGCATCGGCTCGTGTCTGTATAATGCCAGGTTATCTTTCTTAGAAAGTGGGAGCTTTATCTCGACAATAAAAGTTGTCTTGGCGGAGTTTTTAAGGAGGGCATTCCTTTACACGCAGTTTTGTTTTACTGCCGGAACAATGGGACGTTCCCGAGATCCAGAGGAAGATTTCGGGTTTTATTAGAAACTATAAACGCTTGTAATACGTTTTCATTCTACCACTTTAATATTTTTATTAACGATCTCACCGAATATAAATCAGATTCTTGGAAAATGTCAGAATTTATAAAAAGACTTAGTTTCAAAGATTAAAAAAAACTTACAAAACTATTTCCCGCACAAAGAGAACCGCGAATCAAAATAACTCAAAGGCGATCTGTCTCTTACAGCTTCCTATCTTGTTCTACCAAATACGTACATATATACGGATTCCACAAATAGATATTACAGAAATCTAGACCAAATGGAACAGGCTAGAGCGCAGTTAATATCCGTTAGATATTCAACGGTAAATTTTGTGGAAACTACAGTGATTAAACTGGACAGTTTGATCAAACTCCTTGAGATTATGTTTAGAGACGCAGAACTTCTGTAACTGGAAATGACAATTTATAAGTACCTGATAAAAGGCTAACGACCCCTTGGGGGAGGGCACAGGTCTGCCTTTGTGATTACGAGGGTATTCTAATCTATTACTTGGTTGAATGCCGATTGACGGAATACAGCATCGAATAAACAAAGGCCTCGGAATATGTATAGCATTTGATAGTTATTATCGTTACAATTATTAAGCTATCTACTGTAACTCGGGCGTAAATTAGTTAAATTTAAATGTATTTTAATTTTTTCCAGTTCACATGCAATTTTTAATAATAACAAAAAAACTTGTGGCAAAAACTAGTAATAATAAAATTGCGCAGATATCGCTAGGCTTTTGATCGTCGATGCGGTACTATCGTCTTAAATAAGTAAATAAATACGTCCGTCGGTTTGTAGCCACCTATGAATAATTAAATCAAAAGAATAAAAGGTCAAAAGTCATTTGACATAGTTGTCAACGTTACGGGAGTATTTTAAATATCTTCAAGCGGGCTTTGTCCAACAAGACCACTAGCATGAAGGAGAGCAATTTAAAGTCAAAGGTCATATAGCTTTATCAAGGTAAATATCTAATAATGAAGAAAAAAATGTATAAAGTATTGACTAACAAAAATTAAACGTGTGTTACATAGAACTTTTTAATTCTACATGGTTCAATAAGTCCACAGTTTTTGACAGCCTTTAACGTCCCACTGCAGGGCACATACCTCGCAAGAAGCAAAAGCCTAGTAAATCGTTAGAGGGGTTTCAATTTTTACCAACAACAAAATAAAATTCAGAGACTTCCAATGTCTCTATATCTTCGTATACACAATCTCTAGGTGCGCAGGACCTAACTGAATATCATGAAATTTGCAGACGGCAGTCGAAGGAAATGAAATTCCTTTGTAGTCGAATATTTTTTGAGAGTTCCGTACCTAACTCAAAATATTGTCGCTGGCGGATATTAATTTTATTGTATTAATGCATTGTTACTCATGCTTTGAATATCCACCACCCATCTCTTTCCGTGGTCCATCCAGAGGAACTACACAACCTCTGAAAGAGTGGACTCGCCAACCTGCTTGGCCAGTGTGCCGCTTTATAGCCCTCATATACAAGACAATGTGCATGAGGAAGCCCGTGTTCAGCAATAGATGAAATAAAATACAGTTTATGCAAGTTATGCAGTTTATGCAATCCTTAGATGCATATGAAACAACAGTACGGCTTCTTTGTAGGGGGAGAGTGCACGCTGCATTCCCACAGCCGCTGGGCGCACTCTATTGGCCTCGTTACCCCTCTCTCACAGAATACTACCTTGAAATGTACTGCATTTCTCATTTTATCGTATTTATCGTACATTTCCCAATGTACGTACGTGTTTCGGTAGTGAGTGAGATATGCCAGAGCATATTCCCATCCCATTGTATCCTATCCCTCCCCATTTTCAAATCCTTTCTTCCAATCTATTAATCTGCAAAGGTAGGCAGCGCATCCGGAGGTGTGTCAACGTTTCTCATTCTGGACTGATGTTGGCATGTATCGCGAATGTCTATGGACGACAGTATCCACTTATCATCAGGTGGACTGTATGCTCGTCTATCGTATTTTTTCTATAAAAAAACAAGTATCAATGTGAATTTGGTACACTATAAATTCAACTTACCGTTGTTCACCAAAAAATGTTGCTTGGAATTTCTTTGAGAGAAAAGTTCCGAAAGGTAGAGATTTTCCAAAGAACTAGTCACCGACATAACTTGTAGAATCAGCATGCTGAAGTAGCAATTGGCAGGTTATATTTGCAAAGGAACAATAATAATCGATGGTGCAGTGAAACCAACGCGACATGACCTTTGCATCTGTGGGAGTGGGTGCCGAATTGTCCAATCCGATTATCGTAATGGTTCGCACTATTGGTGTGTACTCACACTAACGCAAAGCTCTCGTTGATTTCACTGTAGGCGAGTCCTTAATCGGAGGCGCAGTGTGGGACACGCTCCGGCCACTTGATCGCCGAATTAAAAAAGTTTGCCGTTGGTGGATAAATGACGAAAGCTGAAGATCGTGTTTGGTGGCGAGCCGCGGAAGAAGTCTATATACACCAGTGGAGAGACATAGGCTGATGTTATTCAAAAAATATTACTGTTCAGAATTTTAAATATGCTGTTGTGTCACCACACCCTATCGTTCCTTTAACTGTAATTCTCAGCGCCAATAAAACAAAACACCATCAATCATAGAAAATATTCGTCATCAACAACAGTCGACAGCACATCAGAAGCCATAGCAATTTAGCGTTTATTATTATAACAGTAAAGTTCTCACATCGACATGTTGTACCATGTTCAATCACCGTTTCTAAATTAATTACAAGCATGCGGGTGGCCCTAAAATCAACTATAGTTCGACCACTTAATTACATTAATATGAGCCTTATTGCTTACGCAGTAATAGTCACAATCGCTTGTGTGAAGTGTCTAGTGGAAAGTACGATCAGGGTTGTCAACGAAGAGCATTAGTAAACAAAGTACGATAGATTAAACTATTCGTAAGTATTAATTAAGCGATTAATTGTTATTTGACTAATTCGTTAATTGCTTTTAAGTAAGCAAATTTAAATTGCTTTTTTATTAAGTAGACAAATTATAGCTACGTCCTCAGGACTCAGGGCTGCCCTTGCAATCCAAAGGGGGTTTCGGGCTACAATCCACCATGCGGTAGTTTGTATACGATAGATTTTTTCATTTTTTGTAAAGTTTACACCGTCATAATTTTGGAACTACCTATTAAATTGATTTGACCTATATGAACTACTGAACCACTTTGGTCTATCTACTACGAATTTAACCAAAACTATTAATCAAAATTTGTAAGTCGTGATCTAAGCTTCTAATTTAGGCTTCTAAATCTAGGGAGATTTCGAAGAAATCTACCCATGTAGCTCAATTACATGGACAAAGGAACTCATTACCTCGCTCGCTCATATCATCGCTCACAAACAATAAATAATCAAACTTGAAATAGAAGAGTGCGGGTCGCCCTCCAGCTGGGTAGACCTACGATTTAAAGAAGTTCGCCGTGCTGGTTGGATGAGAAAAGCCGAAGTTTGTCTAACAGTGAAGATATAGGCTGATGGTATGATTAAAGGGGGATATTGCTGGATCGACTGGTCACGTTACCCCTCTCTCACAGAAGACTACCTAGAAATGTACTGCATTTTCCACTTTATCTTATTTCTCTAATGTGACGTACGTGTTTGGGTAGTGAGATATGCCAGGGCCCATTCAAGCCCATCCTATCCCTCCCCATTTTTCCAACCCTTTCTCCAAATCAATTCCTATATCTCCAAAGGTAGGCACGCCCGAGGGCGTGCGAACGTTTGTCATTTTGGACTAATCTTGGCATGTTTCGCGGATGTCTATGGACGACAGTATCCACTTACCATCAAGTGGACTGTATGCTCGTCTGCCGCCTCCGTTTATAAAAAATATATATGGTAAAACAAATCGACCGACTAAATCAAGACTCACTTACAATTGTGCATACAGTTTTAACCTATCTTTTTCTTCTACAGACGGTTCGGTATGGTGGACAAGAGGTTCTGCGTGGAGGGGGGCTCCCGGTGCGGGAGGGGAGAAGGACTGTTCGTGTTTGCTGCAGAGGGGGGCAGGGAGCTTACCGAGATACTCAACGTGCATAGTCAGGACGCGCAGTCACGACTGAGCATCGCTTCTCGAAGCGGATCAGGTAGGGAAGTCAACCTAAGATTTTTATACAACATAAACCTAACTTTTAATAATCTAATTGAGGTCAGCATTTGATAGCAATGTATAAAATGCCACTGTTAAATTTTGAGCCCCATAATTTACCGAACAGCTCCAATACGGAATGATGTTCCAGATTTTATTTTAAATCTCGTTCACACTCGTAATTTGTACTTAAGTACAATACAAACTCAGAAGTTTAAACTTCACGAATGAATCTTGGGAATATACATACAACACACATCCGTGAAATAGCAACGTGACATTTTATTAATATATTTTTTGTTAGGTAATTCTTGTATTTTTTTAATGTTTGTGATTCTCTTTCTTTTTTTATTGTCTACATTGTTTTTCTTTCTGTTGGTTATTATTATATGTATATTGTATATCTGTTGTTAGTGTATGTCGGAATAAAGTGATGTCTATGGTCTATAACACTAAATTACCGCCGCTCAAATTCGATATACAGACTGTTATATCCCAATTTACTCCATAGAATTATAATAGCAATTTTAGTCTTCGACATTGAAGACAGCCGAAGTTCAAAGATTTTTTTTGATACTCTTCTCGTTCAAAGATTTCTTGATACTTTGATACGTCCGGTCATAATTATGCATAATATTTGTTTACCTAAGTTGTAGTACCTGTTATACAATAAATCATTTTTGATGCCAAATACAAAATAGCTGTGATGCATGACGAATCAGTGCCATTACTGAAGTTAGTCAGCTCGAAATGATCACACAGACAATTTATACGGTCTTTCTCCTTTATAGTTCTTGAAAAGCGGTTCTCCGACACGAGTTCCTGCATGGATGACTGCTTCCACACATCCATGAGGTCTGTCTCCCCATCATGGGTGGGACCTACAAGCCAGACGATGCACTGTCTGTCAGATCTGGACACCAGTTTGGAGAGCAATGGAGAAGAAAAGTTCAGGAGACCCACCTCTTTACCTAGATGTTCTAGCTGTATTGGAAAGATCAGTCATTTGACGAGGTAAAATTGAAAATTAACTTTAAATCGTGACATTATAGGTTTAGTACATTTTTTTAAAATTAAAGATAGAAAGCAATAAACAATTATTGCCACCTATGAAATTAACACCAACACAAACTTTTTTCTAACTAAGGTATAATTGGTAGCAATAGGTCTTAACTGATAGTAGCTACAAAGACTATCGTTGGCACGGGTGTGTGTATATACACCTCACGTGTGTACTCATACACGTGAGGTAGTGTGTGTGCGCACATACGCAAATACGCGTGCGTTTGCGTGTGTGTATGTGTGGTGTGAGCAAAAGAGGAGGTGCGACTTTTACAAGAGATCGTGACTTGAGGGATATATGAGTCATGTATGCTTCTTGGTGTACAAATAAGGAGCACATTTGCAGCATTCGTAGAATACACCTTCAACGAACCCTTTTAGGTTCTTCGCTTCGTAGGGATACAGAATATCGAATTATCAAAAGTCATGCCTTGGAAGAAAACTATCCAATAAGGCTCATGATACTTTTTTAATAGAAAAAAGGTGGCAGATGATCTTACACTCTACCTGATGGTAAGTGGATACTGTCGCCCATGGACATCTGCGACGCATGCCAACATCAGTCCAGAATGACAAACGTTGGCGCGCTCCCGGATGCGCTGCCTACTTTTGCAGATTAAGGAACGGATTGGGAAAATGAGGAGGGACAGGATGGGATGGGAATGGGCTCTGGCATATCTCACTCACTGCCGAAATACGTACGTACATTGGGGAAACACGATAAAGTAGAACAAGCATTACATTCCGTGAGAGAGGGGTAACGTGGCCAGTAGAGAGCCCTCCAGTGGCTGTGGGAATGCAGCGTGCACTTTCCCCTTAGAGTACACTACGCCCTAGTAACAAATTCTCGAGCAAATAAAAACTTAAATAAAAAAATATTGCAGGTCTTCAACAATGGGTACACCAGGTTCAATCATGTCCCCAGTCTGGACAATGGATAATATCATAGAAAAACGTTCAGACTCCGACCGGGCGTCTATATATTCAAGGTCAAGTGGTAGTGCTTCCGAGTACTCGGTGCCAAGAAGTACTTGCCTTTTGGACAAGAGCTTCGATTCCAAGAGGGCTAGTCCAGTGGCATGTTGCACGCCAACAGTGCCAGTGAAGACTGGCAATAATTGCCAGTGTTGGCAACAGAAGCCCTGCTGTTGTAGGAAAAAGACGTTTAGCGGACCGTATGAGAATTATGACGTTCCGAAAACTCCAATGCCTTTGATACAGGTAAGAACTTACGAGTAGATAGTTTTAGATTGAGTTACTTGGATCCGTTAATAATTTCGTTTTTTTTATAGAAAGAAGTAAACGAGCATACAGTCCACCTGGTGGTAAGTGGATACCCACGGCGCCAACATTAGACGGTACATGCGACAAATTTAGGCACGCCCCCGGATGCGTTGCCTACCTTTGTTGATCTATGAATTGACTTGTAGTAAGGGTTGTGGAAATGGCAAGGGATAGGATAGGATGAGATAGGAATGGGCTGTGGCATATCTCACTCACTACTGAAACTCTTACGTACATTAGGGAATATGATAAAGTGGGAAATGCAGTACATTTCAAGGTAGACATCTGTGAGAAAGGGTTTACTTATTCTGATTTAAGAAAATCATGTCTTTTTAATCTTTATACATCGTCCTAGATACCTACCTATTATAACTAATTTATTGCACTATTTACCTAGTAACCTATCTAGAAACAACTGTTTATAGCACACCATCGTTTAAAACGATCTCTGTCAAACAATGTTTGGGTTGAGAAGGAATAAATATTTTAAATACAGATAGTGTACAATATACATAATTACTATAGATCGGATATTCGGGTGCATATTTACCTAAAGTTGAGGTGTTGGATAAGTATGGAGTGCGCTTTTGTATCGGACGAATGCTGCAATCCCGGGATCGACAAATTTTATGTTCCGACTATAGAATACGATGCATATACCTAAAGTTGTAAAGTGAATGCCTAAGACCCTCAGAACTGCATTCATACAAATTGCCATTAGAACTAAGAATTTGAGTCCAAAGCCGAAATTTATATCTTCAATAGTGCCCTAGATCCTATCGTCTCGGTCCTGGTCACCATTAGACCTTCAAAACTGCTGAGGAGTTTCATAAATAAGTGTCCTATTAGTTGTGAAATCCCGGGATTTCGGTTTACAAATAAATTACTTTAAGAAGCCGCTTTCCATACCTTCTATACCTTTTAACCATGTACCCGAATATCCGATCTCTAATAATTACATAATATTATATAAATTCTAAATCTATATAAAATACACAAAGCAGTTATATTTAGTGGTAAATAGTAATGTACTTAGAATAAAAGGAAAAGTAGTAATATAAGAGACGATAGAAATGAAAAGAGAATCACCTCTAAATCACATAAAGACAAAGACGAACACACCACACCCAGACCCGTACAAACATTTGTCTTTAAATGAATGTCCGACCGGGAATCAAACCCGTTACACAGAAAGCGGCTCACTACCAACTGGGCTAATCGGTCGTCAATGCAGACAATAAAGTGCTTGTTCTTTTTCAGGAACATCCAGTAGACAGCACCACAGACGCTGCAAGTCTGTACGACACACCAAAGAAACTGAAATGCCTCGTCAACGGTCAGTCTTGCAATTGTTCCCAGACGACACAAACCAATAATGAAGACAAACAAACCCCCGAAAACAATAGCACATGTGATACTAGCGTTAATAATGAAGTGAAAGATGAATCACAATCTAACTACGTCAATGTAACCCCAACTGCTGACAAGCCAAATACTTACGCCAATTACGCAAATATTGACCTTTCAGCCACGTTAGAAGAATTCGAAAGTTCTTTGCAAATCCTGAGGAGCGCGGGATTCAGTCAGGAAGAACTTGACGCTTTAGAAGATATTCCAGAACATGAAGATGACGTATCTACAGCGACGACGAATACCGTCCATCCGTCGACAGAATGTTGTAACGACCATTTGAACTACATGCATATGGATCCCATCGAAAATAGTATGTCCAGTAACAGTAACAAGAACTGTTCAGACAACATAAGCAGAATTAGTCATGTATCAGATCCAACACAGCATTCGGATACTGATAACACAATTAGCACTAGAAGATCAAGTTCCGCTGATTTTACCAGAAGACGCGATGATGACTATTCGATGAATCAAGTCTGTTTCACTCCCACAGTACTAAGAAAAGCGAGTAAAAACGAATGTATAAACATTGGTGCCC
This sequence comes from Sesia bembeciformis, assembly GCA_943735995.1. Taxonomy (NCBI): domain Eukaryota; kingdom Metazoa; phylum Arthropoda; class Insecta; order Lepidoptera; family Sesiidae; genus Sesia; species Sesia bembeciformis. The sequence continues at coordinate 2,273,578 of OX031038.1, forward strand.
TGAACAAGACGTTAGAAATCGTTGAGCCAAATGATAAGGTCTTTAAAGTTCCCGTGCAGAAAACTGAGAATATATTTGTTGCTAGATTTAGAGATGCCGTTAAGATCAGACGATCATCGAGTGTTCCTAGTAAATCTGATAAGAACAGGGATTCGTCTAGTTCAAACGATTCTGGAGTATCGACTGGGTCCTTAAAACACCATAAAGGCGATTTCAACGAATTCGAAATGCCTGTAACGAGTTCGAAGTCCTGTAAGAAGCATATGATGAGTAAACAAGCTCGGAAGGCGTTGACTCCGGTTCACACGCCGTTTATAAAGTCAAGTTCATCGGATCCTTTAAAAAATTTGACTTTCCAATTCGACGAGGTCGCGACTTTAACCAAATCAAACTCCTGCGATGTGGACACACTCACGAGGAGGAAAAAGAAAAACGGTAAGTTTACATTCAATCTTCAATTTATAAATTTTATTAATATCTTTAGAATTCTGTAGATTTTTCTAGTGACAAAAGCAGAATAGATACTTCAGACTTGTGTCCAACTGTGAATGGTCCCACGATTACGAGTTTAATTTCTTAATTATATATACTACGTGCTGGTTTTTCTGTGAATAATTTGACTATTAAGATAATTTTCATTTATATTTCACTACAAGCACCATTTCATATATCAATTAATTAATAGAATTACGCAATTTATTTTAATTTCCATTTTGATACCATCAGTCTCTTAAAAATAGTAGGTTAATTCTGCAATAATTTACTAATTCAATTATACCTTTTATCTCTTATTTTAAAATTGAAACCATATTTTTAGTTTTTATTGTCAGTCATCAAAGTCAATATATTAAAAGTAAATAAATAGCTCGCCGAGGTCGACTACTATTTTAAGCGTACAATATTGAATTAAATTATTGTACTTTACTTTTATTAGCCATTATTTTCATATAAGTTTAAATGCCATATATTATATGGCTTATATTGAAACGGTCAGCAAAAATATTAAATGGGCAGCAAAAATACTAAGCGGTCAGCAAAAATACTATTTGGGCAGCAAATATACTAAAAGTAGGTTTACACTTATTTTTTAATTATTATTCTTAATTTTTTTTTTCAATTACCAAAATGGTTTATATTCCTAAATACCCATTTTGTTACATTTTGTCTTCAAAGGGAACATATATAAGAATAAAAAATAAAATCTATTAAAAGTTCGTTGGGACAAGTTCTCCCCTACCTATCTGTTTTGTAGGTAGTAACAGTTTACTAGGCCAATGCCTGGTCTTCAAATTGCTTCCAGGTCAGTCGACCTAGTGACTCGCAATTTCAAAAAGTGGTAAACTCGCCCGCGGACTCGTTTTTGAGCGGACCAGTTGCCACCTAAGTCGTAAATGAGTTTGTAAAGGACCTATTCGTATCCTAAATAGACGCTCCCTTCTCTATTCCAGTGGACAGTGACGTGACAGCCCGACACAGCCAGATGACGAACAAGAGCACCTCCAGCGGCGCCTCCGACATGTCGGACTATATGGAGTCGTTGTCGGTGTCCTCGTTCAGCTCGTGCGACGTGGCGGCCGACCGACACGCGGCCAGGCCTCGCTCCGGGAAGGAGTACGCCAGTATAGACCGCGCAGCCCTAGCTGGCGTCTGCGACGTAGCTTCTACCGGCTAAATGATACTTATATGTCGATTGTATCTTACAATATGTTACAAATCAAAGATTGCAATCAATACATTTTTAATCTAATTGAGGCTTTTTTTGTGAAATAAAATTAAAAAAAAAAGCTGGGCAAAGTTTAGTTGGGCAGCTCTTCGAAAAAGTCTCGATTTTTTCGATTGGATCGGTCGGAGTGTTGGTATACCTCGCTCCGGGTAGGAATGTGCCAGCATAGACCGCGCCGCCGTAGCTGATGTTTGCGACCTCGCTTCTAGCGGCCAAATGATATTTGTACTATTTACAGTTTAAACGTTGCAATTAATATATTTTTTAATCTACATTTTAGTTTTTTTCTGTGAAATAAAGTAGTCTTTTGGTTTTGTATAAAATTTCTCGCCTCAAATTGGAATTGTATAAACATATTTCCTGCTTCCACTTCTCTGAAAAATTTCGCTCTGCTAAAGAATACGCTGGCACAGAGCGCGCCGCCGTAGCTGGCGTCTGCGACGTCGCTTCCACCGGCCAAATGATACTTATATGTTGATGTATCAGTTCATATACTAATATTACAGTTTAAACGTTACTGTTAATATATTTTTTTGAGCTACATTATGGTTTTCGTCTATGAAATAACATTATATTTTGATTTTGTATAAAGATCCTCTTCCAAATTGAAATTCTTTGATAAATTTGTGTAAAATTAAGAAACTTTTCGATTTACATCGTGCTTTTATTCTGTTTAATATAATAAATGTATATTTTCTTATAGAAATCCTAATGTAAATCGGGAATCCTTTTAAAAATATAATGCAATTTAATGAACTTTTTGATCTGCATCGTGATTTTAGCCTTGAATAAATACAATGAATTTTTATTTTAGTATCAAATCCTCGTCCAAAGTTCTTCAATAACTTGAAACATCCAATGCAATAAAGACATTTAAAAAACCGAATTTAACATAGACATAATTGCTTGAAAAAAAACTAGAAATGTTAACCATATTTGAATCGACATCTCATGACATCGAGATATTCAAAGAAATGTTTTTTTTTTACAATTGACATTTTCTTATCGATATAAATAGTCGATATAAGAAACCATCGGATGAATAACTTGGAATATCTATCGAAACCTTCCACTACACCACCTTACACTACATTTTCATTAAATTTAAATAACAACCTATAAAATTGATGTTTTAATGAAAAAGACAAGAAATGGATATAATCAAACAACCAATTATAATGTTATACTATTATATACAAAAAAAACGTTCTTCTACGTACACTGTATATAACTGTGAGTACATTACGCGATCATACAAGACCCACTGTTGTTCCTATGTACATATTCATAAAAAATATTTTGTAAGCATTAGAATTTACATTTTTAAGAATTTTAGCTTGTAGAGGGGTGCCAAAAATTAGCCCGCTATCTAAAGGGAGTTTGGTATATATAACAAGTGAATAATGTAAAAAGTTACGGTAAATAATAATCGTATTCTAATATAAAGGATAATTTTCTTAATTATAGAGAAACAATTCTAAATTGTTGTAATGTCAAGTGAACATAAAATTAAACCATAGATACTCTACGAGTAAATGAGTACAGTTTTTCTCACCGACCGAAGCAACGCCTAAGCCGAGGTCCGTTCATTCCGCCGGTCTACCGGCGAAGGAGCCCTTAGGCTCGTTGCTGCACACACTCTTTGCTCCTGACTGAGCGCCTTCTGCGCTCGCCCTAAATCATACATGACCAGTGACTCTTGAAAGGTCATTAGGGCCACACAGAGTTAGTCATTACGAAAAAAATCAAAAATAGTACCTACAGTTTTGGCATAAAAACTGGCGGCAAGCGACGCTAGCGACGCGCCCAGTTGGACTTGTAAACTAAAGAAAATTTAAAAGACATAACAAGCCGCAAATAAATACTAAATGATCAACTTAATCATGATCGACAAAACAGACTATATTTGACTAAGTAAAATAAATAATTTTGAATGACTAAGAATGTTATCACAAAGTCGACGGAGGCGGGAGTCCTATTTCTTTATTGTCACCAGAAAACCTAAACCTAACGCAACTTTAAATCTGCAGTCCACTTAATTATTTTTCAATATTATAAAATAATTAATTTGTTTCCTGAATATGTTTCATTCATCTTCATGATTAATGGTTAATTAATTAAGTCTAACAAAGAAATTTATTAAAATGGTTAACCTTCAACAGCTCGATACCGACTCACGCCGTAGGATGGCGTTGTTTCTTGTTACCTTCGAAATTTATGGGGTTTCTCAAGAGCTGTACAACATTTACTCGTAGATTACCTATGTATATATATATATATATATATGATAAAATAAGGAACATTTTGAGAAATTGTTTGGAAATAATAATTTATTTTGAAATTTAACACATTTGTATTTGTAAGTTTTAGTTGAGAAACAAATATATTTTAGAATTACTGGTTTGAGGATTATCAAGTAGGTACTTAATTTATTTGTACCTTTATTTACATCATGATTAAATGAAAATGTCTTTCATTAATCTTTGTTTTAGTTACCTTAAGTACTTCATTTAAAAGAAAATTTAATCATAAATAAAATTAGTAGATTCGTAACAATACGAACGTTGTTTCTCGTAAGACCATCGAATGTGTTTTTAAAATGTTTATTCGCATTTATCTATCAATTTATATTGTATAAATATAAAACGCCTCTTCGCAAAAGAGAAGCAATAGTTACCTTCCAAGTTATTAAAATAGAAATATCCCATTATCTGTAACACCTATCATATATCATAGTAGTCATTTTTATACTAAAATAATAGCTTTCAGAAACGTATCCTGCCAAAAATAGAAGTGTAAAAAGTACTTTTCGTGATTATTAAACTTACATTTATGATAAATTTATTTTTACCTATATTGGTAATGTTGTTGACATATGTACTTACAGAACCCAATTGGAAATACCTACATTATTTTTCTTGAAAAAAATGTGATTTTCTTGATTAGAGACAAGATTTTACAATATAATTGGTAATTCTTGATTATACTCGTATGTACAATATAATTGATATAATTCTTGGTTATAGTCGTACGTACAATATAATTGGTAATTCTTGATTATAGTCGTACGTACAATACAATTTTTTAATTCTTGATTATACTCGTACGTACAATATAATTGGTAATTCTTGATTATAGTCGTACGTACAATATAATTTTCACATTCACACATTCAGAAAAAATACATTTTACCTACTAAATACATATTTATATACGTTAGACCTGTTTATATTCCTACAGTTTTGTCTCTTTTTTGGAACTCGGGTCGCGTTAGGCCACATTCACATTAGACTAATAGTTTTAAGTTTAACGGCGAGAATATTGATTTCGCGCTATACAAACAATTTAATTAAACCACATACTCAACTAGCCGCGCAGTAAGTGGCTTTCATGTCCTGAGTAAACAAACAAAAAATCCAGAATACTTATGCAAATTGATAGTTTCGTCGTTCCTTTGTGGCAGTCACAGTGTGTAAGCGCTCAATTAGCCAATGAGCCTGTGTGCAGTAAACTGACTGAAACCAATAAACCTGCATAACAACGGCCGTAATGCTGGTTGCTTTTACGTCTAGTCAATGGATATGTAGTGACCACACAATACAATTATTAAGAATTTAAATGTTTACTGTACTTACGAAATAACCACAAAACGTATCTTTTGCTGAAAATTAGTATGTCCGTTTGAAACGAGTTTATTCACCAATACGATAATATTAATCACAGCGATTCTATCTTTATCTTTTCTATAATCTATCTTTCTAAAAATGTAGATACCTACAGTTGGCAACAAGTCAAAGTATACCCGTCGGTATCTTAATTCATAGAGTTTTGGTTACATTCGAGTGTTGCTGATTGTATGTTTTAAAAATTCGTATCCATTTATGGTAATAAAAACAAGTTATATACTTAAATGGTCACTACAAGTGTGGATTCGATGTTAGGCAGCACATTATTATGTAGGTACTAGTTTATCTAGAAAAATCTTTATTTTTTAAAACCTTACTATGTTACATTAATATTTTCGTCTTCTTTGTAACATTTTATTGCAACTCGAAGGATAAAATATAGTGCATTTCAGTAATTCGTGACTTTTATTTATTTCCCCGTATCCAAGGTTACATTTATACTAAACTAGCAGTACCCGCGACTTGGTGCGTGTAGAAGTTAGAGTATGTGTAGCTTGATTCCCGTGGGAATTTTATTAATCAAATCATGTATTTACAATGTTAGTAATAACAGATGGTAATTGCATACATTTGTCACATTTACCAGAACAGGCGTGCAAAAATAAATACAAAATTATTACAGAGCATTAGTCAATTATCAGCACATTTCAATTTAATTCCATTAAAAGAAATAAGATGTCAGTTTTATAATCAATTGATAATAATTAACTACATAAATATTAAAAGTCAATTGAAGATTATTAAAGTAAATTTCTTATTCTAATTATAATTTATAGATATCAATTAAATAACAATCATTTTACAAAACAATTCATCAAATTACAAGTTGGGACTAAATAACTAAATCCTAAATTATAACCAAGCATAATAATATAAGTTATAATAACTACCTATACGAAGTTTCATTAAAACACTTTTTCAGATAGACAGACAGACTGGTAGATAGACCCAAACTAAAATAAAGTTGTATTATCTTCTGTATCATTCGTCTTTTAAAATGCAACGGCTTTTTCAAAAACTATTAAACGTAGAGACACGGCTTTATGACGATTTTATTAAATGTATAGATTACATCGGCTTATTCGTGTCAGCGTAGGTTTAATAACTAGTGTATAAAAACCCAATTGAAAGGGGAGAATTCTAAGTACACATCAGTGGATATCAATATCGATTCAATAGATAATTTCTGAAATAATCTTAAAAATCTAAAGTTTTAATTAAAGTGGTTTTATTCTACCTATATTGGGTGTATTTTATAAACTATTAATTTATGTATACAAAAAAATATTACCTTAGCAGTTTGCTCAGACACTGCATACTAGTAAGCAAGTACTCAGCTTAGTAAACTAACGAAGCGAACCTAAACATAGCTGACCTAAACTAAGCCAGACCAAACAAATAAGTCTGCCGTCTTACTTGCTCACATTAAGTCACTTCACTGCATTTAATATGGGCCACTTGTAAACAAGAACAAATAATTTGACCTGAGAATTAAATTTTGTTTGATATCAAATTTTTACCGACTTAATAATATTTAAAATTTAGTTTAAAATTATTATATTAAATAAATTTGATTGGCACATTATCACGATTTAAAAGATTTAATTTAAATTCAAAATAGCTAAATAGACCACGTTGATTATTCGAAAATATATTGTAATCTTTATATAATTAACTAGCGACCCGCCCTCGCTTTCGCTTCGTTTATAAGTTTATTTTTTTCAAAATTTTAAAAATAAAATATAGCCTATATTAGACACGGGTAATGTAGCTTGCAATTTGTGAAAGAATTTTTGAAATCGGTTCAGTAGTTCCAGAGATTACCCCCAACATACAAACACACATATTTACCTCTATTATATTGGTATAGATTTCATTTGTACCGAATAAATTAGTGCTTCCGCTATAATGGCTTCCGCTGAATACAGGGTTAAAGAGTGTGGATGATAGAATGCAACCCTGTCGAACACCTCTTTCGATCTCCACCATGTTCGTTTCCTCCCCATCAACACGAGCGGTGGCCCGCTGCTCCCTATACAGGTTTCGGAACAAAACACTGAACAGTTAAATCATACCTCTTGTGAATATGGTCTAAATGTGTGGGTGCACATTTGCATCATATAAATATGTGAAATTTTTGAAGACCAACGCAATTTATAAACTTGTAAAAAACATGTAATTAGAAAAATCTAAGTAAAAAAAAACAATAGAAAGTTACGTTTTTTAATCAACCTCTGTAGTATAGTGATTAGTATTAGCCAAGCGCGATACCGAGGTTCGATTCCCTGTTAGTAGGTCTTTTATTATTATTATTTTTTATCATTATTATCTAAACTTATCTGTTTATCTAAACAGGATTAGTCTATTAGAATACAATGAACTTTGTACATACCTTCTCTTTATTATTACAAAATTAATCATACTCAAACGCAACAGAATTTAAAACCTTCCCAACCCACCCATGTCAAAGTCAATTCAAAACAATGCCTTTAGCAGAAAATTTCCCCTAAAACTCATGTTCAAAGCCTCATCCTTTAAAACAGGATTGGAAACGATTACCTAAAGCAATTTAGTTGTTGAGCGCAGTAGGGGCAAAAGCCCTTCAGTGAATCCCAGGTCCCTTTGGACGAATTAATCCGGGCGCATGTGTCCGGTCTGAACACGGATTAGTTTGGACCGGACACACAAAGATGGAGAATCCACCGAGCAAGAATTAGCATTACGAGTATTATTCTTCACTAGTAATGCGCACTTGGCTTCCTTGAGCTGCTTTCACGATTCCCTATTGAAACTAAATATAACCCTGACCGCACCTTTTTTTTTAAGTGGGGAAATCCGCATGGATAACCCCCCCCCCCCATGGATCCCCCCCCCCCGCGCCTATGCCTACCTTGGCGGGAGAGTATGCCGAACTATTACCGACTAAAACCCCACGACTACCACCTCTCCACCAAGTGCCGAGGTCACGGGTAGGCTTTCGCAGTCTTCCGCGACCCCAGCAGTGGCGGCCCGCTTAGCGTGAGCCTCGGACTGATGTTCGCCGACACATGGGGAAAGAAAAACGCCGTCCACCCAGGCAGTGCCCCTGTACCTGGGTAAACCCTGTCCGCACCCGCATATGTATAGCTTTTTAAAAGTGAGTTTATTCCTTACAAGAAATACAGAACTCGCAATCCCTCTTTAAAATAATAGTGTAGATTGTAACAAACGCCCGGTTCGCATGTTATATCTACCAATTGGACCCAGGGCCTAGATTATAGCCCAAAACTCCATTTCGACTGAATCCTGCAGTAAATCTTTATAACAAACTGTAATAAACGTCTCTTCACAATTGGTACAGGCGTTTATGTAAAGTCAGTAATATATGTTATTACAATTTGGCAGGCGTACGTATCACTAAATCGCTTGCTGTGGTTTCAGTATTAGGACAAAAAACCCATTTGTTTAATTATTATAACATATCAAATACATATATTTATATATACAGCTTTACTATAACATTGTAAAAACCTTTATCTGTGTAAACTTGTTTGCGTACGTGAACGATTTAATATTGCGATTTTGACGTTTATTACTATGATTTCGTTTCGGATCCGACGAAAGTTCGAACGAACGAGGCGCTATAAACCTACTCTGACTTTCCTTCCGCCGGAATTCTGTTCATCGAGTATCGCAGAGTACCTATCTAAAATATCTGTGTTATGGTCGTAAAATTTGACGCTTGATCCCGTAGTATCTCGTGTTAAAATCTATATTTCGATCGTTGTCTCGTGCAATCGAAGTAAAGTTTCGATGCAACAAATGTGTCGCTTAGAATCAAAATCCAAAAACGGTACGTTTTTATTGTTACTTTTTTATTATTTGTATAGATAACAAGATAAACAAAAAAACAACATTGTTTTAAGAATGATATAGATTGAAAATGTTATTTTTATGATGGGACAAATCTATTAATAGTGATTTCATTTCTGTTGGTACTTTAGACCAAACTTCATACAAATATCCCCCTTTATTTGGAACATTTGATGGATCAATACTCCACTCCACCTATCTGTGCCCTACTGGGTCCACAATGTTACCACAGTTTAAGTTCACCGATTCACAAATTGTATTCACCGAATTTCACACATTGTGGAATGCAATAAAGTATTGAGTACCTCTATTACACCGTTTACCAGTTTTAGAGTAACATAAAATAGTTAAACATAAGCGCTTAAGATCCATTAATAGATTAAATAAGTGCGAAAAACGAAAATCTTAAAAATTACTATGAATATCTCGTTTTTCTTAAACCAGTCAGTTCATTATCTTCCTAGGCCGTGTGTCAGCGTCATTCATAGGTGACTTCACCCGGCTGGCCAAATGTTAGGCACGCATTCACATGTATCACGCCGCACTTGTTTCAACTGCGGTCTACTTTATCAAGCCAGAGGATTTCGATTTAAAAAATACGATTTTTGTTTGTTGATAATGAGTCCTAGAATGGAGATCAAGCACCGGGGAGGACAGTGTGGGACGCCCTCCGGCCAAGTGGACAAACTTGAAATAGTTCGACTAGTTCTAACTCAAGTTACAATAATCAATAATATATTTTTCATTTTTTTTATATAATATTTTTGGGATGCTTTTTATTTAGTTAAGTAGCACTCGGGGATATCTGAGCTAGATGCTAAACGGCTTTACGACGGGTTGGTCTCCATGTGAACAGCAAGACGAAAGTTATATTCAAATTTCGCCTTATGGGCGGTAGGGAGAAACTTTAAAATTTGTACCTACGCCTCAATCAATCCAGCTAGTCTAAGTTCAACTTCAGTCGAGAGCATTCAGATTCAGAATTCATTAATACTGGGCAGAATTTAGAAAAACGTGTTATCTCTTCTCATTGCCTTTACCACAGTCTTAACATTAAATGTGCTACCTATAGTGTTGCCAGGTCCACTGTGTCAAATATCGGGACGGAAGGTTTAAATAATCGGGAATTTGGTTTTCAAATCGGGACAGCTACAAAAAATCTGGTTTTTGTGAATCATCATTTATTTTTATCGGTCGGTCAATTTTTTTTATGTTCCCATCGGTTAATACATCAAACAAAACAAATAAAACTTAAACAAACTTCTTTAAAATATAACAAAATTCAAACGTAACCGTTTTGACTAATTAAATCGAATCATAATCATCTTTATCTGGCCAACACAATACGCGCCAAGTTTAAAACTTCTATGATGACTATTTAGTCCGAGTTTGGTGAGAAAATATGAAAATGTGAAAGCAAAAATATTTTTATGGAGTAACAGCTTACAGATATAGGTATTGGTTTTTCCAGTCAAAATTCTCGATCAACATATAGACTAAGGAAGTTAGTGAAAAATCGGGACATTCGGCGTCCCGATCAAGCGTGAATCGGGACGTGTCACCAGACCCCCGAATATCGGGACGTCCCGCGCAAATCAGGACACCTGGCAACACTAGCTACATACCTTATTAATTAATAAAATAAAAAATACGAAAAAGTTTTAAATATAAAAGTACTTCAGTTGAAACGAAAACTTTAACAACAATGGAAGACATTCGTCAGAACCAGTAAAGACGCTCTTATCTCCCCCGTTAGTGGTTCGGACACAATCACGACGACACCCCGAACAGAGGGTGCGTAGCGATAAACCCCGCAAACCGCTCCTTGGTGACCTCTCAGATAAGATGTGACCAACCAACGAATGCATTAGGAAAATTGTATCTGTACTGGTTTTGGTGCATGTCACAAGACACAATCGTGGTAATGAACATCTTTTCCTTAACTTAAATGTTTCAACGGTGAATAAGACATTGCACTGAATATTAACATGCACTTGAACTTGAACCAAAAAGTACTGATACAAAAGAAAATAAATAGTCAAAATGGTATATAGTTATTTGGGAAATAAAATAAAATAAGGCAATTTTTCATATTTTTTTTATTTTTACTCTTAGTATTATACTTGCATATAACGTCACACTACAGGACACAGGCTTCCCCTAATAAATCACGGAGGGGTTTCTCACCATAATTCACGACGAGGGCCCAATGCGGTTTGATTGGGATCCTCCACTCATTCCAATTGGAATGGGTGTGTAACAGAAGATAAGAACGAAATATTATAATTATATGTATTGTCCAGCCACGGAGGAGACCTATATCCAGCAGTGGAGAGGCATAGGGTAATCCTACGGTGTGTGTAGTGTGTAATGCTATACACGCTATGCTACCCAAAAGTGGAAGTATCACAATATGTGCTGTATCTCAGCTGGTCCCTCATCGCAACCCATTATCCACCCTTCCTGTTATTGTCCATCCATTCCTATCTATTTTTCTAATCGAATACGATGCCGTTACGTATAGCAGCTGCCACAGAATGACAGTGTGTACGTACTTACTATGTATGTACATACTCGTATATTCACTTATAATGAAACAGACTGTCTGTTTGTCTAGTGTTTTTGTTAATACTAACAAGTGAGTATCAGTAGGAATAAAACAGATATTCCTTCCATCTCTGTCGCAAAAGCCTATCACTTGAACCCGCCCCTTTTATAAAGAAAATATTATCGCCTCCTTTGAACATTACGAGGAAAATGAGGGGATCATGTTGTTTTGATACTGGGATCGTTCCGCTGATTAGTTGATTATCATCATGTTAGTGGGGACTTCTAAGTCTTTAATGTTACGTAACACAGTAGCTGAAGTTAAAATCAGGAAATACAGGAAACAAAAAATTTCAAATGCTAAAGTTGCAGACATATATATGTATAATAACTATAGATCGGATATTCGGGTGCATATTTACCTAAAGTTGAGTTGTTGGATAAGTATGGAGTGCACTTTTGTATCGGGCGAATGCCGCAATCCCGCGCTCGACAAATACACTGCATATACCTAAAGTTGTAAAGTTAATCACTAAGACCCTCAGAACTGCATTCCTACAATTTGCCATTAGAACTAAGAATTTGAGTCCAAGTCTGAAGTTTATATCTTGAATAGTGCCTTAGATCCTATCGACTCTGTTCTGGTCACCATCAGTCCTTCAAAACCGCTCAGGAGTTTCATAAATAAGCATCCTGTTCATTGTGAAATCCCGGGATTTCGGTTTTCAAATAAATTATTTTAAGAAACCGCCTCCATACCTTGTATACCTTGTAGGTAAATATGCACCCGAATATCCGATCTCTAATAATTACATAATATTAGCAATAAATCTTCCGGAATTAATTGTATAAATGCTTAATTAATTGACGTCATAAATAAGGACATTTGTCATTCTGGACATTGGCATGTATCGCTGGTGGCCATGGGCGACAGTATGCATTTACCATCAGGTAGACTATATGCTCGTCTGCCGCCATCTTTTCGTAAAGAAAACAATTGGTAGAATTTGAGCGCTGACATTTTGTTATCTTTAATTTCCTCTACATTTTTAACTTTTATTTCTCTGAAATACCAATTGAGGATATCCTTTATTGAATGTTATTGAATCGATAAACTATATCCTTGTTTCTTCGTTTTATTACACCGGTTTGATATAATTAATGAAGTAATTATTAAATAACCATACCTACCATGCCATCAGCATGTATCTCTGCACTGCTGGATCCTACTCCAGCCTCCCCAGGACCGCCACTACCTACACATGATCTTCGGCTCTTCTTAACCAATAGAAGACGCAAGTTTCTACTTAAACAAAATCTTGAAACAACGGATTTAAATTAGAATGCTAAGAGTTAAATTATAATTGCTAATTAAATTTAAATTAGTATTTAAAATTAGAATCTTAACAAAGTAAAGAAGTCCAAACCGACATATATGGTTTTTCTGTATTACATATACTTTGCACAATTGAGTAACACTCAATTTATCTTGAACTCTGGTTTTACTTCTCGATTTTCGAACTAACTACTTCAACCAAAGGAAATTGAGTTAAACGAAGAGCTAACATAAATGTTTAACCACCGTCCGCAGCGGCTTCCAACAAATTGACTCGATCAAATAATCGATACTGGTCTGCACTATCGAAACGAATCAATTTGATTATCGCAACTCGATTTAAATGAAACTAATGGCCGTAAAAAAATGTGGATTGTGTGTTCTGTAATGAAATTAATTTAGGTTGCGTGAAACGAAATTTTCGTACTATACTTAAATGTCAAACACTAGTTTTTCGAGTTTTTTCGGCAGTTGCGCGATTAATTCATTGTGCCAGTGTCGAGTTTTTTATACTGTGCAGTCCCGTCGAAATAAGTCAGGAGTCGCTCATTCAAGTGACAGTAGGTTTACTGAGGACTGAAGAGGTAAACTAAAATACTAAAAGAATACTAAAAACGTAGTCTTATGCTTTTATTCGATAATCATAAACATTACGCAATTCGAAGTTTAACACATTTACTATTAAACCACAATTTGTATATTAATCAAATAAAATCTCAACTTCGCGTATCGAGTTCACGTAATAAACTCCAAATGTAATTATGTCATTATATGAGAAAAGGGCCTTATTGTCGCTCCTAGTTTCCAGATATTAAGATCTTAGTGAAATCTTTAAAAAATAATACACCTAATTTCTCCTTAATTTATCGTAGAAATCAGATGTGAGAGCGTGTTTCTATTCAATGAGAATCTTGTAACAATAGTTACCTGACAGTTCCTTTGCCTTGGGTGTCAAATAAACTCCCAGAAACTCGTTTATCAGTTATACTCGTATAAGTGATAAATACGGTGAATTATAAATAATAAGAAATGTAAGAAATGTATACAAGGTACTACAAAAATAATGTGAAATAATTTAATAGATCAATCAGTACCCCGAATTTGCTATATATAACTAAAAATTAACATGTATTTCATACTTTTATTAAATTAAAGATATATATTATATAATGTATGTACTACTCGTATGTGCAATAACGTTGCGTATTTGATACCTACTTACGCGTACGCGTTACTCACTAAATGAAGCGGACGCGGTCAAAGGGTACAGACCTGAGCGAGTGTGGATAGCGTTATACACATACGAGTAAATTAATCACCAATTGTTTATAATGAATGTAATAAAGAAATCATGAAATAAATGTTATTTTTAGTTAGATATAATAGTTTTAGTCTAATTATATCGAATACATATCGAAATATATCCCACTACTTTTTGTAGGAGATTATATGATACAGTTATTGTACTAATTATTATCTTAGAATGGACTATTATATTGTTTACTCCGTTTTAGTATCGAATTTTTGATTTGTATACTTAAATTTATTTTAAATAAGAGATGCGACTGTCCACGTATAGCATTTTGGAAACATTGTAATAATAAGACAGGGGCAAACTGACAATCAGCGCTATGTAGGCAAGTACTCACAGCATACATTGAGGGTGCGACTTTTTGCGCACTCAGATATTTAAAATTTAATTAACTCCATAAACCACTGCTTGGTTTTGTTTAATTTACTGTGGCAAATAAATTATTTATTTATTCATTTATTAATTCCGATTAAACAATAAAAGGTACATAATTTTTGTTCCTTGATTAATAAAGAATGACTGAAACACACTTTATGGATAATTTTTAATACTAGTATAATTTAGTATTTTTAATTTTAATTAAAGTTTAAGCTCGCGTTAGCTTGAAAAGCATTCCCATGTTTTTTAAGCTAGCTTGAACTGTACTGTCAGTTAAGTACAAACAAATCAATTTTAAATTTAGGTTAAATTTATATTTTGAACTCTTTTGACTAATTGCATAAATATTAATGTTAAAAACTGTATCTAGGAGCATGTGTTGTGTGCACTGTTATCTATATATTCACTTGGTTCAGTGTAGTTAGTTTTTTCGTGTATCTATAAGTAAGTAAGTAGACAATGACAATTATACACACTGATATAGATTAATTGAAATTTCAAATTTTGCTTTCACAATAATTTAATGTTAATGTTAATTCTCAAACTTTATGATACTAATAAAATAATTTCATAATAAAAATTTCCTTTCAATATAGTTTAAATTAAATTTTTACTTCAATGTTTTTGTATTAGAAAGATTAAATATTGTTTATGGAACATTGTTTTCTGTAGTAAATGATATATTTATTTTAAAGTCGCATCCTATTCTTGTGAAGTCCAGTGACTCGCGTATTATGTCATAAAAAAGGTGAAAGGTTGAAAGGTGGTCAAGGATCGTTAAGAAACCGATAAAACCGTCTACAATCAGTGAATCATCACGTCCGATTGCGGTAATTCCCTGCAAGAAGATAAGAAAGCAGGTAATTCCATTCTACTTCCGAGGTGCCATGTTTGATCAAACGATGTATTTAGTTAAGTAATTGGATTTCTCGTATGAATCATCATTATATAACCATCAAAAGAGATAAGTAGGCAGAAAAAATCAATGTCGATCCAAGGACTGATGGAGCATTCGACCTACGAAATGTCATCGATAGAGTAGCCGCGCGACGTCCCGCGACATCCAGTTCTCCCTCTGTAATTTTTTTTGTTCAGTAAAGTTTTAACAAATAAATATCTAAGCTATCACGCCATCAGTATCGCTTTCAGAGCCTGCCTATACACCTGTGTCCATTTTGCGGCACACATTCGGTAGCAACTCTTGTCCACCTCTCCCGATGCATTTGAGTGAGTCCAACCTTTAAATATGTCAGTAAGTACTATTTTAACTTTGTAATTTTGATACCCGCATCAATTATGCGAGTTCAACATTCGCAATTCAACAACTAACTGGGTACGTATCTCGTAATGTTTTTTTAATCCTAGGGACGAACCGGTTACAATTAACGTAGTACTACATATATAAAAATGCTAATAGAGTGAAAATACAACTCGATTAATACTGTCCCTGACAGAATGCGTCACAATCGATTGCGTTGCCCGTATAAACTGGCTATGACGTGCTGCATCGAAATGCACTTTATATATAACTGCATCGGTGTTCCCGAAAACATTCAAAATCCATATTGCATTGTGTGGTGACACAGACAGAAGAAATTAATAAATATATACAAAGTTAAATAAAAAGGTAAGACCTAAAAATGTTTTGAAAAGTAACATTTATGATATGACGTTATCTAAGCAAAGGAATTTTATTGTCGGGAAGCTTTTATCGACTTTAAGATTTTCTAACTTAAAATTTCGTTGTTTCAAGATGCTGTTTACATAGAATGCTCAACATCTGATTTCTAAGATAAAACAAATAATTTTATTTCTTTCAAAAAATTCACTAAAGTTTCAATATATACGGGAATTTATATCTTATAAGGTTCAATCTAGATCTCATAAGGTTCATTTCATTAATTGTATTTATGCGATATTTTTTTTTAATTATTTTTTCACGCGAACTTTTAGCGAAAAATCAAGAAGTAAAGTTATGTTTTTGTAATGTAATGTTTTTGTAATTATAAAGTAATGTCTGTGATAATCAAATAGAAGCATGGGACTGCGTTTTTCGTGGAATCCTCTTCTGTCCTCAGTAAAACTACTATCAATTTACTGACGGACTCCTGAGTCCTGAGGACAGAAGAGCTGGAGTGTCCTTGGAGGAAACGAAAAGCGCAGTCTTATGATTTTATTTGATTATCACAAACATTACTTACATTGAACTTTAATAAACTATTTTTATATAATAATCAAACTAAAACTCGACCTTCACTTCTCGTATTCCCGCCAAAAAGTCCACATTTATCTTTATATCTCTCTAAATTGGAATCCGTATAACTCTTTTCTGAATACTTCTCATCTCTCGGTTCTTGTTAACCCATAATTAAATCTATTATAAAAGGCATTTGAATTTTTTCCTTAAGGAAAACTATTAAATATTTCCGTGAGTAGATAAATTCTAATACCATGATATAACTATAATATTCTACGTTTATATTTAAATTATTATTCAACACTAGCTGAGCGGACACACGTTGTCCTGTACAAATTTCAATAATACAATAATTTCAATTTCATGGAGTGCGGTCCATCCACATTTCCTCGATACGGAGGTGTCGTGCACTGTTCGCTCCAAAAATTATTCTATACCGCGAACCCGTAGGCTGTGGAACGAACTGCCTCAAGAGGTCTTTCCATTAAGCTACGATATGGGGTTCTTCAAGAGAGCTGTGAATAGGATTTTGCAAGGACGGCGGCGCGCCCGCATGCCCCCTGATATTGCAGGTGTCCATGGGCGGCGGTAAAACTTACCATCACGTGGGACCGCTTGCTCGTCCGCCCACTAGTCTATAAAAAAAAAAATTCATACAAAATTCCCATAGAAAAAAGCACTTTCAGTTTTTCCCGAATTATCCAATTTTACGGGCAACTTTTCCAATGTTTCTTTCCCTAAAAACCTTATTCGGACTAATACGAACATTTAAAAAAAATTAGCTAAATCGGTGGAGCTGTTCTCAAGTGATGCGCTGTACCAACCCAACGAACAGCATTTAATTTTTATTTTAAGTTCATTTTAACAACGTTTTGGAGTAAATTACACTGTTTTCACTTTCTTTGGCAATGTTCCCAGTAGGCCTTCCGCATCAGACTCCTTCCAGTTTATATATTAGCCTCTTATAATACTGTCTTGGATACTGTCCTAAGGCTCGCCAACACCCTCAATATTTTTCCCTTCTCGGCCAATTAGTACCAGCTACCTTTTTTAAGTCATGTTTAAAACTTTCGAATATGTCTCACTATTGCATAATAAGCCATATAATAAGCCTCTTCTTAATCCATATCGGCCACTTTATATAGCCAAGAAACACTACATATAGGCCTTTTCGCAAAGCTTCCTAATACATACGATCTTTCGCTCTTCTTCAAACTTCTACAAGCTGGCCGGAAGGCGTCCCCATACTACGCTTCCCGGCACGTGCTCTCGTTCAACGATTGTCTCTTCCATCGGTAGTCAGTCGTAAGATAGATATATGACTTGCTCATTGCAAATCTAACCATTCATCTCTAACATATCTGTAATATGTTACAGGTTAATTAAATGAAAATAAAAAATATAGTAGATCCGTGTTATATATTTCTCGGCGATCAGTGCATTGGCGTTACAGTGTTGCGACAGACATGGACGTGAGAACATGTTTGTTTATTTGTTCGGTGGCGCTCTTCGCAGCCGGCAATGTGTTGGGTAAGTACTATTGAAGTAACTGAGTACTTACTATTGTAGTACTATCGTAATTATTTTATTATTAAGTAAATAAATGAGTTTATAAAGGTGTACAAATAATTTTAATGCCAAGACCAACACGATATTATTGATTTAAAATTATTATTGTATGAACAACATTATGGTTTATTTCTATTTCAGTTGTCTGTAATTTTAAAATTTCATAAAAGTATTAAAATATCAAAATAATGCGTAATTTGATAAAGCAGGATTTTGAAAAAAAAAATAGTTAATAATATTTTTTTGTTTGTGCAAATAAAATCAATTTATTTTTATTTTTTTAAAATAAATTTGTTGTTTTAAAATACATACTAATGAGTAAATATTATAACTATAAAAACGAGCTCGAGTAAGACAAGCTCTTAAAAACTAGAATACCTACTCTATAAAGAAAAATGCAACTTTTTTGAACTCTTTTTACCGAAACGGTTATTTCTACTAAATGTCATTGACCGCCGGCTTCACAAAAAATATTTGGTTTTATTCAATTTGACTATAATAATATTTAAAAATAGTTATTGTTATTAAAGATTGTAACAAAATATTATTAATCAAATATTATTAAAGTTTGTGTTTGTCTTTCTATGTGTCTCTGGACCCACGACACAGGGAATTATTATTATTATTATAAAAAAAATATTATTAGCCGTGTGGTATCGGTGTGGTGTCTCGTGTGTGCACGAGACAATGTGCATGACGAGGCCCATGTCCAGCAGTGGGCCATAGGACTGCTAACGGTTACGGTTATTATAAAAGGTTCAATAACGACCCGTCTAAAATAACTAAAATAGTTTTATCTATTCGGTTGCATTTTTCTACTTAATTACACTTATAATTTTGTATTCAACTTTCGCTCCCAACCATGTCTAGAGCTGTCTAAATTATAACACGTAATAAATTTGACTTCGTTCATTTTGATGGACAAGGTACAACTTTCACTGGTCAGTAATAAATCTACTAAAATTGACTGGCTGACTAGCAAACTAACAAATACAAAACATTCAACATTTAATTGAACTGAAATTGATTAACATTGACATGTTGTATACTTTTTAATTATATTTTAATTGCAATTTAGAAAATAGTCATTTAATTAAATCCGGGTTAGAATTCGACCTTTTTAACCACATGAGTCGCGTCCTACGCGTATGTCACAGACGACTTTATCCTATTTTTCGAATGTATGTAGGTACATGTTTCGGTAGTGAGTGAGATATGCCAAAGCCCATTCGCGTCCCATCCTATCGTATCCCTCCCAATTTTGCCAATCCTTTCTCCAAATCAATTCCTAAATGTACAAAGGTAGGCATCCGAGGACGTGCCAAAGTTTGTCATTCTGGACTGATTTTGACATGTAGCGCATGGCGACAGTGTCCACTTTGATGTAATTGACTTAGAACAACTAGAACGAAAATAATAATAAAAATAATTAAAAATATGGCTTTTGAGCCGATTGTTTCCAAATGCCTACTGTAAATCTATTGTTATTGGAAAGGAAAACGTCCACAATGTTTACCATTCTGCTTAAGAACATCGACTCTTTTTAAATGGGTCATTGAAATCCAAGTGCATTGTTGCTTGTTTCCGTTTAATTTGCTGCCTTTTCTTAGTACACATCTAAGTAGGTACGTATTAAAAGTGTAATTAAAATGTGATATGTAGTTTCTTCAGAAATTTGCATAAATCCATGACTATGCTCTTCTAGGTCAAGTAGCCTCCATCTGCCGACCAAACGAGAGGTTCCTCTCCTGCGGCGGTTGCCAGAAGACTTGTAAGAACCCCGCCCCTGTCTGCGCAGCCGTCTGCCGCGAGGGTTGTTACTGTAATGATGATGAAGTGAGGAATGACACGGGACATTGTGTTAAGCTAGCTGATTGTCCTTCTATACGTGAGTATTCAGATTATTTTGAGTATTTTGATTTCTGTTTCATCTGGTGGTTGACTGGTGGATTTATGGCCTTTCAAGAGTCACCGGACATGTATAGTTTAGGGCGAGCGCAGAAGACGCTCAGCCAGGAGCAGAGTGAGTACAGCAACGAGCCTAAGGGCTCCCCCGCCGGTAGACCGGCGGAAGGAACGGACCTCGGCTTAGGACGTTGCTTTGGGAGGGTACCGCGGGATTGCGAGTCGGTGAATAGCACGTGGACTGGTGGAGAATGTCGAAAGCCATTAATTCCGCCTTTTATACGTGTAGAATAGAATAATGCTTTATTTTGCCACTCCTACACAAATCATTAAATAAAAAGAAACATAGCATCAAATAATAATAATAATAATAAATTGCAAATGAAAAAAAAAAGAAATGAATTAATTAAATCAAAAGGAAACTGTGTTGCAGCAGCAAAATGGGACCTTGAGTCAGATGACTCTGATTTTCAGTCAAAGCCCCATTGTAAGCAATTCTATTATATTGAGATATATTCATGTATAAAAATAATTAGTCTTCTTGGGGCATGGCTCAACTATGAAGTTTGACGTAATCCGCCTGGTATTGTATGGCGCCGCCCGTTTATAAATACACGAAAAGAATGTATCCAAAGTAAATGTAACTATAATTAAAATTATACAAACAATTACGAATTTTATCTACAAAAAGTGAAGAAAATTGTCCTAGAAAGGAGAAATGGAATGAATGTTGCAACTGCCACGGCAGCGGCCGTCGAATTTTGAAAACAACCCACTGCTGAATATAAGCCTCCTTTTGTTTTGATGTTCCGTCTAAATGTTGCACGGAACAAAAGATTAGACCCTTACGGGCCATTCATTTATTACGTAAGACGATTTTTGCCAGTTTTTGTGATCTTACGTAAGAACTATCAAGACTCCCTCTCACCCCCTTGTAAGAAAAAATAAGACATGGTCGACCCCCCCTCACCCCTATATCGTCTTACGTAATAAACGAATGGGCCCTTAGGACGTCCCACAAAAGTGTTTGACAATATTTGTATCACAGCGAACAGAACACAGAGAGTGTTTATCATTAACAATTAGCGTGTTTAGTCTAAAATGATTGCAAGAATTTTTTTGACACAATATGAATTATGTCTAAAAATGTTTTGCCACGAACCACAATAAAGCTAATTATCAGGGAAGTCTGTGTTGATCGCTGAATACGCACAGAATTTTAATGTTCATTTTTTACTATGTTAATTATATTTTTAGATTTTTTGCAACTGCTCGATTACTAATGCCTTTGTAACTGCGCCGAGCACTCAAGGGCGTAGTATAAGATTAATCCTTGTATAAACACATAAATATACTCGTAGTTTGTGGGTCATTGTAATTGTCTTTTTTTAATACAATGCGTAAATCTTGAGACATTTGTTTCTATAGTTAACGAGCATTGTCTATATTTGCTCAATATTTCTGTTTGTTAAGGCGTGCCAAAGTTTTTTTATATAGGTACTTGATAATTGTGAAACAATTTAGTTTTGCATACATTTTCTGGTACTATGTACTTTTTCTGATACTTTTGAATATAGTAGTTGACTTAAGTTTATGTGGTGTATCTGTATATATCTTTAGTTAATATCAAATATTTAAAAAAAAATGTTTTTATTTTGTAAATGGATACCTACTGTCGTCTATAGACATCCGCGATACATGCCAACATCAGTCCAGAATGACAAACGTTGGCACGCTCCCGGATGCGCTGCCTACCTTTGCAGGTTAAGGAATGGATTGGTAAAATGGGGAGGGAGAGGATGGGATGAGAATGGGCTCTGGCATATCTCACTCACTACCGAAACACGTACAAATTGGGGAAATACGATAAAGTAGGAAATTCAGTACATTTCAAGGTAGTCTTCTGTAAGAGAGGGGTAACGTGGCCAGTCGAGTGAGGCTAGCGGCTGTGGGAATGCAGCATGCACTCTCCCCCTACTAAAGTTATTGAGGTCGCGATTTATTATGTATCTTAAACATTTATCGTAACCTACTTTTTTGCTCTCATAAACTTTTCACTGTCATATAATTCGATAAGATTAAATACTTATCTATTTAATGAGTAAGAGCAAACACAAAATCTGTCCATATTAATATGCATTCTATAACGTCCCACTGTAGAGCAGAGGCCTCCCCTGTTAAATCACTGGGGGGTATCGGGCTATAATCCACCACGCGGGATCAGTGAGGATTGGGGTGGATACACACACTATATTGTTTTTATTTCTTGAAAATTCGGGTTTACACACGATGTTTTCCCTCACTGGTTCAGCTAGTGACAATTATTCGAAATGTACTTAAGTAGAAACTCAGTAACGGGCGGAGGATTTTAACTCACGATCACACCCTACCCGTAGGCTATCATCGCTCTTAACACTTATACATAGTTGTTATATAAGTTATTATAGCGTTTTCTTTTTTTGTACAATTTCTTTTTTTCAAACTCGAAATAAAATATAGCCTATATTAGACACGAATAATGTAGCTTCCTATTTGTGAAAGAATTTTTGAAATCGGTTCAGTAGTTCCAGGGTTTACCTGCGGGTAAACATACCTACAAACGCACAATTTTACCTCTTTATTGTATTAGTATAGATGACGTATACATAGTATAATAATATATGTTAATGATAATGATAATATTGTTTTAAATGTCGTAATATTTTGAGGACATTTAATTAAAACACTACCTACTATTAACTTCTTGAAATGGTCTGGTTCTCCTTGCATTACTCACATTTAATTTTATATTATGTTACAGCGGCCCGCTATGAAAAAACATCGGAACCTCGCTCCAAAGACGACCGATGTCCACCAAACGAGGAATATAGGTTCTGCGAGCCGTGCAACAAGACCTGTGACAACCCTAACCCTATCTGTCCAGCTCAATGTGCCAGGGGATGCTTCTGTAAGGGAGACTTGGTGAGAGACAGAGATGGAAGATGTGTGAAGTACGAAACTTGTTATCTGCGTCAAGAGAACGATAGTTGTGAGTATTTTACAGTTTCATACTTTTTATGAAAAATATAAAAGCAGCTGAAGTAGACAGATTCATTGACATATAATAGAGTCTACCTAATTATATCCTGTATATTCCCAGACCATCACTGGTTCCATAGACCACAAGCTTGATGTACCTAGTGGGGAGGTACAGGGTGCTCTGTAAACGCGACATAATCAGGGTCATAGCCTGGTTCAGTGTTAGGAGGGGATGTGTCTATATTCCCACCAGTCCTAGAATCCTGTCAGACTCGCACTAGTAACCCTAAAATGTTTTTGATTTTACGAAAACATCATCGAAACTTCAATTTACATTCAACTTTCACTTGGCCATTTCTTCATAGAATTTGATATTTCGGGAGAATTTAGAAGTGTGGTTGAACCTAACTATCCCTAACTAACTAGCGAAGCAGAAGTTAGAACTTAGCTTATTCATAGATATTGCACTAGATTATATTAATATTTTAAGAGGTGGTGTAGATCCCCGGGGCTTATAGTGGCGGCTTCGTTATCTCTTAGTCGTCTCTCACGTCACCCACGGAAAGAGATGGGGTGGTGCTAAAGTAGGCAGACACCACACCACACGTTTATAAGGCTATACATCTCTTATACACGAGAGGAGACATGAGGCGGTCCATGTCCAGCAGTGGACAATAAGAGGACTGGTTACAGTTGTTTAATACTTACTGATGATGATAGAGGAAGAGTGCAAATGCTTTTATTTATATATAATTTCTTTGTAGTAAAACATATAATTATTTTAGTGTTGTACATGTCAAGAAAAGTTTCATTCATTGACATCTTAAGTTCTTCATATTTCAAACCATTTATTACCTTATTATATCTACAGCAAACTTCATCAATCCCATGTCCTACCAGTGGAACTGCGGTCCCCACCAGGTGTACAAGGAGTGTGGGTCCTGTGACAAGACCTGCAGCAACCCCAACCCGTACTGCCTGGCTGTCTGCACGAGGGGCTGCTTCTGTGATGAGGGCTTCGTTAGAGCACCAAGCGGACAGTGTATCAAGTTGACGGATTGTCCTAGAGGTAGATTTTGAAATGACAGAAATGTCAATCACGTTTGACAGTCAAAAACCAGATGAATTCAAATAAATTAATGTGTGAATACATTCAAGGGGAATTGAACAATCTAATACATACAAATTATTAATACACAAAACAACAGATAATTAACACATACATACATCACAATCATAGAAATCTAAATAATTATTATTTAGATTTCTATGATAACATCGATACAGAGGGAGACCTCGAAGAAGCTTTCTCCTTACTTTATTTTCACTATCTTTGATGCAATATAGTTATTACAAATAAATTAAAAAAATAATAATTGTGTCAAAGATGATCGCATTAAGTACGATCTTGCATTACATTATTAAAAAAATAATGTAATTCGTTTCTTTTTATTGTTCGTCGGTAAACATAATGATGTTGTCGAGCCTATTTTTATTTGAACCGAGTTATAAACTTGTTCAAAAGAATCCAGTTCCTACAAAGAGCTGTCAAGCGTGACTAAATAACTTGTGATAAAACCAGCGACGTATAATATGTTATGTACCTAATTTATTGTTATCTTTCTTTACTTATTTTATTCAATACGACTAAAATAAAATATTTAAAACTTCCTTTTTTCTTCTTTCTTCTACCTCAAACCCTGATATGTTTCATCTTGAAAACTTGTTTTAAAAATAATTCATCTTAGGTAAGCAGTATATTCTGCGTTTACTGTTTTCCTTGTGTTTTAAATATGACTTAATTCTCGTAGCTCTTTCAAAAGTCATTGGACGTGTATGATTTGTGGTTTACGGCGAGCGCTGGAGACGCTGTACATTTATGCGCAAAAAGTTCGCCTTTGGACTTTTTTTGCGTAAAATCACCACATAGATACAGATGAATTGCAGCGTGCACCTACACCCTCCCACAGAACCACATTACGAGTGTGCAGCGTTGTGGTTCAATGGTGTCGTTGATAACAAACGGTGAAAATGTTGGCCGAACGCGGCCTGTGTGGATTGTTGTCGTTTCCAATACTTACATAAAGGGCGGATCGAACCGCAGCAAATAACATTGCAAAAGACCTCCTTAATAATTTTCATGTAATTTGTATAAACCATGGCGCACTAGAGGTGCGCCATGGCCAGTAAAGCATCTGACATGAATCCTTTCGTAGACCCTGCATGGCATATGATGAGGCGTTCACCTTTTCCCATTGGCACTGAACTAGTGGAAGCGACGGTGTCGTCAGTCCAGTTCTTAGATACTGTGTGGTTTGCATTTAACCAAGTCTCGTCAGTGAAAATAACATTTGACCAATCTGATATCTTTTTGGCTTCGCTCAAAAATTCGCAGCGAGCCATAGCAACGTCGTGACGCTCCATCAATATTTTACGTTTGTCCGATTTTTTATAACAAAATCCAATTTCTTTCAAAACCAAGCTTAATGACGATTTTTGGCCATGGAACAAACCACATTCACGTAAAGAAACAACAAGTTTTTTAAGTGTTGGAATTTCTTTGCGCAAGTAATAGTCATATATATGACGGCGAATAGCGTCAGCGTCGAAGTTGTCAACCGATGTCACACGACGTGGTTGGCGTTTTTTCTTCGGCGTACGAAGCTTATTTTCCTGCATGCCGCTTGTACCGTAAGCTTCGGTAGTAATTTTTGAAACAGTAGGTCCACTAATTCCTAATGCGGCCGCAACACGCTCTCGCACTTGCGACAGTGGTAATAGCGGGCCACCATTTTGATACTCTGCTTCAAAGTAATTACGAACCTTGATCACCAGTTCTCTCGCCTGCCTTTTCAGAACAGATCCTTTCGGCATTTTGATATTTGACAGCTGGGCAGCAATCAACACGGAGGAACACAAAATACACAACGTAACGTATGGATAATGTGAAAAAACTCAGAGAACAGAAATGTAGTGACTAGCACGACCGTCTTGTTGCGAGTGACAGATTAAAACAAACACAAAATGGCGGTGGGCCATTGAGTGTTCCCACCTTGAAAAAAATATATTTGAATGTTTTTGTTGTATTTGTCTTTGTTCAAAATATAATAAATATATGCGATCGATATCATTACTTATTTGGTCACACAACACTACAACTATCAAATTAGAACTGTCATCGAGAAAATAAAGAAATGGAAATACTATAAGAAAGATATAAGTCATATCAATACATATAATAAAACAGTAAAAGGGTTGTCTGTACATTGACATAATTTAAAA
Organism: Sesia bembeciformis; assembly: GCA_943735995.1. Lineage (NCBI taxonomy): Eukaryota > Metazoa > Arthropoda > Insecta > Lepidoptera > Sesiidae > Sesia > Sesia bembeciformis. The sequence goes on from OX031038.1 coordinate 2,300,383, forward strand.
AAATAATAAAAAGTCTCTTTAAAGCAACAGAACTCAACACAGTAATTTTTCAAATTTTGTCTGTTTCTCTGTGCATTTGACTTTGATCGGGGTTTCACTAATGTATAGCTAAGTACCCAGAATGAAAACCGGTATATGTGTCATCTTCATATGACACAAGGAAGTTGTATAACTCAACCACTGGAAGGAAAATAAAAAAAAATACTTTTAATAGAATCATTCATAAATAATATAGATTTTCATCCCTTCATCCATCATGTCGGTGCTTTTACAGGTGTTAAAAATCTTTTACAGCTGCTTAGTCCATGCGAGCGAAGCCGCAGGCATAAGTTAATTATGAATAAAGAAGGATATTAAAATCATGAACGATCAACTTTAACTTATTAAATGTGTAATTAAAGATAAACTACATTATGAGACCTTTTTGTTTTTAGCAGCAGAAGTAACAATAGGTGGTGCTCACGAGCCCTCAATCGAGGACTGCAGCACTGATGAGGAGTACCTCTCCTGTGGATGGTGCGAGCCGAGTTGCTCCGAGCCGTCTCCCGTATGCCCTAACATAGCCTGCATCAGAGGCTGCCTTTGCCGTCCTCCACTGGTCAGGCATTACAGTGGACACTGTATCGAGCTGAAAAACTGTTTGCCACGTATGTTTTACACTTAATAAGTAGAATACAGGCTGTAATAGATGTATTTCCGAACACTGTATTGTCTTTATTTATTTTTAATTTCCGAATATAATGTTACTTATGCTTTCGTTAAAAATGTTACTTGAAAATGTAAAGGAAAACAATACAAATAATTTGATCTGCTCACATAGCTCTACTTACTGCTTAATTCTACTTATTGGAGTGAGCCTTTTGCAAACCCGCCACCTATTTATCTATACATATCTATCTGTCTAGATAAAATACTTTATTGTATAAATGTTACATTATGACAAAATTATGGAAGAATGTTATATGAAGAGACAAGAGCGTAGCCAGCCAACGCCAGGGGAGGGCAAGATGAGAGAGAGGATGGGAGAAATATGAATTGAAGGTACAAATACAAATTCTTTCGAACCTCTAGAGGGGGTAACTGGCCTCTCCTGCAAATTTTTAACCATAGACAAACGATGACAGATCAGATAAGTCGATATTCGCATTAGCATTCGTATTCGCGAATATTGGTAATGTGTATTGGCAACCGCACTCGCGAATGTTTTAAAAATCAACATTCGTTACATCACTACTACATACTCGGGTTATGTTAGATAAATTATCTATACTAATATAATAAAGAGGTAAAATTGTGTGTTTGTTTGTGGGTATGTTTGGGGTAATCTCTGGAACTACTGAATCGATTTCAAAAATTCTTTCACAAATAGGAAGCTACATTATCCGTGTCTAATATAGGCTAGGCTATATTTTAAAATGAAATTTTGAAAAAAAAATCTTATAAACCGAAGTGAAGCGAGGGCGGGTCGCTAGTGTTAGATAAGTTAACGTAACATACCTACCATACCATACCATCAGCCTGTCTCTCTAACACTAGATATAGCCCTAGGCCTCTCCCGAGGACCTTTAACACACGGTCTTCAGCTCTTCTCATCCAGCCACTACCGACGACTTTCTTCATGACGTCGCTCCACCGAGCCGGAGGGCGTTCCACGATACGTTTCCCATTATAACTACAGGAAATATATGTCTTCATTTTACATACAAATATAAAAGTAAGGAGAGTACGTTAAATATTCTTTTTGTATCATTAGCTTATAGGCCTTTATAGGCATTTTTTCTGTATAGGCACTAAAGTAACCATAAAAGAGATGAACAAATTAATAAGTCAAAAGTAATAACTCTTCGTGTCTACTTAAAGCAGGCATGTGGGTGCTTATCTCTGACAATAAACTCGCCTGTCTCGGTGCTGACTCAATTCATACATCATGCCCTTATGAAGGCGTGTACCATGTAGGGAATTTGTACTTGAACTTACTGAAAGTCAAAGACCTATTGTCGTCTTGGGAGCAGTTTTGTTTGGGGTAGACAACGTTTCTGGCTATCAATCAAGCAGCCAGTAACTCTTAAACATATCTGATAACTATGTGTTCTTGCTGCTTAACTACATAATATTTCATTATCATAATATGAAGAAAGTCAATAATTTTATTAAAAACGGAAACGTAATTAGCCTTGTTCTTTTTGGTCTGGTGCTGGAAATGGCCCTCCTCGCGCACATTGTCTTATGCATGAGGAATAAAAATGCTAGAATGGCCTTAAAACGTCACGCTAGCTAAGCAGGTTGGTGAGTCCACTCTTTTAGAGGTGGTGTAGTTCCTCTTGGCCGCTTTGTTATCCCTCAGTCGCCTTTTACGACATAGATAGTTTACGACACTGGAAGAGATGGGATGGTCCAATTCTAAAGCCGGCCAACACTCTATTCTATTGGCGTTAAGAGTTTATCGATTTATTATTTTCAATCAATGGAAATTTACTTGGAAATTAATAATTATTGATTTCCAAGTCTATCGTTGCCTGTTATTCAAAATATATTATGTAAACATATTACGTAATATTTGAAGATAACGAAAACTTTACCTTCTTTATCTATTATTTATCCTCGGTGCTTTAAACGAAATTATTATTAAGACTCGATATCAGCCTGTAATATCCCCCTGCATGGTACAGGCGTCCACTAGGAACACCAGGACTAGAAGACATGAAACACTGGTTCCATCCTATATCTACCATTCCATTTCACGTTCATTAGATCAGACAAACGGGACGGGATTTGATGAAAAGGGAAAAGACAGGATAGGCTCTGGTAAACAAACTCTCAGAACAAAAACACGTTAATCTCATCTCATGGCTGTCTTCTGTGAGAGTGGGATAACTCGGCCAGTCGGACGCGTCCAGTCGGCTACGGAAGGCACCGTCGCCATCCTCCGTCCAAAAACTGTTCTTCAGTTTTTGAGTCTAAAATTAACAGCAATATCTTTTTTTGCAGAAAAATGTTCCAGGCTCGATGAAGAGTTCGTATGTCGATACGGGTGTGAAAAGCGTTGCAATTCGCGCCCGTGCATCGAGCGTCCAAAACGATGCTCGCTAGGCTGCCATTGCAAGCTAGGTCTGCTGCGAGACCAGAACGAAATGTGTGTCACACCACAACAGTGCAGCACCAGATTAAATGATACAGTATCGGTGTAAATGTCTCCTGCTTTTCTATAAGTTATTTGAATAAATAAAAATCCTCCGTTCAACTTTATTGAAATAAACTCAAATTCAAAAAATAGTGAGTTTGCAACATTTAAGGATAGTGTTAGGTATGTACTTAGAGTTGACAAAACAGAAATTTGAATATTTTGGAAAAGTCATTTTTAGTACTCATTAGATTACCTACTCGTTACACTAATTCATTATCAGATTTAAAGCAGTCAAAACCAGATTTCTTTATTTTGTAATTTCTAGTCAGTCTGCTTTGAGTCTGATACCTCCTTGCGTACCACAGTCTTGTAATAAAAGTCACGTCATATTATTATATCGAGAATATATCGAAGTGATTCAATTGTGAATATTAATTAATACTTACTATGTACCTAAGAATTAACTAATCCATTTTATTAATTATTTTATAAACAGTAAATAATTACGACCATTTATGGTTATTTTTATTTTATTATTGCGTATTTATTCAAGAAATATTGTACTGGATTTGCAGTGTAGCAATGCCAAGAAAAGTATTCAGAAGAATACATTTCTATGTCAAATTGTAGCTACTTTTCCATGGGCGTAGACACGGCGGGGCAGGGTGGGGCGTTTGCGCCGCCCCTACTTATATTTTTTAACTTATTTTTTTAAATTATTATTTAAAACTTTTTTTTTTTTACTTTCAATTCGTCTTCAGTAAGTACATGAATGAATGAAAATTCTTTATTGCAATCTGGTTCTAACTTCTTACTTGTTATATTTAACTTGAGATATACCCACAGAAGCAAAATGGTGGCTTATTATCACTAAAAGCGTTCTTTTCCAGGTAACCAAATTCCAGTACTTTGGTACCGCTTTGCTCTGTTCAGCACACCAAGCTTTTTGGATGCTAATTAGGCTTTGTTTTCCGATGACTCCTACATTCTATTTTGCTGGAAATGTAGACACCACAGATCCCTAAAATAGCGCCATAATCTTCGATCTAAAAGTGAAGTGCTACGATAATCTATTTTTAATTATACCTACACAAATGCGTGGGCCATTTTCACTAGTTCCATTACATTGTTCCATGATGGAACTATTGAAACTTTTTTTCTCACTAGTTCCATTCAAACGTGACGATGGAACTAGCTAAAACTACATATTCTCACTATAATTCCAGTTTTTTTATTGTATATGTAAGTATTAGATGGCAAACGAGCGGGGAAGCGGGCAAACCACATGATGGTAAATGGTCACCGCCGCCCATGGACACCTGCAACATCAGTTTTGTTTTGTTGATTTTACCACTTCTATACATGTTGTGAACTGATTAATTAATAGGTAAGTATGTACTTATTGATTGCTTCCACATGACTGCAAGACGATAATTCACATCACAGCGTGTAATCGGTAGGTAAGTATGATTAATGCCCTCTGATATCATTAATCAAAATCATCGTAACCAATACCTAACAGGATTAATACCATATCAATAGATTATGATTTTATGATGTCTCTGCTGCATTTCGGATACTGCTCACGTGGGGGCAGTGTGCATTCTTACTTCGAACCATTGTAATGTAAATAATTTCAAGTGGAAGGACAGAACAGTGTAATTCAGTTTAACTGCTTATTACTTAACAATTCAGGGAAAAACAATATTGTTGACGGTGAGGGTCAACTGGGGGGTTGGTTGTAGAAGAGAAAACTCGGGAATAAAACGCCGCTTTACTGATACACACGAACTGCAGGGGTACAGAGGAAGTGGCAGTCGGCAACGAGCTCACAGCTCGAGACAGAGATTTGCCTTACTAAATATGGTAATCTGCCAATTGCACAAGTCGAACTGATGCCGGGAATCTTGAGCTTCCCTTTTTATAGGAGCTAGTTGCCTCGCGATCCCCCTGTTCCCTGAGGAATTTATTTGCTCTTCGCTCAGCCACATTTTACATAAGTCATAAATTATATACAAAGGGGTCAATTATCACATTGCTCAGAGTCTAACTATTTTCGATAGTGAAGGACAGGAATTAATAGGTCTTTTGACGAATCGTAACTTTTGTTTCCTCGTCGCCCCTGCTGAGTAGCAAAGAGATTCTGAAAGAGTGCGGGAGAGGGTCTGGACTCCATGGCGCCACTCCCTGTCCTTCTCTACATAGTCTACAACATTATGTTTCCATCTCTTTTCAATAAAACACCTAGCAGACGTAGTTTTTATTTAATTATACTATCCTTAAGACCTAGTTTATAACCTGGACATACACAAATACAATATAGAAAGCTAAAAGGTAAAACACAAGATTAAATAAAGATAAACATTGACATAAATACAAACAAGGGAAACACAGTCTACATTAGGCAACAACACTATTATATACCTACATAAAACATAAACATTATAACACCTTATAATAATAAATAAGGCATGTAACTAGTGTTGCCAGGTGTCCCGATTTGCGCGGAACGTCCCGATTTTCAGGGGTCTGGTGACACGTCCCGATTATGATTCGATTTAATTAGTCAAAACGGTTACGTTTGAATTTTGTTATATTTTAAAGAAGTTTATCTAGTTTGTTTAAGTTTTATTTGTTTTGTTTGTTGTATTAACCGATGGTAACATACCATTATAAAAAAAATACCGACAGACAAAAATAAATGATGATTCACAAAACAGATTTTTTTGTAGCTGTCCCTATTTGAAAACCAAATTCCCGATTATTTTAATCTTCCGTCCCGATATTTGACACACTGGACCTGGCAACACTCACTACATGTAACTAAAATCACATAATCGCGGACCAAAGGAGTTTAAACTCATTTACATGGTTTTTATTTATTTATTTACACTTCATTGCACAGTAACGTACAAAAAGCGAGCTTAATGCCTTATGGCATTCTCTATCAGCCAAAATTGATCAGAGAAGTTCAATTAGGAGACGCACGAAAGATACAATTTAGATGGAGTGTGAAAATAAATATAATACATTATTAATTTATTACATATACGTACCTACATACAAATTTACACATATACCTACTTATAATACATACAAGGTATACATAATCAATGGATGTATGTACATAAGTTATATTAAGAGAAAAACATGTTGCTGAAAAAAGTAAAATAAAAACGAAAGAAAAGATAAAATTTAATGATCGTTATACAATTTTTAAAAATCTTAAATAGGTAAGGATCTTAATAATAGGTAGGTATATTACCGTAGTGGTTCTGTCATAGCTTAATATTAGGTAGACCTAATTAATTCACACAAAAGTAATCGAATTAATTAGTAAATTCATACACGTCTAACATTTTACTCAGACTACCTACGTTACAAATATATCGGTAGATATCGGTATTCAGTATCTTGGAACTAAATCACCAACTTTAAAAAAACAATAGTGCTACACGATGTAACATTGTAACAGAGTAGCACGAATTGAAAAAATAATAGTTTTCTTAGTTATTAAAGAATATTTGGGGTTTCAAACAATTACGTTTAGTGTAAAATTACCTTCGTATGAAATTTTGTATGTGAAATACGAGCGTATTAACGAACAAAATTTCGTAATTTGTACGCCACTTCAAAGTTATCTTAACCAAGTGTTCATGAACTGTCAATTGTCAAATCGGTAATCTTTCGACGGCATAAATAGACGCTTATTACAAATAAAAATAAGAAATTCCAATGTAATCATGAGTGAAAAACTCAAGGAACTTAGAGAGAGATCTCAAAAGAGGAAAAAATTGTTAGCTCAAGCGGTAAGCATGCAAAATAACCTCGCCCGTAGATAAGACTAAGAATAAAATATCTATGACCTATGCATTTTCAATTTTTTTCAATTATAGCTTGGTGTATCGAGTGTAAGTGACCTAAGGCATGCTCTGGGCGCTTCTTTAGATTTCCCTACGAAGAGGCAGGCGGTGTCTGATGATGGAAACAACGGGAACGAGAAAGCGATATCGAAGGAACCTGATGGACTTGTTTATACGGACTCATCTACTTTCCTCAAGGTATGAACAGTTTGGAAACCTATGTCGTGCCCCACGGTCGACTGGGTGCATCTGATTTACCTGACTCTCACAGAGTATTGCTATGAAATGTTCCATTGCATTTTGACAATTACTGAAATTATCAGAGCCCATAAACCTTACCCTTTTATCAGATCTTACTTAATCCTAACCTATTGCATCCCACCCCATTCAATAATCGTTAGACTAAACGAAAATAATGATTTTTCCAAATGCTGTCTTAGGTTGTCATTGGGTGGCAGATGTAATATTGGAGGACTTTCACACAAAACATGTTTGACGTCTGGAACATTGGATTTGTAGCAGTTATTAATTAGTTGTTTAATATAAACAGTAATAATTATAAACATATGAACCTTTATTTTGCTGTTCATCGGTAATGTAACAGTTACATCCGCCAACTTGCCAGGCTTCCTCCAGATCCTGCCACCTCTGTCGGTGAAGTGCCAGGCACCTCCATCCCCTAAGAAAGGCCTTACAAGTAGCAATAATTAGCTCATAATTAATGTGTAAAAACTTTATTGATAGTTGGATGTTATATGTCATCTTAACAAGCCTTTTTATCTACAGCAATATTACCGTGATAGTGGTGGACATTATTGCTAGGAAATAAGAAGCTTAGATATTTCACTTTTTCTAGTTATACTATTCCATAATGAACTGTGTAAAATTTTTGACATCAAACAAGTCATATTCACACTTTAGTTTTCATTACACAAACCACTCTTCCAGGGCACACAATCCTCAAACCCACATAACGACTACTGCCAGCATTTTGTAGACACTGGTCAGAGGCCACAGAACTTCATCAGAGATGTGGGCCTCGCTGACAGGTTTGAAGAGTACCCCAAGTTGAGGGAGTTGATTAAGTTGAAGGATGATCTGATAGCGCAGACAGCAACACCACCTATGTATTTGAAGTGTGACTTAAAGGTATGAATAAAATCACAAGTATAGTTATTTTATCGATTTTTTTTCTTTTTTTTTTATATACTAGAAGGCGGACGAGCAAGCGGTCCCACGTGATGGTAAGTGTTACCGCCGCCCATGGACACCTGCAACACCAGGGGGTTTGAGGGCGCGCCACCGACCTTGCAAAATCCTATTCACAGCTCTCTTGAAGAACCCATATCGTAGCTTAATGGAAAGACCTTTTGAGGCAGTTTGTTCCACATTCCATAATTTTACTGGAGCTTTACTTGCTTATTGAAGGAGATTCTATCTCAATCTAACATCCAGTGTAATTGTCAATATGGGAAACTAGAGATGACACATCATACATTCTTATCAAAGGAATCAGTTTGGCAACTTCTAGGGCCTAGGGGGTAAAGCAGATGAGGAGTTCATAGAAAGCCAAATTTGAAACTAAAGCTCTATATAATAAAATAAGAATGACAAATATGTAAATTAATTACAGAGCCATCCAGTGTTCAGTAGCAGAAGTAATAAAATCTGACATTTACTTGTATTGTGACATTAGAAAAGATAAAGAATACAAAGAAAAAAAGAAAATAAATTTTTATTGACAGGAAAACTAATTTTAGTTAAATAGGGTACTATTTATCTATTAAACAGATCCTAAGGAATGTATATTTACATTACACATTGGTTTTTATAAATTGTAAAATTATAAACTGTACATTCTGTTTGGTTTAAATAAATAAATGAAAATGGGACCAATCATAAATTAGCATGTGTGTAGTCAATTAAAATACCTTATAAAATATTTAATTTATAATCTAAAATACTTAATTCATTTTACACATGGAATCCGATAAATATCAGAAATAATGCTATATTGACTTTTTGACCTGTATTTGTTAAATAATCAAAGCATGACCCAATTTGCTATCTATTCCATAAAAGCACTTAAATTTCCAGACATTTGATCTGAAACAAATGGGCAATAAATTTGACGTAATGTTGGTAGAGCCACCTTTAGGGGCAGGCTGGCGGTGGGAGGACGTGCTCGCTTTAGACCTGCAACAAATTGCACAGGCCAGATCCTTTGTATTCCTCTGGTGCGGTAGCTCTGAAGGTAAGATGATTCTCAACAACTTTTCTTTCATATTTACCCCCCTTATGGAGAACACAAGGAGAATTCTGGAATGCAAATTTCTCGATCAACCGTCAAAAGCTAGTATAAACAACTGTTATCTTCATCTGATCACTGTTATACCTGTTAGTATCGACTTTTTATCATCACGCGCGGCAAGAATTGTATACAATATTCTCGGCCGAACTGTTCAAGAAACTCCTTGTGTAAATGAGCCTTAATGTAACTACTCCAGACTGCATGTAGCTCTTCTTTTTCTTTATTCGTCCTTTTATTTGTATACTGTATTTTATTTGTATAATTATGTATACTGTATACCATCTAGTTAGCTGTGATAAAATTAATTTGTCTGGCACAGATCGCTATATTAGAGATAAGACTGCCTTTTGTGCATTTCATGTGTGACAATGTCTGTGACTGTCTTGTCTTATTTGGAGTGCAATAAAGAGTTTTATCTATCTATCTTTAATTTATAGGGCTAGACATGGGTCGAGAATGTTTAAAAAAGTGGGGATTCCGTCGCTGCGAGGATATTTGCTGGATAAAAACCAATATCAAAAATCCAGGTCACTCAAAAAACCTGGAACATAATGCCGTATTTCAAAGGACTAAGGAGCATTGTCTTATGGGCATAAAAGGGACAGTAAGGAGATCTGTAGACGGTGACTTTATACATGCAAATGTTGATATTGACTTGATAATATCGGAGGACCCTGAGTTTGGAAGTACTGAGAAGCCAATTGAGATATTTCATATTATGGAGCACTTTTGTTTGGGAAGGAGGCGGTAAGATTATTATTCTTTATTCCTTGTTTATAGGAAATGGAGGGATTTTGTATAATGTATGTATTGTATAATAGTGTATTCGCGTTAAGAATGCAGCGTTTCATCAGCCAAAATAATTTGAGAGCTAAATTAATTTCTTGAATTTTTTACGTATAACTTGCATATCTCAGTTTCAGTCAATACTGCATGCGTGTCGTTTGTTTCGTATAAAACGAAATGTTACTTACCATCACTTTTAGACATAAGTTGTATAGTTTTACAAGCCTTATCCGACAACATATTGCTTATATCCGACTTATTCTACAAAAAGAGTGTAAAGTATTTTAATATGGCAATCAATACACTAAAACTAACTAAAAATTAACATGTAATACATACACGTTTTCTTATTATGCAATACATGCACGCTGCAATCCAACAGCCGCTGGGCGTGCTCGACTGGCCACGTTACCCCTCTCTCACAGAAGGCTACCTTGAAATGTACTGCATTTCCCATTTTATCGTATTTCCCCAATGTACGTACGTGTTTCGGTAGTGAGTGAGATGTGCCAGAGCCCATTCCAATTCCATCCTATCCCTCCCCATTTTCTCAACCCTTTCTCCAAATCCATTCCTATATCTCCAAAGGTAGGCAGCGCATCCGGGGGCGTGCCAACGTTTCTCATTTTGGACTAATGTTGGCATGTATTGCGGATGTCTATGGGCGACAGTATCCACTTACCATCAGGTGCACTGTATGCTCGTCTGCCGCCTTCGTACACAAAAAACAAAGAACAAAAAAATATATTATTACGTTAAAAATTAATAATTGGTGATTAATTAATTTACTTACTGTGCATAACACTGTCCACACGCGCTCGCTTATGTCTTTGACACGTCCCCGCGTTTGTTAGTAAGTACTCGTAAGTATTAACTACGTAACGTATTATTGCAGATACGAGTAACTTAATCACCAACTATTTATTTCTAATGTATCAATCATGAAATATCAATTAGACCTCAATTTTTCTTTGTGTATGATGTATAATGATGTATGTGTATGATCTTTTAACAATAAACTACCATTTCAGAGTCCATTTGTTCGGTCGCGACTCTACCATCCGTCCGGGCTGGGTGACCATCGGCCACGAGCTCACCAACTCCAACTTCAATTCAGAACTCTACGCTTCTTACTTCACAGAGGGTAGGGAAAGTACGGGATGTACTGAGAGGATAGAGGCTTTACGACCTAAAAGTCCCCCCAATACTAGTAAGGGGGCGCGGCCGAGGGGCAGGGGTGGGTTTAGGGGGAGGGGGAGGGGTAGGGGTGCGATTTAGTTTACACACATGTTAATTGGCAGTGATTCGTGTGAATTTTAGGCGTTGATATTAAATTTTGTATCAATTTTGCACCAATCATTGATGATGAATATTGAATGATATTGGACACTATGAAAAATACATTGTGGATACATAAAAATATGATGATCATTGGATTTTTGTGAAATATTTCAATTTGTATCAAAATAGGAGCTATAGTTTGAGGACTCACTGGCTTCCGAGATTATCTTCTAGTTTGGAAGTCAGGTGCTCTAGAAAATTAATGACTTGTATGTTTAATATAAATAAATATAACTCATTTATATTTTATTCATATATTTATATTTAGATTTCATTCATAAATTTTAAAAAAATATTAGAGAGCCCCGAGTCAAACATTCAAACAATGTTTGAAAGACTTCCATAAAGTATAGGTATCTAAAGTCATACCATTTCTGTTTTGCAAGTCTCCAATGGTGCGCACGGTTCGCTAAAAGTGGGCAAGTACATTACTGGCATGAATTATATTTGTATAGTCCAAATTTCTATACAGGAATTATACTTATAATACCATCATCCTGTGCAAAATACGCAGTGGAACCCCACTTTCCATTATCGACTCCCTATAATTTCCTTTGCGTTGAAGAGATTACCACATTTTCTCCTTAGTCTTGGATGGTTTCTTTGGTTTCTTCTTCATTCCCTCACTATTTCTTCCTCTAATTGTCTCTTGTGTGATGCGCGGGTAACGATTTACGATTTATTACCGCGTCGATTGGATTTTTTTGCGTAAAGATAGATTTCAGAAATGTGGAAATAACTACAGAAGAGCAATCTGGTGTCATCTGGTGGTGGTTCTACTTCATTTATGCTCGTGAATGTTTCGGATGATGCAAATGGACTTGCATTTCTATCCCTCTAGGCATATCTTTCAAAACATATTTCTAAGCCACATAATTGTTTATATCTATCCTTTATACAAGTTCCATTGCTTTATTTTCTCGATGACAGCTGACACACAGTGGTCGATATAACTTTGTTCTAGCGTCAACGCCTAAAACTCCGAACAAAAATTAGGCACCAAGACGTCATATTTCATTAACAAGGTCACGTCAGCCAGAAAGCAATTTTAGGGATGTAGTTATCGATAAACGTAACACGATAACAGATCCGATATTTTTTTACAAAATGTAAGAAACTAAACTACTGCCGGATACTTTTGTACAAATTTATTAACTAATATTATATTTCATTACAAGATGTTACACGTGTTAATTCTTGATTGATAATGCCAACTTCTTTAAAATTTTCGAAGCTGTTGTAAAATAAGTAGGTATAGGTAGGTACTCGACAATGAAACGAAATAATTATAATGACAGGTAATCTTTATTTATTTATTTTAATCAAAATCTGATGAATCGTCACTGTCACTCGATGAGCTCTCCCCAACATTTATTATAAGTTCCTGTACTTCTATATTATCGAATGCCACATGAATTTCCCAATCCGACGCTATAATGTTTTGGGTTCTTCTCACAATTTTTTCCCAATTTTCGGCAGTTACTTTTTACAGTTACAGTTACATGCATTTTTTAATAAATCTAACATCTTGTTTGCCGTAAAAGGGGGATGGGTATTGTTTCGAGCGGCGTGTCCTTTGATTTGTGCCCATATTAGTTCTATAGCATTGTACTGGCAATGATACGGCGGAAGTCGAAGAACCCAATGACCACATTCGGCAGCTATTTCGTCGATAACATATCTTTTAGGGTGGCTTTTATTCGATTTTAAAATATTCACTAATTGTACTTTTAATAAAGTATTATCCACATTTTCGCCATGACGTTGGAGCCAGTCAATTATCTCTTGTTTTTTATTGGCCTGCGTCGGCATTTTATCAATTTGTCTGGAGTGATATGTAGCGTTGTCCATAATAATTATCGACGGTTCTTCCAGAGATTGCACCATTTCTTTAAACCATCCTTCGTAAATCTCCGCGTTCATTTCTTCGTGGTAGTCCACTGTTTTCTTGGATTTAAAGGCCAGTAAAGCATCTGACATGAATCCTTTCGTAGACCCTGCATGGCATATGATGAGGCGTTCACCTTTTCCCATTGGCACTGAACTAGTGGAAGCGACGGTGTCGTCAGTCCAGTTCTTAGATACTGTGTGGTTTGCATTTAACCAAGTCTCGTCAGTGAAAATAACATTTGACCAATCTGATATCCTTTTGGCTTCGCTCAAAAATTCGCAGCGAGCCATAGCAACGTCGTGACGCTCCATCAATATTTTACGTTTGTCCGATTTTTTATAACAAAATCCAATTTCTTTCAAAACCAAGCTTAATGACGATTTTTGGCCATGGAACAAACCACATTCACGTAAAGAAACAACAAGTTTTTTAAGTGTTGGAATTTCTTTGCGCAAGTAATAGTCATATATATGACGGCGAATAGCGTCAGCGTCGAAGTTGTCAACCGATGTCACACGACGTGGTTGGCGTTTTTTCTTCGGCGTACGAAGCTTATTTTCCTGCATGCCGCTTGTACCGTAAGCTTCGGTAGTAATTTTTGAAACAGTAGGTCCACTAATTCCTAATGCGGCCGCAACACGCTCTCGCACTTGCGACAGTGGTAGATACTCTGCTTCAAAGTAATTACGAACCTTGATCACCAGTTCTCTCGCCTGCCTTTTCAGAACAGATCCTTTCGGCATTTTGATATTTGACAGCTGGGCAGCAATCAACACGGAGGAACACAAAATACACAACGTAACGTATGGATAATGTGAAAAAACTCAGCGAACAGAAATGTAGTGACTAGCACGACCGTCTTGTTGCGAGTGACAGATTAAAACAAACACAAAATGGCGGTGGGCCATTGAGTGTTCCCACCTTGAAAAAATATATTTGAATGTTTTTGTTGTATTTCTTTGTTCAAAATATAATAAATATATGCGATCGATATCATTACTTATTTGGTCACACAACACTACAACTATCAAATTAGAACTGTCATCGAGAAAATAAAGAAATGGAATACGTATAGTTGTATAGACAAATCTAGGCACTCAAGAGAACCCTAAACTAAAAAACACTGGAAACTCTTGATTTTAGTCCAAATTGACTACCAATATGACGACTTGTCTATGGCGAACTGGTGTTCAAATAATATTAAATGTCCTATAAATAAATATATAATGAAAATAACTATATATTATACAGGGTGTGTCGTAAATAGTGGTCCAACTTTAAGGGGTCGATACACCATATATTCAGCTATCACATACCAGAATTTGAAATTTTTTTTTTCCACGGGTTTCTTTTTTATTCATTATTATTATTATTTTGAAAAATCGATACCTTGAGTTACTAATTTGGCTGTTATTTCAACAAATAACATTATTTTTTTATTTTGTTTCTTGTTTATTATTGATAAATACATGTGTTATCACATACAATACTTTTTTTAAATGGAAACTTAAAGATATTAAAGAAAAAATGTCTTTATTTCAAAATTCAACTCTAATCTCTAGCAAATCATGTGAATTTGGGGGCGAATGGTGTAAAAAAAATGTACTACACAATCTGTGCCCATTATTTTAAAAACTTGTCCAATAAATACAGATTCTAAAATGATATTAATAATAACCGATTCCGTAATGAAAAACAAGTTATTGCCATTTCAATTGAGAAGGAGCCGAATTTAAAATATACACCTTTTCATTTTAATTAACTTACCGGTATTGCAAAATGTTTTGGACCCATTTAGAAGTAAATTTTAACTTAGCTATTAACAGCTGAGTGGTATTTGAGTCATGCACAAACATATCACAGGTAAACAAACGTGTCTCATGTAAAAAAAAGGGTACTTGGCCAGATAACACAAGACTCATTGAAACACCTCAGTATAGCGCGCATGAGTAGTGAATAAAATCACAAGGTTTTTTTTTATTGCTATTCTCTTAAGTATGAACGAGACAGACTATGTCAAGAAGATATTCGTAATAATCTAATCAGTTAAAATGCTTCAGTGTGATCCCGTACGTCGCATGCGCTTCTAGTCTCTGTGTTTATCTCCGCCATTGAATTGCTTCTTTTACTTCCTGGACTCGGATTTGCTTCTGTTTGGACTTATTGGTTTTTGTGATCCCTACGACATCGGCTACGTTATTTGGACTTTGATTTGCTCAACGATTTCGACAAACGTGCAGTGCAGTGAAGATTAGGGCGATGTCTCAGTACACACCGCGTGAATATGCTGACATGCATTTTATTCATGGCGAATGCATAGGCATCGGCAGCCCGACTTTATTGGGACAGACATCCAGATCGAAGTCATCCAGATCTTCTTTTGTTTAATTAACGGCGGGATAAACACAGAGACTAGAAGCGCATGCGACGTACGGGATCACACTGAAGCATTTTAACTGATTAGATTATTACGAATATCTTCTTGACATAATCTGTCTAGTTCATACTTAAGAGAATAGCAATAAAAAAAAACCTTGTGATTTTTTTCACTACTCATGCGCGCTATACTGAGGTGTTTCAATGAGTCTTGTGTTATCTGGCCAAGTACCTTTTTTTTTACATGAGACACGTTTGTTTACCTGTGATATGTTTGTGCATGACTCAAATACCACTCACCTGTTAATATCTAAGTTAAAATTTACTTCTAAATGGGTCCAAAACATTTTGCAATACCGGTAAGTTAATTAAAATGAAAAGGTGTATTTTTTAAATTCGGCTCCTTCTCAATTGAAATGGCAATAACTTGTTTTTCATTATGGAATCGGTTATTATTAATATCATTTTAGAATCTGTATTTATTGGACAAGTTTTTAAAATAATGGGCACAGATTGTGTAGTACATTTTTTTTACACCATTCGCCCCCAAATTCACATGATTTGCTAGAGATTAGAGTTGAATTTTGAAATAAAGACATTTTTTCTTTAATATCTTTAAGTTTCCATTTAAAAAAAGTATTGTATGTGAGAGCACATGTATTTATCAATAATAAACAAGAAACAAAATAAAAAAATAATGTTATTTGTTGAAATAACAGCCAAATTAGTAACTCAAGGTATCGATTTTTCAAAATAATAATAATAATGAATAAAAAAGAGACCCGTGGAAAAAAAAAAAATCAAATTCTGGTATGTGATAGCTGAATATATGGTGTATCGACCCCTTAACGTTGGACCACTATTTACGACACACCCTGTATATTCACTTCGTTGTATACTATATGCTGTATGTTATATGATATTTATGTATGTATGTGTGTAACTATATAATAATATATACACTTCCCGGCCGAAAGTAATACACATCGGCCATTAGAAAGAGACTGTTTTAACGTCGTAACGGCACACGACAGAGACGACGCTCTACAAAACCGAAGCTAACCGATCATAGTCGATGTGTGTTACTTTCGGCCTGGATGTGTACTTTATTCGCTAGTTAATTAAATAAACCTTTGCAATTAGTCAAAGGAACACAACAATAATATATTATATAGTCGTTTAATCAATTCATTCTACCCTATTTAAAGTATAAGTACCTACATATTAACCTTACTTACCTTAATTACATTACATTATTATTTTAAATTCAAACACAGATGCACATAATTATCCGAAGTAGAACCGCGTAGTTTAGACATTTTCAATTTAGTCGACTTTTAATAGTGAACCCAACCACATACCTTGGTCTAGTTGGGTTACAATTACACAACACCAAGGGCAATGTTTTTTTGTACGACCGTTAACCTCCACCCTCTAGAAAGGTGCTAATCGTGACTGTTTTTCTGGTCTAAAAATAAAATAAATACCTGTTTAATATTAAAATGATTCACAAGAGTACGCAGTGGCCACAAGAATGCGCGTGCGCAGTCTTGCTATGCGTACTCATGAAATATGCACCCTGTTTCGAAACAAATATACACTCAAGCACCATCTAACGAAAACCGATGGCAACAACTGCACAACTTAGAATATACTCATTTTTTTATTATCAAGAACGAACAATGTACTTACAATAAACATGTGTCACATAATGAAAAACATAATATTTTTTTAACAAAATCTTCTAAAGTAAATCTTACATGTTTGCTATGAAAATTATTTAATTTTTCTCAGTTTGTCGTAATGTCACATTATATGGGCGTTCAAAAGACAAGTGAAGTTGGTTAATTTCATTCGTTCATCGTAGCGAACTACACTTGTCACTTGTGGCGCACACCTTACCCCACAAAGTACTCAGTAACATGAAAAAGGACTTTGGCGGGAACTCGAGAAGTGTAGAAATGGTGTATTTAGGAGTTATGTGGTTTAATAGCGACAGTTGATTAAACTTCAAGTATTATTCATGCTTGGTGTTGTGGAAAATAAAAGCGTGGCGCTGCGTTTTTCGTGTGCTTCTATGGAGTCCTTTTCTGTCCTCAGTAAATCTATCGCTTTACTGAGCGACTCCTGACCTACTTAGATAGGACTGGACATTGATAGAATACGTTTTAGACTTTGGAATTGTTTATTACGAAGAAAACTTGACACTGGCAGAATGTGCTAATTATTATTGCACCATTGCCATATATGAAGAAAAAAAGATAACAAGGGACACATGTGACAACAATTCTTAACATTATTGCTTTTGTCAAAGTATTTAGTGCATATTTTAAATAGGCTTTTTATGATTTTTCATTCATTTAGTATACGTTCGTGAATAAACGAAGAGACTGATCTCTCGTCTCATTACACGGTGGCTTTATAATTAAAACGCAGGCAACGCGCTCATAATTCTACCAAAATATGTATAATTTTTTGTTAACTTCAATCCAGTTATTCTATCAAAAATATATTTCACATAATATGATAAATACAGATGAAGGTTAGGCTTTATTCATACCTATTCATAATGTTGCAGTTTTTAACATTTTTAAGAAAAAATATGAAGAAACCTATTTGTAATTAGACTAACGTAATAAAATAATTTTATGAATACTTTCGTTTCTTGTAGGTTAAGAAAAAACATAACATGGACTTGACACTGGCACAATTTTAAGATTTGAAAGTTTTCATCTCTGTTTTAAGTTTTTTTTTAAGTCAATAAAATGTATAATTTAATAGAACGTGTCGCTGCATACTAAGAAAGATTCCAAGATTCGACTCTAATAATTGTTTAATTATTAATTCAATTTATTTTTTAATCATTTTATATATTTATTTAAAGAAGTTGAAAATTTAAAGGCAAATGTTATTTTTATAGACATGTTCAGAAAATTTTGTATACTAAGTTTAACAAAGAAATCTGTAAAATGATTCCAGACTAAAGTCGGAATTATAATTCGATTCCACATTTGACATTAGCTACTGTCATTTTGTAAAACAATGATACCACATATAATAGTGTAGTGATGAACACAAAAATCGATAAACAATCGCGATTTATGTTTATGTAATCATAATATTGGTGTGCCAATTAAAGACTAAATTATTGATTTTTATTTAAATAAATACATAATTATTCATAACAATTATTTATTAATTAGTAACCGCTGCTTTATTTTATAAAAAGTTAATATTTTTGTTTTTTTTTATATTAAAAACAAAACTTATAATAAAAGAGCCTAGATAGTTTTCTGTATTGGCAACCCGTGCGCGCTCGTGCAGCTATCGCCATTTTGTTTATCTTGTCATTCGGCTTCATTCTCCTAGTCTGACTGCACGAATATCTCGTTTCATTGCGAATCGATATTTTGTTATTTTGTTGGGTTTTTGTTAAAGTTTTGTTACGTTGTGTTTGTTGTTACGTTTATAGTTTTTTGTGAACTTTGAGTGAATCTATTTGTTTTGGTTTTCCATCAAAATGGATCCTCCGCCAAGTACATCACAAAAAGACGTGGATGTTTTCTTGTCTCCAAGAAAAAAACGTCCACGAAAAGCTTTCACTGTTACTGAAAAAGTAATGATCCGCAACGCATATAAGTACGTGAAAAATGAAACTTCTGCGCAATTGGAGGCCTTTGAAGTTGTGGAAGAAAATGAATGTATGAACAAAGTTGCTCACATATTGGGAATAACCTCACGCTCTGTTTGTAACGTTTTGAAGGAAGTAAATAAAGGTGCGCCGCCAACTCCCCCTAAAAAAACTGGACCAAAGCGAAGTTTCAAAGATAAAATTGATGAATTTACATTCTCCGCAATACGACGAATAGTTCATCAGTTCTTTTACCGAAATGAACCTCCAACCATTGCAAAGGTTAGTCAATCAGTCAGACAGTATTATTTTATACCTACATCTTTTATATATAAGTAATGATTCCAAACTATTATAAAATTTACTATTTCAGATTTTACAAGTGATGAACGATGATCCAGAAATTTCCAAGGTTTCCAAAGACACCCTCAGAAAAATTTTGAAGCATCTTAATTTTAAATTTGTTGCACGGTCACGCAAGAGCACACTTATTGATCGAAATGATATAATAACATGGCGCCAGCGTTACTTGCGATCTATATGTCAGTTTCGACGAGAAGGGAGACATATATATTATCAAGATGAAACTTGGGTTAACGCAGGTAAGGCTAACATTTTGAATTAATATACATTTACATTAAATTTAATAGTAATATTGAATGTTCATGTACTATATGTGATTTAAGGTCATACTGTAAAAAAAACTTGGGTGGACAAGCAAGTCACATCATCTCGGCAAGCGTTTTTGGAGGGACTGACCACTGGATTAAAAAACCCATCTGGAAAAGGCAAACGTCTCATAATTAGCCATATAGGTAGTGAAGAAGGCTTCCTGGAAGAGGGGCTCATGATTTTTGAAGCAAAGAAAAATTGTGAAGATTACCATGATGAGATGAATGCAGTTTGTTTTGAGGAGTGGTTCGCTGGAGTCTTACCAAAATTAAGACCAAACTCAATTGTGGTGATGGATAATGCACCTTACCACTCCCGAAAATTGGAAACGGCACCAAAAATGAGCTGGAAAAAAGCTGCCATTCAAGACTGGCTTTTAAATAAAAATATTCATTACGAACCAGATATGGTTAAAGCTACGCTTTTAGAACTGATTCCACATAACGAGTCTTTTAATAAGTACGCTGTAGACGAAATGCCAGCACAACATGGGATCACGGTTTTAAGACTGCCCCCTTACCATTGCGAGCTGAACCCTATCGAATTGATATGGGCTCAGGTAAAGGGGCATGTAGCTCAAAATAATAAAACCTTCAAATTGACAGACGTGAGAAATTTATTTGAGGAAGGCATTCAAAAAATTACGGCCACCGAATGGTGTAAATGCGTATCCCATGTTGTCAAAGAAGAGGAAAAAATGAGTAGGCTAGATATGTTAATTGACAATATCACAGACACATTTATAATAAATGTTACAGAAAGTGACAGCGATAGCGATAGCGATGACGGCGACGATTTATAAAATAAAATATTACCATAATACATCTATTTGTTTTATTTCTCATGTTCCTTCATGATCACATTTATTTATTTATTTCACACACAATTATTAAAGAAAACTCTCAGATCCGTAATAAAATTAATCGTCATAACTAAATTATCCGTTCACAAATATTTAATTTCCTGATATACTTAGTTTACGAGAATAAAATTATAAACGAGAAGAATCGATCCGGAAATATTCCATTTCCGTATCGAATAATTTCGCAACGTTACTATTTAGTACTTGTCATAACGTTGCAACACTGAAATTGTCAAATCTGGAATCGAATTAAAATTCCGACTATAGAATAAATACATCCGTTGGAGTATAACTTGCATTCGGTATTGTGTAGAAATGCAAGAAAATTAATAAAATGAGCTTGTTTCTAATTTCAATAAATTGTATTTTCTTACAACCTTATTTAATCTTTCATTTCGTATTTCATTTTCAATCTAGCTGTTTGGCGTCCGGTTTGGTCTGAGAGAATTAAGTTAATATCGATTTTAAATCACCGCTTCAAAGGTGTCTCCATAATTTTCTGAACCCTCCTTAGAAAGATTTTTAAAGCAAACAAGTTAGTAGTTCGGAAATTAAAAATAAAGTGAATAAACATTTTTTTTTATTTTATCCCAACTCGCCAAGGTTCTAGCTTGATTTTAGATTATATAAGATTTTACAAAGTTTTTTTGCATATTTCAATGTCATTTTTTTTATTTTTATAGAAAAGACAGCAGACAAGCATACAATCCACCTGGTGGTAAATAGATGCGTCGCCCATGGCAACTTCAGTCGAGAATGCCTCTACCTTTAGAGGTTTTTTTAATCCCATACGAATATCATCATTCTCAATCCTGTTCCAAATTCTAGGTCCTTTTCCACTTCTAGGCGGCGAATCGTGGGTCGCACCAACGCTCGTCATTCTAGACTGATGTTGGCTTGTATAGCGGATCGGCCACTTACCACCATCACTGGTATCACTTACCACCAGGTGTGGACTGTTTGCGAACTTCTTTCCATAAAAAAAACCCATACCATACTGACAGTCTGTAAAAAAAATTCATAATTCTCTAGAAACTCCGTAACATGTGGCGGAGTTTTGAGTCCACTGTCTCTCGAATTTGAGTGGAAAATAGCTTATCACCGCCCTATTGTTATGAGTGGCAAAATAATACACAAAATTATGTACATCAATATATTTTATTTTACATATGTTGTCTTTATCAACTCAAACGTTCGGAAGTTCCTCAAAATATAAAAAAGACAAAACAATAAAATATGACGTATGAGATCCTTTACTTACTAATATAAGAAAGATTTTACATATTTTAAACACCGTTGATGTAATAATTCATTACGACTCATACAAAAATGTTTTACGTGCGGAGAGGGCTTTATCTACAAAACAAATTGCAAACAAACTCTCCAATTACATTATACTATTCATCGAAATTAAGGGCCGGATGAATGGACGATTACGGTTCTTAGAATGGCACCTTATGCAGTGTGCATAGAGGCTAATTTTCAACGGTTTAAGAGACAATAATTATATCTGGTGGCACTAACATAAGTCATAAAATGCGAAATAATGAATTCGTTACTAAATCGCAGTCGCTGCGATGATCAATGCAATGTAATTGAGAAACAAATCTTTCATAACACTTTTTTTACATACAAAATCAACTACAAACCAAGGAGTGATACCGACCGCACAGATCGGAAGCGACGTAGGAAACGCAAGATTTCCGATGAATACGCATTTATCGGAACGGAGCAGCATACAAACTGGGTAGACGGTGATGGAGTCTCAATACACGTACGGCTTTACGTCTGCAGTCGTAGTCGACTACAGATTCGCCGGAATTCGCAGTCTCCATTGGACAGCTGACGTCTGAAGTCGCAGTCAATGACTTAAAATTTCCACGTTTTTTTGCACACATTTTTATTAACGGTCCTTATAAAAGTATATTATTATATCAAATCGTTTTTTTTATTTGTGGAGTCAGGTACGTGTTTACTACATATACAATTATATCGACGTATCGATCACGTCGACTATTATGATTTAATAAAATATAAACCCGCTTTATGTATGAATTTAACGATGTGCACAACACACGATGTACTCGTTGTACCCGGTCGCTTAGGTTCTGTACGGTCGCTATGAGTAAGGCCATTTTGTAAAAATAATACAGCGTGTATGCTGTAAAATTTCATCATTAAAACGAAGCTATTTTTTCAAATGTATGTTCACAAATTATTAGAATTATGTTGATTAAATAAATAAGGCCCTCTTCGCGGTTGTAATTTAAATATTAATTCACCATTCACTGAGTCCAATTGACGGGTATGTTTGCTCCTATCATAACTCCGTAACACCCCACATTGTCAAGTCTTATATTACATAATAATTCATTTTGTTATCATTATTCAAGGCATATTCTTCATTGGCGTTGCGGGCGCACACATTTCGACTTACAAAGGTAATTTGCAAAATAAAATACAAGTAGAAAAATTAACAAAAATTCAGTGACAAATGTATGATTTTAAAGAATTTATTTATATTTAAACTACTTCATTGCCCCCAAACAAAACTTAATTCCTTATTCTCATGACTATCTTCTTACCACCACATAATTACGTTATTCTTGGGACAATGAAATTGCCCAATTATTTAAGTATTGCAAACAAATTAGAGTATTATCAATATTAGATGAATCAGTTCACAAAAAAAAAAGGATAAATAAAATATATTTATATTTTGTCAAATATTCAATCAAAGATCGAAATGCGTGCGACAGCAAACGCTTTGCGATATCCTTTAAGTATATAATCGTCATAAGATCACATTTTTTTATAAGGCAAACAACAATCTTTAAAGCTAATCCATGGATGAAGGGAGGGCGAGCGATACACCGATAACTGAATCTTGTAAACAACATCGTGTCTGCACTTGCAATGGGGACATTTATTCCAACTAGCAAAATGACATTTATGGAATGCATTATATCACAAAAAAAAGGTGACATTAGAGACATATTAGAGCATCCGTTACAATAATTTGTTGTTTCTTGTAAGAACACACAATGTAATACAGTGTCACGTATGGAACCACAATGGTACGACTATCGCTGTATTTTAACGTATAGAAGCAACAATAACATGACTCCATCGCTAAATTATCACGTGTGGACCTACAATAACATGACTTATAACGCTACATTACAATATAATGGCGTCTATTCCTGTCTATATAAATGCTTATATACCCGTTTATACAGGTAAGATTGGACGCAGTTATAAAGTCATATTATTGTTGTATTATTGTACTCCTATTATTGTACTCCTCACGTGACAATTTAGCGATGGAGTCATATTATTGTAGCTCCTCACGTGACAATATAGCGATGGAGTCATATTATTGTAGCTCCTCACGTGACAATTTAGCGATGGAGTCATAATTATTGTGATTTAACGATATAGTCATGTTATTGTATTTCCATATATGACAAAGTTTTTTAACTATTATTATAAGTATGTCGTTGCATTGAACAACAAGTCGTTGCAAAGTTGACAGTAACATATCTTTAATACCCCTTTTTGTGATATAGTGCATCCCATCAATGTTAATTTGCTAGTTGGGTAAATACTAGTGGTAGCGGTAAAAATAAATTTTGTGTTGAACGTTGGTCACTCATTTTTATAGTAAGAAGGTGGCAGACGAGCATACAGTCCACCTGATGGTAAGAGGATACTGTCGCCTATGGACATCCGCGATGCATGCCAACATCAGTCCAGAATGACAAATGCTGGTACGCCCCGGATGCGCTGCCTACCTTTTGAAATGTCCGCACGAGCCGGAAACAACTATAGTCTTTCAACTTCCTTGGCGGTAGTTATCTGGTCATGCAACGGCCAGGGGCGGGGAAGCATGACGCATTTAAAGAATATGTCTTCAAATGACAATGACAAAAATTATATGAAAGTTTGACCACTAAGAAACAGCCGTTTGCATTAAAATTGCATGTATCAATATGTTGCAAAATATCTACCCATAACTTTGAAGAAGTTGACCCCTTTTTATCATTTTTTATTTATTATAAAGACTGATCTGGTAGAAAATTATCCGCATTTTGCATTGCTCTATTAATATTTCAAGTACTGTGTAATAGATGGCTTGCTCGCATGTGTGCTAATATAATTACTAGCACACCTACTCGCATGCGATAATACTTGTGAGCCAATGATCACACGTTTCAAAAAGGTTTAATATTCAAAGCTAATTATATTGAAAAGGCCTAATTTGAAAGAAAAATAAATCAAAATTATTAATTTATACATAATTCCGATCTCAGTAAATGGAGCGGAGTATAATCTGACATAGTCATTAGAAGATAATCTCACATAAAGCATTCTTCGCCCCCCGCCGTCTGCATGAGAACTGTCTAGAAAGTTGACCAACTATAATAGACTTTCCTAAAACTTTGTACTTGACATATGAATAGGTTTAATCTAATCATTCTGAACAGAGGGTAATTGTAAACATGTAACATCTGTGTGCTCGCGCTGATCTGGTGATCTACTGGGAGTTAACTGGGGCCGATTGTATTGCGGTCATCTTGCTGTTTTACCCCAGGTTATAGGGTATTTTTTTTATCAAAATCGGTCTAGTAAAAGGGTAGGCATAGTTATCGAAATATATCTAAGCATGCTGACGCACTGATTGGATATATATTATACATAAAAGAGGATATCCCGACAAACTAACATTCGTTTTAAAATTAAAGGGCCCCCTACATGAAAAGTTATTAAAGTTATTACATGAAAATCGACATCCGTATGACCGATGGTCGTGAAAATTGGTATTTAGACTCTCCTTTGAAAATAAATAAATACACACCCCGGCCGAAAGTAATACACATCGGCTATGACCGGCCAGCTCGGTTTTGTAGAGCGTCGTCTCTATCGTAACGGCACACGACTAGCCGATAGCCGCTTTCTAAAGGCCCGTGTGTATTACTTTCGGCCGGGAAGTGAATGTGTATTTTTGAAATATTGGAAAGCAAACAAGTGGATTTAATTTTTTCCAAAACCGTATTAATCTCAATACCAAAGCGAAGCCGCAGGACACAAGTTAGTATAAAATTTATTCAAATGTGAACAAATAACAAGTCGTAAATAAGCATGTTTACAAAATTACCCCGTTTACAATTACCGTGACTGACCACATACAAGAATGTAACGAAACCTATCCCAAAGCCTAAATAAAGCCATGGAATCCATTATGATTCCAAGTTCATTGATATCTGAACGTCATATTTTTTAATTCATTTTTTTGAGTTTTTACCGATTTTTCGCTAAATACAAAATTCAAAAAATGTTGCTTTTACAGAAAAAAATCACGTCATTTGAATAAAAATCATGAGAATAATTCATAATTTCAAGGAAAGGTTTCGTTACACACACCCTTTAATATCGGAACGATCATTTATTTTAGCTCGCTGTTTATATAAGGTGTAATAAAGTAACCTGCATCATTCTAAAGGGCTACTCTAGGCCCTTTGAATGACGCAGGTTGATTTTATTACACCATATATAAATACCACAGTATTAAATCCAGCTGGGAATTTCTTATTTACAGTCAAAATAGTGAAACGTAATGGACAAATGTGAGCCGAATACTTAACTAATATATCTTTCAAATCTTTCCTGAAGCGATGCAAATAAAACTTAAAACTAATGAAAAAATTGGCGGACACATCGATGACACTGGCCAGGCGCAGACGACGGACTTCTTGTTTCAAGTCCGTGGCGAACAAAAAGTCCATGTTCGTGACGGGTCGTCACGAAGTCAACGCATATAATGATCAATTTAATCGGCAGAAGTTTAGAGCGGACTAAAGCGGTGTTAGTGTTCAAATCATCATACTGAAAATCAGCGCTGCCACTGGTCACAGCATATGCTGAGTTGGAGAGCATTTGCAGCATCATGATAACACATACATTCACGATATAGGAACGTGGCATTTTTTATTAATATATTTTTTGTAATTTCTTGTATATTCTTAAGGTTTGTGATTTTCTTTTGTTTTTCTTATTGCCTACATTGTTTTTTCTTTTCTTTATTTTCTGTATGTTCGTGTATGTCCGAATAAAGTGTTGTCTATTGTCAAATAGTTTTAAGTCCAAATTTTTGACCGACATGTATCATCTCATAAGAGTTTTATAATGTGTTTTCACGAACAAAAATGTACGTCACCGACTGTCCATCGTCTGCGATAGGCCTTTAACCATTTTCAAAATTCCTACAATCGTGGTACTGGAGTCTTAATTTAAAAAAAAAAACTAATTTCGAAAAGCCTAAACTTAACTGATCTTATACATCGCAGCTTAAACAAGTTGTGATGGTTTCTATGACGTTTACATTCTTACACTTATAGGAGAACCTAACTTAACTACCATCCTAACTAACCTTACCATTTAATTTAGCGAGCTGGTCCAAAATGCCATAACATCGACTAAAGGGTGATTCTTAGCGGTCCATAAAAACCAGACCTATTTGAAGTCCGAAATTGCTGTTATTTGTTTATTAATCAATCAGACCTACACGAAGCATTAGATCGTAAAGAAAACAAATCGCTTGATTACAACAAATCTTTTTTGCGTTCATGAAAGAGATTATTTATTGTTCATATACATTGGCATAACTGAATGAGATTTATTCTACAACGTTGTATTTGGCGTTGGCGTGTGCTAGCCGCCTATTCAATGTTAAGGGAATGAGCTGCAATGGAGTTTGTATTTGTTCTTTGTTCGAACGCTCAATTTGCCGATAGATGAAATTTTGTATATTATCCCAGAATGTTATTTTTATCCCAAAGTAAACATCTGAACACATGCAGTGTTTGAAAATTGCGTGTTACATGGAGGTTTCGCTATAAGAAGCAATCAAACTTCTTCTAATAACATGGGATTAAAACTAATCACAATAATGGCGTACGATAATCAATAAAGGTTAGTGAATTATCGACCAATCTTCAGAATCACCCTAAACGTCTTGAAAATACCTTCCGAACATTTTACACCTCATTCGAAAATACAAATCAATTTTTTGTCAATTGATTGTCAAAATATGGCAGTAGTTTATAATTTTAGATTACCTCGCATAATGCATCCACCTGGATCCAGTGAGGTAATCGGGTTGTGTAAATTAAAAATCTAGTAAGTGGATTGAAATTTTACACGAGCAAAAATGTTTGCCATTCTAGAGCTATTAAAATTGTGGCATTTGTTATTTTAATATTTGATACGAAACGAAAATTTAAATATCGCTGGATGGTCCTTACAAAAAACAAACATCTTCAAAACAATGTTCAAAGCAGATTCGTTGGACACTTCTTAAACCAACGTCTTTAAAGAGTGTCTGTTTTGCGGTAAGGAGGCCGATTTTTGGCAAAATTGTTCTTTACTGGGTTTTTAATTTGCGCAACCGTAATGTCTACAGCCTTGCCACAGGGACTTTTGTACGTTTTCAATATGTAGGCGATATCAATAAACATATTGATAATACTTTGTTGTAAGTTTACTTGTAATTATTGTAAATACAATGGGTAAAAAGGCTTTTACCGAAATATATCAGAGGTGCCTTTTAAATGATTCCAAACACTGATGCGTCGATAAAATACCTAAAAAGCATATTTATCCGCGGTTGACAGTCAGGCCCGATGCATAGGTCACACCCGGAAACTTTCAGTGTGGCCCTCGTATCAGTAGTCCAGTAAGGTAAGGTGCAGTAAGTATAAATAAGGCCCGATTAACTATTAGTTCGGTTACCGACCTAATAACTGGACTACCAGACTACTGATAGTAACCAGACTGTCACGTGTTGCTATTTTTGAAAAATGGTCGCAGTTATGGCAACCTCTTTGAACTTTATTTTTAACTCTGTATCGGCTTTGTGCTCAAAATTGTGGTTAACACCACACCTAGTTGAAATAAGCTTTTTTTAATGTTTTATTAACAAAGCAGTGTTTAGAATCGACCCTGTAATCACCCCCTTTGGGTTTCGGCAATGTTTTTTTTACACCATGTATATTTCGTTTTCAATTCCAATTTAAGTAATACATTTTCGTCGTATAACAATAGTGAATTCCTTTATACGTAAAAGAATGAAATATTGTCCACTCATATTATACATTCTTAGTCGAGTACCGATGGCATTATTTATGAACCAACTTACTGCACTCAACGCTTTTGTATATATTTTGTTTTAGGTGCCAATATTCGTAAATATTTTAAAAAGATCATTTCACCTTTATTACACGTTGTATGGACGTTATATGGTCGAATGCAATAGACGTGTTAGGAAAAAGAGGTCCTGTTAACTACAAATATATTTTCAAAATTTTTATGTTCTCTTACGCGCGCGATAGGAACTTTTAGATTACTAAAGACCCCATAACCATGTGTACGGGGGTCTAAGACATTTCAATGTCTCAATACTTAGACCGAGTGTTCGGAAATTAAGCTCTATGTAGAATACGTAAGTTCTTTATTAACTCCGTCCGAATCTAAACAAAGAGAAATGACTATATCCATGCATGGCTAAGTTGATAAGTCAAAATTAAAATTGTAATGTATGCGATTTAGCTTTGAATAACGAGTAGTTATTTTTTTTTACTGTAAATCTAAAAACGATTTAGAAATTATTTAAAATTTTATATATCTCGAGTTGACTTATTCGTGCCGTGCGCAGATATATTTTAGCCGTTTTTCAGGAGTTATGGATGATAAAGTCGTATCCAAAATAGAGTAACCCGTTATTCATTCGGTCACATATCTAAATAAACAAAATGTATACAGAAGACGTGAGCGCCCCACGTTGCCTACTTAGCCACACTATCACAGTACCTGTGTTATGCCCCTAAAACGTCATAGAAACAAACGAGAAACAACGCGTACCTCTCATGGACCTTCCACACACCATCCAATTACTATTGTCAAAATGATAAAACTTTTGTCACCCAATAGGCACAATGATCTACTTACCTATTACAGAACGAACAGATCTTTAACACTAAATGTATATTATAACAATTATATTTACAATTTAAAATGAAATTAACGCCCGCTGTACCGGAACACGGCGCTTACACACCGATACGTTTTAATTAATATGGGGCTGGAAATAAAGGTTCAACTTTTCATCGATTTTTAAAGTAGTCTCCCAATAGAGTGAATAAAACGTAAACAACACGACCAAAGGATTTTTTGGCGGGATTTCGAGTAGCTGAGTTTTCGTTTGATTGTTGTAAAAATTGTGGATTAGGTGGTTTTTTTTTTTGGTTTAATAGAGATGGTTTATTAAACTTCAAGTGTTTTTCGTGCATAGTGATTGTAATAATCAAATAAATGTGCGGCTGCGTTTTTCGTGTGCTTCCATGGAAGCATTTTCTGTGCTCAGTAAACCTACTATTGTTTTACTGAGCGACTCCTGACTTACTTTGACGGGACTGGACGTTGATAGGATACGTTTTAGACTTTGAAATTGTTAATTACGAAGAAAACTTGACGCTGCCAGAATGTTGTAACTGCCATATATGAAGAAGAAACAAACTAATAAAAAAATTAACATGATTATCCGTACTATTTAGGAAAAAACAGACTAAAGTTATACAGTCTGTTATCCGTGTAACGTTTGTATTAATTGGAGTTGAATTCATTAATGACTTTTTTTTAAAAATTACACCATCTTTTTTGGAACTACACGAGTCGCTGAGATTATAGTGATTTTATAGGGATTTATCGCGTAAAGTTAAATTTTACCGTCATTTGAAACGTAAATCAACCTCGAAATTTAATAGGGCTAAACGTTATATTTCGGGCGTGTGATCTGGGCCGGCACTATCCTACCTCTTCCCGTACGTGTCACAAGAGGCGACTGGGGGTCAATAGAGACGCTACCACAAACCACGAGGAATTACATCACCTCGTAAAAAGAGTGGACCCTCCAACCCGCCTTCCGCGTGGTCAGCGTGCCATACATCCCTCGTGCATGAGGAGGCACGTGTCCAGCAGTGGACGAAACAAATGGCTGGCTACGGTAAACTGAAAATATAACCAAAAAGCCTCGTAAAGTGAAATTTCAAGAAATTTAGTCAGTTTGTACCCTTGCACCCTACCCCTAAATACGTGCCTATCTGAATGGGGGGGGGGGGGGGGGGGTTGACTTATTACCGATTGTATCATACCAAAGAACAAATCAATCTTACTCAAAACGGCAAGTTTTCGTTTTATTCACTTTTTGGAAAAACTTTTTTCGGCGATAGCAAACTTGCAATGCATCAAAGTTTGGCAATTTCTCGTCTATAGAAAACACGGAAAAAACATTAATTCCAAAAGTTAAACGCCATTTCCTAGCCAATCAATTACATCATCGATTTCATACGAAACAAATCGGGAATCACATTCTTTTAAACATCCACTTTTGATTTTCCCCAGTCGCGTATCGACGATTTCAAAGTTCAAAACACACAATATTACCATCTCTTTCTCGCATAATACGTCGGCTGGTGAGCGACAGAGAAAAACAGTTTTCGCAATCAAAATACGCGTGCGTTTATAAATGTTTATACGCAGTTGGTTTTTTTTTAACTAATAAAAGCATTAGCTAAGGATTTCATCACGTTCAAAATTGATTGGTTTAAGAATAAAAGTGACAAAAAGATTTTTTTTTACTGTTTTAGAGTAGTTTAGAAGAAGAAACATTTTCGACGGAAGTTTGATCGTACAGTAGTCGAGAATATGAAAAAGCCATTGCATAATGAGACGAGACGTCAGTCTCTTCGTTTATTCACGAACATATACTAAACGAATGAAGAATCTTATAAACAGCAATAAAGTTCAGAATTGTTAAGTGACATTGCTATTGTTATCGGTGATCGAGATTAATTAGTTTTCAAAAGTTCATAGAACATCATTTGAATCGATTTTCTAAATTCAAACTTGAATTTATGTTGGTTTATATAGAGAAGTGTGATTTTAATCAACTAAGTGTGACAATGAAATCTAATAAGAGTACTTAATCGTAAATAATTTGTAGCTGAATCTCCATTCTTTATGTATTCGTGAGGAATATATAGACGAATTTGGTATATATTATGTTCACAGATTCACAATAACATTTTTGAAACATGACTATTAAAAATGTTTTTTTTTTTCAATTAAATAACTTAGCAAGCTGGTGAATGAATAATTTTCCTTATTTTAAAATCAGGAGGTGCCATAATTATTTTGTAATTTATGTTATAACTGCTCTATATAAATATTCGTAATTAAACGCGATCCACTCGTATAACTTCTCAAAGGCAACTAATTACGATAGTGTAGTTGCGAGAAAGGGACTAAGAAACGAAAGCAGACGATGATGTACAATACGATGGCTTTTTCATGTACAGTTCTCGAGTACTGCACAGAAAATGCGGTCACTGATTAAATATTTAATCAAATTTTGATTTACCGAATGAAATCCAAAGCAACGCTTCACAAAGCCTACTTTAATGACGGCAGTCGCTGAGATCTTTTTGAAACTATACAAAAAATATATATATGTAACCTTGTCCCTTTGTGGACATAGTTAAATAAAGGTGGTGGGAAAAATCTGCCTCGCCTAACGGCAAACGTTTCTGTAAAAATATAAAAATATGAAAAAACTCCCAACAATTTTACCTAAAAGATGGCATTCACACATATATATATATATAATATAATTGGCAATTGGAAAAAAGAGACTTGACAACATGTTAATTTTCTTTCGAATTAACTATCTGGATTTTAAGCCGCACTTTGGGAGATATGGAGCGTACATATAGTCGTAAAGAAGATTTTTTTTGAACATTAATCCCTTGCAATAAGGTTTAAATTTGGCATTTAAAACAAAATTAAGAAACATCAATGTCAAAAGTGACACCAAATCAAATAAACGTTTCACTAAACAAATATTCATAGTTAAAAATCTCCCGTGTGAAAACACTATAGGCTGAATAAATGGAGTGTGAATATTTGGAAATTAGTCTTATGTAGACTGCATAAGGTATGCACCTTATTGCAGTCCACAAACTTGAGAACGGTCCATTTTATGGTCTCCCAAAATGCAGTCTAAAGGTCAGGAAAAAAACAAAAAAATGTATGTAACGCCATCTTTTTCAATATTACATTCAGAATGAAATCTAACAGATTATTTCGTCGTTCCGGCTGCGCAACACCTACCGGTCGCATTGATTTATTTGATTTTAACCAGTTTCATACAAACAATCAGTGTTCAACAATAATGTACACCGTTAAGAAATCTCTAGTATGCGTTCAAAGCGACAATACCCGGATAAGTCACTAAAGGGATCTTGCATCTCGCTCGCACTAACAGGGGAGCGGTAACAGCACATCTACCCACAATATCTAAGAAGCACTGTCAGTCAATAAAGCTGTTGTGATCTTTAGAAAACGCAAACACAAGTACCAGAAAGAAAAACAATATCGAGGTAACGGTGTTTTAGTACCAAGATCGTAACAGTCGTCCTTTCAGCACACATTATTTATCACATTAGTTCTTTTTTCTTAAATTCGAACCGTTTCTGTACAATCCGTCCGAACGCGGCAATGGCACAACCCGCTTATTTAATTTAAAATATATCTACACATTTTAGACACACACAGAACACTAGTTTAGCGTCACTAAGGTAAAGGCTCCGGGGACATTTTGCACCGGGTTAAGTTCAAGCCTTCACGGGAGTGGGGATAAAGCGGGGTATATGTGTACGTGTCGAGAGGCCACCGAACCCGCGTGCCACCCTCACAAGTATGTAGACTCACCTGAAAAATGGAAGAAACCCACGTCAGCCAACACTTACACACAATATATACCGCACACAGATATTCTTGTATAATCAAATTGTGGACTAGATTTTTTTACTCAATTTTGATGCGACAATTATTTTGCTAATGTCCTGTAAAAATATAGTGACAGTAGAGGACAAATGTCCCAAAACAGCCGGTTTTAAAAGTGTATGATAGATGTTTTACTGGAATAACTTTAATCTATTATACTTTGTGTTTATAAGTATCATTCATTGATTTGATGAGAATCACGTCTAAGTACTTAGATGCACTTAGATGTACTAAGTACTTAGTCTACTTAGATGCAACGATTATTTCTCTAATATCCCGTAAAACATAATAAAAACATTGTATTCACTAGAAGACAAATGTGCCCAGACAACCCGTCCCAAAAGTGGGTGAGAAATATTTTTTACTGGACCAATTTTAATTAATTCTTCTTTGAGTTTGATCACTTGTCAACTTAAATACGACGATTATTTTGCTGATATCCCGTAAAATATAATAAATAACAAATAAAGCCTTGTATTTATTTCAATTGCATTGCATTGCATTAGAGGATAATTGTCCCCCGCGGATATACTGATCTTAATTGTAAAAATAAACTAGTGCGAATTCGTAAAAAATAAAATTTTACTTTTGATATATGTATAGACGAAAAATTCAATCCACAATCAAATTTCAAGTCGTTCATTTTATACATTTTTTTCTAAACGCCCTTTTTGTAACTTCATAAATATACACAGTTTAATAATACTGTATATAATGCAGTGTGCACAATATTCAAATGTACAGGCGTGTAAAAAAAAGAAACATCTGTATGTGGCATGTGTAATGCGTTTAATTTGTGCAAAGCGATGGACAGCGTAGCGGACAGCCAGTGTGCCGCTTTATAGCCCTCATATACAAGACAATGTGCATGAGGAAGCCCGTGTTCAGCAATAGATGAAATAAAATACAGTTTATGCAAGTTATGCAGTTTATGCAATCCTTAGATGCATATGAAACAACAGTACGGCTTCTTTGTAGGGGGAGAGTGCACGCTGCATTCCCACAGCCGCTGGGCGCACTCTATTGGCCTCGTTACCCCTCTCTCACAGAATACTACCTTGAAATGTACTGCATTTCTCATTTTATCGTATTTATCGTACATTTCCCAATGTACGTACGTGTTTCGGTAGTGAGTGAGATATGCCAGAGCATATTCCCATCCCATTGTATCCTATCCCTCCCCATTTTCAAATCCTTTATTCCAATCTATTAATCTGCAAAGGTAGGCAGCGCATCCGGAGGTGTGTCAACGTTTCTCATTCTGGACTGATGTTGGCATGTATCGCGAATGTCTATGGACGACAGTATCCACTTATCATCAGGTGGACTGTATGCTCGTCTATCGTATTTTTTCTATAAAAAAACAAGTATCAATGTGAATTTGGTACACTATAAATTCAACTTACCGTTGTTCACCAAAAAATGTTGCTTGGAATTTCTTTGAGAGAAAAGTTCCGAAAGGTAGAGATTTTCCAAAGAACTAGTCACCGACATAACTTGTAGAATCAGCATGCTGAAGTAGCAATTGGCAGGTTATATTTGCAAAGGAACAATAATAATCGATGGTGCAGTGAAACCAACGCGACATGACCTTTGCATCTGTGGGAGTGGGTGCCGAATTGTCCAATCCGATTATCGTAATGGTTCGCACTATTGGTGTGTACTCACACTAACGCAAAGCTCTCGTTGATTTCACTGTAGGCGAGTCCTTAATCGGAGGCGCAGTGTGGGACACGCTCCGGCCACTTGATCGCCGAATTAAAAAAGTTTGCCGTTGGTGGATAAATGACGAAAGCTGAAGATCGTGTTTGGTGGCGAGCCGCGGAAGAAGTCTATATACACCAGTGGAGAGACATAGGCTGATGTTATTCAAAAAATATTACTGTTCAGAATTTTAAATATGCTGTTGTGTCACCACACCCTATCGTTCCTTTAACTGCAATTCTCAGCGCCAATAAAACAAAACACCATCAATCATAGAAAATATTCGTCATCAACAACAGTCGACAGCACATCAGAAGCCATAGCAATTTAGCGTTTATTATTATAACAGTAAAGTTCTCACATCGACATGTTGTACCATGTTCAATCACCGTTTCTAAATTAATTACAAGCATGCGGGTGGCCCTAAAATCAACTATAGTTCGACCACTTAATTACATTAATATGAGCCTTATTGCTTACGCAGTAATAGTCACAATCGCTTGTGTGAAGTGTCTAGTGGAAAGTACGATCAGGGTTGTCAACGAAGAGCATTAGTAAACAAAGTACGATAGATTAAACTATTCGTAAGTATTAATTAAGCGATTAATTGTTATTTGACTAATTCGTTAATTGCTTTTAAGTAAGCAAATTTAAATTGCTTTTTTATTAAGTAGACAAATTATAGCTACGTCCTCAGGACTCAGGGCTGCCCTTGCAATCCAAAGGGGGTTTCGGGCTACAATCCACCATGCGGTAGTTTGTATAGGATAGATTTTTTCATTTTTTGTAAAGTTTACACCGTCATAATTTTGGAACTACCTATTAAATTGATTTGACCTATATGAACTACTGAACCACTTTATTCTATCTACTACGAATTTAACCAAAACTATTAATCAAAATTTGTAAGTCGTGATCTAAGCTTCTAATTTAGGCTTCTAAATCTAGGGAGATTTCGAAGAAATCTACCCATGTAGACCCATGAAGCTCAATTACATGGACAAAGGAACTCATTACCTCGCTCGCTCATATCATCGCTCACAAACAATAAATAATCAAACTTGAAATAGAAGAGTGCGGGTCGCCCTCCAGCTGGGTAGACCTACGATTTAAAGAAGTTCGCCGTGCTGGTTGGATGAGAAAAGCCGAAGTTTGTCTAACAGTGAAGATATAGGCTGATGGTATGATTAAAGGGGGATATTGCTGGATCGACTGGTCACGTTACCCCTCTCTCACAGAAGACTACCTAGAAATGTACTGCATTTTCCACTTTATCTTATTTCTCTAATGTGACGTACGTGTTTGGGTAGTGAGATATGCCAGGGCCCATTCAAGCCCATCCTATCCCTCCCCATTTTTCCAACCCTTCTCCAAATCAATTCCTATATCTCCAAAGGTAGGCACGCCCGAGGACGTGCGAACGTTTGTCATTTTGGACTAATCTTGGCATGTTTCGCGGATGTCTATGGACGACAGTATCCACTTACCATCAAGTGGACTGTATGCTCGTCTGCCGCCTCCGTTTATAAAAAATATATATGGTAAAACAAATCGACCGACTAAATCAAGACTCACTTACAATTGTGCATACAGTTTTAACCTATCTTTTTCTTCTACAGACGGTTCGGTATGGTGGACAAGAGGTTCTGCGTGGAGGGGGGCTCCCGGTGCGGGAGGGGAGAAGGACTGTTCGTGTTTGCTGCAGAGGGGGGCAGGGAGCTTACCGAGATACTCAACGTGCATAGTCAGGACGCGCAGTCACGACTGAGCATCGCTTCTCGAAGCGGATCAGGTAGGGAAGTCAACCTAAGATTTTTATACAACATAAACCTAACTTTTAATAATCTAATTGAGGTCAGCATTTGATAGCAATGTATAAAATGCCACTGTTAAATTTTGAGCCCCATAATTTACCGAACAGCTCCAATACGGAATGATGTTCCAGATTTTATTTTAAATCTCGTTCACACTCGTAATTTGTACTTAAGTACAATACAAACTCAGAAGTTTAAACTTCACGAATGAATCTTGGGAATATACATACAACACACATCCGTGAAATAGCAACGTGACATTTTATTAATATATTTTTTGTTAGGTAATTCTTGTATTTTTTTAATGTTTGTGATTCTCTTTCTTTTTTTATTGTCTACATTGTTTTTCTTTCTGTTGGTTATTATTATATGTATATTGTATATCTGTTGTTAGTGTATGTCGGAATAAAGTGATGTCTATGGTCTATAACACTAAATTACCGCCGCTCAAATTCGATATACAGACTGTTATATCCCAATTTACTCCATAGAATTATAATAGCAATTTTAGTCTTCGACATTGAAGACAGCCGAAGTTCAAAGATTTTTTTTGATACTCTTCTCGTTCAAAGATTTCTTGATACTTTGATACGTCCGGTCATAATTATGCATAATATTTGTTTACCTAAGTTGTAGTACCTGTTATACAATAAATCATTTTTGATGCCAAATACAAAATAGCTGTGATGCATGACGAATCAGTGCCATTACTGAAGTTAGTCAGCTCGAAATGATCACACAGACAATTTATACGGTCTTTCTCCTTTATAGTTCTTGAAAAGCGGTTCTCCGACACGAGTTCCTGCATGGATGACTGCTTCCACACATCCATGAGGTCTGTCTCCCCATCATGGGTGGGACCTACAAGCCAGACGATGCACTGTCTGTCAGATCTGGACACCAGTTTGGAGAGCAATGGAGAAGAAAAGTTCAGGAGACCCACCTCTTTACCTAGATGTTCTAGCTGTATTGGAAAGATCAGTCATTTGACGAGGTAAAATTGAAAATTAACTTTAAATCGTGACATTATAGGTTTAGTACATTTTTTTAAAATTAAAGATAGAAAGCAATAAACAATTATTGCCACCTATGAAATTAACACCAACACAAACTTTTTTCTAACTAAGGTATAATTGGTAGCAATAGGTCTTAACTGATAGTAGCTACAAAGACTATCGTTGGCACGGGTGTGTGTATATACACCTCACGTGTGTACTCATACACGTGAGGTAGTGTGTGTGCGCACATACGCAAATACGCGTGCGTTTGCGTGTGTGTATGTGTGGTGTGAGCAAAAGAGGAGGTGCGACTTTTACAAGAGATCGTGACTTGAGGGATATATGAGTCATGTATGCTTCTTGGTGTACAAATAAGGAGCACATTTGCAGCATTCGTAGAATACACCTTCAACGAACCCTTTTAGGTTCTTCGCTTCGTAGGGATACAGAATATCGAATTATCAAAAGTCATGCCTTGGAAGAAAACTATCCAATAAGGCTCATGATACTTTTTTAATAGAAAAAAGGTGGCAGATGATCTTACACTCTACCTGATGGTAAGTGGATACTGTCGCCCATGGACATCTGCGACGCATGCCAACATCAGTCCAGAATGACAAACGTTGGCGCGCTCCCGGATGCGCTGCCTACTTTTGCAGATTAAGGAACGGATTGGGAAAATGAGGAGGGACAGGATGGGATGGGAATGGGCTCTGGCATATCTCACTCACTGCCGAAATACGTACGTACATTGGGGAAACACGATAAAGTAGAACAAGCATTACATTCCGTGAGAGAGGGGTAACGTGGCCAGTAGAGAGCCCTCCAGTGGCTGTGGGAATGCAGCGTGCACTTTCCCCTTAGAGTACACTACGCCCTAGTAACAAATTCTCGAGCAAATAAAAACTTAAATAAAAAAATATTGCAGGTCTTCAACAATGGGTACACCAGGTTCAATCATGTCCCCAGTCTGGACAATGGATAATATCATAGAAAAACGTTCAGACTCCGACCGGGCGTCTATATATTCAAGGTCAAGTGGTAGTGCTTCCGAGTACTCGGTGCCAAGAAGTACTTGCCTTTTGGACAAGAGCTTCGATTCCAAGAGGGCTAGTCCAGTGGCATGTTGCACGCCAACAGTGCCAGTGAAGACTGGCAATAATTGCCAGTGTTGGCAACAGAAGCCCTGCTGTTGTAGGAAAAAGACGTTTAGCGGACCGTATGAGAATTATGACGTTCCGAAAACTCCAATGCCTTTGATACAGGTAAGAACTTACGAGTAGATAGTTTTAGATTGAGTTACTTGGATCCGTTAATAATTTCGTTTTTTTTATAGAAAGAAGTAAACGAGCATACAGTCCACCTGGTGGTAAGTGGATACCCACGGCGCCAACATTAGACGGTACATGCGACAAATTTAGGCACGCCCCCGGATGCGTTGCCTACCTTTGTTGATCTATGAATTGACTTGTAGTAAGGGTTGTGGAAATGGCAAGGGATAGGATAGGATGAGATAGGAATGGGCTGTGGCATATCTCACTCACTACTGAAACTCTTACGTACATTAGGGAATATGATAAAGTGGGAAATGCAGTACATTTCAAGGTAGACATCTGTGAGAAAGGGTTTACTTATTCTGATTTAAGAAAATCATGTCTTTTTAATCTTTATACATCGTCCTAGATACCTACCTATTATAACTAATTTATTGCACTATTTACCTAGTAACCTATCTAGAAACAACTGTTTATAGCACACCATCGTTTAAAACGATCTCTGTCAAACAATGTTTGGGTTGAGAAGGAATAAATATTTTAAATACAGATAGTGTACAATATACATAATTACTATAGATCGGATATTCGGGTGCATATTTACCTAAAGTTGAGGTGTTGGATAAGTATGGAGTGCGCTTTTGTATCGGACGAATGCTGCAATCCCGGGATCGACAAATTTTATGTTCCGACTATAGAATACGATGCATATACCTAAAGTTGTAAAGTGAATGCCTAAGACCCTCAGAACTGCATTCATACAAATTGCCATTAGAACTAAGAATTTGAGTCCAAAGCCGAAATTTATATCTTCAATAGTGCCCTAGATCCTATCGTCTCGGTCCTGGTCACCATTAGACCTTCAAAACTGCTGAGGAGTTTCATAAATAAGTGTCCTATTAGTTGTGAAATCCCGGGATTTCGGTTTACAAATAAATTACTTTAAGAAGCCGCTTTCCATACCTTCTATACCTTTTAACCATGTACCCGAATATCCGATCTCTAATAATTACATAATATTATATAAATTCTAAATCTATATAAAATACACAAAGCAGTTATATTTAGTGGTAAATAGTAATGTACTTAGAATAAAAGGAAAAGTAGTAATATAAGAGACGATAGAAATGAAAAGAGAATCACCTCTAAATCACATAAAGACAAAGACGAACACACCACACCCAGACCCGTACAAACATTTGTCTTTAAATGAATGTCCGACCGGGAATCAAACCCGTTACACAGAAAGCGGCTCACTACCAACTGGGCTAATCGGTCGTCAATGCAGACAATAAAGTGCTTGTTCTTTTTCAGGAACATCCAGTAGACAGCACCACAGACGCTGCAAGTCTGTACGACACACCAAAGAAACTGAAATGCCTCGTCAACGGTCAGTCTTGCAATTGTTCCCAGACGACACAAACCAATAATGAAGACAAACAAACCCCCGAAAACAATAGCACATGTGATACTAGCGTTAATAATGAAGTGAAAGATGAATCACAATCTAACTACGTCAATGTAACCCCAACTGCTGACAAGCCAAATACTTACGCCAATTACGCAAATATTGACCTTTCAGCCACGTTAGAAGAATTCGAAAGTTCTTTGCAAATCCTGAGGAGCGCGGGATTCAGTCAGGAAGAACTTGACGCTTTAGAAGATATTCCAGAACATGAAGATGACGTATCTACAGCGACGACGAATACCGTCCATCCGTCGACAGAATGTTGTAACGACCATTTGAACTACATGCATATGGATCCCATCGAAAATAGTATGTCCAGTAACAGTAACAAGAACTGTTCAGACAACATAAGCAGAATTAGTCATGTATCAGATCCAACACAGCATTCGGATACTGATAACACAATTAGCACTAGAAGATCAAGTTCCGCTGATTTTACCAGAAGACGCGATGATGACTATTCGATGAATCAAGTCTGTTTCACTCCCACAGTACTAAGAAAAGCGAGTAAAAACGAATGTATAAACATTGGTGCCCTGAACAAGACGTTAGAAATCGTTGAGCCAAATGATAAGGTCTTTAAAGTTCCCGTGCAGAAAACTGAGAATATATTTGTTGCTAGATTTAGAGATGCCGTTAAGATCAGACGATCATCGAGTGTTCCTAGTAAATCTGATAAGAACAGGGATTCGTCTAGTTCAAACGATTCTGGAGTATCGACTGGGTCCTTAAAACACCATAAAGGCGATTTCAACGAATTCGAAATGCCTGTAACGAGTTCGAAGTCCTGTAAGAAGCATATGATGAGTAAACAAGCTCGGAAGGCGTTGACTCCGGTTCACACGCCGTTTATAAAGTCAAGTTCATCGGATCCTTTAAAAAATTTGACTTTCCAATTCGACGAGGTCGCGACTTTAACCAAATCAAACTCCTGCGATGTGGACACACTCACGAGGAGGAAAAAGAAAAACGGTAAGTTTACATTCAATCTTCAATTTATAAATTTTATTAATATCTTTAGAATTCTGTAGATTTTTCTAGTGACAAAAGCAGAATAGATACTTCAGACTTGTGTCCAACTGTGAATGGTCCCACGATTACGAGTTTAATTTCTTAATTATATATACTACGTGCTGGTTTTTCTGTGAATAATTTGACTATTAAGATAATTTTCATTTATATTTCACTACAAGCACCATTTCATATATCAATTAATTAATAGAATTACGCAATTTATTTTAATTTCCATTTTGATACCATCAGTCTCTTAAAAATAGTAGGTTAATTCTGCAATAATTTACTAATTCAATTATACCTTTTATCTCTTATTTTAAAATTGAAACCATATTTTTAGTTTTTATTGTCAGTCATCAAAGTCAATATATTAAAAGTAAATAAATAGCTCGCCGAGGTCGACTACTATTTTAAGCGTACAATATTGAATTAAATTATTGTACTTTACTTTTATTAGCCATTATTTTCATATAAGTTTAAATGCCATATATTATATGGCTTATATTGAAACGGTCAGCAAAAATATTAAATGGGCAGCAAAAATACTAAGCGGTCAGCAAAAATACTATTTGGGCAGCAAATATACTAAAAGTAGGTTTACACTTATTTTTTAATTATTATTCTTAATTTTTTTTTTCAATTACCAAAATGGTTTATATTCCTAAATACCCATTTTGTTACATTTTGTCTTCAAAGGGAACATATATAAGAATAAAAAATAAAATCTATTAAAAGTTCGTTGGGACAAGTTCTCCCCTACCTATCTGTTTTGTAGGTAGTAACAGTTTACTAGGCCAATGCCTGGTCTTCAAATTGCTTCCAGGTCAGTCGACCTAGTGACTCGCAATTTCAAAAAGTGGTAAACTCGCCCGCGGACTCGTTTTTGAGCGGACCAGTTGCCACCTAAGTCGTAAATGAGTTTGTAAAGGACCTATTCGTATCCTAAATAGACGCTCCCTTCTCTATTCCAGTGGACAGTGACGTGACAGCCCGACACAGCCAGATGACGAACAAGAGCACCTCCAGCGGCGCCTCCGACATGTCGGACTATATGGAGTCGTTGTCGGTGTCCTCGTTCAGCTCGTGCGACGTGGCGGCCGACCGACACGCGGCCAGGCCTCGCTCCGGGAAGGAGTACGCCAGTATAGACCGCGCAGCCCTAGCTGGCGTCTGCGACGTAGCTTCTACCGGCTAAATGATACTTATATGTCGATTGTATCTTACAATATGTTACAAATCAAAGATTGCAATCAATACATTTTTAATCTAATTGAGGCTTTTTTTGTGAAATAAAATTAAAAAAAAAAGCTGGGCAAAGTTTAGTTGGGCAGCTCTTCGAAAAAGTCTCGATTTTTTCGATTGGATCGGTCGGAGTGTTGGTATACCTCGCTCCGGGTAGGAATGTGCCAGCATAGACCGCGCCGCCGTAGCTGATGTTTGCGACCTCGCTTCTAGCGGCCAAATGATATTTGTACTATTTACAGTTTAAACGTTGCAATTAATATATTTTTTAATCTACATTTTAGTTTTTTTCTGTGAAATAAAGTAGTCTTTTGGTTTTGTATAAAATTTCTCGCCTCAAATTGGAATTGTATAAACATATTTCCTGCTTCCACTTCTCTGAAAAATTTCGCTCTGCTAAAGAATACGCTGGCACAGAGCGCGCCGCCGTAGCTGGCGTCTGCGACGTCGCTTCCACCGGCCAAATGATACTTATATGTTGATGTATCAGTTCATATACTAATATTACAGTTTAAACGTTACTGTTAATATATTTTTTTGAGCTACATTATGGTTTTCGTCTATGAAATAACATTATATTTTGATTTTGTATAAAGATCCTCTTCCAAATTGAAATTCTTTGATAAATTTGTGTAAAATTAAGAAACTTTTCGATTTACATCGTGCTTTTATTCTGTTTAATATAATAAATGTATATTTTCTTATAGAAATCCTAATGTAAATCGGGAATCCTTTTAAAAATATAATGCAATTTAATGAACTTTTTGATCTGCATCGTGATTTTAGCCTTGAATAAATACAATGAATTTTTATTTTAGTATCAAATCCTCGTCCAAAGTTCTTCAATAACTTGAAACATCCAATGCAATAAAGACATTTAAAAAACCGAATTTAACATAGACATAATTGCTTGAAAAAAAACTAGAAATGTTAACCATATTTGAATCGACATCTCATGACATCGAGATATTCAAAGAAATGTTTTTTTTTTACAATTGACATTTTCTTATCGATATAAATAGTCGATATAAGAAACCATCGGATGAATAACTTGGAATATCTATCGAAACCTTCCACTACACCACCTTACACTACATTTTCATTAAATTTAAATAACAACCTATAAAATTGATGTTTTAATGAAAAAGACAAGAAATGGATATAATCAAACAACCAATTATAATGTTATACTATTATATACAAAAAAAACGTTCTTCTACGTACACTGTATATAACTGTGAGTACATTACGCGATCATACAAGACCCACTGTTGTTCCTATGTACATATTCATAAAAAATATTTTGTAAGCATTAGAATTTACATTTTTAAGAATTTTAGCTTGTAGAGGGGTGCCAAAAATTAGCCCGCTATCTAAAGGGAGTTTGGTATATATAACAAGTGAATAATGTAAAAAGTTACGGTAAATAATAATCGTATTCTAATATAAAGGATAATTTTCTTAATTATAGAGAAACAATTCTAAATTGTTGTAATGTCAAGTGAACATAAAATTAAACCATAGATACTCTACGAGTAAATGAGTACAGTTTTTCTCACCGACCGAAGCAACGCCTAAGCCGAGGTCCGTTCATTCCGCCGGTCTACCGGCGAAGGAGCC
Source organism: Sesia bembeciformis (assembly GCA_943735995.1). Classification (NCBI taxonomy): domain Eukaryota; kingdom Metazoa; phylum Arthropoda; class Insecta; order Lepidoptera; family Sesiidae; genus Sesia; species Sesia bembeciformis. Next base: position 2,345,274 of record OX031038.1, read on the forward strand.
CTTAGGCTCGTTGCTGCACACACTCTTTGCTCCTGACTGAGCGCCTTCTGCGCTCGCCCTAAATCATACATGACCAGTGACTCTTGAAAGGTCATTAGGGCCACACAGAGTTAGTCATTACGAAAAAAATCAAAAATAGTACCTACAGTTTTGGCATAAAAACTGGCGGCAAGCGACGCTAGCGACGCGCCCAGTTGGACTTGTAAACTAAAGAAAATTTAAAAGACATAACAAGCCGCAAATAAATACTAAATGATCAACTTAATCATGATCGACAAAACAGACTATATTTGACTAAGTAAAATAAATAATTTTGAATGACTAAGAATGTTATCACAAAGTCGACGGAGGCGGGAGTCCTATTTCTTTATTGTCACCAGAAAACCTAAACCTAACGCAACTTTAAATCTGCAGTCCACTTAATTATTTTTCAATATTATAAAATAATTAATTTGTTTCCTGAATATGTTTCATTCATCTTCATGATTAATGGTTAATTAATTAAGTCTAACAAAGAAATTTATTAAAATGGTTAACCTTCAACAGCTCGATACCGACTCACGCCGTAGGATGGCGTTGTTTCTTGTTACCTTCGAAATTTATGGGGTTTCTCAAGAGCTGTACAACATTTACTCGTAGATTACCTATGTATATATATATATATATATATGATAAAATAAGGAACATTTTGAGAAATTGTTTGGAAATAATAATTTATTTTGAAATTTAACACATTTGTATTTGTAAGTTTTAGTTGAGAAACAAATATATTTTAGAATTACTGGTTTGAGGATTATCAAGTAGGTACTTAATTTATTTGTACCTTTATTTACATCATGATTAAATGAAAATGTCTTTCATTAATCTTTGTTTTAGTTACCTTAAGTACTTCATTTAAAAGAAAATTTAATCATAAATAAAATTAGTAGATTCGTAACAATACGAACGTTGTTTCTCGTAAGACCATCGAATGTGTTTTTAAAATGTTTATTCGCATTTATCTATCAATTTATATTGTATAAATATAAAACGCCTCTTCGCAAAAGAGAAGCAATAGTTACCTTCCAAGTTATTAAAATAGAAATATCCCATTATCTGTAACACCTATCATATATCATAGTAGTCATTTTTATACTAAAATAATAGCTTTCAGAAACGTATCCTGCCAAAAATAGAAGTGTAAAAAGTACTTTTCGTGATTATTAAACTTACATTTATGATAAATTTATTTTTACCTATATTGGTAATGTTGTTGACATATGTACTTACAGAACCCAATTGGAAATACCTACATTATTTTTCTTGAAAAAAATGTGATTTTCTTGATTAGAGACAAGATTTTACAATATAATTGGTAATTCTTGATTATACTCGTATGTACAATATAATTGATATAATTCTTGGTTATAGTCGTACGTACAATATAATTGGTAATTCTTGATTATAGTCGTACGTACAATACAATTTTTTAATTCTTGATTATACTCGTACGTACAATATAATTGGTAATTCTTGATTATAGTCGTACGTACAATATAATTTTCACATTCACACATTCAGAAAAAATACATTTTACCTACTAAATACATATTTATATACGTTAGACCTGTTTATATTCCTACAGTTTTGTCTCTTTTTTGGAACTCGGGTCGCGTTAGGCCACATTCACATTAGACTAATAGTTTTAAGTTTAACGGCGAGAATATTGATTTCGCGCTATACAAACAATTTAATTAAACCACATACTCAACTAGCCGCGCAGTAAGTGGCTTTCATGTCCTGAGTAAACAAACAAAAAATCCAGAATACTTATGCAAATTGATAGTTTCGTCGTTCCTTTGTGGCAGTCACAGTGTGTAAGCGCTCAATTAGCCAATGAGCCTGTGTGCAGTAAACTGACTGAAACCAATAAACCTGCATAACAACGGCCGTAATGCTGGTTGCTTTTACGTCTAGTCAATGGATATGTAGTGACCACACAATACAATTATTAAGAATTTAAATGTTTACTGTACTTACGAAATAACCACAAAACGTATCTTTTGCTGAAAATTAGTATGTCCGTTTGAAACGAGTTTATTCACCAATACGATAATATTAATCACAGCGATTCTATCTTTATCTTTTCTATAATCTATCTTTCTAAAAATGTAGATACCTACAGTTGGCAACAAGTCAAAGTATACCCGTCGGTATCTTAATTCATAGAGTTTTGGTTACATTCGAGTGTTGCTGATTGTATGTTTTAAAAATTCGTATCCATTTATGGTAATAAAAACAAGTTATATACTTAAATGGTCACTACAAGTGTGGATTCGATGTTAGGCAGCACATTATTATGTAGGTACTAGTTTATCTAGAAAAATCTTTATTTTTTAAAACCTTACTATGTTACATTAATATTTTCGTCTTCTTTGTAACATTTTATTGCAACTCGAAGGATAAAATATAGTGCATTTCAGTAATTCGTGACTTTTATTTATTTCCCCGTATCCAAGGTTACATTTATACTAAACTAGCAGTACCCGCGACTTGGTGCGTGTAGAAGTTAGAGTATGTGTAGCTTGATTCCCGTGGGAATTTTATTAATCAAATCATGTATTTACAATGTTAGTAATAACAGATGGTAATTGCATACATTTGTCACATTTACCAGAACAGGCGTGCAAAAATAAATACAAAATTATTACAGAGCATTAGTCAATTATCAGCACATTTCAATTTAATTCCATTAAAAGAAATAAGATGTCAGTTTTATAATCAATTGATAATAATTAACTACATAAATATTAAAAGTCAATTGAAGATTATTAAAGTAAATTTCTTATTCTAATTATAATTTATAGATATCAATTAAATAACAATCATTTTACAAAACAATTCATCAAATTACAAGTTGGGACTAAATAACTAAATCCTAAATTATAACCAAGCATAATAATATAAGTTATAATAACTACCTATACGAAGTTTCATTAAAACACTTTTTCAGATAGACAGACAGACTGGTAGATAGACCCAAACTAAAATAAAGTTGTATTATCTTCTGTATCATTCGTCTTTTAAAATGCAACGGCTTTTTCAAAAACTATTAAACGTAGAGACACGGCTTTATGACGATTTTATTAAATGTATAGATTACATCGGCTTATTCGTGTCAGCGTAGGTTTAATAACTAGTGTATAAAAACCCAATTGAAAGGGGAGAATTCTAAGTACACATCAGTGGATATCAATATCGATTCAATAGATAATTTCTGAAATAATCTTAAAAATCTAAAGTTTTAATTAAAGTGGTTTTATTCTACCTATATTGGGTGTATTTTATAAACTATTAATTTATGTATACAAAAAAATATTACCTTAGCAGTTTGCTCAGACACTGCATACTAGTAAGCAAGTACTCAGCTTAGTAAACTAACGAAGCGAACCTAAACATAGCTGACCTAAACTAAGCCAGACCAAACAAATAAGTCTGCCGTCTTACTTGCTCACATTAAGTCACTTCACTGCATTTAATATGGGCCACTTGTAAACAAGAACAAATAATTTGACCTGAGAATTAAATTTTGTTTGATATCAAATTTTTACCGACTTAATAATATTTAAAATTTAGTTTAAAATTATTATATTAAATAAATTTGATTGGCACATTATCACGATTTAAAAGATTTAATTTAAATTCAAAATAGCTAAATAGACCACGTTGATTATTCGAAAATATATTGTAATCTTTATATAATTAACTAGCGACCCGCCCTCGCTTTCGCTTCGTTTATAAGTTTATTTTTTTCAAAATTTTAAAAATAAAATATAGCCTATATTAGACACGGGTAATGTAGCTTGCAATTTGTGAAAGAATTTTTGAAATCGGTTCAGTAGTTCCAGAGATTACCCCCAACATACAAACACACATATTTACCTCTATTATATTGGTATAGATTTCATTTGTACCGAATAAATTAGTGCTTCCGCTATAATGGCTTCCGCTGAATACAGGGTTAAAGAGTGTGGATGATAGAATGCAACCCTGTCGAACACCTCTTTCGATCTCCACCATGTTCGTTTCCTCCCCATCAACACGAGCGGTGGCCCGCTGCTCCCTATACAGGTTTCGGAACAAAACACTGAACAGTTAAATCATACCTCTTGTGAATATGGTCTAAATGTGTGGGTGCACATTTGCATCATATAAATATGTGAAATTTTTGAAGACCAACGCAATTTATAAACTTGTAAAAAACATGTAATTAGAAAAATCTAAGTAAAAAAAAACAATAGAAAGTTACGTTTTTTAATCAACCTCTGTAGTATAGTGATTAGTATTAGCCAAGCGCGATACCGAGGTTCGATTCCCTGTTAGTAGGTCTTTTATTATTATAATTTTTTATCATTATTATCTAAACTTATCTGTTTATCTAAACAGGATTAGTCTATTAGAATACAATGAACTTTGTACATACCTTCTCTTTATTATTACAAAATTAATCATACTCAAACGCAACAGAATTTAAAACCTTCCCAACCCACCCATGTCAAAGTCAATTCAAAACAATGCCTTTAGCAGAAAATTTCCCCTAAAACTCATGTTCAAAGCCTCATCCTTTAAAACAGGATTGGAAACGATTACCTAAAGCAATTTAGTTGTTGAGCGCAGTAGGGGCAAAAGCCCTTCAGTGAATCCCAGGTCCCTTTGGACGAATTAATCCGGGCGCATGTGTCCGGTCTGAACACGGATTAGTTTGGACCGGACACACAAAGATGGAGAATCCACCGAGCAAGAATTAGCATTACGAGTATTATTCTTCACTAGTAATGCGCACTTGGCTTCCTTGAGCTGCTTTCACGATTCCCTATTGAAACTAAATATAACCCTGACCGCACCTTTTTTTTTAAGTGGGGAAATCCGCATGGATAACCCCCCCCCCCCATGGATCCCCCCCCCCCGCGCCTATGCCTACCTTGGCGGGAGAGTATGCCGAACTATTACCGACTAAAACCCCACGACTACCACCTCTCCACCAAGTGCCGAGGTCACGGGTAGGCTTTCGCAGTCTTCCGCGACCCCAGCAGTGGCGGCCCGCTTAGCGTGAGCCTCGGACTGATGTTCGCCGACACATGGGGAAAGAAAAACGCCGTCCACCCAGGCAGTGCCCCTGTACCTGGGTAAACCCTGTCCGCACCCGCATATGTATAGCTTTTTAAAAGTGAGTTTATTCCTTACAAGAAATACAGAACTCGCAATCCCTCTTTAAAATAATAGTGTAGATTGTAACAAACGCCCGGTTCGCATGTTATATCTACCAATTGGACCCAGGGCCTAGATTATAGCCCAAAACTCCATTTCGACTGAATCCTGCAGTAAATCTTTATAACAAACTGTAATAAACGTCTCTTCACAATTGGTACAGGCGTTTATGTAAAGTCAGTAATATATGTTATTACAATTTGGCAGGCGTACGTATCACTAAATCGCTTGCTGTGGTTTCAGTATTAGGACAAAAAACCCATTTGTTTAATTATTATAACATATCAAATACATATATTTATATATACAGCTTTACTATAACATTGTAAAAACCTTTATCTGTGTAAACTTGTTTGCGTACGTGAACGATTTAATATTGCGATTTTGACGTTTATTACTATGATTTCGTTTCGGATCCGACGAAAGTTCGAACGAACGAGGCGCTATAAACCTACTCTGACTTTCCTTCCGCCGGAATTCTGTTCATCGAGTATCGCAGAGTACCTATCTAAAATATCTGTGTTATGGTCGTAAAATTTGACGCTTGATCCCGTAGTATCTCGTGTTAAAATCTATATTTCGATCGTTGTCTCGTGCAATCGAAGTAAAGTTTCGATGCAACAAATGTGTCGCTTAGAATCAAAATCCAAAAACGGTACGTTTTTATTGTTACTTTTTTATTATTTGTATAGATAACAAGATAAACAAAAAAACAACATTGTTTTAAGAATGATATAGATTGAAAATGTTATTTTTATGATGGGACAAATCTATTAATAGTGATTTCATTTCTGTTGGTACTTTAGACCAAACTTCATACAAATATCCCCCTTTATTTGGAACATTTGATGGATCAATACTCCACTCCACCTATCTGTGCCCTACTGGGTCCACAATGTTACCACAGTTTAAGTTCACCGATTCACAAATTGTATTCACCGAATTTCACACATTGTGGAATGCAATAAAGTATTGAGTACCTCTATTACACCGTTTACCAGTTTTAGAGTAACATAAAATAGTTAAACATAAGCGCTTAAGATCCATTAATAGATTAAATAAGTGCGAAAAACGAAAATCTTAAAAATTACTATGAATATCTCGTTTTTCTTAAACCAGTCAGTTCATTATCTTCCTAGGCCGTGTGTCAGCGTCATTCATAGGTGACTTCACCCGGCTGGCCAAATGTTAGGCACGCATTCACATGTATCACGCCGCACTTGTTTCAACTGCGGTCTACTTTATCAAGCCAGAGGATTTCGATTTAAAAAATACGATTTTTGTTTGTTGATAATGAGTCCTAGAATGGAGATCAAGCACCGGGGAGGACAGTGTGGGACGCCCTCCGGCCAAGTGGACAAACTTGAAATAGTTCGACTAGTTCTAACTCAAGTTACAATAATCAATAATATATTTTTCATTTTTTTTATATAATATTTTTGGGATGCTTTTTATTTAGTTAAGTAGCACTCGGGGATATCTGAGCTAGATGCTAAACGGCTTTACGACGGGTTGGTCTCCATGTGAACAGCAAGACGAAAGTTATATTCAAATTTCGCCTTATGGGCGGTAGGGAGAAACTTTAAAATTTGTACCTACGCCTCAATCAATCCAGCTAGTCTAAGTTCAACTTCAGTCGAGAGCATTCAGATTCAGAATTCATTAATACTGGGCAGAATTTAGAAAAACGTGTTATCTCTTCTCATTGCCTTTACCACAGTCTTAACATTAAATGTGCTACCTATAGTGTTGCCAGGTCCACTGTGTCAAATATCGGGACGGAAGGTTTAAATAATCGGGAATTTGGTTTTCAAATCGGGACAGCTACAAAAAATCTGGTTTTTGTGAATCATCATTTATTTTTATCGGTCGGTCAATTTTTTTTATGTTCCCATCGGTTAATACATCAAACAAAACAAATAAAACTTAAACAAACTTCTTTAAAATATAACAAAATTCAAACGTAACCGTTTTGACTAATTAAATCGAATCATAATCATCTTTATCTGGCCAACACAATACGCGCCAAGTTTAAAACTTCTATGATGACTATTTAGTCCGAGTTTGGTGAGAAAATATGAAAATGTGAAAGCAAAAATATTTTTATGGAGTAACAGCTTACAGATATAGGTATTGGTTTTTCCAGTCAAAATTCTCGATCAACATATAGACTAAGGAAGTTAGTGAAAAATCGGGACATTCGGCGTCCCGATCAAGCGTGAATCGGGACGTGTCACCAGACCCCCGAATATCGGGACGTCCCGCGCAAATCAGGACACCTGGCAACACTAGCTACATACCTTATTAATTAATAAAATAAAAAATACGAAAAAGTTTTAAATATAAAAGTACTTCAGTTGAAACGAAAACTTTAACAACAATGGAAGACATTCGTCAGAACCAGTAAAGACGCTCTTATCTCCCCCGTTAGTGGTTCGGACACAATCACGACGACACCCCGAACAGAGGGTGCGTAGCGATAAACCCCGCAAACCGCTCCTTGGTGACCTCTCAGATAAGATGTGACCAACCAACGAATGCATTAGGAAAATTGTATCTGTACTGGTTTTGGTGCATGTCACAAGACACAATCGTGGTAATGAACATCTTTTCCTTAACTTAAATGTTTCAACGGTGAATAAGACATTGCACTGAATATTAACATGCACTTGAACTTGAACCAAAAAGTACTGATACAAAAGAAAATAAATAGTCAAAATGGTATATAGTTATTTGGGAAATAAAATAAAATAAGGCAATTTTTCATATTTTTTTTATTTTTACTCTTAGTATTATACTTGCATATAACGTCACACTACAGGACACAGGCTTCCCCTAATAAATCACGGAGGGGTTTCTCACCATAATTCACGACGAGGGCCCAATGCGGTTTGATTGGGATCCTCCACTCATTCCAATTGGAATGGGTGTGTAACAGAAGATAAGAACGAAATATTATAATTATATGTATTGTCCAGCCACGGAGGAGACCTATATCCAGCAGTGGAGAGGCATAGGGTAATCCTACGGTGTGTGTAGTGTGTAATGCTATACACGCTATGCTACCCAAAAGTGGAAGTATCACAATATGTGCTGTATCTCAGCTGGTCCCTCATCGCAACCCATTATCCACCCTTCCTGTTATTGTCCATCCATTCCTATCTATTTTTCTAATCGAATACGATGCCGTTACGTATAGCAGCTGCCACAGAATGACAGTGTGTACGTACTTACTATGTATGTACATACTCGTATATTCACTTATAATGAAACAGACTGTCTGTTTGTCTAGTGTTTTTGTTAATACTAACAAGTGAGTATCAGTAGGAATAAAACAGATATTCCTTCCATCTCTGTCGCAAAAGCCTATCACTTGAACCCGCCCCTTTTATAAAGAAAATATTATCGCCTCCTTTGAACATTACGAGGAAAATGAGGGGATCATGTTGTTTTGATACTGGGATCGTTCCGCTGATTAGTTGATTATCATCATGTTAGTGGGGACTTCTAAGTCTTTAATGTTACGTAACACAGTAGCTGAAGTTAAAATCAGGAAATACAGGAAACAAAAAATTTCAAATGCTAAAGTTGCAGACATATATATGTATAATAACTATAGATCGGATATTCGGGTGCATATTTACCTAAAGTTGAGTTGTTGGATAAGTATGGAGTGCACTTTTGTATCGGGCGAATGCCGCAATCCCGCGCTCGACAAATACACTGCATATACCTAAAGTTGTAAAGTTAATCACTAAGACCCTCAGAACTGCATTCCTACAATTTGCCATTAGAACTAAGAATTTGAGTCCAAGTCTGAAGTTTATATCTTGAATAGTGCCTTAGATCCTATCGACTCTGTTCTGGTCACCATCAGTCCTTCAAAACCGCTCAGGAGTTTCATAAATAAGCATCCTGTTCATTGTGAAATCCCGGGATTTCGGTTTTCAAATAAATTATTTTAAGAAACCGCCTCCATACCTTGTATACCTTGTAGGTAAATATGCACCCGAATATCCGATCTCTAATAATTACATAATATTAGCAATAAATCTTCCGGAATTAATTGTATAAATGCTTAATTAATTGACGTCATAAATAAGGACATTTGTCATTCTGGACATTGGCATGTATCGCTGGTGGCCATGGGCGACAGTATGCATTTACCATCAGGTAGACTATATGCTCGTCTGCCGCCATCTTTTCGTAAAGAAAACAATTGGTAGAATTTGAGCGCTGACATTTTGTTATCTTTAATTTCCTCTACATTTTTAACTTTTATTTCTCTGAAATACCAATTGAGGATATCCTTTATTGAATGTTATTGAATCGATAAACTATATCCTTGTTTCTTCGTTTTATTACACCGGTTTGATATAATTAATGAAGTAATTATTAAATAACCATACCTACCATGCCATCAGCATGTATCTCTGCACTGCTGGATCCTACTCCAGCCTCCCCAGGACCGCCACTACCTACACATGATCTTCGGCTCTTCTTAACCAATAGAAGACGCAAGTTTCTACTTAAACAAAATCTTGAAACAACGGATTTAAATTAGAATGCTAAGAGTTAAATTATAATTGCTAATTAAATTTAAATTAGTATTTAAAATTAGAATCTTAACAAAGTAAAGAAGTCCAAACCGACATATATGGTTTTTCTGTATTACATATACTTTGCACAATTGAGTAACACTCAATTTATCTTGAACTCTGGTTTTACTTCTCGATTTTCGAACTAACTACTTCAACCAAAGGAAATTGAGTTAAACGAAGAGCTAACATAAATGTTTAACCACCGTCCGCAGCGGCTTCCAACAAATTGACTCGATCAAATAATCGATACTGGTCTGCACTATCGAAACGAATCAATTTGATTATCGCAACTCGATTTAAATGAAACTAATGGCCGTAAAAAAATGTGGATTGTGTGTTCTGTAATGAAATTAATTTAGGTTGCGTGAAACGAAATTTTCGTACTATACTTAAATGTCAAACACTAGTTTTTCGAGTTTTTTCGGCAGTTGCGCGATTAATTCATTGTGCCAGTGTCGAGTTTTTTATACTGTGCAGTCCCGTCGAAATAAGTCAGGAGTCGCTCATTCAAGTGACAGTAGGTTTACTGAGGACTGAAGAGGTAAACTAAAATACTAAAAGAATACTAAAAACGTAGTCTTATGCTTTTATTCGATAATCATAAACATTACGCAATTCGAAGTTTAACACATTTACTATTAAACCACAATTTGTATATTAATCAAATAAAATCTCAACTTCGCGTATCGAGTTCACGTAATAAACTCCAAATGTAATTATGTCATTATATGAGAAAAGGGCCTTATTGTCGCTCCTAGTTTCCAGATATTAAGATCTTAGTGAAATCTTTAAAAAATAATACACCTAATTTCTCCTTAATTTATCGTAGAAATCAGATGTGAGAGCGTGTTTCTATTCAATGAGAATCTTGTAACAATAGTTACCTGACAGTTCCTTTGCCTTGGGTGTCAAATAAACTCCCAGAAACTCGTTTATCAGTTATACTCGTATAAGTGATAAATACGGTGAATTATAAATAATAAGAAATGTAAGAAATGTATACAAGGTACTACAAAAATAATGTGAAATAATTTAATAGATCAATCAGTACCCCGAATTTGCTATATATAACTAAAAATTAACATGTATTTCATACTTTTATTAAATTAAAGATATATATTATATAATGTATGTACTACTCGTATGTGCAATAACGTTGCGTATTTGATACCTACTTACGCGTACGCGTTACTCACTAAATGAAGCGGACGCGGTCAAAGGGTACAGACCTGAGCGAGTGTGGATAGCGTTATACACATACGAGTAAATTAATCACCAATTGTTTATAATGAATGTAATAAAGAAATCATGAAATAAATGTTATTTTTAGTTAGATATAATAGTTTTAGTCTAATTATATCGAATACATATCGAAATATATCCCACTACTTTTTGTAGGAGATTATATGATACAGTTATTGTACTAATTATTATCTTAGAATGGACTATTATATTGTTTACTCCGTTTTAGTATCGAATTTTTGATTTGTATACTTAAATTTATTTTAAATAAGAGATGCGACTGTCCACGTATAGCATTTTGGAAACATTGTAATAATAAGACAGGGGCAAACTGACAATCAGCGCTATGTAGGCAAGTACTCACAGCATACATTGAGGGTGCGACTTTTTGCGCACTCAGATATTTAAAATTTAATTAACTCCATAAACCACTGCTTGGTTTTGTTTAATTTACTGTGGCAAATAAATTATTTATTTATTCATTTATTAATTCCGATTAAACAATAAAAGGTACATAATTTTTGTTCCTTGATTAATAAAGAATGACTGAAACACACTTTATGGATAATTTTTAATACTAGTATAATTTAGTATTTTTAATTTTAATTAAAGTTTAAGCTCGCGTTAGCTTGAAAAGCATTCCCATGTTTTTTAAGCTAGCTTGAACTGTACTGTCAGTTAAGTACAAACAAATCAATTTTAAATTTAGGTTAAATTTATATTTTGAACTCTTTTGACTAATTGCATAAATATTAATGTTAAAAACTGTATCTAGGAGCATGTGTTGTGTGCACTGTTATCTATATATTCACTTGGTTCAGTGTAGTTAGTTTTTTCGTGTATCTATAAGTAAGTAAGTAGACAATGACAATTATACACACTGATATAGATTAATTGAAATTTCAAATTTTGCTTTCACAATAATTTAATGTTAATGTTAATTCTCAAACTTTATGATACTAATAAAATAATTTCATAATAAAAATTTCCTTTCAATATAGTTTAAATTAAATTTTTACTTCAATGTTTTTGTATTAGAAAGATTAAATATTGTTTATGGAACATTGTTTTCTGTAGTAAATGATATATTTATTTTAAAGTCGCATCCTATTCTTGTGAAGTCCAGTGACTCGCGTATTATGTCATAAAAAAGGTGAAAGGTTGAAAGGTGGTCAAGGATCGTTAAGAAACCGATAAAACCGTCTACAATCAGTGAATCATCACGTCCGATTGCGGTAATTCCCTGCAAGAAGATAAGAAAGCAGGTAATTCCATTCTACTTCCGAGGTGCCATGTTTGATCAAACGATGTATTTAGTTAAGTAATTGGATTTCTCGTATGAATCATCATTATATAACCATCAAAAGAGATAAGTAGGCAGAAAAAATCAATGTCGATCCAAGGACTGATGGAGCATTCGACCTACGAAATGTCATCGATAGAGTAGCCGCGCGACGTCCCGCGACATCCAGTTCTCCCTCTGTAATTTTTTTTGTTCAGTAAAGTTTTAACAAATAAATATCTAAGCTATCACGCCATCAGTATCGCTTTCAGAGCCTGCCTATACACCTGTGTCCATTTTGCGGCACACATTCGGTAGCAACTCTTGTCCACCTCTCCCGATGCATTTGAGTGAGTCCAACCTTTAAATATGTCAGTAAGTACTATTTTAACTTTGTAATTTTGATACCCGCATCAATTATGCGAGTTCAACATTCGCAATTCAACAACTAACTGGGTACGTATCTCGTAATGTTTTTTTAATCCTAGGGACGAACCGGTTACAATTAACGTAGTACTACATATATAAAAATGCTAATAGAGTGAAAATACAACTCGATTAATACTGTCCCTGACAGAATGCGTCACAATCGATTGCGTTGCCCGTATAAACTGGCTATGACGTGCTGCATCGAAATGCACTTTATATATAACTGCATCGGTGTTCCCGAAAACATTCAAAATCCATATTGCATTGTGTGGTGACACAGACAGAAGAAATTAATAAATATATACAAAGTTAAATAAAAAGGTAAGACCTAAAAATGTTTTGAAAAGTAACATTTATGATATGACGTTATCTAAGCAAAGGAATTTTATTGTCGGGAAGCTTTTATCGACTTTAAGATTTTCTAACTTAAAATTTCGTTGTTTCAAGATGCTGTTTACATAGAATGCTCAACATCTGATTTCTAAGATAAAACAAATAATTTTATTTCTTTCAAAAAATTCACTAAAGTTTCAATATATACGGGAATTTATATCTTATAAGGTTCAATCTAGATCTCATAAGGTTCATTTCATTAATTGTATTTATGCGATATTTTTTTTTAATTATTTTTTCACGCGAACTTTTAGCGAAAAATCAAGAAGTAAAGTTATGTTTTTGTAATGTAATGTTTTTGTAATTATAAAGTAATGTCTGTGATAATCAAATAGAAGCATGGGACTGCGTTTTTCGTGGAATCCTCTTCTGTCCTCAGTAAAACTACTATCAATTTACTGACGGACTCCTGAGTCCTGAGGACAGAAGAGCTGGAGTGTCCTTGGAGGAAACGAAAAGCGCAGTCTTATGATTTTATTTGATTATCACAAACATTACTTACATTGAACTTTAATAAACTATTTTTATATAATAATCAAACTAAAACTCGACCTTCACTTCTCGTATTCCCGCCAAAAAGTCCACATTTATCTTTATATCTCTCTAAATTGGAATCCGTATAACTCTTTTCTGAATACTTCTCATCTCTCGGTTCTTGTTAACCCATAATTAAATCTATTATAAAAGGCATTTGAATTTTTTCCTTAAGGAAAACTATTAAATATTTCCGTGAGTAGATAAATTCTAATACCATGATATAACTATAATATTCTACGTTTATATTTAAATTATTATTCAACACTAGCTGAGCGGACACACGTTGTCCTGTACAAATTTCAATAATACAATAATTTCAATTTCATGGAGTGCGGTCCATCCACATTTCCTCGATACGGAGGTGTCGTGCACTGTTCGCTCCAAAAATTATTCTATACCGCGAACCCGTAGGCTGTGGAACGAACTGCCTCAAGAGGTCTTTCCATTAAGCTACGATATGGGGTTCTTCAAGAGAGCTGTGAATAGGATTTTGCAAGGACGGCGGCGCGCCCGCATGCCCCCTGATATTGCAGGTGTCCATGGGCGGCGGTAAAACTTACCATCACGTGGGACCGCTTGCTCGTCCGCCCACTAGTCTATAAAAAAAAAAATTCATACAAAATTCCCATAGAAAAAAGCACTTTCAGTTTTTCCCGAATTATCCAATTTTACGGGCAACTTTTCCAATGTTTCTTTCCCTAAAAACCTTATTCGGACTAATACGAACATTTAAAAAAAATTAGCTAAATCGGTGGAGCTGTTCTCAAGTGATGCGCTGTACCAACCCAACGAACAGCATTTAATTTTTATTTTAAGTTCATTTTAACAACGTTTTGGAGTAAATTACACTGTTTTCACTTTCTTTGGCAATGTTCCCAGTAGGCCTTCCGCATCAGACTCCTTCCAGTTTATATATTAGCCTCTTATAATACTGTCTTGGATACTGTCCTAAGGCTCGCCAACACCCTCAATATTTTTCCCTTCTCGGCCAATTAGTACCAGCTACCTTTTTTAAGTCATGTTTAAAACTTTCGAATATGTCTCACTATTGCATAATAAGCCATATAATAAGCCTCTTCTTAATCCATATCGGCCACTTTATATAGCCAAGAAACACTACATATAGGCCTTTTCGCAAAGCTTCCTAATACATACGATCTTTCGCTCTTCTTCAAACTTCTACAAGCTGGCCGGAAGGCGTCCCCATACTACGCTTCCCGGCACGTGCTCTCGTTCAACGATTGTCTCTTCCATCGGTAGTCAGTCGTAAGATAGATATATGACTTGCTCATTGCAAATCTAACCATTCATCTCTAACATATCTGTAATATGTTACAGGTTAATTAAATGAAAATAAAAAATATAGTAGATCCGTGTTATATATTTCTCGGCGATCAGTGCATTGGCGTTACAGTGTTGCGACAGACATGGACGTGAGAACATGTTTGTTTATTTGTTCGGTGGCGCTCTTCGCAGCCGGCAATGTGTTGGGTAAGTACTATTGAAGTAACTGAGTACTTACTATTGTAGTACTATCGTAATTATTTTATTATTAAGTAAATAAATGAGTTTATAAAGGTGTACAAATAATTTTAATGCCAAGACCAACACGATATTATTGATTTAAAATTATTATTGTATGAACAACATTATGGTTTATTTCTATTTCAGTTGTCTGTAATTTTAAAATTTCATAAAAGTATTAAAATATCAAAATAATGCGTAATTTGATAAAGCAGGATTTTGAAAAAAAAAATAGTTAATAATATTTTTTTGTTTGTGCAAATAAAATCAATTTATTTTTATTTTTTTAAAATAAATTTGTTGTTTTAAAATACATACTAATGAGTAAATATTATAACTATAAAAACGAGCTCGAGTAAGACAAGCTCTTAAAAACTAGAATACCTACTCTATAAAGAAAAATGCAACTTTTTTGAACTCTTTTTACCGAAACGGTTATTTCTACTAAATGTCATTGACCGCCGGCTTCACAAAAAATATTTGGTTTTATTCAATTTGACTATAATAATATTTAAAAATAGTTATTGTTATTAAAGATTGTAACAAAATATTATTAATCAAATATTATTAAAGTTTGTGTTTGTCTTTCTATGTGTCTCTGGACCCACGACACAGGGAATTATTATTATTATTATAAAAAAAATATTATTAGCCGTGTGGTATCGGTGTGGTGTCTCGTGTGTGCACGAGACAATGTGCATGACGAGGCCCATGTCCAGCAGTGGGCCATAGGACTGCTAACGGTTACGGTTATTATAAAAGGTTCAATAACGACCCGTCTAAAATAACTAAAATAGTTTTATCTATTCGGTTGCATTTTTCTACTTAATTACACTTATAATTTTGTATTCAACTTTCGCTCCCAACCATGTCTAGAGCTGTCTAAATTATAACACGTAATAAATTTGACTTCGTTCATTTTGATGGACAAGGTACAACTTTCACTGGTCAGTAATAAATCTACTAAAATTGACTGGCTGACTAGCAAACTAACAAATACAAAACATTCAACATTTAATTGAACTGAAATTGATTAACATTGACATGTTGTATACTTTTTAATTATATTTTAATTGCAATTTAGAAAATAGTCATTTAATTAAATCCGGGTTAGAATTCGACCTTTTTAACCACATGAGTCGCGTCCTACGCGTATGTCACAGACGACTTTATCCTATTTTTCGAATGTATGTAGGTACATGTTTCGGTAGTGAGTGAGATATGCCAAAGCCCATTCGCGTCCCATCCTATCGTATCCCTCCCAATTTTGCCAATCCTTTCTCCAAATCAATTCCTAAATGTACAAAGGTAGGCATCCGAGGACGTGCCAAAGTTTGTCATTCTGGACTGATTTTGACATGTAGCGCATGGCGACAGTGTCCACTTTGATGTAATTGACTTAGAACAACTAGAACGAAAATAATAATAAAAATAATTAAAAATATGGCTTTTGAGCCGATTGTTTCCAAATGCCTACTGTAAATCTATTGTTATTGGAAAGGAAAACGTCCACAATGTTTACCATTCTGCTTAAGAACATCGACTCTTTTTAAATGGGTCATTGAAATCCAAGTGCATTGTTGCTTGTTTCCGTTTAATTTGCTGCCTTTTCTTAGTACACATCTAAGTAGGTACGTATTAAAAGTGTAATTAAAATGTGATATGTAGTTTCTTCAGAAATTTGCATAAATCCATGACTATGCTCTTCTAGGTCAAGTAGCCTCCATCTGCCGACCAAACGAGAGGTTCCTCTCCTGCGGCGGTTGCCAGAAGACTTGTAAGAACCCCGCCCCTGTCTGCGCAGCCGTCTGCCGCGAGGGTTGTTACTGTAATGATGATGAAGTGAGGAATGACACGGGACATTGTGTTAAGCTAGCTGATTGTCCTTCTATACGTGAGTATTCAGATTATTTTGAGTATTTTGATTTCTGTTTCATCTGGTGGTTGACTGGTGGATTTATGGCCTTTCAAGAGTCACCGGACATGTATAGTTTAGGGCGAGCGCAGAAGACGCTCAGCCAGGAGCAGAGTGAGTACAGCAACGAGCCTAAGGGCTCCCCCGCCGGTAGACCGGCGGAAGGAACGGACCTCGGCTTAGGACGTTGCTTTGGGAGGGTACCGCGGGATTGCGAGTCGGTGAATAGCACGTGGACTGGTGGAGAATGTCGAAAGCCATTAATTCCGCCTTTTATACGTGTAGAATAGAATAATGCTTTATTTTGCCACTCCTACACAAATCATTAAATAAAAAGAAACATAGCATCAAATAATAATAATAATAATAAATTGCAAATGAAAAAAAAAAGAAATGAATTAATTAAATCAAAAGGAAACTGTGTTGCAGCAGCAAAATGGGACCTTGAGTCAGATGACTCTGATTTTCAGTCAAAGCCCCATTGTAAGCAATTCTATTATATTGAGATATATTCATGTATAAAAATAATTAGTCTTCTTGGGGCATGGCTCAACTATGAAGTTTGACGTAATCCGCCTGGTATTGTATGGCGCCGCCCGTTTATAAATACACGAAAAGAATGTATCCAAAGTAAATGTAACTATAATTAAAATTATACAAACAATTACGAATTTTATCTACAAAAAGTGAAGAAAATTGTCCTAGAAAGGAGAAATGGAATGAATGTTGCAACTGCCACGGCAGCGGCCGTCGAATTTTGAAAACAACCCACTGCTGAATATAAGCCTCCTTTTGTTTTGATGTTCCGTCTAAATGTTGCACGGAACAAAAGATTAGACCCTTACGGGCCATTCATTTATTACGTAAGACGATTTTTGCCAGTTTTTGTGATCTTACGTAAGAACTATCAAGACTCCCTCTCACCCCCTTGTAAGAAAAAATAAGACATGGTCGACCCCCCCTCACCCCTATATCGTCTTACGTAATAAACGAATGGGCCCTTAGGACGTCCCACAAAAGTGTTTGACAATATTTGTATCACAGCGAACAGAACACAGAGAGTGTTTATCATTAACAATTAGCGTGTTTAGTCTAAAATGATTGCAAGAATTTTTTTGACACAATATGAATTATGTCTAAAAATGTTTTGCCACGAACCACAATAAAGCTAATTATCAGGGAAGTCTGTGTTGATCGCTGAATACGCACAGAATTTTAATGTTCATTTTTTACTATGTTAATTATATTTTTAGATTTTTTGCAACTGCTCGATTACTAATGCCTTTGTAACTGCGCCGAGCACTCAAGGGCGTAGTATAAGATTAATCCTTGTATAAACACATAAATATACTCGTAGTTTGTGGGTCATTGTAATTGTCTTTTTTTAATACAATGCGTAAATCTTGAGACATTTGTTTCTATAGTTAACGAGCATTGTCTATATTTGCTCAATATTTCTGTTTGTTAAGGCGTGCCAAAGTTTTTTTATATAGGTACTTGATAATTGTGAAACAATTTAGTTTTGCATACATTTTCTGGTACTATGTACTTTTTCTGATACTTTTGAATATAGTAGTTGACTTAAGTTTATGTGGTGTATCTGTATATATCTTTAGTTAATATCAAATATTTAAAAAAAAATGTTTTTATTTTGTAAATGGATACCTACTGTCGTCTATAGACATCCGCGATACATGCCAACATCAGTCCAGAATGACAAACGTTGGCACGCTCCCGGATGCGCTGCCTACCTTTGCAGGTTAAGGAATGGATTGGTAAAATGGGGAGGGAGAGGATGGGATGAGAATGGGCTCTGGCATATCTCACTCACTACCGAAACACGTACAAATTGGGGAAATACGATAAAGTAGGAAATTCAGTACATTTCAAGGTAGTCTTCTGTAAGAGAGGGGTAACGTGGCCAGTCGAGTGAGGCTAGCGGCTGTGGGAATGCAGCATGCACTCTCCCCCTACTAAAGTTATTGAGGTCGCGATTTATTATGTATCTTAAACATTTATCGTAACCTACTTTTTTGCTCTCATAAACTTTTCACTGTCATATAATTCGATAAGATTAAATACTTATCTATTTAATGAGTAAGAGCAAACACAAAATCTGTCCATATTAATATGCATTCTATAACGTCCCACTGTAGAGCAGAGGCCTCCCCTGTTAAATCACTGGGGGGTATCGGGCTATAATCCACCACGCGGGATCAGTGAGGATTGGGGTGGATACACACACTATATTGTTTTTATTTCTTGAAAATTCGGGTTTACACACGATGTTTTCCCTCACTGGTTCAGCTAGTGACAATTATTCGAAATGTACTTAAGTAGAAACTCAGTAACGGGCGGAGGATTTTAACTCACGATCACACCCTACCCGTAGGCTATCATCGCTCTTAACACTTATACATAGTTGTTATATAAGTTATTATAGCGTTTTCTTTTTTTGTACAATTTCTTTTTTTCAAACTCGAAATAAAATATAGCCTATATTAGACACGAATAATGTAGCTTCCTATTTGTGAAAGAATTTTTGAAATCGGTTCAGTAGTTCCAGGGTTTACCTGCGGGTAAACATACCTACAAACGCACAATTTTACCTCTTTATTGTATTAGTATAGATGACGTATACATAGTATAATAATATATGTTAATGATAATGATAATATTGTTTTAAATGTCGTAATATTTTGAGGACATTTAATTAAAACACTACCTACTATTAACTTCTTGAAATGGTCTGGTTCTCCTTGCATTACTCACATTTAATTTTATATTATGTTACAGCGGCCCGCTATGAAAAAACATCGGAACCTCGCTCCAAAGACGACCGATGTCCACCAAACGAGGAATATAGGTTCTGCGAGCCGTGCAACAAGACCTGTGACAACCCTAACCCTATCTGTCCAGCTCAATGTGCCAGGGGATGCTTCTGTAAGGGAGACTTGGTGAGAGACAGAGATGGAAGATGTGTGAAGTACGAAACTTGTTATCTGCGTCAAGAGAACGATAGTTGTGAGTATTTTACAGTTTCATACTTTTTATGAAAAATATAAAAGCAGCTGAAGTAGACAGATTCATTGACATATAATAGAGTCTACCTAATTATATCCTGTATATTCCCAGACCATCACTGGTTCCATAGACCACAAGCTTGATGTACCTAGTGGGGAGGTACAGGGTGCTCTGTAAACGCGACATAATCAGGGTCATAGCCTGGTTCAGTGTTAGGAGGGGATGTGTCTATATTCCCACCAGTCCTAGAATCCTGTCAGACTCGCACTAGTAACCCTAAAATGTTTTTGATTTTACGAAAACATCATCGAAACTTCAATTTACATTCAACTTTCACTTGGCCATTTCTTCATAGAATTTGATATTTCGGGAGAATTTAGAAGTGTGGTTGAACCTAACTATCCCTAACTAACTAGCGAAGCAGAAGTTAGAACTTAGCTTATTCATAGATATTGCACTAGATTATATTAATATTTTAAGAGGTGGTGTAGATCCCCGGGGCTTATAGTGGCGGCTTCGTTATCTCTTAGTCGTCTCTCACGTCACCCACGGAAAGAGATGGGGTGGTGCTAAAGTAGGCAGACACCACACCACACGTTTATAAGGCTATACATCTCTTATACACGAGAGGAGACATGAGGCGGTCCATGTCCAGCAGTGGACAATAAGAGGACTGGTTACAGTTGTTTAATACTTACTGATGATGATAGAGGAAGAGTGCAAATGCTTTTATTTATATATAATTTCTTTGTAGTAAAACATATAATTATTTTAGTGTTGTACATGTCAAGAAAAGTTTCATTCATTGACATCTTAAGTTCTTCATATTTCAAACCATTTATTACCTTATTATATCTACAGCAAACTTCATCAATCCCATGTCCTACCAGTGGAACTGCGGTCCCCACCAGGTGTACAAGGAGTGTGGGTCCTGTGACAAGACCTGCAGCAACCCCAACCCGTACTGCCTGGCTGTCTGCACGAGGGGCTGCTTCTGTGATGAGGGCTTCGTTAGAGCACCAAGCGGACAGTGTATCAAGTTGACGGATTGTCCTAGAGGTAGATTTTGAAATGACAGAAATGTCAATCACGTTTGACAGTCAAAAACCAGATGAATTCAAATAAATTAATGTGTGAATACATTCAAGGGGAATTGAACAATCTAATACATACAAATTATTAATACACAAAACAACAGATAATTAACACATACATACATCACAATCATAGAAATCTAAATAATTATTATTTAGATTTCTATGATAACATCGATACAGAGGGAGACCTCGAAGAAGCTTTCTCCTTACTTTATTTTCACTATCTTTGATGCAATATAGTTATTACAAATAAATTAAAAAAATAATAATTGTGTCAAAGATGATCGCATTAAGTACGATCTTGCATTACATTATTAAAAAAATAATGTAATTCGTTTCTTTTTATTGTTCGTCGGTAAACATAATGATGTTGTCGAGCCTATTTTTATTTGAACCGAGTTATAAACTTGTTCAAAAGAATCCAGTTCCTACAAAGAGCTGTCAAGCGTGACTAAATAACTTGTGATAAAACCAGCGACGTATAATATGTTATGTACCTAATTTATTGTTATCTTTCTTTACTTATTTTATTCAATACGACTAAAATAAAATATTTAAAACTTCCTTTTTTCTTCTTTCTTCTACCTCAAACCCTGATATGTTTCATCTTGAAAACTTGTTTTAAAAATAATTCATCTTAGGTAAGCAGTATATTCTGCGTTTACTGTTTTCCTTGTGTTTTAAATATGACTTAATTCTCGTAGCTCTTTCAAAAGTCATTGGACGTGTATGATTTGTGGTTTACGGCGAGCGCTGGAGACGCTGTACATTTATGCGCAAAAAGTTCGCCTTTGGACTTTTTTTGCGTAAAATCACCACATAGATACAGATGAATTGCAGCGTGCACCTACACCCTCCCACAGAACCACATTACGAGTGTGCAGCGTTGTGGTTCAATGGTGTCGTTGATAACAAACGGTGAAAATGTTGGCCGAACGCGGCCTGTGTGGATTGTTGTCGTTTCCAATACTTACATAAAGGGCGGATCGAACCGCAGCAAATAACATTGCAAAAGACCTCCTTAATAATTTTCATGTAATTTGTATAAACCATGGCGCACTAGAGGTGCGCCATGGCCAGTAAAGCATCTGACATGAATCCTTTCGTAGACCCTGCATGGCATATGATGAGGCGTTCACCTTTTCCCATTGGCACTGAACTAGTGGAAGCGACGGTGTCGTCAGTCCAGTTCTTAGATACTGTGTGGTTTGCATTTAACCAAGTCTCGTCAGTGAAAATAACATTTGACCAATCTGATATCTTTTTGGCTTCGCTCAAAAATTCGCAGCGAGCCATAGCAACGTCGTGACGCTCCATCAATATTTTACGTTTGTCCGATTTTTTATAACAAAATCCAATTTCTTTCAAAACCAAGCTTAATGACGATTTTTGGCCATGGAACAAACCACATTCACGTAAAGAAACAACAAGTTTTTTAAGTGTTGGAATTTCTTTGCGCAAGTAATAGTCATATATATGACGGCGAATAGCGTCAGCGTCGAAGTTGTCAACCGATGTCACACGACGTGGTTGGCGTTTTTTCTTCGGCGTACGAAGCTTATTTTCCTGCATGCCGCTTGTACCGTAAGCTTCGGTAGTAATTTTTGAAACAGTAGGTCCACTAATTCCTAATGCGGCCGCAACACGCTCTCGCACTTGCGACAGTGGTAATAGCGGGCCACCATTTTGATACTCTGCTTCAAAGTAATTACGAACCTTGATCACCAGTTCTCTCGCCTGCCTTTTCAGAACAGATCCTTTCGGCATTTTGATATTTGACAGCTGGGCAGCAATCAACACGGAGGAACACAAAATACACAACGTAACGTATGGATAATGTGAAAAAACTCAGAGAACAGAAATGTAGTGACTAGCACGACCGTCTTGTTGCGAGTGACAGATTAAAACAAACACAAAATGGCGGTGGGCCATTGAGTGTTCCCACCTTGAAAAAAATATATTTGAATGTTTTTGTTGTATTTGTCTTTGTTCAAAATATAATAAATATATGCGATCGATATCATTACTTATTTGGTCACACAACACTACAACTATCAAATTAGAACTGTCATCGAGAAAATAAAGAAATGGAAATACTATAAGAAAGATATAAGTCATATCAATACATATAATAAAACAGTAAAAGGGTTGTCTGTACATTGACATAATTTAAAAAAATAATAAAAAGTCTCTTTAAAGCAACAGAACTCAACACAGTAATTTTTCAAATTTTGTCTGTTTCTCTGTGCATTTGACTTTGATCGGGGTTTCACTAATGTATAGCTAAGTACCCAGAATGAAAACCGGTATATGTGTCATCTTCATATGACACAAGGAAGTTGTATAACTCAACCACTGGAAGGAAAATAAAAAAAAATACTTTTAATAGAATCATTCATAAATAATATAGATTTTCATCCCTTCATCCATCATGTCGGTGCTTTTACAGGTGTTAAAAATCTTTTACAGCTGCTTAGTCCATGCGAGCGAAGCCGCAGGCATAAGTTAATTATGAATAAAGAAGGATATTAAAATCATGAACGATCAACTTTAACTTATTAAATGTGTAATTAAAGATAAACTACATTATGAGACCTTTTTGTTTTTAGCAGCAGAAGTAACAATAGGTGGTGCTCACGAGCCCTCAATCGAGGACTGCAGCACTGATGAGGAGTACCTCTCCTGTGGATGGTGCGAGCCGAGTTGCTCCGAGCCGTCTCCCGTATGCCCTAACATAGCCTGCATCAGAGGCTGCCTTTGCCGTCCTCCACTGGTCAGGCATTACAGTGGACACTGTATCGAGCTGAAAAACTGTTTGCCACGTATGTTTTACACTTAATAAGTAGAATACAGGCTGTAATAGATGTATTTCCGAACACTGTATTGTCTTTATTTATTTTTAATTTCCGAATATAATGTTACTTATGCTTTCGTTAAAAATGTTACTTGAAAATGTAAAGGAAAACAATACAAATAATTTGATCTGCTCACATAGCTCTACTTACTGCTTAATTCTACTTATTGGAGTGAGCCTTTTGCAAACCCGCCACCTATTTATCTATACATATCTATCTGTCTAGATAAAATACTTTATTGTATAAATGTTACATTATGACAAAATTATGGAAGAATGTTATATGAAGAGACAAGAGCGTAGCCAGCCAACGCCAGGGGAGGGCAAGATGAGAGAGAGGATGGGAGAAATATGAATTGAAGGTACAAATACAAATTCTTTCGAACCTCTAGAGGGGGTAACTGGCCTCTCCTGCAAATTTTTAACCATAGACAAACGATGACAGATCAGATAAGTCGATATTCGCATTAGCATTCGTATTCGCGAATATTGGTAATGTGTATTGGCAACCGCACTCGCGAATGTTTTAAAAATCAACATTCGTTACATCACTACTACATACTCGGGTTATGTTAGATAAATTATCTATACTAATATAATAAAGAGGTAAAATTGTGTGTTTGTTTGTGGGTATGTTTGGGGTAATCTCTGGAACTACTGAATCGATTTCAAAAATTCTTTCACAAATAGGAAGCTACATTATCCGTGTCTAATATAGGCTAGGCTATATTTTAAAATGAAATTTTGAAAAAAAAATCTTATAAACCGAAGTGAAGCGAGGGCGGGTCGCTAGTGTTAGATAAGTTAACGTAACATACCTACCATACCATACCATCAGCCTGTCTCTCTAACACTAGATATAGCCCTAGGCCTCTCCCGAGGACCTTTAACACACGGTCTTCAGCTCTTCTCATCCAGCCACTACCGACGACTTTCTTCATGACGTCGCTCCACCGAGCCGGAGGGCGTTCCACGATACGTTTCCCATTATAACTACAGGAAATATATGTCTTCATTTTACATACAAATATAAAAGTAAGGAGAGTACGTTAAATATTCTTTTTGTATCATTAGCTTATAGGCCTTTATAGGCATTTTTTCTGTATAGGCACTAAAGTAACCATAAAAGAGATGAACAAATTAATAAGTCAAAAGTAATAACTCTTCGTGTCTACTTAAAGCAGGCATGTGGGTGCTTATCTCTGACAATAAACTCGCCTGTCTCGGTGCTGACTCAATTCATACATCATGCCCTTATGAAGGCGTGTACCATGTAGGGAATTTGTACTTGAACTTACTGAAAGTCAAAGACCTATTGTCGTCTTGGGAGCAGTTTTGTTTGGGGTAGACAACGTTTCTGGCTATCAATCAAGCAGCCAGTAACTCTTAAACATATCTGATAACTATGTGTTCTTGCTGCTTAACTACATAATATTTCATTATCATAATATGAAGAAAGTCAATAATTTTATTAAAAACGGAAACGTAATTAGCCTTGTTCTTTTTGGTCTGGTGCTGGAAATGGCCCTCCTCGCGCACATTGTCTTATGCATGAGGAATAAAAATGCTAGAATGGCCTTAAAACGTCACGCTAGCTAAGCAGGTTGGTGAGTCCACTCTTTTAGAGGTGGTGTAGTTCCTCTTGGCCGCTTTGTTATCCCTCAGTCGCCTTTTACGACATAGATAGTTTACGACACTGGAAGAGATGGGATGGTCCAATTCTAAAGCCGGCCAACACTCTATTCTATTGGCGTTAAGAGTTTATCGATTTATTATTTTCAATCAATGGAAATTTACTTGGAAATTAATAATTATTGATTTCCAAGTCTATCGTTGCCTGTTATTCAAAATATATTATGTAAACATATTACGTAATATTTGAAGATAACGAAAACTTTACCTTCTTTATCTATTATTTATCCTCGGTGCTTTAAACGAAATTATTATTAAGACTCGATATCAGCCTGTAATATCCCCCTGCATGGTACAGGCGTCCACTAGGAACACCAGGACTAGAAGACATGAAACACTGGTTCCATCCTATATCTACCATTCCATTTCACGTTCATTAGATCAGACAAACGGGACGGGATTTGATGAAAAGGGAAAAGACAGGATAGGCTCTGGTAAACAAACTCTCAGAACAAAAACACGTTAATCTCATCTCATGGCTGTCTTCTGTGAGAGTGGGATAACTCGGCCAGTCGGACGCGTCCAGTCGGCTACGGAAGGCACCGTCGCCATCCTCCGTCCAAAAACTGTTCTTCAGTTTTTGAGTCTAAAATTAACAGCAATATCTTTTTTTGCAGAAAAATGTTCCAGGCTCGATGAAGAGTTCGTATGTCGATACGGGTGTGAAAAGCGTTGCAATTCGCGCCCGTGCATCGAGCGTCCAAAACGATGCTCGCTAGGCTGCCATTGCAAGCTAGGTCTGCTGCGAGACCAGAACGAAATGTGTGTCACACCACAACAGTGCAGCACCAGATTAAATGATACAGTATCGGTGTAAATGTCTCCTGCTTTTCTATAAGTTATTTGAATAAATAAAAATCCTCCGTTCAACTTTATTGAAATAAACTCAAATTCAAAAAATAGTGAGTTTGCAACATTTAAGGATAGTGTTAGGTATGTACTTAGAGTTGACAAAACAGAAATTTGAATATTTTGGAAAAGTCATTTTTAGTACTCATTAGATTACCTACTCGTTACACTAATTCATTATCAGATTTAAAGCAGTCAAAACCAGATTTCTTTATTTTGTAATTTCTAGTCAGTCTGCTTTGAGTCTGATACCTCCTTGCGTACCACAGTCTTGTAATAAAAGTCACGTCATATTATTATATCGAGAATATATCGAAGTGATTCAATTGTGAATATTAATTAATACTTACTATGTACCTAAGAATTAACTAATCCATTTTATTAATTATTTTATAAACAGTAAATAATTACGACCATTTATGGTTATTTTTATTTTATTATTGCGTATTTATTCAAGAAATATTGTACTGGATTTGCAGTGTAGCAATGCCAAGAAAAGTATTCAGAAGAATACATTTCTATGTCAAATTGTAGCTACTTTTCCATGGGCGTAGACACGGCGGGGCAGGGTGGGGCGTTTGCGCCGCCCCTACTTATATTTTTTAACTTATTTTTTTAAATTATTATTTAAAACTTTTTTTTTTTTACTTTCAATTCGTCTTCAGTAAGTACATGAATGAATGAAAATTCTTTATTGCAATCTGGTTCTAACTTCTTACTTGTTATATTTAACTTGAGATATACCCACAGAAGCAAAATGGTGGCTTATTATCACTAAAAGCGTTCTTTTCCAGGTAACCAAATTCCAGTACTTTGGTACCGCTTTGCTCTGTTCAGCACACCAAGCTTTTTGGATGCTAATTAGGCTTTGTTTTCCGATGACTCCTACATTCTATTTTGCTGGAAATGTAGACACCACAGATCCCTAAAATAGCGCCATAATCTTCGATCTAAAAGTGAAGTGCTACGATAATCTATTTTTAATTATACCTACACAAATGCGTGGGCCATTTTCACTAGTTCCATTACATTGTTCCATGATGGAACTATTGAAACTTTTTTTCTCACTAGTTCCATTCAAACGTGACGATGGAACTAGCTAAAACTACATATTCTCACTATAATTCCAGTTTTTTTATTGTATATGTAAGTATTAGATGGCAAACGAGCGGGGAAGCGGGCAAACCACATGATGGTAAATGGTCACCGCCGCCCATGGACACCTGCAACATCAGTTTTGTTTTGTTGATTTTACCACTTCTATACATGTTGTGAACTGATTAATTAATAGGTAAGTATGTACTTATTGATTGCTTCCACATGACTGCAAGACGATAATTCACATCACAGCGTGTAATCGGTAGGTAAGTATGATTAATGCCCTCTGATATCATTAATCAAAATCATCGTAACCAATACCTAACAGGATTAATACCATATCAATAGATTATGATTTTATGATGTCTCTGCTGCATTTCGGATACTGCTCACGTGGGGGCAGTGTGCATTCTTACTTCGAACCATTGTAATGTAAATAATTTCAAGTGGAAGGACAGAACAGTGTAATTCAGTTTAACTGCTTATTACTTAACAATTCAGGGAAAAACAATATTGTTGACGGTGAGGGTCAACTGGGGGGTTGGTTGTAGAAGAGAAAACTCGGGAATAAAACGCCGCTTTACTGATACACACGAACTGCAGGGGTACAGAGGAAGTGGCAGTCGGCAACGAGCTCACAGCTCGAGACAGAGATTTGCCTTACTAAATATGGTAATCTGCCAATTGCACAAGTCGAACTGATGCCGGGAATCTTGAGCTTCCCTTTTTATAGGAGCTAGTTGCCTCGCGATCCCCCTGTTCCCTGAGGAATTTATTTGCTCTTCGCTCAGCCACATTTTACATAAGTCATAAATTATATACAAAGGGGTCAATTATCACATTGCTCAGAGTCTAACTATTTTCGATAGTGAAGGACAGGAATTAATAGGTCTTTTGACGAATCGTAACTTTTGTTTCCTCGTCGCCCCTGCTGAGTAGCAAAGAGATTCTGAAAGAGTGCGGGAGAGGGTCTGGACTCCATGGCGCCACTCCCTGTCCTTCTCTACATAGTCTACAACATTATGTTTCCATCTCTTTTCAATAAAACACCTAGCAGACGTAGTTTTTATTTAATTATACTATCCTTAAGACCTAGTTTATAACCTGGACATACACAAATACAATATAGAAAGCTAAAAGGTAAAACACAAGATTAAATAAAGATAAACATTGACATAAATACAAACAAGGGAAACACAGTCTACATTAGGCAACAACACTATTATATACCTACATAAAACATAAACATTATAACACCTTATAATAATAAATAAGGCATGTAACTAGTGTTGCCAGGTGTCCCGATTTGCGCGGAACGTCCCGATTTTCAGGGGTCTGGTGACACGTCCCGATTATGATTCGATTTAATTAGTCAAAACGGTTACGTTTGAATTTTGTTATATTTTAAAGAAGTTTATCTAGTTTGTTTAAGTTTTATTTGTTTTGTTTGTTGTATTAACCGATGGTAACATACCATTATAAAAAAAATACCGACAGACAAAAATAAATGATGATTCACAAAACAGATTTTTTTGTAGCTGTCCCTATTTGAAAACCAAATTCCCGATTATTTTAATCTTCCGTCCCGATATTTGACACACTGGACCTGGCAACACTCACTACATGTAACTAAAATCACATAATCGCGGACCAAAGGAGTTTAAACTCATTTACATGGTTTTTATTTATTTATTTACACTTCATTGCACAGTAACGTACAAAAAGCGAGCTTAATGCCTTATGGCATTCTCTATCAGCCAAAATTGATCAGAGAAGTTCAATTAGGAGACGCACGAAAGATACAATTTAGATGGAGTGTGAAAATAAATATAATACATTATTAATTTATTACATATACGTACCTACATACAAATTTACACATATACCTACTTATAATACATACAAGGTATACATAATCAATGGATGTATGTACATAAGTTATATTAAGAGAAAAACATGTTGCTGAAAAAAGTAAAATAAAAACGAAAGAAAAGATAAAATTTAATGATCGTTATACAATTTTTAAAAATCTTAAATAGGTAAGGATCTTAATAATAGGTAGGTATATTACCGTAGTGGTTCTGTCATAGCTTAATATTAGGTAGACCTAATTAATTCACACAAAAGTAATCGAATTAATTAGTAAATTCATACACGTCTAACATTTTACTCAGACTACCTACGTTACAAATATATCGGTAGATATCGGTATTCAGTATCTTGGAACTAAATCACCAACTTTAAAAAAACAATAGTGCTACACGATGTAACATTGTAACAGAGTAGCACGAATTGAAAAAATAATAGTTTTCTTAGTTATTAAAGAATATTTGGGGTTTCAAACAATTACGTTTAGTGTAAAATTACCTTCGTATGAAATTTTGTATGTGAAATACGAGCGTATTAACGAACAAAATTTCGTAATTTGTACGCCACTTCAAAGTTATCTTAACCAAGTGTTCATGAACTGTCAATTGTCAAATCGGTAATCTTTCGACGGCATAAATAGACGCTTATTACAAATAAAAATAAGAAATTCCAATGTAATCATGAGTGAAAAACTCAAGGAACTTAGAGAGAGATCTCAAAAGAGGAAAAAATTGTTAGCTCAAGCGGTAAGCATGCAAAATAACCTCGCCCGTAGATAAGACTAAGAATAAAATATCTATGACCTATGCATTTTCAATTTTTTTCAATTATAGCTTGGTGTATCGAGTGTAAGTGACCTAAGGCATGCTCTGGGCGCTTCTTTAGATTTCCCTACGAAGAGGCAGGCGGTGTCTGATGATGGAAACAACGGGAACGAGAAAGCGATATCGAAGGAACCTGATGGACTTGTTTATACGGACTCATCTACTTTCCTCAAGGTATGAACAGTTTGGAAACCTATGTCGTGCCCCACGGTCGACTGGGTGCATCTGATTTACCTGACTCTCACAGAGTATTGCTATGAAATGTTCCATTGCATTTTGACAATTACTGAAATTATCAGAGCCCATAAACCTTACCCTTTTATCAGATCTTACTTAATCCTAACCTATTGCATCCCACCCCATTCAATAATCGTTAGACTAAACGAAAATAATGATTTTTCCAAATGCTGTCTTAGGTTGTCATTGGGTGGCAGATGTAATATTGGAGGACTTTCACACAAAACATGTTTGACGTCTGGAACATTGGATTTGTAGCAGTTATTAATTAGTTGTTTAATATAAACAGTAATAATTATAAACATATGAACCTTTATTTTGCTGTTCATCGGTAATGTAACAGTTACATCCGCCAACTTGCCAGGCTTCCTCCAGATCCTGCCACCTCTGTCGGTGAAGTGCCAGGCACCTCCATCCCCTAAGAAAGGCCTTACAAGTAGCAATAATTAGCTCATAATTAATGTGTAAAAACTTTATTGATAGTTGGATGTTATATGTCATCTTAACAAGCCTTTTTATCTACAGCAATATTACCGTGATAGTGGTGGACATTATTGCTAGGAAATAAGAAGCTTAGATATTTCACTTTTTCTAGTTATACTATTCCATAATGAACTGTGTAAAATTTTTGACATCAAACAAGTCATATTCACACTTTAGTTTTCATTACACAAACCACTCTTCCAGGGCACACAATCCTCAAACCCACATAACGACTACTGCCAGCATTTTGTAGACACTGGTCAGAGGCCACAGAACTTCATCAGAGATGTGGGCCTCGCTGACAGGTTTGAAGAGTACCCCAAGTTGAGGGAGTTGATTAAGTTGAAGGATGATCTGATAGCGCAGACAGCAACACCACCTATGTATTTGAAGTGTGACTTAAAGGTATGAATAAAATCACAAGTATAGTTATTTTATCGATTTTTTTTCTTTTTTTTTTATATACTAGAAGGCGGACGAGCAAGCGGTCCCACGTGATGGTAAGTGTTACCGCCGCCCATGGACACCTGCAACACCAGGGGGTTTGAGGGCGCGCCACCGACCTTGCAAAATCCTATTCACAGCTCTCTTGAAGAACCCATATCGTAGCTTAATGGAAAGACCTTTTGAGGCAGTTTGTTCCACATTCCATAATTTTACTGGAGCTTTACTTGCTTATTGAAGGAGATTCTATCTCAATCTAACATCCAGTGTAATTGTCAATATGGGAAACTAGAGATGACACATCATACATTCTTATCAAAGGAATCAGTTTGGCAACTTCTAGGGCCTAGGGGGTAAAGCAGATGAGGAGTTCATAGAAAGCCAAATTTGAAACTAAAGCTCTATATAATAAAATAAGAATGACAAATATGTAAATTAATTACAGAGCCATCCAGTGTTCAGTAGCAGAAGTAATAAAATCTGACATTTACTTGTATTGTGACATTAGAAAAGATAAAGAATACAAAGAAAAAAAGAAAATAAATTTTTATTGACAGGAAAACTAATTTTAGTTAAATAGGGTACTATTTATCTATTAAACAGATCCTAAGGAATGTATATTTACATTACACATTGGTTTTTATAAATTGTAAAATTATAAACTGTACATTCTGTTTGGTTTAAATAAATAAATGAAAATGGGACCAATCATAAATTAGCATGTGTGTAGTCAATTAAAATACCTTATAAAATATTTAATTTATAATCTAAAATACTTAATTCATTTTACACATGGAATCCGATAAATATCAGAAATAATGCTATATTGACTTTTTGACCTGTATTTGTTAAATAATCAAAGCATGACCCAATTTGCTATCTATTCCATAAAAGCACTTAAATTTCCAGACATTTGATCTGAAACAAATGGGCAATAAATTTGACGTAATGTTGGTAGAGCCACCTTTAGGGGCAGGCTGGCGGTGGGAGGACGTGCTCGCTTTAGACCTGCAACAAATTGCACAGGCCAGATCCTTTGTATTCCTCTGGTGCGGTAGCTCTGAAGGTAAGATGATTCTCAACAACTTTTCTTTCATATTTACCCCCCTTATGGAGAACACAAGGAGAATTCTGGAATGCAAATTTCTCGATCAACCGTCAAAAGCTAGTATAAACAACTGTTATCTTCATCTGATCACTGTTATACCTGTTAGTATCGACTTTTTATCATCACGCGCGGCAAGAATTGTATACAATATTCTCGGCCGAACTGTTCAAGAAACTCCTTGTGTAAATGAGCCTTAATGTAACTACTCCAGACTGCATGTAGCTCTTCTTTTTCTTTATTCGTCCTTTTATTTGTATACTGTATTTTATTTGTATAATTATGTATACTGTATACCATCTAGTTAGCTGTGATAAAATTAATTTGTCTGGCACAGATCGCTATATTAGAGATAAGACTGCCTTTTGTGCATTTCATGTGTGACAATGTCTGTGACTGTCTTGTCTTATTTGGAGTGCAATAAAGAGTTTTATCTATCTATCTTTAATTTATAGGGCTAGACATGGGTCGAGAATGTTTAAAAAAGTGGGGATTCCGTCGCTGCGAGGATATTTGCTGGATAAAAACCAATATCAAAAATCCAGGTCACTCAAAAAACCTGGAACATAATGCCGTATTTCAAAGGACTAAGGAGCATTGTCTTATGGGCATAAAAGGGACAGTAAGGAGATCTGTAGACGGTGACTTTATACATGCAAATGTTGATATTGACTTGATAATATCGGAGGACCCTGAGTTTGGAAGTACTGAGAAGCCAATTGAGATATTTCATATTATGGAGCACTTTTGTTTGGGAAGGAGGCGGTAAGATTATTATTCTTTATTCCTTGTTTATAGGAAATGGAGGGATTTTGTATAATGTATGTATTGTATAATAGTGTATTCGCGTTAAGAATGCAGCGTTTCATCAGCCAAAATAATTTGAGAGCTAAATTAATTTCTTGAATTTTTTACGTATAACTTGCATATCTCAGTTTCAGTCAATACTGCATGCGTGTCGTTTGTTTCGTATAAAACGAAATGTTACTTACCATCACTTTTAGACATAAGTTGTATAGTTTTACAAGCCTTATCCGACAACATATTGCTTATATCCGACTTATTCTACAAAAAGAGTGTAAAGTATTTTAATATGGCAATCAATACACTAAAACTAACTAAAAATTAACATGTAATACATACACGTTTTCTTATTATGCAATACATGCACGCTGCAATCCAACAGCCGCTGGGCGTGCTCGACTGGCCACGTTACCCCTCTCTCACAGAAGGCTACCTTGAAATGTACTGCATTTCCCATTTTATCGTATTTCCCCAATGTACGTACGTGTTTCGGTAGTGAGTGAGATGTGCCAGAGCCCATTCCAATTCCATCCTATCCCTCCCCATTTTCTCAACCCTTTCTCCAAATCCATTCCTATATCTCCAAAGGTAGGCAGCGCATCCGGGGGCGTGCCAACGTTTCTCATTTTGGACTAATGTTGGCATGTATTGCGGATGTCTATGGGCGACAGTATCCACTTACCATCAGGTGCACTGTATGCTCGTCTGCCGCCTTCGTACACAAAAAACAAAGAACAAAAAAATATATTATTACGTTAAAAATTAATAATTGGTGATTAATTAATTTACTTACTGTGCATAACACTGTCCACACGCGCTCGCTTATGTCTTTGACACGTCCCCGCGTTTGTTAGTAAGTACTCGTAAGTATTAACTACGTAACGTATTATTGCAGATACGAGTAACTTAATCACCAACTATTTATTTCTAATGTATCAATCATGAAATATCAATTAGACCTCAATTTTTCTTTGTGTATGATGTATAATGATGTATGTGTATGATCTTTTAACAATAAACTACCATTTCAGAGTCCATTTGTTCGGTCGCGACTCTACCATCCGTCCGGGCTGGGTGACCATCGGCCACGAGCTCACCAACTCCAACTTCAATTCAGAACTCTACGCTTCTTACTTCACAGAGGGTAGGGAAAGTACGGGATGTACTGAGAGGATAGAGGCTTTACGACCTAAAAGTCCCCCCAATACTAGTAAGGGGGCGCGGCCGAGGGGCAGGGGTGGGTTTAGGGGGAGGGGGAGGGGTAGGGGTGCGATTTAGTTTACACACATGTTAATTGGCAGTGATTCGTGTGAATTTTAGGCGTTGATATTAAATTTTGTATCAATTTTGCACCAATCATTGATGATGAATATTGAATGATATTGGACACTATGAAAAATACATTGTGGATACATAAAAATATGATGATCATTGGATTTTTGTGAAATATTTCAATTTGTATCAAAATAGGAGCTATAGTTTGAGGACTCACTGGCTTCCGAGATTATCTTCTAGTTTGGAAGTCAGGTGCTCTAGAAAATTAATGACTTGTATGTTTAATATAAATAAATATAACTCATTTATATTTTATTCATATATTTATATTTAGATTTCATTCATAAATTTTAAAAAAATATTAGAGAGCCCCGAGTCAAACATTCAAACAATGTTTGAAAGACTTCCATAAAGTATAGGTATCTAAAGTCATACCATTTCTGTTTTGCAAGTCTCCAATGGTGCGCACGGTTCGCTAAAAGTGGGCAAGTACATTACTGGCATGAATTATATTTGTATAGTCCAAATTTCTATACAGGAATTATACTTATAATACCATCATCCTGTGCAAAATACGCAGTGGAACCCCACTTTCCATTATCGACTCCCTATAATTTCCTTTGCGTTGAAGAGATTACCACATTTTCTCCTTAGTCTTGGATGGTTTCTTTGGTTTCTTCTTCATTCCCTCACTATTTCTTCCTCTAATTGTCTCTTGTGTGATGCGCGGGTAACGATTTACGATTTATTACCGCGTCGATTGGATTTTTTTGCGTAAAGATAGATTTCAGAAATGTGGAAATAACTACAGAAGAGCAATCTGGTGTCATCTGGTGGTGGTTCTACTTCATTTATGCTCGTGAATGTTTCGGATGATGCAAATGGACTTGCATTTCTATCCCTCTAGGCATATCTTTCAAAACATATTTCTAAGCCACATAATTGTTTATATCTATCCTTTATACAAGTTCCATTGCTTTATTTTCTCGATGACAGCTGACACACAGTGGTCGATATAACTTTGTTCTAGCGTCAACGCCTAAAACTCCGAACAAAAATTAGGCACCAAGACGTCATATTTCATTAACAAGGTCACGTCAGCCAGAAAGCAATTTTAGGGATGTAGTTATCGATAAACGTAACACGATAACAGATCCGATATTTTTTTACAAAATGTAAGAAACTAAACTACTGCCGGATACTTTTGTACAAATTTATTAACTAATATTATATTTCATTACAAGATGTTACACGTGTTAATTCTTGATTGATAATGCCAACTTCTTTAAAATTTTCGAAGCTGTTGTAAAATAAGTAGGTATAGGTAGGTACTCGACAATGAAACGAAATAATTATAATGACAGGTAATCTTTATTTATTTATTTTAATCAAAATCTGATGAATCGTCACTGTCACTCGATGAGCTCTCCCCAACATTTATTATAAGTTCCTGTACTTCTATATTATCGAATGCCACATGAATTTCCCAATCCGACGCTATAATGTTTTGGGTTCTTCTCACAATTTTTTCCCAATTTTCGGCAGTTACTTTTTACAGTTACAGTTACATGCATTTTTTAATAAATCTAACATCTTGTTTGCCGTAAAAGGGGGATGGGTATTGTTTCGAGCGGCGTGTCCTTTGATTTGTGCCCATATTAGTTCTATAGCATTGTACTGGCAATGATACGGCGGAAGTCGAAGAACCCAATGACCACATTCGGCAGCTATTTCGTCGATAACATATCTTTTAGGGTGGCTTTTATTCGATTTTAAAATATTCACTAATTGTACTTTTAATAAAGTATTATCCACATTTTCGCCATGACGTTGGAGCCAGTCAATTATCTCTTGTTTTTTATTGGCCTGCGTCGGCATTTTATCAATTTGTCTGGAGTGATATGTAGCGTTGTCCATAATAATTATCGACGGTTCTTCCAGAGATTGCACCATTTCTTTAAACCATCCTTCGTAAATCTCCGCGTTCATTTCTTCGTGGTAGTCCACTGTTTTCTTGGATTTAAAGGCCAGTAAAGCATCTGACATGAATCCTTTCGTAGACCCTGCATGGCATATGATGAGGCGTTCACCTTTTCCCATTGGCACTGAACTAGTGGAAGCGACGGTGTCGTCAGTCCAGTTCTTAGATACTGTGTGGTTTGCATTTAACCAAGTCTCGTCAGTGAAAATAACATTTGACCAATCTGATATCCTTTTGGCTTCGCTCAAAAATTCGCAGCGAGCCATAGCAACGTCGTGACGCTCCATCAATATTTTACGTTTGTCCGATTTTTTATAACAAAATCCAATTTCTTTCAAAACCAAGCTTAATGACGATTTTTGGCCATGGAACAAACCACATTCACGTAAAGAAACAACAAGTTTTTTAAGTGTTGGAATTTCTTTGCGCAAGTAATAGTCATATATATGACGGCGAATAGCGTCAGCGTCGAAGTTGTCAACCGATGTCACACGACGTGGTTGGCGTTTTTTCTTCGGCGTACGAAGCTTATTTTCCTGCATGCCGCTTGTACCGTAAGCTTCGGTAGTAATTTTTGAAACAGTAGGTCCACTAATTCCTAATGCGGCCGCAACACGCTCTCGCACTTGCGACAGTGGTAGATACTCTGCTTCAAAGTAATTACGAACCTTGATCACCAGTTCTCTCGCCTGCCTTTTCAGAACAGATCCTTTCGGCATTTTGATATTTGACAGCTGGGCAGCAATCAACACGGAGGAACACAAAATACACAACGTAACGTATGGATAATGTGAAAAAACTCAGCGAACAGAAATGTAGTGACTAGCACGACCGTCTTGTTGCGAGTGACAGATTAAAACAAACACAAAATGGCGGTGGGCCATTGAGTGTTCCCACCTTGAAAAAATATATTTGAATGTTTTTGTTGTATTTCTTTGTTCAAAATATAATAAATATATGCGATCGATATCATTACTTATTTGGTCACACAACACTACAACTATCAAATTAGAACTGTCATCGAGAAAATAAAGAAATGGAATACGTATAGTTGTATAGACAAATCTAGGCACTCAAGAGAACCCTAAACTAAAAAACACTGGAAACTCTTGATTTTAGTCCAAATTGACTACCAATATGACGACTTGTCTATGGCGAACTGGTGTTCAAATAATATTAAATGTCCTATAAATAAATATATAATGAAAATAACTATATATTATACAGGGTGTGTCGTAAATAGTGGTCCAACTTTAAGGGGTCGATACACCATATATTCAGCTATCACATACCAGAATTTGAAATTTTTTTTTTCCACGGGTTTCTTTTTTATTCATTATTATTATTATTTTGAAAAATCGATACCTTGAGTTACTAATTTGGCTGTTATTTCAACAAATAACATTATTTTTTTATTTTGTTTCTTGTTTATTATTGATAAATACATGTGTTATCACATACAATACTTTTTTTAAATGGAAACTTAAAGATATTAAAGAAAAAATGTCTTTATTTCAAAATTCAACTCTAATCTCTAGCAAATCATGTGAATTTGGGGGCGAATGGTGTAAAAAAAATGTACTACACAATCTGTGCCCATTATTTTAAAAACTTGTCCAATAAATACAGATTCTAAAATGATATTAATAATAACCGATTCCGTAATGAAAAACAAGTTATTGCCATTTCAATTGAGAAGGAGCCGAATTTAAAATATACACCTTTTCATTTTAATTAACTTACCGGTATTGCAAAATGTTTTGGACCCATTTAGAAGTAAATTTTAACTTAGCTATTAACAGCTGAGTGGTATTTGAGTCATGCACAAACATATCACAGGTAAACAAACGTGTCTCATGTAAAAAAAAGGGTACTTGGCCAGATAACACAAGACTCATTGAAACACCTCAGTATAGCGCGCATGAGTAGTGAATAAAATCACAAGGTTTTTTTTTATTGCTATTCTCTTAAGTATGAACGAGACAGACTATGTCAAGAAGATATTCGTAATAATCTAATCAGTTAAAATGCTTCAGTGTGATCCCGTACGTCGCATGCGCTTCTAGTCTCTGTGTTTATCTCCGCCATTGAATTGCTTCTTTTACTTCCTGGACTCGGATTTGCTTCTGTTTGGACTTATTGGTTTTTGTGATCCCTACGACATCGGCTACGTTATTTGGACTTTGATTTGCTCAACGATTTCGACAAACGTGCAGTGCAGTGAAGATTAGGGCGATGTCTCAGTACACACCGCGTGAATATGCTGACATGCATTTTATTCATGGCGAATGCATAGGCATCGGCAGCCCGACTTTATTGGGACAGACATCCAGATCGAAGTCATCCAGATCTTCTTTTGTTTAATTAACGGCGGGATAAACACAGAGACTAGAAGCGCATGCGACGTACGGGATCACACTGAAGCATTTTAACTGATTAGATTATTACGAATATCTTCTTGACATAATCTGTCTAGTTCATACTTAAGAGAATAGCAATAAAAAAAAACCTTGTGATTTTTTTCACTACTCATGCGCGCTATACTGAGGTGTTTCAATGAGTCTTGTGTTATCTGGCCAAGTACCTTTTTTTTTACATGAGACACGTTTGTTTACCTGTGATATGTTTGTGCATGACTCAAATACCACTCACCTGTTAATATCTAAGTTAAAATTTACTTCTAAATGGGTCCAAAACATTTTGCAATACCGGTAAGTTAATTAAAATGAAAAGGTGTATTTTTTAAATTCGGCTCCTTCTCAATTGAAATGGCAATAACTTGTTTTTCATTATGGAATCGGTTATTATTAATATCATTTTAGAATCTGTATTTATTGGACAAGTTTTTAAAATAATGGGCACAGATTGTGTAGTACATTTTTTTTACACCATTCGCCCCCAAATTCACATGATTTGCTAGAGATTAGAGTTGAATTTTGAAATAAAGACATTTTTTCTTTAATATCTTTAAGTTTCCATTTAAAAAAAGTATTGTATGTGAGAGCACATGTATTTATCAATAATAAACAAGAAACAAAATAAAAAAATAATGTTATTTGTTGAAATAACAGCCAAATTAGTAACTCAAGGTATCGATTTTTCAAAATAATAATAATAATGAATAAAAAAGAGACCCGTGGAAAAAAAAAAAATCAAATTCTGGTATGTGATAGCTGAATATATGGTGTATCGACCCCTTAACGTTGGACCACTATTTACGACACACCCTGTATATTCACTTCGTTGTATACTATATGCTGTATGTTATATGATATTTATGTATGTATGTGTGTAACTATATAATAATATATACACTTCCCGGCCGAAAGTAATACACATCGGCCATTAGAAAGAGACTGTTTTAACGTCGTAACGGCACACGACAGAGACGACGCTCTACAAAACCGAAGCTAACCGATCATAGTCGATGTGTGTTACTTTCGGCCTGGATGTGTACTTTATTCGCTAGTTAATTAAATAAACCTTTGCAATTAGTCAAAGGAACACAACAATAATATATTATATAGTCGTTTAATCAATTCATTCTACCCTATTTAAAGTATAAGTACCTACATATTAACCTTACTTACCTTAATTACATTACATTATTATTTTAAATTCAAACACAGATGCACATAATTATCCGAAGTAGAACCGCGTAGTTTAGACATTTTCAATTTAGTCGACTTTTAATAGTGAACCCAACCACATACCTTGGTCTAGTTGGGTTACAATTACACAACACCAAGGGCAATGTTTTTTTGTACGACCGTTAACCTCCACCCTCTAGAAAGGTGCTAATCGTGACTGTTTTTCTGGTCTAAAAATAAAATAAATACCTGTTTAATATTAAAATGATTCACAAGAGTACGCAGTGGCCACAAGAATGCGCGTGCGCAGTCTTGCTATGCGTACTCATGAAATATGCACCCTGTTTCGAAACAAATATACACTCAAGCACCATCTAACGAAAACCGATGGCAACAACTGCACAACTTAGAATATACTCATTTTTTTATTATCAAGAACGAACAATGTACTTACAATAAACATGTGTCACATAATGAAAAACATAATATTTTTTTAACAAAATCTTCTAAAGTAAATCTTACATGTTTGCTATGAAAATTATTTAATTTTTCTCAGTTTGTCGTAATGTCACATTATATGGGCGTTCAAAAGACAAGTGAAGTTGGTTAATTTCATTCGTTCATCGTAGCGAACTACACTTGTCACTTGTGGCGCACACCTTACCCCACAAAGTACTCAGTAACATGAAAAAGGACTTTGGCGGGAACTCGAGAAGTGTAGAAATGGTGTATTTAGGAGTTATGTGGTTTAATAGCGACAGTTGATTAAACTTCAAGTATTATTCATGCTTGGTGTTGTGGAAAATAAAAGCGTGGCGCTGCGTTTTTCGTGTGCTTCTATGGAGTCCTTTTCTGTCCTCAGTAAATCTATCGCTTTACTGAGCGACTCCTGACCTACTTAGATAGGACTGGACATTGATAGAATACGTTTTAGACTTTGGAATTGTTTATTACGAAGAAAACTTGACACTGGCAGAATGTGCTAATTATTATTGCACCATTGCCATATATGAAGAAAAAAAGATAACAAGGGACACATGTGACAACAATTCTTAACATTATTGCTTTTGTCAAAGTATTTAGTGCATATTTTAAATAGGCTTTTTATGATTTTTCATTCATTTAGTATACGTTCGTGAATAAACGAAGAGACTGATCTCTCGTCTCATTACACGGTGGCTTTATAATTAAAACGCAGGCAACGCGCTCATAATTCTACCAAAATATGTATAATTTTTTGTTAACTTCAATCCAGTTATTCTATCAAAAATATATTTCACATAATATGATAAATACAGATGAAGGTTAGGCTTTATTCATACCTATTCATAATGTTGCAGTTTTTAACATTTTTAAGAAAAAATATGAAGAAACCTATTTGTAATTAGACTAACGTAATAAAATAATTTTATGAATACTTTCGTTTCTTGTAGGTTAAGAAAAAACATAACATGGACTTGACACTGGCACAATTTTAAGATTTGAAAGTTTTCATCTCTGTTTTAAGTTTTTTTTTAAGTCAATAAAATGTATAATTTAATAGAACGTGTCGCTGCATACTAAGAAAGATTCCAAGATTCGACTCTAATAATTGTTTAATTATTAATTCAATTTATTTTTTAATCATTTTATATATTTATTTAAAGAAGTTGAAAATTTAAAGGCAAATGTTATTTTTATAGACATGTTCAGAAAATTTTGTATACTAAGTTTAACAAAGAAATCTGTAAAATGATTCCAGACTAAAGTCGGAATTATAATTCGATTCCACATTTGACATTAGCTACTGTCATTTTGTAAAACAATGATACCACATATAATAGTGTAGTGATGAACACAAAAATCGATAAACAATCGCGATTTATGTTTATGTAATCATAATATTGGTGTGCCAATTAAAGACTAAATTATTGATTTTTATTTAAATAAATACATAATTATTCATAACAATTATTTATTAATTAGTAACCGCTGCTTTATTTTATAAAAAGTTAATATTTTTGTTTTTTTTTATATTAAAAACAAAACTTATAATAAAAGAGCCTAGATAGTTTTCTGTATTGGCAACCCGTGCGCGCTCGTGCAGCTATCGCCATTTTGTTTATCTTGTCATTCGGCTTCATTCTCCTAGTCTGACTGCACGAATATCTCGTTTCATTGCGAATCGATATTTTGTTATTTTGTTGGGTTTTTGTTAAAGTTTTGTTACGTTGTGTTTGTTGTTACGTTTATAGTTTTTTGTGAACTTTGAGTGAATCTATTTGTTTTGGTTTTCCATCAAAATGGATCCTCCGCCAAGTACATCACAAAAAGACGTGGATGTTTTCTTGTCTCCAAGAAAAAAACGTCCACGAAAAGCTTTCACTGTTACTGAAAAAGTAATGATCCGCAACGCATATAAGTACGTGAAAAATGAAACTTCTGCGCAATTGGAGGCCTTTGAAGTTGTGGAAGAAAATGAATGTATGAACAAAGTTGCTCACATATTGGGAATAACCTCACGCTCTGTTTGTAACGTTTTGAAGGAAGTAAATAAAGGTGCGCCGCCAACTCCCCCTAAAAAAACTGGACCAAAGCGAAGTTTCAAAGATAAAATTGATGAATTTACATTCTCCGCAATACGACGAATAGTTCATCAGTTCTTTTACCGAAATGAACCTCCAACCATTGCAAAGGTTAGTCAATCAGTCAGACAGTATTATTTTATACCTACATCTTTTATATATAAGTAATGATTCCAAACTATTATAAAATTTACTATTTCAGATTTTACAAGTGATGAACGATGATCCAGAAATTTCCAAGGTTTCCAAAGACACCCTCAGAAAAATTTTGAAGCATCTTAA
Organism: Sesia bembeciformis; assembly: GCA_943735995.1. Lineage (NCBI taxonomy): Eukaryota > Metazoa > Arthropoda > Insecta > Lepidoptera > Sesiidae > Sesia > Sesia bembeciformis. Next base: position 2,388,516 of record OX031038.1, read on the forward strand.
TTTTAAATTTGTTGCACGGTCACGCAAGAGCACACTTATTGATCGAAATGATATAATAACATGGCGCCAGCGTTACTTGCGATCTATATGTCAGTTTCGACGAGAAGGGAGACATATATATTATCAAGATGAAACTTGGGTTAACGCAGGTAAGGCTAACATTTTGAATTAATATACATTTACATTAAATTTAATAGTAATATTGAATGTTCATGTACTATATGTGATTTAAGGTCATACTGTAAAAAAAACTTGGGTGGACAAGCAAGTCACATCATCTCGGCAAGCGTTTTTGGAGGGACTGACCACTGGATTAAAAAACCCATCTGGAAAAGGCAAACGTCTCATAATTAGCCATATAGGTAGTGAAGAAGGCTTCCTGGAAGAGGGGCTCATGATTTTTGAAGCAAAGAAAAATTGTGAAGATTACCATGATGAGATGAATGCAGTTTGTTTTGAGGAGTGGTTCGCTGGAGTCTTACCAAAATTAAGACCAAACTCAATTGTGGTGATGGATAATGCACCTTACCACTCCCGAAAATTGGAAACGGCACCAAAAATGAGCTGGAAAAAAGCTGCCATTCAAGACTGGCTTTTAAATAAAAATATTCATTACGAACCAGATATGGTTAAAGCTACGCTTTTAGAACTGATTCCACATAACGAGTCTTTTAATAAGTACGCTGTAGACGAAATGCCAGCACAACATGGGATCACGGTTTTAAGACTGCCCCCTTACCATTGCGAGCTGAACCCTATCGAATTGATATGGGCTCAGGTAAAGGGGCATGTAGCTCAAAATAATAAAACCTTCAAATTGACAGACGTGAGAAATTTATTTGAGGAAGGCATTCAAAAAATTACGGCCACCGAATGGTGTAAATGCGTATCCCATGTTGTCAAAGAAGAGGAAAAAATGAGTAGGCTAGATATGTTAATTGACAATATCACAGACACATTTATAATAAATGTTACAGAAAGTGACAGCGATAGCGATAGCGATGACGGCGACGATTTATAAAATAAAATATTACCATAATACATCTATTTGTTTTATTTCTCATGTTCCTTCATGATCACATTTATTTATTTATTTCACACACAATTATTAAAGAAAACTCTCAGATCCGTAATAAAATTAATCGTCATAACTAAATTATCCGTTCACAAATATTTAATTTCCTGATATACTTAGTTTACGAGAATAAAATTATAAACGAGAAGAATCGATCCGGAAATATTCCATTTCCGTATCGAATAATTTCGCAACGTTACTATTTAGTACTTGTCATAACGTTGCAACACTGAAATTGTCAAATCTGGAATCGAATTAAAATTCCGACTATAGAATAAATACATCCGTTGGAGTATAACTTGCATTCGGTATTGTGTAGAAATGCAAGAAAATTAATAAAATGAGCTTGTTTCTAATTTCAATAAATTGTATTTTCTTACAACCTTATTTAATCTTTCATTTCGTATTTCATTTTCAATCTAGCTGTTTGGCGTCCGGTTTGGTCTGAGAGAATTAAGTTAATATCGATTTTAAATCACCGCTTCAAAGGTGTCTCCATAATTTTCTGAACCCTCCTTAGAAAGATTTTTAAAGCAAACAAGTTAGTAGTTCGGAAATTAAAAATAAAGTGAATAAACATTTTTTTTTATTTTATCCCAACTCGCCAAGGTTCTAGCTTGATTTTAGATTATATAAGATTTTACAAAGTTTTTTTGCATATTTCAATGTCATTTTTTTTATTTTTATAGAAAAGACAGCAGACAAGCATACAATCCACCTGGTGGTAAATAGATGCGTCGCCCATGGCAACTTCAGTCGAGAATGCCTCTACCTTTAGAGGTTTTTTTAATCCCATACGAATATCATCATTCTCAATCCTGTTCCAAATTCTAGGTCCTTTTCCACTTCTAGGCGGCGAATCGTGGGTCGCACCAACGCTCGTCATTCTAGACTGATGTTGGCTTGTATAGCGGATCGGCCACTTACCACCATCACTGGTATCACTTACCACCAGGTGTGGACTGTTTGCGAACTTCTTTCCATAAAAAAAACCCATACCATACTGACAGTCTGTAAAAAAAATTCATAATTCTCTAGAAACTCCGTAACATGTGGCGGAGTTTTGAGTCCACTGTCTCTCGAATTTGAGTGGAAAATAGCTTATCACCGCCCTATTGTTATGAGTGGCAAAATAATACACAAAATTATGTACATCAATATATTTTATTTTACATATGTTGTCTTTATCAACTCAAACGTTCGGAAGTTCCTCAAAATATAAAAAAGACAAAACAATAAAATATGACGTATGAGATCCTTTACTTACTAATATAAGAAAGATTTTACATATTTTAAACACCGTTGATGTAATAATTCATTACGACTCATACAAAAATGTTTTACGTGCGGAGAGGGCTTTATCTACAAAACAAATTGCAAACAAACTCTCCAATTACATTATACTATTCATCGAAATTAAGGGCCGGATGAATGGACGATTACGGTTCTTAGAATGGCACCTTATGCAGTGTGCATAGAGGCTAATTTTCAACGGTTTAAGAGACAATAATTATATCTGGTGGCACTAACATAAGTCATAAAATGCGAAATAATGAATTCGTTACTAAATCGCAGTCGCTGCGATGATCAATGCAATGTAATTGAGAAACAAATCTTTCATAACACTTTTTTTACATACAAAATCAACTACAAACCAAGGAGTGATACCGACCGCACAGATCGGAAGCGACGTAGGAAACGCAAGATTTCCGATGAATACGCATTTATCGGAACGGAGCAGCATACAAACTGGGTAGACGGTGATGGAGTCTCAATACACGTACGGCTTTACGTCTGCAGTCGTAGTCGACTACAGATTCGCCGGAATTCGCAGTCTCCATTGGACAGCTGACGTCTGAAGTCGCAGTCAATGACTTAAAATTTCCACGTTTTTTTGCACACATTTTTATTAACGGTCCTTATAAAAGTATATTATTATATCAAATCGTTTTTTTTATTTGTGGAGTCAGGTACGTGTTTACTACATATACAATTATATCGACGTATCGATCACGTCGACTATTATGATTTAATAAAATATAAACCCGCTTTATGTATGAATTTAACGATGTGCACAACACACGATGTACTCGTTGTACCCGGTCGCTTAGGTTCTGTACGGTCGCTATGAGTAAGGCCATTTTGTAAAAATAATACAGCGTGTATGCTGTAAAATTTCATCATTAAAACGAAGCTATTTTTTCAAATGTATGTTCACAAATTATTAGAATTATGTTGATTAAATAAATAAGGCCCTCTTCGCGGTTGTAATTTAAATATTAATTCACCATTCACTGAGTCCAATTGACGGGTATGTTTGCTCCTATCATAACTCCGTAACACCCCACATTGTCAAGTCTTATATTACATAATAATTCATTTTGTTATCATTATTCAAGGCATATTCTTCATTGGCGTTGCGGGCGCACACATTTCGACTTACAAAGGTAATTTGCAAAATAAAATACAAGTAGAAAAATTAACAAAAATTCAGTGACAAATGTATGATTTTAAAGAATTTATTTATATTTAAACTACTTCATTGCCCCCAAACAAAACTTAATTCCTTATTCTCATGACTATCTTCTTACCACCACATAATTACGTTATTCTTGGGACAATGAAATTGCCCAATTATTTAAGTATTGCAAACAAATTAGAGTATTATCAATATTAGATGAATCAGTTCACAAAAAAAAAAGGATAAATAAAATATATTTATATTTTGTCAAATATTCAATCAAAGATCGAAATGCGTGCGACAGCAAACGCTTTGCGATATCCTTTAAGTATATAATCGTCATAAGATCACATTTTTTTATAAGGCAAACAACAATCTTTAAAGCTAATCCATGGATGAAGGGAGGGCGAGCGATACACCGATAACTGAATCTTGTAAACAACATCGTGTCTGCACTTGCAATGGGGACATTTATTCCAACTAGCAAAATGACATTTATGGAATGCATTATATCACAAAAAAAAGGTGACATTAGAGACATATTAGAGCATCCGTTACAATAATTTGTTGTTTCTTGTAAGAACACACAATGTAATACAGTGTCACGTATGGAACCACAATGGTACGACTATCGCTGTATTTTAACGTATAGAAGCAACAATAACATGACTCCATCGCTAAATTATCACGTGTGGACCTACAATAACATGACTTATAACGCTACATTACAATATAATGGCGTCTATTCCTGTCTATATAAATGCTTATATACCCGTTTATACAGGTAAGATTGGACGCAGTTATAAAGTCATATTATTGTTGTATTATTGTACTCCTATTATTGTACTCCTCACGTGACAATTTAGCGATGGAGTCATATTATTGTAGCTCCTCACGTGACAATATAGCGATGGAGTCATATTATTGTAGCTCCTCACGTGACAATTTAGCGATGGAGTCATAATTATTGTGATTTAACGATATAGTCATGTTATTGTATTTCCATATATGACAAAGTTTTTTAACTATTATTATAAGTATGTCGTTGCATTGAACAACAAGTCGTTGCAAAGTTGACAGTAACATATCTTTAATACCCCTTTTTGTGATATAGTGCATCCCATCAATGTTAATTTGCTAGTTGGGTAAATACTAGTGGTAGCGGTAAAAATAAATTTTGTGTTGAACGTTGGTCACTCATTTTTATAGTAAGAAGGTGGCAGACGAGCATACAGTCCACCTGATGGTAAGAGGATACTGTCGCCTATGGACATCCGCGATGCATGCCAACATCAGTCCAGAATGACAAATGCTGGTACGCCCCGGATGCGCTGCCTACCTTTTGAAATGTCCGCACGAGCCGGAAACAACTATAGTCTTTCAACTTCCTTGGCGGTAGTTATCTGGTCATGCAACGGCCAGGGGCGGGGAAGCATGACGCATTTAAAGAATATGTCTTCAAATGACAATGACAAAAATTATATGAAAGTTTGACCACTAAGAAACAGCCGTTTGCATTAAAATTGCATGTATCAATATGTTGCAAAATATCTACCCATAACTTTGAAGAAGTTGACCCCTTTTTATCATTTTTTATTTATTATAAAGACTGATCTGGTAGAAAATTATCCGCATTTTGCATTGCTCTATTAATATTTCAAGTACTGTGTAATAGATGGCTTGCTCGCATGTGTGCTAATATAATTACTAGCACACCTACTCGCATGCGATAATACTTGTGAGCCAATGATCACACGTTTCAAAAAGGTTTAATATTCAAAGCTAATTATATTGAAAAGGCCTAATTTGAAAGAAAAATAAATCAAAATTATTAATTTATACATAATTCCGATCTCAGTAAATGGAGCGGAGTATAATCTGACATAGTCATTAGAAGATAATCTCACATAAAGCATTCTTCGCCCCCCGCCGTCTGCATGAGAACTGTCTAGAAAGTTGACCAACTATAATAGACTTTCCTAAAACTTTGTACTTGACATATGAATAGGTTTAATCTAATCATTCTGAACAGAGGGTAATTGTAAACATGTAACATCTGTGTGCTCGCGCTGATCTGGTGATCTACTGGGAGTTAACTGGGGCCGATTGTATTGCGGTCATCTTGCTGTTTTACCCCAGGTTATAGGGTATTTTTTTTATCAAAATCGGTCTAGTAAAAGGGTAGGCATAGTTATCGAAATATATCTAAGCATGCTGACGCACTGATTGGATATATATTATACATAAAAGAGGATATCCCGACAAACTAACATTCGTTTTAAAATTAAAGGGCCCCCTACATGAAAAGTTATTAAAGTTATTACATGAAAATCGACATCCGTATGACCGATGGTCGTGAAAATTGGTATTTAGACTCTCCTTTGAAAATAAATAAATACACACCCCGGCCGAAAGTAATACACATCGGCTATGACCGGCCAGCTCGGTTTTGTAGAGCGTCGTCTCTATCGTAACGGCACACGACTAGCCGATAGCCGCTTTCTAAAGGCCCGTGTGTATTACTTTCGGCCGGGAAGTGAATGTGTATTTTTGAAATATTGGAAAGCAAACAAGTGGATTTAATTTTTTCCAAAACCGTATTAATCTCAATACCAAAGCGAAGCCGCAGGACACAAGTTAGTATAAAATTTATTCAAATGTGAACAAATAACAAGTCGTAAATAAGCATGTTTACAAAATTACCCCGTTTACAATTACCGTGACTGACCACATACAAGAATGTAACGAAACCTATCCCAAAGCCTAAATAAAGCCATGGAATCCATTATGATTCCAAGTTCATTGATATCTGAACGTCATATTTTTTAATTCATTTTTTTGAGTTTTTACCGATTTTTCGCTAAATACAAAATTCAAAAAATGTTGCTTTTACAGAAAAAAATCACGTCATTTGAATAAAAATCATGAGAATAATTCATAATTTCAAGGAAAGGTTTCGTTACACACACCCTTTAATATCGGAACGATCATTTATTTTAGCTCGCTGTTTATATAAGGTGTAATAAAGTAACCTGCATCATTCTAAAGGGCTACTCTAGGCCCTTTGAATGACGCAGGTTGATTTTATTACACCATATATAAATACCACAGTATTAAATCCAGCTGGGAATTTCTTATTTACAGTCAAAATAGTGAAACGTAATGGACAAATGTGAGCCGAATACTTAACTAATATATCTTTCAAATCTTTCCTGAAGCGATGCAAATAAAACTTAAAACTAATGAAAAAATTGGCGGACACATCGATGACACTGGCCAGGCGCAGACGACGGACTTCTTGTTTCAAGTCCGTGGCGAACAAAAAGTCCATGTTCGTGACGGGTCGTCACGAAGTCAACGCATATAATGATCAATTTAATCGGCAGAAGTTTAGAGCGGACTAAAGCGGTGTTAGTGTTCAAATCATCATACTGAAAATCAGCGCTGCCACTGGTCACAGCATATGCTGAGTTGGAGAGCATTTGCAGCATCATGATAACACATACATTCACGATATAGGAACGTGGCATTTTTTATTAATATATTTTTTGTAATTTCTTGTATATTCTTAAGGTTTGTGATTTTCTTTTGTTTTTCTTATTGCCTACATTGTTTTTTCTTTTCTTTATTTTCTGTATGTTCGTGTATGTCCGAATAAAGTGTTGTCTATTGTCAAATAGTTTTAAGTCCAAATTTTTGACCGACATGTATCATCTCATAAGAGTTTTATAATGTGTTTTCACGAACAAAAATGTACGTCACCGACTGTCCATCGTCTGCGATAGGCCTTTAACCATTTTCAAAATTCCTACAATCGTGGTACTGGAGTCTTAATTTAAAAAAAAAAACTAATTTCGAAAAGCCTAAACTTAACTGATCTTATACATCGCAGCTTAAACAAGTTGTGATGGTTTCTATGACGTTTACATTCTTACACTTATAGGAGAACCTAACTTAACTACCATCCTAACTAACCTTACCATTTAATTTAGCGAGCTGGTCCAAAATGCCATAACATCGACTAAAGGGTGATTCTTAGCGGTCCATAAAAACCAGACCTATTTGAAGTCCGAAATTGCTGTTATTTGTTTATTAATCAATCAGACCTACACGAAGCATTAGATCGTAAAGAAAACAAATCGCTTGATTACAACAAATCTTTTTTGCGTTCATGAAAGAGATTATTTATTGTTCATATACATTGGCATAACTGAATGAGATTTATTCTACAACGTTGTATTTGGCGTTGGCGTGTGCTAGCCGCCTATTCAATGTTAAGGGAATGAGCTGCAATGGAGTTTGTATTTGTTCTTTGTTCGAACGCTCAATTTGCCGATAGATGAAATTTTGTATATTATCCCAGAATGTTATTTTTATCCCAAAGTAAACATCTGAACACATGCAGTGTTTGAAAATTGCGTGTTACATGGAGGTTTCGCTATAAGAAGCAATCAAACTTCTTCTAATAACATGGGATTAAAACTAATCACAATAATGGCGTACGATAATCAATAAAGGTTAGTGAATTATCGACCAATCTTCAGAATCACCCTAAACGTCTTGAAAATACCTTCCGAACATTTTACACCTCATTCGAAAATACAAATCAATTTTTTGTCAATTGATTGTCAAAATATGGCAGTAGTTTATAATTTTAGATTACCTCGCATAATGCATCCACCTGGATCCAGTGAGGTAATCGGGTTGTGTAAATTAAAAATCTAGTAAGTGGATTGAAATTTTACACGAGCAAAAATGTTTGCCATTCTAGAGCTATTAAAATTGTGGCATTTGTTATTTTAATATTTGATACGAAACGAAAATTTAAATATCGCTGGATGGTCCTTACAAAAAACAAACATCTTCAAAACAATGTTCAAAGCAGATTCGTTGGACACTTCTTAAACCAACGTCTTTAAAGAGTGTCTGTTTTGCGGTAAGGAGGCCGATTTTTGGCAAAATTGTTCTTTACTGGGTTTTTAATTTGCGCAACCGTAATGTCTACAGCCTTGCCACAGGGACTTTTGTACGTTTTCAATATGTAGGCGATATCAATAAACATATTGATAATACTTTGTTGTAAGTTTACTTGTAATTATTGTAAATACAATGGGTAAAAAGGCTTTTACCGAAATATATCAGAGGTGCCTTTTAAATGATTCCAAACACTGATGCGTCGATAAAATACCTAAAAAGCATATTTATCCGCGGTTGACAGTCAGGCCCGATGCATAGGTCACACCCGGAAACTTTCAGTGTGGCCCTCGTATCAGTAGTCCAGTAAGGTAAGGTGCAGTAAGTATAAATAAGGCCCGATTAACTATTAGTTCGGTTACCGACCTAATAACTGGACTACCAGACTACTGATAGTAACCAGACTGTCACGTGTTGCTATTTTTGAAAAATGGTCGCAGTTATGGCAACCTCTTTGAACTTTATTTTTAACTCTGTATCGGCTTTGTGCTCAAAATTGTGGTTAACACCACACCTAGTTGAAATAAGCTTTTTTTAATGTTTTATTAACAAAGCAGTGTTTAGAATCGACCCTGTAATCACCCCCTTTGGGTTTCGGCAATGTTTTTTTTACACCATGTATATTTCGTTTTCAATTCCAATTTAAGTAATACATTTTCGTCGTATAACAATAGTGAATTCCTTTATACGTAAAAGAATGAAATATTGTCCACTCATATTATACATTCTTAGTCGAGTACCGATGGCATTATTTATGAACCAACTTACTGCACTCAACGCTTTTGTATATATTTTGTTTTAGGTGCCAATATTCGTAAATATTTTAAAAAGATCATTTCACCTTTATTACACGTTGTATGGACGTTATATGGTCGAATGCAATAGACGTGTTAGGAAAAAGAGGTCCTGTTAACTACAAATATATTTTCAAAATTTTTATGTTCTCTTACGCGCGCGATAGGAACTTTTAGATTACTAAAGACCCCATAACCATGTGTACGGGGGTCTAAGACATTTCAATGTCTCAATACTTAGACCGAGTGTTCGGAAATTAAGCTCTATGTAGAATACGTAAGTTCTTTATTAACTCCGTCCGAATCTAAACAAAGAGAAATGACTATATCCATGCATGGCTAAGTTGATAAGTCAAAATTAAAATTGTAATGTATGCGATTTAGCTTTGAATAACGAGTAGTTATTTTTTTTTACTGTAAATCTAAAAACGATTTAGAAATTATTTAAAATTTTATATATCTCGAGTTGACTTATTCGTGCCGTGCGCAGATATATTTTAGCCGTTTTTCAGGAGTTATGGATGATAAAGTCGTATCCAAAATAGAGTAACCCGTTATTCATTCGGTCACATATCTAAATAAACAAAATGTATACAGAAGACGTGAGCGCCCCACGTTGCCTACTTAGCCACACTATCACAGTACCTGTGTTATGCCCCTAAAACGTCATAGAAACAAACGAGAAACAACGCGTACCTCTCATGGACCTTCCACACACCATCCAATTACTATTGTCAAAATGATAAAACTTTTGTCACCCAATAGGCACAATGATCTACTTACCTATTACAGAACGAACAGATCTTTAACACTAAATGTATATTATAACAATTATATTTACAATTTAAAATGAAATTAACGCCCGCTGTACCGGAACACGGCGCTTACACACCGATACGTTTTAATTAATATGGGGCTGGAAATAAAGGTTCAACTTTTCATCGATTTTTAAAGTAGTCTCCCAATAGAGTGAATAAAACGTAAACAACACGACCAAAGGATTTTTTGGCGGGATTTCGAGTAGCTGAGTTTTCGTTTGATTGTTGTAAAAATTGTGGATTAGGTGGTTTTTTTTTTTGGTTTAATAGAGATGGTTTATTAAACTTCAAGTGTTTTTCGTGCATAGTGATTGTAATAATCAAATAAATGTGCGGCTGCGTTTTTCGTGTGCTTCCATGGAAGCATTTTCTGTGCTCAGTAAACCTACTATTGTTTTACTGAGCGACTCCTGACTTACTTTGACGGGACTGGACGTTGATAGGATACGTTTTAGACTTTGAAATTGTTAATTACGAAGAAAACTTGACGCTGCCAGAATGTTGTAACTGCCATATATGAAGAAGAAACAAACTAATAAAAAAATTAACATGATTATCCGTACTATTTAGGAAAAAACAGACTAAAGTTATACAGTCTGTTATCCGTGTAACGTTTGTATTAATTGGAGTTGAATTCATTAATGACTTTTTTTTAAAAATTACACCATCTTTTTTGGAACTACACGAGTCGCTGAGATTATAGTGATTTTATAGGGATTTATCGCGTAAAGTTAAATTTTACCGTCATTTGAAACGTAAATCAACCTCGAAATTTAATAGGGCTAAACGTTATATTTCGGGCGTGTGATCTGGGCCGGCACTATCCTACCTCTTCCCGTACGTGTCACAAGAGGCGACTGGGGGTCAATAGAGACGCTACCACAAACCACGAGGAATTACATCACCTCGTAAAAAGAGTGGACCCTCCAACCCGCCTTCCGCGTGGTCAGCGTGCCATACATCCCTCGTGCATGAGGAGGCACGTGTCCAGCAGTGGACGAAACAAATGGCTGGCTACGGTAAACTGAAAATATAACCAAAAAGCCTCGTAAAGTGAAATTTCAAGAAATTTAGTCAGTTTGTACCCTTGCACCCTACCCCTAAATACGTGCCTATCTGAATGGGGGGGGGGGGGGGGGGGTTGACTTATTACCGATTGTATCATACCAAAGAACAAATCAATCTTACTCAAAACGGCAAGTTTTCGTTTTATTCACTTTTTGGAAAAACTTTTTTCGGCGATAGCAAACTTGCAATGCATCAAAGTTTGGCAATTTCTCGTCTATAGAAAACACGGAAAAAACATTAATTCCAAAAGTTAAACGCCATTTCCTAGCCAATCAATTACATCATCGATTTCATACGAAACAAATCGGGAATCACATTCTTTTAAACATCCACTTTTGATTTTCCCCAGTCGCGTATCGACGATTTCAAAGTTCAAAACACACAATATTACCATCTCTTTCTCGCATAATACGTCGGCTGGTGAGCGACAGAGAAAAACAGTTTTCGCAATCAAAATACGCGTGCGTTTATAAATGTTTATACGCAGTTGGTTTTTTTTTAACTAATAAAAGCATTAGCTAAGGATTTCATCACGTTCAAAATTGATTGGTTTAAGAATAAAAGTGACAAAAAGATTTTTTTTTACTGTTTTAGAGTAGTTTAGAAGAAGAAACATTTTCGACGGAAGTTTGATCGTACAGTAGTCGAGAATATGAAAAAGCCATTGCATAATGAGACGAGACGTCAGTCTCTTCGTTTATTCACGAACATATACTAAACGAATGAAGAATCTTATAAACAGCAATAAAGTTCAGAATTGTTAAGTGACATTGCTATTGTTATCGGTGATCGAGATTAATTAGTTTTCAAAAGTTCATAGAACATCATTTGAATCGATTTTCTAAATTCAAACTTGAATTTATGTTGGTTTATATAGAGAAGTGTGATTTTAATCAACTAAGTGTGACAATGAAATCTAATAAGAGTACTTAATCGTAAATAATTTGTAGCTGAATCTCCATTCTTTATGTATTCGTGAGGAATATATAGACGAATTTGGTATATATTATGTTCACAGATTCACAATAACATTTTTGAAACATGACTATTAAAAATGTTTTTTTTTTTCAATTAAATAACTTAGCAAGCTGGTGAATGAATAATTTTCCTTATTTTAAAATCAGGAGGTGCCATAATTATTTTGTAATTTATGTTATAACTGCTCTATATAAATATTCGTAATTAAACGCGATCCACTCGTATAACTTCTCAAAGGCAACTAATTACGATAGTGTAGTTGCGAGAAAGGGACTAAGAAACGAAAGCAGACGATGATGTACAATACGATGGCTTTTTCATGTACAGTTCTCGAGTACTGCACAGAAAATGCGGTCACTGATTAAATATTTAATCAAATTTTGATTTACCGAATGAAATCCAAAGCAACGCTTCACAAAGCCTACTTTAATGACGGCAGTCGCTGAGATCTTTTTGAAACTATACAAAAAATATATATATGTAACCTTGTCCCTTTGTGGACATAGTTAAATAAAGGTGGTGGGAAAAATCTGCCTCGCCTAACGGCAAACGTTTCTGTAAAAATATAAAAATATGAAAAAACTCCCAACAATTTTACCTAAAAGATGGCATTCACACATATATATATATATAATATAATTGGCAATTGGAAAAAAGAGACTTGACAACATGTTAATTTTCTTTCGAATTAACTATCTGGATTTTAAGCCGCACTTTGGGAGATATGGAGCGTACATATAGTCGTAAAGAAGATTTTTTTTGAACATTAATCCCTTGCAATAAGGTTTAAATTTGGCATTTAAAACAAAATTAAGAAACATCAATGTCAAAAGTGACACCAAATCAAATAAACGTTTCACTAAACAAATATTCATAGTTAAAAATCTCCCGTGTGAAAACACTATAGGCTGAATAAATGGAGTGTGAATATTTGGAAATTAGTCTTATGTAGACTGCATAAGGTATGCACCTTATTGCAGTCCACAAACTTGAGAACGGTCCATTTTATGGTCTCCCAAAATGCAGTCTAAAGGTCAGGAAAAAAACAAAAAAATGTATGTAACGCCATCTTTTTCAATATTACATTCAGAATGAAATCTAACAGATTATTTCGTCGTTCCGGCTGCGCAACACCTACCGGTCGCATTGATTTATTTGATTTTAACCAGTTTCATACAAACAATCAGTGTTCAACAATAATGTACACCGTTAAGAAATCTCTAGTATGCGTTCAAAGCGACAATACCCGGATAAGTCACTAAAGGGATCTTGCATCTCGCTCGCACTAACAGGGGAGCGGTAACAGCACATCTACCCACAATATCTAAGAAGCACTGTCAGTCAATAAAGCTGTTGTGATCTTTAGAAAACGCAAACACAAGTACCAGAAAGAAAAACAATATCGAGGTAACGGTGTTTTAGTACCAAGATCGTAACAGTCGTCCTTTCAGCACACATTATTTATCACATTAGTTCTTTTTTCTTAAATTCGAACCGTTTCTGTACAATCCGTCCGAACGCGGCAATGGCACAACCCGCTTATTTAATTTAAAATATATCTACACATTTTAGACACACACAGAACACTAGTTTAGCGTCACTAAGGTAAAGGCTCCGGGGACATTTTGCACCGGGTTAAGTTCAAGCCTTCACGGGAGTGGGGATAAAGCGGGGTATATGTGTACGTGTCGAGAGGCCACCGAACCCGCGTGCCACCCTCACAAGTATGTAGACTCACCTGAAAAATGGAAGAAACCCACGTCAGCCAACACTTACACACAATATATACCGCACACAGATATTCTTGTATAATCAAATTGTGGACTAGATTTTTTTACTCAATTTTGATGCGACAATTATTTTGCTAATGTCCTGTAAAAATATAGTGACAGTAGAGGACAAATGTCCCAAAACAGCCGGTTTTAAAAGTGTATGATAGATGTTTTACTGGAATAACTTTAATCTATTATACTTTGTGTTTATAAGTATCATTCATTGATTTGATGAGAATCACGTCTAAGTACTTAGATGCACTTAGATGTACTAAGTACTTAGTCTACTTAGATGCAACGATTATTTCTCTAATATCCCGTAAAACATAATAAAAACATTGTATTCACTAGAAGACAAATGTGCCCAGACAACCCGTCCCAAAAGTGGGTGAGAAATATTTTTTACTGGACCAATTTTAATTAATTCTTCTTTGAGTTTGATCACTTGTCAACTTAAATACGACGATTATTTTGCTGATATCCCGTAAAATATAATAAATAACAAATAAAGCCTTGTATTTATTTCAATTGCATTGCATTGCATTAGAGGATAATTGTCCCCCGCGGATATACTGATCTTAATTGTAAAAATAAACTAGTGCGAATTCGTAAAAAATAAAATTTTACTTTTGATATATGTATAGACGAAAAATTCAATCCACAATCAAATTTCAAGTCGTTCATTTTATACATTTTTTTCTAAACGCCCTTTTTGTAACTTCATAAATATACACAGTTTAATAATACTGTATATAATGCAGTGTGCACAATATTCAAATGTACAGGCGTGTAAAAAAAAGAAACATCTGTATGTGGCATGTGTAATGCGTTTAATTTGTGCAAAGCGATGGACAGCGTATGAATTGTTAGACATGTAGGTGGTATGGAAGGGATAATAGTGTAAAAAAAAAAAAAAAAAAATATTTACACAAAACACAGTCCACACAAGAAAACAATGACCACTACTGATATATTTTTTTTTAGGTGAAAATAGGTGGCAGGTGAGCATACGGTACACCTGATGGTAAATGGATAATGTCGTACATAGACATCCGCGATACATGCCAACGTTGGTCCAGAATGACAAACATTGGCACGCCTCTGGATGCTCTGCCTACCTTTGTATCATAATTGTAGTCATTCGTCAAATGAGAAATTGTTATTGTGTAACAATGCATTCATTTTTTTTAGAATTGTTTTTCATAACGTTCATATCAGTTACAGAACGTTTAAATAGTGGAAAATACAAAAATAATGAATATCAGCAATCAGCCTCAGTCAATGACTAACACCGGGCCAAATAACATTCAAACGATTACAATGGTTTCTTGCGGTTTCCAAACTACTTACCCAATAAGATGCACAGAATGAGATTGTACTACAGCGTTGTTTTCGCGGTTGGCGTAACGTAATCGCCTATTTAATAAATGAATAACAAACTGCAAGAACGATATGTGTTCACTGGAATGAGTAGTTGGCCAATATAATAGCCAAATTACTGTTTGATATATCAAACAAAATATTTGTCGAAATATTTCCTTATTTCAAATATTTTGAAAAAGTACCTCTACGTGCCAATTAACTTACTAAAAACGAATAGTAAGACCAGATGGAAATTATAATTCCAAATGACAACAGACAACAAAATGCATTATTACACAAAAACACAAATCATGCACAGAAAAGTATAAAACACAGAATTAAGTGTCAAAAACGAAAAATAATGATTGTGGGGAGAAATATACAATCTGTCAAATTGGAATAAACAATATAACACATTATTTGAAATATAGCAGTTTTTCCTATGAAAATAGTTTTTTTTTTTTCAAATAAAGCATTTTATTAATAGTAAATATTTCAAAAATGCTGTTCTCTATGTCCAAAGCTAAGCTAGAATTAATTTGACAAATGGCATAGTTAATCATGGTGTCTTATATACATTGAAATTAGAACGATGTCGACGGAAAAAAAAACACAGAATGCGATGACGAATGTTTTAGGAAGCGATGGACAAAAGAATTAAAAAATAAACGAACGGCCGTGTATCAAGCGCATTGAACGTGGTAGTGAAAGCCAAGCGAAAGGGCTACCATGGAATTTACGAACATTAGATTGCGCCGCTGAGATTATTCTTGTTTCTTTTATGTAAGATTCAAAAAGTTATGTGTACATATTTTCTTTTTCTGTCGTTGGTCAGTCTTCCACAGCCATGATATACATATTTGCCAAGCTACCAAGTATATCCACAATAAGTAGCATGATCACCCTAATAAAAAATCAACGAATTTACATCAAAAGAACTAAAAATATATTATTTTTTTAATTTAATTTTTAAAACTGTTATTTTCATTTTATTTTGAACATTTCATTTATTCATTCTCCATTAAACGTGTTATTTTTTTTTCGCAATTTAAAATTAAAGTGAAAAAAGAAAATGTTATAAAAGCCGATACATTTCATTTCGTACACATGTTCTTAAATTCTAATGCAAAATTCTTAGGAATTTGAATTATGGCTCAAATTGTGCAACAAATTGCCAGCTAATCTTTAAGTCTGACAGTAAGATTCTATCTAACACATCGGACTAAAATTGTTCTCATAATTAATGTAAGTAGCTATACTTCGGCCACAATTGCCATTGGCAACAGAAGGGTGAGCCAGCACTTTTATTTCTTTTGACAGACATGAAAATTTCGAGTTTTTACCTGCAAAGTGTAAGTTAGGTTCGACTTCGGAAGAAGGCTAAAAATATCAGTTTCTCCCTGCAAGATAGATAGATATACTTTATTGTATATCAAAACATACAGAGATACAAGTAATTAGAAGTACAACCGGCGGCATTGTTGCTAAAGCGATTTCTTTCTTAGCGATTTTTCTAGACGTAAGGATGAATTTTACCTGCATACTTTATGTTTATTGTAGGTCAAAAGTAGGTTAAAATCTCAGCGGCACACTCTATTCCACAGTTCGTGTGATAAACGTGTGCATAACGTATATGTCGTGGCACGTACGTGCGTGGTTACGTGGCGCGGTCGGGGGAGAGCGGCCGGTAGCCCACGCGCTCCGGCTCGTGGCGCTCGTGGCCTGCATACAACGACCACCATTCATTATTGTCACCTTCATTTTTTCATTATTAAGGATCAGTAATACCTCAATTTAAGGCCTCGTTTAAAGCCATACATCCCTCATCAAAAGACAATGTGCATGGGGAAACCCATGTGTAATACCGAAAAGGGCTGGTTACGGTTCATACCTCAGTAGCCCCTTTTTATTCCAAATTTTACGTGCAATAAGGTTATATGCAACCAGATTATATAACAAATGGGATCTATTGTCAGAAAGACGATAGCTAAAATGTTTCTCGATACAATTTAATTTCAAAATAGTCTCCCAATTTTCACGTAATATGAAGCCATTTTCACCTATATCCGTCATAATTATATAAATTAAAATAAGTGTACAAGACCTAAAGACAGTTTTATTAAATATGGACTGTTGATTTAAAGAGAATTCATTTAGGGCAACGTCGTTGGGCTGTGAGGAAGCCACGTTTCTGAATAATTCTTTTTTCTGACGGTTTATGTTCAATAATATAAAATGCGGTTTTTGAAGCCGGGAAAATAAAACTACATCAGTAATTTTTAACATTGGTTGACTGTCAGTTAAATTTTAAAACCATTTTCGGCCTAAGTACATACGAATGATACGTTCTAATGTGGCAATTTCTTCTATTATCGCGAATAGCCGTTATTTTATGACTTCGCATAGACCTTATTTTCGTAGATATAACGCGTTTCTGTCCATGTTATGGATGCCACGCGTCTGTGTGGGAAACTGATCTAAGCCTCGATTCTACGATTGTTGTCGCATTTGCTTTTACTCAGCAGTTGAACACTGTTTCAAGCTATAAACACATCTAACAGATTCAAATGTATGTAGGCCCCGTTGATAAAACATTCCCAACATTCAACCAGCACCAGATTTGAATGAGTACCTATTTGAACGAAAGTAACAACGAGTGAAATGCCAATGGCCATACATATACCAAATTTCATGTCAAAAATATCCGACCGTGCCAGGCGATGCGTTGAGGATTTATGCCACACGCGAAATAATTTTATTGTTGAATTGTAAAATAAATTTATACTAAAATCGATTAAAAATCAAACCCACACAACGTAAACTCCCTACAGATCTATTAAAACCTAATTTGATGTATCCGACTACTAAAAATTGTTATCGGCTAGAGATCATTTCGAACGAATAAACGAGTACACTCACATCCCCGGGAAACTAAGTTAATTCAATCAGTTTAATAATAATTATAATATTATAACTACTTATACAACATATTTTTATAAACGCTGATATTTTATTGGTTTTGGAGTTGCGACCTCTTCATTATTTGGCATAGGAGCATAAAAATGTACCCAAATTAAAAAAGTATAATACAAGTGCAGTAGTGAGAACTCGTAGTGGTCACACCGGCTTGTGAGCTACGAGTAGATACTACGTTCACAAAAATAATAAATTACTTTTTATTTTTACTTTTAAGTTGTATATCTTTTTTCACCGGTGATTCCTTAATACGAGTAATTAAGTCACGGTTCGAAAACGATAAAAAATCAGCGCACATATATTTTAGGGGAGTGGGTAATACTCGAATACGAAAACGCTACCAATAGAGTTGTGAAACTCCACTTATTTAACAAGAAATAACTCCTTGTAAAATTAAAATATATCATGTCAAGAGTTATAACGAGCAAATGTCCCTATCTGAATAGGAAATATTCATATAGTATTTAAAATAAATCTGAAACTGAGGCCAGGATAAATACACATTTTTAAGACTAGCCTTAGATCGAGTGGTTAGAAACAAACCTCCATGTCGACTAGTGATGGGTAAATCCGGAGTTAATGAATCAAAAGAGTTGAGGAGTAACTAAGAGGAGTCGGATCCGCAAGCGGCGCAGGATTAAGTGAGTTAAAATACTCCGAGAAGTCTTGATTACGCACCACTAATATCGACTAATTCAATGGCCAAGAAATGTCTACTTATCCAGCAACTATTTTTCTTACTTCTTCTAACTATGCAGCAACTATAAGGGAAAAATATATACTGGCCAGTTTTTCTTTATTTCATTGAGTGTATTTTTCAGAAATTCCGTGTTTATTCTGCAGTTTATTTATTCCTTATTCCCTATTGTATAAGATGCCGCGCGGAACTTTTCACGTTAATTTTACTAGATTCATTCCCTTGCATAAACGTATTCACACTAAACTATTTACAACTCACAGAATTTCAACTATTCATTCGTAACTTCCTCGTGTTCGGGAAATTTATGAATACTACAAATATTAATATAGATAGACATACGACCGCTATCACATCATCAAAGAATTTTGATCACATTTTAAGTAAATACAATTACGGAATTTAATTGTTAGCACTTGTAAAAGCTATGTGATGTGGAAATATGATAAAAGATCTTCAATAATATTAAAACGGCTTATGAATAATCTGCGTCTCTTTCTGTCAAATGAAACGTAGCATAAGAAACGAGCGGTATATATAAAATTTGTACGCTGTTCATTTTAAAGAGTAAAAGAAGAAAATTGAAATTTCGTATAGCTACACATTATAAATATGAAATTGAAGAATAAGTGAATTCAGAAAGAAATTCAGCTTAGAAGTTTTTCAATTTGCCGCAATTTTCATGTGCCACGTTTAATTTGATAGACTTTAACAACCGCATTATTTAAAATCCACTACGCGTTCAGACTTGTACTCTATTTTATTTGTTTTATCTAATCGATTCATGTATACACTATGAATGGTCCGCACTCTTTCTCTTATCGAATCTCCCGCTAAACTCCTTCCAAGACTTTCCGAGGGATAATCTCGGTCGGTGTGACTGTTGTGGAAGGGATGGAGGATATAACACCCCCTCGCCGGCATCCCATTGGCCATCCAGTTCCGTGTTTTCTATAATATAATTGGTTGGTTAATTTATTTGAATTTTTTGGTGAAGTGTGCACTCTTTGCTTTAGACGTGTGTTTTGTCTTTGTGTTTAGACGTTTGTATCTCAGTCTGTATGAGTAAGAATATGTAGTATAATCATCTTTTCCCGTGAGTACTAGTCGATTCATTCAAGTTCTAATATCAGTCTAGCCCAGTATCTATCTGTGATGAGTATGTATGTGTAAGATGTGTAATTCAATGTATGTTTTCCTGTATCAAACTGCATCATCTAAGTTTCCAATGCCAGTCAATCTCGGTGTCTACTTTTGATGGGTATTTATGTTCTAATGTGTAGGAATGTGTGGTGTGTGCATGCTTTCCTGCATTTATATGTTATCCATATGTCAATCCATGAGTTATAATGGTTAGTTGAGATCAAACGTGTGAAGGATACATATACGCCGATTTAAGAGTGTGTAATATGTTTTGCTGCGTATAAATGTGAATGTGTGTGGATTCACTGGTCACAATGGACTTTGTCTCGGTGTCCTATATGTGATGAGTTGAATTGTATAGGAGTGTGGATTATATTATACGTATATACAACGTGTCACTGAAATAACGCAAATCCTGGGTGTGTATGCATGGATATCAGTGTGTGAGAGGGTGTGTGTCTCTGTGTGTGAGATGGTGTGCCCGCGTGTGTACTGGGCGGAGTCCAGCGTGCGTCGGGGTCGGTGCCCGGTTGTGTTGGATACATATATACTGATGTGTAGGAGTATGTAATGTAAGCATGTGTCACAGGATGTGTCAGAGAGTGTAGTGTATGTGTGTAGTGCACTCGCCGGAGTCCCAGTGCGCGTCGGGCTCAGTGTTCATATACGATGTGTCAGTTTGTGAATGAGTGTGTAGTGTACTAATGTGTTTGTGTGTATATGTTAGAGCGGGCCCGTCGCCTACATGTAATCTGTTCGAATGTGTAGTATACGCATGTATATTAGGGTGTATATGTCAGTGTGTCCATGTGTGTACTGACCGGAGTCCCAGTGCGCGTCGGGCTCGGTGTCGGGCTCGGAGCAGGAGGACGCGGAGGAGGAGGGCGGTGAGGCGGCGCGCGCGTGTCCGCTGAACTTGGACGACTCCGGCTGCTTCTGCACTATCAGCTCCACCTGATGAACATGATAAAGTTGAAAATGGGCGGTTCAGTACCGAGAGGAGAACCAGTTTTTACAATAGGTATATTTCTTCATGATTTATAGTACAATTGTCATATATCTTTTATTCTACACACGTCGCGGTGCTCGTTCAGTCTGTTCCTACCCGTGTCGTTAACAAGTCGTTACAAAACACAAAAATGAGTAATTGATCTAATTATGCAATAATCAATTGTAAAAATTCGTTAAAGGTCTCTCCGCACACATCGTTCACATGGCCGTTCAGAACTTCGTCCGGTCAGTCGCAGATCAGTCGGTCACGTCTGTTCACACACATTCGGTCAGTCGGCTGTCAGTCTTTGAGAGAGTTTAACGATGGTTAACGAGTTAATGTTTACCTTGAACTCAGAGCTATACAGTTTGTTCTGCTTGTCTTTGTGCGCGTCGTCCAGCTGCCACTTGTTCAGTGTCAACTTGAACGTCTCCAGGTTTAAGCCTGCAATGAACATATTCTGAGTGTTTGACATTAAATTATAGGACGTTATCTGAGCAGACCTTATTGTCTCTGTGGACTTTATTAGAATCCGATTTGTTGAAAATGCAAACAATCACGACGGTCTAATGTAACTGACACGATAAATTAAATAGTGAGGTGATAATTGTTTACATGCCTATAATTTGATTCATCGAGACTGAAGGTTTGACCTAGATTTAAAGCTAAATGTTGATATATTTCATTATTTTTTGTTTTAGACAAATTGGATTGGAACGAACTGACGTTATTTGAGCAGAGGGACCTTATTGTGGATCTTAATGGTTAAAATTTTTTAACTTAAAATTTGTTTGATTCAAAATTATGTTTACATAGGAAGAGGGTGCACGAAATACCACAGCCGCCAAATTGACCAAGTTATCCCATACTGACAAAGGGCTAACGTAAAATTTACGGTCCCATCCCTTCATAGAATAATGGAGCTCTTTATTCCATTATACGTTTCACTTGACTTTCATTTTCATAAACGAAGACCCAGAAATGTGAATCATGTTAAAATGACTTGAAAAACTTTTATCTTCAAATAATCAAATATTTTATAAAGCCGGTATATTTACTCTTCCTGATAGTTGGCAGAGATCATGATGGAAACCGAATAAAATACAAGTTTTTCTATTAATATGTTAAACACACATATTAATGATGCAGAAATTCTAAAATTACAGACTATATTGTAATAAAACGCTTGTATGTATGCGTGTGGTACTGCTACGCTTGGTGACGTCAGCATTAGCCGCTACGTGTGCTACGACAGTGCTAAGAAGGAATTTAGTGCACACTAGGTTTATTGTGATAGTAGTGTTAAAACGCTTGGATGCGTGTAGTTACGCTTAGTGACGTCAGCAAAAAATATGGGACAAAAGCCTCTTTTGTCATAGCACCTCGCTCTCAAAGCATATTCTTTTCCTTTATTATCCTCTTATTCTTATTCTTTTCCTAAAATTAAGGATAAACTCAGAGGAATACGTTTTATGAATGCAGAAGAGGCAGATACGGACTTCCAAACGGCTGTTGAAGAGGTGCCTAAAGAAGGGTTGGGCTGAATGTTTCACACAATGGTTTCATCGGATGAGAATGTGTATCGATTGTCGCGAAGAATACTTCGAAAAGCAACTTTTTTTTTCTTCCATCTCTACATCTGATTTCATTTTTGAGACTCTAAAAACTTTCAGTGACACCCACGTATGATAGTAGTATTAAAACGCTTGGATGCGTGTACGGTACGTTTGGCGACGTCAGCATCGGCCGCTACGTGTGCTACGGAGGAATGGAGAGCGCACTAAGTATATGCAAGGAAGTTATATGGTTGGGTAGAAGTTTCTTGGGTATATGGTATATGCTAAAGATATGAATTTAGCGCACCCGCAAGGCTCTGGTGTTGCAGGTGTCCATGGGCGGCGGTGACCGCTTACCATCTTGAGGCCCACCCGCTAGTCTGCCAGCTTTATAATAATTTTATAATAATAAAAAAAGGATAGTAGTATTGAAACGCTTGGATACGCGTAGCACTGCTACGCTCAGTGACGTCATCAACGACCGCTACATACGCTTCGACAGTGCTAGGAAGGAATGGAGGGGCACCGCCGCGTAAGTAATGAGGCCGAGTGTTTCTCGCTATCTTGGCTGGTGATGGATGTGTCTATGGTCTCTTACAAAATATACTTGTACATGTTGTTTGATTTCGCTCTTAAACATTGACAATACTTACTGTCTATGGGCGGTGTAACCCTCTCAGCGCCGACCTGTTGCGTGAGGAAGAACGTGTTGAACCAGAAGTGGAAGAGCTTCTCCTTGCGGAGCATTTTGGGCTTATTGTAGACGTCTACCCGAACGTCGCCCCACAGTGGGGTGCAGTGGGTGAGGGACATGCGGATGCAACCGCCCGCTCGGCGCACTTCTTGGCACCCAGACGGCGCCTGCAACACAACATGTTCCCGTGACGCATTCGGACGTGTTCGATGGCTTTCATTGTTTTATTATAGAATGCTTGGATAATCTTATAAACAGAGAACATCGCAAAATTTAGGACCGTTGCGAGTTAGTTTGAGTGCAGTGAGTGTTGGTGTCGTGTGGGTCGAATGTTATTTTGAGTTGGTTAAATGTTACGTGGAGAGAGGCGAGTGTTACGTGGAGAGAGGCGAGTGTTACGTGGAGAGAGGCGAGTGTTACGTGGAGAGAGGCGAGTGTTACGTGGAGAGTCACCTAGAATAGATCCAATGTTAGTTTGAGTAGGTGGTATGTTAGATTGAGAGGACCACGCGTTACTTTGTGTTGGTTAAATGTTACCCTGAGTGTAGTGAGTGCTAGTGTCGAGTGTACCGTCTGTTAGCTGGAGTGGATCAAATGTTAATTTGAGTGTAGTGAGTGCTAGTGTCGAGTGTCTCGTGTACCTTGAGCGGCGGCTGCGCCTGCGAGACGGTGAGCTCGAGCGTGCACTGTCCGCCGTTGAGCATGGGCGGCGGCGACATGATCAGCTCGCGGATGTGCACTTTGGTGGCCGAGTACTGGAGCCCAGAGCGGACCATCGCCGCGTAGTACTCCACGTAACGACGCTGTGATGGTATCGTCACGCCTGCGCAACACACACAAAACTATATATACACGGCTTTATGTCTTCGATCAAATGGCTCAAAATTGCCTACACCTCCCACTAGTTCAATTAATTATCAGTTCAATCATTGGACTAGTGGAAATATTTTTTTCCCGGTAGTTCAATTGAAGTTGTTTTATATTACGATTGAACTACTGGGTATAGCCAGAAAAAGAAGACTCAAACCCACTAGGAAAAAATATTCCCACTAGTACAATGATTGAAGTCATAAATTGAACTAGTGGGAATGTAGGCAAAATTGACCTCTATTATAGACTAATTCTATTCATGACTAATTCTAAAACCGACAAAAATCTTCTTTTTTTTCTTTAGTCACAATATATATATATATATATATATATTGTATATACAACTCAAAAATAATGAAGTACTCTTTAATATACAGTAAGAGCAGAGGCGTGTATTAGATATGAAACTTGACAAACGATAGTAGCCGTATCCTCTTGATTCTTAATTCTCCATTGAAAGAATATATCGCAAAGAAACCTACTCGGGTACAAAAAGAAAACTGTATCCCCAATTCGCACTGGGTCCGCGCGGTGTATTATGATTCAATACCTCCTAGCGATTACAAATTATCCTATGCCCTTCAAGGAAACATTATAGGCTGATATCAAAGAGATGCAATACAGAGACAAAGGGAGGACTTATCGCTAAAGTCATCGAGATAATGTTTGTGTTACTCATATAATAATATACTTATATATGCATAAAATATAAAAGACCAATGACAGCTGCAGTTGGACGGAAGATTTCACCATTTTCCGTACGTTTTAGAAAAAAAGTGTTTAAACAAAGGTAAAACTCGACGGTACGACCAATTGAATTGTATGCCAGTTTCGAACCTTGTCACAATAATAGCAACAGGGGTTTTCTTCCGGTGTCGGGCAAAATTGATTATATTCGTTGTTATGAAAAGGTTCTAAACTGGCCTACATTTCCAATTCGTTGACCTGTTGACCATACATAGACGTCGAAATCTTTTATTGGGATTGTTTTGATAAGTTTAAACTATAATAATTTTAAGATAAACCTCGAAAGTTTATCTTAGTAAAAATGGAATGAAATTTTTCTAAAATTCAAAAGCCCTGATCTTCATAATAGTAGATTTCTTCGGTATCTCCCTGAAATCGTGACAAAAGCGAAATGAGTTCCTCCTTCTTTTTTCTTTTATTTTAGAAACAGTCACAATAGGTTAATAGTTAATAGATCACAAAACATTCACTATACTGAAGACATTTCGTTCCGATACTATTTACAATATAGATGAATTAACAATACACAGAAACAGAGCAATATAGACTAGGTACATATTTGAATTTCAAATCTCGATTAAATTTTAAAAGAAATGTTTCAAAGTTGTATTTATTTGGTGTGTAATTTTGTAGTCGTTTTGCTGTACATTATACAAACATATACATATTATAAAGAGGTCAGAATCGAAATATTCGGAATTATTGTCTGTGTTTCTGTGTGCACGCATCATACACACTTGACGAATTTTAACGCGATTTCGGCTGCATTGATCGTGGATAAAACTATAATCCGTCTCATGAACTAAATAGATGCCAAATTTGGTAACAATTCGTTAATTGATTGCAAAATTGGGTGACAAACAAACCAACTTTCGCATTTATTATAATATGTATTAGTAAACATGAACTGGATTGACAGACAGGATTGATTGATTTGACGAGTCTCAATTTAAAATGTGAAATATTGTACAAAACACGAGCGGCATATTGCGCGTCTAGATTTTTATAATTGATAGGTCGTGCCTATCACATAAGAAAAAGGTTATGTATACAACATTTATTTCCTTATACATTTCCTTATCATATAGCATACAATTTATCTAGATCTGTTGCACAGTTCCGGCGGGAATCATTACAAAGTACACGTGAAGTCACTGTCACACAGTTAGTTAATTTGCTTTCTACTGTAATTGCCGTCCCGTTATTTTGTACCATAATTATGAAGTATGTTAAGACATGAAACAAAGCGAATATAAGGTGTAATCGATTTTAATAAAAGTGAAATCTGTATGTGTAAAAACTTTAAATGATACATGATATTCATTCCATTTTCATTGAATGTTAAGCGAATGCATATAAAAATATTTGAAACTTCTTAATGGTCTTCTAGAACAGTTCATAGCTTTTAAGAAATCTTTCCTACTTTCCAGTAATTCGACAAAGGAACTTTCTTCTATTGTCATATTATTGATAACAATAGAAATTGCGCAACTGCACCCTATTGCTTCATAACAAAAGAAAATTGAAGTACACAATGCAGGAGCGTTTTATTAGAAAGACCGTAAAAGGCAAAAAATCTTTAAAAAAAATATTGAGCAAATGACGTTATCACTAAAAAGTTACGGATTAATACATTGTACCAGTCTGTAACGTCCCACTGCACAGGCTTACCTAGTAAATCACTGGACGGGGTTTCGGGCCATAATCCACCACGCAGGACCAGTGCGGATTGGCGGATTAAATACTTCAGATTTTATTTTTAATTTCTGGAGCATGTGGGTTTGCTGCACACGACGTTTTCCCTCATTGCCGAGCTTGTGACATTTTTTTTTTAATCCGTAGGCAGTACCTATAAACTCAGTGGTACTGGCCGATCACACGAATGTGAATAGAGTATAGATTCCCCTAGGCCATAGGCTATCACCGCTCTAGAATTAATAATACATTGCACAAAATTTATTTAGTATTTTTTACAAACCTTTTTCATCATGCGTTCTTTTTGTTCCATAGAACTTTAAGGCCTCGTCCGCCGTCGCTTTCTGCCCGCTGTATAGTAGGTAGCAACAAACCATTGTGCCTGAAAAAAAAAAATTCAAAATCGGCCATTACAAAAATAATTAGGGGAAAAGTAATAAAACTATTTTTGGGCGAGCATACAAAGCCCTTTTTACACGACCCTTCTTTTTATGTTCGTTTAGAACTGGCCACAAAAAGAAGGCACAGAAAAGGTGTTCTTTTTTATGAAATTTATGGCTTACCCACGAATACTGCTACTAAGGTGCATGCTACAAATAACAAGCTGTTAAGGAATTGTATTACCTCAATTCGTATAATTTTGTGTTCAGCTTTATTCCGTTTTAAATAGAAAATAAAATGGAGGCAAAATTTAGAAAAAACAAAACGTGTTTTTCGAAATTACGTAGAAATTCGTTAAAAATTTAGAATTTTAAAATTCGTGTATTATCTGCTAACAAAATGGCACGCATCGACACGAATATACAACTGAAAATACATATAATACGAACACGAATATAAAAATTGGCTTAAGAAAGATAGATACGCAAAGTTTAGGCTCAACATTAGGATTTAACTGTATTTAACACAGACACCTAAATTTCGACATGTTTAAAAATAACGTACATATAAAGGGTGTTTTTTTTAGAGGTATAGAACTTTAAGTTGGCAACACTGTTTTAACTGGCGGCCATTTTGTCAGCTGTCAAGTGATTTGTGTTTAGTTTGGTTTGGCATTTCAAAATGAATAGACTGACGCCTGAACAACGCTTCCAAATTGTGCAAATTTATTTTGAAAATAATGGTTCTGTTCGAAATACGTATCGCGCACTACGTCCATTTTACGGTCAACATAATCGTCCATCAGAGCGATTAATTCGACTAACTATGGACCTTTTTCGCACCACGTTTACTCTAAATGATAATACGCATCTACAGAGACGTCGTACAGTGCGTACACAAGAAGCCATTGCTGCTGTAGAGCGTAGCGTAGAGGAAGACCGGAATCAGTCTATCCGCCATCGTGCACAGGAATTGGATATGTGTCCATCCACTTTATGGAAGACTTTGCGGAAGATCTTGGTTTGCGTGCTTACAAAAGCGCGATCACCTAGCAAGGCGTAGATTCGGTGAATGGGCCCAAAACAAGATTGCCGTTGATCCCGATTTTTATAAGAGAATTTTGTTCAGCGATGAAGCTCACTTTTGGTTGAATGGCTACGTCAATAAACAAAACTGCCGTATTTGGAGTGAAGATAATCTTCAAGTGTATGTTGAGACACCGTTACATCCAGAAAAACTGACTGTTTGATGTGCTTTATGGGCTGGTGGAATCATTGGTCCGTACTTCTTTAAAAACGATGCTGGCCAGAACGTTACAGTCAATGGTGACCGCTATAGAGCAATGATTACTGACTTTTTCGTTCCTCAATTGAACAACCATGATGTGCAGGAGCTGTGGTTTCAACAAGACGGCGCAACATGTCACACAGCTCGTGCCACAATTGATTTACTGAAGGAAACGTTTGGTAACCGCATAATTTCACGTTCCGGACCCGTGAATTGGCCTCCAAGATCGTGCGATTTAACGCCGCTAGACTATTTTCTGTGGGGATATGTGAAGTCGCTAGTCTACGCCGATAAGCCCGAAACGATCGACCACTTGGAGGACAACATTTGCCGCGTTATTGCCGGTATACGGCCACAAACGTTGGAAAAAGTTATTGAAAATTGGACCTCCAGATTGGATTACGTCCGAGCCAGCCGTGGCGGTCATATGACAGAAATCATATTTAAATTATAATGCCAAAAGATTATCTTTTGAATAAAGTCAATTTCATGTCAATTTTAAAAATTCACCTTGTTTTATTCCGTTTCAAAGTTCTATACCTCTAAAAAAACACCCTTTATAATAGAGTTTATTGTTACAATTCCCATACATTTTTACAGCAACAGAATTCATAAAAATTTTAATTGGTCTATTTAAAATTAATTACGACATAATATAAAATATTACTATATGATTACATGATTTACATGATATAACTACGTGGAATTACTTTTGTATGGTCAAAACGTTGCGTCTATATAGTTTAGTAAGTATACGTGATTGAGTATATGTTTGACTTTACAGAGATTCAGTTGTTTCATATCCAATTATGTACTCAGTATTTTCCTATTTCGTAAGTTTCAAAAACATTCGTCAATGTGATCGTCGCTTTCCTCGGTGGTAGGAAACACTATCGCGTAGAGCGATTTCCACATAAAACGTTCGCGCCTCCACGAATACCTTTTGCAAATTTCACGCATTCTTGACGAATCGCTAACCAGACGAAATGAGATCCGCCCAAAGGAATTCCGCTATAACACCATTGTATTTTGGGTCCTTTATTGTTTGCACCACAATAGAGGTATTGTGTTGGCAATAAGCCACGTGTAATTTGCACCCTTAACCTCTGTCACGGGAAACGTTCGAAAATCTTTGCGAGCATCTTTTAACATTGTAAGATTCTTCACTTCTATGAATGTGTTGTAACTATCTTTGCGTATTGTGCTTGAATCTACAGATGTTAACTTCGGTTGGTGACCTGGCCCGACATTGGTCGGTTATAACATATGTGTGCAATTTGTGTATGTCATGATAATATGATAATATAAAATGATAATGCGAAGTTACCAAAGGAATAAATAACTCGACACGTGCGGAATTTTATAATAATAATAAATACTCTTTATTGTATACAAAGTTATTACATGTGCACAAATTATAAATGACAGACTACAATAAGCGCCTTATCTTCCAGGCAACCCTAGGATAGAGAAAAATAAAAGGGATATAGGTAGTGCAAAACGTTTGAAATTTACAAAATGAATTATGTTCAATATATACGTATGGACTATATCGATAATAAATATAATAATAATACATAGTTATAATAATAAATAACTAAATAATATATAACATACATACATACATAAAACATACATAGATATTTGTATGGTTATAGCTTTCGATTTAGTTTGACTTTTACAGTTATGTTAGTTAGTTAGTTATTTGACTATCACTTTGGATTTAAGGATAAATCGAAGAATTGATATCATATCTATACTATGTATTATAAAGAGGTAAAGTTTGTAAGTTTGGATGTAGGAGATAATCTCCGAAACTACTAATCCGATTTCAAAAATTATTTCACTATTTGAAAGGTACATTATTCCAGATAGACATAAGCTCTATATTATGTATATATATTATGTGCAAAAAAATTGCCGGGCATGCAACGCACGCCGGACTCAGCCAGTCTACAATATTTTGAGACAAATTAGTTTCGATAATATTATTTTATGTATAGAAGGTGACAGAGAGGACAGTCCTCCTTATATGGACTACTGTCTGTATAAAGACATATGGATATAAAACTTATATGGATACTGTCTATCGACAATAGAGTTAGCTGCGACATACATCAAACATTAAGGAAAAATTACGAGTGCTGGCTGGCACATTGCTGCCCAGAGTTTGAAAACCGAAATATTTAATAAACCGTTCTGTTGTTTTCATTTTCTACCCATCAAAATTCAAATGATGATTACGTAAATAGCAGTCATTGAATGAGGACGATAGTAAAGGAACGAAACCCAAATATCGGTTTTAGAACGATTTTCTTCTATGGACTTTTGGCTTTGAACTCGATCTAACTGACCCTCTGTGTTCCCGAGCGCACTCGCCACTACCACCCGCGACTTATCTTACCAAATGTGGGATTTGTTCAATCTAAGTTCACTCAGTTTGGTGTCCACGTGAAAATAACACGGAATTTAAGTATGTACCGTATGAAACTTATATAACCGATTCAACCTATGAAAATATCGGTAGGTAAATTTGAAATCTGACCTTGCCAAAGATACCTCTAAAAATTTAGAAATCAGGTTTTCGAAAAAATCATTAGGAAGAATGGGAAATATTAAGATAACATTACATGTAAATTCAAACTCTTAAAATGCAGTTCTTAAAGAAGGTTAAATGTAACTTACGAGAAATGTTTAATTTCTCGACACAACCATCGATTTATTTTATATAAAACGTCAGTTGTAATGTCTTACTTTTAGTTATAAAATGATCAATGGACAAAAATTTAATTAAATATAGGTCAGTAAGACGTCAGCAGAAATTTGGTGAGAAGTATGGCTTCCCTTCAAGCGGGCATGCACGCGCGAGGTCTCGTTAAAATAAAAATATTCTGACAATAAATTACATCGAGAAAAATGTTTCTGTCGGTAAAGCAAAATATGTCGTGGTTATTCTTTTTCTTTTCAAAAAAATAGTCAAAGAATTTTAACTCAAAGACGTGTGATTAGTATCGTTAATATTTCGTGGACTTATCCAAGAAAATGTTATTTACTAGCTGTTGCCCGCGACTTCGTCCACGTGGACTTTAGTTTATAAACATCGTCTGTACCTTCTTAGGGGTATTTGGTATTTTCAAAAACGATCACACACATTATTTCTTATAGCTTATTTTTTTTCGAACAAATGTTCGACGTGATTCTTTAAATTGATATAACTTTTTTATTTATGAACCGATTGAAATAAAACAAACTAATTTAAATTTACAAATTTACAAATTAACAAATTGAAATAAAACAAACAAAGCGGTGAAATTTTAAGTGAAGCATACCACAATACATTAGTGAAAACCGCACCCAAATCGGTTAAGCCGTTTCTAAGATTAGCGCGCACAAATGCACAGACAAACAGACAAAAATTCTAACAATCATTGTTTTGGGTTCTATTGCGTTGATAAAGGCCCCCAATAATATTTTTCTCATATATCTTCCATGTACAGACAGCGATCAGTTACATTTTTATTATATGTATAGATTACTAATTCATGTGAGATAGGATAATAAATGTGATCAAAGGTAAGTGATCATTCATTAATACCCCCCCATAAAGAATCCGATAAAAATAAGTAAAAGTTCAACGCCTGCTAAATAAATTGATAAAATTCTTTAGATAATCGTTGTGGAACATTTTGAACTTATTATTGATAAAATATAGGTAACTGCGCAGTGCATTAATACTATTTTCCTCCTCATCGCATTTTAATTGCAATTTGAATAATAACTAGAAGCATTCAATACAATAAAATTGATACCTTAATGAGTCACTTATCAAATTCAAAATGCTTCAAACGAGTTTATAATAAAAGATTATTATTAAAAAAAATGTTTGTTAAAAATCGAACAGCTTAATGCATAGAACGATGGCCCGCGGCTTCACTCGCGGTGACATCTTCATTAGACCCTGACGTCACACACTTATGAATTATGGCACCGGTTTATGCATACAAATGGCGCCGTTCTCACCCAACACAACTTATCTTCGGTAAAAGTGGTTATATGTCAGTTGTCTTAATAACTTACATTAATAAACGTCTACTGAATCACAAAGAACATCAATCAGTTTCTCATTTCTACTTGTTTTATTTACATTTAACATGCAGGCAAATCTTTTACTTTGTACGAGAATTTTTCACTAAGCAAAAAAAAATGTTATTGCATGCAATAGCATCCTGCAACACAGAAGCGGGTAGGTGGTACCTATTCATCCATTGTAGCATTGGATTAGCAGGTAAGTGTCTCAAAAGCGGGGAAAGTGCTACCACGTTAGTTATCATTTTAATTATTTATCTTTCTTTGTTTACTAAGTCGAATGCATTTTTACTAACAATTGGACTTATCAGTGTGCTATACTATACAGCTGGTTGATCAATCATTCTGGAATTAATCAATAGCGATTCTTAGTTTTCTAATTTCTGATTCAGCAAATGTAAGTATTGACAATTACAAAATAACAATACTGATATAGAATGGTGTTGTCTGAACTAGTCCCAATTGCTTTTAAACGACTGAATGGAAAGGTGAATATACCCGGACAGCCTACAAAAAAATGTCAAAATATCACGTGCCTAACTCCCTTCCTAACTCGAAATGCGCGGCCGCCATATTGTCGGGGTCTAAGCCCAACTCCATGTTGAAAGATGTATATAATGTACAAAAAAAGGCATAATTTAGACCTCCAGGTGCAACCAACAATAAATAAACCTTTGTTACAGTAGTTATACAGGGGATGTTGTCAAAATTTATCTCTGTCTGTTGTCAGGGTGCGCAATGAGCCAATCGCGGACGCTTTCCCAAAACAGCTGAATCGGCTCCTGATTGTAAAACGTATGTAACCAATGGCATTTAGAATCAACCTTCACAAAATAAATGGAACTTCAGGTGCAACCAATAAATAATCTACCAATAATAACCCGGATGTCGACGTATTTATAGAAGAATTATGTCCGCAATGAGCTTAATCGCGTATGTTATCGCAAAAAATCGCAAAAATGAAGATGAAATGTGTGTAATTGATAAAATTGCTCGCTGGATTAATAAAATCCTGGATTAAAGCGCTAAAACGTCGCGGTAAATTTGATATAAAAGGGAAACAAAACCTTTAATTTTACACGTTAAAGCCCGATTTACAAAGCAGAATGTGTCTAAAAACTTTTATCACCAACGTATACAGAAATGGTATCAAGCCCTCACCGGTCCGTCCTTTCCCAGCCTTACAATGCACGGCAGCGACGTTGTCAGGGTCCGCACTGAGCCAATTATGCACGCTCTCGCAGAACGGCTGGATTAGCTCCATGTTGGGAGGCGTGTGGTCTTCAAATGCGTACCTTTCCACCTGGAAAGTAATACAAATGTTGTGTCACATAATCAAACAGCAGAAATAATAGTCTACCTTTCTCAAGGTATAGGATGACGGGAGAAAACGACGGTCCACATGAATGAATGACCAGGTAAAATGGCTGCGTATAGTACTGTCGACCTTTGTATGTTCAAGACCAAAGATAAGTACATTCATACCAATTTTATTGTTTTTAGTATTTCCTTTTGGACATACTAAAAACAATGATGTTCCCGGGACAGTTCTCTGCCCCTGGTAAAACTGTTAAAGTAAAAGATGACAATATTCTCATCTACATTTCTGTACGATAAAACCCATTACCTGACAAGACAAGATTTCTACGCTGCCAATTTTGTACTAAAATTTTATATGCATACCCACGACGGTATGGAGATGAAATATGCATTTGAGGTAAGAGAATGTATGTATGTATTTTTGTTTACCCCTTTGTTACCACTTTTCTCTAAAACGGCTGGACTGATTTTGAAGCGGTTTTTTGTAAAGTAAACGTTTAATTGTACCTTGGAACGTGTTTGAGGATGGGTGCTGTGGTTGTAACTCACCAGAAGGGCTGCTGTACCAATTTAAAAGTTGTAATGCTTTATAACTTCTAAACGAATGTAATTATTCGCATGTGTCCCTTCTGAAGTGAATAGTTAAAGAGGTGTATATTATATACATAACCGTCAGATGCATCAGATGCTGAAGCCGGAAGTGGGTAAAGGAACTCCTTGAAATTTGGAGATACAATGACGGTGATTGGACTATTTTTTTGGAGTTGTTTGGTTCAATGAACAGTTCTAATACATAGAGGAGAATGATGCTGTATGTCACCGCCGACTGAATGGGTCCGACCGGTCGTGTTATCTCATTCCAACAGAAGATTTATATGTACAAATGTGATTATAATTTCTAAATAAATGCATTTGTTCGAATGCGTATTTGTGTTGTTAATAGTTAAAGATGTATTCTTTACATATAACCGTCAGCGTCTGATGGTGGAACCTAAGGTGGATTAGAGAACCCTTGAAATTTAACCGCAGAACTAGCGTGTTAAAACTAACTTTTTGGCGATGTTTAGTTCGATGAACAATTCTAGTACAAAGGGGAGGTCGATGCTGTGTGTTACAACAGACTGGGCGTGTGTGACTGACCGAGCTTTCTCACTCTCACAGAAGACCGCTATGTATAAACCATATTCGGAAATAAATGAAAGTTGTCAAAACTTAGAGTCCCTTCCTGTCCCATTTCATGTCATGAAAAGGAGGATTTGGAAAGGATTGAGAAAGAAGGGGGAGTTCCCTCCGAATCCTTTCCAAATCCTCATTCTTAATTCCAAAAAATAGACAGCGCGTCAGGGGACGTGTCAACTTTTGTCATTTTTGATTGATGTTGACATGTGACGCAGATAATAGATGATAATAATAAATATCATAATAATAAATAGATGAGATGATAATAAATATCACGCGCGCGGCGCATGGAAATTATTCAGCATAATGAGATATAGTGTTGCCTGCATCACATTATATTACCAGATAGATGAAATGGTGTGGGATGGGATGGGATTGAATAAGATAAGATTGGTTGTTTCTTAACTAAAAAGCTGAAAATAAAAAGCCAAAATTAAAAATTTTGGTAAATCCCCCGTCCCGACAGTAAAAAAAAACTCTAAATAATTATCTTTGAAAAGGTTAAAATAAAAATATAAACCAGTCAGCAGTCTTGTTGACAATCTGCAATAGTTTACTACAACCTAACCGTCGTCGTGCGTAACGAAAGACCTTGTTTCTTTTACATTCGATAAAACTTCGTTACTCATTAGAACGTTTTATCATTAGAAGACTGTAATGACATTGGTTTTAGTGAAGTCTTTTTATAAAGACTTTTTTGTAAAAGAGGATGCAGACGGGCGAACGGGTCGAAAGATGGTAATTGGTCACCCATGGACACCTATAACACCGGGAGGGATACGGATGAGCTGCCGACCTCGCAGAATCCTACGATAATTGAGTGTATTCGTTTGGTAGAAGACGTAGAAATCGTTTGGAATTCATCCACTATACATTCGTGGAAAGAGCATTTCTGTCACTTTTCCGTCTCATTATGTTGAAGATTTCGACTCAATGATTACAACGACTACGACCTTAACAATCGATTCAGTTATTTGAGAATCGTAAGAAATCCACCGACTAAGCAAAATGAGAGGAATCCCTGAAATATTTATGTTCAATAAACACGAATCTTATCGGATATTATTGGCACTTTGGCACAATCAGTAGTTCTACATTAGAACAGTAACGCTGTTGAGCTGCCACTGCATGCAAGTACCGCCCGTAATCAGTTGCAATATCACTCGTAGATACAGAACAGTTATCAATACCACTATCAGTGAAATTGACGAGATTAGGTCAGATAGGTGGTAAAACGATAGTCATGTACCCATCGACTTTTGATTGATGTACACCTACTTAATAATTAAGATGATAGCTTTTCATGTAACACGTTTGACTTCTTATGACGACTGGTAGGTCGATTAGGACTTTAGTGCATTGCCCTTCATTGATGAGTATTGACGTGTACTAATCGAGTACGTCATCATCTATCATGATATCTTTATACCATACCATCATGATCTCTAAACCTAGTGAATTTCAACCCCAGTAAGACGCAAGTCTGTGCATTTACCGCAAAAAAAAAACCTTCTGTCGCAGCACCTCACT
Source organism: Sesia bembeciformis (assembly GCA_943735995.1). Lineage (NCBI taxonomy): Eukaryota > Metazoa > Arthropoda > Insecta > Lepidoptera > Sesiidae > Sesia > Sesia bembeciformis. The sequence goes on from OX031038.1 coordinate 2,424,970, forward strand.
TTTAGAGCATATCTATTAAGATCTCAGAGAATATCGGGATCCTTGGTGTCGACATTTCCAGCATAGTCGAATTTAGGGGTCATCTGGAAAATAAAGCCAAAACGGCCTCCAAAAAGCTCGGTGTGCTGAACAGAGCGAAGCGGTACTTCATCCCTAACGCTTTACAAAGCTCAGGTTAGGCCCCATATGGAGTACTGCTCACACGTCTGGGCCGGCGCACCGAAATAGAAATTGGACCCATTTGACTCCCTCCAACGACGTGATGTCCGTATTGTCGACGATCCCACTCTCTCGGGCGGTTTAGAACCCCCCACAGCATTCGGAGAGACGTTGCATCTCTGTGTTCTACCGCCTGTACAATGGGGGATGTTCTGAAGTATTGTTCAATACTTCAATAATTCCCATCTCGGGCTTCTACAACCGCACCTCCCGTCACAGAAGTGCGGTCCATCTGCATTTCCTCGATACGGAGGTGTCACGTACTGTTCGGTCCAAAAATCATTTTATAGTGCGAACCCATAGGCTGTGGAACGAGCTGCCTCAAGAGGTCTCTCCATTAAACTACGATATGGCGTTCTTCAAGAAAGCTGTGAATAAGACTTTGCAAGGTCGCGGCGCACCCGCATGCCCCTTAGTGTTGCAGGTGTCCATGGGCGGCGGTAACAGTTACCATCACGTGGGATCGTTAGCTCGTACGCCCACTTCTCTATAAAAAAACACGTTTCTTCGATTGCTGGATATAAGCCTCCACCGAGGCCTGTCACCACGCACAATTTTACGCTCTTATCATCCAGCCACAATTCGCAACTTTCTTTAAATCATCAGTATAAAAAAGTATCCTGGCCAGAGATACTTTTTTTATACTTTTATAAGTACAAGAATTAGCGAGTAAATTAGCGGGAGCGTGCTGTTTGTTTTATTTATTTAAACTTCATTGCACAAGTATTTGACGTGTACAAATGACGGGCTTATTGCCTTACAGCATTCTCTACCAGTCAGCCACCAGGTCAAACAGAAAATAGAACGCAGTGCCGTTCTAAGAGTTGTCGCCTACATTACAAATATAGGAGGCGACATGAATGACAGAAAACTAAGGTCGGAGATCATAAAATGTCACTCGAACTATCACGCCACGCATTTTTCTAAATGCTGATCATTTTGCCATATGTAAATGATGTTTTACATCAAAGCTTTTATTGCAGGACCGGAATCGAAATAATACATACAGATGCACAGATACTCTGTTGTCACACAATATTAATTTCTAGATCCCATAACCTTATGTTAAAAAACTCTTTTTGGTTTTATTTTTTTATAAGACATGGGGCATACGAACAAACGGCTTACATTATTGGTAAGTGGCTATCGTCGTCCATGGACACCTATAACAAAAGGGGGGTGTGGATGCGCTCCCGACCTTCCAGGATCCTATTCACAGCTTTCTTGAAGAACCCCCATGTCGTAACATAACGGAAAAACCTTTTGAGACCATTCGTTACGTAACCTACGAGTATAATGTTTAACGCTTATAATAGTTGCTTCATTTGAAAAAAATCCCGCCCTCCAACTATTTGAAAACATGTGTCGTGTCACTTGTCTCTCTTAAGGCAAACGTGCAACAATTTGAATTATCGCCCACAAGCCCTGTTGATATTTACGGTTAGCAAAAAAAAATCCATATCTATATTCTAGACTAGCGACCCGCCCTCACTTCGCTTTGGTTTATTAAATTTAAAACAATCGGAATAAGATATTTTCCTGCGGTAAAATGGAGCCTATATTTTAAGTTAGACCTCTAGCAATACATCGGTGAAAACTGCATTCAACTCCATGCAGTAGTTTTTGCGTGATGCGTGTACAAACATACAGACAGACAGACGAAATTTCTAAAAACTGTTGTTTTGGCTTCTGTTGCTCTAATAAAGATTAAAGCTCTAATAATCCCCCCATATTAGTTTTTTTTTTCAATATCTATAATGTACAGTTACAATTTTATTATATGTATAGATAGAACTTGGCTGCGATAGCACCACGACCTGTCTCATGTCTGCGTTGACATTTGTCAGCACTTCTTAGTAATATTAACACGTTTCGTTATAATACGGGTGTTGAAGAGATAAGCGTTATCGGTGAATAGCTCGTTATCAGTGGGAGAAAGGGCACGGTTGGCGGCGTTTAGTCTAGCACAAGATAAATACAATATTGTACTGTGTTGATATGGAAAAAGGATAGAACAACTTTAAATACCCTTTTCACTTTTTGAGAGGAAGAGAGCACGCTGCAATCCAACAGCCGCTGGGCGCGCTCGGCTGGCCACGTTACCCCTCTCTCACAGAAAACTACCTTGAAATGTACTGCATTTCCCACTTTATCGTATTTCCCCAATGTACTCGTACGTACGTGTTTCGGTAGTGAGTGAGTCTATCCCATCCCTCCCCATTTTCCTCCAACCCCTTCTCCCAATCCATTCCTTATTCTGCAAAGGTAGGCGGCGCATCCGGGGGCGTGCCAACGTTTGTCATTTTGGACTAATGTTGGTATGTATCGCGGATATCTATGGGCGACAGTATCCACTTACCATCAGGTGCTGTATGCTCGTCTGCCGCCTTCGTACATAAATAATAATAATAATAATACATCGGACGCATGTGAGCAGGCTGTAGGTATAATGTATTTAAACAAACTACAGCTGTATAATAAATATACATCTGCTCGGTGCCGGGTGGTAGGATTTGAATCCTATGGTGCTGGCAAAAGACGAATGTTTTTTTTTATTTTATTATTAACAATTTTACAAAGATTAAGTATATAGCTAACATAATTGTATCTAATAAACCATACAGATTTGTCTAAGAAACTAATGCAACTATGCATGAAAACTAATGATGTAACTAATGCAAGTATTGTGCTAGTCCAGTGGTATGGTGATTGCATACACAATTCTCGTGGATGTTTCATCACTACTAGTATGTATTACTAACAGCCGGAGTCTCTCCACCGTAGAATACCGAGCTCTCCCAAGGGACGCCACCACACTCGATCACTTCAGCTTGTAAGCTAAAATAATCAATAGATCCTTCGAGCTGTCGAATTACTAGCTGTGTTAAACCATTAAAGAAATTCTTACAAAAGCTTTTTCCTTGTTCACAGAACAACTTTTGATGTTGTATGCGTATGCAACGCGCATGTAATTAGATCAATTAATATACAAAGTCCGGTGGTCTGAGTTGCATGCGCAAATCAACTTTTCACAAATTCATTTCAAGAGAAAATTAATGGGGTGGATTTTTATATAAAAAATATTGAAAAGTAGCAGGGATTGTGCTGGAGGGAGGATGATTCACCATGTCAACCCCCAAATCGGTATGGTGCATGTTAGACAATACACAAGCTTCGTATTTTTTTCGAATACCATGTTTTCAATCACCGCGTGCACCGCTAAGCTTGTGATAAAAAAAAAACGTGTGCGGTTAGGGGACCCCCGTCGGGAACGAGGATCCTCACGCATTTTTATAAACTCCGAATGTAATTCGAAATAAAATCTGTATAGTTCTGAGAGAAAGAACTAGCGATCGGTCCGCTACCGAAATTTACCGAATACCGACGAACTGACACGATCGCGAGAATCGCGACCATACCATGTCCGAGCGAAAGAAAGGCGTATGAAGGGGGTAAAAATTTTACGTGACGTTACATTTTCTCTCGAATCACACCTACCGCAAGCCGCGTAAAGAAACTTCGGTCCAAAAAAATGTACCAAGTTGCCATCAATAAGGGCCGAGCTGTGACTTTACGATTATAAATTACCTAATTGTATCGATCAAAAACGCTCGAAAATTTAGTGCTCAGCATGTGGTCTTAATGTTCGTAAAAATTTACTGCATTTCGTGGTTAAGCGATTACGAAAATTACTAAAGCCTTCTACGCACGATCCAATAGATCGGAACCAATTGATATACATTGCTATTGCGTACAGTGATCCATTGGCGAGCAAGACAGTCACGGTTATTACGCGCTGACGGATTTACTCTTTGACTCCACGGGTGAACATTGCATTCCTATCATCGGCAAAGCAAGACGGCAATATTAAAAAACATCGATGACACGCCAATTCTTTATTTCCCGTACGTTTTAAAACAATAAATAATTAGGCTTTGCATCGTAGTTACATAAAACCTATACCACAATATGTATTTTATATATTGGCATTAAATTTTATTTATTGGAATTTTTATTATAAAAGTTTAGCCATCGTAATATGGGAACCATTGAACCGATTTGGTTCATCTACGAATACTAAGTTCATAGATATAAACTCGAAACTATTTTAGTGCTGAATTTAATTTCAATAGATCAAGAATTGCGGCTTTTAATTTGTCCACAAATTTCGTTATACTTATTTAAACTTTGGAAATGGTTCCAAGGTCTACTGGTCACCCTTCTGCTCTTCTCATCCAACCACAAGCGGCGAATTTCATCCAGTCCTCAGTCCACCTGGCCGGACGGCCCACGGTACGTTTCCCAGTATGTAGTCTACATTCGAGGACTCGTCTCCTTCATCGGTTATCGGTCCTGCTGCATATATATAAAACAGAAGACCGTGTGTTGTGGCGGTCCTTGGAAGCGGTATATATCCAGCAATGGAGAGACAAGCTAATGGTATGGTCATCCTTAGACAAGATGTAGTGAAATTTCTCGAAAATTAAGAAGTAATCGCTGAAATGGGTAGGTTTCTTCAAAATTTCCGTAACAGAGTAAAATGTCGTCTACGAGGAGCGCTAATCTATTTACTCGTACTCGTCTTGTGAGCTAAATTGTCAGACAGAGTAGACGAGTCGCGAGCTCTACCGCGGTGTAAATTTTGAATGTGATCTACGAGCAACATGGAACAGACTAAGACCGGTTGTACTCGTCCATGGATGTCCCCCTTAAAATAGGTGACTATCATTAATGATAGCAATGTATACATAATTATAATAGATCCAATCCATTAGCTTGCGTGTAGAACTGTTAGGCTGTAAACTATCTGTGTCTGGAACGTGTGTAGGCTTTGAAACAATATCAGTTACAAAGCCCTATCGATTACAGGACACGAGCCACCACTTGCAGTCACGAGAGGCTATTGCGAGTTGGCGAATCCACCCTCCTTTTAGTGTTACGTAGACAGCACGGCTCACAGTCATTGGCCTGGCAAGCCAGAGAGTCGGCTGTCGATAATCGGCGTTATGAGACAACGTATACGGTGAGAGGCTGAGCTCACTGTGGCCGCGCGCAACAGTTGCCCCTTTTAGTTCGGTAGGATTTAAACCTTTTCGAAAATCACGTATGTGCAAGTACATATAGTAAATTTCATTATTATGTATACGTTAACAAGATCACAAATACATGTCTACAAACAGCAAAAATATGTAAACATTTAAGTTGTATACACATTTGTCTATATCCGTATTATGTGATTTTTGTTTTACATATGTGTTGGTCTTGTCAATGTATACATTAATGAACGCGACTATACGTACAATGTATCAGGAGAGCATGAATGCGGATACTATCCACGTATTAGCTAACCAAGGTGACAGCTCACGCCACAAGCGCGTTATCAATAAACTAATTATAAAGCGCAACGTTTTCCTCATATCTGGACTATTATTTAAACCATTTTACTTTCCGGAATTGAGCCTCCACTCCTATACCTGAAGCAAAATACTTCAAAACACAAACAGATTTGAAGTGTACATTTACAGGTAAAGCTAAAGTATATAAAAGCTGCTGATTATTAGCCCAGGTGTCTCCACTGCTGGATGACCTCTCGCGTAACAGCGTAAACTTAGCAACCCCATGCTAGGCCCCTCGCAACAGTTGTCACCGGTCTCGAGTATTTGAGACCAAAGGAACTAGAATGGTTATTTATATGGTTAACTATAGAGTTAGTGGTTTAGTTTCTCAGTTACCACCACGATCAATCTTCTCTGCTACTACCGGTCTTCCCCCCTTGTAAAAGACGTTTCTGTACGCTAGCCCGTACAGATTGATAGATGCAAAAAAAACCCGTAAATTCATAAAATTCCGAGAACTCTGATCGGGACATTATCAAAGCATCTCCAGAGAACACTGTAGCAAAGCCTTGTACTGTAGGAATCTCTCATAGGACTCTCTCAACCTATTCACTTCGTTCGTTAATTTATTTCGTTCGCTTCTAAATAATAAGCCCGAACAGGGGCGCTTTCGTTACCTTCATTCACACAACCTTCAAGGATTATTACACTCTATGTACGCTACCGCTATGGATTACATGCCCATCGAAACGTATCGTGTACTAATTAGGTAGGCATTCATTATCGCACGAAATTCTCGCCTAAGATCTAGAGCACCTTTTAGTAATCTATAGAACTGATTAATGAGCGATTCATCAATGAAACTCAAGTGCTTCGAGTAGTTATTGTTCAGGGCGTGTGATCGTATCAAAAGGACGATGTTAATTAGAGGAACATCAAAGGTTTTTTTTTATTAGTACTGTATACTGTGACGACATAAAAACCGAAAGTATTTTGCGTGCTAAGAACTTTTTGATTCATTCTCGTATTTAACACTTCTCATCCCATTGTCGTGCCTATTCCCCGTCTTTCTTCCAAAACCCGTTTTTCTTCGGTCGATTATTCGGGCTATTCCTACCGCGAAAACGTTCACTCCGATATATCACCCGAACGAGGTTCATTTGACATTTGTTGCATCGAAACTTTACTTTGATTGCTCGGGAAAACGAAATTACAGATTTTCCGTCCGCTATTTTCTTTCTATAAAAAAAATTGTGATTTCCATAAAGTTACTTATCATCATATACCGTACCATATTATTATAATATGACTTACCCTCTCATGGAATTTGGCAGAGTCATACGACCTCTCTGAACAGAGGTTGTATATCTTGTAGTGATCCTTGTGCATCTGCTCCAGAAACCTGTACACCTCGTCGATGTGGTTCCGGTACACTCCCTCCAGCTTCTCGCCGGGGAAGCCCATGGCGATCAGTCGCTCAGTTATATCTGGTACAACTTGGTTAAGGAACATTTTGGAAAAATGTTGAAATAAAGGTTTAATTAAACAATGAGAACATAGGTAAAGTCGTAGAAACATGTTTGTTTATATATTCGCATAAAACCAGAATACTAAGTACTTTCAGGAATGTATAAATATATTTTTTAATTAAAACCAGTCCACTAGTTTTGAAAATATAATGTGTTTTGTGAATACAGCAAATAAAAATGTAGTCCGAAAAGTATTATACAACTGTGCTAAATGATGGTCAATCAAAAAAATATTTTTACATATTAAGATCATAAATACGAAGTTATTAATTGATTATAAATCATTATACTATATACCTAAAGTTCAATTTAAAACGATAAAGATTAATAAAGGTTTATCGTTTCTATGGCTAAAATCAGTTCTATATAATGGCGTGAGATCGATGTCTTCGGATTGATATTTTCTTTTAAAAAACTTTGTTACTTTCTGCTTTCTATTTTGAGCCTGTAGGAATAATACTTCAATAACAAATTAGGAAAGTATGCGAATTAAAAAATAAAAAAAACCCGCCCGCGTCCAACTTTTTAAGAACAGTGTGTAGGTAGTACCTATGTATCTATATAAATAAAAAAAACTAAATGCTGTTCTTTCGTAAGCGCATCACTTGAGCGGCTGGAACGATTTGGCTATTTTTTTTTTTTAAATGTTCGTAATCGTCCGAATAAGGTTTTCAGGGAAAGAAAAATCGGAAAACTTGCTTTATGAATTTATTCTACTATTTTAACAATTCAGTATCAGACTCAAAGTAGTGGGGGCCAGATTTATTTATTTATTTTGTAACCTCCTAATCTAACGCAGTCGGGTAAAAACAAATGTCACGAAAAATTTAATGAGTTATTTCATTTCTTTATAACTTAAACTTAATATAAGTAAATAAAGACTACATTATATTTTATGTATGCGACACTGTGACATCGTTACAAGTACTTGTGATGTACTACAATCAATCAGCCAGTACGGTAGAGTCGACATATTTGCATATGAAGTGTCAGTACACATCTTTGTATCATACACGTGGACACACAATCTGATTACATCTCCACATACACATATAGTTAGTATAAAAGGACAACGTCTGTTTGTTAGTGCTTATCTCAGATTCTACTCGAGCGATTTGATTGCGTATTTCACTTAAGTATTTATGCCAGAAGACTATAGGGATTTTTTTATTAAATTAATTTCAAACATGAATTGTGTAATACAAAATAATTAATACAAACTATCCTAGAATATTTTTTTTTATAGTAATTGCAAGCGGTATACGGTATACGGGGTATATGTATCAAACATTTCTCGAGAGCATACAAATATATAAACAATTTCTAGCATATAAAGCCGCGGGCAAATGCTAGCTAGTTATTGATAAAGAAAGGTTGAAACGAAATTTTCTGTCGCTTGAGGGCGTTCAATGGTAGTCCACGTACAATCGTTCAATATGTACGTGGGGGTTTTCAGGAATGCTGTATGGTAGTTGCGTATAGCAACAAGATATGAAAGTAAAAGCCACGTAACTGGGCAGAGAAAATATATATATAAAAAAAAAAACTTTTGTTGTTGAATATAACTACAAAATAAATAAAAACCGTTTACACAAAAAATTGCTACCCCCCCCCCCCCCCCAGGAAAAAGTCAGAAATGCATTTTGGTGAAACTCGAAAAAAAAAAAAACTTGCGAGTCTTGACCATAATAAAAAGAATAACCACTTCGCTCTTTGTTTATTTTGAATTTCCGAATATATGTTACTTATATATGTGCTTATATGTGGTGATGAGCCTTGGGAGAGGTGTGTATGCAAGTGTGACGAGAGACAGGTGATTGTATAGTACAGATCTGTTTATACGAGTCGGTATTCAGTATACTAATGTCCAGCATGATCCTGACCTCCGGCCAAGTAGTTAGATGATTTAAAAAAGTTATTGGTAGTGGCTGAACAAGAGAAGACCAAGTGTCGTGGCGGGCTTTTGGAGAGGCTATGGTATACTTTACTAGAAAGACCTCTATGAAAAACGCAGCCATGAAAAACAGCTACAGTTAAAGACGAATATTAGCGTAACATCAATCCTATTTAGATGGTTATTCACAGAAACTTGAAATTTGGGACATAGGGAAATCCCAATAGGCGAATATAACAGGTCGTATTCCTGGAAATGTACAAAATAGGTTGATTCATGAAATCTGCTAACTTTTCTGGGTTATGTTTTCTAGGGCGATAGATGTTTTTAGGCTTCTCATGAAACATAAAAACCTTTCAAAGGCAAATGTGTTGATAACAAAGTTAGAGAATAGCTCAAACTTCGAAATTTCGGTATGTTTCGAGGACCCGAGATTGACTCAAATTTCGTATTATGACCCCTTTTCCGCTATGTAGTATCTAATTTGATCCTTAGTATCTACATCTATTTGATCCTATGTAGTATCTACATGGATCATTTTATGAACGAGGAAACAATAATTATACGTAGTTAGTATGGTACAGACAGAAACCCAAACAATAGTCATGCATGAACTAATAAGTTGCGTATTTCAATCTTTTATCGTATCTCATTTATCTTAATCGTTCAACATAATTGTATAAATATATTCGTTTATTGAGGTTACTGTAACATACTACAAATAGTGATAATTAAAGACCAGAAAACATCATTCAAATCTGTAAATAAAAAGGACTTTATGTGAGTGTCATAAAACATGTTCTCTTTTACCCTTATCTTGGTACCGATAAGTCCACTTGTATACGTAAAGCTCCAAACACATCACATGGAGATTTATCAGTGCTAGCCATGACTCCGCTATAGGGGCTTTTCAGTAATTTAGGAAAAGACTTACCCCGGCCTGGCAGTGTACTTCGAATCTAAATTCATTTCGACCTTTGACAAATAAAAACCCATGCCTCCCCTAGTAATTACGAGAAGTTTCCGGACTCTAAGGGAACATGAAGGTCAGATGCGGATATTACACTTCCGATTCCGTCTGTATTAAAACTGATACATCCACTGAGAACTGAGTATGTATGGATTAATAAATCCATACATACTTATAACTTACAAAGTTACGAAAACATAGTAGAGACCTAAGACCTTTTAGTATCATGGTTGAACATAATAATTTCAATCGCGAGGGTGGATTTAAATCTGCACGTAATGGGACCCAGTGGTTGAACTTTGAAAACGCAGAAAAGTAGATGCGTTTTCAAACTCGTGTGTATGGTGATATTGTTAGTATAGTGTGCGAGGAACTCGATCAACATAAACAAGTTGAGTGTGGGTAGGTGAATCAAAAACGAATATGACGGAGGGTAGACAGATTCGTCTGTCAATAGCAACAGCATCTTCACCCGCCACCGCAGTCTTGCCGCGACCACGGTTCATGTAACTTGACCGAAATATCGGCCATAATAAATCGTGAGTAACCCGATAACAAACAATTATTACATTTACATAACAAAACATTTACATTTGTGTTTTACTAACAATTATTAGTAGAAACCGCCATCCAATTAGAACTCTCGACTTTACTTATGTCAAGTTAATCGTTACTTATGAAGCCTGCTGTGCTTTTCCCGCTAAGTGTAGACATTCTCCGCATTATCCCAAGCACGCATATCCAGTGTAATTTCGCATAGCAATGGAACTCCATTAGTTAACTAACTAGTATTAACATTTTTTATGCGGTTATGCGGTTTAACAGCTTATGCGGTTTCCTACTGGTCAGCAGACCTCCCGTATCACGTCTAACCGAGAATGGTTGGACATGATACGTAGCATAGGACATATAATATACATGATTAGTAGGACTAATGATTCCAATTATTAGCACCCTAAATTATTCTATATTTGTTTCATTCATTTCGTTATCATGAGATTTTTACCCTGGTAAATAGAACAGTTCCACCTTAGTCGATGCGGTTGGATCTTGATGAAAGTGGTTCAAAGTTTCTTCATCGTCAGCAGAGCTGTGTAGAAACGGGGACGGCCAACATCGGTTCGTCGTTGTGAGTCAATTCCTGTTTCTCGAATACGACGTTATGTTCTACTGAACACAGCTTCACCCAGAAGATTCCGATTAGAAAAGCGTATCGCGTATTCCCGACGTGCTGCAGTTGCATCACCATCAGCAAACTCACAAATGAAGAGAATGTCTGCGTACTCTTCATTACTAAACAAAACCATGGTTAACAAAACCGTGTTTTCGATAATAGGCGATCTTCAAAACTCAACACTGAGAAACTAAGAACAGCTACGACTCAGCGGATAAGAGAAGAGGTTTTGTCGGTAGTCAGTGACAGACAAACGCGTGCAGGAGCAACGAATGGTCGAAACAAACTGGATTATCAGTAAAAATAATATTTTCACCCCATTAAAAAAGATAACTGGTAAAGTGTTGGTCTTGGACATTAAACCAATAACAACCGCACAAAGAGAGGAACAATGATGTTTGTATCTCGTCGGTAAGCCGACGAACTAAGCTTGTTATTTATTGTGTTTTTACATTTAGTGTGGGAGATTTTTTTTTTTAAGTAAACCGAGATGTCACATATTTGGTAATTTTCAATGTATTTATTTTAGTTCACTGCGTTCACTGCGGCTGCGTTCACTTTCGGAGAGATGTTATCTCTTCGGCTTAGCGCAACTGAAGATGTCAACCGCAGTTGTTGACGAAACGTTTAGAAGAAAGAGATTCCAGAAGACCTCGGCCAAGTAGCCCGGAAGATTCAATTAACAAATACAATACAGATAGATAGAAAATATAAAAATACGAACTTGCCTACTCCGTTTATCCGATATGCAGTATACTAACCCGCATATGGTACACAAATGCTAAATTACAATTCACGATTACCTACCGTATTACATTTGTAGTCTAACACACATTATCATAGTTCACTAATACAAAACTGAAGTAATGGTATACATACAGTATTCCATAGAAACAATTTTTGCTATTTAAAAATAAAGAATATATTTTTGAAAATTATGTAACATAAAGAACATCAAACTTTAGTAGTTTTCAAATACGGTTACATAAGTAACTAAAAATCCGATTGTGTTGGATTAATACATAAATGTATAACACCATCCAAATATAAGTTAAATGTCACATCTGTTGGTTCCAGTTTCCAAGATTAGACTTTAGGGAAATCTTATCTTATTAACCTTATGTTATTTTAAATTAGGTTAAGCGATGGATGCTAACCGTTCCAGAGAACTAAAACAAAATTGATTGTATGTACTGTTCCCACGATATAGGCATGCCTAGTGTGGGAACAACTGGTAAACAAGTTGTAGAGCATAGTTGGATTTCTTATTATTTCATTTTTTTCATTTTCATTTTGAGAATCTTTTCTATATTGGTTTGTTGGTTCTAGTTTCCAATATTAGACTTTAGTGAATTTTATATTGCTTTATCTAAAAAACAGATGTTGTAGAGCATTTTTAAATGGAATCTTTGAAACGGCGAAAAAATTTCAAGTCAAAATCAATAAATCCATAAAAAAGAATATGGTCCCGTTGATTAAAACGTCATTTGTCTTTAAACAAATGAATGTACGGGGTACGACTCCAGTACCCTTTGCAGAGCACTACAAATTGAACTAATCAATCGACTACTTCGAATGTGAATATTCGTAACTACCACTGACCTAAGTCCAATTAGTAAGTGCCGCAAATGTAAAGCTAACATCTTTTTTTTAAATAAAAGAAAATCTATTTAAAATAATTTCAAATAATGAAACCATGTTACGAAATAATGAGTCCACGACGCAAAATTTCATACGGGATGGAATTTTTATCCTTATAATACACATCATTACACGGGCATGAAATGAAATGTAATAACAACAGAAATAACCAAAAAGGAATATGAATATTTGCGTCACAAAATTAATATCATGTTACAACAATTGCACAATTGCGAGCATCACCTTATTGTTATGTACAAATTGTAATTAAAAAGTGATGTACGTACGTCATTAGGCACACGACTGTGTGAAGCGTAATTAAGGAAAATTAAATTCGTAAAATTTGGTAAAAAAATATTTAAACTGCAATGAATTTTTAATGTTTCGTTGTTAATACACGAAGTGATTAATATTTTTCTTAAAATTGTGCCGTAACGTGTCGGCCTGATCCAAAAGTTTGAAGTTCCTCAGCGAGTGATGGAAAGAGCTAAGTTTCTTTAATGGATAAGATTTGAAACGAAATCATTCGTAAAAGCGCCAATGTCAGCGATTTATAGCTAAAAGATTCAGTAAGCTGAAGAAACAGTGTTCGAGTCACGTTCATCGCAGGACTAGCAACTGATGAGGTAGATGGATCCTGGAGTGGAGATGTCGCTTCTCATGATCCTATCAACCTAGCGTCCGTTCGAACCGAATCGCGTAGGAGCGCGCCGTATTTGCGAGAGCTCTCTTTCCGATGCGCTCTTTCTCGACTCCCAACAAAGTCTTATACTGTCCCGTCCCTTCTCTTTTATTCAGTTCTTCCCTTTATGGGGCTTAATTACACATTTATATCTCCGGTGCCTAGAAGCTCCTTACCGCCATCTGCTTTTGTCTTTGTGTTCACGGTGTGTGTGTTTATGTATCAGGACAAAACATTAAAGTTGTTGTGTGTTCTTTTATGTAGAAAAGATTTCGCAAATTCGCACAAACTCACTGACCCAGTCATAAATCCTTCATTAAATTGACGCCAAAATAGCAGTTTCATAAAAATAAATCATAAAAAATATAATCGTTACCAAATTGCCTGTCGAATAAATAAAATAATTTATTAATATTTCATAATTTGAAGCGAAATATTATTTTGGAATGTCTACTATAATTAACTTCAGTGGATTTTTCACCTTGACTTACTGGTGAAGTCTGAATTCCAATTGACAAGTCGTGGAATGTGTGTCAAATTAATGAAATCTAATTGTATTTACAGGGTATATTAATTTTCCTTATACGGAGTCCGAGAACGGTAGCGAATTTTTATACAGACAGAACAACATTCGATTCGTTTTCAAGCAAACTGTTCAATTTGTTTTATAATTAAGGTGTTTAAGATTTAAGTTTTTCTTTAATGTACCTAATTTAAAATATATATTTTGTTTCACATTTGCGAAATCAGACGCAGTGTCGTGAAAAATACTAAGATAAAGACAAAGCTGTTCAGAAAACGTATTCAAAATAATTGATTAATTAATTTAATAAAATGTATTTGTGGTGGGGTGTTTGACCTTGATAAAGCAACATTAGAAATCCTGTTGTCCAGTCTATTTTAACCAGTGTTAATGGCCAGTCGCACATTAACACTAAAACGGCTCAAAGGATTAAATATATATTCGAGATATGTCCACAATAAATCTCGAGAACTTCGCAAGGAATCCAGGTACTAAATAGTGTTTATGACAGTGGAAACTAATTTTAGAAATAAACAAATTTAATAAATAGGAAGAATCATAAAAGATAAAAGATGATAATGGAAGCTAAAATGTCTATAAAAATAATAATTGCTGTGTAGTCGGCTAAATTGACTGCTAATATCCGCCATATTGGATTTACCGTACGTCTTATATTCTATCACACTTTAGAGGTCATAGAAACTGATTATAATGAATCAGGCTATGGATCAATGGAACCCACTGGATAGGGCACTCACGTCGAGGAAAGCCTAGAAGATGATAGGGGCGACCTTAACATTATTAGTAAGCGATGACCGGAATAACTACAAAGAGAAAAGGCTTTGAGAGCAAAACGTTTATCTAGCAGCAGGGATACAGTATAAACTAAAGAAATAAAAACGAACCAGCTCTAACTGGGAACATATCCCAATACATACATACGCGTGAAAAACATTACCCGTTGGCTTCAGCGTGGCAACAAAAAATCAATGTACCAACAGTTTTGTGAAATTCCGAGCGGTTGCTTGCGAGCAAGCGCTGATCGGTTGTCGTCAGCTATGGGACATTAGTTACATGACCCGTGTAACGTTTCCTGCAATGTTCTGAAACTGACAGTTTTGCTAGTGTTGTAGACAGGTTTTAAAGTCAGACACGTTTTTATCAGGCTTAATCTTGTGCTATTGCGCTCTAGACAAAAAATATCCGTCTAAGAAGGCGTATCGAACTTAAAAGACGAAATTCTTCTGTGCACAAATAAAAAATGACCTGATTTGGAACGTCAGGAATGGAGTCGTATATGATGCGTGCTCAATGTCATTCCGAGCGTCACTTACAGGGTGGACTACTTACTCGTCTGCGGTCTTCTTTGTAAAAAAAAAACGGAGCTCTATTCAGAACCATTTTATTATTTCCATAATTTTGTCATGTCAATAAATTGATTCGACGACTTACAGAAATTTGCCGCTGGTGGTTGGATGAGAAGAGCCGAGGATCGTGTGTGGTGGCGATACTTGGGATAGGCCTATATCCAGCAGTGGACGGACATATGACTGATTGTATAGTATGATATGGTACATTCCTCCTTATACTTTCCAATGTATGTCCACTAAAGAGTCGATGTATTATAAGGCTGCGATCTGTCCAAGAAAGAAAAGCGATGAGCGAGTAATCCATCTACAAACGAGGAGCGAGTACACAGTTCGCCAGTAAAGCTAACTGCGCGACATATTTCGATGTCGCTGGACGAGGAACGAGTGAAGCGAGCGACAGCGACAGGCTAGAAGCAACTCACTTAGTTCGAACCCTACGCCCCCCCCCGCACACTAATTGAAGTTAACGGTCACATTGAAGGCGAGTGTTACTGAGCGAACTCTTCTTGCTCTCTTATCGCCAGGTAATAAAACTAGACCGAGAGTGCAATGGGACTGTTTAACTATAATTTCTATCTCTGTCTGTCAATCAAGGGCGGATAAACGATGAGCGATGAATACACGTGTTGGGCGAAGAAATAGTTCATGGCTCATCGTTTCACGTTCTTGGTCGAACCGCTGCCTAATCGTGTTCGTTGCGATAAATTTAATGAAATGGTAAAAAATTTCTGAACAGAGGGCCGGAATAACTGATGTGATTATTGATGTATGCTGGCCAGCTTTGGTGGCATTATAGATAATAAAAAAAACATTTTAATCTGGTGTAATTATAAATTAGGGTTATACTTAATACGCATCCACTATTAACCTTTTTGGGACAAAGTGATAAAAAAAACTGAGACGAATTGAAGTTGACAGACATAAATGAATATGAAGTTGTGGCGATTGCAACATCGTAAAATCAGTCCGTTGTATGCGGACAAAATATTTAATTATAATCGCTTTTCAAAATTTCAGGCTAATGGACATATACTGTACGTCTCATTAATTCAAAAATAAACAGAATAGCTGAAGACCCGAAGAAATCACTGTATTGCAGAGATTTTTACATTTCGAAAAAAACACTACATAACTGAAAACTACTGTCAGTTCAAGGATGTCAGCACCATAGGTTGTTTATACAAACGATACATTGTTAGATAGGGCTAATGAAACTACACTTTTCGTCTAAACAATATTTTTCAAAAGCGTAGTAACAATAGTAAAATCTAGCTTTCCGAATGGCGCGGCGCGTAAACAGATCACCTGGGAGTAGAATTGCTAACCGTCGCGCGAGGGCCAGAACGTAAGGGCCTGGATGAAGCGTCATGCATAAGATGAGTGCGGAGTTGCCAGGTTTCCGGGATTTCCAGGATGTTTACCGAATTAGTTGCTAAGTGCCGTGTCCAGTTTGTTTAAGCAGTTTGTTGTCCACGAAATGCTCACTATGGTAAAAATTATGGTAATTATCAACTTTGTATTGCAATCAAATAAAATTATTGGAGGATCAACGCAGATTGGCCGTTGTTTGCTAGCTTGCACGTCACTTACCCTCTTGCCCGCCACCCGCTTAGTGGCACTCTCACTCATCTAATCACTCAATGAATTTAGTTCCTCACCTTTAAAAACCAAGAGCCTGAAAAATTGTAATACCATATTGTGTTAACACATTGATCTTTGTAGTTTGTAATAGTTTATTTCGGACAAAAGTAAAAAATAATGTTAAATCAATGATGTTTGAAGTAAATTCGAAATGGGGCACGAAGTAGAAATGTTCCGGAAAAACTGATTTTATAATATGTGGCAACCCTATGCGGGACGCCAATTGTCCCGTTATAAGCGATTTAGCGCTTTGAACTCTAAAAATTAAATATGTAGGGTACTCGTCCTTATTCCCAACAGTGTCAATGTTTTGAATCGCGTCAAGGAAATAACGCCGAGAGGAAAATACAAACAACAGAATAACGTAGAGTTCCAATCATCTAAATAGTGGAAAAAAATTTGGTCGAGTTCGTAAATAGAAATATTATGCGCTAATAACTTTGTATCTTTTTATAACCGCTATCAATGACCAAAATAAAAAATAAAGTGTAGAGTATCACTGGAATTTACGGCAGTTTGATTTTCATTTATTAAAATAAACCTTTCACTATTATCAAACCTATTAATTTCATGGATAAATCAAACCTTTCACGGTGGTTTCTTTGAATGGCGCTTTTTTCAGTCCCGTCCTGCACTTGATTTCCCGTAAATCTGTATTTCAATGTTGGCAAACCTGCGGTCTGTGAGTGAACTGTGGGCGCGTGCCATCGGCGACTTTTTAAAGTGTACGCGCTATGTAGAATGTTGACCTCATAAACGCGTTTCGCACGTGGAGCCTATTGAAGCATTTAATGTCGGCTTCTTGTTGAACAAGCTGTGCATCAAAATCTTTTAATTAACGTCCCGTAGAGAGAAAAACTACGCCGCGGGCAGAAGCTAGTCAACACTAATATTGCAGAGACAAAATGTACAAAAGGCGAACTTAATGTCTTCCCTACGTTTGGGCAAATCGATAATGAAAACAGGTGTTTTATGAAGTTAATATTATACTTGTAAGAATTATAAATATATAAACGTAATACATAACAATACAGATACAATAATATTATTATAGACTACGTTTGTAAGAGGCAAATTCAAACACTAAATGACTGATTTTGAAAATTCTTCACTTTTAGGAAACTAAAATAATAGACAAGCTGGTTTGATTACCTGACTGAAGCCAGACCGAGTCGCAAGTCTGGAATAAATGTGGGGTCCAAAAAATAGACAGAACTGAAGTAACTACATTTTAACAACTTGATTCCTTTATAATCTTGACAGTGACTTGGTTCAATAAGGATTCAAAGTTGGCTACAGACCTGTACTAAGTTCATTGGTAACTATAGTATGTACGAATCAGCGTTTGAAGAAATACCAACCACTACGCAGCTCATTATCAATCCAATAGACGACTAAGAGGCGTCAATTGCAAATATAAACTTGTAGAAATGTTACAACAACGTGCTTTTTCTTTTAAGGCTCATTTACACAAGGAGAGTCTTTCGAACAGTTCGGACGAGAATATTGTATGCTATTCTCGTATGCGACCAAACTACATACCAACTCTCGCCTACAACTATTCGTATGAAGATAAAAACTCGATGACAACGGGGATGTTTAATTATATACCGAATCAATACGCCAACAGTTAGACAAACGCAAGCTCAAAAATCTCATTAATTTAGTTTTTGAAGAATGTTTTTGGACTACGAGTATATCCCATATAAAGGCTGTTTTTTTTAGAGGTATAGAACTTTAAGTTGGCAACACTGTTTTAACTGGCGGCCATTTTGTCAGCTGTAAAGTGATTTGTGTTTAGTTTGGTTTGGCATTTCAACATGAATAGACTGACGCCTGAACAACGCTTCCAAATTGTGCAAATTTATTTTGAAAATAATGGTTCTGTTCGAAATACGTATCGCGCACTACGTCCATTTTACGGTCAACATAATCGTCCATCAGAGCAATTAATTCGACTAACTATGGACCTTTTTCGCGCCACGTTTACTCTAAATGATAATACGCATCTACAGAGACGTCGTACAGTGCGTACAGAAGAAGCCATTGCTGCTGTAGAGCGTAGCGTAGAGGAAGACCGGAATCAGTCTATCCGCCATCGTCCACAGGAATTGGATATGTGTCCATCCACTTTATGGAAGATTTTGCGGAAAGATCTTGGTTTGCGTGCTTACAAAATCCAACTCGTGCAAGAATTGAAGCCACGCGATCACCTAGAATCACCAAGGCGTAGATTCGGTGAATGGGCCCAAAACAAGATTGCCGTTGATCCCGATTTTCATAAGAGAATTTTGTTTAGCGATGAAGCTCACTTTTGGTTGAATGGCTACGTCAATAAACAAAACTGCCGTATTTGGAGTGAAGATAATCCTCAAGTGTATGTTGAGACACCGTTACATCCAGAAAAACTGACTGTTTGGTGTGCTTTATGGGCTGGTGGAATCATTGGTCCGTACTTCTTTAAAAACGATGCTGGCCAGAACGTTACAGTCAATGGTGACCGCTATAGAGCCATGATTACTGACGTTTTCGTTCCTCAATTGAACAACCATGATGTGCAGGAGCTGTGGTTTCAACAAGACGGCGCAACATGTCACACAGCTCGTGCCACAATTGATTTACTGAAGGAAACGTTTGGTAACCGCATAATTTCACGTTCCGGACCCGTGAATTGGCCTCCAAGATCGTGCGATTTAACGCCGCTAGACTATTTTCTGTGGGGATATGTGAAGTCGCTAGTCTACGCCGATAAGCCCGAAACGATCGACCACTTGGAGGACAACATTTGCCGCGTTATTGCCGATATACGGCCACAAACGTTGGAAAAAGTTATTGAAAATTGGACCTCCAGATTGGATTACGTCCGAGCCAGCCGTGGCGGTCATATGACAGAAATCATATTTAAATTATAATGCCAAAAGATTATCTTTTGAATAAAGTCAATTTCATGTCAATTTTAAAATTTCATCCTTGTTTTATTCCATTTCAAAGTTCTATACCTCTAAAAAAACACCCTTTATATGTATTTATGTAATTAACAAAACACTTTTTTATTAATTGATAGTTGATATTACTTCCTCAGCAAACCATATGGTCAATGGTAAATGATGAGAAAAGAAATTAGAATGGGTCCATGATCTTTTTTTTATAGTGAAGTAGGCGGACGAGCAAGCGGTCCCACGTGATGGTAACTGTTACCGCCGCCCATAGACACCTGCAACACCAGGGGGTATACGGGTGCGCCGCCGATCTTCCAAAATCCTATTCACAGCTTTCTTGAAGAACCCCATATTGTAGCTTAATGAAAAGACCTCTTGAAGTAGTTCGTATCGAGATAGGTGATCTGTAAAAGGCTAAGAGAAGAACCAATAATTTAGTTAGAGCACTGAATATGAACGTTGAAATTGCCATTAATAGGTCGTTTAATACAAACGGAAAAAAATTGTAGTCATGCAAATGCTCGGTTGGGCAATCCTCGTAAATTCGACTGTATCCCTTGACTACAGAACCTCGATAAATATGGCCGACTGAACTATAACGTATACGACACTTGTAATTACAGCTACTCTATATGGGGGTCGACACCTACGGCTCGGCTATAAATCAGTCCACCTATAGCAGTAGAACGACCGTTGTCAAACTCTACGTTTATGGAGCGACTATTTTCTCGTAAATTTTAATCATGTTCGAGTGAAATTCAATGAGACCTAATTTAAATTTCATTTTAATTGAAATTGAATTACTTATTTGGCTGGAACACGATCAGTGTCGCAATTTGTATCAACTAAAGATTTCTCATGTTAGGTATATAAATGCTGCAACTTATATGAGATCGGATATGATTAATTTCAAAATTTTTAATCCAAAATATTCTAATATTGCGGAAAAAAAAAATTCTTTAATTTTATCGATATATTTTCTATTTTCATATATTTTATCAAAGACCTACGGGTTTATAGAAATTTTAACGGTCCAAATTTGACTGGAAAATTTTGGCCGCTAGCTGCAAATGGGTGAGCCATATCTATCGCAAGAACGAGGGATTAAACGAGTCCTGAAATGGAATCGAAACTATACACAAGGAAGCGAAAAGTAGCACTTAGGCCAGGAAGACAAACGTCTTGAAAAAGCTACAAGCTACTCGAAGACGCTTGAAGAGCATTAGAAGGTTTATATTCAGCAGTTCCGTAGGCTGTGGAACGAACTGCCTCAAGAGGTCTTTCCATTAAGCTACGATATGGGGTTCTTCAAGAGAGCTGTGAATAGGATTTTGCAAGGTCGGCGGCGCGCCCGCATACCCCCTGGTGTTGCAGGTGTCCATGGGCGGCGGTAACACTTACCATCACGTGGGACCGCTTGCTCGTCCGCCCACTATAATATAAAAAAAAAAAGTGAAGGGACGATTACGTTACGATAATTAAAGTTACGATAATACTCATAAAAAAAGTTTCAAAAAAGGAAATCCAATAAAATCAAAAAAGTAACCAAGGGTTTCGCAACTTAGCACCAATTCTTCAAACAAATTTTGCATAAAATGCGAACAGTAAATTCGCGAGCAAAATTCGAGAAACTGTTAAAAATTACAGAGAAAGTATTACCTAGGAAAAGGTAGAAATCCTATAATCCCAATATCCCCCGCGTATTTTACTACAGTGCCCGCACCTGGAAACAGTTAAAAATTTCTGTTTCCTGGAACATTTCTATGTAATTTATTGCCCCTGCGGAACTCTGCCCATTATTTCTGCAGTAACTTAAAGTGCAGTGCAAGCTTAGTTTAATACCAAACTGGAGATCGGCTAATGGCTTCCCTCGCTCCTCTCTTGTCATTTACTTTGGAACCGAACATATAAACAACTAAGCTAAATCGAATCTAACAAAATGACTTGACAAAATGCCTGCTCCGAAAATCAGACAAAATTTCGCCACATCAAATATTTTGCAATAAAATGTCGTGGACAATGAGAAAATATTTTTCAACAACATTTTGTATGTTGCCTACCACTACAGAATCAAAAGACCCGGTCGTCTTCTTTTTTAAGGAGCTCTTTTCCACAATGATTCGATCGAAACGACAATTTTGTGTAGAACTAGTCGTATCGTGACAGTGCTCAGAGGAGCTTTAATTTTTTCCAGCGATACGAAAAGGGGAAATGCCCGCAGGAAAAGTTCCCAAAAATGATTTCATTTCAGATCTTTAATATCAGCCTATAACATTCCACCCCAGTGCACAAGTCTTCTTGTAATCACGAGGGGATATAGGCTCTAAATCCATCACATGATCCCAATAGGAATTATTGGATATTATACAGGCTGAATCAAAGGAATACCTTGAGGCATATTACCCTAAATATTAAAGATAGTATGTTTTACTCAAAGAAAATTGTATCTTATTTTTAAAGATAAGAAAAACGTCATACATCGATTTTTGAAAATTCGCTTATTTGAGCCGGGAATCGAACCAACACAAATGCGAAAAAAATTAGCCTATATTTTTAAATCACCACTCGATGTCGTCAATGATATAATTTAAAAACTCTCTAATAAAGATTAATTCAAAACCAGACTTGAGGTCGAAGATTATTTTGTCAAAATAAATACAAATGGAGGTTGAAAAATCACTTTGGAACTACAGGTACTAATGCTAGTTTCAAACCACGTTCTCTTTTCAAATCTATCATTCATCATTATCACATCAAACACGCATGCATGTTGCTGCATCTAATAATGACTCGTACAAACAAAACTTTACTGAAAAATAATTTATTTTCTTATATACCTACTTTATTGTAGGATACACAAATGATAAATCATGGTGTTGTTTCGATTTAATACATAATGATTTTAGAGTTTTGATCCATATCATTGACCCCCTATCGATTGGTGCTATAAAAATACAGGATACATTTTTTCACATTTGTGTTGGGTCAATTCCCGGTTCTGACAAGCGACTTTTCAAAATTCATGAATTAAGACAGTTCTTCTAATCTTTAAAAATATAATAAAATTTCATTTGAGTAAAATTCACGACCTTTAATATTTAGGGGAGGTATTTTCCTTCGAGGGTCCATTCGTTGGAATCATCCTGTATATGTTGTAGATTTTTAAATTATCAAACGCACGGGTATTCTCACGGCCGTGTTAGTGATGATCGAAAAATTCTTAAAGCAGAAACTTTGTAGTACGGGCCAGGAATTCATATTGTGAATTTTTTATTCGGAGACATTCGAGTTTATTAAGATTAACTACCCAATAACACATGTGAGTTACTCTTCGATATGGCTTAAATGGTATCCTACATGTATTTACAAAGAAACCGATATCTTTATTCACGTTTCGCATTTGTAGTTAAAACGAGACCCATTAACAGATAACGTATGCCACCTCAGCGGGGTTTTATACGTGATTTATTGTTGAGTTAGGTTAGGCACGTAATTCTACATTGTAAAATGTCCTTTGCATAGCAACTGCGACGACGACCTGTTAACCTTCTTAGTTATAGAGGACATGGCTTTTTTACCATAAGAGAATGGACCAATTAAAGAACTCAAGATTATTTATAAGCATTTTAAGCTTTATTGTGACAGAGATGGGCGAAAATACAGTTTATTGGAAAGATTTGTAAAGTAAAAAATTGGTAATTTCAAGTGAAAAAAGTAGTGAAGTCAAGAACTAAATAAAAATTTAGCCCATTAAAACAGTCAGAACTAAATTCTCCTATTTTAGTTATAGCTGAAACACAAAGGAGTCTAAGAAGTAAAATACAACAAAGACGTCTTCTTGTGATCCTGTCAAAAACCTAAAGTCGGGATACACGATTTTCGGAATTTGCTTAGACTTAGATAGAGTTGTTGAAAACTGGACTCTATGCAGTCTGCATAAGGTCAGTATAAACACGACTCTTGACTAATTCTAAGACCGCAATCGCCTGTTTATCCGTCTTAGTCTAAACAAAGAAAGATCTACGGGCCTGTTTATGCGGTCCTAAAGACCATTCATACGGAACCCACAGATCACATACAACACAAACTTCACTGAAAATTTTCGCTTACACCCACTGTTACCAAGTTAAACCAGCTCAAACGGCATAATTCAATTACAAAGAAAACGCAGACGCATTACAAATAAAAAGGATTATCCACCAGTCTGGTATTGCAGACTGCATAGCGCATTGTGCATTCGATAATTATGCATATGAATCAGCCCATGTGACCTACATGTTGACGTAATAAAATTACCTACTTTGTTAATGAAGGCGGTGGGGAAAAATAAAATTTTCATGCATTTCTAAGAAAGTCTGTTTTGCTTGACAAGTTGATAGCAATAAAAAAAAAATCGATTGCAACGTCAGTCGGAAGAGATTTCGCCATTTTAGAAAAAAAGTGATTATAAAAAGCTTTACGAAGCCTATCCAAAACGACAGTTTGTATGTATGACGTCGATATATTTTTTTAAACTTAAGCTATATTTATTGGGCCCTGTGGTGTCAGCCGGCTTTAGAATATCACCACCCAATCTCTTGCCGTCGTGGGTGTGAATAACAAAGCGACTACCTCTGAAGAACTACAAGAGTAGACTCGCCAACCCGCTTGGCCAGCGTGGTGTTTTAACGCTATACGCACAAGACAGTATGCATGAAGAGACCATGTTCTGCGGTGGATGAAAAATGGGGGCTAGCTACGTTGAGGCTAGGAGTTATGAAGAGACTAAAAGAGAGACTAGATAGTGTACAAAATCGTTCTTTGCAGGTTATTACGGTACCTGAATATTCTTACGCCGTTATCAAGTGTCTAGACATTTCGTGAAGTGCTAGATTACAGTAAGTAGCTACGACATATAGATTTTGTAACTCATATCAATTACATTTTTCTATGAATTTAGAAAATTCTTCTTAGTATTGGCTTGTACCATAACCATGTAGTGTAACCACCCATTATCTTCCACTGTTGGACACGGGCCTTCCCATGTACATTGTCTCGTGCATGAGGGATGTATGACCTTAAAATGCCACGCTGGTCAAGCGGGTTAGCGAGTTCACGCTTTTAGAGATGGTATAGATCTTCAGGGCTTGTGATAGCGGCTTTGTTATCCTTTAGTCGCCTTTTACGACACCCACGGGAAGGGATGGGGTAGTGTTATCCTAACGTCAGTCAATACCACACGACGTTGTATGGGCTTATATTCCTCTCCAATTTTCGTCTAAGCCAAAAACATATCAATTTCAGAAACAGTCTGCTATCCAATTATTCCATTGTGTACTGTCATTAAACAATCAATGCGGACAGGAAACATGCTAGTCTAGGTTTAGTCGAATCGAAGTCGTAAATTACTAGGTAATTTGAGTTACCTAGACCGAAAAGATAATTTCCATCTTTTTTCAGTCGCCACGGCAGTTACGAAGACAATTTAAAGACAGCAAAAACTAACAATGGCGGCACCCAAATTTCGAGCCATAGCTGAATACACCAAAGAAACGTGGAAACCATGCAACACTAAAATATCTCATTCGGGTTATATAAGGCTCTTGAACAACCGACGATTTTCATTTAAGGACTCGGGTTAATACAAAGAGTGAGGCGCGGCCGGGAAACGTAACAGCTGGACAAAAGTTTCAAGGACCAATCACAAAGAGCAATCGCAGGTACACACGGAACATCCCGTCGCTATATTTTTTCATGCGGGCGGAGCTTCGCCTTAAACTAACATGGCAACATTTTTTTAGCCGAAACATTCCGACGGTCGTATCCAACAAAAAATATCTTGTTTCTATGTGCCAGAAGCGATATTACATACCCATCTGTGATTGGCGCATTTTTCATGCATGCAAAATTTACGAGTGTACTTAATTGTGCGTTTATCTAAGTTTTTAAATCCGTAACTCAGTCCACCGTCTAAAAGTTAATTAAGAAGGAGGCTCGGAGCCCAGTTATGTAAATTACCCATTGTTGCCATGTACGCTCGGCTCGTACAATTTCACTATTAGATCTTTGAATAACGACCTTGGACCGCCTAAACAAAGCTTTATATGGTAATGATGGCCATTACAAAGAATTTTACTAAAAATTATATGGCATCGTACCGCATTATTGTTTTTACGATGTGTCATTATTGCGCCAAGTACAAATTACAAACAATTGGTTTAAAACACGTTTTTTTTTCGATTATTAAGGGCTATTGTTCAACGGGATCCTTTATTACGGTAAACGGTTATGAATTTTAATAAAAATAAAAGCTTTTTACAATTGCACATTCAGGCAATGACCTCGGAAATAAAAGTGGTGCATTATTATTTAACAGATTTACGACGGAATATTTTAATAATAGAACAGATGTTGCGTGAATAGCGAATAGCTTGAGTATTTGTTGATAATTCGTTATAATTATAATTGTACATAATTATGTTTTAGCCTTGGTTTCACTGAGAGCGGTTATTTTTTATTCAATTTGCGTACAATGTACTGTAATGATCTGATTGAGGTAATGATTGTCGGTCTGTTGTTGCCATGTGAACAGAGATGGTTGAAATAGATAATGTGCGCTAGTACGAGTAATAAGTACCTACCTACGCAAAAAAAAGTATGAACATAGACATGGCATTATCCTCAAAATCGTCAGACGGTAACGGATGCCACCTCTATTTTTATTCTAAACTTGTCTATAAAAAGAAAAGTCAATCTGTCTATATTGATTAGATGTGCGTGCAACATTGGGTTATTAATTATTATTCAATTTTGATTATAATTCTAAATGTTCGTATTTGGCCTAATCATTCTCTTGAAAAGACGAATGATTCCAGATTACTCGAATATCAGAAATTTCTGCGTTTAGTAAATAGAAATGTGTACTGAGGCTAGTCGTGTGCTGTCCGCCGGTTTATAGAATAGCATCACCTTATCTCTTCCCGTTGGTGTCGTAAACGGTGATAGTACTATATAGGCCCTGAGGAACTACACCTCTGAAAGAGTGGACTCGCCAATCCGCTTGGCCAGCGTGTCGTTTTGAAGCCATACACCCCTCATACGATCGATTATATTCAGCACAACCCATATTTATATATTTCCAGTATTTTTAATGGATTTCTACCAATAGGTAGGTTAACCGAGATTATTATTATTTATAAAAAGAAGGTGACAGACTGACAATTCCCTCCGTCGGATTTTCACATATAAATTCCCGTGACTGAAGCTATTTCAGATTCACAGGAGTTCCCGAAATGATTCCAAAACCATGGGCGATAACATGTGATTGCATCAGCAGAATCAGAAACAGCAATAAAAACGAACAGAGCCGAATCAGTCACCACTAAAAAACTAAAGCAATACATATTGCATATTGCAAACAAAGTTATAACATCGGTTTCTTAGGATTCCGAAGCTTTAGTGGTGGGGGATTATTTAGAAAGGTCAAACAATAAACTTTTGTTAACTTAGTGTATTATTACGTCCCGTTCTTTCGTTTGCGTGAAGAAATATATTAAAAACGATATAGTATGTTAAAAAAAAGGTTTGCACTGTCAAGATAAGGCACAGGGGGGTAACATTCTGAACTCTAGGAGGTATCTGCCGTAAATTGAAACCGCGGCCTTACTATGGAGTTTCTGGTTACCTTTCTGCTTGAAAGGTACCTTGAGTTACCGTTTCTGTTTGAAAAACTGTACACGGTTTTGCTATTATCAGTAGCTTGGCAGTGAAGAAAACCATCGTAAGGAAACTTGCGTTCCCGAGAATTAAAACAAAATTGAACCATAATATAGTAATTTTCTAGCATTAAAAATATACTGGTATGTCAAGTTCTTAATATCATATAAAACTCGCAACATTTTCATAATTACTAAATCGATTCCCGGAATTTTATTTATTACGGATTTTCCGAAATAAATATCCTATGCAACAGCAACAAGCGCAACAAAATCGTGCCAGTAGATGCGGCGATCAGTGCAAACAGACAGACAGCCAGATGCTGTCCTTTGCGATTTGAGATACTCTCGTATACATATTTATAAAACTTGGGTATTTTATACGAGCTTATACAAAATCTTGATACCCGATCGGATAGACGTTCCTAGTTTTTTCTAGAAACTGCAATCAAACACAAAAACCTTATTGATTATACAAAAAATAATTACAGGCGAAAATGAAGTCAGTAACCGACCTTGACCTTACCCAATCTTACCTAATAACCCACCGTGGGCTACATTCTGATTATTTTCAATGTCCTTCCATTTTGATTACTCACCGATTAAAATCAATTACGTAAATTAAACAATTTCACTTGTTACTAAGCACCAACAATTTTCAATAAATCTACTTTCATAGCGCCCCATGGATGGAAATATCCAATATTTGCAGTCTTCAATATTTTTTAAATAGTTGATAGGAATTGACGGAATTTGGATTATTTTCAAGGGGGCCAGAGGTGTACCCTTTCACGTATAGTCGGTTCCAATCCAATTCGTCGAAACGAAAGCCAAATCAATGAAGTATCTCAATATTTAAATTTAAATCTAGGGCAAAATTAATCAAATTATGGATATGTAAACAATTATCACGTCACTATTTATTTAATTTAAGGGATTGTCAATTACCTCTTGCCGCCATGTTTGGTTGCATTCTGGACAAATTGAGAGTAACTTGGAAAGTCGGGTGAGCCCGGTGGTTGTAGGTTTACAGCAGCATGAAGGAGAGTTAGCAAAGCGTGGCTCAGTTTTATCCCATCTCTTTCCATTTCCTCATCTCATTATCATGGGATGTGGGAAGAATACGGTATGATAAGGTATACAGGCAAGCGAATTTGTAATGTCCCGTTGTAATGTTGTTTTTTTTTCGGTGTGGCTAAATTCTGTGGCCGTCCCTAATGGCCTTTCAGTCACCGGACATGTATGGTTTAGGGCGAGCGCAGGAGCCTAAGGGCTCCCCCGCCGGTAGACCGACGGAAAGAACGAACCTCGGGTTAGGATGTTTTGCTTTGGGAGGGTACCGCGGGATCGCGAGTCGGTGAGAAGCTACCAGACACGTGCCGATACCTGGTAAAAGTGTGCTGAAGGCCGGTGAATGTTCACAGTGTAGCGAGGGTGACGTCAACGTCTCCGCCAGCTGGGTCGGTGTATATGTGAAGTCTGTGAGTGTAGTATAAGAACCACATTGGCAGCAGTAATTGGGTCGTCGGGGTCACGACGACAGCAACGGGGAGGGTCATTCTTATCGAGGACATAGATTAGGCTGTCAACTACTAGGGGGTTGGGATGGTGAGGGACTCTGTTGTAGTAGCGTCGAGCGGAATCTTTCACGTATTTGACGATGGAGGGAAGTTCCAAGTCCTTGTAGAGGTTGACATTGCGAGAGTACCACGGGGCAGCCACGACCTTACTCACGAATCTATTTTGGAGGGTTTGGAGTATTTTAATGTTGGGGGGAGAGGGCTGCGTGTGCA
Source organism: Sesia bembeciformis (assembly GCA_943735995.1). Classification (NCBI taxonomy): domain Eukaryota; kingdom Metazoa; phylum Arthropoda; class Insecta; order Lepidoptera; family Sesiidae; genus Sesia; species Sesia bembeciformis. The sequence continues at coordinate 2,454,375 of OX031038.1, forward strand.
AAGACAACGCTAGCGAAGGTCATTATGGGAAGTACGTAGGTTTTGTAAGCTTATTTTTTATTTAGCTTATTTATAAGCGACAATTTACTTCTCCCGTCTATGAGAGGGTTGAGGGGACCAAGTACAAAGGCAGTTTCGGACAGTTTTTATGTGTTCTCGGAAGGTCAGCCGATGGTCTAGGGTGACTCGCAAGGCAAGATATTTGGTCTTACTAGCCCAAGAAATAGTTTCACCGAAAAGGAATGTCGGGAGTGGGTAAAGACAAGGCCTACGGCTACGACTTACGAGTGCCACCCATGGGAAAAAGGAAGCACATGGCTGTACTTTTCTCGGGGTTAATCCCAATCCTCTACCTCACAAACCACTCGCCTAGGGCGGTGACTGCGCGTTGGAGGCGTAGAAAGACATGCCGTAGGTTCCTATCTGAGGCGCAGAGGGCGGTGTCATCCGCAAAAAGGGCAAGCTCTGTTCCAGAGGAGTGGGGGATGTCATTGGTGTAGAGGGAATAGAGTGTGAGTGTTAGAACAGAGCCCTAAGGGACTACAGCTCTGATTGGGTGAGAACTGAACAGAATGCCTTCAACTCCGTAGCGAAAGGAGCTATTGGTAAGGTAGTCTCGAAAGACTTTCAGGCACCTCGAGTTGGCACAGTTTATAGATTAAAACGTTGTGCTAGACCTTACAAAGGCCTTCGCTACGTCGAAAAAACAGCTAGTGTCTTGAAGGGTCTATCTCTTTTGGTTGAGACCTGTGAAAATGTGCTCCATTATTCGGTGCACCTGTTGGATACAAGAGTGATTGGCTATATAGATCCACAAGGACAACAGTAATTGCTTACAATTTCGGGGACTACATGTTCCCATGCCAACTTTCTTTTCAGAAATAATTATGAAATACTTAATACTTTACTTTCATACTTTCATGATTGGGGATTGATCTGCAATTTATCCTGTTACCTATTTTCCATAGTTAATAAGCAAAAGTCATAAACAATTCACTATAATGGTATCTGATGATGGTAATATATGCAGATAGGATAACCTTCTCTTTATGGAGGTAGGTGACCTTAAGCACTTGATATTGCATAGAGAAAAAGATCACTAACAGGTTAGCAAGTTTTATTTCTATTTATAATGAAAAGATGATGAGGAGTCTGTTGATGACCACGATAAATCATGCTGCTAAATGCAGCGCTTACATGTTAAATGTTAATGAACAAATGCACCAGATATAATGGTAATGTTTTCAATATTTTCAACCATAGGGATTAGTCGTTGAGTTTATACACACCAAGGAACCCCTACCTTCAATGAGCAAGCGCATGGCCAACACAGCAGTTATTGTGCATAAATAAATGCACTAGACAACCCAGGTAGTATGTTTTCAATATATTCAACCTTAGCAATTAAACATTGGGTTTATGCGTTTAAGGGGAAGAGGGCACGCTGCATTCCCAACAGCCGCTGGGTGTACTCGACTGGCCACGTTGCCCCTCTCTGACAGAAGACTACTTTGAATTGTACTGCATTTCCTATTTTATCATATTTCCTCAATGTATGTATGTATTTCGTTGGTGAGTGAAATATGCCAGAGCTAATTTCCATTCTATCCTATCTGTTGACGACGAAAAGGCTAGGGTACTTACGCAAACATGTATATAGTTTCGCAACTAGTTGTTAAGTTTTTATGTATATATTTTGATAATAATGGAGTGATCCCTGGTATGTCTTTGCTTACTTATCAGGATAAATCGTTGGTGGATAGTGTAGGTGAGGACATACTAGGATCTTATCAAATGTGTAAATACGTGTTAGCGATAAGGAAAATAAATGATTCCCCGCGGGTAGCGGGAGGGGTGCATACATGGACAAGTGGTGGGGGAAACCCGCAACTAGCCGGAAGTTGAAGAATCCAATAAACAAATAAAAAGCGGACCATTTTCCGGTCAACTTCACTTCCGCAGCGGCATCCACTCCGACAACAACAAGAACAAGAAGAAGAACAAGTACCTCTGCGCTACCCCGGCTCTATTGAAGAATAAGCCTTGTTGTTTCATTCACGAAGAAAATCCTATTATACAGTCCACACCCCCCAGGCGATCCAGTTGGTGCGAAGTACAGACACTAGCACTCTACTACGTGTTTAGTGCATACGTATCCTGCACACTATCCCTCCCCATTTTCCCAATCCATTCCTTAATTTGTAATGGTAGGCAGTGCAACCGGAGGTGTGCCAACGTTTGTCATCCTAAAATCTAGACTGATGTTGGCATGTATTGTGGATGCCTATGGACGACAGTACCCACTTATCATCAGGTGGACTGTATGCTCGTCTGCCGCCTTTTTTCTATTAAAACAATGTGTTGCGTTCATATGCACCAAGGACCTTTAGCCATTCAAATCCAAAGCTTAATGAAATGTTTAAAACATTTTTTTAAAATTTAATATAGAAAATAAAGATTAGAATTATTTGTTGTTATTGCCTGCAATACAGATTATTAAGATGACCATAATCAGGCCTTTTATCAGCCACTGATCAAGAAGAGCTTCCTCATGCACATTGTCTTGTGGATGTTGTATGTATGTAAGGGATGTATGGCTTAGTAGCCTAATACATAATTAATAATAATGTTCCAGATATTAAAGATATTAACCAAGCCACAGTTTGCTGTGGCTTGGTGTCATCCAGCAGGGAAATATAGAGTTGATAATAGAATAATTAAAAAATATATATTTTACCCTCCTATAGTTTCAAACTGTATTTACCTACCTACATATCTGATTTTAAACTTTTCTCCCATAACAACACTATCGGAGCACATTTTATCTTTTATTAAAACTGGTTCAATACTTGATAAGGTGATAATGAGAGGGCACCATTAATGGGTCATTAGAACAATATCTCTACAATTTTAAATACAATATCTGTTTTATCTATTATAACTTTATTACTAAGGGACCTCATTGTGGCTTTTCTCCAGATATTGAGACAATAGTGAAATTCTAAAAAGACAATTTAGTTTATTACTTATCTTTGGCTATGGTGTCGCCGGCTTTGGAATAACACCACCCCATCTCTTCCCATGGGTATCGTAAAGGGTGACTAGGGATATCAAGCAGTCCCCACAAGCTGTGAGGAACTACACCACCTCTAAAAGAGTTGACTCACCAGCCTGCTTGGCCAGGGTGTCGTTTTAAGGCCCTACATCCTTTGTGGATAAGACGAGGTGCGTGAGGAACCCCATTTTCAGCAGTGGACGACAAAATGGCTGATTATGCTGATTTTTAAGTTATATCTTAACCAAAATTAAAATTTATACTGATCTCTTTACTCTGATAATGTCGCTTATACACTTATTAAACTTGTCTCCTACAGGGACAGGCATAGAGCTAATCTTTATTTGCCACAATTTTGACATAATTTATCATTATTATTGTGTAAATGTTGTGTTAGCTGGTGTTACAAGTTTAGCCATACCTCTTCTCCTGAAAGCCATTTGTCTCAGTCTATTTATGAGACTATTTATACCTAGTTGGCGATTCCATATGTCCACAACTCAGTTACTGAGTATATTATGGCCTGCTCTTATATTAGTCAGTGTTTTATCTAATTTAAGATTATTGCAGTCTAAAGGTACAATACCAATCTCTACTGCAGACTGCAGCGGCGGTGGCTACACTATTAGTAGGAGTAGAAGGTAGGAGCATCACTGTGGTAGGATGCAACAGTGATTCTGCATTCTGAATAGGGTTCATAGAAAACTATCTTCAAGGTAGAGGATGCCTAACGTGACCATTTATTTTTTCCCTCAGAGGGAGACGCCCATAAATTTATTATTGTTTTAAAAATAAAACACATATTTGTGGTATTAAAAAAAAATAATGACACAATAAAAATAGTAACTAATCTTGTGTAGTCTGGTGGGCTGGTTTTCTATATTTTTCGGATGAGCAAATTAGCTTTAAAATATCAGGTTTAGTTTTTAAATATGCATGGAACTGTTGGCAGGACTTGTTGATGTTACCCTTGGTTATCAAAATGGCTTTTAATACTGTGACTCCCTAACTGTTTTTCCACTAGTCCATATTTTATTCATATGGGAAAACGCTTTTCTACCTACCTACAGTCACGGAGTCGGCCGACTCGACTTGCGCCCTTTTTTGAATTCATTATCACAGGTGGCCTTATTTGTCAAAGCGGGACATTTTTACGTTTTTTGGGGACAGCGGGACACATAGCTTAAAAGCAGGACTGTCCCGCTCAAAGCGGGACATATGGACACGTTAAGGATGCCGTAAGGCATTAAGGTCATTTTGCACATGTCAAATACTTGTGCAATGAAGTTTAAAAAAAAAGATGTTGCAAGATATAGCTTCATCTACTTATGCAGCTATATGCAACTCTTTCGATCGAAAATGCGGTCATTTAAATAATATTATTTAAAACAAACTCAGTTGACAGATTAAAGGTTATAATTTTATGAAACTTCATTGAAATTATACTAGTGCAATAGATTGAGTAAAATGGTAAAACAATTTCAATTTTGTGCCCAGGTAATGACAATGATCACCATAATAAATAAACATTAAGTTAGCAATGTCAATAATCATAATGTCATCAACATCATACATAGTATTGAAGCAGTACTTCCATAGCTTTAATAAGATTTTATTTTAATGAAATATATTTATAAGAATTCATAATTTCAAGATTTTGTGAAACAATATAGTTATAATATTTATGTTATACAAGTATATATATTATATATATATATATATATATATCTGTATAAAATGCATTGTGTATATATATGATTATTTATTTCTTTTTTTCTTTTTTATATCACTTGTAACCATTGTTTTATATTGTAGGTTGTCTGGAAGCGATTCCATAATTGCAATAAGACTGCCTATTGTTTTGTGTTGTTTTGTAGCTATGTGTGCAAATTTCTTTGTAAGTATGTTTGTACAATAAATATAATTATTATTATATACTTAGTTCCCTAATAATAATATTCAATTTTTATGAGACAAAGAGAAAAAAGTATTATCTGATCAAAGGTTCCCTGATATGGACTCATTTGTCCATAATTTAGTTGAAATTATCTAACGTAAAAGTTCATTGTTTCAAGATTCCCTTTGAATAGAAACATGCTCTAAAATGTGATATTTTTTGATAAAGCAATGTTTCATAATTTTATATTTCTTGAAGTCACGATTCATAGATCTATTTTTGTTCAAAAATGTCTTATGTATGGTAACATTATTTACACCTCAATGTTTACAGATCAGCTGCTACTAACAGGTCAAACTATACCTATTGGTACCCTATACCCAAAGCTAGAATCAAGTTGTACTTAGAATCATTTTAAGTACCTACATTATTGTGTTGAGGACATTATTTAATAAGGTAGGTAATTTGGCCCAGTGGATAATAACTAAAAAATATCATGTCCACTTCACTGTGACTTGCATAGGCCAAAGATTGACTGGGAGAAGATTGCTTGCTGTACATATATAGCATTAATTGTGCTTTTTGTAATAATTTACAAAAAGGTGTAAATACATAAATAAAAATTATTACTTATTGAGATTGTAATTGAAATGCAATTGTAATTTAGATTATGTTTGAAATTACAAAGCAAGTTTACTAAGTATATATATTGCAGTTACTGAAGCAGTGTATAATTTTAAAAAAAATAGGATAATACAGATAAGAAATAACCTTAATTGAATATAGGCCATATATTACTAAAATATTCAAAGCATTTGTAGGGGTATTATAAAATTAGAATTTGGTCTATTGTACTTCAATGATTTTGATTATACTATCAATAATAAATATTATAGTGAATTTATGTTAAGAGTTATTGTTTTTATATATCTATTATCTAAATGTTATTAATCATGTATAAATCTTAATGAATAAGACTGTTGCTATGTACAGTGTTGCATTACTAACTCTATGTAAGAAAAGTTGTAGGTTATGTCCCTTGTTGCTATGCAAGATTTCTAGTTCATACAAATAGGAATCAAACTGTATGTAATGCCATATAGCTTTGTTTACATACTGTCGTGAGATTTTAGATGTTTCTAATGATTTCTAATAAGATTCTAACAAAGATTTCAATATAAAGAACACAGTAATTATGCTTATAAAAAAACTTGTAAGACTCAACAAGACTTGTTAAAAGACTAACTTATTGGACATTTATTACTATTAATTTACATATAAATTGAAAAGTATACATTTAGATCACCGTAACCTCAAAAAAAAAAATTTTTCAACAACTCAAATGATAGTGTAATATGAACGTAATTTATAGGTTATGAACTGAGTGCCCTTGACATAACTAAAAGGTGTTTTAAGTCAGGTTACCACACAAAATTCTTAGGTGTTTCGCGTATTAACACGAGACAAATGTGTATGCAGGTTTCAAGGCCACGAGTATGTCAATTGAAAAACAAAAAGAACTCACCCAGTTTAACGATCTTTACAACAAACCAACTCCAAAGCACTGATCACTGATAAAAGGATACAGGTTAAGTCCAGGTTGAATCCGTCCTTGATATACCGCTTCCGGCGCTTGCTGACGATCCCCTTGATCGGGTTGGCCATCTTGATATTGCTAGCCATGGCAGGCAAATCGGCGCGTCGCGGCAGCAGCTCGGCAGCCGCTGAGCCCTTACCGGGCCCTGCCGGTACCGATCTCTTCTCTGGTGCCTTTCGCTCGCGGCGCCGGCAGCTCACGCAGATACCCATAAAATAACCTCCGCCGCGCAGGACGTGCCCCGCTCATTGGGCCGGCAGCGGAGCGCGAGCGGCCTGCGGGGAACCGACGCCGCAGCCGCCCGCTCAGCTCGCGCCCGTCATGCCTCGGCCTGCACGCGCCTCGACCCGAGGCCGAGCTCCCGCAACACCGCACGTCGACACCGCGCCGCCAGACGCGATCTCCAACCGTAACAAAACCACACCACCAGACACTACAGCATAGCTCCACCACCGGCACACAGTTACTGCTTCACTTCCAATCAAAAGATTTATCTAATTTATTTCGCCCGAATGGCGTCCATCCTGCGTTTGGACTAGAACACGGCCGAAGAGAAACAGTTGCACAAGATGGTTATGATGGCCGAAAGTGTAGAACGCTTCCTCTTCAGACTTGTGTAATCTCGATACGAGTGATAGAGATAAAACACAACCTTATTTTTCTGGTGGATACCTAGCTCCTTTGTTCATTACAGGTTTCTTTTTTTGACGCAAGGTGTCGTGGTTATCGGCATTTGATGGGTTGTGTGCCGCCTGCATTCAAAATAAAAAAATACCTATTTATAAATTTGCAGTTTCCAATATTTATATTATTATAAAAATGGTCATTAAAATGTTAATTGAGTGTTTTAACTGTAATAAGGACAGTGGCGGGCAATTTAACAATTAATTAGTGCAGAGGGCGCTACATTGTAACAAGAATATTTCTTGGAGCGGCAATACTGTTCGTCAACGCGCGGGCGCGGTAAAATTTAAATATTTCGTTCTGTACATACGCGTACATACATACTGTACATATTTATGTACATACATAATTAAAATATACGCGGTTTGTAACATTTTGCAATGCGATTGTTAATTCCTTCCATTAATTTCACATGTTTCAGCAAAATAATTTCAATAGTCTCAGAAAATACCAATGATACCTACTGATTACTTTTCCTAAACTTTTTAATATTTATAGAAAGACTGGCAATATTCGACAACTAATCTGTATTCGGCCTTTGGCATCATTTATTTTCTTTATTACATTAATAGTATTAGGCCGAATAGCAACCAAGTTTTTTTTAATTATTTTTTAAGACAAATGGAAATAAAAATATATCGTTATCTTAACATTAGATTTTAAAGATTTGAATTTGTCAAATAGGTATCTACCTACTTTGTCATTTAAAACCAAATATCAATAACCTTCTTTCCTCATAATGAAGAAAATTTTGAAGAGACGTTTAACACATTTTTAGACAGTAAGTTAGATGATTATTCGCGCCAAATGATTACATTTGGCATTTACATTTATTACATGTGTTATTAAACAACACCACATCTTGTCTCACACTAGAATTCCTTGTGTCGTGGGTCCAGACTAGTCCAGAGACACACAAATGTCTAAAATCGTATTGAATTTGTATCGTCTAATCACGAAACACCCAGACTCGAACAAATATTGGTATTTGTTAGTAGATATGTTTACTCTGATGATAAAGTCCGATTATTCAGCTATGATAAAATAACATGCGCAAATTTTCTTCATACAAAAATAAAATTGTAAACCTCTCATTAGTAATAAAAGGAAATTTTGTATGCAGTAGTACATTTTGTCAAAATTTATTTATTTTATTTAGACAAAATACAGGAAAACTACCAAAACTGTAATAGAGATTTGCTTTATGTTTGTGAATAATAATAATAATAATAAATACCCTATAATGAATACAATAAGTTATTAAATAAATTCTTGTTTAAAAATATGAGTAGGTATCTGGAATCAATCAAACATGGCTAATCGATCGTTAGTTGCTTGGCTTTTCATTGCTAGCCTAATTCTACTGTTATAATCATTAAATCAAAATCATTGTACGTTTATATAAAGTTAAAATTGTTGTCATTTCAAATATATAGGTACCAGTTGCATAGACTCTACGCTGTGTGTCACCTAGTCCTTCGAACAGTTCCTTATTGGAATAGAAAACCAAATAGATAAAGTTCGATAACAACCAACGTGTAGTTTCTGGAAAAAACTGCGCTTTTCCATAAAAATGGTGCCGTTATCACGCAACCATTGCATTCTATGACAAAGTAACACGAACAATGTCGCTATTCCGAGCAAGACAAGACACATTATTTCCTGTAGAAATATGCTAATGAATAATGACAAATGCATGTGGTCGTGTAGCCTGTAAAATGTATGTACCGTATACCTAACAAGCCTCGGCTCATAATTACAGAAGTACACGCTACGTGGGTTCGCATCTCTTCCCGTGGGCATCATAAAAGGAGTTTAAGAGATAAGAAAGCCGCTACCACAAGCCCTGAGGAACTACACCAAATCTAAAAGAGTAGTCTCGCCAAGCCGTACGGCATACAGATGACATAAGTTACGTTTGGACTCCGTAGGAAATCATCATACCACCTGAGCGAAGCGGCCTAGTATCAGTAAGCCGGTTAGTTCGGTTACCAAACTAATAACCGGAGTACTGGGGCGGGTATCTACTAACGTTACCCTGCGGCGTCCAGAAATCAAAAACTGTACACATCATATAAGTCTTTAAGACTATTATTGAGAGGCAAATATTTTGACTTTCGTTGCATTTTCTTGTTCTATTTGTTCTTTTCCGAGTAATAAATATTTGTTCTATGTGTTCGTGCATAGAATTTGACGCATTTTTCACGCAGATACTTATTCAACTTTTAAATATTTATCAGTATGTTACCACACCTATATTTATATCTGTTCGCGTTTACAGTATCTATTATGGTGGCATAGATAATTGTGTGCGATCAGACTGCCTGTTACCACCCGCGTGTGGTACGCAACACTCGACGTTACTGATGTACCTATAGTAGAGATGCGCCTACTTCGATAAGTCGATATCGATCTGTATCCGAACACAAGTAAGGCCGCGTGTAAGGAGAGAGGTACCTACGAGCAGCCCCATCAAACCCGGACGCGGCCTATCATTAAATATCACTTCTATCGATTTTAGGATCATCTTATTTCAACGATTTTGACTTATCGCATAATATTCATTTACGCATATTCATTTGGATTGACTTTCTGTCGGATTGTCGAAATTTTCTCTATCATTTTAACAATAGGACCTGCCGCTAAGTATGATCGTAAGAAATAATTGTTAAGCCACGATCCTTTATTGTTAATTTTGCCGTGTTATAATAATACTGTCATGTTTGATACGTGACGTGACATCATTGAATTTTTATTGACCTTTGTGGTTCATTTACCTACACACGGAGAGTTTCTCGAACGCGAGGTTCACGAATATCGGTCAAGAGCTTGTCTAAACAACTGTTATTATCATCTGATCACTGCTATGCCTGCTATAGGTTTTTATCATCGTGTAAACAGTTATTGGCAAGAATTGTTTTTTTTTTCCGGAAAAGGTTAATTCTTGTAGCGTTAATGGCGTTTCAATACTCACCGGACATGCATGGTTTAGGGCGAGTGCAGAAGGCACGCGACCAGGAGAAATAAGTGTGTGCAGCAACGAGCCTAGGGGATCTCCTGCTGGTAGACCGGCGGAAGGAAGCGACCTCGGCTTAGGGCGTTGCTTTGGGAGGGTACCGCGGGATCGCGAATCGGTGAGAAGCACCCAGGCACGTGCCGGTACCTGGTAAAAGTGTTGGCTGAAGGCCGGTGTTTGTTCACGGTGTAGCGAGGGGAGGTCATTATGGGATGTACGAAGATTTTGTACAATGCAGCTTATTTCTAAGCGATATTTTACTTCTTCCGCCTACGAGAGGGTTGAGGCGACCGAGTACAAAGGCGGCTCGATTCCGGACAGTTTGTATATGTTCTTGGAATGTCAGTCGATGGTATAGTGTGACTCCGAGATATTTGGTCTTCCTAAACCAGGGGATAGTTTGACCGAAAAGGGATATCGGTAGTGGGAAGAGGCAAGGCCTAGAGCTACGAGTGCCACTCCTGAGAAACGAGAAGCACATGGCTACACTTTTCTCCGGATTGACCCTCCTCCTATCCTCCACCTCACAAACCATTCACCTAGGGCGGTGACTTCGCGTTGGAGACGTAAAGAGACAGACGCGTCGTAGGTTCCTATCTGAGGCGCAGAGGGCGGTGTCATCCGCAAAGAGGGCAAGCTCTATTCCATGGGTGAGGGGATGTCGTTGGCGTAGAGGGATGAAACCCACTAGAACGGAACCCTGAGGGACTCCAGCTCTGATTGGGTGGGGGCTGGACTGAGTGTCTTCGACTCTGTAGCGAAATATTGCAATTGATAAGGTAGTCTAGAATTATGATGAGTTTATAGATTAAACCGTTGTCCCAGACCTTATCAAAAAAACCTTCGCTACGTTGAAGAACACAGCTAGAGTCTTGTACGGTCTCTTTTGATGTGCTTGGTGTGAGGACCTGTGAGGATGTGCTTGGTGATTCACTGCACCTGCAGGACACTCGAGTGGTTGGCTCTAAAGCCGAACTTTTCATCGATGAGTAGGCCTTTTAAGTTGACGTGACTCAGTAGGCGAGAATGGCTAATAGGTCTACAATTATAGGGTTCCGAGCGATGATTACCCTGTTTGGGGATGCCGATAACGACGGCTTCTTTCCAGGCTGCTGGAAAGAGATGATGTTTCATTGCGGCATTGTAAATAGCCACAAAAAGTGCGATCAAATTGATCAGGAGGCTTTTAAGCACCTTATTAGGAATTCCCTCGAAGCCAGGTGATTTTTAATTTTGAGATTTTTAATGAAGTTCTGAAGTTCAGTTACCGTAACCGGTAGAAGGGGGTCTGATGGGGGGATAGAGGCTCGACGCCGCACTTCTCCGTTAACCAAGTCGACGTATAATATGACGCATCAATCGGTTGACGACTAGGGGAGCATTGGGCTTCAAGGCTGTCGGCCATGCATTCAACCTTCTCATCATCGCCAAATGCGGGAGGGCCGTTCGGTCTAGTCAGTATAGGCATGGAGGCAGTATTGTCTGCTTTCATAGATCGCGCCAACCGCCAGTAGTCTGTGTGTGATGGCGAGATCTCTGATAACAGATCGTCCTAGCTCTTTTTGTCCAATTCAAGGATGCGATTCTTTACGTCCCTCTGTAACGCTCGCATCCCGCGCCTATTCTCTTCACAAGCACGCGTAAAATTGCTTCCAAGCGTAAGCACGGATGGTTGCGTTCTTGGCTTTTTTTATAGAAAGAAGGTGGCAAACGAGCATACAATCCAAGTAGTAGTAAGCGGTTATAAGGATAATGGGTTGGCGTCATTGGAGCTATAACGTCAAAGTCGAATTGGTTAATGAATCTGTCAATGCGTTTACCATACTGGATGGACGTGTGGCTATTGAAACTAGGGTGTTTGGAGGTGAGATCACCTGCCAGGGTGACTGAGTTACCCAAATCGAGGAATGACTCGAAGTCAGTCCTGAGCAGTTCTTTATCGGGGGGCAAGTAGTAGGGCATGCCAGAGTGATAAATGAATGACCTGTCATAGTTAAGCGGCAGACCAAGGCCTCCATATTAATCAGTGGAAGCATGTGTATGGGCATGCAGTGCAAGGACCTTATGTAGTAAATGAGAGTGCCGCCTCCTCGGCTAATCAACCTGTCATTTCGTACTAAGTCGTACTGAGCGATTTTGGCATCACGTCGGCTAGGTTTCAAGAACGTCTTTTGCACTAGCATTACCATATTTCTGAGGAAATTGTGAATCTGGGTGCGTTGGGATTGTATGCCGTTAGCGTTGAAACACGCGAAGTACAAGGGGGAGGGTAAGAGACGTTTGTTGTTTGTGACGCCACTAAAAATTATAAATTATTTTTTGGAGGTAAGCCTTGAAGAGGGCAGAGGCGCTAAGTTCGGGCTCAAATTAATGATTAGGTCTAGATGGGCCATAGACAGGGCTCGATCTAGCTATTTAGCCGCTCCGGGCAGAAAAATATTTGCCGCCCTTTACATTACAATTACAATGACGGGCTGTGTTTTCTATAGTTATACTAACGATTTTTATTGTAATACAACTAATAACCAGTTGTAAATGTGTATAATTTGTAAATATACGGGTCGGATTGAGCGAAACTTTTTCATGTCACCTTAAAAATCGCTTTAAATAATTCATAAAATAATAGAAGTAGAAAGTGAAGCAATAATTAAAGAAGACACTTGTAACATTTAATACATATAAACTGCAGAGTATAAACGTATTCTCGGCGTTACCTGCGCGCTGCGCATTTGCCCGGCTTGTCAACCCCCCCCCCCCCCCCCCCCCCCGATCGAGCCTTGGCCATAGAGGACAAAAATTGTATGCAGTTTGATCGCATACGAGAATCGTATACAATATTCTCACTGAACCGGTTCAAGATAAGAAACTCTCCTTGTGAAAACACGAGCCTTTGTTTATCGACACAGTCGCTGCCTCCTAACTCCTGAATTCAGAAATTTCTAAACAAAATTTTCTTCTCATACTTACTGGAAATTTTGTAATATATTCCTAATCTCCATTATTGTTATAATGCTCATCACGATTAAACGAACAGCTCTACAACCTAGAAATACTTACACATCGCTGCGCGTGCGCCGCCCATCCACGCGGTTTTCTTTTTGTTACATACAATATTGTATAGCATGTACACATCAACTGTACTGCATTATTACTTGTCAGTAGATCAGCTAATTGGGTATTCGTCTATTTTTAGAAAATCTTATAATTAAATGAATTAAAACACTAAGTAGGTATTCAATCAGTGAAATCAAAGATTCAATATCTTGATAAATTATTTTGTTAAAGGATTTAAAAGACGACAATATATAATATGACGTCATTCTTCTATATTGCCACTACAGCCACACTTAGGATTTCCTCCACATTGTTTTTCACTAACTCCCAACTTCAAATATTCTCAAGTGGATATATTCCTATATTTTCCGTTGAATTTGGTAAATTATTTTCAATATGGGTTCGCTTTTATCCACGACGGACCGGAGATGGTATATTATGGATTTAGAGTAAGCCTGTGTACTCTTTTGTTACCACTTTTCTCTGAAAAGGTTGAGCCGATCTTCGTACGATTTTATGCAAGCATTTAATCGCATTTTGCGCTAAGTTGTTGGAAGAAATGTATGTAATGAATGATTGAATTTAAAAAATTATCATTCATTCATTTCATTTCCTACGCACGACGATTATTGCATTGGATTATTGCAAATTGTCTACAAGACCGGTTTATAAGTATTTATTTTAAGGTTTTTTTGTAATTAGAGAATTATTTAAATGGGGGGTTTTCAAATTATATAATCATATCTAGCTGTGATGTAAGTCATGAAAATAATCAAATAGAGGAAGACTCAACTATCGTGGCACAAGTAGGACTCTAGGAGCAGTAAGTAACAAAAGTACCTTCCCACATATTTTTCAATAGATATAATTAGTATAAAATTACAAGCAACGCTGATTTTGGAGACAGATTTAATTAAACAGATTTTGGAGAAACTTTCAAAACTTTCAATAAAACTTAAACCTTCCTACTTTTATTAATAAAATATACCTACTTATTTTATTTTACTGAGTATACTATCCGGTAAAGTTCCATCAAAATCTCACCAGTATTCTTCGAGTTATAAACCTAAAAAGTCAGAGAGCCACTGTTGTGTTTGAGAAAAAACGTCGAACAACAGAAATCAAGCAACGATACAAAATACACTGTCCAGTTTAAATATAGCTTTATTCACTTATCATGGGAATAAGTCACAATGCAAACATTGATAAGGTACGCCCTTAGACGGATCCTATAGATAAGATATGTTATAACACCGCCATTGTGTCTAGAAATGTGAGAACCAAATATTTGGTCTAGCTCTGAATTTCGTATGTAGACGACAAGACACACGTGTTTCAACGATCGTGTTGAGGTGCGCGCAAGTTTACTGCAGTAGGTAAGTTTTCTGGGAGATTTTAGTAGCGCTGTTACATTTGATGTTACAGATGTTTTAACATAATAATTTAACATCTCCTTTTGATGTTACAGATGTCCATGAGCGAGGGCATCACGTAGATCGCCTGCCTGTTCGCCTATCTTACAATACAGCGTGTCACACGCAAAAACTAAACCAGATTCTACCAGTTTTTACAATGTTTTTTTTTGCAGAACTTACTGACATTGTTCATTTCTAGTATATCTTTTAATCTACATGCAGTTTATTCTACATTATTTTACGAGTAACGCGCGTCGCCTGCATCACTCCGCGCCGCCGCCCCGTCATTAGCCTGTATTAAGTAATAAACGCTACGAACATTTGATTTATTCCCTAAAATGTTTTTATATGTATTACATTAGAACGATTTTATATACATACATATTTCAAACTAGCTGTTGCCCGCAACTTCGTCCGCGTGAACTTTAGTTTATAAACACCGTCTTTACCTTCTTAGGGGTATTTGGTATTTTCAAAAACGATCAAATTATTTTTAAATTAGTGAAAACCGCACCAAAATCGGATAAGCCGTTTCTAAAATTAGCGCGCACAAACGCACAGACAAATAGATAAACAGAGAAACAGACAAAAATTCTAACAATCATTCTAACTAACAGTCAACCCCAATAATATTTTTCTCATATATCTTCCACGTACAGACAGCGATCAGTTACATTTTTATTATATGTATAGAATAGGTTAATTGACGTATTTCAATTAGTTTGCATTGTTTCGGTGACACATTGTATAAACGAAGTTAATCTATACAAGCATGCATAGTCGACTAGAGTTCAAGCTACATACATGAGCACCTTAATGCGTTAGAAATGAAATTAATGTTTTTTTGATCGAATGAATAGCACCATGCCATAAACGGCGGGTGTCGTAAAAGGCCATTAAGGGAACGTTTCAGACAACAATGACGAAAAGAAGCCTCACCAACGGAGACTTATAAATAGATAAATAAATCACACTCAATGGTCCACACTAGGATTCCCTGTGTCGTGGGCTCAGCGATATGAACAAACCAAACAGACCCGAACAAACATTTGTCTCTAACTTATACGGCGGCGGAGGGCCACCAACAATAAAAGGTCAAAGGAGCAAATGAATGTCCGACTAGAAATCGAACCTTGGAAATTTGGCACAGGAAGTAGGACCACTATCGATTAGGCTAATGGGTCGTTGTTTTGGGACCTATGAGGATATCAGTGCAGTGGATTATCTGCAGCGTTTGCTGAGCCAGTTCCATTTTGTTGTCGCGGCACACAATATATCGTATTTTATATCTTTATTTGTATTTATACCTACAATTCCCATTTCTCCCATTCTCTCTCTCATCTTGCCCCCCCCCCCCCCTGGCCCACTGGCTGGTGTTGGCTGGCGACGCCCTTGATCCCATTCATGGCTTAGTCGCCGTACAAAAGAAGCCATCTCATCCGCCCATCCAACGAATTGTCCCAATAGTGTCGCGCGAACGCCCTCAATATTATCATCAAGAAATTTGTACAGTAACGAGCTAACAGCTTCTCTGACAGGCAAGTTATGATATGATTGATGGCAAATGGCAAGTGAGTTATATTGATGCCATAAATAGGACCATAAGCATTGGGTGTGTTGTCTAGAATTTTATTTAAATCTACAGGACAAGTTACTTACGTGGCAGTTTGTGGTTGCCTACATAACGTAGGCATTAACTACATAGAATTTAATTGAATTCAATTAATCGAGTCATCTAAATGGACGAGATGCCTGGTGGTGGTCTGTAATTTAGCCTTTATGATTGCCTACATAATTCTTGGCATGTGGCGTTGCCTATAATCCAATCAATCGAAACATCTAACTGGACAAAAGCAGGTATTACTTTACTTTCAAAGCCTCTCATGGGCGTAGCCACGGTGGGACAGGGAGGGGCGCTTGACCTCTGGATTAGGAATAATAAGTAACAAACTTTCTGCATTGCAGAATCTCTATTTAAAATTATAATACGCCCTTGCTCTCCACACGTACCTACCTCTGTGCTATAGTTTCCTCCGTGAATGTAAATTAAATACTAGTTGTAATACTAGTTAATAATATTGTTTATTTAAGAACTAACACACTGATACTGTATAATAGTTGTTTAGTGACCGACATGTTCTTGGAAACGAGAGTTTCATGCTGTGCCCAAGTAAGCATTTGCTGTTCTCGAGCATTTCCCGCAAAGAACACGATCTGCGTTTCGGGCAACGCAGATAAAGTTGTTTTTTTGTGTATGGTCTGCGTTCTGGGCAATGCCGCCATTCGTTCCGATGTGGTTCGCTGCAAATCACAGAAGCATGCTTTCGAATGTGGAACGCGACGTGCTTTCTCCGTTCGCACGGTGAATATGATATGTTAGTTTTTGTTTCAACTGAACAATAGCAATTTCATTTTTTGCACATTTTAGGAGCAGTGTTTGCCTGAAACGCAAATTTCATTCTGTGTGGCAAATACTTAAACTTAATATGTAGTTGAAGACTGGGAAAATATTAAACCGATTTTTTAACTTTCAAATTTGATTATCTTAGCTGACTTTCTGACGTAGGTACCTATATTAATGTAGGTAACAACAAAAAGTCGGCCTACTCAAACTCGGTGTTCTAATTACGCAAGTTCAACTCAGCCATACAGTGTCAACCATCTACCTGACAGAATCAACACTTCGCTTACTACTTTTTACAGATAAAGGATTGAATATACTTTACCATCCTAAGCAAATAATTTTAATTTTAGGAGCAAACTGTTGTTGACTTTGGCTAGCCTGTAACTCGTTTTATAAATTCAGTTGAGGATAAAGATGAACATGATTTTTTATAGAAATATACCTACTCTACCTGTCCTTGGACATCCCCGACACATGCCAACATTGGTCAAGAATGACATACTTTGACACGCCTCTCAATGCACTGCCTACCTTTGTAGATTTAGGAGTGGATTAGAAAAAATGATTGTTAAATATTGGGAAATATGGAGTTTTTTAATCTCATCACAATGAAGTGTCATTCTTCCGATGGGATTGAATGAGGTGAATAGAGAGTAGTAACGGAATGAGAGATCTTTCACCACATCGCACCTCTCACCCGAGGATGCGACATGAGATGGTCTCTAGCAAATCTCACTCACTCCCGAAATGCGAGTTCTCACGTGGTGCTACATTGTATGTGAAATCGACGACCCCTACGTAAATCATCGAAAGGGATTTTTGACACTTTTCACCAGTGTTTTAAAGTTTGCTTATGGTACTACTACTCCGGAAATGTTTGTTGTTTTCGATGTTTTACGAATTTTTCTGTCTTAAACAATGTTTTGACTTTATTTCTTTAGCGGCATGTCAAATATAGATTTATAGAATAGAATTTATAGAATTAACGATTACAAAAAATCGACAATTTTAAGTTTCGATGATTTACGTAGGGACCGTCGAAATACTATTTTGTCATTTTAGGTGCCATCTACTAACGGAGGTTGGCAATCAGAATGGCTATCTTCACACAGGACCGATAACCGATGGGGGAGACGAGTCCTCGAACGGAGACCACATAGCGTGGTACACCCTCCGGCTAGGTGAACAGATGATTTAAAGTCGCCGGTAGTGGGTGAATGAGAAGAGCAGAAGACTGGTGGTGGCGCTCATTGCGAGAGGCCTATATCCAGCAGTGGAAAGACATAAGCTAATGGTATGGTATAGTAACTTCGCACAAAAAACAGCTTCCCGGAATAAAAACTTCGCGCTCATCGTGAATCGTTCTCTAAGATTCAAAGCAAACATGAACGCTTTCTGCCATGTGTACAGTGACCGTGTATCCCTCTGTCATACTTTTTGTCTCTTTCCATAATTTAATTATTATTGTTCTTATTTCTTTATTTCCCTAATGTAGGTACGTACGTGTTTCGGTAGTAAGTGAGATGTGCCAGAGCCCATTCCCATCCGTCCCCATTTTCCCAAATCCATTCCTATGTCGCAAAGGTAGGCAGCGCATCCGGGGGTGTGCCAACGTTTGTCATTTTGGACTAATGTTGGCAGGTATCACGGATGTCTATGGGCTACAGTATCCACTTACCATCAGGTGGACTGTATGCTCGTCTGCTGCCTTCGTCAACAAAAAAAAAAAATTAAAAGGCTCAAGTTTTACTGAAACTACTGAACTCAATTACTGAAACTACAATACTCGATTTCCAAAATTATATCATCTTGCCTGTAGATATCGCATTTGAACCTGAGCTATAGCTTTACGCTTTATATATATATACTATAGTTTATCACGTAAAGCTGGGACAGATCGCTAGTTCTAATAGAGTAAAATACTAATATGACACCCTCGTTTAGTAAAGTAATAACATGTTATACGAAAGACATAAATGTCAGCCATGAAAACGATTTTATCAACGACCCTGTTCCACGGAAGTAACTCAATCATAATTAGATATCAAGATAATTGGTGGTTTCAAAAATGCACGTTAAAATACAGAGGTTAGAGCTGCACCTTTCAAATAATCTGCTATCTTATCTGTATCATGGAACCACTTATTAACTATGCAATAAATATAATAGTGTATTGTAATATAGCGGTCAACGGGAAACTAATTATGGTGATGTGTTTTTTGAAGCCATTAAATTTTTAAATATTCTATTGTGGTTCACGAAAATAAGCATAATAAAAATACATCGGTATAAGTACTATTTTTAATTTTGAGCATAGGCAACGACGATAAAGTATTACTTAAATCACTAAAGTATTTAAAGTTAATTACTAAAGTAGTACTTAGACTTTACATATATGTATGCTGAAGGTAAGTAAATTCTTTGATTTTTTTATAGTAAGAAAATGACATACGAGCAGACCGTTCACCTGGTGGTAATGGGATACTGTCGCCCATGGACATCCGCGATATATGTCAACATCAGTCCAGAATGACCAACGTTGGTAAGCCCCCGGATGCGCTACTTACCTTTGGAGATTGAGGAATGGAGTTGGGTAAATGGGGAGGGATAGGACGGGATTGGGCTCTGGCATATCTCACTCACTAACGAAACACTTACGTATGTACATTAGGGGAATAGGATGAAGTGGGAAATGCAGTACATTTCACGCTGGTGTTCTATGAGTGTGGGGTAACGTGGCCGGTTGAGTGCGACCAGCGGCTTTGGGATTGCAGCGTGTGGGTAACTAAGTATGAAATGTGAAGAAATATAAATAGTAAAAATGATAATTTAAAAATAAATCAAATATGCGGTAGAGGTTACGAAATATTGTATAAATCCCATATCTATGGTAGAGGCTGTATGATAAAAGAGTTAGGTAATCGTGTGCGGTGATGAGTTTTGGGAGGTAGGTCTCACTGGATTGGATTGTAAAGTAATTTCGGTTTATCGCTATCTATTCCATCCTCTGCGATGCAAGTTTACAAGCGCAATTTAGAAAAAGCTGGATATTTATACGTAATATTAAGAGACACGATTTTTTTTATTTATATGTATAAGGTAATCTCAATAACTATAGGGCAGATTATGAAAATTCTTACAGTTTTAGGAAGCTAAACTAATGCAGGTATGTTCCTGAGGTTATGTTCCAGTTCCGAAGCCAGGTGGGTCGCTAGTTCTATAAACAAGGAATGCACTTAGTAACAGCAAGCGATAATAAGTTGTAATTGGACTTTATAAAAGCAGGAATTAATAAAAAAGTTCTTGTGTGGCGATAACAGTTTCCTTGCGATAGATAAAAAATATTTTTTATTTCATACTTACCTAATTAAATTGATTTAAATTTAATTTGCAATATTTAAAAAAGAAAGGAACAATCGAAGTCGTTTGGTTCTCACTCACTGATTTTAACTCACATGCGCGAGATCATGGATTCATGGAACGCAATGGTCAAACAGACATTTTCTGACGTATTTCTGCTATGCTCGTTTGCGTTAATCTTGAAATCTCCAGAGCCGATTCTTGAAGGATATTTGTTCTGGAAATCTTACGGCATCTACTTATTAATTTATTAAATACTACCGACCCGCCCTCGCTTCGCTTCGGTTTATAGGGTTTTATTTTCAAAATAAAATATAGCCTATATTAGACACGGATAATGTAGCTTCTTATTTTGAAAGAATTTTTGAAATCGGTTCAGTAGTTCCAGAGATTACCCCCAACATACCTAGAAACACACAATTTTACCTCTTTATTATATTAGTATAGATACCTTCTAAACGCGGCTTCACTCGCGTGGACTAAGCAGCTGTCAAATATTTTTAACACCTGTAAAAGCACCGACGTGATGGATTTCACGGATGAAAGTCCTTCCAGTAGTTTTTGAGTAATTCTATAACTTTTTTATTTTCCTGTAAAGCTCAACTTCCTCGTGTCATATGAAGATGACATATATACCAGTTTTCCTTCTGGATACTTAGCTATACATTAGTGAAAACGCAAACAAAATCCGGTCAGTAGTTTTTACGTGATGCTCAAACAAACAGACATAGACAAAAAGAATTTCATTTGTAATTATTTTTTTCTTGAATTTGAATGTTGTAAGTCTGTTTGTTTCTTATATTACATAAATAAAAAATTGCAAGGCGAGGCCTATGTCTTCCGGTAGCAGGACGTTATAAGCCTATATCGACCAATGAAGCTCGGTTCGGCCGATAATACAAAAGACAACGATCGAAGGTTAAAGGTCAGATTGATACGGTTACAAGGGAGTTTCTATAGCCAGTAAAAAAACCAACAATTTTATAGTAAAAAAAAAATATATTCCAATATAAATACATTTACATTTTAAAACTTCATTTTAGATTCATACATCGTCAAAATTTTTTCTACTTCTACCGCTCTCTCCTTCAGTGTTGCCATTTCATCTTCGCTCAAAATACTATTTTTCTTGCCCGCATTTTTAATTAAAAAATGTTGTATGAACAGTTTAAGGCTTTCTCTAAACATGTGCAGTTTTGGAGGCTTCGCTATTCGATGGAAAATTTCTAAAGAAGCTTGTAAGTCTGCATTCATGATAATGGCTAATAATATTTGCCTCATGAACTTTACAGAGCTTTTTTTTAAGTCTGAGAATTGGATTACCTGTGGAAAAAATATGAAAACATAAATATAGTAAAATTAAAAAAAAAAAGACTATTGCAGGGCCAGTAACACATTCACTATTTAGAAAAAAGTGTTTGGACAAAAATTGTGGAGCTTTACGAGCCCTATTAATATAAAATATAGTTTGTATGTATAAATGTTGATTTTTTGGGATTCATTTGAAAGTGGGGGTTTATCTCCTCTAGATAAACCAGTTCGCCAAGCTGATGCACGGAAAGTTGGTTCTGCCCAATGGCACCAAAGGTGGTTCGAAATTGTAACCACAATGATATTAATGCAATATGTGTCAGTCGAAATACTCGAGATGGTTGAGGTGTAACGACAATTTTATTTTATATGGACTAGTGGGCGGACGAGCAAGCGGTCCCACGCGATGGTAAGTGTTACCGCCGCCCATGGACACCTGCAACACCAGGGGGTATGCGGGCGCGCCGCCGACCTTGCTAAATCCTATTCACAGCTCTCTTGAAGAACTCCATATCGTAGATTAATGGAAAGATTGCTCTGCTCGTAACCAATAGGAGAGAACTGAAGACTAATATTGACAAATACCGCACCGAACCAATACTGAAGTGTCTAAAGAATTAACTTTATAATTTTAGAACTATTGAATCGATATTGCTCATATTTGAACTTAAACGAGGAGTAGATAGATATAGGCATAAACTATTTTTCTGCTCAACGGCATTTTTGAAAATCCCATATTTATTTATTTACTCTTTTTTGTAAATTATTACAAAAGGCCTTCAACTGTATTATCTCCCAGTCAACTTTTGCGATATACAGGACATGAAGTGGTAGCGGAATAAATATATTTAACAACTATAGAAGGTAGAAAAAAGTAAATATTATATATTTCTATATTAAATTGTATCAAATTTCGAAATGTCCATAATAAAATAATACCTTTAGAACTGTAAGCGGTAATCCTTTCTCCATAATAAGGTATACGAGGAATTGCGCCAAGTTACTCATATATTGCTTCGATAGATTCTCCATATCTTTTATTTTGTCCCACACTGAGTATTGTATTGAGAGCTGAAACAAACATTTTATTCTTTGTTTTACTAGCGGTGCCAGCGACTTCGCATTCCCGTGGGAACTCTGCAACTCATCGGGATAATATGTACCCTAAACGACACAACCCGCCATAAGCTAAGTTTCATTAAAATCCGTCCAGTAGTTGTTACGTGATGCACGTTCAGAAGACAGCCAGAGGAAAATTAAAAAGATGGACGATGGTTACAATGAAATGATTTTTTCAAAAAATATTTCACGTCCAGACACGGTTCTAAGATTAAAAAACGATGGATGGATGTCAGTGAGAAAAATAATTTTACGAAAAAAAAGAAAACATTAATGTTTCAAAATATCTATACATATAATAAAACTGTAGGACCAGCGTGTTTCTACATTGAATATGTTTACCTAAAATTAATTGGGGGCGATGAAGGAGAAGTATCAGAATACAAAAAGACGATTTTGAAAATTTTTGTTTGTCTGTCTGTTTGTCTGTTCGAACACGCTTATCTCCAAGACCACTGAACGGATTTTCATGGGGTTTCCACAGGTTAATTAAGCTTAGCTTGGCGCTTCGAATTGGCTTTGTTTCATCGAAATCGGCAGACGAGAAGAAAAGATATCCCAATTTAGAGTTTAATAATGGAAAACGGTACTTTCAAAACTTCAAAAGATAGGTGTCCATTTTTTTAAATTCCACGCGTACGAAGTCGCGGGCACAGCTAGTGTTAATTGAACTACCCGTAAAATTTGTTTCTCAGTTTATGAAGACAGATTACTAATTATACCTAATATATTTTTGTGTGAAATTTTATTTTCATATGATAACGAAAGCGCAATCGTGAAACGACTATCGTGACATATCAAGCGCGTTTCGCCAGTGAGAGGATCGCCAGAACCAATTTTCCAACTCTTACCATCCCATCCCACATACGTAATGGAAATGTGAAAGGGAAGATCTTTTCACCGCATTACACCGCCTACTCCATCCATCCGAAAGAATACTGCACTTACCTGATATTTTCTATCAGTATCGCACAGTTTCTGTCCTAAAATCGCATAATAAGGGTTGTATATTTTCTCTTGCAGACAACATGCGAGTAACACATGCACTATTTCCCTTTCCTGTTGCCCTTTTAGACCTAAATGCTGAAGTTTTTCAAATGCATCCATATAATCCTAGAAAAAAAAATACTTCAATAAGCTGGTTGTCCACTCTGATTATAGGTTTCCGAAATTTCGGACCCGACTGAAGTTCGACCGAACGAAGTGCTACAACCCTACT
This sequence comes from Sesia bembeciformis, assembly GCA_943735995.1. NCBI lineage: Eukaryota > Metazoa > Arthropoda > Insecta > Lepidoptera > Sesiidae > Sesia > Sesia bembeciformis. The sequence goes on from OX031038.1 coordinate 2,478,506, forward strand.
CTGAGATTCGGAGCTCTATACATATATCGGTTATCTCCGATTATTTAAAAGGTGAGATATTCTCATCGTGAAATTTGACGTTTGATCCCCAAGTATCTTGTCAAAATCTATAATTCGATCGTTTTCTCGTGGGATCGGAGTAGTTTCAAATGTCAAATGAATTTCGTTCGAGCCGATATATCGTAGTGAACATTTTCGTGGTAGGGATCTACCGAAACTACGGCCGAAACTTCGTTTTTCGTGTTTTCGGAGTAGACCCCCTGTACCGATATCGGTAAACAGTATAGAATGTGTAAATAAAATCATTTTGCTAAGCAATATAAATACATGGTTAAAAAGTACCTGGCACCCTCTTAGAGCTTGTCCGCCGTAAGTACAACCTTCCCGATGGTCTGCGTGACGCGGGGGGGGGGGATACGAGTCCGAATAATTAACCAATCAGAGATCTTACGTCAAAAGTGTATCGCTACCGGCGGCCAGCATCGGACTGGCTGATTGGTCGGCCTCGTCCCCCCCCCCCCCCTGCCGCGTCCCGCAGACCATGGGGCTAAATTTTTGTTTTACCACTTTTTAAATTCTGCACTTGTTTCTCGTGCACACCACTCACTGGCGCCATCTACGTACACTCGCACTGATTTACATGCATGTAGGTAGCGGCTCCAATAGCAGCTGTTTATGAATGGAGTTTGAGGCGTTGCCGTTCGTAGTAGTGTGTAGTGAATACAGAGAAACACAGTCAGAGACTTCATTTAAAAAACTTAACTTTGTTTTGGGAAAAATATAAAGTTCATAAAACAGATATACTTTTTAGTTTTGTATAGAGTTAGCTTATGGAGTAAAATATTTTTTCCTTTGACAGGTATCAGTTTACGGATAAACTGTTAACTTTACATGGGGTCAACTTATTTTTTTTTAACTTTCTACAGTTTGTACAGCTTATGAAGTAAGCTACAGAAGACTACCTTGAAAGGTACTGCATTTTAAATTTTATCGTATTTCCCTAATGTACGTACGTGTTTCGGTAGTAAGTGAGATGTGCCAGAGCCCATTCCCATCCCATCCTATCTCTCCCCATTTTCTCAACACTTTCTCCAAATCCATTCCTATATCTCCAAAGGTAGGCAGCGCATCCGGGGGCGTGCCAACGTTTCTCATTTTGGACTAATGTTGGCATGTATCGCGGATGTCTATGGGCGACAGTATCCACTTACCATCAGGTGGACTGTATGCTCGTCTTAGACTAAATACTAACCTCAGCAGCCATAATAACACAGAATATGCTCCGCCTGACATCTGTGTTCATTCTCTGTGCTCGAGCCAACTCGAGCAGCTTCTGGTCAGTTTGTGACACAGGTTTAACAGTCGGCTTTTCTTCCTTGCGGTTCCCTTCCCATGCCGAACCCACTACCCACCACTTACCGCGTTCATCCACTAAAATAAAGGTCTTGGTACAATATATGTAAGTAAATAAAATAACGCCCCACTCAATGGCCCACACTAAGATTCCGTGTCACGGGTCCAGAGACACACACAAACACACACACAGACCCGATAAAACATTTGTCTTTAAATAAACGTATGTGCGATGGAATTGAAGTAATTGAACCCGGGACCTTTTCCACTGCGGGCAGGATCGCTACCAACCGCGCCATTCAATCGCCTGTCGGCCATCTTTGCGTTTCCGACCGTAATCGAATGTTTAGCACATATCATTGTACAGAACTAATGAATATAAACTACTGAACCGATTTTAATGAAATTTTTCAGCTAATTAGCCTGGAATGCGATTAACAAGAAATTTGTAAATTTAATAAATCAATTAGTTTTCCATGGGGATACAATTAATCAAAAATGAAAAATTTTAATTGATTAGTTTTTGCAGGGGTAGTTGATTAACAAAACATGGATCACTTGAATTGTTTAATTTTCCAATAAAAAATTGAAATCAATGAACAAAAAATGGAAAATTCAAACGGATCAGTGTTATAAGGGATTTCAATAGATTAGTTTCCCAAGGCGAGCCAAATAAGAAAAAAAATATAAATTTTAATTTGATTAGTTTTAAAATAATTAACCAAAATATAGAAATTTTAAAACAAAATGTATGCAGGCAAGGCCTGCATGAGGCCCGAGAGCTACTGAGTAAGTAGACAACTAAATATGGACGGTACTCACCTCTCAACAAATCCTCTAATCTGATATTAAGTGGCGTAATGTAGTTCCCCTTTCGGATGACGCCGCGGGTGGATTTCTTCAAGTGTTCCGTGTACGCGGGGTCGTAATTAGGTATTTTTGTTAAATTATTATTTTTTACTGCCATTAACACTTCTAAAAGAAATTTTATACGGGACCTGTGTAAAAAATAATAAGCTATTATTTACTCAGGATACTGAATAACTAACGACAATAATATTGATTTAGAAATTAGAAGCCTGCGAATTAATTAATTCAATCAATTAATTAAATTGATTATTTTTATTTATTTATTTAATTCACACCATAGTAAAAACAGATTTCCGTTGCCTCCGTAGTTTTTATTTATTCAAATGTTAAAAGATAATGAAATCCAGACACAGCATTCATATAACAATACCATATCCTTAATATTATTAGCTAATTTGCTAGCAATGTACAAAATACAAGCCTAACGAAGTGTGCCTGAAGATGAGATATTTTTTGGAAAAAGTCGTTACAGTTAGTGATGGGTAACTCCGGAGTTAATGAATCAAAAGATTTAAATCCGCGAGCGGAGCGGAATCCCTTAATTGTTCCATCGAATTGTTATTCATTCCGATTTCGGCGCCAATCATGATCGTGGGTGTGATCGCGCATCGGCATTTGTCGGGGGCTCAAGATCGAGATGCAATGATGGCATTAAGGATGCATTCGCATTGGCATCGGAAGGTGATTAAGTAGGTGAATCAAAACTAAGGAGTGTAAGGAGTAACTAAGAGGAGTCGGATCCGCAAGCGGAGCAGGATTAAGTGAGTTAAAACACTCCGAGAAGTCTTGATTACGCACCACTAGTTACAGTGTATGCTTCGATTAATACAGAGCAATTTTTGGAATTTCGATCCGTCCGTCTGTTTGATTAAACGCGCATCGAGCAAAAGCCACTTTTAATTAACTTTGGCATATTTTTACTTATAGGCTGGAATAGATTATGGGAAGGGGTTGAAGTACAATGAACTACACATATGTATTCTAATGTTCGGGCGAAAAAATGAAGTATTGAATAACTCCTATATTTGTATATACTCGTAAATATTACTAATGCCCGTTTTTGTATTCAACTTACCCAGTAGCAGCACTCTCCTTCAACCCAGCGACCTTTGCTTGTGTGTCGTGTATAAAATTCTTCAAAGCCAAGGGTTCTTCTTTCCGCAAAACCCCACCAACGATTCGCAGCGCTACCAAAACGCACTCTATAGTTTTCTCAGAGAGTTCATCTAGTAAACGGCCTAGAATATCGTAAAGAAGTGTCGCATGGTATATCTGGAAAGAAGTTATTGTCTTAACTCTCTTAACCGTATATAAATACACGGTCAGTAATAAAATTTAACATAGAACAGAATTAATGAGAGAGTGTTAGATGAGAGATAGGGTGGTGTAGTTGTGTATTGTCAAAAAGGTCTGTAGCTCAGCATATATGCTGCAACACCAAAAAGGTCAGTGTTGATTTTCAGCTACAGCCAGGTACTTAACCGGCAAAAAAGGGCAGAATATAATCAACAAGTAATTGCATTACACAAATTAAATTATGGCCTGTATTTAAACGATTTGTAAAAACATGGCTTGTGTTTACACGATTAGCAAAAACACGGCTTGTATTAACCCTCGTTGTAGGGGATTGTTTATTCCATACTTATTGGAACTTATAATACTTGCTGCAGTTCACAATACACACATACAAAGACGATAACAAAACAATAAGTAAATTAAATAAAAATAATTTACCGACCTTAAAACTGTACAAATGCGCCAGGCATGACACTAGATTGTCAAGTCTCTTGTCCTCCACCGGCTGTGGTGATTGCATCATTTCATCAAATTTTTTACACAATTCCTGAAGGAAATGGGCTCCTGTAAATAAATAATTAAATCAATGGTAAAAAGAGAGCAAAAAGTATATTTTAACCCACTATTACTGTCCACTTCATTGTGTAAATACAGGAAAGAATAGGATAGGGTGGGTTGTTGTTGTATCGTTCATTTATTTATTGCGCTCATTATTAGAAAATCTCGATTTTTGAGTTATTGATAAAAAATTTACCCTTAATTGATATATTTTTACTGGTTCACTGGCTAATTTTGCTTGTCGCCAAAATACAATAAGTTGTATTTTTTTTAAGACTGCTCTCCTGTAAAATATATTTTTTTTTAATTATGACAGCATTACAATAAATGAGCGATATGTCACTACAGATTGTTTCTAGAAAGATTATTATTTTAAATTGTTAAATATAGAATGTCTGAAGGCGATACTCAAATACAAAAGTTAAAATAAGAAGAGTTATGTATCTACATGACTGCTGACTGCAATAAGTACATACAGATATATTTAGATGTATATCTTATCGCATTATATATGAATATACGAGTATTTGGTAAAAACAAATTTGGGAAGACAAAAAATCGTCCAGTAACGGATTTGGTAAAACCAGGTGAAAGGTATATAAACACCTGTGTATGACTTACCCACATCGCTAGCTTGGTTAGCATGTAGCACTGCTATTAAAGCCGCATGTTCGGCCACCATTCTATCCGGTGTGGCTGCAATGCCCACTGTTGCATCCCGCCATAGTTGCGAGAAGCAAGTGTTCACAGAGTTACGACTGTTATTATTGTACAAATTCTCTATGGACGAACACGCCCAGTGGAGGTTTGTGCCGGCCAGTTTGTTTAGGACACCTGGAATGGATACGATAACAATTTATACAATTTAAATAGATACTCATGTGTCAAAAATATTTATATACAATATTTCCTCTCCACCTTAAGGTTGTCTGGCAGAGATCGGTATTAGCCGCTATTTGTTCATTTAATATTTTACAATATCATCTAGCCATCTGTCTGCTTATTTCTTTTAATTTCAAGAATTTAAATAATTATTACTAGATCCGTGCTTTTGCAAACCTTAATAGTTACAATCATTAAAAGTCTGGTTTGAGATTAGATTATGATTTACCTATCTATTTATACTTTAATGTGAAGTTTATCCGTAAAAATTATGTGATATATTTGTACGCCTTACGGCAGAACTAATATGTTCGCAAATAAACGGATTCGAGATTTATAAAAAAATATTAAAAAAAATATCAACGTTCTGTACACAGCGTGGAGGAAAGTTACTTCTGTCCCACTAATAAATACAGTGGGGCAGTATGAACTGATTTTCATTTAATTTCAGGTGGAGTAAAATAAGCGTTAAATACAAAACAAACGACAAGTATCAAGATGTTTATGGTACTGCTACACTACAAATTCAAATTACTATTAAAAAAATACTGTCCTTTAAACAATTTTGAATAAACCGTTGTGCCTTTCTTTAACCAGACTAGTTGCCTCAGTTCAGTCGCCTTATAATATATATGGTATGCCATAATTGCCATCAGATGATGGTATGCCATCAGCCTGTGTTTCTCCACTGTTGGATATTAGCCTCTTCCGAGGACCGCCACCACACACAGCCTTCAGCTCTTCTCACTCCGCCACTACCGGGGACTTTCTTCAAGTCTCCAGTCCACGTGATATGGACGTGACGTGCATGGTTTCCATTTGAGGCCTCGTTTGCCCCATCGGCAATCGGCCCTGCAGCCATATGGCCTACCCAAGACCACTTCAGCTTGCTAATCCTTTGACATATGTTTCTTCATCGAATTTCTTAGTTCCAAATTTTGTCCAGCAAAATCCAGCAAGCAACAATTTTTACAAAATCTGTTAAGTTTCTTATTTAATCAGAATCTACTAAATTTTGTAAAAAAATACGAAAGTAAATAAATAAATATTGCTGACGTAATCGCCATTCAGACCCCGCCGTCCCCCATGTCATCAAAAATAAGCAAAGCAAAGACCCCCACCCCCCTTTGGTGCTTACGTAATACTTGAACGGCCCCTAATTTGACTAAACGGTAACTTGACTAAACAGTCATTTGACTATAAGGTCGTATACTTAGATATACCAAAGGTACCATAATCACTGAAAATGTATTTATTTTTTCAAAATTAAAAGGTCATGATTTCATTAATCGGAAACTACTTGATGGAAAATCAATTATCAGACTAATTTTTTTTTTAACTTTTTAATAGGTATGACTATACAAGTAAAGATATATGTACTTACTCTTTATTTGTCGTTTTAACAGAGTCGTATCTTTTTCTGAATTTGTATCTTTAATTCTCAGATGTGGTGGGACATATGTGCCTCTTTCTTCCTGTAACATATATATTAGTGATGTAACTAATGTCAATTATTAAACATTCGCAAATGCGAATGCGAATGCGAATACCCATTACCAATATTCGCGAATAGGAATATAGACTTTTCTGATCTGGCACCGTTTGTCTATGGTAAAAATTGACAACCATGCGCGCATGCACATATTTACATTACGGTTTATTTATGTTAAACTATCCTTAAAATATCGACTAATTACTAATTTAGTCAAACTTAAAATTTCCCCAAATATTTATTTTATTTAGTAAATGGATAGATTGTATTTGTGTTAAAAAAAATATTCCTTATTTGTTTTAGTAAAAAGTCAATTATTTTTAATGGATAGAAAAATAGTTAGAAAGGTACATTTTTCTGTGTTAATAGAAATCTCAATTTATTGTTTGTTATTCCAAGATGCACATTAAAATTTGTTATCATTTGGAAAAAAATAGTTATATACGAGTTAATACTTTGACCCAATTAATTTAATACTTTGACCCAATTTTGTAAATTAATTTACAAAAATTAGGAATTTTTATAATTAAAAAAGAACTAAGAATTTGAGTCCCAATCCGAAGTTTATATCAACAGTGCCATAGATCCTATAGACTCTGTCCTGGTCACCATCAGACCTTCAAAACTGCTGAGGAGTTTCAAAAATAAGCTTCCTATTAGTTGTGAAATCCAGATTTCTGTTTTCAAATAAATTATTTAACTGTTCAAACCTTAAATATGGTAACTCGAAACATTAGGTTGTTAATTTTAATCATTTGGAGGGATTTTACCACACTCTCCGGATTGTTGGGTTCTATTTCGATTACTTAACATGTTACAATATAAATGCTGTGTTGTCCTGTAAGAGGCTACCATATGTGTGAATTATAATGTTTGTATAGAATGAAAATGGTATGTATGGTATGTCGTTGGCGAAAATAATAAAATAAAGTAAATTAATTAAATAGTCAATTTAAATTGTTTCATACCTTTATAACATTTCCTTCCTTATCTCTTTTTCTACCATAAATGTCTTCCCACACATCTGGCTTTTCCTGTTTCTCCATTGTTAGATCATTTTCTCTGTCACCCTTATCATCAGAAACATCATCTAAGTCATCACCAGACAGATGTGATACTTCATCATCACTAAATACTTTGTTCAAATCATCTTCCGATATTATCTTTTCTTTTTTATTATGTGCAACAATTTGTTTCTCTTCTTTTTTTGAAGATTTATTTGAAGTCTTTTCTGTATTCTTAAACAAACTACTTTTCTGAGATATCTTTGGTTTTTCTGAAAAATAAAAATGTTATTTAATCTGACTTAGTTGATATAATTATTTTTTTTGAAATTAAAAATTAATTTATATATAAGGCATTCGTATCTTTTTATTTTATTACAAAGTAAATTAAACTCATGCTGAACACAATTTAAATTTTAATAAAAACTATAATTTTTCTAGATTAATAGGACAAAAACACCCTGCAAGCCGTAAAACATAAAAATATTGGGTTGAAGCAAAAAGCGTTATGATTCAATGTTCAAGGTACTTTCTGGCTCTTCTAAATTATCACTGCCATCAACTCCCGATTCATCAGATTCATCAATGATTTCATCATCACTGGTGCCTATATCAAATTCTTCCCCACTATATTCATCTAATACACTTCCATCATGAGTGTCTTCTTCAGTACTCTCATCTTTTGATTTATGAACTTCCCCTTCTTTCTTCTTAGAATCATTTTTAACATTTTTCTTAGATCTTTCTTTGCCAGTGACAGCCGCTAAATCTTCTTCAAAGTCAGATTCCTCTTCTACTTCAGCCAAATGCTTCTCTGCAGCCACAAGTTGTTCTGAAGTTGTTCTGTCACAAATTTCTAGAAGATCTGGTTTGTGTGTGAAGAATATTATTTTACAACATACAGTAATTATTTTATATTATTACTATATAACAGACAAGCAGCTTGTGCTGATGCGTCTGTATCGGTTTTTGTGCTGTAAGATATTGGTTGACTCTATTGTTGAATTGAGTAATGCATTTTTGATGAATATACATTGTATATCTAGAAACATTACTTTTCTAACAAAGAATAGAAATATGCAGTTGTGAGATCTTATGAATTGAAAAAGATAATTTTCAAAAATGATGATGTCTACTGAAAAGATTATAATAAGTACTGTATGTACTTATTATAATTATAGTGGCTGTATGCAGGTTGGTAAGATTATAAGATATATGCTACAGATTTAACTGATTGGAAAATGATAACGGCGATAATAAGAAAAATGAGTGTCTGCAGCTGTTAAATATAAGCTCTATTTGCTTAGATATATGTTATATGCATCTAATACTCTTATAAGCAGCTACTACTTAAGAAAACAAATATTCAGCAAAATCAACAATATACATAAATGAAAAAGATCAGAGAAATTTGTGTCACTTTGTGTCATTATCTGAGAAATGGGACTTTATTGTAGGTTCTAGTTACCCAGATATTCAGATTTTAGTAAAATATTAATAAAAATAGGATTTTCTTGCATTGTCTTAAATATGTCATGTTAGAGCATACTTCTATTTAGTCAGAATCTTCAAACAATGAAATTATAAGGCTGAAAATTTTAACCGAAGAAAACAAGGTTCCTTTCCTCAGGTAACTATAAATCAAAAGAGTGACCATAAGGCCTTTTCTCTTCCACTACTGGATCTCTTTTATGGCCTTGAAACCTTAAAACGCCATACTAGGCAAACAATGTGGTGAGTACACTATTTTAAAGGTTCAGGGCATATGGTAGCAGCTTTGTTATCCCTTAGTCGTCTGTTACAACACTCATGGGAAGAGATAGGGTGGTGCTATTCTAACACCGGTCAACACAGATGTCAACACACATCTGTGTGTATAAATGGGTCAACAATTTAAAAAGTTGAAGTAAAAAGTGTTATTGTTTATTTTAGTATGCTTTAAAAGGATACAGTCAAGCCCATCATCAGCAAAATAATTGTTTTTGTTCTTAGACTTGTTTAATCCCAGTTGTTTCTCTAATTTCTTAATAACTTTATCTTCGTCTTCATTGGCTTCGAGAAAGATTCCCCTTCTCTGTTTGTCCATAGCAGACTTGAGGCGTTCTGCTTCCTTCACATCCTTCTGACGCTCTATACTGAGAATGTCTTGCACAGATGGTTGATTTTTCTGTTTTTTCTTCTGTGGTTGAGACAAAAATATTATTTCATAAATTTTATTAGACCCTTGTTAGAAAATGATGTAAATAAATAACTTACAATAATAAAAATTGAACTGTAAAAGTCAAGGCAAAGCTACCTACAGTTGGGGACTATATTCATGGCAGGCGCAAGGAATGCAACTAGTACAGTGCACCCCTCCAGGTTAACATATTGATAATCAATAGTAAATCAAAACAAATTAAATTAAGAAATTATTTCTGTTTTTATTAATACCTAAAGTAGTAATAATACATAGTAGTAATATAATATTATTAATCGGAGTCTGAATCAGACTGTTTTATTCCTCTAATGCTCTAAGCAATTTAGGCAAGTGGGCACCAGGCACAATTTTTTCAATTAAAGAAAATTGGTTCTTCTTATGATTCCTCCACCAAAGATATCAACGTTGATTTATCTTTTTTTATTTAACATTTTTTAAGGCGCTTTTAATGACGAACTACCCATTCCTTTATTTTTAATTTAAGATGTTCAATTGTCTGCTTGTTTAATCCTGTGTTTAGCGACTCTGTCTATAGATAGACATAGTGGCACAGCAACACAGTTAATTTGTTTTTCATAATTACAAACTGCAATCACATTCTTCATTTAATACTTGGCTATACACATAAACTCGCTTTGAATCCATGCTTAGTTAAGAATTTGTTACTTTGCACTAAATATTTAAATGATGGAGGCCTGAGTGCACACATATAAAACAAGTATTGACATGAAGGATAGTGGGAGAACTGTGCAGTACTAGCATGTGGGGTTCGCAAGTGGAGAAGCGAGGGAGTGCAGGAGTGCCCGCCTCGCGTGTACCCCATTCCCCAATCATCACAAACATAGTCTCCATCTGTAGTTCCTACCACTTACTTTGACCACTAAGTTTTTCAACTAATATCTATTGAAATGAGTGCTCTTTTTAATTAAAAAAGATGTTGCAACATCATTTACTTTTGAAGCTATATGCAACATCTTTCAATAATAAATTAGGAGTGCCCATTTATAATAAATAGATACTACCTAGTTAAAAAACTTAGTGGTCAGATTAACAAATTCTATAACTATAGATAAAACACATAAGTGTCAGGGCCAACAAACGGGTTAAGGTAGGTTAGATTTAAGTAGCATTAGCTTAGTCACAAATTTGAAAAGGACCACATTGCAATGTTGCAGATGTCAGTAACACAGTAGTGGCATTATAATTACGAGTGAGTAGCAGATATGGCGATAGCTCCTAGCCTCAAATATTCGCAAGCTCACATCATTATAACATTCTAATAAATTAAAAAATATATTAAAATATATTGTAATTTTTTTCTTTCTTCTCTGGTTGACATATATATAATTCGTAAATTATATTTCAACTACAGTCAAATTTTTCTACTCCCCACATTTTACTTGAAAAAGAAATATATTTTAGGACATTTAAAAGAATGTAATATAAAACTTCAAATTTAAAAAATTTGCAGTAACTGTACTGTTCAATTTCAATGATGAAACTTACTTTAGGTTCTTCACCTGGATCCAGAGCATCAGCTGGACGTTTCACGAACTTTCCTGCACTATATTTGGGCTGTTCTTTATTATTTCTCTTCTTCAAGTAATGTTCTTGGCGATGTATTTTTTTCTGCTGTCTTTTCTGTTTGCGTATCGCTTTTCGTGAATTAGCAATGGTAGGGTGGCTTGCAATATTTCTTTTCTTCATTTTTAAAACAGAAAAAATAGAAATGAATTATAAAATACAATTGTTTGAGGTTAAAACATGAAGTCAGCTTTTTGACAAATAAAGTGACATAAATAAAATCAATGACAGCTGACAGTGATACTGACAGTAACCCAATTCATTATCCATATTTACAAAACTTCCACTTCCTGTTTCGAAAATTATCAGCACATCTTTTTTTTCAAGCTTTAGTTGCTATTTATCATTTTAATTATTATTTTTAGCAATTGTTATGTTTTGAGTTTTGACGAAACTATAAACTCGAATAAATAAACGACTCACGGATTTACAGTTTGTTTCAGTCGTGTTCATGGGCGCTGTAATTTGCCTTTTAGACTAATTTTCAATCACTAGGCTTAACTTTATGCTTTTCGTAAAAACGATTAATAAACTGCGCGCACGATAACTCTGCACTTGGATGCAGCGCTGGTATCGCTGCGAAAAATGTTGCCAACTGCAACTTAAAATAAATAGAAAATAAAAAATATTTGAGCGACAGATGTTTGAGTAGAAATTATTATGTAATTTAATAATATCTATAATAAATAACATTATCGTATAGGTCGTAAATAACTTTATTTATATTATTATTACCTACAAAAATTTTGAGTAGTTGTGATCTCTTAAATCCATGTTTAATGTTTCTATGCCTGATAACCCGTTATCAGCTTCTTCAGATTGTGACGCATCAGATTCAGTATCACTATCACTAAACACCGAAATCACAAATTTATCCATTTCAATATCCATCAACCGATCTGATTGAAAATATGTATCTTCAATTTGCTCAACATGCTTGCACACATTGAACCATTCTGCTTCAGAGATTGAAGAGAAAGCATTTTCTGTCAGTCTAGCAATATCATTTGCAGTTTGGCTTACATTTTTCTCAGCCACACGCCTCTTCATAATAGCCCATATTTTTTCGATAGGGTTGAGGTCGCAGTGGTAAGGTGGCAAACGTACGACTTCATGGCCTTTCTCGTTTAAAAGGTGGTCAATGTGGTATACTGGCTCTCCTGTTTTTTTTTATTAATTCAAACCAGTGGTTTTGTCCAGTTGTCTTCGAAATATATTCCCTTTTGCCTCAGCCAACTTTGCATCTCTGATTTTATTGTGGCCATTGTGGGAGCCTTATCTATTTGGGTACAGTGATATGATGCATTGTCCATTACAACGATTGAATTTGGTTCCAAATTAGGAATAATCTTTTCCTCCATCCAGTGTATAAAATTTTGTGCATTCATGTCATCATGATAGTCTGACGATTTTGTTTTTGACTTAAATATAAGTAAACCATCTTTAACAAACCCTTTTTTGCCTCCAGCGTGAGCAATTATCCATCTTGCTCCGACACTATCAGATGCAAGGACGCCAGCTTCATCGTCTCCTTGCCAACACTTTGGAAGATGGTATGAAGCGTGGATATACGTCTCGTCGAGGTAAACGACAGGACGTTTATCTTCAACCCTGTTTTTTCGTAATCGAAGTATATACTTCGCTCTCCAGGCAGCAATGTCTGTTCGTTCCAACAGAACTTTTCGCTTTGACTGGCATTTCGCATATTTATATCCCAAGAATTTTAATATCTTTCGCAAAGAAGTTCTCCCGAACTTAAAATCTATGTCTCTTTTGAGCTCCAGCCATAGTTTATTTATTGTAGGAATTTCTTTTCTCACGACATAGAACTCGTGTATTTTGTGTCTTATGGCACAATAATCAAAATCGTCTAATTCAATTTCTTTTTTTCTGTGTCTCTTTTTTCCGGGAGTAGTAATTTTGGAGCCAGAAGAAGTTGCTTCTTTGCCTTCGCTAATAATTTTACTAACAGTCCGCTCGGAAATGCCTGAAATAAAACAATTCCTTCAGTTATAAAATTTAATTGGTCACAAATATTTTTTTTAATCAGGAGCGAAATATATAAATATTTGAAAACTCAAATAAATTATATTCACCCATAGATAAAATATATTGTAAACTGATGAATTAATCTGTAGATGGCAACACAAAATTAACCTGTTAAAAAAGCTACACGAGCACGAATACGATTAAATGGTACAATAGCGGCCGAATTATCCCTTTCTTTTTCACAGGCACGCTTGACCTTTAACACCATATCTCTAGCAGCACTTCTTACCACTTTTGGCATTATATCTCGTCCGTAATTTAATTAAAAACACAAAAACAATAAACCTTCACTCTTCGCTTTATTACAATATGGCCGTTTGACAAAAATAGTACCGATTTCCGCCACGCGCAGAGTTATCGTGTGCGCACTCTAATGGAAATGTACCATCTCATTTTGAACGAACATAAGAAAAAACGTTCCATTACACGCATAGCTTTAAAACCATAGACAATAATTATATTTTATTATTTCAATAATCATAATTACGTACAATAACAAAGTAGCTTTTTATTATGAAATTTGATTAATCGTTATTTCTGAAACTTTGGTGTTTGTGAAATCTCTTAGTACAAATGCTTAATAAAAGATTTTTGGTAAGGAATGACTTTGCTCTACATTTGTCTATAACTCAGGATTCACCAGACCGACATTCTATAAATATTTTAGTGCAATTATTAATTGTAATTCAGTAATAAATCAAGGAGCACTTGTATTTTAGTAGCAGCTTTGTGTTTATTTTGTGATCATTTATTTATTTTTTATACGGCATGATGGTGGAAGGCTCGGCATTTACACGTAACGATGTGTTCCAAATGGCAATACGTGTTGCATTTGTGTCTGCGGTCACATATTTCTCAATAAAATGGCTTGTGAACCAAATAGACCCGACTTCCAAGAGTCGGAAGAAGGCAGAGGAACGAGCTCGCGAACAGTTACGCAAGTAAGTATCGATCTTAGAAAGATCATCGCCAATGCGAAACCTTAAAATTTCAGTATTTTCTTTTTTTTAACAATGCTGCAAATAATATTTTTGAGTTAAAATGTATGTCCTACTTGCGTCATATCACTAAGATGATCATTTTTTCATCATTGTCTATTTTTTTTATTAAATTTCATAATTCACTGATAAAGCCAGTTTAGTCTTAGTTTTTTATAAATACATCAAAGCTTTATAGGTAAATAACTTACACATTAGTATCAGGTTATTTAAGTTGGTCCACTTTGATGAAACAAAGTGGAATTGGAATCTGACAAACATACGGAACAGGCTTACTGAATTTACAATTTCCTCTTATCAGTATAGTTCCTGCATTTTACAAAAACTTACAAAGTAAACTTTGTAAGGGATCTTATGCTTGTAAAAATTGGTAGCTGGCCATTACTAAAAAAGTAAATAACTATAATATAGACATTACTAACTTTCTTTCTTTATGATTTATCGAGTGTACTTGTCGTACAATCTCAATTCCACAATCAGAGTCACCTCAGGTATAACATCACTCTTAAACCTAACAATGCTCATTGCACAAGAATCTTATCTTTACAAGTCCTAATGATACTTAAAATGGAAATTAGTAAAATCTAAATGTTTATCAGTTTATAACCATTTTTATTCATAAGTATTGTTTACCTCCATCTGTGGCAGTTTTCCTACCAGTATGTTGTTGGTTTTCAAATTAAATGTACTTCCGAGTAAAACAGTCATTGTACATGTGTTAAGGGTGTCTTGCAGAGCGGGCCTCGGTAGCAAACACTCACTCGTCCTGGAGAAGTTATCTGACCATGAGATGATCATTGCATCCCAGCTTGTTGTTCCTGATGAAATCAATGTGAGTAACTTTATGAATGTGACTTTATAAAAGATGGCAGTACTGTGTGTGGAAGTGTAGCCTAAGAAGCCTTTATACCAAAATTTGGAGGACACTGTCTGATGGCATAATGGTAACCATAACCATCCTTTTTGTTGTCCAGTGTGGGACATGGACTTTCTCGTGCACATACATTGTCTTGTGCATGTGGGATGTATGGCCTTAACATGGCATGCTGGCTAAACAGGTTGACGAGTCCACCCTTGTAAAGGTGGTGTAGTTCCTCATGCGAAGAAATTCAATGATGCTATTCTAAAGTAGGCTGACAACACTCGGCGAATTACATAACAGGGCATAGTGTTGTGTAATTTAAATTAGTTTATAAACTAATTTTATGTGACATGAGAAATGAGACCTTATTGTAGGTTTTAGCTCCACATGTTAAAGACTTAAACAATATTCTTTTACTTTAAGAATTGAAATGCGCATTTAGCATATTGTGCTAGTAAGAATTCAGAACAACTCAAAATACATCTTATTATGTTCAGTCCCTTGGAAGTATGAAGGTTCTCAATTAAGTGATGGTAGGTTTACTGAGGATAGAAGAGTTGTACTCTTTGAAATTTAACTATCACTATTAAAACATAAAACCCATAGTGCAAACAATAAGTCCAACAAAAACTCAACATTCATTTCTCAAGTTCTCCCTAAAAGCTTACTTTAACCTTATTTCACCTGGTGGTCTTATAGTATCACTTATGGACATCCACAATACAACCCAACATCAGTTCATAATGACAAAGGTTGCCACATCCCTGGTTGTGCTACCTCACACTATAAATAACATGCATTTAACACTGACAGATAATGCTTTGAAGAGGTGTAACTAGTTGGCTTTGTTATCCCTTAGTTTTTTATTTATATGTATGGCTGCAAATTTCTCAGTTTATTTCTTGTATATATATATTAGTATAGTTTACCTAGCAGCAGCTAACCACAAGGGCCACTAATATACAATAATCCTTTTAATATACACTTGAATTAAAATTTTATTGTTTTTAATGCTTGCACCTCTGCATGTATAATGCATGCATGTATTTGTGCAACAATCGCACGGTCTGATTAAACCAATTTTAATATATATTAATCCAGCACAATAAATGTTTACAGGTGAACTGGAAAGACATAGCCGGTCTGGACAACTTAATCCAGGAATTGCGTGAAACTGTTATATTGCCAATACAGAAGCGAGAACTCTTTGCTGATAGTCGACTCACACAACCACCTAAAGGAGTCCTGTTGCATGGACCACCCGGTAAGGATCTGATTGTACTTCCTTTAAACATTTGTCATTATATTATTTTTTTAGAAGACTATATTCAAATTTATGGTGATGAGTGGATACTGTCGCCCTGAGGCATCTGCCATACATGCCATCATCAGTCCAGAATAACAAACATTGAAAAAAGGTTGGGTGGAATAGGATTGGATTGGAATGGTCTGGCATATCTCACTCACTACTGAAACATGTAAATACTTAGATTAGGGAATACATTTCACGGACTTGTGTGAACTAGCCACCAAATCCACTAATAAATCTCGAAAGGTACGTTTTAAAAGTTACGAAAGCGATGGTGGCCGGAAGCAAAATTATCCTACGATAATTCCATTATCACTTACGCTTATCCTATGATAATTTAGCCTCCGGCTGCCATCGCAACTGAGTTTCATAACCATAAGTATTTTGTCCTATCCAGAAGGTTTCCACTGGTTTCAAAACCAATACACGCCTCTGCATAAGAGCTCCCGGCGCGGTTGCTACCACTTCTTTTAAAATTAAAATAATTTATAAACTGTTTTATTTGAATTATTTTGTTACAGTGCATTGGTTTTGAATCTTGATAAATGGTATCTATATAAAGATCGTATTTAATTGATTGGAAAATGTGGGACGACAACACTAGTGATAGCACAACACTAGTGATAGCGTAGATAAGTGTAAACTTTGTTTATATGAGATGCACACCGTTATTGTCATTCTGGACTGATGTTGGCATGTATCGCGAATGTCTAAGGACGACAATATCCACTTAGCATCACTGTATGCTATGTATGATGGACTCTATGCTCGTCTGTCACATTTTTTCCTTAAAAAATCATTTTTGTTTCCAGGCTGTGGCAAGACCCTAATAGCAAAGGCAACCGCCAAGGAAGCCAACATGAGCTTCATCAACTTGGACGTGTCTCTGCTCACCGACAAGTGGTATGGAGAAACCCAGAAGCTTGCTGCTGCTGTGTTCAGCCTGGCTGTTAAACTGCAACCTTGTATCGTCTTTATTGGTAAGTTTAAAAATAAATCAAATAACAGTTATTAATTCCTAAATCTTTTCTTAAGTTATATTCTAAATATTGACTCCATGAGTAGAATTATTCTTTAATGGAAAACAATGATGAAGAGAAGTATTTGAAAAGCAGTGATAGACTATTGCTTAAAATACAGTGTATATTCTCGACTCTTATTCATAGAGTTGTCGTAAGAAAGTATAAAAATAATTTTCTTTCCTTAAAACTGTGTATATAAACCCTGGCCGTTGCCACTGAGTTTCTACATAAGTGCAAGTGTTTAAAATATCACTAGCTCGGCACTGAAAATAAAACATAGCGAGGAAACTGTATTATCCTGTACTTTGACTGTATTATAGTTTTGAAATCATGTTTCTTTGTTAATGAGCACAATTAGTTGATCGAAGAGACTATTTTGTCCTACACTATCCCATATTGGTCATCAAATTCATATTCACACTTCAACACCCATATTATCCACAGTTCCACACTAATATTATAAATCCGAAAGTGTATTTGCTGTGTGTTTCTTTATTACGTCTTCACAACTAAATTACTGAACGAATTTCAATTAAATTCGCTGTTCAGGCAGTAACTCTCTGGAATGACATTAGGAACCCCACTCCCACTGACTCCATGGACTCCCACTGACATTAGGAAAGCAGGGAATAAAAGATGTTTTAAAAGATGGCTTCAAAATCATTATTTACAACTTCAGAATTAGTCATTTATATTTTTTGCTCTATTCTTCATCATTCCATTATGTTTTCGGCTCTCTTATGTATAATATATATATTATAATATTATGTATACAAATATGTGTATTATTTGTGTATATTTAAATAACTACATTGTACCCACATTCTTGTTTCTTTTTGATCTGTTGGTTGTAGATAATGCCATATGGCATTAAGTCTACTATTTGTACAAACAACTTGTGCATTGAAGTTTAAATAAAAGAAATTGTCAGTGAGGTAACCCAAAATCCAGAGACGGACAAAGGATACTTTTTGTCCTGGAGAATAAAAGTGGTCACATTTATTGAGATCTCAATTAGACTAAACACTTCTGTACAAATACTATATTAAATTGTGCTTTGTGATGCAAAAATAAATAAAATAAAAATTGATTAGTTTTTCCAGGGAAAATCAATTTCCACAAGGACAAAGCCGTGGGCAAAGCTATATTCCAGATCAATAACATCCATTCATTATTTCCAGACGAAATCGAGTCATTTCTACGCACGCGTACCGCCCACGACCACGAGGCGACCGCCATGATGAAGACGCAGTTCATGTCGCTATGGGACGGACTCATTACAGACCCTAGTTGTACTGTCATCATCATGGGTGAGTTTTGAAACAAAATTAATGAGATACAATACCATAAACGTCTTTATATGTACCAGACACTCCTAGCGCTGTATAGGAGGTTGCCTCGTGTAGTGTTACTTCCAACGGGTGATTGAAGAAATAATATTAACACTTGCGATTAGAACTTAACATATTTTATTTACAACTGGTTCAATAACGTGAGCATTAGTGCTAAGATGGATGATGTGAAGTGAATAATTAATAAGTGCAACTTGAGAGATTGTATACCATGCTAAATGCCTGGTCTCCAGTCCCTGGTCCCAGTATCCTGGATTGATTACTTTGACTTTAGACAGCAGGTCGGAAAATGTTTCACATAAATAATGTCACATAAAGGCCATAACATTCACAGTTACAGAGTTGTGGACATATGAAATAAGAAACCGCAAGAAATCATTGAATCGCCAAATATAAACAGTTTCAAAAACATACTTAACAATTGTCTTTCGGTACAAGATATGTGGCGAAACTTGTAATACCTGCTAACAAAAGACAAGCAAGTTATGTGCGGCTACAGCAGAGGATTTAATAAAAATCAATTTTTGATTTTATTTATTAAACTAAGATTACAATTTATAATATTACTAACTAAAATGCTATTCTAAAAATATGCGTCTTGACCGATGCTAGGTCTAAAACGAAGTGTCTCGAAATCCGAGCCATTCGGAGCTGCTGGCGGGAATTACGTCATTGCAAACCGTGCCGTTATTTTTCTGAGGGCGATTACATAACAAGCATATAAACAATAATAATAATATAATAATAGTACATCATAATAAATAATAATAATAAAAGTACAAAGAAATATGTAGTTAAGTTGTTGGTTTGTAATTAATATTGGTTATATGTATAACATTTAGGTCTTCTACTACCGATAACATCACGCTATCACTTTCTTTCGCCGCCATTTTAGGTATAAATGTTCGTTAATTGGCAAAAATATGATTCTTTGCATTAACTAAAAAGCTAATTATAAGTTAATTATTTAATGAACTCCAACTCATATATGAACACATAATAAAATAAACTCAAATGAATGAAACAAGTGAATATATACTGAATATATATTAATTACACATAGGTATATTAAAATAGGAGTTGTAGGAGGATATGTTATAGAAGTTGGATGCGGGCGATTTTCTTTTTGTTCTTTAAATAATTATCCAGATTGATTATAGATTTAAGAACATAATGAACTAACGGTGCCAGCGACTTCATTCGCGTGAACTTGTGATTCCCATGGGAACATCTTAATTAATCTGGATAATAAGTACCCTAAATGTTACCCCAGCATATAAGTTATAACTGTGCCAGTGTCATTAAAATCCGTCTAGTGGTTATTGCGTGTTCAGACAAAGAAATAGACAGACACGGATAGATGTCAAACAGACAAAAATTCCAAAAAAAAAATGTTTTGGCCCTTTAATCACATGTACATGTGTATAACACCGCAATGAATTTTTTTTTTAATATTTTTTGAACAGACTCGGCTCTGTTACGATTTTATTATATGTATAGATTACAATATAAAAAAATGAACATTAATGTGAAATTGGATTTGAATGTAATGTTATTAAATTTTATAGTGCTTAAAAATTAAAATATGTAATATTGCCCGTCGCTTTTCATTTATAAATAAGTCGTTTCAGTTGTAAAGAGTTGTATTATGCGTAGGCGCGACGAACCGCCCCCAGGACTTGGACAAGGCGATCCAGCGGCGCATGCCGGCCACGTTCCACGTACCGATGCCGAGCGAGTCGCAGCGCGACCGCATCCTGCAGCTCATACTGCGCGCGGAGCCCGTCGCCGACGATGTGAGAACACTCTATACTGTCTTGTATTTTATTGTTATGGTTTAGCCTTTAACGTCCCACTGCGGGGCACAGGCCTCCCCTAGTAAATCACAATAATCAAACACAAATTCAACCTTTATTTCTCTCAGGTTCTCGCTAAAATGTCCGCGTTTGCCTTAATGACTTCTTTTAAGCGCTCTGTGGCTCCAACACTTTTTTACATTCCCATTCAAACTTTCGTTCAGTATTGATTATAATATATACATTTTCAGATTGACTACAAACGTTTAGCACAAGCTACAGAAGGCTTCTCAGGGTCAGATCTACACGAGTTGTGTCGACAGGCAGCTGTGTATAGAGTCAGAGACATGGCGCGAGAAGAAATGGCAAAAGAACAGAATGAGGTAAATAATATTTCTTTAATAATCGGGGATAACCAGGGCAGTCAGATAATCTGAGGTTTTAATCAGTGGTAATTTTAATGGTAATTTTAATCAGTTTATAATCGGCGAAGGCTATGGTTAGCAGTGTATAATTAGCAGTGGTCGGGGTTAAATAGTGTGATTTTGGTACTTGTGATAAAATGTATATATTAATATGGATATACCCCGGGATTCTGATCGTTAATGATGTTGTACCTACTTGCAACTATGTCTGTAGTATTGTGTGTACGTGTATCGGATTATCGAAAATAGATAGTTCGCAGTGAGGATATCAAGAAAACTGAAACAGGTTTAAAAAAAAATCATTTGTTACAGTATATTTAGTTACATAGCGAAATAAACTTAGGTACATAGCAAAAAATAGATTTTCAGTCTGTGGCACTAACAAATGTGAAAATAAAATATAATAAAAGTACACAGTATAGCAACATTTTCTGTATTGTTTTCAGCATTCTCTTTTCAATTATTCTGTTTCTATATCTACAATATTTATGTCACCTGCGGTATCAGTTGCAGTTCCTAAAACACTTGTAATATTAGATCCAATAATAAGATTTTTAGAGTTAAAATAAATAATCATGATTTTTTAAATATTTTCTGGCTTCAATGAATTTCTTTTAACGTCTAATATCCATTAATATAAAGAAAAATATCTTTCGACGTCTGCTGATACGAGGGAAACAAACTTGTAACATTCCCGAATACAGCATTTGCTGCACCCTGGCCTATCTTTTCAGATATTTATCTATGGTATACAAGTTGGGATTTCTGTTCATAACATTTTCTAATTTTATTTATTCAGTTAACTATAGATTTGTTTTCTGCATTGCATTTTGTACTATTTTCAGTATTTCGAAATTTTCATAAATATACATCAAAATAATCCTTTTCACTATTTATAATATCTTTAGCCTTTCTTGTTGACAAGGCTTCTCGGCTATTTAACAAAGAAAGTACGGATTTTATTTCATCAAAATGTCTCGCACAATACAATGCTGCCTCCACCTAAGTCCTCCATCTAGTAATTACTGGTTCTGGAGGCAGCGGTAAACTAGAATAGTCTTTTTTTTAAATCTTTATTGTTTGACGCTTTCAGAATTACTTTTATAACATTAGATACTAATATATCCACATCTGTGTACTGTAAACGAATTTGTTCAGCTACGAGATTCAAGGCATGAGCCAAACATGTGACATGTAACATAGATTATTGTAGAAAGTTTTAAGACATTGTAATATACTTTTCTTAACTCTTCCATGCCAAGAAAACTTAACGATTAAAAAGAAAAATTATTGCGAAAGTAATTGGAACTAATCTTAGTTTAAAGTCCTGGAGTTGATTCGGGAATGCTAAAATGATTCCCGGAAAAGGAGTGTCCATATTATTTTTTCTTACCGCAAATCCCAAAATCAATACCTAACCCCGACCACTGAATTAATTAGACGGGAGTCAACAAGGTTAATTATAAACAGTGTATAATTAACCAAGAGTCAAATAGGGTAATTTTAATCAAGCTTAACCGGCGAAACATTCAACTAAACAAGGTATAAGTGGGAAAGAGTAAACCTGTATACGATTTAATTGGCTAATCTCAACCAGGATAATTGCAAACAGGGTGTAATTGGTAAAAACTCAACCAGAGCAAATGCAAACAGGGTGTAATTGGCCAAACTCAACCAGAGTACATGTAAACAGGGTGTAATTGGCTAAACTCAACCAGAGTACATGCAAACAGGGTGTAATTGGTAAAAACTCAACCAGAGCAAATGCAAACAGGGTGTAATTGGCTAAACTCAACCAGAGTACATGTAAACAGGGTGTAATTGGCTAAACTCAACCAGAGTACATGTAAACAGGGTGTAATTGGCTAAACTCAACCAGAGTACATGCAAACAGGGTGTAATTGGCTAAACTCAAATAGAGTACATGCAAACAGGGTGTAATTGGTTAAGCTCAGCCAGAGTAATTGCAAACAGGATATAATTGCCTAAGCGCAACCAGGGTATTTGCAAACTTTTAAGTTTTTGGCCAAGAGTCAACTAGGTTATTTGTAAATTGGCTATGGTCAAGTATACTGGGTGTAATTGGCAGAGATTAAGCACACAATGTTTTATTGGCTAAAGTCAATCAAAGGAATTAATTACATATATGCAATTTTTTGTTTATAGGTAAACCGCAGAAAAGTCGTTGTGTATGAATCGTATCGTGTGTGTGTTGTGTGTATCGTTGTGTCGTTGTGTCGTTGTGTATTTGTATGAATGGTTCTTTAGCCCAGTATTTATGATAGAACATTTTAAATCAAATAAAAAAGAAAATAACAATCTTTCAGAACAAAATTTCGGAGAGAACGAACGGGACAGAGTCCGACGACGAATATCTGGACGCAGTTCGCCCCATCACTATGGATGACCTCAAACTGTCCCTTTCAAAACTTAAGGAATCAAAGATCCAATGTGGGACATTAGCGCCTAGCATGCGGATAGACTTAGACTAGACTTAGACTTATGTCCCACAACGTATCTACTGTGAAAATATTATCTTTAAGATATGTCAAATTTTGTTTTAGGCCACCTTTATAAAATATTGTTTTTGTTAAACCCTAAGAGGGCGTTTACACTATGTCAGTTCGGCACTTTCTCGGGACGTTAAAAGTGTCGGATTCCATAAATTGACATAGAGTCCTCTTCATATAGAGGCGGGTCCGATAAAAGGTGAAAGGTTTAGTATAGTTCCACCAATGGGGCAACGGTAATTGTAGATAAATTTATTACCCGTTGGTTCCAATGACTCGAGTGCGAACTGGTTTTAGGGTCGTATTTGTTGGAAAACATAGTCTCTATTGCTTTGCAATTTAATTGATAAATATGGCGGTCCGGGTATAAATGTGTGATATAGTGGGAACCGGCTCTAAGGTTGGATCGGTTGCAAAATATAGCCTCTGTACCTATGCAAGATAAAACTTCTATATTCGAAGATTACAAAAAAAATACTCGAAGACATAAAATTGCAGTAATTTCACGTATTAAATTATTGCACAGGGTATAAAAACTATTCCGGCTAATTCTAAGACCCAGCGTCGTCTGTTTATACGGATCTTAGTTTAATAATAAATAACGCCACGCTCAATGGCCCACACTAGGATTCCCCGTGTCGTGGGTCCAGAGATACATACAAAGACGAACACAACACGTGCTACACCCAGACCCGAACAAACACCATCTTTAAACAAATGATTGTGCAACCTGGAATCAGTCCCGGGACCTCTTGAACAACACGCAGGAGCACAACCAACTGGACTAATTGGTCGTTAGTTTTATGGTCGAAATAAGATACTTATAAATCTGATTCGGACTTATTTTAAGGCCGAGGCTAGTCTATTCATATGGATATTAGTTCGTTTTTGTTACGCCATCTTTATACCCCAGGGCGTACCCTAGACGTTTCCTAAACTGTTCTTTGCTTAAACTCAAATTAAGTGATTGTAAAATTAGCTTGTATGCAGACTGCATAAACACAACCCAGACTAATTTTAATACCAAGCTTCATTTACGAATATTTATTCGGCTGTTAATTTGTTTTAGTAGAACACATTTTATAGCATAGGATCTACCTTAAACGTTTTTATACTGTTCTTTCCTTAAACCGAGTGGTTGGAAACTAGCTTCTATGCAGATTGCATAAGGGGCCATTCATTTATTACGTAAGACGATTTAGGGGGAGGGGGGTCGACCATGTCTTATTTTTTCTTACAAGGGGGTGAGAGGGAGTCTTGATGGTTCTTACGTAAGATCACAAAAATGCGCAAAGTTAAGATTATACTTTGAAAAAGCGCGGGCATCCGCGCGAGTGTCGAGGCGCGCGCTCGATATAGGTAAAAATTAAAACAAACCAAACGTGTATTCATTTTTTCCTTTAGATTCTTACGTAATAAATATTAAACAGGAAGGGGTCGGCTTATTCTTATTTTTTCTTACATAATGGGGGAGGGGGTCAAAAACTGGCAAAAATCGTCTTACATAATAAAAGAATGGCCCCTAAGGTGTTATAAACACAATCCGTACTAATTCTAAAACTAAACGTCATCTACTTATTCGGATCTGCAACATCATCTCTACTTATTTGTTTCTTGGTTTTAATAGACCACCTTTTATAACTTAGGGTTGGCCCTTCAATGAAGCGTTTAAGGTAAACTTTCATATAGTTTCTTAGATCAAATGGTTGGGAACTAGCCTCATTTATTTACGGTATTTATGGCCAGACTAAGTATTTGCTATAATCTGAGTAAAGATCGATGTACAATGCATCGGTCTTAAAAATATCAAAAGGATGGTCAACCGAAGTACGGTATCGATCAATCGGTCCTCATATATCAATAAGTCAGTTTATACACGTGTGCAATGACACCAAATTTTAGCAACTATTTTTCCAATTAATATTTTTTCATTGTACCACCGTACAGATATGGTGTACAGATATAATGAGAAAAGCTCAACCATCAGAAATATTCGTGGCCACGATGATTTCTATTTTGATACGTTCGGAAATCATCGTGGGGGTATCATCGTATTACTACATCTGCAAATACACTTTCTATCAAAAAAAAAAAACCAGGCCACCTCTGTAATATTTGACGATTACACAAAAACTACATATCCAATCAAAAAGCAATGTATGTAGAAAACCGTTAGCTGTAACAATAATTGCCACAATTTCACATTCATTGTAAATACGAACCTGCCTGCATTTTAGTGGCATACTGTTTTTTTTTCTAATTGAATAAATATGTTTCTAATTGAATTGAATAAATAAATAATTATAGGGTTTCCTACATTGAGCGCCGCATTTAAATTTCGCGCCATTTTTTTGCTTGACGGTTGGCAACTCTGGTTTGTTTATAGCTGTCACATATTATGATAGTTGCAATTAGTCAACATGGAACGCTACACGAAAGAGCAACGCAGTATGAATTTTAGAGCAGTATGAAGTGACCATTATTTTGGCAAAAAAAAAACATCTTTAGTGACGAGGCCCATTTCCACCTTGACTGATACGTCAATAAGCAAAATTCTCGTATCTGCGGCTTGGAGAGTCCTCGTGAGATTCGTGAAAAACGGATGCATCCTCAAAGAGATACAGTTCGGTGAGGCTTTTGGTTCGACGGGATTTCTTTTAAGTATCGGTATTTCGGCAGACATAGAGAGGTATCAGAACATGCTACAGGAGTTTTTTTGGCACCAATTGGAATATATGGATCTCGATCAACTGTGGTTCCAACAGGACCGTGCCACATGCCACACAGCCGGAGAAACAATGACTTTTTTTTTTTTCTAATTTAAATCCGGCGCTCAATCTGGGACAACTTTATAATCGGCTCTCAAATTGTTGTTGCTGGGGTGGCCCGATTTATTTGATGGCAAGTATAGAGCTAAAAATGTATTAGGTGTTGAAATGGTCTCTAAATATATATTTAATAATAATAATTCGATATGATAATTATATAAAATATTGAATCAATTCGTAGTGGTCTTATAAAACGTATCATATAGTATAAATAATATATGAAAATGTGTATATATTGGTACCGGGCATGATATTATGTGCAACATGGGAGTTGATAATTAAACTTTAATTGTAGAATCCCTTCAGAAGTTTGAAGTATTTGCCTTTATTTTAGAAATTGTATGTTTGTAGTATATATACTTAATTTATAGATCTTTCAGACTTATATCCAGTATAATATGTTAGACTGTAATATCGGTAATCGATCCTCTTAACAGTTAGAGGATCGATTACCGATATTTTAAGGAAGTGTTATACACTTATTTTTATCCGATGAAAACAGGTAGAAGTAAGGTGTTCTGTCCATAAAAACGTAAGTGCATAACACTGTATTCAAATATCGGTAATCGATCGCCCGATATACTGTATGTATATCAACCCTGGAGAGTAGCTTAACTACCAATTATACAGCTATTGTTTTGACCTAAAGAGTCTTAAGATTAAAACAACAGCTGCAACACCAATAAAGCCACAAGGGATTTTTTTTATAACATTGGTTTACTCCTGAAAACTTGTGATTGGACACTTTGCCAATGGAAATTTCCAGGGTCGAGGTGTAAATAATATATTCGTATATCATTAATGTATATACTTAAGAAAATATACCTTTCTGGTAAAGTAATATTTTTGCCTGGTACTAACAGACAAATACATAGAGATACCAAAGTAATTTAATATTATAATAAAATTGTTACAAGACATTAAAATTTTAAAAGACGATTATTAAACCAGTACTGATATTTAAACAGTTCTCTCTTGATATATTTATTGTCAAAGCTTTGTAGATACAATGCTAATATGTTTCAATTTCTTATTAATACTCTTTCGTTAAACCCGATGAAGATTTAGAATACTCGATTTTTACGAGTGATCCCAAAAATACTATAATTCTGTTCTATGGAGTTTTATCAATGAAAATCGCGTGTGACAGTAACGAGATGAGCGATGTAAACATTAGTCTTTGGCTATTAATCTCTACGAGTCCTATCCCATCCACTGCACACGTATCGGGAGTTATAAAAGTCCTGAATTCCTTCGTCCGGTCGTACTCACGCGCGCACTCGCGTTCGCTTGTAAATATTGTGTTCCTGCAAGCGACATTAATTAATTATTTATAATTTATGAAATACAGGAAATAAACGATCACGAGCTATAGTCCGTGCATTTCACTTTTATTTGACGCGCTTACAGTGCAAGTGTGCGTAAAATTGTACGTGTGGTAGTTCTATCTATACGCACTAATTAGGGAGGTTTGCTCACGCACACTAAGTTAAATCAGCCAATCAGGAGAGAGTAAAATTTGATTTGCAAACTTTACATATCTTTCATAAATAAAATATATTTCCATTATATTGATTATTTTTGTAATTTATTATAAACTAGCTGTGCCCGACCACACGTTGCTGTGGCTGCCCAACAGATGGCGCTTACCCTGTTTTTACCTGTTTTGGGTAAAAAGCATATAAACCCTTTGATAGGTATATAAAAACGCGCGTATTCGAATGCAAAGCAATCGGTGAAGAACTTTCGGAGATTTAAGATTTTGAACAAACGAACGTTTACATTTTTATTTATATAGATATAATATCTTAAGAATCTAACAAAGAACTAAATCTGTATCACACCAATTAAATTAATACACCTCTATTAATACTTGTTCTTAAGATATTATATCTATATAAATAAAAATGTAAACGTTCGTTTGTTCAAAATCTTAAATCTCCCTCCCTCCACCCCGCGCCTACCCCTCACACACAATAGTGGGGCGCGCGTCACCGTGGAATGCATGGACTATAGAAATCTTCAAATAAAGAAAAATTGATAAAAACGAGGTTTATGATTATTTTTTTCTTGATACAGGTATTTTCACCTGTAAAGAGTAGTCTATACTAATACATGTTTGGTTTGTCGCTTATCTGCGGTGTTTTTTAATTAATATATATATTTAATATACTATGCATTTTTCAGTCTTTTTATATGTTTATACCGTTAGCGAGCACATATTAATGTTTGGCGTTTGTATTCATTTTAATTACATTGAGGGCTGCTACGAATAGAGAACTCTGTACAATTAATTTTTGTGTATATTTTTTTGTTAATTGGCCCTCAATGTAAATGTACCCTTAGAGTCAATTCCCACATACGGAGTGATAGCACGATCAATTTGATGACAATATGGGCTTTTAATTAAATTTGCATTCAGTTGAAAATGGTGTAACAATGGTAAAAATCTTAAGATTATAAGCACGTCTTTTGTACATTATTACTAATTAACTAATGCCGATCGATTGATTATCTTCGTATTCGGTCATTTCATCGTGCTTGAGTAAAAAAATAACATCCAAACACACATTACTTACTTTATGTTCTAACCACTTTGTGTTATATATTAGCGTTCGGTCAGAAATACCAAGACGCCGATCGACATTATTTAATTAGCTGTACCTATTCTCTTTTATAATAATTAACAATCTTTTAATAATTATATTATTTGTGTGTAAAATGAAGTAAGTATATATTTCAATAAAAATAAAATAATTCGACCGATTGTTTCGGTGTAGCGCTCGGTGTAGCGCTCGGTGTAGCGCTCGGTGTACTCTTCGAGCGCCCATTTTCAATGTTATATATATTTTAAAAAGAAACACAATTAATCAAATATGTAAAGCCATCAAAGTCATTCGGCGCACTTTCGTGTAGTCATTTTCAATCGTAACAAAAATAAGTTTAAATTTAAAACATCAAATTCTTCGCCTCGCCACCACTTCGTAACTAGAATGTTAGAATTAGAAGACCCTTAGGTCTCCTTATACCCTTAGGTATGTTAGTTGTTAGGTGCGGGCTGTGTTTGAAATTGTTAAGTTATTTAATATAAGGGTTTCTTGTTGCCTTCGGTGCCCTAAAAACGCTTGTAGATATTGATTCCTTATTGTAAATTAGGTTGTGCACAAAACTTGATGCAATAAAAACGCATACGACTGTTTTACGTGTGCGTTTCTGTTTGAATTCTTTTGTCTGTTAGAATGGCATACAAAAAGTATAAAAATCTCTATAGAGATTGCTGATTCGTGTCTCTAAAGTAAGTAAAATATGAACAATATTATAATGTTTGGTATAGTCTGGCCTAAGAAACTTAGCACAACGGTATATTTGAAATTATTGACGTAGCGACATTGATAAATGGCAAGTTGAATAAAATACGGACATTTTAGCAGACTTATGAAAGATTGGCTCAAATGGATTTGAATCCAGAGCCGTAAAACATAATTTAAAAAGCAAGTTAGATTTGTAATTTACCAAAAGATATTTTATTGTACAGGTTTACTTGTTGTTTCTTTTGTATCTATTGATTGTATATGGATCACATAATAAGTGTTGAATTTGATTATAATTACCAAATAAATTGTTGAAGTCGCTGTAAATTAAGAAAAATATAACACTGTTTTAGAAGTTGATAATTTTAAAAAATATACAATATCGAGTTTGATTATGATTTAAAAAGAAGTGCCGTCCTTGTGCCACGTTCCGTCGGCCAGTCTAAACTATATAAAGAATTTAAAAATAGATAGCATCGTAAATCGTTACCTGTGTTAATTAATGATAATTAAAATATTTATTGCATAAAATGTAGACCCACCTTGAAAAGCTTTTGCAAATTACCCTACGTTTTGTAATATTTTTTTTATTTAATTTCTACCTAAAATTGTGCAATCGAAAGGAGAATGTCGGTACTATATAGGGATGTTTCGAATAGCAAATAATCACTATTCGCGAATACGAATAGTACCTAACCTACTACGCACGCACTTGTAAAATTAGTATGTAGTAAGTAATTAGTGCTATTCCTAAATATTTTTTTAGTTTTTTTTCTATATAGAAAAAGGCGGCAAACTAGCATACAGTCCACCTGATGGTAAGTGGATACTGTGGTCTATAGACATCCGCGTTACCTGCGAACATCAGTCCAGAATGACAAGCGTTGGCACACTCCCGGATGCACTGCCTATTTTTGCAGATTAAGGAATGGATTGGGAGAAATGGTTGGGAAAATGGGGAGGCACAGGATAGGATGGGATGGGAATGGGCTCTGGCACGTCTCACTCACTACCGAAACACGTACATACATTGAGGAAATACGATAAATTAGGAAATGCAATACATTTCAAGGTAGTCTTCTGTGAGAGGGGGGTAACGTGACCAGTCGAGTGCGCCCAGCGGCTGTGGGAATACAGCATGCTCCCCCTACCTAAATAATGAGTTTAATCCGTAAGCACCTTTTTGGTTTAATCTAAAGTTAACTTTAAATTATACTAATTAAACTAAAAAATAAGATGGGGTAACTGATTTTCAAATGAATGTTTACTCTTAAAAGTATTGTTTTTTTTTGTAGAAAACCTATTTTGTCTACCATTTGTATTGGGCTCTTACTATTCGAGTATTCGTTTAGAAAATGGCAAGTACGAATATGAATATTCGGAACATCCCTAGTCGGTACGTATTTTTAACGCGGACGTTCACCGATTATTATGTCGATATTAATAACATATTTTGCAAGATTGTAATTGAATCGTTCCAACTGATGTCATAGCAGTGGTGTGAACCTCATATCACGTCTAAAGGTCGTTTTCCAACTGCAGACACCGTTCGTGGTCGACACGCACCAGCACAGACGCCAAAAGAAATGATTACCTACATACATTACCTGGACGGTGTTCTGCATTTATGTATTAACTCGCAAAAAATCGATTTTTAGTTATTTATTTATGTACTTGTATTTAAAAAAATAATTTCAAATTGAACCAGATCTCCCTTAAGATAGAATTACCTATCGTCAACACGCGAGAAATAAATATTTGTTAAAAATTATATGGACTAAATTCCAGCATAAAATAATGTAAGGTGATTTCTTCGAATGCCTGTTTTTCATGATTATTTACGTCGCAGTGAAGGTAATCTGAGAAAAGTAATCGGTGAACGCCCATTCTACAATCTATGTAAAACGATGATGGCAGGGGCCATTCAAGTATTACGTAAGCCGAATTTTAGTCAAATTCAACCCCTCCCCCCATCAGCGAAAGTAAGCAAAGCTTTCCCCCCCCCCCATGCTTACTTAAGCATTTTACAAAATCTGTTCAAGTTTCTTTATTGTTATTTATTTAATCAGAATTTACTAAATTTTGCAAAAAAATAAGAAAAGTAAATAAATAAATATGTATTGCTGACGTAATCGCCATTCATGACATGGGGGTCGGGGGGGGCGTCCCCCATGCCATCAAAATAAGCAAAGCAAACAACCCCCCACACCCCCCCTTTGGTGCTTACGTAATACTTGAATGGCCCCTGACTACATTTTTTTTAATACAAGGACGAGACTTGTTTTAATGCCGCTGTGTATAAAGTGTTCATGGTATTTGTATATTTTTGTCTCCTAAAAACATGTTTCGGGTTTATGATAAAATGTTGATCAAGTCGTTAATCTTCATATCATTGTATGTCAGGGAACATTCGCAAATTTTTGAGAATCCTAATAGAATAGTAAACGCCGTTTTATTCGCATCCCGCAATATTAACACAAAGAACATCGTCATCTAGTCATTTAACTCGCTCTCGCTGGCGCAACTACTCGCAAATATTAGCGGTGGTGACGTGTGGAGCGCTCGGCGTCAAAATGTCCTCTTCCAAAACTGCCTGCTTCCCTAAATGTTCGTTCCTGAAATTACTTTTTCCTATAATGTCTATTATGTTTTTCCTAAAATGTCCGCTATCCAAAATATTTAGGAAGCAAACAATTTAGGAAACCGACACTTCGGAAACCAGACTATTTAGGAAGAGGACATAATGACACCGAGTGGTATAGAGCGTTCCGTGTCATAATGCCCTCGTAGTGTTAGAGAGGGAATGACTCGCTTGTTAGACTATTCAGTACTGCAAACTTTTTTATGCGTGCAGGAAAATGCGGAACCAATAGTCATTTGGCGTCAGGTTACAGATATAGTCGTAAAATTAAAACATTTTTGCGACACCAAGACAACATAGTCGTCCGGCGAACGAAACATTGCACAGCGAAATTCTTAGAAATTCTTTGTCTCGTTGAGTTTGAGGTGTATTATGAACCTTCTTGATACTATCTTCTTTTTACTGTTTCTTTTATATTGATTTTGTATCTTTGTAAATATAATAAATGCTGAAATTGCTGGAAGTAATCAGGTATGAACTTGTTGACTAATATAACAGAACTAAATCAGAGAAGGTAATAGTTTTAGAAATAAAAAATATCAAGTTCATTTTATTTGACTATAACGATGGTTAACTGCCCAACATTTTTTTACATTTGCCACTCGTATGCTACGTTTCGTTGGTGACACCACGTTTGTCTGACTAAAAATAATGCCACAATCGTTTAGATATCTAATCAAAAGGCATTGTATAGTTTAAAGTAAATGGGTATTTATTTGATGCGAATAAGTGTGGTTACAACACAGCTGTTACTCGATTGCGATATTTATTCTGTAAATAAAAGCGGTTAATAACTTGAAACGTCTTTTATTAATATTAGGTACAAGAGTATAAAAATAGAACTACACTTAATTACAATAGAACTTCGAAATATTTCGCAAAAAACTAATGCAGTAATTGTTTCTTTCAGTAGTTAAATTACACATCAATTTACGCTAAATTGGATTTTGGTTCTTTTGGAATGGATTATATCTATACTAATATAATAGAGGTAAAATTGTGTTTCGTTTGGTAAAATGTTGGGGGTAACCTCTGGAACTACTGAACCGATTCCAAAAATTCTTTCAAAATAAGAAGCTACATTATCCGTGTCTAATATGGGCTATATTTTATAATATGGGCTAATTTTGGAAAAAAAAAATTAAAAAAACTTATAAACCGAAGCGAAGCGAGGGCGGGTCGCTAGTTAATAATAAAACGCCTTACCTGTATGTGCGTTTACGAATTTAGGCGGATCACACACGGCGCCGCACCCCGTAGTAGAGGACGTGACGGTTTTAGCGTCGCGTGGCATCAGTTTGTATGAATCCGCACGGTACATGCCACACGGGCACCATACGTGCCGATTAGTGAAGTAGTTACCACAAAAATACGCATTATTTCCAAGTATTGAATTGACTTGAAACCTTTTAATTTGGCCTAGTATGAATGGTCAGGTTATAACCGAGCTATTAGTTAATCGGACCTTATTATTATAACCGGTATACTGATACTGTACTTTTGATTTCACTTATAAATAGCTAAAAATTGAAAGTTTACTTTTTAGTGATTTGATTCGCAATATTCGGTCGTGTATACGATTGTTGAGATTCAGTGTTAAAAATGTGTTATTAACGTTCGCGTGATCGGTTAGTCATTGAATTTTCAATTTTTTGCCTCGTAAGTAGCTCAGTACCGAAGACTCCGCCTTTCGGGTGGAACTAGCAAAGGGTCGATATATTTCAGAAAATAGCAACTTAATTTGTATTATTAATTATTACTCAACGTTTGCGGATTGGAACCCCCTTTGATCGTGGGCGCGGCAGACCGTGTGACCACTGCGCCAACAAAGTTTACCTTAATTGTGCGAATATCACCTGCTCATCCACTATGCGAGTGATGTCGGTGTGCCTACGAGGAGCTGCGAGTGCTACGGCCACGCACCGCTACATTGGCGCACAGTGAATCCTCGTGACGCGAAAGGTATGAAGAGTGAATTGCTGCTGCCGGTTTGCGTATTTTTTTACGGAAAATCCGCGGCGTCAAATACTGTTGGGGTTGCCAAAATAAGATCATAGACAACAACATAATTTCTTGTAAATTGGAATCCTGATTTATTTGCCAAAAACTGGTATTTTTTATAGAAAAAAAGGCGGCAGACGAGCATACAGTCCACCTGATGGTAAGTACATACTGTCGTCCATAGACATCCGCGATACATGCCAACATCAGTCCAGAATGACAAACGTTGGCACGCCCACGGATACGCTGCCTACCTTTGCAGATTAAAGGAATGGATTGGAAGAAGGGGTTGGGAAAATGGGAAGGGATAGGATAGAATGAGATGGGAATGGGCTCTGGCATATCTCACTCACTACCGAAACAGGTACGTACACTGGGGAAATACGATAAAGTGGGAAATACCGTACTTACATTTCAAGGTAGTCTTCTGTGAAAGGGGGGTAACGTGGCCAATCGAGTGCGCCCAGCGGCGCACTCCCTCCCTACATTTTTTTTTACGGGCGGAATTTTTTCCTAATTGAATATCTAACTTTACTTCACTATATGAAGGTGTGAACGCTCTCTGTTGATGCTCTTCCGTACAATGATACTGCGAAGGCCGGTGTAGAGTACAATAAACGTGACGCAGTACCGTGATATCATCACGGCGTTCAACTATGAACTAATTCGCTCACCGTAGCCACCATACGGTTGTGCGGTTCAACCGTACGGCGGATGGTTATATGTGTAACCGGAACCGCACACCGAGGCGGGCGTACGGCGCCGTGTGTGATCCGCCTTACACTTTAAAACCGCTTAGAAACAAACCGTAAAGAAGCTTCGTTTGTTGGATTCTTTGTATAAAATTATTACATAAGATTTATGTTTAAGTACGATAAGAAAAGTTTAATATATCTTCGGTTGTTTATTGTTAGATTCTTTGTATTGCCAGCGTTTTAAAAAGAGGATGAGCATGACGGCATGATAAAACGTATTCCCCTGTTTTCTCTGAATTCTTGCAATAAGGCAATTATATTTGAATATATCACTGATATATATACCACGGGTGTTTTTTATTTATTTGTTTGATTAGTTTTTTCTTATACGAGCTAGGACCCTTCAAAAATTACCCCGTTAGAACGGTGCAAACAAGTAGTCCAGTGTGCAATTTTAACAACCCTTCTATTCTTTAATGCAAATCGAAGAAAATTTTCAATTCGACGTTTTTTAGATGAGAAAACAGGGGAATACGAAACTTTGATTTTCTTGAATTACTATAGTTATTATCAGCTCGAAGTGCAGCTGTCCCTTTCTCTCAAAGAAGGTGCTTCGCTCGCTGCCGAGACAGTAAAAACAATGTGAAAATAACTATATTTAAAATCCGATTCCGCTCATCCTTCCCTCGCCATCTCGTTCAGGTGACGCTTAAAGTGTTCATACAGAAAGGCGGGCGGCACCTCACTGCCTTGTGATTTAACTACCGGTCGCACGACCAAGTAGCATTACAGTACCAAGTCTTCAGTCTTCATAACCAGTGCAGCACCTAAAGAAACAACAATATCTTTATGAATATATCTACTACTTATACCTATTACCTACTTATAAAAAAACAGTTTTATTCTTAGCTGATTTTATTAAACAAACTTAGTCTTGTCTTATTAAACAAACTATCTGTTAGAATAAAAAGATCACTTGACGAAGTAATAGCGAAAGCATTTGGTACGGATAAGGCAGGAAAAGAAGACCGTGGCGGATTACTTTCCATCATTGTTTTGCAAAAGTGTAAGGAATATCATGCCATATTCTGACAGATAATTGCTTTCTGGGTCTGACTATGTTACTCCTGCTGAAAACTCAATTCTGTTTTAAAAAAGCCAATAAATTTAAAGTACTAAATATCATTCGGAGCATCAAAGAATGCATTGATGTTAAAATTGTACATATGAAATTAGCCAAACTTTTGAATAATAATATAAAATGTAAGAAGTACTCGGAAGACCGAAAGACCGGCGTAGTTAGGCCAATACACAAAAAGGTTAAGATAGACGATAATGGTAACTACCGTGACCTATAACAATTTGCCAGTTATAAATAGCCACTTAAATTAATTATATGTATATTTAGTTGTTTGCGAAACAACATTATCTATTTGTATGTGTAAGTATAAATAATTAAAAAAATACCGCTAAATATTGGAAAGTATAAAGTACGGAGCCAATTTTGTTGTGCTACTTTTCCATGTGTGTACAATAAATATCCCTAAAGGTTTCATATATCTGCTCCAGGATATTTTTTATCAAAATCGGTTCAAAAAAACAGCGACTTTTGTCAAATTTATTTTTCCGCTTTAAATTTTAACTCGAAAAAATGTATTTCCAGTAATTTGGTACATTTAAAATTTTACCTTCTTCCGTTTCCGATGTTTAGTTTTCTTTTTGTTCTTCCCTTTTCTATGTTTGTGTTTGGCGTACATTGTTTCTGGACTTATTCGCTGATGGGGCCTCACAAAATCTCTTTTCAGAAGATTTAGTAAACCTGCGACATTTAAGTATGTCTATATCCAGATTTCTGTATTTGTCAGAGTACAGGTTAACGCACACATATTTTTATAGATAATGTGTATGGGTTAGAATTAGGTGTTTTACAACTAACTTCTTTGCATTGGCGTGCAAAATACATCATGCAGTTTATATTACTGCTAAAACAAAAATGTTCAATGAAACCTTTTTTAAGTATGTTGATAATGGTCACTATGTAACATAATTAAGGACAAAAAAATTACAAAGTTATAAAATACTATATGATATACCAACACCTCTACGTAATATAGTATTAATTAAGTATGTTTATTAATTAATTATGCCTCTACCACACATTATGGCAACAAACCGTTTTATCTGTTTTATCTGGCAATGGTTGGGCATTACTTGAATAATGTTTTATCTTACATTTTTATATAGTTTTCTCCATTAATCAACAATACTTTTATCTATTTTAAAGTTGTATGCCAAAAAGAAATTCCAAAACGGATTACAAGAAATTATAATATTATAAGAGTTTTTCCGTCTTGTGCATTATTTATTTATTTATTTATGTAATCTACAGCCTTTTTTTTATGTAACTTATTTAATATGTTGCTAGTGCTAATGGCCAATACAGATTACACTGACATTATATACAGTATTCAATAGATTGTGGGCAAGTAAAAGGTGATTCTTTATAAATAAAGCGTGCTGATTTGTGTTTGCATTGGTTGTGTCCGTTTGTGAGTGTTGTGCTTGTGTGTATACCCAGTGTGGGTGTGTGGGTGTGTGTGTATGTATTTATTTAAGATGAGCTTTAAAATAGATATTTGTGGGGAAATGGGTTTCAGGAGATATTATAATGATTTTGATGCTTTTTTATGATGTCCGTTTTTAATTTTTTCTTACCTAATAAAAATATATCAAGGTCCGCGTAATAGTTATTGTAATTTTGTAAAATGCGAGATAAGACTGAATTTTGGGCGTACCTTGTTTTGACCAGAGGGACATCAAACAACTCGGTATACCTAGTACGGCCAGTTGGCGCCCGCAAGGACACTTCGGTCAGTAGTTGGGGACAGTCGATTTCGCCTGACCATAAAGCGCGCAAAAGTAAAATTCCATGTTGACGACGCTTAAGCTCCAGTGTGTCAACATTAATTGAAATTATTAATTGTATTAATTGAAATAAAAATAAAACGCTGCTATTATTTTATTACATTTTATTATAAACTTCATTAAATAATTTATCACATAATCGTTTACTTATATTTAGGCTCGAGTTAATTAATACACACGATACCATTGAACACATAGCTCTGTATACCTATTAAAAGTATTAACATTAAAAAAATATCATTCGCTTACATGTTTTGGTCTCTTTTTTGTTCTTGTTTGCAAGCTGGTCTGAAATAACCTGGTCATTTCTCCTTAAATTATCACTTGTTCCGTGATATAATAATAGGCTACAAATTACACACATATGCATCTTTTTGACAAACATATAACACTGGGTGTGTCAGAAATATTTCCATGACTGAAACCATGTATAACTTTCATGATTTTTAATTAATTTACATGAAAATATGACGCACATTTAAAAAAAAATATTTATTTTTATACTAAATAATTAATTTGCTAAATACTAACCAAAGAAATAAATTAAAAGTAATATTTCATATCAATAACTCAAAATCATGAGCAGAATCCACCGATTTCAGTTTTCTATTAACACAGTCTGTATAGTGTATACATGTATTTCTACTTTAGACCACAACCACTACTCTACTCCATTACCTTCCACTTCATTCACTTCCTTCTTACCTTGTCTCACGTCGAAATATCCGTGCCTTAGGTAATAGTACAACGGATATGGGATATCTTCGAACTCGCGCAACGTTTTCTCAGTGTTTCTAGAAACTCCTATGGAAATATCTGAACAGGCACCAAACTGCTCTTGGTTTCCACATCCTAGACCCTGCGTCCCATTGGCGCAGACACCCCAGTTATTGCCAGCGGTATACCTCCACTGCAACACGCAACGGTCACACACCAATCCTGCTGGAAGTCTGTACGTAACGTTGTATTTGGTGCTGCCTTGGTTCGGATAGTATTTTGTCTCCCCATCTTCTAAATGCAGAACGTAATCCTCAAAGCATTCTTGCTCGTTGTTCACTGGGTCCGGGCAGAGTTTGAACTCCCAGAATCCGCGATGATACGCTGTTAGTTCGACTGTGGTGGTGAAGAGGGAGCCAGGCTGGTAGTGAGCCACTATAATCCCTTGTCCATATTTTCCGCCGAGCTCGTGTGCTCGAGGCACCGGTGAGCCGTAGGGGTCGCCACAAATGCCGCATCTGAAAAACATCACAGATGTTTCTAATTGGAGCTATGGAGTGGACTGCATGTGATTTTAGTTTTCGTTGCTTATAAGTGGAACCGACTGCCTCTAAGCATCTCTTTGTAGGACACTCATTTATCAGAGACTGAAGTGAATCATATTAGTCAACTATAGCAGTTTGCGTCATCATAACAATATGTATTATTTTGTGTTCAGGTGGTCAAAAATCTACACGTTGATACACAGATTCGCTGACACACATTCACACTCCTGAATGGGATATACTTAACCCTGAACGGGTATCCATGGACATCTGTAATAATTAAAAATGATTTACGTTGTCATAGCCATATGCGCTGTCTACTTTGGAAACTATCGTTATGCAATTTCAAACTATTCTATCCTGCATCCTCCATTCCATTTGACGAGAGAAACGGGATGGGACAGTTTGAGACTTGATTTATATCATTCCATCCCAGCCCTATAGCTTTCCATTGTACAAAATAAATAGTATCGTTGGAAAGGATAAAAAGTGGACGCTCTCAACACTCGCTCCCACACGAATCATGTGATTTTTCAATAGTAATAATGTATGAATAAGGTACCGTAGGAACCTCTAATTGCATAGACGTCGATGACGCGTTGGGGTGTTTCTGGATTAGCCGATGGCCAATGTTTTCATAATGTGTCTGTACTCACTTGCCACCATAGTTGCTCCATTGATAAGCAAAACCACCACAGTTATTGCCGTCATCGTCATAGTCCGGCGTAGTGGGGAAGCCGAACCTCCAAGCCGAAGCTCTTGATGGTGGCTCCAAGACGCGGCCGTGTCCAAACGCGCACGATATACCCGCAGACAGGGTGAGTAGCAGGCTCCACATCTGGAATGATGACCGAATTTAACCATGGAATTTACTTGTATATATTTTGCAGTATCTTGTTCTTTAACGAGCAGCTGCTACTGCTCCTAACCGCTGTGCAAATTAATAAAAATAATGTCTACAAATGATACAATGGAGTCGGACAAATATTCACTTGAAATGTTTGTGCTGGATCACAGAATCCTGTGTGGACTATTATTGGGTGTTATATCGAATAAAGTTCTACGAAAAAGCAACGGGTTACCGATAATAATTAGTGTGGTCATTGCAATGCAACATGTTTGGTCTTAAATACCAGATTATCTCCATCGGCATGTCCACTCAAAGACAAATGCTGATAATCTAATATAAATAATCTGTATATGAGACCTTGCTTGTGTGGAAATCTGAGGGGGAGAGTGCTCGACTCGCCACGTTACCCCTCTCTCACAGAAGACTATCTTGAAATGTACTGCATTTCCAACTATCTTATTTCCCTAATGTACGTACGAGTTTTGGTAGTGAGTGAGATGTGCCAGAGCCCATTCCCATCCTATCCCTCCCCATTTTCCCAACCCTTTCCCCAAATCCATTCCTATATAT
This sequence comes from Sesia bembeciformis, assembly GCA_943735995.1. Lineage (NCBI taxonomy): Eukaryota > Metazoa > Arthropoda > Insecta > Lepidoptera > Sesiidae > Sesia > Sesia bembeciformis. The sequence continues at coordinate 2,519,151 of OX031038.1, forward strand.
CCAAAGGTAGGCAACGCATCCGGGGGCGTGCCAACGTTTGACAGTTTGGACTAATGTTGGCATGTATCGCGGATGTCTATGGGCGACAGTATCCACTTACCATCAGGTGAACTGTATGCTCGTCTACCGCCTTCGTCCATAAAAAAAATAAAAAATTAACATCATTTAAAAGTTTTCTAAGTTTTGGCAAGAAGGATCAGAGGCTGAGTGGTTCTATCCTTTGCTTCTATTTTCCAGTAGTGTTCTGAGTAGACTTACCGTGTGGTATAAGTATACATATAATATTACCTTAAATATTATAGATTTACTAGGTTGATCAATAAGTTTCTGGAATCGGATACTTTACATTAAATTATAGCAATGCAGTCTATTGCATTCGAATCTCAAATTCAGTAGTAGCCAGTGCCAAAAGAATTTAAAAAAAAACTGTCACCAATTAATATCTTTTATACATATAATAAAATTGTAACAGGCCGATGTCTGTGCATTATAGATATTGGAAAAAAACTAATATGGGGGGTCTTTATTAGAGCAACAGAAGCCAAAACAACAGTTCTTAGAAATTTTGTCTGTCTGTATGTTTGTACACGCATCACACAAAAACTACTGCATGGAATTGAATGCAGTTTTCACCGATGTATTGCTAGAGGTCTAACTTAAAATATAGGCTCCATTTTACCGCAGTAGAATATCTTATTCCGATTGTTTTAAATTTAATAAACCGAAGCGAAGTGAGGGCGGGTCGCTAGTTAAAAATAAATAAATGATATATGGGTAAAGGCCGTTTGCACATAAGAATATTTCAATTAACATAATGTGCACCTGAAAATGTGTCCTAAATACATAATGTTATTTGTACAGCTGTTAAAATCAAATATCTATCTACTCTACTAATTGTCAAAGCTTTTTATATTTAGTAAATTAACAATTCATTTTTATGTTTTTCAAGAAACAATATTTAATATAATATAATATATAACATTTTAATGTGGAAAACGGTAACCAGACATCACTGCCGGGATACGTAATAAGCTGTTTTGAAAAAATCGTCTCGCCAGGGAATTAGACGAGGTCCAGCCTCCAAACCAGGGTGGGTTTCGAAAAGACTACAACCGTAGACCGTAGACCACATCCACACCTTGAGACAGATTATGCAGATTTCTAACAAAAATCCGGAAGAGTGGAAGGTCAAGTGTGGTGGCGGGCTTTTGGAGAAGACTATATCCAGCAGTGGAAAAACTGGCTGATAAAATTAAGAAATATAAACATACCTTTTGAATTTTCTTCCCTCTGAACAGAACTGGTTTCTAAATTTTTTCAGTTATTTTGAACGAAATTGCTAATGAATTCTGAAAGAACTCTGTTGTATTACTCTGAAGTTCCCGCCAATTTATATGAAAACGAAAGCGGTGTTATCGGGAAACCTTATCAGTAGAAGTGTTCCAATGATAATCAAGTTTGTCATGCGTTATCTGTTGCAATCAAAACAATAGAATGTTAGCATTAATCAGTTTAATCAGTTATTAAATTGAGTATGTGTATTTTCTATTTATATTACAATATCTATAAAGAGGTAAAATTGTGTGTTTGTAGGTATGTTGAGGGTAATCTCTGGATCTACTGATTCGATTTCAAAAATTCTTTCACAAATAGGAAGCAAAATTATCCGTGTCTAATATAGGCTACATTTCATTTTGAAATTTCGAAAAAAATATTTAAAAAATACTCATAAACCGAAGCGAAGCGAGGGCGGGTCGCTAGTTACCTATATGTTCGCTGACCGACTATCGATACCGTTGATCTGAATTTTGTAAGTTTTCCGTATTTTCCTATCTGCTATTATTACTTAAGGATTTATAATATTATTACTTAAGAGTAGGTATTTTTATTTTGTTAAATATTTGCAATGTACTTAAAAATAGATTTCAGCCTATAACGTCCCATTGCAGGGCATAAGCCTCCCCTAAGAAATCACTGAAAGGTTTCGGGCCACAACACACGACGCGGGCCCAGTGCTGATTGGTGGATACACATACTCCATTAATTTTTATTTCTCGAAAACGCGGGTTTCCTCAGGATACTTTCCCTCATCGGCGAGCGACATTTTAAAACAAAAATATTTAAACATACGCTGCATTTTAAAACACGTATGTCTGGTTTTAAAATAGCGCCATCCCATGTCTTCCCGTTGATATCGTGTAAAGGCAACTAAACGATAATAAAACGGTTACCACAAGCTCCGAGAAACTACACCATCTCTAAACGAGTGCGCTGGTCAACCTGCTTCACCAGCGCGGTGGCGGTTTAAGGTGTTACATCCCTCATGCACAAGGCCCGTGTCCAATTGTGGACGAAAAAAGAACTGGTTACGGTATTTAAAAATATCTAAGGTGTATTAAAGACTATAGGCGCTTAATAAATAGAATAATTTTATAAACTTGGTGTAGAAACTTTTCCAAAATATTATAGTCCGAGCCAGGGACATGACATGTAGAACTGTCAATAAAGTGTCACCTCCGTACGAATTTCACTTTGTTTCAGCTCCGGATCTAGGGGGGGAGATACCAGTAATCTCTGCCAGGGCAATTCCCGTAGCATCTAAAAAAATCCCTCCACGCAGACAGAACCCCTTCTACCCGGGGCTACACGAGCGAAGCCGAATAAAGCCGGTCTTTATTCTCCCGGTCACAAAAATCCCACCCCGTATATTTGTTTTGTGAGTTTTTTGAAATCATTAATCTCAAATGCTGGAGGGGGGGCGCCAATGTCGTCTTTGCAACGGTTCGGAAAAATCGTAGATCCGGGGCTGCTCTGTTTGACAGTACTATATGCCATATCCCTGACTTGAATAAATAATCCGATTTTAGGTACTTTATCTGGCTTCTCATCGAATGTCTAGATTTTAACAAAATATTCATTACAGTAAATGACTACGACATTTACATTTTTTCAACTGTACCTTTGCTTTTACAGATAGTAGGCGCGCGCGGGTAGAAACTCCTTAAATATACTTATTATGGTTTATATGAGGTATAAAAAAAACTTCAAGGTTGTTGATCTTGTAATTGTATTTAAACGTGAGATACACTTGACCGTTTTTCCACCGGAAGGAACAAAACTGTATCTCAAAACGAACGTGGAGTTTGTTGATAACAATAACTGTTACAATGCCGAAATTAAATCTTGGCAAATAAACTAATCAATTATACAGAATACCGACATGAAAATCAAGTGAGTAGGTATTAAATGGCATAGTGTGTAGGTACTGCACTTATGTAAAGAACAGACTCATAAAAGGATTTTTCAAATTGATAGTGTCAAACAGACTACAGCCAGTATTATATAGGTGCGTTATATCTACAGTCGGCCAAGAAAAATATTTTGGTTTCAGTTCCATCAATTCAAATAAGGAACACGAATAAGGACTAGAATCGAACGTAAGTTCGTAACCCAATCGATCGGATTGGGTACATTAGCGTGTTGTTGACTGTACATGATTATTTTTCCAAACAGTGTGCTCAACCAGTCAAGTCAAGTCAAGTTTCCAACTCAAAGACTGGGCAGACCATATATGCCGCCGGATTGATAAAATGAGTCCTCGGATGGAAATCACGTACCGGGAATCGTAGCGTGAGACGCGCTCGGGCCAGATGGACTAACGACCTGAAGGAATTCGCCGGTAGTGGCTGGACGAGAAAAGCAGAAGGTCGTGTGTGGTGGCTTACAGAGAGATACAGGCTGACGGTACGATATGGTATGGTATCTACGGATTCACGGGGGAGGTTTGTTTAAAGTCTCCGCGATATCTACGAGCCTGATGTGGTAACGGGTCTTAATATAAGCTTACGACTATGAGCTTGTGTCGAGATATAGGCTGATGCCATAACTGCTATCTCTAGACCTCTACCTGGTCTATCTTTTGTTTCAATCTATTATATGAATATCTGACAGCTGCCAAAGTTTACTCTGGATGCAAGGGAATTGTTCAACGGTGTATGCTATTACGAGAATTATCGTGCCATTCTGATTCAACCAGTGCAGCACGAGATGATTGGAAACTATTAAAAAAAACTTTTGATTAAATGGTTCTGAATTCGTCCCTAACTATAGTGTTGTAAAAATGAACGCTGAACGCTCGAGCACTAAATCAGTGCTAATAAACCTTAAAAACTTAAACTTTAACCAGTTCAGACTGTAGGTTTTAAGCTCAAGGATTTAAGACCAAACGTTCAAACGTTAACCTTGAAAACGAGCGTTTAACTCTCATTTCTCGAGTCATGTTTATTAGCGCTCGTCAGTAGAGTTCACGGTAGTGTTTTAAAAACATTGACTTATTAACTATACACGTTAATGTGTAAAAATGTGTAAAAAAGGGCGCTGAACGCGCTCGGCGCTAGAGCGCTGAGTGAACGCTAATGTACCTAATAAATAAAGACAATAATGAGTTAAACTCTCGTGGACGTCATATGCCAAGTTAAATCTTTGAGGTTAAAAGCTTGAGTTTAAAATTATTGAACATTTTAGGTCATAATCCATTACGCGGGTTCAAAGCGGATTGATGGACCCAACTATTTCTCCAAACCCCTTCTTAACATTTCCGGCGGTAGGTAGCTAACATTGATAAATGTTAGGTAGGGTAATGCTAACATTTATCAATTTTATCATTCTGAACTGATGTTTTCATGTATCGCGGATGTCCATGTTCGACAGTATCCACTTCCAACCAGGTGAACTGTCTGCTCAACTGCCACCTCCTTTATAAAAGTAAAATTATAAAAGTAAGTATAAAAGTATAAAAGTAAGTATGTTCCATATTTTCCTTCCACTTACGTGGTTCGGTAATAAAAAGTAAAGTGTTGCCATAAAAGTACTTGTATCGATGATAACGCACAGGAATTTACAAAATACCTTTATCATTTTCCGCAATCACACCATCGTTTCAGGAGAACCAGTCGACCGATCGATGACCGTCCCAACAACTCTATACTTTTAGGAGGCCATATAGAACCGCCCTGGCTTTCCTCAGGTTACAACCTTAACATAGTCTATATCCATCTGCAGCTGCAGAATTTCAACGAAATCGTTCCTGTAATTTTTTAATTTTCCTTTTACATATTATATAAACAAACTCACAATTACGCTATAAAACTCCTCTTACATCACTCTCACAGAATATTACCATGCAATGTATTATATATACCCTATTTCTCTAATGTACCAGTGACTTCCAACAGTTCTGGTCTGACATGTTTCTAGATGTCTAAAAAAAAACAAAAAATTATACGTCATTGTAATTGTCATTTATCCTGCTAATTCCTGTATAATTTTTAGAGTTTAAGCCTCGCTAGTTTCGATTCCTCCACTCTTAGAACAACAGGAAGTCGCAAAATCTTTAAAATGTTTAAACTGGAATATCGTGTGTTCGTAAGTTCCTTACGAAGTTGAAGCATTCAAGCAGAAACGTCTCGGAAAACTAAGCAAAGGTGTGCCGTGCGGCTTCTCCATGACAATGCACCCGTTGTGAAAGCTGCTGTTTCAAAGTGTGGCTTCACGGAAGTTCGCTACCCACCCTATAGTCCTGACTTGGCTCCCAGTGATTACTATTTGTTCTCAAAACTCAAGGCGGATCTACTGATGATGAAATGATCGTTGCGGTTTTCGCCCATTTCGAAGACAAAACTTCTGACTATTTTTATTCTGAGATAGAAATGCTAATTAAACAATCCGAAGTATGTTCAAAAAGAGGGAGACTATATTGAAAAATGAAAATAGTTTCATGAACTTGGGTGTCTTTTTCCATTGTCAGGCCGGAAACTTCTGGACCTCCCCTCGTACATACGTAAGCAGCGCATCGGGGACGTACCAGCATTTATTATTCTCAACTGATGTTGGCATGTATCGCGAATGTCTATGGACGACAGTGTCCACTTCTTTAAACAAAACGAACAATTAAAAGTATATCTACCACAGACATACCTAAAAGTTAGATTGATTAAAATCCTCAACATGAAAATGATAATAAATTTTCCTCAAAATCAAAGTACCTACTTCTTAGGATCGCAATGTGATTATGATCTTATCTCATTTAAGTAGGTGTTAGTAAATTCTCTTGCGAATATAAATAAGTTGTAAACATAATGACACACTATCCTTATTGATATTTTTTACAATATCATAAAGTTATGATTTTAAAAACATGTAGTGAATTTTAGTAGGTGCAATTGACCTATTCCCCCCTTTTGGGTATGACGTATAATAGGTAATTACCTAACATATAGAATCTGGGCAGTATTTTGATATTTTAATTAATATTTGTAAGGATAAAATTCTAAAAATATTTATCAGTCAACTTTTACTCATTAAAGCTGTATAAATTTGGACATTGCACAGTTGCATGTACATGGTCGTGTGGTACCCGACTTTAAAATAAGACTCCATCACGTTATGTCAACGTTCAGAAAATCGAATGTATTCCAAAGTGTGTTTTTCGATGTACGTTTTGTCGATTGAACTTTTGTGTGATGGACGTTAGTGTGAAAGTATGGTATAACAGGACTCCATCATGTTACGTTGACAATAACACCACCCCATCTTTTCTCGTGGATGTCGTAAAAGGCGACAACGGGTTAACGGAGCCGCTACCGCAAGTCCTGAGGAACTACACCACCCCGAAAGAGTGGACTCGCCAACCCGCTTGGCCAGCGTTGCATTTTCTGAATGCCACGTTTTAGGATTTATTTTATTTTAAGCCCATACATTCCCCATGCACAAGACAATGTACTGACCCACTGGTGGGTCGCGAGCGAATATTACGTGGGCCCCGAAAAAATATAATTTTTAATAAGTAAAGTGATACTGGATTTTTTCTTATTTTCTTACAACCCTTCGCATAACTACGCTACGTAAACGAGAACATGCTGCAGCAGCGACACAATGCTATTTTCATGTAAGATGTAGGGTGGGTCGCGAACATTGTAATTTTTTTTATGTCAGTCGCGGTTCGTATAACTTTGGGAATCACTGCCCTGACTGATATTACGATTTGCTTAATAAAAATAAACTATCATAGGCTAGGAAATCAAACAATGCAAAAAGGGATAAATTCATACATTTCATGGAAAAAGTAAGATAGTGATAATTGATGAAGTAAAGTTACTAAAAAGCGTAAACAGTTCATTAGTTTATGAAATAGGTATTAATGAAGAGATTTTTATTTAGTTAAGATAGGCTAACTACAATAATCGTATGTATTTTATTGTGACAATATATTATAAGTTTTTACTATGCCTAAATTCAAATACTCCTCTTGTCCAGAGGATTTCTGTGTAGGAAAAAACCAACTGAATCTCCCATAAAACTCTCCCGTGATACCTCTTACCCAGGGGATCTATGTGGAGAAAAAATCTTAATGATCCCTCAGGAGATCTATGTCAGGGGATCCTAGTGGACGGAGTGGATTTCAGGGTTGTGTATACGTATATTCTCATATAAGGAATCTATCAATTTTACATTACAAAGGCCCGATAAAACTCAGCAGGTACTTACTATAACGTGTCCACGATGCCATTAAATTACATTAAACACATAACACTCACACACACATAACATAGTTACATATAAAATCGATAATTTTATTGAAAAACTATGAGACAGGTCATTTTTAAACTTTCATTTTGTACAAGTCTGCAATTAATTTTCACATGGACTTTTTTCGTTTCTTGTCTTTCAGAATTCACGCCAGCCGCATATTTCCAGTATCCCGAGCTAAGACTAAATAATACTTAATTAGACCTAATGCAGAATATTTATTTTTTATGTTAGATTTTTTTAAAACTATTTTAAATTAAATGCATATAAGAAAATTTATATAACTTTTAATAACATTATAACACTATTATAAATTTGTATAACATTCTAGTTGCATCAGAGCTTGGTGCGGATAGAATGCTTTCCAATATACGTATTTCTCGTATAAAATACAAAATCGATGGTTTAATAACGCGGTTAGATGCAAACTGAAGGATTTTTTTTCAAATTATCGCCGCCTCACCGCCCTTTCTATTTCGATAGATCGATTTGCGATTACTTTCACCTAAAAATCGCTCGGACGACCACCGTGACCGTAGTGAGGAAACTGCGATTAACTCTGATGATTATTCGATCAGGTTTTATTAAAATGTATCTATCGGCCGCGATTATATTTTTATTGCATTCGAGACAGTTGGCGGGGACCTAGTGGATATTTATTCTTTAAATATCCCTCAAATTGCCTCCGGTCGACAGCACGGGCGACTCTAGGGCTGGTATACTTCGCAACAACGCCCAGCAATATGCTGAATGCATGCTGGGTCACAGTTTAAAAAGTAGTTTCCCCTGTGGCCTTACCATAGGGACTAAATTTATACAACACGCTCAATATATACGTGAACGGCACATTATGAGAACGGGAATGTGGGTACATATGTCGCCCTTTGCGAATGCCATTAAATTTGCCATTAGTTTTGCTAAGGGGACGGGTTTCGCGAACGTAACGTTTTGCGAACGGGACGTTTTTTTGAAGCATGATTTTATGCGTGTGGGACGTTCTGCATAAAAAAGCCTGGAGTATGTAAGAAACTAGTTTTAAGCGGGCTAAAAAAACTGAAAGGAAACTTGCTCAGAGGAAATACTCAGCATGTACCCTACCAAAGACATATTTTTGCTATTAGTTAACTGCGGGCAACGTCAAAATAATCAGGGAGAGCGTAAAACACCCTATATAAGTATATAAATATATTTATAGTATAGTACATAAATTTCTGTTGAACCATGAAATACGTTTATCATTCTGTCCATCACATTTTGAAAGGATCTGCTCGGCATATGCCATGCCAACTTTCGTATTTAGTATAAAAATATAGAAGTGGTTATAATTATTTTCATTGTTCACCGAAAAGTCTGAAAACAAAGAACTCTTCTTATTATTATTATATATTTTTCGCAGTTGTTTTTTTTTTTCAAAATTTCATAATAAAATATAGTTTATATTAGACACGGATAATGTAGCTTCCTATTTGTGAAAGAATTTTTGAAATCGATTCAGTAGTTCCAGAGATTACCTCCAACATACCTACAAACACACAATTTTACCTCTTTATTATATTAGTATAGAATCGCTTTTTGCCGACTATCTTTGATTTGTCAACTTGTCTGTGGATTGACTTATTATTTGATATTAAGTCAATAACTAAATTCGAAAGTCGGCGTACGCCGAACAATTCTTTGAAAGTAACGAACGGCCCTTAGAAAATATATAAAACTACATGCCCTTAATGCAATTAATTTTTAATAAAGAATGAGATTGAATAAAATTAAGTCGCGTATTGTGTTGGATTTGGAATCTACAACTATTTTATATCTAAGTCTATGGAATAGTACCTTTCTGATAATGCAGAAAATAAAGAGAAATTTTTCATTAGAAGATAAATGATTTGTTCAGACTACAAGAATATGATACTTCAAACTGATACATTTGTGAAAAAGTTAGAATGTGACAATAAGCAATGGAGTTATGGAATATATGGGCACTTCCATGCTTTGAACTTCTGAAACGGTAAAGTCAGTTTTACAAAAACACGATTTAAGTTTGTTTCAATTTAAAGTTTAGAAAACGACTAACTTCATGTGATGCCCAAAGCGAGTAATAGTTTCATTGTATATTCATAAGAATTAATAGGCAAATTAAACACATCTTATTACAAAAACTTCTTTATTATCATACGAGTTCCTTGCCATAATTTTAGGTAAATAAGTTAAATAATAAAATCACATCTTAATGAATACTTAAAATTAACTTTAACGTCATTTCTTCAATTTTGAATTTAAGAATTGAACTCGTAAACGCGTCTCGCCAATAAATAAAAATAAACTTTGACGTAAGCAATTCACTTATTTTCTATGGCAGGTAAAATGGACTCAAAAATGTTTTAAAAAATAATTTAATAATAAGGAACATCAAATTTTATTAAAATGAAGCCATTTAGATCGCACTGATAGAAAATGTGTTAGATTTCGTATTATACTTGCGTTTACCATATGAAATTGAAGCTGTGGGATTCACATACATAGGTGTAAGTAACATTACTAAATGGAAACTCTTCGGTTGCTCTCACCTAACGTCCAGGAAGCTATTAGGAAGCTTATGAAAGCCATCTAATTTCTATGCTATGTAATATTACTGAATGACAGTTGACGGTAGATGTTCGAAGTAATGACGGCGATAAACTAACACAGCATGCTGTGTCCTAACAATGTGAAAAGCTTTCAGTTAAAAAAGCAACGTTGCATTTAATACAAAGATTCTTATTAAAATATAAACTGTTGTACGTTTAATTCACAGCATGGTGGCCGTAATCATAGAGCAGTGACCTAACCGACATTAAATCTAAATAATAATTTTCGTCTTTTGAGAGTAATGTGCAAATGATATGAAAGAGAGCAGAAATGATATGCAAAGGATAGTTTCATTTGAAGATTTGATTGATAGTGTTATATTGACACAAAAATGACCTCAAATTGAGCAGGATTAGCTGTTTGTTAATAATGCTCTTTATTAAAATTAAACCTAAAAGGAGCGCGTTTTTCATATTATGTATACTGTATAGATATATTTGTTTATCTGTATTTACAGTTACTATTTTTTAGGATTTATGTGAAATAAAACCGAACGAATATTCAAGATAATAACTTTTACCTAAATATACATCACAGATAGAGTAAACATCAATTATTAGCAATTAATATTGCTGGAATATAATTCAAACCGCCTTTAACAGTTTATACGACGATCCAGGAATCAATAATAATCTGATCGCTGTCGTATGTAACAGCGCTACTTCTTACATTGAGTGGAAACATTAATTTGTTTAACCGCTTATAAAACACAGGTAAGATAATAGAAGAGACTGGAAGAGAAGTGACATATTAAAATTACAAGCTAGAAGAAGTAAAAAGAGAAAAGAAAGTTTGCCCCATTTTGGAAGCGAAATAAAGTCCATTCGAAAAATATTGGAAAGCACTTACACATTAAATGACAATCTTATTATAAGTTCTGGTGAGGTCACTGACATTTAAATAAATAATTTTATTTTTGACTAGATGTTTCTTAATTAAATCTATGTGTCAATGCATTGGAATTCTTTACAAATTATAGATTTCACGCACTTATTTTGAGGGGTCAAATGTTTGAAATAATGAAATAAATATATACATAATATAAATAAAACTAATGGTATAACAAAAAATGTACAAAAATTTGTATGAAGATTAAATAATTAAGATTCCAAACCTAGGACACCTTCCCCGAGTGAACTAAAATTTTACGCACTCTACTAGACGATGGCGACTACACGGATTAAAATTTTACATTTTGTCGTCTGCAATGGTTCTGGAATCATGTTTAACGTGTACTTCATCATTTTTGTTTTCGGTGTCTTCGGTGTCATTGTCCTTATCCTCTCTCTTGATGTCATTACATTCATTGTTTTCTTGTGATTTCGATTTGGATTCTCCTTTATTTTGGAACTCTTCACTCAACATCTTCTCAAACTCAGTAGAAATTTTGTTAACATTCTTCTTCATGGTAGAGTCAGGATAGCTCTAAAAGTAAGTGCAATTCATTAACCTATAACGCTCATATTATACGTAGCCACTTATTGAGATTATAGCGACTGTTTTATGATACCTTAAGATAAAGTCGCACGTTGTTGTAAATTCGTCTAAAATCCTGGACAACTTGTTCATATTCATTATAGGAAGCATTCTTTAATTTTGTGGATATATCGTGAAGACACATTGGGTATTTTACTACTTCGTAAAATCTTGGAGCCTGAAAACAAATATGTTTGTAACAATGAATTACATATATACTTTTATCATTCGGGAACGATGATGCGTTAAATTAAAATCATACCACTTTCATATTCATATCGTGTTGAATAAAAGAAGCTTCATTAATCTGGGATAAATTAGACAGTATTGTCTCGAACTTTTTGACAATTGCAGCAGATAGTGGCTTCTTCTTCTTTGGATTGTACCACACACCGGATGCACTAATCTTGGATTTTCCACCTGATTTTTTATGATTATCATCTCGCACGTGATTCTCAGATTGATCAAATGTAGGGCGTGTGTTTTCCTTTGTCTCTTCATTTTTATTATCCAGTATATCTACTTGATTATCTGAATCCCGGGACTTCGGTTTCAAATCTATATCTTTTACCACATCACCAGAAAATACAAATGGATCTCGATTTTGAGTAGTAGTATATTGATCCCAAAAATTGGGTAGATCCTTCGACATAAAATGGCCTGCAGATCCTTGCCACGCTTCGCATTGTGCTGATCTTAGTTTTACTTGTTTTAATTCATCAGAGAGTTCATCACTAGTGCTTAGACCTAAAGCACTGTACAGTCGAGCTGTGTCAGATTTTGATCCCTCGTGTATGAAATCCACTAACTTAGGCGCGGATAATTTTGCAGCCTCCCATGCTCGGTCAGATGGCATCGACCCAAGAATATCAAAAGAATCTGCAGTTCTTAAATCTAAACAAGGCACCGTTTGTCTTTGGATTAATTTTTGTTCATCACTAAAAATATCATCAGTTTGTGTAGTAATCAAACACGGCCACGATTCCAAATTGTACTTCGCCTGTGGTGCTAACGACATCGGTGGGAAAGCCACTTTCATTTTTAAGGATGTCATATCCTCTATAACAGAATTATCGTAAACTACATCTTGCGGACTGCTTGGTACAAAAGGAGATATTGGATCTGTGGGCTTTATTGGCACCTTATAACTTCCGGGTTTCATATAAACTTTAGACATCTCATGAAACTCATCATTTTCAGTATCTATAAGCTGTACGGGGCCAGAAACATTATTTGTTATTGTCACAATATTCGAGGGTATTTGAATATTGTGCGTGTGATGAGTTATAAAATCGCTAGGTTCTTTCTGGACCATCTGACCCCATGCCGCAAAAAAATCAATCTCTTCTTTTGTATCGCCGCAACTGTTATTTTTCTGAACGTAACATCCTCTCATTTCATTGGGTGTAGCCATACTTGGGATCAAAGATTTTTCAACGTGACTTAAAGGAATCATTTTAGCTTTAATTTCCATGTCTCTGCATTGTAAGTAATCGCACGGCATATTTCCCAACAAAGGTTGTCCTGGTGTTTTACCAAGCTCAGCATCCATTTTATGTTTCAATTGATTATAAAGCTCCCTTTGATCAGCTTGACACATGCTTTCTAGAGCTCGAAAGTCTGGAACGCTAGTAATGGTCCAAGATTGTCGAGGTTTTGCTTCGCGAAGGCTGCAAGGGTCACATTTATATGGTGTTTTTGAATAGTTGTCCATGTCATTTTGATCGTTAATAGGATATACGCTTTGTGAGTTCGGTACAGGAAATTTTTTGTATGCTACTCCTGATCTCGATGGCCACGGACCTTCATTGAAGCTTTGAGAAGGAGTTGGAGTTGGATTCTGTAGCCACGGAGGTTGTATTGCGTTAAATTGTTGCGAGGATGCATTCACAGATCTCGGAGTAGCGACGTGAGGTCTTGTTGGTTGAAATTTATTTTGATTTTGATGTCGTGGTGCCGCTGAATTTGTAGCGTAGTAATTATGTGTAAAACTTTTTTGCTCCATAGTGAATCCGTGATCTAGACATTTAAAAGTTTTGTAAATATGCGTCAGCATTTCTTTCGTAATAGCTTGCCATTGCACAAAACATTCTCTAATATTTGGGCTATAATATTTGTTTTCTATTCTAGAAAATGTGTCATGCTTTTCACTTAGTAATTCTTTAACGCCTTTCCATCCATCTAGTATTCTTACGAATGAAAATATAAAGTTTTTGATGACCCAGGGTATACCTTGGGAGTGTAAGTTTGCAACAGCACTGTCTGGTTTTTGGACATTAGAACGGGTCTTAGCACAAATCGAATGTATGTTCTTGAAACAAGGTCTGTTATGATGTGCAATTGCTATATTTTCAGCATCTGTGCAAGCTTCAATTGCAAGTTGAACGATTTGGTTGGGAATTTGATCATGTATTACAATTTTATCCAAAGCTGTCAACAAAACTTGGGAAGAGCCTGAGGGCTTATTCTTGACTTCATCTTGAGTAACTGGTTTTTGAATATTAGAGTCGGTTCTAGAATTCGAATCTGGTATATTACAAAGTTCCGACACCATTCTCTCTCCCTCAACGTAAAAGTCAAGACTAGAAGTTGATTCAGAAGACAATTTTCTTTCTTGTATCCTTTGACGGTTAACTTCGATACTATCTTTATATCGATCTTGATATCGAGGTTCAGCACTGTAGATGCTACGTTTATCTTGACTTTTGACAATCTTCTTTTTTGCACCAGTGCCGATTGGCTCTTGGTTGCATACCGACCAGGAGTGCTGAGTGCGTTTGTCTGAGTTAGGATTCCTATCCCCTATCATACTTGGTCCACTGTAGTTGGGAGAAGATGGGTCAAAGACTAAGCCCACGAGAGGGGAGTTGGGTGGTGAACTGAAGGTAGGAGCCGAAGGATTGTTGTATCTGAAAAAAAAATGTTTATAAAGGCCATTTCCCTCATTCTGCAGATAATTTTAGATTGGAGACGTGGAGATCTAACCCAACGGTATTGCTATACCCAATTACTAAGTCGCCAAGCAGCTCTGTGTTTCAATGTGGAGATAAAAGAACCACTATCACTCACATGGGAGAGTCTCATCTGCGATTGTGATCTAACACTAAATTTCATTTGTATTTTTGCAGTCCTCTGCTATTGCGATTACGTTAGGCAATTATGCGCTGATGTTACCATCAGGTGGGTTGTCTGTTCGTCTGTCACCTAAAAAAACTTATTTCTACATTAATGTTACTGCAAAGTAGAACAAATAACCTGGGATTCTGGTAGTGTTGGTTGTTAGTCGCCTCATAAATACTTGTTGCTACACGACAATACGTAGCCATATTTTGATCAGACAATTCTTTGTTTGGGCACCCTGAAGTAAGAGAAAAGGTTAATGTATACAGGTTAATGTATACCTATGTAATGTCTACAGTACCGTGTAGTATCGGCCGGATATGGAATGGCTCCACCACATCTATTCCCGTGGGTGGCGTAAAATGCAACTAAGGAATAAGAAAGTCGCTATCACAAGCGCTGAGCGCTGGACGCGCCAACCCGCTTGGCCAGCGTGGCGTTTTGAGGTCATTCATCCTTCGTGCACAAGACTGTGTGCGAGAGGAGGCCCATGTCCAGCAGTGAATACTGAAAGAGCTGGTTGCATTGCATTGTATACAGTTTCATAAAGACACCACTGCATTCCGCTATAGATCGTGATGAAGACGACTGTTTGACTATTTGAAGCCGCCAATTAAGCTATTCTCAATTACGGTTCTAATTACATTACCTACTTAATATCCACAGATCGATACTACATTTTCAGCCTACTGAGCGTTGAGACGGCACAGATTAGTCACTGACTTAGTGTACTATATACCTAGATTACTTATCTTAATATTTTACCATCAGTTCTATTTCATAAGTGTACTTAGAGGAAGAGATCTTGAGAAGTGCTTATAGATTCAAAGATATATTCCAAGGTATGTAGGTCTTTGACACCACCGTGTCAGACTGACTTCGAGCTAGATGGCCCTCAAATGCAAGGGCTGGCTATATTATAACACAGACCGCGTCCACATCTGGCAATATAATAAAATATAGGGTCTCTGACATGTAGCACCAGGGCCGTCTTTACCAGGGGGTGCAAGGGGTGCGGTGCACCTGTGGGGCGCCTGTCGAGCGCTGAATTCAGTGCCGGCTTTACCTATGGTGCAGGGGGTGCGGTGCACACGGGCGCAGGGTCTTAGGGGGCGCCGAGCGCCGCTCGCGACACCTCCAAAGGGTTCAAAACGCCTACTAGAGGGCGCCCTGCACCCGGGCGCTACATGAGCTAGAGCCGGCGCTGTGTAGCACTCACCCGCACATACATGTATGACTCGTTTGTTCTTTGGTTTATATTTGGTGGTACCTACCATAGTTCTTCTGCTGATTCACGGAAAACTGGTGTAAGGTTTGATACCCCTCGTTCGAGTGTACGCTCCTCTCTCTCCCACTGTCCGCACTCCCTTCGCGGTACTCCCCTGACTTGTTTGACGTGCCGCCAGCATATTCTTGCATTTGGGTTGTGGCTGTCTAAAATTGTTTAATGTTTCTACGCAATTTTAATGAAAATAATACAATACATGTCTACGAATCTCGGAATATATTCTAAAAAGTCAAAAAATTAAATGGTCCCGAAAAAATAAAGTTTTAAGATAAGTTTTGTTTTGTCTAGATTTAATACCTTATGCCTATAAAAAAATAACACCACCAGAAGGCAGGCCTTAAAAGTTACCGTTTGAAATGTGCAGAATGTGATCTATGACGTAATTAGACGAGTAACTGGATACCCGAAATCTAGTTGGTGGCTGTCTATGGTAATTATCAAAGTTTTCGAAAAAATCGTGTTTTTTACAAATACCTTCTACAATATCGCTACTAATATCTTTACGCTTAGCGTTTCACAGTTAGTTCGCAATCTACATAGTAGCCAAAGCATAATGCGTACGAACTCATCGCACTACATAATTAAAATATTTTAATAAATTTTACACGCAAAAGTTAATATTCTACTGTACGCACCTTATTATAGGTGTCCTTACGGAAAATTCTTGGTCTCAAAACATATTAAAAAAAATACAATACTACTTAACGTTACGTCAAAATATATTCGGATCACAATATTTTATTCTTAGCAATTAATCGATTAGATTTCACTCGATTTAGACAATTACGGGGCACTTTCCTTCTTATTTTCTAAATAAATTTCCTTCTACAGAATTATTTTCATGATCGTTTCACGATCTCCGATGTTCAAACATGTATGACTTGCCAAAGAATTGAAAACGACCATATGATTTTTTTCGTTCATTTGTTTCATGGCGAAGTGTCATTCGATTTTTGCTTTTCAGGAGAGGGAAATCTTTGATGGTATACAAGTAGGTTTGTTTGAATACTTTACGAGGGCTATATTTATGAGTTTGAATACTTTATTTATAATTTTAAATTGAGATGGAGAATGCACGCTGCAATCCAACAGCCGCTGGGCGCGCTCGACTGGCCACGTTACCCCTCTCTCACAGAAGACTACCTTGAAATGTACTGCATTTCCCACTTATCTTATTTCCCTAATGTACGTACGTGTTTCGGTAGTGAGTGAGATGTGACAGAGCCCATTCCCATCCTATCCCTCCCCATTTTCGCAACCCTTTCTCCAAATCCATTCCTATATCTCCAAAGCTAGGCAGCGCATCCGGGGACGTGCCAACGTTTGTCATTTTGGACTAATGTTGGCATGTATCGCGGATGTCTATGGACGACAGTATCCGCTTACCATCAGGTGGATTGTATGCTCGTCTGCCGCCTTGGTACATAAAAAAAAGAATTTCTTAAAACAATAAAGTGTAAATAAATAAATTATAGCATCATACGATTCATACGCCAACCCCTGCCAAGAATGACACTATACACGTACAACGGTAGGTAGAGCGTAGAGCCATTTCAGTGGATGCCACTACTTGTCGTTTAAATACAAGACTTGAAAGAAAAAATGGAGACGGTAAAAAAGGTCTTTATTTAAACAAAAACCTGGATTTCAAAGAATAATTGAAGAGGATGATGGGTACGAAACATAATGAAATGATGAAAAGTAAAATGGTTTACGGTGATTTGTTATCGAAGCATACTCGTATGTCGCTCTGCAGCAGTTTTTTGCGAGAGAGGGTAGCTCAACCAGTGGTCAGACATAATTGGGATACAGTATGCGAACTCTCTTGAGAAAATTTCAAAAATATTTAATACCTATATAAAGCGTTTTAAGTGAAGTAACAATGATTAAACATACTTTTTGCATTTGTTTCACAATAAATATTCTATTCTTTGATTCTTTAAAAAAAATCATATTTCATTTATTATTTTAAACATTTTCTGGAATCAGCTACATAAATAATGTTATTCTTTTCTTTAATTACTCCTCACTTTATTATAACTTTATTGTGGTAAGTGGTCACCGCCGCCAATGGACACCTGCAACACCAGGCTCATGGGCATTCTATGACCATTCGCATAACTTTATCCCTATCATCATGAACACAGTAGAGACAATCGTGAGGAGAAGAGACGACGGGAGCCGGCTGGTACTGTTGCACAAATTTTTGCTGCAGGAGCACACCTCCTGTCGACCTCCGTACCCGGAACGATGGTAACAGGTATTCTGAAACGTAAATTAATAATTTAGGCCATGTGTACCGAGAGACCGGTGAGCTTTGAGAGAGGCCTATATATGTATATAGTGGAGAGACAGGCTGATGGTATGGTACCGAACGCGTGATACTCGGAAGTTATGACGATCTATTTATTTTGGGGAGACCGTTCAACTCTGTAAGTTCTTCTTCAGCAAGGAGATCGACAGATGCATTCATCTCGGCAGGGCAACAAACAATACGTCAGCCTTTCTCATTGCTTAAATACTACATTGCATGAACTCGAAATTCTTCAGTGCGTCGTGCTATTTATGACCAGAGGTCGCGATTAGATAGATTGATATTGAATTTAATACTAAGTTTTTATTCAATACTAGTTGTGCCCGCGACTTCGTACGCGTGGAATTTTAGTTTTTAAACTCTAAATTGGGATATCTTTTCTTCCCGTCAGCCGATTTCGATGAAACAAAGCCTATTCGAAGCGCCAATCTAAGCTTAATTAACCTGGGGAAATCTCATATGAAAATCCGTTCAGTAGTTTTGGAGATTATTGTGTTCGAACACAGACAAAAAATTTCAAAATCGTCTTTTATTTTCTGATACTCTTCTTCCTTCATCGCCTACAATCATTATTGGTAAATATATTCAGTGTACTGTCACGCTGGTTCTACAGTTGTATTATATGTATAGATTTTAATTAGCCAGTGATGGGTCTATTTTTATAATGCCAACCGGTTACCCCTACAGAAAACTACATAATGAAATTAACATATTATGTTCAGTGAAAACAAGCATTCTTGTAATTTTTATTTTTTTAGATGGGATTCCATTCAAGTATTACGTAAGCAGAATTTTAGTCATTTTTAACCCCCCCCCCATGCTTACGTAAGCGTTGGTATAATTCTTACAAAATCTGTTCAAGTTTCTTTACTGTTATTTATTTAATCAGAATCCACTAAATTTTGCACAAAAAATACGAAAAGTAAATAAATAAATATTGCTGACGTAATCGCCATTCGGACCCCCCCCCCCCGACCCCCATGTCATCAAAAATAAGCAAAGCAAAGACCCCCTACTACTTACTTGGTAAGCAGCTAAGTAATTACTTGGTCTAAGTAATAACTTGGTCCATAAATTTAATGTTACTTAACCAACCATAGAGAAGTTATTCTTGGAGTTTCCAATAGAAGATAAAATCCAATGGAATACTACCGTTTCCCGTGAAACGTACCAATGTCCTTCGGGAGTGAGTGAGAGTTGCCAGCATGTTCCGTTCCATCACATCGAATAGATAATGGAATAATGGAAGTTTCTCATTCCATTATATTCCCTACTTGCCATCTACAGAGAAGGATGAAGGATGATGAGAAGAAAAATGGAATGACGAAAATCCCTCATCCTTTTATATTCCCTATACCACAACCATCCAAATCCTTTTTTTAAATCCACCCCTAAATCTTCCGCATGTGCACTCGGGGACGTGCCAACATTCGTCATTTTTGACTGATGTTGGATGTTAATTCACTTACTAGCAGGTGAAGTGTGTGTGGATCTGCTATCTTCTTTATATAAAAAAATACTTCTAATTATACATAATCTACGTGCATATTTGAATCTTCTCAAATTTACTCGTAGTTGACTTATTTGGAATAATTATACAATTAAATAACTCAAGATGCTAGAATATCGATCCACGAAAGGACATCAAAATATCTAGAACAATATCTATTTCTAAGTTAAGCTAATATCTAAGTTATTGTTCACATCAATAATAGCTAGTTGTGGTTTATGTTATATGTTATGTCTATCTAGAACTTTCATCGCACGCTCGCTAATAAAAGCTCATAAAAGCTCGTCTTCTCTACGATAAATGTACCACAAAGTTTATCTATAGTACTAATAATATAATAAAGGGGTAAAATTGTGTGTTTGTATGTATGTTGGGGGTAATCTCTGGAACTACTAAAACGATTTCAAAAATTCTTTCACAAATAGGATCTAAAGTGTCACAAAGTGTCTAATATAGGCTATATTTTATTTTGAAATTTTGAATAAATAATTTGAAAGAAAAAAAACTTATAAACCGAAGCGAAGCGAGGGCGGGTCGCTAGTTTTAAATAAATCAAATCAATAAATAAATAAGTTAATACGGCTTAGAAATCACAAGTTAGAAAAGGACCGCTACTGTATTAATGATGTCACTAACACAGTAGTTATATCAAATTTGTAGTTATTATATATCACAGTAGTTCTTCAAGAGAACTGTGAATAGGATTTAGCAAGGTCGGCGGCGCGCCCGCATGCCCCCTGGTGTTGCAGGTGTCCATGGGCGGCGGTAACACTTACCATCACGTGGAACCGCTTGCTCGTCCGCCCACTAGTTTATAAAAAAAAAAAAAATATTCTCAAGCTTTGAATTTAATTTTTTTAATGCTTAGTTGATTTTCTTCTCTAATTGTCGCACAAGCCATAAAAACACCAATGTCAACTGCCCACATCACAATGAAGTACGGTCAAGTGCAGTATTTCCCACCTTATATTTAGTGTCGTCCCAACCACAAGTTCTGATCAGCCGAGGCTCCGGCAAGCGCCCGTTCACCCCGTAGTCCACATACTGCAAGGTCTTCCGGCAGAGGGTGTTCTGGATCCCTCCCCGGTCGTGTTCGGAGCAGTTACGTTTAAGGCTAGCAGTAAGGGACGCTGCGTCCCAGCACATCGAGTTAGTGGCGCTGTTACATTCGTAGCACATTATGGCTGATCCTGAGAAGATAATATTGGTTTACTCACAACTTTGGTCGTGTATTATATGCGTTATTCTGATACCCCAAATTTTCTTGTTTTTGTTTTATGGAAAGAAGGTAATAGATAAGCGGAGTCCCTCCGGTGATAATAGTGCCACTTATAAATATCCGCGATTTATGTCATCGTCAGTCAAGAATGACGAGTGTTGATACGACTTGGGATGCGCCGCCTACCTTTGGAGAATTAATTTTCTTTATTGCATTCCTGTTGTAACTAATTAATTACATTAAAAATAATGACATATTATACAGAAGCAATAGGCGGCCTGGCTGTATTATTAAAAGCGCTTTTTTCCACACTACCAACGGGCAGAGAAAATGACTTCGAGGAATAATTAGGCTATATAATAAAATAATACAAAATATATATATATATATATATTTTATGGGCGAAGGCGGCAGACGAGCATACAGTCCACCTGATGGTAAGTGGATACTGTCGCCCGTAGACATTCGCGATACATGCCAACATTAGTCCAAAATGACAAACGTTGGCACGCCCTAGGATGCGCTGCTTACCTTTGGAAATATAGGAATAGATTTGGAGAAAGTGTTGGGAAAATAGAGAGGGATTGGATGAGAATGGGCTCACTCATTACCGAAACACGTACGTACATTGGGGAAATAAGATAAAGTGGGAAATGCAGTACAGTTAAGTAGTCTTTTCCGTGAGAGAGGGGTAACGTGACCAGTCAAGCGCGCCCAGCGGCTGTTAGATTGCTACGTGCACTCTCTACCTCAAGAATAATACTAATAATACAATATAATAATACTGAAATATATACATATATGATAATACAAAATACATCATGATGATAAACAAAGTAAATGGAAAAGAATTGAGAATCATAATAATATTTATATAGATCTTGTTATTTTTGTATAATGGCAAAGGTTTCGTTTAATAGTTGCAAATGATCTCTAAATCTTCGCACATGATTTGAACATTCTTGATGTGCCACTAACTACGAGTACCTATCTACCAAAAGTGTAAAATTCGACAAAGGGACATGCAACGAGACGAGGAGAAAAGTTATAAAAAAAGAAAGAGTTTTGAAACAACGCTAACTATTTGAAATAATCTTTGAAATGTTCACGATACCAACATTATTGCCAATAGTTAGAGAAACATTAATTATCGTGAAATGAATGCTACCAACAGAGATTTGGAATTGACCATCTATTGAATATTAATCCAATAGATTTAATCTAATCTAATTTGAACTAAGTAATTGGAAGAACTGTATTGAAGGAAATAAAATGGTAAATACTAAAAAGAATGGCAATTTAAGTTTAAGCAAGGTTATCCAATTGAAGTTTAGGAAAAACTAAAAGCAATAAAAATTACCTTTATCCAAAAGTGCCAATAGAACAACGAACCCGAGGCACCACATTACACCAGAGCTGGTCCAAAACTACTTGACCCATCCTGTCGAGACCGCAGCCAGCATTACTCAAAGGGGATAGATACGTATACAACACATATCACAACTGTACTATCCAATCAAAATAATGCTCCGTTCAATCTACGCTAAGCGGATGAAGTCAATTGTGTAGATTACAATTATTTTGTTCTGAGGTCAAATTCCTGACAAAATAACATTTTTGAGTAAATTAAGAAAATACTTATTGATTTTTGAGGTAATAATCTGCAAAACTGATACAGATCCATTATTTATTAATGGTTTAGGGTCAATAAAAATGAAGCCTTGAAAAACTTTATAAATTTAATATTTCGTAAATAACAAACAACAAAATGGCGTTCTAACTAAATTAAACATTGTACCTACATATTGACTTTGGTTTGGTAACATTCGTTCTTACATTCATATGATCAATTTATGTATTCAATGTACATGCTGTACATGTACATGTACAAAGGGGTGCGTTTCATTTAACATGTACATGAACATAGCAGATGTTCTAACTCGCGCGAATGTCTGTACAATGATTATCATCTATTTACAGTTGTATTGCTAACTTAATTAACGTGTTGTCTCTAATATCGCACATTTATCTATAACATTATCGAACACATAAAAACTAATCAAAATCATACATTTATACATCTACTTCATCAAAATCACTAGTGCTATTCTTCACCAAATCTTCCTGGCTCTCTTTATCTACTCGGTTGCTATGAGAGTAAATTTTGAGAATAAAAATTTCACAAGCATTCAAACTTTGAACATTGTAAGTTCCAATAAGACACTTTTATGTATAAGCACAATATTATCTTCTGGACTTTTGCTTCATAGCCCAGTTGCTTTTAGTGTTGAGACTGTTTTTTATGACTTTCCAACCTTGAAGTTGTGCACGTAACAGTATTGAAAACCGTACCAGTCATTCCCGTCGTATAAGTTTAGCTTGGTTATTTTAGCCTCAAATAGAACTACATCATGCAACCGGAAGATAACATTCTAAAAGTTGACAACTATTAGGCATTTCAATTTCCTTTGCTAAAATTCATTCACATGTCAAAGCCGTTTATACTAGACTAGAACTAACAGCTAGAACCTCAAAATGGCGAATGTTAGTAACATGAGGAACGTAGCGCCAACTGGGATGGACGCCGAATTGCAGCCGTCTTCTAAACAAGAACAGACTTCTTGTCTGCCACCGAACCCGGAGCGCTGGTAACAACGACCCTGGAGATACAATTTTTAATTTTTAATATTTCAAGAGTATTGCCGATATAGTTTACATTTTTCTATAGAAGGAAAGTGACACAAAAGCACATGTCATCTATGGACATTTACGATGCATGTGGACCTGATCTGTCATTTTGACATTCACCATCTGAGTGATTCTCTTGCTGATGGTGTCCTATATTCCACACTGCAGGCGGAAAAAAATTAATCCTTCCGCATTCAAGCCGTTCTTTACATTCGTTTCTGGTACTTTAGAACCATACCTAGTAAGGCATGGCCAAGGCTTAGCTAGTACCTAAGGCAAGTCCTTCACTAGGAGGGACACGTCGAGTATGGCTGATAATTGTATATTGATTCGTATGACAAAGTTGCCTCATATGAAAATAATGGAGAAAATAGTTTGTATTAATTAGGTGGGGATAGGTGAGGTCTTAAGTTTGCCGTATGGTGTCGGCCAGCTTAAGAATAATACCACCCCGATATCTTCCCGGGGTGTCGTAAAAGGCGACTAAGCAACAACAAAGCATCTACCGCAATCCCTGAAGAACTACACCGCTTATAAAAGAGTGAACTCGCCAACCAGCTTGACCAGCGTGGCATTTTGGGGCTATGCACAGTTAACTTAAAAGGTTTTATGCTCCACTGTAACTTTCCGTCGAATATAGAATCTGTCAATTCCAGAATCTACCCAAACTAGAATCATAGATTAACGAATCTTTGGGTACTGAAAAAAACGACCTTATCTTCTGCCTGACGAGGTCTATGTCCAGCAGTAGATACTAAAAGGGCTGGTTTTATATTTTACTAGCTGACCCGACAGACGTTGTCCTGTCCAAATTTCAATAATACAATAATTTCAATAAGGTCATACAAAAATTCCATAGGAAAAACACTCAGTTTTTCCCGAACTTTAAAATTTTCCGGGCAACTTTTTCAATTTTTCTCTCCCTAAAAACCTTATTCGGACTGTTACGGACATTTAGCCAAATCGGTCCAGCCGTTCTCAAGTGATGCGCTTACCAACGAACAGCATTTAATTTTTATTTATATAGGTGGTAAGATATATAATACAGGGGTAAGAGAACTGATAGTTGCAATGATATCCCACCTTATAATTGCTCTCATCCCAACCGCAGCCTCTGATGACACGGCTGTCAGGAGGCATGCCGTTCATCTCGAATTCCACCACCTGGGAGATCTTCCTGCACATGGTGTCTTTAGGTCCGCATGGCAGGCGGAGGGAGTCGGGCAGCTTGTCCAGCAGACATCTGGAGTCGTTGTGACTGTTGCATTGGTAGCAGGTTATAGCTAAGCCTGACAAAAAAAACCTTGAGATAAATCGCTATAATCGGCCTATAGGTACTGCTCCCATCAGGTATCGTTCAATACATGACCATTTATTTGATAGAAAGAAAGAAGAATGTTTATTTGTACACACAAAAGACACGACAATACTTAAGCATTTAAACACTAACGAAAATAGTGTTGTGTAGGTCTGTGGCAACGAAAGGATCTGTAACTCAGTATATAATTATGCTGTAACACTAGATAAGGTCGCAGCCCTGATTTTGAACTACAGCCAAAGGTGTTTAAGTAATTTAAACACAATCTAGAAGAAATTTGTTTTTAGTTCATAAAAATATATGCTATCCTCCAAACAGCATGCAGAATAATTTCAATATACCTACTGTATAAATGGGCCTACGATGTAGAATTAAAAACTTATGCATAGTATTTTCCACTTATCCACAACCAGAAATATTGTCAACCATCGTTTGAT
This sequence comes from Sesia bembeciformis, assembly GCA_943735995.1. Lineage (NCBI taxonomy): Eukaryota > Metazoa > Arthropoda > Insecta > Lepidoptera > Sesiidae > Sesia > Sesia bembeciformis. Next base: position 2,544,733 of record OX031038.1, read on the forward strand.
CAAGCGGATTTGATTTGACCATTCGAGGATTAATCGACTTGTAATCGTATTTTAGTATCCTTGCCAGTTCCGATTATGTTATCATAAAATATGTGTAGCAACTTCCGTCAAAATATGATATCTGCATAAAACTAATGGAGATGTAAATTAATGTCAGTGAAATATGCCAGAGACCATTCCCAACCCATCTTATCCAAATCCATTCTTAACTTTCTAAAGGTATGCAGCGCATCCGAAGGCGTGTCAACTTTTATCAATCTGGACTGATGTTGGCATATATAAATAAATAACACAGACAATACTCGTGTAATGAGTTTATTGCTCAGTTGTTCGAAAACTAAACTGTATGCACAAGCCCTTGATGCATGCATAAGTTTCAAGACTATACATATTCTGTGCATACGCTTCCAAGATTGTTTATACATTTTTTAAACCGCAACCAGTTATTGTTGAATGTTGAATGTATGTATAATGTAGAAATTCAACAGCATTTTCATATGAAATCAGATAGATTAAGTGCAAACCAAATGCCAACACATGCAAAGCCAAATTTTTGAAGTTTTCGTTAGAAAAGTAACAAAAGACATATTTAACGTAAAAATGGTTTTATTTTTGTTTAATTTAGGTATAAAATAGTTCCCTTTAGATCTCACACTTCAATTCTGTGTAAATGCATTTTGGTCAGTCTCATGATGAAACCCCCAATAGAGCCTCTGTACATTACTCGTACAACTCTATGAGACTATAGTGGAGTAAAGTTATGTATTTAATCAGCAAAAATTCAGCAATCGGTAATTTTTTTCCCGACCTTACCTCCATAGGTACCTACACTTTTTTATTTAACAATAAAAGTTGTAAAATACCAGTTTTTGACAAATAGCTCTTTAAATATAGTTTTACAAAAACTAATGATGCCATTCGAAAGCACGGGAAAATTCACATAAAAGTGTTAATAAAAGTTTTTGTAAAAGCAGTAGACGGCAAGTACGAGTACATACTTACTCGTACAGCGCCTGTAGAGCCTGTGGCCGCGCCCACACTACACTAAATTATATTTGCTGTAACTTTCTAAGTAATTAATGAAATCGAACAAACCAAAATCGACATAAAAGGAACCAAAATCGACATTCAACTAACACATCCCCATATTTTGAGATGAAAAAGAGTATATGAAACTATTTAATGCCTGTATAAAATTAAACCACAAGGAACTTTTCAAAACTTTCAATTCTACAATTTTCAAATATGTAATTTGGATCTTTAACATTTATTGAGGGGGAGAGTGCACGGTGCAATCCAACAGCCCCTGGGCGCACTCGACTAGCCACGTTACCCCTCTCACCGAAGACTACTTTGAAATGTACTGTATTTCCCACTTTATCTTATTTCCCCAATATTCGTACGTGTTTCGGTAGTGAGTGAGATGTGCCAGAACCCATTCCCATCCTATCCCTCCCCATTTTCCCAACCCTTTCTCCAAATCTATTTCTGTATCTCCAATGGTAGGCAGCGCATCCGAGGCGTGCCAACGTTTGTCATTTTGGACTAATGTTGGCATGTATCGCAGATGTCTATGGACGACAGCATCCACTTCGTCCATCAGGTGGACTGTATGCTCGTCTGCCGCCTCCGTCCATAAAAAAAATCACTCTTGAAACGAAACATGAGCGACTTAAACAACATTTTAATTATATTTTTTTAAATATACTTACACTTGGCAACATTGGAAATATTTAGTAAATTACAATATTAATTTTGTTATTAACTCCTAACTTCAATCGCATTACACTGGTTTAATTAAAACATGTTATTAAAACTTTACAAGTTCGAGTAGGTTTTTCGAAGCTTGAAATGTGTACTTTAAAATGAACTCAGTACTTTTGTTTTTAAATATATTAAATTAATACTTGAATAACGAAGAAAAACAAAATTTCTCAATTATTATTTATTTATACTTATTGTTTCATAAAAACATTTAGAACAGACGTAGCCTGGCGGAGGAACAGACGTAGCCTGGCGGAGGAACAGACGTAGCCTGGCGGAAGAGCTGTGCCGCTCGAAAGCTGGAGCAATTTTAGGAACTTTTGCTTGTGTAGAGTATACGTGTGAATGTTACTCAGCCTGTCTCTCCAATGCTGGATATAGGCCCCTCCCGAGGCTCACCACCACACACAATCCTCGGCTTTTCTCATCCAACCACCACCGGCGAACTTCTTTAAGTCATCGGTCCATCTGGCTGGAGAGCGTCCCACACTGCGCTTTCTAGTACTTGGTCTCCATTCGAGATCTCGTCTACTCCATCGGCCACCTGTTCTGCGGCAAATATGACCTGCCCATTGCCACTTCAACATGCCGATTCTACGAGCTATGTCGGAAACTTTAGTTCTTTAGCACATGTCTTCGTTTCCCGCAAAGAAACTCCGAGCATAGCTCTATAGCTCGTTGAGTGACTTTGAACTTATGGAGCAGGTCTATTGTTACTGGCCACGTTTCGGCACCTTGCGTCATAACTGGTCGGATACACTGATTGAAAACTTTCCTCTTCAATCATTGTTATATAGGCGACAAGTAGAGCCGACGCATTGTCCGAAATGCTACCCAGCCAAAGAACAATAGAAAGATGTATTGAATTGTTAATCATAGAAAGAAGTGTTTTGGATATCTAGTTTATTGTAATTATATTTAAATTACTGTAGAAAACTTACAATTACAAATTTCAGATTTTTTAACGAGTTCTTTCGTAGTAGTCCGCCATATTGGATTACCCATTGTGAATTTAATTTTTTTGATATCATATTCGTTTGCACCGATCTCCAAAACTTATAATATGTAATTTTGAAAACAATATCTTTGAACTTCACCAGGTTGTTACGTTCTTTATATATTTTTTATAAAAAGTCAGCCATATTTGGTCAGTCATGTTGAATTTTTTATATCATAAACTTTTAGCTATCCTCAAAACTTTATAATACGTAATTCATTGGAATTCACCAAGTTTATACAGTTTTTAATTACTTTTATATAAAAAACCGTATGTCTTGTTTGAATTATAAAAAAAAAACAATGATAGTAGAATTCTACAAAGTAAACTTTTTCTATTTATAAGTGCAATCAAATGGTTTCAAGTCAACTCATGGCCAGCGGAATTAGTCGGAAATAGTTAATAGGAAATAGGTACTATGTAATGAGTAATGACCTAATGAAATTACGAAATTACATAATGACGTTGCAGACAATAATAAGTTACAGGAATATCCAAGTATTTTGAACACATAAAAAATTCCTGGATTTGTGTTTGAACATTAAAATCCGCCCAATGTGTTTTCGATTTTCAGCTTCTGGCTAGTGCTTTTACGAGTGCGATATTAATAAAATTACAACATGTTGAGTGGTATTTGAGTTATTTTCAATACTTCAGAACATCTACTAGCTAATACAAGTGGTAAGTACGTACAATGATCAGAAATATCTGTAGAAGTCCTAGCAAAAATTAAATACTTCTTGAAAACTGAAAAACTACATTGAAAATTCAGAGCGTTTTAGCTACAAATTCGCGCGTCATTTCCGCGAAAGCTTATACTGCGTTAGAATAACTGACACATTAAAGTATCCGCTAGAGTATGGAATGGGAACAAACCTTGGTGTAGTAAACTGCATATTACCGCCAAAAAGCAAAGGGGTACAAGCGCCATTTTCTAGTGAGGTGTGTCAAGTTTAAGCCAGTACACGCCGCTCGAGACCGCGCGCGGTAGCGACCGACAAGCTACTGAGTGTAACTATGCACAGCCCGTATTTGATAAATATCTATGAGCAAAGCCAACGGTGAGCTCCGCTTATTCAATTGATGTAATTCCTTACAAATTGACCGTCATACGGGGATTGACGTGTGCGATTGATATTTTGTTAGTTACTTCAATAGAGGTCGACAATCCGATCTAGGTATAACCGGTGTCGTTGAGGTATGTCAGGAAAGGTTAGCCGCGCCTGGATGGATTGAATTACGTTGTTGCTTAATTTATGAATTTTATTGACGAGAGTCAAGAAAGGAAGATACTATTAGACAATGTCATACGTACCTACTCTAGAATATATATGGTACTAGCAAAACGCGGCAGACGCTGTCCTACCATTGTATATTTATTTCTCTCTATATATAAAAACACAAATTATTCTATTTTGCCGTCGATATGATTTTTCGATCGATTTGACGGTATAGAAGTTGATGTGCTGCAGCGCCATCTAGTGTCGAGTTACAACAAAGTCCATAGCTCGAAAATATTCTTCATGCTCAAATACCTATATATACAAATTTTCATGGCGATCGGTTGAACGGTATAGAAGTTTGATGTGCTGCAGCGCCATTTAGTAGCAAGTAACAACAAATTTGATAGCATAGAAACCTTTTCCATGAAAAAATACATATATGTGCCAACTTTCATTGTGATCGGTCAGACGATGTCGAAGTCTATTAATCTCAGACTGTATTTGTCTCGAGCGTGTTGTGTTATTCGATGTTAAGTTAATGAAGTGATATAACAGCAATTATATATACGATAACTCAAACTAAGGTGATAATTACACGGCATAAGGCTTCAACATGCTTCAACATGTACAAAAGTTTTAGTAGAAGCAACTCTATCACTTAAACTCTCTGAGTATCTCCAATATACATTCTAAAGTGATATGAAAGGGTTTCCTTACTCAAGCATCTAGCATTATAAGTTGCAATTATACATTTATAGAACTAATATTTACTGATATAGACTTATAAGGGATTCCAATAACACCATATAAGCTGTTAGTAACCTTCTTAAACAGCTTTTAGTGGTGCATGCAGGCTAAAGCTATAAGAGAAAGCTGTACAATGGTTCCCATTAAGCCTCTATAAGTTACAATATTTTTTTTAAAAGCCATTACTCTTTATTGTCACTTGAAGTGTTAAATATTAATTATATTTCTATTGTACAGTCAAAAAATATTATTGAAGCTTTTATATATCCTTTATACCACTGTAAATGCTAAAACAGACTGCCGTTAGCGCCAATTTGTTTGTTGGGAGGTGATACTAAATACATTCCAGTGATCGTCATTGTTATCAATCAGTTCAAATCCATCTAAATACCCAGTAGGGATATGAGCCTCTTTTGTTTTGTGCCATTCCATCTGGTGGTAAGTGGATATTGTCGCCCATGAATATTTGACGAGCACATATGAACATAAATCTAGAATAACAACTGTTGCCACGTCCCCGTACACGCCCGCCTACCTTTGAAGATTAAGAAGTGAATTAGGAATAAGAGTTGGGAAGGATGACGAATAGAGATCATAATGGAACGAGGAACTTTATCTTATCTATGTTTATATTGTCGGTCTGCCCTAAAAAAGGGGAGGCCTTTGCTCATCACGGCTAAGTAAAAAAATATCTTATCTACAAGACTTTTTGGTGAGAACTCGAGTAGTGAAGGTCGAGCGTTCGTTTGATTAGTATAAAAAATGTCATATGTATTGTGGGTTTTGCGGTTTATCAACGATCAAGTTTATCAAACTTCACAGTGCCTAATGTTTGTGATAATCAAATAACTACATAAGACTGCGTTTTTCGTGGGGTTTCAAGGAGTCCAACTCTTGTCCTCTGTAAACTTACTATCACTTTACTGAGCGACTCCTAACTTACTTCGAAGAAGAAAAAACTTGGTAGAAATTAATTTACGCTTGACATTGGCAAAATCATCGCGCTTGAGTCGATAATTGATACTGCCATTACCCCAAAGGTTACGTCGCCGGATCTCGAGGTTTGGAATTAGATCTAGTAATCTGATGCTAACCATATCGCACTTCGTGGGTCTCTGTACGAAGGTTATTCTGTACACGGAATTAGGGAATAATAATATTATTCAGTGTAATGCCGTAAATAAGGAATGTTTCTCTCGCAAGTATCTACCTATCATATCGTTACGTGGTCTCCGCCCCCGCCGTGTCGCCGGCAAATTGTGTCGGGTATTGGATGTATCCTGTGCACACCGACACCACAAACTGGCACCTACCCACGTATATTTATATGAAAAAGAAATCAAAGAAAAATACTTTCTGATGTCGAAAAAAATCTTTGTCATAAAAGTCTTAAACTTGTGGATGGCAACTAACGCGATTTTAAGTAGGCACGTACACAAGTTGACGACCAATAGCGCAGTGCCTCTGCTTGCTGTGCAGTAGGTTCCGAGTTCAATTCTCGGTCGGACAATCATTTGTTTAAAGACAGGTGTTTGTTCGGGTTTGTATGTGTCTCTGGACCCACGACAAGTAATCTAAGGGTGGGCCAATGAGTGTGGCGATATTTTTTTTTTTAATTCAAGTGCGATGAGATCAGGAATTAAAATTTGTTTCATTTAATTTTAGTTTAACAGTAAAAATCTATGGTATAACTTTTCAATGTTGTATGGCTTCTATTTTTTGTAATATCACACGCATAACACATCCATAAACACACACAGCCACATACAGCCTCATAATGTATTCACTTTTATATTTTTCTAATTAATAATTACAATAAATAATAGTAGCCAGACGCACACATTGAAACAGTTTAATTTAATTTTTCGGTATTAATATTGGTTTAAAGAAACTGTATTCTCATAAGAACATTAAATACAGTTCACTTACATGAGATTTTAAATAATTGTATAAAACACTAGCAACCCGCCTTCACTTCGCTTCGGTTTATTAAATTTAAAACAATCGGAATGATATATTTTCCTGCATTAAAATGGAGCCTTATTTTAAGTTAGACCTCTAGCAATACATCGGTGAAAATTGCATTCAATTCCATGAAGTAGTTTTTGCGTGATGCGTGTACAAACATACAGACAGACAGACAGACAAAATTTCTAAAAACTGTTGTTTTGGCTTCTGTTGCTCTAATAAAGACCCCTTTATTAGTTTTTTTTCAATATCTATAATGTACAGACATCGGCCTGTTACAATTTTATTATATGTAAAATAGATATATAGATTGTTGACCTAACATCTGCGTTTTATCATATACTCGTATATGTTAATGGGGGAACTGACAGCATTTTTTTTTATAGAAAGATGGCGGCAGACGAGTGAACAGTCCGCCTAGTGGTAAGGGGATACTGTCGCTCTGTGATATCCGCAATGCCAACGTTGACATTCCCCCGGATGCGATGCCCGATTTAAGAATGGATTGAAGGAAGCGTTGGGAAAATAAGGAGGGATAGGAGAGGATGGAATGTCAATGGGCCCTGGCATGTCTCACACACTGCCGTACCATGTAGTACATACATTGGTTAGAGTTTCTATGAAAGAGGGTACACGAGGCCAATCGACTGTGCCCAGCGGGTGTGGGATTGCAATATAATTCAGACTCTGTGCCCCAATAGGTAAAGCCGCAAACAAAGACTTGTTTCTCCAATAACCTCTGTCGCCAACCCATCGTTCCCGTGTGCTAGTTTACTGATTACAGCGAGCAATTGTCGGATCAGCTCTTCCGTCCAATCTGAGACACGCACCTCGCTTCCTGTGTTCACGAACACGTATCCATGGACAGAAATACGACGATCTATACCCGTGTTTCCTGAACAGTTTACCAATTTACTCATGTAAATAAATAGGTTGCAATAGGCAATCACCCTTGGAATGTACTTCCAATCAGTGGCATTGGGTATTTTTCCACAAATAATTATGCATTCATTCATGATTTGAATTACGCGATAATAGCTTAGGTATACAGGAACATCAATAACATGTCTGACAAATTTATTATTGTCATGTAAAACTAACTGTTACTTCTAAACATATTTTCTATTTAGTTTTTAGAGCAATGGGCTATATGGTGTCGGCCTGCTTTAAAATAGTACTAACCCATCCCATCCCATCCCGTGGGTGTCGTAAAAGACGACTAAGGGATATCAAGCCGTCCCCACAAGGCCTGAGCAACTACACCGCCTCTCAAAGAGTGGATTCGCCAACCCGCTTGACCAGCGTGGCGTTTTAAAGACAGACATCCTTCATTCACGAGACGATGTGCTCTATGTCCATGTCCAGCAGTGAACGATGTAAGGACTGCGTTATAGTCACGCAGTCATAGTTATACTGTCATAGTCATGTCATAGTGAGTGTTATAGTCACGGTTCCGCTCTTAACAGTAATCTCGACTTATTTTTTGTCACATCAAGGATTGGCCATGATACGCAGGTACTAACATAGTAACGAGCTGGACAATCAATAAACTACGTGTATGATCCCTACACCACGCCACACCCTGACCCATTTCCCGCCACTTTATATCACCAACTACGGTGAAGCTAATGAAATACTTTCTAGACATACTTCTTACGAATATGTGTATAAGCTTTATGAAAATCACTTAATAATTGGTTTAACTGATCTGAGTAGGTGTTCAGCGAGCCATTGTGCTATAAATAGGTTCACCATTTTTAAAATTTCAGGTCAAATGAGTAAAAGAGTGTTTAATAAACTTCAACTTTCATTTATATGGTCTTTATTGTGACAACCGCAATAATTCCGCCAAGAACCATGTAGATAATGTAAAAAAATCTGTGTTTATTTGTAGTTGTAGCACGGTTATCGTACTCACTTTTCGCTAAGTAAAAAATCTAATGATTGAATACATTCACATATGTACGGATCGCATTAGTTTCATACTGGAATGAAAAGTATCGTGTCGGTTTAATCTGATTAACGGGTGTGTTGACTTCCTGAGATTTTCTAAATCCTCTTTTTTGTTTTCTTGTGACAATTTTCATTCATTATTGTCAGAATATAAACATATGAGGGGAACTCTTAACTTTTAAAAAAATATAAATCCTGGAATATGTCTCAACAATTAGTTAATGACTACTTAGTTGCAAGATTATTTATATTCGCGATGTTCCGAACTAGCAAAACACAGTGAAAATTTATTCTATGAAAATTATACTTATACAGGTTGGATTTTGTAACGAACAACAAGATATCACAAATGAATTTCCCCCAGAAGAAAATGCATGAATAACATTATATTCAAAAATTAAAATTAAACAAAGATAATGGACAACAGTTATTCTTTTTGTTATGCCCTCAATGACAAGTTTCTACCTTAATTTTAAATTAATAAAAAAATATAAAAAATAAAACATGTACCCAAGTGAAGGCCGCAGAATCAGAATATATTTATTGTAAACTAAAACAATTGAATATACAATTGTTATTGGGATTGGGAGAAAGGGTTGGGAAAATGGGGAGGGATGGGATGGGAATGGGCTCTGGCAAATCTCGCTCACTACCGAAACACGTACGTACATTGGGGAAATACGTACATTATATTTCAAGGTAGTCTTCTGTGAGAGACGGGTAACGTGGTCAGTCGAGTGCGCCCAGCGGCTGTGAGAATGCAGCGTGCACTATCCCAGAAAGAATTTCATAATAATTTTATTTAATATATTAATGTCAATATAGGATTTTTATAATAATCCATTCCCGCCAAAGTCCCGGACACAGGCATATAGGAAGAAACGTTGAAAACATAGGATGAAAAGCTCGAATTTGTTAAAATATGACGATTATAATGTGTACAAGTAGCTTACTCCTTTGCTAAATATAAGTCCTATTTATAAGTGGTAGGTTATGACGTAGAGTTATGGTGTTTCAACGAAACATAAATGTAAATCGGGTTCAATGCAAACAAATTCGTAAACTGAACGGTGTGGTACAAGTTACAACATTATTTATAGTGCGAGTAAATACAATATAAACAGGGTTTCCAATTTTGAAAATAAATTTTTCGCAATCAAAAGGTAAATTTTCCTAGTCTGAAATCGTGAATAATGAATAAGTTTCAGGCTTCAGAGTTCACTGATATGACATTATTACCAATTGCACAAAAATAAATATTTTAAGATTATTTATACCAAATGTGTCATAAAAATTTTCAAAATACAAAGCGATAAAATTGATATCTTCATAAACACATAGCAATATATTGTAAATATATAATATGTCATAGCATAGCATAGCATAGCAATATATATTGTAAATATATATATGTACATATATTTATATATATATAAAATATATATATAAATATATGTCAATTAACTCAGAATAATGAGCAGAATCCAAGGCTTGGACAAGGGTTCGGTTACACGCATCCTATAAAAGAAAAATATCTTTGAAATTTTATATTGCGTAGAATACAAAAGGACTTCGTTCGCGAGCGAAGCCTCTGTCATTGCTCTGGCATTATGCTATGAGTCGCCAAGTCGACAGACCAAGTTGGAAAAACATCATGAGAGAGAAGGTGGTTCGAAGGAAGATCACGAAAATTATATTGACCTACCTAATTATATTGAAAATTATATTGAATTATTTGGATTCAGCCGATAACGTCTCACTTTATGGCACAAGCTTCCCTAATTAAATTACTCGTACCAGGGAGCTTCGGGCCATAATCCACTACCAGTGCGGAATGGTGGACACGTCATGCTCCAGATATTTTTTAATTTATGGAATATGCGGGTTTCCTTACTACGTTTTCTTCACCGGCGGGATAGGTATATTTTAAAAAAAAATCGTATTTAAGTTAAAACTTATTATGTACGAGCCGAGGATTAGATCTCACGACCTCGCGAATAAAAGTCGCCGCTTTTAGAATTAACGTGAGCAAATATTTCTAAGTGCACAACTATAAGTAAGAGTATAAAATCGCTGTCACTTTTAGATTGCGGCATACCAATTCTGAACCATATCGAAACCAATTCCATCCGCTTTTCACCGGCCACGCTCATCTCTCCGTGACCTTAACATCTTTGATTATTAGATTATAAAATAACGGGTACTTTCACTTTTACGCAGACAATTTCTATTATTTTGGTCTGTCCCACAGATCTAGAATTTTTGCTACTCTGTCCAGTTTAGAGAAAATTACGCTATAAGTATTGCAATTTAGCGATATACCTAGTCGTGTCATTGTGGCTTCAAACGAGACAATTTAGTTCTTTAATAGTATTGTGACTGTTTCTTTGTACAAATTGAAACTAAATTATCTGTAAAGTTGGAAGTACTTTAAATATATATAAGCGTGCATCCTCCACTTTGAGAGGGGAAGTTGTAGGCTGCAGTCCCACAGCCGATCATCCTATCTCACACGATACTACCGTAAGTACGTACGTGTTTCGGTAGTGAGTGAGATGTAACAGAGCCCATTCCCAACCCATCCTACCTATCCCTCCTTATTATCCGAACCATTCCTATATCTCGGAAGGTATCCAGCGCATCCAGGGGCATGTCAACGTTTGTCTTTCTGGATGTTGAAATGTATCGCGGATGTCCATAGACGACAATATCTACTTACCACCAGCTGGACTGTCTGCTAGTTTGCCACCTTATATAAAAAAACTTGTTCTCTATCCTATTGAAAAGAGTCCCTATCTGATTTGGTCTTGTCCTCTCTTGACAAATAGGTACCTACTATGAGATTCTAATGACACTTAATTCATATCAGTTCATTCAAGTCTTTACCACATGTTACCACAAGGGATTCGTGTACATTCCTTTAAGTTTACCTACCACTTGGCCTATATTAATGTATCCTGCAGACCTGCATACTTTCGATCTAGGATTAGATCCGAATATATCCAGTTAATCTCTTTGTGCTTGTAAGTAGAACACAATGAATAACCGAGTTATAAATCCAAGTGGCACACACAGTCTTCACAGTCTGTGGGCGAGTTTAGCTTCAGTAGAACGATTTTTTTAAATTCTATTAAAAATTGCGTACCTGATTTGAAAAATTAGTACAAAGTAGTACTAATTTTTGTACTAATAGTCTTAAAAATCAATAATTGTAAAATTTTGCACTTAACGCCTGATAGTTTGAGAAGCAAAGATATTTAGGAATAACACTGTTGCTTTAAGAGATTAGCAGGCACTAATCATGGAAAAGTTTTTAATGGCATTATCAAGCAAATGTTTTTTAATTTTCAGCGTGCTTTTACCAATTTTCTTTGTCAATACAGGCAAGTATCGTTGTCATTTCATAATCTGCATTTTCTGTTGAAATAGAATTGCTACAATTAGTGTTTTATGTTTCAGGTTCAGCAATAAAATGTTTCGATTGCAATAGCGCCAATAACTCGGCGTGTCTCGACCTACATCTGCGGAAAATGAATGCCATTATACCAATAGTTGACTGTTCCAAATCGCTACCGAATTCAATCAGCAAAGAATTCTTTTGCAGAAAGATTACACAAACAAGTAGGTTGTATTAATTTTACCTACGAACATAATACTCGTATACACATCACACTGTTAAAACTTCAATATAAAAAATATCAATACAATACATGATGACAAAATTGGGTTGTCCTGCCAAGCAGAGCGTATAGTGCGTACGTATTCTGAACAATATGCGAATATGTTCACTACGTTTGTCGAAAAGAACTTGTGTACGAAGGTTTATTTTATCGTATCTATTTACTACGAATAATGTAGAAAGAAAGAGAAACGTAGAATTAGTAAAGGCTCTCCCAAAGAGACGCGATATTGTGGTGATTGGTATTGCGTTGTGGCTCTCTACTTTACCGCAGTGTGACAATCGTCGCTGTGTGTATGATTTCATGCGGTACTCATACAAGACGTACTAAGACAAATTATCGCATTACCGCGTTGTGATATTACCGGCTGGTAAATCACAGCTGTGTGGAAGAACCTTTATGTATCATGAAATTGATAAACAACATTTCGCAGAAGCCACTATATTGGTAGAAGCTATAAACTAAACCAATCACACTACGAGCCACCGATATCGTATAAGCTCTGTATAAATTGGAAATTAACTATAATAATTGAATCATCTTCCGAAATATTGTACCCATCTTTTATCTGAATTTTTCATTTCTGTAAAATCGATCTTATATGCCCATTATCAATGATATATTTTATGTCACATTTTTTATTAGAAGGTAGCAAACGAAAGAGTACACCGCCTGGTGATAAGCAGATACTGTCGCCTATTCAAATCTGCGATACATGCAAGACCAGTAAAAAAACGGTGTACTTTGGTATATCTGCACTTATGTTGCCTATCTCAAGGATTTAGCACTTATGTTACCTATCTCAAGGAACCATAATTTGTAAATAAAATTGGGAAGAATATAAAATCCAATCGTAAATGGAAATGAGTTCTAGCAATTGCCACTGCTACTTTTTACGGCAGTCCGTTACGAATTTTAGAGACAAAACAAAATTGGCATATTTTTTATTTACATATTTATATCAGGCAACTAAGGCCCATACGATATATATCTTAACTTAGAATACATATAATATAATAAACTAAACTATTAATAGGGATTTTATTACTGCTTGGTCTGACTTCCCTAAAACATCGCAACACTACCGCTTCTGATGCTCTACAGTACCTAATCCGGAGCTTATAGGTCTTAAATTTGCTAGACCTATAATTGAACTTTAGCCGTGTAATATGTAAATATTATATACTTTCTTTTTTCTGCGCATAACTCGGGGTTGCGGATGGGTCAAATACAAGAAAGAATGTTATAAAGCTGACAACAGTGACCATTTGGAAACCGTTTGCCAGTGCTTCGGGGACCTCTGCAATGCGGCAACAGCCCTCAGAGACGTCAAAGTGACAGTTCTAACAATCATCGCCGCCATCTTGTTTTCATATCGAAGTTGGCGGGGAAAAGTTTGAAATCGCGTAATTGACTTTGACGTAAAGAATTTTATTTTATGTGATCTGATGATTTGATTATGTAAGTAAATAATTGTAACTTAGATTTAAGTATTCATGGAGTAAAAAATACCAAAAATAGGTCAATCAAAGTTTTAAATTTTTTTGGATGTGTGTTTGTTATTTTATTTCATAACTAGCGGTGCCAGCGACTTCGTTCCTGTGAACTTTATAGTGATATCCATGACACTGTAATATATCGCGATAAAATTTACCATAAATGGTAACCCAAGTTATAAGCTATGACTATGCCAAGTTTCATTAAACTATACCCGAAATAAGAAGTAATGTGAGGGACAAATCACAACTTTTCAGCAGAGCCAATAAACATATTTTTTTTTGAAAATGTATAAAAAAATGTTTCTTAAGCTATTAAAATGACGTCGATAGCAAACTTTCTTAGATTTTTGTGCTTAACACCACTATTTCTTTAAATAAGTATTTGTTGGAACTTCTAGATTAGGAGACAGCAAATCGCTTTCCTTAAAAAAATTAAGAGATGTCCCTTACAGTAGCAAAATTTCAGTCAAAACCCATGACAATAAGCAATAACCATCGGTCAAATAAGCAGTCATCAAATTGCGGAAGAGCTTAGTATTCACCACTCACCAGTTTTGGATCACCTGCATAAACTGAATTTTGTAAAAAAGCTAGATTCTTGGGTGCTGCATGATTTAAATGACAGAAACTTGATGAATAGAATTTCCATATGCGAGATGTTGCAAAAACGAAATGAAATCAATCCATTTGTGAAGAGATTGGTAACAGGCGATGAGAAGTGGATCACCTACTATAACAATGTTCGAAAACGATCTTGGTCTCCAAACAAAGTATTGTTATGTGTATGGTGGGACTGGAAAGGCATTGTGTATTATGACTAAACTTTAATGACTAATTTTAACTAATCTTTAATGACTAAACAAAAATTAATGGACCTTGGCTGGGAAGTTTTAATGCGTCCTCCATACAATCCAGACATATGGCACCTTCGGATTATCATTTATTTTGCTCTTTACAAAATTCTCTAAATGGAGTAAAATTACATTTAAGAGAAGCCCGTATAAAACATTTAAATCAGTTTATCGCCCAGAAACCATAAAAATTTTATAGCGATGGGAATTATCCCATCCCATTAGGATCTGCCAGAAAAATGGCGAAAGATAGTCGAATTAAATGGACAATATTCCGTAAATATTTATATAATACAAAACAGTCTTTATTATTTACACTAAAAGAAGGCCGCGAACTTATCCTACTACCTTATATTTTAGATAAGGGAACTTACATCAACATATTTTATTAGAAAAAAGCTGGCCGTTACGATACATTACAATTTTTGTAAGAAATCTCATTTATTCCTGAAAAAGATTGTAACGGCTTTTTTGAAAGATATCAAAATTTTATATATACCATTCGATAGAGATCGAAATTCTGAATCTAACGATTTATAATAAAATAATTCATTTTCACCATTTTGTCTCTTACATTAATTCGTATTTCTGGCATCGAATTTTTACGATGACCGACATAAAACGTAGGTTACTCGTTCAACCTACTGTTATTTTGTTTATAATTTTGTAATCAAACTGTATCATAATTGATGACATTATTAATAATTATTATTAATAATAATTAATTAGATAATGTTGACTTATAAAAGTTATAATAAACGTTATCTTATTGCCTATATTGCATAAATATTAGGTAAATGATTGACCGCCGGCCACTATAAGATGTACAACCTTTCAGGATGTAATAATAATTAACAATGTTAATTTTTATAATTAACGTTAATTAACGTTTTAATTACGTTCCTAACTAATAAACATTAATGGCTGTGAATAGTGATGTAAATATGAGCGCTAAGCGCTCGGCGCTCGTACAGCCCGGGTTTTTTTTATCGTTTGAGAGTTTACCCTTTAGGTTAAAAGATTAAATCTGAAAAGGCTCTAAAGGTTCATTAGCGTTGAGTTAGAGCTCGAGTGCTCAGCGTTCATTTTTACTACACTTAAGAAGGACCCTGCAAGGTTGGTGGCACATTGGCAACTTCCTTGGTGTTGTAGAAGTCCATGGGTGGCCGCGACCACTTACCATCAATGGATAAATAAGAAATAATGAGCTTGGATAAAGGATAAATACTGGATGGTTAAACTCTAAATGAGACTTTTATTCAAGAACAGTACACAATTCACACTGCCTGCTCTTTTTCTTAAGGATTCGTGACGTAAGCCATAAACTACGTCATGCGCATTTCATGGTTTTTAGATTAGTTAGTACGTGTATACTAAGTGAGAAAGTGGCCATATACCTACTTATCTGGTGATCTAAGGAGCATAATTCGATATGTAAATATATGCAACAACTTAAAATACGCAATTACGAGTAGTAGAAGTCATCCCTCGATTTAACCTTCGACATTTAAAGATTATTAGTCAAATGTCTTATATATCGTGACCATCGATATAGGAATGTATTATCAAGTCGATGATCGTGACATTTTTACAAACAATTGATCTCTGTGAAGTTTGGCTTACATCGCGTATTCCGCTTACAATATTCTCGCTTGTACTGGACTTCAAACTTTATAACTTTCCGGAATACGACTGCTTATTGTGAGGGCATCAACTTAAAAGCCAGCTTTTATGAATGTCTCCAGAATGAATACATCACTCGCGGTTTTAACTCGTTATAGTGACATTGTGAATTATTACTGAAGTACTTTATTAGTTTAATAAGTTAATTTATTTGATTGCGTCACAAACATGCCGAAGTTTGCAGTTGTGTCAGTCTTGTTCGCCGGCTGCTTTCAATTTGGTAAAACAAAATTTCGAAAATCCATTAGCGCACTGTTTTACGGCTCTGTTCACTAATTCATCTGGTCAGTGACAGTTCGGTGCGATTTTTTTCAAATATATTTTATATCTTTAAGGTAGATTTTGTTTGGATACTCCAATTTTAAAATCCCATAAACTGAAATACTGAAAATTGTCATTTTTTTTTTTAATTTTACAATTGTAATAATTGCTAGTTGGACGGCTAATAATGTGAGGTGTTTAAAATGAAACATGTTGAAAGTCGCCGAAACTGAATGGATCAGAAGATGGTGTATGGAGGCGGTCCTTGGAAGAGGCTGACGTCCATCAGTGGAGAGACATTGGCTGGTGGTATAGCATGGTACTTATATATGGTATGTACACACGAGATTTTAGTTCATTTTGTG
The DNA here is from genome assembly GCA_943735995.1 of Sesia bembeciformis. Taxonomy (NCBI): domain Eukaryota; kingdom Metazoa; phylum Arthropoda; class Insecta; order Lepidoptera; family Sesiidae; genus Sesia; species Sesia bembeciformis. The sequence goes on from OX031038.1 coordinate 2,561,724, forward strand.
ACCGACTCATCATACCTCAGTGGAAATTTATGGTACAATTTTCCTCTCAAGTGGAGATTTCTAAATAATATATTGCTTCCACCAATCAAGGCCTGCATGGTGAATTATGGCCTGAAACCTTCTTGGGATTCACTAGGGAAGTCCTGTGCTCAGCATTGGGATGTTATAGTCTGATATCGAATAGTGATGAAGAATAGTTTGGTACAAATACGTGTACGTATACATAGGATCATTTACTCCGTTGACAACGAACTGCAGTGAATGTTTTACTAGCAAAATGCTTTTTTTACCACAAAAAAAAAGAAATTCGTATTAAAGAATAAATGATATTAAAGATATATTAAAGCATCCAAAATTGCAATCTAACTATATAATCTTGTCTAGATAAACGCTTAGAATAATTTGTTTAAACATAACAGTAGGTACATTACAGTTTATAAAAACACTCTTTATGACGATTTCTATAAGAATTCCACAGGATACCTGCTCAGAATAAATTTAATACTATATAAGGACAAATTTCTACTAAAATAAGTTTCGCTAGTTGTGTAGAAACAAGCAATCCACACTTGCACAGTAATACGATAAATCAGAAAATATATTTGTCTGTCTGTTACACCTTCACGACGAAACTGCAGAACCGATTTCAATGAAATTTGACGGAGAGTGAAAGAATATAAAGGACATAAGGATACTTTCATCCGGGGAAATTGATTAGTTTTTCCACATAGCTCATAGAATAACTTTTAGACAATTACTTTTAAACACGCGACCAAAGCCGCGGACACAGTTATATTCGTACATACAAGGACTAACATAATACGAGAAAGACAATATGGACCCTGAAAATTTAAATTGACGTAAAGGACAACTCGGGAAAACATTTTTCTATAAAAAAAAACCCGCGGCTTTATTAGTGTTACAGCTACTTTTGTAAACGTAAAACAAAAAAAAATTTCTGCCTCTCCGGATAAGTTGTGATTTGTCCTTTACGTCAATTTAAATTTCCAGAATTTTGTGGTTAAGTGAGACTTGTCATAATTCCACATTACAACAAATAACATTCATATGCTAAGATAAATCTTTATCTTAGCATGTCATTGTCAATAACTTGACCTTATTGACATAAACTGTATTTTATATAGGTATTCTGGTATATAAACAATCTGACAATTAACCCAGTTGGTGATGCCCCGTACCTGCCATGCAAAAGATTTCGGGTTCGATTCCCGATCGGACATTCATGTGTTTAACGTTAAACCTTTGTTCTGGTTCGAGTGATCTGTTTGTCTTTGTATGTCTCTGGACCTACCTTTGAGGGGGAGAGTGCACGCTGCAATGCAATAGTCGCTGGGCGCGCTAGACTGGCCACGTTACCCCTCTCACAGAAGACTACCTTGAAATGTACAGCATTTCCCACTTTGTCTTATTTCTCTCATGTACGTACGTGTTTCGGTAGTGAGTGAGATGTGCCAGAACTCATTCCCATCCTATCCCTCCCCATTTTCCCAACCCTTTCTCCAAGTCCATTTCTATATTTCCAAAGGTAGGCAGCGCGCATCCAGGGGCGTGCCAACGTTTGTCATTTTCGACTAATGTTGGCATGTATCGCGTATATCTATGGGCGACAGTATCCACTTACCATCAGGTGGACTGTATGTTCGTCTGCCGCCTTCGTACATAAAAAAAAACGCGAAATCCTAATATGGGACATTTCCCATATTGATAGAACCAAATTTTAACGACAGTAAGCGACAATAAGCTGACTGTCAACTGACTGATAATAAGAGTTCATAATAAGACTTGGATTTAATTAATTTGTTAGTTTCTAGTATTATGAAGACTAATCTAGTCTTCAAGTAGTAGTTATGAATATATGGAAGTACACAATTAATTATCCTTAACTGTGAAGTCGATTACCTACTTCCGGTTCACATTTCATCTGCAAATTACAAGTGACTATTACATGTTGTACATCTACGTATTTTCGGATTATTTCCACAAATAACTGGACCAATGTTAATGGAACTTTTTCTTTTTATAATCTTTAATATAAAAAAAAATTAATATAAATCAAAAATATGAATATGTGAATAAGTAATAAAAACGGACTTAATAATATTTGGGTGCTTTTTCTGAACTATGCTTTTAACAACGAGAATTTTATTCATTTTTAAGACAAATTTATTAATTAATATCTTATAATAATACTTAGTACCTCAAAAAATATTTTACAATAATATTTATTACAAAATTACAACATTTATTTATTACAAAAAATTATTACAACCTGTTAGGTTGTGAAACTTGTAATAAAAACTATTTGCAATGAAGAAAGAAATTAGTTTAAATCCTGTATACAGAGGAAAATCTGAAATTAAATACAAAATAAAACATGCAACTGACTATATCTAGATGTGATCGAACTATAAGTCAGGAGTCGCTCAGGAAAGTGATAGTAGGTAGTACTGAAGACAAAAGAGGACTCCTTGGAGGCACACGAGAAACGCAGCCCCGTGCTTTTATTCGTTGATCACAAACATTACGCACAAAAGACACCTTGAAGTTTGATAAATTAAACCACAAAACGCCTAATACGCATTTTTACAATAATCAAACGAAAACTCAACTTCACTTCTCGAGTTTCCACCAAAAAATCCTACCAAAAACTTCTTTAACGAAACCTTCTCTCGTCAATATCATCTTAATGAAGCACCACGTACTTGGTCTAATTACATAGACCACGGCTACTGATTTATTTGTTACAGATAACCATATAGGTAATCAAAAATCATTGATTTATCAACCACTTTGAGAAATCATCCACTTTTCAGTATGTATTCAGTACTTTTCAGTATATTCCACTCAACTTTTGAGCATTGAAGACAATGCGATAGTAGCAATAACAATAAAATTGAGCGAAATTAGAATACACTAGAGACCAGCCATGGCTGCACTCAGGAGGTATAATGATTCCCAAAGGAATTCAAATAGTCCATGTCCATGTGCGTTAGTTTAGCTTCCTTAAAGTGAATTTCTAAAAGGCGCCGCGAGACGCCCGGTGTGAACACTGTCGAGCGACCCCATACAATCCATTACGAGCTATTGGTCACGTGATCGCAGCGAATTTTAAGCTAATATAAAATTAAACAGCGGTTACGAGTAGGAATGTATTTTTTATACTTTATTGCCATTCCCATTCCAGCCGCCTCCATACGCTGCTACGACTGCAGCAGCGTGAATAATTCCATGTGCGTGGACCCCACGATATACGACAAGGACACGCTGCAAAAGTACCTGAGATCCAGCAACTGCGACCAAGGCGTCTTCACCAATGGAGGACAAGACTTCTTCTGCAGGAAGATTATACAGACGAGTAAGTGTTTCGTACTCGGAAAAAAATCAAGGATCAGGCCCTGATCAGCTTAAAACGCAGTACTACCAATTTCGCCATTTTTAAATTGTATAATTTTTCAATACATTATACCTGCGGCACATACTTATTAGTACCTACTATGATCATAGGATACATTATTTTTGAGGGGACGTATATAAAATAGATTTTTTTTTGTCGGAATGGCTACATTCTTGTGGCCCTAGTGGCCAAGAGTTTCAAGAGTCACCGGTCGTGATAGAAAATTAGTGTTGTATACGAAAAGGTATATTATTCTAAGCGAAACGTTCCAGGAGCCTCGACATAGGAGTTTCAATTTATCGGTAGAACATTAAGATTTTTTCCATCTACGTCTAGCTTTTTTTTGCGATATCTGAATTGTGAGATTATGATTCGAGAAGAAACTAAATTTAATCTGTCCGTATAAAAAAATAACTTTTGCTGCATATATCTCCAAACCGCGTTTATCCAATTTATTGCTCAAACACAAAACCGATTTTAATGCTGTTATAAATGTTTGTTTTACTGTATTATTGTAATTACTGCGTGTTAAGCCGAGCGGGGCAAAGTTCTTTCGTGTCCTCCCAATGAACGGTTACTTCGTAAGCATCCGCTCATTACCGTTCATTATTTAAAGCCGGCGGAATTCTCCAAAGTGTTCCATAAATCATTACTGGTTACCATGAATCAAATATATTCAAATGTTTGTGTTGTAAATAAATTAGAAGCATTGTCCTGCGTGATACTTTTGAATTTGATGTACTGTGTTCTTACATGAGCAGCCGTGTGCCCGATGAGAAATCTCATCGGCAACATCTCAGGAACTTTTACACTCTTACACACTTGGGGGATGAATTTTCAAAAATACTTTCTTAGTGCTCACCTACGCTATATAAGGAACTTCTGTGCAAAATTTCATGCTTCTAAACCCACCGGTTTAGGCTGTGCGTTGTCTGTCAGTCAGTCAGTCGGTGTTAGATTTTCATTATGTAGATATTGAGGAGAAAGTGATACTAATTCATTGAATAGATCATTACCAATTTCAAGACTTCTGTTTTTTTTCCTTCATATATGGCAATAGTGCCAATAGCACATTCTGCCAGTGTCAAGTTTTCTTCGAAGTCAAAACATTTTAAAACACATCTTATCAATCTCCAGTCCCGTCACGTAAAACACTTTGAAGTTTAGTAATAGTTTATTAAACCACAAAACCCCTAATATACACATACATTTTTTACAATTAAAGAAACAAAAACTCAAATACACTTCTCGAGTTCCCGCAAAAAAGTCAAGACTTCCGCTGCTATTTTTGTTTAAACTAAATATTTTTAGAAGTAACAAGCACTATTACAATTCATTGACTAATTTTATCTAAAACAGTAATTAAAGTTCTCGTTCTAAAAAGCTACACATTTTCACCAGCCTCCGTTCATTTCGTCATTCTTTAGAGCTGCTATAAGTATCTAAAGTTTAAAATGCCACAATGATCGTCAATCTTCAATGACGATGATGGTACCCCAAGAAGAAGGGTCGAATCCCTAGCTTATCACACCTAATTATCCATGTTTCCAATGAACCCTTTTCGTCGCTGCTTGTCCAAAGTCGGCGCTAAGCTACTACTGTGTCGGTAACAAGACGCTATTACAAAACACAAAAATACTTAACTGCACTATAATCAATTGTGTCATCGGTGAGTGGTTTTCCATCACTAAAATTTACTCGTGACGAATAACTGACATGTTTGGTTTCTATACTATTTCACGAACATGCGTTGTCAATCTATGTCTATGTAAATAGCCCTGTATCCAATTACCCCTAGTTGCTAGTTACCCCTATTCCCAATTACCCTGATTGACCACAAAGCCTCATTTTCTTCCAGTTCTCCGCAAAGGCCACGACTCGGAAGTCCGTGTGACTCGCGGCTGCGGCTGGGTGCGTCACCACCGCGACTGTTATAAGGCTGACAACGAAGACCACCTGGAGACCGTCTGCCAATGTTTCTCTGACGATTGTAACGCGGGGAGCAGAATTGTGGGTACTATTATAACAGCCCTAGCTGGGTTAGGGGTGACGCGATTAATTTTGTAATAAATAAAGTTCGTGTATTCCACCTGTTGTTGTGTTATTTTTACCGTGACTGCTACAAGACTTATAAAGAGGAGCAGTCAATATATACAAACTTACTGCAGTTGGTGGAGCAAATTTACAAGGGGCTTGTGATGCCCTAGTAGACGTAGACGTTAGGGTAGACGCAGGACCGGATTAAGCCATGTAGAGGCCCGCAATGCGAGTCTCGGGGCGCCTCTCCCCCTAAGTAAGTAGGTAGCATTTAAACCTTATACCAACACCAAATTTTAATATCTCGGCAATAATGAATGTATGTCATTTATTAAAACAAAACTATTTATAGGTAATGTAAAGCTTATAACAAGTAACAAATGTAAAATTGTTTGTCCTTTAAAAAAATAAACCTAAAACTTTTGTAAAACGAAAGAATCAAATTAAAACTACTTTGACTTATTTTTCTCACGGGCTGCGGGGCCCCTAGGCGGCGCCGGGCCCGTAGGCAGTTGCCTACATTGCTTATATGGATAATCCAGGACTGGGTGGACGCAAGTAATTTTGTACTGAATAAAATTCTATTGTTATTTGATTGATCCCACTACGATAACTACAAAGTTGAAGTTTAGTTTGGAGATGAAAGATCATCCCGAAACGGAGCATCAATATGTTTCTCAAATAATTATAACGCATGGATGATGATAAAATATACCCTGGGGTTGATTGTGACACTCTAGCTGATTCTCATGGTTTAGGGTTGCCAAAATTAACCTTCAGCTATAGTTAGTTCTTTTGAGGTCTAGATTCTAAATGCAAACTAGAAAACTATAATACTTAGACGTAAGTTAAAGGATCTGCTGAATTGTATGGGTACATTTACCACATTAGACTGCTATTGGACGACCAATTAGCCCAGTTGGTAAGTTAGCTGAATACTGTGCTGCTGGTCCCGGGTTCCATTACCGGTCGAAGCATCATTTGTTTAAAGACAGGTGTTTGTTCAAGTATGGGTGTTGCACATGCTGTGTTCGTCTTTGTATGTGTCTCTGGACCCTCGACGCGGGGAATCCTAGTTTGGGCCAATTGAGTGTGGCGTTATTTATTATTTTATTATTATTTATTGGATTAATAATAGAAATGACAACAACTTCCGAAACTGTCTGGTCTGTTAGTTCTTCCCTCCTTTTTTTTATTTCCTTCTAAAAGTATAAAAAAAAACTGTTCTGACTGAATATTTATCAATTTCATTACAATGTATCCATAATTACAGACCGGTATGGTTACACCATTTAGTACGTAACTATCCAGTACAGAGACTCCCTGGCCTCACCCACACGCACATAACATCCTGCCGTATTGTCCACACCACAATGAACGCAATAAAAAGAAGGAAACACATTTTGAACGTATCCGTCCGCCCTATTGTACGCCTACGCAGTGTATTAACCTACAAACATGAGAATTATTCTCATCAACGGACAAACTAGTACCGGTCAACACGTGATTAAATCACTTAGCGGTGTAATGTCAAAATAGTTTACTGTCCTTCCCAGAACGTAAAACATCGAGCACACTATGTCGCGACGAACAGTGACCAGACGACTATTTTTTATGAGGTGACAGACGAGCGTATCGTCCACCTGGATAGTATCGCCATGCGACATCCACGATACATGTCGACATCAGTCCAGAATGACAGCGGTGGCACGCCCCCGGATGCGTTACCTATCTTTGGAGATGTACCAATCAATTTGGAGAAAGGGTTGGGAAAATGAGGAGGTATAGGATGGAATGGAAATGGGCTCCGGCGTATCTTCCTCACTGCCCAAAATACGTATGCACACTGAAGAATTAGGAAGTGCATTTTAAAATAGTCTTCTGTGATAGCGTTATGACAATATCCAGCAGTGAAGAGACTCGCTGACGGTATGGTAAATTATAACATGTAGCTATAGTACGTCACACGTCAGCCCCAAAATATTAGCAATGCCATGAGCACACGCCATGAAGTGAAGGCATCGCCATCTTTATAAAATGGCATACATATACACAATGTAAACTCGCCTTTACAATTCTTTGCGACAATTAAGCCTAGTCCAGACTAGGTAGGTACCTACTATTCTTTAGGATGGTAAAGAATATAGCAGAGTGACATTTAGATAATTTTATTATGCAGATATATACAATGTAAACTATTTTATCTGACCGTAGGCAACAAAGGAATGAAGTGAAATTATTTTGTATATCATATTTAAAATACATAAAGATGGTATATGAACACTTATATGTATATGGTATATTTGGTTGGCAATTTACTCGAATTGTCAATCAAGTTGGGTGATGTAAAGAGCATTCAATTCGACAAATTCAAATTGAAAGTCATCGGATGATCGGTGCCGCCTGAACAAATCTAGCTCGAGTCGGCCAATTAAATTGATACTGTATGGATAGCGATGGGCAATTTTATTTTTTAACTTTTTTTTTATTTTACTAGTGGGCGTACGAGCAAGCAGTCCCACGTGGTGGTAAGTGTTACCGCCGCCCATGGACACCTGCATCACCAGGGGGTATGCGGGCGCGCCGCCGACCTTGCAAAATCCTATTCACAGCTCTCTTGAAGAACCCCATATCGTAGCTTAATGGAAAGACCTCTTGAGGCAGTTCGTTCCACAGCCTACGGGTTCGTGGTATAAAGTAATTTTTGGAGCGAACAGTACGCGACACCTCCGTATCGAGGAAATGCGGATGGACCGCACTTCTGTGACGGGAGGTGCGGTTGTAGAAACCCGAGGTGGGTTATATTAAACAATTCTTCAGAGCATTCCCCATTGTACAGGTAGAACAATGGGGTAAAACACACAGAGAGAAGCAACGGCTTTCCGACTGCTGAGGGATTCTAAACCGCTCGTGAAGGTGGGATCGTCGACAATACGAACAGCACGTCGTTGGATGGAGTCGTTGGTTGGATGGAGCAATACTCCATGTGGGGCCTCACTTGAGCTTTGTAAAGCATAAGGAGTTGCCCAGGGGTGAAGTACCGCTTCGCTCTGTTCAGCACACCGAGCTTTTTCGCGGCCATTTTGGCCTTATTTTCCAGATGACCCGTAAATTCGACTTTGCTGGAGATATCGACACCAAGGATTCTGATACTCTCCGAGATCTAGAATTAAATCTAAATTTTCGGCTTAATATTGCCAAATTTCGGTAGAAACTGCTTTACACATAACTGTTTCATAATACAAGGTCTAATAACTCACAAAAACTATCGTGATTCATTCGCGTAAAATTTTGAAATTCATCATCTTCTGTCTTGTAAGAGCCATGTGGCTTTTTCTTTTCTTTTTAAGAGCCACTTTTTAAACCAGATTCTACTTCTTCCTTACTCGTCAATATTAATCGTGAGCGCACATCCGTTTACCGTTGCCTCAGAGCAGAGCTCGAAAAATAAAATGAGATTGTGGACACCTGAACGGCAGATTTGATTCAATTGGCAATTGAATTAGACGTAGGGTCTGACTAACAAACTATAAACGCACCCAATTCAGTTAGCGATCAAAATTGTGTCGTCTGGACTAGGTTTTACCTTTACAAAAATTGACTAAAACTTATTTGAATCACTTACTCTTACCTAATTTATAGATATATACGTTATTTTAGTTTTATGATATTATAATATGTAACTATTGATTCAATAAAATAGCAAATAATTACACCGCCATCTGTAGCACCATGACTGAACTTTAATGACTTCACTAAATTTCTATAGATGGCATCACATTTTTAATACTACGCTATCTTTGCAGACTGATGTTATTTGAATCTAGTTGTGGAAAATATCTGAAAGCGCCGAGCAAAGCAAAATGAACTAGGATGTTTCTTTTTACAGTTTTATTTCTTCTTGTGTTCTAGAATCTATGATTTGACATTTCAATAATTTCACTTTAAATGTCAGTATGGGTTGCATTAGATTGACTTGTGATTTTTAATCGCTAACCTTGTATTACCAACTCATAACCTGATAACTATCTTTATTGTCAAACAACTGATTAAATTTTAATTTTTCATCATACAATATTATAATGTTACATTCAATTTTCAAAACAATATTTTTCTCTATTGTTATGTATAAAAATACCGAAATGATATGCATAATTTGATAAGTTCGTTCATCAGTCAGGTTGGCCGAGTGGTCTAAGGCGCCAGATTTAAGCTCTGGTTCCCGAGAGGGAGCGTGGGTTCGAACCCCACACCTGACAATGATCATCATTTTTATTTTTTTGCATTTTTAAACTAGACATTTACTTTAATAAATTACACTTATTTTTGATTAATTATGTAATTTATGTACGTGTATATTCATCTTTTCGTACTAACACACTAATATGTATGTAGGTATTTCAGAAGATATGGATGGATTCAAATTTTTAATTAAAACTGCGACCACCAATAAAATTCATATAAAATGATAGGTCACTATGGGATCAGAATGTGTTCGAACTATTTCCGTAGACTGAAATCATGGATTTCATTTTCAATTCTTTCTTCTTTCATTTCTTTTGTTGCAGGGGCGTGAGATAGGTATTATTATCATATGGGATAGGTGCTCGACGATCATTATCATATCACCGTAATATCATCATAAATCACCAGTAGACATAGGAAAACATCCGTAACTTTATCGACATATCTGTAACTGCGCAGTTATTGTTACATAAACAAGTAAATGTTAGGAAAAATACCACGTATCACTACTTGAAACCCCTTATCTGTTAGGGGACATACCTATTTAAATCGTACTGTCGATTTGAACTTTATGTCTAGCTACAAAAGGTTAATTTTTCTATGTCAAAAATGAAAACGGTATTCGAATGCGACACACACAAATAAAAACAATGTTATTGACACACACTCATACATAGAAATCCACTGAAATACCCATGAAGGTTTTATTTAAAAATAATCGTATTACAGTGTTCCGGTATTTTCTTTATGTTTACATTTTTAGGCGATTTTTTTTTTAATTTGAGAAGAGGATAATCCCACTGCAGTGATATGTAATAAGTACGTGTTTCGGCAGCATATGAGATATGCCATTTCACATTCAATCCCACCCCACCCTATCCCTCCTGTCCAATCGAGTGGAAAGTATAATTCCCGTAAAAGAATCGCCTTGCTCCAGTATACTCTTGATTCCCCATCTCACACCTCCAAGGGAATCTCCTCGTCCCGTTATACTACTACTCCCTATTCTCCACACCTAGTTCTCCAGTCTTCTTTCAAATTCACTAGGTAGATACTCTATTAAGAACCTACTAAAGTCTGCCCTATCTCTGCCCATTCATTGCGTATTGCTCTCCTGGTTTGCTGGTAGAATTTTTTTAAAGGGATACCTCTATCGGTTGGCTTGATACATAAGTTTTTACAGTCGCTCAGCGAGCTATCAAGAGATCTATGCTCGGAGTTTCTTTGCGGGATAAGATCAGAAACAAAGAGATTCTCCAAAGAATGAAATTCACTGACTGAATTAGCAGCTGAAGTTTCTGCCGTTGGGCCAGCGGATGGGGTAGACGTGTCGTTGAATGGAGACCGCGTACCGGGAAGCGCAGCGTGGGGTGCCCTCCAGCCAGATGGACCGAAGACTTGAAGAACTTTGTGGTAGTATGAATGAGCAGAGCGGAAGACCGTGTGAGTCTCGGTAGAGGCCCTGTATCCAACAGTGGAGAGCTATAGGCTGATGGTATGGTTTATTACAGTTATTAGGTAACAAACAAATCAATTTTCACATTTGTATTTGTTAGGATCACATGATATGGAAACTTGGCGATGCACAGCTGTCACCCCTCCGGGTTTGACCCAGTCTCCGGGTATTCTTCAAATCATCGTAAATCTCTGGACGACGCGGCTGTGACGTCGGGCTTCAAAAATCTCTGAAAAATGAGAAGTATGATTTTCAAACTGGCTCTAGTAAATGTATACATTAATCTATACATATGTATAATAAAATCGTAACAGAGCCGTGCTTGTACATGAAATATTTTTTGAAAAAATATATCGTAATATTAAGTTGATATAGAGTAAAAAACAACTTTTTTGGAGTTTTTGTCTGTTTGTATAGGTATATGTCTATCCGTCTATTTGTCTGTCTGAACGCCCATTACTCATAAACTACTGGACGGATTTTAATTAAACTTAGCACATTTATAGCTTAGGTATATACCATTAAACAGTTCCCATGGGATTTATTCTAAAGTTCACACGAAGCAAGTTGCTGGCACTGCTAGTACTAATATGCTGCTAGTAAATTCTTTTAAATATTATTGTTGTGACAAATGCATTAATTAATTAAAGCATCGCTGTGTATACTAACGGCAGTGGGGTCACTAGGTATAAATCTTTAAATTAAAAATTTACTACTAAATTTCCTGTTTCATTTTCTAATCTCCGAGTTTAGGATATTCCAAAGGTGGCAGCCCTGTGCACAGCACATACCGGACCGGTTTGGTATAAATAAGGGGCAGCCTTTGTCCAACAATGCGACACAAATCCAAGCTAAGAAAAAAAATGAATAGAGCTGTAGTTATTCATATCCTGCCACCTGCGCCTATCTAACACGTGTGGTGTCGGCGGGCTTTAAAACGGCACCACTTCCTTTTTTTCCCGTGGACGTATTAAAAGGCGACTAAATGACAACATACTATCAAAGCCGCTATCACAAGCCCTGAAGAACTACATCACTTCTAAAATAGTGGACTCGCCAACCCGCTTGGCCAGCGTGCCGTTTTAAGACTATACATCCCTCATCATGAGACAATGTCCATGAGGAGGCCCGTTTCCAGCAGTGTACGATAAAGGGGCTGGTTACGGAAATATGAAGCGTGATTGAGTACCAAACAAACAGATATTCCGACTTAATTATTATTATGTAATCATAATAATAATTAAGTCGTATATAGTTAACCTCATTGATAACCCACGCGACGATCGTTGTCGGTCGCCTGACACTCGGCAGACGCTACAGCTGTTTTCCTATCAATACATGTTATGTACATATGGCCGATAAAAATAACATTAACATAAATTGGCTTGGTTCTAACACACATACGTGTACGTAAACACACATATACACATACGCAATGTGTGTATGTAGTAGATACACATATACAGTCTGTAAATACGTAAACACGCGCAATAAAATAATTGTGCCTTAGCTAGAGTAAAATTTTATGCAAGCAAGTTTTAAGATTTCTTTTTGTAAGAAAGGAAGCAAAAGAAACAATTAAAAAACGTAATGTATAATAGTATTTAGGTGCACTTCAGTAAAGGTCATTTTTAAAGAAAAAAAGATAAAAGGACATCCAGTCCACCTGGAAGTAGTTACTACCGTCAAAGGGAATTGTTCCACAACATCAAGGGTAGATGCGCTGCTCACCGTGCAGGACTCACAGCTTTTTTGAAAAATTCCATGTGGTAATGTAAACGGATCTCAAGAGTCCGGAGGTAATTCGTTCCACAATCTACGGGTTTGCGATATAAAGCGGTTTATTTTTCGCCCAGTACACAACTCCTTCGTATTGGTGAAGTGTGATTCGACTGCTCATTCGGAGATCCGAGATTGGCATTAAGTAGCACAGTTCTTCAAAGTACTCACTGTGGCTGAAGCGGTAGTAGGTACACAAAGAATCGTAAATATCGACTCATCCCTAGAACAAAGTCCCATCAGAAAGATGCTTACTTTCAGGAGAGCTCATTGAAGATGTAAACGCGTATATTTCCTATACTCAGAAACTTGGAGTTTTGAATTTCTGGTATTATGTTATTGAAATTGGTATAGTTCTATACCCTTTCACATATTTTCCCACGTGTTATTTTGCAAGACAGTGGGTCTGATTTTAACATGGGACGTTTTTGTTCTATGATCATATCGGACTGTTCTACGGATGAGTCGATATATTGATCTTCCTGGCAATAGGGCTTCTATGATTCTGGCAATAGGGCAATTATTTTGTAATATGTTACATATATCTACAAGATATGCCCCTGTTTTGATTTTTTTCATTATAAGAACCTAGTTGTTTCTTATAGGACCTAGGACTAGCACCCTCCAAAAAATTTAAAAAAATGCACCGTTGAAACGCTGTAAATTGTAAAATATCTATTTTTGAAATCGGCTTCCGCTCATCCTCGCCGAATAAATTTCTCAGAAAACTCCTAAATATAATTTCTCAGAAATATCGCTAATAGATTGAGTCTATACCTTCGTCAAAATAAATAATATGCTATGAAAAAACGTCTGCCATTACAATCACAACGTGGATAGCAAATTACCACTGAATACAACAATGAATACAACACGTGCTTCGACTACGTCATTCATTTACATTATATGGATTCGTGATTCATGACATGAATCATCTTGCCTTTTTCGAAATTATGCAATACGATGGAGGTCACCGTCTGGTCGACTGATGAACCATGAAATATGATGAATTGTACAATATTCTTATTATTACTTACGTAGCTAGCAGCTTTCGCTGACGCGTCCATATCAATAGGTACCATAGTGTAAAGGTTTTTATACTGTGTCAATACACTTGTCTTGTGCTGCCTTCTTTCTGTTCAAACAGTTTCTGAATTTATTCACTCCTGCTGCTTCAATTGTATCGTGTGTTAGATTATTCCATGAGTCGAGCACTCTACTCGTGCCGAGCACTCTATTTTACCGGAATTGTTTGTAGGGATTAGAGGTAGCGATGGTACTTATTGGCTTCAAGTTATGTCCTTTCAGATTTTCGTTTGCTTTGGTATTGTATATTATATAGAAAAGCACAACATTTAAACTAAACCAGTACTGTTTCCGCTAAACTTATACATACAGTGAATATAATGGCATGTAACACGAAAAAAAATGTGAGGTACCTGTCCGCCGATCGGCACTGGCCCGGCATGATGAACTGTGCTACATTATGGGCTGATATCGAGTAAAATCTCAGACAACGAAAAATACAATTTAATTAAATTTTAAGTTAAGTACCTACTGCTATTCATAGGACGTCTTGGAAAGAGTCACACCATTATGATATAATTATTATTACAATAGTTTTAGTAGATATCTCATTTATTATCAAAAGCTTCAATTCTGAATCCATCTCCTCACCCACCCGTTTACCTACCCTAGACCTAGTGCAGTATAGTGTATAGGTATACTGAAGTCATCTGAAGGTCGTTCACGGCAAACTATTGATCGGAACAATAAGAAACTATATTTAGCGATGACTCCATGGTGTTCGCGCCCATTCCACCACGGTTAATATCATTACCCGGTTAACCTGACAAACTACTTTCCATCATTCAGATAGTACAGGGTTATATTTAAAAGCTATTTCAACCTGTCATATGTTGAAATATAGCAAACAAGTAAGACTAAAATGTTGTAACAAGAAGCAATTTGAAAATGGCGGCCTTCTGTTAGAAGTGTACGAATTGGTATTCTCAATCATACTCAGATGAAAGGGACCTCTGCATCAGTCGTTCGACCCAGCGAAATAAAGGCAGGAGACTAGCGTATCAAGCTCTTTTTAAAAATACATACCTAACTATTTTAAAATGGACATTCAATATACCATACCATTTTTATATACCATACCATACCATCAGCCTATGTCTCTACACTACTGAACATTGACCTACACACGCAGCTCGCCACTTCACACGATCCTGGGCTCTTCTCATCCAGCTTCCCGGTACGTGGTCTCCACTTGAAGACTCGCCACCAGTTACCGGTCTTGCGACAAATATGACCCGCCCATTGTCACTTCACCATACTGATTCTATGAGCTATGTCTGTAACTTTAATTCTTTGGCGAATGTCTTCGTTTTAGATCTTATCCCGCAAAGAAACTCCAAGCATAGCTTTCTCCATAGCTCGCTGAGCTGAGCGAGACCACGTTTCGGTACCTTTTTATGTTTCTGAAAAAATAACAGAAGTGATAATGATAATTTGCAACCTGCATGCATAAAATGAATCTTAAAGGTCTTAAAGAAATGCATAAAAAGGTCTTATAGAAAAATCTCGTGTCTTGGCACTTCTTAAAATTTTTCAACATGATACTCTGGCACTAGCCGACTCCAAATTTGCAGGGTTAATTCTCCATGAACGTAAGTAATTTTGAATATAAGTTGTAGAAAAAGAAATTGTTTTTCCTAGAGCCCTTAAAAGTTAGTGGAAAAATTATACTTGCAAAAATTTTAAGAACATTTTGTTATATTTGGAAATTTATGAAGTCATGACTCAAAGCAATATTGTGGTACGTAAGGCACACTATTGAACTTCTCTCAGAAATAAAAACACGATTGTAGGCTAATAGTTAGGCTGCAGTTCCGAAATTTAGTCAATTTGACAAATATCCAAATGACTTTTGAACCAATATATATTACGGAAAATACATGGGGGGTTAAATCGATACTCGTAGGTATTAAGGACCCCCATCATCCTGCTTCCCATGATCCACTCCCCTTGTTACACCGTGTATATTTCGAAAGCCTGTTCACCGATGACACAGAGATATAAGGCTACTTTCTCGTCCTCTTCTAATTTCTTTTCTGCCCCTGTTGCATTCAAGTACAGCTGCCATCGCTGTTCAAATCTTATAAAATTTTGTGCAACATCTCACAATGGAGGCGGAGGCTTCAACTGATCCATTTTTTCTCTCGAGTTTCTTCTTTTTTCCCCAAATTTTATAACTCAAGACTGGGTCATGTATTTTAATTAGGTACTTGTTGACTGCTAATCAGTGCCGGCTTTACCTATGGTGCAGGGTGTGCGGTGCACACGGGCGCAGGGTCTTAGGGGGCGCCGAGCGCCGCTCGCGACGCCTCCAAAGAGTCTACTAGAGGGCGCCAGTGATTGCACCCGGGCGCTACATGGGCTAGAGCCGGCTCTGCTGTTAATATTGTTTATCTATGAAGAAACACACTGATACTATAATAATAATTGTTTAGCGACATGCTCTATGGAGTGTTGCTCTAATACCAAATATGCTAATACCAAGTTGCTCTTTGTTACCGGTAGTAGAATAAGTTCGCGGCCTTTTTTAGTGAAAATAATAAAGACTTTTTTTCATTACAATACACCGTTACTAGCATGGTGTGCAAGCTAAATTAAACCCTAACCGTTGCACTCTGACGTTGCAAATACGTATAATAGCATTGATTCGATTACTCACACTTGGACAATAGTTACTGTATTTGAATTATCGTTTAAATTGTTTACACTAGTGCTTGACATCAAATAGGGACAATAGGGTACAATACACCTATGATGTTCCGAAAGACATTCTGAAACAAAATTGGTGCCAAAGAAAAAAATACATTTAAAATAAGC
Organism: Sesia bembeciformis; assembly: GCA_943735995.1. Taxonomy (NCBI): domain Eukaryota; kingdom Metazoa; phylum Arthropoda; class Insecta; order Lepidoptera; family Sesiidae; genus Sesia; species Sesia bembeciformis. Next base: position 2,578,559 of record OX031038.1, read on the forward strand.
AAGCTGTCGCAAATTTAACCCTAACCATCCACGACAGCACAGTGGAAGCGGAACAAGCCCAAACACCCTCCTAGAAGACGATTCATCTGATGAACACTGGGCATAATTAAAATTTCTCTTTTAAATTTTACACTATTATTTATACTATACTATTATTTAGCACCTTTACCCTATTTTGAATTTTTTGGGCCAATCTAGTCCTTTTGTAAGTGTGAATTTTTTGCCCGAATACCTGATACCGAGTTGACAATACTGCAGTCCGGTCCGCGTCACCACTCACCCTATTTTTACGACTTCTATTCTCTTATTCTTATTTAGATTTCTATGGTCAAACCCTAAAAATGTTCATCGAGAATTTTCTGGAAATCCAAGTATTAAATAAACGCCGTGACGTCAAAAGACGAGCAATGTCGCTAACGGTTCTTAGTATACATAAACGAAAACAATGTACATACCTACGATATAATTGTTTGTGTGCGTTTTGTTTTGACGCGACAGCGCACACAATAAAAAAACAACGCACACATAGAAATACACGCACACATCGATGTAACGTGACGCGTTGAGTGTTTCTAAGACTGAATGGCGCATGAAGGGGAAAGAAGGGGCCGAGGGGGGATGAGGAAGACGCGTAATGGACGGTTTATATACGCCGCGCAAACTCTACTCGAACCAGTTTTATTTCAGAAGTAAACAAAGAAGTTTCTCCTAGAGTTCAATTTACTTTCTTCGGTCGGCTACTAGCCAAAAAGAATGGGTATGTTCACCTCTTAATTTTTTTACCTGACTGATATCCTTTATCTTTTGTTTATATCTAATTTTAGATAAGTATTTAAAAATACTTCTTTGTTACCGGTTTCCCTCTTAACCTCAATCCTCGACGCGGTTTCAAGGAATCTTCAAGAAAAAAATGAAAATAGTGAATTATAATTGTTTTAGTAATTTTATTTTTCTGTACAAATTCAAAGAAAATCAATAAATCACCTTTGTAACATTTAGTGAGATCTTACGGTCTAAACATTTTTTTTAATATGACCAACGTCTAATGCACTTGTTCGTTTTGACTGACAGTCCGCTACACAAAATGTCACCGTCACGGTGAAGTCATAGATAGACAAACAACCGCGTGACATACATTTGGAATTTACATTGTAGAATCCCCTGTTTCTCAGTAATCTAACCTTTTACTAACAGTTTTGAACAATTTTTTTAAATATGTAAATAATTTTCATTTAATTTTATTGAATCAAACTGAAAACACTTACCTACCAATCTCCTGAAGGAGCTCTGTTAATTTTAAGCACTAGCTTTGAAGCTATTGTTAATTATTGAGTGGAAGAACAAATTTGCAAGTTATAAACCCCCAAAACTGCAGAAGACTTATTGGAAGATCCTTCTGGAAATCTGAAAGCCTGTAACAATATTCCCGATCATAAAATAAGGGCACAATATCAGAGCACAGAATACATTATGCCTGATTTTATCTGGCTCCAAGCCATATCTCTTACCAGTTATCAATATACACACAAAGTTCACTGAGTCATTTTAATTTGACTGTTGATATGTACCATGCACGGAACTATTGAGGTAACCTTGAAGTAACATAGATACGTTTTAAGGTATTTTTTAAATAATTTAATAAGAAAAATTTTTCTTCATTCCAGAAACTTTAAATATAAAACCGTTAAGTAAAGAGTGGTCTCCGGGTGCGCCCAGCGGCGTGGAGGCCACTGGGGTCGCAGGCCATGACTCTGATGCGATCCTCGCGTCCACCTCGTCTGAGGAGCACGCCATCCGCCGCGTCGTCGGCCGTTGGGGAGCAGAGTGGTTGAGCTGACTCGACTCCGGGAATCAGAAGCCAGCTGGCCCCCAATGGCCGGCCGACCACCCCCTGCCGCCACCGCGCTGGGGGGCTCCGCGCCCGGCTTTGCACCTCTCCCTACACCAGTACGAGGATCTGGTCGCTAAAGCCGAAGCGCTATTGAGCCGTCTTGTCGTCTCAGAAAACTATGACTCTGTTAACAACTTCCTGTCACTCTACGATGCCTACATGGCCGCTCCTGATGAGATGCTGAAAGAGTTCTTCCCGAAGTACAATCCTCCCATCCGAGCCCATAAGCATACATGCGTTGGCTTGGGTATGGAAGTAATGAAGCGTCTTAAAGTCTTAGAGAAGGACTTCCCTGGCATAACCAAGTCTATGATGCTGGTATCGTGTGATGAGAACATTCAAGATCTCGTTGACTACGCCACGTCAAGTCCTGGACCGCAAGGGTTTCTGATTGAGACGGAGAAGGATCACGTTATGGTGGCGATCCATGTTAAAGTTGGAGGTAGACCAGGAATATTCTTATCAGACTTGGGTTACCACATTGCCCGTGTTGTCACTGTCATGGCAGACCGCTGTTATCCACATACTGGTAAGTTCCCAAAATGCTATTTTTTAACAGCCTTCATAATTTTTTCTTGCTCTTTTTCACCATTTCTTCTCCATTCTTTGTTGATTTAAACAACATTAGAAAACACTTCAGGATTTCATTGTGACACTCAAAGAAACATTTATTAGCCCATAGAACTATAAAAATCTCCATCACATAATTGCAATCATACTAATTTCCATACTTCTTCATTCAAGGTTGGTTCACCCAATCAGACGAGCCGCACTGCCGCAAAGAGTACAAGTACCAGTTCAACATGCAAAACACCAACTATGTAGAGTGGCACGAGCGAGAAACCAGGGGCAGCAACGTGAAAGAGCGGTTGTCGTTGATGTATGTCGCCAGGGCCTACCTGACGGCCATCGGCGTCACCGAGAAGAGGAACTTAGTTTGGGATTTGAGGTTAGTAAACAAAGATCGCCTTCAGACTAAAGATTTTTTTACCTTCTATTCTTTTGCAAACAGTCACAAAGGGAGTAAATGAAGACTTATATAATTACATGTATGCATATATAGCAAGGGAGACCTACTTTTTTTTTTTTTTTTTATATATATATAATAGGGGCGGACGAGCAAGCGGGGTCCCACGTGATGGTAAGTGTTACCGCCGCCCATGGACACCTGCAACACCAGGGGGTATGCGGGCGCGCCGCCGACCTTGCAAAATCCTATTCACAGCTCTCTTGAAGAACCCCATATTGTAGCTTAATGGAAAGACCTCTTGAGGCAGTTTGTTCCACAGCCTACGGGTTCGCGGTATTAATGGTATTAATCCCAATATCCATGAACTAGTTGTTTGGAGTAGTAAAGCCAAATACAAACAGCACGATACGTGTTTAATCTTTTCAATACAATTATTGACCAATAATATTACTATAGAAAAAAGTAAAAATGTTGGTAATTCACAAAAAATGTAAGTCTGAGTCAGTATATGTCAAAAAATGTCTGAAGAAGACTTGCATTGGAGTTGTTAAAATAAGAAATCAATATATGTACCTTTATAATAAAACAATAATGATTAAATAAGATACACTGGACGCTATCGACATGGTAACAATTGACTGTAAATAACTCGATGGTACCTTGTTCAATAGATAAAGAAAAATAACTTTTATCATTGCTTACATTACATTTATTATAAGATGATATAATGATAAGCATTTGATTAAATTTTAATCTTTTGATTTGTGTCATATACAAGAGCATATCTTTCAAAATAGACCAGCACTTGTATGCAAAGATTTATGAATGAAGATGAACCGAGAAATCATCATGGCAAGTAAAGATCTGTAGTCTCTGCCTACCTTTGTGGCAGACAGGTGTGTACATATATAACGCATATATATCTAAACATGTGTATATGTCTATTCATTCATTTATTTCTTCCAAATGTAACACATTAAAGACAACTCGCATAATCCACTATTTTTAGATGCCTGATTTTATTTCAATTACTGACTGTCCCTAGATTTCCACAAAATATGTCTTATTCCCATCTCTTCTCGTGGGTGTCGTAAAGGCGACCAAGGGATGACAAAATGGCTACCACAAACCTCGAGGAATTACTACACCACATCTAAAAGAGTGAACTCTCCAATCCGCTTGGCCAGCGTGGCACTTTGCATCCCTCAAGTGCAAGGCAATGTGCTTGACGAGGCCTATGTCCCGCAGTGGCTACAAGGAGGACTAGGTTTGCATTGCAATTGCATGTCTTATTCATATGATGTTTCTACTTTACAGGAGTTTGTTGGCCAGGGACCCTAAGGGCCGCTTGACTGCCGGCATCTACTTCCCTCTGAAACTGAAGAACCAGGAATTCACCATGTTCTTCGAGGGCAACAACGGAAAACAAAGGAAGAAACTGAAATTTGAATTGTTCTTGGAGTTACAGAAGGTAAATATGGTTTTTACAATGCTTTTGTTCGCATACCACACAGGAGATGATTATAAGTATGTATAATGTTGCATACGAACGGCGCATATTTCGAAACGCACCCACCATAATGACTGACGTATCTATTTTTTATCTAACTAAGCATAACCTAAGAACCCACGATTCTGAGTAACAGTACTACATTATAAACGGAAATAAAACTACGCAATTAATTAACAAGCATTTATTTTCACCGATTTCTGCCCAATACAAAACATATGAAAAGAATGGATAATTGTGTGCGTTGGCGCCCCAGGAGAATCCTAAATCCAGCAGTGGAGAGACATACTAATGGTTATGGTATATAATTAATTATATGTAGTAAAGTTTCTATTGATTGCGTGTGAACACTCGGGCCTCCTCTCAGTAAAAGTCCACACTCTGGTACAACACTTTATATTTTATGTGGAAGGCAAGATTTACAAAAAACAGATAAAGATATATAAAGAAAGAGCATTAAAAATTAAACACTTGAATATACGAATGGTGAAACGAAAAACAAGAGAAAAAATAATGATGGCAGACGTGTTAGACTATGATTATAGCTACCTACCTACCTAATATAAACATTTTCAAAATCAGTAGATTTGGAAATTATTTCTTACAAACGAAGTAACTCAGATATACGTGTTATGGAGTTTCAGTCAAATTCAGTTACTTACGGACGTCATTGCGGTTTGGCATCGTGCCTGTTTCCAAGAATATGGAATTTCCTTAAATTAATTTTAACATTATGACGTCAATCTAAATTTAACGCTGGACCAGTCATAAGCAACTTATCCATCATCCATGATAGTTTGCCGAAATTATTTTCTAAGACCACCTTGAAATGTACTGCATTTCCCACTTTATCTTATTTCCCTAATGTACGTACACGTGTTTCGGCAGTGAGTGAGATGTGCCCATTCCCATCCTATCCCTCCCCATTTTCCCAAACCTTTCTTCAAATCCATTCCTATAGCTCCAAAGGTAGGCTATCCATCCGTAGTCCATCAGTAGTCAGGTCCATCGTGTCTGTAGTCAGGTAGTCCATCCGGGGTGTGCCGACATTTGTTCGACATTTAATTTAATTAAATTAAGGGAGACCTGTAGAAAGTCTTGTAATAACTCTTAAATAAACTTCATTATTCACAGATACCAGACGAGCTCGTGGACGAAGTGGAACAGTGTAATGATCAGCTACATCTAAAAGATGGTGAACTCCTGTCCATTTTGAAGCGTCTCGCCACCATTATGGCTGACGAGGAATCCATGACTGAACTGCTCCAAATCAACAACAAAATTGTACAATTGTCTGCTGGTACTTAAATGTCAGGAGCTGAAAGAATTGTGTTTCTTGAAAAGGATTTAACATTAAGAGGAGATCTGCAGGAGCCACCATCGTCAATTTTATGTGGTTTATAGAAAACGTCTCCACGCAGATGTTTGTTATGGCTTCGAATATTTAATTCAATATCTCTTAAATCTATTTGATGTTGTTAATCTTTATATTTTTTCTTTACCTTCATAGTTAGATGCCTTCTTTCTTTACTTATAAGTTTAAATGTTATTTGTGTAATCTTCTACTCTTTATATTGTGTAACTTCTTCTTTTAAGTACCTATTTTTTGTAGTTTAGTTCATTGTAATGAATTTTAGATTCATCTAAAACAAGACGTGATAACTGCCCATTTGGGCGAATAAAAGTTATAGAATTATGTTAATTGTTTTATTTAATTAATACCTTTTTGCTAATTTTTTGCTAATTATTGAATTTTGTTAGTTTTCCAAATTTACTTCCACAGTTATCCAATGATATCTACATCTATCCTTGGTCACAACCTCCTGATAAAGTATAACTCGTAACAATCTGATGGATACATTAAATCTAGCTGATAGTGACTTTCGTTATGACGATTATGATATCGGAAGAAAAGCCCTAAATTTGAATGCTTTAGACATCTTGAAGATCTTATGGTAATCTTAAAATTACGTATAAATGACCATAACCTTAGAAATTGTACAGAGGGCGCACTTAATGCCTAGGGGCCGTTCAAGTATTACGTAAGCAGAATTTTAGTCATTTTTAACCCCCCCTCCCCTTTGTAAGCGAAAGTAAGCAAAGCTCTTACCCCCCCCCCCCATGCTTACGCAAACACATTGGTAAATTTGAAATCTGTTCAAATTTATTTAATCAGAATCTACTAAATTCCCCACCCCCCTTTGGTGCTTACGTAATACTTGAACGGCCCCCTATGGCTATTCTCTGCCAGTCATCCTTTGGAGCAAAGCAATGTCCTTGCTTAATTAATTGAATACAAAATAGTATACAGATACTAATAATGATAAAAAAATATATAATACAATACTATTTATTTATCTAAATAGGTCGCCAACGAAGTAAACACTGCTATAAAATAATATAACAGTTACAATTCTAGGGACGTACAGCTACTCGTGTCACCTCAATTGTAGGCAACGTAAACATGCAAATAGAAACCATATACCTACGAAAGGAGGCTGAAAAGTTCCAACCCTATGTAGCATGCATAGTTTTAGTTTTACCTTGCCTGAACCCTCCCACCCCCACAACAAAATCCTGGCTACGCTCTTGGATAGGATAGGAATGGGCTCTGGCACATCTCACTCACTACCGAAACACGTGCGTACATTAGGAAAATAAGATAAAGTGGGAAATGCAATACATTTCAAGGTGGTCTTCTGTGAGAGAGGGGTAACGTGGTCAGTCAAGCTCGGCCAGCGTGCACTCTCCCCCTCCCAAAATTACCTACATAAAAACATTGCATATAAACCATGTCAAATATTGAATTGTATGCAGCGCCGGCTCTAGCTCATGTAGCGCCCGGGTGCAGGGCGCCCTCTAGTAGGCGTTTTGAACTCTTTGGAGGTGTCGCGAGCGGCGCTCGGCGCCCCCTAAGACCCTGCGCCCGTGTGCACCGCACCCCCTGCACCATAGGTAAAGCCTGCACTGAATTCAGCGCTCGACAGGCGCCCCCGGGCGCGGGGCGCCCGGGGTGCACCGCACCCCTTGCACCCCCTGGTAAAGACGGCCCTGATTGTATGATTAAATGTAATACAAATCTTGTAGGTGCCTAATCTTCGGGTCTTTGATAAGACGTTAAATTTCAATTTTCTATCTTAATATATTTATTTATTATGCACTCTGTGCTCACCACGAAATTTGGTAAAGTTGAAATTTTCAAAAAAAAATTCAATTTGATGAAGTTACAGTTACCTACCGTTGAAAAAGCCGTCGGTTAAGTTTCTTTAATTTTAACTTATTTATTTTATTCTGTAAAGTGTAGGTGGTTAAAGGTGGTGGTGGCGGTAGGTGGGGTAAACTGTAGTGTTTGGAATAAAGATTTGTAGACAGTGAATAATAAAATTATAACGCCTACTCGCATTTAAATCACCAAGTTCTTTGACACCGCGTTATTTCGTCGTATCAGGCGTTTAGCAGTTCATCGGCATTTAAATCCAATTTCTTTTATAGGTATAGGTAATTCATGTTTGTATTCTTTAATTTTCTATAGTACAATTCACTACTAACTTTTACGAAACATAGGTAATGAATTGGTTACAAAAACAGTAAATATTAAAATTAAAGCAGCTAATAAATATTTATATTAAACCTAACTTTCTGGCTCCATAAGACAAATTAATCGACATACGTAACATCGTATTTCGCTTACGTAAATTACTTATATACGTCACGCAACCATCTACCCACAACAAGCAAACAATGACAAAGTTACAGCTTATTGTTTCTCGAAATTAATTATTTACTACGTAGACCATTGTTAAGTAATAATTAATTAACCAATAAACAAATAATACTAACGGTTACAGCGGGCTTCACATGGGCCTAAAATTTTACAAATAAAACCTATTAGTGTTGTTAAACCTATACGTATTATCTGAGGAAAGGAACCTCATTGAGAGACAAGGGAAGCTTGAAAATGTCGGCTTATTGGCACCTTGGAAGACACTATCACGGAACAATTTCTTTGTTCCGTATACACCATAGTGGCAGCTTGAGAAAAGACTGTCAAGCGTGAGAAAATTACTACTAAAGTAAACATACAATGAAGTAATTTAGCAGAACAATAAAATATATCAATAGAACAATAGTCAGGGGGAGAGTGCACGCTGAAATCCAACAGCCCCTGGGCGCGCTCGACTGGCCACGTTACCCATCTCTCACTGAAATGCATTTCCGACTTTATCTTATTTCCCTAATGTTACGTACATCGATACGATACGAAGTGTTTCGATAGTGAGTGAGATGTGCCAGAGCCCATTCCCATCCTATATCCTATCCCTCCCCATTTTTCCAATTACTTCCCCAAATCCATTCCTAATCTTCAAAGGTAGGCAGCGCATCTGGGGGTGTGCCAACGTTTGTCACTTTGGATTCATGTTGGCATGTATCGCGGATGTCTATGGGCGACAGTATCCACTTACCATGAGATGGACTGTATGCTCATCTGCCGCCTTCGTACATAAAAAAAAACTGACACATTTGCATAAAAAACACATGTGCACATAAATTATCATTTAATAACCAAATTAAATAATTAAATGCAATTAAAATAATCTAAAACAACAATGTTTTCAGACAATGAAGACAAAATACAAAAAATACACTAGCAGGTAATAAAGTTTCAAAATATTATAGGTATCTATATATTACTAACGTTTTAGATGTTCGCGTTTTATATTATTTTAAATTAATTGATGCCAGTACCTAATTAAATAAAAATAAACCTTACATTTGAGTTAAAACTCTTTGATTCTATTTAATTATATTTAACGACTTTAATTAAAGTGACTGAAGATGATTTTATTATTATTATTATTATGTGTTTCTATTTGCCATTTTTCTGCGATTAAGTCCTTCAACTTTTAGGGGAGAAGGTTGCTAATTAAACTATGAAATATCCTCTAACTTCTTATCTCGAAAATCTCGGTACTCCGATATTCGTAACTTGAAAAACGTAAACATTCCTTTCTTCCCTCGCATACCTACTTTTGGCACATCTCTATTTTAGTGTCGCACCACTACTTTATACATTGACAGTTTTACCCTCGCTACGCTCGCCCTTTTTTCTTACGGCGTTTTTATTACTTAGTAAATTAGTAAAATGGATGTTTCATTGTGTTGTTGAATTGAAATATATATTAAATTAATACCAGTGCAGCCCTCCTTTATTCTGGTTGCCCTCACCCTTAACCTAAAATAACATTTTAATACCGTTAATACCGGTTTTAGTAAATGCGACCGGTATTGCGATGATCGCAATGCGATCCTTACGCAGGACGCACACAAAAATGTCTAAGCAGAAAACGCTCTACTGTGAAAAACAAATATAAATTAAATAGCGTGTCCTCGTGTGTCGAACGCATTGTCGTCAAACTGTTTAATCGACTTTGATAATACTTTGACTGAGACCTAAGTTAAATATAACCGAACTAATTCTAAAAGTTTCATCAAAATCGGCGCAGCCAGTTTTGAAGACAGCTAATCCATAAGAATGAATATATACAGTACACACATACAAATTATTGAATACCACATACCGTTGATAAAATAGCATGTTGATTAAATGGTGTTGACATTTTAAATGTTGACCAAAAGACTTACGTACCAACTTACGTGTCAAATCATCACTGAGATCATCATGAGATGAGATAGGTATTAGGTACTCTGGAATAGATTAGGCATTTGCCTAGTCTCCCATTCATTCTTGGAACACGTTTGTACAGTCTGGAACAAGTCTAACTATACCCAGTGGCGTAATTCGGGGGTGGCTAGGGGTGGCAGTTGTCCAACCCAGTATTTTGCCCAATATACCCCCCAGACTCCCGGTACGCCTTGCCACCCCAGTCAAAAAGCTGAAATTACGCCCATTACTATACCCCTGGGTATCTTCTGGGCTACTAAAAAAGTTTAGAATCGAATGGTTCATGGTTCAGGATAACGTATTGCCGACTGTAGAATTACACCGCAGTTTCCCGTGAGTGATTGGTTACCAAACGTCAGGATTTGTCCTGACATGTCAGGATTTTTAGGCTCTTGTTATTACGGCCAGACTTTGGAGCTGTCAGGATTTTTTGATTATGCAATAAAATACAGAAACATTTTTTTTAATTTAAACAAAATCTTATCCTCTTTGGCTTTATTAATAATCTTAAATATAGTAAACATCTTTTAAAACACACTAATTAGTTTATTCCTACTTAAAATTTAAACAAAAATGCTACCTTCTTTGGAATATAATAATAAACATATAATAGATAATGGTAAGTCAAACAAAAATATACCCTCTTGGCATTGTAATAATCGACATAATTATTTAACGGCTATAAATAATAATAAGTTAAACACTTAATGAGATTGTAATGTATTACAGCGTTATTTATTACATTACGTCACGTGCGTTTGCGAGAAGAATATCAGGACTTTTTATGGAAATGAACGTCAGGATTTTTCAGTTTTACACATGTGAGTCCATATGTTTAGTTTAAAAAATATTTATAAAGTAATACACAAAGCAAGTACTTACCTTCTCGTCTTGTTTTCTAGCAACGACTGACTTCATGATCTTCACTCGCGACCGTTCACCTACAACGCGTCTGTGTAAAGATTTCCAACGCCAATAACCTACCTATTAGAGATATCTTTTTTGTTACTTACCTATAATTTATTCAGAACGAAAAGCATTTTTAAATTACTGCTTTTAAAGAGAAAATTATAGGTAAACAATGTAACAAGGCGTAACAGTAAAATAAAAAGACCATATTTAGACTCATCCGTAGAACAGAGTCCGATATGATCATAGAGCAAAAACGTCCCATGTTAAAATCAAACCCACTGTCTTGCAAGATAACACATGGGTAAACATGTGAAAGGGTATAGAACTATACCAATTTCAATAACATAATACCAGAAATTCAAAACTCCAAGTTTCTGAGTATAGGTTATATACGCGTTTACATGTTCAATGAGCTCTCCTGAAAGTAAGCACCTTGCAGATGGGACTTTTGTTGGCTACGATATATATATTATATATAAGGCGGTGCTCGCGATCGATGTTATACCGCAGGGCCAATGTTGCAGGCCGCACGTTGCCTTCCAACGGGGGGGTGTAGGGGTGAAATACGGAAATAAAACGCTGCTCTAATTCACATTGAACCACAGGAGCGCAGGGAGGAAGCGGCAGTCGGCAGCGAACTTGCTTGTATGAACTTGTTAGGTATCTCCACTATGAGGAGTCTGTTATATCAAGTCACTACTTAGAGTGTTAAGTACGAACTGGTAGTTCAAGTTACTGTTTGAAGTGCTGAGGACGAACTGGCAGTTCAAGTTACTGTTTGAAGTGCTGAGGACGAACTGGCAGTTCAAGTTACTGTTTGAAGTGCTGAGGACGAACTGGCAAAGAGAGGTCGGAACCTATGCCTTTTATAGCAAGTTTGCTGCCCGTGCGATCCCCCTGCTCCCTGGGGTAGTTTATTGTGCTATTCGCTCTCCAACGTCATACATAACTTCTAGGTTACAAGTCACTTATCCTAGGGTCGGTTCTCCTCTTATGCGGAGAACAAGGCTATTTTCGATGACGATACATGATGATTTTATATCTTTCTGGGCAATTTAGCCCTTTTTTCCCTCCCTCCTTCGTTGAGTAGCAAGGGGAATGGGAGGACTGAAGGTAAAGGGGAAGTAGTGGCGCCGATACCGGAACTTCGTCATCTAGCCCGCAACTTTATATGTTTAATTCAATGCTTAATAAAACACACTGCGGGCGGTAGCCTTTATTTTGCCTATACCCTGACCTGCAACCTAGTTTCCCTAATACATTTATGGAGAGCGAATACAAACACATAGTTTATAAACAAAGACACTTTAAAAAAATATAATATAAATGTACGTACTAACATCCCATAGTCTCGTAGGAAAGGTGTATGGATTTGTCTCGTACGCTTTTATTAGTCTAATGTGAGAATTCATTCGTCCTCACCTCGCTAGTTGCGCAACCCTTGTGAGACAACCCCCTTTCTTCCCCGAGCCGTGCGATGCCAGTACGTACATATCATGTACACTTGATTTACATAATTTACACATTACATAATAACATATCTTAATTGTACTGCACTTGTGCTACGCCCTTATTTTCTGTCGTGCACATTCTCCCGCCGTCGCAACACTGCGAACCGACTGGTAGCACGACGACTTTCTTCGTAGGTCTGCGTAGCACGGTGCCGTTGCCCATGGTGATGTCGACGACTCGTACCTCGTTGTCTTTACCCGGGTAGACGTTGGTGACACGGCCTCGTGGCCAGGTGTTCCGGGGTAAGTTGGAGTCGCACACGATGACGATGTCGTCGATCTTCAGTGGTTCACCGGTGCTGCGGGGCTCCCGCCGGTACTGGAGTGAGGGCATGTACTCCCGTACCCAGCGGTGCCAGAATACGTCTGCGAGCCTCTGGGCGCGCCTCCAGTGATGGCGCGCGTTCAGGTCGCCTTCGGTGAAGTCTCCGGGAACCGGCATGTGACAGTTCGGGCCGAGTAGTATAAGGTTCGGCGTTAGTGCTGCCGGTTCGTCGGGTGTCACCGCCACATGAGTAAGGGGGCGGGAATTTATGGTCATCTCCGCCTCAGTTAGCAGTGTGCTGAGCGTCTCGTCACTTGGATGTTGTTCGTGCAGGGTGACTCGTAGGGCTTCTTTAACGGAGCGCACCATGCGCTCCCATGCACCGCCCATAAACGGCGCTGCTGGTGGGATGAACCGCCACTTGATCATGCGGTTTGTGGCCTCGTGCTGGGTGGCTTCAGCTATGGACTGGGCGAGCTCTTTATCAGCCGCCTTGAAGCAAGTTGCGTTGTCACTCCACAGCTCTGTTGGACAGCCTCTTCTGGCTATAAACCTCCTCAGCGCTGAAATGGCTGAGTCAGCGCTTAGGGAGGTCACGACTTCTAGATGTATGGCGCGTGACGTCATACATGTGAAGAGCGCTACGTATCTCTTTTCGCGGTGGCGCGCGACGGTGACTTCTATTGGACCAAAGTAGTCCAATCCGGTGAATGTGAAGGGGCGTGCGTGATGGGCCAGGCGAGCTGGAGGTAAGTCGCCTGTGGCCGGACTTGTTGGTTTAGTCTTTTTTATTCTGCACGCCATACAGCTCTTGATCACGTTTCGCACGGCCGGTCGGATTTTCATTATCCATAGCCGTTGGCGTAGCTCATTTACGACTGTTTCTACGCCTCCGTGATGAAGTTTCTCGTGGACTTGTTGTATATACAATTTTGTGTATATATGTTTTCCATTCAGTACGGCTGGGCTCACAGATTCTGCGTGTATTCCCTCGGCCGCAGTTATACGACCCTTTATTCTTATTATGTCGTCACTGTCGATGATAAGACTAAGTGACGACAATAAATCTCCGGTAGGTGGCGCCCTGTTCTCTTTTATGCGCAGCTTTTCTTGGTAATAGCTGTCTTGTTGTGCCGCTAGAATCCACAATTTTTGAGCCTTTTCAATATGACGCACTTCTAGGTCAATGGCGCGGTGGGTCGATGAACTCGTGGGAACCATCGTATCGGTCGATTGGGTTCGAGTTTGTTTATCTTTTTTCTTCCAGTCGGGGTCACGTGACTTGTTTGTCCGCGTTCTTTTGTAACGCGTAGCGGTGATTTGGAATTTATTTCCCCGACATAATTCGACAAATTGCAGCACTCTAGCTGTCGCTCTTATCAGTCTGATCCATTTTGAGAATCGTCGGACATCTGGCAGATGGTCATGAGTTGGCTTATCGGTTATTGCGAGACATTTTTCTCTCTCTTCCCCAGAGTTGTTGACTTTGACCTCGACTTCTGTAGGCCACTCATTCTTAGATAGTAGTAGATAGGAGGGGCCATTGAACCATCGATGTTTCACGTTGAAGTCGTGAGGTGTCGCTCTTGTTGCGTCGTCTGCTACGTTATCTGCCGTAGGCACCCATCGCCACTCATTTTTCTTAGTGAGTGTCTCTAATTCTGCGAGTCGGTGTGCTACGAAGGTTTTGTAGGTGCGTGGTTCGGATCTTATCCACGCCAGGGCCGTACGCGAGTCGCTCCAATATGTTTTATGCGCGACTTCAAACTCGTGCTCTCGTAGCACTGTATCGGCTAGGCGGGCCCCTAGTAGGGCGGCCTGTAGTTCTAACCTGGGGATTGAGACGGGCTTCAGTGGTGTCACGCGACTCTTTGCGGCTGCCAGCGTGACGTGTACACTTCCGTCGTTACGCACGATTCGCCAGTAAACGCTTGCGGCGTAGGCCTCCTCGCTGGCATCGACAAACGTATGTAGTTCGTAAGTGGTTGCCGATTCATAGTCGTAACATCGAGGGATGCGTAGGTCTTCTACCTTTCTTAGCAATGACAGCCATGCGTCCCATCTTTGCCTTAACTGTTCTGGAATGGGCTCGTCCCATTTGGTACCGTAGCGCCAGGTGTCCTGCATAATTCTTTTCGCGGGCGTTGTCATCGGCGATAGTAAGCCCAATGGATCGAACAAGGACATTATGACACTTAAGGCCTCCCTCTTGGTTGGTGGGCGCGTGTTTTCAAGCATTTCAGGTGCTATTCTCGTTTTGTTCAAGCGGAAACTTATGCAATCATCTCTTGTGCTCCATAGGAGACCGAGCGTTCTTTCTGTCTCGCTCGCACCTATTGGTATTGCGTTTGTTTCCGTTCTTTCCTTGAAATCTTTTATAACACTCATGTTGTTAGATGTCCACGCCGTCAACTCGAACCCTGCTTGTCGGTGTATAAAGTCGACTTCTTTGATCATTTTGATCGCCTTCTCAGGGGTGGGGAAGCTTTGTAAGTAGTCGTCCATGTAGTGGTTTCTTTCTATTGCGCACACCGCCTCTGGATAGATGTCGACGAACTCGTTCGCGTTTTTGTTCTTTATGTGTATGGCGGTGCATGGTGATGAGCACGCACCGAATATCACCGAGGTCATTCTATATTCTTCTGGCGGACCCTCCCGCCGGTGATCTCTCCATAAAAAACGCAGGGCATCTCTGTCCTCTTCTCTTATGCTGATTTGCATAAACATTTCTTTTATATCTGCGGATACGGCGTATGGGTGTTGTCGAAATCGCATAATAACGCCTGGGAGGGACTGTAATAGGTCAGGTCCTGCCAACAACATGTCGTTGAGGCACAGTCCATGCGATTGAGCCGCCGCATCGTGTACCATTCTTATCTTTGGCTTTGCGGGATTGATGACCGCGAAGTGTGGGAGGTACCATATTCTGCCGCTAGTTGGCGCTGCGGGGGCTCGCTCGGCGTATCCGCGTTTGAAGAGGTTGTCGACCCGTTCTTGGTATTGAACTTTCAGCTGTTCGTCGCGATCTAGTTTCCTTTCTAAGTTGTAGAGGCGCTTTAGTGTGTTTTGGTAGTTGTTGGGTATTTTTAGGTCGTCTTTTCGCCACAATAACCCGGTTTCGAATCTGCCATTGGGAAGTCGTCGAGTGGTGTTTTCGAGTATTTCCAACGCCCGTTGTTCGGGATCGTTCTTGGGTTTTCTGGGTTCGATTCCCAATGACTCCAGTTCGAAATATTTCCTCATTGTTTCTTCCATTGTGTCACCCTGTGTTGTGGATAGGTGACCACAAAAGGTTACGGGCTTACTTTTCGACGTGTGGCATCCGTGGAGTACCCACCCCAGTTTCGTTAGTGATGCCACTGGTTGGTCGCGCCGACCCTCTAGAAGATCACGTGACACTATTAGGTCCCAGTTGTCCTGACCGATCAGTATCTTTGGGGACGCGTAGTCGTACGTGAGCTCTTTTCTTATGTTTTGTAGATGAGTGCAGCCCTTCATGTTTTCCTCTGTTATGGATTGCGACGTGAAATTCAGCCTTTCTACTGTTCTGGCATTTTGAATTTGGAATTCTTTGCCGCTGAATTTCCCTTTAATGCCCAGGTTGACACTCCGACTTTGTTCGTGTTTTATCTCTGTCCCACTCACCCCTTGCACCCACATTGGTTGTTTGGGCCCATCTATCCCTAATATATCGGCCAGAGATGCGTCGATAATGGTTACTGTACTCCCCTCGTCCAACAACGCGTACGTCTCTATTTTATTCTGGGGACCGGATAGCACGACAGGTGCTATTTTCAGGTACGCCCGACGTCGCGTATTCGAGTTGGTAGCTACTGTTGAAGTCAGTACCTCTTCTGTTCTTTCTGGGATGTCTGATGGTTGATCGGTTTTTTGGTGGTGGAGTAGGACATGGTGTCTCATGGTACATCCGTCGCGGCCGCATGGTTTGACGCGACACGTGTTTCTTTGGTGCGTACCTTTTAAGCACCGGAAACAAGTATGGCTCTTTTTTGCCATCTCCCAACGCTCGTGTATGTTAGCGTTGAGAAACTGTGGGCAATGCACTAACTGATGTGATTGTTTGCACTGCCAACATTTTTCTTGCCACTTTTCTTGCGGCTTGCGCTTTTCTTTTATTGTGTAAGCGCGTTCGACCCTTTTTCGCATAGGTCGCTCCCTCCCTGTTGACTCGTCGGCGATGTATTCTGGAAGGGCGTAAGCGCCAAACTTATCCGCTTCTTCGTTCAAGTATATTGACATCTTTTTGAAGTCGGATACTTCTGAAAGCTCTCTCGCCGCGTAGTCTACCCATTTACTTCTCAGGGTTGGAGTGAGCTTCTCCACCACGTTGTACAACATCTCAGGGTGGTGGAGGTAGTGTGGTTTCTTTAATGCTTCTATAGCAGCCACGATGTTCGCTAATTTACTTGCGAATATGCAAAGGTCACGTGGGTTTTCACTGACCTTGGGTAAACGCTTCACTTTTTCCAATTCTAAGCGGATGAGTGCCTCTGGCCGCCCGAATCTTCTCTCCAGCGTTTGTAATATGACTGGCGGGTCAGGCTCACTTATTAGTAGGCAACTCACGGCTTCCATGGCGGGTCCCTTTAGACATTTTCGTAGTCGGGCCACATTTTCAGTTTTAGTGAAGCGTTCCTTTGTTTCGTTGTACGCTGCTCGGAAGGCGAGCCAGCTATGGGCGTGTCCACTGTACACGGGTAACTCTTGTACGTACCGAGGTGAGTCCCTATTCTGGCGCATAGCTTGTGAGAAGGCCGTGGCTAATGTAGTCACGTCAATCGCCGGTGGAGAATGGTCTGAAGACGGGACCTCTTTCGTGGGGGTTCCCGCAACACCCGGGTCTCTTTCATTCCCGGCCGATTGTCTAATACTGCCTTTTTCCGACACAGCTGCTTCCTTGGGTTTGGGACTTTTCTCTCTCTCGGCGTCTTTGATGGCTAATATCTGTTTTTGATTGTGTAGCCATCGGTGGACACGCTGAGGATCTGAATCCTGTACGTCCAGTTCGTCCTCCTCACTCGACGACGAGTCTAGTTTCAGTCGTTCGAGTTTCGCCTTTTCAAGTTCAGCTGCGGCCTGGATTTCTTTCGTTTTCCACTCGGCCTCTCTTAGGTACAGCTCGGCGAGCCGCTCTTTCGCCTCTAACTCCGCGAGGAGTCTCTTGCGTGAGGGTACGGAGCGACGTGACCGAGCGTGGCTCGAGTGTGGGCGCATCGTGTGGTCGGAGCACTCAGGTACAGGTGATGGTGGCCTGGAGCAGACGGCGACAGCGACACTGTCCTTGGCTTGTTTTTTATTGTTTGAGGACTTACTTGTGGTAGTGTCGGTCGCGGTTGCGGTCTGGGCAGTCGTTGCGTACGAGTCTGTGCTCGTTGTTGCGCCCGTGGTGGCCGTAGCTTCGGTTTGCGAGCTCGAGGATGCTTCTGTTGTCTCCTTGTCGCTTTTGCTTCTTGTGGTCGGCATTTTCTAAATTCTCTCCGTATCTCGATAGGCGATCTTCTGGATGATGATGGTTCAGGAGATCCGGCTCGAAGGACCAGATGTTGGCTACGATATATATATTATATATAAGGCGGTGCTCGCGATCGATGTTATACCGCAGGGCCAATGTTGCAGGCCGCACGTTGCCTTCCAACGGGGGGGTGTAGGGGTGAAATACGGAAATAAAACGCTGCTCTAATTCACATTGAACCACAGGAGCGCAGGGAGGAAGCGGCAGTCGGCAGCGAACTTGCTTGTATGAACTTGTTAGGTATCTCCACTATGAGGAGTCTGTTATATCAAGTCACTACTTAGAGTGTTAAGTACGAACTGGTAGTTCAAGTTACTGTTTGAAGTGCTGAGGACGAACTGGCAGTTCAAGTTACTGTTTGAAGTGCTGAGGACGAACTGGCAGTTCAAGTTACTGTTTGAAGTGCTGAGGACGAACTGGCAAAGAGAGGTCGGAACCTATGCCTTTTATAGCAAGTTTGCTGCCCGTGCGATCCCCCTGCTCCCTGGGGTAGTTTATTGTGCTATTCGCTCTCCAACGTCATACATAACTTCTAGGTTACAAGTCACTTATCCTAGGGTCGGTTCTCCTCTTATGCGGAGAACAAGGCTATTTTCGATGACGATACATGATGATTTTATATCTTTCTGGGCAATTTAGCCCTTTTTTCCCTCCCTCCTTCGTTGAGTAGCAAGGGGAATGGGAGGACTGAAGGTAAAGGGGAAGTAGTGGCGCCGATACCGGAACTTCGTCATCTAGCCCGCAACTTTATATGTTTAATTCAATGCTTAATAAAACACACTGCGGGCGGTAGCCTTTATTTTGCCTATACCCTGACCTGCAACCTAGTTTCCCTAATACATTTATGGAGAGCGAATACAAACACATAGTTTATAAACAAAGACACTTTAAAAAAATATAATATAAATGTACGTACTAACATCCCATAGTCTCGTAGGAAAGGTGTATGGATTTGTCTCGTACGCTTTTATTAGTCTAATGTGAGAATTCATTCGTCCTCACCTCGCTAGTTGCGCAACCCTTGTGAGACAACCCCCTTTCTTCCCCGAGCCGTGCGATGCCAGTACGTACATATCATGTACACTTGATTTACATAATTTACACATTACATAATAACATATCTTAATTGTACTGCACTTGTGCTACGCCCTTATTTTCTGTCGTGCACAACTTTGTTCTACGGATGAGTCGATTTGTGTTACGAACATGCATACCTACTTCTTTTTACGGTTTTAGGTACCTATTCCAATAATATTATAAATGTATGTTGGTTTGTTTGTAACCAAATATGCAATCAATGTACCAGTTATCATAGTACAAGACGTTACATTCAAGTTTGCCAGTGCGCGGAATACAGGCCTCCTCCCCCAACCACTTACCACACCGCTGTGTCGCCCACTTAGTACCGTCTTCAACGTCATCGTAAGCGTGTGTACTGTGTATATTTGACGTCTGCCTGTTTTTTGATTTGTTATATTTTTAGTGAGTTTTGTTGAGTTTTAATTGTTTAATTGACCGGACCCTTTCCAGCACACAAAAGCAACAATATTAATAAAAAAAGATACTAATCGATAGATTACAATTTGCTCCATTCATCTGTGCTACTTTTATAATTTGATACCAATTAGAAGATTGCAAAAAAAATGATAAAGAGCGTTTGCAGCAGATTGCGTATATCTCTCTAATTAGGACTCCTTTTACATTTCTATCTGCACCAGTAATTTGCGCTGTGACTAATTTAATTTACGCTGAGCAAAAAACGCGTCAATAATTGGTAAATAAATGATTAATCAGCGAAATCATTGTATTTGCCAAATTCGCATTGCACTTGTGCACTGCGCATGTGCGCAAACATTAGGTAAGCATAGACAATCATACTATGCGTACACAGCTGGAAACAGCTGGTCCGGTGTTTAATTGAATGAAGTCACGTCAGCGGCAAACCTGAGTTAAACAAATTGTAAGTGCCTACGTGAATCGAATTAACACTAACTTACATGAGGAATGAGTTCGATACAAAAGAATATTTCCAACATTGCCAACATGAAATATGTGCCAAAAATCTGGAGAAAACACCGATTTTATTATGCAATACAATGCAAACAGTATCTATTGTTGGACATTGTCCTCTTCGGGCACATTGTCTTGTGCACGAGGGATGTATGGTCTTAAAATACCACCCGCCAATAGTGCCTCAGGGCTTGTGGTAGCTGCTCTATTATCCTTTAATCGCCTTTTACGACACCAAAGAGATGGGGTGATATTATATACCACACGGATTCTATTATGCCTCAAATAAAATCGAAATCCGTCTGATATTTCCTAGTTTCTTAGCTAAAAATAATTCTAGAATATTTATCTGATTTACATAACACAATAATTAACAAGACCGCAGTAGAAGATACAATAATGTACAACGCAGGCATTAATTAGATGTCTAAACATAATTATTTGTTTTTAATTTTAATCTAATCGCTACAGACACGCGTCGAAACGATAACACAGCATGACGTGATCATATGATCCACAGAGTTATTAGTCTGTTAAAAAGTTAACGTACTATAAGTTAATTAACTACGTCACACTTTACGTTAAACTGCGAAGTCACGTTGCTTTAAACGTGATAAAACTGATAAAACAATGAAATTGGAGCGTGTTGCTAATATTATAGAAAAAAATCAGTTTTTTAACGCCCAGTCAATAGCAGACGAATTTTTTTCTACAATAATTCCGTTATAACATTTACAAATGCATATAGAGTGCATTCATTAATGGATTGAAAATTGACAAACAGCTGTTGCTACAGGAAAGATAGGGAGAGAAAATGTGGGTGTTTGACATGCGCAGTTGTCATGGAAGCCACGTTGCCCAATAACGATTGCCATGTTTCTATAATCGTTATTAGTAACTGTTATTTTAGAGATGTAACAGTAACAAAAGCATCGTTATTTTTACTCCCAAAAAAATATAACACTAAAAAGTTATTTCTAACGTTAATTGCATAAATTAATATCTATAAACAAAAGTCCATACAAAGGATATTATATCTACTTTGCATTAGTAACGAAAAAAGGAATATAAATGTAGTATTTTAATGAGTTATAATTAATAGCTATTAGCTACCTACTTAAAATAACATGCGCGCTAACTGCAAGCACTGGCCGCTACCGGGAATATATTGCGCGGTCACGAAGTTTCTCAACGATCAGTTTGTGTGTTGTGTTTCTTGCGGATACAGCTCCTGCATAGAGCGCGCCACGCGGCAGCGATCTATTTTTCTTTTTTTATTTGGCTTCTAGCCGTTGTATGGGTATGTATTTAATAACAACATTACTTTTGAATTGGTTAATCGATATTTTCTCTGAACTTTTTAGTTATTGCGCGAGTAATTTATACTCGTAAATGTTTATTGACAATACGCATGTGTGGTGTTTCAAGTGAGGGTTAGAAGTCTGCTTATCCTTTCTATATGTGAACAAAGATTCGTGCCGTATGTCCGTAGATATTCAGGATTTCAATTACCTAAAATACATAATTTTTACATGTTTTTATTCACTTTTATCGTAAATTTACTTGTATTTCTTACTTATTCTTAAATTAGAAAAAGTTACGCTAGATCTACATTTTCTTACTAGCACAGAAAACGGCGGTCTCATTTTATTATTTAGAATGCATTGTATTATTTTTGTATCGTGACCAATGCAGGCGAAAGACTTTGCTTCGGTTAATAAGATTTTTTTTCAAAATTTCAAAATAAAATAGCCTATGTTACTCGGGGATAATGTAGCATTCTAATGGTGAAAGAATCTTTGAAATCGGTCCAGTAGTTTTTGAGTTTATTCGTTACAAACATAAAAATACAAATCTTTCCTCTTTATAATATTAGTATGATTTACTACAATAGATACCTAATAATAGATAATAGATACAATAGGTAATTATTGTCATTATTATATTTAGCATTATAAACGGTTATTGTTTATTGTTTTATTAGTTTTTAGTTCTTGTTCTTATAAGTATTTTTAACACAGGTATATTTAACATCCTGTTGTAATAGTCTTGACGTATATTCCATGCACCATACAACGTGACGTAGGTGTATTTATTACAGCTGTTACATACAGTTACAGTTACTGCGCAATTAAAGTTAGATATTTTTTTTCTAAAGATCGAGTAAAGATCTAAAGATCTAAAGGTTCGAGTGTAAACCAAGGTTAGCAAAAGTTACATAAAAAATTACAATTTTCTAGTTCGTTATCCTAGTACCTACTCGTATTTGAAAATGAACCTCCTCTCTTAACGCAGCGATCTCGTCTTCATTATTAGATTAAAACTTACTTTTGCGTGTACACAAGTATTGTTAGTTATTCGTAAATCTTTAGGAATTGAACTAAAATCGATGACTGATCTCTATCAACTACCTGCCTAAGATTGAATTCTACTGTTCAATATAATTATTTACAACTCAAACCGTATGATGAAGTGGGATTTCCTACGCTTTTCTCATTCCACATACGTAACAGGAAAATCTTTAGATTTCCCTGAAAGGCGTCTTAACCTATATTTCTCATCTAGGAGTTTCCACTTGTTTTACTCACTATGTAGTCTTATTCCACTTAGATACACACATACTTAATAATATTCAAACGTTCTTTTCTATGATCTTTAACTATTTTTTATCAATAATTTCATTAAAACTTTATTTAGTATTTGCACTTATATCGTTTGATACGTAGACTACATTTACGTAATTTATATTTTTATTTTTATTTCTAAAGTATAAATAAAGAACGATTCGTCATCAACATATCAACCTAATAAGTTTCAGTAGGTGGCTACATCTATCTTCTTTACATAGTGTAAAACAAAGTCTCTTCCCGCCGTCTGTCCCTCTGTATGTACGTTTAGATCTTTTAAACTACGCAACGGATTTTAATGCGGTTTTCATCAATAGATAGTGATTCAAGAGGAAGGTTTATACGTATAGTTTGATATTGTTTTATATTATATTATATATATGACGATAATAGTTATTGACGGGCATGCAACGCTGCCGGGCACAGCTAGTACTCAATATTTTATCGCATTCTTCGGTGAACTTACCATCATTATGGTGCCTTAGCACAGAGAGCAATTAAAAGCAGGGCCGGATTAAGCCATGTAGAGGCCCCTAGGCAATGCAAGCCTCGGGGCCCCTCTCCCCTTAGGTAGATAGGTCTCTAAGTAGGTAGGCAGCATTTAAACCTTATACCAGCACCATATTTTAATAACTGCACGAATGAATGTATGTCATTTATTAATTCAAAACTATTTATAGGTAATGCAATGTGCCTAATTCAATTTATGCAATAGGTACTTGTAAATCGTGATTTTAGTAAAAGATAATTTAAGTCATTGGGTTTTGTTTTAGATAAAGGAGTATGTACCTTATAAGCTTATAACAAGTAATTAATGTAAAATTATTTGTCCTTTAAAAAAATAAACCTAAAACCTTTGTAAAACGAAAATGAAACCATCAAATTAAAACTAATTTGACTTGGCGGCGCCGGGCCTTTAGGCCTATGGATAATCCGAGACTGATTAAAACAGAGGAGGACTTTAAAAACTATCAAATTAGTTATCATAAAATAATAACTATATACCTAGTTTATCAATTTAAAATATTTATATTGTGTGGTCAAAAAAATACAGAAAAATGTTTATTCATAACTTAAGTAGACACCAGTACACCCACCAAGTCACCTCCTCATTGTTACGGTAACAAATAAGTTATGTTTATCAATAATAGCCTACTTATCAGGTTTATTGTCAAAACCAGAGTATGAGTCAATCAAATTTTCTAGGAAAATTCAAGGTACGCGAGGACGACAGTGCCCGCCCACAGTACGCCATCAATGACGCAGTGTTTGTGGGCGTCACACTTGTAAAGGTCCCGGTTTAACTTGTTAAAATAAATGAACTCAAGTATGCCAGAATTCTACAGAAATCTTATAGTTGTTAGGAGAAATTTTGCTTTCGTTTCCCTTTCGATTTTAATGAAAAACTCAGTCTATTCTAATCGCGTGTTTGTATCTAAAGGGTGTTTTTTTAGAGGTATAGAACTTTAAGTTGGCAACACTGTTTTAACTGGCGGCCATTTTGTCAGCTGTCAAGTGATTTGTGTTTAGTTTGGTTTGGCATTTCAACATGAATAGACTGACGCCTGAACAACGCTTCCAAATTGTGCAAATTTATTTTGAAAATAATGGTTCTGTTCGAAATACGTATCGCGCACTACGTCCATTTTACGGTCAACATAATCGTCCATCAGAGCAATTAATTCGACTAACTATGGACCGTTTTCGCACCACGTTTACTCTAAATGATAATACGCATCTACAGAGACGTCGTACAGTGCGTACAGAAGAAGCCATTGCTGCTGTAGAGCGTAGCGTAGAGGAAGACCGGAATCAGTCTATCCGCCATCGTGCACAGGAATTGGATATGTGTCCATCCACTTTATGGAAGATTTTGCGGAAAGATCTTGGTTTGCGTGCTTACAAAATCCAACTCGTGCAAGAATTGAAGCCACGCGATCACCTAGCAAGGCGTAGATTCGGTGAATGGGCCCAAAACAAGATTGCCGTTGATCCCGATTTTCATAAGAGAATTTTGTTTAGCGATGAAGCTCACTTTTGGTTGAATGGCTACGTCAATAAACAAAACTGCCGTATTTGAAGTGAAGATAATCCTCAAGTGTATGTTAAGACACCGTTACATCCAGAAAAACTGACTGTTTGGTGTGCTTTATGGGCTGGTGGAATCATTGGTCCGTACTTCTTTAAAAACGATGCTGGCCAGAACGTTACAGTCAATGGTGACCGTTATAGAGCCATGATTATTGACTTTTTTGTTCCTCAATTGAACAACCATGATGTGCAGGAGCTGTGGTTTCAACAAGACGGCGCAACATGTCACACAGCTCGTGCCACAATTGATTTACTGAAGGAAACGTTTGGTAACCGCATAATTTCACGTTCCGGACCCGTGAATTGGCCTCCAAGATCGTGCGATTTAACGCCGCTAGACTATTTTCTGTGGGGATATGTGAAGTCGCTAGTCTACGCCGATAAGCCCGAAACGATCGACCACTTGGAGGACAACATTTGCCGCGTTATTGCCGATATACGGCCACAAACGTTGGAAAAAGTTATTGAAAATTGGACCTCCAGATTGGATTACGTCCGAGCCAGCCGTGGCGGTCATATGCCAGCAATCATATTTAAATTATAATGCCAAAAGATTATCTTTTGAATAAAGTCAATTTCATGTCAATTTTAAAAATTCATCCTTGTTTTATTCCATTTTAAAGTTCTATACCTCTAAAAAAAACACCCTTTACAAATTTTCATCACGTGTTCCAAGTCGCCTTCACAATGGCCTACATTTGTTAGTCACGTGTTACTCAAACTGGTAAGGTAAGTACCGTCGACGACAGCGAACGTTCACTTTCAAACTAATTCTGTTTTTTATCATAGAGGGACACAGAACATATTTGCTTAAACACATTTGCAATACGACCTTGTAGTTATCGTGAAAAAAATCTTATCAATGGTAATATTAATCGTTATTAATTGTTATCAATATCGTTATTAATTATTACTAAAATTGGGTTGCTAAAGTTGATATTCATGAAATATAACGTAGTTCTGCAAAAATCGTGGAGTACACATTGAGTCATCCTTCATCATTAGTCTGTTGTATGATGTTTAAATGTATCACTGTTCTCCGTAACAGGACAATGTTGAACAAACAACACATTATTGTGTATCATCTAACTGAACAGTAGCGAAAATTATACAACACAATGAAACCTCTGTTTTTATTATTAAATTTATTATTAAGTTTTTTTTATTTTTTAACAGGGTTTTATTATTAAATTACTTTCTAATTTTATAATTAGCACTGTTAATCACACTATTTTAGCAGACTGATCATATATACCAGTTTAACATTAGCAAGGTCAATGCCGTTCCATTCCATACTTATTTGACTTTCGATTAAATCGTTATAAAACTTTTCGATATTTCCGCTGTATGGATTCAATTTGGCAGTAAATTGATGAGTCGGAATCCTTAATTACAAAAGAAAAGCGACTGCAGACTTATTATCAATTCATAAGTAGTCTACATTAGTTAATAAGTCTACACGATAAAGACAGATTCAAGGTATTAATACAACCCTCAATGAGCGGCGGTAACACTTACCATCACGTAGGACAGCTTGATCTATAAAAAAATGTATTGAGAAAACTGATATGTAATAAAAAGTAAAAAACTAAGAAAATATTTTTAAACAGCCAAAACTCCTAATTCGTATTTAGGCGAATACTGTTAAAATATTTTAGTTCTTCATCACATCATTCTTCAAGGCTCCAATCGGTCAATCTGTAGCTCATTACTCCTTTCTGAGGCCCTTCGAGTTTTGAAAGCAATTAATAATTTAGCAATTACCTAATTCGTTATTCCCATAACTGTTAAAATTGCAGTTATGCAGTTATTTTACATTTTTAATAATGCGTTAAATTAAATCTATTGTCTACTAGCGACCCGCCCTCACTTCGCTTCGGTTTATTAAATTTAAAACAATCGGAATAAGATATTCTCCTGCGGTAAAAATGGAGCCTATATTTTAAGTTAGACCTCTAGCAATACATCGGTGAAAACTGCATTCAATTCCATGCAGTAGTTTTTGCGTGATGCGTTTACAAACATACAGACAGACAGACAGACAAAATTTCCAAAAACTGTTGTTTTGGCTTCTGTTGCTCTAATAAAGGCCCCCCATATTAGTTTTTTTTCAATATCTATAATGTACAGACATCGGCCTGTTACAATTTTATTATATGTATAGATATATGTAATATGAAGAGTAGGTAACGTAGGGAATGTGGTACGAAATAACACTGCATGCAGGTATGTAAAATGAGAAAACGTAATTGCTTCTTTGTTCCAACTTCTTTGTTCTTTGAAAACGATCCAAATTATGGGGGCTACCGTGCGAAAACAGCTCTATTGTATTTCTTATTTATGGCATTTTTTTATTTTATTATTTAGGGAACAAGCATTCACAATAAATTACATAAATGACATTATACAATAAACATAGCGCACGGACAGAATAGTGTTCACAATCAATTAATTTTGTACGACATATTTGCCCAAAGTTAAATTAAATAAGTCTAGTTCACTATATTTAGAGTTATAGGATTCACAAGCTCGAGGAACAAAAGTATTTTTTGAATAATTTTTGTAAACAGGAATGGTGAAGAGGAATTTTTATTTCGAATGCCATGGTTGGTACAACGGAAATTAATTTTCTCTAATAAATATGCACTGTCGACA
Organism: Sesia bembeciformis; assembly: GCA_943735995.1. Lineage (NCBI taxonomy): Eukaryota > Metazoa > Arthropoda > Insecta > Lepidoptera > Sesiidae > Sesia > Sesia bembeciformis. Next base: position 2,606,217 of record OX031038.1, read on the forward strand.
TCGTGATTTAATGTTCAAATAAATACATATTTGGTCACGAATTTTTCTGCGCAAATATAAATTTTGTATAGGGTTTTCAGAATAATATGATCTAAAGCGATAATTAAGATGCTTCTCAAACTTTTTCTGCACTCTCTCGATTTGGTTTATGTATGCATTGTATAAAGGGTTCCAAACAACTGTTGCATATTCTAACTGAGACCCGACGAACGAGTTGTAAAGTAAAAGTAAATTGGAGCTTTTTAGACCTCTCCTACACGTAAAGTAAATCCTAACATCGTAAATGATTTACCGATGGCAAATTGAATATGGTGATTAAATGATAGTTTTTCATCCAACATGATTCCCAGATCCTCAGCGCTCGGTTATACGTGTAATTCGTCAACTCGTCACGTGTTGTCGAATACTAGCCGTTTGTTAATGCCGCGCCCACGTTAGGGTTAAAAACTATTCTATGCGAATGTTATTATTTAAGTGGCAATGAGCAGGTCACATTTGCCGTAGGACTAACAACGTTGGGTAGACTACTCCTTGAGTGGAAACCGTGTGCCGGGAAGTGCAGTATGAATGCTCTCGGGTCAGGTGGGCCGACAACTTGAAGAAGTTCGCCGGTGGTGGCTAGAAGAAACATTTGGGAGAGACCTATATCCAGCAGTGGACAGACATAGTCTGATGTTATTGTTATGGCATATATACCTACGCAATTCAACCCCAACGCTCAAGAACTACAAGCATGCCTGTGGTACGGACTCGTTTATTAGGTGACAAACAAATCAGACACTACATAGGTACGATCTCTCACCACCCACCACCGGCGAACTTTTTCAACTCATCAGTCTACCTGGCCGCAAGGTGTTCCGCAGTACACTTCCCGTTACGTCGTTTCGATTCAAGGACACAGGCCTACCCTTGCAGTCACGGGCCATTGTCTCCGTCACGCGGACCCAATACGGATCGGTGGATATTGGACATGGCCCAGTTTTTTCTAATGAATAATATTTAAATATTAGTATGGATTAATTGAATATTTGGTACATTATAATTAAATAAGTATATACATTACCCATATTACTAATTACATAAATCAATCATTGAGCAATTGCCAAAATGTGGTAGTTATTGAACTTGCGATTGATTTTTCTGTTTGCCAACTGCGAGATGTTTTAATTGTACTCTCAATCACGTAGATATATAGATATATATACCTACATAAAGTGTGAAAGTAACATACATATCCCCGAAGGCGAAAGCCATTGATTCTATTCGTAATTCTGTGTTAATTGAAGAAATTGTTTCGTTTGGAATTAAATTAAAAATCCATTGTGCTTTGTATTTAATAAATATGAAAGGGAGAATTCAGGAAAATTACATTTGAGAATTTCGCATTTTTGACACGTATTTATCTACTTTAACCACGGGGGTCAGCTCGTGACCATGGTTGGTGCAACCCAACCGAAACGTCGAGTAAATAAGAAACAACTAAAAAAGGACTTCTCTAAACAAGAACATCAATGATGGCGACTCAGATTCATGTACAGAATGCATGGTTACATTTACACCCTGTAGGTATCACGGTTTAGGTATATTACGTATGTACCGTACCTATAATCCTAAATAATGTGAAAATATTAAAAGTCGCCTTAAAACGAAATTGAGTTGGCAACGGGGCACGGCTCATTTTGGAGCGTTTACTTTATTCAAAGTTTAGGATTAACTTTTTATTTGATAAAATATGATCCCGAATCTGATTCACTTTCCATTACTTCAATAGCTTCAGTCGATAGTATCTATTTAAAGGTAGGTAGATGAAATTATTCCCGGATGTCATAATCTCTCCAAAATTAGCTTTAAAAATCCTCAGTTAATGATGCAAAAATTGACTAACTCAATATACGTGATGGATGTTGGCCCTTGTCGCCTTTATAGAAACCAGTTAAATTCAGCGCAAACTTAGTTCAAACTGAACATTGCCCTGAATTTGAGCCGCGGTGAGGTCACGTGCGTTAAAAATAGACGCAACGTATATCTGTTATCTGTCGAACTGAACACCAATAAGTACTTTGAGTCACCTTTACGTGGCTGAAGATCGTTACCCTAAAAGGCGATCTTTACCACTGAGCCACCTACATACCGATTTTTCCATTATCTCTACCTCGACGATTGAGAAAATCGTGAGATAATCCGCGTGCACGTGAAATCTAAAAAATGTCAGGGGAGTGTATTACCCGAAATCCTTTTGAGATTTTTATGTCGCGGTCCATCTGACTGATGATAAGTCTGCTTTTCTTCTTGTCTCCACATGTAAAAGCTTTTGCTTCATTTTTGTTACCTAAGTGACATTAATGATGGTCCCGGGCAGACTCATCTTTCTTTTAAGGCCAGCTTATTCATAGCCAGTATCAGTCATTAAAATTTAACGAGGTTATCGCCAATGTCTTCTGATCATTCCTTTTGATATCTTTGTCATTCGCGTGGCTGCGACTTCGCTCGCGTGAAGATGTGATTCCCGTGGTAACTTTATAATCGATCTGGATAATAAGTACGCCAAATGTTAATCCAGCACTTGATCGAGCTATAACTATGGCAAGTTTCACTAAAATCCGTCTTGTGGTCTCTATGTGATACGCGTTCAGATAGAGACAGACGGTCAAAAATTCTAAACTTTGTTCTTTTGTTTGTATCAGTCATGATTTTTTTTCCAAAAAATACTTAATGTACAGATATGGCTTATTGGCGATTTTATTATATTTGGGTATAGATATAGTCAGCTCCTTAACATTTTTTTCTAAATTCATTAGCATCATCGAGATAACGTGTTCCAAGAACCACGAAAAATGAGGACTTTGTTCTCATCTCGTGTCATTTCCCGATGAATCATTTAAGAAACAGTCTGAGTACGTGACATTTATAGTGGAGCAGTTATTTATACAAAGACAAATAAACAAAAGAGAACGTAAGTTATGCGAACGTTATTCAACAGAATGCAATTTCTTTTGTTAGTATCAATCATTCACTACTGGTTGGGTAATTGCATAATAATCGCAAACATATCTGCTTACACAAAGACAGATTTTAATAAAAAATAAAGATTGCTAGCACTTTCTTTATTCTAAAATAAAGATTAAAGATTACTAAGGTCCTTTATTTTCTACGGCGTTGTAGTCTTAGGGCCTCTCTCACTACCTCCCGATAAATTAACTGTTAACAATCTGATAGATAAATTATCTACCAATTAAATCTAGCTGATACTGACTCTCTGATAAAGTACAACTGACTTTCTGATACCTTCTAATAAATTATCAGGAGGTGGTGAAAAGGCCTTTAGTCTCCTTCGTAATCTTCCGGCATTTAGTTGTACTTTTGACCTCTCTACCAGAATCATCTCTTACTCCGCAGACCTTTCTCTAAACACTATCCATTATTTTCGTGGCCTACTTCGTGGTCTCTAGGTCGGCGGTCCTTCTTATGAACCTACACTTACATATCCTGTCCATTTCTGGCGCTGTGATTTGCAGAATCTGGCCAGCGCGTGTTCCCTTATGAATCAGTCTCTCCTTAGTGATTCATTCGTGCGCGATAACCCCATTTTCCTCTCTCACAAGATTGTACTAATGCTAAAATTACAAGAATCTGGACCATGTATGAATAATACCCACAAATCAGCAGTGGGCCCAATCTCTTCGATTTCAAGGGGTCTTGTATCCAAAAGTAGGACATTGACGGGTAATTAATGATGCTGAAGTTTTACGTTGTAAAGATTAGAGTAGATACTCATTTCCCAAGATTAGACTGCACAAACAAAGAGGCCTTGCACGAGAAATTGTGGTAGATATAAATATGAAGGTATTATCTAGTACCCAGTTACAATAAAATTTAAATTATAATTAGCCAGCTAGTTATACACTGCTAAGAAAAACAGAGGAGAGCTTTGTAGCTCATTTCGAAAGTTTTTATTATACTTTGCTCTAACGTTTATAGCGCAGCAGAAAGTAATGAAAATTGTCTCTTGAACGTACTTAATTAATTAGTACTTAACGTACTTAAAACACGGATTAATTAGTAGATCTTTCAAAGTACCTACAACAAATCGATGACTAAATGCACAACTCGAGGGTTCCACCGATATACAACAAATATGTTTGATAATATACGTCGGTATTTGTGTTGAAAGAATGCAACTGGCAATATGTATGCGTTCATTACAATCTTCTTTAAAACTTATGTCACGTAGTTCTTTTTATTGTTGTGTCAATTGTAATATATTCGAGTCATGTGGAACCGTTTTCTCTTATTAAAATTTTATTAATTTGGCATGCTGTTATTAGCAGTTTCCCCGTCAGGATATTGAAACTCAGTCTTATAGTAATGCAATATAAAAACCCGATATATTGGTCCTTAACCCCTCGTAATACGTAAATCAGTTTGCAAGTTTTCAGATAAGTTTATATGAATTGATTTTTTTTATTTTTAACAGGGACTTTTGTATCTACTCATTGAGTAGACATGTCAGTCCCATCGTACCCTATGCTAATTACATTTTAGCATAGGCAGTAGCATTAGTGGCATCTTAGCTTCACCTGAAATGAACCGAGGATGGTTTGGCTAAGATGTTTTGAAAAATGCCAATATCGTGAACTGAATTTAAAACTAATAACTATGGAAAGCCAGCTAAAGGCTGGATCAATTAAGTAGTATATAATGGTGCGTGATTCAGATCGATACAGAATGTATAATGTCTTTGGCCCAGTTCGCTGACTCGAATCTAAGGTTAATCAATGGATTATGCTATTGATACTTTTACGTCAGGGTCTTTGTTAATATTAAATAGTAATTTCAAAATTCAGTTCACCATACGACATAGCATAGTACTTACATAGAGACATATAGAGAATACACAGCAATAACAAAAAGGAAAACAGCTTAAAATTTAAGGAAACAACACAAAATCGATCAACAGTTGCATAAGTGGTAATAAATTACTTGCTGAATATAATCAAATAAATTGTATTTTAGAAGCATAGTAAGTATAAAGAACGAAACCGGACTTTTGAGAGAAAATGACACATAAATAAAGGGTTTTCCAATAAGGACTTGACAACTTTTTTTCAAAATAAAATGCAAACCATTTGAGATATTTCAAAAACTTTATTATCGGGTTGAAGTACAATCAAAACATTTATGAATGGAACTCGACTTCGTTCATATGGCCACCGCGGGCACGTTTGCAGCGGTCGATTCGTTGGACCCAATTTTCGATGACTCGGCCACACATTTCGGCCGAAACGGCTGCTATTTCGCGTTCAATGTTGGCTCTGAGCTCTTCCAACGTCGTCGGCTTGTTGGCATAGACCAATGACTTGACGTAGCCCCAAAGAAAAAAGTCTAGAGGCGTTAAATCGCACGAACGAGGCGGCCAATCGACTGGTCCATTTCTTGAGATAACACGCTCATCAAACTTACTCTTCAATAAATCGATTGTAACGTGTGCTGTGTGGCTTGTGGCACCGTCCTGTTGAAACCACATGTTGTCCAAGTCCATATCTTCCAATTCGGGCCAAAAATAATCGGTAATCATGGCGCGATAACGATTACCATTCACAGTAACGTGACGATCATTATCGTCGACGAAAAAATATGGCCCTATGACGCCGCCGGCATGCAAACCGCACCAAACAGTTATTTTTTGTGGATGAAGTGGTGTTTCATGAAGCACATGTGGATTTTCACCCGACCAATAACGCATATTTTGCTTATTGACGAACCCATTGAGCCAAAAATGAGCTTCGTCACTGAAGATGATTTTGCGATGAAATTGATCATCTTGGCGCATCTTTTCCAGAGCCCAATCGGAGAACGTACGTCGCTTCAAATGGTCCATCGGCTTCAATTCCTGAGTCAGCTTGATCTTGTATGGGTGTAAACCAAGATCCTTACGCAAAATTCGCCATAAAGTGGTCTGGGCGATGTCTGCGATGTGGAATTGACTGCTTTGGATCATTTGCTACGGACGATTCAACGGCAGCGATATTTTCGACACTTCGACCAACTCGTTGTCTCACTGGCACGGCAACATCACACAACGAATATGTAGACTCAAATTTTTGCACTAAACTTGTTACTGCCTGTCTACTAGGGCGAGAATTACGACCGAAAATCGGAGTTAACGCTCTTAAAGTAGCGGTTACCGACTCCGAATTTCTGTAGTAAATTTTTATAATTTGCAGACGTTGTTCGTTAGTGTACTTTACCATGATGAAAATGTTAAGTTTACTGAATAAATTGACAGTGACAGTTCGATGATTAGTGAAAGGGTGCGTTCACAAATTGAATTCAAAGTTGTCAAGTCCCTATTGGAAAACCCCTTACAAAACAATTCATTTTCTATTTACAGAGCGTGAAAAACCTACATCATTGGTGTTAGAGAGGTCGTGTGAGGCCCTCCTGAAGGGCGTCGAGCTTGTATCCAAGCGAGGCCGCTATGAGGCCCAGCGCGAGGGCCCGCGGGCCGAGGCTGAACCGGCCTCTCCCGCTGTCGGCCGCTGGGGCGCCGAGTGGCCAAGTTGACTCGTTTCGGTGCCGCGGACCGATTCCCCATGCGCCCGCGACCTGACAGGACTACCCCTACCGCTCTCGCGGTGGGATGAACCACGATGGCCTCTCGAACTCACTCCGAACAAACATGAGGAGCTCGTGACCGCAGCCGAGGCCGTGGTGCAGAAACTCCTCGTTACCAACAACTATGACTCGGTCAGTAACTTCATCTCGCTGTTCGACGCGTTCGAGAAAAACAAGGATTCACTCTACAAGGTCTACCAGAAGTACACGCCTCCGATTCGACCGAAGAAGCACACTTGTGTCGGCCTAGCACTAGAGTTGATGAAGCGATGGCGGGGTTTGGACAAGGATTATCCGGGGTTCACGTCTGCCACGGCTCTGGTATCCTGCGAAGAGGCAGTAGAGGACTTAAAGGAGTACGTGGCCTCGGGAGACAGTCCGGCGAATGTAGAGGCGGCTGAAAAGGAGCATGTGCTGGTCGGAGTACAGATCAAAATCGACGGCCGGTCGGGGCTGCTGCTAGCGGATCCAGGGTACCACGTGGCACGGGTCGTAACTATCATGGCGGACCGAGCATACCCACATACTGGTAAAATACAACATTATTAAAATCTAATCCAAAAACAATAAATAATATTATTATAATAATAATACTTTTTAGGCACTTTTCTGGCTATTCAACATTCAAGAACTGTTCAGCGAATTCTTGAATGTCAGAAGTGATTTCACTCTTTTCCTCGTTCTTCAAGTAGGCACTGTGATATTATATAACATTAGAGCTGAACCTTATATGTGAGATATCCTGTCTTTTCCTCCAACACAGCATCCTAGGGTGTTGTTTTCATGTCTACAGGTTGGTTTACACAAAGCGACGAGCCACAATGCCTCAAGGAGTTCAGTTACACGTTCAACCTGCAGAACAGCAGCTACGTGGAGTGGCACGAGAGACAAACTCGGGGCAACATCATCAAGAATGAGACCTCACTGGTCTATGTAGCCAGGCCATACCTTGACGGAGTCAACGTCACTGAGAGAAGAAATCTGGTATACAACTTCAGGTGAGAACCAAGAAGATACCAGAAGAACAACATATGGAGAAGAAGACCATTCTCCCAATCCTTTCTCCCAATCCATTCCTAATTCTACAAAGGTAGGCAACGCATCCGGGGTCGTGGCAACGTTTGTCATTCTAGACTGATGTTGCCATGTATCGTAGATATCTATGGACGACAGTATCCACTTACCGTGGACTGTATGCTCGTCTGCCGCCTTTTTTCTTGTTCTTTTTTATTAGCCTATATTTGTGTTACTCACTGTTACGTAAAGGCCTCCCCTCCTTTATGCCAGACCGCTCTGCTTAAAGCCACGCTCCGCCAAGTCCTGTGGTTATGCATCTCAGTCATCCCGCCATCTTCTCGGGTATAAAGACATACTGGGTATTAAAAGGACAGACTATATCAAAAAAACCGAACTGCGTTCTAAAACCCTCTTTAAAATTGCGTTCTTACTTATGTTGGTGCTAATACCGCTAACCTGAAATAAGCCAGCCAAGCCAGTCCGGGCACGTCTGTCGCATGCAACCAGAAAGGTGGGCGTAAATTGTTACCGAGTGGATGCCACGAAATGCACACCGACGTAGAAGCAGACCGAGGAGAAGGCGGGACGACTTAGATGCATACATGTTTTCTATAAAGAAAGAGATCCTGTTTTAAATTTATAGGTAGGTGTGCTAGATCTCTCTAGAAGAAATAGAGGCAATTACTTCATGATAATACTCCCGAAGTGTCATCTGCACCTTACTTATTTTCGAATCGGAACAAGACCCTTGAAATGGAACAGACGGTTAAACTGATGGATTACCAACAATTTAACCAAATCAAGACTCAAATTCAGGTCCATAGCTTGATTGTTAACATTATATGGTGTTCCAACATATAAGCAAACGCAATGTTCAGACGTTCCACCTGTCAAACTGATCAGTCAGTTCGTATCCACAATGTAGCATCTCAATCCGTTTAAGATGCTATGTATAGATAGTAGATGTTTCTACTCTTTATTACATAAATATACCTTTAGTACCTACCTATATTAGCAAATGCAATTGGACTACCCACGTTATCCCTCTCACTCAGAAGACTACCATAAAATGTATCGCATTTCTCACTTAACCTATACTTACGTACGTGTTTCGATGAGTGAGATATATCCCAGAGTTCATTCCCATCCCATTCTATCCGTCCCCATTTTCCCAATCCGTTCCTAAATCTCCGAAGGTCACTTTTGTCACTCTGAACTAACGTTCAGAGTTTCCACTTATCATCAGGTGGACTGTCTGCTCGTTTGCCACCTTATTCCTATAACAAAAATCTTCTACCTCCTGTAAAAGATACAATGTAACTTTTCGTCTGTAGGAGTCTCGTGGCACGTGACCAGAAAGGCAACGTGATCGCTGGAGTGTACTTCCCGGTACGAGGCCGGGAGAAAGATGCGCAATTCACCTTATTCTTTGACACTGGAGGGGAGCAGCGGAAGACCAAATACAAGTTCAGCACCTTTCTGAACCCGAAGAATGTAAGTTCTTGTTGCAAAATACTTAATTAGGTACTTTTCTTTTTCAGCCTTTATTTGTCCAATGCAGGATATAGACTAGCTCCAATGCCAACTCTGTCGATCTCGTGCTCTTCTAATCCAAGTCTTCCCTGTTATGTTGTTATTGTTAATCAAAGAGCAGGTCTGCTTGTCCTATTTGTCTGGTTTTCGTCACAAGTAAAGCATGACTAAAATAATTAAATATCCATAATACTAGTTCTACTTTGCGAAAGAGAGTGAATGTCACTCAGTTAGTCAGTGTTACCCAGTAGACAGAATCTGACCTAATAAGAAACTGACATATTCCGATACTAACCTCCTACGAATCTGGCTTGCTTCACCTAAAGGGTTAATTTGATTTGTAACGTGATGTTAATCGTTACAGATTTTGTTAGCAAGCGATCTACAACTTGTCCTTTGCTGTCAATATTTCCAATGAAAGTTTAATATTTGATGTCAGTGTTCCCATCAGATAAAACAATTTTCTTCTACGATTGACTATCATAGAAGTTACTCGGACATCGACAATGCTTCTGGCAGGAGGTAAATTAGAGAGAGGGAAAACGGAACTGCTTCTTGAGGTGTCTCCGCTAGTCCACTCCTATGAAAATGAATTACTACCAAAGAATTAATTCTAACAGACCAAGTCGCTTGTCTCGTTACCATTCTCGCATTCGTTTACTAGTTCTCTCAATTCTATACCCTGTCCTAAATACTCCCCCCATCCTTTAACCCTATTCTACTCCCAGGACTTATGAATCCTATCGTATAAACATATCCGGGACATACAGCAGCTATAAGAATACATTTACCTACAGTACTTGCATGAAGTACTTAGTTCAGTATGAACCTAGTATGAAGATTCAGAGTCAAGGAAACCTAGGTATGTGGTGCGTCATCTCTTTCAGGTCATAACTAGTCATGAGTTATCAACATGACTCGTGATTACATATTATAAGAGTTAAAGGTATACTTACATATTTAATTTAGTGGCAGACAAGACAGATTCTAGTTATTACAGTTACGTAAATTGTATCCAAAACGGTAGTAATGTAACGCCCATAATAATCATGGCATTTACTGGTCATTTGTTTCAGTTTCAGTCTAGGTAATGATATTTAAAGTATTGTTTACCTAGGTACAAAGGTCTTGATGTAGTCAAAGGCAGTTCAGTAAGTCTTCATTTCAAGCTACATACGAAATTACAAATTATCTATTAATGGTACAAATGTACCTACTTTCTAACGGACATAATGTACTTCTACTTAATCAATATTCATGTTAATACTTTGGAATAGGCAGCAGTAGTGTGGTTATTTTTATAGCAGTGCTTAAAAACCATTTATCGCACGTGGACGATTGTAACCACTTACCATCAGGTGGATTGTTTTGATTTTATACCACGAAAAATGCCCTTTCAATGGTATATTTCGTTTGTAGGAAGCTATAATTAACGTTGGAGCAAAATTTGTGTTTAAACCCGTGCTCATCAAACTGGAGCCTTCGGTTGTATTTGATAAGACCTACACACACCTAGCCACCCTAACTAAAGAAACTGATTTTGACTTACAGCTTAGTTATAGCGAATAAATAAATATATTTATTATAGACTAGCCTATGACTCCGATTTTCTGTAATCCTTCAAGAACCGCTTAATTTCCCGGAAATAAATGTAGCCTATGTCATTTTCGTGGTCCTCGGGATGGCTCGGGATTTTTACACCTAAAAATGCCCATTTTTGGCCTGTTTATGAAGTAACATGGAACCATGATTCCCTGAATCAATTCAGGCGCTCTTAAAATACAATAACGCTATAGTCGCATTTTTTATTAGAGTCAGAGATATGACATGTAGAACTGTCAGTGAAATTTCTACAGAGATGACACTGACAGTTATACATGTCATATCCCTATATACTATTTATTCTTATTTATTATACATGTCATATACTATTTATGCTCTGTGTATTGTCACAGATTATGTCACATTTCCGTTGTATTGTCCGATTGTTATGGATTAACTGATGTGTTACATATTGGTACTGATTGATACTGTGTCGAAATATACATGTAAAAAATAACGATTTAAAAAAAAAAATCTTGAGTAGGTACCAAAATATAAGGTCATGTATAACAAAATAATTTCATTATTACGTTTTCGCATCTTTATTTAAAAAAATGCAAGCATTCTGTCGTAAGTTATTTTGAGGATGATAATGATGTAGAATTGTGTTCGAGATACTTTATGTTAGGCGAAAATAACAACAGAAGGTGGACATTCCCCTTTCGGCACGTTTCGTCCACCAATTGATGCGTGAAAGCGTTTCAAATAAAGAAACGACGAGACATAGTTCGATTTTTTATATATTGGTAAGGATTAGGATGAGTGCGGCACAAGGTGCCATCTGTTGGCCCTTAACCAAAAAGGTTTAACGATCACTTGTTAAAACCTTATTTATACCTAACCCTTCCTTGGACGAGATAAGGTCTGTCTATGGATAGTCAACAAAACTAATGAAACTAATGTCATCTTTCCAGATACCAGAATCCGTGTTGGAAGAAATGGATCTGTGCAACGTGCAATTGAATTACAAAAAGGGTCAGCTTCGCAAGATCATCTGCAAGCTCGCTAAAGTGATGGCCAATCAGTCTTTTATCGACCAGATGCTTGAGATCAACGACGACATCTGCCGCATGTGTCTCTGACAGAGGGCACAAGATGGCGCCCTCGACAAAATGGCCGACAAGATGGCGGACGCCAACACAAAATAAAATTAATATCGCCGGCCGCTTTTACTTATTTTTTTGTGTTGTAGGTTTAAGTTCATGTAGTTTTCTATTACATTACATACTTTAATAATTTTGCATTGCTATTACGATTGTTGATTATTAATTTAACAAGCAATCATTTTATTTTTGGTAATAGGGTTCCTTTACGTAGTGGTTAAGATTATATAACTGACAATTTCTATTGAATGCAATTTTATTCGAATTATTGGGGTGTATTTTGGATTATTTACTATATTTTTTTTTTTCGTAATATAATAAATTATTTCAATTGCGCTTGTTCGTTTTATTTTACAGCACCCTTAAAATTATTATAACGAAAAGCAAATTGATATATTCACATATTTAATTCTAATGATGACACCAATGGAGATGGCTGGTTGGTTGGTTGAACCAACTTATTGGTTCTTTTATGGGTAACATTAATGTATCTGAAATATTTTCAACTATTTATCGTCTAGAAATATTTTCAATTATTTGTCGTCTAGAAATATTTTCAATTATTTGTCGTTAGAAATATTTTCAATTTACGACGAATAATTATTCATCAAGTCTACAAATATTTTCAATTATTCCTCAAGTCTACTACTGAGTTATTATAAAATAAAATGGCTAAACTACATACTAACTTATTTATGCAACTGCACACAAAATCAGTATGACCTTCAGTCTAGCCATGACTAGACGGAAATTTTAAAAGATTTAAATGTTTTTTTTCGAAAACAGTAATGTGCCGCTATTTTTTAAAACTGCGCCCACCAACCAATGCAATCCAAATGGATAGCCCCATTATTAATTAATAATAAAGAGCGCGTCTTGTAATCAAATATTTCGCTAACATTCGACAGTTAAAATTTAATTAGTTTGTTATCGATTTATCGGTTTCTTCGGTGGCCGGGGTTTTCGTAAATGGTAGCCAATGACCACGTGACGTTGCCAATTCTTAGAATCCCCTTGTCAGAATTCTATTTAACTAAAAGGTACATCGTACTACATACGGACTTATTTAAACCTATAAATAGAAATAATCAAAGGTATAGACCAGGTATGGGCAACCTTTGACATGTTGAGGGCCAAACTTTAGCGTGCAAATAAGTTCGCGGGCCGCGTTTAAAAGTACTTAGTGCATTTTAAAGTAGTGATAATATTTTTTGCGATAGATATTAGACATGAAATAATACGACAATGTTATTATAGTACAATTTATTAAAATAACAAAATGAAATTAAAAAAAATGAAACATTATAATTAAATCGTTAAATTTGCAATTGTTACAAACTACGAAAGTTAAATACACCGAAATCAATGAGACAGCTGAGCTTGAATTTGGGAAACTAATCCATCGATATTTGGATTAATTCCACTGATACAAAGACGTAAAGAATTTTCCAAATTATCGTCAGTCAGTCTTGTACGATGTGTTGATTTATTAACTTTCATCAATGAAAAGAACTGTTCGCATTTATAAGTACTGCCAAACGCACAAATCAATCTTCTTGCGAATTTTCTAAGCTGCGGAAAATTGTCTTTTTCTAGGTATTTTTTGTAGAAATCACACAACTCTACGTCTTCAAATTTGGATTTTAGGAGCGAGTTTTCTTGAATCTCGATCAACTCCATTTGTAAGTGTATTGGAGCATTTTGTACATTATATTTTGTAGGAGTAGCAAATAAACTGAAACAGTCTTCCATGTTTTTGAAGTCGCTAAATCTGTTCGAAAATTGTTCCGACAGTAACTTGAGTTCTTCAGCATATTGAGCATAAGCAATATTTTCATACGCAGAGAGCGTGTTGAAATGGTAACTGTTACCAGACAGCATCTGTGACTCCCACAAGCGTAGTTTGATCTGAAACGCTTTCAAATGGCTGTACAAATCATTTACTAACTGTCCTTGTTTTTGAAGTTTCAAATTTAAATCATTCAAATAGCCTGTAAGATCGACCAGAAATGCTAAGTCACATATCCATTTTGGGTCACTTAATTCAGATAGTGGTTTATCTTTTATTTTCATAAAGTCTGCTATCTCATTTCTAAGCTCGTAAAACCGTTTCAACATTTTTCTTTTGCTCAGCCATCTGACTTCACAATAATATGTTACGTCGTTATATTCAGCTGATATTTCATCCAAAAACGCCTTGAACTGACGATGGTTAAGCCCTCGGGATCGAATAAAGTTGATGGTTTTTACTACCACATTCATAACATTCTGGAGTCGAATGGACTTAGAACACAAGTTCTGTTGGTGGATAATGCAATGAAGGACTATCAAATCATCTTTTTGCACATTTAATTCTGTTGCTTTTTCATTCAAAATTCCGATGAAACCTTTACGTAAGCCGACCATAGAAGGTGCACCATCAGTGCATACTCCAATTAATTTTGACCATGGCAAGCCAAAACTTGTGAATACCTTTTGAACTTCAATAAAAATATCCTCTCCTGTAGTGGTTCCTTTTAGCGGCTGTAAAGCAAGCAGTTCCTCAGTAACAGTGAACTCCTTATCAACACCTCGAATAAATATAGCCAGTTGAGCTGTGTCAGACAAATCGGTGCTCTCGTCTAATGCTATGGAAAATGATTCAAAACCAGCCATACGGTCAGTCAATGTTGTTTTTATATCATTAGCCATCATTTCTATACGTCGAACAACAGTTCGTCTTGACAAACTAATTTTTTCAAATTCATTTTTCTTTTCAGGACACAAAATACCGCAAACTTCTAACATACACTCTTTGATAAATTCTCCTTCGGCAAATGGTTTTAATGCCTTTGCCAATTTTGAGCTAACTATAAAACTAGCTTTCACAACATTATCAAGTTGTGTTCTTTGTTTATGAAACATTTGTTGCTGTTTTTCCAAATTTGCGGTAAGCTTCTGGATTTTGTCTGTTCTTAATTGTCCTGTCAGTGAGTGCAGCGTAGCATGCTTAGTTGAGTAATGCCTCTTTATATTGAATTCTCTCATTACTGAAATGGATTCATTACACAGCAAACAAATAGGCTTACCATTGTGCAAGATAAAAAAGAATTCTTCAGTCCATTTTTCTTGAAACTGGCGACCCTCTGTATCTACTTTTCGTTTCTTTCCACTAGACATCATTTTTGTTTACTTTTCGTTCAATAAACTTAATAACAAACTATAGTTAGTAACCACTCAAGGTGCACACAAAGTCACAAAGCAAGTTGACGGCTCGAGCAGTTCGCTAGGATATCGCTTGTCCAAGTTATCACCTCGGTAGCTCAAATAGAACTGAACTAACGTTCGGGCCATCCACCCACTTATATAGGCAAAATGAAGGAATAATCTGGAATAAACTAGTTTAGAATAATTGAGAAGCAATAAATCTTTTGATGTGTCGCCCGTGAGGCGGCAAACCTCAAAGAATTTGATCGAGCAAGCCGAGTGGCGGCGATTATCAAAGAGTGAGGCGGCAAACATCAAAGGATTTGATGTTTGCCGCCTCACTGTCACTCCCGTGAGTATAAGTACCTAATGTAATATTTTTTTAATTAGGTTTTTTCAAAATGTCTCGCGGGCCGGATCATATCTTACAGCGGGCCGGATCCGGCCCACGGGCTGGTTGTAGCCCATATATGGTATAGACCATCAATGAAGTCTTAAGGAAGAGAAAAAACGAAAAATAATCAAAACTTTATTGAGGGAATGAGTAGTTAATTCACCACCATGCTTTGACCATTCGTTTTGACACTAAACATCAATAGATATTTGCAATTTTTATTAGAAAAAGAACTTTCTGTGAGTACCTACCGACCACTTTGTAATCTGTGTTTAAGTATCAGATGGATGAAATATTTAGGGAGGATTAATTAATAAGTAGTAAAGATAGTCAACGGTCATCATTCAAAGCAATGTTCAGTTTAATCTCTATGGAATACACTTTTATTACAGTCTATTATTTTTAACTACGTATAGCCATGTACGCATATTTTGTAGCGCAGCAAAGACATTTTTAAAATCATTATTGAAATTTAGAAACATCACGTAACGTAATCATTTAAACGCAATTTAAATGATGTTCAGCTTTTACAGAATTATCGTTACTTTTACAATTATCGTTATCGTTGCCAGTAACTTTTACGGACACATATCTTCGCCACGCTTCAATATATCCGAGTGATGGCGGTAAATTACACTATTTGTAAACTATAATTAGAGGACACTTGATATTGAGTTGTTACCTCACATTTACACGTGTTAGACTCGTTTTAGATTGGTGCGGAATCAAGTTGGCGTTCGCGAACTGAAATCGCACAACGCAGGATAAAATTCGCATAATTTGGATCCAAACCTGTATAATGTGCACAAATCCGCACGATATGGAAATATTTGCATGATGCAGACTCAAATCCACATGATTCACAATCAAATCTGCTTGATATGAATCACATCCGTGTGACGCGGGCGTTTATTCTAAAGACTTCCATATATGCGTGCACGAGCGAAATTAAACGAAAAACTGCATTCGCGTTTTATTTATACAACGCAAATAACATAAAATCCGCATGCTTCTAAAACAAGCCCCAAGTCTGCTACACACTTATAAGGAATACTTTTAAAGTCCGCATCACACATGTTGCGAATAAAAAGCGGACTATCCCGCAGGAAGGAGCTAAAGGGCGACTTTGTCATTTCAAAATGATGCTTAGCAAAAATAAGTGTGTAGCTAACTAACATAATACGGAAAAATTGTACATTCCTATCCATTAACACGCATCATTGTACCACTGTGTACCACCGACAAATTGTACCATAAAGATACAAGCACTAATAAAAAGTAAATTAAATAAATTTGCAGATTTAATGTCGGTTAATTATAACAATTATGAGATTGCAGGTAAACAAAGGTGATAATTAGACAGGTACAGAGGCGGACTGACATTTGTAACACACTGTATTTTGATCCGTTAAATTTTAACTTGATGACTTCGATAGTCAAGTTTATGCTGGTTAAGCTATTTTGCCTTTCAACCATCAATATGGAATTGATAAGTCTTGTCAATTTTTCCGTATAACACAATATGAATTACAATTAATCTAGAATATAGTTTAAACACTATCAAAATAAAACTCTCGAAACGGCCCCATAGCTCGACTCGACAACAAAAAGAACATGTCCTATTTTGAACCTTATATCAAAAGATTTAGTTTAAAGGTGATTTTCAGCAAGTTGTTATTGATTTTGAATCTTATTACTCACAGTCGAAGGTACAGTTTGACTATTGAATGAAAAAAAAAAAGCGGAAATATCTGAAATCATATTTATAGTCATACAAAATGAACTTGATATTTCATAATTTCTAAAACTATTGATTTGTTTAATTCAGTTCCTATTATTATTATTAAAACAAGTTGAAAAATTATAATGTGATTCGTGCAATTTGCAAACAACGCAATCAATAGATACAAAAGACATGATAAGAAAATCAAAAGTATCAAGATAATTAGGGTTGAATACAAATGAGAATCTAAAAAAGTAGTCGCGAATTTGGAATATTTCATTGTGACATGTTTCGATTGTCAAACTATAATTTGAGTGAAGTTGACTCGAGTGAAGCTACAAGACTGCATCGGAATCGTCAAATACACTATTTAATACTAGATAGTCTTAATAATAATTGTGGGGTAGAACATTACGAAATCAATTTAATAATTAATTAAACTAAATTAAAAAGTTACATGTAAGATTTACCTAAATTGGCATAGTCAATGACAGAAATAGAGGTGGGTAGATGGAATACAAATTTTGAATTTATGTCTTTACAACTCACGAGAACATTCCAATCTTGCTTTTAGTATTTAATTGATTTATTTTTTTACAAGGTTGTGGATAACAAGCATACAAGTGCACCCGGTGGTAAGTGGATACAGTTGCCCGTGGATACCCGCGCCACATGCCAACATTAGCCCAGAATGACAAACTTTCGGATGCGCTGCCTACCGTTGTTAATGTAGGAATGGATTTGGAGCAAGGGTTTGGCAAATGGGATAAGATGGGATGGCAATGGCCTCTGGCATATTTCACTCACTAACGAAACACGTTGGGGAATGTGATAGTGGGAAATGCAGTACATTTCAAGGTAGTCTTGAAATTTCAAGTATATCAGTACATTTCAATTACAAGGTGTGAGAGAGGGTAGGGTAGTAAAATATCCGTACACGTAAAAAGAAACCTTACGGGGTTGAGAATAGAACTCCAAATACAATGACGCATATGTACTAACAAAGTGCTCGTACTCTTAAAAAGAGACCTTACATGCTTAACTATAGATGTCTAAAGACATTGGCACGAGTTATTTTTCTAGTATAGGGACATTTTAGTAAAAGCAATTATAGGGACACCATGTGCTCGTGATTTGAAAGAATTATATTTCATATACGGTTTTTTTTTATTAGTCAATTTTAGAAAAGTAAACAAAAAGTTTTTGTCAACAGAGGTCCGCAAGACC
This sequence comes from Sesia bembeciformis, assembly GCA_943735995.1. NCBI lineage: Eukaryota > Metazoa > Arthropoda > Insecta > Lepidoptera > Sesiidae > Sesia > Sesia bembeciformis. Next base: position 2,624,617 of record OX031038.1, read on the forward strand.
GTTACTTTTAACTGCATATTTAAAGTGATAGCCTATGACTTATGCCGACGTCTATAGAGCAATCAAAATTATATCCCTCACATCAGTTTGCCGACATATCGTTGAAAAGAGAACGAATGCGTTATTTGAAATACTTATTCTACACCTTAATATTTGATATTTTCATCGAACAAATTTTGTAAATATGTATTCAAATGTTGATTGAAAAAAATATCAATATAATTTTTTTAATGTGAAACATTTTTATTTTTACCAATAGAATAAATAGACTTCATTTGTAAAGTAAGACAGATGCTTTTATTTTATATTTACAGATAAAAATTACTTTATACCGCGAACCCGTAGGTTGTGGAATGAACTGCCTCAAGAGCTCTTTCCATTAAGCTACGATATGGGGTTCTTCAAGAGAGCTGTGAATAGGACTTTGCAAGGTCGGCGGCGCGCCCGCATACCCCCTGGTGTTGCAGGTGTCCATGGGCGGCGGTAACACTTACCATCACGTGGGACCGCCTGCTCGTCCGCCCACTAGTCTATAAGAAAAAAAAAAAAAAAAAAAAAAACCATTCAATGTTGACATTTAAGAGTGAACCTTAATCATGTAGTTTATACAGGCTGTGTCAGATTCATTCTCGAAGAAGAAACCTATTTCCGATACCAATTAAGTTTGTTTGGAAAAAAAGACCGCATTATGTACTTTGTAGTAATCAAATATATATGTGTGAAAACTTTGCAATAGCTAAAGGTTTTTTGCAACAGAAAATAGGTATGACAATTAGGTACCACAGAACTTCAATGGAATCCATTATAACCTGTATAACAATTCTGCCACGAAATGAAAACTATGCGCGTGGTTCCTTTTACGGACAGGCAAATATATTTTCAACCCATTATTATTTCTACCGTCTTAATATTAGAAAAATATTTTTTTTTTGACTGACTTTTTTTCCAGAGATTTCGTGACATTTCATTTCAAAGAGCAATGCCATACGAAAGTATTATCAAATGATTTTTTTACAGAGTAAATTTCTAAAAAAATGTTCACAATAGTTACGCAAGTTGTCTTCCACAAGTCATCACAACTTTTGATACGTAACAGTTGGGCAAATTATTATTATTATGTTGAAATTGATGATAAATTTTACATGACAAAAATAATACTTATTTCCTAAGTATAATATTATTTGTTAACCTGTACACGCAAGTGGTTGCAACACTGAAGCGATTTTCTTTCTCTTTCAAATATACTCGGGACTTCTCTATAAACGACATAATATTTGGGCAAGGGGCTAAATTAAGAAAATTTTTAACATTTTTTAGCATTTTGTACAAAAAAATCACCTATTATACTTTTAATTTTTATTTTAAGTAATATTATAGTAGTAGATAATTGTTTTCCTGAATAAAGAATGATAATATTTTTAAAATTAATTCACAATGGTGTTTTGAAAAATATAAAGAATATGGAGATAAAATAAAACATATTCTATATAAACCGAAATAAACTTATTTGCATATTTCATTTTAATAAATAAATCAAACATTTAAAACAATTACTACGACTCCATCACGTAACAGTAATATTTTATTTATACCACTGGTACAACTCACGTAATTTTTGGTCACAAGGAATTATACGTTAAATAAGAATAGAAAAGCGATTTATAAAAAAAAAATCTACATAAGACGTACATACTAATGCATCGTTTCATATGGTTTACATATATGTATTATAATACATACATATGCAATGAAACTATGTCATTGCTCATCAAAACCAACTTATGTTGAAACCTGCAAACTCAGCTATGCATTTCTCCAATCTTCATATTTTCTATAACAGTCATGACTTTGGACACAATATATTGTCGATTTTTTCTTCTCTTTTTAAGCTTTTCAAAATTTTCAGACAGATTACTTGTTGCTTCCGTATCGAGTGGTCTTTGTAGTAAAATGTCCAAGTAGACAAAATGATCAAGTAGCACAATATCAAACCCCTATATAGCAAACTGTCTTGGCAGGAGAATGTCCAAAATGCAAGTCTTAAAAGTAGAACGTCAATAAAGCGAATAATTCGCTTTATTTGTTTTCCCGACTTTGGTTTCTAATTAAGATATTAACGAAATACTCTAAAGGTCTGTTTAAATTTATTTTCTTGACAGTTACTGACTGTTTTGTGTTTAAATGAGTCCAATGCAATTTTCCGCTCCAGTGTTGGGGTGTTGGGATTTATTCATCCGAGGTCAATTTATGTCCACTAAAGATTTATTTTTTATTTCACAAACTTTTTTGCAATTATCATAAAAAAGGCGAGCGATGACAAGTATAATTTATATCTATAGTGTCCCAGATTGACCGCCTCTAAAAACCAATTGACGAGCTGTCAACGTCGCGAATGATCAGTAGGTTTTAACTCTTCGGTTAATTGAATCTTGTACGAGTGAAGATGCAAGTCCTTTACCATTATTCGTTGCAGAGAGCTTCTGGAAATGTCCAATTGCTGAGAACGGTGTCGAATTGATGTTTTCCTGTTTTCGGTAACGCTTGCCTCCACTCTGGCGATATTATCGGCTGACCTTACACTCGACGTTGATAAACATGGGGAGTTGCATCCATCAACGGTTCTTCAAATTTTAGGATTAAAAGCAGAACAGACGACTCGTTTGGTACACTTCGCCGACCAAAAATTTAACTGTGTTTATGAACTGTCTCAGCAAAACTTTCATTATGTTTGTATTAAGTTTTAACAATAACAATGTGTTGCTCTTTCGTGTAGCGTTCCATGTTGACTAATTGCAACTGTGACATCTATAAACAAACCAGAGCTGCCAACCGCCAAACAAAATAAATGAAGCGAAATTTGAATCCGGCGCTCAATCTGGTACAGCCTCTAGATGCAACAAAATTATTGAAATGAAAGAATGGTTATGAATGAACAGGATCCTTAGTTATGACTTACACAGGACCGGTTTAGTGTAGCATCGTGTAATTTCAACATCAGCAAACTTCCGTGTGGTGGAGAGCGGGGGTCGGATATCGCTTCAGTTGTCTTGTGGGTAGCGATGAGTCTTGTGGGATTTGTGCCGATGTCTTTGCGGGTGAGAACTGCCGTACGTTTCGCGTACGCTTGTACTGAAACAATATGAGTTTAGTTACTCATTGGGTAAGAGTTGAAAGTGATGTGATTACTTGAAAACGCTCATGAGGATGAGGATTTTTTAATGGGAAATAATTAAATGAGCACCATAAATACTTAAAGTGGCAGCAAATTTAAAGGTGGGTTTGGTGTAGATTCTCTGGTGACAATAAAGATACAGGAGTGCCAACCGTCGACATTGTGTTAACAGAAGTAGTTAAAAATTGTTTATCTTTTATTCAAAAATAGTTTATTTCATTGATCATGATTTGCTGCCAGTTTAGTGTTATATTACTGCTCGTACAAGATGTTTTTAAATTATTGGTGGAGGTAACCAGTGTTGTAAAGATGTGCGCTGAGCGCGAAGTTAGCGCCAAATGTCCTTAACGATTATTAAGAGGAAGCCGTGGGAATATGCTAATGGTTTTATTACATCGAAAAGCCCTGACATTTCAAAGCTTATTCATATTGAATGTTGAAGTGGACTTTACGACGCCACACAATATTTATTTACAATAAAGAAAATGTAACAAACAATAAAGTTAAAAAAAAAAAACAATAAAGACAGCTACATGCACCAAGTTTATACAATATCAAATAATATAGAGGGAACAGTTATACAGGCTGTAACGAATTAATTCCCGAATCCTGAAACCAAGGATTCTGATAGATTCCAAGTGAGAGATACATACCATTATAAGTATGTCATACTTATAATGTTGTGTATTTCTTTTTTGTGAAACTATCAATTTTTCTCAAATATGTACGGAATTCTAATAAAAACACAAAAACATATGAAAGAATGGTAAAATTTTCATGTCAATCCACTCACTGTTATACTCTAAACGGAATGATTCATGAATGATTTTCCAGCTCGAGGAAGTAATCGGTCACACCCTGTTAGTACTTAGCCATTTGTACAAATACAAATTCCTCTGCAGCTTATTATCAATATATTCAATAGGCGGTGACAACCGCAACACAAGGTTGTGAAACAAACATGTTCGTTCAGGTGCACCAATGAATATGAACTTCAAAGATTACCGGAATAACTCGTTTACGAATGCAAAAAAGTTTGTAAACCTGCGAATGCTCGATTGGTTAATATTCAATATTGTATAATATTAAAAAAAAAAATATAATTAAATATAATTCATAGCGACCCGCCCTCGCTTCGCTTCGGTTTTATAAGTTTTTTTAATTTCAAAATAAAATATAGCCTATATTAGACACGGATAATGTAGCTTCCTATTTGTGAAAGAATTTTTGAAATCGGTTCAGTAGTTCCAGAGATTATGCCCAACATACAAACACACAATTTTACCTCTTTATTATATTAAAGTATATTTGAGGGATCCCTAATTTTTTCTAGTAATAAATATAGCCTATGTTACTCAGGGATAATGTAGCATTCTAATGGTGAAAGAATCTTTGAAATCGGTCCAGTAGTTTTTGAGTTTATTCGTTACAAAAATACATACAAATCTTTCCTCTTTATAATATTAGTATGATAAGCATGCGAAACATTTCTGTAAGCACCAGAGACAATTCATAGAGGGGCCATAGCAAACATATGCACAGCGTGTAATAAATAGCAATAAATAAATATAAACATTACGATATTTCTAATAGTAGTAACGCCTCCTCCAGTATCTGGAACTGAAATTATTGCCTACATTTTATTTCACTACAATATTTAAATTTCGCGACATTCTTTCGTTTGGCGGGAAGGGAAGTAACGGGTAAATGAGATTATGCGTGGCCTGTACTCCATTATACTCTCCACTCTGTGATATCGGATAGAGCCTAAGAAAAAAAATCTAACATATTTCCCTCGTCCCGTGAGATGTTCTGCTTGGTTTGGGTGAGATGGGTAGGGAAGAGGGAGAATAATGGGATAAGAATTATTTTATTCCATTGTACTTCCCACTTGATGGAATGGAATGGGAAATAAGCTTACATCATTAATTTGAAACTGAAAGAATATCTATAGATGACATCGATGTCAATGTTTATTTGCTAACGAACTAAATATATTTTCGATATGATTTATACCTATGTATGACTTCCAATATATAAAAATTAGTTGAGCAAATGTTAATGGGCAATCGAGCGTTGGAAAAAATGCTAACTCGTTTGTATCTCATTAGGGGCCATTCATTTATTACGTAAGATGATTTTTGCCAGTTTTTGACCCCCTCCCCCCCTATGTAAGAAAAAATAAAAATAAGCCGACCCCCTCCCCCCTGTTTAATATTTATTACGTAAGAATCTAAAGGAAAAAATGAATACACGTTTGGTTTGTTTTAATTTTTACCTATATCGTTTACCTATACGCATCCGAGCGCGCGCCTCGACACTCGCGCGGATGCCCGCGCTTTTTCAAAGTATAATCTTAACTTTGCGCACTTTTGTGATCTTACGTAAGAACTATCAAGACTCCCTCTCACCCCCTTGTAAGAAAAAATAAGACTGGTCGACCCGCCTCCTAAATCGTCTTACGTAATAAATGAATGGCCCCTTATCAACATAAATCAATACACACGACGGACGCGCATCATAATATAGAATTCACCACTCCCCCTCCCGATGTCGTCCCCGTGACAACACTGCGGGTGTTTACTGCACGTGTTCAAACGTACAAACGGGGTTACAACAACGTGTAGAGAAACAAAGTGATGAATTCTGTATTATGATCTGTTTTGTTGTTTTCCGTTTTTTTTCTGAATGTGAACGGCCGGCGCGGAGGTAGGTGTGGTGGTGCTCGTCGCGGTGGTGGTGGTGGTGAGGTGTGATGAATTCATGTTCAGCACCACAGCACCCCACCGACCGACCGACCGACCGAACGACCAACCAACCAACCAACCAACCAACCATCAGCCAGCAGCATCATCATCAGCAACAGCAGCTGGGCTAGGTGATGCCAACCGCAAATATAACGTTTCAGAACAAGCCCATTCGTTTATTGCTACTAGCTGACCCGACAGACCTGACCTGTCCTGTCCAAATTTCAATAATACAATAAACTAAATGATATTAAAATACCCTCATTTATTACATCTTGATATTAAAACCATGAGCGATGCTAATGTGCTATCCGCTCTGCGCGATAAAATCTTAATCTTAATCTTAAATGTCTGCACTCTGTTAACATTAAATTTCTTTCGGGAAAACGTAACAACTTTTACTCGATCCGATCCGATCTGATCAGCTGATGACAGAGACTGCGTCATACGATAGAAAAGGAACGCTGTAATAGTATCCTTTTCCTTCGTATAGCGTCGTCTCTGTCATCGGGTGATCAGATTGAATCGTGTTCAGCGCGCCTTATTCTATGACTTTTTTAAATTCAGCAGTTGTTTCTTCACTCGCGCAGTGTACGTACACTCGCGTTGATTTACATACATGTAAATGTCTAACAGTAGCGGCACCATTACAAGCTGTTAATGAATGTAACGTTGCCGTTCGCAGTAGCCTATAGAAGTACAGAAAGTAAGACTTCATTTAAAAAAATTAAAACATTTTTTGGAGAAAATATAGTTCAGAAAAAAGTTACAGTACAAAAGTTAATAATAATAGAAATATTAATAGAAGTTAGTTTTAATAATAGAAATTCAGTGTTAAGATGATTTTAATGATCAATGTCTTTAATGTTATAATCCTCCCGATTGATCAATGTTTTTTATTAGAGTACTAGCGAACCGCCCTCGCTTCGCTTCGGTTTCGTTAAAACAATATTAAACTATACGTATGAATCTTCCTCTTGAATCACTCTATCTATTTATGAAAACCGCATTGAAATCCGTTGCGTAGTTTAAAAGATCTATGCGTACATACAGAGGGACAGACGACGGGAAGCGACTTTGTTTTATACTATGTAAAGATCTTAGTGTTAAAAAATAGTGTCTAAATAACTTATTTACGAAAGCAAACACGTTTGTAATCGTTGAATCTCCCCGAATGCCAATAGTTTTTGTTAGTGTCCATATGTTGATTTACCTTGTGGGCGGCGTAAGTGGGCTGGAGGCGGTACGAATGGGCCGTCTAGCAGCGGGCCGTGCCGACAACCGCCGCGAACCGCCCAACTCCACATTCACTATACTGCAATATATACCATGCTGCTAACTACACGAAGAACGGCTATGTGGATTGATCAATTTATATTCAAAACAGCTTTTAAAGCCGTAAATTAGATTTCAACTGAGTAAATCTTATTTAGGATAACATTTGTACAATAATAACTTCAATTTATCTAGTAATACGAGTAAAACGGTAAGTAATTTTACAATCAGCACCGTTATCCCCGAAACAAGTATTTAGGGAGAGATTAATTAACTTATTACCTACTGGCGACCCGCCCTCGCTTCGCTTCGGGTTAAAAGTTTTTTTTTCAAAATTTCAAAATAAAATATAGCCTATATTAGACACGGATAATGTAGCTTCCTATTTGTGAAAGAATATTTGAAATCGGTTCAGTAGTTCCAGAGATTACACCCAACATACCTACAAACAAACACACCATTTTACCTCTTTATTATATTAGTATAGATTGATATTTAGGTAATGATTACTATATGTAATATGAAAAAGTAAGTTGCACAAGTTTTAAAATATTAATCTAATCAACACAGCATTTCCGGGTCACAGGCGGGTTGAGACACAAACATAGCTGTTAATGCAGCCAATACCTGTCTTTTGTGTGATGCATTATAAGGTCCCACTGCAGGGCACAGGCCACCCCTAGATAATCACTCGGAGGTTTGGGGCCGTAATCTACCACGCGGGCCCGGTGCGGATCACGTACTAGGTTTTTTTTTAAATTTCTGGTCAATTTTTATCCCTCTTAGCTCGTTAATCAGCCTATCATTTATTTATTTCAATGAATATATTATATTAATTTAATTTTATTATATTTTAATTAAATCATATCCACGTAGCCATTCGTCAGAAAAACCAAAAAATAGAAAAAGAAAATTAACGAAATAAAATAAAAATATATACTTGCGAAAGAGAAAAACTACGCACAAAGACATGCTAGATATTGTACCGATATACAGCGATATACAGATAGATAATTTATCTTAAAATAATATTTATGATGTACGTGTCACGGAAATAAAAAGTGCCTCAAGTCTCTATATAGTGTGATTACTAAGTCTATAGTGTGATACTTAAGTCCCTACAGTGTGATTACTAAGTCTTTATAGTGTGATACTTAAGTCCCTACAGTGTGATTACTAAGTCTCTATAGTGTGATACTTAAGTCCCTACAGTGTGATTACTAAGTCTCTATAGTGTGATACTTAAGTCCCTACAGTGTGATTACTAAGTCTCTATAGTGTGACACTTAAGTCCCTACAGTGTGATTACTAAGTCTCTATAGTGTGATACTTAAGTCCCTACAGTGTGATTACTAAGTCTCTATAGTGTGATACTTAAGTCCCTATAGTGTGATTACTAAGTCCTTATAGTGCAATACTTAAATCGCTGTAGTGTGATTACTAAGTGATAATAGTGTGATCGAATACTAAGACCCTATACTTCTACTTACTTGGGTACGTTAATGCTGACGGAAGGCGCGGGCGGGAGTGCAAGGAGCGGAGGCGAGCGGCGTGGTGGAGGCGCGATGGCGCGTGGCGGGGGTGCGATGGCGCGCGGTGCAGGCGCGATTGCTCGCCGCGTGGGCGCACTGTACGCACCTGCCTTAACCTGGAACTCTCTAGAAACAAGGATATTATATATTTGTAACTGAAATGTTTTTTTAGTACAATTTTTACAATTATGAGTCTTTTTTATTAATATTTTTACAATTATGAGAGTGGTCTGTGACGATAGGGCCCATTCGCAAAATCAAAGTCGTTCAGCAAGCGATGGAGAGAGCTATGCTGGGAGTTTCTTTGCTGGACAAATTCCATAATGAAGAAATTCGACGAAGAACTAAGGTTGCCGACATAGCTCAAAGGATCAGCAAGTTGAAGTGGCTGTGGGCAGGCCATATATGCCTGACTGATGAGGGAGAAGAGTCCTCAAATGGAGACCACGTACCGGGCTTATATCTAGCAGTGGAGAGACACAGGCTGATGGTATGGTATGGAGTCACTTTTATAAAGATGAGCAGATGGTAGGTAAGTGGGTACCACCGCCCATAGACACCTGCAACACCAAGGAGTATGCGGGTGCACCACCGACCTTGCAAAATCCAGCTTTCTTATCTAGGGAGAGTCTCCAGCTCCAGCTCTTGAAGTTTTAAAACTGTCGTATAAGAAGTATGAGGGTGGGCATTGTCATGAAGAAGAAGTGGAGATGAGTGGAGATTCTTGTATGTGCCTGTCCATAGTATTTCCTGTATATATTATTCCTGTATGCCTGTGTAAATGTAGTGTGTATATGCTTGAGTAAAAGAGAATATATTGGGTAAGATTTAGAAATAAATTATATTAAATTTTGTAGTTATCTTAAAGCTGATTTTTTTTATATTGTGTCTATTTAGTGAAATAATGCTAAAACTGGTTATTTTTGTTGAAAAGATGAGAGCTTATTATATAAAAGGCTAATCACGAGCATTTAATAAATTACAGAGAATAAATATTCAAATATCCTATTAACAATCATAGGCCCTATTGTAAAGAGTCAGGGGACAAGATGTGATGTCCAACGTACCTGTCGAACTCCTCGGCCTGCTCCTCTTCGAGGTTGATGAACTCCTGCGTCTCTTCACGGTCGCCCGAGTAGAAGTTGTGCTCGCGCTCGATAAGGTGCGCACGCTCACCTATGTGGTGGCCTGCCACAATACAAACGATTATTTTAGATAGATAGATAAAACTCTTTATTGCTCTTCAGTACTGTATGGTGTCGGCCGGCTATAGAATAGCACCCACCACCCCTATCTCTTCACGTGGGTGTCGTAAAAGGTGACTAAAGGATGACGAAGCGGGTTCGGGTTTTTACCATCGCACCGTTCGTCATCGTCGTGCGGTTCACATCCGCACTTCCTTGACACAGAGTCGCTGCGTACTGTGCGGTCGAAAAGTCACTTTATACCGCGAACCCGAAAGTTGTGGAAAGAACTGCCAGCTGAGGTATTTCCGTTACGCTACGGTATGGGGCTCTCAAAAAGAGCTCTCCTCCAAACAAATTTCTACAAGATCGGAAGCGCATCCGCAAGCCCGCGAGTTTCGGGAATTCCCGGATAAATGAGTATTAACAATTTAAAATCAATAATTTCTTTAATATTATAAAAACAGTGCGAATTTTGTTTTAATTGTCATATCCATCGATATGAGCTTAGACTCGATGACACATCATAAATTGTTATCAAAGAAACCTGGTTGGTAAATTCAGGGGGGGGGGGGGGGGGTGCATCAGACGAGAAGGGGTTCATTAAAAAGGCAAATTTGAAACTTAGGTACTACATAACATGAATGTTCCATTTTCAAAACAAATATGAATTACATAATTGGAGAGCTACTGAACATAGAACACTATTAGACTGTAACGTGTTTGCTCTAGTGATTGTATAACATATCTAGTACGTATTCTCAAATCGATGTTCATATCCAATGAAAAACTAACAAGCTCCCTATGTCTTATCCTTTGGGAAAGAACGGAATTGTCTGTTTTTTTTTATTTTATATTACGATGGGAAGAGAGGACTTAAAATCAACGAAATTGTACATAATTCTCGAATGACACTGAAGTAGCTGGATCATCGAAAGGTCTTTGCTGATTTTTCTCTAAAATATCACTTCATGTTTCAATATGGCTGATTCATTAATATGGCGGGGGAATAGTAATGAATGATCGTTGACACTTAAGATACTAAATACGCCTACGCAATTATCACTTTTTATTAAACATTATTCCAAACAGTATAATCGTATCGACAAATATAGTCACGGCACTATGTCTTTGTCTGCCTCATTAACAACATTTTTTATAGTCCTGTCAAATAATCCATAGCGTTAGCAACAAAAGCCATCGACGTGACATCATACCACTCGTTTCCATGAATAGAAAGACGTATTAGCAAATGAATTTTGGACTGTAGATAAAAACAAACTAATTTGGTACACGAGATAAAAAAAAGTAGTCACTTTAACAACGCCGCTTTCCTAATAGGTTTTCTAGTACTTTGGTAATCAGTGTAGTACCTAATAATAATTCCGGGATTTGCAAATTTATTGAAAATTTGATTTCAAATGGAAAGTTATTACTGCATCCATACATGAGTTGTTGTAATACTACTGATGTTATTTATTTTTCAACCAGGGGGTTGTTGTCCTCACCAATGTTTTCCTTCGCTAGCGAGCTAGTGATCTATACTAATTGTGGTGCTTACTCAGTAAGCCCTTGAGCTCTGTAAATTAGGTTTAGCGTCAATATGACACACACTTCTTTTATTACATAGGCTTGTATTTAAACGAGCATAAAAATAAGAACTGAATAAGCAACAGCAAATCATGATCAACAAAACAAACTATTTTTAATAACTGAAGTAAATAAATTTAAATTAGGTAGTAAGAATGGAGTCACGAAGTAGATGGAGTCGCGCTATCTCTTTATTGTCACCAGAGAACATAAATCTAACCCAACTTTAAATTTACTGCCATCGATTTGCTGCTCATTAATATCTATATATAATGGAGAAATAATTAAATGAGCAGAAAATCGATATAATGGAGAAATAATTAAATGAGCAGCAAATCGATGGCAGTAAATTTAAAGTTGGGTTAGATTTAGGTTAATTTAATTGTAAGTACATCCTATGATGTACCTACAATTAAATTAATAAACCTTTTGTTTTCTTCAAACACGGCTTCTAAATAGTCTTCAAACATTTGTTATAAAGAGGAACTGAGAATGGTTGTCCTGTTTGTTTTTATGAACGAAGTGTACTCAAAAACTTCTTGAAATATCTTCCACTTTTAAACTAAATCGTCATACGAGTAGACTAGGTTTGGAATCGCTAGGAATTTAACTAAAGCACGGCCCTATCGAGCGTCCTTACGATTGCAAACTTTTTTTGCGTTCGTTAACGAGTTATTTAGTGTTACGAAGATTTTAAAGTTCATTTTTAGAAGTTATTTTCATTCTAAATTCTAACAAGAAAGGTCTAAATGAATGAATAGATCTGTTTTACAACGTTATATTTGCAATTGGCGACACCTAACCGCTTATTGAAGAAATTGTAAATGAACTGCAAAAGAGATTCTTTTTTGTGCAAATGCTCGATTGGCCAATACTTAAGTACAAGCCAGGCTATGAACTCACTATCTTACAACTGTGAGTTGAGAATACATACCGTTATTAGTCCATTTACCGTTTATATAACTTTCAATAATAGAATACGAATTTTTCAAATAATTCCTCAAGTTTGCTAGAAAGTTAAAAAAAATAACTACCAAAATAAAACTATATTTTCTCTTTAGTGACCGCTATAGCAACATAATGTTCTTTGGCAGCAGACAGACTAGTCAGATTCAATACTCTCGTTTGGTAATTAGCAAAAATTTGCATAGCACTATTTTTAAACATATATCCACTAATCTATACTAATATAATAAAGAGGTAAAATTGTGTGTTTGTTTGAGGGTATGTTGGGCATAATCTCTGGAACTACTGAACCGATTTCAAAAATTCTTTCACAAATAGGAAGCTACATTATCCGTGTCTAATATGGGCTATATTTTATTTTGAAATTTTGAAAAAAAAATTAAAAAAAAAAACCTTTAAACCGAAGCGAAGCGAGGGCGGGTTGCTAGTGTTGAATAAATACGAATCGAATGTTTAAAAAAATATCCATTATTATTTAAGATATTTTATTCAGTTGCTGACCTCTTAAATTATTTTTAAATATGGTAGTTGACTATATGAAAACTGTTTAAACTATTGTTTGATAAGTAATTAAATAAAAAAATAATAATAACAACCGGCAGATCCAAATCGGTGGTAGCAGATTTCTCAGCTGACAATAAAGAAATAGAGATACCCGCGAATGTAGACTTGGTGATAAGATTCTTAGTAGTTTGAAATTATTTACGTTATTTTAAAAAAAAATATTTGCTGTTCATTTTAGTATTTATTTTAGTTGCTAGTTTAAATACAAGCCTTATTTGATTATATAAAAAAAAGAGTTAAAAAAAACCCTACAAGCAACAATTTTTTGAGACTATAATAAGTATAATGTTTCTAGAGAAACTATGTAGCAGACAATGTGATTTTATTAGTGTAATGTCATGGGTTCAATGTGTATATAAATAAGTATGGATTCTAATTTTAATTGATTATGTCAAGCTACTTGATGACCTCATCCCCAGTTTTAAGGTGATAAATTATAATTGCTTTTTATTCATATGCGACGTTATCTGAGCACCTTGTTGTCTGTACGGAGTTATTGACTTTAATTAAGATTTTCTAACTTAAAATGTCATTGTTTCAAGATTATGTTTAAACAAAATCGCACAATCTTCTATTTTATAGAAAAAAAGGCGGCAGACGAGCATAAAGAGTCCACCTTATGGCGAGTGTCGTCCATAGACATCCGCGATACATATATATGCCAACATAAGTCCAGAATGACAAACGTTGGCACGTAACCGGATGCGGTGCCTATCTTTGCAGATTAAGAAATGGATTGGGAAAATGGGGAGGGATAGCATATGCTGGAATGTTATTGGAAATTCATGTTTTTAATTTTCATAATATCTTGCAAATACTAGTCTCTGTCTTCAAATTTGCAACAATATCCGAGCCTGTCTGCCTTCCGGCAAAGGCTTCTTCTGGTCTGTTCTTCCACCTTTCTCCGTCCTGCACCAATCTAATCAAGGTATTGAACCCTCATAGTCACATTTTACCTACTACCTTCTAGAGGGAGACAAATTAGAATGTGGTATATAATTTACTGGATATAGGTGTCTGTTAACAGCCATCACCACACTGGGCTTTTCGGTCTTCTCATCCAGTGACTACCAGCATATTTCTTTAATCCATTGTACTCAACCTGGGTCAGAGAGCCCACATTACATTTTCTGCTATGTGGTCTGCATTCAAGAACTTGTCCACCCCATTGGTAATTGGTCCTGTGACATGGCCTATTTCCAGCAGTGGAGAGACAAACTGATAGTATAATATGGTATATCTATACTCGATACTAATATAATAGATGTAAAATTGTGTTTGTAGGTATGTTGGGGGTAATCTCTGGAACTACTGAACTGATTTCAAAAATTCTTTCACAAATGGGAAGCTACATGATCCGTGCCTATATTTTAGGCTATATTTTATTTTGAAATTTTGAAAACTTATAAACGGAAGGAAGCGAGGGCCGGGTCTAATTTATAATACACATTAATAAAAACTGAAAAATAGGTGAATAAAATTAATACTCACCAATGGACATTTTCTTTCTACCGGTGCGTGAGTCCTGCAGCGTATTGCGAGTTTCCTTGATGCCATTCGGTCCAATTTTGGTGCTGCTTGTGGAACTGAATACCTGTAAATTACATTGTTAAAGTTGATATGGTTGACTGGTAAAATAAAAATGTAATAAAATAATCTATGCAATCTCAAAGTATCTAGAAAACCCACGAAAATCAGAAGTAATCCTTACAATGTAAGCATATCTGCCCTGCTTAGCTAAAAACGTAGCCATAGTAAAAAGGCAGCAAGATTTTTGGTGGCAATTTTTTCTCTAATCACAAATCTCACAATCCTGGTACCGGAAAGAAACGAGACATAATATGTAGATACAAAAAATATTAATGTTCTGTTGATATCGAGTCGAATAATTATAAAACTCACAAACTATAAAATTCATATCACTTAATTGATATTATGTACTTCTTTTAAACTGAGTGGGGAAGATTATATTCAAAGTCCATTTTAAAGAGGATAATACTTCTTATAAATTAATTCAAAAAGTTATGCAAAACGAAGGTACTCAAAGTACTCTTGAAGGTACTCAAAACATACTAATTCAGTAATTTACTTTACCTGCCATAGCTAAAGTTCACTCGGCTATGAGAGGATTTACATTTGCATTGACTTCTTAAAAATTTCGAATCACCAAACAGTAAAACAGAAATCAACTTTCGTTATAAATAAATTGTATAAAGGATGGTTTTAATGCCATAAAATAAATTTAATTACCTCTGGATAGGTGGACCGACGACTTAAAAGTTCACCAGTAGTGGCTGTATTTTTTTTATAGGGAAGTTGGTGGATGAGCAAGCGGTCACACGTGATGGTAAGTGTTACCGTCGTCCATGGACACCTGCAACAACAGGAGGTATGCGGGTACGCCGCCTACCTTGCAAAATCCTATTCACAGCTTTCTTGAAGAACGTATCATAATGGAAAGACCTCTTGAAGCAGTTCGCTCCAAGGGCTATAGGTTAGCGGTAAAAAAAAAGGTGTTTAGACCGAAGAGTACGCGACACCTCCGTATCGAGGAAATGCGGCTGTACCACACTTCTGTGACGGGAAGAGCGGTAGTAGAAACTCGAGGTGGGAATTATATTGAACAATTCTTAAGAGCACTCCCCATTATACAGGCGGTAGAACACACAGAGAGACGCAACATCTCTGAACGCTGAGATTCTAAACTGCCTGTGAGAGTGGGTCCATCACAATACGAATAACACATAGATGAATGGAATCAAATGGCTTCAATTGATATTTCGGTGTGCTGGCTCAGAGATGTGAGCAGTAGGTACTCCATACAGGGCCTAACCTGAGCTTCGCCCTGTTCAGCACATCGAGCTTTTTGCAGGTCATTTTGGGTTTATTTTCCAGATAACCCCTGAATTCAGCTTTGCTGGAAATGTCGACACCAGGGATGAGAAGAATGTTCATCTTTAATGGAAATCACATGCCAGGAAGCAGTGTGAGACACTGTCCACAGGTGGACTGGTGATTTTAAGAAGTTTTGCAGCAGTGGCTCTATGAGAAGTGGGGAAGATTGTGTTTGGTGGTGATCCTTGGAAGAGGCCTATATCCAGCATTGGACATACGTTAATGGTATGGTATGGTTAATGTGATAAATATAAATTTCCTCCCACAGCTTTCCTGTAGAAATGTGTTAGAGTTGTTATTGTAATTATTACCTGTGGGTTACCATTGGGTCCGTTAGACATGACAACTGTGCTGCTGCTGTATGAACTACCGACTCCCATGTGGCCATCTGACAAATCTGCTGAGAGTACAACAGTATTATAAAATTGTAAAGCCTACATCTAAAAACATCTATGTATATTTTTTTTGTCTGGCTGAGAATTAGACCTGAGATATTTTGCACAGTAGAAGGGGGGCATTCCTAAATGAGCTCACAACAGTGTCTGCATTTAAAAACTAGTGAGTCATCACTGCCCTTGGTCCTAGCCCCGCTCCTTGACCCAATGAGATTACTGTAATAATCCATTCAAATAAAACATTTAGTACAGAGGGTATATATAGTATCTAACATAAATTTAGTGATTTTCTAAACACGAATGGAGACATTACATGGATTATATTATTATTTTTGTAGTAGTAAGTTGATATTGTTGCCTGTGATACATGCCAGCATCAATTCAGAATGGCAAAAGTTAGGGTAGTTATTTTGCAACTCAGTCAAAGCAAAGAACAATCTAAGACATATATTTATTGTGCCTTTTGTTTCTATGGCAATTATGTACAAAAATTTTATATTTATGTGTTAATATTAGTACACACTCTATACTGATAATAAGGGAATATTATGTTAATAACCAATTAAATAACTAGTTTTACCTGAATAAAGCCTGTTGAGTGAAGGCATTTGTGGCATAAAGGGCATGAGGGCATTGCCATGGCGAGGACCGGTGATGGCGAGAGGGCCTCCTCCGTCCAACAAGCCGAAAGGATCAGAGAACAACGAGTTCATCATATTGTTCATCTGACGCATGTGTCTTAAGTGAGACCTGAACAAAGAAAATAACACTTTTACAGCTATTTGTTACAAGGAAATTTCAGGACTTATAAAAATCCTTTTAAAGTCATCTTAGTAGTGCTTAGTAGAACCGTCAGTTACATTTGCAAATGATTACCTTAGTACAAGCAAAAAGTTAATTTCTGTTGTTGTACAAAGACGTAAATACAAGGGTAGAAACTTACAAAATTAAAAAAAAAGATCTGATTTTTATATTAGATTTGCAAATAATTACCTTTATCACCAGCAAAGACACTATTTTTGTTGTAAAACGACAGGGAAAACAAACTTACCCAAAAAATGGATCATCCTCCACGTCGGATATCAAAGATCCAAACAGAGACATGTTTCTTGTGTCAATGTATATTATAAACACCAAAGACAGATAAAAAACACAAAGTAAATACTTAAATGAGTTATTAAGAAGAAAAGTGGAATTCTTTTGCAGTGATTATCACACGTTTGGAAAAATCGAAACGTCTAGGAAGGAAATAGAGTATGAGAAGTTCCAGTGTTTTTTTTAAATATATGGCAGTGGTACAATTGGC
Source organism: Sesia bembeciformis (assembly GCA_943735995.1). Taxonomy (NCBI): domain Eukaryota; kingdom Metazoa; phylum Arthropoda; class Insecta; order Lepidoptera; family Sesiidae; genus Sesia; species Sesia bembeciformis. Next base: position 2,642,243 of record OX031038.1, read on the forward strand.
ATATTCGGCCAGTGTAAAGTTTTCTTCTTAATAAACAATTTCAAAATCTAAAATGGATCCAGTCCCGTCGAAGTAAATCAGCTCAGTAAAGCTATAGTAGGTTTACTGAGGACAGAAGAGGACTCCTTGGAAGCACACGAAAAACTCAATCGCACGCTTTTATTTGATTATCACAAACACCACGCACGAAAAACACTTTGAAGTTTAATAAAGTATTATTACTATTAAACCACAAAACGCCTAATACACATTTTTTACAATAATCAAACAATAACTCAAATTCACTTCTCGAGTTCCCGACAAATAGTCGAGGGCTACACCGCACTACCGATTAACCGTCAGCGGCTGGCCGTTACGGCAGGCCGCAGCACTTCCGGCTAACCGCTAGACGGCTGGCCGTTGCGGCAGGCCGCTGCTATTTTTGCCATTGCGGCCTACCGCACCTCAGTTTATTCTTTACTTCGAAGAAGATGGATGTGGAACAAGTTGCTGCTATTATTTACTTTATTATCGGGGAAAACGTCTGAGAAAAAAAAATAACAATTTTGGATACATCCCTTATTAGAAACTAGACGAAATAATGTATAATTTGTGACATTCTTTTCTAAAATAATTTTTTTCCTTAACGAAATCTAAATCCATTGAGATCAGCGCCGGCTCTAGCTCATGTAGCGCCCGGGTGCAGGGCGCCCTCTAGTAGGCGTTTTGAACTCTTTGGAGGTGTCGCGAGCGGCGCTCGGCGCCCCCTAAGACCCTGCGCCCGTGTGCACCGCACCCCCTGCACCATAGGTAAAGCCGGCACTGAATTCAGCGCTCGACAGGCGCCCCCGGGCGCGGGGCGCCAGGGGTGCACCGCACCCCTTGCACCCCCTGGTAAAGACGGCCCTGATTGAGATCACTGTGTGTACGTAGAAAATACGTGTGTAAACAGGCACCGCTAGCCGTCGACTGACGGACGGCTAACCGCAACAGTGCGCAGAGGCATGCGGTGGCGGCAACCGGGCGGTCAGCCGCGTCCTTTGTCCAACCGGAGCGGTTGACGGCTAACCGTCGCGAAGTGCGTAGGAATCTTTCGATTTCATATAAAAATAGATTTGCGGCCTGCCGCAATGGCCAGCCGCTGACGGTTAACCGCTAGTGCAGTGTGGGTCTCACAGTAAATTTTGATCGATTCGATACGTAATTTTTTAAGTTTATAACTCTGGATACTAGTTATTTCCTATTATATACCTGGCGCGCTCAAACAAGAATAGCTCTAAAGGCGCTGATCCACCGGTGTGCGGCACATGTTCTGCACAGTGCGTTACAAAATGTTAGTGCTAGTGAATACAATTTGAGAACATTTACAAAATGTTTGCATTAATGTCGCGCACTTTTGTTCACGCACACAATCAAGCGGTGAATACAGCGGTAACACACGCAGTAACGCACACGAACTCGGCGCACCTGTGCGCGGACACCCATGCTAATTGTCGCCGGAGGTTTAACATTTGTGCGCCACCCGATCTCGTCGAATTAAACCAAGTTTTTTTTTTATAATTTCTCATGTTTATGGTAAGTACATTATTGTTAGATATGTGCTTATGCAAAAATTTTTAATTACAAAATTTATAATTTTAGATTTGGATAAAAGTTGCGACGGAGTTAATTTACATTGTTTATGTGAATAGTGGAATGCATGAATTAATAAATACATATATCTCTTTCAGATTAAACATGAATTGGACAGATGATAAAATTACTATTAAAAATGAATTAAAATTAAAATCCTATCCTATTAAAAATAGGCAGACAACAAAACACTTTCCGCATTACTATCCATGTTGAAACCTGAATCTTGACTGGTTCCATTAACGCGGCACATTTGTTCGGGTACAGTACTGCACTGTACGGCACTGCGATAACACACAAGCGGTGGAGACTAAAAGTGCAGTCTGTACTCGCACCTATAAGTGCTGTACAAATGTTTGTGTGCTGAACATTATTTCGGTGGAACAGCACCTTTATAAAAACTTTGGACGACTTTGTTACTTGTCCAATCCGGCAGAAAGTTCACTTTTTTATGCTGATAAGCTGTTTTATGCTTGTGATAAAATAATACTTGTACTGTAACTGAATCCCTATATTTGAATTTTAGTTTTCTGCTACAATGCCATCTGCATTGGGTTGAATTTGAAAAACTGCGGTATTTGAATATTGAGTATCTATATATCATAACTTCGCCACCTTTTCTCTTAATTACGTTAAAATCCTTATATCCATTTTATTTATATAATAAAATCAATCAATGCAATTTGTATTCCATTGATAGATAAATTATAAATACTTAACAGATTTATTATTCAAAGTGACCGTCTAACACATATGAAATAATTTGATATTACATATGTATACATATAAATAGTAAAATATGGTCACTACCAAATTGTGGGAACACGAAGTATTAAAAATCCTCGGGGGCCCGCATGTGGGGTTCGGTTGTGGGGAAACGAGTGCTAAAGGATTCCTCGTGGTCCGATTGATCTGACCGAGAGATCTTTATCCTTAGTACTAGTAGTATCCTTAGTTTTTTATGGGCGGGGGGTGCGCGCTGCAATCCAACAGCCGCTGGGCTCACTCGATTGGCCTCAGTACCTCTCTCTCACTTAAGACTACCCTTGAAATGTACTGCATTTCCCACTTTATCTTATTCCTCAATGTACGTACGGGTTTCGGTAGTGAGTGAGATATGCTAGAGCACTCCCATCCCATATTCACAACCCTTCCTCTAAATCCATTTCTTCATCTTCAAAGGCAGGCAGCGCATCCGGAGGCGTGCCAACATTTGTCATTTTGGACTGACATTGGCATGTACCGTGGATGTCCATGAGCGACAGTATCCACTTTCCACCAGGTGGACTGTATGCTTGTTTGCCGCCCTCTTCCTATTCAAAATAGTTACTCGTTTTTTTAAATAAAAATAATCAAAATGTAAAAAGTTTATTTTTTAAATGTCAAAAATACAAAATAGATATTTGTAAAAACGCTTTCATAATTAGATTACGGTTACACAACAAACGATGAATGATGAATGAATGACAAAATAATTATTAACATTTGACCACTCAACAGCAAACTTCACTATAATAATAATATTATTTTTAGAATAAATTTATCAAATGCCAATTCTCTGTACCTTTTTCTTGCTAATATCTATAATTTCGAGTGCGATTCGGTGAATAGGGACGATTGTTACCATGAAACGTCCACGCCGCCGATGTCGGATACGATGTGTAGACCATGTCTTGCAAACCATTTCTATACCTAGACTTCTTTGTTAAGGAATCCTGTAATTTGAATTTAAAAAAAATAGTAATATTATGCATATTTTGAATTAGAAAAAAATATTTTATAGTTATACTAGCTGTGCCCGGCCACGCGTTGATGTGGCTGCCCAACAGATGGCGCTAAGGGTGGACAACCCTTATCACTAAGGGGTATGAAAAATAGATGTTGGCCGATTCTCAGACCTACTCAATATGCTCACAAAATTTCATGAGAATCGGTCAAGCCGTTTCGGAGGAGTACGGGAACGAACATTGTGACACGAGAATTTTATATATATAGAGATTCTCATACCGTTTCAGGAATATTCTCGTTAGGTTTTGAGGCAATAGGAACATCGCCAATCTGTCGAGTCACTTCTTGGGGTTTCCCGATCATTTGTTCATTGGCCATTTGATTGGGGATCATCGTGTCTCCACCAGTTCTTTCAATTGGCACTGGACGAGGTGAATTTTGATTTACAGGTCTAACATTCAAATTGCCTTCAGAAATTCTTCCTCCATGATTATTCATATTAATATTTTGATGCGTGAAGGATTGAGAGCCCTTGTATTGATTATAAATCTGTTGGAGCTGACTTCTGCTAGGATTTCTACCTAGCGGTCTGTTTCCGGCTATAGCAGTTTTGCTTACAGTATTTTTAACATTGCTATATATATTTGAATCGTTTGTTAATTTTGAAGGAATTGGTTGAGGAGATAAGGTCTGTGGAAGGTTGGGAATTACAGGTTGGTACATCTTCGCTGGCATCATTTCAACAGGCTGTCCAAGAGTATTATATTTTGAATTAAGAGGAGGCTGATTTCTAGATGTGTCTACAGGGAGTATTGGTTCTTTAATCATGAATTGCTTCTGTTGGTCGCGATCCTCAGAGACCTCCACATTCGGATCTACCATGTGCATTTGATATGGTTGCGGTTGGTTTTGCTGTTGCTGTGACATTTGCATTTGATATTGTTGTACTTGCCCTTGTTGTGGTTGTTGTTGTGACATCACTGGTGTATCCGCTAATGATCTATAAACTTGCTGTTGTTGCATTCCAGCGATAGGATAATTTGCAACCTGTTGTCCAGGCAATATTTGTTGATTTTCTGTGGGGTACGTCTGGGGTGCGTATTGTTGATTTGGTGTTACATTCTGTTGTTGAGAAATGTTTGCACCGATTTGATTGGCCCCAGCTATCATGGGTTGCATCTGACCTAAATTGGCGTTTGATATCCCTTTGTTATCATTTATTAATTTATGCATAGTTTCCATTGCTACCTTTTGACGATTTTCAGGATTCAACTGTATGGCAATTGCCATTGGATCAAAACCTAGGTCTTTTTGCGTAACACCCGGAAACATTTCGTTAAACTTTGAAATACCTTGACTATGCTGGCCATAAGGATTTTGATGTGACGTAGCCATCTGCTGGGCAGGTGGATTTGCGCTTACCATTCCTTGACCGTAAGTACAGTTTTGTCCCGCGGTCGTTTGGGGAACTACTTGATTTGTACCAATGTTTCCCGTTTGTTGATAACCAAATGGCACTGATGGATATTGCATCTGTGAACTATTTATTCCTTGACCCATATTTGGTATCCCAGTATTTCCTGTATTGTATTGTGCTTGCTCTATACTCGTTGGATTGTTTAAAGACATACCTGCAACTTGTTCATTAGCAAATTGAGGAGTATCCATCACCATAGAACCTCCGTGACAAGGTACATTGTTATGTTTTTCGGTCTCCTGCCATGGTTTGTCATCTCCCATCATCATGTTAACTATCTGCGGGCCCATACCTCCCATTTGACGCATTTGTTGTTGGGCAACTCCAACACTATTATGTGGCATTGTACTTTCCACGGGCATACTGTTCATATTTTCATTTCCCGGTGCTTGGGACAAAGGTACTTGATCAAAACTCCCCAAGTTACCTTGTATAGTAGGTTTTTGCTGCGAAAGGCCCATCTGACTCGCAAGGGGGTTGTTCATTATTGTATTGGCTGGAGTTATCGACTTTAAATCCTCATAAACTTCGTTAACTAATGGCTGCATAAGATTATGATTCAAATAATTGTAAGTATCTGAATACATTTTCGGAGGGTTACAGAATCCCATACAATGACTATTCATATTACCATGGGCGTTCATAGCAGGGAAAGGTTCGCCAGCACACGGAGTGGCACGTCCATGATTATTATAAGCTTGAGTACAATAACCATGGCACTGACAGGAGCCATGGTTGCATCCACTATAAGGAGTACTGGAAGCTGGAGATCCCTGAGCAGTATTCGAAAATAATTTACCCATGCAACCACTGCAATTATAGAATAAAAATTCATGTAATTGGTTGTAAGGCATAGTTTTAACCAAATACAATAATAATTTTGTATAATAAAGAAGCCAGAAGAAACCAATTAGAGCTTCTGCTCTGATTGGTTTCTTCTGGCTTCTTTATTATACAAAATTATTTTTGTATTTTTTCGTACGAATGTCAGTACGAAGGACAATCGTCAGTTAACGCCTCTATTAGGTCGGGGAAAAAGTTTCTTCGTATTTTATATAAAATTTCAAGACAATTTTAAAAAAAGTTTAATTACATTTAATTATAATATATATGTGCCGTATTGTTCTATAACTTGTTGTCATCTTGTAGGTAGTGGTGGGTGCATCAACACTTCCCAACCAAGCTCTCTCAATTTTTGATGAGTGGCCAAAGATGTGTGTGGTCTAGCGTTATCATGATGAAAGACTACACCCTTCCTGTTGATCGATTCCGGGCGCTTTTTCTCAATTTCTTGCTTTAGTCTCATCAGCTGTTGGCAGTAGAGATCCGAATCGATGGTTTTGCCCGGCGGTAAAAGCTCATCATTATGAGCTTTTACCGCCGGGCAAAACCAGCGATGCTCTTCCAATCCCACCATACACACAACATCACCTTATTGCGCGTTAATCCGGGTTTCGCCACAGTCTGTGGAGCTTGGCCGCACTTAGACCAAGATCTTTTCCGCACGTTCTTGTCGTAAGTGATCCATTTCTTATCACCAGTGATCAATCTTTTCAAAAATGGTTCGGTTTCATTGCGTTTTAATAGAGAATCACAAACGAGTACACGGTTCATTAGGTTTCTTTCAGTGAGCTCGTGTGGTACCTAAATAACGAGCTTTTTTGTGAATCCAGACTTTTTCAAATGACTCAAAACTGTTTTGCGGTCAATGCCCAGTTCATCAGCAATGTCGTAACTACTTATATGCCGATCTTGCTGCACTTTTTCACAAATGTCATCAACTTTATCGGTAACAGGGCGACCGGAGCGAACTGCATCTTTAACATTAAGATTTTTTGACTGAAAACGCTTAAACCAATTTTGTGCTACTCTTACTGATACTCTTACTAATTTTTTTTCGCGGCTTGTGTCGCATTTTTCCCTTTTATGAAATAAAACTTTAAAATGTTTCTTCATTAGATTCACTCATTTTCTTGGACAGAAAAACAATTGAAAAATGGCGGGAAACCATTTTTTAATTTTTTAAATGTAACCCTTCTAATGGTATCATAACCAGCCAGGTACAAACAGTACAATCAAAGATATTGGATCACAAAATCATACATACAAAATACGAAAAGACTTTCTCCTCGACCTTAGGACCTTATTGAAGGTTGGATTAGGAAGTTAAATAAAAAAACAGAAAGGAAATATAGCAACTTTATTATTTTCTTATATATATTGAAACAGGAGGGAAAACATAATATTGTACGTAGAATAAAGAAAATTGCAAATAAACGGAAAAACAAACCATCGATAGCGATGAATTTTTAATGAATGTCAAAATTCAGATAATTACGGCAGGAATCACCGTTGGGCATTTTAAAGAACAAGTGTTAACTATCTCATTTTAAATATTGGTGTAAACTTTCGTTGGTAAATTAATACATAAATGTTGCTAATAGTTAATTACATTTGTTGTATAAATAAAATGTGTAGTTATTATCTTCTATCGGTCCACTGCTGGCCTTACAAAAGCTTACAAAAGAGGATTTTCCATAATCAAAATCAAAACGCTGGGCAAGCGAATTGGTGATCGTAGTAAGATGTTTAAAATTCATTTTACCACCTTGACAAATGTGTGGATCGAAGTGGCATAAAAAATATTATTATTTATGAATCCATACATTGGTGGATCGAAGTGGCAGAAAATTTATCCATGGATCCACCTGTGGAGCCTGATCGTGGATCGTAGTAAATGAAGCGCTTTTTGTACGTTTTCTTTTGTGGTTTTTAAATCTATTTACAGCACAATTTTATTTGTAATTTTATGACATGGTCAACTATTGTGAGGGCAATAGAATCGACATACGACTAAATACCCAATGGAGTCATTTAAGTCTCTTTCCTCCATTGCATGGTTGTTAAATTGAAACATCAATAGCCATGTTCTTTAGCTATACAAGCTATATGATTACAAGGTTTAGGTCGATAGGAAAAAAACATGTTGTATCTCTGTTGTATCTTACCAATCCGCTCTCTGCAGTTGATTCATCACACTTCCTAATTCACTTAGTAGTTTTTGCTTATCCAAAGCCATTGTAAAATAATCTACCCCAAAAATTTATTATAGTTTTGCCAAATAAATAAAAATTATTTTATTCACAAATTCTAATTTCGAGTGTCCCAAATTTATCAACTTCATGTCAAGTGTCATTTTTTTTTATAATAATATTTTCCCGTGCCAGTATTTTTTATCAAGGACAGCATCCTTTTTTTTTGTAGTGGGACTCCGTTTAGTATTCAATAATTAAAGCCACCACAATACTAAGTTGCTCTTTTTATACTATTTTAAGTCGCATTATATTATTTATTTATAATAATAATATACTATTTTAAGTCCAGAAGTGGGATACATTTTGAAGTTACATATAAATAAGTAAAATGTATCACTTGCAAATTACCTATGCACATTTTGGGACATTTTATCGTGTGGCCGGACTTTCTGGCGAGAACTCAAGAAGTAAAGTTGAATTTTTGTTTGATTATTGTAAAAATTGTGTATTTTGGGATTTGTAGTCTAATAGTGTTATTTTATTAAAATTCAACTATAAATGTTAGAGGTCTACCGGAATCTCATGGCAAATGGGGAAATAAAAATTTGTTGTGTGCAATACTGGGGAAATTGGATTAAACGACCTTGATACTGTTTAATTTTAATTTATGTCTAGTATTAATGAACATGAAGTATATTAGGTATGTGTATGAAGAATGTTGTTATACATCGGGTTCTTAACATAGGAAAATATGTCATGAAAAATAAATCAATCGTATATTACTTTATGTACTAATTTATTATATATCATTTAAATCATACTAATAACTTAACACCTCATTCAGAACTAGAAAACGATTCCAAGAACTCCACTTGCATTTCTTGTTCATCAGATGATGAAGATAAAGAGGTATTTATTATAAATCGCTCTTCCAGCATTTCAATTATTCTATCTTGCTCGATGAAATCGTTTTCAATTTTCTTTACATGTTCACAACATTTTCGCCATTCCTCTGCACCAATTTGTGAGAAAGCTTCTTCTGTTAATAATTTAATGTCACTTGCAGGCCTATTTACATTTTTATCAGCAATTTTTTGCTTCATTATACCCCAAATCATTTCTATGGGATTCAATGTGCAATGATAAGGTGGGAGACTTAAAACTTCGTGACCGTGCGATTTTAATACTTCATCTATCTCATATAAGGGCGCAGACATGTTTTGTTTCACTACTTCAAGTAAAAGTTGAAGTTTCGCAGTTTCAAGTTGTGTGGGCGGTTTGTTCATCCGTACGGAATGATAACTAGCATTATCCATAACAATTAGTGAAGGTCTTGTCAGATTTGGAATTAGCTTCTCTGTCACCCATTTTGTAAAATTGTCCTTATTCATATCGTGGTGATAGTCAGCAAATACACTTGTTGACCTGTACACCAGACAACAATTTGGTACAAAGCCATTTTCTCCACCAGCGTTTACATTGATCCACCTCGCTCCAAGTGAAATACTTTTAGATGGACCTGCAATATTTTTGCTTTGCCAGCACTTGTTCACAGAACATGAACCGTGAATGTAAGTCTCATCTAAATAAATCACATCCAATTTATTATGCTCTTAATTTTCGAGATTTTTTTCCTTTATATGCTTCAAAAACTTGTATCTTTGTAGTTTTATGTCATCTCTCTCCATCAAATTGGTCCTTTTTGATTGGCATTTAACATATTCAAAACCAATCTCCTTAAGTATAAGACTGTAAAATATAATAAAATTTATCATGTATCTCAAACGACAGCTTAGTCATTCATCATCATCATCATCAGTCTATATACGTCCCACTGCAGGGCACAGGCCTCCTCTTACGAGTGAGAGTGAGAGGGATTATTACTTAACATTTTTCTTACCTCAAAGATTCTCTCCCTCTGTTGAAATCAATATCTTGTCGAAGAATTTGTAACAGTTTCATTACTGTTGGAATTTCCTTCCGAACTGTATAGAATTCATTTACTTTATTCCTAATCAACTCTAAATCGAAACTGTCCAAGTTGATTTTCTTCTTCCCCCCTCTCCTCTTTTTACCAGGCTTTTTACTTTTTACCTACGATTCGCCGTATAGTGGTACTGGAAACCCCTATAAAGAAGCTACAATTAAGTAAGAAAAATATAAAATAAACTAAAAGTATCAAAACAACTCAGTCCAACTTACCGGTCAACTCTACGACGCGCTTTAAAATCAAAGATAGAGTTTGATTTACGCCTTCTTCTTCCCTTATTTTACGATACACATTAAAAACAATATTTCTCGCTTGAGATCGAAGTGGCTTTTTCGACATTTTCACAAAAACAACAAATTGTCCAGAAGATATCACAAAATCTCAGCAGCGGTTAACAAATATCGTACTTTGATTTGACAGGTGACAATTGACATTACCATATGACAATCACAATTTTTTTTTATGCCATGAGATTCCGGTAGACCTATACATAATATTTGTAATAATTAAATAAAAGCGTGGGACTCTGTCCTCAGTAAACCTACTATTATTAATCTACTGAGCGACTCCTTCGATGGGACTGGATAATTCCACGTAATAAAAACAATTTTTTATTTGCTGTAAGTGGAACAATGACTATGCCAGTGTCCAAATAAATTATATTAAAAAAATCATTGTGTGGCTTTGTTTTTTGGCGGGAAGCCGAGAAGTAAAGTTTTTGTATCATTATTGTGAAAATAGTGTATTGTGTTAATTTATAAACTTCAAAGTGCTTATTGTTAGTGCATAATGTTTGTGATAATTAAATAAAACCGTGAGATTGCATTTTCGTGTTCTTTCAAGGAGTCCAACTCTGTCCTCAGTAAATCTATTATCGTTTTACTGAGTGACTCCTATTTCGACGAGAGTGGACAATAACGTGATAAAACAATTATTTTTCATTATTTCCTGTGTGTGGATCAGTGTCTATGCCATGCTATGGTTAGGCTATGCCAGTGTCCAAATTGTATAAAAAATATATTATGTGGCTCAGTAAGTGCCAAAGTCTAAAGTGCGCGCCAGTTAAGTCTGCGCGCGACTGGTGGCGTAGCTAATGTTGCCAGTTATGGGAAATTGCTTTCCGATCATAGACATAAATGGGAGATAAGGGAAAAATATAATTAGCTAATAAAGTGAACTACGACCAAATAATAATTCTAAAGTAATAATAAAGATAGGAATATTAAAAATTATGAACATATTTTTTATTATGCTTAATAATAAAAACAACATTCAATATTTTTCAAAAAATTTTAATAGGCATCTAGCGTTACTTTTAAATTTTGCATAAGTGTGGTCCTCAAGTGGTTCAATGCCTTCCATTGTATTATTTTCTGGATCTTCACTCATTTCGTCGTCTGAAGAGTCTGAGCTTCCATCGTCACTTGTAGGATCAATTATAAATTTGTCTAATTCTATATCCAAAAGCCTGTCGGATTCGAAATATTGGTCTTCCATTTTTTCCGCGTGTTGACACACATTAATCCATTCCTCCGTAGTTATAGTACTAAACGCTGCTTCAGTTATTGAGGATATTTCACTTGTAGCTTGACTTACATTTTTCTCTGCAACACGTCTTTTGGCTATAGCCCATATTTTTTCGATGGGATTCAAATCACAGTGATAAGGAGGTAAGCGCACGACCTCATGTCCATGTTGATTTAATAAATATTCGACCTCATATACTGGTTCTCCTTTATGTTTTTTTATTAATTCGTACAACTGTGGTTTTATCCAGTAATCTTCAAATGGAATACTATTATTTGAAAGCCATTGCTGCATTTCTGCTTTTAAATTGCTCATTGTGGGTGCTTTATTTATTTGAGTGCAATGGTATGGTGCATTATCCATAACCACGATGCAGTTATGTGGCAAGTTAGGAAGAATTTTTTCAGTCACCCATCGCATGAAATTTTTCGCATTCATGTCATCATGATAGTCGCTCGATTTTGATTGTGACTTAAACATTAGGAGTCCATTTTCAACAAATCCTGTTTTTCCTCCAGCGTGAGCTATAATCCATCTTGCACCGGTACTATCCGATGACAAAACACCTGGTTCTTCATTCGATTGCCAACATTTTTCGAGGTGATATGAGGCATGGATATATGTTTCGTCAAGGTAGATTACAGGGCGCTTATCTTCCCGGTTTTTACGCATCCTTAAAATAAATTTAGCTCTCCAAGCTACAATATCATAACGTTCCATTAATATTTTACGTTTGGACTGGCACTTTTTATATTTGTATCCCATGCTTCTCAAAATACGCCTTAAAGTTGTTTTGCTGTATTTGAATTCAATATCAAATTTCAATGCGAGCCAAAGCTTATGAATGGTCGGAATTTCTTTTTTGACAACATAAAATGAGTGTATCATATGCCTTATAGCACACTTATCAAAATTGTCTATTTCCAAAAAACTTTCTCGGTTTCTATTTTTTCCTGGTGTTACAATTTTTGAAGTCGAAGCTTCAGCTTTTTTTCCTTCTTGAGTTATTTGAGTGACAGTGCGTTCAGAAATACCTAAAACGAACATATGTATGAATATCCAACAATATACCAATAAAACAAAAATACCCCACACGAAGGCAAAATACCAAGCAATGGTCACCCCAAAAATTACCTGTCAAGAAAGCAACCCGAGCCCGTACTTTAGAAAATGGTACAATTGGACCCTTATTGTCTCGTTCTAATTCACAAGAACGTTTCACCTTCAGAACAATGTCTCTGGCAGCACTTTTAACGACTTTTGGCATGATGATTACGAAATTTAATCAATAAATATGAATAAATACACAAGAGATTCAATACGCACAGTTCACTTGTCATAAGTCAAAACAACAACATCATGGCGGCCTGGGATTAGTTCCAATTTTCGCCGCGCGCAGACTTATCTGGCGCGCACTTTACACAAACTGTGGTCAAAGTCTGTCATTCATTTATAGTTTCATCATTTCTTTCAAAGTCCTTTACTTACACGCCACATACCACAACGTATTATTAATTTGTTTTGCTTGTGTATTTTGGTTGTCGTTAAATTTCATTTATTTGAGCGCTTAAGTACCTTAATTTGTAGTATTATCATTTGCACAAACATCTTGTTTGCGGTCGTCCTACTTATCAAGAGGTAATTAATTTTTTTTTCTCCAGAATGGGTAGAAAAGTTTATGTCGTTGGCGTCGGTATGACGAATTTCGTTAAGGCGAACTCGGAACGAGATTATCCAGAGTTAGGAAAGGAAGCGGTAGAAGCTGCGCTTGCTGATGCACGCATTAGATACGACCAAGTGCAGCAAGCGGTCTGCGGTTATGTCTTCGGGGACTCTACTAGCGGCCAGCGCGTACTGTACCAGGTCGGCATGACCGGTATTCCAATCTACAACGTCAACAATAACTGTTCCACTGGCTCTAACGCTTTATTCCTTGGCAAACAACTTATCGAAGGTGGTATATCTGATGTTATTCTCGCTCTTGGCTTTGAGAAAATGGCTTCCGGGGCCCTCGGCAATGGTACGTACACAGATCGCACCAATCCTCTGGACAGGCATACTCTCAAAATGGCAGATATAACTGAACTTACGGGTGCACCAATGACTGCGCAATATTTCGGTAATGCTGCCATAGAACACATGAAAAAGTATGGTACGACGGAGCTTCATTTGGCTAAGATTGCCGCCAAAAATCACCGCCACGGCGCTAAAAACCCGCGCGCGCAAGGTAAAAGAGTATACACAGTTGAGGAAGTGCTCAATTCTAGAAGGATCTATGGTCCATTGACTAAATTGGAGTGCTGTCCAACTAGCGATGGAGCAGGGGCTGCTATTCTAATGTCTGAAGAAGCTGTCATTCGTTATGGGCTGCAGGACAAGGCTGTTGAAATAATTGGTATGGAAATGGCCACAGACACACCAGAGGTATTCACTCAAAATAGTTTAATGAAGGTGGCAGGTTACGACATGACCCGCCTGGCTTCCAAACGTTTGTACGAAAAGACTGGTATATCTTCAAAGCAAGTTGATGTTGTCGAGCTTCATGATTGCTTTGCTGCAAATGAATTGGTTACTTATGAAGGATTGCAGTTGTGTGGGGAGGGGGAGGCAGGCAAATTTATTGATGCTGGAGACAATACATATGGAGGCCGTGTTGTGGTGAACCCGAGTGGAGGTCTGATTGCCAAGGGTCACCCACTTGGTGCCACAGGACTGGCCCAATGTGCCGAGCTAGTGTGGCAACTGCGCGGAGAAGCTGGCGAGAGGCAGGTTGGTTATATTCTACAATTTGGTTGATGGAACTGTGGAAGTGTATTGCAGGTTCTTTTATCTGGGTTCTGATTTACAGTTGGCAGCTTTCATGAGTTTAGCAACTACTTATTCATTACTTTTCATTTCATCTATTGCTTTGTGTATTGAATACAAGTGGCAATGTATATATTTATTGTAATAATGAACTACTGAATATTAATAATGGGTACTTGAGCTCTTAGCTCTTAGGGCTCAGTAAGGTCACATAACCATGTCAAGCATTATATTATATTTCATATAATTTCAAGACAGTATGAACAAATATTCACATCTTTCTTTTGTGATGCTACTGCAAGTTAATGGCATCTTCACAACCCTGGCATGTTTACGCCCTTGGCATGTTCACAAAGGTCCATGCACTAGTGGATTTCACATTATTGTGTACAAAAAATGTTGCATTTCTATATCATATAGAAATGTGATAATTCTATATAACATTTCTATAAATAATAGGACTTTAGCCTGCACTCTAAATAGTATAACATCCCTATTTATTAAACATGTCCTTTAAATTTGAATCAAGTAAAATAACTAATGTTCGACATCTGTGCTCTGAGTGTAAGTTTTCCCTTTTTAAATGCAACTTCCATTGCTTTTTGGTTTTGATACACAGGTGGCTGTGTCAAGTATTTTTCCTCTTAAAACGGGCCTGTACCGCACTCACTGTGAAACAAAGTTCATACAGAAAAAACACATATCTTCATTTTAATGTTAGGAATTTCTAATGTTTAATGTTACTCAGTCTTTGAAATGCTACCAGAACAGTTCCTGCAGCGTTTTTATATTACTAAACTCACTTTTTATATATCTACATTATCTGATAAACAAAAATAACTCATCATCCACTGCTGGACATGGTCCCCGTGCACATTGTCTTGTACATGTAGGGATGTAGAGCCTTAACTGGCCAAGCAGGTTGCCGAGTCCACTCTTTTAGAGGTGGTGTAGTTCCTCGGCACTTGTGGTAGCGGCTTTGTTATTCCCCAGTTGCCTTTTACGATACTAGCGGGGTGAGTACTATGGACGGGCGGCACGGCATAGCACACGGACAAATACAATAAAATCAACAAAGGGCAATAATTTTGTTTGTAATCTAGAAACCCTAGTCAAAAAACCGACATTACAACTTTAACGAAATACTCAGTCTTTTCATGTGTTTATATGAATAAATAAATAAATGAATGCTATATCACTGTGTTAGGGTTAAAGGTGACACTACTTGGGAGTCATAATAAAGATAATAGGATGCTAACAAGCACAAGTCCCTGAAGAGTATTAGATACACTTCAATTGTATTATAAATATTTATTTTTATTTTCAACAGCTTCAATCAAATAATTTATGATCATCTTTGTGTATCAACTGCCCAATATCATTTTAAAATCTTATCCTGGCCCGTGCGGAGGAGAGAACATTAGTTCATTTTTACTAATTATTGCTTTTTATGCAAAAATAATACTTTGTGAGTAAGGCTTGTATATTGAGGGTTCAGTACCTTCCGATTCTTTTCATCAAACTGCAATGTTATTTCATTTACATAATTATAATGGTGGATCTCATATAAAATCCATTTACCACAAACTGTGCATGCCTGCAATTGTCTAGTCTAGACTATAAAAGAAAAACCAGTCCCATACAGATTTAGTATTTTAAGTTACAATATTTATTAAATAGCTTTTATCCAGTTTCTATGAGATTTTAAAATTAAATATTAGGAGATTTTACAATTATATGACTCTAGGACTTAGTCCGGCCGAATTAGTTCACGTTATTAGACCGAACAGACAGACATTTATAAAACTAGTCTCGTTACATTACATAACACTATACTACCAAATACTGTTGAATTTACTTTAGTACAATTATCCTAGGAAAAGATTAGATTAGAAATGCCTTTGAAAAGTATCTAAAGAATATCTCTAATACTCTTTTTTATAATCAATATTGTTGTTGACAAGAAATACTGACTTTTAATGTATATATTATTTCCATAGAATAAATCTATATTTTAATATTATAAAGATGATTTGTATGTATTTTTGTATGTTTCTAACGAATAAACTCAAAAACTACTGGACCGATTTCAAAGATTCTTTCACCATTAGAATGCTACATTACCTCTGAGTAACATAGGCTATATTTATTACTAAAAAAAAAATTAGGGATCCCTCAAAATAATAATCAATAAAATAAAATTATATATTGTAATATATTGACCAGTTCTCTAACTTGATTTTAATTACATTACAAAATATTTTTGTTTTAAACTATTTTGTACACAATATCCGTATCAGCTTTCTTAAATTTAAAAATATAAAGGCAAGGGAGAGTTGCGCTCGTACATTAAGGGTTCCCTATCCTCAATTTCTCTTTTTAAAGTTTGGAAATTTTATTACAAAAAGGCAAAAATATGACAAGGCGCAAAAAAAATTGTGACGTTTATGGATCTAATGCGGTGTCGGTAACGGTCCAAGTGTTTTCAGTCTGGAAATTTTAACGTGAAAGATGCAGCTCGCTCTGGTCGCCCAGCTACAGATAAGTTACACATCAGTAGTTATGGACATTGCTGAGGAACTGGGTATTGATCACAAAACGGAAGTCATTTGAAAAAGCTATCGTGGTTGAATTATATGGTCGGCCACAGCATTTTCTTATATTTTTCACTGAGTTTACGACAGAATTGAACAAATGAACACATTTTTCAACAAAATACACCGTACAGCGATTTTCAATACTGATCAATGTAATTATTCCGCGCCGGATGCATAAATATTTATATTATGTTGGTTGAACGTCTGTGAATGACATTCCGCCTAGAAGGTGGATTCCTCAAATTTAGAACCTTAAAAGGGAACACGTCTAATATTTTACGTTGGGTGCTGGTATGACATTTTTATTATAGATACCTACGAGTATTATAATAATGGTCATTTGTTAAAAAACCAGTGTCAAATTTTAAATCTACAATTATTTTGATTAGATTAATGGTGTTATTGATCTAATTAGATAATAGGATTGATTATGGATTAGTTCCTTAATTAACACTTAATTTACATAGAAAACATATTGTTATTTTAAAACTGATTTATCCCAGTGTTTCTTGTCTAGCAATCTTTTTTGTTTAAGAGCCATTTCACAAAAATGACTAAAGCTAATTTAGGTAATTACAACGCAACGCGACTGGCAATAGTTCCTGCCCCCGTCTCTATAGCGTAACTATAGAAAACAAGTTTTGATACTCTGAATAAGCCGAACTTTTCTCCGTGTGCTTCTATAGACAATACTAATGGCCGACGCGATAATCCCCGAATATAATAGAGCAGTTAGAGCAGTTTTGTGATATTAAAAAATATATATAATAAATCATAATTTATAAAAATACTTATATTTTCGTTTTAATTAGGTACAAAATTGATATTATTCTAAGTAATAATTAAAAAAATTCTTTAATAAATGATAAAAAAATGCAGTTAAATGCCAGGTATTTTACGTCGGAATTGACGCACATTATTTTATTTGTTCTCGTGATTTGTGTTAATTTACGGAAATATTAGTGTACTATGTGTCAATAGAATTATATACTACGTATAATTGTACCTTATCTTGTTGAATTAATGAATTTTAGTGGAAGAAGCACGGCTCTGAAGTTCTTACTAGGCGCGTTTTTACTAAAACATGGTTGAGTACTACAAGATAAATAAAGAAATATTTCGAAATGTATTCTTTTAAATGTCAATACAAAGAAATGAGCTATTTAAAATATTTACTCCGAAATGTAAAGCAACTTTCATTTCACCTATAGGAGAGCTCAAAATCTTGTATTTTTCGCTTAAAATGTGAAATGGCTCTTAATAAAAAAGTTTTAAGGTAATATGATGTCATTGATTCGTCGATTGTATTTGCTCAGTCAATGTGTTTAAATATTCGTATATTTGTCATTGTTCGCAAATTTAAAATAGTGCAGTGATTTGGTGATTTTGATAATCTTCTAAAAAATCGACTAAATTTTTTTCATTTAAAACCAACGCACCAGTCGGTAAAGGTAGAATAAGCGCCTCAAAAGAAGTCCCATAGGCGCGACGCTGTAATCGGCCGAGCTTATTTCCAGCTTATGGTCAATGTACCCTATCAAATTATGTATTTTTATTTACACCTACCAGTAAAGATGTGTCTAAATTAGGAAGTAAATTATAAACGGACATAATTTTGCAGAATGGCCGACCTGTCATATTTAGTTCCCTTAAATTCCGCGGGACTTCTTTGGTGGCGAACACTAAAGCTACGAAACGAGGGCGGTCCGATAAGTACTCACCGCCCGATGGCGCCACTATCGCAAGAGAAATTTACTATCGTGTAGTACATTCTCGTAGACGGCTACTGTCGAAATTTCAGCCGAATCGGACTCGTAGTTTTGTTTTCACCGCGTGTGGAAGCGGGCGTGGCCGCGGATTTTAGAAAAATAGAAAAAGCAACATCGGTCGGTGATTCGATTCTTGTTTTTGGAAGGGAAATCGCGCAGCGAAATCAAAGAGCGCTTGGATGCTGTGTACGGTGACTCTTCTCCTTCGATGGCGACCGTCAAAAATTGGTTTAACGAGTTTCAGCGTGGTCGCACGTCGGTTTTTGATGAACCATGCCCAGGTGCCCCGAAAACGGCTACTGCGGAGGATAACGTGACAAAAATCCACGATCACGAAGTGCAGACCGCCGATTGAAGGTACGCGAGATAGCTGAGACAGTAGGCATCTCAAAAGACCGCGTGGATCATATCCTGCATGAAATTTTGGGCATGAGAAAGCTGTCGGCGCGATGGGTGCCGCGTTTGCTCACTCCGGACAACAAGCGCAACCGTGAGACCACTTCAGAGCAGTGTTAGACGCTGTTTAAGCGCAATCCGAAGGAGTTTCTGCGTCGTTTCGTGACCGGCGACGAAACATGGATCCACTGGTACACGCCAGAGACCACGGAACAGTCGAAACAGTGGACTTCACCCAGCGAACGTGATTCGAAGAAGGCGAAGACTGTCCTATCGGCCGGAAAGGTGATGGCCACCGTTTTCTGGGATTCACAAGGTGTGATCTACATCGACTACCTGGAGAAGGGCAAAACGATCACAGGGCTGTACTATGCCGAATTATTGGGCGCATTCGACGCCGAATTGCAGAAAAAACGGCCCCGTTTGGCGAAGAAAAAAGTGCTCTTCCACCATTAAATAATCATAGACAAATTACAAACTTAATCGATATAGACACTAAAACTATTCATTTTACAGACAAAATTCTGGTAATTACAAATAATTGTTAAACTCGTTATAATGATAATGGAATAGTCCATTATTTGATTACATGTAGGTTTAGCCAACGCACGTCTAATCATATTTATTATTTTACATTTAATTTAGATTAGATATTATAAACTTTGATATACATATAGGATTGGTGACAGTCTAGACTACTCAAGACGTATCCATTATTCTCGACTAGTAAATTGATAGATATTTTAAAAACGGTTATAATAAGAGAGATCTAGAAGATATTGTGACAAAGAACGAAAAAGCAATGATTGTTATTTAGTGAGGACTCTCCATTAACGCGGGTTTGATCGGAACTCCGCTGAGGAGCCATCAACCCATAATCACTCTGTGGATTACCACCAATCGAAATGACCACGTCTTGAAGGGAACATAGACATTTATAATTTATAACACGCTCGGCCGTTTAATCAACTTCTTCACCTGCTGTGCGCCTCGTGGAAAACATGTACCTACGTCAAAATAAAGAAAAATAAATTTTAAAAGTAACATGATCTAGTTTTCTTCTTAATAAATTATAGAAAATATATTCTAACAGGGTGATGATTTTTATTGCAGATGTTCGATAAACACGTAAATTTAGATAGCCGAAATCGGTGTATCTAATAGTTCAACTATACATTTTAAAGCCAATATACTAGTAATATAAACGATGTTATTGAAAATAGAACTTTGTCTAAACGCCTTTTTTTTTCGAAATGTACTAAAAATAGTCTTATTTACCTTTGCAAATGGTGGTTGCTACATCGGTTTTTGTCACAAAGTTTTTTAATACGACCGCTTGGAGCTCTGCTTAATTTTCTATTTAGAAAAAGAAACGATAACCCGATAACATCGGCAACATTTAGAAACGAAAAAATAACATTATGCACTTAATACTGGGGCGTCGGGAATATGCGACCAGCCGTGATCGTCCTCATAAGAGTTCCATGACCTGACCATTGCCAATTTAGCTTTATATCAGTTTGTGACCTATCTATGTTTGTGTATTGTCTCTGCACTTTGTCCTACAAAGACTACTGTTATCTGTATTTTCGCCCCTTTTTATTTGTCCGACATCCTTGGCTACTGTAACCTAATGGATCCACTGAAAACCAGCGCTGTGGTTGACCGCAGCTTATGCTGAGTTGGAGTTCATTTTGAGTATCCCAATATATAATCAGCACTACCAATAATGTTTATAATTCTTCGGTGTATTTTCTTATGTTTTCTTTGTGTTTCCGATATTTCAATGTAACTGTGTTTTGTGTTGTCCGTAATAATGTTTATCGTCATTCATATGTTTGTTCTAGGGGTAGTTACAATGGCAGATGTGAAAATACCCCATCTGCAATTCTAAGTGAACATACAGAATGAGCAATAATAAACTAGTTGTATTTATTCTCGATTCATGTTCACGAAAGAAAGTTCGATCCCCGGACTCGTATCAAACTTGTTTATACGTACGGATTTTTAAAAAATCACTGCAAAGTCTGCGATGTAAGAAAACATGAGGAAATTCGCGTGCCCAAGCATTTAAATAATGTGGGTCATGCATAATATGTACCAATTGTAATGGGTCCGCGTGGTGAATTATGACCGAAAACATAGCCTAAAAAAATCAGCGAACTGAAAGAGCATACGTCCATATTTGTTGTAGATAATCATAACTCAGCTATCCCATTGCTTATCATTACCTGATAAGCAATGGGATAGATGGGTTCTCGAAGGGAAACAACGTAATGGGAGCCCCCCCCTTCCAGGCGGACTAGCAACTTAAAGAAATTGCGTATCTTTATGTACACATTCATGCAAGTAGTTTCACTTATGCACGGACCAGTGGTGTTAAGGTCGAAAGTATAATATAAATATGTGATTAGATGTTATCACTTTCTACTTTCTGTTCCTTGTTTGTGAAACATTCTTTATTAAAAATTGTATATCTAAAAATTTCTCAAATGCAGTAAAATTTGTATATTATTGAAAAACAAACCAATATCTATAAACTTTTCTTATCGTCAAATGCGGTAATAATGTCGACGAACGGCAAAGTTTATCGAATTGCTCATTATGTATTTCAACTAAATATGGCGTCGAAAGTACTCACTACCAATGAATAAAACTTGGTTCTTCACAGGTCCCGCGCGCCCGGATAGCCTTGCAACACAATTTGGGATTAGGAGGCGCTGTTGTCGTCACGATGTACCGCAAAGGTTTCCAAAATGCAATCCCGAACAAAGTTGCGGCCATCGCTGGCAACCCCGAAGAATTCAAGGTCTTCAAATATATGAAGATCTTAGAAGACGCCATGCAAAACGACAATGATAAATTAATAGAGAAAGTACGAGGGATCTACGGATTCAAAGTGAAGAATGGACCAAACGGAGCGGAGGGTTATTGGGTTATTAACGCCAAAGATGGCAAGGGAAAAGTCACGTACGACGGTAAGGAGAAAACAGACGTGACCTTCACAATTAGCGACGAGGACGTAGTGGACTTAATATCTGGTAAACTGAATCCTCAGAAAGCTTTCTTCCAGGGGAAGATCAAGGTCCAAGGTAATATGGGTCTTGCGATGAAACTCACTGATTTGCAGCGGCAGGCGGCTGGCAGAATCGAAGCGATTCGCTCTAAATTGTAAATTAGCGAGAAAACCGGTTCTTAAAACTGGCTGTATATGGTACTCTTGGTTAAGGCACTGAGGTTTGGGGCATTTATTTACTTTAAGCGTGTACATCTTTACTCTAAACTTTATTCAGAGCTGTTATTGAAGAGAAATAAATCTTCTAACTACGTCACAATTCTTATATTTTTACTATATTTTATTGCAATACATCGTGTCGATATGAATTCTTGTACAAGTGGATAGTTTTATTGTATTTTTATTATCATTCCAAATATATAATTATTTTATCAAATGGTAATATAATAGTATTTTGTTAATAAAACATTTTTGTATAAAATGCATAGCTTCGTATTATTTATCAACTTAATAACCTTGTTTGTCATTTACATATCTGTGCTGTTTCATTGACGGATAAGATAACGAGATAAATACTCGTACGTAGGGTGTTCTTATTCTAGTTGGTTTTTCTACAGAAATAAGGTGGCCGACAGGCAGTCCGTCTCACTGATGCAAGCGGGTCCCGTCGCTTATAAACACCAGCGACACTCGTCAACGTCAGCTAACATGGCGAATGTTACGTGTCGCCGCGATTTACCATAATACAATTAACATAGGCCCTGTGTCTTTCCATTATTTATTACACAAAGCTGGCGTAGGGACCACTTTCGGCTCTTCTCATCCAGCTCATCTTTGGGAAATTAAGAATTAGATTTTGGGGAAAAGATAGGAAATAGGGAATACCATTGTTCAATCTTATTCCTACTTTCAGATATTTTTTAATTGTTAAAATTTAAATTAAGAACTTTGATTCTAAATTAAAATAATCAATGGGTAATACCAGTAATTAATTAGAATTAGAGCGGTGATAGCCTAGAGGTTTATTCTCGACTTATTCGTGAACTCACGAGTTCGAACCTCGGCTTTTACCATAGATTCTACGTCGATTTTTTTAATTATCAGTTCGGCGGTAAATGATACATTCATCACAAGGAAACCCACGGTCATAAGAATTTAAAAAATACTAGTCATGTTATACAGTATTCACCAGTCTTCGTGGTGGAGACCTTTGCCCTTCAGTAGTCTCGCTGAATGCCGTGCTGGACGTGGACACTGAAAATTCTGCTAATGAAATAAAAAATATGGGTTAAAATTTTACAAAGTATTCTCCCCCAGACCCTATGCAAGCTTTCGTCTGTTTAAACCAGTTTTAAAAGCACAATATTTCCAGTTATCATCAACACCTCAAAAACAGTAAGTAGTTCATTCACAAACTAAGCTAGCACGTCTAGATAACAACAAGCTTATCTTTCGGTTGTTTTTTAATTTTGGGGAAGAGAACAAAGTAACACGGTGTTAAGTGTATAGGGTGGATGGCCTATTGAAACGTTTTAATACGTTCCTCGGGTTTTAAAAAACATTTGAATTTGTCGAAAATAGTGGTGCGAAAATTTTCCTATCGAAGAGTGAGACTATAGTATTTGGCTCGCCAAATAATATGGAGGAAAATTTAAATTTAGAATGTGTTTTATTTAATGGTATTTAATCAGCCAGTGTTCCAAGTCAAGAAGTCTTTCTTGGATAAATAATCGAAATTTAGGGGCGGTTAATCAAAATTTTTTAATCCACCATACAGATACCACAAATGGTGACGTTAGTAGATTAGATAACAAAACAAATATTGAATTGTAAAAACACAAATAAATGAGTACTACAATTTTATCACCATCTTAGATATTTATCTTGTTTTTTCCATGAAGTAGATAATAAAATAAGAAAAAATATTGCCTGTCATTCGCAGTTAGGGTTTTGCACTAGAGGCAATTTTGAGAAACTGTTTCTTTTTTCACCAGCTATTGGTTTTCTCCGGTTTCTGCTTACCGGTTTTTCTCCGGTAATACCCGTAGCTATGCTAAGCCCTATTCGCAGTTAACGTGACAAGTCCAAAGTGTAGACCGACGCGATAATATAATAATGTGCGTAATAGAATATCTTTTATCTATAGGACATTCCATGTTATAATAACATCGATATGTCTCTCACGTTGATGATTTAACATTTTCATTTATTTTTATATCTGATACTTGCCGTGCTTAGGGGCCGTTCAAGTAGAACGTAAGCACCAAAGGGGCGGGGGTGGGGGCACTTTGCTTTGCTTATTTTTGATGACATGGGGGACGGGGGAGGGGTCTGAATGGCGATTACATCAGCAATATTTATTTATTTACTTTCGTATTTTTTTGGCAAAATTTAGTAGATTCTGATTAAATGAGAAACTTGAACAGATTTTGTAAAAATTATACCAATGCTTACGTTAGCATGGGGGGGGGGGGTAAGAGCATTGCTTACTTTCGCTAACAGGGGGGGGGGGGGGTTAAAATGACTAAAATTCTGCTTACGTAATACTTGAACGGCCCCATAGATATAAAATATTTTGTATAAAAAGTTACAGATTCATTACAGATTTTGTGAAAAAGTATGAATGTTACAGTACCCGAAACGACAATTTTTGAGATTTCTGACTGTATCTGTATATGTATAACAGATTATAATCAAACTTGGCATAGTTTATAGCTTGTAAGCGTATAAAATGGTAATAACGAATTCTGAAAGAAAGTAGATAATTATTTACCTACATTTTATAACACTGTTATTTTATTGGTGATTGGGTACCAAACATCCAAACTGGCATTTGGGTATGGTTCAAAATAATTGTACATATTACTAAAATGAAACATTACTCACATTAAGAATTAGTACCTACTCATATACCTTGTATATACTGTACGATAGATAAATCCAAAGAATACTAATAAGTACCTATGCAATATGAAATCTTGTTTAAATTAAAATAAAATGAAAATATTTTTACTTTACATTTGGTAATTATGAGATGTAAAGCATTCTTACCCTCTCTCAGAAGACTACCTTGAAATGTACTGCATATCCCTACTTTATCGTACGTACGTACGCAATGTACGTACGTGTTTCGATAGTGAGTGAGATATGCTAGAGCCTTCTATTCCCTTCCTATCCAATCCATTCCTTAATCTGTACGGGTAGGCAGCGCATCCGGGGGTGTGCCAACGTTTGTCACTCTGAACTGATGTTGGCATGTATCGCAGATGTCTATGGACGACAGTATCCACTTACCATCAGGTGGACTGTATGCTCATCTGCCGACATTTTTCTATAAAAGAAATATGTATAGATTTAAGTAGATAGAAGATAACCGACACTCGACTAATCGCTCTTTCTGTTTTATCAGTATTTGACATGATAGTATCGAATCCAGTCTCTATTTAATCACAACGGGCTTTGACGCTTCCACAAAATTGTAGCAACGAATAAGAGAGAAAAATCGGGTGACGGTAGGAAACACTCTACTCACATCTGATGGATATCCATAGTCCTTGAATTCTTATGCATTCACAGATGATATAAATGTTTACTAAAACAGGAAAGCGTAAAGTACGGCAATTAGCCAGTAGCCAAAATTTGTATGTAACATTAGATTCATGCTAAACTGATAGAACAGTGAGAGCGAAGAGACATGTTCGTCAGAGTATTGATATTGGTAGGTTAGAAATGTTAGGTATTTAGAACACGGGCACTACTAATCCTTTTGTATTTTTTATTGTTAGTACATAATGTATTATTATATTTTATTTTTATATGACTATGGTCGTAGTTATTTCGCCGGGGCCCTCCCGCCACTGTATTTGAACTCTAATGATGCAAAATTAAGACCTCAAGAACGCCAGATTTCGTCGTTACACATATTGCTATTAGATTTTATCAGGCGACAGATCACAAATCAAGATACCGATTCCCTAGAACTCTTTTAATAGTTTGGGATAAAAAGTATCCTATGAGTTAAACCAGGACATAAACTATCATTATAGGTAGTTTAATTAAAATTCATACAGTAGTTTTTATGTAACGGGTGATATTGTACTGATAATTCCCTGGGGTACTTTATAACGGAAGGTAATTATTATGACATAATTATAATTACATAATTACAGGTGGCTATAACTATGCCAAGTTTCATTAAATACCGTCTAGTGGCTTTTGTGTGATGAGCTTTCAGACATCGTTTATATAGAGAAAGGGTAGCATACGAGCTAGCTATACTGATACTGTGGATATTGTCAAATCTCTCATCAGTCATCAATTATTCATTTGTTGTTATAGACTGACATATACATTATAAATCACTTCGGATCCGTAAACCAAAATACCACGAACAAAACGGATTCTGAACGTTCCTCTTATATAGTTACAATTAGCAGATACGAATGGATCCAATTAATTAAAATCCATAGATCCAATAAATTAAAAATGCCGAAGGATATTATGTCACCCCAGCAGAGACCCTCACATTCGATTTTATATCTGGTTGGTGGAGATAATGTAGGTAATAATTTCGTATTTTGTATCTAATATCTAAAACAAAGACAGACTTACAATAGAAATAACTTTTCAGGGAATCAATAGTTAAGTAGTTGTTTCTCCGGTTACATAGGCAAGTAATGGAATAAAATTATTGATTTCGACAACTCTATATGATAATAATTTAGTAATCGATGGATTCAATAAAGCATCTTCTATCGACTTTTTTATCGAATCAGTGTTGAAAGTTTAATTAAAATATTTCTGCAAATTCTATTGGATTACGCGATCACAGAATAGCATTGCCACGGATTATGGTAAAATTGGTAAAGCCGTGCCTAGATGGTAAAATTGAATGCTGTATACCAGGGGGACACAACTCTATTTTTCTTAAAAATACCATATTGTGATTGAAATAAGATTTTTATAGTCTATTTTTAAGGTATGGTTTATATATTGTACTAAGTTCATATAATTTTATAAATTAAAATGAACCTGACGTGACTTTTGATAGTGTTCCTCAGATATACAGGTGATAGGTACAGCGAAATAAAACACTTCTCTGGAAATATTTTCATTTTATTGCTCCACAAGGTACTTATAAGCTTTTTATTTCAAGTAAAAACACACTTCGAAACCACATGTTACGAACCTGTGTGTGTGTGCATAACAGAAGATTTTTATTTTAATTTTTATTATTATCTTAAACCTCTAATCTATCAGGTACTTTATAATATACAAAACTGTTTTGCCACTGCTGGGTGTTTATGATTTTGTATTAATCCAATAAACATACGAAAAAGGAATGTTTCGTTGGATTATAGGATTATAAGCCCGCAACGTAACATTTCTGATATAAACACACACAATTCATAATCAAGCTGGTTAATTAATAAGTATATTGTGTACAGTCGCAAATTATAAAAAGAAAAAAATAAACCGTCTTGTTACAAACTATAAATAATTCCACGTAGAACTCCTAGCATCACATACGACAGTTGACCGTCATAAACATAGACTGAGCTCCACAACGTCCGAAAATCGCTCTTTCACAATATAGACATCTTTTTCTATCTTCAAAATAATGAAAGAGATGCAGCATGGATTTTGGAACGCAGCCCTAAGTGCTTCTTATAATAGGTACCTCATACAGGCAGAGTTAATGTGTAATAAAATAATAATAACAGAAAAATTCGTATAATTCCGGCAAGATTTTACAATTTCATTCGAATTATAAACTAATTACGAAGTTAAATTGTTTGTAACATATAAGCTGAAACTAAATGTAGGTACAGATTCTATAATTTTCATAACGGTACATATAAAACTAAATTAATAGTAATCATCACACTTGTTGAAATCAAAGTTTCACTTTTTTTATTCAGTTTCAGGACCGGTTAAATAGAAGTTTCACCGTGTTAGACTTATACCGAGTCGTGTTTTAGAGACCTTACGTAGTCTACATAAAGATTAGTTTATAAACACTCGGTCTAAGTCAACATACAACGGTCTAAAAATGCTTTTAACTCGATCTTGTCCATCTTACTGTCACTTCCACAGAGTACCATTTCAAATGGTTAAAATTGGCACAAAACAAGACTGCATTCTCTACTTTAAATAAATGTACTTACTAGAATTCCTTTTTTTAAAATGAAGTTTTTTTTTTTACCTTTGATTTGACATTTGTCTTTAATTTGATATTTCTTTGTCTAATTTTCTTCTCAATTTTTTTTAATTAAAATCTGTCATTAAATTTTTTTTTTGTTAAGCCATCTCTCCAACGCCTTTCAAGTGTAAATGACAGTAACCATTATTATACAATACAGGTGACGGAATAACTTCCAGAACCCACATATTGCGACTTTGAAAATTGATGTATTTATCAACAATCATACACTGAGATCACAGGAGTACGTTCCTATACCCTGGCAAATCACCAATCACGCGAAAAAAACCTTGTCTCTTGTAATAGGCCATTTCCATAAACGTTACTTTACCGTAACTATGACCGCACTAAAATACACCACTTTAAACTTTAAAGTGACCTTACGCACTTCTCTTTTACCTAAAACATGGACATGTTTTTGTTTTTAAACAAAATGGAGAGTTCGTTTTCCGTTGAAACCAAAATATTTATAAATTTTTTCTTTAACTCTTGAATAGGCAAAGATAAATAAATAAATGTCAAAGATAGCAAAATCAGAAATTTCAACTGCATCTTATAATAATAACGCTATTATTATAATACCGTTATTATTCTAAGCTCGGCATGTTTATATATCGGATTTATATATATATTTATTCGGGCATGTTTATTTATATATCGGGCATAATCAGAGAAATATTAACTTGATCGTATTGATTTACAAAAAAATGTAAATCGAAATTATTCAATCAAAAATGATGTTAGCCACATTTTAGCTCAAAATTGTAATTTCTGTCAAAACTCATTTGATCAGGTAAGAATTATTTCAAACAAAAATGATTTCAACTCGAAATTTGAATTGAAGCATTTAATTTTTTTTACTTGACGTTGGTATACATAATGCACAAACTGGCGTTCCTGCCATTAAAAAACCGAATTAGCAATTTTTTTTTAATAAGAAGGAAATACGAATATTCTCTGCCTTTTTTCTCTTTTTTTTACATATCCATTTTACTAAGTGCGTACGACACTCAATTTGGTTTATTTTGTATGAGGTAAAGATTTAGAGACAAAAGTTTAGCAGCATCTTATTCTAACATTTTATGGTTTACAGTCTGGCGTACACCATTTCTACATCAAAAAACAAAATCATCAGTAATATTTACATTTTAAATACCTTTCACTGTCTGTTTGTTAAAATAAAAAGTTAACATCTTTGATAAAATTGATTTTGACCTCAATATTTTAAATGAAAATAAAAGTACAATGCGAAGTTGTAGATTTTCTTACAGTCTCAAAAAAAAAAATATTTTTATATTCTTCTTATATAACATCATTTAATTTAATTTAAAACATATTAGAGACAGTGAGAGGAGACAATATTTACATGAAACTTTTCTATCAATACAGTAATTATAACCTACGCTAAGGAAATAAAGCGTTATGTTAGGTTAAGTCGTAGACAATGGCTTTGCCACGTTTTTGCAAAAGTAAAACATTTTACAGTGTCAGTTTAAAAACCAATGTTACACATTTTAGAACCGAATAGTTGCCAATAAATACTAACATATATATATATATATATATACAATTAAAAACTACTTAGCCAAGCCAAAAATATTCATAGCACCAAAATACATATCCAACAATGGTAGAGAGAGAAAAGTTTCAGCACACATACATACCTTATTATTACAAGACATACAGTCCATTTCAAATTTACACTACGTTTTAATGTTTAAAACAATAAGTTATTCTTATTACACTTGCTTATATTATAATAATAATATATTAATAAGTAAATGGTAATTTTATTTTTCTCAAATGTCTCTGACTAGAGATACGAACTAACCTACAACTGAAAACTTAGCTTAAATAACTACAAACATAGCACTCTTTGAAAAGAAAGGAAAACTTCTCTATAATTTGAGCTTTGCCAAACAAATTTAAATCACTTTTAACAGTGAAATCTTATTCCACATTTTCAAATAATTTCAACAATTTTATTGCGATTTACAAGCCCCGGGCTGTGCCGAGATCCAAAAATACCACAAATCTGGTACGCTCATCAATTTTTATAATTTAGATAGATTAATGTTCTACAATCTCCAACAACTTATCAAGTTATCACTTAAAAATTGACTTTATTGAATGGGTACCTACTAATTGAAATTTTGTTTTCAAAAATGTGTGCCTAAAATACTGTCCTCCTTAGAAAAAAAGGCACAAGTGTATTTGATGGCATATTGGTAAACTTTTTTTCTTCTTCATATATGGCAATGGTGCAATTGTGCCATTCACATGCACATTCTTCCAGTGTAAGCACACGAAAAACGCAGTCCCACACTTTTATTTGTCTATTAACCCTATTGTCTATTATTACTATATCTATTAAACCACAAAACGCTAAATATTCACTTATTGAATTCCGGCCAAAAAGTCTTTTCTTTTCTTTAATTTAAAGCCAAGCCAGAAACTTGGAGTTGTGGATAAAACAAAAAGAGTAACCATTGTTTATTTTTAATTTTTGAAATTATTTTTATTTAGATGAGCAGAACAGGTAATTAAAGCCAGACTACACAATTAATGGAGCAATTGATAATTGCATCAAGCCATCATCTAAATCATAAACATTGATGCAACCAGAAAAATAATAAGACACGAAGTGCTTATAAAAGACAAGGAAAATCACAAGAATTCGCATTTGAATCCATTCAAAATGTAATAAAAAAAAGTGTGTCAATTGACTCATGTAACACACAAGGTACGAACACAACAAAATATGTTTGCTCAGTCACAAAATAATATGCACTAAATTAAAATGCACAGTTACTGGCAAAGAATAAAACCATTTTTTATACTTAGGTATGAAAGACTTTAAATTAAAACTGTATACTGTAAGCTACTTAACAAATATCACCTGTTTAATACCTAGCGCGTGAATACATGTAGCTCCTATCAGGCGAAAGACAAAAGAATATTGCATTTTATGTTGTACACCGATTGTATGCATAAAGTACACCAATAGAGTGAAAGAAAACATTACTTGACTTTTTAGTGGTCATACCCTTTAGTCCGACAGGGTTGTCCGACTGTCGGACTACGTGTATTCTATTTTCCACTTGGTCCATCTGATTTTGTATTGGTTCCCCTTGATTAGGACTGTGAAAAAAACGTACAATCGCTAACAATAATGTTTTTTTTTAAGGAATGAAAAATTACGCGTAGCCCGAGTAGTCGGTCAATCCTGTAGGGCCATGAATGATCCCTTTTGAGAGCAACGCTATTTCGAAATTAAATAATTTTAAAAAAGAACATCAATACCTATTGGGTTTCTATATTGATGTACTAGGGAGGAATAATTCACTTTTTGTCACTAGAGGCGCTGCCTACGTTTGTATCCAAATTTCGTTTTATCGTCAATGGAAAAGTATGATGGGCCATATTATTAGTTTTACAGAAACGAAAGGCTAAAGTTGAAAACTTAATCTTCTCCGAAATAAAGATACTTGAAAAGTTTAAATTATTTATCGTCCTATGATTAAATTTTCATAAAAATATTGTTACGAGATAAATGGGTCACTGCTTTATTGTCTTGCAGAGTGCAATACCTATTGCATTTATTGCATCGGTAAAGGGAATAACTTATGCGACATAAACTTCACTTACACTTGCATAATAATTTAATTAAATTGCATAATGTCTAGTTGTGTAGATGTGCATTTTGAATGAGACATTCTTTGTTTACAAACAAACTGATAAGCTTTTCGGACCTGTAATTCGTAGCTCGGCCTGTAGACCTGTAGTTCGGCGCCGCAGTTTTTATAACTCTTAATTTGCGCAACGGCCCAAAATTTATACTTAACAAAATATTGCACAATTTGTTTTTAAACAGTGTTAATCTGTTCTTATTTTCTATAATTTATTTTGAAATAATTTATATTGCGCAACAAAACAAAAGGATAGTTTACAAGCGTACGCAGCGCCCTCTCAGACTGCGCATAAACAGTATTGGCGTTAATTTTTTTTCTATATCTCAAAATTGCCAATTTGACAAAAGTATTTTTACTGTAAAATAAATTAATAGTGAATTCACTAAGTTATTCCAGGGGAATTACTCATTTTAAAATTTGAACAAGAGGCAATGTAACTACGCCATCTATATTTTTATTTCAGTTTTATCGTTTAATATCAACACTTAGTAATTTATTGTTAAATGAAGCCCGTTCTGTTTAACATTGGATAAGCCTCATCTAAAATGATTGAATAGTAAAAAAACGAGGTCAAACAATTAATTTTATGACTTCGATTTTTTCCTTCGCTCCATTTAGTTTGTAACAAAAAAAATACTTTATATCAAAAATCTTGGAACTATCGTGTTAGATAGTCCTCATTAGCTGTAATTAGTCGTTACTATAATATTATAATTAAATGAGCTTGTGACGACAGCAGTGGCCGGAGAATTTTGAATTTCCTTAACAATAGTTTTATAATACGTAGGTACAACCAATCGTAGGTACTAATCAACCAAAATTTTTAGACACTTGTGTAAAAGCCCTTATTGTGCAGGTAGTTGAGAGCCAAGCGTCCTGAGGTGTTCAAGTCCGCATATTCTTCGTGCGACTAAAAGTGTTGGTCAGTTAGTAATAGCTTAAATTGATATATTCTTGTTAATTACGAACGTTAAAGGCAACACGAAAAATGAATTATTAACATCTATGATTTTGACAACGAGTTAGGCAGCGACAATTACACAATCCTTTTTTTTTTAAATTATTGCTCCAAAATACAGACTCCAAATTAACCAGTAAATTCTAAACGAAAAGCTTATATAACGTATTTTAATATTTTAGCCAAATAGTATGTTTTTTTTCTTTCTATATTTACAATGAGGTAGAACGCGGGCAAAGGCCCTTATTTTTGATTAGGGACTACTGCACTTATATTAATATGCTTTATAATTAAAAATTATTTTATTTTAGGGATACATTACGTAAGACATCTGTATATCAGAGCAAGTGGTGTGAAAATACAGAGTTGTTAACTGCTATGTACTCGTACGAATTTTAAAATACAAATTTTATTTTCATGGCGTCATATCTGTCACAGATGTCGAAGATATACCAATTATAATATTATCTATGGTATTTCGTTACACGAAAATCGTGTTGGGATGACGTTTGATACAAACATACAAAGATTGATAAAAATATTCATACAAACGACAACCTGTTACATAATTACATTGTTTTGTGAGAAGACATAAAGTTTGAAACTATTTCATTAGATATTATTTGGTATGACTGAGGTTTTATACAGAGTTATTTGGTTTATTAACAACAATTGATCCATTGAACTGAATTGAATGAATAAAGAAATTGAATGCTTAAAATTAAAAGATTGAAAATATAAACCTGTTTGTAGAACGACATAAGTAAAAAAAATCTTATAAATAACCCTGTATAAATTATGCTTATGGTTGTACATTTAAAACTAATACACTATGTTATATTATTAGGTGAGTATTGACGATTATTGGAAAAAGCACAGATTTGAGGTTCTACGAAAAGGTAACAAGAGTCTGACCAACGAATATTGGCACAATAGCGGCAAATTTAAACTTCTGTGATTCAATTCCTGTTTGTTCCGTAGCTTACACCTGATCATTTTCAACATTTTGTTATTTTCAAAATGTACAGACGCGGTCAAAATAACGCCGTTTAAGGCATATAATGCCTTCAGAGCGTGTGCAGTGTATCAACAGTGTACGCGGACGTGCAAATGGTGGATTTAATGATATCTGGCATAAGAAAAAAAAGCCAGGTAAAGTTTGGGTTCAGACAGGCTAACCAGTTTAGGGAACAGCAAACGGTAGCATTACTGTATAATGCGTATGTCAGAAGTAGATTAGAGTTTATCGCAATCGTCTGGAATCCGCATGAAACAAGGTACACGTATTCTTATGTTGGAGAAAGTTCAAAAACTGTTTCCGAGATGTTTATATATAAAAAAAAAATGTTTAACAGTTTTAATAAATAAGTTTGTCTTTTAATAAATAATTAAATTATGTGAGTAGAAGAACCCCCATTATGAACCACATTTATGAACCCACGTTGTCAATAGATACAAAAGAAGCATCAAGAAATTCGAAAGTATCAACATTTTATGGTAGACTTTAAATTCAATTTACGTTTTTTAAGAGTTTTGACCTGGGTGCTGAGACCTTTGGCCATGTCCTATTTAGTAATTCAATTTACTATTTAAAAATGTTGTCATGTTAAGATTTCCGAATATACCGTTGTGCCACGTATCGTTGTCCAGACTATACCTGCAGAATGGCACACATCAAAGAGACTACAAGAGAAACTGTATATTACAGAATTAAAAATAATTTCATAAAACTGTACTTGATATGATTATGTACACGTATTTTATCTGTAACCAGCTACTGACGTTTGGTAATATCGCCTCGACGTCTACAGTACATAGAGTATAAAGTATAAATAGTAGAAGAGTTCACAATAGACAGTTTTCATCAACAGTAGGTATACCAAAAGTGAAAAAAATAAAACTGGAGCCTATTTACAAGGGGCCTAATTTCAGATTCGTTCGGCACCTAAAAGGTTTGTACTTTGACGCTAAAGTCACTGAGCGTTCAATCGTTCTCAATTCACTTGGAAGCTTAGCCTTGTGATGACTCGTGTTGGTCAACATGGCGGGGGTTCCACTTCCTGTCTGGGTGAGGGGTTGTGTTCGGGTGGCTGGTCGCTCTCTTCCATTGCTTGTTCACGTAGCTTTAACTCTGCCTCTTTTTCTTCGAGCCTTGCCTCGCGGCGAGCTAGTTCTGCTTCCCTTTCGTCGAGTCGCCGTGCCCGCTCCGCTAACCTCGCCTCGGCGTCCAGTAACCTCGCAGCGAGCTCAGGGTCGGTGTGCGGGGGCGGCGACGTCGACGAAGTCACGTCATCGACGGGAGGAGTGAGCGGCTTCAACGCCACGTTAGGTTGGAAGTCCCTTTCAAACCTCGTACAGTCAGCAATACGGACAACTCTCTCAGGATGTTGGAGCACCGGCTCCCTTTTATTCCAAGGCCTAAAGGCGGAGAGCGTCCGATAATGTAGATGTGCGTAGGGGTCCAAATACAGAGTGTAGTTGTACTCTTCACCTCGGTTTTTCTTCAGCGGTGATTCCGCTAGATCTGACTTGCACACTTCCGATTCCACGATCTGAAATTGAGAAAAGATTTAAATTAATTGACGTATTCCGGTGAAAATAAAACAAATTATTAAATAGATATTTAGGGCCATTTTTAAGGACTATTTAAAACATCAATGGGAGCTATCAATCGAGCAAGAGACTAGTAAACATACATTAATTTTTCAACTTATAATACGTTTGTTATTTTCTGTTCATAAAATTTGATCCATAATTTTTCTAAATGTAATAAGACGTAAATAGGTTTAGTTTTATACTAGTTTTGCATGTAT
This sequence comes from Sesia bembeciformis, assembly GCA_943735995.1. NCBI lineage: Eukaryota > Metazoa > Arthropoda > Insecta > Lepidoptera > Sesiidae > Sesia > Sesia bembeciformis. Next base: position 2,677,859 of record OX031038.1, read on the forward strand.
TCTGCTAATGTACCTTACATGGTCTTAATAAATAATAAAGCCCACAACAGCCTGATTGTTCCCCAAATAATACATAACCTAACCTAACTGAATCGTTATCTGTAGCGCACATTCATCTTACGTATTGCAGGTACATGGCTGTGTGCAAACTCATAGGGGGAGGCAGACGGCGCGCGTCATTGCCACCTTCTGGCCCCCCTATTCCCCCCTGGGGCGGTCGGTAGGGAGAGTTTCGGGATGTAGGTCGCGGCCGGGCCGCAGACGACCCTCAGACGCCAGCCTCGACCAGTCCTGAACAAAGTGACAGCTTATTGACGGTCGACGCGTTAAATGTGTTAAGATTGTGACAGCTCATCGATCAACATATTTAGACGACCTATTAATTCCTCCCGGGGCACACAGGAGCATTACAGGGTAAGCGGGAGTATTACAGGGGAATGTCAAGGATATCGTAAGATCGAGTAAGAAATGAAACAGAAAATCAATGAATAAGAAACTAGAAATCATACACACAATAATACAGTAAACAGTTGTACTTCGATCATATCATGCGCATATATCACCTTCTTCTTATCAATCTGATCATGCAAGGAAAGATAAAAGAAGCCAAAAAGTCTGGCAGAAGACGCACTTCCTAGTTGAAAACCCTACGGAAATGGTTTAAGATTTCCATCAAATCCCAGTTCCGAACAGTTTCTAAAGTTAAGATTACCAGAATGATAGCCATCTGTCGTTGGGAGACGACGGCACTAAAAGAAGAAGAATTAATTCGTCGAAGAAATAAGCCTTGCAATAGGAAACAATAGAATTCCCAATTAACAGATCGGTGAGTAGAAGAAAATTGTACGCTGTGGTGAAGTTATTCTTACAACACTCGACATCTGCATAACAGACAAAGGAATGGATCAAAATTATGGGTGAAAATTAACCACACCGAATTTTGTAATGACCACGATCTACTGATACCCTCATTCTATTGTTATACTATTTTCGTCTACCTTTCCCGTTTTAAACCTTATAAGGACGTTGTAAGAGCTATAATTGAGCAGACAAGTTTGCCTATCACAATGGCGTCGGTGCCTTCAAACCCTAACTTCAATGTCCATAATGAGAGAACGGCGGGGGTCCCGTTAAAGCTCATCTTCTGAACGTGTTAACTTGTCCAGTGTAACTGGATCTCTCCTCGCCCCTCCTATACTGCTGTAAGAGGGTGTGGTGGAGGTGGGTCAACGGGCGTTTAGGGGTCAAACGTGAGTGGATGCGTGGAGGCAGACTGACAATCATATTGCGACCTACTTGCGTGCAATTTAGTAACTTTTTTTATGTTGGCACGTCACCCGTGCCAACATTTACAAGTCGCTACCTAGCTAGGTAAAATATTAGGTCTTGTTTAACTTTATGGAATAGCAAAACAAATAAAAGACGCAGCTAAAACGTTGAAGTCTAGAGATTTCCAGAGACTTTCATTTGTTACATTTGTGTTTCGAGTTAAAACCAAAATAAAATTTAAAGTGAGAATCAAGTTAAAATAATTTCACAAAATGTTTAATTTATGGGATCAGACGTTACTTTGCAAAAGTCCATTGCGCAATGAAAGATACGTTTATTTAGTTCCATCTTTCACTATGTATGGGTTTATGGCTTGTCGCTATCGAAGACAAATTGCCAAAACCTGTATCAATACACGAGGAACATGCAGAGTTACATGCAATAATTTTTACTGGTTGCGCAAAATACTTGAGCAATTAGGCCTATAATATGTGCAGAAATCACATGTGCCACATGAGTATTTATTTGTCCGTACCTAACTACAGATAATACAACAGAGTAATATATTTCATATTGCATTGTCACTTGAGATAAAGTAAAATATATTTGGTTGATCGATGGTAATCATAAAATGTACAAATTAATTTCGAATCGAAATATATTCGGAAAGAATACCAAAAAAAATCCAATTTCGAACATGTTCATCGTGATTTTGTTATAAACAATTTACTTAGTTCACAAACCCGCGCCTTTTATTTAAAAAAAAAACATATTAAGTTAATTGTTCCACGCGTACTCATTGCAATTTTTATAGGAATAATGTGGAAATACTCATTAGAGTGCCGGTTTATCGACCATTAATGAGGAATTGGGAAGTAATTGTTAAAATGAATCGGTACGCGTTGGCGGCTAAATAACGAGGAATAGACAAAACATCTCGAGCGGCGAGTTAATGCGGAACCCGATCGCATAAATAAACAGACATTTAGGGTTGTCACATACTGGTACAATTAATGATTTTATCATAATAATATTACATAATAATTATCTAATTAGCTCAATCAGCTAAATGATTTAAGATTTAGAGCCATGAGTACGTGACCATTGACTAGTAATTGCAAATAAAAAAAATATACACATGTAAAATAAACATTACCACTGAAGAATTATCGAAAATACGTCCCCCAATAGTATCGATTATTCGAATTTTACATAACTGGCATTTTCATATTTTTTGTACCTACCCTAACAACTTTACAAAACTGCACAATTCTATTTTAATTTTAATTTATCAATTGCCTGCTAACCTTGTACACTAACTGAATATGTGGATTTCTGACAATGAAGACATTATTTTATCAGTTTACATTCTCAATTTTTGGAATAATTGTGTTATATATCTATAAATTTCAGGATATCTATAAATTCAATTAATTTTGAAAGGTCAATTAATTAATTGACATCAATTAATTAATTAATTGATTAATCCAAATCAATTAATTAACAAATTAATTATCAATTAATGTCAATATTGTCAAAAAATATTGACTCACTGATAGAAGACCTTCGATAAGTTTTAAGAATGAACTGCCAACCCTATGGCGCTGTTGCCGTCAATGAGTCGCGCAGTTTGTTTTGACAGCGCAAGAAATGGCGCGAATTCCTGACGCATTTCCACCAACATCTATTCAATTAAAAGTTGTGCGTTTGATTTAGTGGGCCCAATTACGCATACGTCATAGGCATAAAAGGGGGTGTAGACTGGGCCATACGTGCTAAAGGGCAAGCTCGAATTGATTCGATCAATCAGCGTTGAGTTGCTATTAGTAGCCTATATAAGCGTTTATAAGCTATAATTGTCTATAAGCGGTATAAAGTCTAAATGATGCGTCCTTTTCTATCTTTATACGACAAAAAGAGATACAGCGTGATAGTTTGTCAAAGAAAAATAATCGCATGTTTTAGAACGCACCAGGTAAACAACCAGGACATAACTTCCTTAACAAAGATAAAATCTTGAGGGAGAGCAACTAGACATTCGTTATCCACCTTGACGTCCAAAAAAGTGGAAACCTTTGGAAGGGTAAAGTGGAAGACGAAGAGATCACACATAAAATATGGTACTGAATATGATAAGACAAAGTATGGCATCTGCGATTCTGCTGTGTAATCGTTATATTTTTTTTTTTATTTTTTATTTTATGTACGAAGGCGGCAGACGAGCATACAGTCCACCTGATGGTAAGTGGATACTGTCGCCCATAGACATCCGCGATACATGCCAACATTAGTCCAAAATGATAAATGTTGGCACGCCCCCGGATGCGCTGCCTACCTTTGGAGATATAGGAATGGATTTGGAGAAAGGGTTGGGAAAATGGGCAGGGATAGGATAGGATAGGATGGGAATGGGCTCTGGCACATCTCACTCACTACCGAAACACGTACGTACATTGGGGAAATACGATAACAAATAGAAAATGCAGTACATTTCAAGGTAGTCTTCTGTGAGAGAGGGGTAGCGTGGCCAATCGAGCGCGCCCAGCGGCTGTTGGATTGCAGCGTGCACTCTCCCCCTCCTAAAATGTCCTATATGTCGATATAACGATTATTGAGACGAATCATATATCAGTATATTACGTTATATCGGTTATATTATTCACTAGCGACCCGCCCTCGCTGCGCTTCGGTTTATAAGATTTTTTTTCAAAATTTCAAAATAAAATATAGCCTTTATTAGACACGGATAATGTATCTTCCTATTTGTGAAAGAATTTTTGAAATCGGTTCCGTAGTTCCAGAGATTACCACCAACATACCCGCAAACAAACACACAATTTTACCTCTTTATTATATTAGTATAGATATTGATATATTGATTGATAGAAGTATAGATATATCAGATTAATTGTAATTAGTACGAAAATCTTGCGACAAGCTTTTAAATCACATGAAAACAATGACTGAAATAGTCATTTAAATGATTAGACGAACAACAAAAGTCCGCTGCACTTTCGTAACCCTCTGAATTTGCGGACAGCATACACAAGAAGAGTTTTAAGATCGATCGTCTAAAAGTTCACAAAAATGTTCTCGATGATGGCGCGTCTATATTTTTTATATCCATTGTTCACAACTGTGCCGCATTCTTGAATGGACTACACGTTTTATTATTGTTTCTCTGCGCGTGTAATACGCTAGTAAAATTTTATTACACGTGTCTTTAGCTCTTTACAGAGCGTAGTTTTTACGATATTATTGGAGTGTGTCATTGTTTAACAGCGTAGATACTATTTTCGCGAGATATAATTGTGTTCGGTTATATTACTCATACTGAAATTAATATAATTTTATTTACACTTCATAAAATAATCTTAACACTATATTTAAAACTGAGCTAACGTTCATAACTAAGATAATGTAACAATAAAAATAATAACAAACGTGCAATTTCAGGCTATTTGGATCTATAAACTATAAATATGTAAATAAAAAATCACCATAGACAAGGTTTATAACTTTATTCAATTCTATATTATATTGTTATATCTTTATTCAAGGTTATAACTTTATTTATTTATTTGCAATGTGCGTTACAAATGCTTGTAAATACATTAGATAGACACGTTAGCTAATAATGGCGTGCAAAATTACTTACTAAAAATAAAAATACATAAATGCTTGCTTACAAAAAAACACAATACTTAATAATAAATATATTTGGAAATTATATTTGGATATCGAGGAAAGGTATATCAATGACCTATCAGCCAGTGCAGACGGTATTGTCGTTTACGTGAAAGATAGAGAGAGGCTTGGATTGTGGGCCCAACAAATGTTTGTTTAGAGACAAATAATGTTTGTTCAGGTTGTGTATGCTCGCCCTTAGGTACTCGAATGTGTATCTAAATTCATCACACACTATTTGTGTGGTTTTATTTGTCCACGGCCCAATTACTACCAAAAATGCGGTATTGTCTTCGTTTATAAAACCCGGCCACATTTTTAATACTGCTAGTTTGATAGAATCTATACATATAATAAAACAGTAAAATGGTTGTCTGTACATTGACTTAATTTTAAAAAAAAATGGGGGAGGGGTCTTTTTAGAAGCTACAGATCCCAATTTTGTATGTCTGTTTGTCCGTATGTATCTTCGTTTGAGCGACACGTAAAAGCTACTAAACTGATTTTGACCGGGTTTTCACTAATGCATAGGTAAGTGCCCAGAAGGAAAACTGGTGTCATCTTCATATGACACAAGGAAGTTGAGTTATAGAGGAAAATAAAATAATTACTTAATAGAAATTACTCAGACTACTGGATAGATTTTCATCTGTGAAATCCATCATGTCCGTGCTTTTCCACGTGTTAAAAACCTTTTGCAACTGCTTAGCGAAGCTGCTTTAAATTAAATTTTATTAACAAGAAGCCCGTGGTGGCTGAATGAGAAGAGCAGAAGACCGTGTGTGGTGGCGGACCTTGGGAGAGGCAGTAGTGGCGTCTCTCCAGCAGTGGAGAGACACACACTGATAGTATGGTATGGTAAAAAATAAGAACCCTCTTTGGTCCATTTCTTCTTTTAAGAACTCTACATGACGGTAAAAATCGTATCAAAATCCGATGAGTTATTTTGTAGTTATGGAATATACAAAGGGATGTGTTTCGGAAACTGAATATATACATATATGTATTACTAGACTACACTATTATATAAGAGTAGTAATCTACAATCGACTTTGTTTCCCCAAATATCGTACATGAAGAGACAATTTGATAAAACCTAAAAATATACCACAGTACTTAATCCTACATCTACTAGAGATAACGAAATAAGAAGACCTCTAGCCTGTCAGTACAGAAGTACAGTCAGACATGAAATAAACTGGCGAACATAAAAATTAGGCCACCTTAAAAATTTGCAATTTCCTTACGCGTCGGACGAATAGGGTTCCAAAAAGTAATTTTCTTTATTTTCCTACCTTCCATCATTAAAAAAAAAAATAACACTTTATTGTTAAGGTAACCATTATTTTTAGATTTACAAGAAAAAGTAAATATAGCCAAAAAAACTGGAAAAAAACATAATTCTAAATGACCGAAATTAAAGGGAAGGCATCACAATACTCAAAGCGACACAAAAACAAAGAAATTCTTAAAGTGATTCTTACTACACGATGTAACATTAAACCCCATAGGTTAATAATGGGGGTACTTGAGATTGTTGTTTACATTACGTTTGACCGCTTTATAACTGTTTATGATTAACCAAGGGTTACCCTAGACCTTCGATAAACATTATGAACTAGTGATCTTAATTTTTAATTGAAATTAAAATAGAAAAATTAATGAATGTTGTGCGTGACTTATTTTTTATAGGTGGCCTAATTTTATTGCTCGCCAGATTATATTTTCGGTACATTTTCGCCTGTTCCAATTGCTGTGATATTTAAGAATGGATATTACCCATATTTGCCCTTGGGACATTTAAACTCGAAGGATAATAGCTGAAATAGCGGTGCTGGGCAGGCCATATATGCCGCAGGACCAATAACCGACGGGGGAGATGAGTCCTAGAATGGAGACCGCGAAACGTAGCGTGGGACGCCCTCCGGCCAGATGGACTAACGAGTTGAAGAAAATCGCCCGTGGTGGCTGGATGAAAAGAAAGTTACACTGTGTGTGGTGGCGGTTCTTGGAAGAGGCCTATATCCAGCAGTGGAGAGAGACTGGCTGATGGTATGGTACGGAGCAACTGTGATATTATGAGCGATAGCGCAGGAAAGCTACAAAGCGACATAGGAAACCTTGTAATGTTGACAATAGCAAGACTTTTCATTGATATCCATAATAATCTAATAATATCATTATGTTAAATTTTGTACTTAAAATCGCAAAATAATCACACGTCATTTTCTTTTATGATCACAATTCAAACTAAATGATGTTAATGTTATCAGCGTTGTAATATCGTCTCGACTTGTTACACCTAATGTACTCAGAGCTATATGTATGTGATATTGCGATATTGTCACAATTTTCAATACCCGGATGTGGTCGACGCGATATCGCCGCAACCGAGTCGCTACCCATACCCAAATAACGCAGCAATGTGAACAGGCCTTTAATTAAATCAACGCATTTAAAATTGTACTCGTTGTGTTTTGTCCACTGTAGGTAATGCTTCAAAAAATGATAAGAACATCATAATAACAATACCATAATGTATTTAATCTTTGTGATAACAATGAGATGTAATAATCTTATTTGCAATATTTTGCCAGCAACCTTCGTTTGTCATTGATTCTATTATCGCTGTGATAATTTGACAAGTGGGAGAGATCAAGCATTTATTATTGCGTGTTTAAATTTTGTATGATAACGTCTTTATTGTCAACTCGGGCACAGACTTCACCTTGTAACCACGCGGGGGTCTCGGACTACAGGTAAATTTTCCAATCAGAAAAATTATTATATCATCGCAGGGTTGCCACGAAATTCTGAAACTGAAATTCCCTGACTTTTCCAGGTTTTCCAGACCAAAAATGGGAATTTTCCAGGTTATCTATGGCGGGTCAAAACATTGTTCAATTATTAGCTACAATAGAACTAACAATAAAACGTCAATGATTCGAGCACTTTTCGCTTATTTCAGTGGTCCTAGAATCGTTAGCTGAATACAGGCTGAATTATAATTTGACTTTTCCCACCAAATAACGAATGGCGAAATATTCTAAAAAGGAAAGACATTGGGTGAAACGACGTCGAAAATAATGAATTGTCCTTTTTTATAATCTTCAGACTTTTTTATTTTTATTATATTATATGATCTTCATTAAATCATAGTTCAACATAATATCAAAGTTTCAAACAAAAATAACATTTTTAACGACTAAGTCGTACAGATACTGAGTAGTATAACAGCTCGTATATCACATGGAATATATCGACTAATATCACATCACAACTTTTTAAATCTTGATACGTTTTCAGTCTTTAAATCGCTCAACTGAACAAATTTGTTCATCAATCAACGTTGCTTCTTTTTGTGCATTTTCCAGTACGCGTTTTTTCTTCTCAACAAGTTCTTTTACCGCCTCCGCTGCCCTCTTTCGTCGCAACTTTTCGTTATTCTCGTTCAATCGCTCCTTCTTTTGTTTATCCAACGCCTCCATATACAGGGACCGGGCATTGCGCGCAGCGTGGATCATTTTTGAATCGATTTCGATGTTCTCGATACCCCCAGCATTGTTTAAAGCATCGCATATGTATCGTTGAGAAATTAAAGATCGTTCCAGTTGATTCTCGATCAAACACTCTTTGTTCACGGAAAACCCACGTTCAACGCTTGCGTTTCCATGAGAGAGAACAAATATCATTTTGAGAAATGTTAACAATTCACCAAAATCGCCGGTCGCTGTTACGAGTTTCCAGAAATCATCCAGTCGCCATTTTGTGCGTGTGAAATCTTTGAGATAATCAACAGCCGCTGGAGTGGTGCACACTGATTTAAATTGCCGATCGATAATATCTGCGCGTTGACCTGTTATCCATTTATTATGCACGAAAATCTCTAGTGTAGATTTCAATCTACTATAGCTTACAGTCGGGGAATTGAGTATAACGAATGGATCACAAAACGAAATCCCTTTTGTCAATCTGTGCTGTAATGCAGATTTCTCGATAATCTTGGAGCAAAAAGTTTGCAAACATTTTTGACACTCTCGTTTGAAAAGCATCTTGTCTTTGTCCGAAACTCCGGCTACTTGTCTCAAAGCTTCGCGCGTACCATATCCGATGTCAACATCTTTTGTATAAATAATATTGTCTGACTTGTTGACATCGATTTTCGTGAGCACTGTGGTTTTTTCAAGGACATCTTTTTTAACAAATTTCCGCATGAAAACGCGTAAAATGTTGGTCAGATCGGTGTAAATAAAAGGTGCCATCGGGGCCTCTGATTGAAAATCTGTCAAAAAAGGCTCCACCTCGCTTGCAACGGATTCGAAGAAGGCCAGTTTAGCCCCAATAAATTTATCGTCAATTCCATCGGCCACCATCTGCAAGCTCGGAGACATCGATTTTTTTCCATCAACGAAGGTTTTTACATATTTTTTCAAATTAGGTAAAATTTCAATGGCTCTCTGAGCAACGGTAACGTTCTGCAACCATCGAATTGCGCAAAACTTCCTTGGCAGTGCAGTAGATCCAGTACACGCGAAATAGTCGGCCCTTCTCGCGGGGACGTTCTTGAACACATTGTAAATCGCTCTTAGAAATTCGACGATCTTCCAGAGGCTCGATTTCATTGCACACTTGAATGCGTTATGAATAATATGGAGGCCACAACTTCCCAAGTCGAACATGACCGGACTAAGCGGATTTTCTTCCAAAAGTTGCTCCTTCAGAATTCTCAAAAATTTCAAATTTACATTCGGTCCATCCATCGATACTTGAACCATTTTTTTCAAATCCAGGACAGCCAGCTCATTTTTGAAAGCGGAAAGTAAATCTTCACTAGTCGTGTGACCGAGAAATGCTGACCCGAAATATCTACATACGACTTGATCCTTCGAGCAGCTCCAAAATCTTATCATAATATCCAGCTGTTCTTTTTGGCTGACTTTATTCAGTGACTCATCGAAGGCAACTGAGAAAAACTGGCATTGCAATATCTCATGCTCTACCTGTGCACGAAAGTACGGTCCTAGTCCGTAAACAATAATGTACGAGATCTTCGTACGTTGAAGTTTCATGCCTGCAGCAGTGCCACTGTCAGTAAACATACGTTTCATGGCATCGACGCATTTACCAGCTGCCGATATCGAAATATGAGTATGCATGGTAGTAAGACACCATATCAACTCGGCTCTCGTAACATCGGCTTTGATGATGAAATTGCCCGAGCTCGCCGACGATTTTTTCGAACCCTCTGTTAATGGAACAGGAGGCTTTGTTTTTTGCTTCTCAGGATCGTCAGGATTTTCCCTTATCGATATGTCAGGAATATCTCCTTGACCTTGACCTGTCGAAACTACTGCAGAAGGAATTTGGAGGAATCGATCTAAACTGTGGGAAGAACGTGTGTTCGATACAGCCTCCATGTGTTTTTTTCCTTTCATGTGACTTATTAGAGCCTGTCTGCCCATATTACTGAGAGAAAAATTTTTCTTGCAGATTGAGCAGTAGCAAGAAAAAATATCTTTTTCGACTTTTGATGCCCAATGAAAATCGGGTTCCATCGACCAATTGTCGTGGTACACGGTTTTTTTATATTTATTCCCAGGCATGGTTTCACAATATCTGGAAAAAATAGAAAAAAGAACAAATTGGAATAGGCACATTGCTCGATCATGGATTTTGTGCACTTACAAAGTTCCCTTTATAAGTAAAAAGCTCTCTTAAGTTTGGCTTTTGCACGGAGGACTTTCAAGGATACATGCTTTTCGTAAAAAAGGTCATGGTAATTTTGACAATGTACTGTTGTATGGTTAAAAACTAAAAATGCTAATCGGCTGTGTTTATATAATTTCATCATGATAGGTCGACATCTCCGGAATTAAAGAGTATTAAAAAAAATAATATCATGAAGTCTGAACTCTTTAAGCGATTATCACCACATTCAATAATCAAACATTGTCGCCTAGCTCATTTGTATAGACATTTTTAGCTGGATAGGTGCCAGATTATATTTTTGCAAAATTTGATAAAATGTAAACCTATATTTTTGCAAAATTTGATAAAATCTAAACTTATTAACGATTTATTGCTCAATAGGGACTCTTGGAATTATGTGAGCTTAATTTTCATCTAATTAATATACATTCATACAGTATGGTGTATAAAAATTATTGCTTTATCGCTTGGTGTAAAAATTGATAAAAAAAAAACAAGCTAAAAACAAGCACATTCGGTGAAAAAACACTAAGAATATTTCTGAACTTTTTTTCCGGTAGAGAAATACTATGAAAATACATCACTAGTGAAAATAGAACATTTTGAAAAGTAAGACAATTATAAATCGAAACTTTAGAATGGGTGTTAACGAGCCTGTAATTAAAGTTTTACCTGTATTCGTGGGATTTAGGATTCTCGTGCACTTGTTTCTCTATGTCTGGATGCGATGATAGCTCGTAGCACAATGGAAACATTGGAAACGAGGAAAGGAGAGTCAACTACCAATAGCGCGCCGACAAAACATAAACTCTCGACAAAGTATTCCCGCTTAACGGCAGAGGTCGCGCGTAGTGTATCTTACACTCTCGTCGAGGCCAGATACTATGTATAAAGATATATATATATATGAAGTTTTTTTTCTCGAACGACAAAAAATAACGGCGCAAAAAATTTCCAGGAATTTGAAAAAATTCCCTGACTTTTCCCTGACTTTTCCAGGTCTAAATTAATTCCCTGACTTTTCCCGGTTTTCCAGGTTTTCCAGGTTCGTGGCAACCCTGCATCGTTCGGAAAAAAAACGAAAAATTACCCATCGATGCCCGTACCACATCTTCGATTTTATCTTCTTTATTATACAGATGCTGTGTGCTGGCTATAGAATAGCACCCTCCATCTCTTGCCGTTGATGTTGTAAAAGGCGACTAAGAGATAACCAAGCAGCTACCGCAAGTCCTGAAGAACTACACTAGTCACCACCTCTAAAAAAGTGAACTCGCCAACCAGCTTGGCCAGCGTCGCGTTTCATCCCGCAAGCACAATATAACGTGCACGAGGAGTCTCATGTCCAGCACTGGATACCAGGAGTGCGCATTGCATTATACAGATGTGACGAATGTAAGTCGTAAATTGATACCTATGGGCTCCCTCAAATCACATCTCACGTTCGAATCCTGTACATATTATGCTACCTATTTATAATTGTGAAGTACTCGTGGTAGTATTGAGCACTTTATTAATTTTTTACTCAAGACTGGAAGCTTTGCGCGGTACTACAAGGCCCTCCATCTACATTAAAGACAAAATCGATTCTAATATTATGCAGAAAGGAGATACCCTCAAGTACCTACATTACATTAAAGGCCTTTGACGGTTAAACACAAACCAAAGGAATTAACAATGAGAGCTACTTACGCAAAATCACCTGCAACAGACAAAGAGCGAACTAAACTTCGAAAATTGCCAGTGTTGCCATATCGACAAGGCGAGTTCTACTCCGCAGATCTATTTATACTTACGCATGCCGACGACGCATCCCTCCCCTCGGGGGGGACGGGGAACCAGACACCACCTTAAGCCACCCCTTAACGACCAAGGTCAGACTTTAGTCTGCCAGGACTGTAACAAGCGAAACTCAACTTCAGCACGAGCAATTTGGGTCTACTTCGGTGTGAATTATTTTAGGACCATATATTAGAGGAAAATAAGTATTGTACGCCTTGTGTTAAGGTTCAAAATTGTTGTTTATAGTTGGTGGTAGCGTATCGGTAGTATTTTCTCTAGTATAGCGCCTGTTGAGGCAATCAATGAGTTTGAGCTTTCGTATATTATGAATTATTATGTATGTTACGCCCCGCGGTGCCTATGTAAGTAGTGTTGTTCGAAAACAAGTTCAGTGGCTGTTTTGTAGGAGCATCAGTGGGACATTTTGTGTTAAAAAATTTAATACAGCCTATTTTACGAAGTATGCTGCGAATAATTTAGTTTTGCGGCCAAAATTTGCTATTTTTTTGCGAAAGCTTCTTATGCCGTAACTAGAATCTGTCCGCGGCTTCCCCTTCTTAGAATTTAATTTCTAAATCAGTTTGTTAGTGTGTCTCGATAACAACTTATTGTATATACAAGTATTCCGTACGCACTACGCCTGCCTGTCTTGACCTATATTTCACTTTCGCAGGTCTGCTGGATGAAATCTCCGCAAACGTTAAGTTTGCCTTTTGTACATCTTTTCTTTTTATCTATTTCATGTTATTAAATTATTAAATAAAATAAATAAATATATGATGATTTCACTATTGGCCGTGTGGTGTCGCCCGGGTGTCGGCCGACTTATAGAATAGCACCACTCCATCCTTTCCCGTGGGTCTCGTAAAAGGGAACTAAGGGCATAACAATAATAAATAGAATAAATACCATAAAGAAATGAAACTCGCGCGGCGGACACGTTCAAGGTCGCTATAATAGCCTACAGTTTCGTATCGTATCATACAAGCCGTCAGTCAGGGCCGCGCACACGCGGCGTGACACCACCCGCACGATTTGATACATTGCCACCTTGCTTTTGTATAAAACTATTGTTAAAAACTATTTCATGTTCTTTTTATAATTAATTAAACGTTTTAATTATTAACTAAACAATTTTAACTAACCCAATAACTATACGGATATAATAAATTATTAAATAAGTAACAGCCCTCACGGCATCCGTGGGTGACAGAGGGACGTTACGGGCTGGGGGGGGGGGGGGTATGTGTTTATTTCGCGCCTTTTGGGACACGCAAAAAGGAGAGTGCCTTCTATACTCGTATTATTTATTATTCTAAGGAGATAACAAAGCCCACTGCACAAGCACTGAGGAACTACACCACCACCAAAAGAGTGGACTCGTCAACCCGATTGACCAGCGTGGCGTTTTAAGACCGAGAGATCTATGGCCAGACAGCTTAGTAAACAACTAGGTATATTTTTCAAAGTAAACAACTAGGTATATTTTTCTTAGTAAAAAACTAGGTATATTTTTCTTAGTAAACAACTAGGTATATTTTTCTTAGTAAACAACTAGGTATATTTTTCAAAGTAGGTATTCAAAAATGGTTTGTTTTGTTTGAACATAACTTGCTGTCTGTCCATTAAGTATTTTTTGCTATTCGTTTAAATACAAGCCTTTTTTTAATATGGTACGGTATTTGTTAGGCTTCCGAAAAGCTCCTTTAGTAGGCTTTAACTTAAATGTCACAGAACAATTCCAATCCAATCTAACGGTCAGCGACGATGGTCATTAATAAAATCTAACGAGCATTAATAAAAAGCCGATAAGGCGATCATATCGCTCGATCAGATCCGTATCAGGGGACAACACGAATGGCATTTCGTATTTGGCCACTGTGAAAGACGTGACATTTGATTTCGAGTTTAATAACTTAATACCTACTTGTTCGCACTTCAGTAAATATCGTATTCCTAACAAGGTTCTTATTTAATAGTGATGGGTAATTCCGGAGTTAATGAATCAAAAGAATTGAATCCGCGAGCGGAGGAAAATCCCTTAATTGTTCCATCGAATTGTTATTCATTCCGATTCCGGCGCCAATCATGATTGTGAGTGTAATCGCGCATCGGCACTTGTCGAAGGCTCAAAATCGAGATGCGATGATGGCATGACCTTTTTTTTTGCTTATGCTTACCTTTAGGAAAAGGGAATGAAACTCTCGGAAGGTTATTAAGTAGGTGAATCAAAAGAGCTAAGGAGTAACTAAGAGGAGTCGGATCCGCAAGCGGAGCATGATTAAGTGAGTTAAAACACTCACGAGAAGTCTTGATTACCCACCACTAGTTCTTAATTAATTAAACCACTAAGGTAACATATTGATGTAATTTAATAATGTATATAATATTTAATGTAACATATATCAGCCTTTAACGTCCCACTGCAGGGCACATTATTCCCCATAGTAAATCACTAGGGTTATTTTTTTAAATAGTCACTACTTCGGGCGGTGAGAGGATAAAATCGCGAGGAAACCCTCATGCTCCAGAAATAAAAACAAAAATGTAGTACGTGTAACCTATCCACCAATCCGCACTGGGCCCGTGTGGTGGATCGGTCCGAAACCCCCGAGTTAATATTTAATGTGTATTTTTAAATTTTTACTTTGTACCGCTGTGCCCTTGCATGAGGTTTATAAGTGACTTTTTCTGAGAAAGGGGATCTTATTTACGGTACTGGTATCCTAGATATTAAGTTATTGAAATTTTAAGGAGATAATATATTTTAATTGGTTTTTATATTACAAATTAGATGTTTATTTTTAAACAGAATCTTGAAATGAGGACATTTTAGCCTTTTATACGTCGTACTGCAAGGTACAGGCCTCTCCTAGTAAATCACTGGGGAATTTCAGGCCACAATCACGCGGGCCGAATGCGGATTGAGGGATACATTCATGATTCATTTTTTTTAAATTTGCGAGCTGGTGATATATTGTTTTTAATTTGTATTATACTAGAAGAAACTCAGTGGTATGGCAGATACTACATTTTGACTCACGACCTTAGGAATTTAACTTGAGAATTACCTCTAGGCGATCACCGTTTTAATGTCACATACGTACGTATATGAAAAAGTAGCAGAATTTTAGCGATTGGCTATTGCCTCCATTCCACCGACAGTAATAAAGTTTACTTCCACCGACAGTTTAATTAATTAATCAATAATAAACACACGAGTAATTGTGTACGCATTGGGAATCGTGTTTTACCATTCAACTCGGTGATGGCACGCCGGGGTGCGGTTATTGGGGCCCGCAAATTATGAAGCTGCAATGACACAGTGGTAGGCCCCTCAATACCGTTCTAGAAACTCATTACCACCTCACCTCGGGCGGTACCTTCTCAGAAAACTTGATGTGTGGCCGATGAAGATACGAGTATAATGTCGGTAAGTTGATTCCTCGAACGATATTATATGATAACAAAAAAGTAATGGATGCTTGATGCCACTCCTCAGTTGTAAACTCTGCGTGTATACATACTATGTACACGCAAAGGAAAGGAAAGGACTATAAGCGTCATTTAAAATTACTTAAAACTTTGTATAAGTCGTAATTTTTGGAGATTTTTTAAAAAAAAATCTCCAAAATATTTTATATTTTCGTTTCTAAATCAAATACCCCATGTAGTGAGTGTGATATGTTTGAGCCCAATGCTATCCCATCCTATTCTTTCTAATTTCTCCAACCCTTTTTCCAAATCGATTCCTAAATCTCCAAAGGTAGGTAGCGCATCCGTGGGCGTGCTAAGCTAACGTTTATCATTTTCTGGACTGATGTTGGCATGTATCGTGTATGTTCGTGGACGACAGTATCCACTTACTGTAGGTGGACTGTATGCTCGTCCGCCGCCTTCTTTATAAAAAAAAAGGTACAATAACGTTCAATAACTTTTACTTTTGAGTTCCATGAGTCGATGTGTGCGTGGACAGCAATTTCTGAAAATCTGGTCACAAAGAATTCAAAAGTATTGCTATAGTTCGTTTTTTAATCCCGGAGACGAAATTGACAAGTACAAATGTCAAACTTGAAAATAATGTTGATAATTAATTGGCATAGTGTGGTCCTCTTATGGCTGCGGTTATTTGAATCGTTATTTTTAAATGTGCTTTGTATTGTGTGTGTGTGTGTGTATTGAGGGCATTAATTAATTAATTTGTTACATTCAATATATTCGAAGATAAACTATTGTCATAACTTGTCTTATCACACACCATTAATATTTTCTCCATATTAATATTCCATATTCACTCTTATGCCAGATGATTATTTTTGATTGTAATGAATTAAGAAGAATTAAGAATCGATAGAGATCGATTCCTACAAATTTGATCCGGCACCACGCGATTTTGCAGAAAAACCTTTTTTAAACAATATCAAATATGGTTTCACGATTACTTCCGCTTGCTGGACATCACTATTTTAAAAATGCCTAAACTAGCGACACATGAAATGTCACTTTAGTGTCCGGGATTCACAATCAAATTTTAATTTTGATAAAATATTTGAATTTTTCTTTTGTGAAGTAACCGCCAGTTTGGTAGTCATTGACGTTGTGTCCTCCGGATAAATATACTAAATTACGTATCAGAATCAGAAAATGAAGCAGATCTTAGTGCTAAGGTAGAATTTACCATCATCGGGCATACAATGTTTAAATCTTCTAGTTAATTAACAATATTATTATAATTAATACACCTAGAAATAATATCATTATCAATAATTAATAATAGGGTCATAATTAGTAATAAAGTATTCAATTATAATTAGTATAATTCCTACGTAATCCTCTTTCATTTCTAATCTTCCAACAGTTAAAAACATAAAACGCAAAAATGTTCTAGCTACATCTTAATTTAAAATGTTCTAGCTACATCTTAATTTAAAATGTTCTAGCTACATCTTAATTTAAAACAAAATAACATTTTTTTCTATTAGTAACTAGATTAAGTCCCCCATTTCCGAAGTTTTCAAAGTAAATACTCGGAATTCCAGGAACAGAAATTACGTTAGCGCGATGAAACTGTTGACGACGAAACATAAGGCTAGGGTACTTATAACAGATGTGTATATAGTTAGTTTCGCAACAAGTGTTAAGTTTTTATGGGATGTTGTATATTTTAATAATGGAGTGGAAGGTCAACTGAAGCCATTCCGCTTCCGACCGCGCCAGCGATCGGACGTCTGCTCCGCCACCGACTCTCCGCTCTACACGGGACTCCGCTTCCGACCGCGTGGCCGCATCGCTACAAATCAAAAGTTGCCTTTCTCAAGGTGGAGGCTGATTAAAATCGTCAAAACTACTGCAGCACAACTGCAGTTTGCCCCTTCAGGGAAAATCCACTGTTTCGTGGTCCTCGGTGGAAACCTAACGGTGCCAACGATCCGAGCGGGGTGTTGACCCAAATACACCCGCCGAGCCCCCTCAGGGTGAGGCAGTCATTTGGACGGGAGCTAGGTAACCGGCCTTGGGGGATCTCCTAGTCGGCCTAGTCTCTGGTTTGCCTTTCAGCGACACACCTAGTGTCAGTCGGGTGTGTCTACACCCTTCGCACTAGACCCCATAGGGCCCCGTCGCACATTAAGATTGGCGACGGGCTACAAGCTTAGGCCTCACTAGGCACACACCTCCCTGCTTACACCCAGCAGGGAGGGTTGTGTAACCCGGGGTGCTAGGACAACATTCCCCCCCCCCTCTCTCTACGACCCCCCTCCACCATGTCGTTGAGCAACGACGAGATCGTTGCTCTATTACGGGCCTCCCATCAGGAGGTCTACAAGTCTCTTTTCAAGAGACTGGCCCCCGCCCCTTCTAAACCCGCGGCTCACCTTGAGAGCGCCACGTCCCCCGACCCCGCCCCCGAGCGAGACGACATAGTCTCGCAGGAGCACATGGACATAGTCCATGCCTCCGACTCCTCCGACTCATCCGAGTCAGAGTCCTCCGACTCTTCCGAGTCAGAGTCCTCCGACGACGGGTTCACCGTCGTCGGCTCAAAGAGGAAGAGGTCTGCAAAGACCTCTGCAAAGTTAAGGACTTCAGGTCCTTAACCGCTTTCCTCCGGAAGCCATCCAGGCCGCGGAGGCAATCCAGGTGGGTCCCCGCCAGGCCCCCTCCCCCCGCCAAGCGCCCGCCTACGCAGGCGCCTCTGGCCCCCCTCATGTCGGTGCAAGTAAAGGCACCCAAACCCGCGCCCTCTGCGCAACCCACTTCAGCCGCGGTGCTCTCACCCGCGAATTTCCCTTCGCTGCCCAAACCCACGCAGCAAGCCTGGAGGACCACTCCAGCCGCCCCTGCGCCGGCCCCCAAACCCGTCCCTAAGCCGCAGCCCCCTAAGGCCACCTCCTCCCAAGTCCAGACCAGTCCTGGTCTAACGGAAGATCTGGCATTGGTCAGTAACTTCCTGGGGACCATAAATCTACAGGAGATTAGAAACCTGGCCCAAGCCCTCAGGTCCACTGACGGGAACCCAATGGCCCGTCTGGACCTCATAATTAGGTACGAGCCCGTACTTAGCGCCCTTGGCCTCTTCAAGGCCTGTCCATAAAAACCCCCTCTTCTAAATTCTCTAAAATGGATAACACATCCAAGAGAATCAAACCCTCCTCCCTCTCCGTCGCGTTCTTCAACGCTGACGGCATCCGCTCCCAACGCACCCAGATCCATGATTTCGTCAGAAATCACCAAATAGATGTAATGCTAGTGCAAGAGACCTTCTTGAAGCCTAGTCACCGCGATCCCAAAATCGCCCAGTACAGCATTGTACGGAATGACAGGTTGGCCAGCAAAGGCGGAGGTACCCTCATCTACCACAAGAGGTCTCTGCACTGCATTGTCATTCCTACCCCTCCACTGACTAACATGGAGGCCTCGTTCTGCCGTATAGCCATGACAGGTCATCAACCTGTCACTCTGGCATCTGTTTACCTGCCCCCCGACAGAGAACTGCTCAGGACTGACCTCGAGTCACTCCTCGACTTAGGTAACTCAGTCATCCTGGCAGGAGATCTAAATTGCAAGCACCCCAGCTTCAATAGTCATACTTCAAACCGTAATGGAAATCGCCTCTAGAGACTTATTGACATACTGGACTTTGACGTCATAGCTCCCACGACGCCAACTCATTACCCTTCTATAGTCACCCACAGACCCGACGTCCTCGACATCGCCCTTTTCAAAGACATTACCCTACGTCTTAACTCACTAGAAACCCTTGCCGAGTTAGACTCTGATCACCGCCCCATAATCATGAAATTAGGACGGCAGACCGATTCACCTCCCCATGACAAGACCATTATCGACTGGGCCAAACTAAAAGAAGCCCTTAAGGCTTCTAGCTCTCCCCACCTCGACTCTATCCCCGACCACCTGACCAGTGCGGATGACACAAACACGGCGGTCTCTGGACTCGGCAGCCACCTTAAGGATTTAATCCAAAGCTCCTCCAGGCGGGTCCCAGCGGCGAATGATCGCCGATGGGAGCTGCCTGAGGGCATTAGGGAGCTGCTAAGAGCCAAGAACGCAGCCATCCGTGCTTACGACTCCTTCCCATGTATCGAGAATAGGCGTAGAATGCGAGCTTTACAGAGGGACGTAAAGAATCGCATCGCTGAATTCAGAAACACCAATTGGGAAACCCTGCTGTCAGAGATCTCGCCATCACACACAGCCTACTGGCGGATGGCGAGGTCTATGAAAACAGACAATACAGCCTCCATGCCCCCACTGACTAGACCGAACGGTCCTCCCGCATTTGACGATGCAGAGAAGGCCGAATGCCTGGCTGATAGCCTAGAGGCCCAGTGCTCCCCTAGCCGCCAGCCGGTTGACGAGTCCCACGTCGACCTGGTTGACGGAGAGGTGAGTCATCGAGCCCCCATCCCTCCCTCAGACTCCCTTCTACCGGTTACGGTTTCAGAAATCCAGGAGATTATTCAAAATCTTAAAATTAAGAAATCTCCTGGTATCGACGGAATACCCAACAGGGTGTTCAAAAGTCTTCCGATCCAATTGATCGCCCTCCTCGCGGCCATCTACAACGCCGCCATTCGGAATCATCTCTTTCCAGCCGCCTGGAAAGAAGCCGTCGTCATCGGCATCCCCAAACCGGGCAAACACCGCTCGGATCCCGCTAGCTACAGACCCATTAGCCTATTGAATATAATGGCTAAAATCTATGAAAGAGTCCTCCATACCCGCCTGCTGAGACACATTGACTCAAAAGGCCTTCTAATCAACGAACAGTTCAGCTTTAGAGCCAAACACTCCGCAGTCCAACAAGTGCACCGACTGGAGGTGCCTGAAAGTCTCATTCTCATCATTAGAGACTACCTTACCAATCGCACCTTTCGCTACAGAGTTGAAGGCACGCTATCCAGCCCCCGCCCAACAAGAGCTGGAGTTCCCCAGGGCTCCGTTCTAGCACCCACGCTCTATTCACTCTATACTAACGACACCCCCCACCCCCCAGGAATACAGCTAGCCCTCTTCGCGGACGACACCGCCCTCTACGCTTCAGATAGGAACGTACGCAGGCTCTCTCTACGCCTCCAGCGCGCAGTCACCGCCCTAGGCGAGTGGTTTGTGCGGTGGAGGATAGAGATAAACCCGGGGAAAAGTGCAGCCATGTGCTTCCCATGCTGTCTTCTCCCGATACCCTTCTCGGTCAAACGATTCCTCTCGTCAAAAAGACCAAATATCTCGGAGTCACTCTAGACCACAGAATGACCTTCCGAGATCACATCAAAACTGTCCGCAACCGAGCCGCCTTTGTGCTCGGTCGCCTCAACCCCCTCATAAGCGGGAAAAGTAAAATGTCGCTTAGAAATAAGTTGACATTATACAAATCTCTCGTCCGTCCCATCATGACCTATGCCAGCGTTGTGTTCGCACACGCGGCTCCCTCTAACATCAAGACCCTCCAAAGGCTCCAAAACAGATTCGCGCGCAAGGCCGTGGCTTCACCATGGTACTTGCGTAACGTCGACCTCCACAAAGACTTTGAGCTTCCCTCCATCGTCAAATACATAAAAGACTCTGCCCGACGCTACTATGACGCCATCCCCCATCATCCCAATCCTCTGATTGTCTCCTCCCTCACCTACACACCGGACAGGAGTGCCCCTCCCCGCTATCGTAGGCCGCGGCACATCCTGGACGATCCCGACGACCCGATCACCGCTGCCAATGCGGTTCTCTCACTGCACACAGACACCGTCCCCGCCGGCGGAGACGTGGACGTCCCCCCCGATACACCGTTAACACACACCGGCCCTCAGCCAACATGTTCACTAGGTATAGACACGTGCCTGGGCGCTTCTCGCCGACTCGCGATCCCGCGGTTTCCCCCCAATGCAACGCCCTAAGCCGAGGTCCGTTCCTTCCGCCGGTTTACCGGCGGGGGAGCCCTTAGGCTCGTTGCAACACATACTTTTGCTCCTGGCTAAGCGCCTTCTGCGCTCGCCCGAATCTAAACAAGTCCGGTGACTCTTGAAAGGCCAATAGGGCCACAAGAATTTAGTCCTTCCGAAAAAAAAAAAAATAATAATAATAATGGAGTGATCCCTGGTATGTCTTTGCGTACTTATCAGGATAGTGTAGGTGAGGACATACTAGGATCTTATAGAATCAATGTAAATACGTGTATAGCGAATAAAGAAAAGGTAAATAAATGATTCCCCGCGGGTAGCGGGAGGGGTACATACATGGACAAGTGGTGGGGGAAGCCCGTCATTGACCGGTGGTGGGGGAAGCCCGCAATTGGCCGGAGATTGGAGAAGCCAATAAATGAATAAAAGGCGGACCATTTTCCGGTCAACCTCACTTCCGCAGCGGCATCCACTCCGAGAACAACAAGAAGAAGAACAAGTACCTCTGCGCTACCCCGGCTCTATTGAAAAACAAAGCCTAGTTGTTTTATTTAAGAACATTCAAGATAAGAAAACCTATTATACAGTCCACACCCCCCAGGCGATCCAGTTGGTGCGAAGTACAAACACGAGCACTCTACGTGTAAGTGCATACGTATCCCGCACAGAAACATTCTACGAGAAAAATTGTATTTGAAAATTCTCAGCATTTAAATAAATCTATATTTTCCGGTGACCTTTCTGCCAGAAAGATATTTTTTTTTATTTACTCGGTATGACTAAACTATGGAGAATGCCATGACAGACAAAGTTCCAATTACATGGAAAATATTTTGGTTCGCTAGTTCCGTTTAAAGCCTGGTTCACACAAGTATAAATATATCATAAGCGTCACTGTGGATTTCTGATATACATCAGATGGATCAAGAAAAAAAATGCTCGGACCGATTCCAAATTTGCTGAATCCGTTTCTGACAAGTCGGGTAAACCAAAACGTACGAGTTGTCAATGTTGGCATATGCAAATTGGCATCGCATCAATTGGTTAAATACATAGCATAAATCACGCCGAATTGAATGCTTCATTAACTTATTTACTCAATATTAATACACACATTTTTGGAAAACCAAATTTAAAATTGGAATGTTTCAAAGGTAAGTAAGTTTTCTAATTTCTCAATACGTTAGAGGCGCTATTTGAGATTCTTTTTAACTATAAACTTACCCAAACGCGATAGTATCGTTTGAGAAAAATTACACGGCCTATATATTTTTTTTTTATAGACTAGTGGGCGGACGAGCAGGCGGTCCCACGTGATGGTAAGTGTTACCGCCGCCCATGGACACCTGCAACACCAGGGGGTATGCGGGCGCGCCGCCGACCTTGCAAAATCCTATTCACAGCTCTCTTGAAGAACCCCATATCGTAGCTTAATGGAAAGACCTCTTGAGGCAGTTCGTTCCACAACCTACGGGTTCGCAGTATAAAGTAATTTTTGGACCAAACAGTGCGCGACACCTCCGTATCGAGGAAATGAGGATGGACCGCACTTCTGTGACGGGAGGTGCGGTTATAGAAACCCGAGGTGGGAATTATATTGAACAATTCTTCAGAGCATTCCCCATTGTACAGGCGGTAGAACACGCAGAGAGACGCAACGTCTCTCCGAATGCTGAGGGGTTCTAAACCGCCCGTGAGAGTGGGATCGTCGACAATACGAACAGCACGTCGTTGGATGGAGTCAAATGGGTCCAGATAGATGTTGTGCACGACAGAAAATAAGGGCGTAGCACAAGTGCAGTACAATTAAGATATGTTATTATGTAATGTGTAAATTATGTAAATCAAGTGTACATGATATGTACGTACTGGCATCGCACGGCTCGGGGAAGAAAGGGGGTTGTCTCACAAGGGTTGCGCAACTAGCGAGGTGAGGACGAATGAATTCTCACATTAGACTAATAAAAGCGTACGAGACAAATCCATACACCTTTCCTACGAGACTATGGGATGTTAGTACGTACATTTATATTATATTTTTTTTAAAGTGTCTTTTGTTTATAAACTGTATGTGTTTGTATTCGCTCTCCATAAATGTATTAGGGAAACTAGGTTGCAGGTCAGGGTATAGGCAAAATAAAGGCTACCGCCCGCAGTGTGTTTTATTAAGCATTGAATTAAACATATAAAGTTGCGGGCTAGATGACGAAGTTCCGGTATCGGCGCCACTACTTCCCCTTTACCTTCAGTCCTCCCATTCCCCTTGCTACTCAACGAAGGAGGGAGGGAAAAAAGGGCTAAATTGCCCAGAAAGATATAAAATCATCATGTATCGTCATCGAAAATAGCCTTGTTCTCCGCATAAGAGGAGAACCGACCCTAGGATAAGTGACTTGTAACCTAGAAGTTATGTATGACGTTGGAGAGCGAATAGCACAATAAACTACCCCAGGGAGCAGGGGGATCGCACGGGCAGCAAACTTGCTATAAAAGGCATAGGTTCCGACCTCTCTTTGCCAGTTCGTCCTCAGCACTTCAAACAGTAACTTGAACTGCCAGTTCGTCCTCAGCACTTCAAACAGTAACTTGAACTACCAGTTCGTACTTAACACTCTAAGTAGTGACTTGATATAACAGACTCCTCATAGTGGAGATACCTAACAAGTTCATACAAGCGAGTTCGCTGCCGACTGCCGCTTCCTCCCTGCGCTCCTGTGGTTCAATGTGAATTAGAGCAGCGTTTTATTTCCGTATTTCACCCCTACACCCCCCCGTTGGAAGGCAACGTGCGGCCTGCAACATTGGCCCTGCGGTATAACATCGATCGCGAGCACCGCCTTATATATAATATATATATCGTAGCCAACATCTGGTCCTTCGAGCCGGATCTCCTGAACCATCATCATCCAGAAGATCGCCTATCGAGATACGGAGAGAATTTAGAAAATGCCGACCACAAGAAGCAAAAGCGACAAGGAGACAACAGAAGCATCCTCGAGCTCGCAAACCGAAGCTACGGCCACCACGGGCGCAACAACGAGCACAGACTCGTACGCAACGACTGCCCAGACCGCAACCGCGACCGACACTACCACAAGTAAGTCCTCAAACAATAAAAAACAAGCCAAGGACAGTGTCGCTGTCGCCGTCTGCTCCAGGCCACCATCACCTGTACCTGAGTGCTCCGACCACACGATGCGCCCACACTCGAGCCACGCTCGGTCACGTCGCTCCGTACCCTCACGCAAGAGACTCCTCGCGGAGTTAGAGGCGAAAGAGCGGCTCGCCGAGCTGTACCTAAGAGAGGCCGAGTGGAAAACGAAAGAAATCCAGGCCGCAGCTGAACTTGAAAAGGCGAAACTCGAACGACTGAAACTAGACTCGTCGTCGAGTGAGGAGGACGAACTGGACGTACAGGATTCAGATCCTCAGCGTGTCCACCGATGGCTACACAATCAAAAACAGATATTAGCCATCAAAGACGCCGAGAGAGAGAAAAGTCCCAAACCCAAGGAAGCAGCTGTGTCGGAAAAAGGCAGTATTAGACAATCGGCCGGGAATGAAAGAGACCCGGGTGTTGCGGGAACCCCCACGAAAGAGGTCCCGTCTTCAGACCATTCTCCACCGGCGATTGACGTGACTACATTAGCCACGGCCTTCTCACAAGCTATGCGCCAGAATAGGGACTCACCTCGGTACGTACAAGAGTTACCCGTGTACAGTGGACACGCCCATAGCTGGCTCGCCTTCCGAGCAGCGTACAACGAAACAAAGGAACGCTTCACTAAAACTGAAAATGTGGCCCGACTACGAAAATGTCTAAAGGGACCCGCAATGGAAGCCGTGAGTTGCCTACTAATAAGTGAGCCTGACCCGCCAGTAATATTACAAACGCTGGAGAGAAGATTCGGGCGGCCAGAGGCACTCATCCGCTTAGAATTGGAAAAAGTGAAGCGTTTACCCAAGGTCAGTGAAAACCCACGTGACCTTTGCATATTCGCAAGTAAATTAGCGAACATCGTGGCTGCTATAGAAGCATTAAAGAAACCACACTACCTCCACCACCCTGAGATGTTGTACAACGTGGTGGAGAAGCTCACTCCAACCCTGAGAAGTAAATGGGTAGACTACGCGGCGAGAGAGCTTTCAGAAGTATCCGACTTCAAAAAGATGTCAATATACTTGAACGAAGAAGCGGATAAGTTTGGCGCTTACGCCCTTCCAGAATACATCGCCGACGAGTCAACAGGGAGGGAGCGACCTATGCGAAAAAGGGTCGAACGCGCTTACACAATAAAAGAAAAGCGCAAGCCGCAAGAAAAGTGGCAAGAAAAATGTTGGCAGTGCAAACAATCACATCAGTTAGTGCATTGCCCACAGTTTCTCAACGCTAACATACACGAGCGTTGGGAGATGGCAAAAAAGAGCCATACTTGTTTCCGGTGCTTAAAAGGTACGCACCAAAGAAACACGTGTCGCGTCAAACCATGCGGCCGCGACGGATGTACCATGAGACACCATGTCCTACTCCACCACCAAAAAACCGATCAACCATCAGACATCCCAGAAAGAACAGAAGAGGTACTGACTTCAACAGTAGCTACCAACTCGAATACGCGACGTCGGGCGTACCTGAAAATAGCACCTGTCGTGCTATCCGGTCCCCAGAATAAAATAGAGACGTACGCGTTGTTGGACGAGGGGAGTACAGTAACCATTATCGACGCATCTCTGGCCGATATATTAGGGATAGATGGGCCCAAACAACCAATGTGGGTGCAAGGGGTGAGTGGGACAGAGATAAAACACGAACAAAGTCGGAGTGTCAACCTGGGCATTAAAGGGAAATTCAGCGGCAAAGAATTCCAAATTCAAAATGCCAGAACAGTAGAAAGGCTGAATTTCACGTCGCAATCCATAACAGAGGAAAACATGAAGGGCTGCACTCATCTACAAAACATAAGAAAAGAGCTCACGTACGACTACGCGTCCCCAAAGATACTGATCGGTCAGGACAACTGGGACCTAATAGTGTCACGTGATCTTCTAGAGGGTCGGCGCGACCAACCAGTGGCATCACTAACGAAACTGGGGTGGGTACTCCACGGATGCCACACGTCGAAAAGTAAGCCCGTAACCTTTTGTGGTCACCTATCCACAACACAGGGTGACACAATGGAAGAAACAATGAGGAAATATTTCGAACTGGAGTCATTGGGAATCGAACCCAGAAAACCCAAGAACGATCCCGAACAACGGGCGTTGGAAATACTCGAAAACACCACTCGACGACTTCCCAATGGCAGATTCGAAACCGGGTTATTGTGGCGAAAAGACGACCTAAAAATACCCAACAACTACCAAAACACACTAAAGCGCCTCTACAACTTAGAAAGGAAGTTAGATCGCGACGAACAGCTGAAAGTTCAATACCAAGAACGGGTCGACAACCTCTTCAAACGCGGATACGCCGAGCGAGCCCCCGCAGCGCCAACTAGCGGCAGAATGTGGTACCTCCCACACTTCGCGGTCATCAATCCCGCAAAGCCAAAGATAAGAATGGTACACGATGCGGCGGCTCAATCGCATGGACTGTGCCTCAACGACATGTTGTTGGCAGGACCTGACCTATTACAGTCCCTCCCAGGCGTTATTATGCGATTTCGACAACACCCATACGCCGTATCCGCAGATATAAAAGAAATGTTTATGCAAATCAGCATAAGAGAAGAGGACAGAGATGCCCTGCGTTTTTTATGGAGAGATCACCGGCGGGAGGGTCCGCCAGAAGAATATAGAATGACATCGGTGATATTCGGTGCGTGCTCATCACCATGCACCGCCATACACATAAAGAACAAAAACGCGAACGAGTTCGTCGACATCTATCCAGAGGCGGTGTGCGCAATAGAAAGAAACCACTACATGGACGACTACTTACAAAGCTTCCCCACCCCTGAGAAAGCGATCAGAATGATCAAAGAAGTCGACTTTATACACCGACAAGCAGGGTTCGAGTTGACGGCGTGGACATCTAACAACATGAGTGTTATAAAAGATTTCAAGGAAAGAACGGAAACAAACGCAATACCAATAGGTGCGAGCGAGACAGAAAGAACGCTCGGTCTCCTATGGAGCACAAGGGATGATTGCATAAGTTTCCGCTTGAACAAAACAAGAATAGCGCCTGAAATGCTTGAAAACACGCGCCCACCAACCAAGAGGGAGGCCTTAAGTGTCATAATGTCCTTGTTCGATCCATTGGGCTTACTATCGCCGATGACAACGCCCGCGAAAAGAATTATGCAGGACACCTGGCGCTACGGTACCAAATGGGACGAGCCCATTCCAGAACAGTTAAGGCAAAGATGGGACGCATGGCTGTCATTGCTAAGAAAGGTAGAAGACCTACGCATCCCTCGATGTTACGACTATGAATCGGCAACCACTTACGAACTACATACGTTTGTCGATGCCAGCGAGGAGGCCTACGCCGCAAGCGTTTACTGGCGAATCGTGCGTAACGACGGAAGTATACACGTCACGCTGGCAGCCGCAAAGAGTCGCGTGACACCACTGAAGCCCGTCTCAATCCCCAGGTTAGAACTACAGGCCGCCCTACTAGGGGCCCGCCTAGCCGATACAGTGCTACGAGAGCACGAGTTTGAAGTCGCGCAAAAAACATATTGGAGCGACTCGCGTACGGCCCTGGCGTGGATAAGATCCGAACCACGCACCTACAAAACCTTCGTAGCACACCGACTCGCAGAATTAGAGACACTCACTAAGAAAAATGAGTGGCGATGGGTGCCTACGGCAGATAACGTAGCAGACGACGCGACAAGAGCGACACCTCACGACTTCAACGTGAAACATCGATGGTTCAATGGCCCCTCCTATCTACTACTATCTAAGAATGAGTGGCCTAGAGAAGTCGAGGTCAAGGTCAACAACTCTGGGGAAGAGAGAGAAAAATGTCTCGCAATAACTGACAAGCCAACTCATGACCATCTGCCAGATGTCCAACGATTCTCGAAATGGATCAGACTGATAAGAGCGACAGCTAGAGTGCTGCAATTTGTCGAATTATGTCGGGGAAATAAATTCCAAATCACCGCTACGCGTTACAAACGAACGCGTGTAAATAAATCACGTGACCCCGACTGGAAGAAAAAAGATAAACAAACTCGAACCCAATCGACCGATACGATGATTCCCACGAGTTCATCGACCCGCCGCGCCATTGACCTAGAAGTGCGTCATATTGAAAAGGCTCAAAAATTGTGGATTCTAGCGGCACAACAAGACAGCTATTACCAAGAAAAGCTGCGCATAAAAGAGAACAGGGCGCCACCTACCGGAGATTTATTGTCGTCACTTAGTCTTATCATCGACAGTGACGACATAATAAGAATAAAGGGTCGTATAACTGCGGCCGAGGGAATACACGCAGAATCTGTGAGCCCAGCCGTACTGAATGGAAAACATATATACACAAAATTGTATATACAACAAGTCCACGAGAAACTTCATCACGGAGGCGTAGAAACAGTCGTAAATGAGCTACGCCAACGGCTATGGATAATGAAAATCCGACCGGCCGTGCGAAACGTGATCAAGAGCTGTATGGCGTGCAGAATAAAAAAGACTAAACCAACAAGTCCGGCCACAGGCGACTTACCTCCAGCTCGCCTGGCCCATCACGCACGCCCCTTCACATTCACCGGATTGGACTACTTTGGTCCAATAGAAGTCACCGTCGCGCGCCACCGCGAAAAGAGATACGTAGCGCTCTTCACATGTATGACGTCACGCGCCATACATCTAGAAGTCGTGACCTCCCTAAGCGCTGACTCAGCCATTTCAGCGCTGAGGAGGTTTATAGCCAGAAGAGGCTGTCCAACAGAGCTGTGGAGTGACAACGCAACTTGCTTCAAGGCGGCTGATAAAGAGCTCGCCCAGTCCATAGCTGAAGCCACCCAGCACGAGGCCACAAACCGCATGATCAAGTGGCGGTTCATCCCACCAGCAGCGCCGTTTATGGGCGGTGCATGGGAGCGCATGGTGCGCTCCGTTAAAGAAGCCCTGCGAGTCACCCTGCACGAACAACATCCAAGTGACGAGACGCTCAGCACACTGCTAACTGAGGCGGAGATGACCATAAATTCCCGCCCCCTTACTCATGTGGCGGTGACACCCGACGAACCGGCAGCACTAACGCCGAACCTTATACTACTCGGCCCGAACTGTCACATGCCGGTTCCCGGAGACTTCACCGAAGGCGACCTGAACGCGCGCCATCACTGGAGGCGCGCCCAGAGGCTCGCAGACGTATTCTGGCACCGCTGGGTACGGGAGTACATGCCCTCACTCCAGTACCGGCGGGAGCCCCGCAGCACCGGTGAACCACTGAAGATCAACGACATCGTCATCGTGTGCGACTCCAACTTACCCCGGAACACCTGGCCACGAGGCCGTGTCACCAACGTCTACCCGGGTAAAGACAACGAGGTACGAGTCGTCGACATCACCATGGGCAACGGCACCGTGCTACGCAGACCTACGAAGAAAGTCGTCGTGCTACCAGTCGGTTCGCAGTGTTGCGACGGCGGGAGAATGTGCACGACAGAAAATAAGGGCGTAGCACAAGTGCAGTACAATTAAGATATGTTATTATGTAATGTGTAAATTATGTAAATCAAGTGTACATGATATGTACGTACTGGCATCGCACGGCTCGGGGAAGAAAGGGGGTTGTCTCACAAGGGTTGCGCAACTAGCGAGGTGAGGACGAATGAATTCTCACATTAGACTAATAAAAGCGTACGAGACAAATCCATACACCTTTCCTACGAGACTATGGGATGTTAGTACGTACATTTATATTATATTTTTTTTAAAGTGTCTTTTGTTTATAAACTGTATGTGTTTGTATTCGCTCTCCATAAATGTATTAGGGAAACTAGGTTGCAGGTCAGGGTATAGGCAAAATAAAGGCTACCGCCCGCAGTGTGTTTTATTAAGCATTGAATTAAACATATAAAGTTGCGGGCTAGATGACGAAGTTCCGGTATCGGCGCCACTACTTCCCCTTTACCTTCAGTCCTCCCATTCCCCTTGCTA
Organism: Sesia bembeciformis; assembly: GCA_943735995.1. NCBI lineage: Eukaryota > Metazoa > Arthropoda > Insecta > Lepidoptera > Sesiidae > Sesia > Sesia bembeciformis. Next base: position 2,708,842 of record OX031038.1, read on the forward strand.
CTCAACGAAGGAGGGAGGGAAAAAAGGGCTAAATTGCCCAGAAAGATATAAAATCATCATGTATCGTCATCGAAAATAGCCTTGTTCTCCGCATAAGAGGAGAACCGACCCTAGGATAAGTGACTTGTAACCTAGAAGTTATGTATGACGTTGGAGAGCGAATAGCACAATAAACTACCCCAGGGAGCAGGGGGATCGCACGGGCAGCAAACTTGCTATAAAAGGCATAGGTTCCGACCTCTCTTTGCCAGTTCGTCCTCAGCACTTCAAACAGTAACTTGAACTGCCAGTTCGTCCTCAGCACTTCAAACAGTAACTTGAACTACCAGTTCGTACTTAACACTCTAAGTAGTGACTTGATATAACAGACTCCTCATAGTGGAGATACCTAACAAGTTCATACAAGCGAGTTCGCTGCCGACTGCCGCTTCCTCCCTGCGCTCCTGTGGTTCAATGTGAATTAGAGCAGCGTTTTATTTCCGTATTTCACCCCTACACCCCCCCGTTGGAAGGCAACGTGCGGCCTGCAACATTGGCCCTGCGGTATAACATCGATCGCGAGCACCGCCTTATATATAATATATATATCGTAGCCAACAGATGTCCAGATGCGATTGTTTTTGTGGGTATTCGAAGGTGATAGTAAAAGGTAGATAGTTTGATACACGCACTTACTACTCTGAAGTTATATAATTCAGAGGGCAGTAATATTAATAAATTTGTCAGACTTTAAAAAAGTTGATTGACTGAGTTTTTGACATTTCAATTCATTGGATCTAGTATTTGACATACATTAAATTGTCCATTAATTTAAAATTTGGTCATCTATATTTTATTTTTCTTCGTGGCCTGATTTAATATATTAGTGATGGACAAATCCCACTCTGTATTTGTACGCTTAGACCTGGTAAAACACAGAGCACTGTACACTTCCCGGCTGAAAGTAATACACATCGGCCTTTAGAAAGAGACATCGGCTAGCTTAGGTTCTACAGTGTCGTCTCTGTCGTACGCCGTTACGACAGAGACGTCGCTCTACAAAACCGAGTTAGCCGATCATAGTCGATGTGTATTACTTTCGGCCGGGATGTGTACTACACTTAAAGAAATAAGACGATCGTAATAGATCAGCAATGATTGCAGTTACTACACTATTAATCCGCACATCAACTACCCTCAATAATACCAAGCTTAGATTATAACCCAATACTTTTTCACTTATCTATACTAATATAATAGATAAGTAAAATTGTGTGTTTGTAGGTATGTTGGCGGTAATCTCTGGAACTACTGAACCGATTTTAAAAATTATTTCACAAATAGGAAGCTACACTATCCGTGTCTAATATAGGCTATATTATATTTTGAAATTTTGAATTTAAATTTTGAAAATAAAAAGAATTATAAACCGAAGCGAAGCGACGGCGGGTCGCTAGTACTGTATAAGTCGCAAGGGACCTGCTTTAATGCAACAACCAAAAAAAATTTTAATGTCAGCGCAGCATACAGGGTTCATAACATAACCACGGTAAACCACAGCCCCCAAGATACTAATGAAATACTGAAACAGTATTTATTTGTCCTGATATATCCATGTCCTAATGTTTGGTCAGTAGCCAACTGTCATCATTGTCATCAAAGTACCGCGTGTCGACAGAATAAATATGGCGGCCGGATGTTTACTCGACGAGTGTAAACGGAAATCAAAGTGAAACTAATAATAGTAATTATAATATATTATATTTTATGATATTTTGGACGCTGCTATGATTCCGTTGATTTTTTATCGGTGAAAACCCTGATCATTTCAGTCCGTCAATTTTTTTTTTTAAGTTAGTGATATATTTCTAAAGAAATAATTTAATGTGATGATGATTGCAATTATTAATCACAAGATTATTTGTTTCAAGTTCACACGTATTAATTTTAATGGATAAACCATATGTTATCGATCAACAAAAATCAACAAGCGATCAACAACTTGTGTGAACCCACCTTTAAGACTTAAAAGTTATTTTATTCGTAGATCAATTGCTAGTATCTTTTTATAGTTGTTTTTTAAATATAATAAACCATGAATTAAAAAGCAGGTTCGAATCCCTGTTCACGTGAAAATTTAAAAATAAAATCATTTTTCATCTGGTTAGCTGAAAATATGAAATGAACATTTCAACAGAAAATTATAATTTATGAACAATAAATGTCAACAAATTACATTATACAACACTATTTTACCTAGCGATATGGCAATTTTTTTGTATTAGTGAATTATTTTATGACTATTTTTTAAGAGATAATAAGAGATAATGTTTCAAGATCAAAGAAATGACGATAAATATTTCAATGATCATGATTGCCTTGTTCACTGATAAAAATGACACATTCCTTATACGAAATGAATGAAAGATGTACGACGACACGATGTATTATATAATAGAATAAAATAAAAAATATATTCGTATGTATAATCACTACTATTTAAGATAACTAAATACGAGTATCCAAAATTTTTCTGATTATTTCTTCGACACGAATTCTTTTAAGTTAGAAACAGATTACACATAAATGACGCTACCGTATGTGCATTACGTGACGGCGATCCACTACGTTTAGAAACAAACTACTTAGCTTATGTCATGTAAGCTAGGGGATAGACACTTCTAGGACCGTTCTTTAACTTAGATAGAGAGGTTCGGAATTAACTTCTATGCAGACTGCCTTTAAAACAGAGTAATTCTAAGACTAACGCCTATTTCTCCGGCCTGTGCGTTTCTAAACAACTACTACATAAAGCGTTTATATAAATGTTCAAAGATGTACGAGCTTATTGAAAGTCAGCTGCAAACACACGTCTAAGCTTGCCTTACTTTGCTGAATCGGCACAAAAATGAAGGGAGTCTGAATCGTATTATCACTTGTTATGAGAAGTGAATCCTGTATGACAATCTTAAACGTTCGTCATAATGGTTGAACTCAGGAGACACAGTGCACGTCTCAAAGTTACGGGAGCTTCAACTGGATACTCTCCGTCATCCACCGTACTCGCCAAAGCTTGCCCTTACTGATTTCCAATTTATTCAGAATTTAGATTCTGATGAAGCTCTACAACGTTTACGATCACATTTTATTTTTTCTAAAATGTAGCGTGTAATTGCGAAATTTCCCGCTTGGAGCGTAAGCCTAGGCCTTTTTAGAGTACCTCCAGCGGAAATAAGTATAAATCGGACGTAAATCGATTGACGTGATAGCGTTTGCAAGCGAGAAAACCTGACAGGGCCTCCTAAATGCGCATTTCATCATGAATCAAAATGAATACAATTCTATACAACTGATCTAAGCGACAAAGTTGAAATTTTAAATGAAAGAATTTGTATTTATGTATATACTATATTATACTACAAGGCGCTTCAATATAAACTGCTAAAATATCGTATAAAATATAGGTAAATATTCAAAAATCTTTTTAAGGCTTGTAGATTATGCTAAACTAGCTGTTGCCTGCGACTTCGTCTGCGTGGACTTTAGTTTATAAACACCGTCTTTACCTTCTTAGGGGTATTTGGTATTTTCAAAAACGATCACACACATTATTTCTTACAGCTTATTTTTTATCGAACAAATGTTCGACGTGATTCTTTAAATTGATATAACTTTTTTATTTATGAACTGATTGAAATAAAACAAATACTAAATTTTAAGTGAAGCTTACCACAATACATTAGTGAAAACCGCACCCAAATCGGTTAAGCCGTTTCTAAGATTAGCGCGCACAAACGCACAGACAAACAGACAAAAATTCTAACAATCATTGTTTTGGGTTCTATTGCGTTGATAAAGGCCCCCAATAATATTTTTCTCATATATCTTCCATGTACAGACAGCGATCAGTTACATTTTTATTATATGTATAGATGGAGTCGAATGGCGCAATATACATATATATATATATATATATATATATATATTTTTAGCTTCGACTAGTTATAATTGTCTCCAATGTGAGTTGATCAATGAAGATTCCAGTCATTAGTCACACAAAGAAAAAGAGAAACATTTTGGACAACACGCGGATACACGCGGGAGTTACTGACAATGTTAATGTTAATGCGTAATGTTGTTACAATTCTGGCATTCGGAATATTTGGCGGCGCTGCGGCGCACGAGTGGCCAGTTCGTTACCCGAACTCCTCGCATACCACAGTGGTGATCAATGACAAATACCGGGAAAAACTTCCTCATAATATTCATTGAAAATAAGCAAAATATTGTTTAAATCAAATTGTAGTAGTCACTTAGTTTGTAGATAGAAAGAAGTTTTAATCAAGTTTTCCAAAAAATCTATCTATTGCAGAACTATTGTGGAGATCACGACCTTCCAAATTCGGATACAAAATCACTAAATCTCGACTAAGGGTGATTGGCAATATGAGACGAAACAAACTTTATCCACAAACTACAGACCCCATATATATCTTAACGAATTGAAATAAGTTTAAGTTAGTCTTTAATACTTTACGTTTTTAAAATTTAGTTTTATATAGATATACAATAATGTATTATAATAAGTGGGATTGATTAATCCAAAAATGTCTACAAGTCTTTATGTGAGTTCATTTTCAAATCCATTATTATTAATATCAGAGATTACAATTAGGAAGTCATTTACAATTACAATATATTTTATACCTAATGTATTCATTTATACTGTACTTGCACCAAATATGTATAATATTTATGGGGGCATTCCAAATTGAAATGAAAGATACAAAATACAACAAGATGAAAAAATACAATAATTGAATTGAAGGTTAGTTAAATCGGTTCAGTAGTTACATATAAATTACGATGGAGTAAATTTATCAGAAAACCCCAAGAGAATTTTCAACTCCAATATGTTTAAACAATAAGTCGTTGAATGGGGCTCGTAAAGCTTCACAACTTTTGTAGAACTACTTTTTCTAAACGCACCGCCGACACGTACCGCCGGGCTTTTTATTATTTTAAAATATCGCTTTGAGCTCATTCATAGATAATTACTTTGCTTATTTCCAAAATAATTTTACTAATGATTTAAGACTTAAAGAGAGACTAAAGGAAGTGCTATCTGAGACAGGCAATCATAAACAGCCCTACTTTCAAAATGTTTAACCAGAGATCTAGGATCTTTTTTGCCAGCCGCAATGTTAGTGTGTTGAACGAATGAATACTCGTACTCCTATATCCTATCGTGTGCAATAACAGTTTAATCTTATAAATACTTTTTACCCCCTAGAACACGTGCCTCGTTGTCATATTGGCGGTGTTGCCAACATTCCGAGATTCCATCACGATGGGTAAGATACAACCCGACAAACTTATTTGTGCGGGCGAAAAAATTCTTAATTATTCACGATTTTTAGGTATTTAGGTCGACTATCAATTATAATTATTTCATAAATTATATGACGGATTTAATGTGTTGTTTCTTGTTAATATTCATTTGAATAACCAAAACAAAAAGCGGTCAATGCCGCCATAATTTTGCTTAATACATAGAAAGAAAGATGGCAAACGCTGACACATTCGCAGATGCGCTGTTTACCATTGAGGGTTATAATTTAAAACGATATTGAAAAGAACATATTCCACACAAGAAACACAACAAAAGAAAACTTAGGAGTCTAACTGGAGAGTTCACAAACCGCTTTTATAGAAAAATATCTCCCTTATAAAATGAGCTTAGCGGGTGACATTTGTGGAGCCTGTGATGAGAAGGAAGAGTTCATGATGCATTTACTGCGACAATGTGATGGATTGGTGAGATCTTTAGGATTGATAGATTGAGTCCTTTAGAAAGTCAATATCTACTACGCCAGAAGACTTATAGCCTTATACTTATACTTACCCCGTCCACTACTGACGGATATCCTGAAGTATATATATATCGTCTTCATAGAGTATAAGATAGGGCCAGCGGAACACAAAAGATGGCGTAGAAGTAACTGGAAATTAGGAAGGGTGACCAACCCCGATAAGATAAAATTATCGAATCTCATCCCATCCCGTTTCCGCATTTCAATAGACCAGGGAAATATAATCGGGGAAGGTAAATGAACTCTAGCTACTGTTACTCCAGAAAGGCGTTGATACATTTCACGGTAGTCTTCTGTGAGACCGTGTGACCTTCTGTGTGACAACTTTGAAGGTAAAATTAGGTACATGTATTAATAACTTTGTCGATATATACCACGTTCATTCGACCATCCCAAACGGTGATTCATTCAAGAGAGAGCTGGATCGTGATGCCAAATGTGGACGATAAACAAATGTGTTGAAGGTCACACGGGGACGTAAGATTTATGTAATGTGCAACCTTTTCCTTGTACTGCTATTGTGGGTACAATTATGTATATTTTGCCAATCCAAGACTCACACAAGGATCGTGGTGTTGGCGAACTTTAAGAGAGTCCTATATCAGGAGAAAACAAAGGCTTATATTGTAAAATAGATTAAAGAAAACATAGTAATTAATGGCTTACAGGAGAGGATTTTATGATTTTAGGTAGGTATAGCTGATCGAGCGTTAGAACTAATACAAACTGCATCCCCCCCCCCTCATTAACAATATAATCAATAAATAAACTGTTAGACTGTTGTTGAAGAAACCCGTTTTACTCTGAGCAGCGAATATAAACTTTAAAGTCACTATTATAAGGAGAGAGCTATGATCGGACTTTCTTTGCGGGATATAGTATGACAAAGACGAAAGTCTTCGACATAGCTTCAGTACTGAAGTGGCAATGAACAGGTCTTATCTGCTGTTGTAACTGATGGGGCATACGAGTCCTTGAATGGAGACTACGTAACTACGTAAAGCAGAGTGTAGAAAACGCCCTCTGATCAAGCGGACTGACGATTTGAAGAAGTTCGCTAGTAGTAGCTACAAGGAAGATTTGGCAAAATCAGTCGTACACGCTTTACAGATATATGGTGAACATTTTTGTTTATTCGTTTACCTCACTAATATTTTTCCTTGCTGTTTTGGAGATAAGATAAGAAAGACTTAATCCGCTTAGTCTGAGATCAGCAGTGCCATGGTGGGTATATGAACTGACCCACAATCGGTCACTGAAAATCGGTCAAGAATATGCTTGCGTAGTATAAACAACTGTTATCATCACGTGGTCAATGTTATCATTGCGTTTTAATCATCATGTGAATAGTTGCAGGCGAGAATTCTGTGAAGTTTGGTCGCATACGAGAATCGTATAAAATAATCTCGCCCGAACCGTTCGAGAAACTCTCTTTGTGCACATGAACCTTTAAACTCAAAAGTACTGGATCGAATTTGGCAATTCTTTGGAAATCTAAAAGTTAGAAAGCTTAGCGCATGCAGATTGACATAGGTTATGTTTTAGTTTCCTACGAAATAGATATGCCGCCCGAGTGAGACTATTAGGCCGCTAGTATAAATACCGCGGCTTACTTTAGCTTCAAACGTTTCCGATTTAAAGGTTTTGACATTTGGATAATATTGGCGATTTTAAAACTTCGATACCCACTTCTTTGTCTTCAATTCCTCAAAGATAAACAAACAAGTGGCGTGAACTTTCTATAATAAATTTCTTAGCGTAAATACGCCAATAGAAACACGGGTACGAAATCGCCTATCATATATCATACGAAGTGGAAAACATCGCGATTATAATAATATTTTTTTCCTATCTAGACAAAGTCTGTCCTGAATGCCCGCGTGTCTGGCTCGTTCGCTTTCAATGCTACACGTGGAAACAATGACATAAACCCTATGCTATTTTCTTGTCCAGTGTATAATGTTAGAAAGAGACGCAATGAGGTTTTATGTAATGTAAAGCGAGTGCATGAAGTCAAAATTTACATAAATCTACGACTATATGAGTTACGAATAAAATGTATACAATTGTCGGTGTCACCCCAATTCCCGTAGGTGTAAAAGGTGATTGAGGAATAACAAAGCCGCTACTCCCATCAGGTCTGACAAACCACACCATTTTTAAAAGAGTGGACTCGCCAACCCACTTGGCCAGCGCAGCGTGGGGTTTTAAGGCCATACATCTCTTATGCATAAAACAGTGCGTGACCGCATATTCCATGACCGGCAATGGACGATAAAAGGGTTGGTTACGGAGTAAATTAGGTATACCTACAGTGTAACATTTGAGTACCTTGTAACATTTGGTTATATATAACATTTGAGATTTTCGCGTTTTTCACACTTATTTATCTATTTAATATGAATATGAAGACCAATGCGGGTAGTTGATGAAACTGCTCGCAACTCTCGACGTGGACTACCCGCCTCTTCAGTCAGCTCAACATTCGCGTCAAGACCCGTTTAAATAGGTAAATATAAGTTAGATATATTAATTTAATTCCGACTTCTGCGGCTTCAGCAAAGAAATTAGGCCAAGCGCGCAGTTCCGCGGTCATTTCTAAAGTATAAGTTTATAACAGTAAAACCACATGACCATACCGTAAGTCGTAACGTCCTTTTTTCATCCAGTGCTGGTCACGGGCCTCCTCATACACACTGTCTTGTGCATGAGGGATTTACTTATGTCCCTAAAACGCCACGTTGGGTTAGCTGATTGGGTTGGCGAATCCAATTCTATTAGAGGTGATGTAATTCATCAGGGCTTATTTGTTATCCCTCAGTGGCCTTTTACGACACCCACGGGAAGATATGGGGTGGTGCTATGCTATAGCCGGCCGACAACACACGACCATGTCCAGTATATTTATTTAAATACTAGCTGACCCGACAGACGTTGCCGTGTCCAAATTTCAATAATACAATAATTTTAATAAGTTCATACAAAAAACCCACAGATAAAAAGCACTTTCAGTTTTTCCCGAATTTTCCAATTTTCCGGGCAACTTTTCCACTAAAAATCTTATTCGGACTATTACGAACATTTTATAAACAATAATTAGCCAAATCGGCCCAGCCGTTCACAAGTGATGCGCTTACCAACGAACTGCATTTGATTTTTTTTTATATAGAAGATACCATAGATATGTTATGTTATAGTGATTGCCAGGAAAGGTATAATCACGGTATGTCAACAAAACAATTGGCATGCGGAAGAAAGCGGACTGCCAGGAATGCCATTTATTATAATTACCATCTAATGTGCCCGAGCGTATCCGTTACGAAACACAAGTCCGCGATTACAATAACATCGAGGTGATGACATTACAAATGACTCAACACACCCAAGTGTCATGTTGACAGCTGTCAAGCGTGTAATAATGGAGGTACGGTTTGATGAATATGAAATACGAGATTAGTTTTGGGGCTTCGAAATATGACGTTTCAGGGGTAAATAAATAATATAAATACGACAGATACGATATTTGAATAGTCGCTGTTTCTGTTTGATCTGGTGGTTAAATAGTAGAAAATGCCAAATGACATTAAGTCCGCCATTTGTACAGCTATTAGTGCTATTACTTGTGCAATGAAGTTTAAAGAAATAAACTCAATTTGACAACAAGTATTAACAACAATTAAATACATGGAAAATCAAGAAATCATGCAAATAAATCTCAAAATTTGAAAAACAAGAAATGTCGTATTTCGTCACAATTTTGAATTTGAAAAACAAGCGGTCCGAATTCTCCCGACTGCCTATATAAGGAGAAGGCTCGTGGACACGTCAAAATTTTCTCACCCCCCCCCCCCCCCTCCCTCTCCCAAAACCCTAAGTCGAGGTCCGTTCCTTCGTCTAGCTATTGGAACAAACTTACTACTTACTTTGTTTTTTAGTTAAATTTGTCAGCCTAGGCCACACGACAGCTTATATCCAGGTCTCTCTTTCATGATCGTTAAACGTTTGAAAGGTTTATTATCGTTTTATGAGTATCTACAATTATTTCGTTTCCGGAAATGCTACGAATATATCCATTGACGTCACTAACATTTTCTTTTGTGTTCACGATAAAATATGCAAAAGTATAATTTACATAATGCGTTAGAGTTATAGCTTTACTATTGTTCGGCTCTGGACTAGATAACAGATATGTCTAATTTAAATAAAAATACATTTAGTAATGTTACGTAAGATTACTACTAAGGACCTATTTATTTTATCTCTTCAAAACCACAGCTTATGTTAAACGTATGCTAAACTGTAAACAATTGGAAGTTTTGTCACGAAATGTCATTCGCATTTAACAGTTGAAGATGCTGAAACAAGCGGAGTACAGAGTAAGTTAGTCATGTCATGAGCCATCAAGGCGACTCGTAAAATAGGAACGTTCCCATTAAAACTGAAGATAATTCAGGTGGCTAATGACTCACGGGCTTGTGCGTGCCAAGACAAATTGAAAAAAAATCAGGCGGGAACCGCTGACCAATCGCGCGCCATTTTGTCAAAACTATCGATTCGAAGTGTTGATTACATATTCGAGTTTATATCACATGTAATTATCATGAACCAAAATATAGAGATGTAGTAATAACACAGTCTAAAAGTGAGATATTTCATTTATTTACAAGGCGTTCGTGACCTCTTGTCACGATCTGTCATTTAGCGATCAAATTGATACGTTTTTGATCGTTTATTCCTGTCCACCACCGGGGCCGAACGCAAATGTAATGAAACTTAGTTCATACCGCCCCACCGTGTTTATTGGTGGGGTAGAATTAACTTTACGATTCCTTTCCTCCCCATCGTGTACCGTACGCAAATCAGACATTACAACAGGTTTGATATGTTTTTTTTACTGAGAATATATTTCATTATGGGAAATCGTTACGTTTTGCTACAAATATAAGTTAAATTATAATATTAAAAAAAGTTTTTATTTTCACAAATAAATTATTTAAAATGCCAACTTGGTATATTGCAAACAGGTTTCGAAAGCAATAAAAAATCCGGAAAAGTTAGTGGAACGGCATAACAATCAAAATCTGCATTAAAGATAATTTTAACTAGTTTTCAAGGAACTGTTTAATTAGGATTTTACGAGTGTTAATAAATTTTAGTTCAACTCATGTCTAATACTACCACGAACCCATTGTAAGACAGTAAGTTATTAATGTTCATATTAATTTTATGACCGACAGAAATCGCTTCAAAGAAGTCTTCGGGTGTTAATAGTTTGTGGTTCTACTTTATGATTTCTTCTAAGCTCGTTCATTTGTATGTTTATTTGTAAATAGTTTAATACCTATTCATTGGTCACCTGTCGCTCTCCCGAGTTTGCTGGTGGAAATTACGTTTTGTACGTACAAAAGGCGTGCTGATCCCCCTCAGATTAATTTCCTACGTAACTGTTTTTTATCCGTGTACAGTGAAGTACATAATATATAAATACTATAATAATTAAAATTATTACGCACGTGTGTTCAAAAACCCCCGAAATCTTTATATAACAATCGATGGGTTATTTTATTTTAATTTATGAAACTTTATTCTAAGTTCGCCTTTTGTATGATAAGGCGAACCAAAGGCGGTATAATAGGGCACTCTGTTGCATTCTCTGACAGCTAACCTTACGGTTAAACAGATAGGTAGGTACATTGGGAAGAACGATGAAAGGTTAAGTAAATGAAATAACACGCCTTGCCTCTTATTTACAAAGGTTGAATAGTCTCATGTGCAGTGTTTCCATATATTTCCCATGTAGGCGCCGCACGGGAGTTTTTGTTGACAGATTTGATGGATTTATCAATTTTTTGAATTTCAGATTTTACTATCTCGAGCAGTTTCCAGCCAGTGCTATTATTCGTGTAAATGGGTAATGTGTTACAGTTACATTAATTATTGAATTAAAGAATACAGATATAAAAATACATAGTAAAAAATACTGAGTACAAAAGTGAGCTATTGCAACAAATGTTACATTTGTCATATAACGACACATACATGTGGAATTATAAAAAAAAGCTTTTAACTGCGTGAAGTTTACTGTTGCGTTTGAAATAATACTTCCCTCGATTAATGGAACAAAAAGGGCATTTTTTTCGGAATGGCTAAATTCTTGTGGCCCCAATGGCACTTTCAAGAGTCACCGGAGATGACCTCTTAGTAAGTACACTTGTACACTATCTCTAGGTTTAAAAAGTGTCTCGTTGTTACGTAGTACTTAAAATTGACTAAGTATTATTTTCAATTATCAGACACTTCCTAAAACAACTAATTCTCCTACCACGCAAGTATTTCTAATGATAAAGGAATAAAGGTGGTTTTGCGACACCCGTAACTACGTGTCGCATAATAATAATAGTTCTGTGGAGAACAGCTGGACAATTGCCAGCGGCTACCGACCCCGATGTTAGGGGATCTACACATTGACCTAAAGTTAAACAGTCGTAAACACGACACAACTTGTTGGCTACGATATATATATTATATATAAGGCAGTGCTCGCGATCGATCTTATACCGCAGGGCCAATGTTGCAGGCCGCACGTTGCCTTCCAACGGGGGGGTGTAGGGGTGAAATACGGAAATAAAACGCTGCTCTAATTCACATTGAACCACAGGAGGGCAGAGAGGAAGCGGCAGTCGGCAGCGAGCTTGCTTGTATGAACTTGTTAGGTATTTCCACAATGAGGAGTCTGTTGGATCAAGTTACTGCTTGAAGTGATAAATGTAAAACTAGCAGTTCAAGTTACTACTTGAAGTGCTGAGGACGAACTGGCAAAGAGAGGTCGGAACTTATGCCTTTTATAGCAAGTTCGCTGCCCGTGCGATCCCCCTGCTCCCTGGGGAAGTTTATTGTGCTATTCGCTCTCCAACGTCATACATAACTTCTGAGCTACAAGCCACTTATCCCAGGGTTTGTCCTCCTCTTATGCGGAGGACAAGGCTATTTTCGATGACGAAGCATGAAGATCTACATTTTTCTGGGCAATTTAGCCCTTTTTTCCCTCCCGCCTTCCTTGAGTAGCAAGGGGAATGGGAGGACTGAAGGTAAAGGGAAGACAGTGGCGCCGATACCGGATTTTCGTCATCTAGCCCGCAACTTTATATGTTTAATTCAATGCTCAATAAAACACACTGCGGGCGGTAGCCTTTATTTTTCCTATACCCTGACCTGTAACCCAGTTTCCTAATACATTTATGGAGAGCGAATACAAAACACATACAATTTATAAACAAGGACAATAATAAAAAACATAATATAAATGTACGTACTAACATCCCATAGTCTCGTAGGAAAGGTGTATGGATTTGTCTCGTACGCTTCTATTAGTGTAATGTGAGAATTCATTCGTCCTCACCTCGCTAGTTGCGTAACCCTTGTGAGACAACCCCCTTTCTTCCCCGAGCCGTGCGATGCCAGTACGTACATATCACGTACACTTGATTCTATTTACATATTAATACACTGCACTTGTGCTACGCTTTCATTCTGTCGTGCACATTCTCCCGCCGTCGCAACACTGCGAACCGACTGGTAGCACGACGATCTTCTTCGTAGGTCTGCGTAGCACGGTGCCGTTGCCCATGGTGATGTCGACGACTCGTACCTCGTTGTCTTTACCCGGGTAGACGTTGGTGACACGGCCTCGTGGCCAGGTGTTCCGGGGTAAGTTGGAGTCGCACACGATGACGATGTCGTCGATCTTCGGTGGTTCACCGGTGCTGTGGGGCTCCCGCCGGTACTGGAGTAAGGGCATGTACTCCCGTACCCAGCGGTGCCAGAATACGTCTGCGAGCCTCTGGGCGCGCCGCCAGTGATGGCGCGCGTTCAGGTCGCCTTCGGTGAAGTCTCCGGGAACCGGCATGTGACAGTTCGGGCCGAGTAGTATAAGGTTCGGCGTTAGTGCTGCCGGTTCGTCGGGTGTCACCGCCACATGAGTGAGGGGGCGGGAATTTATGGTCATCTCCGTCTCAGTCAGCAGTGTGCTGAGCGTCTCGTCACTTGGATGTTGTTCGTGCAGGGTGACTCGCAGGGCTTCTTTAACGGAGCGCACCATGCGCTCCCATGCACCGCCCATAAACGGCGCTGCTGGTGGGATGAACCGCCACTTGATCATGCGGTTTGTGGCCTCGTACTGGGTGGCTTCAGCTATGGACTGGGCGAGCTCTTTATCAGCCGCCTTGAAGCAAGTTGCGTTGTCACTCCACAGCTCTGTTGGACAGCCTCTTCTGGCTATAAACCTCCTCAGCGCTGAAATGGCTGAGTCAGCGCTTAGGGAGGTCACGACTTCTAGATGTATGGCGCGTGACGTCATACATGTGAAGAGCGCTACGTATCTCTTTTCGCGGTGGCGCGCGACGGTGACTTCTATTGGACCAAAGTAGTCCAATCCGGTGAATGTGAAGGGGCGTGCGTGATGGGCCAGGCGAGCTGGAGGTAAGTCGCCTGTGGCCGGACTTGTTGGTTTAGTCTTTTTTATTCTGCACGCCATACAGCTCTTGATCACGTTTCGCACGGCCGGTCGGATTTTCATTATCCATAGCCGTTGGCGTAGCTCATTTACGACTGTTTCTACGCCTCCGTGATGAAGTTTCTCGTGGACGTGTTGTATATACAATTTTGTGTATATATGTTTTCCATTCAGTACGGCTGGGCTCACAGATTCTGCGTGTATTCCCTCGGCCGCAGTTATACGACCCTTTATTCTTATTATGTCGTCACTGTCGATGATAAGACTAAGTGACGACAATAAATCTCCGGTAGGTGGCGCCCTGTTCTCTTTTATGCGCAGCTTTTCCACGTAATAGCTGTCTTGTTGCGCCGCTCGGATCCACAATCTTTGGGCCCTTTCAATATGACGCACTTCTAGGTCAATGTCGCGGCGGGTCGATGAACTCGTGGGAACCACCGTATCGGTTGATTGGGTTCGAGTTTGTTTATCTTTTTTCTTCCAGTCGGGGTCACGTGATTTGTTTACACGCGTTCGTTTGTAACGCGTAGCGGTGATTTGGAATTTATTTCCCCGACATAATTCGACAAATTGCAGCACTCTAGCTGTCGCTCTTATCAGTCTGATCCATTTCGAGAATCGTTGGACATCTGGCAGATGGTCATGAGTTGGCTTGTCAGTTATTGCGAGACATTTTTCTCTCTCTTCCCCAGAGTTGTTGACCTTGACCTCGACTTCTCTAGGCCACTCATTCTTAGATAGTAGTAGATAGGAGGGGCCATTGAACCATCGATGTTTCACGTTGAAGTCGTGAGGTGTCGCTCTTGTCGCGTCGTCTGCTACGTTATCTGCCGTAGGCACCCATCGCCACTCATTTTTCTTAGAGAGTGTCTCTAATTCTGCGAGTCGGTGTGCTACGAAGGTTTTGTAGGTGCGTGGTTCGGATCTTATCCACGCCAGGGCCGTACGCGAGTCGGTCCAATACGTCTTTTGCGCGACTTCAAACTCGTGCTCTCGTAGCACTGTATCAGCTAGGCGGGCCCCTAGTAGGGCGGCCTGTAGCTCTAACCTGGGGATTGAGACGGGCTTCAGTGGTGTCACGCGACTCTTAGCGGCTGCCAGCGTGATGTGTACACTTCCGTCGTTACGCACGATTCGCCAGTAAACGCTTGCGGCGTAGGCCTCCTCGCTGGCATCGACAAACGTATGTAGTTCGTAAGTGGTTGCCGATTCATAGTCGTAACATCGAGGGATGCGTAGGTCTTCTACCTTTCTTAGCAATGACAGCCATGCGTCCCATCTTTGCCTTAACTGTTCTGGAATGGGCTCGTCCCATTTGGTGCCGTAGCGCCAGGTGTCCTGCATGATTCTTTTCGCGGGCGTTGTCATCGGCGATAGTAAGCCCAATGGATCGAACAAGGACATTATGACACTTAAGGCCTCCCTCTTGGTTGGTGGGCGCGTGTTTTCAAGCATTTCAGGTGCTATTCTTGTTTTGTTCAAGCGGAAACTTATGCAATCATCCCTTGTGCTCCATAGGAGACCGAGCGTTCTTTCTGTCTCGCTCGCACCTATTGGTATTGCGTTTGTTTCCGTTCTTTCCTTGAAATCTTTTATAACACTCATGTTGTTAGATGTCCACGCCGTCAACTCGAACCCTGCTTGTCGGTGTATAAAGTCGACTTCTTTGATCATTCTGATCGCCTTCTCAGGGGTGGGGAAGCTTTGTAAGTAGTCGTCCATGTAGTGGTTTCTTTCTATTGCGCACACCGCCTCTGGATAGATGTCGACGAACTCGTTCGCGTTTTTGTTCTTTATGTGTATGGCGGTGCATGGTGATGAGCACGCACCGAATATCACCGAGGTCATTCTGTATTCTTCTGGCGGACCCTCCCGCCGGTGATCTCTCCATAAAAAACGCAGGGCATCTCTGTCCTCTTCTCTTATGCTGATTTGCATAAACATTTCTTTTATATCTGCGGATACGGCGTATGGGTGTTGTCGAAATCGCATAATAACGCCTGGGAGGGACTGTAATAGGTCAGGTCCTGCCAACAACATGTCGTTGAGGCACAGTCCATGCGATTGAGCCGCCGCATCGTGTACCATTCTTATCTTTGGCTTTGCGGGATTGATGACCGCGAAGTGTGGGAGGTACCATGTTCTGCCGCTAGTTGGCGCTGCGGGGGCTCGCTCGGCGTATCCGCATTTGAAGAGGTTGTCGACCCGTTCTTGGTATTGAACTTTCAGCTGTTCGTCGCGATCTAGTTTTCTTTCTAAGTTGTAGAGGCGCTTTAGTGCGTTTTGGTAGTTGTTGGGTATTTTTAGGTCGTCTTTTCGCCACAATAACCCGGTTTCGAATCTGCCATTGGGAAGTCGTCGAGTCGTGTTCTCGAGTATCTCCAACGCCCGTTGTTCGGGATCGTTCTTGGGTTTTCTGGGTTCGATTCCCAATGACTCCAGTTCGAAATACTTCCTCATTGTTTCTTCCATTGCGTCACCCCGTGCTGTGGATAGGTGACCGCAAAAGGTTACGGGCTTACTTTTCGACGTGTGGCATCCGTGGAGTACCCACCCCAGTTTCGTTAGTGATGCCACTGGTTGGTCGCGCCGACCCTCTAGAAGATCACGTGATACTATTAGGTCCCAGTTGTCCTGACCGATCAGTATCTTTGGGGACGCGTAGTCGTACGTGAGCTCTTTCCTTATGTTTCGTAGATGAGTGCAGCCTTTCATATTTTCCTCTGTTATGGATTGCGACGTGAAATTCAGCCTTTCTACTGTTCTGGCATTTTGAATTTGGAATTCTTTGCCGCTGAATTTCCCTTTAATGCCCAGGTTGACACTCCGACTTTGTTCGTGTTTTATCTCTGTCCCACTCACCCCTTGCACCCACATTGGTTGTTTGGGCCCATCTATCCCTAATATATCGGCCAGAGATGCGTCGATAATGGTTACTGTACTCCCCTCGTCCAACAACGCGTACGTCTCTATTTTATTCTGGGGACCGGATAGCACGACAGGTGCTATTTTTAGGTACGCCCGACGTCGCGTATTCGAGTTGGTAGCTACTGTTGAAGTCAGTACCTCTTCTGTTCTTTCTGGGATGTCTGATGGTTGATCGGTTTTCTGGTGGTGGAGTAGGACATGGTGTCTCATGGTACATCCGTCGCGGCCGCATGGTTTGACGCGACACGTGTTTCTTTGGTGCGTACCTTTTAAGCACCGGAAACAAGTATGGCTCTTTTTTGCCATCTCCCAACGCTCGTGTATGTTAGCGTTGAGAAACTGTGGGCAATGCACTAACTGATGTGATTGTTTGCACTGCCAACATTTTTCTTGCCACTTTTCTTGCGGCTTGCGCTTTTCTTTTATTGTGTAAGCGCGTTCGACCTTTTTTCGCATAGGTCGCTCCCTCCCTGTTGACTCGTCGGCGATGTATTCTGGAAGGGCGTAAGCGCCAAACTTATCCGCTTCTTCGTTCAAGTATATTGACATCTTTTTGAAGTCGGATACTTCTGAAAGCTCTCTCGCCGCGTAGTCTACCCATTTACTTCTCAGGGTTGGAGTGAGCTTCTCCACCACGTTGTACAACATCTCAGGGTGGTGGAGGTAGTGTGGTTTCTTTAATGCTTCTATAGCAGCCACGATGTTCGCTAATTTACTGGCGAATATGCAAAGGTCACGTGGGTTTTCGCTGACCTTAGGTAAACGCTTCACTTTTTCTAGCTCTAAGCGGATGAGTGCCTCTGGCCGCCCGAATCTTCTCTCCAGCGTTTGTAATATGACTGGCGGGTCAGGCTCACTTATTAGTAGGCAACTCACTGCTTCCATGGCGGGTCCCTTTAGACATTTTCGTAGTCGGGCCACATTTTCAGTTTTAGTGAAGCGTTCCTTTGTTTCGTTGTACGCTGCTCGGAAGGCGAGCCAGCTATGGGCGTGTCCACTGTACACGGGTAACTCTTGTATGTACCGAGGTGAGTCCCTATTCTGGCGCATAGCTTGTGAGAAGGCCGTGGCTAATGTAGTCACGTCAATCGCCGGTGGAGAATGGTCTATAGACGGGACCTCTTTCGTGGGGGTTCCCGCAACACCCGGGTCTCTTTCATTCCCGGCCGATTGTCTAATACTGCCTTTTTCTGACATAGCTGTTTCCTTGGGTTTGGGACTTTTCTCTCTCTCGGCGTCTTTGATGGCTAATATCTGTTTTTGATTGTGTAGCCATCGGTGGACACGCTGAGGATCTGAATCCTGTTCGTCCAGTTCGTCCTCCTCACTCGACGACGAGTCTAGTTTCAGTCGTTCGAGTTTTGCCTTTTCAAGTTCGGCTGCGGCCTGGATTTCTTTTGTTTTCCACTCGGCCTCTCTTAGGTACAGCTCGGCGAGCCGCTCTTTCGCCTCTAACTCCGCGAGGAGTCTCTTGCGTGAGGGTACGGAGCGACGTGACCGAGCGTGGCTCGAGTGTGGGCGCACTGTGTGGTCGGAGCACTCAGGTACAGGCGATGGTGGCCTGGAGCAGACGGCGACAGCGACACTGTCCTTGGCTTGTTTTTTATTGTTTGAGGACTTACTTGTGGTAGTGTCGGTCGCGGTTGCGGTCTGGGCAGTCGTTGCGTACGAGTCTGTGCTCGTTGTTGCGCCCGTGGTGGCCGTAGCTTCGGTTTGCGAGCTCGAGGATGCTTCTACTCCCTCCTTGTCGCTTTTGCTTCTTGTGGTCGGCATTTTCTAATTTTCTCCGTATCTCGATAGGCGATCTTCTGGATGACGATGGTTCAGGAGATCCGGCTCGAAGGACCAGATGTTGGCTACGATATATATATTATATATAAGGCAGTGCTCGCGATCGATCTTATACCGCAGGGCCAATGTTGCAGGCCGCACGTTGCCTTCCAACGGGGGGGTGTAGGGGTGAAATACGGAAATAAAACGCTGCTCTAATTCACATTGAACCACAGGAGGGCAGAGAGGAAGCGGCAGTCGGCAGCGAGCTTGCTTGTATGAACTTGTTAGGTATTTCCACAATGAGGAGTCTGTTGGATCAAGTTACTGCTTGAAGTGATAAATGTAAAACTAGCAGTTCAAGTTACTACTTGAAGTGCTGAGGACGAACTGGCAAAGAGAGGTCGGAACTTATGCCTTTTATAGCAAGTTCGCTGCCCGTGCGATCCCCCTGCTCCCTGGGGAAGTTTATTGTGCTATTCGCTCTCCAACGTCATACATAACTTCTGAGCTACAAGCCACTTATCCCAGGGTTTGTCCTCCTCTTATGCGGAGGACAAGGCTATTTTCGATGACGAAGCATGAAGATCTACATTTTTCTGGGCAATTTAGCCCTTTTTTCCCTCCCGCCTTCCTAGAGTAGCAAGGGGAATGGGAGGACTGAAGGTAAAGGGAAGACAGTGGCGCCGATACCGGATTTTCGTCATCTAGCCCGCAACTTTATATGTTTAATTCAATGCTCAATAAAACACACTGCGGGCGGTAGCCTTTATTTTTCCTATACCCTGACCTGTAACCCAGTTTCCTAATACATTTATGGAGAGCGAATACAAAACACATACAATTTATAAACAAGGACAATAATAAAAAACATAATATAAATGTACGTACTAACATCCCATAGTCTCGTAGGAAAGGTGTATGGATTTGTCTCGTACGCTTCTATTAGTGTAATGTGAGAATTCATTCGTCCTCACCTCGCTAGTTGCGTAACCCTTGTGAGACAACCCCCTTTCTTCCCCGAGCCGTGCGATGCCAGTACGTACATATCACGTACACTTGATTCTATTTACATATTAATACACTGCACTTGTGCTACGCTTTCATTCTGTCGTGCACACAACTGTTTACAAAGGTCAGCTGTTATGTTTATAAAGTAAATTTTAAACCAATCAAAAGATACTTCGGCAAATCTTTAGGAGGGGGAGAGTGCACGCTGCAATCCAACAGCCGCTGGGCGAGCTCGACTGGCCACGTTACCCCTCTCTCACAGAAGACTACCTTGAAATGTACTGCATTTTCCACTTTATCGTATTTCCCCAATGTACGTACGTGTTTCGGTAGTGAGTGACATGTGCCAGAGCCCATTCCCATCCTATCCTATCCTATCCCTGCCCATTTTCCCAACCCTTTCTCCAAATCCATTCCTATATCTCCAAAGGTAGGCAGCGCATCCGGGGGCGTGCCAACATTTATCATTTTGGACTAATGTTGGCATGTATCGCGGATGTCTATGGGCGACAGTATCCACTTACCATCAGGTGGACTGTATGCTCGTCTGCCGCCTTCGTACATAAAAAAAAAAAAAAAAAAAAAAAAACAAATAAGCAAAGGTCAACGAAATGCAAAAGTCCTTACATTTTACTGTTAAAAAGTTTTATTTCAGTCTAAATAGACAGACCAAATGTACAATTAAAACATCGTAAAACGAAACGCAAAGGTTACAGAGGTGCAAGTACATTTAGAATTTTTAAAAGCAAAAGGACATAAGAAGTTCTGGTTATCTAAATTAGTTACACATAATATGTTACTCATTGTCAGTATATGGTATTTAATGCAATATTTATTTTAATATATCATTTTATATGTACGTAATAGACATACGTAAGCATAATGTGCAAAATAAAACCCGGCTGCTAATGTAGTGGAAAATGGAAGAACTCAAAACGCTAAACAAAACATCTCACAGCCTATTGTCATCTGGGAAATATAATAAAGCGCAGAATATGTACATTTAACAACTCTATGGACTTGTATAGGAAACAAGTTTGTTACGTTAAGAATAACGTATTAACAATAATAGTCGTACAATAATAAGACCATGGTAAATTTACCATTTTAGGTACTGGATTTACCGTTTTAGATACTGGATTTATCGTTTCTGGTAGGTACTGGATTTACCGTTTTAAGTACTGGATTTTAGGGTTTTCAGAATGCTTGTATTGGAAAATTACACGGAATTGATACAGTAAGCCCCGTAGGTTAATAGAATAGAAAGAGAATATCCGATTTTGAGATCCTAATGTGTTTAATATAATCGACGATTTAATATAAATTCGCATAATAGTCGTGTCTATATAACGCATCTATCTGTCTGTATACATAACCGTGATGTGATGAACCCTGCCCGTTATTTTGAACTAATAACACGCTACAAAGAAGTGAACAGACAGATGTCCTTTAATCGTCAATGTCAATCAGCTGACTTGAGAGCAATTTCTCGGAAAATGGTAACACAACGTAAAACGTAACACACGTCTTTTCAAACAGGTCGCAACGAGACGACTTGTATTATTACCTATATGATGACACGGAGTTATAAATTTACTCCACGAGCAGAAATATCTGTGCAAATGCTTTTAGTAGTCCTAGGGGGAAATTGCAAATGGCGTGGATGTTGAGTGGTCGACTCAATGCAAAAAGAGCAAATCTTGTAATACTGTTTGTGGACAAATTTAGCTTTGTTTGCATTGGTTTGGTAGATATTGCGACCGTATCGTGGCGTGTAAATTGCCATAGGTGTTGGCGACAGTCGAAATAAAACTCCTTTTTTAGTATGTATAAGTATATTTCTTTTTTAAGCGTTTAAAGGCCAGGCCGCTAAGTAAGAAATGTATGCATGTCGTCAGCAACAAACACAACATTAGTGGCAATTTATTTGTTACGATGTACCATAATTTATTTATTTAAGGTAAACCTACAGTATACATATAACAATAACTAATCCTATTAGGGCTTATATGAATACAAATTGCAGGTGTACACAACATTTATAATAAAGTAACATCATCCCTTTAAAAAATATATTATATTTTAGTTATTATACATTAATGATTTCAAGATGGAAATTAATTAATGTTTAATAACTTTTCCTAAATGTATGCAGTCAAAAAATATATTTAAAGTTTTATCTTTATATCATAATGGTTATGAGCAATTGTAACAGCTAAAACGATGGGTATTTTACTAAAACAATATGAAAAAGATTTTATCTAATTAAAGGTAAGTATATAAAAACGGTTTATATCATGGTTCGCCCACGGTTTTGACATTAACTGCTTTAATATCAAAAGATCGATGAAAAAGCGTTTATTTGAGGTATACCAAGTTTGAGACATTTTACCCATCCTCCTTTTGATATCTCGTTCCTTAGTATATTTTCTCTTTTACATGTTTCAGTTCTTGAGGAAGTTTTTTTCTTTTTCCATTAGAGATCTTTAAGTAAACATAGGAGATCCATTATTTCCACTTAGAGGTTTTTCTTGAAAAGTATCGATCGATTGATGGACAGAAGTTTTATCTCATGCTTACAAAATAACGTATACACTAAATGTAACAAGCATTAAACATTAAACAACGCGATAGAACTAAGGGCCCCCTTACGTGGGCACCACAAGGTGTATATAAAAAAAAAACGTTATACAGCCCTGATTTTCAACATTTACATTTTCCGATGAAATATATTTCAAATAAAATTCGAATTCTAATTAAATATTTTTTTGTTATACCGATTAATCGAATGGAATCTGGTAATTATAAATTCAAAAATAAATTGCCAGTTTGACCCATTTTTTATGGAAATAAAATATATTTATGGAATTTAATAATCACCCTAACGACAGATATTAAAATAATAGTGTATCTTTTATTTCTTTCTTTCTGTCCTATTTTGCATGCGAAATTACGAAGCAGTGGCGTTTTTATGCGAATCTTATAAATATTTTATGGCATTATAAAATTTAAAAAAAATAGTATTTGAAGACGAATTTGCTCCAATTTTAAACAAATATTTAAATATACACGCAAATTTTACAATTTGAATGTAAATGTATCCAATGTTTACATATAAATGGCTAAAATATAAACTTTTCTCGGTGTTGAATTTTGGTTGTTTCGTAGTAATAACGGATTCCTTTCGATACTACTAGTGTGTCAAATTGTCCTAGAAACGGATATATCGAAGTCCAGGGCGTCGTCTCACGGAGTAGTAACGCAACACGTCCATTGCTGGACATGGGCCTTCTCATGCACATTGTCTTGTGTATGAGGGATTAATGGCCTTAAAACGCCACTCTGACCAAGTGGATTGGCGAGTCCACTCTTTTAGAGGTGGTGTAATTCCTCAGGGCTTGTAGCGGCTTCTTTAACCTTAGTCGCCTTTTACGACGCCTAGGCCCTAGGGGATGAGATGGGGTGATGTTATCCTATAGCCGGTCGACACCACGCGGCCAGGACGTGGCTATCACGAAGTAGTACCTGTAATATATTGTAGTAATATTTTGACAAGAATTCTGGAAAGGAGACCACGTACAGAGGACGAAGGTAGTAACGCCTCCGGCCAGATTGATTGACTTAAGATAGTTGTCGGTACTGTCGGTAGATTGAATGAAACGAGTGGAAGATCGTTTGTATTGACGAGTCTTGGGATATGCCTACGTCTAGCAGTGGAGAGTCAGGCTATAGTAAGGTATGGGTAATATAGTTTAAAAAGTATGAATAGTCCAAAAAAAAATATTGCTCAGAAGTGATTTATAGAGTAGAATATAATAAAATAGATTCAAATTCGCGTATCAAAAGCATCTCACGTGTAGATCATAGATATGTAAATACACTTTTTAATTTATTGTCTTTTTACGACCGGCCACCCAGACGATGTGGCAAAGTGAGAACTTTTTATTACCTTGATTTAATCTACCTCGCATTCAGAACTATTTCCACGTCACTACACGGTATATAGGGAGCTGTTGGTAGGGTTCGCGGCAGCTACACATTTCTTAGCATCCTACACGTTCCCTCCGGGTGGTGCTATTGACCGGCTGTTGCTCGCGGTTTCGCTTGCGTGGATACACCTAATTGTATTTTCGCTTGGTACTATTAGCACAGAAAAATCTACTAATTTATATCGTATCAGGACCCTACCGTGGACAATACAAACAATAATTTTAAACAGAGACTCCGGGAACATTACCTTTCGTCATTACAGACAGTACTAATTAACTATTTTACTAATTGCAGACATGTAGACATCAGAATTAATCGTTTGGCCACGTGGAAAAAGCTCGTAACACAAATAATGCCTTTCCAGTCCCACCATACACAAGGTTCTGTGAGGCCTGGTTTTCGGACTAGACCAACCTCGCTTAGACAAAGATCGTTTTCGAACATTGTTATCGTAGGTGATTCATTTCTCATCGCCTGTTATCTCATCAGAAATGGAGCGATTTCATTTTGTTTTAGCATTGGAATTAGCAATGGAAGCATATGGAACTCTATTCACCAAGTTTGTCATTTAAATCATACGGCACCCAAACATCTAGATTTTTACAGAATTCAGTTTATGAAGTGATCCTGAACTGTTGAATGGTGAATGATAAGCTCTTCCGCTATTTGATAACTGCTTGTGTCGATCTGCTTCAATTGCATTGCTACACGAAAACCAAAACCACCTTTTGGCCTCTTTAAAAAAAATCGACGTTTTTTTTTAAATGACATCTTAGATACTACTTGGGATACATCTTTTTTTTGTATTTTATTTTGAGCGCCCAATAGCTCTACTATAAGGTGTTTCAGGCTTATCCATTCTTTCCTGGACACCCTGTAAATTTGCTGCTCATTCAGTAGGTATTTTCTATTGCTCATTTAATTATTTCTCATTCTTATTCCATCGCCCCACTATAAATATTCTTTTTCACGATGTCCAGAGATTTAAATACGAAAACTATACTATACCTATTTTTAAAAACTGGTAAAATAGATCCTACTATCGATAATGAACAAACAACCTAATTTCAGTGACACATTGTATACACAGTAAACAGACTACAGTTAATTCCTAACACTGCATTATATTGATAATTGCATGCACTAGAATTGCACTTGAAGCACTAAACACTGCAATTAATTATCCATAGGTTTATTAACCCCTGTGTGCGTAAACATAGTCCACGACCCTAGATATCGCGGCCTATTAATAAAGATAAGTAAACAAAACCATATTTAACACGGCTGATAAGGAAGCCTGGAAGAGATGCGCAATTCGACTTAAAGACTATTCAATACTATCGCTCTGCATCCACATAAATACAAATAGAGTCCTTCAGAGACGACACGATACAACACCGATGTGCAATGCTTACGCCTGACGCTGCACTGGAGCGAATTACCGGCTAATTTTTTTGAAATCTTAAACTCAGTGAAGGAAGTACATCAATTAACTCGTTAGTCTGGTAATAAAATTTCATCCAGCATAAACGTCTAAATCTGTCTAATGTCTAATTAGATATACATACTCATTTTTTCTCAAGATTATTATAAGCAGTTCTTGGGACACAGAAACGCTAGAAAAGTACGGGATCCATTGCTACCGGTCCAGATAGACAGAAAAGTGAGCTACATGTTTTTGTTCTTCCCAGCTATGCATAAGGCTTGGGGTTTCTTTATCTGCATAAATCACATTTCAATACACAAGCCATCACTAGTGGTAGGTAACTCCGGAGTTAATGAATCAAAAGAGTTGAATCCGCGAGCGGAGCAGAATCCCTTAATTGTTCCATCGATTCCGGCGCCAGTCATGACTGTGAGTGTAATCACACATCGGCACTTGTCGAGGGCTCAAAATCGAGATGCAATGATGGCATGACCTTTTTTTTTGCTTATGCAACAACCGTTAGGGAAAGGGAATGAAACGCTCTCGAAAGGTCATTAAGTAGGTGAATCAAAAGAGTTAAGGAGTAACTAAGAGGAGTCGGATCCGCAAGTGTAGCAGGATTAAGTGAGTTAAAACACTCCGAGAAGTCTTGATTACCCATCACTAGCCATCACGTATTGTCTCATACAGAGCATTGCCTTTGGTCGTAAATTTGGTGTTATAAAAGAATAATAACAGAAACCATAAAACACCATGAACACCATAAAACATATTCGAATATATTGAACGCTGCAATGCTTTCGTAGCAATGTTTGATTCTTTGTCAAAAATGAACCTTTAACCAGAGATTAGACACCACCTCTAAAACAGAGGGCTCGCCAACCCACTTGGTCGGCGTGACGTTTTAAAGTCATACAAGAACGAGACAATATGCAAGAGGGGGTCCACGTCGAGCAGTGGACGATAAAATGGCTGGTAACGGCAACTGACGTACTCAACTAGTTTATCGTCTTGTCTTTGCAAGGCAAATGTAGTACGTTAAGACAGACCAGCAAGTTAGCACCCAAGTACACCAATGAGTAGTTCTTGTATTATTTGTATCATCAATGTTAAATTGTAGAAAATTCTTTGTTGCGAGTTTAAATTGCTGTCTTCTTGAAGCAGCAAATCACCGTCGAGTGCTAGCATTTCCAGTTCAACTATCAGATACACTTGCGACAAACAAACATTCTATCATAATATCCAATTAATTAAAGTAATTAACTGACAAATAAGATACAATTATTAATCATTTATAAACAGTAAAAAATACAATCACGACGGTGCCAAGCGCCAGTTTCAAATAGGTCAAATTTTATCAGAGTTCACGATAAATATACGTACATATCCACTATTGTCGTTTTCTAGATCATTCCTTTGCAAACGATGAGCAAAAATGTTCCATAAAGTGTGTTATATATAAGATTTTTTTTGTATGTAAATGTGAATAACCAATAGCAAGGAAATGGTTTTACGCTTTATGGATCGCTTTATTTTATGGATGACTGGCGAATAAATTCGTGACATTTGTATGGATACTCGTGCTTCCTTGTCTTGTTACAAAAGCAAAAACCGAAATACATGTATCTATATATATAATAAAATTGTAACAGGCCGATGTCTGTACATTATAGATATTGAAAAAAAACTAATATGTGGGGTCTTTATTAGAGCAACAGAAGCCAAAACAACAGTTTTTAGAAATTTTGTCTGTCTGTCTGTCTGACTGTATGTTTGTACACGCATCACGCAAAAACTACTGCATGGAATTGAATGCAGTTTTCACCGATGTATTGCTAGAGGTCTAACTTAAAATATAGGCTCCATTTTACCGTAGGAAAATATCTTATTCCGATTGTTTTAAATTTAATAAACCGAAGTGAAATAAGGGTAGGTCGCTAGTCTACAATATGTCTGTAAAGTATCTATAGGTACTTGGCAGGAAAGTCTGAACTAGGTATCGATGGCTCTTCAGATGTGATTTGTATCGATTTAATCGTGATTTGTTGTTGCTTGTTAGCAACTTCCAACGTTTTCATATTGGAGATATGATTTTGAAATTTTTGAAATTATGCTATCATGTCTACTGTTGGTTATGAACTAACAGTCTATCTGTGTAATAATGCCTGTGTATTATGAACTAAACGCTATTGTTAAAAAAACATTATATTAATAATAACACTAGTTGACATAAAAATCCTGTATAATCTCAGTTCAAATTACAATAGATTAGATTATTAAGATTATTGAGGAAGCCACTTGTGAATTGTCGAAATGGAAAATATTTGTGCACATCAAGATATCAAAACAAAAGACGCCAAAATAGTTCCTCATAAATTTTTAATCGATCACAAACACTTTTATTATTCCAATGAGGTCTTATATGATTGCGGTAGCAGCAATCTAACATATATTGTTCAAAATGTGCGACACCAGATAAGTTATACGGGTAGAATTAATCACTGGTTTATTTATTTGCAGTCTGTCGGTGACTTCTGCTAATTATGTAATTGTGACTAAGGTAAATGACGAACATTGTAACGGATGTAATGTGACCGCTTCGTCGCCGATGCATCATTTCTTTGCAAGACATTTAAAGCAGTTATAAATTGAACTTTCCCAAACGACAGACATAGCAAGAGGAACAATAAAACTTAGCTCTTCTAGTGCGAACACAATCAATAGAGTTCCATAACGTCGACTTGTAAACAAAGATTCAATTTGAACATATTCATTAGCATACATTTTAAACACTTCACATTCTATACATAAGCCATTCGAAGCTTATAAATCATTATTACTTATAAATATAATAAATAGTGAAAAAGACTTTACCGCGGACGGCTAGAGACGCTCTTGACGTTGACGAAATACGGTTTATGATATGTTACTTCTCAAAAGATTTCATAAATCACTTATCGTGAAGCAAATATACATTAAATTACAATAATTTGTCGGCATAAGTAGTATAAGCACACTTTATAACAAGCTTTTAGAACAAACCTTTGCCTTTACCAATTAACTAGCAAACACACATTTTATAATTAAGAAATGCTTGTGCGCGGAGTCTTTGTGCCAAAGAATATACACAGTGTCACCTAATATATACACTACCTATACCTAAGAATATACACTACCTAAGAATAGTGTCACATTGATGATTATTTTTATAAATAACTTACAAGAATTATTTTTTATTTTTAGTGACCATATAAAATGTGGTATTTCAATGACATTTTAAAGCTTGGCAACGTTTGGATTTATTTCATTTCCTTAGCCAATGTATTATTATTATAAATTATAAATCTACAGTTGATCTCATCGGCATCGGTCGAAATGACCTTTCCGCATTGTGTCAAGTCGTTGTTTTGTTGTTATGATAGCAATATAACAAAATATTTTCTTAAAATCTCGTATATCTATATCACTCCGTATATCTTCAACTATAGTTTAAATCGATTAGATTTGCGTAACTAAGTTTATTGCTGTATGGAATTCTGATCTGACTTTTGATGCAGTCGTGCTCACATCTTATTGTATAAATTTAAAGGAATTAGAATAAACAAATCATCTTTAAATGGTTGTAGACGCAACTGATTCAAAGGTAACAATCTCCAAAATAGGCGTTACCAATACTCTTACTTTCTATAAAGTCTGGTGTCCCTAAGGGCAGTGCCCTTAGTCCTGTACCTTCTCAGTCAACTGTACTAGGAAGTTACTTTAAATTACACAATAGGTAAATAGTGCGCATGCATGTATGCAACGTTCAAATGCATCCTGCCGACGACTTTTCCCATCTATATTCCTCATAAGCACCCGGACACGACGCGATCGCGACACTTCAATAGAAACGCTATCTACGAGCCGCTAGCGTATCGAATATAAATTACACAAATTATAGTATACGCATAAATCCGCGCTACGTGCCACCATCGCGCATCGCCATTTTGAAATTCAAACGTTCATCGACGTGCGTTCGGATACACGGTGCGCCGACCCCGTGACCGAGCGCACATATAAATGCGTTGACCGCCCACGGTCATCCGTAACCCTACCAAGTTTATTTACAACTCAATATCATAAATGGCGCACTCGTAAAAGTGCTCCGCGACGTGGTTACGTATAAAGATGTTGCCAGACTTGCTGCGGACCAAGTCTCGGCATCGCAGACGCGTTTATTGCTTTCGATATACCCTTTTTTTGGTGTTTACGACTTGGACCGAGGTCGGCGCACATCCGTTTTGAATTTCGTTCCTTATTGTGATCGTTATTGTGGTTTGGAAACCGAGACATGTCTAGCAATGGTCTTCTTTCCAGTTTGAGTTGTAGGCGTTACCTAAACATTGCATAATTGTCTAGTCTTAGTAGAGCCGTGGAGTTTGAAAACATGTTTTGATAGCAAAGTACCTACACATTTTATCTAATTTGATGAAAGTTATCTGTTAATTTCTTATCTATTATGAACCTACGTAAGCAGTCTGCAATAACAAAGAAATAGAAACGATGATTGCCTAACCAATGTAGATGATTAAATGATTATAAATACTTATATATGTGAATATATTAATATAATAATTTAACTTAGGCATAAACTGTGTATAACTGAGCACACGGAAAACTGAGCAAGCGCAGAAAAAGAAAAAAAAAATGTCATCAATCGCTGTACTTTTTGGTAATCATTATAGGTAGGCCATCGACAGATTACCGATTTGACAGTTCATGGTTGAGAAAACTTTTGAAGTGGCGTACAATTTACTGCAAACACATTTTTGTCATTAATATGCGCTCTCAAAACAAATTCCACGCGAAAATGACACGAGTTAGGCAATATAACACTAAACGTAATTATTTGGAGCCCTAAATATGTTTTAATAACTAAGAAAACTTACTTTTTCAATCCGTGACGCGCTGTTATAATGTAACGTCATGTGTCACTTTTTGTTTTTTAAAGATATTGAATACCGATACCGAATATTTATAACGTAGTCTGAGTAAAATGTTAGATGTGTATGAATTTACTAATTCCATTACTTTTGTGTGATTTGTTTAAGTCTAATATTAAGCTGTGACAGAACCAGTAGGATAATATACGATTAAAATCCTTAATTAAGATTTTTTAAATTGTGTAACGATCATTAAATAATTGCATTTTTTAAAAATAGTAACGGTAAAATATGGTATCACTGGCGTAACTATCGACACCCCAACCTGCACTAGCGCCGTCATTTTGTCTGCAAAACAGTCACGTCAATTAATCGTCCGTCGTTCGTACTCGTGCGCACAGACTACGTTCCCCCAGTGGTGCCTGTCACCTAAGTACAAGAGCGCGTTTCTCGGGCGATTAAAATCAGCCCATGTGGAAAAAATCGACCTATCTGTATGAGAGGAAAATGTGTTACGGACACCGAAGAAAAAGAGAAAAACAAAGCGCGTGATGGATGTTCACAATTTTGATGCAGACGCTATCAGAAATCATATTTACAATTATTATTCAAGAAATCAATTTCCGAATATAAAATATAATTTAAGAACATATTTCTTGTCCAAATTATCATTTGTTAACTGGTCACAGGTAGGTTTTTAATGTCTCGACTACTGATTTCAGCAGTAGGTACTTGTATCTTAGACAAATCTGTATAGTTTATTAGATACAATTATGTTAGCTTTATATTTATTTTTTGTAAATTTGGTAATAAAAAAAAATAGAAGAATGCTTTTGATGTTAAAAGAGGTTGGCTTATTTAGTGGAGGAATAACGGCATTGTTATAAATATTTAAAAAAGATTGGCTTTGAATACAAGAAAACTGACAAGAGAAAAATTGTTATAGAAAGATTTCACATAATATTCAAAAGAATTTTTTTTAAGGGAATCGAAGAATATTATAAATTGGGGAAACGTGTTTATCACGAGACGTGGTTAAATGCGGCACGAAAGCTTCCACATCTAAAGTGCCAATGGGCAAAGGAGCTCGACTGATCATCTGTCACGTCGGTTCTGCTGGATCCCGCTTCATGGAGAACGAGTTGCTGGCTTTCGAGTCAAAGAGCACTTCTGACTACCATGAGAATGCTTACACTTTTAGACAGTGGTTTATGCTTCATAGCATTCCATGCAGGTGGATAAGACGCCTACTCGGGTCAGTAAAAAAGCAGAACTGGTTGCCTGACTTGAAAAAAACTACATTGAAACCAATCTCCAGATCCTGAAAACAGACTTGATAAAACTAGTGAAAGAGAACAAGGCGAGAAAAGTGCGATACGAGATAGACGAACTGGCTCTAGCACACGGACATCGCGTTCTCCGAACTCGGCCGTGTCATTGTCAGTACAATGCCATCGAGTATCTAAGGGCCCATATTAAAGGTGAATGTTAAAAATGACGTTCTTTATCATTTTAAACACAGTGCTATATAATAATGAATATCTTGGTATATTTGTGTGTTGATATCAAATAAAGAATTTCTATTCTATTCATTATACCAATCAGTCGGTTATATGTATTAGGTGCTATGGCACGGATTTATCCCACAGTAACAAGTTAAGCGCCAGATTTTTTTTATATATACAAGTTACGCAGCTCGCTACAATACAAAAGAAGCGCGTGAGAAGGAAACAACAGACGATTAGGCGAAAGTAGTTGAAAAAACAAGAAAAATAATTTTGGATGACTATGAGCGCGATATTAGAATTGATTCCATAATTGACAATGAAATATTTATTCAAGTAACTGATAGTGACGGCGATAGCAGTGGTTCACGTGATTCTGATTCAGAATAACGTAAAATACTCAATAAAACATATTTTAACTACAGTGGCATTTTTTAATTTCCGTATTCCCTTATCACATCAACGAAAGTATTAACATTATGAGTTAATAAAAGTATTTAATGGTGCTACTACGATTGTCTATAGTTACATCACTAGTTACATTAATCTGACATATGTCGAATCGGTAATCTGTCGACGGCCTAACTTTAGTAATCAATCATACGTATGAAATTTTAAGTTCAATGTGAAAGTTACGTATTCACCACACGGTCATTTTCCTGATTGGCTATACGAGTAGAATGATAAATACCACTTTTTATTGCCTCTATAATTACACAACAAACAATTTGTATGTAATGTGCGGCATCACATCACGCACAGAATTAGCCAAACGGGCAGTGATCAGACAATCGATTGTGTCGCAGGCTAAAAGTACCATTTAAACGTTTACACACTAAACCTCTGCAATGACATCACCAATTCTAACAACTTACATTTGTGAATGGTAAATGGTAAATTTTACGCATTATCTTATTGTTTATTCCTTTAAAGACTAGACTAGTTAGGTTGTGTATTTGTACATATGTAGACTAAAGACTTGATTTTTAAAATTTTAAATGAATTCATAAATTGATTCGTACGGTTCGAGTAGCGGACCTTCGCTGTCAGTTGTCGGGCGGCGGTCGTCGGGGAGCGACCAAGGTCAACTTTACAACTGGGCTGCCGACGTCGCTTCGCCATCATTGATTTCACTACGTGACGCAACTGGCGACGCGCCGCCGCCACCGCCTTCGCCGACACGGAACATGCATTATACAAGTTTTTACTTCCCCATGGACGGTTCAGCCGTAGCCGATTATAAAGACACGTGGCGTGTTTACTACTTCGTTGAACATTAAACCAGGGCCTGCCCTCCAATTCAGCACCATTTTACGATTGAATTACTTTGAATCTATAGTGGACGGACATACGTTGCCGTAGGTGTACCTATTGTAATTAGTAGTAGCGATGTACTTTAATCTATTCAACGCGTCAAAAATATTGAAATGGTAAAAATACTCTGAATATTTGAGTCTTTACAAACGAGTAAAGTAAAATGAGAAATATATAGAAGTTTCACTTAGCGAGTTCCAATTATGTGACGTAATTACTTCATTACAATGAAATTCAATTTAAATAATTGATTTACAATGCGAGTAGTAACAGATCAATACCACAGCTCAGCACATTTGCCAGATTTAGCGTGTAAAATAAAAATAAACTTATTATAGAACATTACAAATGTACATGGAAGAAGAAATAAGGAACAAACCCATTAATAAAAGAAATTGCCAATAAATCGTACATGTCACAGAAAGAAAATGTCCAGGTTTCGCGGTCATTTAGGAGTTCAGTAGAATAATTAAGTAAAAGTAATTAACCAAAGCGTTCAATGATCAATGGAAAGAACTAATTACAGAAGAACATTTGTATTTCTTATAAATACAAAAAAGTAATTAACCAAAGCGTTCAATGATCAATGGAAAGAACTAATTACAGAAGAACATTTGTATTTCTTATTAATACAAAAAAAGAGATCAAAGAGAATAGTACCCGATTGTTATGTTATGTTATAAATCATAAAATTCAAATACAATGTTGGTTTTATTTGAAAATGAAGTGACAGAAGGATCAAAAATTCGTCTAAAGAAAATAGTAATAAACAAGGAAACGCTTTCTGCGTATCTTAACATCAAGCACATGTAAAATTTTATTATTTATATATTCTCAAGAACATCCAGTAAGTCATCCATCGCTAAGCAAAATTGACGTCTGATCGGATCTCTCATCCAATCATATTTCCATAACATCGTTGCCAGTAACGACGTTTTTCTTCGTAAAATTATATCGAACCGCTGCTGAAGGCCTTCGTCTATGTTACGCCCACGTTTCTCATAGATTACTACCCAGCAATCGATCTGCCAGTCTTTGCAATTGGAATTACACGAATGGAATAACATTTCTGAATAAATCCGACCGCAGAGACGAGAATGAAAACACGTCTACATTATTTATCTTTATTAAAAACGGTGATTATTTATCTATTTAACCGGGTCTTTGTTAATATTTAATAGGTGTGAGAAACGCGAAAATCTCAAATGTTATATAGATCTACTTTATGCCAAGCTCGTTTTAATTATCTCACCGCGTCTTTAAAGAGAAACCGCGAACGATTCAAGTTATTACCTGCAACAAAACAAGAAAAAAATATTAGACAAAATAATAAAGTAGTTCACGACACTGTTAAAAAGCAGACGCTAACAATAACATCGGTTGACCGTAGCAATTTGCAGCCTCGTAAACCGTTCCGAAATCAAAACAAAAGTGTGCATTAGCGTCGAGAGAGTGCTAATTTAGGTCGCTATCTAAATCAATTTATTACAGTCGCTCAGTCTTCGCATTTGTAGTCAATTCGTAAACAAATTTGTAAAGTGGAAAGAAAAAAATATGAGGAAAAATTTGGGACGTAAGCGAGCGGCAGAATCTCGGCGTTGCCAACGCGCCAACGCTCGTCACGCGATCCAGATCTGTCAAACTCGAGTCGAAAATAATGGCCGCTTATTTTTGGCGGGAACGCACAAATATCATTGGTTTCGTTATGAAGAAATATCGCAACGGATTAATTTCGACATCCGTTTGTTTTCACGTACGAATCAACACCGCTTTGTGTATGATTTATGGTGAAAACTATGGCCGAAGTTAAACGAAAATTTATTGACATAATTTCTACGAACGACACTGCAAAATTGCGAACACAAAATTATGACGAATTTGTTCTTTAAAGCAGACTTTCATAATTAATGAGCGAAGTAAAACCTTACTTATCCAAGAATTTTCATCGTTAAATACTTTGTCATTGTGTCATCCAAGCATCAGATTTGAAAACATTTCTTTTTAAAAAGTTTCTTTGAGAGTGTATAGACGGATCTAGGGGACCTACAGTCTTTCATGTAGATTATATAAAAAGTTCCCCTAGTCTTTGTGTAACTGTATATGGGGGGAAGTAGGTAATAGCAGTGACCTAGTATACAGGTAGTACTAGACAAAGGTATATGTAAACAAACTTACGAGGGGGGCGAGTTACTCCAATCATAACTAAATCAACAGCGCAGGAGCTTGATAAACTTAGTAACGACATTACAGGTGAAATCAATTATTGGTAAAATGGTAACATTGAAGCTGTTGTAGGTACTGTCTTTATTATTGAACCTGTTGATATCTACGTATTTACCATTTTTATTAAGCCTTCGCTTGTCTAAATTATTTGATTAATGTACTTTCTTCGTGATCATTTTAGTTTGTAGTTATTTTTTGTTTCTTTTCATATTATTGAAAGGGAAGGACCGCTTCCTACGTGATGGTAAGTGTTACCGCCACCCATGGACACCTGCAACATGGTATGCGGGTGGCGCCGCCGACCTTGCAAAATCCTATTCACAGATTTCTTGAAGAACCCCATATTCTAGTTTAATGGCAGAGAGATCAAACACCCATACATGGGGTTTTGTTTTGTATATGAGACACGAAACGATTAAGAACAGGAGGTCAGTTTGCACTCAGTTTACAAGATGAGCTAGTTGGCCACGCTACTGGTGCACTGAAAATTAGGTCTGTCTTATACACTTGAGTAAATATAATGAAGTGTACGTAACATTTACTACATGTTTCGGCTTGCTTTTATATTATATTCCTAAATTTTAGGACTTCTTGAAATAAAGAAATGAAACACGGATGTTGTTTTTAAATCACTTGACATGTATAGTTTTTTTACCATAGATTATACAGAAAAAAGGTTGGCACTAATTTGTACACAGACCTCGCCATAGAATTTCAAGGCGCGCGGGATCTAATTAGGCCGTAACATGAAGTCTTATAATTAAGTGGATGAAAGGTTTCGGACATCTGATTTTGTTACCTACAGGTTACTGGTTTACAATATTAAAATGATTAAAAAAATATATCGCAGTGCGTTGAATTTTTTTCATTAACATAATTTGCTCAACGAACACGACATAAACTGCCGTGTTTTATCATGTATACTCGTATAGGTTCCATATCACGCAGAAAATCATAGTACACCATAGAGCCCCGGGCTCCCCTGTCATTTTACATAGCTTAAGTACTAACACCCCTAGTATATAAACATAGGGTGCGTTGAGAAGACTGCTGCAATTAAACTGTTCGAGTGGAGAGACGCACCCCTGAGCAAGGGAAATGCACTTCAAAATAATGAGCATTGGACTCCGGAGTTTAAAATCATGGAAAAATATGTTAGTGATATTAAATTTAAATGATCTATCAAACGCGTCTATATAGCTGCAAATAAGTCGAGTGACTCATCCAACTTGTTAGTAGGACCTTCTCATGACAACTGGAGACGCAGGACGTGGGCTCCGTTCTCTTAAATTAAATCGAAGAGACAATTATTTATTTATTTAAATTTCATTGCACAAGTGACCGACCGATTGGCGTAGTTGGTAGTGACCCTGCTTGCTGTGCAAAAGGTCCCGGGTTCGATTGGCGGTCGGACATACGTTTGTTTTAAAAAACAAATGTATGTTCGGGTCTGGGTGTGTGTTTTTGTTTGTCTTTGTATGTGCCTCTGGACCCACGACACAGGGAATCCTAGTGTGGGCCATTGGGTGTGGGGTTATTTAATTTATTTTCAAATTTGTACAAATAGCGGACTTAATGCCATATGGCATTTTCTACCAGTCATTTACCAGATCAAAAAAAAAAAGGAAACGGGTGCAATTTAGTTATTTTAATTTAAAATTGATTTTAATTAAAAATTAAAAAACATTAATTAAAAAAAAAAATTAATTCAGATATTTAAAATTTGTATTTTTCACAAATAATTCTACCTACCATCGATAAAACACAATTATTTTGCTAATTAAAGATTTCCTGTTGTTTTTTTTTTGTTTATTTTATAGCTTAGTTGAGTATTGCGGTAGACTGATACGAAAGTAAAACTATCTAGAGGAACTAAGAATAATAAATGAGGGACACTAAAACAAAAAAAAATATGTACAATACCAAACATGTGAAAACGAGCCGGTTTATTTTTAAAAAAAATGTACTACAGAAGTGTGAAAACAATAAATAACAAGCTCAGTTTGTCGGCTAACCGACGGGATAATACAAACATCAAAGAATTTCAGATAATTCCAGGGAACAGCCATTTCAAGTACTGCGCACAAAGAACAACTTTTAATTTACCTTAAGGTAAATTAGTGACGCCGGTTTGTGCATTATGCCAATGTCAAGTAAAAGCGAATGAGTTATTATATTTTAATGCAAATCACACAAACGACTCATTTTAATTATTCTAATATATATATAAAAAAAAAAAAAAAAAACAGATTATGAATCAGTTCGGAAATGCTTTGAACGCGATGTCATTATTTTTTCTAATTCTACATTAATAGTATTTACTTGCTTTGTAACAGGAAAATAACAAAGTTTTTGAACGAAAATAAAAAAAATTGATTTCGTCATGGCAGAGAAAATACGTCACTTAATTATTAGTGTATATCTACCTCGCGGTAGGGAGCCTGTAACTCAGTTAGCGTGAAAATATTAGATTAATTATGTTCTGTAGATTTCGCTTAGCAACCATATTGTAATTAAAACAAGGAAACTTGTGATGAAAACCCACGATACGATAAAAAAGTTTTATATCTGTAATGTACCTAATGTACACAGAACTCAACACCTGTAGGTATCCTATCCTACAGAAGATTATTCATCAGGTAGTAATTTATTCAGAACTTTAAAATCGGTAATGTTTTTAGGGTATCCTATCTATCCCTACCTATCACAGGGTAGGGAAGAAATGTTTATAACATTTACTCATAGTATGTAATCCGTGAATTTAAAAACCCACACGGCACACCTTATATAGAGTCGCTGCGTACAGTGCGGTCTAAAAGACACGTTATACCATGAATCCGAAAGTTGTGGAATGAACTGCTAGCCGAGATTTTTCCATTACGCTACGATATGGGGTTATTCATGAGAGCTGTGAACGTGATTCTGCAGGGTCGGCAGCGCACCCGTGTTGCAGGTGTCCATGAGCGGCGATGACCACTTACCATAATGTGGCTCGCCCGCTCGTCTGACATCCATTCTATAAAAATAATGTGTTTCCAGTCGCAACGATCAGTAACTCGGAAATCACAAAAAAACAAAATTTCGGCCGATTCCTGCTACGAAAACGTTCACTTTGATATGATATCGGCCCAAAAGAAATTCATTTGACATTTGTTGTGCGTCGAAACTTTACTTGGATTGCACTTGACTCGCAAGATACCTGAAGTATAGAGCTCCAACCGAAGGAAGTCGGAGTAGGCTTATATCACGGTCGGGCCTGAAATTTCGGAGGTGTAAGTAATATCAGGGTAGACTCCGTTATCGATTACGTGGTAGCGTTGAGTCGCTAAGACTAAAACACGCACAATTGATCGCAACGCAACACAATTGATAAAATATGTACACTATAGATCAATAAAGCTGCCTTGCCACCAATATCTTTAGAAAAGCCTATCGTTCTGAACTTTAACTTTGTCCACAAGTATTGTATAAAAATATGCCCTTGCTTTCCATCTGACACTGATGTAATAACTCAATATGAACTTGCTTTAAGAGGGAAAGAGAGAACCAATTTTTTTAAGTATAATTACAAATAGTTTAAAAATCACAACGATATAGACATACTCGTCACAAATCTGCCCTGAAAGAAGAAAAGGCATGAGTAACATTTTAAACAAAATTGTTAATTAACATAAATAAAGAGAATGAACAGTGGTTATACTTTTATCCAATTTTATCCAATTTTTATCCAAAACTCCTTGATTTTAAATGAAATTTTAATTTTACCAACTCTAATGTCATCAAAATACATAGTGCCTTTTTTCCTAAAGAGGATAGAAATGTATTTTATGGTATCGATATCGATGTGACACTTCTCTAACTCCAATATATGAAACGAAACGAACGTAAACAAGTTTACTACGACAACTTCAAGATGTTCAATTGGTTACGATCTCCCCAAGTGTCTTTGAACCAAGCCTCGCCAGGCTGTTGACAGCATCCTTTTCTAAAAATAACTCTGAAACAACACAAAGTTCGACGCACTCCTCATAAGAGTAAAAAGAGCATAATCCCTCAAATGATGTTTGTATCGTATATTGTTTTGTTCATTTAGTAAAATGAGACTGGTCAAGCGCGAGGCGAACTTCCGCTGCGGGTTCTACAGCTGGCAGACTGCAATTTAATCTGTTAACATAGATAAATAAAGACTGGATTCAACTATTAGAGCCCTGAACACTCAGAAAACGTACCCTGAATGAATGTATTGACATCTGTATGGTTTATTAGATACAATTATGTTAGTTTTATGCTTATTCTTTGTAAATTTGGTAATAATAATTAAAAAATGAAGAACATGCAAAATGCCTCGTCCCAAAATTTATATTTAGTTGCGTTTAGAATTTAGATACGAGAATACGTTGTTACAATTTTTTAAAATAAAAAATTATTCCACCGTGTTCTGTAAACTGGTGCGGATTTTAAAAAAAAAAAAAACAAATTTTACTTCCCACGGGTTCTGTCTGTACATTTATGTCTGTTACGAAATCCTTACGAGTTCAAACAGCAATATAGGTAGGGTGTAACTGAATCATTCTCGAAGTCTGAAACTACGTATTACGGCTGACTATGGAAAAGCACCACCCCATTTCTTCCCGCGGGTGGGGTAAGAGGCGACTAAAGGGGTAAGAGGGATAACAAATCTGCTACCGCGACTAAAACTACTTTCAGGATTTTAATGAAATTTATAGCTTGTCTTTGTAACTATTATTGAAGAGGCCGAGAGAGAGAGAGAGAGAGAGAGAGCTTTAATTGTTTATATGCAAGAAGTACACTCAAAGCTACCATCGAGGTTTTTTAGAATTCTTTCATATTTACCAAGCGAAACTAATGCATGTTTAGTTTCCTAGGGAATCGTCATACCACTTGGGCGAAACCAGAATATTGCTAGAATAGAATATTTTTTATCCAGATAAAAAATATACTCCGGAAATTATTATGAAGTCCACGCGATCGAAGTCGTGGGTACAGTGATATAACTAAAATGATTAAAAGAGTCATGGTTTAAAACCATTAGCAATAGAAATAAAGATATTTTTTCAAGATAAAATAAGGGCAGTAATTGTTCGGTACGGTACAATTGTAGTGAAGAAATGTATGTACAATTATTTTATGAATCACGTTGAGGTGGAAGCCGAGTGAGAAGAGAATTAGTTGAAGAATAGTTCATTGAATTACCTACCTCGTATTAGAAATGTCGGTATTTTTAAGATTTCACTAGTTTCAATATCTGGATCTAAAATCGACAATGAGGTTTCTTTTCTCAGATTGTGTCATGTTGAAAATTCTTATATACATATAAATATATGTGTATATGAAAATATTTAAAAAGATAATAACAAATAAAACTAAAACTAACCAATAACAAATAATCCCACTAATATTATTAATGGCCAAGTTTCAATATTTGTTACTCAATCCCGTCGAAATGACTGAAGCGATTTCGTTGAAACTTGGTAAATGGGCAGATTGTAAAATGCGCGCTCGAAGTCGCGGGCTAAAACTAGTATTTAAAAATAAATTACAAATTAATTGTTGCGAGGGAACTCTAAAAGTGGTCAGACTGGGAGCGAGAAGGTCGATGCGTCAAATGCATTTTAATTAATTTATTTTTGTCCAGTTTACATGCAATCTACCTCGTCCAGTGAACCGGCTGGTTAATGTACTGCTCTCTTGTTGAGCTCTAACCACTATGACATGTTTAACTTTTGCATATTAATGAAACTGCATTAAAAGCAATAGTTTAGGTAAAAGTTATATTTACACGTAAATTTAGTTTATTTGTGAAAATCGCAAAATGTTTAACAATTGAAGACATGACTATATATTAGAGCCATGAAATTGCCGTTGGTTCATAGTGGCCATTTTGAACTTTGAACTTGCGTTTGGCTTGGAATTCCAAGTTCAAATTAATTTCAATTTAAAGCTATGACATTCTTTTTCAACATCAGTTATTCTTTTGTTTTCCGTCAAACGACTTTTCGCTTAGATATTGTTGTGTTTGCAACCATAGAAATGTTAAAAACTCGTGTTATTTTCGAATATGAGTTCCGTCGTGGCATCAATGCAGCACAGAGACGGTACGCAATATCAACGATGTGTACGGACCAAACACCGCAAACGAACGCACGGTGCATTTTTGGTTTGATCGTTTCCGTTCTGGAGATTTCGACCTCAAGAACAAGCCCCACTGACGACCGGAGACCAAAGTCGATATTGATGAATTGAAAGCAATAGTGGAAGCGGATTCATCTCAAACCACGTCTGAGTTAGCAGCAGCCTTCGGCGTAAGTGACATAACGATATTGATATATTTGGGTCAATTCGGGAAGTAAAGAAACTCGGAAAGTTGGTAGGTACCGTATGAGCTCAATGAATATTAAGCTGCAAACTCGCGTCGATGCTTGCCTTACTTTGCTGAACCGGCACAAAAATGAAGGGATTCTGAAGCCGTATGACACGAGGGAAACTAATAATATGAGGGAATTGTTTTTTGGAGCTATTGCCTTAGCGTCTAG
This sequence comes from Sesia bembeciformis, assembly GCA_943735995.1. Classification (NCBI taxonomy): domain Eukaryota; kingdom Metazoa; phylum Arthropoda; class Insecta; order Lepidoptera; family Sesiidae; genus Sesia; species Sesia bembeciformis. Next base: position 2,750,849 of record OX031038.1, read on the forward strand.
TCTCGCTTCTATTATTACCAGGCTTTTTGTCATAAGAGTATCGACCAGGAGAAAAGTAAATAAAAATTCTTACGTAAGAGGTAAACTCAAAAATTAGTTTGAAAATCCTTTCATTTTAAAAAGTTAAATTAATTCAGCTTAGCTTTTTAGATGGGTCAGGTTTAGGTTCCCTAAAAATCACATTCGAATGAAAGTCACTGCTGAGTTTGAATGTTAGATTTGAATAAAGCGGTGTTATATATACCAGTTGTGTAAGCGGTCTTTAGTTTTGTAAATAAAAGAATTTATGGTTAATTCGTAAATAATTCACGTTATAATTCAAATCTGTATAGTTTTGCAAATAATTCATGTTGTATACACGTTATTATTCATATGATTAATTGTATAATTTTGTAAATAATTCAAGTTTGTTTTATTTAGTCTTGGACACGATATTAAGCTCAATGTAACAATAGCTTTTGGATGAGAAAATATATTAAAATATGTACTATGAAAGAAGTTCACTAGTGGTGGTTGGATGAGAAGAGCCGAAGACAGTGTGTGATGAGGCAATGGAGAGACATAGGCTGATGGCATGGTACTATGAAATTTTAATTCTAAAAATGCAACAAATCATCTCCATTCACTTACCATTAGTTATTGTGAGCCTTATGCCTATATGCCTAATGCACCTATATGCCTGTCCCAAGCTTTCGGAGAAAAATCGGGCGTTAATGATAGATACTTCAGAATTTCAAGCGATCAGTTTCAAATTTTCAACGAAATATCAATTCTAAAATAAATCTTTTGGAAGCGTTGCGCATTCCGATGATATTTTCGAAGTGTTTTATTGCCGAGCGCTGGGTAGGTGCCACGTGCAAAAATTTTATGTCGGCTCTACACTCACGCCGTGAAGTCACAGCCAGGATTTTCGTCGGGAACCTGCGTGCCTCGGAGAACACCTCTCTAAACTCACAATCGTTCGCGAGCGTTGCGAGAGCGTTCGCGGTACGCGCCCACAACTACTTTCACGTGGACACAGCTTACAGACTCCAACCGGGAAACAAGAGGCGTGACACGCGAGAAGTCGCGAATACTATCCACACTCGCGTTCGGTGGCAATTCGCGGGGTTTCACGGCGCGGCGTGAGTTTAGAGTCGGCTTTACAATGTACTCAAATTCCCGATGTTAAAGCGACATGAAAGTTTTCTCGTAAAAACGAGTGCCTGGAGAGGTCGACGCACCTATAAAGGAAACCAGCGATGTCTTTTAAAAGGGACAAAGGATAATGAACCCTGTGGTGTGAAGTGCTAAACCTGGTTTCCTGGAAGACAAATGTAATTAAGCAATTTTTATTGGTCTACTTTGAAGACATTTTTAGGGATAGTTATCAGGAAATAATTGCTTTTTTATAATTATTGGTTGTCATGAAAATTCAGGGGAAGGTCTGTAGCGTATACATGTCTCTCCACTGTTGGTTATATATCCAGCATGGAGTATCGAGGCCTATATGCCTGTCCCGAGGCTCGTCACTCAGCAAGCACACGCTCTCCCGCTTTTCTACACTTACTAATTCTAATTCACTACAGGCAAAGTTATTTAAGTTGTCGGTCCACGGCGTCTCACAGTCCCACATGTGTGTTTTGAACATTAATCTTTAGAAACAAAAATGAAGTTATCAGTTAGCTACAATGAGTCAGCCAAATTTAAACTACAATGCCAATTATACCAACGTACCTGTGGTTTCTTGTGTAACAGCCGTACATTTGGAAAAAAGGATAATTATTTTTAGTTAATACTAAAATTACCTGTCTGAACACTGTATGACTGTTTTATTTTGAAAAAAATAATGAATACTAAGTTAATACTAAAAATACCCAATAAGCATATCAATAGACCGTTTCAATTTAGAAAAAAAAAATTTTAATTCATAGTGTCGGAATCTGTACCTGTAATAATGATAGATTGTTTTATTTTATTAAAATAGCAATTAATTTTAGCTAATTTATGTTGTATACAAAAACGTATACAATTTTATTTGTATAGGTACGATATAAAAAGTGTATGCAATATGCGAAAGTTTAAAAAGTAATAATTTTATCGTTAGTCAACCCAGATTAGATTTTTACTTTTTATTCTTGATTCATATTTACTTTATTGCACAAAGTACAATTTAGCAGGGCTTAATGGTACAGGACAATGTCTTCCAATAAACCTTATGGAAAAGGTAGGTATATGACAGTTTCCATTTAGAATATGTAAAAAAGAAAGTGAAGTTTCGTAAAGCGTCGATCTTAATTTACGTAAAAAGTAAATAGCTTATGAGGTCCCTAAGGCAGGTCAACGGCCCAGTAACAGCTGACGGGAAGGCGCACCGCCTCCGTGGGTCGTTCAACCCCGCCTTATCACCTCCATTTATTTATATTTTATACAATATGCCCCGTTTTGTGTATCCTGTAGGAAATTCCCTTCGTCCTAAATTATGCGTTTGCGCTAAATTGGGTAATAATATGACGTACCAGTATCTGAAAGAAGAGTATCTTATTGTGATAGTCGTATAAGTATTCGTTGTTTCAAGGTTTTTAAATATAACCTCTAACTGAATTTTAAGATAATATTTTTTTTTTACTAAATTCAACTATAATTGACAATAATATAATAATAATACGTCCGAAAGTAATACACATCGGTCTTTAGAAAGAGACTATCGGCTAGCTTCGGTTTTGTAGAGCGTCGTACAGGCACACGACAGAGACGACGCTCTACAAAACCGAAGTTAGCCGATGTGTATTATTATTTATGTAGACCACGCGGACAGTGACAGACAAACGTAGTTGTAAAATAAAAAAAAAATCCAAGGAAACAGTATATTTTTTTTCCAAACTACTATAGATGATGTGTACAAGAGGCGTACTTAATGTCACAAGGCATTCTCTAACAATTAACCAACATATTGTATACTGTTTATTTTTTTGATCGTTTATATTATATGTAGGAGATAGTTTATCTCTTACATTTTAAGTTGAAAATGGCATAAAGAAAACTTCTCAACCCGTTAAACTCCATATTTCTCAACCTCTCCAAACCTTTTTTCTAACCCTTTCTTCCATCTCCAAAGGTAGGTGACGCACACCAGGATTTGGCAACATTTGTCATTCCAGACTGGTGTTGGCATGTGTCGCGGGTATAGCGACAGTATCCACTTACTCCCAACTGTCTGACAAACGTTAACACGTGTCAACGTTGGCTATTCTTAACTAATGTTGGCATACTATGTCAATTTATGGGCATTATTACGGCGACAATATCCGCTTACCACCGGGTGGACTGTGTGCTAGTCTGACACCACCTTTCTATAAAAAAAATCTTGATCTTTACAAGGCCTTAAGTCATTCTCCCACTCGATAAAAAAGTATAATAAACATTCTTATTCCTTGAATATTCCGAGCAGTGTATAATGATCGTCATTTTGATAATTATTAATTGGCTAATTAGATCTATTTTTTGCCGCTGTTTTATAGTCTTAAACATAAAGTTTACACCATGAGAATGTTATCAAAAATAAATCTGAAGTTTTCATTGAAATCAGTAAATTAATCACGGTGATTACAATCCGCCGGTATGTAGATTGTTACTAATTGAATACGACATTAGAGGTTTTAATTGCATAATAAAATATATCTGTCAGACATTTTGTAGACTATTTTTTGTTGTAATCATGCACCTAATTAAATTCTTGGAAATTTCATAACTTTTACGAGGAACTGTTTATCTAGGCTTCCAAAACGCGCAAAATTTGTGAAGTAAGTATTTGTCACAGTTGACGGATGCCGTGTCATTATTTGTAATTACATTGTAGTAATTATTTGATTTAATATGTAGGAAACCTTATTCGTCAAAGTAATGCAACGAACAGTAATTGCGTGTTGCTATATGAACTACTCTATTCAAGGTATGGAACGTAAAAAATAACCGCCAGTATTTATTGTCTTACAATGGGAATTTAAAAACATAGAAAAAACATTAGTGCGCAAACAACTTTTTCGTTTCACTCCCACGTGAAGTGTGGTAAAGAGAGAGAAAAGGATAGATACACAAGGTCAGCCACTCGCTGTCAGACAGCGGGGCGCGCGGGGGGCTGCGCGCGCGCAGACAGCGCAACGACATGGCGGCTGGCGGTAGACATGACGTCACGGCAGGTCACGAACGAGCTTGCATGGAACCTCTGATGCGTAGAACTGGATGCACGCTAAATGTATAATAATAAATAATAATAATTAACACGGTACTTTTAACTTTTGTGAAACGCTTTGGTAATGCATGTTGGAAAATTAAGTCTTTGTTTAGCGTTTAGCCAGTAGGAGATTAATAACTTCATCTTATGTACCAAAAATTAAAGACTATGCTTCTACTGGGTGTACATTACTTTATTTCTGAGATGTACATTTCGCATAGAAACAAACGATTAAAACAGCGACGAAATAACTCGTCACTAATTAATTTCGCATTAATGAAACATTCCTTTGTAATCTTTGCTTTTATGCGGTTAGTTAATGGTTTTCCCGGAGATAGTTTGAATATTATTCTTATCTCGATCTCAAATCGCGATAGCGCTAGCTTTATAAGGATTGACTTAGACGTTACCTTGTTAGCAATGACCTTACAACCTTTGAGAAAATAGTCTCTCGTAGGCTATATAGCGAAGCTTGGTACAAACATAGAATGTTTTGCTATAGATACAAGTCTATAGATACAAAGCGATGTTTTGCAAGCATCTATCTTTTGGGTTATCTGAACGGCTATAAGGATAGATTAGCAATTTCTTGATTAAACGAAGCTTCCAATCAAGATCTGACAGAGTCTTGGAGATGATTATTGCTCCGACACCATATATTAATACTGGTATATTAGAGTAATTAGAGTAATGGTAATTAGAGGTATATTAATACTGGTGTGTCTTCTTGCGGCACACAGCAAAATTGGTGGCTATTTATGCCACCGTTTAATCTCTGTTGCTTCTGCATATCAACGACTTGTTGCAATGCAACTTTAATAAAATGTCCCCAATGACTCCCTTATGTTTGTCATGAAGATAAATCAGGGCCCTCGGGTAGACAAGTTAAAATTAGTATACTGATGACTTTTCTAAAAACTTATACTTATACCGGCAATTTCGGAGTGCATTAATTTGAAACTACAAAAAGTGCATTGTATCTCTGAGAACACCTCTTTTAAAATAAGAGTATAATAAAGAGAAAAACCGCATGGAACATGTTATTTTGATTTACAAACATAATATGAGGTTAACGACACATCTGCAACACTGATGTCTTTTAGACACAGAGTTTTAAAGACAAAAAACAAAAAAATTCTAAAAATATGAAAACAAATATGAAAACTTTTGCTATTATAGAATTATTTATTATTTCACTCAGTTTTACGTCATTTGTGAGTTTGTCAATCGTCAGGAAATAGATACAGTGCAAGGTCAACTAGTCGATAGTGCAGAAATACAAACACAAGTATTAATTGGATGTTTGACGAGTCTCCCGGGATGTGTATTTACATGTACAAGGATAGATGGTGATCGAGAAATGCTCACCACTAAAATAACTGGTAGCTTCACATAACTAATATGGATGTAATTGTAAAATTAGCTAGAAAGAATCGTGCGCTCTAAGATAATGTTGAATTCTTGTCTAATTAGCAAACTGACTTCTTTTTTTCCACAATATTTTATGTCTTTGTAATCCATGTTAGATTACAAAGATGTATGAAGGATCTGTACAAAGGATGTGTAAACATTAAATAGAATCTGTGTGCTCTTTAAATTAAATCATATCTGATCATTACCCTGCATGACGCAGAATGACAATGAACTTAAAATTAGCAATGCTTTATCATACGATGTCTTCTCGCATTATCTTTAAGCCAAATTATTGGAAGATTTAGAATGTTCAAGGTATATAAACATAAATATGCACCTATGTGTTGGTCATTTAGCTCTGCCCACTTGTTTTGCATTAGTTTATTTATGTATGTTAGTGGGGGCAGTTTGAAAGAGCGCCAAACTTTATAATTAGACTATGGATTGTCAAACTCATGCGTTAGAACCGATCCCTTTCATTGCGTAACTAATAATGCTTTGAAATATCGAATTTCCATTCGTAATCATAATCATAACCAGGTCTTTTAACATCCACCGCTGGACATGGCCTTGTGAATGGGTGAGTGGGTTAGTCTTTCGTCGGGGCTTGTCGTAGCAGCTTTGTTATCCTTTGTCATCTTTTACGATCTTTTTAGATGGGTTGGTGCTATGCTAAAGCCGGTGGACACCACACCGTTAATTCTCATTACTAATAAGGTACACAAGAAAGAGTTCGTTTCCAAATGTGATGCTAAAGTAACAGAATGACAACTAATAAAGTCCAGGGCATTCCGCTTGATAAATGGAGACTTTTGCACGATGTTTATTACGATTGATCATTATTCAACGTCGGTGATACTGTTTTCGGTTAATGTCGGGAAATTATTGCGGCTATTATTATTAAATTTTAATGGACGTCAGTATTTTCGTGGCTTCATCCGGAATATCTAATATACGGCCCATGTCTTCCCATGAGTGCCGTAAAAGGCGACTAAGGGACAGCAAAGCCGCTACCGAATCCCTAAGGAACTACACCACCTCTAAAAAAGTGGACTTGACTACCTGGGTGGCGTAGTTTTGAAGCCATATATATGTATATTCCTTGTGCACAAGACAATGTACATGAGAAGGCCCACGTCCAGCAGTGGACGTAATGAAGGCTGGTTACGGGCTGTGGAGAAACAGAGAAGTGTAGTTTTCTGATAGGTCCTTATAAAAAGACAAGAAAGTATATAAATCATGTTGAAGTTATTTCATTCCAAAGTACCGGAAAATTATAGAACCTGCATCTCTAACAGCCAAGCCTAGTTCAGGCTAGCCATTATTACACTAAAAAAAATATGTTAAAAACTCATTAATATGTCAAACGAGGCAATATTTTTCACGTTTTTAAAAAAATAACTCGTACGTTTCCCTAATTAGTAGCCATATATCAAGAGAATCGACAACACAGCGGTGTAAAAGACATGTGAAAAAAGCGCGCCCGGCCCGTTTGACCCAAATAGGGTGTTTCATCTCGCGGGGTGACACGGGCGTCATTCACTGGAGCCTGTTCAAGTCACGAGAGGGCAGGTAATAAATAAACGTGTCATTACCGTCGACGAAAATTCATTCTCTCTGTTTTCTTTGACGACGTTTTTCACTTATTTGTAAGACTAATTACGCGAAGCCAAGTTAGACGTTTTTGAAGTCTGGACTAGATGACACTCGGGTTTGTTCATTTTCATAATGACATCATTGTTGAAGATTGTGATAATTAATAAATAACGCCACGCTCAATGGCCCACAATAGGAATCCCTGTGTCGTGCGTCCAGAGACACATACAAAGATAAACACACACCCAGACTCGAACATACATTTGTCTTTTTTTTTAAACAAATGTAGGTATGTGCGACCGGGAATCGAACCCGGGACCTGTTGCATGGCAAGTAGGGTCACTACCAACTGTGCTAATCGGTCGGTCATGTCGGTTCCGTGATTGTTATTTATATTTAAGCAGTTTAGATTCTTAGATTACTGTAAAAAAATCATCTCTATAACATCTCCTGGCCTTTAAGGTGAAGCTATCACACATATTTCGATAAGTTGAGGGCCATATTTTGATCAGAAATTTGAGGTGAACACTTAAGAGAATTTTGAATGAGCACTGAAGCACTTTGGAATGATCAAAATGAGCACTTCTGAGGAGAATAAGCACTTAAGACAAGACATGCGGATGATTGAATTAAATTAAACCTTAAATTATTTAAGGTCAGCAGCAAGCACCACAATACAAATACATGCATCCATTTATTTTTATTTTAAGACAGTTTGTCAATTTCTCTGTTAATCTCTTTCTTTTCCTTCATCCATTTAAACTTCCTCATAGTTCGTAGTAATTTTGGTATACATACCTAATGCCATTACAGACATCTTTAAGACTTCAAAGAATAATAAAAGATCAAAGCCTCCCTGACCTCTATTAACGATTCATCACATGTGACACATATGACTGGCATGTAGCACATCTCTACAGTTACAAGTTGAACGCCGAACGCTCGTCCCTTGGTTCCCCATCCCCCTTACCCAAGGGGAGACTGGGCCAGTGGGGGGGCGGGGGGTCGGCCCGGGAATAATAATTTTAGCTCGACGCGGCGGCATGGAAATGAAAAATGTCATGAGTTGCTCCTAGTAGGCTGGATAACGCCCTCACCTGCGATGGGATGGTGCGATATTGGCCGCGGCGCGAACGAATTGTTAGGATAAATGATAAATGTGACCTATATCTATAGTCAGTGAATATATTTTGTGTCTCAATTGAATATTTTTATTGTACACTAGCTAGCTGGCCACGCATTGCTATAGCTGCCCAACAGATGGCGCTTACCCTGCTTTTACCTATTTTTGGGGGAAAAGCATGTTTTTACCCTGTGATAGGTGTATAAAACCACGGGCGTGTTCGAATGCAACGTATTGGACTTTGCTATTAAGATTTGCTATTAACAATTTAAGATTTGGAACAAACGAACGTTTACATTTTTATTTTTACAGATAGATGAAATGATTAATTATATTGTCCACAGGTTCCAAAAACCCTTCGTATATGGAAATGTTGCTAGTTTGTTTTTTATTCAGTCTAAACCGCTAACGATTTCAATTAAAAACCACCAAAATTTTTTTTTATAGGATTTCGTTATCAAATACATAGTAAAAAATAAACCAAAGGGTTTCCTTTGCAGACAAAGTTAGGCAGCGCATCCGGGGGTGTGCCAACGTTTGTCATTTTGGACTAATGTTGGCATGGTATTGCGGATAGCCATGGCATCCACTTACCATCAGGTGGACTGTATGCTTGTCTGTCAGTTGCCCTGCAGGGCAATAATACATTACACTTAGGTTATATCCAAACATTAATTTACTTGATGTGTATTCGAATAGATGACGTCACTTCTCAGTATTTTCGAAGGCTCATTACCTTTCTATTATATACTAGCTGTTACACGCGGCTTCACCCACCTAGATTTGATTGCGTTTCATTGGGATTCCATACAATTTTTTCCAAAATTATATTTAGCACATAGTGACATTAAACTCAACATAGTTCGAAAAAATCCGTTTGATAAAACACATTTATATGTATGTTCATATGCATTATGTATGTAGTTTATATGTACTCGTATGTGTGCGTACTATAGTTCAGTAGAGCCATTGTTTTCTTCGCGATAAACACACGCAAACGCCCGATTACGTGAATTGTATTACGTGAGTTGAATTAGTGTAAACTGAACATTACTTGTGTGTGTAATAAAAATATAATAAAATGTGATTAATAATATAATGGCACTACATCGAAATTGTTACAAGTTAATACAAAACGTAACACGCTAACCTCAATGTAGACGTGAGCACAATGCCACAGAATACAATAACTAACGGCTTTGCTCGTAATGGATGGATGAGAAGACGACAGTGACGTCCACTGGTGGACGTGGGCCCCCTCGTGCCCCGTCCTGTGCATGAGGGATGTATGGCTTTAAAATTTATATTATAACTTTTATGTATGCGCTTTGTAGGCAATCTCTAGACCTTGATTTATTTCGCAATAATCCTACTGTGGTGAGAAATTTACTTTCAATTCGGTTTTTCGGCTCTCGACCTCGCTAGCATTTCTTTTTCTTCAAAAAATCACGCATATTTTTTTGGCTGATTATGATTTCCTTACTCTTGTTGCAACCCTTAACCATCTCTGGAAATTTCTTGGCTTTAATTGTCTATCCATCTCAACTGTTGCCTTGCATATTGTTGTTGATGCTTGGCTTTCCATGTAAATATAAATAAAAATAAAACGCGATGCTGCACCGGCCGAACGGGTTCGCGAATATAGTAATATGGATTTTTATATAAATAAATAAAATGGCAGACGAATAAACAGTCCACTTGGAGGTTTTTTTTTATGTACGATGGTGGCAGACAAGCATTCAGTCCATCTGATAGTCGCCCATAGACATCCGCGATGCATGCCAACATTAGTCCAAAATGACAAACGTTGGCTCGCTCCCGGATGCGCTGCCTACCTTAAAATAATCAAATAATCAAAAGGATAATTGAATAAAGAGTTTCTTTCATCCATTATACTTTACATTCGATGGGATAGGATGGAGTTGGATAGGATGTGACATATCTCACCCACTCACGCACTACACGTATACATTCCAGGAAATAGGATAAGGATAGGAAATGTAGCACATTTTACGGTAGTCTTCTTTGTATGTATTCACCATTGCAATCTCGCGCGATTGTGTAAAATATTTTTTTTAAGTTTGAATCGCGTTTTGCAAGCACGTGTAAAGGGGGTCAATGACATTTGTCTCAGCCACTCAAATTAACAATTCAAAATAAACAATTTTAGGCAAAATTCGCACAAACAGGTAAACTTAGATCAATGAACTTGACTCTGTGATTGACGTGCGGTGCATGTGTATCTTAGCTTAAACTTATATGGTTTCGTCTTATCCTTTTACATCATAGACTTGTAACGTAAACGTTTCTTTTTATAGAACTGAGGTAGCAGGGCGATGTGACAGTCCGTCTTATGTTTAGAAATGTCGTAGTGAGGCGGCTGCAGCGACCGACTGCAACCGCAGGCTGCAGATTGCGACCACAGAGCTGCTGCCGCCTGCGGTGGGAGCAATGCTAAACACAGCGACAGACCAGAAACACAGCGACGCTTCTAAGCATTGCGTGAGACAAGATATCTGATGTTTGATGTTCCCGCTGCGATTTTTAACCTTTTGCTGGAAGAGGAAGATGATGACAAGCTATAATATGTGTATACTGGAAAAAAGAAGATGCAAGTTATTCCGTATTGATTAATAAGCATTTGTCAAGTGATGACAACATATTTAGATATTACTGCCGTTTAAATAAAATGGAAAAAATCAAACTTATTTTGACCAAAAAATACAAATAATACCCGCCATGCGGTCGGCGACAATAGTGAGTGGTGATGCCGTACGCGGTCGCGGCAGGCGATAGTGACACTGCGTTCCAAATACGTTTTTTAGAAAACTATAAAAATCAGGGGTCTCCCCCTGCGGTTTGGTGCTGCCGTTTGCGGTTGAGTTCGAAATTGTATAATACCTTTATACGAGTACTGAGCTAGCGATTGCTAGGGCTAGAGATTACTAGTGGTCATTATAATCGAATACTAAGCTGTACGCGTAACTACATTGCTAAAATATCTTTTATATTTGTTTTCTCTCTGTAAATGTTTCATTCTTACTCGCTGTCTCTCTCAAGTCCCTCCATCTTTTATCTCCCTTCACGCTAGTATTATCTTATCTGCGATTAGCTCCATAACTAATTGGTCTAAGTATATAATACCAATGTCCCAATTATATCGTTCAGCGTAATAAGTAAAGTAATCTTGTTAAAGAGGTACCACTAGGCCGCATATTACGCCGTCTACACGCCTGTCCTGCATACATCCAATTCGTTATTTCTGGTTATCCGTAATGAATTCATTCCAATTCATTGGATTGTAAGGAAATTTTATAGAAGAATGGTTTGGATATATCTCGGTTTAAGTTCGAAGATGAGTCAAATCTGTTTAGTAGTTCCAAAGTTATAACGGTGTAAACTTTTTAATAAATGTCAAAAATGATTTATCGTTTATAAATAATTATGTGGTTGGATAGGGCTCATAAAGCTCTATAACTCATGTTTAAACACATTTTTTTCTAAAACGTTTTATTCTTGGACGAAGGCGACAGACGAGCATACAGTCGACCCGATGGTCGGTGGATAGCGCAGCCCCTGTCCGACTGGTGCTGCTATCGGTGTTTTTATTTTAGTAGCCAACCTTAGAATTAGTCATTTGTTTCTGAATTCAGAATTTCTACAAATAGACTCGAACCTTCATAAAACTTTTGTAATATAATATAATTTGTATGGGTTACAATACAAATGGTTACAAAAAGCCGAGTCTATCGATACATACTTTGCCTCGTCGGCGTGCAAATTCGTGATGTATCATCATAAAATATGTATGGTATATTGCCGGGTACTGCATATATTTATATGTAATACAAGTAGCTCTAAGGGTCCAGTTGGAGAGATTAACGTGGTAATGACAGAAAAAGGTCTACAGGGTCTAGATATAATTACTGAGTGGACACGAATATTCCATTTTAACATTAACCCCATTTAATATTTTACACAAATATTTTACATTTAATATCTTTCTTTTTATATCGTTAAAAACAGTTTCGGTTTCTATATCTACACAGACGAGTATAAAGAGATATGTCCTGACTGACTGACTCACCTACGCCGAGTCGAAACCACTAAAGCTACAAATAAGAAATTGTAAAGCAGTTTCTTTATATGACGTAAAGACTTATTAAGAAGGGATTTTTCGAAATTCAACCCCTAAAGGAGTAAAACGGAGCGTCAAAGGTCGTATAAACAAATAAAAAATTGATGGTCCTATTAACTTGAAATTTGGACTAAATATTCTAAATTATGAATAATTAAACCAAACCAAATTAAAACCAACACAACCATAAGCCAAATTTACAAAAAACCAAAAGTCAAATTCTATGAAAAAGAACATCACAATATCTGATCTGATATGATCAATATTATTTCACGAGAAGTAAAAAGTAAAATAACATAAGATCTATAATATTTCAAAACAACATTATCAAGAAACATTGAATTATTAACACGAAAAGAATAAATACCGTTTATTGTAAATATATACATACGTAACAGTTTACAATAAATTTGAAAATACTGTCACAAGACAAACCGGCCTGTGATTTTCTGGCACTTACAATTTAATCGAAATGTGAATTTCGAATCCCGGTTAGAAATGTGACTAATAAATAAATATTGAAAAAAAAAAACACGTGTTTCATTGTTTTTCAAAATTGTGTCAAGTAGTTAGAATACAGGGTGTCATCACAATTAAATCTATAGGATTGAACTCGTCAGCAACACTTATACTAGTACACCTAGAGGACAGCGTTTGTTCCACATATTTTTAAATGCTGATCGAAACTATGTTGTGAAGACTGGTACATATTATGGCAAATCGCAATATTAATTTTCTTTTTTTATAGTATTAAATGAGCATGGAGAAAAAAACTTGTGCGGTCAGGGGACCCCCCCGTCAGGAACGAAGATCCTCACGCATTTTTTTAAACTCCGAATGTAATTCGAAATAAAATCTGTATAGTTCTGAGTGAGAGAACTAGCGATCGGCCCGCTATCGAAATTTACCGAATATCGACGAACTGACACGATCGCGAGAATCGCGACCATACCGTGTCCGAGCGAGAGAAAGGCGTATGGAGTGGGTAAAAATCTTACGTGACGTTACATTTTCTCTCGAATCACTCCTACTGCAAGCCGCGTAAAGAAACTTCGTTCCAAAAAAATTAGAAGTTTTTGTCATAATTGCGTAACTCAGTAACAAACTGCGATTAAAATTAATGTACCGTACTAACATGTATGTCTGTTTCACGTGTAAACAATATGTATTTGCATGTAAAACCGATTACCAGAGAACTGCGAACAAGATCTTAATAATAAAATTTTAAAGCTGTTATCACACGGGGATAGATTTATCGATGAATTGTCACAGCGATCAATCGAAGTCGGTAAATGATTTCAAGCACATCAAATCGAAAACCATCGTCACTGCACATAAATAAATAAGACTTCAAGAGTATATCGAAAGAGGAGTCATTGATTAATATCGTTTAATATTTGTTGAAGTTATTTTTTCTGCTATCGGCATTCGATTAAGTTTCTTGCATTTGAATGGTATCGACTAGCTCCAAGTAATATTCGATACAATAGTACAGTCAGCAACAGGTCAATGTATACCTGTCGGTACTTACTAATGCACTAGAAATAAGGAATAAATAGAATGGTTTTGGGTAGTTTAGTGTGAGACTTCTGCGGGTCTTCCAACGGGGAAGTTCGTGGCTGAGCGCCTTCAACGCATGTTCATTAATACATCATGTTTTTATACGTTCTTTTTTGTATACAGAATACGACAGATGTGCGGACAGTCCACCTGGTGGCAAGTGGATACTGCCGCCCATGGACATCCGCGATACATGCCAACATAAGTCCAGAATGATAAACGTTGACATGCTACACAATAATTCAGTCATTCCGAAAAACCCAAGTGTAGCAACAGCCTAATACTCAGTAAGCCTTTTTCGATTTTATCTTTTTTCGTATTTTTTTGTAGTTTTTATCTAAAGTTTTACATATATTTTCAATTAGTGTGCAATTATTTTTAATTGGACGAGACGATTAAGTGATGCCGACGTTTGATGTCTGCGATAGCGATTTTATAAAATTTTTATTTTTAAAAAAGTATTTCGAATTTAAAGAGAACCATCGTATAGTGTAAATAAACTAAATGGGGAACTAAGAGTAAAATGGGAATTATTAAATCAATTATGACGTGTGTCATACAGTGAATTCCAACTTATGCAGAATAAAGTTACAAAGGACGACCGAAGTTTGCCGGCGGTGGCGTAATGGGAAGAGCCGAAGTTCGTTTGAGGTGGCGAGCCGAGGGTGAGGCCTGTATCCAGCAGTGGAGAAACACAGGCTGATGGTATGGTGAGGACGACAGAAAAAAATATATTATTCATAAAATATCCCATTAATATTATAAACGCGAAAGTTTGTGAAGATGGATATATGGATGTTTGTTACTCTTTCACGCAAAAACTACTCAATGGATTTTAATGAAACTTTACAATAATATAGCTCATTCATCAGAATAACACATAAGCTATAATTTATAAAGGTATTGTGTAAATTGGCCAGAATATAACGATAAGTGTCAAGTAAGTCGGAAAAAACTCTGCCATCTGCGCGCTATTTTGACGTGCGCTGCAAAAACCGTAAGTTACACGAATATAATGTACCATATGGTGGAAATGTATCGGAAATTTTAAAAAAAAAATTGTAAAAAAATAACTTATAAACCGAAGCGAAGCGAGGGCGGGTCGCTAGTATATAATAAATAACCTGAGACCTCCAAGATCAACACCCTGTACCCACAAACACAAGCAAAAACCACAACGAAATGTCCAATAGATACGGAGACTAGCACGGACAAATAGATACCATCTTTTATTTATGTTCAAGTATGCTGAGCAGATTTCAATGGAAGCTAATTGGAGCCATATTACCGTATAAAGCGAAAAAAGTCAAGTGCCATTCTTTGCTACAATACTTCCATACTTCAATGATATGGTTATGTACTTAAGAGGGACAATGTCTAAAGTACCCACATAATCCAGCCGAAGTTGAGAGCAGAGTGCTCTACGGCCTAATTTGGCAAGTTCTCGGGAGGGCAGCAATTCGGGACGGTTAGGTGCTTTTGTAGTTGAATTATTTTTCCCGTTCTGCTTGGCATAATTTTTTAAATATATTTTTAGGCAAACAATAAGTTTTTCGTTACTCATTTAATAAAGCATTTTTTATTAAAACTTGATTCTATATTATAACTTTTATTACTTTTTCCGAGAATACTCAGGTATATTTTTGACAGGAAATAAATTAAAATTATTTATTGAAATACTGATTTCTTGTAAAATAATATTAAATAGCCCTAACTCCTAAACTTGGAATGAATAACCTGTGGAGGCAGTAAAATTTTTTTTTTATACGTAAGTTTATTTAACATAGCACATTGAATCTATGAGCATCGATATTAGCCCGTAACGCCCCACTGCAGGGACTCCCCTTGCAATTCCGTGGGTGATTCTGGGGGTCTACTCTGATTTTACGCTTCCAGAGTTTCGGGCCCGACCGAAATTCGAACGAACGAAGTGCTACACTGACATTCCTTCGTTCGGAGCTCTATACTCGTATTATCTCGGGTATGTCCGATTATTTAAAAGGGGAGATTATTGTATTGTGAAATTCGACGTTCGATCCCAAAGTATCATTTGTCAAAATCTATATTTCGATCGCTGTCTCGTGCGATCGGGGTAGTTTCAAATGTCGAATGAACTTCGTTCGGGCCGATGTATTTTAGTGAACGTTTTCGTGATAGAAATATACCGAAATATCGACCGAAACTTCGTTTTTCGTGTTTAGACCACTGTGGCCATGTGCCACAGTATCCACTTGAATCGACAGTATATGCTCGTTTACCAAATATTTATAAACATATCAGTGTTGCAGAAGGAACACATTGGAGATTAAGGTGTAAGCAAAAACATATCAGTATTTTTTAATTTTACCTCGAGAAACATATTTTCTTACTTTGTAAATGATAATGATAATACAAAGTCATTAGATGTGGAAATTTTGTAAATGATTTCCCCGCATATATAATTATAACCGAATCTCCACACGAATATAATTATATTCAAAAAAATATGTGATCGCGATTTTTTTTTAAACTTTTCTGCATTAAATGGAAATACCGAAACTACACCGTTTTAATTACAAGTACTCATATTATGTCGATATGTTAAGTATATCTATCGCCATATCGATTAGCTTACAGTTTCACAAAATATGTTGAAACTGATTTTTTCAACTAAGCTGTTTAAAAAATATTCATAACATCCTAAGTAGGTAACTATTGTAATTATCATTTGGGTGAAAAGTGTTTGTGATTTCTTTGGTAGATATATTTTTGCAAGAAATAAAACTAGATAAACCAGTTTAGCGACATTGAATAATTCACACGAACGTTGCAAAATGTCATTCTCTTGTTTGTCCTTTGCGCCTAGCACCATCATCGCTCGTCTGGGACGAGGTTTCCGTAGTCTAGGCTATACATTACCGTGTTTGTATTCCGATTGTAAACAAAACTAAATAGGCGAAGTGCGATGAACTGTGCACGACTGAGGTGCACGTTGTTGTTCCATAACCGGTTGGAATGTGCGCGCGATATTTTCAGTCACCATTCTTGGCAATGGTACCCACCCTGCTGTGAGTCTCGCTCGCAATTTGCCGCACACAATATAGCCTTATTTTCAAACTTCGAATTCCGTTTCCCACTTTTCGTTTTTATTACCAGTCAGTTTGTAAAATATAATTTAGACTGATTGTAAAAAACGAGTCTAACTAATCAGTCTCAGTCATTGACTTTTCTGCTTATAATAACACTTGTTCCGCGAACTATAAAGTGCTAAAAGTACCTACTTTGATACTAAAAGCACTCCTGGCCTGCTTGTCGCCTTCATGCCTCTATAAACAGCTGTCTCTACATGACTGTTACTAAGCAGGCAACCTATGAAAATATCATAGGCAACCAGAGATAAACAACCGCTTGGTCGCTTCGTGCAATGCCATTTTGGTCGGGTTATGTCCGCGAAAGTATAGACGCAAGCCGACTGAGTTTGATACAAGAACGAGCCTTTGAAAATGAGAATAGTTAGTGGTGATTTAAAATAGTCGCTTAACGTAGGCAAGTGTAGGCGCACGTTCGTACATTTCGCATACATACAATTTGCATGCCCGCGTACAGACAGTGTACTAAGTAGCATTTATTTTTAGTTTTTTTTTTTGTTGTTTTCAAGTTGTAACTTCTATTTTGACCTCGGTTTCTGGGAAACATGCCTCACGTTTTAGTAATTTTGTAGTAAGTTACACGTGGTAACAAGTCGTGTAAATAGAAAATCGTGAGAATGTGTCACTTTTGTACGATATGCTGACAGAAATAGACGAGATCATTCGATTACGATTCAGTTCGCGTTCGCTGAGCTATGTCCTATGGAATCAGGATGTCTAAAATGCGGAACGCGAAAAGAATTCTTAAACATTATCGTAACGTGACATCAGAAGTGGAACAGTTCATATCAATCACATATTAACTGCTAACATTCCGTTAGCTTTGTATTTTTTTCAAATAAGAATACAAAGCTAATAAATTGTAATATTCTAACGGCTTTTGTAATAATTCTAATATTAACAATAAACTTTAATCAACTCGTAACCGCAGCCGATGCAAGCCGTCCTAGTAATAAAAATCAAGTAAATAAAACCCGAATTGTATACACATATATGCAAATATTTATCAATATAAAACGTATACAAAATGCAACAAGAAATATGCTGAATAATAATAGAATTTCACTGAAGGTACCACCCGACAGATACGTAGATACACCAAGGACCTAGGCGAAGATGGCGAGAGGATGTCGGTTCCTTCTGAAAAGGACGACCGCAGGTGGCTTTAAATCGAAGGACAGAAGAGAATGGGGGCGACCTTTAGCTAACATTCGAGTATAGACTATTTCAAAAATATAATAGATATCTTATTTTACTGTCTGTACCATGCCCAATCCGCTCGGTGCCTACAAGCTAGTATCCCCTAGATACTTACTAGGGCCTTTATATGGTGCTATGTGGGTATATTTATTACACGGCAGGTTCTGTTTTATGTACCTAATCGTTACTTTACTCATGTGGAGGGAACTAGGAACTGATCTGGTAGTGAACTTGCTTAGGGTTAAGATGTGGCTAAAAGTTAAGTAAGCTATAGGAATCACGGTCTAGTTTTATTACTTGAGATTGGATTTTCCAAATTATTTACTGATCGATGTGAAGAAAAACACCGTTAGAAAATCGAAGTGATGGAAGGACAGGCGTTAGTTGGCAGGGAGATGTTGCCATTTTGTGTACGTTTAGGAAAAAAATGTTTAGACAAAAGTTGAAGAGCTTTACGAGTTCTATATATCAATATATATATCAACCTATCGTGTATATACAATGTGGCATTAAAATAACGCAAAAGCTGAAAATACGTTTCGCAGCTAGAAAACATTCTAGAAACAGAAGCTAGAAAACTAGAAAAAATTCGGTAGTGAGAGAGATGTGCCAGAGCCCATTCCCATCCTATCTCTCCCCATTTTCCCAACCTTTTCTCCAAATCCATTCCTATACCTCTAATGGTAGGCAGCGCATCCGGGAACGTGCCAACGTTTGTCATTTTAGACTAATGTTGGCACGTATCGCGGATGTCTATGGGCGACAGTACCTACCCACTTACTATCAGGTGGACTGTATGCTCGTCTGCCGCCTTCGTCCATAAAAATAATAAAAAAAAAACATTCTTACAGTTTTAATAAAAGGTTTTTTTTCATGATGTATAGTACAATTCTAGTATATACCTATCTTTTATTCTATGCGCGCGCCGCGCCGCGGCCTAAGCGCCCGGTCTGAGTAATGAGCGGTACCAACATTTAAGACAGGACAATAAAAGCTTCAATGTTTGTAAGTTTTGATTTAATCCTTAAAATAATTTTATTTTTCGCTAGAACGGCTTTCTTTTTTTTTTTTAAATTGGTTAAGACTTATTTCAGGTTTTGCGCTATTTTAGACACGTTTTGTATAATATATAAGAAGTTTTTATAAAGTTAATTTTGGTATTATTGAACAGATTTGCCTCATCTACGAACTACGATATAGACAATAATTATTTTTGTGTCGAATTTTATTAATCTTCCTAGCGTTGTGGACCTAACCTAACCTATGTATACCCTGGAATAAGACCTAATAGACTGACATTCATCGACCTAACTTGAGAACAGTCTTTCCTACGCGTCACTCTCCAATCAACAGCAGTGAGAATCGCTCAGCGTCCGGCACGATATGGCATTTCTCTGCGTTTTCTATTACCCGTATGATGGGATATGTTCTGATATGGCTATTAAATTCGATGTCAATTTCGGGTTTTTAGCGTCTTCGTACCATTTGTCACCGATGCAAACTCATCCGCACTTTCTTGACATCGAGTCGCTACGTAGTGCTTGCTTGCTGTCTTTAAAACTCTTTATACTGCAAACTCGAAAGCTAAATGAACTGCCAGCTAAGGTTTTCACGCTAAACTATATGTGGATCTTCAATAGTTGTTAGTAAGATTCTGCATAGTCGACAGCGCACCAGCGTCTAGTGACACATCTGTCTGCCATCTCTTCGTAATAAAAAAAGGATTCTATTGTACTATATACCTAGGTATTGAGCAGCATATATAAAGCAACTCACGATAACATTGACCAAGTAAATGTAAGGTGAAGCGCGATTGGTGGAGGCGGCAGGCGCGGCCTGACATTAACAGCGCCGTTCACTTCGCATCACATTAACGTACCTTAGTGGTGTAAAAGTTTACAAGAGAGACTTGTAAACACAAGGGTGCAGTAAAACTGAAGAGGTACTTTGAACAGATTCGCAGTTTATCAGAAAGTACTTTGCAGGAGTAGAATAATATCGACTGTCTCAACCTGACTAGTGTATATCAGGCCTTATATACGGGTATAATATATGTTTATACAGTAAAATCTAGCTAAGTAAGAGCTATAAATAAGTACATACCCAGCATATATTTTAAAACGTTTGACATGCCATGGAATTAATGAATTTTACCACTGTTTGAATTGATACATTGTGAAGAACTTGTGTAGTGGCACTCCTTGGGAGAGGCCTAAATCCAGGAGTTGAAAGAAACAGGCTGATGGTATGGTTTATGATATAGTCACTATAAACTAATCAGCACCGGACTCGCTGGTAGATTTTATAATTAAGTCCATTGGACGCAAATGCAATGCAATCTGATGCAATGCGGTAAGTCGAAATAATTTTAACACATTGTCAAATAGTATGTCTATGGTTTGAACAAAAAACGACTTCAATGCTAAGGGCTCCCTTTGACGAGACGCCAGACGCCGAAAACAGACTATGCAAATAGGGTGCGGCTGCCCATTTACAGATAAACTTCTATAGACAATATAGGGGTCGAATGAATGTAATTACTCCCCTAGTTACCGGTTTTACAAGGGCTGAACAGGATTGCCTTTCACCCTTCTTTATTATTACCTACTCATCAACGAGACGTCATACGCATTTGACACAACATCCTTTGAGCAGAACTCACTGTCCACGTTTAACGTGAATCGATTATATCAATGTTTATTCGATATATTTGTGATTTCTCCTGTACCAGGAAGTCTTCTCACCGACTCGCGATCCCGCGGAACCCTCCCAAAGCAACGCCCAAAGCCGAGGTCCGCTGCTTCCGGTCTACCGGCGGGGGAGCCCTTAGCATCGTTGCTGCATACACTTTTTGCTCCTGGCTGAGCGCCTTCTGCGTTCGCTCTAAACCATACATGTCCGGTGACGCTTAAAAGGCCTAACCACAATAATTTAGCCAATCCGAAAATAAAAGTACCAGGAACCGCAGCGTGGGAAGCCTTCCGGCCAGATGTTCCGCCGACTTGAAGTTCGTCAGTAGTAGCTGGATGTGAAGAGCGGTAGATGATGTATAGTAGATGTATGTATATCCCTAGGAGAGGGCTATATCCAGCAGTGGACAGACAGGCTGATGGTATATATATATGATATGGTAATGATACTTTTGGTGAAGTTGAGAAGTATACTCATAGTAGTATGTTAATAACAAATGCTTAAAACTAGCTGACAATACACGATATATACCAGTGCACGGATATACTTTCAATATTTATCCAATTTAAAAAAAAACATCGACATAAAGCACAGAATAACTACTAGGATAATCCGGAAGCACCTGAACGTGTCATCCACGTCTATGGTATGCAATAAAGTATCTCGTCATAAAGAATGCAATTAGAGTTACGGTAATTCATAGACTTGGATGACGCCTTCGGATCAATTTGTTAATAAGAAGATAAATTAGCGTTGTCGGTTACTGGGACGATTCCAAACTGTCTGTTCAAACCAAGTTCTCTGTTTATATCCTCAGATATTAAAATATATCCGTTACCATCAACCTGTTTCTCCACTGCTAGATATAGGCCACTTGCAAGGCCCCGCCACCGCACACGCGTTTTTCATATAATCATTACCGGCGAATTTCTTTATCTCATTCTTTTACGGGCCGCCTGGGCGGAGGGCATCTTCTTTGACGGGCTTTTTTCCACAATTAAGTCGATCTAAGCGACGATTTTGCGGAGCAGCCCCACCTCAAACATAAACTTTACTTGAGCCACCTTAGAAAGTATTCTTTTCAGAAGTGAAGTATTGCTCCGAAGGTATTCCGCGCTATATTTCGGTACGCGTCCATTTTTCCGACTTATTTGACAAGACAAACTCCTTGACAAACCAGAGAGTCAAACACGATATTGAGTGATATATGTAAGGTGCTGAAACATCTTATAAACGCGAGCAACAATTGCACCATATCGATCAATATTTAGATTATAAAAATCTTCCTCTGATGTTTAGAATTAAGAGTACAATAGATTAGCTGCATCTGATATTCCTTCTTTTTATGGCGAACAAAATTGGTGGTCCTGTAGCACTTAGTATGTATAACATTTAATGTGCGCATGCGTCGTTTACAACCGCTGCCCTGTCACGCCTAATTGCAGTGAGATGCGCCCGCGCATTGCGATGTAGCGTTCGCAGAAAAATATTTACACTTCTAGAATGTAAAGTGGGCTTCTCGCAAAAGTGTCGTAAGAACAATTTATTGCGAGCGCCCGATTGATTAATGCTGGTGTGTTTGTAACTATGTACTAAATTTAAATCTTTCTAACAGATAATATTTTTATTTGTCATGTACTTGTATGTATTATAACGTCCAACTGCAGGGCACAGGCATCACCGGATGGTTTCGAGCCATAATCGACCATGCGGTCCCAGTGCGGATTGGTGGATATACATAATTCAGTTTTTTTCTCGAGCATACTGTGTACCTCACGATGTTTTCCCTCATCGTCGAGCTATTGTCAATTTTTTAACAGTTGTTTTACTCGTAAAATTGTCATTATGTCATTAATATGTTTAGATTAATTGTTTAGAGAGGAAGAGTGCACGCTGCAATCCAACACCCGCTGGACGCACTCGACTCGCCACGTTACCCCTCTCTCACAGAAGACTATCTTGAAATGTACTGCATTTCCAACTATCTTATTTCCCTAATGTACGTACGAGTTTTGGTAGTGAGTGAGATGTGCCAGAGCCCATTCCCATCCTATCCCTCCCCATTTTCCCAACCCTTTCTCCAAATCCATTCCTATATATCCAAAGGTAGGCAACGCATCCGGGGGCGTGCCAACGTTTGTTATTTTGGCCAACGTTTGTTTGTTGGTTGGCTACAGTATCCACTTACCATCAGGTGGACTGTACGCTTGTCTGCTGCCTTCGTCCATAAAAAAATACATTGTGTCATATTTAATTTAGCTAATGTATCTCATGCGTATAGTTCCCTATTTTTCTGCTAACATTACAACAGTTGCCTTTTATTCCTTTATAAATGGTCTTATGAGTCAGACCAATTTGATACGGGATGAACGTGTCTTAAAGTTGAAGGTATATTTATTATATCAATTATTTGTGTGTCGTATTTACGTGAATGTACTCGTATGTTGAGTCAATTAGAGATCTATTAAAGAAGGATAAAGTGCAGTGCCTTAAATTGATATCGATCTATTGAGCTGTCACTGTAGAGCACAGTAAGACCATGGGGTCTTTGAGGTCTACTCCGAAAACACGAAAAACATTTGATATTTGAAACTACTCAACTACACACTTGTCAAACTTGGGGATAAAACGTAAAATTTCACGATAACAATATCTCACCTTTTAAATAATCGGAGATACCCGAGATAATATAGAGCTCCGAACTTCGTCAGAGTAGGATTATTATAGTACTTCGTTCGTATGAACTTCGGTCAGGCTCAAAATCAGCGTAAACCAGAGTAGACCTCCAGGGTTTGTCGGGTTATCGGCGCTCGATGTTAGGCGTTGTGATGTTGCCCGTTGTTGGTCTACACGTGTCTGCCAGCCGGGGCACACGTGTAGGATGTTAATTGGTAACTCCTAAGGGCGGAAGCAAGTTGCCTCTGACAAGCGTATATGATGACTTTTGTGACCATGAACGAGATGCATTGTAAAATTGGTTTAAATCTATATTTATAGGAGACAAATGTAAAAATATCGATGATTTAAATGTCAATAGCAGTAACGAATAAATCACTATTTTTAACCCAAGGATCTAAAGAGGAAAACCAGCTTTTTTGATCAAATTTATACAGGATTTTCTTTTAAATCCGCTAGTTTAAAGGCGCGTGCATGCCAGGGCGTAATGTCGATCGGCTGAATGTGAGCGATGTGTGCACGTAAAAGCCGAACGTTAGTTACGTTCACACCGAGCGGATAATACGCTGCGGCATACACTCTGCCACTCCGCTTAACGTTCGGCTGCCTGACATCGGCATCAAGTCGTGTATTTGTCCGGAGGTTCTCAGTTTGAGGTTCTTTACAACATTTTTAAAAAACAAGGTAAATGGATCCTTTATTGCTTTAGATCGGGGTGTTTCTTAACCTTATTGTAGTCACGGACCACTTTCAAAATTTAAAAAATCTGACGGTCCCCTTCCAAACTTAATTGTAGGGAAAGAAAACAAGGCATTTTAAAAAAAAAAACTTATTTATTACCAGAGAGAGAGTAAAGATAAGCGCCTGATGGTTGTTAGTGAGACGACTACACTACACTGCGTAGGGGTGACGAGCGAGCGCTCGAACCAGCGAGTGATAGCTACCTACATACCTTTTTAGATGGATCACGCGCAGTATTTATTGTCTTCATATCTGACATAGACCCCCCAGCACTCCTGCCACGGACCCCAGGTTAAGAAACCCTGCTGTAGATGGTTACTATTGAAGCTTTGAAAGAAGACAGAAAAAGGAAGTAGTATAGTCGATAATTATGCAATTTATTTTCCTACTAACGATAATAATATGATATCTTACATCAAAGTGCATTTCAGAAAGCCAGGAGTCAAAGACAGTTCAATGCAGTTCGATTTTAACACATCGCTCCCAAACGACCAACTGCATAATAAATGTAGTTTGAATTTCTGCTTTTCAACAGTTAACGCTATGGGGTATGTAAATCATTGCTTACCACCTCCTCGAGGTAGCATGACCGCTAAAATTCATGTCGTGTTCCGCGCGCAACTACAATGTTGTGTTAACTAGTAAAATTAGCATTTCAATATCTTTTGTTGCAACGAAGAACATTTAAGTACGTGGAGTGTTTAGTGGACATTGATATACATTACCTACTATAGTTTTTCAAGAAACAACGTACTCTTTAATCCTGTTCGCTGCAACCAAATTACCAAATTAGAAAAATAATTTTAAAACGAGGCCTTGGGCCACCGATTCCTCTATGAATAGATACAATGTCGCATGCTAGTGGAGTCGAGTAGACGAACTTTTGTCGAGCTTATCATGCTGCCCTTACCACAGCCTGTTTACAGGCTACGTCTATCACAGGCGGTCATCAAACGTAATGTGTAATTTATACGATACTTTGATACCTTCGCGTTAATATTACGGTAGTGTTAGATTACGAGATAGTTCCTGGATGTTGGAAGTGGAGTGCGGGTTAACTGTTTCTTTAAATTGATGGTCACCTTACCGTTATAGCTGGGTACCTACTCGTATTATACTACGACAGATAAATGCTTCCTTTTTATGATTTTGAAGAAACCTAAGCTTCTTCGCTGTGATACCTCGGTGGTGAAGAAAAACGTCGCCAAGGAAACCCTTGTGCGAGAAAATCTGTGACATGTTTAAAATCAGGCCCGGCTCACTGCGCACTTTAGGTACGAAAATATGCCTACAGCGGTAGGCCCCTGTGCAGAGGTTTATTTCAGTCGATTGCCGCGAGTTCTTTGTAACGAACGCGCAAATAAAAGCGTTTAAAAACTACCATTTTTGAGGGGGGGAGTGCACGCTGCAATCCAACAGCCGCTGGGAGCGCTCGACTGGCCACGTTACCCCTCTCTCACAGAAGACTATCTTGAAATGTACTGCATTTCTCATTTTATCGTATTTCCCCAATGTACGTACGTGTTTCGGTAGTGAGTGAGATGTGCCAGGGCCCATTCCAATCCCATGCTATCCCTCCCCATTTTCTCAACCCTTTCTCCAAATCCATTCCTATATCTCCAAAGGTAGGCAGCGCATCCGGGGGCGTGCCAACGTTTCTCATTTTGGACTAATGTTGGCATCTATCGCGGATGTCTATGGGCGACAGTATCCACTTACCATCAGGTGGACTGTATGCTCGTCTGCCGTCTTCGCACATAAAAAAAAAAACTATCATATTGTGTAAGCAGGTAAAATACTTTTAATTAGTTTTATTTTAGATCAAATTTAAAACTAATAAAACTATGTACTATAATTAGTTATATTATAATTATGGGTGACAACCTTAGTGATTTATGCACGGAGTGTCATTGTGTGGGTTACCTTCAGCGGTTCAATATAATATCGCCTTTCTCCGATGCGCGTAGGATTCAATTTAGCTCGCACTGAACGAAATTTTATATTGTAAATTTTATTGAGTGTTCTTCTCAGGGAAGTGAGTCTTCTGTACTTGTACTATTAGTTATTTTGACGATAGTATCTACGACTGCAAATCCTCACTGGATTCGCTTAGGTGCATTGTGTCCCGAAATCCGCTTGTGATGACAAGGAGAGGCCCGTTTCCCGCAGTGGGACGTTATAAGCTCATATTATGAAGATTTCATGGAAATAAGAAAATGTTATTAGATTAGGAAGTTCCTTTTATAGAATTAATACAACAGTTTATCTGGTGGTAATTGAATAATCGTTATAATTTAATGTGTATCTCTTGTAACTTCATAATTTAATGTGTATCTCTTGTAACTTCATAATTTAATGTGTATCTCTTGTAACTTCATAATTTAATGTGTATCTCTTGTAACTTCATAATTTAATGTGTATCTCTTGTAACTTCATAATTTAATGTGTATCTCTTGTAACTTCATAATTTTATATTTTAGACCTTTTAAATTAAAATTAAAATATTTTATTGTGGACTATAGGTAGTTCTACTAGACGTAATTGTGGACAAGGTGTTACATTTAAAAAAGGCACTCCAACCTTAAAGGCATAATTTCGAATGGTTTTGGGTAGATTAGCGTACCGTTGACACTGATAAATAAAATTTGACAAATAAAATACCAGTAATAACGTAACAGTATAAATTTTATTTCAAAGATAATTAAATACCTTGAAATAAAATTACACAAAAGATACATTACATACTTATTTAACATCCTACTGATTATTAGTACATGAATGAGTTGCCAAATAAAATTATAATTATACGTATATGCTTGACCGTCAGACTTATTTTCGCAACTACATAAACATTATCAAAATTCTTCTGCATGATAAGTGATAACAGGCTCGTAAACCTCTTTTATCAACCAATGATAAAGTTGTTTTTTTGCAAAACTGATAGTGATAATATCTAATGAATAGTAGACATAATAAAGAACATAACATGATAAATATGTTCGTAAAATACCAATTTATCACGCAGTTAAGTGACGACTTTTGTGTATAATTTTATATCAGGGTTCGTATAAATCCGATATTTATAATCAATATCAAAATATCCGATATGTGATATATACCTATCCGATATATATCATCATGCACAAAAAGGGACACGAATTTCATTTAGTAAAAAATAGAAACTATAGAGCGAACATTTGAAGTATGGTCCGATTATCATAGGGAGAGCGCTGACAGTTCCATATTTAATTCGTTTTATGGAAACTCCGTTTCATTGTTAAGTCATAATCAAAATATATAATAACACAATAAAATAGAAAAAAAAAACATTCTTGAAGGCCTATCGAGTTGTAAAATGATTTTTATTA
The DNA here is from genome assembly GCA_943735995.1 of Sesia bembeciformis. Taxonomy (NCBI): domain Eukaryota; kingdom Metazoa; phylum Arthropoda; class Insecta; order Lepidoptera; family Sesiidae; genus Sesia; species Sesia bembeciformis. Next base: position 2,778,696 of record OX031038.1, read on the forward strand.
AATGTTAAAGTTATGTTAGCAGCATTTATGTCCCTTTCTATAATAACCGGACTATAGATTCGGTAAGCCAACTAGATAGTTTCAATGAATCTCGACCATATGACAAAGCAAAATAAGAGTATGCCTACCAGGTCTATTATCAGTTTATTTTACCAGTATCTACAATATTTGGGCTATAAAATTAAAAAACGATTTTATTTAACAGTTGCTGAAGAATATGGCCAGATATTACTACACAGAGAAAAGTCTAAATTGAGGGGAACGGATGGGTAGAGTAGTGGCATCAGAGAGATACTGGCTATCTGAAATACCAGGTAGGCACCTATCTGATTTACTGTTGTTATTGTCACAGAATTATATAAATTCATAGGGAGCACATAGCGTACGCTTATGTTTAATTTATTTTTCCAATGAGATTTTTACACGACTTCCATTGTCTATGAAAACGAAAATAAACATTGATATACTTATGTGTTGATTGAAGTTTAATCAATCTAATTCAGTTATATCACAAAAGCGATTATGAAATCGCATTGCCTTTTGAATTTCCCATAGGACGGGGTTTAAACATATGTAGAGATCGATGGTAGAGACTGACGACAAGCAGTTTCATAATCAAGTAGAAAGGTACATACCTGTTTCCTTTTTAAGGGCTGCTGTTGCTTGATAGAGATGGGAGCGAGCGCCGCGGGAGACTCCCTAGCGGCGAGCTCATCCAGCAGCGTTCTACATTTTTCCTTGTCTTGCTCCTCATCTGCGATCAACAAGAAGCGTCGCCAATGTGATGAGTCGAAGCCCCAGTGGCATGTTCGGTGCTCCGTCTCGTGCGAGTGGCACACGAACCGACGAGGAGTATACAGCCCGCGGCACTCCAAACACTGCACTCGGTTCAACTCCGGAGAGCAAACTCCTCGACCACCGCCAAAACACTCGTGGTACACACGGAATCCCGGCACTTTGTGTGGCCTCGAGCCCGTTGGCCCGTGCAACAACGCGGCGCACAGCCTCTCCGCATCCGTCTGCGTGATCAGCCCGCACGAGGGTGCCGTCCGCGGCAGCACGCCTGTCGACTTCAGCTCGTGCAGCTGTTCCGGTGTGCACCGCGAACAATATATCTGAAGTTCATCACATACACGATTAATCTGCTCCAAACTGAAATCTGTTAGCACCGATGTCAGTATCTGCGGCAAGCACAGCCGCCGCTCGCCACCGACGCTGAAGCAGGAGATGGGTTCGCCCTCGAGCAAGGTCTCGCCTCGCTCACCGAGCTCCGGATCCGCGGCGAGCAGGATGGGCGGCGCTGCGGGCGGCGGCGGCGGCGGTGGCGCGTCGCCGTGCGGCTCGGCCCGCCCGCACCCCGGCCCTTGCAGGCTGCGCGGCGCGCTTGCTTGGTACGTTTTCAGCACGGAGGTTATGTGCGGCGTCACTACATCCATGGTCACTCGCCACCGCCGTCACTGGCACTCGAGGGGCGCATGTCACGAGCGAGCCCTACCGCGCGACAGCACGTACACCGCGCTACAACTTCGAGCGCGACCGAAACATGTCTGCCGAGCGTGCCGACCCGTCGCGACGGCCCGGCCTGCGGCCCGAACGTGCGTCGCTCAGTTGTGGAATCTCCGCCCCGTCGACGAACACACTCCCGTGCAAAAACACGCAAATAAACATCTTTCTTCACAAAACTTCGTCCTTTTTTCACAATATATTGCCTCTATAAACACAATAGATTATTACAGTAGTTCCTAACAATACATTTGCATTAAATAACATATATATTACGAGTACGAAATCGTACACTAATAGATGCGAACGATTGAGACGAGGGCGTGGATTCCGGCGACCGGGCGCAGTCAAAGCAGCAGACGGATGGCTCGGCTACTGGAGAGTCTAGCCAGCCCCCCTCGTCCCGCGCTCGCCGCCGTGTCACGTGACCGACCTTCCCGTCAAAATATCCAGAATGGCGGCGCGAGCCGCGGCCCGTCCGCACCAAAGAAGATGACTATTACAGATGATTAAATTGCCTTATATAAAAAAATATATATTTCATGATGTATATAATTTATTATTATGGCTATGATATAAAGGGATGGTAATATGAGCAGTATGAGCAGCTCCGGTCAGTATGAGAAAACGAATCATGTGATCAATAACAGATTGAGCGATAAAATATGAGCAGTAAAAAATGGAAACGAGGACTCATGTCGTGAAATGAGTAACTCAATAAATATTTCAATACATTAAAATCCGATTGGGCAGTAAAATGCATAAACGGGCAGTAACCGGTGAGTTGTTACTAAATAGAATAGTCCGCTAGAAATATGGAATAAATCTACAAAAAAATAAACACGGAATCCAAGACTGCTGTCCTAATTGCAAGCCGAATGTACGTGATTGTAAGTGTTACCGCCGCCCATGGACACCTGCAACGCCAGGGGGTATGCGGGTACGCCGCCGACCTTACAAATTATGAGGTTATGAGGAAATAATTAGTTAGGTTGTTGTTGGGACTTTTAAAAGGTAAGGAAATGTCATCAGCGAACAACAAACAAAGTAGGTCACAAATTTTAGCCAAATCATTGATGTAGATAAGGAAGAGAATACAACCTTACACTCCATGTGAGAGTGTACACTGCAATCCAACGGCCCCTGGGCGCACTCGACTGGCCTCGTTACCCCTCTCTCACAGAATACTATCTTGAAATGTACGCATTTCCCACTTTATCACATTCCCCAACGTATATACATGTTTCGCTAGTGAGTGCGATATGCCGGAGCCCATTCCCATCCTATCCCTTCCCACGTTCCCAACCCTTTCTCAAAATCCATTCTTTCATCAACAAAGGTAGGAAGTGCATCCGGGGGCGTGCCAAATTTTGTCATTTTGGACTAATGTTGGCATTTATCGCGGATGTCTATGGGCAGGGCCGTCTTTACCAGGGGGTGCAAGGGGTGCGGTGCACCCCGGGCGCCCCGCGCCCGGGGGCGCCTGTCGAGCGCTGAATTCAGTGCCGGCTTCACCTATGGTGCAGGGGGTGCGGTGCACACGGGCGCAGGGTCTTAGGGGGCGCCGAGCGCCGCTCGCGACACCTCCAAAGAGTTCAAAACGCCTACTAGAGGGCGCCCTGCACCCGGGCGCTACATGAGCTAGAGCCGGCGCTGTCTATGGGCGACAGTATCCACCTACCACCAGGTGGACTGTATGCTCGTTTGCCACCATCTTTCTATAAAAAAAATCTATCACCCTTCCTTGGACCAGTTTGTTGTTAAAATATCAGACCGTATAACTTTTAACTCACCAGTGCTCTCATAAAAATTTTCAATCTGTACACATTGTTTCCTATCGGTGAGGTACGACCCCAGCCACTCGTGTGCATTTCCTCTGATGCCTACACCATATAATTTTGTGAGCAAAATTGTGTCTGATACCTTATCATAGACTTTGATCATATCAAGTAGCAGCCCTACCGCGTAGCTATTGTCTCTGACGTTAGTAAGAATTTCTTGTGTGTACTACTTATATATATTGCTAGAATCGTTCAGGGTTTTTTTCGGACACCATATTGATTTTTGTCTGAGATATACTTTTCCACGAAATTGCAGATATGGTTTGTCATTATTTTCTCAAATCCTTTAGACAGCGCCGGCAGAACTGCAATTGGTCTTAATTGGCTAGCTAGTCTTTATTTATGCTGGATGCACCTAACTAGCCGAGCTTCCCCTCTCTCTCAGACTTGTTTTGTTTTTATACAAACTTCATACCGCAGTATAAAAAATCGTGCAACATATCAATATAAGTCCAAAATGAAAAGCGTTGGCATGCCCACGTATGCGCTGGCTACTTTTGAAGATTTAGGAATTGAATTAGAGAAAGAAGTGAGAAAATGGGGAATGAGAAGTATAAAGGGATGAAGAGATCTCCTTTATTACACCTTCCAATCCTTCAAGAGGGATATGGTAGGATGGGGAGTTAAGAGTATAACAGAAAAAGAATTTCCAGTCTTTGTACTTTCCAGTCTTAAATCTATGGCCTAGGAAGGGATAGAATTGAATGTAATGGGATGGTATGTAATGGTCTCTAACAAATCTTATTCACTACAAATACACGTCTTTACTTTGGGGAAATAGGGTGGGAGGCAGAGTTAATATTTATATTCTTTATTCCTTACAATCCTTACCAGAAGACAATAAGCACAACTGGATGCGCTGCCTACCTTTGGAGATTTAGGAATGGGTTTGGAAAAAGGGTTGGGAAAATGGGGAGGGATAGAATGAACTCTCAAGGAGGATTCATGTCCAATGTGATGACGAAAATATCTCGTCCCGTTATATTTTCTATTTTCCACTTTCCCAACCATTTTTACATTCCTCAAAGCTTCCTCAAAGGCTTCCTGCTTCCTCAAAGGTAAGCAGCGTATAGGCGTGTCAACGTTTATAATTCTGAACTGATGTTGACTGGAGTGAATTGCTACCATATGGATTGTCTACTCTCTGCCACCTTCTTTCTGTGGTATAATAGACACAATTTGCATCGTTGATAAACTGTCCAGTCTCTCCTTTACTTAATCTTTGACTTCGCGACACGCGCGGGGTAACGGCGGGACGAAGAGAGGGCTCTTGCGGGCGGGTTGGGGGGGGGGAGGCAGCTGCGTCTACCGACCGCTCGCTCGCAGCTCCGCGAAAACAGCAGATTTCTTACATTCCAAAGTACACCTTAAAATTATAGCACAAGGTACATTTTAGAAACACATAAATACTACTTTGTTGTAATCACACAAACAGAAAAAAAATATAAAGACTTTATGCCATCGATAATAAAGTTTATTGCTGCTAAGCAATATAACACTACTTTCAAGTACGCGTTCAATGAGACTTGTGTAATCGCAGGGAGTCGCCTTGCTGCTAGACTGGATATTCTTTTTCATTGGACTTGTAACTTGCAATGTTACGTTAACACCTCCGTGTAGCGTGTGGGACGTAGTAGTCACGTAGTTGGCTTTTGTTGATTGACCTTTGTGCCTTCGGCAAAGTAGCTTTCCATTGCTTGATTTGTAAAGAATGGTGTCTGTGAAATTTTTTGTATAATGTAGCCTTGTGAGCTTATAAAAAAACAATGTTTCTTTTTAGAGCCAAAGAATCCCCACGGAATCAACATGCAGAATTCAAAATGATGAAAGTAGACATACCAGAGTATACATAATAGAATCCATTTATTAGTCAAATATTATTGTTATAATAATTCTAATAAATTAATTGTTAAGTACTTTTAAGTGCACCGTCGATTCGGTACAGCTCGAGGATACTCGAGAGCCGTGAATGGGGGACCGAGTCGAATGCCTTCTTGCAGTCCATCCAGGCAGCGGAAAAGTTACGGCGATTATGTCTGATCAATCTGCTGGCGACCGCGTCATTGAAGAGCAGCTCCTTACTACCGCTGCTACTGCCCGAACATTCATTCGGAGTCCCCGAGATAATTCGATTTTTCACGATATGCCGAGAAATCTTGTAAATCTTGTAAATGGTCTTGTAAATTGTACAAAATTGTAAGTAGCTTCACTCTTCGGAGCTAAATAAATGACCCCTGTGGTTAAGAAGTCCGGGAGCGCCCCGTCCTTAAGGGCTCCCTGAAACCGTCGTGCGAGAGTAGCCTGACATCGCCAGAACCTCTTAAGCCAGGCATGTTGCAGTCACGGAGGCAGCAACGGCAACTCTGGACGTACCCTGGCGACCCCCAGGTAGCGACTCTGTTCGCATTCCTCTCGTTCATCATCATTGAGTATTTGTCCGGGATACGTATACACTTACACGTACAGTGCTCGTGTTTGTACTTCGCACCAACTGGATCGCCTGGGGGTGTGGACTGTATAATAGGTTTTTTCTGTCGTGAATAAAACAACTAGGCTTGTTCTTTAATAGAGCCGGGGTAGCGCAGAGGTACTTGTTCTTCTTCTTGTTCTTGTTGTTGTTCTCGGAGTGGATGCCGCTGCGGAAGTGAGGTTGACCGGAAATGGTCCGCCTTTTATTCATTTATTGGCTTCTCCAACCTCCGGCCAATTACGGGCTTCCCCCACCACCGGTCAATGACGGGCTTCCCCCACCACTTGTTCATGTATGTACCCCTCCCGCTACCGGCGGGGAATCATTTATTTACTTTTTCATTATTTGTACTTATTTACTAACAAATACAAGTATTTTCATTGTTTACATAGGGATCCAATAAGATCCTAACGTTGTGACGTCCGGTTGCGGGCGGACGGGGCGCACGGGAGCGAGATATATTTATATTTCCCCGTCCTCCGCTTCAGGAGTATAAATATTCGCCATCAACGCATGCTCTCTCTACGCCTCCAGCGTGCAGTCACCGCCCTAGGCGAGTGGTTTGTGAAATGGAGGATAGAGATAAACCCGGGGAAAAGTGCAGCCATGTGCTTCCCATGCTGTCTTACTCCTAAGCTCTCCCCTCTCCCGATAACCCTTCTCGGTCAAACGATTCCTCTCGTCAAAAAGACCACAGAATGACCTTCCGAGATCATATCAAAACTGTCCGCAACCGAGCCGCCTTTGTGCTCGGTCACCTCAACCCCCTCATAAACGGGAAAAGTAAAATGTCGCTTAGAAATAAGTTGACATTATACACATCTCTCGTCCGTCCCATCATGACCTATGCCAGCGTTGTGTTCGCACACGCGGCTCCCTCTCACATCAAGACCCTCCAAAGGCTCCAAAACAGATTCGCGCGCAAGGCCGTGGCTTCACCATGGTACTTGCGTAACGTCGACCTCCACAAAGACTTTGAGCTTCCCTCCATCGTCACATACATAAAAGACTCTGCCCGACGCTACTATGACGCCATCCCCCATCATCCCAATCCTCTGATTGTCTCCTCCCTCACCTACACACCGGACAGGAGTACCCCTCCCCGCCATCGTCGGCCGAGGCACATCCTGGACGATCCTGACGACCCGATCACCGCTGCCAATGCGGTTCTCACTCTGCACTCGAACACTGCACACAACTTCCCCGCCGGCGGAGACGTGGACGTCCCCCCCGATACACCGTTAACACACACCGGCCCTCAGCCAACATGTTCACTAGGTATAGACACGTGCCTGGGCGCTTCTCGCCGACTCGCGATCCCGCGGTATCCCCCCAATGCAACGCCCTAAGCCGAGGTCCGTTCCTTCCGCCGGTTTACCGGCGGGGGAGCCCTTAGGCTCGTTGCAACACACTTTTGCTCCTGGCTGAGCGCCTTCTGCGCTCGCCCTAATCTAAACAAGTCCGGTGACTCTTGAAAGGCCAATAGGGCCACAAGAATTTAGTCCTTCCGAAGAGAAAAAAAAAAAAAAGGCGGGCCATCAATGTTCATTGTTCTCCGGGCGTCACAGCGTACACCCACATTGCGCCCTAGTATGTCCTCACCTATACTATCCACCAACTTTTATCCTGATTAGTACGCAAAGACATACCAGGGATCACTCCATTATTAAAATTATACAACATACCATAAAAACTTATAAACTAGTTGCGAAACTAAAAATATACACATTTGTACAAGTACCCTAGCCAGCATATGTTTCGTCGTCAACAGTATTATTATTATTGGTATTATTGTTCACAGTATTATTCGTCTGTATCTGAGTGCATGGCATATTCTGGTCTAAGAACTAACAAATATTGCCATAGGTATGCCATTATTAATAAGGCATTATCAGTATAACAGTTATTTTTAGACCACTGTGGGTATTTTAAATGTTTCTGATAAAAAAAGATCTTCCGTGTTTCTTTCTTAGAATGAGAGATTTGATTGCTATTGAAATGATATGTTTTTGGTTTGTTTTAAAACTGAAAACAAATATTTAAAGAAAAAAGTTCAAAGATTAAGTAATATCAACTTGAAAATGTTTAAGGTCGAGATGTAGCGGGGATTGTCATTCCCACGCATGGTTAAATGTAAAGTCGGATTATTTAATCGAGTCAGAGATATGACAACAGTCAGGGAATTGTCAAACAGAGTTAAATTTGTTCGGACATGACCTTTGTTGACAATTCTACATGTCATATCCTTGATTCGAATAAATAAATATTATGATTTTGTGGTTAAATGGCACTCTTAGGGCGCTAAAGAAGAATGTTGTAACAGTTCTATAAAGCTTCTCTTTTCTTAACATGTGTCTCTAACTAAAGCCTTACATCCGAGTAATTTTTCAAGATATTTTGATTTTGTTTCTACCAAATAATCTATATCATATTGACAACCAGCGCCGGCTCTAGCCCATGTAGCACCATGGTGCAATCAATACCTTGGCATCCTCTAGTAGTCCCGCGAACGCCCGTCGGCCATAACACGGGTAGCAGGGTCTTTGAGAGCGCCGTGAGCGAGCGGGCGCTCGGCGCTTCCCAAGACCCTGTGCCCGTGTGCGCCGCACACCCTGCATCATAGGTAAAGCCTGTTGACAACAAAAAAATTACGCAGTCGGCACATAGTCTATTTTATATGTAAATATTATCCACCTGTTTCAGTCTGTTTATTTACAGTAAAAACTCACTATGGAATAATCCAAGAAACATCTATTTATCGGGCACATATTTTTTAGTCTATGAATTATTTTTTTATTTTATTTTGAATTAATTATGTATGATTGGCTTAAATTAACAGGTATCTAGTACTGAAAAACATAGTTTAAATAATCTATAGTTTTGATTGATATTGCCAGTGACATTCCTTGTCAAGTTGTCATTTGGAATTATCACCCATCACGTATTCGTTCCTGTTTGTTCGGTTTTTGTAATATAAAATCCTTTCCGTATTTCGATCCTACTCCGCTTTTGGCTTTTGTGTAAGTAATATTAATGTACTTTAAGATATTAACAGTTCATCTATGTAACAGTTTCCACTATATTTTTCATAAAACCTTGACACTAACGTGATGGGCGATGGATGAATCAATGTTTTTGATAACACGTAAATAAACGTAATCAGCAGGGTAAAATTATTATATTTCAGTGTTTGATGGATCCTTGGGGCAGCGGAATTGCAGAAACTGGTGTAGTTGCGTCTGAATTCGAAGATAACTTCAAGCCCGTCGTAGAGAGTGAGAAGTTGTCGGACTCCGCTGAATATCTTGCAATTTTAGGTACGTACATATTATCAGTATCGGTTTATGAACGTATACGTTTTTTTTCACCAAAATAAGTAATTCTATAATTGTCATAAATAGTCATAAAAAGCATATACAGCTCAGAGTACAAAAGGCTGTAAACTCAGCATAATATGTTGTGAGTGCTAGCCTACACAACATTCAGTTGCAGTCTCTCTCTGCCTTATGATTACATTGCTTCCAAAATACTGTGAGGATAGTTGAATACTTTGAATCTCACTTTGAATACAAAATTATTTCTTAGTAAGGAAAATCTTCGTGTTGTTTAAAAAAATAACCAAATATAAATTATCAGAAACAATTTGGCTGGTTTCTAACCTAAGCCACCCAAATCATTTCTGGGTAGCAATAAGTAGGAATAGTCACATTAAATAAAACAAATGATTAGTTCATGGTAGATTAGAATTGGGTATGTCAGTGTTCACTCTCTAGCTCGGAGGGGGTTGGCCGCAGACAAAAATGAACAGGACAAAAATTACTCCCATCAACACATCCTACCCAATAGTACCAATAAAAAAGGGGCTTATATAGGATCAAAAATTTTCATCTGAAAATTTTCTTTTTTCATGTCCTATTTCCAACCATAAAACAAACTTAATTTTTTTTAAATTATATTATATTGTGTACTACTGTTGGGCCATGGCCTATTCTCTTCTAAGCCCTAACTAACATATTTATATTGTATTCCTCAAATGACAATGGGTAGTCTCCAAAACCATGTAGAAACCACCAACAACAGAAACCACAAGCTGGAGAACAGCTGTTATTCATTCTATTCACTTGGCTCCTGTGGCAGGATCCCTTAGGCCTAAAGGATCCTATTGAACATTATAGTGCACTTGAATCCCTTTGCATAGACAATACATTGAACATATTATATTTTTGTAGAATTGTTTGCAAATGGATTCAAGTACGCTACAAAGTTCACTAGGAACTCTCAAGGAATCCAGCTACAAAAGCCAATTGGACAGACGGGTGTTATTAATCTCGAAAAAAAAAACAATGAACATTATGAAGTATTCTAATATAATAGAAGCTTTATTTTGACACATGGACCATATTTTTTGCTGCCACTTATTATTATTTATTTTTTTTATTTTTTTATAGACTAGAGGGCGGACGAGCAAGTGGTCCCACGTGATGGTAAGTGTTACCGCCGCCCATGGACACCTGCAACACCAGGGGGCATGCGGCGCGCCGCCGACCTTGCAAAATCCTATTCACAGCTCTCTTGAAGAACCCCATATCGTAGCTTAATGGAAAGACCTCTTGAGGCAGTTCGTTCCACAGCCTACGGGTTCGCGCTATAAAATAATTTTTGGAGCGAACAGTGCGCGACACCTCCGTATCGAGGAAATGCGGATGGACCGCACTTCTGTGACGGGAGGTGCGGTTGTAGAAACCCGAGGTGGGAATTATATTAAACAGTTCCTCAGAGCATTCCCCATTGTACAGGCGGTAGAACATACAGAGAGACGCAACGTCTCTCCGAATGCTGAGGGGTTCTAGACCGCCCGTGAGAGTGGGATCGTCGACAATACGAACAGCACGTCGTTGGATGGAGTCAAATGGGTCCAGTTGGTATTTCGGTGTGCCGGCCCAGAGATGAGAGCAATACTCCATATGGGGCCTCACTTGAGCTTTGTAAAGCATAAGGAGTTGCCCAGGGGTGAAGTACCGCTTCGCTCTGTTCAGCACACCGAGCTTTTTGGAGGCCATTTTGGCCTTATTTTCCAGATGACCCCTAAATTCGACTTTGCTGGAGATGTCGACACCAAGGATCCCGATACTCTCCGAGATCTTAAGAGGCATGCTCTGAAAGCGAGGTGCTACGACAAAGGGGGTTTTTTTAGCGGTGAATGCACAGACTTGCGTCTTACTGGGGTTGAAATCCACTAGGTTCAGAGAACCCCAAACCGAGACTAGATCTAAAGAGTCTAAAGATTTCAGACACAAGCCTGGCGCGACTCTTCCACTTCGACCCGAGGGATGTTGGCGCGGCCCCTGTACAAGGCGTCTCCAGTACTGTCATCTGCATAGCAACGTATGTCACCAATTTGCAACAGGTCGTTGATATGCAGAAGGAACAGAGTTGGGGACAGCACGGACCCTTGAGGGACGCCAGCGTTAATAGACATGGTGTCGGAGCGGCTACCATCGATAACGACTCTGATGCTCCGTCCACTCAGGAAACTGGCAACCCATTCGCATAATCCCGCGGGTATCCCGAAAGATGGTAGCTTGGAAAGCAGCGATTTGTGCCATACCCGGTCAAAAGCTTTCGCAATGTCTAGGCCTACAGCCAGAGCCTCGCCTCTACTCTCAATGGCGTGAGCCCAGCGGTGTGTTAAATACGCTAAAAGATCACTAGCTGAGCGATTATGGCGAAATCCATATTGACGGTCGCTAATCAGCTGGTGATCCTCTAGGTACCCAAGGAGCTGTGTGTTTATGACATGCTCCATCACCTTAGAGAGGAGGGAGGTGATCGCTATTGGCCTGTAGTTGGCCGGGTCTGTGCGGTCACCCTTTTTAGGTAAAGGGTGAACATGAGCTACCTTCCATGCTGACGGGAAGCTTTTTGTGGAGTATGAGAGCCTAAAGAGTCGCGTAAGCACCGGGGACAACTCGGGAGCGCAAAATTTGAACACCACTGCAGGAATACCATCAGGCCCACTCGACTTTCGGATATCAAGGGATGCTAGAGCTCGCCGGACTTCACGCTGGGTGAAATAGATTTCCGGCATGGAGCTTGTGCACCTCGAGATAGACGGTGGTGACGCATCTCCATCTTCCATCTCCATCTCGAGGATGATCCTCTTTGCCTCATCCTCGAGTTTGAGGCAAAGAGATGGTCCAGGAGATCGGCTTTCTCCTTCGCCCCGTGGGCCAGTGACCCATCGAGTTTCCGCAGTGGTGGGAGTGACGACTGACAGAAGTTACAGCCTTGGCGAGCGACCAGAAAGCTCGGCTTCCAGAAGGACAGCTAACTAGTCGATCGCCAATTCTGCGGATGTGCTCATTCCTTGCTCTGACAATGATCTTCTTACTGCACCTCGAGGCAGCGTTAAATTTCTTTCTCAAGTCGGTGGTATTCGGATCTTCGGACACCTGCGCTTTGGCCCAGGCCCTGTATGCAGCTCGTTTATTACGACGGGCCTCTCTGCAGGACTGATTAAACCAAGGTTGGCTCCGTCCACCGACGGGTATCACGGAACAGGGAATATAACATTCCATGCCCTGCAACACCACGTCGGCAACGGAGTCTGCACAGGTATCCAGATCTCCCGATGAGAAACAGAGCTGTCCCCAGGGATAAGAAGCGTAAAATTCGCGCAGCCCATCCCAATCTGCAGACTTGTAGTGCCAGACGTTGCGCGTTCCCTGTGAATGGGTCGGCACGGATTGCTTGGCTGGCACAGCAGCTCGAACGATACAATGGTCGGATGATCCTAACGGAGCATCAACAACAACATTGTAGTCATCCGGCCGCGTAGTCAGCAGGAGGTCCAGTAAGGAGGGAGTGTGGCTCTCGATATCAGGTATCCTCGTGGGTGAGGACACCAATTGCGAGAAACCATAGGCCAGGGCAAAGTTGTAGGCTGCTCTCCCTGCGCGGTCGGTAGTTCGGGATCCCAACCACTCTTCGTGATTGGGATACGATTATTACTACTTTCTGCTTTAAAATACCTCTTAATATGCAGTAACCAAAATCTCCAGTTATTCACAGATAATTGCAAATTTCGTGAAAATCATCAGTTCTCAATATATATATATATATATTTTGGCACGTTTACAAAAACATTAGCCTTTAATTACATTGGAATTCCTATTCATTCTATAGTATTACTAAGAAATATTAAAATAGGCTATTTTTCTGTCTTGTTCACTAATAGAAGTGCAAATATTTACTTGCAATATTGCATCACTCTGTATAATGTTAGCTGACACTACATTACATCATGGTCCTCCATCATTCCTAAATGTTAAATACATAAGTATTACTAAATATATATCCTGCAGTTCTAGTTGGATATTTTAGAGGCCAACAGAATTCAAATTCTAACAAATATATCAAAATAAAACACTGTTTTTTTGTTTCATTACTAATTGTTTGTTTGGAATGATTTCACTCATCAATGGATGGCCGAATTGAGCTGAAATTTTCCATTGATCTGCTTGAGGACTATGAAACGGAGACAGGGTTCAAAACTAAGGGTCCTATGGTATAATTCCCGTGAGATAGTTAGTACGCGTGTGAAACCGCGGGAAAAGGCAAGTATTATAGATTATCTATATAAATAAAAATTAAATGCTGTTCTTTGGTAAGTGAATCACTTGACAACGGCTGGACCGATTTGGCTAGTTTTTTTTTTAAATGTTCGTAATAGTCCGAATAAGGCTTTTAGGGAAAGAAAAATTGGATAAGTTGCAAGGAAAATACTGAAAGTGCTTTTTTCTATCGGATTTTTGTATGAACTTATTGAAATTATTGTATTATTGAAATTTGGACAGGACAATGTCTGTCGGGTCAGCTAGTAGTAAGAGGACATTACAAGTTAGAAAATCCGGAAATCTTAATCAAAGTCCATTCCGACAATAAAGTCCTGTGGCTGAAATAACATGTTGATATACCTATACATTGTAAAGTATGAGGTAAAGTAAAAAACTAGTTTCATAAGCGTACATAAATTGGAAGGTTTTTAATAACGATAATTAATTACCTTACAGGGAAACGTCTGTATAAACTTGAGCTGGCCTTCAGAATCCCAATGTTATTATTGAACTGATTTCCTTGTCCTAATCAAAAATTGTTTGTTATTACTATTTTTATCTGTTTGAAATTTATTTTGTGTGTATAAGACTCGATCCTTTGGAAGGCTTACACGGGGATATGGATCCAACACATATCTATGGAGATACCACTATAATTGTGTAGAGTTTTTCAATATACTCATATTCTTATTGAGCATCATCAGGACTTACTTCTGAGTGCTCAATAAGTATATGTTCTTAAACAATTCCCGCTAGGCTCAATGTAATGTATGTATTTATATATAGAGATTTGCTCTTTTCTCAGTGGTTCTCAAATTTTTTTAATACCAACACCCTTACATATGTCAAATTCTAACAAGTATACTTTGCGAAAAATCCAATATATTTTTGCAAGGGTTAGGTAAAAATAAATAAAACATAACATATAACTAGTGGTTTGTATCAGCTCCGCTTGATGTCGCGTCCTATGACATTGAATTGGAAATCCGTGTCCCTACACAGCCCTATCAGACGGTCGGATTTTAAATAACAATACAAACCATTTGTGATTGCGGCGAGGAAATAATTTTCGTTATTGATTGAGTGATTTGTAAGAAAACTGATTCTAATTGTAATGCATTGTAGTGTTCTTTAGCAAATAAACGATTATTGAAGTATTTTGAATGTCGCATTGCTTCTGTATATTTTCCATTTATATTTTGTAAAACACATTTAGATTAAATTTAAAAAATGGACAATTTTTTAAATTGCATTATTTAAAATTCGATTAATTAACCAATATGATTAATGATTAAGGAAAAATTAATTCGTAAAATAATTATAAAACATTTCTAATTGTATGGAATATTATGTAAAAGCATACTATAACACCGGCCTGCGACTTCACACTGATGTTTATAGGTGTCTCCTGTTTTGCCAGCAGGTATACAAATATCACAGATATATAATTCGTATAGTAGTCAAATCTGATTTATAAAAGGGCATTTCGTTACAGAAAGAAAACTCAAGGCGGTCAGATCCAAGAACAAGGTGGTGGAAAACCTCGCCGCTTACAGGGAAGACTGCATCAACCGGTTGATGAGGGACGGTTGCGACTTGGACCCTGTCATCGGCGATACCGAAGAAGAGAAGCTCCTCCAAGAATAACCTCAGAGCCCGGCACAAACCCCGTAAGTAATGGCGACATCTTCATCTAACGTAGATCTCTCTGGACCCACTTACTGCGTTCTGTCTGGAGCCTCGCAGGGCATCGGCAGAGCTCTAGCCATCGAAGTCTCCAAACTGCTTGGTCGGAACTCCTTGATGCTGCTCCTCGCTCGCAACGAAGAAGAATTGGCAAGAACTGCGAGACAATGCGAGTCCATCAATGTTGAAGTAAAGCATGTCTCCATAGACCTATCGAAGGCGTCTTCCCAGGAAATGTATGATGTTCTTGTTCAGTCTCTAAAGGGTCGAAAGGTGACTGATTTCGTAACCGGTCTCATTTTCCACAACGTTGGTTCTCTCGGTAACTTAGCCGTGGAAACGTCTCGAATAGAAGATGTTGATGAGCTAAAGAGATATTTTGATCTCAACGTCTTTAACGTAATCTCCTTGAATACTCAGTTCCTAAAGGTCTTTGAGGAGGTAGAGGACCGGGTGATAATTGTGAATATAACATCTCTCTGCGCTATTAAGCCTATGAGTGGCATGGCTTATTACTGCAGTGGAAAGGCTGCAAGGGAGCTTTATTTTAAAGTCCTTGCCGAGGAGAAAAAGCATATAAAGGTCCTGAACTACTCCCCAGGACCAGTCGAGACTGCCATGATCGACCGCGTGCTTTCCGAAGCAGTGAACGAGAATCTTAAAGACGTTTTCATTTGCTTCAAAAATCAAGCGACTCTTCTTAAGCCAGAGATGACTGCTAAAAAATGTATGAAAGTCCTGCAAAGAGGAAATTTCGCTCCGGGTGAGCATATTGACTATTTCGCTGATGAATAAGATTCTTATTACTTCAGCTCTCTATTAGCAACGCTAAATTTATACTATTTATACTTTCTATATTTATACTAACTGTACCACATATCGACAAACTTGCGTATTTGTATGTATAGTTGTATACTCAAAACAGTAGATTAGTTGAGTCGACGATACTACAAATAGTTCCGATTTTTTTGCACACGCATACAGCGAAATCAAGTGAAATGTGTGTAGCAGAGGCCAGATTTTTTTTTTTGATGAAACTGGAGGTATGTTTTTTGTTTTTGGAATAGACGCGTAAATTGAGAAGTAATTGTAGGTATTTTAAAACGATATATGTGGCCCATCATACGTTATTTCACTAAGAGACGACGGCTCTTCAGGATCTCATAATTCGTTTTCAACATTGTATTTTAACCCAGTATCCGATCATCTCTATCCCATTCACGATGTGCCATATAAATCGCCGAGTACTTTTAATCTGCGACACTGTAACTGAACCACTTTAGCGCGTTTCTCTGAAATCATTTTCCATTACTAAGGAGCAGTATCGGCCTATTTTGATCAATCAATCACAACTTGACTCAAAAGTCTACTAGTGCAACAGAGAACAATTGAAATTAAAGTTCATATAACCCGGTTTTGTAGTATCGTCGATTTTAGGCAGCGTTTTTAGAAGCACAGGACATGCAACGGGACACAGAATCAAATACACACATTTATTCCCCGAACTTACCTCCTTATACACATTGTCTTTTGCATGAGGGATGTTTGGCCTTAAAAGGCCACACTGGCCAAGCAGTTAGGCGAGTTCACTCTTTTAGAGGTGACGCAGTTTTTGAGGACTTGTGGTACGTAACGGCTTTCTCGGTCGCCTTTTACAACACCCACTGTATTCTATGGGTTGGTGCTATTCTAAAGCTGGACACCACACGACCCACACGACCACTGAATGGCCCTTATACCAATCGAAATTTCCAGGGTCGATATCTGTGTGCCCTGCACTCCTGAAGATGCGGCCTTAGTCTTTGTTCAATATGGTCACGCCTAACAAGTAATAAAGTTCCAATAATTATGGTCACTCATTTTTACCAGACATGGCATTGGCAGTTTTTTTAATTGCTTGTAACAAAAACCTTTATATTCTTTATAAATAGGGACGGCTTCAGATTATTTGAGAAAGAAAATGAAACGAATTAAAAATATTCCAATTTCGGCGTCGCGTCTAATAAGTTTGGTTCTATATCTCAGTAAATTTACTTAGATTTACTAAAGTTATTTACCAGTTTATTTACTTAGTAAATTTACTCAAGTAATAGTAAATTTGTAGATGGGTCAAATCGGTTTAGTAGTTTCAAACTGACAAAAGTGTAAACTTTACAAAAAAAAAAAGTAATTACAACGCCATAAACGATATGTTGTTGGCGTATTCATGAAACTTTTTGTTTTTCGACATTTTTTTTTCCTAAAACTTATGTGAAAATCGCGGAATCTATTGTACCTACCTTCCAATTGTTATATAGTAAATCGCCCTGCGATTGCTAATTCGATATCTTGGCTATATAACTTTTCAAACATTCGCGCCTTGTATACATTTCATATTGTAAATCGGCTCTGAACACGAATAATTAAGGGATTTTGTTTTACTTTTTATTTCTACGTTTTTATAAATAAATCGTTAGTAACACATTTACATAACAATTATTATGTTTAACCATGATAACAAAAGTTTAAAATTTTATGTAAGTACCCACATTTGGTCTTCACATTCGGAAAGGCTGCGACACACTACACTAACAATATCCGCAGACGTATTCGACGGTATATCGCAAGGTTTGAATTTGTTAATTGGAGTCTACGTCGACGACAGTTTATATTCATCTTCCCGATTGAATGTTTTATATTCGCGTTCAAACCCGATTTACAATGTAAAATATCTTGACTGTGTCAGTCAGATCCAGACTGGATTGTCAAATTAACAGCCGATATCCTTCATTGTGTAATGCAACTAAAGTATAATTATCCATACAAGACTATCTAGTAATTAAATGCCAGGAGGATTTTAAATGAGTGACAATCTGAAGTTTGTAGCACAGAATATGACCAGAGGGGAAGCTTCATGATTCATAAATTTCAGGTTTACGTATACGATGTTGGAAGAACCGACTCCAAGAACATAATCAAGGACATTTTATGTGGTGTTAATTATCAAGTTTCAATTGGATCTCTCCTTCTGATTATATTCTTTGCGTTGTAGTACTGTTGAAACATTCCACACGCATTTGGATGTAGGCGACAAGCGAAATAGTTTGACTATCTTCACGTGCCACGATTGACAATGGAATAGGATATAGATTGTTTGACAAGAGCCGGCATACATTCAATACACGAATCTGGATAAACTCTCACAATATACTCACTCAATACACGTCTGTAATAAGACAGTTATAACATTGTTAGTGCTCGTTCATACTTAGTCTAGCCATATATATTGTTACAAAGGAAACATTTTATATTTACATCAACATTTCATAAGAGTTTGTGTTATTTTGGTAATAAATAGGTGAGCAATAATTAAGTATATACTAGGCATATTCCGTGTAGCCAAAAACACTGTTCGCGAATATAAACACGAATAAGCGTCACTATTCGCGAATACGAATCTACTCTACTACCTACACACGCAGTTGTTATTTAATGTTAGTACCTAAATATGTTTAGTTCAGTTAAAGTAAAATTAGTAATTAGTATGTAACTTTTTGCTGTTAATGTTCGTTAGATAACAAACTAACCGAAAACCGAAACGAATACGGATATTCGGAACATCTCTATTATATGCATTGAATCTATTTGAAGCTACTTGTGTAGTATATTAATAAATTAGGTTTATTAACAGCTAAGATGTTTGAAATTTGCTATTTTTATGCCACTTTTCAATGCAACATGTGTATTTCTCTTATTCTAATCTCACACTTTGTCGCGTACATCCAAATGTTGGTAACGTAACATTCCATATATTAACAATGTATCTCTCTAGAACTTTCTATGTACTCGAATAAATAATATGAATGCAATTCATATTCAAATAAATGCTTAAATTAAACCGTGTTTTCAATGTCCCCTCACCTTATCAGTTTTATTTATAATATGAGTTACATTCATATTTATTTTATCTTTTGTTATATCATTTGCTTAAACTTTGCGCGTGTTGTGATTTAGTTTTGTTTATATAGTTTTAAAAATAACACGCAGAAGTTATAAACAATGATAAATCAAACGGAGATTATTCAGAATCATTTTGAAATCTGTTGAACTGATTCTATAAAATATTAGCGACTCGCTATCTCTTCACTCGGGTGGTATAACGATTCTCTAGGGAAACTTAAATATACTCTATGTTCATCTGCAATGCCATTCTTAAAAAAGGCACAAGTGCTTTTTGATAACAATCGAGACAAATGCAAAAAAAAAAAGATTTTTTATGGATTTATGAAGCTAGAAATTGGAGTATTGGATAAAACAAAAATATTGTTTAATCCCTTTGATTATTTTAAATTTTCGAATATAATGTTATTTATTTCTTCGTTAAAAATGTCACAGTGCCTATTTTTAAGAGAACATCGCATTATTTTAGCTTCCCGAAAAAATGGAAGTATTTCCAAAATTCGTCCAGTTTTTGAGTTTACCTCTTACAATTAATTATGTGACGTTAACTGAGCAAAGGGGGCAATTGTCGATGTGAACTTATAAATAGTTAAGATTTTTAGCTTAAAATTTCGTTGCTTCAAGAGTATTTCCATAGAAACTTAACACCCGACTTTATAGATAAAAGAGTAAAAATTTTTTTTTTTAATATTCCACTATAGTCTGAGAAACGAAACGGTTTTCGTTTATAACTTTCTATTCTCGGGTCTTTCTATTAAACGGGGTCTTAACGCATGTTTACCTTTTTTTTATTTTACTGTACGTTTCGCTTTTTTTTTTTATATATATACTAGTGGGCGGACGAGCAAGCGGTCCCACGTGATGGTAAGTGTTACCGCCGCCCATGGACACCTGCAACACCAGGGGGCATGCGGGCGCGCCGCCGACCTTGCTAAATCCTATTCACAGCTCTCGCTTGTGGGCACGAGCTCACTAGTCGGCCGAAACGTTGAATAAAATACAACTTTTTCTCAGATAATGTCTATCTATACTATAATCTATACTAATATAATAAAGAGGTAAAATTGTGTGTTTGTATGTTGGAGGTAATCTCTGGAACTACTGATCCTATTTCAAAAAGTCTTTCACAAATAGGAAGCTACATTATCCGTGTCTAATATAGGCTATATATTTTTTGAAATTTTGAAAAAAAAAAACAAACCCAAGCGAAGCGAGGGCGCGTCGCTACTCGTATATAAAATAACCCACAGTTAGTGCTATTAAAATAGATTTCTGTTTATTTTTCTTAAGAATACAATCAAGTACATCTCTTCGATTTTGAGAATACTGGACTGTATTACAGGGCGACGTTTACCACCTTGACGGGTCTGAAAAGAGACTTTTCCTACTTGACTCCTCTGAAAAGGGATATGTTAAGTTTCATGTCAGAACAAATTGTTCAATCAAAAGAGATCACGTCTTTTTTTTTTATATATATACTAGTGGGCGGACGAGCAAACGGTCCCACGTGATGGTAAGTGTTACCGCCGCCCATGTCCAGGGACACCAGTACATTCGCATACGTCTGGAAGGTTTTGCGGTAGACAGGCGAAAGGGTGAGACATTTACTAAGAAATGGGTCCTTATAATAGATAATTTAGGCACATGCAGCGGCGGGGCAAGACCTAAATTTGATGTGGGCGAAATTTAAAAAAAATACTGTATTTCTCATTTTCACATATAATCAGGAACACACAAAAAATGTTTTTCAAAGTGCAAGTTGTGCTTTTAGCTTATATATTTTTAATATTCTTTACGAGCTTGAAAACCTCGTACACAGCGGGAAGTTCTAGGGTTGGCCGACAGGGTTAGCCGATTGTCACATTTTTTACGAATCAAAGCTGCATGAACTCTCGAGGCGCGAGGCTCTCGGGCCGCGAGGCCGTGGGCGGTGGCCCACGTCGCCCACGCCTTGCGCCGCACATGCCTCTGTTAATTTAAGACCACTAAATCATAGTAAACAAATACATGTGAGTTATCTTTATAGAAACACAAATTACGGTCTGTGTGCGTGACGTTTCGCCGTAGAACCGAACGACGGATCACGTCGTGAAATATAAGATTGTGTATTGACGAATCGAGTAGTGGAAAAAATGCAAACCCCTTTGCAGCTCATTTATCAACTTATTAAATAGGCGACTAGATGAGGCCAATCGCAAATAAAACGTTGAAAGTGAAAATAATAATTTGTTTACGAAAAACGAACGCAAGATAAAGTTTCTGATCGTTCGAACGTTTCGTTGATCAATACTTTACAACTAAGCCAAACTCATCTGATTTCATGATTCGTCGAGCGAAAGCGTTTATTGTTGAACAGCAAATCATGATCAACAACACTACCTATTATTAAATAAATAAAACAAATAATTACTAGGAATATCATCACCAAGTCGACGAGTTCTTTATTGTATTCCGGAAACCTAACCCACTTTTAAATGTGCTGCCATCGATTTGCTGCCCATTCAGTATTTTCTGCTGCTTCTTTAATTATTTCTCATTAAGATATACTCTTAAGTGGACATACATACAGTGCCGGATTGAGTGGGCCTAGCCCCCCGCCTAGGGGGATATATAGATACAAAAGGGTTATATAGGGCATAAAAAACACTTTGAAGTTTAATAAACTATCACTACAATGTAATGCAACCAGCCCTTTCAGTATCTACTAATGCTTATTTCATTCAGTATGCTGGACATGGGCCTCCTCATACACATTGATCCGTACATGAGGGATGTAAGGTCTGAAAACTCCAAGCGGGTTGGCGAGTCCACTCTTTTAGGAGATCTCGTTCCTGAGGCTTATGGTAGCCGCTTTGTTATCCCTTAGTCGCCTTTTACGACAACCACGGGAGGAGATGGGGTGGTGCTATTCTACAGCCGGTCGACACAAACTGTCACTATTAAACCACAAAACGCACAAATACACATTTTTTATAATAAATCAAACAATAATTCAACTACACAACTCGCACAACACACAATATCTGAAGTAGCGTCAGATGAAAAACCGCGAGGTTTCATTTTATTAAATTTGTTAATCACTGGATTCCATGTCGAGGACAATTTTTATCCACCTTCTCGATTGAAATTTTTATGCTTCTCGATTTCAATTGCTTCGCTCACAATCCTGGAGAAATAATGGTGAGGATTTCTGCACTATGGAGTTCTATCAATGATTGATTCTGATGTTGAGTACACGATCTGCTATCGCCGATTTATTCGTCTGGCGATTCTTCACAACTGCGATATGTTCTTTGACTGCTACTTTCTTTCTGCTACGGTCTGTTGATGCTAGTTCATACATAGAACTACCACAGCTGCAGTCTACCGTATAGACACCTGTATCTGATAGGTTATTATATCCTTTGGTGTGCTTAGGTTTTCCGCTACTTTGGAGGACGGTGTATTGTATATACAGTCTTATTACAGTATTTTTTTAATACTGTTCCAACGTAATCAGTAATATCAGTCATTTAACGTACCACCTATAGCCCGTTGTCTGCTGACCTCAAGATGTCTTTCCCTACAATAGTGGCGTGGAATAGCGCCGCAACGATGAGTAAGATAAGAAGAATAAAGAACATGCATCGATAAACAATGCTTGATAGCCGCTTAACAAATTTACCAAGATTATCAAATCAAAGAATTATAAAAGTTTTTAGATTTCAATGATTTCATACAAGAGTTTGCAGAAAAGAAGATTAGAAAAACTTTTAAATTAAATTATTTTGTAAAAATTTACACTAATTATTTTAATAAGATTAGTAAAAGAAAATTATATTATCTTTAATTAGTTTAAAAAAGTTTAAATTAGTTTCGTACGAACACAGAATAAAGATAATTTATAAATGATCGTCCCAATAAAATAAATATTTTACATATACTCGAAACATTTATGAAATTGCTCGTGTTAAGGGGACCTCTTCTTTCAAATAGCCCCAATACTCTCAATCCGCCACTGCATGCAGACTGCATTTTATAAATTTTTAGAATGAATCTGGGCGGGCCAAGATTTTAAGCTTAAATTTCACTTAAATATTTGCAGAAACCACAGCCTTCTCTTTCATGCCTATTTATTTTATCGGCGCAAATGTCTGTACACCAAATACCTAACGATTATGTAATTCTGGCTATTAAAATTTTTATTAAAATGGAATAGTGAAAGGTCTGCAATCGACCGAGGCCAAGGTTGAAAAAAACCGAGTTACGACTAAGAGAAGTAGGTGAAAGATTGCACGTAGCAGTAGTTTAAAAATGTGATGATCTTGTGTAACCTTGTAATGGCCTATTCGTAAAAAGCGTTAACAGAATGTTTCAATTATTATCAACTCGAGCAACTTTTTTCAATGACGGTTACGATATTCCCAGATGGCGCCACTGGATGGTGAGGGAATTGTCAATAGTTGAGGTTATGATGATAACAGTTTTTATCATTAAGAAGGTGCCACAACGCGAGCGCATAAAATGACGGCTAATCACAATATTAATAAATTAGGTGATTGCATTAATGTATTCGCCTCCCTACTTCCTAGGCCTTTAAGTAACGTCCTTATACCGATTCCTGTTTCTTATGAGCTGGATACGTGATGAATTTTCTTTTTATTTTCCTAAATTATGGCAATAGCGCAATTAGCACATTCTGCCAGTGTCCAGATGTCTTGGTAATTAAAGTCAAAACTATTTAAAACACATCTCGTTTGATGTCCAATTGAAAAGTTATAGTAGATTTACTGAAGACAGATTTGGACTCCTTATTGCACACAAAAATGCAGTCTTATGCTATTATTTGATTATCATTATCACAAAAATTATGCACAAACACTGGACACTTTGAAGTTTAATAAACACCACAGCATCCACTACAAAACCATTGTACCACTACAAAACCCACAATACGTACCTAGTGCTTGACGTAGACTTGACCTTTCTTACATCACGCCTCAGTTGCGTTCTCTGGTAAAAATTTTAGAGTGGAAACTTCCACTATCAATAGCTGAAGACCCATGAAGAATCGGGGGCATCTGTCATGGATTATAGTTTAAAAAATTTACAAACTAACACATACATATACATATACATAAGAATAAATATAATACATACAAGGTATACATAATCAATGAATACATTATATTAGGTGCATAAGTTATATTAAGGGGGAAAAAAATGTTGCTGACAATAGTAAAATAAAAATGAAAGAAAAGATAAAGCAAAAGGAGCTGACTGAGCCACTAGCGATCAGAAATGAAGAGGTAATGTTCCCGAAGCATCTTTTTGAAACAGATTTTGTTAGGTGTTTTCCAGATGTCAGTGGGGATGGTGTTCCAGCGTCTAGATGCTTGCGCAGTGAAATAATTGGTCATAAAGTCAGTACGACAAGAAGAGGCTTTGAGTAAGCTTGGTAGCGGAACGAAAATGAAGGAATGCCATCACTAAGTCCATGTTCGCGATACTCTTATTTATTGTTACTACAGAACCCAAACCCAACCCACCTTTAAATTGGCTACCATAGATTCGCTGCTCAATCAGTTTCTGTTGCTCATTTAATTATTTCTCTTTGGTGGAAAAATGGCACGGTCTCTGCTGTAGACAGTCCGTGGTCACCGGCGCGGCTGCGACTGAAAATCCGCGTCGCCGTTTATGCTGCGACATATGTTGAGTTGGTGCCGATTGGCACAACAATTATGTTATTATTGTTGTTATTTAATTGCCTTTTCATTTTATGCTGATGTCAATAAAATATTATTTTTTCTTTCTTAAATTAAGCGGGATATCTCTTGCAGAGATGCAAAGATGACGGGCCGCAAAAGTCTATTCATGTTTCTGATGGGGCTGGCGTGGAAGTGCCGGTTCAGTATGCCGTTGCTACTGAGCGGCACGGTTGCCGTATTGGGCCACGCGTGGATGTTCCAAATTCGCGTACATACTGTACACAGGCTGCATGAGAATGAGGTGGGTGGCTCAATTACAAATATTCACTTATTCAGTAGGGGATCACGGATGCCCTGCATTTCTGTGACGGAAGATGCGGTTGTAGAAACCTGGGGTGGGAGTTGTAAGTCCTACCTTGGATTTCCACCACAATTTTTCAGAGCATACCCCATTATACAGGCGGTAAAACACGCAGAGGGACGCAACGTCTGCGGACGCTGAAAGTAGTATAACAAAGTGGTAGTATAATCACGAGTTTTTTTTAGTAAGTCTAACAAATTATAGTACATTTGTATTAAGAATGCAGTGACCATCACTAGTAAACACATTTAAACATTAGTGTTCAAAATTACTACACAAACTAATTAGCATCGCTACTGTAGCCCATGGACATCCCCGATACATGCCAACATCAGTCCAGAATGACGAACGATGCCACGCTCCCGGATGCGCTGCCTACTTTTGCAGATTAAGGAATGGATTGGAAGAAAGGGTTGGGAAAATGGGGAGGGATAGGATGGGATGGGAATGGGCTCTGGCATATCTCACTCATTACCGAAACACGTACGTACATTGGGGAAATACGATAAAGTGGGAAATGCAGTAGATTTCAAGGTAATTTCAAATTTCAAGTAAATTTTTCTGCAGTAAATTTATTTGAGAGAGGGGTAACGTGGCCAGTCGAGTGCGCCCAGCGGCTGTGGGAATGCAGCATGCACTCGACCCCTACAAAAATAATAACTACTAATAATAAATAAATGACGAATATTAAAATAAATCAACTACACCAATAAATATCAATACACCAATAATAAATATCAATTAGTAATAAGTAACTAATTAATAAGGACTAATAATCAATTAATAATAAATAATCAATCAATAATAATAATAATATTCAACATAAAATAGTAAAATGTAATAATAATTTGAAAATAAATAAGACAGGGATATGACAGGACTCTTTGTATTTCAAATATTACATTTACACGATTACATTTACATAGTTATTGTATTACATTTGACACACATGTGAATGGTATAACTTTGCTCGGGTGACGCTACAAATTATTTTCTTTCTTGATTTCCAGCTAGCATATTACGATGACGAGGAAGATGAGGATGATGGTTCATGGGAGACGGAGTCCACCGACTCCTGGGAGACTATTGTAGAAGAAGCCGCTTTCGGATGATAAACGTATCAATATTATACTTATTATATTCATATCTAGTATAGAGATGTTGGCTATGAAGACTTTCAAACCGATCTCTACGTTTGACTATTGACAAACGAAACAAAAATTGTTGTTTTGACTTGTACTTTAAGGGACGAAATACATAGGCAAGTCTTCTTTTAGAATCAGTTCGAGTCGTCTTTTATGATTATGCAATCTTATGCAACTTAATTTATGTGGACAGAGGCCATAGACATTTAAATCTATAGATAAGACAATGTTTTTTTTTCTGTGGTAATAGACCGGGCGCTAGGGACAGAATTTAGCTAATGATTCATATCAGGCTGTTCATAAACAACTCATTGAACATGGCGATTAGACCAATAAAAAAATCGGCGGCCTTATTATACGTGTCACAGGGCGTGAATTTAGAAGTGTGTGAAAAATTTGATATTTCAAAATCAATCCTATAAGGGATCGGGGTTTTATTAGTGGCTTTTTATTTATAATATGCTAAATGAGGGTATCTATGAGGCAACCCGGTATGAATCATTACCGAAATTCTGTCGCTCTCGCTCGAACTATAATTCTGTCGCCCGGTCTATAATAGGTCTTTTGTGGTATTAGTTCTATCTTTTGTGGCAATGGTGTGTATTGTGGGGAAGTGTTATGGCTACAGTACTTTATAAATTAATCTCGATGCCAAAATATGCTAAGTACTATAAATGCACTCGGAATTTTGAACCGATTTGGAAGTTTCTAATGTCTACGCATTTTACCGGCTTAAATTTCAGCTGTTAGCCGTTAGGGGTCGTTTAAGTATATACAATTATGTTTACAAGTATTCGCTGACAAGAAATTGTCAATAAAATTTTGACAGCATGTTCATTTGACGTAATATTTCCTCTGCTTTGATTTTTAATATATCGTATCTTATCGATTTTTTGCGCATCCAACGTCCATTTATGTACTTAGGTAGGTTATATGTATAAGTATATACTAATGATGGGTAACTCTGGAGTTAATGAATCAAAAGAGTTGAATCCGCGAGCGGAGTAAGATCCCTTAACTGTTCCATTGAATTGTTATTTATTCCGATTCCGGCGCCAATCATGATCGTGAGTGTAATCGCGCATCGGCACTTGTCGGGGGCCCAAAATCGAAATGCAACGATGGCTTGACCTTTTTTTTGTGTATGCAACAACCATTAGGGGAAGGGAATGAAACGCTCTCGGAAGGTGATTAAGTAGGTGAATCAAAAGAGTTAAGGAGTAACTAAGAGGAGTCGGATCCGCAAGCGGAGCAGTGAGTTAAAACACTCCGAGAAGTCTTGATTACCCACCACTAGTGTATATACACCGTGTCAATAAAATTTTCGGGAAAATTTAGCGTAGGCTCTGTTCAGATCATCAATACAAACGCAATGCGATAGTTACTGTTTCCATTTTTCACAATAATACGTAAAATGGGCAGTAACATTCCTAAATGCTCAGTAACTTTTGGTTGCTGACCGTACAAAATCTCGCGGAAGTGTCTAAGGTCTTCAATTACAACTATAAAGATCTTGGCTGTGTCTTATAAAATAACTGAAGAAGTATAACGTTTTTTATTGCATGAATTGCCCACAATATTGATAAAATAATACCAGACTTACAACTCCTACAGAAAAGTGCTGCTCTTAACCGTAGCATCGCTGATTATACAAACTGGTACCACGGTTACTTTTCCTCACCCTGCTACAACCGACCAGATACAAGTGGTAACCCTGGTACCACTGACCGGAAATCACCATCAAACCCAGCCTTAGTTGTTGAAGCTCCATTCAATTACAATACAAAAAAAATCCCCTTACCACTAATCACTTTAATGCAAGTTGATAAAATGAAGATGGTCTCAATCTTATACTCCTTTCCCATGTCCCCCAGTGGGACAGAGAGCAGACACAATGCTTCTTCATCTCGTTCTGTCGGCGGCTGCATGACTCACTTCACTCCAGGTGAAACCAATTTCCTTATGCTATCTCGGAACCAGTCGAATCTCCTCCGATTTTGTAATAGGTCATGTGATTAGCCGATCAAAGTTTAATAGTGCATTTTTTTTTTGGTAGATAGTAGGTGGCAAACGAACATACAGTTCCACCTGGTGGTAAGTGGATACTGTCGCCCATAGACATCCGCGATACATGCCAACATTAGTCCAAAATTACAAACTTTGGCACGCCCCCGGATGCTCTGCCTACCTTTGTTGATGAAAGAATGGATTTGGAGAAAAGGTTGGGGACGTGGGAAGGGATAGGATGGGAATGGGTTCTGACATATCTCACTCACTACCGAAACACATACATTGGAGAATATGATGTGGGAAATGCAGTAATTTCAAGGTAGTATTCTGTGAGAGAGAGGGGTAACGAGGCCAGTCGAGTGCGCCCAGCAGCTGTTCGATTGCAGTGTGCACTCTCCCCCTCTTATTTATGACGGCACAGAAATTCATCGGTTTCAATAAAAGGCAAATTAACGAATGTATTTTATTGTTATTTAAATTACAAATCTGTTATTGTCATCGTTAATCCAACCACTGCCATTCTTCAGTGTAGTCTTGCTCCATCGTGAAATATCGCCTTTAAGAAAAAATTGTTCAAATATTTTACACACAGAATTATCTGAAATGGCAAGAGTTATTCCAATATAATCAACTGGGCGAGCGAAGTTCATTAGTGTCTTTTGATCACCTACAAAGAAAATCATCCAGATGATTAAAGTCCACTGGATTTCATGTACTTAATGGGCACGCCATATTTATCACAAGACCAACAACCGATAGTACAGATCTTGCACGAGAACATTGGCCATCGGGTATCTTCGGCAGTCGTGAAATTCATAAATGTATAAGAGCTACTAATACCCCGAAAATATATTTTTCAATAGATAATAAATTTTATATGTATTTATATATTTGATTTCGTCACCTGTTTTATTTTATTTTTTTATGGACGAAGGCGGCAGACGAGCATACTGTCCACCTGATGGTAAGTGGATACTGTGGCCCATAGAAATCCGTGATACATGCCAACATTAGTCCAAAATGACAAATGGCACGCCCCCGGATGCGCTGCCTACCTTTGGAGATATAGGAATGGATTTGGAGAAAGGATTGGAAAAATGGGGAGGGATAGGATAGGATGGGATGGAAATGGGCTTTGGCATATCTCACTCACCACCGAAACACGTACGTACATTGGGGAAATACGATAAAGTAGGAAATGCAGCACATTTCAAGGTAGTCTTCTGTGAGAGAGGGGTAACGTCGAGTGTGCCCAGCGGCTGTGAGAATGCATCGTGCACTCTCCCTCAACATAGGTCGACGACCGTCATATAATTGTTTATTTAGGTACGCACTATGTATGCCCATTTCATTGCTCTCCCGCTTTGCTCCTAGAATCTCCTAACGGGATAAGCACATCTTTTGTATTTATGTCTTCTTTTGTAACAATTTTTATCACTTCTATGTACAATAAAGTATATAAATAAATAAAACTAAGGCCGTATCAGTTATCTGAGGCCACCATGTTGGATTACATTTTCGACAAATTAGATTGGAATGGAATATAGTACCTTCTAGCCGGTGGTGTGGCCGGCGAGGCGGGCCCGGAGCGGCGCGGGGAGCCGCACCCGCGCGCGGCGGCCGGCTGCCGGCGCGCCACTTCGCCGAGCAGCGACATGCATGAACGTGAGAGGCGCTGGTTGAAGTTCTGTAAAAATTATAGCACTGCAATCAAACAATATTTTTGGAACCAAATTTCATTTTAATTTATAATTTTTAACATAATGATCAAGTAATTCAAACCATGGCAGGTTTACCAAAGGCGAGTAGGAGTCAGAACTAACTGTCAAATCTTCTCTATCGTTATGAAACGTTTCTTAGGTACTGTCCCATTGTCTGTTTACTTATAACCCTTGGGTTCTACTGACGGATTTTGTTGTGGTTTTCACTATCGTTAAAATATTTCTCCCAAACCGTTTTAGAATAAGTACCTGCATTTATGTATTGTACCACGTGAGCGGAGACGGGCAAAAGGGTAGTGATTCATATTAGGGTAGTGAAGAGGTCTAATGTCCCAACAAATGTGTATTACGGCCTCAGTCCACTTTGATCCCCACTTTGATTTTTTCTCCACACGGATTCCCCAATGTACTGTTCGCTCTAATACCACTAGAGTTTCGTTCTATAAAATATTTGGAAGCATGGAAAAGCTACGGGTCTTACAAAAAATAGAAATGACAGAGGTATCCTATTATTAAGTACCATTATTATATTTTATTTCCTTCTTTTTCCCTTCGTTTATTTTCCCTGCTCGTTTGCTATTTTCTATTAAAAGGCTTGTGTAAAATTATGTTTTGGTCCGTAACCTCACTCCGATTATGGGCCAGAGACCTGTGACTTTGCCTTACGACGTTACTAAGCTAATATACTCGCAGATCCATTCAGATAAAACAGTCTCGTTTTTACCACAACATTTTAAAAACTCAATGAGAGCAGGCTCCGTGGTTTTGCTGTCCACGAACGTTAACTTACCGGTAAACAGGAGCCCTTCATCTCGCGCAGGTCGATTTTGCGGAACATCTCGCAGAGCAACAGCTCGTGCAGCGTGGGGGGGCGCGGGCCGAAGATGGACTCTATTATGTCCACCACCTGAGACAAAAAGACGTTAATACTTGATTGCTTCTAGAATAGTTCTATTTTTATTTTGCACTAGCGACCCGCCCTCACTTCGCTTCGGTTTATTAAATTTAAAACAATCGGAATAAGATATTTTCCTACGGTAAAATGGAGCCTATATTTTAAGTTAGACCTCTAGCAATACATCGGTGAAAACTGCATTCAATTCCATGCAGTAGTTTTTGCGTGATGCGTGTACAAACATACAGACAGACAAAATTTCTAAAAACTTGTTTTGGCTTCTGTTGCTCTAATAAAGATCCCTCATATTAGTTTTTTTTCAATATCTATAATGTACAGACATCGGCCTGTTACAATTTTATTATATGTATACATTTGTTGTTTGAAATTAATTTGAAACTCACGTGAGGATAATTTGGCAGCAAGTCCGGCAGTAGCGACAGGTCGATGTCTGTGCCAGCACACATCTCATACAACACCTGTCCGAAGCACAGGGCCTCCACGTATTCAAGTGGTGCGGCTAATGCTATCGGACATCGTGGCAACGCGCCCACAAGTGTGTTCTCCAGGCCGCTTATCCTGTACAAATTAAATTAAAATGAGATAATAAATTTATGAAAAGTTATATTTGTATGTATTCTATTGTACACACAAAAAATATATTTATTTATACATGATTAAAAAAGAGAAGTTGCACCCGTACAAAAGGCAAATTTATCTCCTATGGAGATATTGGTTGTAAGACAAATGGAAGGAATTCTATGAGATAGTATTCTTTCACGAGTCTTTGAAATCTCAATTTAAAAAGTCTTAAAACTGATGAGTCTTTTTAAAAGACAATGCATTCCATAAGCCAACCGGTTTGACAATGAAGGGACATGAATAGAAAGTAGAAGTTTGTCAGGCATTTTGAGGAGAATATTATCTGGAGATCGATGATTATAAGGATGGGTCGAGAGATAATTAAAATCTTGTTTAATGTATCCGAGTGTCAACGGTTTAAAGAATATACCGTAGAGGATGTAGCACTTTTTGTCAAACGTTGGCACGCCCCCGGATGCGCTGCCTATCTTTGGAGATATAGGAATAAATTTAGAGAAAGGGTTGGGAAAATGGGGAGGGATAGGATGGGAATGGTCTCTGGTACATCCACTCACTACCGAAACATGTACGTACATTAGGGAAAGAAGATAAAGTGGGAAATGCAGTACGTTTCAAGGTTAGTCTCCTGTGAGAGAGGGGTAACGTGGCCGGTCGAGCGTGCTCAGCAGCTGTTGGATTGCAGGATGCACTCTCCACCTCAAAAAATGATTTGAATGACAAAAATAATATACGTTTAATTTCGATTACGACCGAGAAGAAACTACTTTGATAGGTATTGCAAATATTTTATTGGTATGAGAACATACGATTATATATACTCGCCTCGCTACACCATTCTGCACCATGACATTTCCACAATGCAAGTATCGGAAGTGTGGGAATCCCTTCTCTTTCAGAAAAAGTAGACCTTCCAGGATCTGTCTGCCGAACCTGGCGACTTGCCATGAAGGTAGGCACGTGCCGAGAGTACAGTACTTCTTGGAATATTCCTCGTTCCATGTGCTCTAAAATGAACAAATTACAAAAATCATAAATGTACGAGAAATTACTTTCTTTTTGAAATAAAATTTCTTCGTATTTTTGATAATTTCATTTGCACAATTAAAATATTATTATTGTTAAACATTATTAAATTATAAATGAAGACAAAAAATGTATCTTTAATATTTTTATTACTAATAATATACTAAAGAGGTAAAATTGTGTGTTTGTATGTTGGGGGTAACCTCTGGAACTACGGAACCGATTTCAAAAATTCTTTCACAAATAAGAAGCTACATTATCCGTGTCTAATATAGGCTATATTTTATTTTGCAATTTTGAAAAAAGAACCTTATAAACCGAAGCGAAGCGAGGGCGGGTCGCTAGTTATCTATATTTTTTTAATTCGTCATATAGTATTCTTCCTAAAAGAATCGAAATGTTAAAGGTTTTATATACAGCTACTCACATAGACTCTTGATAATGTAATTCGATTATGTCTATGTGTACTTGTGGTTACGACACGCGAAGTAATTATCTATTGTTATGCCGATGGTGGTTCACATTTGTACTAATAGAAGTCATATAAATAGTCAGCAAAAGAAATCTACCGAGTGGATACCGTTGATTTCAATATACCGATATTTGTTTGGCAAAAATAATATTCTGTAAAAGAAAGTTACTTTTTCTTTCTTCATAAATATATTCATAAATACATTCTTCATAAAATGCACTTGCTATCGAAGACAGATAAAAATATTTTTCAAACGTCGAGTAAAATAAGAATATTAAGGGAATAGGTAATTTTAGTAACTGTGAGTTGAAATTATGAGTGTTTCTGTAACTGTAGATTATAATTATGCTTCCGAATCGGGTGGTCTATGTAGCAAAATGTTCAAGTAATCAAAATATCCAAATAGCGTAATTGGTAGGGGGCGAGTGCATGCTGCATTCCCACAGCCGCTGGGCGCACTCGACTGGTCACGTTACCCCTCTCTCACAGAAGACTACCTTGAAATGTATTGCATTTCCTACTT
Organism: Sesia bembeciformis; assembly: GCA_943735995.1. Classification (NCBI taxonomy): domain Eukaryota; kingdom Metazoa; phylum Arthropoda; class Insecta; order Lepidoptera; family Sesiidae; genus Sesia; species Sesia bembeciformis. The sequence goes on from OX031038.1 coordinate 2,812,191, forward strand.
TATCGTATTTCCCCAATGCACGTACGTGTTTCTTTAGTGAGTGAGATATGCCAGAGCCCATTCCCATCCCATCCTATCCCTCCCCGTTTTCCCAATACATTCCTCAATCTGCAAAGCGCATCCGGGGGCGTGCCAACGTTTGTCATTCTGGACTGATGTTGGCATGTATCGCGGATGTTTATGGACGAAAGTATCCACTTACCATCAGGTGGTTATGATCGTCTGTCGCCTTTCTTCTATTAAAAAAAAAATAGCGTAATCTCATTCGCTTGTCGGTGCATACCTACTTTAAGTATTGAGCTAACATGATTAATAAATGACCAAAGTCTAGTAATAAAATTGTATTGAAGTTTTTATGTATTTATTTAATAGCTCGCTTGTGACATCGAAATATTCTAACATATTTTTTAAATTTTAAAGCCTAAGGCCTTAATTACAATTCTGCCCTCATAAGATAAAGGGCATTAATAACATTTTTAATGACAGCATAAGTACCTAACATCACAGGTATATTCGGAAATTAAAAATAATTAAAAGAAAAAGAACAATGGTTATTATTTTTGTTTTTTACAAACATCAATTTTTTTGCATTTCCTCGAATGCATTTCAATGCACTTATGCCCTTTTTTCTATAGAGAGCAGAATTGTATACTTGTCCTACCTTAAAAATAAGGTCCTTCAAGCTGCCTCTGGCGTTGAACGGCATAACGGCGATCGCGTGTCCGCTGCACAGCTCGAGATCGAGTACCGGGTAGATGTAAGGGTGGTGGAGAGCCCGGAACAACTCCATTATGAGCCCGCGTGAGCGGTCGCTAGGGTCGATGGGACATTTGTTGGTGAGAGGCATCTGGATTACCGAAATTAGTATGTAGTTATTTTATTAGGAGGGAGAGAGTGCATGTTGCAATCTCACAGCCGACTGGCCGAGTTACCCCTCTTACAGAAGACGGGCGTAAAATGTACTACGTGTTTTAAGAGTGAGTGAGATATAACAGTAATCGTAACCAGCCTTAATTTTCCACCGTTGGACATAGGCATCCTCATTCCATACACTCCCATAACAATCTCCCGCTATAAGAGTGTTATGTGATAAAGGATCCCTTTATACTCCTCATTTTCCCAAGGAAAACGAGTATGTATATTTAGATTTTTTTTTTTTTTATAGACGTGGGCGGACGAGCAAGCGGTCCCACGTGATGGTAAGTGTTACCGCCGCCCATGGACACCTGCAACACCAGGGGGCATGCGGGCGCGCCGCCGACCTTGCAAAATCCTATTCACAGCTCTCTTGAAGAACCCCATATCGTAGCTTAATTGGAAAGACCTCTTGAGGCAGTATTCCCATCCGTATCAACCTTTTTTCCAAATCTACTTCTTAAACTCAATTTTTCTATTATTTATTTCCCGTCGAGCATCAGAGGCCCATATAATATACTAGCGAAACGCCCTCGCTTCTCTGCGGCATGTTTTTTTTTTTTTTTCAATTTTTTTTTCAAAATTTCAAAATGAAATATAGCCTATATTTGACACGGATAATGTAGCTTCCTATTTGTGAAAGAATTTTTGAAATCGGTTCAGTAGTTCCAGAGATTATCCCCAACATACACACAAACAAACACACAATTTTACCTCTTCATTATATTAGTATAGAAGTATAGATATACAAATACCTATATAGGTATTCTAAAATAACTATTTATCACTTAGGGGTTTTATTGTTCGGTTTCGCTTCCCTAAAGCGCCGAAACACTATAATATACCTCGGGCTTGAAATCTGGACTCGCGATTATTTTTGTGCTTAACAAAATAAAATTTGAAATATTTATAATAGATTCTCTTTATTAAAAGCATATTAGACTATAATAGAATTAGTAATTATTAATCTTTGTTATAACTGAATGTTTTAATACATAAATTGGATTAAAGACGATAGTAGTTTTTACGTTATCTTTAGGCTTAAATTCAAAAACCGGGACGTTATCGATAACTTCGCCTAGACGCTCCCCAGACTCCAGAGACTCGAACCGAAGGCAGCTGTAGCCATTGTTACAAATTTCGGCATTATATCAGAAAAACATTAAGCTTGACTAAATTATGAAGTGACTGATCAACTTCACTGACTTATTGACTTGACCGAATTACTTATTTATAAAAATAAAATTACCTTATCTATACTTATTAGTACTAATACTAAATCTACACTAATAATATAATAAAGAGGTAAAATTGTGTGTTTGTAGGTATGTTGGGGGTAGCCTCTGGAACTACTGAACCTATTTCAAAAATTCTTTCACAAATAGGAAGCTACATTATCCGTGTCTAATATAGGCTATACTGTATTTTGAAATTTTGAAAAAAAAAAACTTATAAACCGAAGCGAAGCGAGGGCGGGTCGCTAGTTCTCTATAAGTTTTAAAAATCTAAACACTTACCAAAGTGAGAAGTCTGTCTGTTTTAATTGAATTGTCGTGTACCGCAAACCAATGTTTATTTGGTCGGGAACCGATAGCATTCAGTTGAGATATTAAATCATATCTAAAAAGAGAACGGTAAGTAAATATCAGAATATGTTATTTATGCTTATAATCACATACACAGAGGTATAGATAACGCAAGGTGTCAAAAGTGGCGAACGAAGTCAAGGGAGATGGTGTTTTATCAGTAACTGGTTTCCCACCACTAAAATTTATTTTTGACTTTAGTCATAGGTACAAAATAATTGACACACTTGATTTCTAATTTCTCTTAACTTGTCTTGTCTGTCCTATGCTTATAAATTTAAGTACAAAGGCTGATTACAAGTGTAGGCTAAGTACAAATTATCACTTTAATATATGTCAGTAAATTGTAAATATATGTTGGAATTGAACTTAGTGTAAGTAGGTTAACTTAATGTCGGCGAATTAGTCAGCTTAGATTTGGACATGTCAAATAATATCTCAAATGTTTGACAGTCTTACCTTGAGGTTTTCGTCAGATACTCTGTGCAGATGGCCGTCGCTGCCGAGTTCTCTATCGACCGCTCGACGATCCTGTCCAACAATACATAATGTGATTATTATATATTTATATCTGTACGTATGTATGATCAATCAACGGCATACATTTCCAATTGGAAATGTAGGCCCGTCTAGAACTTTTTCATAGCAACGAATATAACTGATTTTGCTCGACACACGAAGAAAATATTGTTGCTATTATTGTTACAAGGTTCTAAACTGGCCTACAATTCAAATTGGTTGACCCTACAATAAGTAGTAATACTTCAATGTAGCCATTCCAATGTAACCCTTAGCACTACCGAATTAAGGTGGCGCGGACATGAGTTCACCTGTTGCTCATCACTTTTTATCTGCACATATAATAAAAGTCGGACAGACATTAATTCCAAAAAATGTTGTTTGAAGCTCTATATCATTCGTAGTTTAAATTGCAATAACTTTAAAAAAAAAAACGTCACGGCTTTGTTACGATTATACTATTGTTTCGAAAATTGTATAAAATTAGTTTTAAGAAAAAAAAAAACAAAAAGCTTACTTAGGTGAAGAAGGAGGCTCCGATGGAGAAGATTTACCCGACCCACTGCTGATTATGGACTTGTTGAACAGCAGCTTTGCGAGAGAGTCTATCTTCTGCGCCACGAGTGGAGTGCGCTCTGTGTTCTCTTCTAGAAGAAGAAATATAACGTGACGTCATCATTGCCGTAACCGTAACCTACCCCTTTATGCTGCACACGGGTCTCCTCATGTCTCGTTGTCTCGTGCATGAGGGATGTATGTATGTCTGTAAAACGCCACGCTGGCGAAGCGGGTTGGTGGCTCTACTCTTGTAGAGGCCCTCTATCAGGGCTTGTGGTAGGTAGCGGCTTTCTTATCTCTTAGTCACCTTTTACGACATCGCCAGTTATCACTGAAATCGGTCATGAAATATATCTTTACTTTTTAACTACATCGCAGACAAATCAACATACGGTTTTGTGATGTGTGTTTATCCAAATATATAATGTCAAATATTAATACTGGAAATAAATAAATTAAAAAAATATAACATAGGCTATGTAAGGGACATTGTTATGCCACTCGAGCGAAGTCAAGTCGGGTCGTTTCAAGTGCAGAATAAAAAGGAATTTCGAAAGGCCTTCGTAGCTCGTAGACCTTGCGTAGACGTAGCAGCCAATAAATTATCCGTAGACATTCTACGAGTTTTTTCGTAGCGCTCGTTGTCCTCCTTTTACTAAAAATTATGTAAAAATATGTCGTTAATTTCAAGTTTTGAATGATATTGTACAATGTACTTTGTTTTCCATTAACGTAAGAACTTAAATACCTACCTATCGAATGAAACAATGTTGCAGGTCACAGGTCATCGAACGGCAAATTGAGTTAACAGTGCATACATTATATTGATTTTTAAAGTCACTACTTTGTTGATATACCTACTTACGATAACATTTTAAAAGAAAATCTAAAAAGATCAATTTAGTTGACGTTGTCGAAACTAGGTTCAGAAGGTCCAATGTATCAGAGTGACCGGAGTATCAAAATGTCCAATGATACAAAATGTCAAATAATCAAATGTGCAGAATATCAAAATGTCCAAAATATCGAAATGGAAATTTACGAAATATTAAGTTTTCTTTTCAGCCTTTTCGGCTGATATTAAGTAAAACTGATATGTTTTATTTCATATCAGCAGCAAGACGTCCGCGGCTGGACATTTACCTCCCCCTTAATTGGGTGGGCGGTCCACTCTTTTTTGAACCCTAGAGTTTCGGGCTTATGGTAGGCTGCTAGGTAGCCTTTGCGGGATTTCATCTATTATGCTTGCTCGCACTGGCGGTGGGGAAAGATCTGGTCATTTTGTATAATTGAAAGGAAAGAAAGAAACAATGAATATAGGATATTTTCTAAAAAATCTCGTTTGTAATGAATTTTTATGGGATTTTTTCCAAAGTTTAAAAAGAGTACTAAACGGATTTATTAAGGCCATGTGTTTTTGGGAGTTTAAGACCATTTACGAGTCTTGGGAGTGGTCTAATATCCAACAGTGGAGAGATAGGCTGATGGATTGGATTTAATCGGAACTGATTTGGCTCATTTGCGAATTCAACAGTTTCCTTTGAAATCGAATAATGAAATGATATAACGAATTTTAAGTACGTAGGTGTACTTAATTGAAAAGACATATTGCAACGAATGCAATACAATCAGCCCCTTAAGTATCTGCTGCAGGACATGCGCATGCGCATCCCTCGTGCGCATTTTTCTTGTGCATGAGAGATATGTATGGCCTTAAAACACCACGCTAGTCAGCGGGTTACCTCCGTTCACACGGATCCACAATCAGGCTCCACCAGTGGATCCATGGATAATTTTTCTTCCTCTTGGATCCACAGGCAGATTTTTATAGATAATTCTTTTTCCTCTTCAATCCACAGCTGAATCGATGTTGTTAGTAATGAATTACATTTTTATTATTTTACATAAAATTTGTAGTTATTGTAACATTACTTTTGCCGCCTCGACAAATGTGTGGATTGAAGTACATAATTACATTTGGTTCAGAAATTCGTGGATCGAGGTGGCATAAAAACATGTATATTTGAATTTAATGGATCGAAGAGGAGGAAAAATTATCCATGGATCCACCGGTGGAGCTTGATTGTGGATCCATGAGAACGGAGGCAGCGGGTTGGCGAGTCCACTCTTTTATAGGTGGTGTAGTTCCTCAGGGCTTGTGGTAGCGCTTCCTTATTCCTTAGTCGCTTTTTACGACAACCACGGGAAGAGAAGGAAGGCTGATAGCCTATAGCCTCTATAGCCTACCGACACCACGAAAAAGACATATTTTTAATGAAAATATTATATAATTTAAAATGCATACCTTCACTCTCTTCTCGGTCAGTAGACACAGAGCGTAATTTAAACGCATCTCTCCTATTTGCTGCCGCTATGGACTCTGGGTTTAGTTCCGCGACCGACTGCGCCCGTCTGCACGCGCCACGTCGCTTCTTCTTCCTGTAGGTGGACCTCGACCGCTCCTGATAGAACCTGTCATGGCCTGTCGTCTCCAGTTCCTTCTGCTCCTTGCCATCAGGATTGTTCATGTGCTTATACAAGTTGAACATATTGGGGAATCGACCTTTTAAGTACAACTTCAATCTTAAGATGTATTTCATGTAGTTTAAATAACTTTTGATGACTGTTCAAAGTTCCCAATTTAATTAACACATTTTTTTTACAATTACATAAGACAATAGACACTTTATATAAGTAGATATATATTTTAGAGCGGATGTGAAAATGTTTGTTTTATGTGTGATGTTAAAACGCCTACTTTCTTACAACTCGCGTCAAAGTATGTCAATGGTGACTAATTGAAGACCTACAAGTGCAGTATTAGTAGTTACAGCGGACACATCTGCGTATATATGTACACAATATACGTATTTAATGTGTTAATTAACTTTTATTTGAGTGTATGTCTGTTTATAATTCGATTTCATCGAAGGAATGATAATGTCCAAAAATTCACGATATGTTGAGAGAATAGAGCAGTAGAGAAATAATTAAATTAGCAGCAGAAAATACTAAATGGGCAGTAAATCAATGGCAGCAAATATAGCTAGGTTAAGTTTAGGCTCTGTGGTTACAATAAATAGGAGTGAGGACATTGTTAGTACAATTGGTAATTTGACATAATTTATTCGAATTATTAAAAAATAGGTTGTTTGATCATGATTTATTGTTTAATAGCAATTAATACCAATTTTGACCCAGTAGGGTTATTAAAAAAAAAAACAATGAAAGGTCGAAGGTCATAATAATCATAGTTATATGCACTTATACTAAGGACGTTTTATCTTGATTAGGTTCTTTCTTTACATCGCTACAGTTGCAAGTAAATTCATTTTTGTTTTTCTAAATAAAGCAAGTAGAAATCATTCATTTGTTCTAGCACAACAAACGTTATAACAGTGTGGAAGCCCAATCTCACGTAGTACGGAAAGAATCCCTTCCAAAGGAACAGCACACCTTCCCTTCTTATTAAATCGGGTAAATATTCTGATGCCTCTCCAGATTTTCTGACTTGATATCTGAAAATACGTTTTTCATTTAGGTATAGATAACATTAGTGGTCGAATGATACTTATTTGGATCCAGATAGGTCCAGTCCTGCCCAAGCCAAAAAAATCCCGACATTTACATAATAGATTATATTTATATGTTTCATAGCACTTCGCAACGTGTTTCTTGTTCAACCCAAAGGTTGGTTTGGCAGGTAGAGAATCCCTCCGGGCATTAAGTTCCCCCTTTTGTAAGATCAAGCGCATTAAAATTTTTAAATAAATATGATAAGTTCACGGTAATGGGTTGAGGGAAACTCCACGACTCACTGTAATTCTTATTCACCATCTTCCTAACCCTTTTCCCAAAGATAGGCGCCTGGTATTGCGGGCGTCCATAGGCGACGGTGGTGAGCCTTTAAACTCGGGTGGGTCGCCTGCCTGTTTACCACCTTTAACATAAAAAAATGGGCGTGCCAACGTTTGTCATTTTGGACTGATGTTGGCATACATCGCGGATGTCGCAGAGCGGCAGTATCCGCTTACCGCTAGGTTGACAAACCGCTAGTCTGCCTGTCACCTTTCTATTCAAAAAAGATCCGCCTATTTTATTCCACTGCTTGATATAAGCAGAGACCTACTCGTATATCCAGCAGTGTTTTAACATAAATTTTACCTAGTCTTCAAGACGTCAGCCGGCAGTGACGTGACGGCGGTGAGGACGCTCGAAATCACAGAAGAGTAGAAATGCAATAAAAACCCCTGAGCCATTTTTCTATCGTGCAGTACCTCGTGAGCCTACAGCAAAAAATTCACAGTTTTTAGGCTCTCCACATATTTGAGTGGAAATGAATTAAATAGTTGGTAATTTTGTTTAGGGATGTAAGGAACAGAAATTTGCATTTTGCAAATTGTAATTTGCATGCAAATTGCAATGCGTTCCTTATTCTCATATCAAAATTAGCGAGTATTAACGAAAGGTAAAATAATGTCACATACAATGTAAAACGAAATTGCCTCCATAAACTGATAGCTATGAAATAATAAATTTAGGTACGTACTTGGGAGTATATTCCTATTTGGGTGGTGCTGACGAACACAGAGCGTATCATCGTGAGCGTGCCGCCGCGCCATAACGCGCACACACCTTCTTCCTGGATTATTCTAACAACACCAATTTTTACAACAAGCCAGTCAAGTTTGAATTTGAACGATCTACTTTTTTTTTTCTTGAAAGAAGTTGGCAGACGAGCGGACACGATACATGCCAATATCAGTTCAGAATGACGAACGTTGGCACACCCCTTGATGAGATTCAACGCTGACTAAGCGGGTTGACGAGTTCCCTCACTTAGATACGATGCGTACCTTTGGAAACTTAGGAATGGATTTGACGAAAGGGTCGGATGTCGGATAGGATGTGCAGTGCGGTTCCTCTGCATCTCACTCACTACCGAAACACGTACGAACATTGTAGGATACAGAATAAAGTGGAAAATGCAGTCTTATTTATTACAATACAGTAGAAATATTTATAAGTAATCTATATAAAAAAATATAAGTTCGCGCATTGATCGACCGATTGGCATAGTTGGTAGTGACCCTGCTTGCTGTGCAAAAGGTCCCGGGTTCGATCCCCTGTCAGACATTAGTTTAATAAAAAAAGAAATCTGAGTTAAAATCTGGGTGTGTGTTTGTGTTTGTCTTTGTATGTGTCTCTGGACCCACGACACCGGGAATCCTAGTGTGGGCCATTGAGTGTGGCGTTATTTTATTTAATTAAAAAAATTAAAGTCATTATTATATTAAGCTCGTGTTAATACTGCGGAAGATATAGCTTGCCATGGCCACTTGCGTGTGTTGGCAGATATAATTAAATAGGGACGGTAACATTCTGTATGATAAGTCACTGGTCAACCCTACGGTGCCATATGCGTCTTGAGTTCGGATGGAATGGTTGTCTATGGAATTCATCTATTGAGGATATGGGAGTTTAACCCGAATGCGATACAGAGATCACGCGCGTGTGTGTGTGTGTGTGTGAATGAGCGCGTGCATAACAGAACTAAATCTACATTCTCATGAATTCAGTGCACTATTCTCAATTAATTAACATGAAATAGACTTTTTATTATTGTAAAAAAATACTCGAATATTGAGTAGAATTTTGGTAGGGGGAGAGTGCATGCTGCATTCCTACAGCCGCCGAGCGCACTCGACTGGCCACGACTACCTTGAAATGTACTGCATTTCCCCACTTTATCGTATTTCCCCAATGTACGTACGTGTTTCGATAGTGAATGAGATATGCCCCAGAACCCATTCCCATCCCATCCTCTCCCTCCCCATTGTCCCCATCCATTCCTTATTCTGCAAAGGTAGCGCATCCGGGGGCGTGCTGGACTGATGTTGGCATGTATCGCGGATGTCTATGAGCGAGAGTATCCACTTACCATCAGGTGGACTGTATGCTCGTCTGCCGTGTATTTTCTATAAAAAAGAACTGTTTTGCTTTACTTACTTGTTGATCGCATTAATCGTGCCAGTGTACCGTAATTTGGTCGTTATAGTCTCGCAAGGAACTTTGGGCCCGTCTGCCACAAGTCTCACGAGGATCACCTCAGAGGGCGTGCCAACTAACGCACCAGCTAACCCCGCGAACACGCCGAGTTCAATCTTCTCCACGAGACTTGGGTTTGTTCTGTATTTTCTGTAAAACGTCGTTTTAAGAGGTCTGGCTACACAATGACCAGTTTTAGCAGCTTTTTCACTCGCCAATATAAAGGTCTTTGATCTACATTTAAATGTTTGAGAAACACCATACCATATAAATGACTCTTCTTTTGTACATAGGTTCTTTCCCAAGGACCGTTACCATATATGATCCGCTGTTCTCCTCCAATTAATATCGACGAGCTGCTTGAATTCGTCAGTCCACCTGGCTGGAGGGTATCCCATGCTACGTTTCCCGGTGGTAATGGATACCACATGGTATATGGTAATTGATAATGGAGGACTCGTCTACCAACGTCTATTCATTAAATTAAATTATCAGTTCTGTGACAAAACTGATATCATTTTTCATCCACTGTCATTTCAGGTTGATGATTCTTTGATGTAACTGGTTCTGTGTTGAATTTTTTCATTCCGATTTTTGTCCCGCAAAGACACATAAGATTAAGAAATAAATTGGTACCTACTTATTTTAAGTTTAATTCGAAATTATCTTTGTAAATTTCAAGTTCTACACCTAACTCCAGGTTATTTTATGAAAATATGTTTATGGTATAATTGTGAAATTTGTCTTTATGGTTAAATATGGTTTGCCTTTTTGTCAAGGACAATAACGTTCGCTCCGAATTCTGATAATAATGTGGAATAAGACAAAAACTGAACATAAACTACGATTTTTACATGCAATCACGCTAAATTTTTCGTTTGAGGAAAAAGGCGCAATCTATCTCTCTGACACGTCGGACACCCGAGATTGGATCTTACCTTCGTTTCAGTAGTCATTGAAGCTTTTAGTAGATTCAGGTGAGATTTTTTCAAACATTCACCTCCATATTTTCAAACATTTCCATATTTACCTCTTATAGTCATCTTGTAACCAATTATAAATGCCTAGTCTGGTCGTGGTGTATGTCGCCTGCCTGAGCAAGCCGGCCGAGAGACCCCTGTAGAGCGCGCCGAAGCCTTCGCAGGTGATCATACGACGGGCCATGTGGCTAGAGGTGAAATTATTGTCTGCGACTTGTATACGCACTTTTATGACGTCCATGGGATGGAGTACGGATGTGGCAGTCATACTATAAAATTAAATCAATATCTTAGCGGTTAAGGAAAACATTGTGAGGAAACGCGCGTGCTCAAGAATTTAAAAAAGAATCTGCCGTATAAGGATCCACCAATCTACACTGGTTCGTATTACTTATGATCCGAAACCCTTGTAAGGAGAGACTTGCGTCTCGGGGTGGATCGTTATACGCTGATGTTATTGTAGGTAAATATTTTCGTCATCATTATGCTTTAAATCTATAAAATGGATGAGAATCTTCGTTCGTATTCCGGAATGAATGTGAAACCATCGATCTTTCGATCTCACTAACAATACGCTTCGTTCAAAGATGATCAGTGTCCGTTGGTCATCGTTGGACCTAGTCGTGTCGCCGTGAATTTCATCTGAAAACGGCAAAATGGAGTGGGATATCGAAAAAGTGATCAAGTTTATTGATGTGTACGAAGCCAAGGAAGTTCTATGGGAACCGTATAACAACAATTATCAATGGAAATGGAATGCGAAGTGTCAATGGAATGATGACGAAATACGATTATACGCGGTGCTGATGCGGGACAGTCCCCGTGTCTATGATACGACTTCAAGATACACATCGCGGATATGATACGATGATACACAACGGTGAAATGATACAAATGTAGACCCGGCTTAACGTAGACAAAACATCGTGTAGTTCTATCGAAAACTATTTTCCCATAAAAGGAAAGTGGTTGTCATACCCAGCTATGCCACCGAATGCTACTTTCATCAACTTGTTCGCGATCTCATGCTGGGAATTTTCTTTTCTTTTTACCATGATAACGGATAATGTATAATGTTGTGGTTACATTTTATTTGCCTATTTACATTTAAATGTTAAAAATTAATTAAATTTAAGTGATTACATTATGGACTGAAATATTGACTTGACAAAGGGTTTGACAGAAAACAAAATTTGAGAGCTTCCGAGACGAGTTCTGATAACATTCTCTATCAAATAATTATTCTATTGATCTTCGTAGAAAAGAGGTTTTCATACTTCACTTAATTATTTACATAATATTCGATAAAAAATCTTGGATGATGTGGAACAATGTGATAAGGCATGAAAATTAACAAAATCGGATTTTTCTATTTCCAATTCTATCACGATAAAATGAAGCGAAAACCTTATTCCGACCAACTAGTTGTACCGGATAAAATTCGGTTGAGGCATTTGTTCCGATAGAAACTAATTGTGTAACATTGTGAAAAATTCTACGTCAGTTGGGTATTAGAACTAATGGGGCTTTTCTTTCTCACTAAATAGTACGACACATAAAAATATTCTTACGGAAATGAAATAAGCTTCGTTAATGACATTTATGTAATTGTTTTCAAATATATTTGTATTACTTGTTTTGAAAATATTCATATTCGATTAAAACCACCTCGTCTTGAAATTGAAAATTAATTATAACAATATTTTTTAAGGGTGGAACTATTGAGAAAGAAACGTCTCATTGGTTATATTATTCAAACCCAGAACTGATCTGTAGAAGTAATGGGGACAAAGGATACCGGTGACCACAGTAGAAACCGTGACATTTATATACCAAACCTCTAGCATGTGGGTTTCCTCTCACGGCCGAGTTGATTTTAAAAGTTCTTTCTTAAGTAGAAAATTAATGGTACGGGTCCAGGATTTCAACTCAAATCTTCACAAATGAGAGTCCAGAATAGATACTGCTAGGCTTACGCAGCTCTACTAAATTACTAAAAAGTAATTCCTATATAAGGTATGCCTTTGTGATGGGACCCGTTACCCCTAGTACAACCGCTCTGTCCAACAGTTGTACCATGGGGATTTTTATTTTCCCGGTGAAACAACTACAATAGGAATAGGAAAGAATAGGAATAGTTGTACTAATGTAATTTGTATAATAATAGTATAGTTGAGAGGGCCAGTTCGTCAAAAAAGACATCAGTCTTTCAAGGAAAAGTTAAATTTGAAAAGTTAAATTTTAAGGAGTGTTTAGTATATAATAAATATATATGTCATTACATACTTTTCTTTCAGTTTTCAGGTTGTCCGTTTTAGTACTAATCTTGTATAAATTCACTCAGCTGTACCACGGGCAACACATTCAAATAATTTTTAGTTGTTCTTTAGACGAGGTGTTCCACCGGGAAAACAATCCCCATGGTCGATGGTATATAGACATAGCAGTTGTACTACGGGTAACGGGTCGTGGATAACGAATCGATACATTATTTCTAATTCATTTGTACAGTGGCATATATAGGTTGTGGTAAATAAAAAAACAATTTTTGCAACAAAAAATTTAATAAATCAACAGAAACATGTTCTATGTTTAGTCACAAATCAATAAAAAAATGTCTATAAAAATATATACGCTCAACCAGGGTAATTGTAAATACATAGACATGACTTTAAAATTCCGTATATTAAACATCCGGCGGTATACGTATTATGGTACATGGTACGTCTAATTATTTGTATTACAAAACAATATTAAGCATGTAATTTAAAACTGTCTATATTTTGTTATATATAATTAGCTGTATGATATATTCGGAAAGGATGAGCTTCGACAGAGGCTTCCTGGGCTCATATTGTGATCCAAGAAAGTTACTGTCAAAAATGGCTTATTTTCGATATTTTTCAGTTTCTACAAAAATAAATAATGTTTTCTATTTCCTCTTTCGACCTTTACTTTTGCTGGTTTGATATTTCGAAATCCTTTTCACCGTTTCAAGGGCTGCTTTGTTTATATTTACACAATTAGATAACAATTTTGCTTGTGTCAATAGTGGAAAGTATTCAATTGTAATGGCAACATTGCCAAACCGATGTAAGGCGTTGTTACAATGGACAGAGAAGGAATATTGAATTAGTATAAAAAAAATTAAACCGTTTTTATAATTAAAAAGTAACTATACCATTTTGGTTGGAATGATGGTCTGAACAATACCCTAAATTTTCAACGAACACTATTTGAATACTAATAGGTGTATATTTGAAATATATCTTGTTGGTTACATCTATCTATACATATAATAAAATTGTAACAGGCCGATGTCTGTACATTATAGATATTGAAAAAAAACTAATATGGGGGGTCTTTATTAGAGCAACAGAAGCCAAAACAACAGTTTTTAGAAATTTTGTCTGTCTGTATGTTTGTACACGCATCACGCAAAAAAAACTACTGCATGGAATTGAATGCAGTTTTCACCGATGTATTGCTAGAGGCAGCGCCGGCTCTAGCTCGTGTAGCGCCCGGGTGCAGGGCGCCCTCTAGTAGGCGTTTTGAACTCTTTGGAGGTGTCGCGAGCGGCGCTCGGCGCCCCCTAAGACCCTGCGCCCGTGTGCACCGCACCCCCTGCACCATAGGTAAAGCCGGCACTGAATTCAGCGCTCGACAGGCGCCCGGGGTGCACCGCACCCCTTGCACCCCCTGGTAAAGACGGCCCTGGCTAGAGGTCTCTAACTTAGAATATAGGCTCCATTTTAGCGCAGGAAAATATCTTATTCCGATTGTTTTAAATTTAATAAACCGAAGCGAAGTGAGGGCGGGTCGCTAGTTATAAATATAAATGTTTACAATTACACTGTTTGACGCAATACTATATATATAAATACCAGTATATCACATGGTTTATTTCATTTACAACATAGCAGTATGGAATATGTTATCGTATTTATATTTAATGTAAGGTTTATATATAATATATATCAAAATTATACTTTTTCTATATTAAATAACCCCTCTAAGCGGATCTAATGAAAGATCTAATGAATTTTGTAAATAATAAAGATATTAATTACGTAGCAAACCATACTCGTATGTAAAGTTAAAAACGAATTTAAAAGGTACACTTTTTAAAGTAATTTAGATTTTCATATGCAATCAATAAATCAATTTAAATTATTTTATCACAGCTAAGTATATAATTTTCAAATAAAAATTTAGTAAATCTGAATTGAGTCAAATGAAAGTATAAATATATAATTTTATTATATAAATAACTAAATGTTATAAAATGCAATAACACAAAGTAGTACTCATGTATATTTTAAACGTAGGTATAGTATAATATTATTAAACTATCACTATTAAGTAGATACTAAAAATCGTGCGTTTATTAAATAATTTGTATATTTTTCGGTAATGAAGCCGGCGCTAGAATACCTTCGATCTAGTAAATAAGTAATAGGTATATCTTTGTCGCAACGTACCTATTTATGAAAAACAAAATGAATCTAGTGACAATTTAATTAAAAAATCAACTTTAAATATTGTATACATTTCATTTTAGCGCTCACTACAAAAACAATCGAAATATATAAGCTAATAGTTACATTATATGTTTTAATTTTAATACCTACAGTGTAAATGTTTTCTAAAAATTTCATCGAAAATTTTGACCAAACAGATTACGTATAATTAAATTCGACTGCTTTGAGCAGATATTTTACACGTAAAAGTTTATTTCAAATTTCAAAATACGCACCAATTTAAGATCATATATATAAAGAATTTTTTTTGATTAAATTGTGCATTCAATTTTTTTCTATTGTTTGTGCTAAAGCGAATACAACAAATTAAAAAAAGTTTGTGCTTGAAAAGCGTGAAGTATTTGATTCATAATTTCGGCAACTTTTAGTTCCGTAATTGTTAAACAAATTTTATTTGACCATTTCTCGCTGGCGATGTTACGTCCTTAGGCATTTAGAAATAGCAGATAATGTTACTAGATTTTTGGCACTTGTGTGATATTTTTATTGATTTAGACTAAAAATGCTTGGTCGCCGTATATATAATTGTTATAAAAAGTGTCAATCAGGGTAATTGTTGCCAGAGGTAATTATAAACGTGCCTCAAACATTTACATTGCTTTCATATGGTTACAACAAAGATATTTTAGAATACTAAATAATTAAGTCGATTTAGGAGTTTAGGCACAAAATGTGCTAACATTTAGGCGTTTAACCGCAAAATGTGCAAACATTTTTGTACAATAGTTGTACAAAAGCAATTTTATAAAGTATTATTCAAAAGAGTATGTCCATTTCTATCTCATTTTAACGACTTTTTTTTCTCTACTTAAAGATTGAATGAAAAAGATTATTTGTTAAGTGAAGTAAAAATTTAAAAAAAACGGTTTTGAAATTCAGCAATTTGATAGTTTAATTTTCTTTTCGTCTGTACTACTATTTTCGAATTACATTTTTTCCAAATTGCACAATTCAATTATGCACCTAAACGGATTACCGGCATGTTTACAATCACCCCTAATTACAATTATCCCGGTTGACTCCACTCCAAGCAAACACATTGCGAAAACCGCCGTTATTTGCCAACAAATCACCTCAAACTCGCAAATCCATTTTTTTAATATATTTTTTTCGCACATTTTTCATTTTTTTTAAATTTCTCAAATTTCTTTGGTTTTTAATAAAGTCGGATTGAAAATTTTAAATGGATTTGTTCTAAGATTCGAGTTTTTTTTTTCCAATTGGTTGGAGAGGTTTTCGTTTAGAAGAGATTTTTTTTTAAATATAGCAGTTAAGTATATTTTATTAGTTTGGTCGTCAGTTACATTAAAACCGGTTACCATTTTGACAAACGTCATGTATATATTTTGTCATATAAATATACGTACAACTAAAATATTAGAATCGAGTACACCTTTTTGTGAGAAAGAAATCTCAATATATAACAGTGATATATTTTCAAGCGATTTTCACTCGATTTCAATAGATATAAAGTTCAAATGTGCGTATACACGAAATAGGCCCATTTCATTGTATACAACATAGCCTACGAAGCAAATTTTGAGCTTTGAGCCGCCTTTTTTCAAAATGGTCGGTAACATACCACTATTATAATAAAAATTGTAAATTACATTTAAAAATGTTAAGCCACTGTAATAAGTAAATTTCTACCAATTTTCACAAATAATATTAACGGCTGGAATCAAAATGGCTTAACCGACAAAATTTACTTTAAAATGTAGACTATACTAAAACACGTTAAGATTAAAGTTTAGTTTTAAAGGTAAAGTGTATGTCGGTTAAGCCATTTTGTCTATTAACCGTCGATGTTGGCTCGAGGTTCATTTTCAAACATATTTATATCTACTTTATAGTGCAAATTCGCTTGACAATCGTTAATCGATTTGCTGACTTTAGTCTTAAGTATTTTATACCGTCAATATAAAATAACATGTAAATAAAGGACGGTATATATATATTTATATAATATCGAAACAACGACTAATCGGCATTAGTTTCAAGACGAAGAAATCGTCAAGCGATTTTGAACTGTAAGGTGATGTAGAACGATTTATAATATCGGCGATATATATTTAGGTAAATATATTGATGGCACATTTAGGCTGAATATTTAAAGTAAGCAGTGTTTAACTGCTCGAGGAATATGAAGGTGAGGACAGTGTGGGGGCCGAGTCGGCAGTAGTAGGGAACGAAACCCTTCCAAAGGGAGAACACTCCCTCGTTCTTCAGTATATTCGTCACCACAGACAACTGACTCTGGCCTTTGGCCGCGTTTTGAATTCTGTAAATAACATATATTATATATATTTATCTATATTTTCTTAGATTTCTAAAACAGAATTATGTGAAAAATACCTGCGTCTTCTTAACATTAAATTTAAAAAAAATATGCACATTTAAAGAAATTTAAATTATAATGACATTGAAAACATCCATGAATATAGTACAATAAATAAATAAAACAATAATAAGCTCATACAAACCTACACATATGCAAACACACACA
The DNA here is from genome assembly GCA_943735995.1 of Sesia bembeciformis. Taxonomy (NCBI): domain Eukaryota; kingdom Metazoa; phylum Arthropoda; class Insecta; order Lepidoptera; family Sesiidae; genus Sesia; species Sesia bembeciformis. The sequence goes on from OX031038.1 coordinate 2,829,844, forward strand.
CACACACACACACACACACACGCGCGCAGACAACACACAAACTCTCATGCCCACACACACACTCCACACACCCATACATATACGTTATAATCCTCTTACATAAAACACAAGTACATTTATGAGTGGAAAGTTCTATTTAATATTACTTATTAGTCAATTTTCATTTTGTAAATATGCATAATGTCAAATTTGTGTGACGAATTTTTCAAGCATTTGGAGACACCATTCCACGCGGCAATGTTTTTGAGCTTCGCTCAAATTGTGAGGAATCTATCTAGCACATAGCAATACCTAATGATGCCCGTATCTGCTGATATGTCGTTCGTTGGTCTGCTTGAATCATGAGGTGCAATTTTGATGTTTTCCTCCGTCACCGCCGTCGCAGGATTCCCTAACATCGTCACTGAGGTGGGCACGACCTCGTTTAAATTCACTGAACCATTTATAAACAGTGGCACTGGATGAGGCTTCATCTGCTAACATAAGTCTTTCACAACTTTGTTTCTGGTTTAGGCCGCAATGAAAGTCATAAAAAAATATTCAACGAAAATTGTTAAATTCATTTTTCAGCAAACACTGGATTTTCAAATTGATACCAAATATAAATGACGTTTGACAAATTCGAATTTGTTTTTTTTCTATCGTATTGTAACAGTGACCAGTTTTAAGAACTTTTAATTTGACCTATCGTAAAGTGAAAAAAGATATAAAGCTAGGAGCTAGTACAAGGGTTACCTTGTATAACTGTGACTTATATAATGTTTAAATAAATTATATTCTATTCTATTTTCTATTATTAAATTAACACTTAATTCTGAATTTCTATCATTAAATTAACACTTAACACTGAATTTCTATCGTTAAATTAACGCTTAATATAGCATTTCAATCATTAAATTAACATTTAACACGGAATTTCTATCGTTAAATTAACACTTAACACTGAATTTCTATCGTTAAATTAACGCTTAATATAGCATTTCAATCATTAAATTAACATTTAACACGGAATTTCTATCGTTAAATTAACACAACACTGAATTTCTATCGTTAAATTAACGCTTAATATAGCATTTCAATCATTAAATTAACATTTAACACGGAATTTCTATCGTTAAATTAACACAACGCAGAATCTCCATCATCTTAACTGTAATATAAATAAGTATTTTTATTGTGAAACTTCTTTATTTCATGTTCATTCTTTTTTCCCCTCAATATTTGTAATTTATTTTTTCTTATCTTTTACTTTTCTCTAAACTTGATATTCTCTTCATAAAAGTTTTGTTTAAAGTCTCTTACTTTATTACTCTTTGTTTGTGTTCTATGTCCTATTCTAATGGTGTATCGTGGTCCGCTTGCAATTTCTTTTGCTCAACAATTTGGTAACGTTGCGTGAATTTTTTCGCTTCACAGAGTAGATGAGTAGATTACTACACTTTTAGTTAACATAAAGATTTATGTATAAAAAAAATGTGGAACTTTAAAAGTCGTAGTACACGAGTTATTAGTTTTCGCGGAAGACATTCAGCGTTAAGAGGATGCAGGTATGTTTTTAAGGCTTAAATTTACAGGAGCAGCAAAAAAAAATGCTAAACAGACAGCAAATCGAGATGAACAAAACAAACTATTTTTAAATAACTGAAATAAACCCCGAGTCATTTTACAAACCCTTATTCCAAATACATTCCTATATCTCCAAAGTTAGGCGCGAGGCATCCGGGGGCGTGCCAACGTTTGTCATTTTGGGCTAATGTTGGCATGTATCGCGGATGTCCATTGGCTACAATATCCACTTACCATCTCAGGTGAACTCGTCTACCGCCTTCTTTCATAAAGAAGTGAAATGAAAAATAAACAATTTTTAATTATTAACAATGTCAATACAAAATCGACGGAGTCCCGCTTCTCGGATCTCGTATACCTTTACTCTCACCTATCTGTTTAACCTATCTGTAACCTATCTGTAAATTTGCCGTCTTTAGATTTGCTGCCACTTTTTTAAATCCTGTATATTACTCGGTATATATATTTTTAAAAAGTTATACGTAATAGTATCTGAAAAAGGGACCTTATTGTTGGTTATAGTTTCTCAAATAATGAGATAAGTGAAATCTTTAAAAAAAAAGCCCGTGTCTCTCCTCTGCTGGACATGGTGTTGATAAAACGGTGCTATTGAATCTTCATCTTAAATGTTTTAGACTGGGTTTAACTACATGGGTTTATTAAAAATTTGAATTATAACGCTCATTAGACTTTAGCGGAAGTCTTAAAAGTTCATTGGCGCTCCCTGAGCGCTCGAGCGTCGAGCGCTTAACGTTCGTTTTTTACAACACTAGGATATAGGCCTCTTACGCAGATCGCCACCACACACGGTCCTCTGCTCTTCTCATTCACCCACTACCGGTGGCCTTCTTCAAGCCGTCAGTTCACGTGGTCGGAGAGCGTCCACGCTATGTTTCTAATACAAATTTGTTAAGAATAAAACCCCAAACAAAATTTTTTAATGAAAAATTCGCAATATTATATGTCAAATAACCAATAAATTTTTGATACGTCCTGTATATTGGAGGGGGGAAAGCGCATGGCTACAACTCACAACCGGTGGGCAAGACCGACCGATTTACCCCATAGTCACAGTATCGTAACCAGCCCTATTTTTCGTCCATTGCTGAACACGGGTTCCTCGTGAACATTGTGACGTGCATGAGGGATGTATAGCCTTAAAAGCCACCCTGGGCAAGCGGATTGGCGAGTCCACTATTTTACAGCTGGTGTAGTTCCTCAGGGCTTGTGATAGCGGAATGAGATTTGCCAGAACCCATTACCCATCTCATCGTGTAGGAAGTGTGACGGAATACAACGTGATGCGAAGTCTCTCATCACACTGACTCCTTACTCCAGATTGGAAGCCCACGAAGAAGAATGCTACACCTCTGTATTTTGGTCGATCGCTGATTGTGGTGTACTATTTTATCTGTAATTTTAATTCTATCCCAATGAATGTTAGTGATTCCCGTTGGTACTCTTTAATAATATAGTCCCAGTCTCGTTATGTCTCACCTGGTCTTGATGATGTCGATGGGCATGGACGCGATGGTGGTGACGAGGCCGGACACCATAGAAGCGCAGAAGTGCAGCAGGATGCCCTCCGACATGTAAGCACTGAATATCTCGCGCCCCTGACATGATGTCATGAAAAGTTAAAATATGTAAAGAAAGAAAGGATTTATTATTCACACTAAGTTACAAAGAAAGGAAACTTATAGTCGTTTCATTTTGCCAACAGAAAATACAGAGTAAGATGCACCACTCGATCTTATACTCGTGAATTAGTCAATCTCTTTATACATTTCTCACTAAGAACATGAAAATCTAGTTAATCGTTCGGTGGCAATAACACGATAATGTTTTAATATAAGAAAAGTATACATAGTAAAACACTGAGAATACAAGAATTTAAATGCAGGATATTTTTTCAAATTTATGAAAATATAATGAAATAATGCAGTTAATTTAAGTAGATCTCGGACCTGTGTTCTTAAATTTAAATAATAATTATACCAAATGAATCAATTGAATGTAATTTGTCATTATATGTGCGGTATAGTCTGCGTATTGGTGCGCGCAACGCAGCGTTGGTTCTACTAACAGCTAGTTTCTCTTCAATTTCTCTCATTACCTAAGTCAAAGGCGTTTTCCTTTATTGTTCTATTTATATATATATATATATATTCTAGTTATTGATATTTATATTTTCTAGTTATTGAGAGTATAATTGCAACTTTATATGCAACCTACTTGATTCTCTGTTTGCCCAAAGGCATCAAGTCCGTCTTTTGTACATTTTGTATGTGCATAAAGTTTAAACGAAATAAATAAAATTTTAAATAGAAAGTTCATACGCGTTGTATCACTTTGGATATATAAAAGTATAAAAAAATACAAAATCTCTGTGATCATTAGTTATTATATACGAGTATCATTATCGGCGGTCCTAGTGTTGTGTACCTACGCATTAAGAAATCTACACACTTCACACAATGCACTTGACGTAAACGTGATTGCTACAATTGAGTGATAGTAAATTTTTTATCAAAGCAGAGATCTTATCAAGGGATTGTCTTAACATCGATAGCTGAACTATTGATAACTGAATTGACTACTCCGAAATAACAAATTTCGATAATAAGTCCTTCGAGGTCATTGATAAAAAAGATATTCCTTAGTCCTTAGTCATACCAAATGCGATATAGTAATTTTACAATACACGCAAGCACGCTCGCACGCAGACACGCTCGCACGCAGGCAGCGTGCCGCAGAACACTACATAAACATTCTCGGTACATTTTTAATTATTAAAACAATATTAAAATTTATTTTAATTTGCTTTTCGCACTTATTCAGATAAACTTTGATTTGTAAAAGTAATTGTATTCGTATTATAGCCTGGATAGCATTTTTTTTGTAGAAAGAAGGCGGCAGACGAGCATGCAGTCGACACTTGGTAGTAAGTGGATATTGTCGCTCTGCGACATCCGCATCATCGGTCCAGAATGACAAACGTTGGCACGCCCACGGATGCGCTGCCTACTTTTAGATTTTGGTATGCATTTGGAGGATAAGAATGCGCCTCGCTTTCAATAAGTGAGCTCTAGTTTTAAATAATACAAGTTGTATAATCGATACTGTCATTTCTTTATTTCATCTGATTGGTCTATCGATAGCATTAATTATGGAATATGATAGCCGTCACGGTTACGTTGAGTGGCGCGCATTCAGAACGTCCAATTTTTGATGACTATTTCATAAATCGGGCTCGATTTCATTAATGACGCGGATGATGTTGGCCTTTAAGGCATCAATTGTTTGCGGTTCATTTGCATACACCTGGGATTTACCACAACCCCACAAGAAGAAGTCTAAGGGCGTTAGATCACATGATCTCGGTGGGCAGTTGATGTCGCCACCTCGCGAGATAATGGAGCCTGCGAACTTCTGCAGAATGTCCATTATTGCATGCGCTGTGTGGCACGCGGCGCCGTCTTGTTGTAACCACATATGGTTAATGTTAAATGATAATAAGTTTAATGATTTCCACGCGATGTTGAATCGTGTACTTTTCAATGATTAACCATATTAAGCTCAATAAACATTCCTTGGCAAATATGACAGATATATCTACTTAAAGATGGCCGCAACGGGCTTTTAAAAATCAAACGCTCTTCTTGAAAGACCCGTTAGGTATATAAGCTGTATAAGTGTGTAAACCTTTAAGTGGTATTGTTATTGGAGTAAGTACGTACCTATTATATTATTTGGTAAAATGTAAAATTAGGTATGTGCTGTCCGGTTATCCAAATTAAAGAATAAATAAACACGTACATGGGGGAAATAGGATAAAATGGGAAAAACGGGTTTTACTGTAGTTTTACATTACCTGTGAGTAGGTGCCGAGTTGAGCCGCGTTGACGACCATCGCGCGGGCGACAGTCGGCGTGGCGCCGCGCCACAGTTTCAACACGCCCTCCTCTTTTATTATTCTGAAAAGGAACGAATAATAAATGTTTTAAGAATACTTAAATTGGGAAGAAAGTAAAATGTAATGAGACTGACATATCAACAGTGAGACTCAACTAGACTCAATCTGTTATTGTAACTTTAATTCACAGAAAAAGTGAACGCGTTATTACTTGGCAGAGCTTGAAGCCAATTGTAAATTTAGGGATAAAAGGAGATCACGACTTCCAGGAAAATATTCCTATATTTCGTCTAAGGGTCTAAGTTGAAATGTAGTGGACCCCAAAACGAAATATATAACAAAATTACAAATATAATGAAACGAATATTGATAGAAGTGGCGGATAGTCCAGGACACGAGCTGCGAGTAGTTTTATCATGTACCCACAATTGATCTTGGCCTTCAAAAAGGCTACGATACACTATACTAACAATGTCAACTCGTGACCACGGCCGGTGTAACCCGTGCCGAAATACAACAGCTATAATGTATAATAAACAAAAGCTTATAATTGTGCGCGTTTAGACCGGATCTACGATATACCTAAGTAATAGTAATCTATATATATATGTCATCTTCCAAATCTAACTTGCAATATTATTGCTAGAATGTCACGCTCAATCTAGTGTCGAATTCCGTGGACATTTTTAATGATTCGCTAACAAATTCAAGAGTTTTGTATTACGAAATTAACGAAAATTGTACAAAAAAGGTATAGTTGAGTAAACGTTTTCTTTTTTTCTATCATTTACGTAATTGTTTATTTCTATGCATGTTGTAGCTGCCTTAATAGGTGTTACACTGTACAATTATGCAGTGGTGTGATTAGCCATCGGCTGTCCTTACATAAAGAAAAGGGCATAAAAAGAGGAGGTAAGTTACCTGAAAAGTGCATCGACGACGTTCCTGTAATTCCTACGCTGTTCCTTCGGCAGGCGTCCGTCGGCCGTCATGCGAATGAGAGCAACCTCTGCGGGCGTCCCTACAAAAGCACCGACTGATCCTGCCGCCACACCCAGGAGCATCTTCATTACGAAGCCAGGCATTGCGCCTTGATTACTCCTGTAACAGATGATAAAAGTAATTAATTATTTAAGGTTACAATTTTGATAATTTGAAAAGTTATTTATATTATACATATAGACACATTTGTTAGGTTAAATCAAATTATAAAGAGTTGTATGAATCGTAAGGTATTTATTAATTAATTGTCTGTATTACAGTGTAACCGTATCTATAATATCTATAGAATGTTTGATAATAAAACTAAGACTTCTCTGTGAAAGCCAACTGGCTCCCACGATACAGGTTGTCTTGTATAGTGAGGAGCTGGCTCCACACGATACAAGGCTTGCATTATGTGTTAAAAATGGTTATTAGTAAAATAAACGATACAAAAGCTATCTAATTTATCGATATGGATTTATGGGTGTTGTAAATGCAATTAAGGATAACAAAGCGGCTGCCACAAGTCCCGAAGAACTGCACTGCCTCTAAAAGAGTGGACTCGATAACCCGCTTGGCCAGCGTGGCATTTTGAGGCCATACAACCCTCAAGCACAAGACAATGTATTCGAGGAGGCCCTTGTCCAGCAACGGACGGAATAAAAGTGCTGGTTAAGTTCTTTCCCTGTGTAGGCTATCGGAAGCTGGGTCTCAAGCGGAATAAACCGTGAGCAAATGCTAGTTTGAAATATATCATTCGCTATCTGAGATTTAAATGTTTATTATCGTGGTTGAACATAATAATTGTTATGTAAACGAGTAAATCACGATTTTACTCTATTTTTTGCCGTGACCACGGCTCATGCAACTGAACCGAAATATTATCATTATTATATGTACTTTTAACATAATCTTGCGTACATATAGTATGCATTTATTGCTTTTTATTCCCGTTATCCATACAAAGTCATATACATAAAATACACGTACAGAGAAATACATACACAACTCAAATGAAGATTAAACGTCATTTTCGTTGTGTACTAAAACTGCTTCAATGTCGTTTTTGAGGGCATGCTGATACTAATAGCACGTTATAAACATTCGAGATTTTTGCGTTTAATACGCAAAGGTCTTAGCTACTTTTGGCGCATCCTCGGCGTTCACCGCTGTATTTGCACTGCTACAAGTAATATAACAATCGATATAAGAGTAAGGTTTCTTTTCACTGAATTTTTACTTTCTTTCTTAATATGATGACTGTGATAAATAAATAAAATTAGGCGAGCAGCCAGCAGCTGGTGTACCTATATCTTGTATGCATTGATATTGCTCTGACATCCATTGGTCTAATTTTGATTTGAAAATTCCCACTGTTGAGGAATCAACCACTTCTTGTGAAAATCTATTCCACGTATTATTGTATAGGGAAGTAGGCGGACGAGCAAGCGGTCCCATGTGATAGTAAGTGTTACAAGCCGTCCATGGACACCTGCAACACTAGGAGGTATGCGGGTACGCCGCAGACCTTGCAAAATTCTATTCACAGCTTTCTTGAAGGATCCCAAGTCGTGGCGTAATTGAAAGACCTCTTGAGGCAGTTCGTTCCACAACATACGGGTTTGCGAAATAAAATGAGTTTTGGACCGAACAGTATGCGACACCTCCGTATCGAGGAAATGCGGTTTACGTGTTCACGACTGTTGTCCAGACCGTTACTATGTAACATTTGATGGATCAGAGACAGACCTTTCCAGTCTTTGCAGTGTCTGGTTAGAATTCTGTCCTGAGCTTGAAGATCGACGGCAGGTCTGAGTAGTCATATCGGCTAGATAAGTAAATAAATCGTGAGTTAATTACATAACAATTATACTCGTATAATACGTAATGTGATTACACATAATTGCTCAAACTTGTACACACCTTTGTCAACGAGTTTTATATCCAAGTTAGAAACGTTCTTGTGGGATTCCCCCAATGAAAGTTTTTGTGTTGCCACATTGTATCTAGTTATATTGATGAAGTCAGCCTGTTAAACGTTCCATTGCAGGGCACAGGCCTCCCCCGATGTATCACTAGGGACTTTCGGACCATAATTCAACGCGCGGACCCAGAGCGCAGTAACATTAAATTTTATCATTCATATAAAATTCTATATTTACAATAAGTAATAGAATAATCAAAATAGATATAGTAGATTGCCATTATCTATTACATGTAAACTAACAAAAAAGCCTCACTTTCTCCTGTCTCCACAATTATAGTTTCAGTTTCCTGAGTTGGTATTGTTTCCTTGTGTATGATTGAGATAAAAATACAATCTACGGGTCTAATTTTGGAAATTATTTCACTTTTAGGAAGTTAAACAGTAGTTATCTGCAGTAGCAGATAGGGTATGTTTGCGGTCTCTAAAAAAATGTTATGCCACCAGAGCGAAGTCAGAGCGAGCGAGTTGGTATATAAAGATGAACAACACTTCTTTCCAAGTGAATATCGTAACATGAATTGTTATGTCACCAGAGCGAAGTCAGAGCGAGCGAGTTGGTATTAAAGATGAACAACACTTCTTTCCAAGTGGGTATCGTAACACAAATTGTTATGTCACCAGAGCGAAGTCAGAGCGAGCGAGTTGGTATATAAAGATGAACAACACTTCTTTCCAAGTGGGTATCGTAGCATAAATTGTTATGCCACCAGAGCGAAGTCAGAGCGAGCGAGTTGGTGTATAAAGATGAACAACACTTCTTTCCAAGTGAATATCGTAGCATAAATTGTTATGTCACCAGAGCGAAGTCAGAGCGAGCGAGTTGGTGTATAAAGATGAACAACACTTCTTTCCAAGTGGGTATCGTAGCATAAATTGTTATGCCACCAGAGCGAAGTCAGAGCGAGCGAGTTGGTATATAAAGATGAACAACACTTCTTTCCAAGTGAATATCGTAGCATAAATTGTTATGTCACCAGAGCGAAGTCAGAGCGAGCGAGTTGGTATTAAAGATGAACAACACTTCTTTCCAAGTGGGTATCGTAACACAAATTGTTATGTCACCAGAGCGAAGTCAGAGCGAGCGAGTTGGTATATAAAGATGAACAACACTTCTTTCCAAGTGGGTATCGTAGCATAAATTGTTATGCCACCAGAGCGAAGTCAGAGCGAGCGAGTTGGTGTATAAAGATGAACAACACTTCTTTCCAAGTGGGTATCGTAGCATAAATTGTTATGCCACCTGAGCGAAGTCAGAGCGAGCGAGTTGGTATATAAAAATAAACAACACTTATTTCCAAGTGGGTATCGTAGCATAAATTGTTATGCCACCTGAGCGAAGTCAGAGCGAGCGAGTTGGTGTATAAAGATGAACAACAGTTCTTTCCAAGTGGGTATCGTAGCATAAATTGTTATGCCCCCAGAGCGAAGTCAGAGCGAGCGAGTTGGTGTATAAAGATGAACAACACTTCTTTCCAAGTGGGTATCGTAGCATAAATTGTTATGCCACCAGAGCGAAGTCAGAGCGAGAGAGTTGGTATATAAAGATGAACAACACTCCTTTCCAAGTGGTATCGCAGCATACATTCCAGTGAAAAGATGTACCAAAAAGATGGTGGAATGGTCTGGATAAATATTCCATAAAGTGGTCACGAATTTCACTCTATAGCATGTACTCAACAGCATTCTAAAGGGCTGGATTTGAAAGAATGAAGGAAAGAAAATAAATTTATTTATCATTAGCGATAGCTCACAGATTTAATAAAGTAACGATAAAATGGTAATGTAGTACAAAAGGTATGTACATGGTGCGGCAACAAATAAGTCTTCAACTCAGCATATTGCTTCCCCAATCGAAGAGAACCGCGGCTATTCTGTTGTGGCCTCTAATAAAACTGATGCCCGTTGAGTCAGCTACATTTAGTCTTTAATTATTTGTGTTGTATACATATTAGTTATATGTAACGTTTTTAACTTATGAGTAGTATATAATAATAAATTATATAATAGTTAGTAGCCCTAGGCCCATCTTTCCCCAGACCCCATATCTCTTTGCGGTCAAACTATCCCTTGGATTAAGAAGACCAAATATCTGGGAGTCACTCTAGACTCTAGACCATCGACCGACCTTCCGAGAACACATAAAAACAGTCTGGAACCAAGCAGCCTTTGTTCTCGGTGGCCTCATAGGCGGGAGAAATAAAATGTCGTTTAGAAATTAGCTGACATTGTACAAAACCTCCGTACGTCCCATAATGACCTTCGCTAGCGTTGTCTTTGCACGCGCAGCCCCCTTCAACATTAAAATACTACAAATCGTTCAAGATAAATTCGTGCGTAAGACCGTGGTTGCCCCATGCTACTCACGCAATGTAGACCTCCACAAGGACTTTGAACTTCCCTCCATCGTCAAATATGTGAAAGACTCCGCCCGACGGTACTACTACAGAGTTCCTCACCATCTCAACTTCCTAGTAGTTGCCAGCCTAAACTATTTATGTCCCTGACAAGAATGCCCCTCCCCGTTACCGTCGCCGTGCTCGGCACCTCGACGACCTCGACGATCCAATTACCGCTGTATTTAGTGTAATAACATTTAGTGCTTAACCCACGAGCAATCGTTAAATAAGGAAGTTTTGAGATAAACGATTTTGAAGTGGAAAAATGTATGTTTCGAGAAAATACGGACGTGACGGTAGGTTAAAATTTGTAATAAGTTTAGGGAAAATCCCTTTTAGCGTCATCACATCTTATCTGTAGTGCTGTCGAATTAAAAGAAATTATATACAATGCTACGAACCAACGTCGCATTACTGTAATTACCTACCTACATAATTCAGATATGTCGTACATTTGATTAATTCTATTATAGGTAAATTTACGACATACTTATACGATTTTTTGTGATATGAAGATGTAGACAAGTAACCATAGATCAATCAAGTATTATAATAAAAAAAAAAAATTGTCAAATAAAAATTACATAAAATTGGGTCATTTTTCGTTCGGAAGCACACATTTAGAAAAATTACATTTTTCACTTTACATTTAGAAAATAAACAGAACATTTCAGTGAAAATTCGAATATACACTAAACGAATACAATCAACAATGTATTCATTCGTCATCATGTATTATCACAAAATGTCGTTTGTTATTGTGCACGAACACAAAAACGTGGTGCGCCACGTCATGGTGACAATGCTGAATAACTTATAAATTGAGTAAATGAATAAAGAACTTGAATAATTGAATAAAGAAACTTTGACGGGCGCAATTATTCACATAATATATAATATTAGTAGGTATATACATACATTAGTATTAGTATATATACATACTTGTATACTTGTCTCTATATTAAAAGGAAAGAGCCGCTTATTGTAAGCAGGTAAACTGTGAACTAGTTCGCGGCCTAATTGACCGACTAGCTGTGAGCCATTCGCAAATTTATTGATCGCAACTTCGTTCGCACGGCCCTATTCCACCCCACGTTATTCCATTAAATGCCATTCCATTGCAACAAAAATGAATCTCCACACTGAGATGACAATGACAACTTATTTCATTAATTATTTTCCCATGACACCCGATCGTAGGTTCGTGTAAAATTTATAACAATTCTCGCGGGAATTTGCAACGGTTTGGGATAGTGTCGTATACATTGGCCCAAGAAGGTAATTGAACTATATTATACCAGTAGTTATTATGTGACGACCGAGGTTGCACGCGCAGATATGATGACGATCCCCACGGGAACTTTGTAACAGATCTGGACAACGGATCTGGGTTCCAAATGTTAACGCAGAACATAAGCTATGATTTTAATTACATTAGGTTCATTTAAATCCATCCAGCGATTTTGTGTGATGTGTGGTGTGACAGGCAACAATAGGCAACAATTCTAAAAATGCAGATTGTGTGTGATGTGTGGTGTGACAGGCAACAATAGGCAACAATTCTAAAAATGCAGATTTTGTGTGATGTGTGGTGTGACAAGCAACAATAGGCAACAATTCCAAAAATACAGATTTTGTGTGATGTGTGGTGTGACAGGCAACAATTCCAAAAGTACAGATTTTGTGTGATGTGTGGTGTGACAGGCAACAATAGGCAACAATTCCAAAAACACAGTTTTTGGGCTTTGTTCTGTATCATTAGTAGTGTAATTGCCCTTCATTCCCCACGACACTACCAAGCCGCACTACCGGTAGTGTCGTGGGAAATTATTTGTCCCTTCTGAACTACTGACCAGTATCAGTAGTGTAGTGGGGAATTTCTTTTCCCTTCTGCACCACTGACCAGTAGTCTCGTGGGTAAATTTGAAAATGGTGCGATCCTTCATTCCCCACGCCACAAGAGCACAGTTTTCTACTAAAATATATTTTTATTTATTTTTTTACGATTTAAAGGAACTAATGAATATGCTTAAAATAAATAAAATAGACCTTCCCTCACTGAAACTTAAAATTATTCAAACGTAAAAATTTCATTTTTTTTTTAAATTCTGGTTGTTCAAAATCATTACAACAAATAACATTTTCGAAAGATTAAAAAAAATCAAAATAAAATTAATCGCCTTCCCTAAGTTTAATCGTAATTTATCCCGTGCATGACGTAAATGCATCGCCTTGTTAATTAATTGCAACTGAACACGTGTAATGATATAGTTGTTGAAGAATACGTAATCTGTGTCTTCTTGTTCTATTCTTATTGCTTTCGACGCACTAAACTACTGGTCAGTAGTGCAGAAGAAAAAGAAATTCCCCACGACACAAAAACTATTTACAATCCAGATGAAACAGAAATTCCCCACGACACAAAAACTATTTACAATGCAGATGAAAAAGAAATTCCCCACGACACATAAAAATATTTACAATGCAGATGAAAAAGAAATTTCCCACGACATAAAAAGTACTGGTAAGCAGTAGTGCAGAAGGGAAAATAAATTCCCCACGACACTACCGGTACTGGTCAGTAGTGCAGTAGAACTACGCATAATAAAAATATTAGTCTCGTTTACTTGAGCAATTTTTACAGAAATCTTAAAAGTTGTGTATTGCAAAATTCGAAACACTTGCTGCCAAATAGTAAGAAATTTGTAAAACACAGTCACGTGTGTTGACTGCTTTTGCAAATACTTTTTTGGATTTCTTAGTAATTGACGTTTTTGTACTGATCACTTGACCGCACTTTATAAAATTATTAATCAAGTTGGCTGCCTTTGTCATTCCATATCTCAACACGGGGAATCTTTGGCAAAAATTATTGGCCGGATTTAGGAATTTAGGTGTTTGTTTTCAGTTCAATTGTTTCAGTTCAAGTTTAGTTCAGTTCTCAAATTGTTTTCAGAATTTTCAAATTGCTTAACGCGATCTAATTTACGAGCACGCGTCAACGTTTTAATGTGGATTGTTTATGCGAAAAGTAATTTTCACGTCAATGTATTTAACGGCATGTCGTGCAGTCAGTTTAAAGATAAGATGTTTGGATGCGGACACATCCAGTCACCAAAGCGTCAAGTCGCCTGTTTTCAAGAACCCTTTGCTTTGTATCTTTCGAAGCGCCCGACATCACTTTTACGTTTTTACATGTGTATTGTAACAACGGAGGTCTTTGCCCGCGCTGTTTACTGAAATGTATGCGATTTTCACTAATTGTATGCATTACTTATTCACTTTATAGAGGTTGAAATTAGTTAAAACGTGTCTGCGATCCGTTGCTAAAGCCATGATTAGATTTAAGATAATGTATATAATATTATCTTAAAAAGCTGCCTTTTAACGATGACAGTTTTATTCTGTTGCGGTTTGACATTATGGCATTATTTTGGGCTGTTTACCCACAGCCGGTTCTTGTAATCAGACATTCATTGTCAACTTTTCTGTTTTCCTCATTGTGGTGTGGTGTGGTGTGGTGTCATGTCTTTGTCTTGTGATTTATCCTATAGTCAAGAAAACTTCTGTCGTGGTATGGAAATAGTTGGAGATGGGTCGCGAAAAGACAAATTATTTTCACATTTCTAACCAATATAAATGCATGTTACCATAAAATTAGTCCAACCTATGGCTATACTGCAAGGCACAGGCTTCGCCTGTGCAGTGGACTTCTAGCAATAAACTACGCGGGTCCATTGTAGATTGATGGAAATATACACATCTCAACTTGATAATTGAGAAAATACTTTAAATATAGTTTGTGCCATTTAGCATGGCAATAGCGAGCATTCACACCTTCCTACTAATGTATTCGTGTTTACGATAGCGACACTTGTGGCAATGTGTCAATGCCAATTGGCAGGTGTCGCTATCGTAAACACAGGGTACATTAATTTGGGTTGAAATTAGAGGCAATGACCGCTATCGCCATGCTAAATGGCACGAAGTTTAGAAACTCGGTGGCACGAGCCGGAACTCACGACATCACGAATATCAGTTGAGGACCGATACCCCTACGCTATCGCCGCTCTTACAAACATACATACATTTTTATTAATCCAACAATATGTTAATTCCACTTACAACACGCAATTGCGGCATGCTCTTATAGATAAAGAATGGATGTTGTAATAATTTATCACTTAAAAATATAATAAAATCATTTAGGTCCCGTTCACATTAGACTAACAGTTTGCATCTAAGAATTTTTATTTGTCAGTGACACCCAACTATAAATTAATACGAGAATATTGATTTTTTTATGAATACTATGTAATCAATTTGCTATGAAGCTGCATACTCAACTCTATATAGTTCTTGCAACTCACGAGCACGTGTCTGTCTTGATACATAGATATATAGATAAACACTTTATTGTACACTAGCGACTAGCCATCGCTTCGTTTCGGTTCATTATCTTTTTTTAATTTCTTTTTCAAAATTTCAAAATAAAATATAGCCTATATTAGACACGGATAATGTTGCTTCCTATTTGTGAAAAAAAAATTGAAATCGGTTAAGTAGTTCCAGAGATTACTCCCAACATACCTACAAACAAACACACAATTTTACCTCTTTATTATAAAGGGTTTTCCAATAAGGACTTGACAACTTTTTTTCAAAATAAAATGCAAACCATTTGAGATATTTCAAAAACTTTATTATCGGGTTGAAGTACAATCAAAACATTTATGAATGGAACTCGACTTGGTTCAAATGGCCACCGCGGGCACGTTTGCAGCGGTCGATTCGTTGGACCCAATTTTCGATGACTCGGCCACACATTTCGGCCGAAACGGCTGCTATTTCGCGTTCAATGTTGGCTCTGAGCTCTTCCAACGTCGTCGGCTTGTTGGCATAGACCAATGACTTGACGTAGCCCCAAAGAAAAAAGTCTAGAGGCGTTAAATCGCACGAACGAGGCGGCCAATCGACTGGTCCATTTCTTGAGATACATGAGACACGCTCATCAAACTTACTCTTCAATAAATCGATTGTAACGTGTGCTGTGTGGCTTGTGGCACCGTCCTGTTGAAACCACATGTTGTCCAAGTCCATATCTTCCAATTCGGGCCAAAAATAATCGGTAATCATGGCGCGATAACGATTACCATTCACAGTAACGTGACGATCATTATCGTCGACGAAAAAATATGGCCCTATGACGCCGCCGGCATGCAAACCGCACCAAACAGTTATTTTTTGTGGATGAAGTGGTGTTTCATGAAGCACATGTGGATTTTCACCCGACCAATAACGCATATTTTGCTTATTGACGAACCCATTGAGCCAAAAATGAGCTTCGTCACTGAAGATGATTTTGCGATGAAATTGATCATCTTGGCGCATCTTTTCCAGAGCCCAATCGGAGAACGTACGAACGGAGAAAGCTTCAAATGGTCCATCGGCTTCAATTCCTGAGTCGGCTTGATCTTGTATGGGTGTAAACCAAGATCCTTACGCAAAATTCGCCATAAAGTGGTCTGGGCGATGTCCAACTCTTGAGAACGCCGTGGAATTGACTGCTTTGGATCATTTGCTACGGACGATTCAACGGCAGCGATATTTTCGACACTTCGACCAACCCGTTGTCTCACTGGCACGGCAACATCACACAACGAATATGTAGACTCAAATTTTTGCACTAAACTTGTTACTGCCTGTCTACTAGGGCGATAATTACGACCGAAAATCGGAGTTAACGCTCTTAAAGTAGCGGTCACCGACTCCGAATTTCTGTAGTAAATTTTTATAATTTGCAGACGTTGTTCGTTCGTGTACTTTACCATGATGAAAATGTTAAGTTTACTGAATAAATTGACAGTGACAGTTCGATGATTAGTGAAAGGGTGCGTTCACAAATTGAATTCAGTTGTCAAGTCCCTATTGGAAAACCCCTTATTAGTATAGATCAGCGTATGTTACAAAAAGACGGCGTGCTAATGGCGGTGAGTGTACGGTTAGAGTTTAGACCTGTGGTGGAAATATATTTATTAGACTAGCCTACGCTTTACAGCGCGCTGCTCTATCCCGCGGGCACCGTTCACTTTACGGGCAGAAAATATAAGCCTATGTTCTTTTCTTGGTGTCCAGGACGGTCGGTGCAAAATTTTAGCACGATTCGTCCACCCGTTCATGTGTGAAAGTGTTTTAAACAAATAAACAGTCATCGTTTCTTATACATAATATACTACCGTCCTAAGAACAAAAGGCATTGGGTAACATTTTTAACGAAAGCATAAGTAACGTTATATTCGGAAATAAAAATAAGCAAAGTGAACAAACAACTATCCAATAATTGTTTGCATTTTTCCCGAATGTCTTCAAAATGCACGTGTGCCTTTTTTCTGGCAGTATATTAGTGAGATTAAGGATGTATGCGACCTGAGCTGCCATCCCTCATGATTTCTATTGGCCCTTGACCAAAATGTTTGACGACCACTAATTTAGACAAACAGCGTGTAGCAAGCACACGGTCACTTAAAAATAAAATGAAATGTTCTCTATGAACTGTAGCGGATCTTTAAGCCAGCGATTGTAGGATTGCAGCATGCACCCTCCCCTCCAATGCGTATAAATGCAACACTATTCGAATTCGAATATGAAAGTCGTGACCCGCGCACCGTTGTACATGTATCTTATTCTTTTTTTCTGTGGCCGAATAGAGGTGGACATGGGAATGTTAATTTGTAAAAAGTATTGCATAGGTGTGATTCAGTGTGATTTGTCAATAAATCAAAATGGGTCAATGGGAAACGGACCTTGGTGGAAGTCTACATCCAGCAGTGGAGAAAGTTTCACGGTATTGGTCAATACCAATGTGGTTCGGCCGCTCCTTATGCCGCCTGCGTATAGAGTACGTCCTTTTCGTTTACAGCGGCCCTTATTACCAACTAAAAAGAACTTAATTCCTTTAATTGCCGCCATCTTCAATAGATCAATAAGCGTCCTAGACACACCTCGAAGAGAGTGGCGCAAATGGGGATGCGAGATGGGACGCCATTGTGTTTCCCAAACACACATTAAACTTTATAGTTTGATGTAACTTTAAGTTTATACTTAGAATGAAAAGACAGTCGTAGTCGTAGTAGAAAGATGGTGGGTTGCAGTCTATTTACTGGTAAGTGGATATTGTCACCTATGTACATACGAGATACATGTTAATGTTGGTCAAGGAATTTGAACGTTGCGTTGGCGCGTCCCTGGATGTGCTGCTTATCTTTAGAGATTAATGAGTTGATTTTGGAAAAATAATTGGAAATTATGAGGAATAGCTAGCGTAATGGACGAGGAATTTGTCGGAAGTGTGTGTGACCTTTAACGATTATTATAAAAATGGTAACACTTGCTACCTCTTTCTGGACCCTCTTTGTCTATGCCAATTTATCGGTCGCTTGGTCGTCCGTCAGCGAACGTCTTTTTGCGCTGATTTTTCACATTTTAATTTGTATCGCCATAAGATTGTAATTAGAATAACCCTAAGTGCGTAACATACGGCGGTATACTTAGAAGACATAGCCTTTTATTGTGCCACAACTTTATCAGTATACCACCTTCTACAGAATATTCATCATCCCATCAAATTCCCCATTCCTAGTTGGGGGTTAGTTAGTTTTGACTTTTTATCTACATGGTTTAACTTCCACCTCGCTTGTTGATGTTTGCGGTTAATAAAAAAAATCTATCTATGCATCAAACGAAAAGAGGCTTGTAATAGGCAGTGGGTGGAAACAGGCTAGATGATGTATCACATGCCTTGATACATTGTATACTTACTGTATACACAGTTATGTAACAGAAGCGATACATTACGCTCCAGATAATGGAACGAGTCGTCAAGTTAACATGGTCAAACTAATTGAACGATTACAGCTTATTTAACTTATAAATGATATTGCGTTACAGTATTGTGTACACGGGGCGTGTCATAAAGCGACTAAGTAGCACATACAAAACATGATTAAGAGTACCTATACAAATAAGATAAAGACTACAGTCCAGTATGAATTAAAGATATGCACAACTTGAATAGAAACTTATTTAGGCTAAATTATGAATATGACAATAAATAATCTAGATTTTAAAAATCTATATTTTAAGAATAAAATGCATACTTACTAAAATAATTAATTAATCTATATAAAAATGGATGTTGGTATATCTGATGTTAATAGACTTCGACACGGTTTGACCAATCACCATGAAAGTTGGTACATATATGTATTTTTTCATGAAGGTTTTTATGCTATTGATTGTTGTAACTCGCCACTAGATGGCACTGCAGCACATCAACTTCTATGGCAGGACAACGTCTGAGGAGTTTTGCTAGTTTAATATAAAAAAGTCAAAAGGAAATCTATTCAACTCCAACGGAACGTGCTAAAATTAGTCTTATAAGGTATGTTACGAGTAATGCTAAAACAGTGACTAAACCATGGTTTATGGGGATTAATTTAAAATTACCCGTGTGGTGAGGGCCAGCTTAAGAACAGCACCAATCAATCTCTTCTTGTGGGTATCGTACAAAGCGACTAAGAGATAACAAAGGGCCACAGCAAGCCCTGAAGAGCTACGCCAATTCTAAAGGAGTGGACTCGTCAAACTGCCTGGCCAGCGTGTCATTTTAAGGCCATACATTCCTCATGCACATGTCATGAGGAGACCCATGTCCAGCAGTGGACGATAGTGGAGTTACGGTATTATCACTTTTCTGTGATAAGTATATAGTGCATTTGATTTGGGAAGTAAATCTGTTTACAGCTACAAAGTGCTTTGTTTTCTACGGTATTATGAGTTCCACTTTCTAAAAATGGTCAAATAACAGAGCGGTGATAACCTATTCTTGACTCGCATTTATGATGTCGCAAGTTCAACTTCGATTTTTTCAATCATCACTAACTTCGAGATGAAGGAAAACATCGTGAGGAATCCCACGTTGCCAGATAACTTAAAAAATGTGGGGCGTGTCACACGTACAATATCCATCAAATCGAACTGGAATCGAGTGGTGGATTATCACTATATATTCACTCGTGATACAATCATAAGAGGTTAGTGCCCTACAGTCGGATGTTAAAGGTTGACACCTTGCCAGATAATTTAAAAAATGTGTGGCACGTCACATGTGTAATATCCATCAATTCTCAATACATGCGATGAAGTATGACTCGAAACCCTCTTGTGATTCTAAGGGGACTAATGAGTTAAATAATCGCTTGTGTGTATCGTTAAGACATTCCAAATGATTGAATTGCAATTGCGATTAAGTCGTCAACGAGTCGGTACAAATTTCAAACATAGGTATCTATAGTAATAGCCAATCGAGGGATTGAACAGATACAAGCTCCTTTGCCGCTCATAATCAATATATTCAATAGACGGTTATGTGACGTCAACAACAAATACGACGATGTAAATGAAACTGCATTTAAAGTCAGAGCCACGAATATGAGCGTTAAAGTTTTAACAATAAGGCTAAGAACGCATTGTGGTTTTTAGCCGCCACGGAAAAAATCCGCAAACCGCGCTAAGGATTTTTTTCACCTATTTTCATATCGTGTCATTAAAATTATGCAGGGCCAGATAGATTCAATAAAATAAATTCGGTTACATTCTCTAGTTAGTCAACAATAGTATATGTAATTGTAATTAAAAAAAAGTAAGATTATGCTATTTCTTGCAAAACCTTTCATAATTGTTGGTGAATTGTATTTTACAAGTGATAAATGTAGTAATTGAATAAAAATATATATTCGATAAAAAAAAAATATGAATATTTTTCTCGACAGAATTCGCAGCAAATGACATAGGCGTTCTGTAGCAACTATCATCGAGCAAATAAGAAAATGAAAAGACTATAATTACTACAGAATGTCTCTATTTCTACATTTGATAGTCTTTTGTGTTTGATAAAATCTACATCTTCCATTTATTCAAAGAACTACAAAACTATCGGCGAGAAAAATGTATCCAATTGCATTTTTAAAATCAGTTAAGGAAAATATCCGCGCAATGCGTTTTTATAGAAATAGTTTAGAAACGTAAAAAGTTTGTAATTGTGCGGATCATTTTCATCTTCATTCTGGTTGGTTTCCGCATTTAGTTGAATAGAGCGGCCATTGTGCGTGCCCATTCCTCCCAGTATGCATGGAGCTTAGCAGTCGTCCAAAAACATTGTTCTTGGTGTTATGATTATAGTAACCCAACGAGACCTAGGTCTGGGCTAGGGTTTATTATCGACCAAATTAAAATGTCTATCTAAAATGTCTTGTAGTCAGCTCCATTTTCCAGCATTTATAGAAGAATTACAGCATTAAGCATTTATAGAAAGAAGGGGCCAGATGAGCATACAGCCCACCTGGTGGTAAGTGGATACTGTCGCGCATCACGGTACATGCCAAATGCAAACTTCAATCAAAAATAATAAAAAATACGTTGGCACGCCTCCAGATGCGTTATCTACCTTTGGAGATATAGGAATGGATTTGGAAGTCCAGGCTAAGCTATCCACGCCAGAAATGAAGAAGCTTGGGTGTGTCTCTAGATTTCCGATGGTGTTTGCCCGATGTGCTGCTACACCCTCGCATCTTAATAACACATAGGGTGTTTCCTCAGCCTCCGTGCAAGCTCAGCATATAGGACTGTTGGTGGTTCCTATAATATTTTTTTTTGTAGATGCTAGTATATACTCACAGTCTGTACTGGTCGAATAGGTAATTGTAGACTCCAAGACGCGTGGTTGTGTAGGTTGCTTGCCGCAGTAGCCCCGCAGATAGGCCGGTGTATAGGGAGAAGAAACCTTCGCGGGCCATGATTTCACGGCCCACTACAAAGGAACTCTTGTTTGCCCCGCCTGACAACTGCATCCTGGTTTTAATGAGATCCAGTGGTTGCACGACGCATGTTGCTGCCATTCTTGAAAAACAAAGAGTGCACTGAAGTTATTGTGTTGATATTGCTACGTTTATTCCACACTTGGTGAAAAGTTGTCTATGGGAGACGCATAATACATGCCCATATCAGTCCAGAACGATAAATGTTGGCGAGTGATAACCTTGGAGTGATGGGGGTGGGATGGTGAATAAATAGTATAATGACATGGAATAAGGAGTTTCTTTTATCCCATTATCTGGCTCTGGGTTTTATCCAAATAATGATTAATAAATTCCCAAAGGTATGTAAGGCATTTGCAGATGTGCCAACTTTCGTCATTTGGTCGTTTTCAAAGAAAACTACCCTAATTGATTTAAATAATTTGAATCTGCTAAAAATGTCACTACATTACCAAGTCAATAGAGGCCTATTTCTTTACTAATAGGCCTTTACTAATATTGAGGCCTACTAGAGAAGTTAAACCTAACTCAATATAAATTTGCTAGAAATTTTGCTACCATCAATTTGCTGCCTATTCAGTATTTTTTGCTGCTAATTTCATTATTTCTCTACTAATGGGATAGTTCCCATAATTTATATTTTTGAAAATATAAATATGTAATAAAAAATGTTTTGTAATAAATAACATTTAACTAATAAATAAAATAACTAATAAATCCTGACTATACTTGCTGGTTCCTACATACAGGTTGCCTTTGTGGAGGAACCAGGACTTCATTTATTAGCTATAAAATTGACTGGCTGAGTACATATATAAATCATTTATATAACTATAACTATTTATATAACTACTTAAAGATTAATAGAGAAACTAATTTAAAAAAATAATTTAACTTGTTAATTTGTAACATATTGATAAATTATTGTTTAGTAATTTCAAGTAGTTTTTATAAGTAATATAAGGCAATTTATTTTTACTACACAAAATAATAATGGCATATAATAATTTGAAATTAAATTAGTGGTGACAAATTGTGAACATGTTAAGATTGGTCACAATCGATAATTCAGCAAAATTACTAATTATATAACATAGTGATAATTTTTAGTGGAATAGCTAACTCGAAGGTCACCGGCAATGGTAATTACATTCAACTGCAAAATTAACACCTCGTTCGAAGGTATAATATACAATCTATTAGAGAAAAAAACAAATAAATGAATCTTATGCGACGAAGGTAGAACTAGAAATCTTGTGTATATTCCGCCAAAGTTAATGACATTGATTCACGGCAAAGGACAAGTTTAATGTACTCCTAAAATAAATTCTTAAATCTTACCCTGCAAGGCCACCGAAAGCAAACTTCAGTCCATTGGGGATATATCGCTCTTTAGGTGCATTGGCGGGCTTGGACATTTTAATTTTTTTATTGTGATATGATTTTACAAAAATTTAGAGGTATTTGAAAATTTTGTAAAAG
This sequence comes from Sesia bembeciformis, assembly GCA_943735995.1. NCBI lineage: Eukaryota > Metazoa > Arthropoda > Insecta > Lepidoptera > Sesiidae > Sesia > Sesia bembeciformis. The sequence continues at coordinate 2,853,049 of OX031038.1, forward strand.
TATATCGCAATTTAAAAAATGCAAATAAAACTGGAGACCCACTGGTGAACACAGGTACACAGCTCACAGCTGTTGGTTTGACATTGACAGAAACAATTTGACATTTATTTAATATTTGAAATATGAACATTATTTGCGTTTCAAACCGTGCAAAATTCAAAATTTGATAGATACAGAAATGGACTCCTATTTGTTTAATACAAGCCGATTTGGCTACTTTTTAGCGAGAATTCGAGAATAAACTTTTTGCTTAATTATGTAAAAAAGAACTTGTAAAATGTGTGTCATGAGATTCGTGGTTTAATAGTGATAGTTTAATAAACTTTAAAGTGCCTAGTGTTAATATATAATATTAGTGATAATTAACTAGAAGCGTGAAACTACATTTTTCGTGTCCTGCCAAGGAGTCCAACTCTATCTTCAGTAAATCTACTCTCACTTTACTGGGCGAGTCCTACTGACTCCCATTTCGACGGGAGACAATGACTAATAACAATTCTCTTTTATTATTAAAGTTGTGTGGACTAATAGCTATGCCAGTGTCCAAGGAAATTATATTTATCAACTACGTCATTTTTTTTTACCGGTATTGTCCTAATCTCATAGTCCCTATTTTTCATATTTCTTTATCACTGTGATAAGTATAGTTATATAGGTACATATTTTGTTAGCTTACTGTAAGGTGCTTCTTTGGATATATTGGAGAGACCCAACTATAAATGCCATAACGAAAACAAAAGCGCAAGTTGTGTGTTGAATCGTTCCCCTAACTATCCAGTCCATTAACCATCTATTTAACCATTAGCTAAGCTAAGACACTGATGTACCAGTTAAAGCAGTGCCGTAAGTACACTAGTTGAACGAAAGTACCTATCTACATAGTTTTATTATATTTATTAAATATACCCACATTTGTTGTGGGCGATAACAATGTTAAAGAATAGTGCTGATTTGCAAAATATTTGGACGAGTGCTGGTTTCATTGAATTTATTTATGAGGCTATGCGCAGCAGTGACTTGTCTGATGTGGTTGTTACTACTTTACAAATCATGAAGTGGACAAATACTTTGCCAAGGGTCAATAAGGAGGTAAAATCAAAAGAAAAATCAAAGAAATATCGACTAGAGGCAGATGCTGTTCTTATCACTGGAGATAGAAAAAAAGCTTTAGAATTATATAACCTAGCATTAATGTATGTACCAAAAGATTCTGATACAATGAAACTAACTTATTGCAAAAGATCCGCACTGCTCTTAAAAATGGAATCTTATGCTGCTTGCTTGAAAGATGTAGAAATATGTTTGCCATTAGAAAGTTCCAGTAAAGTTGATGAAAAAGTAAAGGAGATAAGAAGTGAAGCTATAAAAAGAAGGAACTTGGAGAAAAAGATTGAAAATGACATGCTACGTATACCAATGCTGACTAAAAATGAACCCACAGAGGAATCTAAAACATATTTTAAATTTAATGTAAATCATAATTCTGATATACCTTGTGCTAGCCCAAATATAGATGTACAGTTTGAATCCCGAGTCCCTAAAATAGTTGCTTCCACAAATATAAAAACAGGAACAGTGCTAGCATTAGAAACTGCATTTGTGAGCCAGACAAATGTCGGAAACTCATTATATTCTTGTTACTATTGTCAAAAAATTAATTTGAACTTGATACCTTGTGAGGGGTGTTGCTTTGCTTTGTTCTGCAATGATAAATGTATGAAGCTTTGTTTAGAAGAATTTCACAATGTTGAATGCCAAATCATACATATATTGCATATCTTGTATAAAAATAATGCAATTTATGATGTAGCTTTCAAGGGAATGTTGAAAATGAAAAACATGTGTACATGGGATGAGTTTATTACCGAGTCGCATAACTATGGCAATAGTAGAAGAATGAAAAGTTCAGTGAGGGAATTATATGACATGAAATACAAATTTTCTCCTTTGAATTGTAAAGAAGACAAACCCTTTATATTTGGTGAAATGTTTAATTATTGTTCTATAGCAGCTGTAATTATATCTGCCTTAGACAATGTTCAATCTTTTATGCCACAAACATCAGCTGAAAAAGCTTCTGCAATAAAAGCAGTCAGCAGAATACTTATGTACTTAGTCTTATTCAGTACTCCTGTAGAAATGGTACCATCATCCAGAGTAGACTCAAAAAATGTTTTAAATAACACTAAACTGAATTTTGGATTATTTTCCTTCACGGGCAAACTGAATTATTCCCATTTGGCTAATGTCATTCCTGTGGCTCTGAGCAAAAATTTGGCTTTAGTTGCAGTTCAGCCTATAAAAAAAGGAGAAGAGTTGATGATACCTTACTGGTAAGTGTAATTAATATACTTGTTCCTACAGTTCTTTTTAGTAATAAGAAGTGATAAACCCATATGCACAATGTCATATTTGATGTAGTACAAAAATTACATTAATGTGTGCATATTAATGTGTAGACAGTACCTAGTAAAACACCATAAAACATTTTGTAAAATTGCAACTGCAGTCAGCCATTTCAGTATCCACTGCTGGACATGGGCCTCCTCATGCTCATTTGTCTTGTACATCAGGGATGTATGGCTTTAAAATATCACACTGCCTAAGTGGGTTGGCAAGTCTGCTCCTTTAGAGGTGGTGTAGTCCGTCAGGGTTTGTGCTAGCCGCTTTGTTATTCCTTAGTCGCCTTTTACGATACCCATGGGAAGAGATGGGGTAGTGTTATTCTAAACTGGCCGACACCACACAGCACATTTGTAATATATAATTTTAATGAAATCAGAATTTTGTGCCTCACAGCCTAGTTAAAAATGTGCCTTATAGTAAATGTGCCATAATTTGAATTTACAAACCAGTGTTAAATTTTGACAGGTATATATTGATATCTAAAGTGCAAAGTGAACTACACTTTGCCTCAATAGGAAGATTGCTTTTCATTCTTTTACCAGAACTAATGTTGTTACAGGGGCTTCTGGACACATACCTCATTAAAGGTACCTGACAATTTATTACTACCTCATAAAGTCATATGCAGCTGCATATTATGTACTGAAAGCTGGAAGTTGGAAGGAAATCATGGTTTAACAGATACACAAAGAAATGCTTTACGTGAATTAGATTTGATTCCATTAGGGAAAAATATCAATTTAAATAATTTGTTTAGAATATATAATAAAATATGTAAAACTCTAACTATTTTAAATGATAAACCATATACAAATGAATATAATGAGGTCTATGCAGTGTTTAAACTTTGTATCCTTCAGTTGCAGAATGTTGCAAGGATGTACTCTGACAAATAATAATTGTCATAATAATACACGTATTATGTTCCTGCCGTCTAGGGAACTGTTTCAGTTCAGTTTTTATAATTGTGTAAAGATATTTAACCTGGATGTTGGGAGAAAGTTGATAAGACAAATCTCTTTTTTAAGGGCGCAGATCGAAAATTCGAATTGTTGTTTTTATGTTGAATATTCCCTAATTTTTTGTGAAATAACTAAATATTTAGTTTCTTTTTTAATTTTAGCACATATATCGTCAGTGCATATTTTTGTATAATACCAGGGCAGGTCCAAATGCTTCCGGCCTAACAAAGAAAAAGGACACTCGAGCTCAACTAAAAATACTATTTTTATTTTTCAATATAGTCCTCTATTTCAACACACGGATCGTTTAATTAGCATTTAATTACCGTTTAATTAGAAACCCGCAGCGGTCCCTTCATCATCTGTAGAAAATCTAAGTCCGAGTTTTGAGAACGAAAAGTAATCACTAGGAAGCCATGTCAGAACTATAGAGTGGGTGCTGAATTTCCGCAAAGCCACACTTTAAAACGGCAGCTTTCGCAACGGCGGTTGTATGGACGGGTGCATTGTCATTGAGAACTCTCATACCTCTGCTTAGTTTTCCATGATGTTTCTGCTTGACTGCTTTTCGTAATTGCTCTATATTATAGAGTATAACATAATAGCTTCCAGTCACCGTAGTATTGCGTTCTTTTATTTCTCTACGCAATATTCCTTGACATCCCAGAATATCGAAGACATAATCTTTTTGTTGGACTAAGTCACTTTGCCGTTCTAGGCGGTGCTTCACCAGAAAGACACTACCCCATCGACTCCTTTTTGGAAAGGAGATCATAGTAAAGAACCATAGTTTCATCCCCAGTAACAATTGACTCCAAAAAATCGTTTCAGTTTCTCTGAAAGGCTTCCGAAAGTTCCTTAGAGCACGCTACTCGCTCACTTCGCTGCACACTTGAAAGAACTTGTGGCACCCACCTCAAACTAATTCTATTCATATGAAGATGTTCATGAAAAATCCTAAGGCCTGTAGTTGTTGAAAGCGCTGTGCTTGCTGCTATTTCTTTCATCTTAAGTCGTCGGTCGCTCCGAACTTCTTCCACTAATTTGATGTTGTTTGGAGTGAGTGCCTCAACGGGTCGACCGGAGTGAGGTTTGTCGTCGACGGACTCTCGTCCTAAACGAAATTTCTTACAGCAATCTTTGACGGTGGAAAATGATGGAGAAGAATCCTCCATACACATTATCCAACCTTTGTTTGATATCGGTCGGGCTAAGACCTTCCTTTGTAAGAACTTAATCATGGAACAATATTCCAGTTTAAATATTTTTTTAAAGAAGGAACTGTTATTCTAAGAGTCGAGGAATGAAACTAACTCGTAACAATTATACACGAATTAGCAGGATAAATGACAATTATAATGATGTATATTTTGTTTTTTTAGATATCCAGAAATATGTCAGCCTATCATTTTGCATCTCACGGGTATTTGTCGTTATCTTCTTATTTCCGACTGCACGATTTTTATTCTAGGCTTAGGGATTCCTCTATTAAAAGGAGCTCCAAAATACTAATTTTATTATCTTAGTTTAGAGAGATTAGTCTAGACTCTAGACCATCGTTTCTCAAGCTGGGGGTTACAATCATATATAGGTACAAGGGGTTGTAGTTCGTCCCGCGCGCCTGGCGCCTATACCCACGTCTTTATTTGTCGCTATGACGAGATTCCAAGAATTCCATTCAAGTGCTTTGGTTGCGTACTTGCCTATTATTTTTGCACTTATTGTTAATGTAATCGCTTTGGCGGGAGTAAGGATCTAATTCTCGGTGATTTTGACTCAAATGGTTAGAATGTTCCGCGGGCCGGATAAAAAGCTGTAGCGGGCCGTATTCAGCCCGCGAGCCGGATGTTGCCTATATATGGTTTAGTCACGAGATCCACTGTGCTCATTTTGAATTACATAACTCCCTTCCAAGTGTTACATGTCCCATACGATTGTCCTGCCTGGCAATGCTTTAATCAAATCTGATTACAGGGTGACCTCACAGATAAAGAGGTGTGAGCTAAAACTGCACAGTAACAGAGATGCTTAAATTTTCTCGTTTTCATGACTAGTAATGACATGAAACTACAGTCAGTATCCGCGGACTCGCTTATGCGGAACAGCGCGAAAAACTATTGTATATTAACTGTTCTATTTTTATTTTAAGCATATTTTCTAGTTTGTTTGCTACATAATTATCATACTTTTATTTACTTAACAGCATAATAGTAATTATTTCACGGTAATTTTGAAGACATAGCTTATACATATGCGTAAAATCATAATGAATGTAACGAAGATTAACAAGGTAAAATAAAATTCATATTTTTATAAATAGTACAAGTGTTTTATTTACAAAATAATCAAAGTACAAGATTTAAGAATAAGTTATTGTGTTTCTCCAGTTCCCTCCATAGCTTCTTTATACTGTTCGCACCAATGATCTGGACTCTTGTCAAAAGCCTGCAAAGTAAGCTAATATTAATCCAAGCAAGGATGCAATATTGGTCATTTTGCATTGGCATTAGTATTAGTCGTCCTGCATATTGGTCGTTTTTGAGTATTGCCTTATGGCATAATGAGTATAGTATACCCACTAAGCCCCAACGCTAAATGTCGACGACTTTTGTACCCTCGTAACGGAGGGAGATTGAACACTGGGTCCTGATGTACAATATTCTGTATGATGTAAAATATTAAAGGGCAATGATTAGAAACGTTCTATCACGATACAAGTTTATTGGGATGCAAATTTTTATGAAGTTTTATCAAACGCTAGGACCTACATACCGCTTCTGAAAAAATGGTGTTCTTTGATTTGCCACAAATGTCAGTGCTAGATCACAATGTGACTCAGTCGTATGATCTCACCCCCGAAACCCCCCGCGTTTAAAGTCTAATAATGTGCAATGAAGTGTATAAAATAAATAAAACGATTGTTCAAAGTAATGCTAAGAAAAACTCACCTCTGCCATTTTATTAAGCACGAACATTTTAGGCACCTCCTCTACGGCTCGCTGGCCCCATTGGAACACGTTCCTTGCTAAATCTCCTTCACCCTCCTAAAAGGTAAAAATAAAGAATGTAAAATAAAAGAGTGTAATGTAGAGGATATAAAACCTACTCGTCATGTTAACAAGTCTGTTCTATCTCCACATTTTACGATAGGTCAAACTAAAAAATCTTGGAACTGGCTACTGAAGTCCGAATTTTGAAAATGAACTGCTTGTCAAACGCCATTAAATTTTCAAAGCCGTCATTTGTTTTTCTGAATCTGGGGGCAATTTGAAAATGAAGCGTTTGGGGAAATATGAATTTAACACAAGAACATTTTCGTTCAATGATGTTTTTGACTCCTTGCAGTCTAACCAAGAAAAATTTATGAAAGAATTAAGTTAGTATTTAGTGATGAAACCCCATCCAATGCCGACTTCCTTATAACGGGTTTAGTGAATTTATGAGGAACCATATAATCCACCGATGTGAAATATTAATTGTCATAGAGGCAACGCTTCAAAGAAAACGACGCCTAAAATTGATCGTGCAACGCTTCCAAGAAAACGACGCCTAAAATTGATCGAGTTATATTAGTATCGTGTGGTGGTATTATAACTCGAATAATTAAGGATGAGGAATAGGTAAGTATAACACTAAATTTTCCATTCTTCCTTGAGCGGAGGGATATGAGATGGGTTGCAAATAAAATATTGATTCCTTTATCCATCTATTTGGTGGGTATTGTATGGGATCAGGCAGGAAGTATATATAGATGCTGGAGTAATTAATGCCGTGGTGTTCATATAAAATAAGCAACATTGTCTGGTATCACTGGTTTTATATTTCTGTTTCTGTGTAAAAATGTTTATTTGTATTATTACCTTAATGTACATCAAATACATCTGTCTAGTGAATGTGTTTGTCAGTATTTTTCTTCCTGCATGATCACTTTCCTCAAGCAAACCTGCCTCTGCCATAAACTTCCACATGTCATCTGAAAAATAATATGAAATTTCTATTTGTAAATATTGAAATATGATGGATAAAACACTGCACAAAAAAGTATATAGGCACACCAATACATCAGTACACATCTGACGACTAGAGATTTAATTACTACTTCAATTGTAAAATTGATTGTAAAATACAGTGTTGGTGTGCACCACTGTCACAGTGTGACAACACTGAGGCATAGTGTTGTCAGCTTGATGTCTCGTTAATTAAACATTATCGAGGTAGACACTGGATCTCTTTCTGTTGATTATGACACTGAACAGCAAAATGCACACAGAAAGTTGCTCATTTTAGTTGGTAGATCACATCTGTTTAAATAATCAAAGAAATGAACGGAAGTACAATAGTCACAGTTAATCATATAAGGAAAGAGGAGAAAACTGGTTAGAACATCTTGATTGATTTTTTTTTTACCAATTGTTTGGGAAAAACACCCTCCCATTATTTGTATAGAGTTCAAATTTCCTTTATTATATCAAACCTTTGACGGCATTGTTAGAAACACTAATAAATAGTATCATTGACATTATCAGTTGGTAATAAACCTGCTTGATGTACAAAAGGTTTCAGGTTTGATTCCCAGTTTGACTAAGATTGGTCTGGTCTTGCAGGTGTCGTCGGGCGACAGTGACCACATACCTTTAGCCCATCTGCCATATCTTTTATAAAATAAAGAAAAATGGAAAAAAAAAAAGTTCAGCAGTGAATAATGAGTAGAAATTAGATTTTTATGTCTTACTCATAAGAGTATATATTTACAAACACTGAAATAATTTCAGGGTGTAAAAAAATATAATTGTGATATATGGCAGTAGTTCAACAGTACAAATTAATAGATCCATAGAGCAAAATGGGGTAATTTCTAGTATCTATTTAAATCGCTATTTATAGAGAAAAATTTGTAATCATGCGAGTTATTTAAAAAAAAAAGACTATTGTTATAGGATCCACAATAATTTTGTCAATGCTATGGTGGCACAATCACAAGGTTGATTAGTTGGATTTTGTTATTATTAACAACTGCTTAAACTTTATGAAGAACTTTATGATTACCCTCTTTAACTGGTCCTCCCGTCATGTAAATGTGTGTAAGTGCAGCAACCAGCAGCCTCCTCTGGTGCAGATCGTTAAAACTTGAGGAAAGGGAGTCACTTTCCTCAGTAAGTATCACAATGTACTGAACACCACTTTTAACTTCAACTTGCACTAGTTTATAACCATAGACCTAAAAGAGGTGATAACATTCTCAGGAACAGAGTTGTGGCCAGAGTTAATATTGAATTGGTTATCATAAAAAAAATTTAATCACCAACTATTATGATAATATTGGCTAAACACAAGACTCAATATTTGGCTTCCAAAAGAAGAGATATAGCAAAACTTATAACATCAGCTAGCACAAGATATACCAGCAGTAATGCTGATTGTTATTTGCCACCAGTGCTTTTAACATCCACTGCTGGACACGGCCCTCCTCATGCATATTGTCTTGTGCATGAGGGATGGACGGCTTCAAAATGTCCCGCTGGCCAAGCGAATTGGCAAATCTACACTTTTAGAGGTGGTGTAGTTCTTCAAGACTTATGGTAGTGGCCTTATCCTTTGGTTGGCTTTTATGGCACCCATGAGAAGAGATAGGGTGACACCACAAAAAAGTAAGTTGTTTATAGAAAAAATTACAGACAGATAGGCAGATTATCTGGTGGTATGAGGTCACTTCTACCCATAGACCCCTGCAATACCAGTAGAGATGTGGGTGTGCTGGCAACTTTTATATACACAATTCTCTTGAAAAGACCCTTGTTTTAGCTTAGTGGACTGACAGTTCACAGGTTTCCAGTAGTATCCATGACTATTGCATGCAATAACAAATGTCTTAGAATGTCAAAATGAGTTTTTAAGAAATAAATGTGGGGTCAGATGAGCAGACAGTCAATCTGGTGATAAGTGTATATTCTGTCACAGTCACCAACATTAGTAAAGTATGTCAGATGTGTCCATGCCTCCAGATGTGCAGTCCGTTTTTGGGGATTTGTAGAAAATTAAGGGCAATAGTAATGTACCTGCATATTTAAAAAACATACATATATTATAAACGGACATCCTCAGTGTAAATTTTGAGTAAACACTGAGTTTTGAGTTGATTTTTGTAGTTTTCAGAATGAGCTTGTATTTTTCTTTTAAAATGGATAAAGTTACTGGTTTAAAGGTGGTAGGTATGTAGACGTTTTTGTCAAGGAAGCTTGCTACAGAGGGAAAATGTTGTTTAGCTATGACTTGGATACGTCTCAATAGCGTAACTTTTTATCCCTTACCCTTTTCAATATTTTATTCGCTTCAATAATGACGGAATTAACTTGGTTCCCTGGTGTCTGTGATGTAGTAGTTAAATGTTTTAGTATTTCGGCACGTTTTATTGGAATTTTGCTTCCTTCTCGACAAACTATGTATCGTACGCATTCTTTGATGGCGTCTTCTAGCTCTGGATGTTCATCAGAGTTGGACCTGTTCCTTCGCCTTTGACTCATACTGGTTTGTGAAGTAAGTTGCAGTAAAAAGTAGCAATTGTAATTTAGAAATTCGGTAAGGTTGATATTTTGAATAAAAACAACAAATGTCAAAACTAACAATTGTTGAGTCAATAATTGACAATTGATTCAAATTGATTAAATGATTGCTTTTGTTTTTCTTTTTATACATGGCAATGGTGTTATTAGCACATTCTGCCAATGTCAAGTTTGCTTACGAACAATTTCAGTCTAGAACGTACCCTCTCAATGTCCAGTCCCGTCGAAGTAAGTTAGAAGACGCTCAGTAAATTTATAGTGTATTGTCACTCCAAACTGGTTGACACTGTCCAGTAAAAAACGGGATCTGGTTTAATGACACATATAAATATTTCAATGGAAGTGTTCACACCAGCGTCTTGTATAGGTACGGTATTTTGCTGGATGAGGTATGGCGCAAATGAGAAATCTTCAAATATGTCTTCACTCTTTTTTTATGATTGTCAAATGTGGACCATGGTCATCCTGAATTAATTGAATGAATTAAGTAAATGAAAATTTTAGAATCATCTTTTCTCAATTCGTCCATGAGAAGAAAGATACCCACTTTCGATCGTCGTTTTACAATTGGGTGTACACAAAATCTATTTTTACACAGCCGGCGCCGATAATACCAATACAATATCCTATGAGTGTTCACGTCCACGTCTAAATGTTTATAAACGTCTGCGCGCTGTATCCCGCGAAAAACAGGATGTAAACTACTGTGTGTGATCACACTAGTCAGTTTTGCGGGAACCAGTAAAAAGTCGTTCCTGCTGAACTGGACGGCCATGGAAACGGGCCCTAACACATACCATCAAGTGAGATCGCTTGCTCGTCCACCTTCAGTATAAAAAAATATCTCGGGGGATTAAAAAATGAAGTTTACAATAACACTACAATTCTTTTTTTTTTTTTTGCTGTGTGGAAACCAATGACTATCCCAGTGTCCAATTAATTTATATAGATATATATATAAAAACAGTCATGAAATCCTGTGCATTTAGTAGTACTTCCGTGGCACGAAAATTTAAATGCCATTTTTATCATCACTCATACTCATCAGGCTTGTATAAATATTTATTGCATTCAAGGAGGCAGAGTATGTGTACCTTTTGTGATAGACTTTAAAATATATAATTGTGTAACCATGATTTATTGTTTATCGCCTTATCATGAAAATTAACATTGGCGAGTCTTGTCGCATGTTTGCTTTACATTTTATCAAGTGACATATGTAGGTATTGAATTTTAAATTTAGTTATTCGTTATCGTTAACTGCAATTTGGTATCTGTGAGTAAATTGTAGTGCCTACCAATTATGTAGATAGTAGACATAAGGAAGCGTCAAGTTTTGAGAATATCTATTTATAATCTAGCAGTGTTATATTACTTAGCTTCTGAGTGAGCCATTTCTCTCAATGCAATTTTTTATATAAATATTTGCAGTTATTCTATTCTAGATAGATCAAAATGTCGTTTTGCAATTTAGGTAAACTTTTTAAAATAAGAAACAAAAATGAAAAAAGGGGCAGTGAAGAAATGTGAGTTTTTTTTATAAATTTCAGTTTATTCTTGGTTATAATAACTTTATGTAGGTATTAGATGTTCTATATAAAGATATTATAAACTTTTATATATGACAATATCTGAGAAAAGGAACTATATTGTCTATTCTACTTTTCCTGATATTGAAAATTAGTGAAATCTTTTAAAAATAAATAGATACACTTTATTGTACCTACACCAAAAACATAGAGAGAAATACAAAGTACAAGTATTGAGAAGTACAACTGGCGGCCTTATCGTTAAAGCGATTTCTTCCAGGCAACCTTTGGGCGGTAAAAACAAGTCTGTAGACAAAATACAGGTCATTTACCTATATTTTGTCTACTGACTTCTCTTTAAGTCAATAAGGAAATAATATCTGTATATACATACATATATTCATATAGAAATAAATAGGTAGATACCTACAGGCATTCATATATACATGTGTTAATACATATATATACAGAGAGATAAAGGAAAAGAATTTAGGCATAAGAGAACTTAATCTGCAAGGTGTTCTTACATGAGTCTTTTAAAACTAGCGAGAGACTGAGCGTGCTTTATAGTTTATAGTCTTTATAGTGCATTCCCTAAGTGAACTGCTATGACAGTAAATGAACATGAATAAAAAGTAAAAGTAGGTCAGAAATTTTAAGGCGAAGATAACCTGAAGATCAAAGATTGAAAGGATGTGAAGAAAGATAGTTAAAATTTTCTTTAAGATAGTTAAAAGTTAAGGTATCCGGGTCTCAACGGGTTAAACAGTATACTGTATTTATAGTAGAAATATATATATTTTTTATTGCTTTATCAGAAAAATTAAATGTTTTTTTGTGTGCTTTAAATCTGCGAATGGTCATGGACTAGATATAAATTAGTATTTAGACTGTGTGTTGGCGGTCCTTTGTTAGAGGCCTATATCTAGTAGTGGAAAGACAGGCTGATGATATGGTATGTATTTAGATATAAGTTGGATCAAGTTAATTGTAAACAGAGTTAAATATGCCTATATTTATTGTATATCGGCCTATGTCTCTCCGCTGCTGGATATAGGCCTCTCCCAAAGCTGGCCACCACACATGCTCTTTGGCTCTTCTTATCCAGCCAATACTAGCAAAACTTCTTCAAGTTATTGGTCCACCTGGCAGAAAGGATTCCAACACAGAGTTTTTCAGTCTATTTATCAAAATATGTAAATGAAATGAAATTTTTAAGGCACTTTTTAAAACTACTCTTGAACATATTTTATAGTCATATGAAGGAATGTACTTTTCACATAGATATGGCAATTCTCAAATTGATGTCTTTTTATTATCTATTGATGTATCTATTTAATTACTGTAGATTGTAGATTAGATCCCTATAGGGTGGGAGTAAGTTGATAAGTCAAAATCAACTGTATTCAAGGGCACAATTAAAAAGTTTATTGTTTGTGTTTTTGTTTTGAATACCAAGATACTTTGAATACTATAATGCAGCAATCAATTCCCCTGAAGCTGTCAAGTATTGAAAGATTTAAATTTGTTATTGTAAATCCAAAGTGACGTGTTAAAATTTCTTATATAAAATTGTTTATATATATGTCAAGTTAACTTGCTGCTGTGCATGGTAACCAGGTGACCGAGGAGGGTGGGTTATACAGGGTTTATACCTTTAAAAGACCTTGTAAGCAGAAGCAAGATGTTTTTGTTTTTTCGGATTGACTAAATTCTTATGGCCCTAGTGGCCTTTCAAGAGTCACCGGACTTGTTTAGTTTAGGGCGAGCGCAGAAGGCGCTCAGCCAGGACCTGCAAGGTGGACAGTGCACCCGCTTGCCCCCTGGTGTTGCACCAGGTTTGGTCCACCCGCTCCGCTGCCATCTCTCCTATTAAATAACCGTCTTTTAGCTTGGCCGTAGTTGGGTAAAAAATTTAGAATCAATCTGAAAATGATAATGATGATTCTATTGAAAGGCAGAAAATCATTTGTGATTGTGGGCCTTGAAATAGGTTTATATCCAGCGGTGTAGAGACAGACTGATGGTATGATATATAGGTAATACTATTTATATAACACATCGGTATTCTATTTAATGTTTTTACAGCGCACTACCAATAGAGGGGTTTGAGCAGTGTGTACAGCTAATTCTTGCGTATTTGGGGCAAGATGTATCAGAGTTTTCAATCGTCGAGAACTGTATGTGTGGTAAGTATCTCTAAGTGCATGGGTATAGCCACGGTGGGGCAGGTTGAGGCGCTTGAAATAGGGAAGAACAAGTAACATACTTTCTGCGGCATACTTTCTATCTCTATTTAAATTATAAGATAATTGTTTGTTTTGCTCGACTCTAGATAAAATCCTGGATACACCCTCGTCCCTAGTGGTGGCTAGTTATTTTTTTTACTATATGTACTTAAATAAAACATTTCCTTTTTATTTTACCTAATTGTCTTTAATACCGTTATTTTACTTTTTACCAATAAGTAACAAAAATGTCGAGTGATCTTTATTTTCGTTTGCATATGTGACGTAAATAATCTATACGTATATAGGTAATAAAATTGTAACAGGCCGATGTCTGTACATTATAGATACTGAAAAAAAACTAATATTAGTCTTTATTAGAGCAACAAAAGCCAAAACAACAGGTATCAGAAATTTTGTCTGTCTGTCTGTCTGTATGTTTGTACACGCATCACTTGTATTGCAGTTTTCACCGATGTATTGCTAGAGGTCTAACTTAAAATATAGGCTCCATTTTACCGCAGGAAAATATCTTATTCCGATTGTTTTAAATTTAATAAACCGAAGCGAAGTGAGGGCGGGTCGCTAGTGTTGAATAATAATGTTAAATAATCAATTGTTGCAGATAAAAAGTCGGTGGCTAACTCTTGCGCAGGGACTCATGGTACAGCAGTTCTAAGGTACATTGGACGCTGCCACGGCCTTGCCGGCGCGGACCCCTTTGAGGATCTCGAGATCGACCAAACAGTGGATGTATTCAATGATTTTATGGAGAGTAAGTCGGCCTTCGTATCATATCATCATCTATTTCTAGCGTTGTAAAAATGAGCGTTGAGCACTCGACGCTCGAACCTTGAGTGTCTAGTGAACTTTTATGATTGTAGCGTGAGCCGCTGAGCGTGAGCGCTACGTCGCAGTTACCTTACGAGCGTTACGGCAATATCCACTTACCACCAGATGGATTATCTGCTCATCTGCCACTTCAATAGACAGGTTTACACCAAAACACAAAAAATACCGAATGGCAGCGCCAGTTGGAAGATGATTTTCCGTACATTTTAGAAAAGTGTATTTTTTTAATATTAATTTTCTATTTTTTTTTTGTTTAGACAAAATATGTTAGGCTATATACCAACAACATATAGTTAGTATGTATGTCAAGTTTTTTAGGGACTGAAAAATTTACATTGGCATCATTTTGAAACTACCGAACCGATTTGGCTTATCTTCGAACTTAAACGCGATATAGACTCGTGGAACTATTTTTTTGCTAGACTTCATTTTCCGATAAAAATGTGGCCTGCAATTTGTCTACAAACGTTGGTGGTATTTTGGATTCGTGTGGTGACTCTTAGTCGAGATGTAGTCAAATTTTTCTGAAATTCGGAAGTCGTGATCTCCGCAACAGGTAGATTTATTCGAATCCCTCTTAACATTTATTTATTAATAAATAAAACTAAAGGAAACAAAATATCGGTAACTAAAAGTACTATAATACAATCTGCGGCTGGTTATGACATGATTTCCGATTATTGCATCCGTAACATTCAAGGGAATTATGTATGACCTTATGCCGGACGCATACTATAGTATTTTTGTCCACAGATAGTTTAGTCTTAACAAAACAATGACATAGAAGTGTATGGAGCGGCGCATATTATAGAGCACGACATCAGTCCGAAACTTCTGCCCTTTATTAATATCGGGCGTAGTCAGAAGACCTGCTAAATATGTGCCCGCCCATAAAACGGTACGCTCTAGTCAAGCGAGTTGGCGAGTTCATTCTTTTAGAGGTGGTCCAGTTCCTCAGGGCTTGTGATATTGACTATGTTATCCCTTGCATTATTGCACTAGTTTTATTATGCTTTTCAAATTCAAATTCTTAGATGCTATGCTAGCATCCCCCAAAATCCGACTCTGAATTCGTCACTGCCTTCGTTCGGCGCCGAATGTACCTAAATATGTAGCTATTTACGTAAACACTTCATTACAAATTTCACAAGATTCTTGGCTGATTTATTGTGTTGCGTTTTTACTCTCATGATTAAGATTGACGATTCAAGAAAATCGCTTCCATAAATCTTCCCACAGAAGTATTTTATTTTTCGAGTTAGATCGTTTAATTCTTAGTACCTAATAAATGTTTATTTTTCTGTATTAGAATAGAAAGTTATTCAGAATTGTTTACTGTATTTTGAATTGATATGTTCTAAGACTTATTCGAATAAACCCATATTAAAAACAGTTTGCCAAATTTTTGAGGTGGGGAACTATAGCTATCTCTATCATTCCCGTGTCACTACTGTAGTGAGTAGCGACACGGTACGTGGGCGACACTGAAAGTTTTTAGAATCTTAAAAATGAAATCAGATATAAAAATGTTTTCTTGTTATTCATTTTTCCGCAAACACTTAATTTTCAAATTAACGCCAGAAATAAAAAACAAACGACAGCTTTGAAAATTTAATGGCGTTTGACAAGCAAAGAGTTCCATTTTCAAAATTTGAATTTGTTTTTTTCTATCGTATTGTACAGTAGCCAGTTCTAAGAACTTTTAGTTTGACCTTTCATATTGTGGTTCTTTTCTGACCTATAACTGCTAAATCGTAAAACTCGTTTATTTTAAGATATTTTCATTTTGCGGTTAGAAGTGTCAGTACCTACCTATCTCAAGCAATTTTTGTTGCTAGATAACCTAACCCACCTTTACATTTGCTGCCATCGATTTGCTGCTTATTCAGTATTTTCTGTTGCTTTATTATTTCTCTTATAAAAATATTTAAAACTAGTTAAAACAACATATGCATAAGATAAGAGCTTAGTTTGTATCTATACAGACCGGATGTCTCGCGAAGCCTGTAATAGTTTACGATTCTTCTTTTCCAAAAAAAAAATCTTTTTTACTTTTTACCAAATTTTTTATACTACCCAGCTTCAAAATTAGATATTTTTATATAATAATAAAAAATGGATAATATTATATGTGAATCTAAAAACCATGAACAAAGTCCGTAATTTTAGGCTTCGGGATAGGTCCGATTACACTCTGTGTACAATATATATTTACATCTAAAATTTAAGGCATCGTTTCTCAATCTGTCGGCCGCGGTCACATATACAGAGCCGCAGTTAATCACGAAAAATTGAGTAGTTAGTGTATGAAAATACCTTCTAATAATTATTGAATTATTTATAATCAAGTGGTAAACGGAAAAAATATTAATAGGACCCACTTAGTTATATTAGTGAGGGGTCGTGAAGTTATTAACCTTATTTTTTGGCCTTTTTAGTATCGTGACCAGGGGGTCAAGATTGAGAAACAATGATTTAATGAATTTTAATGTAATAAATTATTATTTGGTGAAAATAGCCAAGCAAAAGGTTAGTAATAATAACTTTTATCAATTTCAGAAATACTTAAGCTAGAAAAAGAAGAAGACTCAGTATTAAGAGCAGAAAAAGTATCCAAATTTAATGAATCTGACGCCTTAGAATTTTTGAATAAATTTGACGCAGTAATTGCTGCCAACGGGGGCCATCTTGCGCTAAACAGGGTGATTATTTTGTATTCTCTTTAGCAGTGTGACTAGATTTGAGTAGATTTCTATTTTTTAATGCCTTTTTATAACTAGATTTAGTATCCATAATCTGTCCTTTTATCGTCCATCGCCAGGACTACTCATGCAAATTGTCTCGTACCTTGTATGGTTGCCTTGTTTCGTCGGATGTATAGCCTTAAAACGCCGTTATTTTAGCGGCGATCCCGGTATTTTGTCAAATGAAGTCAAATTTGGTATGAAACTCATAAATGCTGTTTCCGAGAAAATATCGTAGAGGTAAGTACTGTACCCGTAGAAAGCTTTTCATATGGACAACGTCGATATTACACATTATAAATAGTAGGTACTATATATTTGAACCTATCCATGTATAGTATTTTTGACGTTGGTACCATTGACTAAAGTTATTTTGCTGTTTTCGACTATTGTGTTTTTCCCGGCTATTGAAGATTTTCGATGTAAACAGTAAGATTTAATGCTAATTTTTAACTCGATCTTCTAATAAAAAAACCAAGTTACAAATCCACTGTCTATGAGATGCAAAATATAGATAATTTGTCATTAGTTTCGGCGTATTTGCCATATGAGTTTGTGACATCTAAGCCATGGATTTTTTAGGTTATTGGACCTAGTTTGTACCTGTGGACAAATATTTAATTGTACCTGTCGATAGCCATAGGGCTATCCACATGTACATATATGTGATTGTGTAAGGCGCTTAAAGAAAAGACACTAGAATATGACGAAACTTTTTCATAGCCTGGTGGTCCTAGCACATCACGAAATCTACCAACTGGAAAAAAGATTCCCTGCGTTATGTGTGTGCTATCCAAAAAATATAAATGTAGTGAGAATAAACTCGTCAATAGGTGGGGGGTGGAGGCAAGTGAAGCGGGGTTCATAACCTGAAAATTAATGACCAAAATTTATAGTTAGCATCACTTGATAAGAGCGTAAATCGAGTAAATTCAAAATAGACATCTATTGTTGAATAGCAGAACTAAAGTTTAGTTTTGTGTTGTGATTTCCATCATCGATAAAACAGCGAAGTTGACAATAACATAGAGAATTCATAGAAGTTTAGTTTTGAGTGACAGCAATTTTGCAACACTACCTAATGTTGTAAAAAGGAACGCTGAACGCTCGACGTTCGAGCTATAAAACTCAAACTTGAGCGTTAGTCCAAATTTTTATTTTTGACGGTTTTTGTTTTTACGAGTTACAAGTCCAAAACAGTTAAAGTTAAGAATGTTATCCCTATCATTAGCGTTGTTATCATTGGAGCTGATTTATCCCTCGAGTGCTCAACGCTCAATTTTACAACATTAATCCCATCCCCATCCCATCTAATAGGATGAGTAGGACTTTTTTATCAAAATAATTCGAAAAATTAGTTTTGCAACACACGAGCGTGTGTCAACCTTGTTTGTGGATAAATGTCTGTATTCGCGAAAAGGAACTTTCGCGTCAATGTATTTAAATGTATTAAAACGTGTCACCAACATAACGCAAAACTTGAAACATGTCAACTAATCTAAATTGATTGACATGTTTTGTAGTCCTGTTTAAAAATTTCGTAGCGCTCATTACTCAGACCGAGCGCCACCTCAATCATTATTAAAATCAACATAAATCATTATTAAAATTAAATTCTTATTTTTCAGCTGACCTGGGCAGACTTTCTACTCACCGGAATGTGGGACCACATAAAAGAAGTTTTACAAGTGAATAATGATAAATTCCCCAACATTAAGTGTCTATTAGACAATGTTATGTCAATTCCCAACGTCAAATTAGCTTCGGACAAAGTACGAGAGTAAGGCACTTGTCATACTAAGCAATTTGGGGATGAACTAGTAAGGCGTCTTAATAGGTTCTTCACGTCGTTGGTTCGAATCTCGATCCGTTTTACTAATGTTTTTATTTGGGTTCCAAAACACACGATAATCGCTCTTTAACGATCTCAATATGATGGTGCATCTACCTCTATAGAGTTTGTCAAATGAGACGTAGCAATGAGGAGAAATAAGGCGGCAAATTAAAAAAAATAATCTGTTCACATTCATTTTAAACAGATAAAAACTGATTGATATCTGAGGAAGTCTTTAAGGTTTTTGTTGATTCTTATTGTTTAGTGAGTCAGGTTACGTGCTCGTTAATTTGATTGAGACACTTAATTATATCCTCCCAATACTTTATTTTAACAATTAACAATAACAGTTAAACAGATCGGTTAGCAAGAGACGACTGAAGGTATAGCAGGGGCGGTACAACGCCCCCCAGCCTGTACTTACTGAATAAACAAAACACTGTCTGGTGAAACTGGTGAATTGAAAAAGAAATTGAGAATGAAATTGGTCCTATAAGTTTTTAAATTTACCGCTCTTCTCATGTCGCACGCTTGAAGACTAATATAAAAAGAGAATCATCATGATCGATCAAAAATTCGATTTTCACACATATTGGAAAGTAGCCTTAAGTGCAAATTTTGGAATTATCGCATTTGACAAGGCAATTGAATTAACGTGGCACAGGAAAACAGCGGTAAATTAAAAAATTAAATCCTAATTTATTTCGGAATTAATTTATGTTTCAAGTTCATATTAGTTTTTGTACAGAAAATAATGAAGTATCAAATTCGTTTTGACTGGTTAAAAATTGTTAACAGCCTACAATTTTTAAATTTATCGATATTTTCCACATTTAATTTGCCAGACTAAATTAGTGTTGGAAATATGAGCTCTCGCGGCCAGAGCGCTGCGTGATCGTTACTGAAACCTTATGACTCGAGCTTTATAATCCAAGTTGTTGACGTTAAACTTTCGAATTTAAAATCTAGAGTTTAAAACGTTAAAGTTAGTTGGTATGCCATTTTCTCGATCTACAATCGATCAAGCCGTAAATGAAATCAGT
Organism: Sesia bembeciformis; assembly: GCA_943735995.1. Lineage (NCBI taxonomy): Eukaryota > Metazoa > Arthropoda > Insecta > Lepidoptera > Sesiidae > Sesia > Sesia bembeciformis. Next base: position 2,873,207 of record OX031038.1, read on the forward strand.
CGACAATGATTGTCATTTACTACCACATCAAATATCGATTTATAATATCAAGTGATGATTGATGCGTCGATCGATAGATACTCGATGAATTTAAATTTCTCGACGACCGCCAGAACTATCTAGGAGATCGAATTTTGATTCTAGCATTCGAATTAGATTTGATGTGTTAACAAGCCGCGTCCATCGATCGGCCAGAACTATCTCACCAGCCATGTCGATCGATGAGATCTATCACTTTAGATCTAGCAGGTGGTGAAATACCCTTAAAGTTCATATGATCCATTAGTGTTCATTTTAAGTCACTATAAATTATATATTGAGGATTTATTTATACAAATCAATAACTTGAGAAGTGCTTGATGGATCTTGTCAGTATAATATGGATATAGTTGATAATTTGTGTAACGTTGCATTTTGTGATATGCTGCATTTTAAATATTGTTGAGCTTACCGTCTACTTATATTTTTTTAAATGTTTTATATGATTAGATTTATATACTTATATAGTAGGTTGTTTAAAATATATTGTTCGTTACATAATGTGTTTTATTTGATAGTATTAACATCACCTAAATATTAATAATTCACTTCTAGAAAGACACTTCTAATAACTTCATGAAGTTTAATTATAGTTTTAGAAAATAAAAGTGAACTGTTTAAAAACACAACTGTAAAGTATGAAATAACCGTGCTGTAAAATCTATAAAAAAGTATAGTCTTATAACTTATTTCTGGTTTGATTTATCTTACACATGTTTCAGCTTCAAAATAGAAGAATAACGGAAAATAACTAGTTTTAGAATAGATACAGAGTATCATCTTCTTTTTGTCTTAGTGACACGAGAACATTTTTTTTTTAATTTGCCGTTTTTGTGCTCTTTTTTCTTTTCATATATGCCAATAGTGCAATTAGAACATTGTGCCATTGTCAAGTTTTTCGTTTCCTATATGACAATTACGCCTGGTCGAATGTTCTACATATTTAACAATTTCGAAATCAAAATTCACACCATCTCGTCAATGTTTAGTAGTTACGAACAAGTTAGAATTCGCTCAGTAAAGTGATAGTAGGTTTACTGAGGACAGAAGAGTGGATTGGAAGAACATGAAAAATGCAGTCATTTTCCAACAACCATTGTGCATAAACACAATGCACTTTTGAGTTAATCTATCACTATCATTATACCACAAAACCCACAATACACATTTTTTATAACTTATTTCCATTCAATAAATGTATAAAGTCAATTTCTGTTCGACTTCCCCTCAGAAAGTGCTATAAATAGAATATGGCTAAAAGATTTAGTTAGAATTCAGGCCAGAACACTTACGAAAAAAATATTGCTGACGTGACGTCTCGGACCGATGACGTTTCGTTGGAGTGACGTAGTCATAAATCATTGTGACGTTTCGTTTATTTTGGTTGTGTCGTGTACTGTAGAGCAGCGTCAGCTATTCGATACCTTCTAAAATTATCATATCATTTTTATGTAAGTTGCGTAATGTTTTTATCGATTCAACGTAATGCTACGCTATTGATTTATTACTAGTTTGCCTTGGCACACCAGCTTACCGACTGTGCTCGATCGACCGGTTTTTGGTTAGCAACTCAACATGTTTTAAGATTTAATGCGCATAGTAACCTCATAACGACCGCCAAATTGTAATTTAATACCCGAAAAAATAATGTGTTGGGTATATTTAACTTTGACCATCTAATTATCTATTACAAATTACAACACGGGCCCAGGCGTTTTGGAGATTGGGGATTTCGTTTGTAAGTTCATTTTACAAGTCCCAATTGCCATAAATTAGGTAATTAGGACATAAATGGCTATCAGTATTTGGGTAGATGCCGTAGTCTCGTATTGTAACTACTTAATAATTAACATTCCTTCAATTTCTAGTCTCTACTTAATCATTTCATTATTTTTTTTTAATTAAGCCTAGAATCATTCGATACATAACTTTGAATTTTTATAGACGGCAGACGAGTGGGCCGTCCGTATCCACTTAGAAATAATATATAGGTATTTAAAATTGTATGTTGATTAAAATTTGCACACCAGGTTATGTGGTACAATGTGTAACGCTGTAACTTAGCATAAGACCCATATCATCAATTCATCATCTATTCTTAAGCAAATAAATAACTTTAATTTATATCTATTTGGAGGGGGAGAGTGCACGCTGCAATCCAACAGCCGCTGGGCGCGCTCGACTGGCCACGTTACCCCTCTCTCACAGAAGACTACCTTGAAATGTACTGCATTTCCCACTTTATCGTATTTCCCCAATGTACGTACGTGTTTCGGTAATGAGTGAGATGAGCCCATTCCCATCCCATCCTATCCCTACCCATTTTCCCAACCCTTTCTCCAAATCCATTCCTGTATCTCCCAAAGGTAGGCAGCGCATCCGGGGGCGTGCCAACATTTGTCATTTTGGACTAATGTTGGCATGTATCGCGGATGTCTATGGGCGACAGTAGCCACTTACCATCAGGTGGACTGTATGCTCCGTCTGCCGCCTACGTACATAAAAAAAAAATGACATTAAAGCTATTGAGTACCTATTATTTATTTATAAAAAATATGGAAGATTCATTTAAAAACGACTATAAAATCATATGAGGATATTGTTATGTGTAATCGCCCTCAGAACAATAACGGCACTGTGAACAACACCTGCCACCGCGCAACGTGCTTTGCTTGTTTATATAAACTTAGATTAATGCATAAACATAGTTCTCGATAATCAGAACATGAACGCTAACTGAAATCCTCAATTCATACAACAGCATGAACAAAAAATATGCAATTATTGTAAAAATCCCGGTCACCTTATCTCCGAATGCCGTAAAAGTCAGTCTCAGCTTACAATAACAGTCTTAGGTCACGTACAAAACCTAATACTCAAAATCAACGCGCACTACCCGCACTTCCACGTTACAATAATATCAATCATTTAAACTCACAAGCGGCCGCGGAAACGGGCGTGTCTTCGGAAACCGCTTTAGCCCATTACTTAGCTGCTCAGACACAGACATCGAACCCAAATGCCCAAGAGATCAGCGCTGCTCTGGATAGTGTCCAACTAAAACAATAAATTCCCAACATATCCGAAGCGTATCAGGTAATATGCCGAATCCAGTCCATCGGGGACAGGCACGTACCAGTAGTACTATCGTGAAGGATTTACAGACTCATAATAACACCAACATACCTCAGGTCCAGCAGACCCACAGTCTATCGAAGACAATACCGTGACTTTGGTACTCAGACTACCGAATCATGGACCCTTTACGAGTCAAGGCTATCTGAGTCCACTAAATCAATTCAATCTCAGTCCCAATGCCGACACTCTACCAAATCATATCATGTTCCTGACACTGTATCCACTGACCCAATACTGACTCAACCAACTATATCTAAAGACAACAATGCCACATCTACTGATTCGAAATCAACCCCTAAAGGTGCTAGTTCCAAATCTAAACGCAATCCTAAATCTTACTTCAAATCAAAGAACACAAAACATGGTCGAATTCAAGATACCGAACCTTACAAGATCAGATCACTCAATATACCTCCCGAAAACCTACTACATTGTAAATTCCATGTCAACGGTCAGCCACTCATATTATTGATCGATACAGGCGCCGCTATCTCTGTTATTCGCAAGGATAAGACAGGTGACAATCCAATCAATTGTGAAAACAAAGTCTCAATCATCGGAGTTTCAGATACTGGATCTACTATTCAAACACACGGTACATCCAACATATCTCTAGATCAATTCCCAAAACATAAGTTTCATATAGCCGACTTAAATATAACAGCAGATGGTATCTTAGGAAACGACTTTATGTCCAGATTCAACGTGAACATATATGTTCAATCAAAGACTATGCGTGTCCGTGATATATCATACAAACTTCCTTTTAGGCGAAGAACCCAAACGAATTGCCAATAAACAAGTTTTACCTAAACGATCCGAAACCGTAATTGAATGTTGCAGTACAGAAATAACTGACGGTGCTGGTATCATTGACAAACAGTCAATCGGTGAACATCTTACAATCCCGAACGCTTTAGTAAACATTACTAACGGTAATTTTATAATAACGTGTTAACTCCAGTCAGGAAAATAAGTACGTCTCAAAACCCATGATTTCCAATATCAAACCTTACACTGAATCATCAGATAAATCTCAAATCTACTCCGTACGCACAAGTGATCGAATTAATCAAAACCCCTATGAAAAGGTAAATAAATCAATGAGACGCGATCATCTAAATCAAGAAGAATGCAACTCCCTGGACAAGATAATATCTAAGTACTCAGACATATTCTATATCGAAGGTGACAAATTAACATTTACGAATCACACAAAGCACACTATTCCTACTACATCCCAAATCCGTGACGAATACTCCTGGAAGGGCATGACAAGCGACATTAAAAATTACATAGAATCCTGCGTCACTTGTCAACGTAATAAAATACAAAGAAAAAATTTCCAAGCCCAAATTTCATTACGTCACAATCTACTGAACCTTTCGAACCTATGGACCTATGGACCTAGTCTCATACTCCGACGTCAGCGACAACAATAACAAATACGTCCTGACTGCAAGATGATCTTACTCAATTCGTACAAGCCTATCCCATTCCCAATAAAGAGGCCATAACTGTAGCTAAAGAATTACTCCACTTCTGCCAGCATTACGCCATCCCAAAGAGATTCCACTCAGATCACGGCACTGAATTCACCAATAACGTTCTAAAATAATTAACTAAATTTTTAGGTTCTAAGCACACTTACAACACTGCATACCATCCTCAAACGAACGGTGCTCTTGAACGTTTTCATGCTACCTTACGCGATCATATTCGTATGTATCACAGTCGGCGTCTCAAAAATTGGGATAAAATCATCCCTTTCGCTATTATATGCCATAACACCTCAACCAACAATTCAACTGGTTATACACCTCATGAATTGTTATTCGGTTATAAACCACGTCCGTATTATTCGATGACAACTATCCCTGACTACACAGCTTGCGATTATCTAAAGGATCTCAATGAACGTCTTCGAGTTGCTAGAGACTGCGCTTTACGTAACATTCAATTAATGAAAGAAAGAGCTAAAGACAGGTACGACAGTCAAATTAAAAATATGGCTCAATATCGAGTAGGAAGCAGTCATGTTACGCGTCCCTAACCCTAACAACCTGGACCCTAAATGGGAAGGTCCTTTCGAAGTCATACGCGTAGGATTTAATCATCATAACTATATAATATAGAAAGCCAATCGTAACCAACTAGTGCATGCAGATAGACTCCGACCATATCACGTGCACGAAACCTTAGTTTAAGAAAAACTGGTAAACATAGGTAGTTTAGCTTAGAAAAGTTTAGAAAAATATATTTTCTCATTTCTAAATTCTATCAATTTTGTCTTGTCTAACTATCTTACAAAAAATCCAATCGATTTTACAGTTTACTACATATTTTACGGGGTTAGCTCCGCAACGACTCTATCCCCTAATCCCTATAATTTAAACAATCTTATACATAATTATTTACAAATTTATATTCTTATTAGAAACTATTTTCGAAACAAGGAGAAACAGCAATTCAAACAATATCAATTTGTCTCTTTCAGGGCAACCACAGGTATCATTGCCAATATAACTCAAACCCCTGTTTATCGGCCGCGAATCTCTCTTACGTCTTTCTGCCAGGGTCGACCAACTGGCGTCCAAATATACCACTTTCCCCAATGTTCTCTCTATAAAATCCCTACCTGAAGGTAAACCTTAATAAAATCGATTCCAGACTCTGAATTAAATATGTATCTCGGTAAGATCTCTCGTCAAAAAAGGGAACTCCTAGACGGCCTTAGCACATTACTAAAACATTTAATCGGTACTCCAGATGCTAAAGACGCAAAACATTACAACGAATACATCGATATGCTTGAGAACTCGATCTAACGACTCTAATGCAAAGACAGGTTCAAATAACATCATCAACAATTAAAAATTTCAAAAAATCCATTTTTAAAATCTCATACGATGAACAAATTATAAATGAAGATATTGATAGACTAAACAAATACCTAAACGAAACTACCAATACCACTTTTGATATTAAAGTAAGCAAAGACATCTCGTCGATCTCGATCCAAACTCTCGAATTGGTCACTAGCCTCGAAAACGAGATTAACGATTGCCTCACAAGTATTCTATTTGCTAAATCTAATATAGTTAATCCCTCTATTATATCATTAAAGAAACTTCATCAAGAACTCCTTTTATCGAACCATGCTAGATCAAACAAACAATTAGTTAGTCCCGTCTCGATCAATAATATAAACAACATTTTAGATTCATCCCAACTCTTTGCATACGTATATTCAAATAGATTAATATATTTTTTAGACTTCCCTCTTGTTAGACCAGAACCCTTAAAGCTATATCACATTTATTCTATCCCAATCCAACATCTCAATTCCTCACTCCATACAACAATCCTCCTAGAACATAAGTTTTTGGCTACAAACCCCAGCGGTAAACACTACATTTCGACAAGCTCATTGGACAAATGCAAGACATACACTGAAAGAAGAGACGTTTGTAGTAACCTCGTCATCTACGACGCTGACGCTCGTCCAATCTGCGAGCTTCAAGTCCTGTTCAGCGTAACTAAGGAAATCCCGAGTACCTGCACGACTTCAACATTCGCCGCAGACATTAACACCTTCCAGCCACTCGACGACAACAGATAGCTTTACATACTCACCAAAGCGACTCATTGAATACATTGCAACAGGAAATTACAAAACACTGGAAACAGTCTTACATCAAACACCACCAAGTTGGACTTTCATGGGTCTCTATCTTTTCTGGGACAACAACGCTTCTATTTCTTCTCTACCTTATATGGAAATACTGTTTGCGACACCCTGTTCAGCTAATCAACACGCATCAAGCAAGAAACCATCGCGACGGCTGTATCGAAATTTTTAACAATTGTTTTGGATACTTCCTCGCGCCGGAGATCAACAAACTTCAACGCCATCCCGATGACCTCTACGGCTATGACTACAACAGCCTGCATCTCCGAGGACGAAGACGACGCCTCAAACACCTTCCAAAGATCGGACGCTAACGCCCAATCTTTATTCTAAGGGGGGAGGTGTTATGTGTAATCGCCCTCAGAACAATAACGGCACTGTGAACAACACCTGACACCGCGCAACGTGCTTTGCTTGTTTATATAAACTTAGATTAATGCATAAACATAGTTCTCGATAATCAGAACAATAACGGCACTGTTTGCAATGACGTAGTTCCTGCCAGCAGCCTGGGTTTCGGGATACTTCGTCCCAAACCTAGCATCGGTCAATACGTATATTTTCAGACTATTCTGAAAAATCAGTTGTAATAATATTAATTGTAGTTCAAATAAATAATCCTTTTTTTTAAAGTATTTATTCACTGACCACGTAACAATATGATGTTTTTAAATGTAAAAAAATACTACCTACATAAGTAATATAATCTGTAATTGAGAATCAGTTTGGTAGGTATATATACATTTCAGTTATTTATAAAGTTTCAGTTGTTATCAGTTTATTTATGTTTTGCTGTACATCCTGATCACATATAAATAAATAAATAATAAAAATTGTAGATAAACAATTGTGACATTATCTCAACCTTACTGTCAGTTCTAATTTCCTAGATATATTGAGACTAGTGAAATCTTAGAAAAATAACAATTTTATTTTTGTTTCATCTTAAAAATTAGATCTTAGAACATATTTCTATAAAACAATTTTGAAACAATAAAAAGTTTAGTTAGAAAATCTGAAAGTCAATACATCATACCAACAACAGGTGTAATTCGAAGTAAACCCAGAGGCTTTATCCCTAAAGTGATATGATAAGATAAGCCCATCTTAATCAGATAACCGTCTGATGGTAGTTAGGCTTATCTGATGGTTTCCATTATCTATGGACAATTGCAACACATAGTCATAGATGTCTTTTTGAGAATTCACAGAACATTAAACTACATTATGATAATAAGGCTTATAAATGTAGATAGCAACAACATATTTATAATGAGAGGCATGTGCCTTGTATTGGGATGTGTGGGTTGACATTGATCATCAATATGGGGATAGACTAGATGATATATTATACATTGTTACCAAAGAAACCTGGTTGGCAACTTCTAAGGGGGGTGAAGCAGATGAGGGGTTCATTAAAAGAGTCAAATTTGAAACTTAAGTACTACATAATAAGAATGTTCCATTTTGAAAACACATGAATTAAACATTTCCAAAGGTACTTGAACATAGAACAACATGCTTGCCCTAGAGTATGTATTCTCAAATCGATGACATTGATCAATATTAACATATTGTTGTGTAGAAAATGTGTGCATGTGTTGGTTATACATCAGTGTGTTTATAACAGGGGGCTTGGCTGTGTCGACAGCCAATGATTTTAACTCAGTAGTCCAGTATATTCTGTGCAGTTAACACATATCTAGCTGTTCTCAACAGATCTGTAAGTAATCAAGTTAAAATATAAATTTACAAATTATGTAGTTATATAAAATGTATTATCATTTTATATTATAATACTTTATTAGTATACAATATTATATACATATAATAAAATCATAACAAAGCCGTGTCTGTAGGTACATGATATTTTTATCATGATGCAGTAAGTGATTGCAATATAAAATACGAAAGCCCATACAACATTTTTCGGAATTTTTTTGTCTCCTATTTTAACACACATTACGCAAAAACTTCTGGCCGGATTTTAATGAAACATAGTATTAATTAATTACATAGTATTCACGATCTGGATTAACATTTAGAGTACTTTTTATCTAGACCCATTATAGATTTCCCATGCGAATCACTAAAGTTGTTTATAGGAAGAATGTATTTTATAGAAGGTGGCAGATGAGCATACAGTCCACCGGGTGGTATGTGGACACTATTGCCCATAGACATCTGCGGTACATGCCAACATCAATCCAAAATGACAAACGTTGGCACGCCCCGGATGCGCTGCCTACTTTTAGATGTCCTTTTTTAATTTTATTATATCTACTAATATCTTCCCTAGAAACATTATTTGAAAAAAAAATATAGTACAATTTTTTTTGCATAACTTTTTGTAATTACGTAATCTAACAAAGATCATAAACATATATTTTTATAAAAAAAATCAATGTATTCCCCAAGTATTATATTCTCGTCGAAAATCAGATTTAACATAGAAAACCTTTAATTAAAAAAAAAAATTGAGTTCAAAATATTTTTTCCAAGATAAAATTGCATCTGTTCTTGAGGATTGTGAAGTTTTGAAGATTTTTAAGCTTCATCGGCTCTACAAAAACAAAAACTACAAAAAGCCGATTTTGGATCTATTTCTATTTTAGGAAGCTAAACTAATACTAGGATATGTTTGAGTTCCCTGAGGAATCGCTATGCCATCCTGAATGGGTCGTTAGTATAAAATATGTACATTGTACAACCTATGCATTGACCGTGTGTGTATGTCGGCCGGCTTTTGAATAGAACTATCTCTTCCCGTCGGTGTCGTTAAAGACGACTAACGACCTCTAAAAGAGTGGACTCGCGAATCATGCACCTCTCATTCATACTCGCCTCTCATACACAAGACAATGTGCATGAAGAAGCCCATGTCGAAGAGTGGACGATAACAGCGCTGGTTACCGATATCAAACTCCATTGAGTAATTCTTGAGTAGACCGAAACTAATATTGTCTTTTAAATAATATATAAATATACGATCGGGAATCGATTTAGGAACCCTTTGCACCAAGAGCGCCGGCTTTTAGAAAACCCCGTGGGTGCTCATGCTCATTTGATGACTCGTTTAACCCCTGAAATGTCCAGCGACCCATTATATGCGTTAAAAAAAAGTCCGAAATGTCCTGCGCAAGACGTCTTGATGCGCGGCGGCTGATGTAGTAGAGGTATTGCTTAAAGCCGATTCCTGATTAGTTTTGATGCCTATGGTCATTACACTATTTACTTCTCGTGGGTGCTGGAGCTCCCGAGCACCCACGGAGTCGGCGTCCCTGCTTTGCACACCAAGCAGGGGCGCTCGAGCGTCGACTGCTTAGTGATTATTTTTTACAACACCTAGTCACGAGTTGACTAAATCTGACATATGTATAAGATACTAGCGACCCACCCTCGCTTCGCTTCGGTTTGTTTTTCGTTTTTTTTTTTTTTCAATTTTTTTTTTAAATATTTAATATAAAATATAGCCTATATTAGACACGGATAATGTAGCTTCCTATTTGTGAAAGAATTTTTGAAATCGGTTCATTAGTTCCAGAGATTACCCCCAACATACAAACACACAATTTTAATTTTACTCTTTATTATATTAGTATAGATGTACAAAACGCTAAAGTCTATAATACATAGATAAGTTTTTATTCCTATGTCATACGTATCTTTATTAATACCTACTTGTAATATTTTAACAGCGCAATGCCGAAGACTACATTCTACTATTTTCCCATCAAGGCCTTGGGTGAACCCGTACGACTTCTGCTAGCTTATGGAGGCGAACCGTTTGTGGATCGTAGAGTAACACCTGAAGAATGGCCACAGCATAAACCGAGTAAGTACTGATATCTATATATAGATATAAAATGTTCCGACTGACTGACCGATTGACTGATCGACGTTGCACCTAAATCGCTGAAGCTATGAACATGAAATTTTGACAGTAGCTTCCTTTCATGATGCAAAATACTACAAATAAGGAATTTCTCGAAATTTAAACCCCCAAAGGAGTGAAATTATGTCATAATTATGGGGAAAAAGATTTAATGGTCATATCAATGTGAATTTACTATACAAATAATTATAGGCTTGTATTTAAAAACGAACAGTAAAAAAATATTAATAGGGCTAGCAAATCATGATCAATAAAACAACTATATATTTTTGAATAACTGAAATAAACAGTTTTTAATTACTAAGATGTTTTGTAGGGCAAGAGTGCATGCTGTATTCCCACAACCGCTGGGCGCACTCCACTGGCTATGTTACCCCGTTACGTCATAGAGGGCTACTTTGAAATGGACTGCATTTCTTACTCTATCGTATTTTCCCAATGTACGTACGTACGTGTTTCGGTAGCGAGTGGGATATGCCAGAGCCGATTCCCATGCCATCCTATGTCTCCCCATTTTCCCAATCCATTGCTTAATCTGCAAAGGTAGGCAGCGCATCCGGGGGCGTGCCAAAGTTTCTCATTCTGAACTGATGTTGGCATGTATCGCGGATGTCTATGGACGACAGTATCCACTTACCATCAGGTGTACTGGATGCTCGTCTGCCGCCTTTTTCTATTAAAAAAAAGTCGACGTCGCGGGACTCCTACCTTTTTTACTGTCATCAGAGAATCTAATCCTAACCCACCTTTTTTTGCTGCTATCGATTTGCTGCCACTTTCATGATTAATTAATTATTTTCATTTAATTATTTCCCATAATAAAACACGCGTTTTACCGTTCTTCAAAATTGTCTCAGCGGGGCTGAAATACAATCAAATGTTGCATGGAATCGCGTACACAATGAGGCGCCGTGATACTTCTTCATTTCCATGTAATTTAATCAGTATACAACTTGATAGATTTTGTCCTTTGCTAAATAGTAAACTACGCGACAAACCTTAATGACTAATTAATTAATTATTATTATTTGTATTACCACAAAGACCGTTTGTGGAAATATCTTATCTGTTAACAAGCCAGTTTCCATGTTTCCACAGGGATCCCACTGTTTCTACACCATTCATTTCTTTATATTGCGTATGTGATAAGATAAGAGTGCATTAACTTGAGTACTGATAACGAAGTATAATACTCAGTACTCAATACTTTATTGAACAATAACATGCAATAATTGGATATCGAGTTGAAATTGTTCCTTATCTTTTCCGTTCAGGCTCTGAACATTTCCCGTTGATGTTTTATGTGGATACTAACACTGCCCCCTACTTCGTTTGCGTGGACTTTAAACAGTATGGTTAGTTAATTGTACTCTTACCCTATCTCATCCCAAGCCTTTCATTACCATCCCGTCTCACCCAATTCCATCCCACCTGTCCCATCTCACAGTCCAATCCCACCCCGTACAATTCAATTGAAAGCAATTAGGGTTAAGGAAACACAAAACATCCCATTAGGTCAAAGACACTTTAAATCACAGCTTAAATAAAGGCGATACAAGCCGATCGCATACATCAATTACGTCAGGAATTCCTAACCGGTCCCTCGTTTTGTTGCCGTGGTTGCCACCCCATAAATAGAAGTTTCCCTAAATCACAAAGATCCAATATACGTTGATTGATCAATCGACCGTTCGTACGATTTCAAACTTTTTTTGCGTTCGTAAACGAGGTTATTATGGCCATTTTAAAATTCATATTCATTTCTCCAACCGAATGAATAAATTTGTTCTACAAGGTTATATTTGCGGTAGACGCTACCTAACCGCTCATTGATAATGAGCTAGCTGCAAAGGAATTTGTATTTGTGCGAACGCTCGATCTCTACCTACATTTTTTATTGAGTTAACGCTCATATCAAATCAAACAAAAAGTTTACAAAAAAAATGAAACCGCAGCTCTGACCTTGGCTTTCTGAATACCTATACAAGTTACTCACGATGACGTCGATGACTTGTAGAATGTTCAACCAACAGCCATTGCCTCATTATTTAATAGAAGTACATGCAGTAAATTGATAAATTGTTGGTAGACTATTGTAGACAGTGCGCATCCAATAGGTATAATTTAATGTCTTACTAGCTGCGCTGACTCGTTCAGTATGATATAACGTAATCCAATGTCCCTGCCACCAAAAGCTATACTAAGACTTTATGTAATCAAAAAATATCTATTACGAGGATTGACCTAATATCAAATAATAAGTCAATGACCGAGTGTGTTACGTATTTACAGTTCACGATTGATATTATTTAACCAAAACTAGCTCAGACCACGAACAATTCAATTTGTACGGTTTATATGCAAACTGTAGCAACGTGACTTAAAAGTTCATTTACACAAGGAGATTTTCTCGAACAATTCGGACGAGAAAATTTTATACGATTCTCGTTTGTGATCCAACTCCATACGATTCTCGCCTATAACTGTTCACATGATGATAAGAATGATTACATGATGATAACAGTCGTTTATACCAGGCAACATATTCTTGACCGATTTTCTGCCCTGCGCGCGAATTGTATGCAATATTCTCGCCAGAACCGTTCGAGAAACTCGTCCTGTGTAAATGTGCCTTTAGTCGTATCACACAAGCGATATTGTCGCGTCAAGTCAAAAAACAGATTTCGTGAAAGTTGACCGATTTGAAATTACTTATCTATAGTGTAAAGTGTATCTATAGTACGAGTATGTTCCGATAGTCGGAAGAAAAAAATAATCGTTTGCTATCCCAAGCGTTAGCGATATGAATTATAAGCATCTCACTGCACGATTTTAACAACAATATTTAAACAGTTTTATCAGTAGCGTTGTAATAAACATGTATACTCATATTTAAGTATTTTGTTTTGCAACTGATGTGACGTCTTGTGAGGGGCTTGTTGATCAATGATAAAAGTAATAAATCATTTGTTGACTCATTTATAAGTTGTTTTTGTGTTCTGTTACTAAGCCACTTGAAAGTAAAGTTGAGGCAGGCCGAAACCAATGTTGTTGCGGACGAATGTAAATAGCGTTCCCGTGACCCTGGCGCGAAGTTACTAGGAGCGAAGTTTTGGCCGGTAAGAGTCCGGCATAACCCTCCGCCTGTCCCTAGCGGAAGGGTATATGAAGGATTACTCCACGATAAAAAAAAAGCCGAAACCACTACTATTCTCCTTGTCAGCTTGACCGCGAATTGTACCAAATCATTTCAATTTCTTTTCCTTTTCCCGTTGTTTTCTTTCTCTCATTCCATTAACCTGCTTATTCTTGTCGAATATTCAACATTTTTAACCGATGTTGACATTCCATTTGTAACCAGTTGAACTGTCTCCTCATCATAACCTTATACCGCAAATAGCTGCTATTTTATGCGCTTGCGCATAAATATGGCGTGTTCCTATAGTCTGTTTGTTTCTTTATTCAAAGGTCACGCCACAATAACAACGGAAGTTGCATTCAATCCATTATTGGCGAATATTGCCTGACAACTATTATGTCAACACGACTCATACTATATTGGAATAACATTCACACAAAAGACGCACACATGTGAAGTTGTGAACACGATTAATGAAATTGTTTAACCAAACATGAAAACTGAAAATTACCCGTCTGGCATTGATAGTTTTTTTACCACTGCTCTCGGGCTTTTTGTATTTTGAAAAAAGAATGATTAGTGTGCTAACCACATTAGTGTGCACTAATGTGGTTAGCCAAAGAAAAAAATTAGTCATAGTTCCTTGAATAAACTTCCAGTCTTTAATTCTGGCTGAAAATAATTTTCCGTACATATTTTTTGCTGTGACTGACGCCATTTCCGACACACATTGGACCGCGCTGTTCTATTGGATTTTTCATCGTAAATTCTTCGTTGGTTAGTGTTTATTATAATCGTTATTTAATCCGTGTTACGAGTAGATTTATATTTTTTTATCCTTTGCTTGCATGTACTCGTATTAGAATTCCTATCTATTTAAATACATATTTGAATTAAGAATTTGATGAGTGTGGGCTTTGAAAAATTATGTCTATGAGGACAATTTGATTCCACATATCAAGGCCTTACCACTAACTGGTATCATGCTCAGACCGGAAATATCCAAGATTTTCATTAACGAGTTCATGCTTGATATAATTTGAAGTGATTACTATTTTACTGAAAGTATCGTACCTAACTGAAGTGTCGTCACTATGTAAACTTGTAATCTGCCCCGAAAAACTTTGTTTTAATTCCTGTTTTCAAAGGTAGATGACGCTTTCGGGGATGTACTAACATTTGTCATTCTTGACTGATGTTGGAGTATATCGCGTGTGATCAGGTAGACTGCCCGAGTTTGTGTTTCTATGAAAACAGACACGACCATAATTCTGACATATTAGAATTGGTATGACCTTGACGTGTGTGAATTAACCTTGATGGTCTAAACTGCATAAAGTAATTGGTGACTCTATATTAACACCTAGGTACATATAAGAACACAATTTGGTACAATATGCCATTGATATTAATACCAACTGGACCTATTTGACTCCATCCAACGACGTGCTGTTCGTATTGTCGACGATCCCACTCTCACGGGCGGTTTAGAATCCCTCAGCAGTCGGAGAGACGTTGCGTCTCTCTGTGTGTTCTACCGCCTGTACAATGGGGAATGCTCTGAAGAATTGTTCAATATAATTCCCACCTCGGGTATCTACAACCGCACCTCCCGTCACAAAAATGCGGTCCATTCGCATTTCCTCTGTTCGGTCCAAAAATTACTTTATACCGCGAACCCGTAGGCTGTGGAACGAACTGCCTCAAGAGGTCTTTCCATTAAGCTACGATATGGGGTTCTTCAAGAGAGCTGTGAATAGGATTTTGCAAGGTCGGCGGCGCGCCCGCATACCCCCTGGTGTTGCAGGTGTCCATGGGCGGCGGTAACACTTACCATCACGTGGGACCGCTTGCTCGTCCGCTCACTAGTATATATAAAAAAAAAGCTATGATCTTTTATCCGCGTTATTTTTTCTAAACGTAGGAGACCACAAGTCTAAATGTTTTATTATAGCCCAGAAAGTACTGGCTGTTCCTGAGTATTTTAACTTTGTTGCGCAACATACATCATTACCTCACGCGATGTCATCCTGTGACCAATGACCCAATGACCATCAGTCATTCTGTTTGGTTTACAAAAATATCTCTATGGGAGTGTGTTACTATGTGAATTATGATCTTATTTTTAAGACTTTAAGAGTCCATCTTTTTGAATAATACCACGCATAGGTAATGATAAGTCACTAACCACCAGGTGTACCATCTGCCTCAATACACCACTTATTCCATAAAGAACACTTAGTAAATCAATTTGGCGATTAAATTGCACAAAGTGCTAGTTTCAATATGGGGGCCCAATTGTCCAATCAAAAGATAAAGTTCTTCCCATGCAGTTTAGTGAGAGCGCTGTGACGTGACTTATGATGGCTGGAAGCGGATATTAAAAATAGGTATTCTTAGAATTTGTTGTTGTCTCGGCAGCGAGCGATGTCACTTGAGAGAAAGAACAGGTGCACTTCGAACTGATAAAACATATAAAAATTCGCGAAAATTATGGTGTCGTATTCCCGTTTATTTTCTGTGGCACTACCAGTAGTGCTATAGGAGATTTTCTTCTCCCACAGCACCATTAATTCTCAATAACCCATGCCGCAATCATTTAATCGTCCAAAAATAGATCTTTTTTATTCCGTTTTTGGCATTAAAGAATAGTTTTTGTATGTCTGTACATTATACTTTTTTAAATAAAGAGTTGTTAAATTTGCACACTGGGCATCTTTTTCCTGACGTTTAAACCGAGCAATTTTTTATATTGTTGGAGGTACCTACCTCCTATAAGAAATAACTAATCAAAGAAATCAAAACGTAAGGACATGCTCATGGTAGATATCTGTAACTATTACCATAAATCGAGGGGAAAAGAAGGGAATGCGTTTGTATCGACAATAGTATCTGGGGGCAAATGGGAAGTTTACAAAACCATGCGAATTACAAGCAAGTTCGTTAACTATTTGGAGTTAGTTGGCTGTAAGCAAGATAATTAGCTATAAATTGTCTAATTTAGGAAATATTGGCTCAAGTATTTGAATTAGGAAATTCAAATAACTGAGCGTCTTCTGTTTGGTTTCATTCTTATAATAATCAAGGGTATTGAAATCCAGAGAGATGACGTTCGTCATTCTGGACTGATGTTGGCGATGTCCATGGAGGCGACAATATCAACTTACCATCAGGTGAACTAGCTGCTCGGCTACCAAGATCTTTCTAAAAAAGAAATATACGGGTGGGGTGCCGAGCGGACTTCGTGATTTTTTTTTTCAAATCTTATGGTTTGTCACTTTCTACATGTCGTTAAAACAGATTGTATCGAATATTGTCAATCATTGCGTTCGTACACTTTCTAAGATCTTACACGAATACGGAGGTATCCACCAACCTGGCAGCGACATCTGCGTTTATAGCAACACCGGTTAACATTTTTGGATTGACATAATATACTGATGTTTACAGTACAACATTTACAGACCGTCAGCAGCCAATCACCTTCAAACCTATAAAATAGCTATTGTTTCTAGTGCAATATTTTTTTATCGGTAGAAGGCGGCAGAAGAGCATACAGTCTACCTGGCGGTGAGTGGATTCTATCGCCCATGGATATCCGTGGTATATGCCAACTACAGTCCAGAATGACAAACGTTGGCACGCCCTACTTACATTTGGAGATATACGAATTAATTTGGAGAAAGGGTCGAGAAAATAGGATACTGAAACATATTACGACAAACCTTTTAGCTGTTGAAAAAGTAATCGGTTCAGTAACATGGATACATGTTTCTTTCCAGACATGCAGTTCGGCCAGATGCCGGTGTTGGACATTGACGGCAAGCAGTATTCGCAAAGCGTGGCGATCTCGCGTTACCTCGGCCATAAGTACGGGATCGCTGGTGCCGATCTCGAGGAAGACTTCCTTATTGACCAGAACGTCGATCTGCTCAATGATTTGCGTGCAAGTGAGTGTTATGCATTTATTATAGATAAAAGATAATGTTGATTTTGCGTCGGATTTATAGCGCACGTCTTAAAATTAATATACTATATATGAATGAATGTATTATGAGACGTTTATTTGTTATAAAATGACACACACACACACACACAATTATTAAACAACTGGTTTGAATTAGCAAAAAAAAAATATTAATAAAATTTGTTATTTTTCCCTGAAATTTCTTACGTGTCACAAAGTACCAAATGTTGGCTGATAGAGAATGCCTAAAGTCATTATGCTCTACTTTTGTACGATATTGTGCAATGATATGTATAATTAAATAAATAAAATTTAAGTAACTTTGAAGTGTGTCACAGGTAAAGAAAGTTTGAGTAACACTGGAGTGTAGTATGAAAGATATATCTAATAGTATTTGGTTTGAGATTGCTCAAGTACCGTTCTGTCGAAACCTGTCGAACAATCTTGGGATGTTGTAAAACCGAGCGCTGAGCGCTCAACGCTGGAGCACTAGGTGAGCGTTAACGAACCTTTAAGGCTTGAGTGTTATAGTCAAAACTTTTAACGTTTGATGGTTCTAATAAACTAGAGGTTGAAAGCTCGAATCCAAAACAGTTACACTAATGTTTATTAACGCTGACTTAGCGCTTGAGCCGCTCACCGTTCATTTTTACAACACTAAAGTACAGTATCGGCCAATCGACCGTTCGCACAAATACAAAATTGGTTTATCCAATAACCGCCAACCGCAAATATAACGCTGTAGAACAAACCTCTTCATTCAGTTAGAGCAAATATGAACTTTAAAATCACCGTAATAATTCGTTTACAAACGCATAAAAAAAGTTGTAATCGTGCGAACGCCCGTTTCGTTTGGCCATTGCTATTGTTTTCTTTTTGTTTTCATATATGGCAATGGTGCAATTAGCACATACTGCCATTGTCAAGTTTTCTTCCTAATTAAAGTCAATATAATTTAGTACACATTTTGTCAATGAGTAAACTCAGTAAAGTCTAAAACGTATCTTGTCAATGTCCAGTCCCGTCGAAGTAAATCACGAGACGCTCAGTAAAACGATAGTAGGTTACTGAGGACAGAGATGGACTCCTTGGAAGAACACGATAAATGCATTTCATTTAATTATCACAAACATTATGCACCAACACTAGGCACTTTAAATAAACTATCACTATTAAAGGCATGATACATATTTATACATTAATTAAACAAATGCTTCAACTATCGCTTCTCGCGTTCCCGACAAAAACACTTGGTGCTGAGTTTTCTTAAAATGTCATTTACTTCTATTTACAGAGGTCGCTACAGTCCACTACGAAAAAGATGAAGCTCTGAAGGCAAAGAAACACGCAGAATTCGTTAAAGACGTATATCCGTTCCTTTTGAACAAGCTCGAAGAAATTATCAAGGCTAATAACGGACACATTGCCGTTGGAAAGGTGAGTCATGTTAAAATAAAGTTTGGTTGATGGTTTAGATAGATTTTTTTTTATGTACGAAGGCGGCTGCCGAGCATACAGTCCACCTGATGGTAAGCGGATACAGTCGCCCATAGACATCCGCGATACATGCCAACATTAGTCCAAAATAACAAATGTTGGCACGCCCCCGGATGCGCTGGAGATGCGCTAACTTTGGAGATATAGGAATGGATTTGGAGAAAGGGTTAGGAAAATGGGGAGGGATAGGATGGGAATGGGCTCTGGCACATCTCACTCACTACCGAAACACGTACGTACATTGGGGAAATACGATAAAGTGGGAAATGCAGTACATTTCAAGGTAGTCTTCTGTGTGAGAGGGGTAACGTGGCCAGTCGAGCGCGCCCAGCGGCTGTTGGATTGCAGCGTGCGCTCTCCCCCTCAAAAGATAATCTATTTATTTCACACCTAAACAAAATTAAAATAATAACAGAGATTGTTAAACACACATAATGTATAGAAAACATAAGCGATACTCTGTCAAATCTAGTCAAAACCTCGCACTGTATTTGTCAACGTATTTTTCTGCCATAAGTCCTAGAAATATATCACACAATTAATGGATATGTCAATGTTTGAGTACACTGTGACATCATAGTTTCAGACATTGTTCGTGTTGAGAGGGAATTAAATAACAATAAGAATATTTTAATTAATCAGAGGTAGAGGGTGTACAATGTTAGTAGTACACACGTTAGTAGTACACACGTTAGTAGTACACACGTTAGTAGTACATACGTTAGTAGTACAAAGGGTGTACACACGACAATTACATATGTGATTTTAAATCAAGTAAGCCTGACAATGAAATATATCATTTGTAACATGAATCTCTATTCTTTGCGACTTTAAACCTTTTTGAAACATGCCTTTTTCTTTTTTCTTTAATTACCAGATATTTATCTTGCCGAGCATGTGAATGAATTATTTCCCCCCCCCCCCCCTTTTAAAATCAGGTGGTGCCATAATATTATTTATAATACATATATGGATATAATACATACTGCTTTATATAAATATTCGTAATTGAACGTAACCTACTTCAAAAGTCAACTAATTACGATTGGCCTAAGTGCGAAAAAGGGATTAACCAACGAGTACTGTACTCATTCATATTGCTCACGTATAACTCTCAGGTTTGCTGGTAGAAAGCTCCTAAGGGACAAGCACGCCATCTTTTATAACAATTTTCATTATTTATGTGTACAAATACATAAATAAAAAATGGGGTGGGATGAAGGGTGTTATCTATAACGATTTTTTTTTGTCAATTGCAGCTTACATGGGGAGATTTTTACTTCGCCGGCTTATATGATTACCTGAAGATTATGCTTCAGATGCCGGATATTGGCAAAAAGTACCCGAGCTTCAAACAACTGAATGACACTGTCTATTCTATTCCTAAAGTGAAGGCGTTTGCTGACGCCGCGCCTAAATGTGACTTCTAAATGTTTATAGCAGCTATATGACTTTCAAAATTGTATTACATAATAATAACTTTATTGATATTTATCTAAGTGATATTTACACTATACTACATTTAAAAATTACATTTACAAATTATTTGACACAAAAGATATTCCACATATCTATGTTTGTGATGATTTTTGTAACACTTTTGATTTTTAGCGCTTCATAAAGTCCTAGACTTTATGGAGTGACTAAATGATATAGCTAGTGGCTATGAGACATATAAATAATATATGCATAAGGATATTAAAATATATAACATGCATAGCATACATAATTGTGAGAAATTGTAGAATTTTTTTTTAAAATACCATTCAGTATTAAAACAAAAATAAGTTTTTGAAGTGTGCTAACTAATGGCCATGTGAGTACTTATCCATACAATCAATTCTGTTTTATCGTAATATGTCGAAATTCCCAGAAAATTATTTATTCACGTTGAATCGTAACACACAATCGTTTCCTCATAAACAACCAATTGTTATGCAGATTACACAGAAACGTTTCTCTAAATACAATTATTAGATACATAAAATAAGTAGTTTTTCGGTTATTTCGTAAACAAAATGGTTTCTTCATATATAATGAATCGTTGCACTAAATCGGTTTTTCATACACAATGGTGTTTAAAAAACGTTTATAGACCTTGAGAAACGTTTTGAGACACCAGGTTCAAAATACTTGTGTAACATTAGTGTGGGAGCATCTACCACTTTGTATGGGAATCGGAGACTTCTAACAAAAAAAATGTGGTTGTATGGATGTAATTTTTATCAACCATTTAGTTCTGTCATTGTATACGAAAACGAGCGCCCGAGGTCATCGAATTTAAATAGATTATAGATTGAAAATGTAGATTAAAATGTTTGTTAAAATTAAAATGTTGCCTTTATTTACGATTATAATTAGAGTTAAGTAATTGGTGCAAAATTTGTGATTTCTGATTTTTGTATAAACTGTCGCTTATAGATATATGTCGTTGTAAGGATCTGAAATTCGAATATTTTTCTATTTGTTATTCGAATATTTTTATTTTATAATTGCTAATAACTTTATTAACGAACATCACTTCTCGAGGTGATAAAATACTTCATAAATTGTATGTTATTGCATGTTTTATTATTAACTAGCAAACCGCCCTCGCTTCGCTTCGGTTTCGTTAAAACAATATTAAACTATACGTATAAACCTTCCTCTTGAATCACTATATCTATTGATGAAAACCGCATTAAAATCCGTTGCTTAATAATAATGGTAATTCTGGAATAATAAGTGGTAACTTATTATTCCAAAAATAAATTAATATATCTCGGTGTTTTAAAAAAAATGTCACACATAAGTTACAAAAATTTGTGTATTTTCAATAAAATTATTATTTCTATTTGTTGGTTTATTATATCATAATTCATAACATAAAATATCCGAACTGGAATTGAACCTGCGATCTGTCACACTAGGGGCAGAGCTAATCACAACCATGTTTTATGACGAAGTGTAGATTTTGAAACACAGTTTTTGAAATTACCGCTTTGGAACTCCAACGAAAAATTCAACAGTTTTTCAGGTTTCTACTCTTTCTCTAAGGTTGACCCAATATTGATTTTAAGAGTTTAATAGGTGGTTTAATAGGTTCAAAATTCTTAATTCTTATCGCAAGGTAACTACAATATATATTGTACAAACAATGCACGCGGTTACCATCCAAATCTGTAATCCAATATGCTAAACGATCCAAGTAATATTTTCATTAAAATTGAGGTAAAATTCCAGTATTCACCACAAGGATTGATATCTGATAAGAACTAGTGGAACAGTGGAATCCTAATAAGTTTTTATAAGGAAGTGCGAAAACTAGAATAATATTCTTCTTAGGTAAGTTATTTTTGATATCTCTTGATTAATAATTGTAAAAATCAGTTGATTACTATCCGTTGCAATCTATATAAATAAAAATTAAATGCTGTTCGTTGATAAGCGCATCACTTGAGAACGGCTTGTCCAACTTTTTTTAGAAATGTTCGTAATAGTCCGAATAAGGTTTTACGGAAAGAAAAATTGGAAAAGTTGCTCGGAAAATTCGGGAAAAACCAAGTGCTTTTTTATGGGATTTTTGTATGAACTCAAGACCATAACTCACGATTCGAACGATGGATATGCGTAATTCTTTTTTGTTTTGCTCGTTATGGTGCTGGAAAAAATTTCAGGAAAAAAAAAATTGAAATTATGGAATTTTTATAATATAAATTTATTGAAATTTGGTCAGGACAACGTCTGTTGGGTCAGCTAGTCTGAAATAAAATTAGAGTATATTCTATTGTGTGCCGCGACACCTGGCCCAGCACACGTTACAGATATTCCACAACACTGATATTCTGCCATCGCAGAAGCACGCTACCCAAATAAAAAATAAAGGTCAAAAAAGATAAGTCCGTATAATACGGCGTTTCTGTGGCTGAGATTTTTAAAATTAGTTTCATTTTCATTATGCTACGTTTAATTTGATAGATGCAATACAATAAGCCCTTACAGTATCAACTGCTGGCTCTTCTCATGATTTCTCACCATGGCCCTTCTCATGATGTCTTGTGCATTTTTTTTTTGTTAAATTGGCGATAATCGCCACCTTTGCCTTAGTCTTTTCATGACATTTTCGCAAACTAAGGAATAACGTAATTCTGCCGGTCATCCCTAGTGCTCAATTCAACGTTCTAGGCGCATAATGTACTATTCACAAAATGAAGTAAAAGGTTTAGTTCGCGGAGTGTTTGATCCACACCTAAATGTCCAACAATTAATGTCCAACATTCAAAATGAAGCCAACACATATTTTGAAAAATAAAACACACGACGTTATAAATAGACAACGTTTTATTTATCAATCACAAAATTATAATATGATCTCGCTTTATTTTGGCTGTTTGACCGACTCGACAAAAGAACGACATAACGTTGAACCAAAGTATTATGGCTCGTTTACATAGGGATAGTTTCTCGAACGGCTCGGGCGAGAATATTGTATGCGATTCTCCTATGCGACCAAACTACATACAATTCTCGCCTACAACTGTTCACATGGTGATAAAAACTTGATGAAAACAGGGATAACAGTTATCAGATGGTGATAACAGTTCTTATACTAGCTTTTGACCGATGTACGAGAAACTCGCGTTCGAGAAACTCTCCCTGTGTAAATGAGCCATTAGTCTTCGACATTACGTTATAAAGATAATCTTCATATAAAATCCTAGACGGCTTTGTTTCGGTCTCTAGTTGGTTTTAACGTTACTGCATCTGATAACCTGTAGTACAGGGGTCCCCAAAATTTTTCTCGTCGCAGACCACTTTCTCAAAAACTATTAAAACCGTTGACCCCCAAAGTAATTTACTTACTTGAACTTATATGCAACGTGTGCGCAAGTGCGCGTATGCAACGGTTTTTCGTGCCCGCACTTGTTTTCCTACGTTCGATGAGACAATGCACAGACATGTTTGTGCTGCGTGTTATTTCATGCATTACGTGCAACTCTTTTTTCGGTGTACATAGACATAAAAAATCAGTATCTTCTTAATTAGGTACATATTGGAATCATAGATATTTTGAACTGAGAAACGAATAGCAGTGGTATGGGGGGGGGGGGGCTGTTATTGAAATTATCGACTCCATGGGCTCGACGTGGACCACTTTGGGAATGACTGCTGTTGTACATGATAAATCTTACCGTTGGTTATATGCTTAGATACTCACGCGAATAACAAAGATAACTTTATCTACAAAGATAATAGAAATGTGATAATAGTCCTATTATAAACTGTTACAATAATAAACTGTTATTTTTGTTGTTGCTAATAACAAAAATAACAGGGACTGTGATTCATTGATATGATTCGACGTATTTTACTTACTTGTTTTATATTACAAAATACGAAAACATACTGCAAGTAATCATTCTTAAATTATGACGATATCTGAGCAAAGGGACCTTACTTGGGGAGGGGTTGGGGGGCTTTTTTGCAGGCTGCTATCGCACAGTCGCTAAGCTCTCAAAGAACACGTATATTTTATCCTATCCCTTCAATTTACGCACGTGTATTCCCAAATCCATACTATCCTACCTCTTCCCATTTTGCCAACCCTCTCTCCAAAACCACTCCTAAATCTTCACAGGTAAGTAGCGCATCCGGGAGCTTGGCTACGTTTGTCATTCTGCCTTTTGTCCACAATTTTCAATGTCACTACATCGTAGCGCTATTTCACCATCAATTTTACAATTGGAGGTACATATTTTTGATGTTCAATAAACTGCAAGTCATTCTCTTATTACGAATGACATCATGAGATTATACAGATGTTCAAATATAGCGTGAATAAAAGTGATATATATATATATATATATATATTATATATATATCCTTTTACCATGAAAAACTTGTGTTCAACGCTTGTCTAACGGGTTCTTGATTAATCACTAATCAAATCAGCTACAAAACAACGTTTTAAGAAGCGCCAAAGTTCGTTAAAGCCTTTTAAAATATTGTTAAAAAGCTGATATGTGATTTATTTGTTGTTTTGGAATAGCTTAGAGGAGAGGGGTTCTCAATCCTGAACACCAACTGGCGCATTCAGGATTTATTATCCAACAAAATAAAACCGAAACAATATATGAACACATAGTATGTTATATAATTTATAGTCAAAAACCGACGCATGATCGCTCCTAGATTAAAATCTATTTCGGGGTTTGATCAAAGCCATTGGTCACTCCTAGGAGTGACTTGTCATTCCGCGAAGAGACCACACAACGAACTTTGAGCATAAAATAGACAAGTTTATTGGTCTAATCCAGCGTAACCAGCTTCATCTAAGCGCACACAATCACACAAACAAACGCTTCACCAACTGTTATGAGATATATGCAATAGTCATAAGAATAAACAATAGGAGTTATTAATTCTTGAGCAGTAGTTGAATATACACAAATAATTCATATTCACATTTCATATTCTAAATCAGGTCTGAACGCGTACAGTAAAGGTACGTATTTGTTTACCTTTTATTTCTACT
Source organism: Sesia bembeciformis (assembly GCA_943735995.1). Taxonomy (NCBI): domain Eukaryota; kingdom Metazoa; phylum Arthropoda; class Insecta; order Lepidoptera; family Sesiidae; genus Sesia; species Sesia bembeciformis. The sequence goes on from OX031038.1 coordinate 2,899,087, forward strand.
CTACGTTTCGGCACCGGTTACACCAGCTCCACACGGCGAGTAGGAATAAACGGTAAACAAATACTTTTATTATACGCGTTCAGACCCGATTTAGAATATAAAATACTGACATTTGACGTTTGGAGCGAATTTCAAATACCTAACGAAAATTAAAAAAGTACAGTATTGGGAGGAATAGAACCAAAGATTTGATTTTATCAGACCACTATACAAGTTCCATTGCTTTATTTTCTCGATGACAGCTGACACACAGTGGTCGATATAACTTTGTTCTAGCGTCAACGTCTAAAACTCCGAACAAAAATTAGGCACCAAGACGTCATATTTCATTAACAAGGTCACGTCAGCCAGAAAGCAATTTTAGGGATGTAGTTATCGATAAACGTAACACGATAACAGATCCGATATTTTTTTACAAAATGTAAGAAACTAAACTACTGCCGGATACTTTTGTACAAATTTATTAACTAATATTATATTTCATTACAAGATGTTACACGTGTTAATTCTTGATTGATAATGCCAACTTCTTTAAAATTTTCGAAGCTGTTGTAAAATAAGTAGGTATAGGTAGGTACTCGACAATGAAACGAAATAATTATAATGACAGGTAATCTTTATTTATTTATTTTAATCAAAATCTGATGAATCGTCACTGTCACTCGATGAGCTCTCCCCAACATTTATTATAAGTTCCTGTACTTCTATATTATCGAATGCCACATGAATTTCCCAATCCGACGCTATAATGTTTTGGGTTCTTCTCACAATTTTTTCCCAGTTTTCGGCAGTTACTCCCGCACATGCATTTTTTAATAAATCTAACATCTTGTTTGCCGTAAAAGGGGGATGGGTATTGTTTCGAGCGGCGTGTCTTTTGATTTGTGCCCATATTAGTTCTATAATAGGCTATTTGACTAATTTTAGAAAATCATTTTAAATTATTGTTTATTACATAATAAGCACACTACATTGATATTTCCGGGAGATCTACTTTATTATCATTAAAAATCAATGTTAAAGTTTAAATTTCCAAAACCGCGCCAAAAACGCTGTTTCTGTAATGGCGCTGGTCATATGGCACGTGTGACGTCACACGCAAGTAAACAAGTTAATAACCTTAGTAAAACAGTGCAGCTAAAGTGAATTTCATCATTTTTCTTCAAATTTATTGGATAAAATGGTGTATAAATGGTGTGTAGTGCCACAATGTACAAATACGTCTATAAATACTCCACACAAACTGTTTGTTTCTGTTCCAACGAATCCCAAAAGACGAAAAATGTGGTTACAATTAGCTCGAAGAGACCCAAAGAGCATTTTATCGCATTCAAATGTTTTTATGTGTGAAGATCACTTCGATGTAAGTAATATTTAACTTTATATATACTAGATAGTAGCTAAAAATATCGATATTTATAAAACGAAATAATATCTTTAATACCCTAACCTCTTAATATGGCTTAATCTCGCAGTATAAGTTGGAAGGATCCTTTTCAACCCTACATTGCAGTAGGATCATTACACTCTGTAGGATTTCAAATGTTGTCTGTTATGTTGTTTAGCTATCGTCTTTATAGTTTTCTGTGCTGTCTTGTAATATCTATTGTCTTGTCAAACATAATATTAGGTACTTCACTTGTTATATCGGCAATAATGTTGAATTGCAGATGGAAAAAGACACAAATAACTACATGAAGTACAAAATGGGCTTCAGTCAGAAGATACTTTTGGCAGATGAGGCTGTGCCAACTAAATTTCATTGTCAAGAGGATCGCAAAAGACGGCTGTTTGATGCTGGATCTTCTCGAGAAGTGTTCCTTAAAAGGCAAAGAATTGATCTTGTCACAGAGTGTCTGCAAAGTCAAAGTGCTACTGAAACCCATGCTGAAAGCTTACAAAAAGATGATGATATGATACAAGAAATTATTGAGCCTGAAGGTATGTTATCTATATATTACAAATGTCATAATATAATTAAGTTTATGTTATTCACATTTAAATGAAGTAATTAATTTTGGATGTTTACTTTTCAGAATTACCAAAAACTCAAGACAAAGAAACTATCACGGACCCTATCATAACTGTAGAAAAATCTGTTCAAGTAACAACAAAAGTGAATATGCATTATAGGAGCAAGGCTGTGCAAACAAGATGCCAAAATAAAAGTATTTCTACCTCACCATTGAAAGTTTCTACAACATCTCGTTTCACTTCGCCCTTTAAGATTGAACCATGCGGTCTTAAACCGTCACAGTCGGGAGTTGTTAAAGCAGTTAAGAGAAATATTGTCGAAGATGAAAAATCAGATAGTGATGTTTCTTGTTTTGAAAGCGGTCAATTATCATCTTTTGTAGCTACATCATCATCAAGGGTTACTGACTCCGATAGTAATGTTACAGATACCAATGAGAGGCAGTGCCTCAAAAATACTATGTTTTTAATTAACAATAAACCTTTGATGTATGTTGGTATTTCCAAAGAATGTTATTTTTTAATTCAGTTGTTGCATAAACACACAAATATAAAAATAGAACACATTTTGCTATGCTTGAAAAAAATTAGATTGAACAGCACATTTTCTGAACTAGAGGATAATTTTGGAGTATCATTATCTTATGCCAGTAAATTATTTTTATTAAACATACCAATAATAAGTAGTTTTTTAAGACCATTCATTGTAAACTTAGACAAAAAATTAATAAAAAAGAATCTTCCTATTGCATTTAGACATAACTATCATAATGTCAGCTGCATCATCGACTGTCTAGAAATTGATATACAAAAACCATCAAAGGCTCTTCATCAGGCACTGACATGGTCGGAGTACAAAAAGGGAAATACTGTGAAGTATTTAATATCCTGCACGCCTAATGGTTTGATTAATTATGTTTCTCAAGGATTCGGGGGCAGAACAAGTGATGTTACCATAGTAGAAAACTGTAACTTTCTAGATGGATTACAACAGGGAACTTGCATCTTAGCTGACAGAGGCTTCAAGCACCTTGAACAGATACTTCATGAAAAGGGCATGAAACTATTAAGGCCACCCAGTGTAAATGCTGGTGAAAAATTATCAAAAACTGAAGTTCGACAAACCAAAATAATCGCTAGCTTGCGAATTCATATTGAAAGGGTAATAAGGCGATTAAGAGAATTCCATATGCTGAAGCAACACTCAGTGATAAATACTAACATACTTCGTGTACTTGATCATGTCATTATTATTGCATGTGCTCTAATAAATTTGCAGGATTCTCTTATTAAATAATGTATCTAAGTAATGTAAAATCGAAAATAATAAAACAAGAAATACAGAATGGTTTTTTATTTAATCATTATCACAGAGGGTGTTACAATACAAAATAGGATATATATTTGTTTTCCAGAAAATAGCTAACTTTTGTATTAAGTTATTAACATAATCACTATCGTATGTCACTAGAATAATGTCTACATTCTTTGTTTCTTCAAAGTTGCTATCAGCAACACAAAAATAGCACTTTTTTACCCCAGTTGCATACATTTGCAGTTGCACCTGTGCCTTACATTTCTCTGTGATAATACCATTTTTTAAATAACTGTCCTTAGCTTTTGCCTTGGTAGGGCATTTTATTTCAATAACGGCATCTTTCACTAAACCATCAGGAGACGCCGCAATCATGGGATTCTCTTGGCATACATGAAGCCCACATGGAGTGATTTTTTTTTTCAATTTATTACCAACTGTATTTCGGACAGATAGTTCCAAATTTCTACCTCTTTTCATTGCAGCTGTATCAGGTATTTTTGCGCCCATTATAGTAGCCACTAACGAACCACCTGGTGTATGACAAACACTTACTTCATGTGCCTTTGAAGCTGTGATACGGCCATATCGCATCTCATACCACAAGCTGCTCTTGTTCTGCCTCCTTGTTGCTTCTTCAATGGTACTTATCACAGCTTCCGTGAATGTTGCTTTCATCACATCTACAAGCTTGTCTACATCTGCTTTAATTTCTGGGGATTGGTCTATTATAAAACAGTGCAATGAATACTGCATCACATCACTATGTTTAAAATCATGCTGATATTTTAGCAATTCACAGTTGTTAATTTTTCTCTTTTTGGCTTCTGAAATAAATTCAGTATAAAGTGCTGATGTACTCGGTCTGTGAGGCACTTCTTTTTTAGACATCTGCTGCACTGTGATGTACTTCAGAGTGGTCCCTACTCTGGACAAAGTAGGCTTTTTCCAATAGCACTCTACGGAAGTACATGCAGGTTCCTCAGTGCGACGATGGACCCACATCAAAAAAGCAACTGCATGCTTGCATCCTCCAGCTGAAGCAGCACAGTCGTGGCACTGACAGCTAATAATTTCGCTGTCATTTTCGTTTATAATCATCGTCACATTATATGCTTTGGTTCTTACTTTATGCTCTGGGCACATTTTACACTTAACTGTGCAAACCCCACGCTCGCGGTGTAGTTGGACATAGCCAATCGCATCGTCTCCATAGGATTCCCTTGCAGACCTGTGAAACAAAAGCAAAGACCATGACAAAGAGACTTTACATGAAATTTCTGAGTATTTATCAACATAACCTAAAATGAGATTTTACAAAACTGATGAATGATCATACATAAAGGTTTGTAAATAAATAATTCCTACGTGGTACTTACACTGCTGTTTTTACATTTTTAAGTTCCGCAGCATAGTAATCAGCGTTATTCTTAAAGAAAAGTGCAACCATAAATGCGTCTATTTTAGGTAGGTTGCCGTTATCAGCTCTCACAAAATTTGACTCCATTTTGAGATTCGACACGAATATTTTTGCCACTAGTTATAAAATTTATCAAAAATTATCACAAAACTGCTTCAAAAATAGCTCAAAGATCGAATATAACACCCAGAAAACATAAAACGCGAACTACAATCAGTCGAGGAAGGTATGTTTACTTGCGTGTGACGTCACCAGAATTGCAACCAATCACAGGGCGTTCCCGTCACAGATAAAATTTCCAAAAATATTATATTTTTTTTCGTGTAATCTGCAAAAAATATACATAATTTAGATTAAAATAAATTGAAATATGTTTTTTTACGCTATTATCTGATAGGATGACCACAATTTGTAGTATATTTTCAATGTTGTCAAATACCCTATTATACGGCGGAAGTCGAAGAACCCAATGACCACATTCTAATTCCTAATGCGGCCGCAACACGCTCTCGCACTTGCGACAGTGGTAATAGCGGGCCACCATTTTGATACTCTGCTTCAAAGTAATTACGAACCTTGATCACCAGTTCTCTCGCCTGCCTTTTCAGAACAGATCCTTTCGGCATTTTGATATTTGACAGCTGGGCAGCAATCAACACGGAGGAACACAAAATACACAACGTAACGTATGGATAATGTGAAAAAACTCAGCGAACAGAAATGTAGTGACTAGCACGACCGTCTTGTTGCGAGTGACAGATTAAAACAAACACAAAATGGCGGTGGGCCATTGAGTGTTCCCACCTTGAAAAAATATATTTGAATGTTTTTGTTGTATTTGTCTTTGTTCAAAATATAATAAATATATGCGATCGATATCATTACTTATTTGGTCACACAACACTACAACTATCAAATTAGAACTGTCATCGAGAAAATAAAGAAATGGAAATACTATAAAACATGGGAAAATGAAAAAACAGGTAACAGGAATTCAAAATGTTAAATAAAATGATCCTCAAGAGTTTTGTAGTTTGAACGCTTTTTGCCGTCACCTCAAGTGTTTTGATTAATCTAAAACTAAATTCTGAAAAGGGGTCATATTGGAACAGCCTGTATGTGTAAACGAAAGAAGCCAGAGTGCCTCTGGTCGTGTTCTATATGATAGTGTGTTACGGCAATATAAATAGGCAGTACCGGTTTTAAACTCGCAGTGAACTGACATGTGTTTTGATAGTAAAGTAGAATTTTAATGTAAGTAAAATATATTTTGTTTATTCGATTTAGCCTCTGATAATTGTTGTATAAGAGCGGTGATAATGGTTTTATAAAATACTAGCGACCCGCCCTCGCTTCGCTTCGGTTAATAAGATTTTTTTTTCAAAATTTCAAAATAAAATAGCCTATGTCACTCAGGGATAATGTAGCATTATAATGGTGAAAGAATCTTTGAAATCGGTCCAGTAGTTTTTGAGTTTATTCGTTACAAACATACAAAAATACAAATCTTTCCTCTTTATAATATTAGTATTTATGATTGCATAGTAAGTTGAATAAAGACGCAAAAAAACTAGATAACTTTTATTTTTAATATATCATTAAAATAATAAAATGCTAATAGTTATCACTTCCTGTAAAGTGATATTTTTATGATTAATATTTTACAACTTTTATTAAAAAAAAATATTAATATATCGAATATTAACATTTAACATTTGAAAAAAAATATGGCGCAAAATGGCCATATTTTTTTTCAAATGTAACTAAGATATTATGAAAAAAAAATTGGTATCTGCAGTTTAAAGTGTTGTTTTAAATGATGGTAAAATCTAAATTGCGACATAGGATGGATTTAATTAAGCTTTGTTAAAATTCCCTATAATAATGAAGCCGCTTGAGCTAAGCGAAGTCCAGTTTTTTATAAACGACTAACGACCCGCCCTCACTTCGCTTCGGTTTATTAAATTTAAAACAATCGGAATAAGATATTTTCCTGCGGTAAAATGGAGCCTATATTTTAAGTTAGACCCTAGCAATACATCGGTGAAAACTACATTCAATTCCATGCAGTAGTTTTTCCGTGGTGTGTGTTCAAACATACAGACAGACAGACAGACAAAATCTCTAAAAACTGTTGTTTTGGCTTCTGTTGCTCTAATAAAGACCCACCATATTAGTTTTTTTTCCAATATCTATAATGTACAGACATCGGCTTGTTACAATTTTATTATAAACGATATATACTAAGAGATCAAGTCAAATTTAATGAAATTAATCAATCAATCAAATTTCATTTGATTAATATACAAGAAATATTTTTTTATTTCAGTATAATGGCGCAAATAAAATTATACTACTTTAACGTGAAAGGATTAGGAGAGACGTGTCGATTGTTATTATCATATGGAGGCGAAGCGTTTGAAGATATACGCCTCGATCATGGCAAAGACGAATGGAAACAACTCAAACCTAGTGAGTATTTTTCTGTCCTTGAACGGAGACCATGCACAGGGAAGCACAGTGTGGGACGCCCGCCCACGGGGACCGACGACATGAAGAAGTTCAACGGTGGTGGTTGGATGAAAAGAAGGAGGAAGGTCGCGTGTGGTGATGAATCTCGGGGAAAGCTCGTCACCACACTGATCCAGGAGTGGAGAGACATAGGCTGGTGGTATGGTATGGAGTAACTTTAAAGGCACCGTGTAAAATTGTATAGCTATAAAAAAAATGTATTTTCTGTAAGTGGTAAGTGATTCTGTGATTATAGTGGTTCTGTAAGTGACAGTCCACTTAGTGGTCTGTCGCCCATGGACATCCGATATTCATGCCAACATCAGTCCAGAATAACACGATGCATGCACCAGATGCGCTGCCTACAATATGTTATCAATGACACAATCAGCCGATCATGTACGGTAACACCGTCCAGTGGCATTTTGCTCTAAGCAACATTGCCAATGAACTATCGAGTTAATAGCTTCTTGGGAGTTTTTGGATGCACTTTTTGATTATAATTTTTAAATCTTCAGTGGTTAGTTATAACAGACCCACGGTGGATATAACAGATGTCACGGTTTGCTATTCCTATTCAAATAAGTAATTTAAATACCTACTTAATAAAAATCTAACACTGACTGACTGACAGACAACGCACAGCCTAAACCGATGGATCTAGAAGCATGAAATTTTGCTCAGGAGTTCCTTATTTAACGTGGGTGAGTACTAAGAAAGGATTTTTGAAAAATCATCCCCTAAGGGTGTAAAAGTTCATGAGATGTTGCCGATGAGATTTCTCATCGGGCACGACTAGTTTTTCAATAAATTTATCTATGGTGATTATTATTATTTATTTATGTGTACTTCATTACACACAAACCCTGTACATAAAGCTGACATTAAGTCATTGCATTCTCTACCAGTCAACTTTTGGGTAAACGGAGTAACACAAACACAAGAAGAACACAAGAAGTTATCTTGACTCTTAGACTCTAATTATATGAATACCATTAAATCGCCCGTATATCTGAACTGCAATACATGAATTATGAATGTTTTCAGAAACACCCTTCGGTCAACTCCCCTTACTGGAAATTGACGGAAAGCGGTACGCACAAAGTGCCGCGATCAGTCGGTACCTCGGCAAAAAATATGGAGTCAGCGGCTCCAACTTGGAAGAAGACATTGAGATTGACCAGATCATCGATTTCGTTAACGATATTAAATTTCGTAAGCTTTTGCTTTCAATTTTTAAACATCTATAAGAAACACTACACCAATTTTGCTTGTACCAAATAGCTCATTTTGAAACGATTCGATATCAGCTTGAAATGGCCCATTGCTGGACACTGGGCCATAGATGGTTTCGGGCCATAGTCTTCAACAGAGGACCAGTGTGGATGGATGGATATAAGTAGGTACACATGCCCCAGACTAGGATTAGTATTACGTATACCTATATTTTTCTTTATAGAAAGATGGTTACAGTCCATGTGGTGGTAAGTGGGTACTGTCGCCTATAAACTTCCGCGATACATGCCAATATTAGTCCAGAATTACAAACGTTGGCACGCCCCCGGAATCGCTGCCTACCTTTGGAATTTTAGGAATGGATTTGGAGAAAGGGTCGGGAAAATGGGGAGGGAGGGACATACTTAAGTAGGCTACTTAAGTACCTACTTAAGTAGGCACGCAGTGGTACAGACCGGTTTCAGACGGTGGTTGAAACAGAAGTAAATTCTCACGCGATAATTAAAGATTAGTTTCACGAGTCTTCTTTTCATTGCTGTCGCTATATTTTCAACACTATATGGATAGAACCAGAAATGTTCAAGCGGCATGATTACCTAGAGAATCTAAATACTTAATTTTATGTGTTCTTCAAAAGAGCCGTGAACAGAATTTGCAAACTGTTGTTGCAGGTGTATATGAATAGCGGTAATGATTTTATGATGTTTTCTCGAAGAACTCCATATAGTATTTTTTTTTTTTTTTTTTTTTTTTTTTTTAGGTGACAAATCAAGGAAAATCCTCATGGACACCTGGAAATGGGGGGCCCAGGTAGTGCCGGACTCTTACCGGCTAAAAACCTTGATTTGCCATTTCCTGTAAACCTCTAACATAGATCAGAGTCTGTGTCTGCCATTTAACTTATTTTCACTTCAATGTTTGTTTCGTTGCAATTTTCTTTATATTTAGTTACATTCTATTTTTATTTCTATATATTAGTGTTGCAATCTTTTCTGTCTTGTTTAGGTAGCCGTTTAGTTTAGTTGTATTGTCACTTTATTTGTTGTACCGTTTTTTATGTTTACCTCTATTCAAAACTTATTCCAAATTTCATTCTTCTATTCATCGTCATTTCCTTATTTATATATTTCTATATATTAACATATACTGTCAAACTTAATATCTATGTCTTGTTCTTATTTCAGTATATTTTACGATTCTTTCTATCAGCTAGCAGCTCCGTCTCCATGTCATGGCTTTCATATTATTATATATTATGTCTGTTTAAAACTTATTCTATATTTTCTTATATTATGTATTGCACTATTTTTATTATATTATCACATATGTTTCACTTATTCTATGTATTACTCACATATGTTTCGTCGTAACCCCATTTGTGTGTTTTACATACATTCGTATTTAGTCTTAAGTTAAAAATTCCTTTTGTGTGTCGCTCCTCTTTCATGTTCTTTCTATTCTCTTACTTTCAATGTACTAAACATCCCCAGCCACCCCCAAATAGAACTTCCGCTCCGTGCGGCACTGCAGCAATTGCGACTTCTGGCTTTGTCTCTTCCTTTTGTTAGCTAGTTTTAGGGCCGCTGCGGCACTTCGAAATCGTCAATGTTGTTTCTTGGTTCTAAAATGTTCCTCTTCGGCTGTAATTGGTCAAGTTTCATTATAAAGCTGGACTCAATTTGCTTTCTTGGTGTTTTGAGATTTCTTCGTTTAAGTCGTTTCTTTTCCTATGAAATAGAACGCGATTTAATTTCTTGCCTTTTATTACAAGAATTGTGCCGCGGCGGTCCAAGCTTGTGAGGCTCTCGCACTGCGCACTAGTAATAGGCCACGGCTGATCTGGCCAGTGTGTCCCACTTCTTCCGCACCGGACATTCGGTGCTGAAGGCATTATGGTCCTGACGGTCCATTTTTGCCTTCGCACAATTCCGGCACGAAGGTTTCTCAGCCGCGAGCCATCCCGCGCATTGAAATTTCAAGTGCGGGCCTCCGCAGTGGCTACATAGGTCCTCAGCCTCCACGCAGAAGCGCTTGCTGTGGCCGTATCCAAGGCAGCGGGAACACTGCACCAGGGGGGATTGGTCCTCGACCCTTACACGTTGCAGGTCGATGTGCAGTGTTCCCGCCTCCGTTGCCCGCCTCCAGATGGTCGGGGACGTGCTCATTACTACATGATTGGTGTGGGGATTTCTCGTGGTTTTCCTGTATTTAATTTTTATCCTGTCCATCCCGTCGTCGAGGCCTCCAAAGATGCCCCGATTCTGGTTCCTCATAGCCTTTAGGATATCTTCGTCGCTATTTATTCTAAGGACGTCCCTAAGCACCAGAAGCGGGTCTCTGTTTACTACCTCCTCGACGACGAGGTTACCATTCATTTTATCTATTCTTTCTTTTATCTTTATTCTGTCTTCCTTTGTACTAAAGCCCATAACCACCTTCCTGTCCTTGGCCTTCCGTACCCTTTCTACATGTACCCACCCCTCCTTCGCATCCACTGCTTTCCTCACCTGATCCAAAACCTCCTCTCCCGTGTCCTGTTCATTTCTAGAAGTTACGACAATGGAGTGCAGCCCCGATCCAACCGGATGTAAAGGTCCGGTGCCCCGGGCCACTACTCCCGCGTATGTGGTTTTCATCAATGTTTCATTTCGTCTTTCCACTATTTCCTGTAATCTATCAAACCTTTGATCGTTTTCTTCCTTCAGTTTAACATATTCCTCTTTTAGTGTATTACGGACATCCCTCTTCACAATCTTTTCAAATTCTTGGGTATTCATATTTTCCTTCATTTCGTCCACTTTCTGATGTATTACCCTAACTTCCTCTAGGATCTCCTGCACGGCCGACTCCGAACCAGGGTCCCCCTCTTCGATCCGGGTCGTTTGTGTACCCTGATGTGTTGAGTATTCGCTCCTTTGCAAGTTCTTCCGTTCCTGCTCCTTCCACTGCCTCATCTCCATCCGCAACTGCAAACGCGAGTCTTGGACGGATCGCAATGATTTATATAAGCTGCTTACTATTGCTTTAATTGCTTTTCTCATTTTTGGCTTTATGCTTTTATCCTCATCCAGGAGAATCTCCAACCGTCGATAATAATCCCCCGCTGCATCGGTTAAAAGTGTGCAGGTGTCATCACCATCGTCGTCGTAAGCGACAGGGGGACCGATATCAAACGGCGAAGGGAGCTCCCCGGATGGACTGTTTATATTTGTGGGACTATTCGTGTGTTGGGGATTCTCTACCTTCCTCCTAGTTGTTCTGGTACTTGGATTCGCTTTGCTCGCGCTGGATGTTGCCGTAGCGCTAGATCCCGCCTTTCTTCCGGACATCCTGGACTCTTAATTCTCAAATACAGTTGCCTAATTAATTATGCGATATCTGCTCAATAAAACAGATACCGCATACAATAGAAATGTAAAACTTTATTTATTTCAATTAAATCGCTACAGTTAGGCCGATTCGCCGATTAATATCTTTAAAATGTTTGACGATATGTTTACGAATATTCAGGATGTCTCGTGACGTCACAATGCGAGCGACGAATTCCCAGACCGTGAAGCCACGCCCAGAGGTGCGCCGGTTCCGAGCTTCACTTTCGCTTTCGTCGATGGCGCGGAGAAGCGAATTTTTGTGTACCCTACAATTTTTACTTTTTTAGAAATGTTAAAATATTTTTATGTTTCTTCACAACTCACTATTTACACTATATTTTCATTTTTTGACGCCGCTATACTTGGTTTTGAAGCCCCCTCTTCCTCCTGGGCGACACGGTTCTGGCGAAATGCTTTTGTAGAAAAGTCGATTTCCAGACCCGTGTCGATGTATTAGGATCGCCCGTGTGCCCGGAATCCAGCTGTAACTTTGCAGCCACTGGTCCGATTCTTCCTCAGCCTACGTCAAACTTCTTCTTTCGGCGAGGTCTTTCTAATGATGGTCCCAGAAGCTGCAACTTCACAGCCGCTGAGGAGATACGGAGACAAAGGAAAGTGATTTTCCCGTATCTCACTCAAAAGAGGTGTTAAGAATCCGAGCTTCGGGGCAGGGGAGGAGGCTTCCAGACCCCACAGTTTGACACTAAAAAAGGGGGGGGGTCATCGATCTTGTTTGTGCGGCGTCTTCAGTTCTGTGATTTTTTGATAGTTTTTGGGATTTAGTAGTCCAACGTTACGTCCCACAATTTTGACACTGGCACCGAATGATTCGTCTTGTTAAGACGCGTCTTTTTATATATCGTTTAAGGCACTTAGAGCACTTTTTTCACTACTTTTTATTTTCTCACTGCGGAGCGCGATTAAAATGAAGCGTTCGCGACGGCGTTTGGAGCGACTCGACCTCCATATAGTATTACAATATACCAGAAAGACTTGAAAGTATCGTACTATAATCATATCATCAGCCTATGTCCCCACTGCTGGGTATGAGTCTTGCCTAAGACCTGGCACCTGGCCTGGCATACGCTCATCCGGTGTTCACATTCAGCCGCTACCGCTGTATAAATTTTATTACAAACTAAAGTATGTTCATTATTACCCCTGATTGATCCCAGTATCAATGTTTTAGGAGGAATCGAAGTTGCCAAAGAAACTGACGAAAAATTGAAGGAGGAACGTCACGAGGCGAATGCTAAAGAGTATTATCCCGAAGTGATAGGGAAATTGCACGAGATCGTTAAGAAGAATAATGGACATTTAGCACTTGGCCGGGTAAGTAGCAACACTGGTATAACGTCCGTACCATCAGCCTGTTTTTTACACCCCTTGCAATCAGGAGGGGGTTCTGGGTCACAGTCTACTTCGCAGACACAGTGCGGATTGGTTTGCTACATTCTCTACAGATTTTCTTTGTCTCCAGCCACGCGGGTTTCTTTACCATCTTTTCCATTGTTTTCTTTTCCTCTATAGCGTAGTGAGTATGTGAGTAGTGACAGATACCACTTGGCTGTCACCATGTTCTTCATATGAAGGAACATACCAGGAATATTCCTGAGTACATATACAACGTGTCATTGATATGGTATAGCGCAAGAGCTGAAAATAGTCTAATATCGAGAGTAGAATCGATTCTACCAGTTTTTACAATAGGTCACTGCAGGGTAAAGGGAACTAACTACAGGAGAAGGCTCCCTCGTGGTTATAAGAGAGGTTTAAAGACCGGGCTTTGCAAGTTTTTTGAGTTCACTCACTTTGTACCTACCGAATAATGTATTTGCTATTTTATTTTTATTATAAAAACTTTATTGCACTTTATGGTACAAAGGGCGAGCTTAACTCCTTAAGGTATTCTCTATCAGCTAACCTTGATCAGGTTTGATCAGATAAATACATTGGGAGGTGAGAGTTATAAATATATCACTTAACAAACGGAATAAATAATTTACCTATAGATAAATAATGTATATTTATTTATCTATACATACAATATTAATATTATACAATGTTAATATATTTATTTATTTTTAACTTCTTTCAGTTAACGTGGGCTGATTTCTACTTTGTTGGAATGTTCGACTTTTTCAAGAGGTTCCTCAGGATGCCGGATTTGGAAGAAAAATACCCTGGATTTGGGAAACTCAAAGATAATGTTCTATCAATACCTAAAGTTAAGGCTTTTGTGGACGCTGCTCCTAAAACGGACATGTGAGGAATATTCCTGATTTAGGTAAGGCTGGAACAGTTGACACGGTTTGCCATTAAGTGTAACGTTTGCTTACTAAAGTAACGAAATAATTTTGTATGTATGGTAATTACCATTTAGTATAATTACTTAAATAAATATAATTTTATAATGAGATTTTTTCTTTTTTTATATTAATGCTTATAATGCTTATTTCACCGGATAAGATGACTTTACATTCGCTGATTTTTATCTAAAAAAAATAACTTTTTTACGGCACCTTTTTGCTGCCATAGAATATACTGTCGGTGTAAGTTAATGAGCAGCTGTAAAGAAGACTATATATTATTATTTAGTCAGCTAGAAAGAATCTAGAAGAACGTATCCAGAAAGAAACATTCGCAAATAACAGGCTACGATACAAGCATAGGTAATACGTACACACACACAGAAAGAAGACAAAGGTAATACACACTATAAAAATGGAGACAGAAATAATAGTAGCCTAACTTTCTGTGCCGAAAAGATAAGGCTACATGTTGTAATTTTCGTGTTATTTGTCATTCTGCAACTCGTCTTGATATAAAATAAAGAGTTTATTTATATATCTTTCATTGGATCTCCTCATCCAGCTACCACCGGCGAACTTCTTCGAGCCGACGGTCCACCTGGACCGAGGTGGTCCCACATTCACATGTAGCGCATCAATTGTTTGTTATTTTTTGAAATAATCGGTTTTATTATCTACACTTGTTATCTGTTATCAAAGTTCTTATCTTGCATTTGCACAATACACGTTCTGGTTACCATCCAGAGCTGAAATCCAATATGCTAAACGATCCGAGCAATATTTTCGTTACAATCATTGACTTCGATTATTCAGTATGACATTCAGTATTTCACTATGGTAACGGCTAAAGCTGGCACCACACTTGTGTGTCTCTTCACCGCTGAGCTAGCGAAAACTGAAAACCTCATCTCCAAAAAGATGTGAAATCCCAACAAAAACATTTCTGTGAAATGTTGCCCTTCCTCGCGATTGTTTGGCCGAAAAAATTTATGAAATCTAAAAGTCGCCAAGACTTATTTAACGGAGTTTTAACTCTTGTGGCTTAACCATTTCCCATAAGGGATTTGTTAGGTTACCAATGGTAGAGATGGACGAATGGAAATGACCAAGCCAGAAGTAAAATTCCATTAAAGAAACCTTGGCGTGTCGCGTGTCTTTCATTATCATACGAATACGAATATCATACGACCCTGTTGCAATTATTGGTACAAAATTCTATTGTGGCCTATATTATAAATTGGTTGCGTGTAGTACATTGGAAATGCAAATGGTACATATGCTTCTCAACATGCACAGCTCAATAGCTCTGGTGAAGGGGCTAGGGTGAGTCCGAGGCACGTGGGCTGATTCAGCACAGCCCCCTATCTACATCAATAACTCGCATGTTATTTAGTTTTAGCATTGAAATAAGCAATACATATGTTGTAGTTACACAGCCGGCTCTAGCCCATGTAGCGCCCGGGTATAATCAATACCCTGGCGCCCTCTAGTAGGCTCTTTGGAGGCGTCACGAGCGGCGCTCGGCGCCCCCTAAGACCCTGCGCCCGTGTGCGCCGCACACCCTGCACCATAGGTAAAGCCGGCACTGTGTATTTATGGAGTTCATTAATTTTGTACTAGCATAGCCTCACTACATAATGTAGCTATCGAGTTATAATAGAGACAGAGCTGAAAACGTCAGCCTCGTCCGGCCTCCTTTAGATCCCTTAAATCTTATAAAGAAGTACCTTGAAAATGAAAGCGGTACGTATGCTTCTCGAGAGGAGTACATTTGACTAAAGCACAGTTCAACAGCTCTAGCCGAAGGACCGTGCCAGCCTGTTGAGACTCGTGTCTCGAACAACTTCGGGCGTAGTGCTAGGAAATACTGAGACATTTGAAAATACACATCGATGTTTCCTATTGTGTTGAAGTACTTGTTATAGTCGACAAACTTTCAAATCGATTTTTATCAAACGCATCCATCCTTTTATCCATTAGGACTTTGAGCATGCTGTACATACGTGTAAAATAAAGATACTATATGATGGTTTTTATATGATAACACTATTTAAGTGTGTTATGTCAATAAAGAAGGCAGTACCAGTTTTAAATTGGCAGAGAATCGATGTGTTTTTGATGTGTAAATCTTTTTTGTAATCAATAGCTTCTGATATTCCTATAAGAGCGATTTTTCTATAGAAAGGAAGTTAGGTAAGTCGAGCATTGGGTCCATCGGTGGTCCCTCAACGACGGACCTCCTTTCTTTGACCGGGACAACTTTCCTTTATCTAGCCTTTGGGCCATGTCCGAGACTGGGCGTGGCGGTCGACATACCTCTTCCTATAAGTACTAATTACAGAGGCTTCAAAATTACTGGATAGATTTTAATACAAAGTGAAACAATTCAGGTGACTGATAGACAAACAAACAGACTAATATAGAGAGACTGTGTGCGTTATTTATTTGTTTGTTTTTAAACACAAAAAGTCTGCACCGATTTAAAAAATTCTTTCACTTTTACGAACCTAAACGTATGCAAATAAAGATAAGCTATGTTTGGGTTCCCTAAGGTCTTATAATATTAATGTCATTTGAGCAAAGTCATGTCTGCTCCCTATATACCTGCTAGTGATGAAGCTGTAAAAGATATATTTCTTTTATTTCAGCATAATGCCGCAAGTAAAATTATACTACTTTAACTTCAAAGGATTAGGTGAGCCGTGTCGATTGTTATTATCGTACGGAGGCGAACCGTTCGAAGATGTACGCATCGATTATTTTAAGGACGAATGGAAACAAATAAAATCTAGTTAGTATCTAGTGGAGACCACGTACCAGGAAGCGCAGTGACGCCCTCTGTAGACCAACGACACGAAGCCCACCGGTGGTGGCTGGATGAAAAGAGCGGAAGGCCGTGAATGGTGTTGAGTCTAGAGAGAAGTCTATATGCAAAGTGGTGAGAGACAGGCGGAGATGAGCCAAATGGGTTCAATAGTTCCAAAATTACACGAACTTTTCAAAAAATCCTAAAGAAGAAATTGACATCAATACTTACAACCAGGTCGTTGGATAGGGCTCGTAAATTTAATTTAATTTATTTAATTGAGATAATTACAGTTAATAGTAATAGTTCAGTTAATAGTTACAGTTTATTAATTCAATTAATTAATTCAACAACTACATTTCACAATATAACATAGTAATGATACCACTTGCTTGCGCATGCGAAATGTAATACACAAGTATTTCCAGAGTCACCCTTCGGTCAACTCCCCTTACTAGAGATTGATGGGAAACTGTTCGCACAAAGTATTGCGATCAGTCGGTACCTCGGCAAGAAATATGGAATCAGCGGCTCCAACTTGGAAGAGGACCTCGAGATCGACCAGATCGTTGACTTCATTAACGACATTAAATTTTGTAAGTTTCAGCTTTTAATCTTGAGACGCCTATGTGAAACACTGCACCAATTTTGCTTGCACCAACCGGTTCATCTTGAAATTATTCGATATCAGCCTAAAATGTCACACCGTTGGGCACAGGCCTAGTAATCACGACGGCGTTTCGGCTCATAATCTTCCACGCGAGCCCAATGTAGATTAATGGATACACAATGCTTCAGATTTTTTTTAATTCTCTGGCATGTACTTTTTTCTTCACGATGTATTCTTTCATCGCCGAGTTAGAATTAGTTTAAAAATGTACGAACTCAGTGGTAAGGGGATACTCAGTGGAAGTTAAATTTAATTGCTTTTCGATTCAGTATGGATAAAATTAAGAAAATCCAATCGGTGTGATTAGCTAGAGAAACTAAATTTTAAGTGTATCATACCATCAGCTTACGTCTGACGGCTGGGTACAAGCCTCGACTAAGGCTTTCCTTCTCATCCAGCTGCTATCGGCGTATGGTAAATTTTACTACAAATTAAGGCATGTCTGCTATTACCTCTGTTTATAACTACCTGGAACGCTCCTACTATCTGTGTATAACACCAGTAGTAACAAATAAAAGTAGAGTAAACAAATAAACACTGTTCATTTTAGGATCAAGCGCAATTGCCTTCGAAACTGACAAAACATTGAAGGAGGAACGTCACGAGAGGAACGCTAAAGAGTATTACCCCGAAGTGCTGGGGAACTTGCACGAGACCGTTACCAAGAATAATGGTCATTTAGTACTTGGCAGGGTAAGTAGCAATACACTACATTATACCATCAGCCTGTTTTTTTACACTGCTACATATGAACATTACATAAGGTATGAAGTGGATCCCGAAATGAGAAAGTTATAGGTTAGAATCCTGGCAGGGTCGTCATGTAAGGTATGGAGTTGTAAATAAAAGATGTTGTAGGTTTGTAGTCTGTATTGTGACTATTCATTCATTCATTCAGTAATAGATTACTAATTTTTGTTGAGTATTTCGCAAAGTATTTTAATTGTATTTTACTTCTTTCAGTTAACATGGGCTGATTTCTACTTCGTTGGATTGTTCGATTTTTTTGAGAAGATCCTCAGGATGCCGGATTTCAAACAAAAGTACCCTGGGTTTGCGAAACTCGATGATAATGTCCTATCCATACCCAAAGTTAAGGCTTATGTAGATGCTGATCCTAAACCGGACATTAAGAATTACTTCTGATTTAAGACAGGAACACTTGCCACACTTTGCCATTAACTTCTGTGTCTTCACTGCCAGATGTAGACATCTCGCAGGCTTCGCCACCATACGTTGCAATGTGAAACAATTAACGATGTAATTACGCAGCGGATCATAAATAAATGTTACCTTATATATTGTACTAGCAAAACCCCGCAGACGTTGTCCTGCTATAGAAGTTAATGTGCTGCAGCGCCATCTAGTGGCGAGTTATAACAAAGTCGATAGCTCGAAAATATTCTCCGTGCTCAAATGCATAGCTTGAACTGACTTGACTTGAACTGGTTTTTCGCGTACCTAACTCCAGAGAATTTCTAGAGACGTATATACCCCTCCTCTGGATACAGACCTGATCAATAACAGTCTAACGTCCCAACAGGGCATAGACCTCATCTTGTAGATTTGTGACGGAATCCGTCATATAGGCCCATTGAGGATTGGTGGATCAGGTGACAGATTTGATGGCTGGCTACAACTAGTTTGTAGCTATAACTTTTGGCTACTACACACGAGAATATAACAAGTAGTGAATAGTATTTAGAAAATAAATGAACCTAGATTAATAAAATAACGAAATGCGTATTGGTATAATTACCATTTGTTATAATTACTTAAATAAGCATAATTTTATACAAAGCATTTTTTTCTTTTTTTACATTAATACTTATGGCACCGGATCAGATGACTACATTCGCTACTCTTTAATTATTAAAAAAAAGCATATTTTTTTCTGCACCTCTAAGCTGCTATAGGATATAGTAGTATATTGTATAAGCTATTGTGCAGCTGTAAAGGAGGCTTGATGTATCTATTCTACCCTAGTACTTCTGAAATATTCAGCATACAACACGCTACGATACATGTATACGTATAAAAACACAGGAAAATACACAAAAACACATATAACATGCCACGAACATTGAGACAATAAAAGGTAACAAGATCGTAGCTAACTTCCCGTGCCGGAAAGGTCCCAAGCTCAGCATAATACTGATAACTCAGACTAAGGATTTTGTGGATAAACTGAATAATTAGTAATTATATAACTCATCATATAGGTATCCATCTAAATCTTTGTTATAAATATTAACAAGTCACATGGCAGTTACAAAAGATTCCTGATAACCGAGATTATCAGCACCCTTACACACTCTGGCTTCCCTGGCACTTGTCTCAACTTGTTCTATGGTGTCCATGAGTGGCAGGTCTTTAGTCTCCGGAGTTAGGGTCAGGAGGGCACCTGCCAGGACAGCTGGACACGCGAAGAAGATTGATGGAAGGGCTGGAGATATAGTTGTCTGTGAAAAGTTAAACATTATTGGATAAGCGATGGCAGAATATTGGTGAGGCATTCTGATTTGTATATGTCAAGTTGTAACTTTAAAACAAAGCTTAAACCACTCAATTCCTTAGAAATTACAAGTACATAGTTGCATAAGGCGCTGATGTGGAATACCTTCACCGTTTCTTAATAGATCTCCAAAAAAAATATCATATTTTCTAAATCTATACTATACAGACAATGAACTTCTGTTTTCCTGGCTCTAAACTTCAGGTACTGAAATTGCTAATAAGCAATAAGATCGCCTGGTTTTATTCGTTTCTTATAACAGTGTTATTTATTTTTGTCAAAATGTAACAGTTATACAATAAAGAGTTTTATCTATCTATGTACTGCTCAGATTTTCATTAGTGTCAGCAAATGAAAATCGGGGCAGTAGCTTAGGAATCTTTAAATTCAGCAGTGGTATCGGCTGTGACTGATCGCCCAATGGTAAGTGGCTGATCGTCATATGCAAACCATCAAGTACCACTCGTAAATTTTAGAACATTACGTATCAGACCGATCGATCATTGAAAAATTTAGTCAAAAGACAGTTTAGGAGGCTCTATTAGGGAAATTCTTACCAATATAGGTGTCAACGGCGCCAACATGCCACCAGTCCTGGAGGCAAGAGCGCAGAGCCCCAGCAGCGACCCTCGCGCGCTGGTCGGGAACAGCTCCATAGAATATGTGATGGCTCCCGTGAAGCAGAGAGAGATGATCACCTTGCCGATCAGAAAGACGATGATCTTCGCTGATGTGTAAGCTGTCGATTGTATATTTTATTTTAGAATTATTGTTTTTTAGATAAAACGTGGCAGATGAGCGTACAGTTTACCCGGTGGTATCTGGGTATAGCCACCCATGGACATCTGCGATACATGTTAACATCAGTCCAGAACAATAAACGTTGGCACGCTTCCGGATGCACTGCTTATCTATGGAGATTTAGGAATGGATTTAGAGAAACGATTGAGAATGTAGGGAGGGATAGGATGATATGGGATTGGGCTCTGACATATCTCACTCTAACACATAAGGAGAATAGGATAACGTGGGAACTGCTGTAAATTTAACTGTAATCGTCTGTGAGAGAGGGGTAACGTAGCTAGTCGAGTGTGCCCAGGGGGTGTTGGATTGTAGCGTGCACCCTCCCCCATTTGTCTGGCATATAGAAAGCTACTGAGTGGTAATTAGCTATTACGATCATAATGCTGTTGGAGGGCTTTGAATCATGCTTTTTGCATCAGCCTTCCATCTTACTCAAACGTTTTTTTCTAGATTCAATTTTTTTTCTACTACATACTGTAAAGTAATTTATTATAATGTTTTATTTCTGAACGTTGAATTGAATATATAATACATAATTTGTTCTCTTGTCCATATGATGTAGGTATGTTAGCATATTACTACAGTTTGTCCACAGTTCTACAGTTTCATACTAGTTTGCCTATTTCTAATAGGTCTTTCCATTAAGCTACGATATGGGGTTCTTCAAGAGAGCTGTGATTAGGATTTTGCAAGATTCGCGGCGCGCCCGCATGCCCCCTGGTGTTGCAGGTGTCCATGGGCGGCGGTAACACTTACGATCACGTGGGACCGCTTGCTCGTCCGCCCACTAGTCTATAAAAAAGTTTCAGAATTTTCCATACTGACCGGTCTCAAAAAAGACCCGGTATATGGCAGTGACATCCTCAATAATACCAATGCAGTGATTATCGCGAACATACAAATGGACGCTCAAACGCTCTATTGTTTGAAAAAACAGGCAATCGATTTTTCACGAGTATTAAAAAGCCTTGTATTTAAACGAGCAGCAAAAAATGTCATCATCAAGTCAAGGGAGTTGCGTTTCGCGGGGTTTTTTTTTCTTCACATATGGCAATAGTGCAATTAGCACATTCTGCCAGTTTCAAGTTTTCTTTCAAAGTCAACAGTTTAAAAATAAACGTATCCTATCAATGTCCAGTCCTACGAAGTAAGTCAGGAGTCGCTCAGCAAAACGATAGTAGTTTTACTGAGGACAGAATAGGACTCCTTAGAAGCAGTCTTACGCTTTTGATTATCACAAACACCACGCACGAAAAACACTTTGAAAGAAACTATCAAACAAAAACTCAACTTCACTTCTCGAGTTCCCGCTACAAAGTCGTCTCCTATATTTTTATTGTCACTAGAGAACCCCTTTTTGCCTAGTTAATATTTTCTGCAGCTCATTTTTATTTCTCTATTATAAAAGGAAGTGCAATATACTTACAATCAGGTATATAAGCAGATGCTACGCAAAGCGTTGCACATATCAAGTAACCGACAATAAGTGGCTTCTTCCTTCCAACTTTGTTCATCAAGTACAAAGCGAGCAGCTCTCCTGGGAACGACATGATGGTTGATAGCAAGAAATTCGTATGCTTATTCCCGGGCAACCAAACAGAATTGATCATTAGACCATAATACACAAAATTAGCTGTGAACCTACATACGGAAGCTACTAGAATTCTCCTCAATATCTCTTTAGACTTTACAATCTCTTTATAACCTTCCCTTTTCCCATAGTTTCCAATATTGAACTTCTGTTTTAGCGTTACTTCATCAATGTCCAGTAGCTCTTTTGTATTGATCGATATTTTATTCATTCTTGCGACCATTCTTATGGTAACCTTAGCTTCATCAGTTTTGCCGTTCAGTAATTGCCATCTAGGACTTTCTCGAAGTAGTAATATGTAGGACAAGAAGATAATGGATGGGCTGTATATGATTCGAACCAGAGTCTTCCAGTACGGGACGACCATTGCGATGCAAGCGAAGATACATTCTCCTAAGTATACAGCGTAACCAAAGAGTACTCCAGCCAGGATCCTATTCTTTTTCCCGCCGATTTCTATCACTGTAAGATAATACGGACACATAAATTATATAAGGTTGTAACTGAACTTATTCCGAAGCCTGATCTGTTCAAATTCATTGACAAGAACATTTCACGAAACTTTTATTGAAAAAAAATATATTTGTTTTCGAGTTTTTCACAAAATTGATCGTGTTTACATAGACCAAACAATTCATATTCCAAAATGTGCAATTAACTTAGAATCATGAGCCGAATCCACGTTTCCAAGCTTCGGTAAAGATTTGTAACGCATCCGAAACGTTGAGTAAAAGGTAAACGTACTCATTTATGAGTCGTTTAATATATGTGAAAAACGCGAAAATGTTAAAGACTTGAAATGATAACAATTACCGTAACTAAGACTTATGTAGTAAGGTTCTGCAGAATGACATCTATCTTTAAGCTTATTGTTTGTCCTAGAGTTTAAAACAGGCGGAAAAATTTACCACCGAAATTATTACAAAGACAAGTTATGTATTGTAAGCCATGATCATGAAGCGGAATAAAATAAAATTTTAATTGTGGTGACAACAATACGGAAAAATTACAAGATAGCTTACTTAATTACGTAATAACTTAAAGACTTGAAATAATTATGTTAATTAAGGTCATTATGATATTTCTTTTTTTCATCAACGGCTGATCGCTATAATCTTCGCTGAAGTGTTTTTATCAATGACCTTAATTCTAAAAGTTTTTATCAATGACTAAATTAAGTGAAGATGTTTTTTTATGCAAAGAACATGGCAGACTAGTAGACAGTCAAGTTGGTGCTAAAATGCTACTGTAGCCCTTCGACTTCCGCGATACATGATCGCATCATTCCCGAATGACAAAACATTGGCGCGCCCCCTGACGCGCAGCCTACCTCTGAAGACTTAGGAATGTCTCATCACTGCTGGTGAGACTCAGACCTCTCTAAATAATTACGTCTTGTACCGTAACATACATAATTTAAGTTTTTGAAAACATAAGCAAAAGGATTCTTACTAAGAACCATAGCGGCTGGATACGTCCCTCCAGAAATCGCTGCCTCCATGAATTCAACCGCAATGTACATGTAGTAAGACTTTGCGAAGGCCTTCAGGTGACCTATGCAGCTTCCTATAGCGCATAGCATTAGCGTCGGCTTGCGGCCAAATCTGGAATTAATTTACATTTAATTTAGTTAATCTGTGTCAATGATCAGAAGAAGGACGAATGGGAATTGCCAAACGTAACTATATAGGTGACTAGTAGATATACGATGTCTACTAACGATTTAATGAAAGTCGCCGGTGGCTGGATGAGCAGAGCAGAAAGAAGGTTGTGTGTGGTTGCCGTGGTAGATGCATGGAGACTCAGCAGTGGAGACCTGAAGGTATGCTATATTGTACAAAGTCTTTTATTAGACTCACGCAATTCGACCTCCATAAGGACTTCTCTCCATTGTCCAATACGCGAAAGAGTGCGCCCGACGCTACTACGACAGAGTCCATTCCAACCCCCTAGTAGTTGTTAGCCTAACTTGTGTCCCCGACAGGAATGCCCCTTCGTCGTTGTCGTCGACGGCCTAGACGACACCGACGATCCCGAACACCCCATTACTGCTGCCAATGCGGTTCTTAAAGTACATTCGCACACTACACATGTACACCGTCTCCGCCACCGGAGACGAGGACGTCCCCCTCGCTATATCGTCAACACGCAGCGGCCTTCATACAAAACTTTTACCGGGTATCGGCACGTGATTCCGCGGTACCGTTCCAAAGTAACGCCCTAAGCCGAGGTCCGTTCCTTCCGCCGGTAGTCCTTAGGCTAAACTTTTTTTGCACGTGGTTGAGCGCCTTCTGCGCTCGCCCTAAATTATATATGTCCGGTGACCCTTGAAAGGCCATTAGGGCCACAATAATTTAGCTATACCGAAAAAATGGGCATGGGCGGCGGTAACACTTACCATCACTTACCACACAATACTGACCTCCGTAGAAAAAGGCACAAGTGTATTTTGATGACTTTCAAGAAAATACAAAAAAACGGTAGATATTTTGATTAATTTAAAATCAACCTAGAAACTTGGGAGTTTTGATGAAACAAAAAGAATAACCAATTTCCAATTTTAATTACGGAATATAATGTTATTAATTTCGTTAAAAATGTTATTAACGCCTTTTCTTCTCGGGAGAGTATAATACGCACTAGAGTGAAGCCATCCTAATAAATATACCTAAAAGACAGAAAAGATGCTAGTGCAAACATGTATTGTTGTTGATAAACAATTAGCTACCTGTCAGACATCCATCCAGAGAAGACCATTGAGAACAGCATGCCTATGTTGTGTATCGTGCCTACTAAATTTGATTTCCATGGCTGACATGCCAGGTCTAGCTGGAAAAGTAAAGAAACATTTTGGAGAAAATAATCTATACAATATCGATTCAAAATTCCAAGGCGCAAAACCCTCCTCCGAATTTCGTAAAATTGCGATTGTATTAACCTATAACGTGCCACTGCAGGCCACAGGCCTTCTTTAGTAAGTCACTGGGGGGTTTCGAGCCGTTATCCACCACGCGGGCTCAGTGCCGAATAGTGGATAATGGTGGATGGTGGTTTTTATATCTAGAGCATGCGGGTTTCCTCACGATGTCTCCATTTGTGACATTTAAAAAAATCCGTACTTAAGTTGAAACTCAACGGTACGGGGCGATTACTGATTTACAAATATAAATACCTATATTGTCTACTAACAGTGCCCGCGACTTCGTGCGCACAGATGTTAGAGTATATTTTGTTAGCTTCATTCCCGTTTTTATCGAGATCTGTTCTATAATTTATTTGAATAAAAAGTCCCCTAAATGTTCACCCATCACAAGTTATAACTATCCCAAATTTCATTAAAAACTGTCTAGTATTTTGCGTGATGCGCGTTTAGACAGACAAAAAGGGCTGATTTGGACTCTGTATCACTCGTGCCTTGCACTGCACGGCTTTATTACGATTTTATATGTATAGAACAGATGTATAGAAGATGTCCATCTTATAACAAATATGACAATTACGATGTATTCATTGATTATGTATACCTTGTATGTATTATATTATATGTGTATATATGTATGTGTGTAAGTTTGTATGTATGTATATGTAATAATGTGTTATATTTATTTTACCACATCATCTAAATTGTGTCTTTCATGCACCTCCTAATTGAATTTCTCTAATCAGATCAATCCAAAGGTTGGCTGGTAGGGAATGCCTTGAGGCATTAAGCTCGCCTTTCGTACGATATTGTGCAATAAAGTGTAAATAAATAAATACACATGTCGTATATTTCTTTAAATTCCGAAGCATGCGATTTTCCTCGCGATTTTTCCTACACTGGTAATAATTAAAAAATCCGTAATTAAGTAGAAATTACCGCTAAAGTACTTAAGTAGACTTACCGTAGAAGCTACCTAAGTAGAAACGTCTGTACTTAAGCGGTAATTAAAGATCCGTACTTAAGTACAAACTCAGTGGTTCTCAAATTCACAACCTCATGAATAACAGTCAAGAATAAGCTTGATAGGTTTGTGGAAAAATAGCCATGTAATTAGAAAATCACCTCTGCGAGTATCGTGTTATTAGTCTCATACACCCATTCTGTACATTTTTCCACTTCACCAGTAAAACTACTGTTTGTGCAAGTGTTGTTTTCCAACAAGACATCTCTTAGAACAGGTTTCGAACACTTGTTTATGGTACTGTTGGGCCACCAGACTGGTCGTTGTGACATCGGATGCGTGTTGTCGCATTCTGGTACGCGGCATCTAGAAAATAGAATATATATCTTAATATGAAGTAGGTGAAAGACAAGTCAAGTTCAAGACAAGTTCACAAAAAAAAAAATATGACGTTCACATACATATTTTAGAAATAAATGTTTAGTGAAATGATAATACTTAATGGTCGGTATGTCTAGTTTATTATTATTGTCAAAAATATGTTTTCACGTTAATTTATAGTGAACATTATGGCTTTATTATACAACGTTCTAGATATCTACTACAAAGTTAAGACTATATTTGTGAAAAATATGTTAATTATAAATAAAATGTGGTATAATTATAAATTATAAGTTAATGTTCATAAAATCATATTTTCATAATAATCATGACAAGTGGAACTGAATTTTAAACGTTAATACTTGATTTTTATCACAATATATTGTTTTTATTTAGATTTTCGGATTTCATTGCTTTGAATAAATCCTTATCTAACCTGTTGTTTTTTTTACGTTATGTGGTCAAACATGTATTCTATTTTCGAAATCTGTCCAAAACATAAAACACCTATGTAAATATTTTATATAATACCTATTTCCTCAATTTTATCGATCGATGCAAATAGCGACGTTTACACGTTGCACGTTCAAACAGGTTTCGAGTTTACAGGAAATGCTAGCGACAAAGCGTTTTAAGGCAGTTTTTCCGCGATACCTAAAACCTCGTCAGCTTGCATTTGTTTACATGTTGTTTGCATTTAATATATCTAGTATCTTCGATGTTCCTTTTGCTACAATACCCGATTTTATTAACACATAATTTTACTAATCCTTATTGATATTATACAGATTGTAAGAGATTTATTCCCGAAGCCCGAAGAAGCCCTGGAATTCGTTTATTTATGATTCCGAATTGACAAGGTTTTTTTTCCCTTACGTATTTGATAGTTACTATATAGTCGGACTTTTTATTCGAGTCAGAGATATGACATGTAAAACTGTCAAGCAGATTGAAATTTGTACGGCGATGATAGTTCTACATGTCATATTCCTGACTCGAATAAAAATCCGACTATAAAATACAAGATTTTTCTGCCTTATGTACCTACTTATATTTTACTAGCAAACCCCGGCAGACGTTGTCCTGCCATAGAAGCCAGAGTGCTGTAGCGCTATCTAGTGGCGAGTTACAACAAAGTCGATAGCTTGAAAATATTCTCCGTGCTCAAATACCTATGTATACCAATTTTCATGGCGATCGGTATAGATATCGGTATAGATATATATCGGTATAGATCGGTATATCGGTACCATGAACGGTATAGAAGTTGTTGTGCTGCAGTGCCATCTAGTGACGAGTTACAACAAAGTCGATAGCATAGAAACCTTCTCCATGAAAAAATACATATATATGCCAACTTTCATAGTGATTGGTCAAACGGTGTCGAAGTCTATTAACATCAGATATACCAACATCCTCTTTTATATAGATTATGGTAATAATGTGTTAATACTATATGTACGATAATTACACGAATAATGTAATGACGTTTGCTTGTATTTAAACGAGCAGAAAAAACACTAAATAAGCAGCAAATCATGATCAAATACATAGAAGGTTATTGATCCGTGGATCAACAAAATAATTTATTATAATAAGAGGGCCGAAATTTAAGTTTCGATACCGATTCAGGGGCAGAATCCATGGTTCAGTTCCGACAATAGACATATGGCTATAGTTTCACAATTATCTATGGTTCTGGTACAATATTTTCAACATGCTAATATAATAAAAAACCATTCAAGATAGGCCCTTATTAGTAGCGTGTTAATATAATATAGCGTAAAGATAAGGGGTATATAGCATATAGGCTAACCTGTTGCTTGGCTATTGGTTAATAACACCATACGTGTTGAAACATTGTCCTTGTGGCGAGCGAGGTATCTATCGAGTTGGCGACATTGCCTCGGTGAATGTCCAGGCCAAACTGAGGGTCTACTCTGATTTTACACCTCCGAATTGTGTAATATAAGTAAATATTAATATGTGTAATAAAGTGCTAATATAACCTTACTTCGATAACAATACTTCGATTAATTAAATATTAAAATTATTTGATTTTTTCCATATAAAAGTCCAATTTCATGGGTCAGGGACCTAATATAATTTTATAATTATAATTATCATTCGACATTTAGGGGTACAGTCAAGTTCATTAAAATGTATCTATATGTTGTCAAGACTACAAATACATGTATGTCTACGTTCATTTACATCTTTCTGCTAAATCTAAACAACACGATTTCATTTCACCTTTCTTATTTGATAAACACATATAGCAAAAGTCAAAACATTCATGGTTGTTTCCACGTAACTCTACGACCTTGAGGTAGGTACCTTTGAGGTGGCAACGCATCCCCCCCGGATCGACATAGACATCCGCGATACATGCCAACATTAGTACAAAATGACAAACTTTGGCACGCCCCCGGATGCGCTGCCAACCTTTGAAGATATAGGAATGAATTTGGAGAAAGGGTTGGGAAAATGGGGAGGGATAATATGGGAATGGGCTCTGGCACATCTCACTCACTACTGAAACACGTACGTACATAAAATAAGATAAAGTGGGAAATGCAGTACATTTCAAGGTAGTCTTCTGTGAGAGAGGGGGTAACGTGGTCAGTCGAGCGCGCCCAGCGACTGTTGGATTGTAGCGTGCACTCTCCCCCTCCATAAAATCAGAATTGTACTTGTTGTAATATAATATTAGCCAAGTTTATTTAAGATTGACTTCCAGTCTAGACATTTCAGTCCAAATGGATTTTTGGGTTCAACTTACCTATAGTTCAAATCGCCGGCAATAAAAATGTAGTTGATATTGATCATGGTTATAAAAATCGCGGGCAAACATGCGAAAAAATACTGTATTCTTTGGTAATTGCCAAACTTTTCCATCACCTCCGATATATCGTACACTTTTGCACGTTCATCATCTTTCACTATTGTGTCTTTCGTCATATTGTGTATTTTTCACGCAATTTACTTTGAAATAATGTTTATTTGTATAAGCTTATTTAGTTATATTCAACATGTTCCACTTCAAGATAAATAAAAAAATAACACTCATCAAATATAATTTTATCGATAATTTTAGAAATAATACGTTTTTTATTAGAAAAGTACCGGCTTTCCGCTATCTGGCTATGTGATTATAGTTATTACAAGAAAGCAAAAATTACGTTGATGCAGTTTTTACGTGAGCGTTCAATTGAATCTTAAGACAGATTCAATACTAGTAAAAAACAATAAATTTTCTAAATTAAAAATAACCACAGCTCTTTTGTAACTAATAATTTCATGCAACTTTCGCGACGCGTGCGTCTATTACTACAGTTAGTTGGATACTTGTTGCATTCATGTTTCTTGCTGTGGTTACATGGATTGTATAATCAACTAGAATTAGTTTACATATAATCAACAGTCGGTGCAGTATTAAGAAATCTTGTAATAACCATTAGTCCTATCCTAGGCACCTAGGAACATTATTATTATTATTATTTTCAGATTACATTATCATTGGTTGCTATTAATAGTTTTAATCACGGAATATCTGATCGCAAATGTGTTTGCTGATTCTTTGAGCTATAAGCCGCAAGACCAATAGCTGATCGAGTAAGCGAGTCCTCGGACGGAGGCGCCATGTATCTGGAAACGTGGCGTGGGATACGCTCTAGTCAGGTGGGCTGACGACTTGAAAAAGTTCGCCGGTAGTGGCTGGATGAGAAGAGCGGAGGACTGTGTGTGGCGGCGCTCCCTGGGATAGGCCTATATCCAGCAGTGAAGCGACACAGGCTTATGGTATGGAATGGGACTAATATTACTATACCCAAAGCTTTGCACATTGAAGCTTATTTCACAAATCTTGTTGCACAAAAACCCGTTATATTTTAAAAACTACTAGACCGATTTTGATAAAAATACACTAAACTTTATCGAATAAATACTAGGGTATTTATTATAACAAAAGTAGCAATAGTAAAAATTATAACAAAATCGGTTACCTAACTATTTCCAGACTGCTTTATGTATATTATTGTTTTGTAGAAATATATTAAATTTGAAACTTCGTATGTTCTCCTTATATCCGTTGAGTAGAAACAGTCAGCGTCATAACTGTTTTCATGTTTTGATATTAGCCTATTCTATTGTTTATATCGTTTAGTAGTAGAAATGAGTAAAGGATTATATATGAGTACCTACGAGAAGAAATTCCATGGCATAGGCGAAAGACTATGCCAATAGGACTATGGAGACTAATAGGGAGACGGACTAGCAACTTCACGAATGTGAATCAAGAACAGTGCCGGCTTTACCTATGGTGCAGGGTGTGCGGCGCACATGGGCGCAGGGTCTTAGGGGACGCCTCCAAAGAGCCTGCGTCGCTCTCAAAGACCCTGCGCCCGTGTTATAAATGTATCATTTGTAATTGCACAATTTGCACCTGAATTTCCGATCACTGGTGAAAATATAACTGTAAGTATTCCATTTTGATCGCGCGCCTACTAGAGGGCGCCAGGGTATTGATTGCACCCGGTCGCTACATGGGTTAAAGCCGGCGCTGATCAAGAACAGAACCCTTTGTGGATTATCTATTTTGTTTGTAATTTCTTATAATAGAGAAAAAGGTCCATCAAATAGATACAGTTGTCGTGGTCATTGTTTCCACATCAAATCTAACGATCTTTTAAGGGCGGGGTAAGGGTTTCAGCGTAAAAAAAACACACTTTTTTTTGCGATTTTTTTTCTCAAATATGGATTGAGCAATTTCATTCGAACCTTTTGTACATTATTGAGCATACTTTTGACGATGTTGTGTAATTTTTTCATGCAGAATTATTGAATCATAAGCCGGTAACAGAGCTTCCCCCAGAACGTCTTGGGAAAAAAACAATTTGCGGTGTTCACCATAACTCGGCCGGAAATTATCTGAAAATAAAAAACCATGAAAATTAGTTAAATTATAATCAAATCTTCCCCCCAACGTTCTCTGATAATTATTTTTTTTATTTAAAAATTTTTGGCGGCCATCAAAAGTGTGAACTGTTATTTTCTACGAAAAATTCCGCAATTTTGTGGGTGGGAAACACCCTTAATGTAAAAAAAAAAAATGTAACTAAACGTTGGGGGGCGGTATTTTATATGTCGAAAATGTGTACAAAGTTTGAAATGAATCGGTCAAGTAGTTTTTAAATGGCAGTGAACACGGACTTTGAAAAAGTAGTTTTGAGAAAAACGCGTCTAAAGTTTATGAACTAAAAAAGTGAAGAAAAAAATTTTTTTTTCCAACTTACACAGAATCATCGATTCCAGCTCCATACAACAGACTTCCTGCGGCATTGTCGATGTCTTCAGCCTCTTTTCTCTCAAGTCTTTCGTTTTATTCTGGCTTCTTTGCTCTGCTGCTCAGCTTGAATCTCAGCCCTGTCAATGCGATTGCTGTCCGCGAATGTCGCATAATCATGAGCGCTTGGGCCAACGCTGACGTTCATGTCAGACAGAAAAGTTAGGAAAGCACCAGCACCTTCATTGAAAGTGCATGCAGCTACATAAGATGCAAATTCAACAATTTGTCTGCTGCCAGATAATTTTTTCGGTGCAATTCTCCAAATCAGCTGGTTCAAACTTTCGTTGGCATTTTGAGCTTTGCAGCTTTTGAACTCAACTGAACCATCACACTGAGCACATTTCACTAAACTTGCGATGGTTGAAAAAACAAGCAAAAAAAATCGATGATTCTGTAATGTTTTTCAACGTCTTCTGGTACACTTGCACTGGTATTTAGCTTGATTTTCTTCGATGAAGCACTTTTTGTGGTAGCTTCATCTTTAATTATTTTATTCGGATTAAACCTTTTTTTTGATCTACACAAATAAGTCCTTCCACTTTGTCGGTCTTCTCTCGAAATTTTGCTTACTCTCGGCATTTTTGTACAGGAAATTTTTTGAGAAAATTATAAAATGACAAGCGCACGGTCGAACGTCTAACGACAAACTGACGCTCGTTTCTTCTTTTAAAATATTGTAGTGTATAGTATACATACAACTATAAAATATATCTTTATGGCTTTTATTACCTGCCCTTACTGAATAAAATATTTCTGAATTTGGATAATGGGTCAGGACAATAGCAATGACTAAACTGTATACCTGTTCGACAGCTGCACTGCTATCCCGACCGCCCGCAGCTGTTAGAGTTATAGCGTTAAAGGCCAGGAGATTAATAAGACAATAACTTTAAGAATATTGCTTACATCGGCTTAAAATTTTAAGGACATATTCTTGAAATGTTAAACAATAAGATAAGACAAAAAAAAAATCTATTTTTCGAAAGTGAAAACCCTTACCCCGCCCTTAATTGATGACGACGAATTAAAATGGAACCAATTAAATTGTCGATTAATGAGACCACGTTGTTCGCTTATTGACATTTAAGAATTATGAGACAATGTAGAATTATAATTGAAATTGTTAAACATCGAGATATTCTCGAAATGTAGAATTATAAACCAGTATCTAAGAGTTATTGAGCAAGATCATAAACGATTTCATCATTTCCCGCGAAAACAAAGGTGTTTCTCGAAAGCAATGATTTATGTATACCTAATGGTTATTAAGTGATCATTTCATTATAATATCGTGATAATAGAGACATTCCCACGGTTTCGGCCAGTGTTTTTTCAACCTCTCTACACCTACGGAGCGGCGGATATCAAACTCAAAGAATTATTTTGCAGAACCACTGAAATAAAAACCAATGTAGATAGTATTTTAATAACAATTTAAATTTGTAGTAATTGACATTATTTAGCTCGACGTCTTATATTGCTTCTTTGTTATAATAGCAAACTACATAATACGAGTATATGTTTGATTTCTCTGTTTGGTTTTAAGTCATTCAATCACATAAATTGTTAATTTATACCAGCCTATAACATTCCACTGCAGGGTACAGGGAATCACTGGGGTTGGGGGCAGGGGGGTTCCGGATCGTAATCCAAGACGCGCCCGCGCGCCAACATTGAACATTAGTACAAACAAACATTTCGAATAGTCATTTTGCTAATAGAACATGTTGCTCGTCATTTTGCATGAGATCATGACATTTTGCTGATAGATCATTCTAATACGAAAGGGATGATACAAGCAATTTGAAAATATTGAGACTATTCAAATTAAATTTATTTATATTTTATTTTATGGGGCTTATGCACTAAACAAATACAAAACAAAATCTTTTTGTATATGTGCTTAAATTACACAAAGGCCAAAGTTCATGAACAATAGGTAGTGTATATCTATTAATAAAAACGAACACAAACAATTTATCTACTAAACTTAAATGCAGTAGGTACCTACCTAAAATTAAAAACGAACAGGAACGGGTTACCTACTAAACTTAAATAGTACGTAAAACTTGAAACTACGTAAAATTAAAATTAAAAATCAACAATGATTTCAGGTAAAATAGAGTCAATTATGATAGCGTGTTATTAGATGATAGTTAAAGATATAAACAAATAAATACAAATCAGATTCATAGCAAAGTTTTCATTTAAACCTTGCTTGCTAATACGTACTGGCAGGGGTTTGAGATTTATTCTTATTAATAAACGAATTCGCTGATGTTCCATGTGGTGTCTGTAGGAATTATTATATCCTAAGCAGCGATGCCGTCTGGAAACGTCATCGTGTCGGCTAGATGTACTGCCTAGTGAATTGGTAGAAATGAGTAACATTGTGACATGTTCCGATGCTCTACCAACCTGAAGAAACCTGAAGGATGAGCACACATGTGAAGGGCAGACGTCGTTAATATACGTTATATAGAAAAGCATACATCGATGACAATCTTATAAAAGCATGTCACAGAAGTGCGGTCCATCCGCATTTCCTCGATACGGAGATATCGCGCTCTGTTCGGTCCAAAAATTACTTTATACCGCGAACTCGTAGGCTGTGGAACGAACTGTCTCAAGAGGTCTTTCCATTAAGCTACGATATGGGGTTCTTCAAGAGAGCTGTGAATAGGATTTTGCAAGGTCGGCGGCGCGCCCGCATACCCCCTGGTGTTGCAAATGTCCATGGGCGGCGGTAACACTTACCACCACGTAGGACCGCTTGCTCGTCCGCCCACTAGTGCATTAAAAAAAAAAAATGTTTTTTTTTCCCATTTTATGAAAAATGGTAGCACATCACGGGTCACATCATAAAAAAATATGTGGGACCACCTCAGAATCTAGCTAAAGCTTAAACGATTCAAATTGGATAAGCCGTTTCCGAGAAATCGGTGAACATACATAAAAAATAACATACGCGTCGAATATAGAACCTCCTCCTTTTATGAAGTCGGATAAAAAGAACTATTGCAGCACAAATAAAGTAGGTATATTGTAGCACAAATAAAGTAGATATGTAGGTAAGTACATACAAGTGGCTACTTCGTGTTTCGACAACAACATAAAGAATGACGTATGAAAAAGGCTCAAATAACTTTGTTTTTATTTTATTTCTATTTATTTACTTACTTAAGTACTTGTGCGTCTGTACTGAGATACGTGACTAAGTTATAAAGGTATCAGGATTAGTGTTGCAACGAATAGTATATTCGGCCTTCCGCCGAATACCGAATATTCGGTGGGGTCCTCGGCCGAATAGCCGAATATTCGGCCAAACTATTCGGCCATATTTCGCGCCAATTTGTCTAGGCGCAGAGAGGCACAACTCACACTGTCCTTGGCTCGCGCTCCCTTCATTCCGCTGCAATCACGTTGCTTTAAACTTTAAAAAAATACAGCAAGAATTGGGTTTGCCTGAACACAAACTTATCCAAGATATCAGCACTAGATGGAGTTCTACGTACTATATGCTGGACAGACTTCTAGAACAAAAACGCGCCATTTCCCGTTACCCCTTACCGATTCATCAAATATTTCGAATCTGACTGCTGTTCAGTGGGAGTTTGTAGAAAAACTTCTTAAGCTACAATGCTAAAACCATTTGAAAAAGTAACAACATTTATAATACTAGTTCTGAATATTCTTGTACCTATATCTGAAGCTATTCAACATGTTCTAACTCTGAAGCGTCACTATGACAAAGTCAGTGCATCAGATCTTACCCTTAAGTTAAAGCTTATGATAGTGAATATGCAACAAGGATTAAAGCAACGTTTTTCAAAACTTGATGACGATAAAAAATATTTGCTGGCTACTCTATTAGACCCTCGATTTAAAATGCATTTCTTTTCTGACAAAGTGGAAAGGGAGAAAAAGTCCAATAGCATCTTTTACAGGGTTTATTCCGTGAATCAAGCAGCGACGAAAGTACCAGCTCGTCTCTTGTTAATACCAAACGAAAAAGGACCAACAATGAGCCTTGTCAGAGAATTCACAGATCCTTCTTAGAATTTTTTGAAGAGGTAATTGCCGAAAAACGCCGAAAGATGAGTCAGGTGTTGGGTGTTGACAACAAAATTGTAGCAGACCCTAGATATTTACCTTAATCTAAAATAATTACATAGGAATAAAAATAATTTTTTTGGTGGGCAAAAAATAAAGCAACATTTTCTCAAGGTTCAGTAAAGCTTGCTGCAAAGTATTTGTTCCCACCTGGAAGCAGTGTTTACTCGGAGAGACTTTTTCAGTTCGTATGAAGAGAAGAGAAACAAGCTTCTTCCTTGTAATGCAAAAAATATATAATTTTTACACCACAATCTAACACTTTTAAATTTTGTTTACTAGTTTAAAAAAATATGTAGATATGTTATTACCAATAGAAAAATAAACACTTAAAATTATAAAAAAGTAGGTTATTTTCATGATAAAATATCCTGCTTGCAAAACAACTTATAGGTATTCGGTAGTAATTTAATATTCAGTATCGAATATCGAAAAAGGGCCGAATAGGACGAATACCGAATAGTAACCGAATATTCGTTGCAACTCTAATCAGGATCCTTGCATTTAAATGTCTTTAGCATATGCGGCGTGAAATTGCACTGCGAAGTTGTTTTTACATACATTGCGTACTGTTTTACATCAGTTGATGTTAATACTGTGTCATACTAAGCAAAGAACGTTAAAATATTCGATTGATGAAGGTGTCCTTTATAAGCGTTACATTTTTATATGTATTTATAAAAAAAATTAGAATACCAATGCTAATCAATAACATATAGGTACAAGCAGTTCAACAAATGTGCTAAATGATTAAATGATTAATGATAATAACGCTTTGATTGAAAACAAAACAAAAATTTACTATATTAAAGACCTTTACAGAAATTAAATCACAATAAACTTAAATTTTGACAGCGCGTGATCTAATTCAAAGATGGCTGCTATTACGAAATTAACTGTTGTTTTTTTGCTAGTGTGTTTTCTGGCTTTGATCAATCATAGTTTTGCGGCCAAAAATGAGAAGCCCCAAGGCTCCAAAGGGCCTAGGAGTCCATCAGGTCATGGAGGACCAGGGCATCATTTCGAGAAGAGATCACTGGATAACCAAGATAGCGACGACAGTGACTTCGTAGAAGCATATGAAAACTCTTTTGAAAGGCCGGGCCACAGAATTCGAGTCTTACCGGGATTTCTACATTAATTTTTGACGTTTCTATTGGATTTCTGCAGGGGTACCTATCGATTTTTATTTGTAAATTATGCTTTAAGTTTGATTAAACGGCTTAAAAATTGCATTTGCTATTTTCTGTTTGGACCTTTCCTTACGTAGGTAAATATTTTTTTTAATTATACTATTTTTTGTGTTACGAGTAACAATTTTATTGTGTGTGGGATTGGGTGTACCACAGAACTGGGATTTGATTGGGGTGTACCATATTGTGACAATCACATTTTGGGACAAACTAAAAGATGGCTTATACGTTTATATATTTAATAATACCCTTTTTGCTACTAATCATAATGTTATGTATGTGAACATAAATAATCAGTAATATTACCGTTTTTTAAACATATATTTGTTTTTTTGGAGTAAGAGAGTGCACGCTCTATTCCCACGGCGGATGGGCGCATTCGATTGGCCACGTTACCCCTCTCTCATAGAAGACTACCTTGCAATGTACTGCATTTCCCACTTTATCCTATTTTCCCAATTTAAGTATGTTTCAGTAGTGAGTGAGATATGCCCGAGCCTAACCTATCCTATCCAACCCTATCCTTCCAAATTTTCTCATTCCATTCCTATATCTCCAAAACATTTGTCATTTTGGACCGACGTTGGCATGTATTGCAGATGTCCATGGACGCCATTACCTATCCACTTACCATAAGGTGGACTGTGGACTGTGGATCGTCTGCCACCTTTTTTCATAAAGAAAGAAAATTTGCTTGTTGCAGTTAAAATTGTGAAAGTATGTACCTATAGTATGTTCAATGAAACAAAATTATTTTTTAAAGAAATTTATTAAAAATTTAAAAGTTACAAAACATTATACCTATTTAAGTAACAGGTTACATTAATAATAATAATATGTTCATCAATAATAATGTCAATTCATAATACTTAACTAACAACATGAGTGAATGATCAATTGATCATTGATCACTTTTTTTTCTATAATGTTATAGAGTCCTTTTTAAACTCTTTGTATACTTAAATATAATAATTTTATGGAAGTCACTTTATAACCCGAAATAATCGAGCAACAATTTCGTTTCATTCTGTAACAATTTAACACTATGTTCTATCAATAGAAATATTTCAAGGAATAAAGATATTTTAAGACCGTTATGACATACTCGTACCTATTAGAAAATAATTGAGTATATTTGTTAGTTTATAAATTTTGTGATACAATTTTTAAATTCCTATTTAAATTGGGGATATCGTCTAACGTTTTATATTGAAATTTAACTTCCTTTATTTAAAATTATTGGCTTTTCTCATTCCGGAAAATGTTTTTACATACAGTATTATGGAGACAATTTAGATATATATACAATTATACATGTAACAGTAAGAAGACGTCATCTGAATGTTCATGTAAATATTTGGTGTTTCGCAAATCGCAAATACTAAATACAATAATTAATTATGGGTTGAGAAAAAGTATGTATATTTTTTTGGCGAAATCGTTTGTTTGTTCCGCTTAATATTTTCACGAAGATACGAATTGAGTCTTCTTTTTGCACCGAACCTTTTGCGTAGTTTGAAATTATGGATACGGTTCATAGTTCTGAAGTCATTCAGATGAAAATTTTACATATCCTTCATTTGCAAAAAAAATATGTTATTTAAATTTACAGCAAATTTTTCATACACATTTGCTGAATATATAACTAAAAAACATTGATATGTTTGCTAAAAATGTGTAATAATGAGCAGAATCCATGATTTCATGCTTAGTAAAGGTTCAGACACACCCTGTATATTTAATAGGTACAGTGAAATGTATAATCTGCTATGAATATTCTTTTTTCTCAGAACACTATTTTTCATTCTTGTAACAGCTTTATATAATTACAAGTATTTTTTTCCTAAAATATTTATATAAAGCACCGTTGATTCAGCGACAACTTCTCTTAGTAATAACAAAATCTACTTTGGGTTTGGAAAAAATACTCGTAAAATCGGGCTAAGAAAAAATAAAAAAAACTAATTCTACAATGAAAAAAATTAAAGTAAAAAAAATCTTTTAAAAGAACTAAAATTCTTAAATATGTCTAACACATTTAGATATAACATCATCGAATTCATCCAAACAAACAGCTAAATGATTTAATATGGCACCAGTTACATTTTATAAAAATGTAACGTCTGTCCCTAAACTAATTTTTGGCACATTGAGAACTCACTGGCTCTTTGGATTCGAGATTCAAAAAAGATAATAATTATTGGGTTAATTTTAAATAATACGTTATCCAATGGTTAATTCGATCAATGATATAAGAGTATAATATATTATACAATTGTACGGAACAAATGTCGTGATAATTATGTCGTTATAATTATATCGTGATAATTATGTCGTGATAAATATGTCGTGATAGTTATGTCGTCATAATTATGTCGTGATAATTATGAAGCGTCATGCAAATCCAGAAGGTTCCTATCCGTACAACTACAAAAATTGCGAAAAACGCGAAACTTATACCTATGTATCAACAAAAAAGAATATTTCATATATCTAAATATACATATAGAATTGATAAGTAACTGTAATGCCCTTTGGAGTACAAATACTTAAAAAGGTTTTCTAACACACATATTGGAAGACACCAATAAGAGATGCGCTCAGATGGGATGTGCATACTCTACTGACCGACTTTAAAAAATGATGGCAAGTAATTTAAGATGGAACATTCCTTATTTGTTGTAGATTCAAAAGAATTTTCGATTTCGATTATCGAAATGATATTTTTTTCATAATTACCTATCTAATTATACCGATGTAGGTACTTTTAATAGCTCGGCTACTATCGGCATAGAAGTAAGAAATTAAATATTCAGCGATTTGGATATAGGTTACAAAAATATAGTGTCGAAGCTGACAATTTTTAGAATTACGTCAAACCCAA
Source organism: Sesia bembeciformis (assembly GCA_943735995.1). Taxonomy (NCBI): domain Eukaryota; kingdom Metazoa; phylum Arthropoda; class Insecta; order Lepidoptera; family Sesiidae; genus Sesia; species Sesia bembeciformis. The sequence continues at coordinate 2,939,414 of OX031038.1, forward strand.
AATCATAGTGTGACCAACGCAATGCGGCGCGGTAAAAAGGCTGCAAATAAAAAAAAAAATATTATCTTCGAATTATTAGTCTCTAATTCATTTTCTTTTATATTATTTCGTAGTTTATACTTAATTATTGTCTATAAATTTTATGTCTAAAGAAAAACTAAAAAAGGGAAAGTATTGAGATTTTCATGGTACCTACACTAAACAATAATACACATTTCGACGCCAAACTATTTACAAGTTATTTATAAAACAGCGAATTCATCCATCATGTATTTATGATTCAAATGTGTGTATTAGAAAACTGGAAAACTTAATATTAAGAAAACACTTTCATAATTATAAAATTTTAATACAATTTTCGAAATATACATGTATAAAACCTTATATCTTAAGTATAATAAATGACCTTAAATCGAAGTGAGATATAAAATGTTGTTTTTTTACTGGCAAAGTATAAATTGTTATAGTTACTATTTTTTAAATCTAATTTCGATTTCTTTGGGGTTTTAGCATGCATTTTACTTATTTGTATAATAAAATGTTAAACATACATAACGATATATTCATATTTTTAATGTGGTTTCGTTCGTTTTAACATATATCTATACCTATATGGCACAGTTTTGGCATATTAAAGGCACATTTCTCTCGCACAGGAATAGGTATTTATATAAGACCTTGAATTTCCAACCCCTTAGATTTATGTTCTTTTGAACATTAGAAGTAATATGCAACTATTTGGTTCAAAATTCATCTTTTTTATATATACTTAACAACACTATACCGAACCGTCTAATCAAATCGTAATGATTATCGTAATGATTTTCATCTGAAAACATACGAACCATTCCCTTAAACCTCTAAACTCGTCCCGTCTAGATGGGCTTTAACTGGAAAATTTGAAGAACAGAATAAGGATGTTTTAGCAATTTGACCTATTATTTTTTGGGATTTTAAGTTCAAAAATTTGTTTGAATATATCGATACCGGAAATAAGAAATAATGTAAGTGAGAAATTGCAACTTTTCAGGAGAGCCAAAAGCAATTTTTTTTTCCAAAATGTTGTATACCTTTTTTGTTTCTGAAGCTATTAAAATTCTACTAGTATAGAAAAGTTTCTTTAAATATTCGTTTAATCTTGATGTTTCAAAGAGAGCATATTATTTAACTTAAAAAAAATTGAAATGTCTCATAAACAGTAACAAAATTTCGGTCAAAAACAAATAAAAGTGATGTATCTATCATGTCCGTAAGAAAACTGACGTTTAATTTTGACGTAGGTCGTGTCTTGTGTTTTTTGATTTGTGTTATTAGTCGATATCAAAACTTCAAACATACCATTCGATAGAGCTCGAAATTTTGACTAATGATATATATATATATATACGAGTATATTTTTTACTATTTTGTTACATTAATTCTGATTTTTGGTATCGATATTTTCGAGATGGCAAGTTGCCTTAAAAGTCCTCAACACTACGATGGTGTCACTTTTAACTGACGCAAAGAAGAAAGCACTGTCTTTAGAAACGCGCTAAAACCGATTTCTTTGTGGAAAATTGTCTGTATGATTATTACTGTTAGAGATAAATAAGGTCTAAACAATGCGCATGATTTTCTATAAAAAATATTTTCGGCCGATAAATAGGTGGTAGTTTCTTCCTTACGTCAATTAGATTTACACTAGCGATTAGTCGACATGTTTAATATTCGCGACGGCAATAGTAACCCAGCGAGCGACATTTCTGGCAGAGGTGCTGCGGATGGATCTTCGACTGGTCGCTCACGTCCAAGCCGTCGGGCTTCTCCAGTGGTCGCTGGAAATAAATAACAAGGAATTTTAGTTTATGTTATATGATGTTAGAAAACAGATAGATCTGTTGAACTAATATAAATGCCACATATATTTTGGTTAAGTATCGAACAAATGCAGTATTGAACGCAGGGAAGTGCAGTGTGGACTCTCTCCGGTCAGGTGGAGCGGCGACTTTTATAAGTCCATCAATAATGGCTGGATGAGAAGAATGAAAGATCGTGTGTGATGGTGAGTCTTGGAAGAGACCTATATCCAGCAGAGGAGAGGCAAATAAATTTTTAAATAAATTTATACAAGATTAATCTGCTTCAGCATTTCATAGAAGGCGAATGACCAGTTTTAATTTTTTATTGATATAAGGTGGAAGACGAGAAGACTGATGCAGTCAAGATACAGAAAAGTGAACAGATCAGTACACGGTTGCCGACACACTCCCGACCCCCCTGGTGGTGCAGGTCTTCATGAGCGGCGGTGAAACTTTACCATCATCAACGGTCTGCTATCTCTTCTATAAAAATCCTATTTTCAGGTCAATTGTAGTAAACAAACCAAGGTCAATGGCACCATCACTAGGTTTCTGGGGTTGCAGCGATAATTCACTTAAAAACATTAGACGTACTCTGATGAATGACCATCACAAAAGCCGCCTACCTTTTTTATAGAAAGAAGGTTGCAGACGAGCATACAGTCCACTTGGTGGTAAGTGGACGTTGTCGTCCAGAATGACAAACGTTGGCGTGCCACCGGATGTGCTACCTACCTTTAGAGATGTAGAAATGGATTTGGAGAAAGGGTTGGGAAAATGGGAAGGATAGGATAGGATGGAATGGTATATAATTTATTTATTTTATAAACATAATCCAGGAGATATGATATATGGTCTCATTATTTCATGAGAACCAAGCTGTCCTCTCCTGCAAGAGGCGCACATTGTTGGACAGTGGGTGAGATCCTGACAATTGATTAATGGCGATATAACCTTTCCAGTTGCTAGACCTCAAATGTCTAGTAGCGTTATTGATACCAGAAGCCTACTTCTTGCCGCTTGCCAAGCGTGGTAATTAGAGCATAATTGGAGACGTCTGTATCTAGCAATGGAAATGCATAGGTATGGTATGTTAATTCATATTTTTAAAGGATGACAAAAGTTACCTGTTTATGAGGATAAACATTGATGCGGCACTTGATACACTCTTGTCCGTTGTTCGCCCACGAGTTGCCGCTCATCCACTTGCGCTTGCACTTTGGACACTTGTATTCGCCGAAGCATCGCTTCTTGCCTTGGTACGGCGTCAGACCCTCGCCTTTAGGACGTGCCTGGAAGTAAAACAAATAATATTCTGATTATCTAGTTTATAACAAGATTTTGTGCGGTGATTGCAGTTTAAATAATTCAAATGAGTATCCAGTTGAAATAATTCATTTTTTTGATTAATTATGTTTATTGGAGAGCTTGTAACTAAAAACTTGATTTTATACAGAAATTGATTTTCTTAAAGCTAAAAGTAAGTTTCCACATATATGTAATTAAGTAATGAAAACCACTTAAGACACAATCTAGATAATAGATTGTGTATCTATTATCTAAAATCTAGATATAGATAATAGATAATAATTGTTTATAGTAATTGAACAAGAAAAGAAGTTACGAAGTCAGCGTTGAATCAAATTTAATTAAGAAGTTTTGCCACGAAGAACTTATGTATGATACTGGAGCTACTAAAAAAACAAATCAAGTACATTATCGTCGCAATTAATGTTAAATAGTGAACAGATAGTAATAGACATGAATTCTGTCTGTACTTAGTGTTAGCCGATGGAACGATTTGGATTGACCTATGGTGCATTTGGTTATATGGTATATTATGATGGATTTTGTTTAGTAATTGAGGACAATCCATGGTATATTGTGCTACTTTCGTTAAAAATGAGATATCAGCTATATTCTGCGTACATACAATGGAAGTAGATGGAGATGAGCACATGTCGCCTCATTAGAATCAGCAGGGAGTTTAAATTTATAAGCAAGATATCTGACAAATTTTCTTTGACTTTTTTCAAGTTGTTTTAGACCAGTATGTATACTATAACGGGGATTCCAAATTTAGGATATATATTCATGTTTACTCCGGAAAAGAGAACATTAAATATTATTAACTGTTTTCATGTCGCGAAAAGAAGATGAGGAGCGCACGATGAGACCAAGAGACCGAAAGACTTTAGAGCAAATGTGGTCTTTAAGTGAGTTAATCAGTAATTTGCTGTCATAAAGAACACCAAGGTCTCTGATTTTTTAGATTGTAGTTATAATGTAATAGACTAGTTTGCGCTTAAAAGAGATAGCAAAACATTTGGTAACGAGTGCAGAAAACATTAATGGGTGTCGTGAATGAACAAGATAAATAACAGTGATTCCAGTAGAGATCCCTATGAGACTCAACAAGGGATGGGTCTTGGGTCTTCAAGATGACATATAACCTTTGAGAACAACGGCCTGTGATCTATTTAGGACGTAAGAAGGGAACCATCGGAATAAATTACCTCTAACCCGGTGTCTACAGTTTCTTTAAGGTGGTCAAGCAGTGGTCTATTCATTCAAATGCCTTACATAGAGTACATAGAGTCAATTTGATTATATTGATCCATATTTTCTATGAAAAATAATTAAATAATGATAAGTTTGAGACAGTTGGTTGATCTGCCCTGAAATTGATCAAACGTAATACACTGCATCATCTTAGCAATATCATCACTACAGACCGATCACTAAACTGCTGCAATATGCTCGGGGCCTTTTTGTGTATAGGTGGTAAGTAAGCAGTTTTCGATAACGAGGATATTCGTTCCTTGACTAAAAGATCTTTTAAGAAGGCAGTTATTGGAAGCACAGTTGATCTGTAACAACGATGGAAGATCGTCCAGTTCTGCAGATTTGTTAGGGTCAAGCTTTTTTAAGTTTCCGAGGACTGAGCACCATACCAGTGTTCACCGATATGAAGCGGAATGAGATGATTTATTATTAATTTTATGGTTCACATTCTTAGAAATTTAAAATCATTATTTCAGATATTCAAAAATAGTCGATTTTGTTGGTCACGATATTTTTTTTTTTATAGACTAGTGGGCGGACGAGCAAGCGGTCCCAAGTGATGGTAAGCGTTACCGCCGCCCATGGACACCTGCAACACCAGGGGGTGCGCCGCCGATCTTGTACAGCTTTATTTTATTTAGCTTTATTTATTTAGCAATGCTATTCACAGCTTTCTTGAAAAACCCCATATCGTAGTGTAATGGAAAGACCTCTTGCGGCAGTTCGTTCCAGTGTACGGGTGGCCATTAGTATTTTTCTGCTTCTCGTTATAATACAAGCTATTAAATTTTATGAATATCAATTTGTGGTCCTATTTGATAAACAAGAATGTTTACACTTCATTTTAATCTCTATTCAACTCTGCATAATAAGTGGCGTATTATATTTCATGGAAAGGCATCACAATGTTATCGCGATGTTATTACAAAGTCAGCAATTGCTGGTAGAAAAATCGGGCTGAACAATGTCCTGGCTTCTTGGTATTGAGAGTATGAGAGTTAGGGAGGTACGCGTTCCTTGAGTGTGGTGTTTCTGTTCAGTTGACAATTATTACAGATTACAGTTTTAATAGGTAAATGAATAGAACGGGCTTATGCTTATTATCTGAACACGGAAAATTATGAACAGAATCAATGATTTCAGATTGGGAAAGCCAATATTTTTTAATCATAGATATGAGAACACACGGTGTGTTCTCATATCTATGTTTTGAATGTTTTGAATTGATCGATGTTCTCATCGATGTTTTGAATTGAGTGTTAAGGACTTTATAGCGGGAACTAGAGAAGTGAAGTCGCGTTTATGTTTGTTTATTGTAAAAAATGTGTATTAGGCGTTTTGTGGTATAATAGTGATAGTTTATTAAACTTCAAATTTGCGTGGTGTCGGCAATGCTCGACCGCATACGTTTTTGATGACTGAATAAAAATTGATTAACCTTGGCTGGGAAGTTTTAATGCATCCTCCATACAGTCCAGACATGGCACCATCAGATTATAATTTATTCCGCTCATTACAAAATTCTCTAAATGGGGTAAAATTACATTCAAGAGAAGCCTGTTACCATTTAAATCAGTTTTTCACTCAGAGACCCCAAAATTTTTATAGAGATGCGATAATAGCTCCGCACAAAAAAATGGCAAAAGATAGTCGAATTAAATGGACAATATTTCCCGTTCCATAAATATTTATGTAATACAAAAAACGTTTTTATTATTTTTACTATAAAAAGGCCGCCAACTTATCCGACTACTATTACGACTTATCCGACTATCCGATATTATGTAGAAAAGAAATTTTAATTTGTTCGTAAATTATTAGGTCCTTACCGTTTTCTATAGAAATATGCAAATATTTTTTATGTGCGAAAATTATGTATTTAATTAGTCAAAGTATTGTCCATTATCATCAATGCACTTATGGCGTTTTAATGGAAATTGATTGATGACTGTGCTATAGAACTGCTGGGGACGGGAACCGATGAATTCTCTGAAGGGCCTTTTCACTGCCTCATTTTTTTTAACAATGTCATACCTAATAAAGAGGTATTACAGTTAAAATTACGATCTAGCCATAATACTAAGACTAATTAGTAATTTAAATTTGACCTAAATTGCTAAGTAGAGTAAAACTAAGAACGAGTCCATTAAAACAATACTTATTGTCTCTATTAAGGGGAAGTCACTCTGTTCTTGTGAATTTTATTGGGAGCACTTATTTCACTAAGTACCTACATAATATTGACACTACACTAACTCAAAAGGTTTCGCCCTTTTAAGTCTTCTCACTATGTCCGTGTTATTGAGGAGCTGGATGGCCTCAACGTTCACATGGTTCACAAGAAGCTGTAGTGGATAACAGAGACACGGGATCACCATATAGTCACGATGGCTTCTTTTGACTCAGTTTACGTTTGGGACATTGTTTGGCTGTGTCTCCTGGATTCAACCATTGTGACGAACGTTTACGATTATCACACAGAATCCACTTTTCATCAGAACTGACAATACCATTCACAATCCCTTCATTTTTGTGCCGGTAAAAATGAAGTTGACTTTCATTAAACTGCGTGTTTGCAGTTGACTTTCATTAAACTTGCCCGATTTGATGGAAATGAATCAATACGCCGAAGGCTGTTGCTAACTCAGAAGTGGTTTGAGATGAATACGCTTACACTATTGTTTTCAATTGGTCATTATCGACTTTAGTCTCCGGTCGTACACGGGGCTCGTTCTTGGGGTTGAAATTTCCAGAACAGAAACGATTAAACCAAAAACGCACCGTGCGTGCGTTTGCGGTGTTTGGTCCGTACACATAGTTGATATTGCGTGCCGTCTGTACTAGGTTGCTGCCACGACGGAACTCATAATCGACAATAACGATAATGTTTAACTTTTCCATAGTCTCAAATACAACAATATCTAAGCAAAAAGTCGTTTGACGGAAAAATAAGTAAATAACTGATATTGAAAAAGAATGTCATAGTTCTAAATTTAAATTAATTTGAATTTGGAATTCTAAGATAACCGCAAGATAACTAAACTCAAAGTGGCCACTATGAACAAACATAAATATCATAGGTCCTTAATTGTAAATGGGAAAAAAGTCAAAATCATGGCATTGATTGTAAAAAAATATTCATATTTTTTGTTTGAAAGTCATCAATCGTCTGGTACCTACTTTGTATTATACAATTTACTTATCCTGTGTAATTATTTGATTTATCAGTAGGTTAGCCGGTCCTGATAGCCAAAGAGGTCATAGGTCCGAAAACTATAGAACAAGACGGCTTTGTAAAAGTGACCCGCTCGCCGCCTTACAAACATCGCTATAAGTGACTACATTTATGTTCAAATTATAGTGATCCTTAGAAGCGTACAAATAGATTTCTAAATCGTCTGAAATTTTGACATTTGAACAAATTACTCCGTTGACGGGTGTAAAAAGCTACTCAGATTACGTCTCTAGTAGAGACGTAATCAGAGTAGCTTTTTGCAAGCTAGAGACTTTCTAGGCAATTGAAACTTTAAAATTATGGTTTCCAAACACTTGATTTGCGAAATAGAATAACCGCATTGTTTTTGTAACGTTTCTGAGAAGCCAAGTTATTTTTTTTTAACTTTTATAAGTGTTTATATTTTGAGTATTGATACTTCAAATGTGTACAAAAGTGTACATGTTGACGTTTTAAAACCCCTCGTCTCGTTATCGTCCCTACTGCCCTTTTTCCCAAATCCATGACTTAATATACAAAGGTAGGTGGTAGCTCCTCCGGGGACTTGCCAACGTTTATCATTCTGGACCACGGACCTATTGGACGTATGGCGAACTCTGCGCAAACTTTTAGTTTCGATCAAGTAACAGAGCTATGTATAGGTTAATTTGTGGGTGAGAAAAGTAATTCACGCAATTAGAAAAAAGAGTACATTAGTTCTCATAGGTAAGTAAAAATAACCCCATTACCACGACCTCGAGCATCGCTAAATTGACTGAATTTTATTGTAACAATTTAGGCTAATTGGTCTCTGTTCTGGACTGATATTGGCATGTAACGCGAATGTTCGTGGACGACAGTATTCCCTTACCACCAAATGGACTGTATGCTCCTCTGTCACCTTTCCATAAAAAAAATATCTTTCTTATACATTATCTTTAATCGTGTATCACTCTAGTTCTTTATGTAAATTATGTAACCTTTATGTAACCAGTGCTTATTTAAGGATTTGTCTCACTTCCTCGACATCAATTCCCTGCACGGCAGTTATAAATATTGTATATTGTAATTTATAAATATTGTGGATTTACAATAAAAAAAAACTCAGAAAGTTCCCTGCAGTTCACAGCATTAAGGTTCCCTGGCCTCGTCACCCCTCTCTCACAGAAGACTACCTTGAAACGGTCTGCATTTCCTACTTTATCATATTTCCCCTATGTACGTACGTGTTTCGGTAGTGAGTGAGATATGCCAGAGCTTATTGCCATCCCATCCTATCTCCCCATTTTTCTCAACCCTTTCTCCCAATCCATTCCTTAATCTGCAAAGGTAGTCGGGGCATTCGGGGGCCCGCCAGTGTTTGTAATTCAGTACTGATGTTGGCATGTATCGCGGATGTCCATGGAGGACAGTATCCGCTTACCATCAGGTGGACTGTATGCTCGTATGCCGCCTACATCAAGGGACTGTCCGCATGTCTACCAAAAATGGGCTAATTTGAGGTGGTATTTCTGACCACCGTCTATGACAGCAAATGTTCTAAAAACCGAATTCTCTAATCTATACTAATATAATAAAGAGGTAAAATTGTGTGTTTGTTTGTATGTTGGGGGTAATCTCTGGAACTACTGAACCGATTTCAAAAATTCTTTCACAAATAGAAAGCTACATTATCCCTGTCTAATATGATACTTTGAAATTTTGAAAAAAAACTTATAAACCGAAGCGAAGCGAGGGCGGGTCGCTAGTGTTAAATAATTTATCAATTCATGTAAATTGCATTATGTTTGTTATGTTGTTCGCCTATTTTGTAGGTTTCCTGATTAGTATTATTTTTCTATAAAAAATGCAACTCGTCGAGAATTGATAAATAAATAACATTAGGACCACTTGCGTTTCTGACCACCCAAAAAATCCCAATCCCAAAAAACAATTGTTAACTAAACATAGTCAGGTCGTACCACTAACTAGTATTTCCTAAAAACAGGTAACCATTAAACTATTTCCGTTGAGTACCATACGCGTCCCGCCTGCGCGTGGGCCGGCTGCCAAATTATTCACACATTTTATTTTTATATTTACTCCTATTGAAGCTTACCTTGTAGCGGTTGGTTTAATCGCGCGATACTGCAATGTGATTGGATGATAATGTGTGAATAAGGATTGTAAAACATAAACTCCTTTACCGCAACAGACAGACACGCCGTATTTTTGAACACTGTTTTGTCTACTGATAACGAGAAACATTCTATTTCTAATATATGAGAAATAATTTTGCGACAATTCTTTCAATCCGATCTATTTAGTTTCTTGTTTATTTTATCCGATACAAAATTTTTAATCGGCTAATTAATATTCCATTAAGAATTTAGTCCATAATGTCAACACTGGCGTGTAGTGACGTACATTTTCTTGAAAAGTTTTTTTTTAACCAATTAATTACATCACAGCAAACATCAAAAAGTATGTGAATACGTTGTCGCCACACGGACTAAAATTTGGAACTTTGTTACATTACGATTGTAGCTTCATCGTGCAAGTACAGTTAAAAGGAAAATTTAAAAAAAAAATGGTGATAAAACTTTAAAATAGATTAATACATAGCAAATAATTATAGTCAGTGACCGTTCTTAATTATTAGTACCGTTAAATACCCAGTAATCGTGCTATTACAATAATTTTGAGCAGTTAGTCCATGATGACTATTCCTTTGACTAGTAAAACACTTCTTATGGCTTACCTGAGGACAGTCTCCAATATAATGCCCCTTCGTGAAGCACAAATGGCACATGTAAGCCGGCGGTGGGGGTCGAGCTGGTCTCCTTAAGGACAGCGAGGCCAGTTGGTCGGCGAGTGAGTTGGTATCGTCGCTGGGCTGGGCAGTGCCTGGCGCGGCGGTTGGTAGCGGACCCCATACCGACCCGGGAATCCACTGAATAGTAAGAAAAATCTGGATTAGGGCATAGACTATATGACACATCATACGTTCTTATCAAAGAAGCCTGGTTGGCACCTTCTTAAGGGGTGGGCGGAGGGAATTAATCAGATGAGGAGGGGTCAATTACAGAGTCAAATTTGAAACTTAAGTACTACGTAATTAGGATGTTCCATTTTCAAAACACATATGAATTAAATAATTCGAGAGCTACTGAATACAGCACATTATTAGACTATGTATATATTCTCAAATCTATGGTATATTATCTATGGTAACTCTCCGCGCCTGTAACTTTTTCTACTGCTACTGTCTGCTCGTCTACAATCTCTTTTATATAGACAGAAGGCAGCAGGTGGTAAGTGGATACTGTCGCCCATGGACACCCGCGGTACATGCCAACATCTGTCCAGAATGACAAACGTTGACCGTTTGGCACGCCACCGGTCGTGCTGCCTGCCTTTGAAGATTTGGGAATGAATTTAGAGAAAGGGATGAAATTGGGGAAAAATATGGGATGCATTGGCATTCGGGCTCTGGCAATTTTCACTCACTACCGAAATACAGTACGTACATTAGGGGAATAGGATAAAGTGGGAAATACAGTATATTTTACGGTACGTTCTATGGAGTGTGGGGTAATGGGGCCAGTCGAGTTCCTCCAGCGGCTGTGGAAATTCAACGTGCACCCTCCCTCTTAAAATATAAGACCTTTAGCTAAAAAAAATAAAAAGTGTACTAATATATTATAGATTCAAATTCTATAACACTCGCATATCGAATCTGATTCACGGCGTCAACGTACGCATTCAGAATTGGAACGCGCGGCGTAATTGGGTTGTTGAACGTATTTTTTTTATTTTTTTTTTCGAAAGTTTATATACGTTTTTTATTGAGAAGTAATTTTTTTTTTTTTTTTAAGTCAATATTAACGAAGATATAGCGTTTGGAAAATTGAATAATAAATTCATAGCCGACGACGCTCCGATTACGCCCGAAGTTACCCGAATGGTCTGTGACGTCACGATGTTATACGGGATCAACGAATTATATTGCAAGTACGGATTTTAATTGAAAATGACAACAATTAAAACATACAGGACGTGTTTCGTGCCTTTGTGTAAAAATACGACGAAAAGTGCACCGAACAAAGTTTTTGTGACGGTGCCACAGGATGTGAAACTCCGTAAAAAATGGTTTAACGCAGCGCAACGGGATAACCTCAAAGACAGTAAATCGAACTTTTTTTGCTGTGAAGATCATTTCGACGTAAGCAAATGTGTTTTATACCCTAAAAAGAAGTTAAATTGTTGAATTAATATTAATCATTGAGTATTAATCATTTATGAATCTTTTATAATGTAGCATTGATGCTAACAACAAATTTTGTATTTACAGCTGCAAGAGGATATGGAAAATTACCTATATTATAAAACTATGGGAGGTCCAGCGAAAATTAAAAAAAACGTGCAACCACACAAATTCGAATGCCAGCCGGATCGTAAGCGTAGGACATGCCCAAGTCCACGGGTCTCATCGGAGAAACGGCAAAGACGGATGGAGATAAACGAGCTTCTCGAAGAAGCATGTGGATTCTCTTTAACAAGTCCTTTCGATGCCATAGATCACACTTCAATTTCAACCAGAAGTGACCCTGTCGCAGCGAAGGATGATCTTGTTAAATCTTCAGCGGAAGATAATTCTACATTAACAGCAGCTGCCAAAAAAGATGTTGGAACGCAGACTTCTGTAACGCAGCGTCATGCTGCTGTGCAGGCTCATATTCGCCCACATTACCGAAGTGTGAGTAGTATGTGCAAAATTAAAGCATGTACCGTCGACGAGTGTACCTCACCAATGAAATTGCCAAACGTTTCTAATATAGTGACGTCTCCAAAAAAATACCGTCCAAACGTATCTGAATCTATAAGCACCTCAATTTCGTCGATAGGCATTGTTAGTTCTAATGATTATTATACCCCTACTAATCGAACGAGCTCCAACGATTCTAATAGCCCAACGAAAACTGTTCAAGATATCCTAAAAGTAACAGACTATTTTATAAGTACCAACATGAAAGCATACCTCGGAATTCCTAACGAATGGAACGAGTTATTGAATCTTTTGAGTATGAAAAGTAACATTAGTATGCAAAATATTAAATTATGCTTGATGAAGATCAGAAGACAAGATACGTTTGAAAGACTCGCTGAACAATTTTGTATGAGTCCTAGTAATGCAAGCATAATTTTCAATAAGACAGTTCCGATTCTCAGACATTTTCTTCAAACTTTGATCTTCTTTCCTAACCCAGAAGTCGTTACAAAAAATTTACCGATTGCTTTTCGAAATTCGTACAGTCACGTTCAATCGATTGTTGATGCTCTTGAAATACAAATGAACATATTTATTTGTGGCAAATTATTAGCGTTTGCTTTCACAAATCCATTTTCGCACATCACTGCTTTTGTACTTCACAAAATATTAGAATTTATCGAAAAATTTCCGAACGTTTAAGAGGTTAGTCACACAGTTTGCCTACAGTCTGGAGCACTCGCGTGGCGTCCGTATAACATCGTGACGTCACAAACGCTTGGACCAATCACGTAGCGTTTCACGATCATATGAAAAATTTGAATTTTTCAGACGTTTTAATTATTAATATCTATTTACAGGCTTATACAAAATCAATACTTTTTTCTGTTTTGGGCTCTAATGCGATAAAAGCTTCATAAAAAAAAATAAAAATCAAAGTTTTTTTTTTTTTCAACAACCCAATTCGTTAAACAGATGCGCGGGCGCAGCTCGCAGGCCAATGGGAGCGCGTGCTCGGCTATTTACCGCGATCTTATTTCTCTAATCTGTCCCTAGATCACATGTTGATTATGATACGGATGTCTCTAGTGTCTTCATAGTACTATGGACATGTTTTATTCGTTACGTTACGTTAGGAATTAAGATTGATTTCAATGTACAATTCTGATTATTGTGGAGTAACGAAATTCTTATTTATTTAAATTTTATTACTCACTGGTATGTATAAAAGGTGGACATAATGCCATATGGCGGTCTACACTAGTCAACCACTAGATTATACAGAATAAGGATGGCAAGTGCAGTTTTGAATTAGAAAATAGGAACCACAAAAAATAACGTAACGCAAATGACATACGAGTATATATTACACAACGTGTCATTAAAATAATGCAAAATCCGATACATACACGTCAACTAATTTAAATATATATATATTATATAATAAAACCGTTCTAGTAAAAAATAAAATTAATTATTTTCGTTAGCAACTGCACGTAGAATGAAAGATACACTAGAAATGAACATTGAAAAAATATTGTATTTTTGTGGTATTTCTGCGAACCTCGATTTGACGGATGCTGTAGCAGACGTTTCTTCATATTGCCACTTTGAATGCACAAGACAGACAGACATAATGAGATCTCACCTGTTATTTTTATTTCTCTCAAATATTTATTTACTTTAGTTACCATAAATAATAATGTCAAAAGAGTGTCAAGTTTAAAGTTCTCTATAACTAATGATTGCATCCGCCGCAGTTTGACCTTTGATCATGCAACACCTGAAGTGGAGTCCATAATCATTGTAACAATCAACACGTCATTATGGTATGAGGTATATGAGTGATGTCGGTTTGTTTGTTTACTCTTCTCTCAGAATGTACTGGTTCTGTTTGGTTGTGGTTTTTAAGGTTAATTTTGATATTTATTTATTTTTATATAGAAAGATGGCGGCAGATGAGCATACAGTCCATCTGTTAGTAAGAGGATACTGTCCAGTCCAGTAGGACAAATATCGACTCGCTCCAGATGCACTGGCAACCTTTGGAGTATCAGGAATGGATTCGGAGAAAGGTTTAGGAAAACGAAGAGGGATGGAGATAGGATGGGATGGAATTGTACTTTGGTATATCACACTCATTACCGAAACTAATATTGGTGGAATATGATAAAGTGGCACATTTTACGAGATAAGGTAACTTGTAAATCAAGTACGCCCCGTGGGATTCATTCATTCATATATTTATTTTGCAAGAAGACAGGTTACATATATGGTGTTTCAGTACATATACCTATATCCTGTTACGTTCTACCATTAATAGGCCAGAAAAAAATAATTTTATATTACTAAAATAACTGTTACAATCATCATTAATATACGAGTACATATATTATCATAATTACACCTTCCTTCGCATCATCATTCCACTTCCTGTGATCATTCCCTTTCGCTCTGCTTATTTCGTAAATATACTACTTTTCAGTGATGAGGAAATACACAGCACGAAACACACGGTGAAGTGAGAAATGTATTTATTTACGTAACCCATTCACTTTCTTTACACGGTTTCCAACAAACACATACAATACAAACAGTTCCGGTCCTCCGGTTGCGTCCCGACGCATACGCGTTCTAACCGGGAAGCCGGCCATAACTCTATAATTAGAAGTCCACATTTATCCTACCTGTTTGGTTAATATCACTAGGTATTTTGGGCGAAAACTACGATACGTTAGCTAAAACTGTCGGTGTAGTTTTAGCTAACAAATTGGAAAGTTATAGACTGTTCTTAGTTAGGTCGAGATAATTGAATGTTTCTAAAAGCGCTCCGTCGTACAAGGATACATTTTATACACGAAAAAGGGATGAAACTTTGTGGATATTAATTAGAGTTTCTTAGTCAACTTCTGAGGAAACTTAAGACTTAAGTGGATGATATTTCTAGCTGCTTTGTACTTTGATTTTAATTTTAATGCATTTAAAGAAATATTTTTGTTTTTATAAGAAGGCGGTAGTAGAGCAGACAGTCCACCTGGTGGTAAGTGGATACCGCCTTACATATCCGCGATACATGCCAACACCAGTCCAAAACGACAAGCTTTGGCACGCCCCCGGATGCGCCGCCAACCTTGAGATGTGGCTTTGAACATTGATTTTCGTCCATAGGTTTGATAGTTGCATAGGTTTTGGATTTTTTTTTTTTATAGACGGTTAGGCGGACGAGCAAACGGTCTCACGTGATGGTAAGTGTTACCGCCGCCCATGGACACCTGCAACACCAGGGGGTGGGTATGCGGGTGCGCCGCCGACCTTACGAACAAAGCATATTTCTTTTTCTAAACTTGATTTAACCATATAGCACTACAATTTTTAATAAAAGAAATGTCATATGGTTGTGTTTACAATGAACTATTCTATATACCCAGAAAGTTTCGTTAATTTTGGATTCGGGGTATAGAAACTTACATTGTTAGACTATTAAATCGGGTGGTATCAAATTAATCTCTATGCAGACTGCAAAAGTCGTCGCTTCTTGCAGGTATACCTTCTTATAATAATTGCAGGTATAAGGTAAGACTGCAAACGCTTCTTAGGAATGGCTTAATATACCGCTATAAATAAATAGATCTAGGTCTTATTTATACGACCTATTAATCTAAGACCTATAAAAACCTGCCAATTCATACATTTTCGAAGAAAATAAAAGTGTGAACTTTTATGTCATCACAAAAATGAATGACACGTCCTGCCACTATCTATACGAGTAATTTGCACATCTGTGGTCATTTGTTTTTATTCGTTCATACTTTTATTTTCATTGAAAATGTATGAAAATGTTTTTCCAACTTAAATAACAACACAATTAATTGCCCTACAGCTTTGATGTCCTAATAATAAATGCTTGGACTAACAAATTCCAACAGAAGCATCAATTTTGTTTGACCGGCAATTTCAGTTTTTGGTCTAAACTGAATGATGTTCTTCTAAAAATAAAAGATTAATATAAAAGGGATCAATATATCGACATTTTTAAACTATTATCTATCTATATTATTGTCTAATTATTTTTATAGAGTTGTGACGTTAACATATTCGTTGAATCGTACTTAGTTTCTTTTTATTTGGTTGTTTTAGATGCTGTAACGTTTAAACTGAATTTAAATTATTAAAATCGATTTTTTAAATCTAAAACTTTAAAAAGTGCGATTGTCTGGAAACTAGACATTTATTAAACTTATTATTTCAAATTTACTTAATTACTTATTATTATTTTAAGTTATTTTCGAAGTTTTACTCAATTTTAAAGAACCGCGTGAAGGTATTCTAATGGAATGCAATGCAATGCAATGCAACCGGCACTAAGCGTCATTATAAAAAGTTGAAAAAATAATTTTTGATACTTGAATTTAATAATTGAATTAGCGTAGCATTGAATTCAAGTATGTACTTATTAAAACTATTTTACAAACTATTTTTTGTGACCTTTTTTTTTAAATTTGTCTCGCTTTTCCAGCCATAACAAAAAAAGAACATAAAAAAATGGTAATTATAAAAAAATCCGTAATTATGTCTTTATGTGACGTTTATTAATTATTACATGATAAAAAGTTATCTGACATTATAGTTATGTATAAACTATTTATTTTATGTATAACGTACTTTTTATGTATAAACTGCACGATTTGTATGACGTGATGACGAATAAACAGACATTCATTTCAATTTAAATACCTCCACAGAGTATCAATTGAACTAAATAAATATAATTAAATTAGTTCGTAACATAAACAGGCGTTGTACACAAAACATAAGACGCGGTGTCATTGACCTCTCCCGGAAGGATTTAGTGCTACTATACGTTTTTTGTGTAGCTCTGTGTTGATGTATTTATAGTACGAATTTGTGTTTTTATCCGTTTACTGTTTTGTACTAAAGCGGACATTCATTTGTATACAGTAAACATACTATACTCGTATAAATATTCATTGGAAGAAATAGATTCACCTGAGCCTTCTCCTGCGATGTCATGCACGACACGACACATTGGACATGTCTAGAACGAAATATGATAAATATTTTTATTGTTATCACAAGAATGTTTTCTGTGCGACGACGTCGCTTTAAACTGTCAAAATCCAAAGTTTTATTTATCACTTCATGACACATTATCGTACAAAAGGCAAGCTTAATGGCTTCTATAACAGCCAACATTTGGGTTGGTCAGAGAGGTTCAATTGGCAGGTGCGTGAAAGTATATATACCGTGCAATGTATAATATACATATATGTGTATATGTACTGCAGTATATTTTAATTGATAAATTGGCAGAACATTCGAGTCTCGAAGCCTAGAAAGTACCTACTTCTCATTAAAGATTAAATAAAATTCCTTCAAAATATAAACCAAATACTTTCGATCATTTAAAGCGATGAGCGGGCGTCGCACAGAAACGATGTGAGTATCTGTCGTATTTAGTATACAAAAACACATAACTGTCGTGCTTAATTAACGTGTATTTAGGGAAGAGAGTCAGGTAAATCTTTTTTTATCAAGAGACTTGTGTGTCAAGAGAGATTGTGTCTTGTTTTCTATTTCTACACTATTTTATAACATAGTCTCAATTTATATATATTAAAGAAGTATATTACACCAGTTTTAATTTATTTAACAAATAGTTTTCAAACTGGTGGAAAATTCCAATGCGTATACTAACTAAGTAAGGTAAGATTAAATTAGTTTTCTTCAAAAATTACATTTTTTTTAAAAAAAGTAAGGATAATAGATTAGGCATAGTGACATTAAGAAATTACAATAGATTATTGTAAAATTGAATTTGTTTTTATGACATACCTATGACTTATTATGACTATGTAAATATTGTACGCCTGATATGGGTAACAAATGTATTATATTTAATTATTGCAGTTTACAATAAATATTTTTATTGTTTTATGGACGAAGGTGGCAGACGAGCATATAGTCCACCTGATGGTAAGTGGATACTGTACTATGGTAAGTGTATGGTAAGTGGATAGACATCCGGGATACATGCCAACATTAGTCCAAAATGACAAACGTTGGCACGCCCCCGGATGCGCTGCCTACTTTTGGAGATATAGGAATGTATTTGGAGAAAGGGTGGACAATATGGGAAGGGATAAGATGGGAATGGGCTCTGGCACATCTCACTCACTACCGAAACACGTACGTACACTAGGGAAATATATTCTGATTCTGATAATTATAATAATAAATACAGGAATGAGACAAGAAAGATCCATTTCTTGCAATATTGTAACTAAGGCTTTGTTCAAATAAATTTTAATGTTTAAAAATAAAGATTTTTTTTTGAATTTTAAAAAAACAAGGGACTTGATGAATGTCGTATCTAAATAGAACCAGTAATATTTGAATAATAAGGAGTTTTCTTGTATTTGTCGCATTTCAAAATTTTATTAGATATGTGAGAGCGTTGATTTCTTTGATATAATCTCAAGAATATTCGATCTCGCGATCTATTACAATGGTTTAGATTTATTTCTAAAGAAACGTTAGGGACAGCTGATGGATGACAGATCGCTACCTTGTCACTACCTACTGAAATGTAAAATGAATTTGGCGCAGGCAATGTCAAAATGACACATTAATTATGTCAAATTTCTTTACGGTTCGGTCACACTATATCGATATTTTTCTAACGAATAAGTACATTTTTAAAGTAATTTGGGATTATGAATAAATCGCTGTACCATGTAGATAACTCTGATACTGTAATATTAAATCGTGTACGACATACCAGTTGTCAACCTTCAAAAATGAAGAATACAGTCATCTGATCAATCTTTCGGGTCATCTGGAGACCTTTAGAGGGTTTATGAAAGTGGTCTTACCTGGTCGTTTTGGTACAGCCAACCTAAGAGAGCCTGTGGGCAGTTTTCTACCTTCCCGCACCACTGCGGCGGTTCCGCGCCCAGTGCCGTGGGAGACATCGCACCATCAGAATATCACGTGATCACTAAACCACACTCCAATTATGCCGATATTTCAAATTTACTGTTCGATAGATAAAACTAGCACTAGTAATTCGTTTTTCAAATATTTCGATTTTTAAAACTCGTATTTCGAACGCGTCAGCCCATGTCAACGCGAATGCGGCCGGGATGTTGTATTTTTAGGTGCGCGAGTAGTTGGGCGGGATGCGCGCGCGCCGGCTACACTATGACTAGCGGCCGCTCCTTAAGACGGGAGATGGAGGGATCGGGATGTGATGACGGAGAATTTATTTTTATCGATAAATAAATGTAACAGAACAGAGGTCACGTTTAAACCGGAACTAATATTTTGGCTGCGCTTTAGTATGACTGAAAAGATAAGGCAAAATACTAGGATAAGTATTGCATTTATTTGTTGCCTAACATATTTAGAAATTACTAAATTTCCTTGTGATTGAGACAAGAAACAATTTTCAGAAACAATTAAGAAACATTTTCATTTTCCTGTCTAGTTTCACAAAAGTTCAGTTTACTATTTTCAAAGTTTACACAGAGAAATTAATTACACAAGTCTAAGCACGCTAATGACAGTACAGTAGGTACCTGCTCTAACTTTGTATATTTCATTCGGTTTTCAATTTAGCCGCACTATATCGGTAAAACAATAACGGACAAAAATATTAGTTGTCATGCCTGAAGGAGCTGCAGTCCTTTATTCATTTAATCAAGAACTGAAGAATTTTCTAATCTGAACCGAAGATAAAACAAATTTATATTTAAACTAAAATAGTAGTCGAGATTTTTAGTCATAAATCGCATTGCAGTACAATATTTAAAAAAAAAACGTTTAGGAGGGTTACGTCCTATTCCTCGAATGTCACTTCCTCAAGTGTTCTTTTGTCAAGTGTTCAAGTGTCGAAATTCGAAGTTTAGGATCTTTTCCTCTTGTCAAAATTAGGTCTTGTCACTTTCAATCAACATATTCAGCCTATCCTTACACATTTAAAACGGGTTAGTATGAGAGGATCAAATACGCAAGTGGTCTAAATAAAAAATAAATATAATATCTATTTTATACGTAAGCTTACATATTATACTTTAAATCGACAATTTTTGCGTGTTCATTTTAATAGGAATGGGACATTCAAGGATTAGGGCATAACGAACCGACTGAACATTCCGATGCACCTAAACGAAAAACCTATAAAAATACTTCTGATATGTCGAAGCCCTAAAATGCCATCGTTAAACATTTACATCGTTCTTGTTAAAAAATCACCCAATTTAAGGGTTTTTTAATATTAAACATAGACAAAATAAATATATTTCATGCCTATTTGGTATCCGTCGTCCGTCGATAATGTTTCTACCGATATCTAACAAACCGCAGTATCCCATCTCTAATTGCGAACATGTGGGCGCACCCGACCGCCGGGACTCGCGGAGAGCAATATTTTCGTTCGGCCCCCCTACCATGGTAAAACAATACAGCTAAAGCACTCCCGTTCGGCAATCACGCTTGCATCACGTTGCCCGTCTACTTTTGTTCTTTTTCCTATAGCAGTTGTGGCGCACATGATACAGAGTCAAGTAATGGAGATATTATTGTCACGATTATAGTCATTTACTATTTGCGAGAAGAGTATTATATTGTTTGGATGGAAAAGAGTCGGTGGCTAATTTTGATCGTCTCTTCCTCAATATCTCTGTAGGAACCCTTCTCTCACAGAAGACTATCTTGAAATGTAATGCATATCCCATTTTATTTCATTCCTCAATATACGTAAGTGTTTCGGTAGCGAGTAATATATGCCAGAGCCCATTCCCATCCCACTTTATCTTATTTCCTTCCATTGTTCCGACACATCTCGAAATTCATTTCTAAATATCCAAATGTAGACAAGTGCATCCGGGGGCGTGCAAATGTTTATCATTCTGGACTGATGTCTCTGCAATCCAATATTGGTCCTGGGGTCACAGGATCTCGGTATCTGGGATAACAATATCGCTGGGATATCTGGTATACAATATTTTTGTTGATGCTTTAGTGCATATAAATATTGTATAAAAAGCAGACTTTTGGGCAAACACGAGAAACACAAAAGAGGTACATTACTACAATTATAAACTTGTATATAATACAATTGTATAGTAAGCAGTAAGCAGCAGTAAGCATTTAGAAATGCATAGTTAGACCTGTTGGTTGGTCATATAAACTCAATAGTCATAGTACCTGTTTTTTTTTTTTTTTTCGTACTAGTGGGCGGACGAGCAAGCGGTCCCACGTGATGGTAAGTGTTACCGCCGCCCATGGACACTTGCAACACCAGGGGGTATGCGGGCGCGCCGCCGACCTTACAAAATCCTATTTACAGCTCTCTTGAAGAACCCCATATCGTAAAGACCTCTTATATAACGGTATATAACTGAATTGAAAACCAAAATAGCAGTCGGACAGGTACTATGGTACCAAAAAACAGGATTTCTGCTAATTTATGAAAATCCAATTTACTTAAGTGGAATTTCTCGAATCTGTCACCAACATCTAATTCAACTTGTGATATTATAAGTGGATATGTTAAATTATGTGACATTTTGTTTAAACTTGAAAATTTGAAGTGTTACAAACGCCAGAGATCATTTTAGAGGACAGATTTATTGAAACGCGTTGTTTTTAATTTTTTCCGTAAATATTTTAATGTGTTTCATGTGTTTGTCATTTATTCTTTTACCGTTTGTCACAAAAAAATCTTCAAAAAGAAGAGCTGTAAGAGCTTTTCATTAAACTGTGATTTTTTTTTGGGAAATTTTGTGTAACAATATAAGTTTTTATTTACTTCAAACAATTTGAAAGTAAACATTGTAAGCGTGCTTTAGGTCTCTTCACGTGGGTGTCGTAAAAGGGATAACAAAACCGCTACCACAAGCCTTGAGGAACTATATAAACTCTATAAAGAGTGGACTCGCCAACGTGCTTGGCCAACGTGACGGTTTTAAGACCATACATCCATCATCCAAAGACCAATGTCCACGAGAGGAGACCTGTGTCCAGCAGTGGCACTAAAGGGCTGGTTAAGTTCACGTTTTTTTATTATTATTGTATCTAATGACAGGATTTCTAATATATTAATTTATGTGAATGTATATTTGACTTTATAATGTATTAATTTGATGGATAAATGATTTAATTGATTATATTATTATATTAATTTAATTACATTGGAATCAAATTGTGAAGATGTATTTTAATGATTGTACTCAAACCTTGTAACATAATAATTATGTGATTTATTAGTACGCCTTAAGGCGGTACTGATACGTTCACAAATAAACGGATTTGATTTGATTTGATCTATTGTTTTACTAAACAATAAAACAAACTGAACTCATACTATTAGTAAGCAAGTATTAGTAACTATTAGTTATTATTAATAACTTCAATAAGAGGGACATGGTACAGTTCATGGTGTACATGGCCGTGTACGAAGCGTAAACAAGTCCACATTTAGTTACAGAATTCCTCGTAAACTGAGTCTAAAAATGCCGTAATTTCATTGCCTTTCTATTGGATAATCGTTAAGCATGTTTCACACATGTTTAACGATTAACTTAACAAGATTTTTCAAAACAATTTTTTACATAATGTAATATATAGCTAACAACACTCGATTTTAACTAAATAGATTTGCTTATCATGTACTAGCTTTTCGCTCGCGGTTCTGCTTGCGCGCTACTTACATTGACGTCTTATATAATAAAGCTTTCGGAAGAAATGACCTATACAATAGTGAAAACCGCATCGAAATCCGTTCAATAGAACTCAAGTCATAACCGAACGGACAGACAAACGTTGTGTTTTATCTTCTTCTATACATATATAATAATAAAACAGTAAAAGGGTCGAGTCCGTACATTGACTAATTTTTTAAAAAATGGAGGAAGCTACAGAATGCAAAACAGCAGATTTTTTAAATTTATGTCTATATGTCTATTTGTATGATTGTCTGTATGTCTGTTTGTTGGTTTACAAAATTTAAATCAGACTTTTTGTCAGGATTTTTCAGTTTTACATATGGTAACCCCAAGTAAATATAATTATTTACTTGGGGCTAGGTAAATATTTACTTATATTAAATTACTTGGGGCTTAATTTAATATAAAAATATAAAAAGAAGGCTAGGTATAAATAGTTTATACTCGTAATTTTAGATATAATAGTAAAGGAGAAATAAAATTATCAGTTTGTGACATCAATTACAGTGACCACTTGTCTTAATGACATTGTATTTAATTACAATGCCACCACATTATTCTTGCAATCGATTCTTGCAACAAGCACTCGACATTTTTTGATTTAATAATATGTGAAGCTAATACAGAAATTAATTTAAGCTTTATAGCAAAGAGATATTCTAGGTTTTATATTTAAACAAAAATATTTTTAGTTCTACAGAACTAGTGGGACAATTATTATTAATTAATTTAACAATTAACACCATGCAACAATTGGGACAAAAAAATCTTCAATGACATCACAAATGGGAACTATCAAAGAACGCTCGTGTCTTTTAGGTTCATTAGCGCTCACTCCGCTTCTGCCTGAGGCTTCGCTCGCGTGGACTAAGCAGCTAAGATTTTTAACACCTGTAAAAGCACCGACATGATGGATTTCACGCATGAAAATCCATCCAGTAATTTTTGAGTATTTTTTTAACTGTCATTTGTTTTATTTTTCTCTATAACTCAACTTCCTAGTGTCGTATGAATATGACACATATACTTGTTTTGTTTTGGTGTGCAATCAAAAGTTTTATCTCTCTATGTATTTATTTAAATTAATTTGAAAAGGTCACTGCATATAAACCTGGTAGTTTCATCAAACAATTCTAACTAGAGAATCATAAATAATATTACTGTAGTAATTTGAAATGTCGGTGGTTTCAAGGAGGGAAGTATTGGTGAAGGGGCGTATATATTTGGTCGCGTTATGGTCTTGCTGAGGGGCCTCAATGTAGTCAATTAAAAAGCGTCATGCCGACCAATTGAGTTTATTGCTTGTATATAAGGTTAGAGTTACATTGGAGCTGTCATTATTATAGAACGGTGACAGTTAGAAGCATCACTCGTGAGGATTTTAGTTCAAACTAGGGGTCGTATCACTGATTTTCTGTGTACGCACAGATTATTTTATTGTTTATTAGTTTAACCGTGAAATCTTATTGAAGTTTCGGGCCATAATCCCATTGTAGGACTAGTATGGACATGCGACATACATCCCTAGAGCACGCCTCAGATTTTTTTAAATTACTTTGGCACACGGATTTCTTTAAGAAATTTTCCGTTATTTCAAAGGTTCTTGATAATAGAAAAGTCCGTACTTGAGTTAAAAATCAGTGGAGGTCGTGAGTTTGAACCCAAGTCTAACGAATGGATGTCGACAACAAAATAGAATGGTATCACCTACAGATCAGATCTGTGGTATCACCGTTCAACACAACTGATGTAGACAAGTGTTGTAAATAAGTATTTTTTTTATGGACGAAGGCGGCAGACGAGCATACAGTCCACCCTATTGTATCTATTAAATATAACAACACTGGCCGTATAGTGGCTTTACAATAGCACCACCCACCCTATCTTTTACAAGGGATTAAGGGATTACAAAGCGGCTACCACAAGTCCTGAGACACTAAACGTGACTAAACCATCTCTTAAGAGAGTGATTTAAGGTCATACATCTCTCATGCACAGGACTATGTGCATGACCAGGCCTAAGTCCATCAGTGTCAAGGTCATCAGATTGACATCGGTTTTATATGTATGTGTAAAATTTCAAGGCTGTAGGTACAAGTGGAAGTGGGTTGAAATCGACTTGCAATATTTGACCTATTAAACAAACTAGCAAACATGTGAATTCAAAGAACTCAACAATTAACACCGTACTTAATATATCAATTGGCCCGTACCCGACATATGTATGCCCGCACTCAACTGGCCACGTTACCCATCTCTCACAGAAGACTACCTTGAAATGTACTGCATTTACCACTTTATCCTATTTCCCCAATGTACGTACGTGTTTCGGTAGTGAATGAGCCATGTTCCGCACGTTTCAGAAAAAATCCGTCATAATTCGTACGTATGACCTCAAAATTGTTCTTGTAATTTTTTGATAAGATTACACCGTTAAAATTTGTGTAACGTAACTACTGAGAGTACTGAGCCGATTTGACTAATCTTCGAAACTGATTGTTGTTTGGGATCCGGCTGGTGACCCTCAAGACCCAACTGGTGTACTTCAATAACAAATTATTGAAATTTGATTGCTATAAAAGTTGACAAATGTGATTTTTTTAAACTTTATTTCGCCCATTGTGAACCATTATTTTTTGCTTTGTTTTTAAAGACTTGCAGATAGACGTGGATGACGCATTCGGGTGTTTCCGGATTACCCGATAGCCCATATTTTCGTAATGTATCTGTACATATATTGAGAAATAAGATAAATCCAGTACATTTAAATGTAATCTTCTGTGAGCTACCTCGGGTTTTTATTACCACACCTACCGTCATCGAAACACGGTACATCCGCATGTTCTTGATAGGGGGCATCTCACTTAAGCTTTTTGTTTCTATCCATTTTAATTTACAATAATCAAACGTTGTAGTGTTTTTTTTTAATTTTGAAAGTTGTATCCGGTATATTTCTTGGAAATATAAAAGCCCGATAAAAACTAAGCACAGGTTCCGTGAAGCACTTTTGTTCACCAATTAGCGTTACGAGTAATATTCTAAGGTTGACCGTAGTTGCACAACCATAAATCGACATTTCATTTCGTTGTATTGTACGAGTGCATACGACTAAAACTTATTTACTTCAATAGAAGAGTTATTGCGGTGTTTTCAAAACTCATTTTAGTTGCACTAACTAAATAAATATGTTTGTTTTACAAAGTTATCTTTGCAGTTGACGCTGCCTAACCACTTACTGAATAAGGTGATAGATAGCTGCAAAGAAGTTTGTAAATATTTGTATTGTATTGTGCGAACGCTCTATTCGCAAGACACCACAACATCTGTTTTCAACAAATTTTTGTAGTCATAATGTTAGATAAAAGTTTACAAATGAATGTGATTTTTTTAGTTTATTTCATCCATTGTTAACCGTTGTCTTTAGTTTTGTTCTTAAATTTTTGTTTCTGTACTTTACAATGACCAAACTTCAGGGATTGTCTTTTAAAATTTTTAAAAAGTTTTAGAGAGTGGACAGATTTCTGAGGGGGAGAGGGCACGCTGCAATCCAACTGCCGCTGGGCGCGGTCGACTGGCCTTCACACATAGAAGACTACCTTGAAATGCACTGCAGTTCCCACTTTATCTTATATCCCTACTGTACGTACGTGTTTCGGTAGTGAGTGAGATGTGCCAGAGCCCATTTCCATCCTATCCTTCCCATTTTCCCACCCTTTTCTCCATATCCATTTCTATATCTCCAAAGTTAGGCAGCGCATCTGGGGTCGTGCCAACGTTTGTCATTTATTACTAATGTTGGCATGTATCGCGGATGTTTATGGGCCACAGTATCCACTTACCATCAGGTGGACTATATGCTCGTCTGCCGCCTTCGTCCATAAAAAAATAAAAATATTTATCGTAAACTGCAATAATTAAATATACATTTGTTACCCATATCAGGCGTACAATATTTACATAGTCATAATAAGTTATAGGTATGTTATAGAAACAAATTAAATTTTACAATAATCTTTTGTAATTTTACAATAATCTTTTGTAATTTTACAATAATCTTTTTGTATGTACTTTTGTAAAGTACATACTTTAATTGATGAATACCATAATAGAAAATTGTTTCTCAAAAAACAAAGACCAATAAGTCATTTGAAACTGTTTACTAGTTTTGACAATTATAATATATTAATTATACAGTTAATAACGTACGTGGGAGAAGAACATGGCAATTTGTAAGTATTAATAGACAAAAAAAAAAACCTAAAACTTTTATATTTATAATTGATATTTTTACCTCTGTACCTAAGTCACATAAGCTGGCCATTTACAAATGAAACCTCATTTAAATAATTAAAGTAAATTATTTAAAAGTCCCAAGATATACTTTCCAATTTCTTACGAGTTGGCCACTAACTACTTATAATAGATTAAAAATATATAATAATATATACATCAGCTGTAAATAAACGACATGAAAAGAAAAATGTTTCAAAATTGACAGTTACTAATCGACGAGCTTTTATTGTGTTTGTGAAAGAGTTTTTTTGGAAAACAACAAATTTTTAACAACTTTTGAAGCGGAATATTCCATTGGACTCTTTTATTTCAAGTAAGTTTTCAATCATATTTACTTACATGTTAACACAATCCTCCGTCAATATCTCTTAAAATGTTTAGTAATAAAGTCTCTGGAATTCATTCATAGATTTTGTTGCGGATTGGTTTTCGTTCCACGGGACGCCATAAAAGCGGGCGTTCTTTATTTATTTTCAATGGGCAAAAGCGTTAGCTTTCATCTGTCACGGTTTCCCCTGATTTGTCCTATTATCATAATTTGAAGAGCGCCCGGGGAGCGTCCGGTGGAGTTTTCGATTGCGTGCGAAATTTTTAATCTAATTTACTAGTCATAATTAATTATAATTAATGTTATAATATGATATAATATGTGTTTAATAATAAAAAAAACACTAATTACATAACTATTTATTACGAACTTTTATTTTAGTATAAAGTATAACATCTTTCGTCATAGAAATCAGATTTCTTTATCTGATAACTGATCTTTAACTTTATTTCGATCGTTGATATATTTGAAATCATATCCCAGATTTTAAGTCTTTGTCTGGAATATTCATGGAGTCTTTGTATTCATGATCAATGGTCATATTTAAGGCTGTCATGAGAAAGAGCATATATAGTTATATTTAGGTTCATAGTAGATACTTACGTTAACAATTTTTATAATAACTGTACAGAAACAACCGTTTCCCTCTCTGGACTTGTAGTTTTATTGAACGAACTTTATTGCACACTAGTGGGTCGCCCTCGCTTCGCTTCGGCTTATAAGTTTCTTTTATTTTCAAACTTTTTTTTTCTTCAAAAATTTCAAAATAAAGTATAGCCTATATTAGACACGGATAATGTAGTTTCCTATTTGTGAAAGAATTTTTGAAATCGGTTCAGTAGTTCCAGAGGTTACTCCCAACATACCCACAAAACAAACACACAATTTACCTCTTATTATATTAGTATAAAAGTACAGATTAAGGTACAAAAGCTGAGTTTAATACCTCAAGACCTTAATCCAAAGGTTTAGGGATAGGTACATTAGCTGACGATAATATCATAATGCATACAAAATATAATAACTTAAACGACAACAGTATTTATAATTTCCTAAAATATACATAATGTATACATAACATACATATACCAATAATAGGTATACAAATCTATTGTATATCTACACACATAGTCTATATGTTAAACATACAAAACCATGTGCGCTCTGAGCTTCCGCAGTTCATCTTATGTTAGAATTTAATCATTTCCATAAAATAAAAAGAATAAATTCAATAAAATAATAAAAAGGAGAGGTACTAAAGAAATATATTTCCTTTAGTATATATTTTAGTATAAAGTATAAAAATGTAATAATTAAACATGAATGTCAAATTTTCTTTCGATGGAATTGAAAATACTAAGAACGTAAATGTATGTGTTACAAGTAGGTACAACCGGAAGCATGATGGCGGAAGCCGTGTGTCGTCCAGTGTCGGCGTGGACACTTCCGGTGTGCTCGGGTCACTGTGTCGCCAACCACCGTATGTGACGGATGTTTTTCACGTTTCTGATTAAATACATCTTCATTAGGAAAAACAAACAGAACATTGCGGGACAGTTATTCATTCATTCCATAATTTCAAATTTCAATAAAAAAAATATTTCTTCCTGAAAACTTTTCTAGGACCATAACGAACAAAACAAAAAAAGAATTACGCATATTAATCGTTCGAATCGTGAGTTATGGTCTAGAATTCATACAAAAATCCATCAGAAAAAAGCACTTTCAGTTTTTCCAGAATTTTACAATTTTTCGGGCAACTCCAATTTTTCTTCCGTATTCGGACTGTTACGAATATTTAAAAAAAAATAGTTAAATCGGTTCAGCCGTTCTCAAGTGATGCGCTTACCAACAAACAGCATTTAATTTTTTTTTATATAGATTGACACATAAATTACAATAATACGAGTATAGACAAATTACCAATAACAGATTATTGGTAAGGTTACTAAAATAATATTTATTATCCTTAAAATTTGACAGATTCATAAATCTAGATTGAAGTGAAAAGATTAGCGAGCCTACATTGCAGACTATCAAAGTAATTGGTCGAAAATTAGCTGAATATTTTTTGCATGGAGCTGTAAAATGATGATATTAGGATAGTCAGTCATGGCCTTTTAAAAAGAAAATAAAAATATATTCTAAACTTAATTTTTATGTTTTTTGGAATTATACATAATAAAGTATTTAGTTAATAGTAATATTAATAGTATAAAAAGTTTTTTTTATATTTATTATTCATCCATACACACCTATTCAGTTCTGACCAATATCTTTATTTCACGTAAAGATCGTAATTTTAATTTCAATGAATATAATCGTATATGGTTATAAAGCTACACCCTTTTAGACAGAGTCATGTTTCAAATACTTTGTAGCATCTATTATAACATCCATGGATGCATATAAATAAATGATTAGTATTAAGATATCTCCACGGGAGATAAGCTATATGTTGGTTATATAATGTCAATAGACTTCGACACCGTTTAACCGATCACCATGAAAGTTGGCACATATATGTATTTTTTCATGGAGAAGGTTTCCATGGACTTTGTTGTAACTCGCCACCAGATGGCGCTGGAACACATCAATTTCTATACCGTTCAACCGATCGCCATGAAAATTGGTATACATAGTTATTTGAATGCAGAGAATATTTTCGAGTTATTGATTTTGTTATAACTCGCCACTAGATGGCGCTGCAGCAGATCAACTTCTATGGCAGGACAACGTCTGCGGGGTTTTGCTAGTCACGTATAAAATATATTCTTTTGTGATACAATAAAATATAATAAATGTTTTGTTAAGATCTTTTTGCTAGAAATGGTATTCGGAATTTCATAAATAGTGTTAGTATTATTCCATTAATACAAGTGACAGAGTTATTTGTGACATTCAATGGAAAACGCTAAATCATGAGGAATTTAGAATATTATAGCCGTACTTTTTTCACAGGTAAAACATGCGTCATTTTAGTGGCGTTACAAAAAAGCGTGCGAACAAAGCGTTAAAAGTAATGGTTGCCCGTTACGCAACAATAATTGCGGCCCAGATTCATGTTATTCGCCTCATATTATACGTAACTCAGTTCATGTTATTTAAATATTCTTCAGTTTCTTTTGTAACATCCAACACTAAATTCCTTTGAATTCTTGTGCTTTCTTTATATACTGGTGCCTATTGGGTATTCCCATATAGACAAATAAAGAAATTTGTAGACAAATTGCAAAACTAAAACTTTACAAAATATCTAAAAAAGATTGAGGTAACATACAAATGTATAACTGAGGTACGTATATGTACAACTCGTTATGTCGGATGGGGCTCGTAAACTCCTAATACTTAAGCTCAATTTATTTATAATGTACAAGACCGAAATCTACCTTCGAACTAGATCATTTGCGCGGTAACTTGAGTTTTTATTTCATTATTGTAAAAATTGTGTATTACGCGTTTTGTGATTTAGACGAATAGTGATAGTTTTAGACTTTGAAATTGTTTATTACGAAGAAAACTTGACACTGGCAGAATGTGCTAATTGCACCGATGCCTTTATATGAAGAAAAAAATCTTCGGACTGCCGCGCCTTAGCACGCACTCTCGCCCGCGCGCGCGACTTCAGCCGCTATTGTAGGGTATTAAAGGAATGAGGCTTAAAAGTAGCAACAGTGATGTCATCATATTGCGTATGACGCGAAGGTTTAGAGCGAATTAGGTTGATATGTATGACCATGTATGTCCATGTAAACTGTAAAGCAACCGTTGATCGATGTGTGCTAAAGTTATAAGCACCACTATTGGACCATGTAAAATTGTTTTGACTGCGAATATTTTTAACTACGACACCCGACACCAACCGTCAAGTTTATAATAAACATTGGACTGCTTCTAGGAACTTGAAACAAACAACTCTCGATAATGTTCATGGAAGGCTGCATCAGCATTCAGCATTGTAAACCAACTCTCCCTTACTTGGAAGCGATAAGAAACAATGTTGTATGAGATAAATTGAATATGTAGGTAATATAAGAACGGTAAATATAAAAATGAGAAAGTGCATAACGTCAAAATTACATAAATGGTAAGCTACTTTCGGTGCAGGTTAAAAATGCGGGAAGTCAACTCATGGTTCAAGACAGTAGACGTCACATTTTTTGACCAATAGAATTTTTTAGAATTTTTAGGTCTGTTTCTAAAGGGTCTAAAGGGTGACGCAGATGAGGAGGAGTTAATTAAAAAGTCAAATTTTAAACTTTAATACCACGTAATTCGAATGTTCCATTTCCAAAACACATATGAATTAAATAATTCGAGAGCAACTGAATACAGAACACTATTAGACTGTAATGTGCCTGCCTTAGAGTGCTTGTATAATATATCTAGTCAGTATTCTTAAATTGATGAGTGACGTGATGACGTCTCCTGTTTTGAACGATGACTCACGTGATTTAACGTGAACCAAGTTTAAAAACAAAATGAAAAAATAATCGATGTTAGCGCCAATTGGAAGAGAGATTTCGCTATTTTCCGTTCGGCTTAGAAAAATAAGGCCTTTCTCACCATCTCCTGGTAAAGTAACTGTTAAGTATCTGATAGATAAATTATCGGCCAATTATCTCCCAATTATCGGCCAATTATATCTGATACTGACTCCTGATACCTTATCAAAAGGTGGCGAGAAAGGCCCTAAGTATATGAACGTTGTAGAGATTTACGAGCCCTATACAAGTATATATAGACATCAAAACTTCTTTTTTGGGATGTTTCTAAAAGTCATAATTTTGGAACCCGTGAATAGATTTGACTCATCTTCGATTTTATTTATAGAATAAAAGTCGCAGACGAGCATACAGTCCACTTGATGGTAAGGGGATACTGTCGTCCATAGATATCCGCGATACATGCCAACATCAGTACAGAATGACAAACGTTGGCAAGCTCCAGAATGCGCTGCCTATCTTTGCAGATTAAAGAATGGATTGGAAGAAAGAGTTGGGAAAATGGGGAGGGATAGGATGGGATGGGAATGGGCTTTGACATATTTCACTCACTACCGAATCACGTATATACAAGTTACATTAGGGAATTTAAGCGAGATATAAATCAACACAATTTTTCTATCAAATTTTGAATTCAGCTTATCACTTATCATTATCACGAATATAAAATTACTTCGACTATACTGTACGTATATAAAGTTTCCTCATCACGACGTTAAAGTTAGGATGTTGTAGTTGGGTATTCTGTGGTTAAAGTAATTTGCAAGCAACGGACGGCACTTATGATGAAGTAAGCCGATAGCGATCTGACTCGGACTCGGGTCGATGAAACGGTCGGGTTACTGAACCTATACAAACAATTGGTTAAGTTAGGAATAGGTTTTTCTGCAGTCAAATTTTATTACATAAGAATACAACCCGAATAAATAAGTAAAAACCCCGATGGCGCACGACCGTCGGAATGGCCGACTTTGATATTGTCGTACGTCAATATCAAATTTGATATTGTTGATGTCGTCGTCGACTTTGATTTGATACACCAAAACATACAGAAGAGAAAAATAAAAATACCTTGGAACACTTTTGCCACTGAGATTAGGAAAGTCCATTCTAAATTTTCATTTAAAAATTTGCTTCGGCAACACTATAACAGAGTTGATAACTTTAGGTACTTACGAGTACTATTTTTTCTCTGAAAATCTCCCCCTTTGTGATTGTGATAAAGTAATCATTATGTTGTATGTATTTATACGGGTATTTAGATATAGAAGTATGTATATATATCATATATATTAATATACGTAGGTATTTTATTCATTACATGTACAATTAGTGCTGTTTGTATTTAGTTCTTATTGATTATACGATGAACCGCCCTTCGTGTTTCTGTTTAACCAAAGGTTGACTGGCAGAGAATACTAGGCATTAAATCCGCCCTTTTTACAATGTTTCTTTATAAGTAAATAAATAAGAAAAAATACAAGTAATTAGTACCTGCAAAAAAAAATACAGTACCTACAATCGGTGGCCTTATCGCATTGAGGCAAGCAAAGCTTATACACCTATAGAGATAGATGGTGCAATAAAGAAATCTATATATAACATGGATACATACATACATATTAACTTTAAAAATAATGCATTTAGTAAGTTCAATAGTAGGTACACTCGCAGGTAAAATACATTGATTTGATTCATCTGCGATCTTAAATAGAAATATACCTAAATAGAAATATACCTAAATAGAAATATACCTAAATAGAAATATACCTAAATAGAAATATACCTAAATAGAAATATACCTAAATAGAAATATACCTAAACATACTATTTTATTTTAACTTTTAGTTGAAAATTTAATTTATATGTAATGTGATGTGCCTCCACCAGTAGAAGTAAAATCACAAGTTACTTTACACAATTTTATTTATAATAATGTATCTTACAATGTTACATGTTGAATGTGAAATATTAAGTGACGAATATTAGACTTCCGTGTCCTTATATACATACAGAATATGATTAGGAAAATATGCAATTAAATATCATTAGGAAAATATGCAATTTGTGTCATTATAATACAACTTTCAGTTTAGAGGCAATTAACAACATACTTTAGTGGTTTCACTTCAATTATGTAATGAATGTCAATTAATAATGATCAATTAATAATGACCTTTAGGAATGTTACTTGATGAGTAATGTGCCAGGTACATTACACCTTCCCCCTAGGGAAAATAATTTTCCAAATTATTTTACAGAATTATAATGAACATTTCAAATATACTTTAGTAACTACATAATGAATCGTACAAGAACACAGAATTCATGACACGTAATTCTAAATTATAGTAATAATTACAATTTAACCATCATAAGTTTATCATTGCAAATTCAATTTCCAAACAATTTCTTATAATAATCATTACATTAATCAATCATAACATAATAGTCATAACATAATCATCAGTTATATATATTACAACAACATTTATGAATTATACTTAACTATGGTTTTAATATGAGTACGTTATATCCATTATCTTACGACTATCATATACAAACAATAATTGTAAAAAAATGATATATCTTTAATTCAAATTATATCATATTATATTTGATTACAATCATACAAGAAATACAAATATACCAATGTAAATTTCAGAAATTTCTTTTATTGACTTTTACTAATGAATACAAGAGTATCCACAAGTTTACATTTCGTACAGTACATATTATGTTTTTAATTTACTAGCTAATCTGACACTTCGCCTGGGTGTAATAACAATTGGTGGTTCATTAATGGGTTGAAGTTCGACATCTTCTGGAGCGGATGGTGTACTGTTGTAATCATGACCGCTTCTTACATTGAAAGTTATGCAATTAGTTATTTTTGAACAACACGAACGATCGTGATCATTATGAATGTATTTCCTCCATAAATATTTTAAGAATCTCCAAATATTCCGAACTAAAATATAAATTATTGTTAATTTTAATATTGACATTAAAATATATACGAACATTCCATTTCCTATTATTCTGTTATATAAGGTGTTTGTCTTTTCAAAATTTTCTGTTAGAGTTTCAATTTCATCTAATTTATGACTTGTGAGTTTTAATGATTCGTGATCTAATTTATAGCTTTCTAAAGGAACTAAGTTTATTTTGGTTAAGTTAAACTCTTTAGTTTTTATGCAATCGTTTATATCGAAAGTAGGAAACACTGATATATCTATGGTGTTTTCATTGATGTTGTCATATGTGGCTAAGACCATACTTGCTGTAAATATTTTGCAGTTTTTATTGGAGTTTATGATCCCATTTCCTACAAGTGTAATATCTTTAGGATGAGAGTTTTCACATTTGACCGTTGCTACAGTTGGTTTAGGTGAAACGAAAAGCCATTGATTGTATGAATTTAATTTAAAGAACATTTCACTAAGAACTCGTGTAACACGTATGTTACAAATATTAGCATTATCTAAATGGTTTAACAAAATTCCTACCTCGCATGAAGGTCGCGCATGTGTTAAAAATATTACTCCTTTGTTTAAACACAATTTTAAAGTTTCGGAAAGGTCTTGGCAAAGGTCTAAGTCTGACATACTAATATAGTACATTCTATTTTCAGATATAGATAAGAAATGAGTGTTTTCCTCAGGAAGTATAAAAGAATAGTAATCATCATTTTTATGTACGGGCAAACTTATGAGTTTATAAGTGTCAAATTTTTCATTAAATACTAATGGAATCAATATAACAAAAATCAATTTTTGTTATTATATACAATTGCATTAATTTTTAGCATAGTTTCTAACTTGTGCATTTCGTTTAATTGTAATTCGATAGGGAATTTAGTATTAGTCGGTAAATGAGGTATAATTTTCTCTAATTCTTCGAGTAAATCTCTTGGAGATATTATTCCTGGGTGCAACAATCCTGTTTTAGCAAAAAGAACTGCATTTATTACACTTGAGAATTCTTTATCTACTTCATTAATTAATAAAATTAGTAACGACAAGTGTTCTTCCATGCTTTGTTGTTGTTCGATAGCAAAAACTGCTTCGTTAGTTGTTTTAGTGAAATTGTCTAATTTCTTAATGTTACTATTAAAAATTGCTAAATTCTTTTCATAATTAGTGATAGAAGCATTAAAATTTATTATAGTACTTTGAACAACTTGTGTCTGTTGTTTTAGTATCTTTAAAAACTCAGTTTTATCCTTTTGTATGGATTCAATTGCATTTTCATAATATTGTGCATCATCAGCATCTAAAGTACCAAAAACGGTTTTAAAAACTGCTCCTATTCCATTGAACCAACCACGTTTTTGTCTTTGGTGACCAATAAGGTCTTTTAAGGCTTCCTCTCTATGTTTTAGAGACGGTATTAATTTTTCTATAAGTTTCATAGAAGATTTGCAAACTGAAAATTTTTTAAAAAACTTTTCTTTACATAAATGACTTGTTTGTACGTATACATTTTCAATCATACCGATTTTGTTATCAAAATCGCTGATATCAATTTTTGTCACTAGTCTCCAATTACTTTCATAATATAAACTTTTACCGATAGAATCGAAGAAGATCCCGGCATTAGCCTTTGTTAGGGGATATATCTCGACGTCACTATTGGCATTTCTACCTTCAGAGACAGTTGTATAATACAGTATGATGAGCAGCGCCCGAATCATTCTGTAACAATTTAATATGCTAATTTGAGTTTATTGTTATGGACCACTTTAATTTTGTTTTTAACTTTAATGGTTGTGTTACATCTTGAATTAATTTTTACGACTTCATAAGGTCTCTCATAATTAGGACTTAATTTCTTACTTTTACCTTTAATTTTAGAATCTTTTTGCAAATATACCCTGTCCCCTACGTTAAAGCTAACTTCCTTAGTTACTTTATCATAATATTGTTTATTTTTATTTTTAGATTTTAAAATATTCTCTTTAGCTATTTCATGACTTTTTTGAAGTTTCATTTTTAATTCATCAACATAATCGTCGTAAGTGTATTTAAATTCCGGTTTGCATGTTAAACTGGATGGAAGATTAGGTTTACAACCGAATATAAGCTCAAAAGGCATAAAGTTTGTTGAAGTATGAATAGATGTATTATATGAAAACATGGCAAAATCTATCCAATTATCCCAGTCTGTCTGTTTATCATTAATATAATGTTTTAAGTAGTCTGCTAAAGTTAGATGAGATCTTTCTAATGCTCCATTACTTTGTGGATGATATGCAGAACATTGTAATTGTTTAATTTTAAAGAGTTTGGCAACATTTTTTAAAAGAGACGAGGTAAAATCCGGACCTTGATCTGTTAAAATAGACGTTGGTATTCCGAATTTACAGATAAATTGAGATACAAATACTTTTGCAATTGTAAGAGCCTCATGATTTGGAATAACATAGGCTTGTGAAAATTTGGTAAGGTCATCTTGCAAGGTCAATATAAATTTATTTCCATTTTCAGTAAGTGGCAAAGGACCTACGATATCTAATGCAACTCTTTCGAAAGGATAAGAAGACGTAGTTGTTAGTTCCATTGGAATTTTATTTTTCTTTCTTACTAGTTTATTTTTCTGACATGATACACAAGATTTAATAAATTTCTTTATATCCCTTTTCATGTTGGGCCATTTGTATAATTCTTTTATTCTTTTGTAGGTTTTATGGAAACCAGAGTGCCCTCCGACTGGATTAGAATGATTTTCTTCGAGAATTTTAGGAATTTCATCAATATTTGGGTTAAGTTTTAGATTAAGATAAATTATTATTTTAATTTTTGTATTTCTAAATATGTATCTTAACATACATCTTATTTTTGGCCAATTCACTTTATCATATTTGTCTTCAAATTTTGGGATTTTTAACTCACACTCTCCCCCTTTATTTTGGAGTAAGTGATCCTTCACTTTTATGAGACATTTAAATAAATCTTCATAATTAATTTTGTCCCAGTATTGCTGTTTAGTGCACATGTAGTATATGTAACTGCTGTTTTCTTGTTTTATAATTATGTCGTTAATATCTAAATTTTTTGGTTTTATTTCCTTTAAATGATTAAATTTAGTTACTAATTCTTTTTGATAGGTTTCAGTATATTCTAAATCACATGGTATTGGAATGCAAATATTACCATTAAGAGAGTTTGTTAAACTGTCATTAGTTTCTTCTATGTTATTATTTAAGATGATCTTTTTGTTAAAGTCGTTTAAAAATTTTGAGTATGTTTCTGTAACAGGATTAATATTATTTATTCTGCTTAGAGCATCGGCAGCGTTATTTAATCTACCTTCTTTATAGATTATTTCAAAATCAAAATCTTCTAATAAAAGTCTCCATCGAACCAGACGTGAGCATGGATCTTTGGCATTAAAAAGCCAAGTTAATGGTCTGTGATCGGTGTAGATTTTAAATTTTCTACCATAAAGATAAGGTCGAAAGTGTTTAACACTCCACACAATTGCTAGAAGTTCTCTATCTGTTGTTGAGTAATTCGATTCGGCGTGATTCAGAGTTCTACTAGCGTAAGCAACCGGTAAGTCATTAGGTGGATGACCTTGAGATAAAACAGAACCGATAGCATATCCACTAGCATCGGTAGTTAAAACAAATTCTTGAGTAAAATCAGGATATTGTAGAATTGGTTTAGACATTAAGGAATTTTTTAATTTCTCGAAAGATTCTTGTTGACTACTAGTCCATTTAAATTCTACATCTTTCTTTAATAACATCGTAAGTGGTCTAGCAATTTGTGCAAAATCCTTAATAAATCTTCTATAATATCCAACAAACCCAAGGAAACCTTTAATCTCCCTTTGGTTTTTCGGCGTTGGGTAATTGTTAATTACTTCAACTTTCTTGGGATCTGGTTTGATTCCTTCATTAGTTATTAAGTGTCCTAAATACAAAACTTGTTTATGCATAAACTCGCATTTATCAAGTTGAATTTTGAGGTTAAATTTGTCTAGTCTTTCAAAAACTTCAATTAATCTTTCGTTATGTTGTTTT
This sequence comes from Sesia bembeciformis, assembly GCA_943735995.1. Lineage (NCBI taxonomy): Eukaryota > Metazoa > Arthropoda > Insecta > Lepidoptera > Sesiidae > Sesia > Sesia bembeciformis. The sequence goes on from OX031038.1 coordinate 2,978,688, forward strand.
AATGAATCAGCATGAATAATTATATCATCTAGATAGACAAAACATCTATAATTTTGAATACCTGCTAAGACACTGTTCATTAGTCTTTGAAAGGTTGCGGGTGCATTTTTCAACCCGAATGGCATCCTAAGATACTCATAATGACCTGAAGGTACTGAAAAAGCGGTTTTAGATGCATCTTCTGGGGCCATCTTAATTTGGTGGAAACCAGAAGTTAAATCTAGTGTGGTAAAATATTTCGAATGTCCTAACTGTTCAAGAATATCAGTAATGTTGGGTAGAGGATAACTATCACCAACAGTAACTTCGTTAAGCTTTCTGTAATCAATAACTAATCGCCATTTCTTTTCGCCTGAGGCGTCTATTTTCTTTGGAACCACCCAAACTGGTGAATTCCAAGGAGATGTTGACGGCTCTATAATTTTCTGCTGTAACATTTTATTAATTTGTTTTTCGACTTCCTCCTTGTGTATTTGAGGATAACGGTAAGTTTTTACATTTATTGGTGGACAATTTTCCTTAGTAGGAATATAATGATAAAGAGCATCACAACTGCTTAAATTATCTCCTTCTAAATAAAATATATGATTAAAATCTATGCAAATTTTTGCTAAAGATTCCTTTTCTTCAATATTTAAATGTGAAGTACGTAATTTGGACTTTATTATCTTGATTCGATTTGAATCGTAATTTTCCTTGGTGACCGTATGTATGGTACAAGTATTTAATTTATTTTTAAAACTTTCGTCCAATTTTTCGATTTCAAAGTCAATATTATTTAAATGAACTTCCTTATCATTATTGTTTAAGATGGAAGTTATTATTTTACCATTCGATACCTTGACAAGGCTATCCGCAATGAATACGCCACTTTTTATCTCCTTTTTGTTAATAATTCCTACATCGGAATCAAAATTTTTTACATGAAAAATAATAATTTGTTCACAACGTGGCTTTAGCAAAATGTTTTCATTAAGGACACTAGGTTTTGAACCTGTGGAACTTGTACAATTTTCAACAGAATCCCTGGTGGGAATTTTAATATAGTTTAAATATTTAGAATCCTCAACGGGAGTTATAGAATCCTCAACGGGAATTTTACAAAATAATTCTTTAATGGAAATATCATTAAAGTTTTTAATAAAATTATTCTCATTAGAAGAATTTTTGGACACGAGTGTCTCTGGCACGGGTGCTTTCAATGCGGGTGTTTTTGGGAAAAGTGATGTTTTAACCACTTCTTTGTATTGGACATCCCTACACTGAGTTTGAGTGGCCCCGAAGGCCGAATTATTCCTTTCGGGAGGTTCATTTGACGTTTCAATGTGTACTAAGGGTATAACATGACCATCAAATAGCAAAAGATTTCTTTCAAAGTCGATGGTAGCATTGAAACTTTTTAAAATGTCATTGCCTATTATACCATCGAAATTAATAGGGAAATCTTTTCTAACTACATGCATTAAAGTATTATAAGATTTGTCATGTAGTTCTATATCCAAGTAGGAATAACCAAGCGTTCTAGTGTGCGTTTCAACATTATCGATTCCTTTTAAAAAAAGAGTATGATCGATGTGTACAGGAGTTTCATATTTTAGTTTATCTACTTTTATCAAAGAAATATTAGCACCTGTATCGACCAAGAGGTTAATCGGCTTATTAGCTTGGCGTAATTTTAAAGTAATGAATGTAGTAACTGCGTTAATATTTAAAGCATAGACCCGGCTGTTATTAAATTGATTTTTCCCCCAGACCCAGCCGGTTGTTGAGGGTTTTCGGAGTTTAAATTACCTCTACCCGGCTGTTGTTTACTGGAAGGATATTTCTTATTAAAATTATTTGGAAATGACTTTTTATAATTATTATGGTCTTCTTTTGTGTGTATTTTATAAGAATTTTTATTCTTAAGCTTATAGCAACTTTCAATTGAATGGTTGTTCTTTTTGCAATATCTACAAAACATATTAGTGTGAAATATTTGACTACTATGATTGCTATTATTTTGGAATTTAGCGGTTTCGATTTTACTTTTTAATTGTTGTTCTTCTGTAAGAGCGATACCTATAGCGGATTCAAGGGAATCTGGCCGTTGTGATTTAACTAAAATTGTCAGTTCCTTATTCAACCCATTAATAAATACACTCAAAGCTTCATTTTTTATTAGATTTGCACAGGCTTCCCTGCTTATTTTGTCTAATCTAATATCTAAGGCATTAATGACTTTAATATAACACGATTCAACTCTGTTCGCGAAAGACATTACAGATTCCTTATGTAATTGACGACAAGAATTTAGTTCTAATTGCCATTGTCCTAGCGTTCTTCTTTCTGAGTACGCGTCGAGCAGATGTTGTTTTAGAGATTCCCAGTTTAGGAATTCCCTGTTTCTGACTATAGCTCTGGCTTTATCCGTAATGCGTGTTTCGATGATTGCAAACAGTGTATCTTTAAGTTCCGGTTTGACAAGTTTCATAGCCTTGTCGCTGTTATCAATAAATTCGAAAAGCTTACTCTTTTGTCCATCGAATTTAATTAGCATTCTCTCAGCTATCTCGAGAGAGATTGACATTTTTGTTGAGTTAGTTTTATCTTCAAATTTAATGTTTTCCTTTAAGTTTTTAATGTCAGGATACATATATAAATTGTATAGAGCTTACTTGTCCTTCTTGCGGCGATGCTGACACTTTTCCTTCCCAAGACGTCTCCAAAATGGCCCGCTGGTGGCTGGTGACGACCCGAAGAACTTTGAATTGTAGGTTCTGGACTCGTTGACCCTGTAGTTGGTCGTAGAAACGAATCCTACCGCGACTGCGCCAGAAATGTGATGTGCCTCCACCAGTAGAAGTAAAATCACAAGTTACTTTACACAATTTTATTTATAATAATGTATCTTACAATGTTACATGTTGAATGTGAAATATTAAGTGACGAATATTAGACTTCCGTGTCCTTATATACATACAGAATATGATTAGGAAAATAGGCAATTAAATATCATTAGGAAAATATGCAATTTGTGTCATTATAATACAACTTTCAGTTTAGAGGCAATTAACAACATACTTTAGTGGTTTCACTTCAATTATGTAATGAATGTCAATTAATAATGATCAATTAATAATGACCTTTAGGAATGTTACTTGATGAGTAATGTGCCAGGTACATTACAGTAAATTCTTAATTTAATTTTTAAAAAATGAACGGCGTGCTAGAGTAGAGATGATTAGGGGAACACAAATATCCCATTGGATCGAAGTAATTGCGAAAGTAATCCAAGTGGATGAAAATATATGAAAACACTGAGTGTTGAGCTATAGAAATGTTATAGTCTTGCATATTTTTTCATTTAATCCAACGAAATATATAATATAAACTAAGGTACACGATTTGATCTTCAAATGTTCACTTTTCTACAGTGTTCTTGTTGGGTCAAGTCGCGTTTAATTAATTATGATAAGATAAGATTTATTTACTTGTAAACTCAGGTACAAAGATAATATAAAAAAAAAAACATGCAGTCAGTTCTCTATGTTTTAGCAAATGACGTACAAATATTCGAATAGTTGTAGCATATATTGACTTAATAGATTTAATGATGTAAGTGACCTCAGATTAGAAGTTTGTAATCTAAGTAAGTGACAATAAGCTGTTAAAAGTACAATGAACGTATTCTCAACAACACACTAATTTACCCTAAACGATTCAAAACTGGCCCTTATTAGTATCGCGTAAGGAACCTATCCATGGGTAAAGTTTGACCTGCTTCTGTCTGTGTTATACAAAGCGGTGAGGAATTTGATCGTTACTTTGTTACCTGTGTCTCTAGAAATGCAGCCCTAAGCAAAGTCAGCACTTAATTCTTTGTAAGTGTGAGAGACTAAGCTGCTATATGTAACCCAAACAATTTATCGTCCAAATAGTTTTACGATTACGTAGGCACTTGACAGTTGGGAGGAAGGGCTATGAAGCTTAAAGATCGTCAATACTTCATAAGTTACCTCCTCAAGAACAGATGCAATTTTGAAAATATTTGTTTTAAATGTTTATTATTTATTTTGAATCAGAAATAATAACGAATCAGAAATCAATTGTTTTGCAGAATAACATGTATATATCTATCTATACATGTTATGTTACATCATATATATATTATGTTACATCATCTATGTATGATGCATCGTGTCTATCTATACATCATACATCTATTCTATACATAATACTGACACAAAATGTTATTTGCAGAAGACAGAAAATTATTTGGAAATAATTCAAAGAAAGTACTTAAGACAAACTTTTGATTGCTAGCTCTAATTGGGGACCTAAAAGTTGAGCTTCGTTATACTTGATGTGCAATTTCGTAGGTCTGAGCGATTTTGTGCCGTAACAATATTCTGTGCAGTAACCGGTTTGACATTAAAGGGGGGAGGCCTTTGCTCAACAGTGGAACACAAACGTAGGCTAATAAAAAAACAAAAAAGAACATCCACTTATGGTCCTTTTATCGTCCACTGCTGAACTTGGGCCTCCTAAAGCACATTGGCTTGTGCATGAAGGATGTATGGCCTCAATACGCCACGGGGGCCAAGCAAGTTGGCGAGTCCCCTTCTTTATAAGGTGGTGTAGCTACACCTCAGGTAGCGGCTTTGTTCTCCCGTAGTCTCCTGTTAAGATATCCACGGGAAAAAATTGTTAAATAATCAGCTGACACCCCACGGTCACGTGATGGGATGGTATGGATAATCCAATTTGGTATAATGAGCAAATTCATTATCAAATTTCAGAATTGCTACATCTTAAACCTTACGCGCCTGTTTAAAAGTAATGACGTACCCGGGTACCTATTAATGAGGAAAAGCTAAATAAGAGATAAAAGTAGCAGATAACTTGTTTAGTATTATATTTATTTAATTAGTCTGTCTAGAAAGTTGAAGCGAATAAACGAGTGATTTTGAGATTAAACGCTCTGCGGTGCTCTCAACATACGTGATGTACTTCACTTTGCACTTCGCCAAAGTGCGAACGCACATTAAAACGATTTTTAAAAAATTTCCTCGCAATTATTTTTGTTTTTGGAATATAGAAATATATATTTAAGATCTTTCTTAGAGTAGGTACGTAATTGTAAAAAAGTTGAGTTATGTAAAAAAATAAAAAAAAAGAATTTAACTGTAAATATGTAATTATTAGATAGTATTTTTTTTTCAAGATATGAATAGTTCTAGAGAAGATATGAATTGATATATATAATTAAAAAGGAAAATCTCTTGAATTATTATTCGTTAAAAAAATATTGATTTACAATTTAAGAATATAAAATAACAACAGTCTTGAATTATCGTTTGAATTTGCGACATTGAAATCTTAGATCTCCTCTATTGGTGGGCGGTTATCACGGTCATGTCTACTGCAAATGTAACGCAAACTAGTATATTTCCAGTCACATGCTGCACCGCATCCTGTTTCACAAGAAGAGAAAATTATTATCACGATGACGGCCGATGCTGCTGGCTGCGTCATATTTATTGACAATGAAAAAAAGCAACAAGTTTGGGAGATATTGAAGCATTATTCTTCCATTGCTTGAGAATGGAATCAATCCTATTCCATAGAATTTAAGACAAATGTAAACTGTTCGAAGATACCATAATAGTAAATGAAAAATACTGCTTTGCGTCTAACAAAACAAGTCTTCGAGAATAATAACCATAAAACAGAATATGAATTTTCCTTTATTTGCACACAACAGTACGCAAATTACTGATCAAAGGTGCCAATTTTTCAAATAATTAAAGGGCCAACATCTCGAAAATCGTGCGAATTCACTAAGATCAATTTGTAGTCATCCGATAGGTCATGAGCTGGCCTATCAACAGTTTCAAGCTCGGCCAGCTTGATAATTCCCCCCCTGTGTTAATTAATAACTGTGTGTCCCCCCCCCCCCCCGCTACTATGTTTCTGAATTTTGAATATTTGATAATAATAATAAACATTAAAAACAAACAGCATCAAAATCGGTTCTTTTTTTGAGAATTGAGAAGTAAAAACCATCATTGAGTCGACTATAGCGGGTTTTCGTTTTGGTGGACTCATAAAATGCCACAATAGTGTCGCATTAAGGTCACTGTTACACGAAATTATACAGGCAGAATCGCTTTAGGCTTCCACCGGCCTAAATCAGCTCATTTCAAATTAAGCCGCTCTAGAACTGATTATCTGTCTCGCATGCAAGTTACCTGCCCTTGGAACTATCAGAATACAGAAGTTCGAAAATTATGAGATTGTATAATAGTTTTAAAAAATATTTTCAACATTTTTAGGGTTAATATATGCAAACAAAAAAGGAATACATTTATACATGAGACGCCCTTCAGCCAGGTGGACCAGCGACTTAAGAAGCTCGCCGGTGGTGACTGGATGAGAAGAGCCGAGAATCGTGTGTGGTGGCGAGCCTGGGTATATATATAGAAACTAGGTATATGTCGTTGGATTTTGCTGGCGAATTTTTCGTCTAAACACTTTTTTTGTATTACGTACGGAAAATAGGGAATCTTCCGACTGGATGGCGCGGCACTGGCATGTCTTTTTTTTAAAGATTTCACAATCTCAATATCTGGAAAACTCTGGAAAGGTACGACAATAAGGTCCCTCTATTCAAATAACGTCACATTTAATATTCTCTAGTTAATGACTGTTTCACTTTGTGAAAGGATGCATTGAACATTGTCCCCTTAGTGTGTTATAAAGTAGTGTAACTACTTTTTAACACTTTATCTAAGAAATCAGTTTCAAAATTAACTTTATCATATTATTTCCCTAAATGAACAATAATGGCAGTCATAACTTATTTTGACAACCATTCCTTACACCGGCTGTAGTTAATCATTCTACTGGCAGGGCTGCATTTTCTTTTTTGTTTGCAATGCAATCAGCCCTTTCAGCATCCACTGCAGGACATGTGCCTGCAGTGGATATTGCACATTGTCATGAGCATAAGGGATATATAATCTTAAAACGCCACGCTGACCAAATGGGATGGCGAGTCCACTCTTTCAGAGGTAGTGTAGATCTTACTACACCCACGGGAAGAAATGGGATGGTGCTATTCTATAGTCGGCCGACACTATAAGACAAATAAAATATACAATAAAATAAGCCGGGTTTACTTATAACCTAATAAATGAAAACCGGAAATAGATATATTCTTATACTGCTTGAGTAACACCAATTGATTGAATAATAAAATTTCATCAGTTTAAAGCGGCACAGATGGAACAGATCGGCCATGGAACGATCTATGTTAACGGAACCATTCGCCAACAACGCATATAGACGACCAAGGTAGTCGATATAGGCAACCGGGTTGCACGATTGAAGTTGCAATTGGCGGGTTACGTATGTCGCCGATACGATGGTATAAGAAACAAGATCGTATTAAACTAGAGTCTACGTGTATGAAGGCGAAGTGTGGGCAGACCGGCGACTATAGTTCGTTATTTAATCCCGGAGACTAAAATGACATTTCGAGTGTAGCTAATTTTTGGCATTTTTAAAATAGTAATGTCCAGCAATCAGGACTAATCACAAAAACATTGTTTTAAAAGGGTATTTCTGCAAAATCGCGTGGTTTTGAATATTTTTTTTTGGGAATCGATCGAATAATTAATTACAGTTAAAAATAATCATCTGGCAAAAGAGTGAATTTGAAATATTAATATGGTGAAAATAGTGTAGGTATGATAAAGTAATGACAATACACACATTATACAAAAAACATAAAAAATTTACGTTTCAAATAACCGGAACCATAAGGACCACACTATGCCAATTGATTATTTTCAAGTTTGACATTTGAACTGGTCAATTTAGTCTCCGGGATTAAAAACGAAGTATAGATGATTCGACGAGTTCAAAAATATGGCAGATTTAACCTGAACCAGATCTTCCAGGTTTAGATCGCTCCAGGTGGAGAAAACGCGGAGAGATAAACATCCAGCATTAGACGAAAATGTGCTGCAAAGAAGAAGAGAGAATAATTATGTGACAAAGTTCTGAAAGCTCTGAATTTGATAGATGTCTTAAATCCAAATTTTCGGACGTCCGGACCTCTACAAAACCAGGAAATCATCCAGGAAATTAAGGATGAGTGACAGCCCTACCTACGAGTGACACGATTAACGATTTTAACTTTTTTAACTTTTAAATTTTTAACGATTGTTATATGCTCATAAACTTGCACCCTCATTGGCCGTATGCACAGTTTCGGCCGCCCCCTTGACCGAGAGTGCACGCTACGGGTCGTCGACCTGTCGTCTCGCGGCGTCGCGGTCACGTGACCGTTGAAGTACAGCCTTTAATTGCTGTTACGCATATTATGCCTTAGATTGTGGGTCAATGAACCTAGAAAAATCTACGTGTTCAATTTTGTAAAATTAAATAATATGCAATGGTTGTCGATTGTATTTTAATAATTGCTTCTTGTTTAAGGGTAAGGTTTTAAGTAGAATTATTTGGATTACCATTTACCATCGTCTTACTACAATCTACAACTACAAATCTACATTATTCGCTTGCTGGATGGTGAAAACTCTGGAACAAAATTCTCGCAGGAATTTCCTGAATGCGATTAGGGGTTCGCTTCGACCCGTCCGCGTCGTCGTGGAGAGCAGACGTGTGCCACCACATGCGCTTCAGACTTTTTCGATTCTTTACGTTTATTATTCTGCGCGCGCGCCTTGGTCCCGTGCTAACATCAAGCGAAACGAAAAGCAATGCATTTAATATAATGTTCATTGGTTAAGAAAAGTACTTTGAAGAATATTAAATCACGTGAGTCCTGTGCCCACGCAAGTTCGCCCGGCCTCGTGCAAATTTCAAGTGAATCGAAAAGGTACATTAGTTTAACCAAGGTTTCATAAAATTAATTTCAGTTAAATCGCGTATGAAAATAGTGTAAAGTCTAAAAGATCTGAACGCGATTGGGTACCTTTAATTATCTAAATCTGTAGATAGATAGAGAACACTATTTATTGCACATAAAAACAAAACAATAACAGACAGTGTAAACACAAAATGCACAATAGGCGATCTTATAAGCGATCTCTGCCAGATAACCTTTGGCTAGAGAGAAATCTGTATGCACTATTTTTTTTTTTCAATTCTCGGCATGCGGCATAAGGCAATCTGAATTCCTTTGTGATTATGAATACAAATAGATATTAATTTATTTAATTAAAAATTACAACTTTCTTAGCCAAAAGTATACAGCTTTATATTACATCGCAACCGAATCTCAAACTATACAAAACGTGTACCTACTATAAGATCCGATTGCTTCCGTACAGAGAAAATATGCACTTAGTTTTGACCATAATATAGTTGACGTTGTATTCATATATACAACGTAGTCAGCATAAAATAATTTAAGTAGTTATTATACAATTATGAACGAAAGTAGGTACATATTTATGACGAAATGTTTTTTTCAATAATTAAGTGTTATTCTAAATACATTTCCAAAAATATAAAACGATTATTATTGAGAACCAATGAGTTTCGGCGACGATATGAAAGGTCATGTAACGAACGTGAACGTTGAAATCACCGTATAAATCGTTCACAAATGCAAAAATGTTTGTTCTCGTGTGTTGGTCAATGCTATGAAGTCTAATATATTTGTTGGCCCTGGCTTTTTCTGTATGGATTAAGGGTTACAATTATATTAATCCATTCTATCTACTAACTAAGTACGCCTTCAGTTTCGATTCTTTGACTTGTTACAATGCAAGGAAAGAAACAAACCACCTTTCGCATTTAAAATATGTAAGGATTTAAAAACTAGGTCGCCTTCGTAAACATCTGCTGTAAATCCGTGTTAATATTTAATACCCCTAGTCGCACGTCCTACTTCGTCAGACCATATTTGTAAAAAGTTGTCTGTAGACATTAAATTACTTAAAGGTTACAAGGTCGGTCAAAAATAGCCGCCCATGTTATTGTTGGTGACCGGCAGTAACGGTCAGTTTTATTTAAAATACGAAATAGCTCAACCAATTCCTTTTCAATTTGCATCCAATCTTTTATTAAAATTATGTACTAAATTATTATCAGACGGCAAGGCCCTTCCCCGCGATCTGGTCGCGTCACCACGAGGGGATTCACTGTTACCACCTACTCTTGATTGTTTACCGCGGGGGTGGCACGAAGAAATATGGAGGCAGCATTACGGTCTGAAGGGCCAATCCTGCGACCTGCTTCTCACATTTCCAATCGATCACAGACTTTTTTTTATAGAGATATCTGTATAAGGCCGTTTAGAAAGTTTCAAAGCCAATTCACTTTGGAGTGCCCATGCCGAGCAGTCAACACAGAAAGGGGGGGTTGCAGTTGCAGTAACATATATTTTAAGTAAAAGTGAATGACATATTACGTGTCATTTAATTTCACTACTTGTTTAATAGCGACAACTTTACTGGTTTAGGAAATTTAAACTTATATTATATATATTGTTATACGACGCAGTTTTATAACATGAAAAATGTTACGCAGTTTAGACGCAACACGTGTAACATTTCTAACTTAAAATTTTGTTGTTTCAAAAACTTATAAATATAAATAAAAACATTCTTATACGTCTGATTTTTTAGATAAACCAATATAAATACGTTTTCTTGAAGGATTTTACTAGTTTTAATATTATACTTGGGTAACTACTACCTGCAATAAGGCGCTTTTCGTGAGATTGTTACATAATAATATGTTCTGTTAAAGAACTTAATCCATGTAATATACAATTTCACTTTCCCGTCGGTCGTAGATAAATCCATAAATTTCCGCTTACATAAAACAATTGCCAGACTCCATAAATTCATTACTCACATGAAGTACTTACAAGAGAAACCGTGGAGTTTTCTTTATTTTTTCGTTCTCTTTGGATTGTCGTGTCTACCCTCGTTGAAGTTCAGTCAATTCCTCGTGCTTACTTTGATTTATGCGCGACGTTTCATCGTATTTCTTGCATAGCATTCGTAACCCTATAGTCGTGTTCGTTTCTTTAGCAATACCCCTCATACTTTAGTTTTAAACGTGATATTTTGTATGTGAATGAATTTTTTTATCGTGTTTGTGCGGTAGAAAAACCGTTTTAGGAGATATAGGAAATCCATTCCTATATCTCCAAGGGTAGGCAGCGCATCCCGGGGCGTACCAACGTTTGTCATTTTGGACTAACGTTGGCATGTATCACGGATGTCTATGGGCTACAGTATCCACTTACCATCAGGTGGACTGTATGCTCGTCTGCCGTCATCCATAAAAAAACCTTGGACGCGCTGTCTATCTTACATATTTATTAATCAAAACCTTATGTTTTAATTAAACTGTGTGTAAATTATTTGAACAAATATGTTATGCATGAATCATGTAATAATGAAAACAAACAATGAGTGATTAAATTTAGTAATAAAACAAAGCTGGATGAATAATTTTAACAATATTAACAACAATCAGTCAGTAAAGCAGTCGTATTGTTTGATGAAAATTTGTTTACAAGTATTACCGGTATAACGCAATCCCGTCCTCTATCATATACCGGTAGTCACTAAGTAGTCTACGCTTTGACGTGCTCGTAGCCGCCCGCCTGAGCCTGCGCTACGCCGTAGCAAATACTACGAAATCGTAGCGACAAGGAAAACCGTTTTCATCATTAGTATTCTTATAACTTATTAGTTGTAACATTTTTTGTGACTTGAATTTTCGAATTAAAAATGGTGTGTCCAATTAAATATAGGGGAAGGAAATATGAGGAAATGCGGTGAGTTGGTCACGAACAACATTTTTATGATTCCGTTCCGTAAACGTTTTGTTTATTGCATTGCATTCTAATAGGCCGATTTCAATTTTGTTAATCATATTCATAAAAAAATATTTTGTATATACGTCACGAATCTTTCGAAATTATTTTTAGAGACAGTTCTGGTTTTAACTGCAAGATAATTAGAACAGTTTTTTTTTAATTTAAGTTAAATAAAAAATGTGAAATGTTCTATCTTCCACAGTGTAATTTATGTCCATGAAACCCACCAAACTATATGCGTCATTACTCGTATCTCGGTTTTAAAAATAAATTACAATGAACATTAAATATGTCACTTTCTAGCATTTTCTAGCAGCCAACCTTTGGGTTGATCAGAAAAGTTCAATTGACAGTTGCATGAATTTAGATAGTGTGGTATAATAAATATAATAGCGGGTGACTAGGTAAATTTTAAGATACAAAAAAAAAAATTGGGTTACAACACAAATTTTTATTACAACTTCTCAAAATACTCTCTAGCTATACTAATATAATAAAGAGAGAGTGCGAATTTTGTGAGTTTGTGTGTATGTGGAGGGTAATCTCCGGAATCACTAAACCTATTTGAAAAATTCTTTCACCATTTGAAAGGTACATTATTCCAGATGGACATAGGTTATGTATATCATGTGCAAAAAAATTGCCGGGCATGGAACGCATGCCGGGCACAGCTAGTTAGTCTATACAGCGATTCAGTTGTTTAAACCAAGATTTAAAGCACTAGCGATACTCTTCTTTAGCCAGGTCCTCAACAGCTGCCATAAAAGTATTCCGATCGTGCTCAGGACTGTCAAAAAGAATGCCTAAGCTTCACTTTTAGAAAGAGAAAGAAGTCGCATGGAGCTAAATCAGGGCTATAAGAAGGAGTCAATTCTTGGATCTATGTGGTCTTCAAAAACTTTTGGTTAAGTTTTGCTTTTTGAGATGATGCTTTGTCATGATACAAGAAAAGCCATCTCAAAACTGTTATCGGACGTTTTTGATTTAACACATCGATTACAGTTGGTAAACACACTTTACTGTGCCATTGGGCAAAAGTCTAAAGAAATTGTCGCTAAATGCCCACCCGCAGGGAAGAATGTTGCCACCAAATTGCCCGCACAGCGTCCACGTTTGAATTTCTTGGGAGGCTCTTCGTCTTTAAATACCCAACCCGTTGATTAGCACTATGTTAGTGGGTCATACTGATCTTCAGTAATAATAAATATTACTGTATTCGTATTCGAATTATTAAAAGTTCCGACGATACGATTCCTTTGTTCAAATATCATCACTTATAATTAAAAAACCTAAGGTATCTACCTAATAGAAATTGATGGCTGAAAACAAAATCAAATCATTAGGTTATTATCTCTCAAATGGTCTCTAGGTTTATCATCTTTCTCTTCTGATGTCTCTCTATATTTTTCTAAGTTTATCGTCTCTTTGGGTTCTCTAGATTTATCATCTCCCTAGGTTATCGGATCTCGAGGGGGTCTCTAGATTTAATCACTCTCTAGGTTTATCGTCTCTGAGTTACCATTATCATCCTCTAGGTTTCCCTATGTTTGTGATCTCTGTAGATTATTGTGTTTCTGGTATTCTCTAGTTTATTATATCTCCTGCGTTATCGTCTCTTCAAATTTCTCTAGGCTTATCATCTCTCTAATTTTCTCAATGTTAACTGAAATTGGTCATTGTGCAAGTGATTTTACTAGGTTGTCGTCCCTTTTCCTTTTTTTTTATAGAATAGATGGCAGACGAGCTGGCGGGCCACATTATGGTAAGTGATCACCACCGCTCATGGACACCAGCACCACCGTGGGACATACGGGTGCGCTACTGACCTTCCAGAATCCTGTTCACAGCTCTTGATGAGCCCGATGTCGTAGTTCAATGGAATATCTCACCTGGCATTCATTCTACAACTTACGGGTTCGCGGTAGAAAGGTTTTTCAAGGTTTATCATCTCTCACGGTTGTAAACATCCGGCGAGTAGTAAGTGATAAAAGAGCAGGTGTTCCCATATTTACGACTGTATACAATGTCAGCTGTGATTCGATACAGCCGCAGTTCACCGAACAAATATATTGATTAGCGATTGCGATATCGCTGCCACAAATCGGCGAGGACACGCAATACGTATTCCCGTATTTTTATAATCGTTTGTGCGGATTGAGAGTTTTTTTAAATAAAGCGTTTAAATAGGCGCAATGTTTTGTATAGATTCGGATATGGTCCTATAATGTCTTTCTGCAGGCAAAGATGTCTAATAATTCCAGGGGAGTTTTCGGGCCGTAATCGACCACGCGGGCTCATTATGGATTCATGTATTCATCATATTCTGGACATGATGAATACATCATGTCCAGAATCAATATTCATCATGTATGGATTCATATTCTAGACTCTTTTTAATCCTCGGCCACGCAGGTTTTCTCATGATGTTTTACTTCATCGCCGAGCTAGTAGTAATTGAAACATTCGAGCTTAAATGCACTTTGTTTGTTTGTTTGTTTCTTGTTAGTTGTTTTTAGTTTTAGTTGATAGAGATAGATATATTTCCCAAACACATTTTTTTTTCAAATACATTCCTTGATAAGTACCTAGGCCGTTTGTGAGAAGTGTGCCAACGTTTGTCCATTTTGATTGATGTTGGTGTGTATCTCGGATGTCGCAGGACGGCAGTATTCACTAACCATCTGCTCGTCTGTCACTTTCTTTCCAGAAGAAAATATATCTTGCTTAGTGCCCAAGTACATCTTGTTCTTTCATAATCCTCATACCAAAATACAAAAGTGACCAACATAAATTTTGTTTTTAAAGATGAATTTATAAGTAAAATAATGACGCCACAGATTATTATCGCAAAACAATTACGGGGCTAGAAAACTTATTAAAGAATAAAGTGCATAAATCGTGACAAATCCTCGGAATATAATGTTATTCCGTGAACAGAGGGGGACATTAAGAATGTCGTGTCACAACTGCGCGCTATATAAAGTACAAAAACTGAGCCAATACTATTATTGACATAATGTTAATAGGATACGAATAAAATTATCGAAAGTTAAAAAGACTGGTTTAATATCCACATTATCATTTTTTTAATTTATATTTTTGTCGTATTCTTCATTGCTTTTTGGAGATAGACATGATACGCAAAATATAACTATACTGTATGAAATCGCACGACTTTCACGACTTCATAATTACAATTGATGTGTATGTTTAGAAGCAATATCCCTATTATTTTAATTTGGTTTGTATTATAGTATACAAGCTGTGTCCGAACCTCTCCCGAAGCCTTAAACCGTGGTTTCAGCTCATGATTCCGTAATAATTGATTCAAATAAATATGTATTTATGTATAAAAATATAGATTTTTTTATATTCAGCAAATTCTTATGAAATATTTGGTAATATTTAAACAAAGTTGGATGTTAACAAATGTTAAAGTGCTGAGCAACGTGTGACGTCACGATACATTTACATACAAACCAATATATAAATGAATCGTTGAATAGTGTTCATGAAACTATACAACGTTTGTTTAAACATTTTGTTCTGAAATATAGGGCTGAATTTCCTCTTTTAAAAATTGTATACGTTTGTATTAGTTTGTGATTAATTTTCTAACATTAATTACACTTACTTATCTTACACAATTCAAAAACCAAACCATAGCGCGCTATGCTTTGGTTTTTGAATTGTTTACATTTACGATTGTCATACAGCATCCAATTCTCATCACAAGTGATAATACGATTCAGAATCCCTTCATTTTTGTGCTGGTTTAGCAAAGTAAGACAAGCTTCGACGCGTGTTTGCAGCTGACTTTCAGTAAGCTCATACGATACCCACTTTCCGAGCTTCTTCATTTTCCCGATTTTATGCAAATGAATCAATATCGTATTGTCACTTACGATCAAACCAAAAACGCACCTGCGTTTTTTTGAGGTGCTTTGTCCGTAGTCCGTACACATCGTTGATATTTCGTGCTGCATTGCTGCCACAACGGTACTCATATTCGAAAATAACGCGAATTAACTATTCCATGATCGCTAACAACGATATCTAAGCAAAAAGTCTTTTAACGGAAAAACAAACGAATAACTGATCTTGAAAAAGAGTATCATAGCTTTAAATTGAAATTAATTTGAACGTGGAATCCCAAGCGAAACGCAAGATAACTAAGTTCAAAGTGGCCACGCCACTATGAACAAACGGCAAATTCATAAGTGATTCCCTCAATATTTAATTATCAGATTATCGCAAATATTACGCACAATAAACACTTTGAAGTTTAATAAACTATCGCTATTGAATCACAAAACTTCTAATCACTACACTTCTCGAGTTCCCACCCAAAGTCCAGTGACTCTTGAAAGACTACTAAGGGCACAAGATTGTTATCGACTCCGAAAAAAAGGAACTACACTCCTAAACATTATCTTTTGATCAACGGAATCATAAAAGGCCCTTGGATTTCTTTATATTTCGTGACGTCATCATCGCGAGTAGCGCATTTTAAACAGCTATTGTCATTGTCTCGGTAATTTAGGTTCAAAGATTGTTATTGCGGATTAATTATCCCGAATACAAGATTTTTGGCGTAATATTTTTAGGTGTATTTTTACGAAAAAATCGCTACTTTCTAAACCTTGTAAACTTCTCCATTCTCGTGGGTAATTAACTAATTAACTAATTAACTAATTATCATATACAGCACGTAACCGTACCTTTCCCGAAACCTAGAACTATGAATTCCGAGTTAATTGTCAAGAAATGTTACATATGATTGTCTAAAGATAACATTTTTTTTAAAACTTCACGTTTAGCAAGTTTGTATGAAACACATGGTAAAACTCAAAACAATTGATTTTTGTCAAAAAAAATGTACAATTTCTATGTCAGCGAACTCAGCATCTTGAATGAAATTCATAGCTTTCGAGTATACCGAAAAGTTCGGTTAGAACCTGTTTAGATAAGAATCCGCATACATTGATTTCCACGCACATTTTTTTATTATATCTATCTTTTGTTATCAGATAAATAGATATGTAATAGATAGGGGTTGACATTGACTCAATAGTAGCCATTACCCGCACGTAAATCGACTATGGACTGTGTTATACATGTTTTATTAACTGCGACATTGAAAAGACTATTTGTATTTCCTTTGTTTGGACGATTATCAAATTTATTAGTAGATACCTACCTATTAGAATTTGACACATTATTATACTAATTATTATTATTATGACATATTGTATTGTATGACGTTATAAGGATAACAAAGTCGCTATCACAAACTGACAAAATGAAGTAAATGAAATGAAGAATCGAGTTACTGAATACCACTTCAATATTTTCCGGAATTGCTGAGAAAAATCGAGATCCCCGACATTAAAATTTCCAATTCCTCATCTTAAGGAACTACGGCTCTGAACGAGTGGACTCGCCAACCCGTTTGGCCAGCGTGGCGTTTGGCCATATATCCCCTTATGCACAAGACAATGTAGATTTCATTCCCGTGAATTTAACTTGACTTAAATTTATAGTTTGTTCGTTGAACTCCTACCCCTTTGTGGTTAATTCGTCTTAATATTTAATCCTATTCTACTCTAATCTACACATCATACCCATTTCCTATCACCAAGTCCTACCTAATCCCATCCCATTAAATCCCACCCCAAATACCCTTCAATACCTACCAACTTATCCCATTCCATTCAATCTTCCTAAATCAAATACCACTCCCTCCTATATTAGGGTGTATAGTGGTACTCTTCTGATATTTCATATTAGTTACGCGATTAAAAATATATAAGAGAATGGGATTCGTGCAGAAAGTTTGAGGTGAAATCTGCATTTAAAATGGAAGGAATTTTCTCTTTTTTTTTGTAGCGTATCGTATATCACTACAAAGACTTACAAATAATATTTCGTGTACAGCCATGAATCTATTACCGTTTTGTGAAATTATGTACAAATTCAGTGTATAAGGTAAATATCGGTTAGGTAACAGGGTAACATATTGTGTAACTGTTTCTTTGCTTCTCTACGAGTACCAGTTGTTACTATCCAGAATATTAAACACAGCTGTGTATCTAGGAGGCGCTTCAGAGGTGCCGATTCCTTCTTGACGAAAGAGTTTAGATGAAGTCCGAGGTAAGAAGAAGTCGAGACCTCTGGTCGTGTTTCTTTTTCAATAATATTTTTTCCAAATCCGAGTTCTTAAAGTTGGGCAGGGCATCTGGAGATGTATCAACGATCAACATTTATTATTTTGACTGATGTACTACGTTTCTTAGATGTCCGTACTGCCCTCTTTAGAAAAAAAGGCACAAGAGCGTTTTGATGGCAACCGAGAATAATGCAGTAAAATTTTAATTGATTTAAAATAAAATGTGGAGTTTTGAATAAGCAAAATTATTTTGTTAAGTTAAGTTGTTAATTAATTTTGTTAAGTTTGTTAATTTTGTTAATCTTATTAATATTTTGTTAATAAGAATAAACCATTGTTTATTCCCTTTGTTTATTTTTAATTTTCGAATATAATGTTACTCATGCTTTCGTTAAAAATGTTACAAATGCCTTGTCGTCATAGGAGCATAGGATTTATTTTATGAGGCTTATGTATTAAAACACAAACTGCACATAAGCCAACGTTCATAAAAAATAGTATACATAAAACAGTATACATAAAATAGTATACATAAAACAGTATACATTAAATAGTATACATAAAATAGTATACATAAAACAGTATACATAAAATAGTTCATAAAACAGGAAGGAAGAAAAGATTAAAAGATACTAAACGTAAATGAATATTACAACATAATGCTTATAAATATAAGAATTATGTATAACTATGGATAATAATTATGTAGAATTATGAATTGTAAGAATTAATATAATATTTATGTGTATCGTGTCGTAATACCTTGCTACTTCATTACCATAAAAAACTATCGACTATATAAAGTTCCAAGGGCGACAGAGCCGACGATTTAGTCATTATACCCTTCGGCACGCCACTCGAATTGTTATAGATTGACTTCTAATACCATTTCCCTATGGCGACAGAGAAGCCATTCCAATTTATTCGCATCTACAGCAAGGACAACGTTTAATTCATTCAGATTTATTAGAGTCACTAGATTACTAAACCGCAGCTCTAGAAAAAACTATAGGTAAACTATGTGAATGTCCTTCGTACACCTTGACTTAATGTTCCCGACTATTGCACGGTGTTCAAAACTTGGTCTACTTGTCTTGTTATTGTTTATTGTTGTTTACCCCTCCCCCGAGTAAAGTGGGCGTGCGAAGTAAGATACTTGAAGACAAGATATAAAGTTTTCGCTAATAAAACTTTCAAATAATATTACAGAATGCAATTGCTATTTTTAATTTAATATTTTACCGTTAATTAAGGACAATCTATACTAATATAATAAAGAGGTAAAATTGTGTGTTTGTAGGTAGGTATGTTGGGGGTAATCTCTGGAACTCCTGAACCGATTTCAAAAATTATTTCACAAATAGGAATCTACATTGTCCGTGTCTAATATAGGAAAAACAACTGGGAAAAAAAAAACTCATAAACCGAAGCGAAGCGAGGGTGGGTCGCTAGTGTATTATATAAGTGAATACCTACTATGTAAACGATAGTCAGATTATTTATTCGAGTCAGGGATATGACATGTATAACTGTCAATAAAGTGTCATCTCCGTACAAATTTCTCTCTGTTTGACGGTTATACATGTTATATTCCTGACTCGAATAAATACCTAATCCGACTTTAAACCATGTTTGATCGCCAACTGAGAGAGTTTATAGAGTAATATTAACTGATGTTGGTTTATATTGTATGAAAGTTCTATTGATGAGAATCGTGCGCATTAAATTTACTCAGGGCTATCGCAATAATATAAAGAAACAATTGATATTAAATTCAAAACTCATCAAAGTCTCTTTAGCATTGTTTGCGTCACAGAGGTGGTCATGAGCAAATGATTATACGTTTCGTGACCGTGACCTGTCACAGATGTTTGATGACCAATTTGTTATTTAGGTATAGGTATAATTTCCTCGGTTAGGTTATTTATATATTTTTTTATTAGCAAGAAACACCAACAGCATTTACACGAAAAAATACAAATGTTAAAAACTTATAAATTCAACATACCGCGTGCAATACTTTAATAGGTGCATACAAGTTCAATACAGTGCATACAAGTGCATGCGAGTATGATACAATACGAGAACGACCAAAAAAAAATTAAATTTGTTTGAACATAAATCCAATTAAATAATACTAAGTATTTAGGTTAGGGTTAGGTTAGGTAAAGGACAATAATTATACTCATCTATTTGAATAAAGAGTTATTGTTTGCAGGTCTCATAGTCATATCTTATATAATATTACAATGCGATTTTGTTGCGTATCTCAATGTTATATAAGATACTATAGGTATTTATAAATGTCTATCTATAAAGTTTATAAATACAAAAAGGATTATATATTTCGTTTTGTTTTAGGTATGTTTAACAAAATCAGTCTTGTAAATTTGAGAATACAGCCTGAAAACAAGGTGATTAAAACTGAATAAACACCACAATACTTGCAGAGTTTAGGGAAAACATACAGACATTTTGCGTAATTGACGTTATGTGCGGTGACGGCATTAATCGGCGCTACGGATAATGTTCAACACGCATAATCTATCTATACTAATATAATAAAGAGGTAAAATTGTGTGTTTGTATGTTGGGGGTAATCTCTGGACCTACTGAACCGATTTCAAAAACTCCTTCACAAATAGGAAGCTACATTATCCGTGTCTAATATAGGCTATATTTTATTTTGAAATTAAAAAAAAAAAAATGAAAAAAATATATCTATAGACCGAAACGAAGCGAGGGCGGGTCGCTAGTATTCAATAAACAAAAGGTTCAACGCGCCAAAAATATATATAAACTATAGGCATACTATTACTTATTTATACAGTATACCGCACAGAATAAAAGAAATATGTATATACGAGTATCGACTATAAAAGATTGCAGGAACTACAAATTATTATTTAGATGCCAGGCTCTCTAATTATTAATAATATAGGTACGTGAAGTTTGAATTATAAGAGTATAACAGAAAGTTATTATGGAAACATCAATAGGAATACAATATCAGTGTAATGGTATTATCAGAACTTATTTATTGATATATTTGTCGTAAACTGTGCATCTAACCGTTAATTAGTAGGTACATTTATTATGAACTAATTACCTACGTCGCTGCTACGAATACTACTTGTAACTACATAGTAAGTTCACAGTTCCTTTGGTCTCATCGTGGGAACTTCACACGTGTGTATCATATGACTTTGGTGCAATGTAGAAGCGGCAAAACATTTAAATATACTCAAAAAACCAACATATCCACGTTTTACATTCAGAATTTTATTTAGGTACTTTGATGGTTGGATGAGAAGAGCTGAAGATCGTGTGTGGTGATCGAGCCCTGGGAGACACCTATATCCAGCACTGGCGAGACTTAGGTTGATGGTATGTTAAATAAATTTCAATTCACCAATCCGCACTAGGTCCTCGCGTGTTTGGAAGCAACGCCCGGTCATGAGCATTGCTGTTATTCTAATATGTAGACTGTTATAGAAGATGAAATTGGAAGAAGTCATGATTGAAATCAAAAGAATCATCACCATGAATTTTCAGAAAAAACTCGTTACATTTTTTTTTATTAGGTCGCGGAGAAAGTTTCTTCGTATTTTCTATAGAAATTCAGGACAGTATAAATAAACTTTAATTACATTTACTTATAATAAACTTATATGTGTCGTTTTGATCGATAACTTGTTGCCATCTGGTAGATGGTGTCATGATCCTATTGCTGTAGAAATTCTGGGATTATTGGTCAAAAATTGCGACAGGTGGTTTTAACAGTCCTCTCTTGATGTCAATCTTACGCTACTTAAACAGTTGTGAAGTGACAGAAACAGGTGGAAATCTATATGCACAATAATAACAAATTTCCTCGGGCCGATGTGCCCTGTTATTTACAAACAAGCTTTGTTGAAATTTGTTGATAAAATAGAATACTTTATTCGAAACGAATTTCAATTTTAAACTTACAACTTACAAATTGTAAAAATGCCAGTGTTTTTGGCCAAAAATGATTTTTTTCTGTAGTGCGTATTATACACCAACCTTGTAAGATACTATTTCGGTTTATTAATATGAATAAAATACCTACGAAAGGGTCGTTGTTACCCTTTTCAATTTCCACTCGCTTTACAACTATGTAGTAGAAGTTATTGAAATGAAATATTGACAATGACAAACTTCATCGGGCCGATGTGCCCTGTTATTTAGTAAATTATTTTCAGTCACTGTCCGTGGCAGGACCGTAGGGCATTATTAAGTATTTATGAAGAAAATTGCCGCAAGAAAATTGCCGTTGTTTCTTTATGTCTATTATAAAGATAAATCTATGTGCTAGTAGACTTTAAAATCAAAGACTAAGAGTAGCGTTGAACTGGGCATTCAATGAATCACAAAACTGAAAACAATTAAAAAATGGAAAGCGCTGTTTGATTAATCTACAATACTTTGAAGTTTTTATTGCCGAAGATGGTTGCGGTTCACAAGTCTACTTCAGAAATTTACGCAAATATCTAAGTACATGAGATTAACAACATTTGTTATATAATATAATGCTATATATGCTACACACACACACACACACACACACACACATATATATATATATATATATATATATATATATATATATATTCATACATCCCACGCATTCTAATTGTTATACTGACTTAAATAAAAATTATGATCACCGCCACTGCCGATGATGCAACACTAAAATTATAATTTAGTCGAATACTGATTAAGTAAACTGATTATTTATTAATATCAAACTCTAATTTTACTCTTATTTATTGTTTTGTTTTATAATAAATAAGTTTATTAATCAAACTCAAAGTTTCATTTAACAATTTCGACACATTAAAACCACATATAGAATGAAATTCGCGTCTTTTTTATAAATATGTGTATATCGATGTATATAACACCGATGTATATCGGATCGGATATATATCAAATATCGGATATGAATCGGATTTATTATAAATATCGGATTTTTACGAACCCTGCTTAATAGTATTATATTTTCTCTGCAGGTTTGTACCGCGTATTTGTTGAAGATGTCTTCGCCCCTTGATAAGCACCGTGATGATGGACCGTCGGGCGTCCCTGTCTCCCTCCACGCCTAGCAGCCGAGGGATGGACAAATATGAACAGTTAGCTGTTGTGAGTACACACCGTGCCGTACTAATATCGTTAGTCTGTGGCTCTCCACTGCTGGATATAGTCCTCTCCCAAGATCTGTTATACGAGCTGTCTTTCCACTGCTAGATGTAAGCCTCTCCCCGGTCTTTTCCTATCCAACCATTACCGTTGAATTTCTTTAAGTTACCAGACCATTAAACAAAAGGGTGTCTCACGCTACAACTCGCGGTACGTGGTCTCTCCATACGAGGGCTCGTCTACTCCATCAATTATCTATTATTATATTATTATCTATAATATATTTTAGGAAAAAAATACTTACCAATAGGCAGTTTCTGCAAGCCATATGATAATGTCTGTCTATCCACATAATCTGGATAATCATCGACAAGAATCTTTTGAGACACATCCAAATGAATACTTTAACTCATACTGAAATCCGCACTGAATAAGCTTTGTTGGATTATGACCTGAAACCACTTGTGCCCGTAGAGGGACGTTGTAAGCTGTTATATTGACCTTGCTGGAATACTTTTTGGTAGCATGTATGAATTGCTATAGTTTCTACGTACCCTTGCCGAATTATAAAACTTTTTTACTTACCTTTGGCACGTTAGTGATTATGTGTACTAACATAAATCGATATGTCGGTATTCTCTATCAAAAGAAAGTTTCACTTGCTGATTTTGCTATTTGTTTCTACTGATTATTTCCAAGCTGAATCATACTTTTTTTTTTGACTTACCTTAGTGACCATCAGCATTCCTATGTCCACTAACACGATTCGAGATGTTACTATTCTGTGTTAAAAGTTTTGCTTGATAATTTTCCTATAAATGAACACATATTTGCGTTATTATCTCAGTCAGAGATAATAACCAGAGATAATGCCAGAGCACATTCCCATCCCATCCTCTCCCTCCCCATTTTCCCAATCCATTCGTTAATCTGCAAAGGTAGGCAGCGCATCCGGGGGCGTGCCAACGTTTGTCATTTTGGACTGATTTTAGCATGTATCGCGGATGTCTATGGACGACAGTATACACACCTAATATCAGGTGGTAAATACCAAAAAAAAAATCACAACTCTCTTTCTCAAGGTTGTCTAAATGAAATTGCTACAAAGCAATAAGTCCGCCTGGTTGTATTCTCTTCTTATAACAATGTTCCTTAATTTTGTCACAATGTAACAATTATACGATAAAGATTTGTATCTATCTATCTATTATAGACGAATGAGAACACTGATGGTATTACAGAGAATACTACTAAATATAAAGTTGGTAATTATAATGGCGATGATGACGGCAATGCAGATTCCAATAATGATGAGTTTAATAATGACGTCACAGGTAGGCGAGGGCTCGTATGGTGTAGTGCTGAAATGCCGGCGGCGCGACACCGGGCAGCTCGTCGCCATCAAAAAGTTTCTCGAGACCGAGGAGGACGCGGCCGTCAGGAAGATGGCGCTCCGGGAGATACGCATGTTGAAGGTACAGTCTGCCAATGATAATGATAATGTTCAAACTTCAAACTGTGTCATCTCTAAAACATGAAAAATTTTCACAAATTATAATAATTTTTTATTGATTGCGCGATGCATCGCCCTTCGTATTTTTGTTTAACGAAAGATTGACTGGTAGCGAATGCTACTAGGCATTAAGTCCGCCTCTTGTGCAATGTTTCTTTGTCCACTAAAGTATAAATAAATAAATAAAAATATTTTTGGATCACCATCAGTTGTGACACTTGTAAAAGAAGCAGGCTTCTGTTGGTATGTTTTAATTTCGAGGTCAAACTTATTTCGAATCGTTGACCTAAATTAAGTGTATGAGGTTGTAGGGTTCAGACAAGGATCCACGGTAACAGATGCGAGAGAGTAATATGCAGTTGCCGCAAAATTTCGCGTCTACAGATGATGTAATTACGAATGTAATATTGAGAACATACTTCAATCAATATATATATTTAATCATAAATTAAAGTACATTCTCAATTACCTCTGTTTTGAAGTCTGTAGGTGACATCATTACCAATGAATTATTAACATTTCTAACACTTCAGAAACTCCGGCACGACCACCTGGTGAACATGATCGAGGTGTTCCGCCGCAAGCGACGGTTCTACCTCGTATTCGAGTACTTGGACCACACGCTACTTGATGAGCTGGAGGCGACGCCCGGCGGACTCGGTGAGGACACCGCTAAGAGGCATCTCTTCCAGCTGTTAAAGGGGATTGACTATTGTCATCAGAATTCAGTAAGTTTATACCAGATAACCAATCTATATACATATAATAAACTCGTAACAGAGCTGTGTCTATACATAAATATTTTTTCAAAAAGTCATTGCATGTGCAGTGTAAAGTGCAGTCACTGGTGCAGTGTATGTAAGTGTAATGTGATACAGAGCCCAAAACATTTTTTTTTGGAATATTCGTCTATATATTTTGTTTGACGCAAAACCTGCTGGACGGATTGTGATGAAACTTGGCATAGTTATAACATAACGTATATGCTGGTTTAACATTTAGGGCACTTTTATCCAGATAAATTATGAAGTTTCCACGGGAATCACAAGTTCACGCGAACAAAGTCGATGGCATCGCTAGTTTTAAATTATACAAATTATCCGTTAGATCTTTTTGGAATAGAAATTATAAATGTTTCTATTAAAATCAGTCTCAGCCTATAGGTACATGAATTAATTGCATAGATATTTATACGACATTAATTCTATCACCTTTGAAAAAGAAATCGACTATTCATCATCCGCCAATCACTATTTTTTTATGGAGAAAAGGTGGCAGACGAGCATACAGTCCACCTGATGGTAAGTGAATACTATGTGAAGTAAGTGAAGTGAATGGCACGAGGACAAGCGCGATACATGCCAACATCGGTCCAGAATGACAAACGTTGGCGCGCCCATGGATAGGCAGCGTATCTTTGGAGATGAATGGATTTGGAGTAAGGGTTGGGGGGAGAAATAGGACAGGATGAGATCTCATTCACTATCGAAACACGTACATATATAATGGCAATGTAGGGGTTGATTCCTACATTGTGAATGATTGTATATTCTTTTAGTATCTAAGGCATGTTGTTTTACCAAGGAAGTGTTATGTTGAGGAGCGTGGACATCAAGTAAAACCGCCCTCGTAAAGGGCTAGTTCGACCTTGTTTTATTTTCGACATGTTCAACATGCACACGTAATTCAAACGCGGCTACCAACATAAGGCTTAGTACATGTTCTCATTAAAAACAAATGTACGGTTTACCAGTCCAGGCAGTATTGTGTACAGGGCTTTAGAAAGATTGTAAGAATTGCTACTTCAAAATATAGACCTCTCAGAAGTCGCTCAAAGCTCCACATTCATCCTACGCAGACGTACAAGGCGCCGAGCACCTCATTTTGAATATATTCGCAATATAATTGCCCCCTTTTTAGAGGACGAATGCGACAAATGAGCATACAGTCCACCCGGTGCTAAGTGGAACTATCGCCTATGGACATCCGCGGCACATGCCATCTTCATTTCACATTGTAAATTGGGTCTGAAGACGTCAAACTTTTATTTTTACTCGACGTTTCGACACGCGCTAGACCAACCGAACAAAACGCGAACGTTTAAAAAGTTATTTAGCACGTCAGTTTCAGTTCATAATGGTATCGTTACTAATATCACAGTTTTTAACGTTAAGTAACACTTCATTCTTGCCAGATAATCCATAGAGACGTGAAACCCGAAAACGTCCTAGTGTCTAACGCGGGTATTGTCAAGCTATGCGACCTCGGCTTCGCGAGAGCCCTGGCGGCGCCCGGCGAGCCGTACACGGAATATGTAGCCACGAGATGGTACAGAGCTCCAGAGTTGCTGGTCGCTGAGCACAGGTCAGTAAGGAAGAGAGTGTTCTTATGTATATTAATATACGAGAATTACGCGTCTTCTGGTAATGGATAGCTTCTTCAAAATGGCTGTCACTTTAATTGTATTTTTTTTATTATGGACGAAGGCGGCAGACGAGCATACAGTCCACTTAATGGTAAGTTGATACTGTGGCCCATAGATATCCGCGATAAATGTCAACGTTAGTCCAATAATAAACGTTAGCACGCCCCCGGATGCGCTGCCTACCTTTGGAGCTATAGGAATGGATTTAGAGAAAGGGTTGGGAAAATGGGGAGGGATAGGATGGGAATGGGCACATCTCACTCACTATTGAAATACGTACGTACATTAGGGAAATATGATAAAGTGTAGTACATTTCAAGGTGGTCTTCTGTGAGAGTGGTAACGTGGCCATTCGAGCGCGCCCAGTGGCTGTTGGGTTGCAGTGTGCACTCTCCCTCTCCTAAATTGTTGTATAACTATCATTTCATCGTTCATTCTGTACTTTAGAATAGGCTTATATTCAAATGATCACCAAAAAAATACCAAATGAGCTTCAAATCACGTCATTAAAGTTAAGAGCGTGTTGTAAATACTTGCCATAGTTGCTCACAAATATTTGAAGTGGCGCATTTAGATTAAGGAGTTGTGGTGAAAACCAGCGCTGGTTCAGCCTGCGGCCGGCATACCCTGACGCGCAGTCCCATTGCCAGTCAATTGAAAATGTAAATGGTTACTGAATCATTATTGGCAATAATGAGCGATTTCATTTTATTTATTTATTATTTATTTGGTGCACGAGCAGGTACGGCCCCGAAGTGGACGTGTGGGCGCTCGGGTGCCTGTTCGCGGAGATGCTGACGGGCGAGCCGCTGTTCCCGGGCGACTCTGACATCGACCAGCTCGCGCTCATCATCAACACTGTCGGTTAGTTGATGCAGATCAACGTCATTGAGGCGCTGTGAGCACATTTCTCATCTGGGAGCATAACTTTCTGAAATTTCCAAAAATTAAAATGACCAAGCATTTACTTTATTTATTTTATTTAAGTAACTTTATTGCACATTATGGAACATAAGGCGAGCTTAATGCCTTATGGCATTCTCCACCAGTCATCATAAGTATCATAATGTCCAGTTGTTAAAATGACAATAGGAATCTCTTATTCATTGGGTAATAAATAATTTAGGAAATGAAGGAAGAATCAAGAATTAAGGAAGGCAGAGTATAATGGGATAAAGGAATCTCTTTACTTTCCATCGCGCCACCAAAGAGGAATGGAAAGTGTAATCGGATGAGGAAAACTCCTCGTCCCCTTATACTTCCTATTCCCCATTATTCTCAACCCGTTTACCAAATCCACTTTTGATGTCCAAAGCAGGCGACGCATCCGGGGCCGTGCCAACGTTTTGGCATTCTAAATTGATGTCGGCATGTTTCAAAATTTAAAAAAGTATCTACCACCATCAGACCTGAGAAATTGCACCATCTCTGAAATAATGGATTTGCCCACCCGATTGGGCAACGTGTCGTAAGGCTGTAACATCTCACAAGACAATATGCCTTAGGAGACCCATGTCCAGCAGTGATAATAAAAGGGCTGGTGACGTTGACGGTGACGATACATCGCGTATGTCGCAGGGCGACAGTATCCACTTACGATTAGGGGGCCTGTTTTTCCGCTTTCCATCTTTTTACCATTTTTTTTCTTTTCATATACCTATGGCAAAAGATGCAATTTGCGCATTCTGCTAGTGTCAAGTTTTCTTCATAATAAACAATTTCAAAGTCAAAGACGTACCCTGTCAATGTTCAGCCCCGTCGAAGTAAGACAGGAGTCGATCAATAAAGTGATAATAAGTTTACGGAGGACAGAGATGGACTCGTTGGAGGTGAAAAATTCAGTCTGATGCCTTTATTTGACCATCACCAACATCATGTACAAACACTAGGCACTTTGAAGTTTAACAAACTATCATTATTAAACCACAAAACTCATAATACTCAAACAAAAACACACCATTACTCCTCGAGTTCCCGCTAAAATTTTACCATGTTCATGTCGTCAGGTAAGCTAGCGCCTCGGCACCAGCAGATTGTGACCCGGCTGGCGGGCGGCGCGGCGCTGGGCGCGGGCGGGGCGCGCGGCGCGCTGCCCGGCGCCGGCCACGGGCGCGACCTGCTCGCCGCCTGCCTGCGCACCGAGCCGCGCGCGCGACCCTCCGCCGCCACGATGCTCAGACACAAGTATATCGTTTTACCCTCTGTTCCATGTGACCCCGCGAAGCCATGCGTCGCGTATCAAACATTCGGTGCGCACGCGTGTTTTACGTGAGCAATGCGTCCAGCGTTGCAACGCGTGACCCGCGTCCGTCGTTTACGACTTATTTTGCAATTTGAAAATTTGGAACCTATCATTTATTGCAATTAACTGTTTACACACTGCAACTTAAAAACTCTTAATTTAAAACGAATTTAACATCTTTGAAATGATAGTTTGGTAAATATAAACTTTTTTACAAACGGTTATTTTGACCACTATTGCCTGAATATCACGATGTTGACAATGAGAGTCAAGGGTTCTCAATAGTTATCTATCCAGCATGTAGCCTTCCATCGAATGTACTCCAGTGCACTCCACATAAGCTCATAATCCACCCGAAATATCTATGTTCATTAATTCGACTAATTCCACAGCAATGTTGGAGCACTCGCCTTTTGGGTTTGTCAAGATCCTTTTCTGTTTTAAGTAGGCATTATTAGAAGAAAATCTTGCAGAAATCTTGCATATATCGAAGCAATTTTTTGGCTGAATGGTTGGTTACCTTTTATTGTGTCTGCCTTCGCTGTTTATACTTCAACAGTGAACACAAAAGCCGTTTAAAACGTGGGGTTGATCGCCATTTCTCTTGAGGATCTTCCTAACGAATAACCCGAAGGGAGGTTATTCGTTACAGTTTACAATTTAACAGCTTTTCAAATATGGTGCAAGGTCATTTGGCCATCTCTGTTCGTCTGGCGCGTGATTTTGGTATCTACAAAGCAAATGAAAACCAAATTCACCAATCTGTCTAAGCAAACACATTGCGGGAAATTGTGATCACGTGACCCCATTACCCGAAAACCCTGGAAATTTTTTTGTTAGAAATTAAATAAAAAAATGTGGAGTTAAAATGTCAATAAATTTTGTATTTTTGATGATCAATTGATGATTACATTAAAAAATAGGTGAACTGATGGCGAGTATCATATTTTCTATTCACCTATTATTTCGTACACTGGCAGAAAATGATCGACGACACGAGAAAACATTAAAAAAACACGCTTCACTGGAACGTGCAGCCACTACTGAGCAAGACTGTGGCAAGGCAACAAGGGGCATGTAGCCAACTGCTGACATCTATACTCGCCACTATTAAACCTTTTGTTTTGTAGTTAAATGTAACCACCATTGCCCCATTCTCCCCTATACCAATATTTACGAAACTTGATAAGCGTGTAAACGTTAAAAGCGCCATGATACAGTGCCACGAGTTTAGTATGAGTAGTTATTGACTGGTTGGGTGGTAGTGGGTTGAAATATTTCAGAGAGTCGCGCTGAACAAGTACATGTAGGTACAGTGGATTGGGTGCACTTCTAGAGAGTTCCTGGACAAGTGCTCGATTTGGTGGTAGAAACGAGACTTAGGTTGTAGTCTCGCACCTTATTTTATTTACTAAAATATCTACTATTTCTTACGAGTATATTGTACACTAACATATTCTACACGCACATTACAGTTTTATGTAAGAGGTCGCCAGCTTATGTTATCTCTTCGTAGCGTAGGATACGTAGATGCGCCGCTTACCTTTGGGGGATTTAGGAGTCAGGATTTGGGAAAAGGATTTTTTAACGACGCGGAATAGGAGTAGAATTTGATAACGGATTTTCTTTATTTTATTCGATAGGATAAGATGGGATAGTATTGGATTGGTTAGGATGAATCTCTGGTATTTTTCATTCTCTACCAAAATACGTGGCAAATTTCTAAGTGGCGTAACTGAGCTAGTCTGACGCTTCCAGTTGACTGGAGTTAAATTGCAACATCGTCCGCCCTAGTTAAATAAATTTGAAAAAAAAATATCTTGTTTCAGATACTTTGTGAGCGACGGCTTTGCGGAGAGCTTCAACGCGGACCTGAGGAAGAAACTTGGCAAGGAGATTGAGGTATGTACTGCAATTTATAAAACGGTCGATTAGACTAGTTGGTAATATCCCAGAGTTTGATCCCCGAAAAGACACACATTTGGTTAAAACATTGTGTAAACATTTGGTTAATCGTTGTTTGTTTGGGGTCTGAATCTATACTTCTATACTAATATAATAAAGAGGTAAAATTGTGTTTGTAGGTATGTTGGGAGTAATCTCTGGAACTACTGAACAGATTTCAAAAATTCTTACACAAATAGGAAGCTACTTTATCCGTGTCTAATATAGTCTATATTTTATTTTGAAATTTTGAAAAAATAATTGAAAAGAAAGATCTTATAAACCGAAGCGAAGCGAGGGCGGATCGCTAGTAGTTTATGTCTATGGACCCACAATATATAGAAACTTAGTGTAGGCTTATTGAGTGTGGAATTATTTTTCTTGTTATTATTGTTCTTGTCATTATTCTTACGTATGTTCATACAAAATGCAATATCTGTTACAGACACCGCCGCCTACACAAAGTGCAGCGCAGCGGGTCGGCAAACCGCGCCAGCAATGGACGCTCAATATAATACCGGCAAGTCGAATTTTATAACACTCACAGAATACGATTTTTTTTTTTGTGTGTATGTATATATACAGCCATTTATTATATTATAGATATAGCCAGCGTCGAATATATGTGTTTCACTTAGTTAGATATCATGCAAGTTGTGCAAAGCTGAGATGACCTTCTATTGACTCTCTCCAATAGTAGAGGAATATATTTGTATCTATTTAACGCGGACGTTTACCTTATTTATTATACTCGACGTATCGGTTGGGTTGCACCAACCATGGCCACGAGGTGACTGAAGACGGGAGTAGTCCACGTCTAGAGTTGCGAGCAGTTTCAGCAACTATCCGCATTTGATCTTCATAGTCCGGAAAGTTGCGGCACACAATCGAATCAATAAAAGCGAATGCAAATTGTACTAAAATCGTATTGATAATCGTTATGAAGCAATTTGGACGTCACTAAACCGATCTGTCGTCGAGAATATAACGTAGTGGACGGAGAATACCCAGTTTGTCTTTGTATTTTACGGTAGTGTCATATTGTAACGAATTCTTTGACATTATATTTGTATTGTTAATTGTATACGTTTATATGATGGCGAGTAACTCAAAATGCCAATAAAAACCCGAGTGTTTAATGTGTGGATAGCTAGAATCATTCTAGGCGCTTTATGAATGTTTTTTCGCTCATTGAACGATTTCCATGTTTGAACCTGACGTATAGTATTCGCTTCGGTTTATAAGTTTTTTCTTTCAAATTTTCAAAATAAAATATAGCCTAAATTAGACACGGATAATGTAGCTTCCTATTTGTGAAAGAATTTTTGAAATCGGTTCAGTAGTTCCAGAGATTACCCCCAACATACACACAAACAAACACACAATTTTACCTCTTTATTATATTAGTATAGATATATTTTTGTGATATATGTACAGGACAACAGATCGCGTACAGAAAGCATCGCCGGTGAATCTCTGATTGATTACAACTATACGCCCAGTGAGTATGAATCATTGTCCTCAACTATAAATACTTTTGAGTAATTTCAATTTTCAAAATTAAAATATTTCAAAATTGCATACATCGTGTTTATTATCATCGTGTATAGCAATGCTTGAAGACGAATGTCTTTAATCAGTGCGTCCTGTCAGTTATGATGTATTGTGTAGAAATGAGGGTTTCGACGCTGGGCCTGATCCATAAGTTCCAAGTCACCCCTATGTCGAGAGCAATTAATGCTCGGTGTTTCTAAGCTGGATATGATTCGATACGAAGAGATTCGCCAAAGAACCAAAGTCACTGACAACCTCATAGAAACAGTACGTTGAAGTGGCAATGGGCGGGTGATATTGCCGCAGGACCGATATCCGATGGGATAGACGAGTCCCCGTACCAGGAAGCGTATCCTGAACCGCCCTCCGGCCACGTGGACTGACCACTGAGAAAATTTGTCGAGTTTTTTTTATGGACGAAGGCGGCAGACGAGCATATAGTCCACCTGATGGTAAGTGGATACTGTAGCCCATAGACATCCGTGATACATGCCAACATTAGTCCAAAATGACAAACGTTGCCACAACCCCAGATGCGCTGCCTACCTTTGGAGATATAGGAATGGATTTAGAGAAAGGGTTGGGAAAAGAGAGGGGTAACGTGGCCAGTCGAGCGCGCCTAGCGGCTGTTGGATTGCAACGTGCACTCTCCCCCTCAAAAGAAGATGAATAGATTGGAAGTGAAGAGGCCAATATCCTACAGTGGAGAGGCTGATGGGTTGGATTTATTGATTAGCTATATCACAATACATTAAAGTGGCAAATAAAATTCCAAGATATCTTATTTCGTCCATGATGGTTGATGACACTTTACAAGAGAAGTTGTGAATAGCAACAATACAGTATAACGCAAAAATGTTTTCTCTTGAAGTCTTCAAAACACGCTGCTCTATATTAATCCAGACCACCCCTAATTAGATATTCCATAGCTTATAAAGACTCTACCTATTTAATTCGTTACTTCAGGCTCTGAAACCCAAATGGAGACTGCATCCGTTGAGAAGAAGCATCCGGCGCCTGCCACTGTCTCTGCGCAGGAACCCACCGAGGTGCGAACTTTATCTAACATTATTTATATCTTAATTATTTGTGTAACAATGGTTACTCTTGAATGATTAATATTCAATCGAGCTCGCTGTAGAGCTAGTGATAATTTTAAAATGATCACTAGTTGTGCAGTGAGCTAGTGTGCAGTCTGAGTTGCAACTCAGTCTTGGTTATAAACAAATACACTTTATGTATGTAAAGATTATGGTTATATGGCGTGTGGTCAGATCCCGGCGCTGCAGACGGCGGCGGCGGGCGCGCGCGCTCCGCAGCGCTCCCTCGCGCGCGCCATCAACGACACCTTTCTGGTTAGTATACAGCAGTCATTCCCAAAGTTGTCGATATGGACCCCTGGGGTCCATTTGAATTTTCTAGGAGTCGATAGTTTGAATAAAAAAAATTGGGAGTCGACGTCTGCTAAAAATAAACCCTTACCCACTGCTATTCGTTTGTTAGTTCAAAATATTTATGATTCCAATAGGTACCTAATTAAGAAAATAAAGATTTTTTTTATCTCTATGTACACCGCAAAAAGAGACAAAAACACGTAGCACAAACATTTCAATAAATTCATTTTTCCAAGCTGAAAAACTTTTTTTTGTTATCATGTTTTATTTTTTAATTCTGTTATATTTTCACTTCATTGTTATATTTAATAAAGTGATTTTAATTATTGTACTTAAATTGAATTTGCACATTGAATATAAAAAAAAAATTGTCATCTCTTATTTTTTGCTTTAATATTGACTTTGGATATTAAATGTTGATGATAATGCCATATACCTACTTTTTTATCTTTTTCATTCATTAATCGTATAATATAATATAATAAAACGATATCTAGTGAAATATTTAATATCCAGTACCTATGTACAAATTTATTTGAGTAAGTTTTTTTTTGTATTGAAGTAGGCGGACGAGCAAGCGATCCCACGTGATGGTAAGTGTTACCGCCGCCCATGGACACCTGCAACACCAGGGGGCATGCGGGCGCGCCGCCGACCTTGCAAAGTCCTATTCACAGCTTTCTTGAAGAACCCCATATCGTAGTTTAACGGAAAGACCTCTTGAGGCAGTTTGTTCCACAGCCTACGGGTTCGCGGAATAAAATGATTTTTGGATCGAACAGTGCGGGACACTTCTGTATCGAGGAAATGCGGATGGACCGCACTTCTGTGACGGGAGGTGCGATTGTAAAAACCCGATTGTAGAAGTAAAGTAAATTACATGGGTCAACGGTTTTAATACGTTTTTGGGTAAGGGGTCTGCGACCCAAAAAAGTTTGGGAACCCCTGATCTAGATGTATTTGCGAAATAATAACAATCTAATGATTTATAATCTCTTTTAATTGATTTAATTTTCTTCTTATATTACGTAATTTTTTCCAGACATTCCCGGTGCCCGTGAATTCGTATCCACGGACACCATACATTAAAAAGTAAGTATATTTAAACCGCCACACATTCAAAGGCGTTGTACATTTAAAACAGACGTCTGAAGAAGTTTCCTATCAATATCGCATTAATAGTGCAATATTCATATAAGAAGTATTGATATTGAACCTCTTTCCGAATCAAATGATAGATAGGAGATGGAATGAGTCAAAGTGCAGGCATTTGACGTAGAGTAGGCGCCACAAAACAAGTCCCGTCCCATAGGCGCGGCGCTATAGTCGACCGACATAATCTTGCCAGCTTATTGGTTTCAATTTGTCTTATTTTTTGATTATTTTTTGGAAAGTCATAATTATTGTATTGTTGTGGTGTCGCAGGGTGAACAACAAGCTGGTGCTGGACGAGGAGGTGGTGCGCGGTCGCGCCGCCGCCAAGAAGAACGTGAAGAAGTCGCCGCCGAACTTCTCGCTGCCCTACGTACCCGGAGGTAATGTAGAATTTGAGTGCTAGTTGTATTTGCTTGATGAAATGTGGTGATCTGTATTCGATTATATTCATTCACTGGCTGTGCCCGCGACTTCGTTACACTTGATTTATAAAGCTTCTTTGTATACGTTTGATGTGGAATGGTCGGGAACATGAACGAAGAGCTTGTTTGCGTCACTAACACAGGAGAGAGCCACGTAGAGTCTAAATTGGGATATCTTTTCTTCCCGTCAGTCGATTTCGATGAAACAAAGCGTATTCAAAGCGCCAAGCTAAGCTTAATTAACCTGTGGAAACTCCATGGAAATCCGTTGAGTAGTTTTGAAGAGTAGGGTGTTGGAACAGACAAACAGACAGACAGACAAAAATTTTCAAAATCATCTTTTTGTATTCTGATACTCTTCCTTCATAGCCCCCAATCAGTTTTTGGTAAATATATTCAATGTACAGACACGCTGGTTTTACAGTTTTATTATATGTATGTATAGATAGATTGATTACATAAATCAATCATTCGTACTCACCGAATTCACACACGCGTAGACATTTTAAAACACACTATTTCCATTACACGTTTGACAGTTTGTCTTCAGAATTTACGGGTAGTTTCATGAAAGTTGAGTGTAAATTTGTTGAAACATTAATAGGCATGCCTTTGCAGATTATTTACAATGCAACTATTATTCTGTGTTTGTGTCGTTGTTTCATGTAAAATAAAACAATAATAAATTAAATGAACACTCTGTGGACACTTTAGCGGTGCGCGTAGCGAATGAATACTTATAGAGAGCACTCAGTGGACGATTTAATAATAACCGTTTATTGCAGATTAAATATTCATAATATTTTTAGTAAAACTTAAAACTAGTGTTAGTGATATATATGCTATTAAATATAATAAACACATGAAAGAAGAATATGTTTTTCTTCCGCTTTCAGACATCCACCCGTTTCCGTCCAGCGTGTGGTGGACAACTTAGCCAATTTAAATAACAAAAAATATAGTTAAAATGTGTAGAAAACGCTAAAGTCTAACCAAATAGTATTGACCAAATTATTTGACTACTAAGTAGCCCAGTTGGTAGTGCCCCTGCCTGCTCTGCGATAGGTCCCGGATTCGATTCCCGGTCGGTCAATCAAAAATCACTTATTTAGACGGGTACTTGTTCGAGTCTGGGCGTTTGCATGTATCGTGTTCGTCTTTGTACGACACAGAGAATCTTAGTGTGGGTCATTGAGTGTGGCGTTTTTTAATTATTATTTTATTCCTTTCAGCTAGTAACAGTCCTTTGAAGAAAGCGAAAAAACCCCACACACACAACCCCACTAGCAAATCATATGACACGTGGGATGGTTCGGTGAGTTGAATCTTTTTATCAAGTCGATATAATATATATATATATATATATACGTAACGCGTGTCATGTGATGAAAATGATTATATTTGTTGGACAGCGCAACGGCGGCGAGTTCGGATCAGGACTTCGCACACCCGCCACTCTGCCGTACATGTGACTATACGGGTACGGCTTCTTGAGAGCCACCCACTACTAGTTGAATATCCACCGGCCAGGACGCGATAAGACTAAATTCCTGTAATACATGTTTCTGTAAACCCGTGCCGCTAGTGATGTAGAAATGAGCGCTGAGTGAGCACTAATTAACCTACAAGGACTCAAGCTTTATAAACATTTGCGAGTTTCACATTCGAGACGTAAAATCAAAGAGTTTAGTTTTGATATTTCTAGAAACTTTAGCATTACCCAGAACTAAGCTAGCACTAGCTTATTATTTTCTTATTTTATTTCATTTAATAATTTATTGTACACATAACATGACATAAATAAAAACGAACAAAAAGAAAAGACGTACAAAAGGCAAGGTAGGTTATCATCTCCTGCGGATATTTCTTCCAGCAGACCAGGGAAAGTGAAATATTGGTCGAGACAGAAAGCGCGTACGGACAATTTGTATGTATAAATAGTACAATAATAATAAAAAATACATAAATATATATTTTATATACACAATAAATATTATAATACATAATATTATATACAATTCGGACTATTTAGGAAATTGACAATAATTTATGTTTTTTTTTTTTTTTTTTAAAGAGTAAGAGGACTGTCTTATATTGTATGACCTATGAACATTTTATTTTACGGTCATCGGAAAATTCAGTGGCTCTGCAAATTGGCGCCCTGAGCGATCCCCCGCGCCCTCCTAAAACGTCCGCACTGCATAGAACGATGTTAGAAACGTTTATTTATCTGAATGTAAGACTTACAAGCTAACGTTTTAACCCTAACGGTGACGAGCGTTTAACACTCTTGTCATAAAGGTTTATCAGCGCTCATTCAGTGTTCGAGCGTCGTGCACTTAAAGCTCATTTTTAAAACCCTAGCTGTACCTCTAGTTTAATTTATTCGTTTGCAAACGATATTCGCGTTTACTGTATGAAGATAGTAAACGTGATAATACCGTATACAAACGAGAAAATACGCACCGTTTTCTGATAGGTTTGCAAAACTGTACCGACCAGCAAACCACAGTATGTGTGCTGTTTGCAAAGTTATAGAAACTTAATCAGAAATCAATCCTGTTTTACAACTTTGTATATATCGGCTACTAAATGAGCAACACTCAATAAAAACGGATAAAGATTTCATTAATGCCAGCAATAATTTACCAGCATAATTGGTCATTAATATATATAGCATAGCGTCAATCTCTTCAATTCCGCATACATATTTTGAAACTAATATTTAAAGTTTTTTTTATTTCTTAATTCTATAATATACCCGATACTCGTAAGCTCTGGGTAAAGGTATACTCGTATTTTCCAATATAGATTATTGTATTGATCTTCAAGTGTACATGACGTGGGACGTCACGAGCGCAGGGTAGAGATATATTTTCCAAATAAAAGCCACGCTGTATAAGGAATACTCGTTATCTTTCCACCAATAACTGATGTGTATTCAGTATATGCGTAGTGTATGTAATGCATATGCGTAAGAAACGCGTCTTTGTGTTAGATACGTCTGTAAAACAAGTCCAATTACATTGGCATTAAGAAAAATCCCCGAAGACACGTAGCATACATACAATATAAAATAACTATGTATGTTTGTGTGATACTTTTACTATACTCGTATTTATTGCTACTAGGTTATTTAGATTAAAAATTTAATGTAAAAAATTAGTCGTAGAATTTCTGTACTTATGTATTTTTGTACAAATAGTGAATGAAAAAAATGTAACTACCAATGTACCTATACTTGTATGTTTACTTCCTTTAAAAGTTATCACTTAAAATTCAAATGTATAAGAATTTAGGTCTAAATAATGCCAAAATACCCATTTTGTAATACCCCACCTATTTGATTTTGCAAATGTTTTGATGAGTTTTCTGCGAGTAGTTTTTCACTTACACGAGAAAAACTGTATTTGTATATATATAATGTATAACGTTACATTCAACGACATACGAAATGAACACATTGAATTCAGCTTTTTCATTGTTTTATTCTATTTTATGCCATCCGAGCCATTCTTAGCTTAATAGATGATGACCATCAAAGACCAAATTAAAATGTTTGCTGGCAGATCTCATAAGCTCGCCGATTTTACATTTGCTTAATTCTCTTTTAAGTATGTATTTAAGTTTGTGTACTGTATATGTGTGCGTACATTTATGTATAAATATTTTTTAGAACAGAAAATAAATTTATTTCGAAATAAAACAACACCTTTTTAAATATATTTTTTAATCTAGCTGGTCTTTATAACTAAAGTATACAATACCATCTCTAGATCTACGAACGAAAATGGCAGATAATAATATCATAATAGGCTAGTGCTAAGGCCTAATATAAAGCCAAGCAGTAAATAGTTTTAAATTCCGTTACATATATATATGTATGTATATATATGTACAGAATCCTACTTTGGTCCATTTTAAACACTGATTGACACAAGTGAATGAATGAAATAATATTGAAAGTGTGATTGGAATTAAACTGATCTGATTATCACAATAAATACAATTGACTGTAGACTAATTTTACTTGTCTTATAATTAGTGAGTACATATACAGTCACGGAAATAATGTCTATTTGACGTTTGTTCAATACAATCGAATTATAAGATCTTTCAACCAAAGAATAAAGTTATTTTTTTTTAACTTTGTCTGGATACTGGCATGGCCAATAGTCCACACTAAAAATAAAAACAAAAGCTCAAATTGTTACAGACATGATATTTCATGACCAGACCGTAGATAATATTGTTATTTTGTCTATGGCCCAGATATGATATATTTAAAATGTAATATTTTTAGACGTTTACAGTAATTTGTGATCGTTTCGAAAAAAAATGCATTAGATTATTTCATTTATTACGAATGCGTATATGAAATTACTACTCATATCAGATTAAATCACTTTTTTGACTATAAACTTTTAGTTCCGTGACTAAATATCGAGATCGACTCTTGTGTTAAACAAAGGCCGAGTTCCAAAGCTTTCGAAAATCTATACGTCTCTATCTGTATTAAAAGATAGAAAAATATGCACCGTATTTGATTGTCAAAAAGTAATTTTCACAAGTTTTGAAACAGCCACAAAAAGACCTTTTCATTAACTATATTCGAATGTAAGCAGTAAAAATAACACAATCTTATTCGAAGTATCATATATTTACCTAATATTATACTGTAGATATTCAAAGATAGAAAAATCCGAATATGCTATTTTAACGTAAATGCCAAAACAGGTATAGTTTGACGATCGAAACGAAATTAAAACAAAAACAGGAGAAATGAATTTGATATTATAAAAATTTAAAAACTTTTGTGTACCTACGTTATTCAGTTTCTGTTATATTATTCCGCAGTTTATTCCTATTCCTATCAACATTTATTATGTGACGGATTTTTAATATTTACACAATCAATAGATACAAAAGAAACAAGTAAATCAAAAGTATCAAGATGTTTAAGATGGGCTACAAATCCAACTGACAATTCAGAAATGTTGCCATATAAATAATTCCAAACCTTTCTTTATGACACATTTCAATCGCCAAACTTTCTATATAGCTACTCTATATACATAGGTTATGTATCTATATACCATTCGTCATTATATAAGGTCCTTCTAGCATCTAAATACACGTCAAAATCTAATAATAATACACAAAACGTGGAATACATCTTAATGACTATCTAAAATAATTATGACTCGTGTGTAAAGATTCCTATTATTTAATAGGATTACAATAATTTCACTGTCCCAAAATTAATCCCACAAATTTAACTGTGCGGCGCTTCTGTCAAACAATTTACATAATTGGCGTATTTTTTTTCTTCTCATATATGACAATGGTGCAATTAACACCATCTGCCAGTGTCAAATTTTATTAGTATAAAAGTCGAAATGCTTCTCATCAGTGTCGAACTGCTGCTCAGTATAGTGATAGTGGGTTTACTGAGGACAGAAGAGGACTCGTTGGACGCACACGAAAAACGCAGCCGTATGCTTTTATTTGATTATCACAAACATTAGTCACAAATAACACTTTGAAGTTTAATAAACTATCGCTACTAAATCACAAAACGCAACACACAAGTTTTATAATAATGAAACAAAAACAACTTCACTTCTAGAATTGCCTCCAAAGAGTCCCGTAGAACATATTACTTACTCATTTTGCCGCGCGCACGGTTAAGTTTGTCGGCGTGTATCGGGAGGGTATTCAAGATGGCGGCGACAACAAGATGGCGGGCGTTTGCGCGGGAGGACACGGAGTTGTAAGAAGTTCCCCACCGCTCTCTGTGATTGT
Source organism: Sesia bembeciformis (assembly GCA_943735995.1). Taxonomy (NCBI): domain Eukaryota; kingdom Metazoa; phylum Arthropoda; class Insecta; order Lepidoptera; family Sesiidae; genus Sesia; species Sesia bembeciformis. Next base: position 3,020,325 of record OX031038.1, read on the forward strand.
GACTGTTTTGTGGTAATTTACGAGATCAGCTGAAATAGTACACATTAATATTCAGAATATATTTTATGCCATTAGCAGACGAACAAACAATAATTAGGTAAATGAGTAAGTAACATTTTATTGAACAACTAAGAATATATAAAAGTGACACAAAAGTTTAAATAAATGGTAAACAGAAGATAAGCCTAATCTTTAAAGCGATCTCTTCCAGGCAGCATAACAGTCAGCGAACTTCTTTATAAATGTAACTGTTTAATTTGGTATCGGGATAGAAAGTTACTGCGTATTTCGCGGTCTTCATTAAAGTTGTGCAAAATATCGCCTACTGAAATTTTTCCACTAAACTAGGAGACGATATTTTTAAAAGTGTGGTGAATAGGATCCTGCAAGATCGACGGTGAATTCACAACCCCCTAGATATTGCAAGTGTTCAAGAGCGGCGGTAACCATTTACCATTGCGGACCATCTGGACCGCCCAATTGTCTGTTACTTCTACTATAAATAACCCATAAATAAATTTGTCTAATGGATTATAGTGGAATAAGCCAAAAATAATAGAAAGTCGCTTCTAGTATGTTGATAAAAAGAGCGGAAGAGATAGTAATGTGCAAACTCAGTCTCTGGTACACATTGCATTTAGCAGGCAACAGCCGGTATTGCGAAAATACCGGCTGTTGCCTGCTACAAAACCGAATGAGGTGGCGCATCCTGAGAGATGTTTATATCCAGCTGTAGAGAAATATGTTTAGGATGTGACTCACGCACGCTCTGGTGCACTGTGTCCTGCAGGTATCGAACATCGGTATCGAACAGGTAGTGCTGCCGTACTATGAGAGAGGTCAACGAGCCAATGGTCTCGCTTTGACACGCGCTATAGAAGACCGTGTGTATTGGTGTGCCTTGAAAGGTGCCTATACCCGGCTGCGAAGGAACATGTTGAGGATGGGACTCACCCAGGTTCTGATGCTCTGTTGTGCAGCAGACAGTAGTCAATTACCCAGTAGCAGTCACACACACCAAAACCCTGTACCAAGAGACCATGTGCCTTTTGGTAGATGCCTGTATCCAGCTGTATAGAAATATATCAACTCACCGAGGCTGTGCTGCACGATGTGCCCGGCGGACAGCAGCCGGTACTCGGCGGCGGGGTCGACCAGCGCATGGTCTCGCTTTGACACGCGCACTAGAAAACCGTGTGTGACTGTGTGACTGAAGTGGAGTGTGTGTGAAGGCACTCACCCAGGCTCTGGTGCACGGTATGTCCGGCGGGTAGCAGCCGGTACCCGGCGGCGGTGTCCACGAGGTAGTGCTTGCAGCGCCCGGCGCCGCGCCACGAAAGCGCGTAGCCCCACACGCGTTCCGACACGCGCACTAAGAAACTGCCTATGGGCTGTGATGAGAGTACTTCTTCAGCCTCCGTGCGGGTTATTAAACCTGACAGAAACAATAACAGAGGAACGTGACAAATGAAAAAACAATATAAAATAATGTAATATTTTTTTAAAATTTATTTTCTCTTTTATCTTACAATCTATCCTAAATAAGTTTTCATCCATGTTGTAGTCTATATTTGGGATACTGGATACATACTGGACTTTAGTCATTCATAACTTAATTGCTTACTCAATATTTTGTATGTATAACGTTGCTGTGCCTAAGGTAATGGCTGTTCAAAGATGTTCTCAATATTCTCTATTAGTGTGCTATTCTCTACTAGCCGGTGGAGAGTGTAGTAACGAAACGCAGTTCCATTAATTTGGTAACCAAACGCAGTTTCGGGGCGCCCTCTGCGCTCTCGACCTGCTCTCGCTCTCAGCCGACACGACCGGACCGACTACAATGTTGAACAACCTCAGATAAAAATACAGACTGTGATTAATTAATCTGCATGTGCTGTGCATGTGCATGTGTTGATGTGCAGGCGAGTGTGCCTATTCAGTGGATATACAGGTCACCCGTTACAATACTTTTAAAAATCGAGCGTCCCTTTTGAAAGACCCGTTAGTTGGTACATATTAAAATATTTCACACTATTTTTGTAGGATTATTTTTTGTATATATATATATATAATAGTGTTTCAGGTAAGTGACACGATAAAATAAACAATATTGAGTTTCTCTGTAACAAAACAACCGTTTATTGTTTCTTTCACATATAATTATTTACCATAATGGTGGGTTTAACACAGTATAAAGTAAAAATCCTATCTGTAACAAAAGAAACGACATTAAAGTCTATTTTTCAATTAATGTCAATCCCTTTGGACAACACACAAATTCACAATATTAAACTATCTAATGAACAACGCCATCGTCATGTCCCCATAGATACCATAGATTACCCTACATCGATATACAAGATCGATGACCTTGTACGAGTATATCGATGGCGCCCGGAATGAGCGGCAAATTAAAATCGAAGAAATAGATTTATATGTACCTATACATATAATAAAAATGTAACTGATCGCTGTCTGTACATGGAAGATATATGAGAAAAATATTATTGGGGGCCTTTATCAACGCAATAGAACCCAAAACAAGGATTATTAGAATTTGACAGTCTGTCTTTTTGTCTGTCTGTCTACATGCGCATCAGGCAAAAACCACTGGATAAATTTTAATGAATCGTGACATTATTATAGCTTATAAACCGGGTAGTTTATAAGCATTTAAAAGTACAACATGTAGGGTACTTTTTATCCAGATTATAGGGTCCCGCGGGAATCACAAGTTTACCAGAACCAAGTCGCTGGCATCGCTAGTCAACTGGCATAAAGACTGACCGTGGAACCAGCTGACAGGCTTGTGGTCCTCGTCGAGTCCGACGCCGCGCCGCAGCTCCTGGCTCCGGAACCACTCCACCACCGCCTCTCTGTTTGGCGGTTTGCCGTCTGGAAGATAAACATTTCTGCTTAGAAACTTTTAAACTTTCGCGTTTTGTGCCACATTTCATATTGTAAATCAGATCTGGACACGGAAAATTAAAAATAAATCAAACATCAGCAAATGCCGATCACATGCCGCAACGCTGGGCGCGCGCGACCGGCCTCGTTACCCCTCTCTCACAGAATACTACCTTGAAATGTACTGCATTTCCCATTTTCCCCAATTAAGTACGTGTTTCCTATCGCTCCCCATTTTCCCAACCCTTTCTCCAAATCCATTTCTTTATCCAAAGGTAGGCAGCGCATCCGAGGGCGTGCCAACGTTTGTCATTTTGGACTAATGTTGGCATGTATCACGGACGAATATGGACGACTGTATCCACTTACCATCAGGTGGACTGTATACTCGTCTGCCGCCTTCGACCATAAAAAAAAAACATTCTCAACGCTGGAATTAATTCCTGGATTACTGAACTCTGCACTCCAAAAATAAAAAATTGGACGTGAAGCGATTGAAATTAATAAATTTAAATCGAGAAGATGGATATAAACTGTCGTCGACGTGGAATACAGTGATTAACAAATTTAAACCTTGCGATTTACCGTCGAATACGTCCGCAAAACATTGTCAGTGCAGTGTGTCGCAGCCTTTCCGATTGTGAAGATCAAATGTGGGTAGTTGATAAAACTGCTCGCAGCTCCCATCCTGGACTACCCGCCTCTTCAGTCAACTCGTGACCACGGCTGGTGTAATCCGCGCCGAAACGGCGAGTAGAAATAAAAAATCTTTGATTTTATACGTTCAGTCACGATTTACAGAATTACCCGATTTTCGTAATTGACCACGCGGGACCAGCGACGATTGGTGGAACACATACTCCAGATTTTTTTTCATTTCATGAGCATGCGGGTTTCCTCGTGATGTTTTCCCCAACCGCCGAGCTACTGACAATTTAAAAAGAAATCCGTAGGTACTTAAGTAGAAACTCAGTGGTACGGGCCGAGGATTTAAACTCGAGAGCACAAGAATGTGAGTCGAGTATAGATAGATAGCTATAGGCTATCACCGCTCTCTTGCGTAAGGGTCAATTTTGCGGAAGGGTCGTTTTGCTAGAACTTCGTTAAAGGGTCATTACGTAGATTTCTACTCGTACTTGCGGTAGCGAATAGCTTTTCAGTTATCGTATGTATTTTAAATATGATGTAAGCTTCAAAAATAAATAAATAAATTATTAAAAGATGGAGTGTGTCCATGTAATGTTGGTTACCTCGCACGGAGGCGGGCGCGGGAGCGGAGGCGGGTGCGGGCGCGGAGGCGGGCTCGAGGCGCGAGATGCGGCGGTGCGCCTCGCGCGCGGCGCGCACGATCTCGCGCATCGCCGCCTCCGCCTGCTTCGCCTTGCGCTCTAACGACAAACACGTACATTTATTTATTTTTATTTAGAAAATCAACAGCCTTAACTGTTTAACCTTCATGATTTTCATGTATAACTAGCTGCACCCGGCAGACGTTGTCCTGCCTGTGTATATTTATTAACCTCTGTATATAATATGCGATCGGTTGAACGGTATAGAAGTTGATGTGCTGCAGCGCCATCTAGTGGCGAGTTACAACAAAGTCAATAGCATAAAAACCTCCATGAAAAAATACATATATGTGCCAACTTTCATAGTGATCGGTCAAACGGTGTCGAACTATTAATATCAGATATACCAATTTTTTTTTTATATATATACATAGAACACTGACCATACGCCATTTTTATTATTATACAACATAATGTCATATGAATATCATTCTCATTGAACTGTCAGGCCTTCGTCGTACCCATATTTACTATGAAAATGTACTGATGAGGTCCGCCTCGCACGCCTGACGCGACATTCAGACTACTTCAGACGCTGCGCGCGGCGTCTTGACGTCACACGCCGCGCATCTAGTTATTTTCGAGCATTGCAACGTAAGGACGCTGATCTCTCACCTTGCTCCCTCCACACGATATCCTCATCCCTAGCGTGAAGCTGAGCGTCCCTGAGCGTGCGCGCGCGCCTCGCCCTCAGCCCCCGCAGTATGTCGCCAGCCCTCGCGGCGGCAACACGTCTCTCCCACGCCGCTACTCGAGAGCTCACGTTGTCACCGCTGTTATTAAGGCCTAGATCCTGGAACAGGTGTTATAATTATAATAATTATCTTTATTGTATAAACTAACAAGGTAATTTGCACACATAGCTATGAAAACAATAGTCGAACTTATTGTAATTATGCAATCCTTTCGTTCACACCGAGCATAAAGCTAAAAGGCACCGAAGTCACCCGATCAGGTCATTTCAAAATTCTTTTTTATAGAAAAGAAGCGGCAGACGAGCAATACAGTCCACCTGATGCTAAGTGGATACTGTCGCCCATGGACATCCAAGATACGTGGCAACATCAGTCTGACATGACAAACGTTGGCCCGCCTCCGGATGCACTGCCTACCTTTGCAGATTAAGGAATGGATTGGGAGGAGGGGTTAGAAAAATGGGGAGGGATAGGATAGGATGGGAATGGGCTCTAGCATATCTCATTCACTACCGAAACACGAACGTGCATTGGGGAAATACGATAAAGTAGGAAATTCAATACATTTCAAGTTAGTCTTCCTTGAGAGAGAGGTAACGTGTCCAGTCGAGTGCGCCGTGCGGCTGTACGAATTCAGCGTGCACTTTCCTCCTCGGTTTCTTGGTGCCATCAAATTGAATAGTTTATCTTGGCACTGCACGCTCTATTCGTCAAGTTGTTATTTGTTTATTCACTAGGCACTAACTTTGATTGGCAACTTACGCATTGTCATCTAATTGGCTCCTTAAGGCCCGTGACTCCGTTAATTGCTCAGCGGCAGCAATATGAAGTAAAAAGGTTAATAATGAGTTTATTTAGAAGAAACCTTTCCATGTTGTTAAAAGAACGCTGCTACACTATACCATCAGCCTATGTCTCTCCACTGTTGGGTAAGGCTGTTCTCGCCCTTTCACATTAAATTCATTTTAATTTGGTACACGCTCAAGAATTAATTGGAGAACGTTGTAAGAAGTATGGAAACAGTTAACAAACCTGAAGAACATCTCTCTTCCCTTCAATAAAGTTGAAATGCAGTGTGTTCTTGTTAAGGTCGAGGTTTAAGTTCTCGTTGCAGTAGGACTTGTCATCAATATCGACTTTCCCGTCAGCTTGCACTTCTGGCTCCAAGTCTTCGATCCTCTGCCGGAGCTCGTCCACAGTGCAATATAGTTCTAACGTGTCTTCTAATGACTCGACGCTCTTAGGAGAGAGGTCGAATTTCTGCAATATAAATAGAAGCTTTTGTTATAAATGTTTATGGTCTTAAAGATTTTGGAGACGTAATTATTTAAAAACTCAGATTTTTAACCACCCAACTTACGGCTCTCTCAGTCACTATAATATTTCTTCCAGAGAGACACAAATCAAATGTTCACCCAACATATTTAAACCCTCCCAATGAAAGATTTTTTTCAGAGAGGTCAAATGTCCACCCAGAATTTTGATTAATATAATTATATTTAAAAATTGATTGGTACTTGGACCCGAAAGATCTATTATGACCATAATGAATTATAGCTCGCCCCCAAGACTCTATGCTCCATAAATCGTACCGATGATCTTGAATAATTTCGATTTGAATAAATATGAAGTAAACGGCTGTGTGGTGTTGGTGTCGGCTGACTTTAGAATTGGATCACCCCATCTCTTCCCGTGGGTGCCGTAAAAAGCGGCTAAGGGATAACGAAGCCTCCACCACAAGACCTGAGTAACTACACCACCTCTAAAAGAGTGGACTCGCCAACTCGCTTGAGTAGCGTTTAAGCCAATACATTGCTTATGTACTAGACAATGTGCATAGAGGATGACCTTTTCCAGCAGTGGACAAAAAGAAAGGGCTGGTCACGGTTTAAAAGGTGAGCTCCCAGAAAAAAGTTCTGGAACACTTAAAAGTACTCATATTTTTTTTATAGAGAAATAGGGCGGCAGTCGAGTATACAGTCCACCTGATGGTAAGTGGATGCTGTCGTCCATAGACATCCGCGATACATGTCCACATCAGTCCAGAATGACAAACGTTGGCACGCCCCCGGATGCGCTGCCCACCTTTGCAGATTAAGGAATGGATTGTGAGAAAAGGTTGGGAAAATGGGAAGGGATAAGGTGGGACGGGAATGGAGCTGGCATATCTTACTCACTACCGAAACTACGTACATTGGGGAAATACGATAAAATAGGAAATGTAGTACATTTCAAGATAGTCTTCTGTGAGAGAAGGGTAATGTAGCCAGTCGAGACTTCCCAGCGGCTGCGGGAATGCAGCGTGCAATTGAGTAAGAGTTTCTGGTTATTAATGACACAATTATTCTGCTCACCTGTTCCAAACTATCAAGTGGCTTGTAGTCAATGAGCTGTGTGAGTTCCTTCTCGACAGATTTGCGGAGCTGATGCGCTTCTTCGCGCGCTTGTGCCATGGCCCTCTGCCTCGCTTCTTCGGCTAAAATCGTCTCAATTGATTTATCGTCTGGATGCTCACCCATTACCCACACCTGGAAATATCAAATATATTCTTTGAATTGATAATTGAGGATGTTGGAATAAAAATATGACACATACACCTTTCCTATTTTTACCAGACAATGGAAAAATGTCACGTTTTGACAAAACTCGTGATATCGATAATTCTTTTTGTACATAATTAGAAACTTTTGATGCAAATAACTTCAGAAATAGCTACCTAATATTGAAGAAAAGTTTAACCCAAAATTACAAATGTTACGTTCGGATCCTAACCTCCTCAATTATAATTGATATAATTATTATAAACTTCTTCACTCTGGTGAGAAAATTAACGATATTGCGCCAAGAAATGTAACATTACCGTGACCGTTACCAGCCCTTGTTTATCGTCCACTGCTGGATACGGTCATCCTCCATGCACATTGTCTAGTACATGAACAATGTATTGGTCTAAACGCTACCCAAGCGGGTTGGCGAGTCCACTCTTTTAGAGAAGCTGTAGTTCCTCAGCACTTGTGGCGGAGGCTTCGTTATCCTCTACGGGAAGAGATGTTATGTACGGGAAGAGATGGGATGGTACTTTTCTAAAGCCGGCCGACACCACACGATCGGGTAATGTTACTTGACTACACCGTTATTTAAAAAAGAATAACTGCGGTATTCTCTGTGTTACATGTACACCGTTAAATTATTTAGATTCCACTAACGATTTTTAATAAACTGTCTCAGATACGAATGATAAACAGTTATAAATAAATTAATATTATAATTCTACAAGAAAAGTAAATTACGTATGCATCTAACTAACTTTACAAAAAAATATTGCCAAGACACTTTAACGTATTCCTATGTTATGACGTCATTCTTAGAACGACTTTAGTTCAAAATTTCGACTCTATCGACAGTATACGTTCGTACACTGCCTATAATATATTGTAACTTAAATTGTATCTCGTGGGATAAATTTGAATTGATTGAATCTTATATAAATGGGTTTCAGGTCGAAGTACACACACACAGTGAAGTGTATAAAACATACACATGTATAAAAAGCTCATTAATATAAGGAGAGTTTTTTCAACGCACGTCCATGAGAGAAAACCTGTTGTTTATACTATATATAATATAAACAACTGTTATCATCGTGTGATTATCATCGATTTTTTATCATCACGTGGACAGTTGCAGGCGAGAAACGTATAAAGTTTGGTCACATATGAGAATCGTATGCAATTTCTCGCCCGAACCGTTTGATAAATTCAGTGAGCCCTAAGCAGGACAGCGCGATGCGAATGCAAACGCAGAACGGAAAACGCAAACCGAACTAATAGTACATTGACTATTAGTTCGGTTTAACTAATAGTACCGAACTAATAGTACATTGCTACTAAATGTCTAATGATTTTCATGTGGTGTGAGCATCGTTTTTAGTGACTATTGCGTCAAGATTTACAAATATTCAACAATCATCAAATAATTTCTTAATATCCACGGATATGGCATTGGACAAATGAAGTAACAGATGTTCGGAGAGGTCAACCACACACATGGAAACCCAAAACAATGGAAAAGCGACCTTCGGCTAATAGCCATAGATGTTGAATCGACGGTAAAATTTATTTTAGAACCAATATCTGGGATTGAAGGCCGTTCTTTGTTTATGGTCAAATTCTATACCGTTGCTTGTGGTTACAAACAAGTGAAACAGGTCAATGTTGGCCACAAAGTTGCAAATGCATTTTATGTCACTGTAGTTTTGTTTGTTTAAATAGATGTAATAATAATAAGAAAAACTAGTTACAAAGAGGATTTTCAGAGATGTTTGAAGTTAGGTAATTTAGATCGATATATTATATCGAACTTTGATCATTTGACCTGTGAGTTATTTGATATTTTATCATTAAGTATATTTTTTCAATTGTTTATTTTATTAATTAGAAAGTTTACTAACATAAATAATTAGCAATTTTAGTGCAAAAAGTATAAAATCTAAATTTTGCTCAACCAATATGTCTAAATATTAATAATCACCTTTGATAATACCTGACGAGCTGCGCTTTACCTACGGATGCTTTAAGACGTCATTGGCGTCTGGACCAAGTTAATGAAAGACGTTTTACGTCGTTCTTGGCGTTCAGAGGGTATTGAGTCAAAAGAACAGAGGGTTCCTTTACTGTGATTTTAAACAAACTCTATCTCCACAATTAAAAGACGCAATATCTATAGTGGTTATATGAAAAAATCGAAACATACTGCATGGTGACCAGCCCCGGAAACACCCCATAATCGGCAGTGGATAGACACAGACTGCTGTGGTAAGGATGGTAAGTAACGTTTATATCTACTCGAAATAATACGAATTTTGACGCAATAACAAGTCGATATTATTACAAAGAATTTTTTTTTTAATAATAAGTTCTTCATAAAAAGAATCTATAAATATTTCTTCGTTAGGATGAAGAAGCATACCTTCGTATAGCTATGTCTCACGCGAACACAGATACGGCATATATTTATTAAGTGGAAAACGACTAAGTCATAATTCTATAACTAATACTGAACATATGGTAATTAATGTTCAATTAGTGACAGATTTGCATTTAATTTTGAGAACACAAAAGCAGTAACGGTAGAGTAACGGATAACATTTTTATTTAATTAATTCTGAATAATTACTTTCCTGTATTGAATTCACAACAAAGGCGACAGTTATTTCACTTACTTATTGCATGTGAATTCTCATATCGGTTTACAGAAACTCCAGAATACTCTCTTAGCGTAATCCTGGCGTTTACTACTAACTGTATTTAATCAACTTCTTACGTCAAATATTAAAGCATTTAGTCAGTGTTAATGTACATTTTAATTTGCACGTCTTTCTCTTCCCGTCCGAAGTCTGTATAAATCCACAAAATCTAGGGCCGGATGAAATAAGTGGTATCGTCTATTTTGAAAAAAAATCTTGCTTTGCACTGATCGCGTGCCGTTGCGTAAAAAATACCTTTGCATTGCAAAGCCAAGGATATAAAATTGGGGAAAGATTCCGTTTTGGAAAATTTACATTACACACGTACTGTATGAACGAACAAACCTAAATACATTTTACGAAAAAAATTGATGTAACATTTTGGTCAACATCTGAATTTCCAACAGTTAGGCTACCAGAAATCAGGTAGTATGCGTTCCTTATACGAGTTTTCATCTTTCTTTTTGTTTTCTTTTTCTTTGCTCTAAACTGAAGCTGAAGCATGCTACCAGAATCAATCTATTGTCTTTTCCCGTGGGTGTCGTAAAAGACGACTAAAGGATAACAAAAGAGTGGACTCGCCAACCCGCTTGGCCAGCGTGGCATTTTTAGGCCATACATCCCTCATGCTCGAGACAATGTGCATGAGGAGACCCGTGTCCAGCAGTGGACGATAAAGGGGTTGGTTATGGTTTCAGGTATGGCGTTTCAAGCTCTTCAAGAAAGCTGTGAATAAAATTCTGCGCGGTCGGTAGCATACCCGCATCTGGTATTGTAAGTGTACCTAAGTTTTAGCGCTTTACTGCAATGTGGGTAGCAAGACCCTTTGCCTGCTCTTGAAATAACAACAATTTTGAATGCTTACCCAAGGCTCGCCGTCTTCTCCTTTGAGGAATTGCACTTGTTTGTTGTTGTTAACCTTCTGGAGCTTGGGCTGGTCGATCTCATCCTTGCTCACCTTCTGGTCCCAGATCTGCCATCGACGCACCTGGAAAATAAAGAAGATATATGTAGTTATTACGAAATGATACTGATAAGGGATTTATAACACAACCTGATAATCGATGTTCGTGGCCTAAAATACATGAATTTTAATAAGATTTAATGTTATAGTCAATGAGTCTGTGATCAATGACACGTGATTGGCGTAACTAATTAAATTTGAATCTAAATCAAGTATGGAATTTACTGTAATAGGACTGGATTAAATAACACTTATAGAAATTCTAGGGGGCAAATGTCGCTCGCGTCTGTCGCGGTTACCACTCGGCACCCTGCAAATGTAACCCAGGTAGCGCTAAATGGGCAACAACACCACACGGAGTACAGGGACGGCGACAACCCGACATACTTACTAGAGAGGCCAACACGAGCCAGGAACCTATATAATCCACTTGCAATAACCAGAACGCCCTGTCCTGTGGTCAGGAGGATGAGTAAGTCACCCTTGTGACTACAGGACACAGTACCCTGTACACCGCTGTGGCTATGGCCTCTATCATGCTGTGGGACTTCATAGGCTGATATCGATCGATTTAGAAATTTTGCGAATATAAAGCACAAGGTGTTAACCAATTTCATGAAAAAAATATTTAAAAATACCTTCAATCTAAAGTTATTGCAAGACAACCAAATTACATCCATTATTCAATTAGCGATTTACCGGATTGACCATTGTAGAGCGTTTTACTGGAGACGCATAAAAAACGGCCTTCGGTATTGAAAGTTCAACATTAACGAGAGATTGATCTAATAGATAACTTAATGTACTCGCAATATTTGAAATAGAAAAGATATAAAGTGACCTTTTGAATTCATAATGATTGAGATAATGGACCACGTTTATAAATCCATCATTTTCTGTAGGACTATCATATCGATCCTCCTACTTTAGCTTGTTTAAAGGTCAACGTCGCATCTCTCTCATTTTAGCTGCTTGTCTGTCTATCTGTCTGTCATAGTTAAGTCCGATAACTATGGGTTCCACTTTGTTGACTCTTTTCATTGTTAGGTATAATTATTACACATATAGAAAATTGCATTGTCATATATTATGTTTCGGTTAATGTTGGGAGTGTGGATAAAGCTAGCATTATCTAAGGGCTTTGGATAAAGTCCGAATAGCATATGAATCAAACAAATTGTTTCTGGGTAGGAAGTTATCGAAATCTCAGCCAATCGCGCAGCATAGCAAAGCAAACTTCTAAACCTAAACGAGCCATTTGGCCATTTGGTTTCTGAATAGGAAAGATTTCTGTTTAAGAAGAATTTGTAGAATTTCGGGACTTTATGCAAATCCATTATCTGGATTTTGCTAGCTTTATCCCCACTCATAACATTAACCGTAAAATTATACACAAAATAAAATAATGTTTCATCATAATTAGGATTCGGTAAAGTAAATAAACGTCAAAGAAGTTAAAATTATGAAAAACGTAAAAGAGAATCGTAAAGATAAATGGATACAAGTTGATAAAGATAAGACGGAGATGATATCACCACAATGATATAAGTGAATAACGTTCCTATTTAAATTTATGTAACATAACGATCAACAAACGAATCATCCACACCAACGGTTATTATTTACTTTGTGAAACCACTGAATCACCACCAAAAATATAAACAAACTCGTGCATATTTTCAACAATAAATAAACGCACATACTCAATTACTCATAGAAGTTGCAGTTTCATTATTTTTTATATACAATAACATGTTTATTTATATAAAATAACTTTTTTATACAGAAAGATAGTGACAGAGGAGAACACGTTCCACCTGGTGGTAAGTTGCTCCGCGACTTACGCACTGCCAACACAGTCCACACTCCAGAAAGACGAATTCATTGAACTCTAATAGTGAATACAACGAACGACATGTATCTACTATTTATGTATACGTTATGTGTTCGGCACTTAATACGAACGAATCTGAGAATTATTGAAGCATTACGTTAAAATACCTAAATGAATCTTTAAGATCTCTGAAATACCTATTGACACATGCGAACTAAAGAGAGAAGAAGGTAAATTCCACGCCAACGGAACAAGCATGATTCAGAAAAAAATATTTTCCTCATCCTGTTGCACTCCTCATTCTTCCTTGAGCTGGGGAATGGAATGAGATAGGGAGTAAAGAGTATAATCGTATAATATCTCTTTATCCCATTATACTGTCTATTTGATAAGATTGGGTGGAGTGATTGGTGATAGGATTGGCACTTGATTAAACACCATTTATTTTTCAATATGTTATTTATGATTTATGAGTGAAACCAGTGAGCTGTCATATGTACATCAATGAGTGAAACAGAATATCTCACGTTTATAAACAGCATCGTGTCGTAACAAATAGAAGTATTAAAGTCAACAAACAAGGCAACATTACGTTTTATCACAGCAAACAGAGGAACAAACAGACTGAAAACGTATAAAACACTGAGTCATATCCGTTGACTGCCGCTGACTGTCCACCACAATTGGCTTATTTTACCCACTCATACCTATATGGGCCAGACTATAAACTGCGACACACTCAATCATACGACACAAATATTATTACACTAGCAATGCCCGTGGCTTCGTTCGCGTAGTGTTGAGGATGATTCCCTCGTAGGCCATCTCTCACCCCCCTCACCAGGGGTGGAGTTCCGTGCTTGGGTAGTTTACCCATTGACGGAAGTTTTGTTTTTGCGCTGCCCGTTAATGCGGGCAGGTCCTTGGGTTGGCTTCCCAGATTGGGTTGCCGTTGGTGTGTCCAGTTTTTTCATGCCACCCGCGCGATCAGGCCCACCGGGTGGACCCCAGTGAGCGAATTGACGCGAGCGGCGACTTGGATGTCTTACGTGAAGTCCCACTGATTCCCTTAGGAACTCTACAAAGTTTTAAAATGAAAATAACCTAAATGTTTACCAGAACCCGATACATGAGATTTAACTATCCAAGTTTCATTACAATCCTTCCATTGGTTATTGCGTGATGCACGTTGAGACAGCAGACAGACAGAAATACAGACAGACAGAATTAGAATTTGCCGTTATAGGCTCTTATTGATATTGTTTATTGCAATGTTTTTTTTTTACATAATTGTATGTACAAACACGGCTTTCTTATGATTTTACTAAATTTAAAGATATCGTGTAGAACACTTAGAAACAGTACAGTCAGTACTCTACCTAGAGTATGGTCCACTCTGGAGTGCGCTCTAGTTTCACGTAAAAAAAAATCACAAAAAACAAAATTCGAGGTTTTTCGATAATTTACGCCAGTGTCAAAACACTAATGTTTAAAATCTTACTTTAAGATATAACCGAACGCTACTGACACTATTATTCATTTGAAAAGCAACCTGTGAAATATCGATGAAATTACAGCACTACTTTTAACAGAATATTTGGAAATGTCAATTAGAATATGCCCCCTGCTGGTAGTTCGTTCGCCACGAGACTGGCTCCTAATAGACTGAAAATAAATGAAGGGAACTTTTTGCGATAAGCTATTAGCCGACTAATCCTCTCGCTGTAAAATGACCTTGTATTAACTTGACATTGAGCCCTTTTATACACGGCTATTTTCGAATTATACAATCACGATTCCGTAATGGTGGTAATAGGGATTATGTGGCTTTTGACATTGATTTGTCACGGAGTAGAGAGAAAGCACTAATTTAGCTTCAATCTTACATTTGTTACATGTAAGTGCCTCTGAAGTTATGAAGTTCGAGTTAATGTTGAATCTCCTATACCTACATAGGGATGGTGTAGACCAGGTGAAGCGTAGCGCAGGGCTGTTACCAGTTTTCGAGAGCGTTAAAGCGGACGTAGACATATTATATTCTAAATCGGGTCTGAACGCGTATAATAATGGTATTTGTTTACCTTTTATTCCTACTCGAGGTTTTGGCACGGGTTACACCAGCCGTGGTCACCAGTTGACCATGCCGAAATGGCGAGTAAGAATAAAAGGTAAACAAACACGTTTAGTATACGCGTTCAGACCCGATTTAGAATATTAAAAAATAATTGTTGTTTGTCAATGATAAGCGCGCTGCGCTGCGCTGCGCTTCACCTGGTCTGCACCAGTCATGAAATGCATGGATTTCCCTCACATTACTTTCAATATCTCCTGTGTAATTAACAAGTGGATATGGCCTGCAGTGGGTACTATTATAATAACCTTCCCGATACCCAGCCCTTCGGAGGCATGAACTCATATAACTTTCGTACGAGACAGTTCACAATAGTCCTTAAAAACAAGTTGTTCTTAAGTTGTGGGTCAGAAGTAAGATTAGAATTTTATCTTCTTTTTAAAAGAACAAAAGAATTACAATCTGGTTCTACGTTTCAAATGTAGTGTCATTGATTGTCATGTCATAACATCGAAATGCCGTTGCAGCTTCCGCAGCGAATACCCGCATCGATTCGAATACGTATTTTTAATATCATCGAAAGCGGGAGTGTCCTACTTTATACACCGCGGGAGAAGTACAGACTGGCACTTAAACTCAATAAATCTAGTGAAATGATATCTTCTTTTCATTTATTGGGAAAAAGAAACAATAAATTGTACATAAAATGTTACACATTTTCTCCGTTTTATCACATATGGAGTATAAAAAATAGAAACAATAATTTAGCAAGCATGTTGGAAGCATCATGGTGTACTTTAATAAGTATAATTTAGCAAGCATGTTGGAAGCATCATGGTGTACTTTAATAAGTATAATTTAGCAAGCATGTTGGAAGCATCATGGTGTACTTTAATAAGTATAATTTAGCAAGCATGTTGGAAGCATCATGGTGTACTTTAATAAGTATAATTTAGCAAGCATGTTGGAAGCATCATGGTGTACTTTAATAAGTATCATTTAGCAAGCATGTTGGAAGCATCATGGTGTACTTTAATAAGTATAATTTAGCAAGCATGTTGGAAGCATCATGGTGTACTTTAATAAGTATAATTTAGCAAGCATGTTGGAAGCATCATGGTGTACTTTAATAAGTATAATTTAGCAAGCATGTTGGAAGCATCATGGTGTACTTTAATAAGTATAATTTAGCAAGCATGTTGGAAGCATCATGGTGTACTTTAATAAGTATAATTTAGCAAGCATGTTGGAAGCATCATGGTGTACTTTAATAAGTATAATTTAGCAAGCATGTTGGAAGCATCATGGTGTACTTTAATAAGTATAATTTAGCAAGCATGTTGGAAGCATCATGGTGTACTTTAATAAGTATAATTTAGCAAGCATGTTGGAAGCATCATGGTGTACTTTAATAAGTATAATTTAGCAAGCATGTTGGAAGCATCATGGTGTACTTTAATAAGTATAATTTAGCAAGCATGTTGGAAGCATCATGGTGTACTTTAATAAGTATAATTTAGCAAGCATGTTGGAAGCATCATGGTGTACTTTAATAAGTATAATTTAGCAAGCATGTTGGAAGCATCATGGTGTACTTTAATAAGTATAATTTAGCAAGCATGTTGGAAGCATCATGGTGTACTTTAATAAGTATAATTTAGCAAGCATGTTGGAAGCATCATGGTGTACTTTAATAAGTATAATTTAGCAAGCATGTTGGAAGCATCATGGTGTACTTTAATAAGTATCATTTACTTTAACTGTATTTTATACGTTATATTCTACTTTTTTTTAACAAATTTGCTACCAATTTTTTGTACTCCGCTGTTGACGTGCCAAATATATTATTAGTTTATTATTTAGTTTATTATTGTTTATATGATTATATTTGTATAATTAGACTACTAAAGATTTATGGTTGACTTTGAAAAATTCGAAACAGATCTTTTTCGTGTTTTCCAATTGGCAAAACAATAAATATTGAACCGCACTATGCTTGATGTTATAGATGACCTAGGTGATCCGTCAAATTGACTATTTGTCTTAAACAATAATTAATTTTAACTAAATCCGTCCCCAACCTAAACAGAAGAAATAGTGTAACTGACAGTGGAGTTAATTGATTTCTGTAAACACAAACTGAGAACAGTCCGTTCACCTGAGGGGACGTTGGCGTCTATTCTGAGTTTGATAAAAACGAAGCGATAAATCGTTTATGGATGTTGACATTTAGAGTGTGCAGTAAGACCTCCTCTGGTCTTAATCACTTAAACAGGAGATTATAGCTTTTATCGTATAATCAATGAGAGATTAATTCGTATCACGGGTCTATCTGACGTAGAAAAAGTTTCAGATACAAGTTGGATGTTGTAAGCCGGTCGTAGAATTTTAATTGTAATCTAGTAAAACGTAATTTTATATCCCATATACGGCTCGGCACTTTATGTTTTTGTATCTTTATTAGTTTACCATAAAGGTACAATATGAAAAAGTAATTATAGATAGAACTAAACCTAATGATAGGTGACCAATATACAGTTAAGAAAGTTATATTTACAACAAACAATTGAACATAAAAAAACTATTACAATGTGTACATGTATCTAGTATTATTTATTATAGTTATTAATAAGAAAAATATAAAAGTGAATATATTGTGAGGCTATATGCGCGTACCTACTATAGGTGTGATAATCTGTGAGGTGTTAATTGTTAATTAACACAACTAATTTTACTAAAATTAAAAAAAGTGGAATATATTTGACAAATATGTTTGTTGTTTGGTGTCGTGACTGACGTATTTTAAATACTAAGACCCTAAAAATGTTATATTTAACATATCCTAAGGATTTTGAACATAAAACTAAATAACACATTGTTAAGCCAAAAAAACAAGTACTGTTAAACGACCACATTAAAATAATACTTACAACAAACAGTTTTTAGTTTTCACTATTCCCGTTTCTTTGATTTGAAAGTCCCGTTTGTAGACAGCGTTTCAAGTGAGGTGTACTAACGGCATGTAACGGTCTTAGTTGTTGTTTTAAAATTCGTTGTATTTTGTGCTAACACGGTGGTAAACATTCCAATGATTCATATCATTTGTGCAGCGGTATCATTGGTACAAAGTGAAATTCGGTGCAGTACTTTGAATAAAGAAACACAAAAGGGCCTGACAGATCGACACATACTAGGCTCGTCATACCAGGCCTGTGGAAAGTCGTCTACATAAGATCCATAGCCGCCATTTTATTATCTAGTGCTGGTACTGTATTTTCATAAATAAGAGAATTGTCTATTTATTCTGGTCTAAGTGAATGGGTAAACAGTTACCTGTTCCTCGCGCATCTTGCAGAAAAGCGTTTGCTTCTGCGTTTCGTCGAGCTCGGCGAGGATCTCGGGGTCCACCCACATGTCCCGCAGGATTTGCTGCAACATGCCGCCGGCTCTGCAGACAATACACATACAACACTATGAAAAATACGTTATGAAATAGCAAAAGATAATATGATAATCTATATACTTCCTCTTACTTCTACATTAAAAACAAGGGCAGCGCTCGACGCTCGAATGCTGAGTGAGCGCTAATGAACCTTTATGGTTCGAGCTTTAAATATTGGTGAGACGATTAATGATCTTAAACCCTTAAGGCTAACTGCTCGAGTCTAAGACGGCTAAGGTTAAACTCATAAGGTCCATTAGCGGCGACTTAGCGCTCGAGCTGATTGCAATTGATTATGACCTTCGACCTAATCAACCTTTGACCTCTAATGTTCTCTATTTGATTAGTGATTCCATTAGGCCAAGAGGCGCTTGCCCAGTCAACTACGATAATAACGTTTTTCTTCAAACATTCAAACGGTCAAACTCCCAATAATTAAAATACATATCTGGAAAAAAATCATTTAAAATGTTCATCTCATTGAACTAAAAATTGAACATATTGAAATAGATGACCACTATCCAGTGGCGTGCATTGGTTTTGAAACTTGATAAACGGTAATGGCTATATGCAGAATAATATATATAAAGAATATAAAGATTGTTTTCATCGACTGGAAAATTGAGGAGTGCTAACAACACTAGCGATGGCGCGTGACTTCGTAAGCTCTGTTTATCGGATTATATTAAATGTACGCCACTGCCATAAGACGACGTACGTATAGTATAAAGTATAAGACAGACGGAAACGCATTGTGAAAGTAAATGAACAAGTACATTTGATTAGTCGATTTCCGCGTAGACGCCGATCGAACAAACGCAATGAAATCGTAATGACCATGTCAACATGGTTATAGTTTCCCTATTCTGTGTATTGAAGGAGAAACAACATTTTCCGTCTATAGGACGTGGATCTTTAATGAAAACAAATATTTATGAGATTTTTCAATAGAAAAGTAATTGTCCGGTTACCGTTCACTGCTGGGAAAATATACAATCGCTGATATATACAAAGGTAAGGTGTGTAGTGTCGTGTGGCTATAGAGTAGCACCACTCCATCTAATCACGTGGGTGTCGTAAAAAGCGCACAAGCTCTACCACAAGTCCTGAAGAACTACACCACTTCTAAAAAAGTGAACTCGTCAACTCGCGCACCGCCGCGCGCCGCCTGGACAGCGTGCGTTTTAAGGCCATACAAATACAACCCTCGAACTCAATACAATGTGCAATGTGCATGAGGACATCAGTGTGCAGAGATGTGCAGAGGCTGATTACGGTTAACGGTTACTGTACAAATGATAGATTATAGTGAAAACTATCTACAACGATGATACGAGTGGATAATTCATACATTTCATACATCACATAATAATTTTTTTTTATACACCAGTCAATGACATGTAACGACATGTTCTCAGAAAAAAAAAACAATACACACGGAGCGTGGTCGTAGCGCGAGCTTAGAATATCAATCACGTTAGCATAAAGCTGCGCTTGCGCAATGTTAATAATTCATGTCGTGCTACGCCTGCGCCGACGGCGATGTGATTGTGCCCACAGACGTTAGTATATTACTTATGCTATGCCTGAAGTAGTTATGTAGATAAAACTCCGTATTGTGGTTAGTTATTGACGTGTTAAGATTATGATATAAATAGATGAATAGTTTATATGGTAAGGCCTTGTGCTGTTGGCCGGCGTTAGAATGGGAGCCATCCCATCTCTTCCCGTGGATGTCGTAGTAGACGACTAAGGGATAACAAAGCGGCCACCACAAGCCCTGAGGAACTGCACCACCACTAAAAGAGTGAACTCGTCAACCCGCTTAGTTAGTCGGGTATGGCGTTTAACGCCATACATCTCTCTCGTGCACAAGACAATGTGAATGAAGAAGCCCGTATCCAGCAGTGGACGAAAAATGAACTGATTGCGGTTATGAGTAGAAAAACCATCCATTTTATGTTTAAATTGTAAATTATCACTAGAAATATGTCCTGCAGTGGGACGTTGTAAACTGATGTATGACCTATTTAATTTAAAAAAGTGAAAAACTCGGATGTTTATCATGGATATTGTAAATTGATAATCCGCGAAGGTTCTAGAACATGAGTTCGACATTTCGCAGTCACCTTCACTTTTAAACTATACAAAAGGATTATGAGTTATTATACTATAAGTATGTAGGTAGATCTAGTGTTGCAACCACTCCTCACGACTGGTTCTTGTCATTGCCGAGCCTTGCTTAACTCATGTTCTAGTTTTATTATTATCTAGGAGTTACTTTACTTGATAAGAACTGAATGCTAATTTTGGACTGCATGGATGTTCCTTTAACATTTGCGTGTCTGCGTTACCGTAAAATCTTTTCAGCAATTCGATAATTGGCTGACCGTGAAATGATTATACGAGTATTTTATAGCTTATTCGACAACTACACTAATTAGTATAATACTCATACTAAATTCAATTCAATATATTAAACATACTTTGAACCCCGTCTCCCAAACTAGTGAAAGTTACAAAAATTAGGTAAGTACTTAGATATAAATTCGAGATTATTCGAGATGGGGACTTATTCTCATCTCTGTTACTCGTGTTATAATAGAAATATAGAAAAATGACGCCATTGTTTTATATTGCCGTCTTTTTCTTAACTTACGATTTCAAAGTCCTTTTTTATTTCATTCATTTTGCAAGGTATGTTTGATATTCATTTCACTGGTTGTTTTTTAGTATTCTACTAATGAACCGTGACACCACACGGCCGGCTTTATAACAAAAGGCGACTAAGGAATAACAAAGCGGTTACCGTAAGTCCTAAGGAACTACATCATCTCTAAAAGAGTGGTCTCGCCAATCCGCTTGACCAGCATGGCGTTTTGGGGTCAGAGACTCCTCGTGAAAAAACACAATGTGCATGACTAAATCCACGTCCAGCAGTGGACACTAAAAGAGCTGGTCACGGTACTGTTTCCGGTTATGATTTTTCATTCAATTGCAGCATTCCATGTATATATTATAATTTTTTTTTCCAAATAACAAAGACATCGCATTGACCCAGTAACCTTTCTAACTGCTAATTTAATCAGCAAGAACGCATTAAACACACAATAAACCTAGAAATTAACAACATTATCACATAATAATGCAATGTTAACTTCATTAAACGCAAGAGTCCTTGCTCAATGAAGAAGAAAGTATTCATAAGCGGGGCGAAGGCGCGCGCAATGGAGCGACGCGTAGGCGCGACCTGTGCCAAGAGTCAAGGACACAAAATCTTTGTGATCTTTATATTTCTTGTTGCATTGAAAATAATATATGTATGTAAGTATATGCTTAACTGTGTTCTCAACATAATCTCCATGTACGCAATACGGTAGTTAATTGTACTTGCAATTAATATATTTTTTTTTTTAATAATTGGAATATTAGATAGATATGAACATGAGAAGAGCGATGATAGCCTAGGGGTAATATATTCTCGACTCTCATTCGTGAAGTCATGAGTTCAAATCCTCAGCCCATTCCACCGAGTTTGTAATTTAAAGTTATCAATAGCGCCACATGAGTAAAAATATGGATTATTTACTCATGTGCTAGGACGGCGCGTGAAAAATCTGGTGGTGCACACGGCCCAATCCGCACTGGGCTAGCGTACAGCCCGAAACCCCCTTGTGATTTACTAGCAGTGGCTACCCCCTGGCTAACAGTGGGACGTTATAGCCTGACATTAAAATATCAGCCATTGCGATCTTTGTCACTGACGCGTGGAAATCATAGCACTACTGTGTTAGTGAAGTCACTAACATCTTATGTATTTAAGATTTCTTTCAATTTACAAGGTTTCTAAAGATAGCTATCTCCATTTCAAACAGATATTTCTTTTTCAAAGAGACAGATAATTTATCGCTTAGAATCTATAACACTTGAAGCTTACTTAGAAAACTGAACACCATATACGGCTAGCCTCTTCGCGGTCGAGAAATTTCACATAATACGGTACCTACCGTAATTTCACGTCGTCATTTTCTTTTTAGGTTAGCCATAATGGCCGTGTTTTCACAGCCTACATTAATTAAAATGATGTCAATTACCGCTGCGGTCGTCGGTTTTGCCGCCAAGAATCTCGGTCGGCACCACAAAGCATGTTTTTGTTCTAAAAATGAAGGACATTCCGTTACGCTTCTTTAACTTTTATCAAGTTTATATAGGCCTAAAAAGAAACCACGTTTTGTTTAGAATTACAGTAAAACGAGTAGCGAATAGGCGAACAGTTATTTCGTAAACCTGGAATTTATTGGGTAGGTAGCGTTGCTAGTCGTATTTAGGGCGTCTAAATGTTCCACTTAAAATACGAGTACATACCTACTAATTTGGCATACATAGGTATGTATTAAGTACATACAGTACTTAATACATACCTACTAATTTGGCAATAGAAACAATTAATAAAAATTGCAAAGCAACTTAATTCTACCAGTTAACAGTTTAGGCGATTGTGAAGGGGATTATGAAATTTAGATATAAAATTAGGTTAGATTGATAATAAACTTTCTCTTTCCATAGTAATACAATTTCGCTAACAAACAAGGTAAAGGTTACCTACAACGAACCTTGGCCAAGATATTCACTTGCGAAAAAATACCATAAATCCGGAATATTTATTATAATATAAATAAGAAACATTTCTGGCAGACGTCAATGCTGACATTCTTGCCACGTCCGCTGTCGTAATTTAAAAACAATGAACTGTCAAAGTGACAAGATGCCATAGGATGGCGGGAAACAAAGCACTGCGTTCGAAAGTAGGTTGCAAAAACAAAACAAATTAGAGGTTATGCTTTACGATGTCATGGGGTTCGCGTAACAGATTTCTATCCCATAGTATTTGCAATTTTACTTTCTCGCGTTAACAATGATTTGAAAGTGAATCTGTTTGTTTAAAACTAAACCGATTTATGTTCTGCCGAGAAGATCCGTTAGTTGAAGGAACTTGAAGATTTCTTATACACAGACAAATACACTTATGTATGAATTTTCTAAATTAATTGGTGTGCATTTGGCTTATCTGGTAAATACCGTATATTATTCACCAATGTACGCTGAAAAAGTATATAAAACTGCGAGACACATGAACATTGTGTTCGTACGTGTTAGTACTTAAGTAGCATATTTGTCATATTGTGAGTCAACGAACTTTGAAATTGTCCCTTGCAAGTGACAAGTCGCGCAATAGAGCGTTGAAAGCGTTGATACGAGTGCATTTGAAACTTGCAAACGTTTGAAATACTTTAGAAATACCCGTAGAGACGAGAGTACCGTGTCTAATAAAGGAAGTTATGAATCATTTCCAAAAACTAGACTGTTGAACAATAAATAGTGTTAAGTATAGAATATATATAGTTATAATTCAGTATAGAATTCAAATTGATTTATGCATATTGGTTTCATAATAGTCTTAGATAAAGCCCGGTGAACTGTGATGTGATCTGCGATATTTTAAAGAAAAAATAACATACAAGGTCTTGGCATTAATTCTTGTAAACATTTCTTGTGATCTAAAAAAGTGATCTAAATAAATGCCTCGCTTTTCAAAATTCGCCAGAATCGTTTAAAATAATACATAATTTTCATTTACTTAATCGGATTTCATTTATTTAATTTAGCCTTAAATTGCAGCAGTTTATTTCACAATTTACGCAACCGCGATGTGCGCGGTCATTGCTCCTTTTGCGTTTGTAAAAATAAACCAAGAGTTCGATCTATTTTTACTTATATCTCCGTATGTTTAGTAATTAAATTATATAGCCAAAACATATAATTAGTATATAATTCATATATCATCAGTCCGTTTCACGCCAATACTGGATATAGACCTCTCTCTCGAACCGCCACTTCCGGTGGATAACTTCCGAGACGAGAAGAGCTGAAGATCGTTTGTGGTGGCTTAGGAGAGGTTTATATTCAGCAGATGATGGTATGGTATAACTTTCCAAACTTGAACTTTCAAACTATCTCGCACAGCGAACACCATGATGCGGTGAAGCCCTAGTAGTTTATTAGAAGGCGATAGGAGTCAATGCGATTTCCACATATATACAAAAGTTTTAAAAAAGTATGTAGAACTTGTGTTCTGTTGGCCAGTGAGAGAAATTCTAACACAAAGTCTAGCACAGACGAGTGATACATTGCTGCAATGGGTCGATTTCACCTATTAACGCGCTTTTCCAACTAGAAGCAGAGTAGAAAAACTTCAAATAACATATGTAATGCATGAAAATAAGTAGGTGTCTTAATAATCGAGATGTAAAGGGGTTCCTCACGATTTATTATTTAGTTATTATAGCTGATATTTCGGTCCAGTTACATGAATCGTGGTCGCGGCGAGAATCGTACCAGACGATAGGAGACGAAGAATCAAAGTTCTTCGTCTCCGGGTCAAAATGGTGAACCCACGTTTCATCAACGGTCACGAAGCGTAGTCAAAAAGATTCTGGGTCTCAGTCAATAATTGCCAAATTTTGCTTTGCTTTGCTCTTGCTTTCTTTTGTGCGCCTGTTAACATTCGAGGAACCCAACGCGCGGCCACCTTTTACAATTTTAAGGTATGAGTTAAAATGAACTGAATTTTCCCGAAAGAAAGCTTTATAATCTCAGCTAAATGACGAGTAGTCACACGTCGATCTTAACAAATTTTTTTAACGTTGTCTTCAGTAGCAGCGGTTGTTGGACGCACGGAGCAAGTTTCGTCGTTACAGACGGTTCTGCCGCGTTTAAATTCCGCGCACCAGTATGCTACTGTAGAATAAGACAGAGCATTGTCTCTTGAAGTAGACTGCAATTCGTGAAAAACACATTTCGTAGGGAAAAAATTCAGATAGAAATATTTTGTAATCGCACGAACTTCGATTTTCTCCATTTTGCACACTAATTAATGTAAATTCCATTTAATAATTCCAAATGTAAACAACGATAAAAAATATTGGTGACAGTTTTTTTTAAATTATTTTGGCACTGGCTACTACTGAATTTGAGATTCGATTGAAATACAATGCATTCCTATAATATAATTTAATGGAAAGTAAAGTATCCGATTCCAGAAACTTATTGATCAACCCTCTTATTTTTCTATCCCTGTCAACTATGATTCTTATTGTATTTGCAAATTAATATTTGGTGCAGTGCAGATGTATGTATTTATTAAGTTATTTATTATTATTAAATCGGCCTTCAGCCAACACTTTTACCAGGTGCACGCTCCTGGGTGCTTCCTACCGACTCGCGATCCCGCGGCACCCTCCCAAAGCAACGCCCTAAGCCGATGTCCGTTCC
This sequence comes from Sesia bembeciformis, assembly GCA_943735995.1. Taxonomy (NCBI): domain Eukaryota; kingdom Metazoa; phylum Arthropoda; class Insecta; order Lepidoptera; family Sesiidae; genus Sesia; species Sesia bembeciformis. The sequence goes on from OX031038.1 coordinate 3,046,164, forward strand.
TTCCGCCGGTTAACCGGCGAGGGAGCCCTTATTGCTCCTGGCTGAGCGTCTTCTGCGCTCGCCCTAAACTATACATGTCCGGTGACTCTTGAAAGGCCATTAGGGCCACAAGAATTTAGCCGTCCCAAAAAAAACAAAGTATTTATTAGTTGATTCATTCTGTGGATTTCGGTCATTTTGCACTACCTATATCCCTTTTATTTTTCTCTATCGCAACGTTGCCTGGAAGAGATCGCCTCAGCGATAAGGTCGCCTATGGTATTCTGTCATTTATTATTTGTGCACATGTAATAATTTATTTGTATGCAATATTATTATTATTATTGCTGCATAAGCTTATTAAAAATTATGACCAAAGTTCATAGTATAGGGCCGTGCATCTTATTATATATAAGCAATTAAGCAGAAATGAGCATACTCGTACGTTAAAGCTACGCTAGCGCGGACGAAATCACGGCGAATCGCTAGTATAATTAGTGATCCTCACATTTTTCAGTCGATTAAAAACAATTTTATATAAAATTCAGTGTATCAAGTTTCAAAACTCTCAGATAGGTAGGTCCCTCTGCACAGATAGCATCACATATACAACTTATTGCTGATACGCGCTCTGTATAGACTGTGCACAAAACTCGTTTAAAAATGTGTATAGATTAATCCTCCTCTTTTCATTCAATGTCAATAGCACGAGAACTGACCTTTCCGATTGAATGCTATGAGGAAGGAAGTAATTGCATATAAATGTATTATGTACATTTGCCCATATTTAGCACTATAAAAGGAACATTAACCAACGGATTTTATTTACCTTGTCTTGAAGTTAATTAGTTTAACTTGAAGTTAACTTAATTCGTTATTAGTTTAATTACTATATTTATCAAGTTAGAATTTAAGTATTATACGTTATTTATGTAAATAGTATTAAACACGGAAAGATTTATATATACAGAAAGGAGGCGGCAGACGAGCATAAAGTCCACCTGGTGGTAAGTGGATACTGTCGTCCATGGACATGCCAACTTCAGTTACAAACGCTGGCACGCCCCCGGATGCGCTGCGTACCTTTGGAGATGTAGGAATGGATTTGGAAAAAGGGCTAGGAAGATGGGAATGAATAAACTAGGGTGGGATGGGAATGGGCTCTGGCATATCTCACTCACCACCGAAACACGTTCGTGCATTGGGGTTCGTAAAAAAAATCCACTTATTTAAACAGGTTAAAGATATACATAACATTAATATTAGCTCCTGACTCCTGAGGTACAGGTCTGTCCTAGTTCAGGAGTCGGGGCTTTATAACATTATTGTTGTTATAAATAACAACAATTGTGTTTTTGTTTCTTTTTGTTTTTCTGTTAATATCGAGAACCATTATTAACGATCACATAAATAACCAATAGTTTACTAAAGCGCACGCCACAAGCAGCAAGAATTTCGGCCATTGACATGAGATCAACATAGACTGGACGGTAAGAGATTTGTATGAAATCGTCGCACACCGACCACTTTACTAGACCCCTCATATTGAGGTTCAATAATATGAGGTTGACATGTCAATGGCCCTAATTCTTCCTGCTCGTGGTGCGCGCTATGCTATAGGTGTGGCACGCCAAAAACCGAAAATGACAAAACGTGAAACTGTAAGCCAAAACAATTTGCCAATAAGAAATATGGTTTATTAACACAGTTCACTAATTGGCTGCCAAATTGCCAAAACAATAACTTCACAACAGACCTCAATTGGATTCAGGAGATACGCCATCGAAGGCCGATATGACTAATCGATTTCTTTTTGTTCTTGTTTGACTGACGGCCCGCTTGTCATCTCCCTTGTTCCTGATGCAACAATGTTTAAAAATTCAGCTTCCCAGATGCAACTATATTTTTTTCAAATAAATAAAACACTTAAATTAATTGTGAAATTATGTAAATACAATGATATATGCAACATAAAATTCAAATTGGTACGAATACCATTAGGTACATTGGTTTTATTCATAAAAATACCAGACTAATTTGATATATGTTTATTTATATACTATGTACAAATAATATATGTAGTACATAACACAATTAAGATAATCACGATAATACAGTCACGATGCCAACATGTTAACATGTTTGCATTCGATTGCTTACTATTACAGTGACGTCACGCCTAAAACAACATGGCGAGTAGCCTAGAACGACTCCCTTTGTCTGTAAGAAGATATCGAGTTTTTCAATACGTCACTAGTCTACTAAAGCTTCAGGGTGGACACATATTTAGCAGTTCTTTTAATTTACCAGTCGTCTAAGAAAGCAAACACCATTTCAGCGAGAAATTTTGACATTATACAATATTTACATATCGTAGGAAGCCTTAAAGAAAGTAATTGGCCAAGTATTTACTGAAGTTAGTAAGCAATATTTATGTCAATATACTTTCACTGAGTTGACATTATGTTACTGGTGAAAACTGAACTGTTCTTGAAAACACTATTTGTAGTGAAAATAAATTACCGCTTGAGGTTGCTTGCAATCTTGCAAATGATAGTTTGCTTAGTTCAGCACACGTTCACTCAATTAGCGCGCGAATACGCGAATCTATAGACGTTTAAATAATGTGATTTAAGAACGTTTAAATAAAAATTAAATAATTATTATTTTATAATACATTGAATTTAACTGTATCCATAGACAAATTATATCGTTTATATATTGATATTTAGAACTATGTGATTAGTGCAATTGTATTCATTAAAGAAACTATACAGTCAACAACACGATTTTTTTTATAGAAAAAATGCAGCAGACGAACATACAGTCCACCTGATGGTAAGTGGATATTGTCGTCGTTGGACAACCGCGATACATGCCAACATCAATCCAGAATGACAAGCTTTGGTAAGCGATAAAATAGGAATTGCAGTACATTTCAAGGTTGTCTTCTGTGACAATTTCAAGGGGTAACGTGGCCAGTCGAGTACGCCCAGCGTCTGTAGGAATGCAGCGTGCACTCGCCCCCTACAAATTCTTGCCACAAGATTGCTATATTCTGCTCGTAACTCCATTTAACACGACCTCGGGAGGAGTGCGAAAGTCATATTTCTTAACAAAGGTCTAAAAACGCGGAAATGCATAAAGTTGTATAACCGAAAAATATACGAACTATCGTGTCATCTAAATTATCAGTAGTTTAAAATGTGCAAAAACAATAAAAACCGAGCAAATGCTAGCATTTATTTCAAAATTTCCGATGCAATTATTTAAAATTAATTTATAATTATATATAGTTATATACGAAAATAAATGTCTATTCACTTTCGTTTTTGCTCATTACGGAAAGAAATGCCTTATAACGTACACCACCCGAATATTATGAAGTTAATTATGTGATGTAATACAAGTTGCACCGCATGTAATTACCACGAAGATCGTCTGTGGAATACAAGCGTTTATTTCTTTTATAGTCACTTTCACAGTAATTATTTGTTTTATTACAACTATTTTGGATTAGATAAGAGATATTAAACTGCTTATGAATAAAACTAACCGTACTTTTATATGTGATATTATTTTATTTTTATTAATACTAATAGATATCTATACCGTTGCTGTAGAAATGAGCGTTGAGCGCTCGAGCGTTAAGTCAGCGCTAATGATCCGAACCTTAACATTAACCGATTTTAGCTCGAACTTTTAACCTCTTGAGGTTAAAAGTTCGAACTAAAAGTCACGGCTAACGGGCGTTTTTTTTTAAATTATTTTTTTATTATTTTATTTTATAGGAAGAAGGTGGCAAACGAGCATACAGTCCACCTGGTGGTAAGTGGATACTGCTGCCCATAAACATAACGTTACATGCCAACATTAGTCCAAAATGACAAACTTTGGCACGTCCCTAGATGCGCTGCCTACCATTGCAGATTAAGGAATGGATTGGGAAAATGGGGAGGGATAGGATGGGATGGTAATGGGTTCTGGCATATCTCTTTCACTGCCGAAACACGTACATACATTGGGGAATATGATAAAGTGGGAAAAGTACCTTTCAAGGTAGTATTCTGTGAGAGAGGGGTAACGAGGCCAGTCGATTGCGCCCAGCGGCATTAGAGCTGACTGGGTGCTCGAGTGATAGCGCTCAGCGCTCATTTTTACAACACTAACCAACAGATAGAGAAAAATATTTGTAATTGTGCGTAAGGGGTGCGCTGTATGGCCTTAAAACGTCATGCAAACCAAGAGAGATGGCGAGGCCACTCTTTTTTATAGGTGCCGTATTTCCTCAGGGCTTTGTTATCTTATGGTTGCCTTTTACGACACCATGGGAAGAAATGGGTGATGCTATATTAAAGCCGACCGACATCAAACGACCGGACGGCTTTTGTACAAAAAATGAATAAATAAACATCCGTTTAGACGAATTATCCTGTAAATGTACCAAGGGCAACATCAGATTCACGTTCATTGTTCAACTTCGAGTTATTACTGTGTCCAAGACTCATTGTTCGAGTGGGGACCGTATTGTATGACTAGAATTACTCTTTACTTTGTTACAATAATTTACGTATCACATGACCCAGATGTGCATATTATTATTATGATATAAAAGAGTTTGTTATGGTATAATGGCGCGCGTGGCGACAACCGGGCGGATGCAGCGATAACGCACTACATTGTTTTCCGCAAGTGGAGCAGAATGGGAAAAATTCAACGACTGTGTCAACGCAGGAAAATATTATACTCGTAGTACAAAATTATTTATTTGATTTTAGTATTTCTTATTCTTCTTTTTAATTAACTTTTATGTATTGACATATGCCAGTCCCATCGTACCCTAAACTTACATTTTGCAACGATTACATAGTTTTTTTTATGGAGTAAGGCGGCAGACGAGCATGCAGTCCACCTGATGGTAAGTGGATACTGTCGCCCATAGACATCCGCGATACATGCCAACATTAGTCCAAAATGATAAACATTGGCACGCCCCCGCATGCGCTGCCTACCTTTGGAGATATAGGAATGTATTTGGAGAAAATGTTGAAAAATGGGGAGGGATAGGATGGGAATGGGCTATGATACATCTCAATCACTACCGAAACACGTACGTACATTACGGAAATAACATAAAGTGGGAAGTGTAGTACATTTCAAGGTAGACTTCCGTGAGAGGGGGGTAACGTTGCTAGCCGAGCGCGCCCAACAGCTGTTGGATTGCAGCGTGCACTCCCCCCCCCCCCCCCCAAAGAGTACCCTAGTACATTCGTGAAATATATACAAACTAAATGCTGCTTATGAATTAGGCTCCACTAGTATCTTAAGGAACCGATCGATAGAGCCCTCACTAACTGCATTAAAATATCTTATGACATTCTCTACCAGTTAACAAATATAGCAGAGATTATATGTGAGATCTGAGCAGAAAGGGACATGCAGATTAGGAGATGGAATGTCTCCGAATCCGCCACATTATCTCTGTATTAAAATAAGTAGTCATAGCAATTCTGAGTAAGTATTTTGAACATGCAATTTACCTTTTTTAACCACCAGGCTAAGAAAAAACGTGGCCTTTCATCAACACCTGAAACAATCAATAGAAAATCAATTAATTTCATTGTCTATCTGAAAAACTTGTCTACATTCTCTTTGACTGGTGGGTCTTTACTCTTTACAATGTAGATCACTTTCTTAGAAGGGCATTTTCTGTGAACGTCACATTCTGACTAGGCCACTTTTTACGGAAATCACTTTTTGAATAGGTCACGCTTCTGTATAATCATAATTATTACAACTACAGAAAGTGACCTAGTCAAAATCTAATGGTCACAGAAAGTGGCCTTCTTAGAAATTGACCTACATCGCTGAAAGTATTTCAATTCGCATTTTAGTATTAATCTTAAATCACATTTAGGATCGGTTTTGAGCAGTGCTAATATCGGGATCTACTGAGGGATCGGGATCGGGATTTCTGTTGAATAGAGTATTTATTCTGGGGAACTATATAGTACTTTCTACAAAAATAGGTTTTATAAGACAAGGCAATGTTAAAGATTTCATTGTGAACGTCACATACTGACACTGTGAACGTTACAGTACTTCTACCTATGTAAAAAAATATATCTAAATATACCTATATCTATTTATATTTTTAATACTACATAATATTTTTTGTATTTTTTAAACATCTTCCATTCTGTTGTTATCAGTTAAAACTAAAGCTATAGGTATGTCATGTATTTGCCCGCTCTTAGTTATCTGAAACTTATCTAATGTTTGCTGAACTGTTATCCAAGTTTAATCAAACAAGCGGTTTAAGTACTTATTCTTGTATTATCCATTTACGAAGAGTAAATGTACTTTATACGGTAAGTGCATACATGAATACTATATCTAGATTTTATGACTTTAAGATAGAACTTTGTACTCCAAAAATCCTCTACACTGTACGTCACTATTAAAAAATATTGAAAATGGATATAAAGTACTAGATATAATACTAAAAATAGATTGAAATTAATATGTAGATATAAAAATTTGAATCGGGAAGATGGATATAAACTGTCGCCTGTGGAAGGGGAATAAGATAAAGTGAGAAATGCAATACGTTTTACGCAGCACAAAATGCTGTACATACGAGTACAATGTAATAATTATGATAATTTTACCGAATGTTATAAAGTGTACAAAATTAATTCTATATCTTCCTGGGAAACTTGATATATCCAAACTACCCGCAAAGCTAAGCTACAAAGTCTCGGTTTGTCCAAAGTTCGCAAATCACAATTTTATTATTATTATTTTATTAAATTATTATTTTCAGTGTCACAGTCACTTATTTTCCTCTAAAGGGGACGAAAAACCAAATCAGTTTGGGAATACCTGCTTTAGTGTACCTTAGTGTGAACCATGGAATGATCGGTCTTCGATAGGTCGCGAGTACATATATAATTTAAAATCAACCATTTGTCCCAATGAATTTGACCCACATAATATATACATTCGGTGCATTCAATGTCGGTGTTAAGCAACCCCCTTCCTTAATTCCTTCCACAATACACAATACACAGTCCTCACGTAACCGTTGCGCAAATGTCACAATTTGCAAGTCCAAAACGTTTACCACACTTCCGAGCAAGTAATGAGTACCTAACCAAATTTAAATGGTTATTACGGCCTTTAAAAACGCGGAAAAGCGGCTAATTTTCAATTCAGTCGTGTTGCAACACCGTGTAACTTACAGTGTTACATTTGTATGGGACACAGGTACATATTCAGATTTCATTATGCATAGCTACAAAAGAAAGTGTTACTAAAGGAACTCGCATGGCTTTCGTTCCGATCGATTCGTAGTACGAATATTATAGACTCCTGAAAAAAACAATCCTAATATTATTTTTTAGCTCTAGTTGCAAATTCCTATTCACTGCTTTCTTGAAGAACCCCATATTCTAGCATAATGGAAAGACCCCTTGAGGCAGTTTGTTCCACAACTTACGAGTTCATGGTATAAAATGGTTTTTGGACCAAACAGCGAAATCTCTGACCGAACTTAGAATGGGAATCAAGAACAGACGCTCCTAAGATATCACTGCTCATATTACAGAAAATGTTCCATGACATCTACAAGCACTCAATACCTAACCGGAATTTCAAGTGACATTTCGGCGACTTTCATGACATTAGTACCACGCTTCTATAGAAGACAAACTCAAAATATCAAATTCTATGAAACACGCTTAGTATTCAGAAGCAGTCACTTCCCGTCGCCCACCAAGCTAAAAAATGTTGTACGTTTGTTCGATTACGTAAACTACTTACTTGCTTACTAACAAACGCGTTTGTATCGCATTCAAATCGAATCAACATCTATTGATTTATTCTTTAAATCAATCCGTTTCCATGTTTACGATAAAATAAAGGATTAATATCAATGAAATTATAAACGGAAATAAAATTGTGATTAGGATTTTCTTAAACTTAAAATTTCGATATTTCCAGATTCCCACTAGTTGAATTAAAGCAGTTTTGGTTTAATGGTTGAACTATATACTGGGACAAAAAGTCTCATTAGTTTTTCTCCTAGATATCCTCGTCATAGATAATAATAAAATAATTATAGATCTAATACCATACAAAAAAATAATAATTTACTTATACCCTCGAATAACTTGTTGAATTTCAAAGTTAACAGTATGAAATTAAATTACAGTTATTATTCAAAAATAGAATAGTAATTTTAACTCTAACGTAGGTAGGTGTATACAACATACGCTCTGAACCTTAGTCAGTTATGATAAATAATTTTCAAGAGGGGAGGATGGCTGAAACTAGATATTTTTACAATTTGTTGCTGTCTCGGCAGCAAGCGATGCAACTTCTGTGAGGCAAGGGGACAGTAGCACTTCGAGCTGTATTAGGTACCTATAATAATTCGAGAAAATCGATGTTGCGTATTTCCTCGTCCAAAAATGGATCGATATTTTTTTTCTGATTGAAGAATAGTTTCTCTGTGTCGGTACGTTTTGTTTTTTAAAATAAAATTGTTAAATTTGTATAATGGGCATCGTTTTTGCAGCGTTTTGCCGTTAAAACGCTGCAAATACGAAGCCTAGTGTGCAAATTGCCCCGTGACATTTTTCATAAGAAACAAGTATGAAAAAAATCACATCGTAGGAACATGCTAATGGTAGATATATGTAACAAATAAAAAAAATATTGCCAGAATTCGGGAAGAAATCAGGGGAATACAGGGTCTGTATTGACAAGACGCTGCTGGCGTCCCCCTAAAAGGAGTGATTTTTATTATCTAATTACCAAAAATCATAGAACAAAAATCTTTGCAGATGTCGCGAACAAAACGAACTGTTCGTATTATTTTTATACAATCACATGTTATTATGTGAACAATATTTCCATCATTATAACTCCAATTATTCACATGTGTATATTAGCAAGACAAACATTTGTTTCGCGTTTTGTTTCGAACTATATGTCTATTAACATAAGGTAGATAATTAAAGGTTGTTGCTACACACATTAATTGAAAGCGTTTGTTAAAACAAGTAACCTTGAACCTAAGACAATGGAATGTGTAAATGTTTCAATTAAACTGAAAATCAATTGATCGTTTTACTAATTTTCTTTATGCTCATTAGGTAATATACGTTATTAAAAACAAATTGGTTATTAAGAATAAGTACTAAACTCAAACCAAATGTGTGGGTTATTTTCTAATACACTTAGATGCTATGTACGTACCAAAGAGTCAATTTGCTAAATTAAATTGTCCTTGTCTTCAATTAATTGTCTTTGGTACAATCAACCTCTACACAAAAAAACTCATAAAAAAATAAAATAAAAATCTTGTTTACATACAAGTATAAACAAAATGTGTATTTATTTTTCTAAACTCATCGGACCATCTCAATCACCTCGTTGTCTATTTCGCAGTCTACCTTTTTATCACTACTTTATCTTTTTCTGTCTAGTAATTACTGTAACGTGGAGACTCAGTGGCACGGGTCGAGGATTTGAACTCACGATCACACGAATGTGAGTTGAGAATAGATACCCCTAGGCCCTAGGCTATCATTACTCTCCGGGGCTGAAGTACGAATTTTTAAAAGTTGTCCCTAGCGCGGCGGTGAGAAACAACATGGTGAGGGAATTATATAATAAATCTGTAGTATGTGGTCCACCAATCCGCACTGGACCCGTGTGGTGGATTACGGTCCGAAACCCCCCAGTTATTTACTAGGGTAGACTTGTGCCTGCAGTGGGACGTTATAGGCTAATACAAGTTATCTACCTACTATACCTATTTATATTAATTTGTTACTAATAAACTGTTTAATTTCATTCAAAGCCATTATAATCGCTATTTATTTATTTTTTGTTTAGTATTTATAATTAAGTATATATAAGTATAAACATTATATCTAATAAATACTTCATTGAAAGGCTTAATTGATTGTATCTAAAGGCTTCATTAAAATCCCGCTGTCTGATCGTCTCTCAGTCCATAATTACGTTGAACTCCATTTCTGACATCGCAATTCAGATCTGAATTCTCAAGCCACTGAATTCTCATTTAAAATCCCTTTATTTCTGGCCGTCTTCCTCTACACCGAACATGTAAACCATTTTTGTATTATCTTGTCCATATCAATTTTTTTTTAATTTAACTTCCTGTAAAAATTATATATAGGTATTTTGAAATTATATTTATATGAAAAAAGCTTGGTGTAGAAATGGCACGGCCTCTGATGTGGCAAGTCCGTGGACGCCGCGCCGGTGCGGCTCCAACTGAAAGAGGGCGCGTTATCTCCAAGTGTCACTCCGCTAATTTATCACTCAGCATGTGTCAGACTTTCCAAAGACCCTCTATCTTATCTCAACTGTTGGTAAATTCTGTGAAAGCCCACTATTTACACGGAATCATACGTTTTCCTTTAGAATTCTGTTTTTATTTATTTGTAATGATAACACCACTGTATTTTTCTTGCAAGGTCTAGTATAAGATAGCATCTGTATACCAATAGATACAAGTCATTCATTATAAGAGGTGACTTAAAATTAATACCGAGGGAGTTCAAATTTAACTGTCAAAAATCCTATGTGCCTTAAAAGTATTAAGTTAGAAAATTGCAAAAATGGTATGGTATGGTTATACACTATGATCTTTAACTCACATTCTGAAGTACGGGCAGATTACTGATTTTCATATAACTTAATGTATATGAGAGCGATCTAAGATCTTTTATGTGGAAAAGTCAGTAAATATAACTTTTTAAACTTTCGCGTTTTGTACACATTTTATATTGTACTCGTAAATCGGGTGTGTACGCGTAAAATTGAAGATTTTTGTTCACCTTTTATTTCTATTTCTTTTATTTTTATTTCTTTTATTTGTTCGACAGGACATTCAGTGATTAAAAATCTAAACCTTGCGATTTACCGTCGAATACGTTCGTGGACATTGTTAATGTAGTGTGTCGCAGCCTTTCCTAATATGAAGATCAAATCTGGGTAGTTGATAAAACTGCTCGCAGTTCACATCCTGGACTACCCGCCTCTTCAGTCAACTCATGACCACGGGTGGTGTAACCCGTGAAAAAAGTTGACTATAAATAAAAGGTAAACCAAAAAACATTAATTCTACGCGTTCAGACCCGATTTACAATATAAAAGTCAGTAACACATTTCGATGACACAGGTCTATCACTAAGCCCACCATTACATACGATCTTATTGTTGCTCTTCTCCTTCAACCTCGTCTACCTACAATTTTAAGTTCTTGCGCCATATTAGTACATTTGGCTGGTGGGGTGGGCGTTCTAGGTTTCATCCATGAACTAATGATTTTTTTTTTATTTTTCTCCCAACCGTTGCTCACAGCTTCGCTTACATTAACCGATATAAACCAACCTACACATTTACCGTATACGATGTTTATGATTTGTTGCCATTGTTATTTGTTAAAACGATGTAAATTTCGTTAGGTATTAGGTAACAAATAAAACCAACTTTGGCATTTCTAACAGATATTAAGATAGGTTTTTTACATACTATGTAATGAACTTATGAGCGCATAGGGGGAGCTTAAAATTTCATTTTTTCAAGATCCTCTTTAAATAGAAACGTGTAGAAATTTAAATAGAAACAGACGATTTTTAAGATAAATCAATAAAAAAAAAAAGATGTTAAAAATAGTAATATCTGGAAGGCATACCTTATAATCCACGCAATGATTTAGAATTTCCTTTACTCGGATAACTTCACATAGGTAATTATAATCGATTCATGAATAAAAACTATGTTCGTATTCTTACTTTCAAACCTACCAATGTCACACTTACATGTGGAGATTGTACTCGCATCTACGTAGGTTTCAGTCCCTCGAACCTTGAGATGCCGCTAGTTCATGAGTCATGACACGAGCATATATGAAGAGTGACAGGCAAACAGGGCTTTGTTTCTAATATACAGTAGACGCGTCATTCACTTTCTTTGAGTGTAACATTAATGATATTATCTTCATTTCAATTTTATTTCTTTAATCAAAGGCAATTTAATACATAAGCTATGAAAATAGGACAGCGATGTTTTTATAAAGAAATCGACTAAAAATTATGTCGTGATCTTTTGTAACATAGGTAGGTACTTCATATTTAGATAAGGTAGGGAAGTAGGTACTTAATAATTTTATTTCTAAAATATATTATTTTATAACCCTATATAAATTTATTAACTATTTCTATTTAGAAACCTCATAAAATGTTTAGGAAAAAATTATGTTCTAATGTACAAACAAATTCAGCAAATTAGTGTGTACTGTGTCTAGTTCGTGATTTCAAATTCAGTCGTTTGTTTTCATTTTACCTAAACTTATTTTCTTTCATGTTTTTTCCTTGACCATTGTATTTTTTTTTTAGACGGAAGAAAAAATACCATAGCGAATTTTATAAATGAGCACGCTCACCTTGACAAATTATAAAATGAAACTCTCTAGGTGCCCTAATTTTCGATATTAAATATGGAATTATAAATAGTTATTTCCTGAAAAAACAATATTTTTTTCAAAAAAAAGAAGTGATATTGGAATAAGATTTTTAACTAAATTGCTAATTGACAGTTGTCAGTCATTAGTAAAACCTTAATAAAGTCATTTTAATATTAACAAATAACAGGAAAATGTTATTTAGTAAATATAAATAATCATTAATCATTAATATAAGTACAAAATAAAATAGTAGCAACTAATATTTTATTTAGATTTTTAATAAACTTACGAAAAGCAAATTAATGGAGAGCTGCTTTCTTTTCTCAGTGCAAAAAAGTTGCACTGAACCATGAAACACTTCACAATTAATTTTATTTATCAAATACTCACTATTTAACTGAACCAGAGATAATAAAAACTTCTTTATAACTTTTTAATTGGTTCTAAATTCGAAATGCGCGCACAACGCGTATAGCGGCTGCGCGCTCTCGGCCTACTGCCGCTACGTTCGGAAATTAGAGAATGCGACTGAAACGTTTACGTATTAACTGCCAGCTTATTCTGCAACAAATTCCAATGAAAAAAGTGGGTGTGTTTAGCGATTATATGCAACTGGCCTATGAAGAAGAAGATGAGGCCCGAGTATAAGTTTTTTTTTCCTTTGCAAACGCTACTAACGAATTTATGGAATTTTCTTTTCTTTATAAAGAATTAGATAGCGCCAGGGGCGCTATTGAGAGACCTATAATCTTCGTAAAGAAAAAACAGTAGACGCGTACGCGGTAACAATCTTTGTAAACTGACACTCCAGGCATTGTCACAGCTTTAACTCGATACAAAAGTTATGGCACTGTGCTTTAAATCTCGAGAACAGTTTCATACATTTACTAACAGAGCTAGTGTTGGTACTTGTCACCTATCTTTAAATTCCTTGTGGGCTATTTATTTATGTCTAGGACTGATAACATACTTGTATTATCACTTGGAAAAACAATATTCAATGAAATATTAACACAATAAATAGCAGGGACATAAGCAGAAAAAATATTGTTGGTGCAACATTTCGACGGACGGTAGACTGTCGGAAGATGAGCATACAGTCCACCTGATGGTCAGTGGAAACTGTAGCCTATGGACATTCGTGATACATGCCACCATCAGTCTCTCAGAGACTGAGAGAATGATAAACGTCTCTCAGAGACTAAATATTACTTTTGCCTAATTGAACCTTGATCTAAAATAAAATTATCTAATCACAAATAAACTAATACTTGGTGAATTCACTTTAAAATATACTATTGAGTTGAGTCCATCACAATTGCTTTTGACAGGAGGCATGAATGATCCGCGATGTATGTAAAATTGTGTAAATAAAAATCACCCAATCGATTTAATCTACTCAAAATATTTCATTTAATTTTTTTTATAAAAAGTTACAGAATAACTTCACAGTTCCGTGGTCGGCCTATCACGAATTTGCGCTGTTGTATGACGGGTCGTATAGGTTATCACGACCTGCGAGGCCTTTTAGCTATTATGGCAACAACCATAACTTGAAAACTAGGCGAGAAAGGTAGTGAGAATATAGTCTCTAAACATGTATAATAAATATGTCAATATCTTTGTATATATCGCGCTAATCTTAAATATGTATTTACCATTTTCTTTTTTTTTTTTCATTTATTCTCATGTGGGGTGTTTATTTATGAAGGTTTATGTTTATCCAAATTTATAATTTTGCAAATATTTATTATTAAAATTAATAATTTCTGTATAATGCGTATGTTCGTCTTTTTATTTTATTCAACATTTGAGTGAGTAAAATACCAATGATGAACATACGCATTTATGTTCCGTTTAATAAATAATTGTTATTTAAATGATGATGAAATTCAATAATTTCAAGGAAAAAAGAGTCAAGTAGACGATACCGCTGGATAGTTTACATAGTTATTATAATAACTATTAACTATCAATTTAATTAACTATTAATTAATTGGTGGATAGCCCATATTTTTTTAAATGCCCAATCACGCGGCTTTTCTCAGATATTTAAGGATGTTTTAAACGACATGTAGATACATGAGACACATACATGATACGTGTATAATACCAATACGAACTGAGCTTGCGTGGTGGATTATGACCCGAGACCTCTTTGTGGTTATATGGAAGACCTGTGCATTGCAAAGAGCTAATAATAATCGATACGTCATTTTGATCCCAAATTGGGATACTATATTAAAACCAGAAAGGCCTGACCTATATTAAAAGGCAGCTTCCACAACTAAACCAGAAATCAAACCTAAGTAGAGTTTAAAGTAAACTGCATATTGTTCCCTGAACCAAATGGGTTAACCAATGGGTCTATGAGTTAAACCGGCGCTTACTTTGTGTTCTTTTTGCAGCAATATGAAAGTAAAGTTGATTTACAATCTTTGTAATTTGCTGGCCTTTTATCCATCATATAAGGTTAGCAAAAACCAGCTAAGGTCTATAAACATTCAAATACATTATTACAATAATAATGTAACTGCATGTACTAACTACACCGCCTATAAAAGAGTGGACTCGCCACCCTTTTGGCCAGCGTGGCCTTACATCCCTCATGCACGAGACTATGTGCATTAGGAGGCCAACAGTGGATCTGAAAGGGCTGGTTGTATTGCATGTACTAACTAAATCCTTTGTACACGATATATAGGACATTGAGCTACACATATCACAAATGTAACCTGTATTAATTATTTTTAGAAACACAATTCAATTGATACCACAATACTTATTTAGAGCGGCAAAACACAATGACATGTTTTCGGTATGACCTATTGCTAAATGCGGCTATAAAACAAACTCAAGATAGTAGCAATTATCAGTATTATCTTATAAACAAAACAGGTAAAAATCACATATTCACGTAAGGCGTAGACATACTAATCTAATTACGTTCTTGTGAGTCATCATTATCATACTTTAACATCTAATTATACATTACCCTAATAAAAGTGTCAAATTAGTTAATTCCCAATATTGACTATTTATAGAATTACAGAGAAATTCAGTTAGTCATAATCATAATTTCTACGGAAAAGTAAAATAATTAATCGTTATTAAAATTAAAAAAAAAAGCATGTAACAATTGTAGTATTGTTCATGAAACCAAATGCAAGAATTGTTCAATACTACAATTCAAGAATTGTAGCATTGTTCATTCTACGTGTGAACTACCAAGGAGTTCTTCCTATTTAGGTGCTGCTGTGCAGTTTACAAGATTAGTTTCTGTGCAAGATTAGTGCAAGACACACGATGAGATAGAATTGTCTAAGAAACGTTAAATTATTTCGTCCAAAGAATCGCAGCAGTAGGTCGTAGCTATTCATTTTATATCGATACTAATATCAAAATCACGACTTATTTTTGGTAAACACAACATTTTAACAAGGTTTTTCGTAGGCGCATCTGCCCCGGTTGCTACCGAGCATAATGTCGTCTTTAATGCTACATTAACACCTTCAATCGATTTTTTCTCGCATGCGATTATGTCTCTGATGCACCGTCTAGAATTTTAAGAGTAGATTTGAAAAAAGGATGGCAAAGAGAGACTATAATCTATAGACTCCATATCAAACAAAAGAGGGTCCAAAAGGGTGCCAACGCAAACGATTGTACAACGAAAGTTCGACACACAGTTGTGTGAAGGCTGTTTGATCGACATAAGGTTTGACAGAGACGACGGAGTATTCGAAATCACGTTGGGCCGAAGAATGTTAGCTAACTAGACAAAACCATTCGAACGTTGACAGCGAGCCATGTGATCAGTACCGACAATTTGACAGGGAAAGTGGCGTTTGTCAGTAGATTATAAAGATACACCGACACTGATGAGGTGCTAATTTTATTAATTAGTCGAAAAACGTGACTAAGAGGAAAGTTTTTTCTGCTTCCTAATAGAAGTTCTCAACGAGTACAAATGAAGCGGCAACAGCCATGTAAAAAAACACAAGTAGGTTAGATAATCCTAATCAAACCATGTTAGATAATATAACTAGGTTATGTAACCCGATATACTCAGAGGGTCTCGGAGGGTCAGAAGCTCCGGATGAATTAGAAATTAAGTAGGTATTGAAGTCACTTGCAGCGACTAGTAGAGGAATCCAATCCCACATTTTATGGACTTTTCCGACATGAAGACTTTTTGGCGGCAACTCGAGAAGTGAAATCGAGTTTTTGTTTGATTATTATAAAAAATGTTGTTTAATAGTTTATTAAACTTCAGAGTGCCTGATGTACAAAATGTCTGTGACACGTAATCAAATACAAAAGCATAAGCATAAAGCATAAGACAGCGTTTTTCGCGTGCTTCCAACGAGTACAACTTTCTGTTCTCAGTAAACATACTATCACTTTACCGTGTGTCTCCTAACTTACTTCGATCGGACTGGACATTGACGGAATTGTTAATTCCGAAGAAAACTTGACACTGGCACAATGAGCTAATTGCACTATTGCCATATAAGAAAAGAAAAAGTATTATTCGGCATGAATAATTTAGTTTAGTTGGATAGATAAAAATATTGAGTAAGAACAAAGACGATATAATTATATAAATTATACGGGGCATTAAATGAAAATGATAATTATTAGCCCAACAGGGCCAATAATACAAAAGAAAACAATAGAAGGTCAAAGGTCATATAGCTTGATAGCGTTTATAAACTTGAAGTCATCCTTTGGTAATATGTATGTATGTTAAAATGTATGTATTATAAATTACAACGGTTTGACAAGTAAGTTAGTAAGACGACAGACATACTTTGTAACGAATAACGCGCAAAAATTTTGGAGCTTGCGGTAAATACAAACAACAAGTAGGAAATGTATAATTAGATTATTGACCTTTTCGGAAACAATATATTTTAGAGCATGTAGTTGTATTTAAACCACTCAAATAAGAGGTTGTTTGATATTTTTAGAAAATTCACAATTTGTAAAATCAAAACCTAAATATGTTGAAAAATTACTGAGATAAAAGGCTTAGCAGTCACATAGAACAATGACGTCATTCCTCAGTTTTAGTAAGTCTTGCTGAAAGGGCCATTCTTGGTTATGGAACAGGGTGTTGTTAAGAAGCTTTACTACCTTCTCAAGAATCGTATTTTGATACAATTAAGTAGAGGTTTTAATAACTTTTTACAAAAATATGGTTCAGTCACTTCTTGATAGTTCCACCAAACCATCACTGAAGCCGGGTAATGGCCACGTTGCATCCTATTGACCAATTAAGCAGCTTCTCTAGAGTTATGAACATAAACAAGATCATTCTGCTTGTTAAAATGTTCCTCAATGGTGAACATTTTCTCGTCCCCAAATAAGATGCGGACCGCCGAAAAAGTTGTTTTGATTTGTCAACCATATTTTTTTTAAATTATCATTTAATAAATGACCAGTACGTCTTTTGTAAGCGGCAAGTCCTAAATCATCTTTTAAGATACGTGACATGGTTCTGGGTGCTATATTCATCTCTCTGGATAAAATCTCCTTTTTTTCCGGGTTTTCTTCGGATTCTCTACTTCACAGCTTTAATTATCTGTTTTGTATGAACAGGGCGTGGACGGCCAGACCTTTTTCTGTCACAAACAGAGGACGTTTCAATGTACCTACCAATAGCCTGGTACACAATTACATTCGGCTAATACGCGGGCTTTGTGAGAGGGCAATATACAGCAGTGGAGAGAGACATGCTGGTGCGCTGGTGGTATGCAAAATAACAAAGAAATGCGGTAATTAGCCCGCACCTCGTGAAATGATGTAATGTACTTTCGCCGGTAACAATGCAGGCTTTCCGTTCGTTACGATGCACTTTTAAATGCACTATGACACGCCAGGTCATGTTACTTATTACTTTTTATGGGGAAAAGGTGGCCTAGCGTCTGCCTGATGGTATTCGTACTTAACGTTTACATCACCCATAGACATTTAAATGAAATGCCATGCCAACGAGATCGTCAGTTTGTTTGCTTACCATGTTATTATAACCGAGCCTTTTCTAAACAATAGATTCTCCTCATAACTACCAATATTAATGTTAGTATTTTTTTTAAATGTTGATTTTTTTATACTTTTTTTTAGCAAATGTGTATAAAAGCGATCGATTAGCGCAGGTGGTATTGACCCCGCTTGCTGTGCAAAACGTTATGGGTTCGCTTCCCGGTCGGACATTCATTTGTTTGATGACAAATGCTTGTTCGAGTCTGGGTGTCTTTGTTTTTGTGTGTGTCTCTGGACCCACGACACAGGGAATCCCAGTGTGGGCCATTGAGCGTGACATTATTTATTATTTACATAAAAAAATGGTATAAATTCGGAAAAAAATGTTTTTAATAAAATGAGAGGCGAGAATAGATAGGTGGTAGCCTCTGGGTTATCACCGATCTTTCATCTCTCTTCCTTTTAAATATACCCAAAGCATCGCCTGCACATTCACAAACTGTTTTTTTTTCGGAATAGCTAAATTCTTGTGGCCCTAAGACACATGCACGGCTTAGGGCGACCGCAGAAGGCGCTCAGCCAAGACCAAAGATGGTGTGCAGCAACGAGCCTCAGGGCTACCCCGCCAGTAGACCGGCGCCTACCGACCGAAGGAACGGACCTCGGCAAGTCGGTGACCCTGGTACGAACTAATCATAAACTGATACGAACAACACAGGCATAACTCCGTGAAATTCCAACAATCCATCGTCTAATGTCAACCGCATGGTTCGATTTAATCACGCGGATACATGTCGTCAGTCTCTGCGTCAATCAACATGCCGCATGACATGTTCAGATATTACAAGATCATAAGATTAAATTATGGACACGTTTAAGTTTCTAGACGTATTTTATTTATGTAAGAGCCTATGGAGTATCGCAGTCGTCCAGTCCATGAATTATTATAGTGAATTTAACATTTATACTCGTTCCTCTAATCTTTTGTTCTGGGTCTTTTTCTCTTTTTTATTGACCGTGCAGTGTCGGCCGGCTTTAGTATAGCACCGGCCCATCTCTGAATAGCCCCCATGGGTGTCGTAAAAGGCGACTAATAATCGATAACAAAGCCCTACTGCAAGCCCCGAGGTAATATAAGTTCTATTCGAGGTAATATAATATAATTCGAGGTAATATATAATAATGTAGCTACCACCTATTAACTTATGAACATATTAACATATTGATCAATGGTCTCTTTCAAATGTTTCCATTATTTTTCTAATTAGTTACTGATCCCCTTCAGCTATTAAAAACAACAAAAAAAAATGCAGTTATAGTTAGGCATAAAAATTTAGCATGTTTATGACCACGTTGTTACCTACAATTATTCTAAGAATTCCGTTCTGTGCAATCAAGGCAATGATGAAACACAAATTCATTAAATTCGTCGTCCAAGGCGCTGATTGAAGTGACCTTAAGTGCCGTCATATGACCACTCACGTTCCAATAATCATAGCCCGCTAAATAGCAATTTGTTCCCAAGGAATTGATGTCACGATGCCATTAAAACAATAAAACCTGAGAATAATAACTAAATTACGACATGTAAATTACCTACTTTTAAAATTTTATCAGCAAGGTTTAAAATTAATTTGCATTTCCACATGTTTAGAACACATAAATAATTACTTTTATTTGCTAAGATGTTTTAATAGATTATAGCTACAACAACAAACATAGCGATCATTCGCGCCAAAATTAATGTCAATATGGTCCTGTGACGTCAAACTTCAGACGTAATTGACAGTTGTCACGTGCCTTATTAATTATTAGCCAGTAACAATAGGTAGGCGTGTTTGGTTTTGAATATTTTTAATGATCTCGAAGACGAAAGAAACTCAATTGCGTTCAATCAAAACTCGTGAAAAGCATTCTGTAAAATTCCTATCAAGCTACCGATCAAGAAATTGCAGTCACGTGCGTGTGTTCATTTTAATTACTCTTCCAAATTACATCATCAATAACAGATTTCCAGTGCATAACTGTGTAACCATTATTCAGGAAAACATTTCTACACTAATTATCTAAAAAACAGCACGATGTCTTAATTATACATTTGATGTTACACTTTTTTTTTCAAAGGTGTTTTAATGACAGACATAATTATAGCAATATAATACAATAATAATTAAATATTGACCTAATGAAAGTAAACTAAAAATACTTAAACTAATGTTTATAAAAGATTTGGATCATTTACACAGAGGTTCGGGCGAGAATATTGTATAAGATTCTCGAATGCGACCAAACTACATACAATTCTCGCCTAAAAGTGTTCACATGATGATAAAAACTTGAAGATAAGAGTGATCGGATGATGATAACAGTGATCAGATGATGATAACAGTGATCAGGTGATGATAACAGTGATCAGATGACGATAACAGTGATCAGATGACGATAACAGTGATCAGATGACGATAACAGTGATCAGATGACGATAACAGTGATCAGATGACGATAACAGTGATCAGATGATGATAACAGTGATCAGATGATGATAACAGTGATCAGATGATGATAACAGTTGTTTATATGTCCTATCTTTTGACCGATGTTCGAGTGTCTAGGGCCGGCAATTAGTATCTATGTACATTTTTATTAAAATAATTCGCGAATGTCAGAATCCATGCCGTCAGGAAATGACAACACAATATACAATTCTATAACACAATGGCTGCTCAAATTGGAGTGGATTCTGCACGGATGTGCACCCATAGGGTTGTCAATAGTAATAATAAAATTAGAATGCTAGACCAATTTAATTGTTGAATTCACGTATCAAAATTATTTTTATTGATCTTATTTTTTTTAATTTGCCGCGTTTTTCCAGTCTCAACTTTCATTTACCAGACATTATTTGTAACTCACTAGCAATTATTGTACCGTATTTTCAAAAAATTTTATTCGTATTTTCAGATTTATATATCTCGATAACTTTATTATAGATTCTTACGGTATTTATACCATAATCCAAATATCACAAACCCCTGACAATTATTTTCTAAATTATTTGTCCTATATTGATCTAAATTTCTAATCTCTCTATAGCTTTTTAAAGTGCCCTATAAAACGCTGCACGGCAACATAAGCAGCAGGAAACGGCGATAAAATCCAGTATTCCTGTTATCGTGGGTCCAGAAAGATATACAAAGACGAACACATCATTCAGACCCCAATAAACATCTTTAGATTAACATCCGACCAAATTAATAGAACCGAATCCGAGATCTTTTGTATATCAATCAGGCAATTGAGCTGATCGATAGTCAATTAGTATGTCTACAAAATTATCCATTATATAAAGTGTTAAGAAATTTTCTTTTAAAAACGCCGTGAATCTCTCAGACTCTCAGTTCTTTTCATTAACAAAATAAATTAAATAAAGAAATCTGTAAGATAACGTTTTAATTAACAGCAAACATGTCTTAAAAGAGATTAACTGGGTTTAATCTTTGGTTAAGCTTGGGTAGGGAAACCGAATGGTTTCGCTACTCCGGCAAGAAATATTACCCAATAGAATCTTTAATAACAGATAACATTAATAAATACATAGTATAAAACAAATCAATAAATTAATAATAAATAAATTACTTTTTAATTATATAACAATAAAAAAAATGTTGCGACAACCCTGTTGTGTCGAATTTATGCAGATGATCGCAGAATTACATCATTGTTTCGCTCCAAAATCCAACATTTTAGTTACCAGCCAACGTGTAATGCCTCAATTAATTGTACGACTTTTTATTCTTGTTAATTTTACTACATGACTCTCGTTTTTCTACGATGTAATTGGCCTTTATCCGCACCTCTTCGCATGAACTTGAATTATCAGGTTGTATAATTTCAGTTACATCTGGCAGTTTCACAGGAAAAAAAAACAATGTAAAAGGTCTTTTTTACCTTCATTTGCTTTTGACATTAAAGTCAAACAGTAATCAATCCAACAAATTACAAAATCTATAATGCTCTGACTAGAAGCACAATAGAACGAACACACAGTAAAGGATTTATGTGATTAGTAATTTTCATGAATAAATAAAAAAAAACAACTTTAAATGTTTGAAAGGTTTTCAGAAATGTTCAGATCTCCTTTTTTCTTTTTTTTTTTTTTTTATGTACGAAGGCGGCAGCCGAGCATACAGTCCACCTGATGGTAAGTGGATACTGTCGCCCATAGACATCCGCGATACATGCCAATATTAGTCCAAAATGACAAATGTTGGCACGCCCCCGGATGCGCTGCCTACCTTTGGAGATATAGGAATGGATTTGGAGAAAGGGTTGAGAAAATGAGGAGGGATAGGATGGGATGGGAATGGGCTCTGGCACATCTCACTCACTACCGAAACACGTACGTACATTGGGGAAATACGATAAAGTGGGAAATGCAGTACATTTCAAGGTAGTCTTCTGTGAGAGAGGGGTAACGTGGCCAGTCGAGCGCGCCCAGCGGCTGTTGGATTGCAGCGTGCACTCTCCTGATAATGTATTCACGATCAGTGAGAAGATAAGTAAACATTCTTTATCAGTTTATCAACAAATCGTAACATATCTTTAAGATTATACTTAGTTAAAGCCAAACGTATAAAATACAGAAATAACGCAGGTACCAAAAGTTTAATTAAAAAGTCTGGGACATGTGTATCCACACTGGACCCTCGTGGTGGATTACGACCCGAAACCCCCTCGTGATTACTAAAGAAGGTCTATGACCTACAAAGCGAGAGGATATAATTAGTGGACATCGAAGCTTCGTTGGAATTAATTTGATATACGGCACCTGCGGCAATTATCGCTCTCGCTGTAATAAAGCCCACTATATTAAAAACATACTAATAATGCCGTGGTACTTCCTGCTGGTTGGTACTAAGTTTATGGTACTTCCTGCATACTGCACACATACATACATTGTCACACGTCTTATAATGAAAAAAATTATATAAATTTGACTTTATGAAAAAAAACAGTGCCAAATCAAAGCTATTTTGTTCTGTTTCAAAATGTTTTTACGTTGACTTTTTTATAAAATATTTTATACTTTTCTTTCGTGGATAAATAATAATGACAGTACCCACA
Source organism: Sesia bembeciformis (assembly GCA_943735995.1). Taxonomy (NCBI): domain Eukaryota; kingdom Metazoa; phylum Arthropoda; class Insecta; order Lepidoptera; family Sesiidae; genus Sesia; species Sesia bembeciformis. Next base: position 3,069,763 of record OX031038.1, read on the forward strand.
AAAAATATTGCCTTCGGGTCTCAACAGAGCTTGAAAGCAACAATGGCAGCAGTTCCAGGAGGCCAACTGTCTGCAGTTGAAGCTAGTTTTGTTGAAATTATTCTTTTTTTAATAAATATCATTACCGTTTAAATGTTTTTGTATGTTTAATAATTTATTTTTGCCTTTTTTATGACTTTTAATTGCTGGCCCATATTTGACGCGTTTTCTTTTTTTATAAAAATAAAGCGTTTATTGAAATTTTATTTTTGAAAGGTTAGTTAACGAGCCTTAATAAGTTTATCGTAATTATTAATTACTTCATAAGTACTTGTTTATCTTTTTGTGGCCAAATTATACCACCACGGTTTAAAACGGCCCGAATGAATGTTTCTAAAAACTCTCCTTTTTTCACAAATCATCGCATATTTGTAATAATTTATACTTTTTTAAAGTTAATAAATAAGTTACACCATAATAATATTGGTTTTAATTATACCATGTTTTCTATTATGTTTATGACTGAAATTAGATGGTGGTCCATATTTGCCGCAGGTACCTTGTTTGGATAACATTCAGCGTTTGACATTCAAACGCAATAAATTAAGGTAAAATAGCAAAATATTGCTAAAAAAACACAAGATAGGAAACGTTTTCAATGTATCGCGTGTACAGACAGACAAAGTAAGGCCTTGGTATAGACCTTTGGTGGAAATGCGCATCGGTGAGCTGGCAATGAATGCCGTCGCGGGTATACAATTGGCACGTATGGCCTATTGAAAGGACTTATATTGCATTAACTTTTGTATTGTCAGATATGTTAGGTTAGTGACCTTTGTAGAATATTCATTATTTTTTTAATAGCAAAAAGGTGGCAAACGTGTATACAATCCATTCGGTGGTAAAGTGGGACATTATCCACGAACATCCGCGGTATTTGCCAACTCACTCCAGTGACAAACGTTGGCTTGCCCCCGGATGCGGTGCCTACCTTCGGAGATTTAGGACTATATTTGAAAAAAGGTTTGGGAAAATGTAAAAAATATTATTATTATGTACTATAATAATGTACTGCCAATTAAAGTTTTACTTTTTACGATAGTTTAATCAAATCATTTCTAATTGTCCTAAATTTCTTCCTCTGCCAAGGCCACAAGGACCATTAACAAACCAAGTATTCCTATCACGAACCGTTCAGTCGTTTCTCCAGCATAGATAGTGTATCTAGGCCCATCTAACCGTTAAATACCGTTACTGTTAACCCGATCACTCGATCCGTGAAACGGAACGGATAATTGTTACGTGGGAAGTGGCAAACGTTTCATGTCGGATTTGACATCGATCTAAATGAATACCAAAAAATTGAAATTGTGATTCAAACGACTTTATTGTGATATCCGCGTTCGATATGTCTATGTAATAGTAATATTTAACGTGTACAAATACAGCTTTATTTCGTTTTATTTTCGAAATCAATAACAATTTTTCTTTTTATATGTGGCAATAGATCAATTAGCACATTCTGCCAGTGTAAAATTTTCTTCGTAATAAAAAATTGCAAAGTCAAACGTATCCTGTCAATGTCCACTCCCGTCGAAGAAAGTCTGGGAAGTCGCCCAGTAAATTGATAGTAGGTTTACTGGAAGCACACGAAAAACACATTCCCATGCATACTTTTATTTTATTATCACAAACATTACGCAAAAAAACACTTTGAAGTTTAATAAACTATCACTATTAAACCACAAAACGTATAATACATAATTTTTACAATTAATCAAACATGAACGCAACTTCACTTCTCGAATTCCCGCCAAAAAGTCCAACAATTTAATTTGTAAAGTTAATTGTTTCTAGAAAGTAAATGTAGAACCTTCATTCCAATTCTCTTTCCAAATTCTAAATCTTCTTCCTTTGCATTATGTCTTTTGTTTTTAATTGTCATTGGCATTATAATATACAAACCCGTGCCCTTGCCATAAAATAATACAATCTTACTCTTTTTGCATGAAGTATACCTACTTAGATAATTACTCAATAATCTGAACACATGTTATTAATATATCATTTTTGCTTGCTAATCAAAAAATTTAAAGCATTTTAATTGGCCACAGCGAAACTATAAGAAAAGGTTGTTTATCAAGTAAATATCGCTGAATCCACTAAGTAGGTAGGTAAATATTTTTTGTAATAAAACAAACAGATAATTAAAAATACTTAGAAATGAAAAAAATTGCATCTGAAAATATTGACCATAAGACGATTCTAATTTCCTAGAGATTAAAACTTTAGTCAAATCATAAAAAATAACAAGTTTATAATGCTTTATCTCAATAATCAATGTTAGAATAACTTAACTGAAACGATAACATTTTATGTTATAATAGATTATCTTAACCAAAGTCAGTCACTACTGAAAATAAGGTTCCTTTGGTCAAGTAATATTTTGTACCAACACGTTTTTACTGCATAATAATTTATATTTATACTTACTATGAATGCCACAACTTTTATAATAATAACTTTTGAGAGTTTCGCGTTTTTCACACATATTTATCTATTTCAAGCTCGTCACCATGTTTGGTGCAACCCAAGCGAAACGTTGAGTAAAATTTTATAATAATATCAAAATAAACATTTCAAATGTTAACTGATTGAATATTATTAAACAGTAAATTAAAACGGAAACCAGTAAGATTATGATTGTTATGTAAAATTAGCTGTAGCAAAATTATGCAATGACTTTCGTTGCTTTTAGAACGAGTTAGTCGAAAGAGACCGGTTTTAATACCACTTGTATTTGAAGAACCTGAATAGGAAGTACCTATACACTATTCATTATGTGGTCGACGTGAAAAATTGATTTTAACAATCAATGTTTGATGTGTGGTGGCATGGGAAAAAAGTGGGAAAAGGGGAATTCATGGAAATTAACAAAATAAGTTATTTGTATATTATTAACCTGTAGCAAACGCGTAAAAATCGACTAATCTTCATTTTTACCTTGGTCACAGACTATATAATGCTTATTGGTTCAATTTCTATAGAAAGAAATGCTTAATTTTGTTAATTTTCGTGAGTCATCTACGCCATCACTAAATTTTACTAATATTTTTTCGTTTCATCAGAACTAATTACTGAAATTAATCAAATATTATTTTTACTAGTTCAGCTGAAACGGTGATCATAAATATTGACCCAGATGTTATAAAATTTCCATGTTAATTGCAAAAGCATTATTTCAAAAAAAGAGGCAAACAATCCAATTTGTTTCATTTATTCGTTTATGGTGTTTATAAAATAAAAAATAACTTTCGAGATTTTTTTCCCGTAAAATTAGTAGACGATACCATTATAAATAAGATAAAATATGGTTTTAACTACTAAATAAAAGGCGAGATAGCAAACATTTCCTCAATTAATTCCAAACAAACAAACTTTTACGTCAGATCAGACCTAATGCATTATCCTGCGGCACTCCCTATTTGTAAACGCTCAAGTCGCTAACTTTAATGTCAACAAACTTTGAAGTTCAGAGATAATATTCCGAGTAACGCAAGCAAGTAAACGGGTTTAGTATTACGAGGCAAACGTTAATGCACTTGTTGTGGTTAAAGAACGCCCACTGACTTGATGTAGCCGTTTATTCTGAGTTGACACACCCACATTTTTGCTTCATACAACTTGTTTGTTTCTCAAGGAATGCCTTTGTCGCTGACTACATTATAAACTACTACACGATAACATATACAATAACTATAGAACAATCTTGGAATGCAGACTGAGAGCATTTATTTAATTAACATTCTCAAGGGCGTCACCAGCCAACGCCAGCCAATGGCCCAGGGGGAGGCAAGATGAGAGAGAGCATGGGAGAAATATGAATTGTAGGTAGAATACCTACAATTTTTTTCGAATCTCTAGAGGGGGGCAACTGACCTCCCCTGCCCCCCTTGAACATTTATTAAGTTTCCATAGAAATTTATTCTATAGACAAAAATACAAGTGACGTGCTATTTTGTGCATTTTAATAGAGATGCAGAAGAAAAGCAATACATATAATAAAATTGTAACAGGCCGATGTCTGTACATTATAGATATTGAAAAAAAACTAATATGTGGGGTCTTTATTAGAGCAACAGAAGCCAAAACAACAGTTTTTAGAAAGTTTGTCTGTCTGTCTGTATATTTGTACACGCATCACGCAAAAACTACTGCATGGAATTGAATGCAGTTTTCACCGATGTATTGCTAGAGGTCTAACTTAAAATATAGGCTCCATTTTACCGCAACAAAATATCTTATTCCGATTGTTTTAAATTTAATAAACCGAAGCGAAGCGGGTCGCTAGTGATTAATAAACACGACATTTGTGCTTAGTAGATTCGCAATTAACCAACACGTTATTTTGTTTTCATTGAGTAAGAGTACTGGAACTATTGTACGTATTTAAATAATGTTATTAAAATATAAAATTGAATATGACTCAGGCTGTCCACGTCTACCACGGAGCGTGCGTTGCCGAAAAAAAAAAGTTAAGAACGTTCCGTTCGCGTTAATACGGACATTAATTGTGCATTTTCCCGTCACAAACGCTTGTCGCGACGTTGCTAAATGACTTTACTGCACTTTCGTGTGCGAATCTTCTAATTGCTCCGTAGAAAGTCATCGTTGCGTTTTTTTATCAAACGATTTGCGGCTCCCGAGCGTTGTCAGTGTGATTTTTGTGCGGTACTTTACTTAGTCATTTATTTACGTTTAGATTCCGCACTAACAAGATGAAAGTTTGATCACACTTGTAATGAATTCCGTTGCATTCCTGTGGCAAGTTAGCAACAGACAGAAGTCTAGGAAAGTGAAAGACTTTAAAAAGAAAGTCTACTTACTTATATGTCTGCTGGACAAGATTATTATTTTCTCTAATACCTTGTATTTTTTTTTCGTATCGTATAGTTTTAATTAATTAGTATAAGTAGACAAGAATAGAAACAAATGATACCTAAGCATTACCTAAGTGTATTTTTTTCGAATTTCATCGAACTCACGAGATATAGTTTCCAGTTTCCTTTCAAAATAAGGTGTCACAGTGGAATATTTTTCTCTGTTTCGATTAAAAGCAATATTACTCAGTGTGAACAGTTTTATACAATGGACATAATCGAATTACACAGATGCTTAGGGAAAACAATCGATTGAGAGGACTTACAATATCCAAGTATCTACAAAAAATAAAACAATCAGTCGATAATAGGAATCGATGTGATGACTTCGAATAAAAACAAACCGGTATGTAGTTATGAAGCTCTGCATAACGTTTTGAAATAACTTCAAATAAAATTTTAAAGCGTTACAAAATTAATTACTTGTGTTATTATAAAAATTATCTCTAATTAGAACCAACAGTGATATTTCGTAATAAATATTTAGCCTTGTGTTAAATAAATTGCACGCGTTACATCGCTAGTATTTACTGTGAACTTTCACATTTTTTGTATACTTTACTAATACCTAAACAATTAATCTTGTCGGGGACGACGATGCTGTCTGCACTCTATACAGGATACACACCCAATGGAATACCTAACAGCTAAGAGGGCGCCTTGATGGCCGAGTTACTAAATTCTAACAAGTATAGTATTTAGAGAGAGAAAGAAAGAGTTTGATTGTTTAATTTTTATTTATTAAGAATCCATGTGGACATGTACATACAATTAATGATAGAATGACAGTATTTAACGATAATTAAAAAAAGAATTAAAAAATATTAAGGAAGTGTGTAATCTTGAGACGTCCGTAACACGAATGAATACAGAGCGGTTGAGAAATCATGAGAAAAACAAAGAAATATTATTGCACTTATGCATGAGCAGAAGAATTCAAGTGCATTGGAAATAGGAAGAGAAACCAAAATAAAATAATTATATTTCTCTATAGAATAAAAGCGGCAGACACACATACAGTTCATTTGATGGTAAGTGGATACTGCCGTCCATTGACTTCCGCGATACATGTCAGTTCAGAATGACAAACGTTGACACGCCCTCGGACGCGCTGGTCGGATGACCTATGCCAGGTATGGGCAACCTTTGACATGTTGAGGGCCAAACTTTAGCGTGCAAATACGTTCGCGGGCCGCGTTTAAAAGTACTTAGTGCATTTTAAAGTAGTGATAATATTTTTTGCGATAGATATTAGACATGAAATAATACGACAATGTTATTATAGTACAATTTATTAAAATAACAAAATGAAATTTAAAAAAATGGTACATTATAATTAAATCGTTAAATTTGCAATTGTTACAAACTACGAAAGTTAAATACACCGAAATCAATGAGACACTTGAGCTTGAATTTGGGAAACTAATCCATCGATATTTGGATTAATTCCACTGATACAAAGACGTAAAGAATTTTCCAAATTATCGTCAGTCAGTCTTGTACGATGTGTTGATTTATTAACTTTCATCAATGAAAAGAACTGTTCGCATTCATAAGTACTGCCAAACACACAAATCAATCTTCTTGCGAATTTTCTAAGCTGCGGAAAATTGTCTTTTTCTAGGTATTTTTTGTAGAAATCGCACAACTCTACGTCTTCAAATTTGGATTTTAGGAGTGAGTTTTCTTGAATCTCGATCAACTCCATTTGTAAGTGTATTGGAGCATTTTGTACATTATATTTTGTAGGAGTAGCAAATAAACTGAAACAGTCTTCCATGTTTTTGAAGTCGCTAAATCTATTCGAAAATTGTTCCGACAGTAACTTGAGTTCTTCAGCATATTGAGCATAAGCAATATTTTCATACGCAGAGAGCGTGTTGAAATGGTAACTGTTACCAGACAGCATCTGTGACTCCCACAAGCGTAGTTTGATCTGAAACGCTTTCAAATGGCTGTACAAATCATTTACTAACTGTCCTTGTTTTTGAAGTTTCAAATTTAAATCATTCAAATAGCCTGTAAGATCGACCAGAAATGCTAACAATAAGTCACATATCCATTTTGGGTCACTTAATTCAGATAGTGGTTTATCTTTTATTTTCATAAAGTCTGCTATCTCATTTCTAAGCTCGTAAAACCGTTTCAACATTTTTCTTTTGCTCAGCCATCTGACTTCACAATAATATGTTACGTCGTTATATTCAGCTGATATTTCATCCAAAAACGCCTTGAACTGACGATGGTTAAGCCCTCGGGATCGAATAAAGTTGATGGTTTTTACTACCACATTCATAACATTCTGGAGTCGAATGGACTTAGAACACAAGTTCTGTTGGTGGATAATGCAATGAAGGACTATCAAATCATCTTTTTGCACATTTAATTCTGTTGCTTTTTCATTCAAAATTCCGATGAAACCTTTACGTAAGCCGACCATAGAAGGTGCACCATCAGTGCATACTCCAATTAATTTTGACCATGGCAAGCCAAAACTTGTGAATACCTTTTGAACTTCAATAAAAATATCCTCTCCTGTAGTGGTTCCTTTTAGCGGCTGTAAAGCAAGCAGTTCCTCAGTAACAGTGAACTCCTTATCAACACCTCGAATAAATATAGCCAGTTGAGCTGTGTCAGACAAATCGGTGCTCTCGTCTAATGCTATGGAAAATGATTCAAAACCAGCCATACGGTCAGTCAATGTTGTTTTTAACATATATCATTAGCCATCATTTCTATACGTCGAACAACAGTTCGTCTTGACAAACTAATTTTTTCAAATTCATTTTTCTTTTCAGGACACAAAATACCGCAAACTTCTAACATACACTCCTTGATAAATTCTCCTTCGGCAAATGGTTTTAATGCCTTTGCCAATTTTGAGCTAACTATAAAACTAGCTTTCACAACATTATCAAGTTGTGTTCTTTGTTTATGAAACATTTGTTGCTGTTTTTCCAAATTTGCGGTAAGCTTCTAGATTTTGTCTGTTCTTAATTGTCCTGTCAGTGAGTGCAGCGTAGCATGCTTAGTTGAGTAATGCCTCTTTATATTGAATTCTTTCATTACTGAAATGTATTCATTACACAGCAAACAAATAGGCTTACCATTGTGCAAGATAAAAAATAATTCTTCAGTCCATTTTTCTTGAAACTGGCGACCCTCTGTATCTACTTTTCGTTTCTTTCCACCAGACATCATAATAACAAACTATAGTTAGTAACCACTCAAGATGCACACAAAGTCACAAAGCAAGTTGACGGCTCGAGCAGTTCGCTAGGATATCGCTTGTCCAAGTTATCACCTCGGTAGCTCAAATAGAACTGAACTAACGTTCGGGCCATCCACCCGCTTATATAGGCAAAATGAAGGAATAATCTGGAATAAACTAGTTTAGAATAATTGAGAAGCAATAAATCTTTTGATGTGTCGGCCGTGAGGCGGCAAACCTCAAAGAATTTGATCGAGCAAGCCGAGTGGCGGCGATTATCAAAGAGTGGGGCGGCAAACATCAAAGGATTTGATGTTTGCCGCCTCACTGTCACTCCCGTGAGTATAAGTACCTAATGTAATATTTTTTTAATTGGGTTTTTTCAAAATGTCATATCTTACAGCGGGCCGGATCCGGCCCGCGGGCTGGTTGTTGCCCATATATGACCTATGCGAATAGCAAAGGAAATTTTACATCTATTCGTAAGTCGTAAGTAAACAACTAAGCAGGCTGGCGACACATATTTTCGTCATCAAGGGACAGGAAAAATGTTTACAAAATGTCATAAAAATAACTATGGAATCGGGGAGGGTAAACGGAATAAAAAAATAATACTCCTACTAAAGTAATTCAAAAGAGCTTTTTTATCGTATACAATCACCGTAAAAATTACTTGTATTTAAATATTTAATGTATTTAATTGTATTTAAATTACTACCTATGTCAAATTTAACCTAATTCGTTATACACTCAAGGTTATGGTTTGTAAACGTGATACTTACGATTATAAATTACTTTTAAGCCTTCTAGCAACTTTTAGTCTGTTCGTTTGTCATAAATTGAAATACTGTCCGGCCGATTGAGCTTTTTAGAGCTTATACATAGTAGGATTTATTAGCCATTCTGAGAAAAATGTGAAATATCATATAAGCTATTATGGTACGTATGCATGAGCAGAGGTTCAAGTGCATTGGAAAAATGAAGAGCAACCAAAATAATAATGATGAAAAAAAAATCGATAACTATAATTCAAAAATGAGCCAGACAGCATCCAAGTTCTATTTTTTCTTTTATATGAAATAAAGACGGCAGACGAGCATACAGTCCACCAGATGGTAAATGGATACTGTCGTCAATAGTCTTCCGCGATATATGTCAGTTCAGAATGACAAACGTTGACATGCCGTCGGATGGGCTGATCGGATGACCTATGCGAATAGCAAAAAATCTTACATCTTACATTCGTAAATCATAACTCAACAATTTAGCAGGCTGGCGAAACATATTTTTGTCATCAAGAGATAGGTTACAAAAGTTACAAGATGTTTACAAAATGTCTGAATAAAGATAATTATGTAAATGGGGAAAGTGAACAAAATAACATAATAAAATTCATACTAAAGTATTTTAAAAGATGATTTTTATCGTATCGATCATCGATTTACAATCACAGTAAATGTATTTAAATTATTACCTATGTCAAATTTAACCTAATTCGTTATACACTCAAGGTTAAGTGACTTATGGTTTGTAAACGTGATATTTACGATTATAAATTACTTTTAAGTCTTATAGCAACTTTTTGTTTGTTTGTCTGTCATAAATTGAAAAACTGTAGGACCGATTGAGCTTTTTAGAGCTTAAACATAGTAACATTTGTTAGCCATGCTAAGATAAATGTGAAATGTCTTAGAAGCTATTATTTTTCGAAGTGTTCAAAAAACTAAGTAAAGCTGTCTATTCAGACCAATACCTTATAATTTACAATAACATTACCTATAAGTAACAATAAAGGGCAATATCCATACTACATTTCTTAGGTTGAAACATATTTTATATTTAAAGCCTGACCAGAAAAATAAAAAAACTTGCTGTGGGGGCGCCACATTTGCTTTTTTCATAGCTAGTTAGTGTTGTCAGTAGAAGATATAGTTCTATTAGTATAACGCATCATGGCGAGGTTTTTTATTCTCTTGGTCAGGCTATAACTAAAATTAATAAAATGTAGGTACTCCAAACATAAATTCAGAAACAAAATGTATATGTATATTTGTATGATATTTGGCACTGTGCGTGCATAGTGTGAGTTGCTTCCTACCCACAGAAATATCGAAAATAGTTTTTAAACTAAATGCCAAAGACAATAGTCAAAGTATAAATCGATTAGTTCTGTGATTAAAAATTCAATTACTATACAAATACTGCAACATCCTTACCTTACAACATTGCATCCGTTTCATGCAATCAGAAACATCACGAAGTGACAAAAAATTTGAATTTCGCGTAAAAACAAGTCGACAGTTTCACAAGTAGCGGAATCAACGCCCGTTATTCACACGAATGAAAAAAAAAAAGTGGTTTATGGTCGCGCGTGTTCCCGCGCGCACGACAACTAAACGACTGGCTGATTAGTGGCTGTTAGTGACTGACAAGTCGATGTTGAGCAAAAAGTTTCACTAATGCCGGTTTGTTTACGGCAGTGTAGTTGTGAATGCATCGGTTTGTGGTTTTGCCCCACTTTTCACTGAGAAGATTATAATTGCGAGTTTATAGTTTTAATAAATTGGCAAAAACCACAACTCTTGAAATCTATAAACCTGACCGCCATTTATAACCGCTAGTAGCATTTACAATCTGATTCATATAGCTATATGGATTTAAAGGATCTCTAAATATAACCTAACACCACACTTTAATGAGAGGGGGAGAGTGTATGCAGCGCCGGCTCTAGCTCATGTAGCGCCCGGGTGCAGGGCGCCCTCTAGTAGGCGTTTTGAACTCTTTGGAGGTGTCGCGAGCGGCGCTCGGCGCCCCCTAAGACCCTGCGCCCGTGTGCACCGCACCCCCTGCACCATAGGTAAAGCCGGTACTGAATTCAGCGCTCGACAGGCGCCCCCGGGCGCGGGGCGCCCGGGGTGCACCGCACCCCTTGCACCCCCTGGTAAAGACGGCCCTGAGTGTATGCTACAATCCAACTGCCACTGGGCGCACTCGACTGGTCAAATTAACCGGTCTTATGGACGACTATTGAAAATGTACAGCATTTCCTATTTTATCCTAATACCCCAATGGACTTACGTGTTTCGGTAGTTAGTGAGATATATCCTATCCCTCCCTATTTTCTAAACCTTTCTCCCCAAATCTATTCCTAATTCTTGAAAGGTAGACAGCACGCACATTCGGGGGCGTGCCAACATTTGCCATGACTGGGCGACAGTATCCTGAATATCCAGTTACCATCAGGAAGAATATCTGCTCGTCTGCCACCTTATTTCTATTAAAAAAACTTGAAAAAGTAGTCTTTATTGAACTCTTAGTGCGACATTCAACCCTGAAACACAGCTACGGGACTTATGGATCATTAAAATAAAAGTAACTCTAAAAAATACTCTTACATTACTCAATGCTCCATACTAGGAGTCCTTGTGTCCAAAGACGAAACAATGAACAAAATCATTTGTAATTAATTTAATATTTATCCGGCTGAGATTGAACCCCAAACCCTTTATTCGACTCTGTCTTAGAACAAACGATAGATACACACTGCACTCGTGGGGTTATCAATTTATTTTGTTTAATGAGTTTTGTCTAAAAAAAAGATAACTCATTTTGTAATCATTACCCACATCATTACCACTCACTAATGAGTTTACTTTGTATATATTTGGCCTTCGTTTGCGTCAATGATTTAAAAAAAGGTTTATACTTAAACGGGCTTTTATCACAACTGCAAGGACCACTTTAGCTTGCATATTACTTACGCAGTATTTGTCGATTATGGTATTATGGTCGATTAATACGTTCTTGACCTTAGTGTCCAGCAAGCACGCCGAGGATAGATATCTAGAGCCTTAATCACAGAACAGAACTCAACAATGACTTTTCTTTTTTCTTTTTTTTTTATAGACTAGTGGGCGGACGAGCAAGCGGTCCCACGTGATGGTTAGTGTTACCGCCGCCCATGGACACCTGCAACACCAGGGGGTATGCGGGCGCGGCGCCGACCTTGCAAAATCCTATTCACATTGAAGAACCCCATATCGTAGCTTAATGGAAAGACCTCTTGAGGCAGTTCGTTCCACAGCCTACGGGTTCGCGGTATAAAATAATTTTTGGACCGAACAGTGCGCGACACCTCCATATCGAGGAAAACAAAAGGTGTATTTTTTCCACCCCTATGGAAAAGTTCTTTGAAGGAGCTGGACTCAGATGTACACTAACCTATTTGTGATTTTATGAAAATGTTCGGTTTCGTTATTTTGTACACACTGCAATCCAACAGCCGCTGGGCGCGCTCGATTGACACCACGTTACCCCTCTCTCACAGAAGACTACCTTGAAATATACTGCATTTTCCACTTTATCTTATATTCCTAATGTACGAAGGTGCGTGTTTCGGTAGTGAGTGAGATGTGCCAGAGCCCATTCCCATCCTATCCCTCCCCATTTTCCCAACTCTTTCTCCAAATCCATTCCTATATCTCCAAAGGTACCGCATCCGGGGGCGTGCCAACGTTTGTCATTCTGTCGCCCATACATCCGTGATGCATGCCAACATTAGTATGTATCCAGTATACACTTACCATCAGGTGAACTATATGCTCGTCTGCCGCCTTCGTCCATAAAAAAATCTAAGAACCTTAACCTTTTCTACAAATTCTAAGAACTTTTTCTATGTTAATCGGTTGAATTGAGGATTTAAAACATCTGTTTAGTTAGGCCGAATAAGTATTTATTTAACCCACAAAATTATCGAAATGCCATATTCATAATATCCCGAAGGCCATACACCACGTAAGCGAACGATAGGTTTGAAAATTTGCAACCTGATGTATGTAAGTATTTCATTATGCACGTTGCATTAAAATAGTATTTTTTTATTTCGTATCACAAACGGCACATTACACCATAATTTCTAATGAACGTGCTTCATTCAATTGAAGATGCCGTTTGTTCATAGGGCCATTTTAAACTTAGTTATCTTGCCTTTGGCTTAGAATTCCAAATTCAAATTAATTTCAATTTAAAGCTACGATATTCTTTTTCAAAATCAGTTACTCTGTTACTCATTTGTTTTTTCGTCAAACGACTTTTTGCTTGGATATCGTAGTGTTTGCGATCATTACCTACGTTATTTTTCAATATGAGTTCCCTCGTGGCCCTCGTGGCAGCAACCAGCACAGACGTCATGTAATATCAACGATGTGTACGCACTAAACACCGCAAACAAACGCACGGTACGTTATTGGTTTAACAGATTCAGTTCTGAAAATTTCGACTTCAAGAACAAGGATGACCGGAGACTTAAAGTTGATAATGACGATTGAAAGCAATAATGGAATCAGATTCATCTCAAACCACGTCTGGTTTAGCAGCAGACTACGGTGTAAGTGACAATATGATACTGATTAATTTGCGTCAAATCTGGAAACTGAAGAAGCTCGGAAAGTGGGACTGTATAAGTTTAATGAAAGGCAGCTGCAAACACGCGTCGAATATTACCTTTATTTGCTGAACCGGCACAAAAATTAAAGGATTCTCAATCGTATTGTCACTTGTGATGAGAAGTAGATCCTGTATGATAATCGTGAACGTTCATCACAATGGTTGAACCCAGGAGAAACAGTCAAATGATGTCCCAAATGTAGAAACTGAGTCAAAAGAAACTCATGGTGACTGTATGGCTGTATTGATGGTCCTGTGCTGGTTATCCACTACAGCTTTTTGAGATCTGGGACAACAATTAATGCAGATGTGTACTGTGAAGAACTGCAAACGATGATGAACAAGCTCGCTATTAAACAACTTAGTCTGGTCAATTGCTCTATTCCACTGCTTCTCCATAATAACGCTGGTGCCACACACTGCACGATAGACTGTCTCAAACTCAATACAGGAGATTCGACTGGAAACTCTCCTTCACCCACCGTACTCGCCATAAGCTCGTGATTTCTATTTTTTTCGGAATTTACATAACTTCTTACAGGGGCAAAAATTAATTGAGGTAGCGAACAACGCCTTCAGAGAATTCATCGATTCTCGTTCCCAGAAGTTCTATAGCAGATGCGTCATTACACTTCCATTAAAATGGAAAAAGTGCATTAATAATAATGGTCAGTACTTCGATTTAATAAATATATAATTATCAAACAAAAAAATGTTTTTTTTTTTTCAGAATAAGACTGTAATTTTATAGGGAAGGACCTAAATACGTATAGTAAAAACAGGACGATATTTTTCCTTTTATATGGTGATTGTCTATTTTTAATGTCTCATCTACACGTTCGGGCGAGCGTCTCGGCAAAACGTTCAGCCAGAAACTTTTTCCCTAAACATGTTCGGCGAGATCACAGTTGGTACTTCGACGCCAAACATAGACTTGAAGTTATTGCTGCATCAGTGTTGTGTTTGATAAATTTATACAACTTTTATTTACAAACTTTCTATTATTTTTATTACGTCAGAAAAAAGGACGTAGATAAGTAAAAAAGGAGATGGGCAGCCTATCACCGAAAAATAACCCTAGATAGTAACTAAAGGGTGATGAACATGTAAATAGACGTCCGTGTTTCGTCCGAACATCCTTTGACTCGGGAATAAAAACCGACATCGAGGCGAGGGTTCAAGACGAACGCCGAGCCGAAGCGAGCGTCCGTTTACACGTTAGTACTTGAGCTATTCGTCTGGTTTCGGCGAACATGTAAAGGAGCCATAAGATTTACAATGCGTAAAATGAAACGAAATCAATTTCTGAACGTAATTGGAAACGTCAAATGCGTCATGACACTTTAAAACACACAAGGTCATAGTTTTTATAGTAAATTGTATTTTTCACGTGATAATATAAAACGTGATATATGCATTAATTAGTCTTGTGTTGTAATTTGTAGAATTATGAGTACTTTATCATTCCTAAAATCCACAAAGGGCAGAATTATTCTCGCTACTGCCGCCGCCCTTCACATTACAATATTTATAGCAAAACCGTCGTTTTTCAGAGGCGAAAACTTGTCAAAACCGCAAGGTTCGCCGCCTAAATACCTACCAGAGAACTGAATGACCTTGCCACGGGTTATCGTATATAAGAAACCCGGAATGAGGTATTGATGTAGAAGATACAAAAGCCGCGATCACTTCATGATTTTTACGAGACTTTTACCGCTCCTTCCTAGTTCAGCTCGTTCAGATATTGTCAGTGTCGTTGTGAGGAACATGAGTGTTGCAGGAAGGCCGCTGGTCTACGTGACCCGCTCTGACATGCCAGAGGGTGGTGTACACTTGCTCAGAAAGAGGTTAGATTTCATTATCCTATTGAAACTACTAATATTTATTTCATCTCTACCCAAAAGTCTGGCAGATATCTGTATACAATGTCTATTACCTATTTTGTTTTTGGTGTGTATTACTACAATAAAGAGTTTTATCTATCTATATCCATAGAAAAAAATGCATTTTGATGACATTCGAGAAAAACGCAATAATTATTGGTAAAATTTTCATAATTTAAAACCAAGCTGAAGTTGGTTTTTGATGAAACAACAAGAATAACCACTATATATTCTGTTTTCATTAAAAATGCCCTTTCTTAGGAGGGTGGTACAATTATTCAATAATTTACAATACATTACATTGAAAATTTTAGAACAACTACTTCTAGTTATGATTTTTGCCTCAATAAAAATAATTTAAATTTTCAGTTGTGAAGTAAAACTTTGGGGCAAACCTTCGCCTGTTCCAAGGCAAGAATTCCTCAAAGCAGTGGCTGGAAGTAATGGCATTTATTGTGCTCTTACTGACAAGATTGACAAGGAGCTGTTAGATGCCGCGGGGCCAGAGCTGAAGGTGGTAGCAACCATTTCTGTGGGATATGACCATATTGATGTGAAGGAGTGCAAGAAAAGAGGCATCAGGGTGGGATACACTCCCGATGTATTGACTGATGCTACTGCTGAACTTACTGTAAGTTTCATTTACTGTAAATCATCTAAGCTAATATTTTTTTGTAGAAAATTTAAATTATGAGTTGCTCACAATGACTTGAGTATTGTACTTACAATTAAACAGGAATTAATTGCAATAGTCAAGAAATAAAGGGACAATCTTCAATAACAGTCAAGCCAAGTACATCTGTGAAATGTACTAAAACTGTAATCTAAAGTTTATTCAGTATGTCTTACCAACTTGGACCACAAAACTAATTAACCACACACTAACTAACCCACAAAAGCAATGATCTGGTATCATCACTGAATGGTCCTAGTCCCATGTAGGGTGGTTACCATCTGACTGGACTCCCACCCACTCTATTTATTACCATGCTGTCAGGGACCTTTTTTTGCTCAGGTTCATAAGCTCCATCATATCAGAATGTCCACTGGACCATTTCACTAAATAATTCAGTCCCAAAATGTCAAGTGTTACAAAATGCCTAAAATACTAAAATGGCCAGAGACCTAGTAACATCTGATTTGTCACGACGGACACCTGTGTGACACCCTAAGGGGAAACATGGAGTTTGATATTAGTAATTTTGGGACACTAGACTGGGACAGGATAATTTAATGAATTATGGTACATTCTGACACATTGGACATTATGAACCTGAGTCCCCTTGTCCTTGCAACTGCACTATACCTATTTAGTTGAAGATTATTTTAATAATTATAAGCTATTCTTATTGTGCCATATATTTGGAAATGAAATACCATACTGTCCCATCCCATCCCATAATATACTATATCATACTGTACCATCCTACCCTGTCCTATCCCATCCGATCCTATTGCATATTTTCCCATGCCATCCAACCATGTCCCATATTATCCCATCCTATACCATCCATCCTGCTAGAGATTTGTTCTGACTGCTCATATAGTGTTCTAGGGATTCTACAATTTTCTAGGGAACCCAAATCCTATTTGCGAATGGCCAAAAATATGTGTAAATAACCAAATTTATGCAAATAAAAACTTTTATATAAATTATTATAGCCTATGTTACTCAGGGATAATGTAGCATTCTAATGCTGAAAGAATCTTTGAAATCGGTCCCGTAGTTTTTGAGTTTATTCGTTACAAACATACAAAAATACAAATCTTTCCTCTTTATAATATTAGTATGATAATTACATATAATCTATTGAGTTTTATTTTGAATGGAAGACCACTTTTTTTTTAAAATCAGGATTATTAACTTCATAACACCGAGTTTTCGATTTCAGCCTCTGGTAACCTCTAGTCCCATGTCACTTCTCATCAAGTTGTAAATCCAGAAAAGAGTTACAAATTACAAGTTTGGAGCAGTGATAATAGCTTAGGGATATAGTGAATTCAAATCCTGGCATGTACCATAGTTTTCTATTTATTTAAATATGGGATTTATATAAGAAGTAATTAAATGAGCAACAAAAAATTGTAAATAAGCAACAAATTGGCAGATATAAAAGGTCCAAAGATTGGCTCCATTGTGTTATTTGTGTTAGTTTAAAATATACTTCACTTATTTAAAAATAGGTTGATTTATTAATCATAATTTAGTGCTCATTTAGTATTTTTTCATTTATGTTTCCTTCTCATTTAAATTCAAGCCTTTTTCAATTATTACGATCTCAGCTGTGAAGGTAAACGTGAGGAAATCCACATGACAAAATTCTACAGCAGTGTAGTATCTACCAATCTATACATGATGCCTGATGAATTTTAACCCAAAACCCTTTAGAGGACCTGTTTTCTGCAGTGAGATATTATAGACTCACATTTGAATTAATTTTCATAAATAAAAACATACTTCAATCCTTATTATTTCAGTTGGCTTTACTGCTTTCGACCTCTCGTCGTCTACCTGAAGCCCAGGAAGAGGCTAAGACCGGTGGTTGGGTATCCTGGGCTCCCACATGGATGACAGGACCAGGCCTTGCCGATGCTAGTGTGGGCATTATGGGCTTTGGACGAATAGGTCAAGCAGTCGCCCGACGAGTCAAAGCATTTAACACTAAGAGAATCCTCTACTGCAACAGGAGTGAGAGACCAGAGGCCAAAGAAACTGGCGCTGTCAAAGTGGAATTTGACGAACTACTAAAAGAAAGTGACTTTGTAATCTGCTGCGCTGCATTAGTCCCAGAAACAAAAGAGATTTTCAACAAATCCGCATTTGAGAAGATGAAGAGTGGGGCTATATTTATTAATACAAGTAGAGGTGGCACTGTCGATCAGGTTGCATTGATTGAAGCTTTGAAAAACAAGACAATAAGAGCTGCTGGTTTGGATGTAACAACCCCTGAGCCTTTGCCATTGGACAATCCACTATTTAAACTGAAGAATTGTGTTGTATTGCCACACATAGGCAGTGCCTCCATAGAAGCTAGAAACATAATGAGTGAGTTGACAGCGACAAATATTGTAGCTGCCTTGAATGGTGATGAAATGCCAGCAGAATTAAAAATAAATTAGTTCAATGTTATTATTACAATGAAAGTTACCATTATTATAAAAATATAATAATGGTAAAATATAAAAACGCATATTTATTAAATAATTATTATATTGTTATATAACTATTGTTTTTCTATTAATTCTTATTTCCCATGTTGTAATTATTGAGTGTTATACAATTTCAATAGGGAAGGCAACTAAATTACAACTTTCAATTTTTTTTTGCAGAAAACAGTAATGTAACATTACTGAGGAAATAGGAATCAATAAAATGGGCCTTATTTTCGATTTTACTTTTTCAGATACTCGAGACTAGTGAAAAACAGACTAGTGAATCTTAAAAAATGTATTGTTAAAAATCGGTTCTTAGAACACGTAGAGGAACTTAGCCCAGAAAGAATGCCATTATTTGTTGTATTTAATCTTGAAGCTGTTCTGCTTGACATAGCTCATCATATCATAATGACAGAAAGCAAAAATTTAATAAATAAGAATTTATTGATCTTCAACTAAAAAATAAATACACATCACTTTCAATTGCCTTACACTAGTTCTTAATGGTGTAGGTCCAAAGTACAGAACACTGTAATCAGACTCCGAACATTTTATAAGCTCCCCAACTGGAATCATAGCTGGGATCCATAAGGCAGCCACTGTACCAGACCAATCTAAGATGTCCATAAACTGTTAGTCGTTATGTTCATGTTGAGCTGCAGATTCCCTCCAATTATTCTGTACCATCTCAACAATCATTTGCCAATACTTTGACTGCATAAAGTAATAAACTGAACACACCATAATAAATATCCACGAAAGAACAAGGAAGTAATCAGTGTCCTTCTCGACTACACTTGAAACTGGACCTTGGAAGTCTTTTGATGTCACCAACAGTCCTTGAGGGTATTGTCCTGTGATAGCATGAACAAATTTACTGAATGACTGAATATTGTACTCTGTACCATTGAATTTACCAACGGGCCGACCATTGTGAAACATTTTTAAAGTAGGTACTCCAACAATGCCATATTGAGCATTGATTCCACTGAATTTCAAGGCATCAAGTGCAACCATTTTGACATTAGGATATGAACGAGCTAATGCATTGAAATGAGGTGCGGCATGTGCACTAAATGGACAAGCTTTTGCATAGAATAGGACTAAAACGCAATCAGCTTCTGTGTCACGACTTGTTATATCTGGTTTTATTTGTAGAAGCTTTGATAGGCGACTTCCATTAATAATTTCTACTGAAGGCTCCAACTCTTCAGCTTGGTCATAAACTATTTCTTTACACTTGACTAATTTTTTAGTTTCATTCAACGATCTTGTGGTGTTTTCTTCAGTGACATTGGCGGAAGTCACATGATTGTATATACTGGTGAGGGTCTTGTTTACATCAGACACTACATTAGAGAGTAATGATTCTGATTCGTCAACATTAGGAATATCTGTATCAACGTCTTCCTGTGTTTCTGTCTCTACCGCCTCGTCGACGTCGTACTGTGTGGTCATTGACGATAGTCCTATGACGGAATAGAAATAAATTAGAATGACATTGGAATAGCAGCTTGTTTATAAAACAAGAATAATATTGTTTCCATCGCCTGTACATAGTTTCATGGTGAGATTAAATACTTTGAATAAATACCTGTTCAATTAAAGGTAATAAATAATTTTTAAGAAGTGGCGATTTATTACCGTAATTATATTAAATAAACTATCAGTTATCCAGATATTTACTTACCAATAAACAATAACATGACTAAATAAAAATATTTGACGCATAAACCCATTATTTTTATTTACTAATATGTACCTATGAAGAATTTACCGAAATATGGATTTTAAACTGTCAAAATGACATTGACAGCAACGCCATATGATTTGTTTGCGTTTTGTTATCGCTTACATTAACATTTTGTTTTTTTTGACTAGACTAATTGATCTACTTTCATTAAAAGGAGTCCAATCCAACCCACATTCATGTTTAATTTTGAGATATTGAGTATTTTGGAAAATGTCGTCCCGTGAACATTTTCCTTCTTACAAATAATTTAGTTTTGTTAATTCTTATTAACATACTGGTCTATTTTGTATTAAATCAGCAAACGTTTAGAAGGAAAACCATAGGAGATATGTACCTACTCTTATTGGTTAGTCCTTTTTTTCTTTTAATACAAATTAACCTACAACATATTTTAGTGATTTATTTATAATATTTTAAAACATTTTTTTTATACAGGCTAGGCCATAAATTCGTTTACTTTTAAATATTTAATTAAAATAAAACAAAAAGACTGATTCTATTAATTATTTATTAACTAAAGAGTCACTGAATGGTTTTTTTCAATTTAATGTCATCCAAATGACCACCGTCTCGATTTTGGCATTCTTCTTTAAGAGTACGCTAATTTTCGAAGACTTCAAGTCAGCGATCGTGAGATTGCAGTCATCTTTTCACAAATATTCTCTTTTTATTGCAGCAGCGTTGTTTGTTTATGTGTGTACACAGCGCCGGCTCTAGCCCATGTAGCGCCCGGGTGCAATCAATACCCTGGCGCCCTCTAGTAGACTCTTTGGAGGCGTCGCGAGCGGCGCTCGGCGCCCCCTAACACCCTGCGCCCCTGTGCGCCGCACACCCTGCACCATAAGTAAATACCATAAGTGCCCGCGCGCCCATTTCAAATGAACTTACACTCTATTGACTTAGAGATCATTTTGCTACCGGGCGGCAACGTGTCAAACGTACATACATACACTGTCTTTGGATTAGAGATTTTGCCGCGCGCGTGTTGTATTAAATAAAACTGTTATTTGTGTAATGTAGTAATGCGGTATGACAAGCGCCGAAAGCGTAATAAAAGTAAAAAAAATATTATTGTTAATGACTCGATTTTTTTGCTTGCGCATACATATTTGTCGTAAGTAACAAGTATATAAAACTGTGCAATGGCGTTAAGTTCAATGAAATATCCAAAAATTCAGCGCTCGACAGGCGCCCCCGGGCGCTCCGCGCCCGGGTGCACCGCAACCCTTGCACCCCCTGGTAAAGACGGCCCTGTGTGTACATACGATTCTTCAAATAACCCACAAAAATAAATCTGCGGGGGTCAAATCGACACCCCTGGGTGGCCACGGAATGTCCCCTCACCTGGAAATCAGTTTGTTCGCAAACATTTATTTCACCTTCGGTAGAGATTCGATAGAGGTGGCAAGTGGCGCCGCCCCGTCTTTCTGAATCCAGTTGTTATGATTGCAACCAGTAAATTCTTGCAACTGTGGTGCCAGAAACTCCCGTAACATTCTCACATATCTACTCGGTAGAGTTTACAGTTACAGTGCGAACGCGAGAGTTCTCAAAGAAATATGGCCCTATGGTTCATTGCATTGCAATTGCTGCATTGCACGAAACGCGGAAAGCGTAGTGTGGGACGTCCTCTAGTTAGGTAAACAAACCGATGATATAAAGAAGTTCATCGGTAGTGGCTGGATGACAAACGCCGAAAATCATGTATGTTGGCGCCTCTTGGCATCGATTTTACCAAGGTACATAATGGAAACCACTACACCAATTTTAATTGAAATTTAAAAAGTTTTCAGCCTTTCCGTTTAAAGGCCGTTGAAATCTGTATCTGGGCGATAGATTAACGCTAATAGTGTACTTGCAAAGAATAATGCAATAGTGCTGTCTGTGTACTTGCAACATTTTGCTCTTTACATTTCACAGACGTTGCATTTTATAAATGTGAAGACAATGCAATTATATTCAATAGCTCACGCTCACGGCCTTTTCAATCATAACGGCATTCTGCATTTGCAATTAGTTAGGCAGAGCTATTGATGCAATTGAGGCGACCTTGCAGACATAGCGATGAGCGAACACATCACACGCCAGGTCAAGCGAGTCTTGACGAGGTGCCCTGCCAAACACATCGGAAAATCGACACAGCGTTGTTGCACAGAGATATTTAGAGTGTCGGCAGCGTGCTGTGACGTCTCGAACGTCTTGTAATATTGTTTTATTTCGTTTATTCTAAACGGAGTGGCGCGGGCGGCGGCCGGCAGTAAGCAGTTGACGCGCGACCGCCGCCGCGCTACTTGCCTAAGAAAGTTTAGAAAAACCAAATAACCGTTGTCCGTTTTTAAAACCAAGTTGTAAATCAATATGGCGTATTCCTGGGACAACAGGGTCACGTTCGTCGTCCGATATCTTTACGGTGAGTCCGTAAATATTTTTAAGTCTATGTTTAAGCTGCTATATGTACCTATTCAATGCAATTTACATTATCCCTAAAAATTGTATTTATTAATTTCGTGTATAATGGTGGTGTACTTTTATTAAAATTTAACTAATCACTAATACGGAACTGCACATGGATATGTTTTTTTTTTTTCAATTTAACGAAAGCAAAGTAGCAGTTCCATACTCGTATATGCTTAGTTTTAACTAAGAAAGCTTTATAGGTATAATTTTATTTTATACGTGGATACTAAACAACACTGAGATTTTAATAAAACGGTTATTAAGTGCCAATTGAACAGGAACCAAAGGATACAAAACAAATCTATCAAACCCACACAAAGCTATAAAATTGCTAATAGATTAGGGTGATAAAATTTTAAAATTATTTTAAACGACCGACTCATTCAGTTTCCCCGTGTATTTACCAAAATATAAATGGATGTTGGTTAATAAATCGCATTGTTGCCCCATTGGACTTGAACCAACGCCGGGATATTTTTGTTTTATAATACCTACGATACATCTTTCAACAGTCGTCGTCGCGGTAAAAGTTACGAAAGTGTACCCCACTGACCGGCTTCTGAACATTCATTGATAAATATGAACTTCGTGTAATAATTATCGCGTTGGGGACGTAATTGGCGAACAGTTTTCCACAAAATAATAAAATGCTATTAAATATCTTGCAATATAAATTTACGAAACAAAATAAACATATTTTTATTTTGTATTACGTATTTTGAGTAGAGACTACTACGTTTTGAGTATTAGCAATCACTTTTATTTATTTCCCTTTCAGTTAATTTCGATTCAATCAAATCAAGCTTGGCAGTTTTAGATAACAACTTTTATTATTGACTATACAATCGCGTGGATCGGCAACATTTTTACAGAAATATTATTTGTTGCGACTTTCCTTTCATATGTAACTTTTGTAAAGTGAAATATAAAAAAATCGAGATAACGTTTATGATAGTTTATTTATAAATTTAATTAAGTACTATATTAAAGTTAAATCATAACTACAAGCTTCCCTACCTACTGAAATAAAAATATAAATAAAGAAAATTAATAGGATTTTGAACATGTCTCGCTTTATGGGGCGATCTTTCTAGGAATGGTATTTCTCATGAATTCGGGCCTAAAGATTTCCGGGTTCTGATACTTTACGTGTAAGCAAGAACTTTTCATCATAATACGAGTAGAATAAAGTAAAGTATTAGTCTTACTCGTGGTCTGACGTTTCCTTGCGAGCGTAGTACGACTTGCCAGCATAAACTGACGAGAAACCAAAATTTAAGTACCTACCTACCGTTTACGTCATCTGTAACAAACAGACAGGCGTGTTGACGGTAAGTTGACGTTTTGACACCGACGATGAGAAACAACCCAGGCAGACCAAAAAACTTACGACACGCGAAATTAAATTATTATATACGTCAACCCATGCAGCCCGTCTGTGTTTAGGGCTTAGTTCTTTTTAGTCTTTAGCTCTCGAAGCTTAGTCCTAACTCCTATCTATGACGATTTAGTGCAGGCGCCTCATTCTGATCGCACTACATTCAATAGATTATCTATTGCGTCTTACAAGTTTACGCAGATGCTCTATATAGGTACTTTGCAGCCTACACAAACAGATACTGGAGACCTTGCGTTTTTACACAATTTTATATGCTTTTCGACTTTTTTACTATTATCTGAAGCTTGCAGAACGTGACTAATCGCTTCTCCCACGTGTTGGTAATTATGGTAATCAATCAACGTAACGTATTCGTCTACCTATTAACTATTAAGACTATTTTAGGGAGGTCTTTTTGACGGGAACTCGAGACGAGAAGTTGAGTTTTTGATTGATTTTATTTATTATAAAAAACGTGTATTGTGGGTTTAATAGTAATAATTTATTAAACTTCAAAGTACCTAATACTTATGTGTAATGTTTGTGATACTTAATAAAATAAAAATTAATATTATTGGTTTAAATGAAAGATTAACGATCTGATTATATTTTTATTGACAGTCCATTACATTATTATATACGTTTATTTTTTTTATATTTATCTATATAGGCATCACAGTATAAAAATATAATATATTGTATATATATATGGTCTATATTGTCAGACCCCGAAAAATAAAATGGAAAGGCAAATATTTCAAAAAATCGAAGCCAAAATTGATATTAAAATATTCAAACTTTTGGCCGAACTGTTACAACTTAAATTAAATCGCATTCATCTTAAAATCTGCGCGGGTATTTGTTTAAGGTAAACTGCATCAACACAGCAACAGTTATTTTAATAGAAACATTGACATTGATTTTAATTTTATTGGCTCACTGTTATGCATTACCTTTGCGTTGCGAAGGCGTTTTAGATTTCCCATCAATTATAATTGGTGGTTAATAATTCTAACGCCCGTCCGTCAAAAATCTGTACTTGCGAAAGGTAGAACCCAGATGTTGGCATCAGAGCCACAATTAAGACCTATTGTTTACAAGCCAGCCAAATGGCAACGAGCAACGGTTAATTTACGCATTATTGCGACATTGATTGGTAAATTTTCATGTTAAATTGTTGTTGCTGTTGTCACACAGCCAGTTCGAATTTGAAATGATTTATGCTCAAATTTGTTTACAATGCATATGCACATAAGTATTAATTGTTGATAATAAATTGTACGTGTTTCGCTAGTGAGTGAAATGTGTCAGAGCCCATTTCCATCCCATCCTCTCCCTCCCCATTTTCCCAACCCCTTCTTCAAATCCATTCCTATAGCTCCAAAGGTAGGCAGCGCATACGGGGGCGTGCCAACATTTGTCATTTTGGACTGATGTTGACATGTATCGCGGATGTTTATGGGCGGCTGACCACGAGGTGGACTGTATGCTCATCTGCCACCTTCGTACATAAAAAAAAAAAAAAATCGCATGTAGTGTGTAGTGTAATGTGTGCAGAGCCTACATCGAGCTTTTTCTATAGAACGAAGGCGGCAGGCAAGTATAGTCCCCCTCGTGGTCAGTGGGTGGTGGATACTGTCGCCCATGTACATCCGCGATACATGCCAACATCGGTCCGGAATGCCAAACGTTCGCAGCTTTGGAATTTAGGAAAGGGTTGGGAAACTATGGGGAGGGATAGGATGGAATGGGAATGAGGCGGTGGACGGTAAAAGGACTGGTTATGGTTACGATTTTTTTAAATAAAATATATGGCAGACAAGCGGGCGGGCCACATGATTGTCATCGACGCCCTTCCAAAATCTTTAAGAAATCCTGTTCACGGCTCTTATGAAGAGCCCCATATCGTAGTGAAATGTAAAACCCCAGCTGAGTTCATTTCACAACTTTCGGGTTCGCGGTATAAAGTGTCTTTTCCACCACACAGTACGCAGCGACTCTGTGTCAAGGAAGTGCGGATGTGAACCGCACGACGATGATGAACGGTGCCATGGTAAAAACTCGAAGTTGGCATCACATTAAACCGCATAATATACTTATCATTAGCGATGCCACTTTTCAACAGTTTGTCATTTACCGACCTTTGTCCGCAGACATAGACAACAATGGTTACCTAGACGCACACGACTTCCAATGCCTAGCGCTCAGGTCGTGCGTGCTGGAAGGCAAGGGCGACTGCAGCGCAGCGCGCCTCCAGAAGTACCAGCACATAATGCTCAGTCTCTGGGAGGAGATAGCGCAGCTCGCTGACTTCGATAAGGTTCCGGACTATGTCAGTTATCCCTTCTCCTTTACATATTACACGCTTACAACGCTACACGCCGTTTAAATGCTTTTAATGGTTGTATAGTCCGTTTAATTGGCTTCTATTATGCTTTAGAACTAATTGGAAAATTTAAGATATCGAATACGCTAAAATTGTTGATTGTGCTTTCTATGCTGTTACAAAACTAATTGAAAATATATGTTTAAAAAAGATATTATTACTTTTTAAACTTTCGCGTTTTATACACATTTAATATTGTAAATCGGGTCTGAACGAGTAGAATTAGAAAGAAGAAAGAAAGAAAGATATAAGTAGTCGCACTTACAACACAATATTTGTCAACAACACAACAACACAATGTAAAATTTGTCAAAATCGGAATGGTAGGTAGATATGTGTAGAACCTTCCATTGTCGCCTGTGTCGCAACTGCGCCAAATGGGCGTCCTGCTCAGCTTTAGCTATGTACCCGTGAAGGACACAGCGCTGATTTTCAACTGATGTCTGGACGTGAGGGATAATAGATACAATATACTATAAATAAATCGATTTGGAATTGAGTAATGGGTATCGATTTGGAATTTGAAATTGTTTGTATACGATCTCTTTGTCTGTCTGTGTAGTTTTTCTGTTTGTAAATAAATAATTATTCATTTGTACGTTCACTTAGTCGCCATTACATGATGGAAGCATCACGCGGAAGGTTAAGCTCATTTTGTCTTTTTCTCTTTGAAGATTTCTTTTGAAATTGTTCGTATTGTTCGTATTGGTCAAATTGAAGGCTTTTGTTTACCTCGTGACTGCTGGTAAAGTCACTGGTAACAGTGCTGCCGTGATTACTACGGCTGGTGTAACCCGTGCGTGCCCAAACGCCTAGTAGAAATAAAAGCCATTAATTTTACAAAAAAGACCCGATTTACAAAAAAAGATTTAAACAGATAAAAAGAGAATAAGATACTAGAAAAACATATTTTTAAAGATGATGAAAATAAAGCACATAGAAAGCTGATAAAAACTGATTTTATATCTTTTTTGTTTTAAAAAAAAAATTAAATACCTCAAAAGTCCGAAATGTTAGTAATAAAATCCTTAACAAATCAGACAAAAAAACAATTTAATTCTATATTATAATATAAACTGTAACTTTGTTTCAGACTACTTTAGTTCACGAAGTCTATGCAATTAGGTTTAAAAATTATTTTTATTAAATCTCTTATTGTTAGAGGGAGAAATTCTTACAATCAAAGCCGTAAGCGTTGTTCAGTGACATATACTCCTTACATTTAAATCCAATGAAATTAAGTACCACCTTTGTCTGCATTTAATACACTTGTTACAACTCTGTTACAAGAAGCTACCAATAAATTATAGTGTAACTGTTTGTAATTATTAATTCAGAAAATATAACAAAGGTGTCATACAAGATACAATACAAGCTTTTGCCCGCGACTTCACCCGCTTGGGACTATTCCAAAATTGACTTCAACAATACTTTTCTACGATATCATACCACAAGCTAGACATCAACGTGACGTCCCCTGTCCATTATTTACAAACTACTTTTGATTAAAAATTCTCTATAGCCGCCCGCCATAAATATGTACTTATACCAATGTCCATGTGTGTATGTAAAAAAATATATCACACGGTAACTGAAACATCCTGTATCCTAGAAATGCGTCTGTGTGAGTACTGTGTTCGCCTCAACTCTCGCTGCGAGACTTGTACACATCACTAAAAACAACTACAAAACGAGCCGAGTAGTTCCCGAAAATAGCGCAAACAAACACACAATCGTCGTCCTTTAAATAGGTATATAGAGATATAGTAATGATCGTCTTATATAAACCTAACTATAAACAAGAGATTTTTTTTTTTAATTTACAAACACCATTATTTACACTCATTAAAATTGCAGATATGTACGTCAACATTCTCATAAAAACAAACGTGTACTTACTAGAAAAAAAAGAAATTACTTAGA
The DNA here is from genome assembly GCA_943735995.1 of Sesia bembeciformis. Lineage (NCBI taxonomy): Eukaryota > Metazoa > Arthropoda > Insecta > Lepidoptera > Sesiidae > Sesia > Sesia bembeciformis. The sequence continues at coordinate 3,098,274 of OX031038.1, forward strand.
AATAGTGTTGTAAAAATGAGTGCTGATCGCTCGAGCGCTGAGTGAGCGCCTTTAAGACCTTTAAGATTAAAGCACCTTTAAGACCAGATCGTTAAACGCTCGTGAGCGTTGCAAGTTTAAGACTCGGTCTTAAACCCTCGAGATCGAGCCTAAAACGTTTAAGGTTCACGCGGACAGCGCTCTCAGTATCCAGTTACCTACCAGCAAGTGAACTATCTGCTGCCTTCTTTCTGCAAAAAAAGTGACCGCTCTGCGCTAATTTTTACAACACTATCAATACAATAAAGATGTCATTTGTCAATGTTATTGCAATTATAATTTACGAGCCATCGCGCGTTTGTCAATCCGAAATGACATGGCTCGCGACGCATTCGGTGCAGCCAATCGTTAATCTTGGTTGCGGGATCATCTGCGATCCACATTGTACGACTACTCGTGCGCATCGGAATGGGATAGGAAAATCAAGATATATTCAAAGGGAATATGATTTTTTTCAAACTCCAAACTCATAGTTGTCGCAATATTTTATTTTTTATTTGAAACTTATCGTCCATAGATGTACTTTGTATAAATGCAATAGCCAATAGACCTGTGGTCCGTGCTAAGGCTTGCTATTTATGCAACGACCAAGTTGTTTTGTTAGGAAATTAACCATTTTGTATCAATTTGTTTCGGGAATGGGTGAAAGTTACCACAGCCCTAGTGAAAGTTACCAATGGGGTGAACAAAATCAAAACAAAATCATCACCGTATACCTACTTCATAACTTCAATCCCTTTTCTAAATCATGATTTCTGAATCTCCAAAGTTCCAAAGGTGTTTGTCATATTTGCAGACCTGTCAATGTTCGTTATTTTTGATGAAATACTTGAATGTATCTCAGATGTCCAACCGCGATGGTAGCCGCTTACCATCAAGAGCATTAAGGAGAATGTATGCTCATCTCTTACCTTCTTTCTATAAAAAATAATAAAAATAATCTGGCTTTATACTAATATTATAAAGAGGTAAATTTTGTAAGTTTGGATGTAGGAGGTAATCTCCGAAACTACTAATCCGATTTCAAAAATTCTTTCACCATTTGAAATGTAGATTATTCCAGATGGACATAGGCTATATATTATGTGCAAAAAAATTGACGGGCGTGCAACGCGCGCCGGACACAGCTAGTTTTCTATAAGGAATAACCAGAAGATTATTTACCTTATATACTTCCTACAGAAATCAGAACTCACTCACTCTCCCACAACAGCGACCCCAGAAATAATGTATTGTAAACGTAATCTACTACATATTCATTCACATGGACTACATTGCTATAGTTAACAACATGCTAATCTCATCTATATAGTCTTTATTTGCAGCGTATTAAGGCGTATAGATTAAATTATGTTGCTGGTTGTATAAACGAACAGTATCCATCTAGACGTCAATTTACGTTCGGTGAAAATACAATAAACTCTATTTAAATCTTATAACACATGACGTTATCAAGCAATTTAATAACACTTAAAGGTTGCAAATAGACACCACTCCACTAAACGCTACAAGCTGCACGCTTCCTGTATTTATTTTTGTTATTTTATCCTTAAGCGCAGTTAACAAAGATATTTTTGCAGGACGGAATGATAACAGTGGACGAGTTCAAACAGGCAGTTAAGAACAGTTGCGTGGGAAGAAAGTACGACGATTTCCCGCAAGCCATGAAGGCGTTCATAGAAACCAACTTCAGGATGATCGACTTAAACTCCGATGGGCTTATCGCTATAGAAGAATACAGATACGACTGCGTTCAGAGAATGGTCCTGGAAGACATCAAAGTCATAGACGACGCTTTCAACTCCCTCTTAAATGTAAGTATTATAAAACTTTATTAAACGTACCTTATGTGTTTCTGGGATAGCTTTTTATGAGAAATTGTTAAAGGCACCGCCGCACAAGTTTCCTTTAAGATATAATAGCCCGCGGTAGTTTATGAAAAGGCTTTAGAACAGCACGTGGGTATCATAAAAGGCGACTAAAGCCACTACCTGTGGTAGTGGCTTTAGTCGCCTTTTATGATACCACCTCTAAACTATACCACCTCTAAAGGAGTGGAATAGCTAACCCGCTTGGCGCATATGCATGGGATGTACCCACATGCATAAGACAATGTTTGTGAGGAAGTCCATGGCCAGCAGAATATGAAAAAAGAGCTGGTTACCGCATTCAAATATTATTCAACTGTCGTTTCAAGCTTTATTAATGAGGCGAGCTAAATTGGTAACACTTTTCGTTCGATTGAATACAGTGAGATTAAAATACTGAATGATCAAAGAACATTCGATTTAGCTGCAATGTCCGACACGTCCGAGATAGCCAACGAACTTGTCTCGGTAGCCAAGATAAAAACAGTTTAAATTCAATAATAGTGCGAATACATCAGATGGATAATTTTATATTAAATACTCATAGACTAGTCATGGACCAATAGAATGTTGATTACGTTATGTTCTCGGAATACCTCGACGTGAGTTTGGCAAGCTTCGATGTAGATAGATGTTGGTGACGAAACTGGGATTAGAGATCTACAGTTACACTCGACGCGTTCAAATGTCATGCGATATAGTTAATAGATAGGTACCTGTGTACCTTCCGAAACTACAGCACCATCGAATAAAATGACCTGACATTAAGCTAAACTGATGAATAGCTGGTCATTATTACCTAAGCTATAAGTATTTATAATTTGTAATCAAGTTTAATCATTTCGAGTCTTTCCAAGATTTGATTATTAGTGGTGAAATTTCGAGTATTGGTTGAGTTCGGTTCACCGCTTGTGGTAGCGGCTGTTATCAGTCACCCTTTTACGACACTTACGGGAGAACAGATGGGGTACTGTTATCACTACATGGCCAATACACAGAACAATACCATGCAATTACCGTGTCATTAACTATAGAAATATTGCTAATTTACCTTTCACGATAAGTTTCATTTAAAAGCATTTGAAGAAAATTGCATAGTTCAGGCTAAAATGATTCAATATGATGAAGAAATAATTCACCTTAAATTGAGCAGGTACTTACTCGGTTCTAATATTAGGTATTTAAATAAATACCTTAAGACCAGCTCTGCTGATCGTTAGCTGGGGATGGGGTGGTGACACTTTTAACGTTGGGTCGGAATTTTATGATGTGCTGACAGCTTCCTTGTTTAAAGCAGACTTGACATTTTCGACGTGGCATTTGTATGGTGAACATCGCCAGAAGAATGGTGAATGGTGAACTCAATGAGCCCTTTTAGTAACACATGAACTTCATACATATTCTCAGGGAATAATACCTACGTTGGAAGGAACTAGCTCGTACATATTTGGTGTAGATTTTGTTCATTGTATTGATTAGAAGTATTTATAGCAAATAATAATGTAAGAAAGTCATTCTCTTTGTTTGTATTCTATTTCTTTTACTCAAATTGCTACACCTAATTTTTACCTCTAAGTCGCTACCAGGGGCCTTACCACCATTCCTTATAGCAGTATTATTTTAACCTTATTTCTCAATTTCGTACCACGGCGTCCACAATGTAAGCTTACTTTATTAATGTTCTAGTAGGAAGTTTTGGTGACGTCAACATGATTCGATAGCTTACTGTAGTGCAAAACGGAACGTTGTATGAAAGGAATGGCGTTATACAGTTCATACAGCGTTGTCTCGTTTTGTTTTTTAGCAGGGAATAGACAAATAATTAAAATAATTCGTTCTATCGCAGCACTAAGCATTAATACTTTGGTGGAGGTCATGGTACGAATATGAGTAATGTTGTTTTAAGCCTGAAACAAAACATTCCTGCAACAATATTGTTTTGTAAAATATGGTGGTAGGGCCCCAGGTATTAGTTTACTGTTGCTACTTTTTATCAAATACTGTGTTAGCTAAAGCCAAACTATGACTATGACACTATGAACACTATGACTTCATCCGGAATATTCTCAAGATTAGCATATTCTTTAAGAAAACCTGTCGAATTAATAGTATGTTCACATAGCTTTCCTATAGATAGGTACTATTGTAACTATAGGTACTATATTAGGTACGTTACATCTTTAACAATGAATGCATTTTCGTTAAAGATCATAAATTGTACGAAAAATAACAATATAACAAATAGGTACTCTGTGCCTCAACAATTACAAAAAAACAAGCAATGAAGAAAATAGAAAATTATGAAACAAACGAACACAATGTTAACTAGCTCGCGCTTCCCCGCTGGCAAGTCTCCAACTTTGTGTTTGATTAGATAGCTGGTAATGCAAACATTGGACATAGCTGGCAAACATTTTATTGCTTTTATTTGCATTTTTTTTTAATGAGAAAAGACTTAGTCATTGCGAATTGCGTGAATCTAACAATTCCACAATTCCGTATTGTTGGATCTCCAATTTCCACTTGTCTATCTAGCATCAAATATAGTAATTACCATATTTCTCTAACCAACTAACAATACGATGACTTATTAGTTTGTATTTTAAAGTTACCCAACTTTTCTGTTCATTAACTCAGTGATTCAATTGAGTAAAGGCTCGCGCATATTATGGCGGGCCGCAACGCAGCGCATAACATTGCAAAAATCCTCCTAAATCATTCTCATACTTTTTGTATAAACCATCGCATACTCGAGGCGGGCTGCATCGCGCCGCAGCGCAGCACACTGGTGTATTGCTCGCCAGCCGTATTTATACGCTGCGACGCGGCTCGCCTCAATGTGCGTTGAACGGGCGCAGTTAAAGGACGTAATTCGAGAGTTATTCGCTGTACGACGACGCGACGTGAAGAATTTAATGTCCAACAGCTAACTGACTTAAATTATTGCGTTAAGCTGCGACCCGCCGCGTTTATAATCTGCGTTGTCGCAGTTTTCCAGTGCGATGCGCTGCGGCTGTAATGTGCGCCAGCCTTTACTTTAAGGTTTGGGTTCACGGTAATTTCTTTAATTCTTATTAGAAGTTTAACGCTGTCAGACAATGTTCAATTTTAAAGTAGATTTATATAGTAGGTAATCATTGTAATCAATCACTATTTTTTTAAACCAAGATTTAATTCTTAATTCATTTCTATTTATTTATTTTGTGACCAGCTGCATGAGGTCGCTATCGTATTTTCAAGCAGACATATCAATTAAAATTTTGTATGCATCTTGTTTTTCGTGGATAGTCGTGGGTATTCTTGACATTATTAATTATCAACACAGTTTCGCTACATATTTTTATGCTTCATTTCTATCTTTTCATAGTCAATTAATCATGTCCCAGTGCATTTAATTACCACAAACAAACGACTTGGCAGATTAATGTTCTTATTAGTCAAATTCTTGACAAGTTAATTCACTTAGGTACCTACTTACAAAAGGGTGCGTAAAAATACACAGTATTTTCTGTAAATATGAAAATTATTACTTCGTGTTGTGTAGAAACGGCGTTTTTGGCTTATGTTATACCTCATATAAATATCTATTATATCAACAAGAGTTATGGGATCTAGTTTAGTCAAACGATGTGCTCTAGCACATACCTAAAGCTGTCATTAATGGAAAAAAATAAAAAAAATATCCAAATTAATTTAAAAAATGAGCGATTTTGAATAAATTCACATTACGCTACTCAAAGTATTATCTAAATATCATATGTTGTGGAGAACTTTATATCTTACCTCTCTTACATTGTACAGGGAAATAGCTTATAACGCTTCGAAGAAACATTGCAAATTAACGACTGGAACGTGTCGTTGATGTTGTAAGACAATGTTTGTTGTAAACGCAATTGCTAGTTTATAGTAACTCATAAGGAAACCCATAAATTATGTCTATTCTGGCGTGGTAGTAATAGTTAGGGCGCATCTACATTAGTTCGGTCGCTGCATACGCCACAGAAAAGGTACGGCCAAGCCAGGCTAGTGTAAATAATGTCCGGATTGGCCATGTTTCTCTGCCGTATACGGCGGCCGGACTAATGGTGATTGTGTACTTATAATGAAACATATTTTTTCAGGATGATGACAGAAGGAAGGGCGGTCTGACGATCTCCAGGTATCAGGAGCTCTTCGCTCAGTTCCTCGGAGACGGCAGCGACGATTGCCAAGCGAAACATCTCTTTGGACCATTAGAAGTATAGGGATGGCTTTAATTTATGTTAAGCCAATGACTGACAAAACTGTACATAATAATTAAAAAAAAAAATTAACACAGACTACTTACTGTGAAATTTTGTAAATAAAAGACAACCGTATAAAACACTTAATTTTGAACGTTTAGAAAATTACAAAAAAAATCGCAAATTGGCACACGACCACGTTATACTGCGATTATTACCGGAAAATTCGGCAATTATATTTCTACCTGACCGAATATGTCACCGAAGCCATCGGTCGACATGTTTCTAAATTTACAATTACGATTTACGCCACCAAGGGAAATAACGCCAAAAATAAACCATCGTCGCATCGATACAGTTCGGAAATAAAACGGATCAATGATTATGCAAACGCATTATGCAATATATTTTATATTTACTTCTTACATAATTATATTAATTGTACTTATATTTTTAATTTTATTTATTTATAAGTGTTATGCTAGTTTTATAATATACCTACGTGTTAAATAAACAGTTCTGAGAGTCCTGTCCTATATAAAATACTTATTTTTTTTTTTAATACGAGTATTTTTCAATTATTCAATAACTTATTGTTAACCATATTGTGAGCTACGGATTTTTTTCAGGAATGTTAATTTCCCCTCGCCGTTGTTTGTTTTAAATGGTATCATTATAATTGTAATGCGAACGAAATACTAGCGGGTTTTATACAAATCTATATGCTTTTATACAATGGCAGTAACTGTAATATTAGTTATAGGACTATGTGGGGAATATGTTCGAGAGATGTTGATGTTGTGCTCACTCATACAAAATGAATCTTGCAATCGCTATATTTGTTATTATTTATTTGTAAATAAACATTGTATTGTTAACGAAAACTTTATCGAAATTATTTTAATAAAAATGTCGAAAAATTTCTGTTTCAATCAAACCCTGCCACGTTTTTCTTGATCATAACCAGTCCTAACTTAAGTCATAGGAGCGCGTCGGCTTTGCGTGTAGTGGGTGTGTCTTGCTTTCACAATATATCTATACCTAATTACGCGAGTTACTTTTCGCGTATACGGACATTTATGGACAAGTTGACGGACGCTCGTCCTAGAAACAAAACAACTAAATTGTGTTTTTATAACTTTATTTATAAACGCTATTACATAAAATTTACAAACACTCAATTGGTTATATCTATTGCATTTTATACAAATTCTTTATACAGAGAACAATATAAAACATCCACAGTATAATGGCTGGCTAATAATATAAGTTAATTTTGATACAGGAATAACAATACGCAAATGAGAATTTACAATGTACCGTTAGTAAAACATTTGACATTTGCATTTTCGTATTTGTAATAAACTACACTTATTTTAACTGGAATATCATAGATAAATTCAGTTAGTATATTCATAAATCACGTATTATGTAGGTACCATAGGTACATACCATAGATAATTTAGATGTTAGTGATATATCTCGCTCAAACTCAGCGTAAAGGTGTAACTTAGAAATGATCACACGGGGTACAAACAAAGAAAATTCAAATACTAAATTTTAGAAAAGTATTCGCCAGATTATTTTTATGACACGTTGATATAAAATATTTTCCACACCTACCTATATATCAATTTGCTAAAATAATGCCACAAAGAAAAGCACATTCATGGAGGCTCGCGAAGAAGTTTTATTTTAAGTTTCATTGCTACACCTAGTAAATGCTTTGATTAGAAAGAGTTTAATGAACAAGCAATGTAGTAATAATGAAATAAATAACGGTGTAAATTGAAATTAGACAATTATGGTCCGGTTATTAACCATAGGGCATCGACCTTCGTTAGAAGGTCGATGCCATAGGGAGAGCTCTGACAGCCGACATAAAGCTTAACATAAATCTTTTTAATAATCATTTTATAACTCGACAGTAAGATTTTTTTTTCTATTTTATTGTGTTAGTTATGACTTAAGGAAGAAATGGCATTTTAATAAAATGAATTAAATACAGAACTGTTAGCGCTCTTCCCATGAAAACGGGACCATAGGTGCAGTTTATCGTTGCTTTCACTTATAGCTCTAGTGTGTTTATAATTGTTGCAAGGATACATCGCCTCTTCTTAATAACAAAATAATAAATTTCAGAATTTTTGCCATCTTTTCAGAGGAGAGTCCGGAAATAGTTTCATTAAATGGACACTTTAGGTAACACCGACATTATTGACACTTGTATTTGCAAGAAATATCAACATTCGGATTTATTGATCATACAAATAAATATTTATTAGAGAAACAAAATCAAAAATTATAGAACCCACTTTATTATTAAGAGGAGGGATTACTTATACCGCCCACGCGTACTACAGAAATTCACTTTCAGAGCTGTTGTTAAAACATGATAATATACAATTATTATTTTTTTTGTTACAAGCGATACTTCATGTGAATACAAATAAAACTACTTAGCTAAAGTATAAGAGATAGGTACAAAAGAGTTTATAAATAGTCTAAAAATATTAGAATTTTCTAGACTATAAAATTGTACAAAGATTTGATCAAAACTTTAATTTCTAGTTTCGGTAACTGCGGTGTTTTCACAGATAAAGTTACTAAACTACACATACTGTTTGCGTTCCACTTACTGAGTATTTTTTCGTCTTACTTAAGTTTTATACCGAAATATAATTATTTTCTTCTCTTCGGTTGCATTGTAGTAAGTTAAGCTTGAACAAAAAGATAGTATGTCTCGTATGTCATTTAGTAGTTAAGTTTTATAAAGATGGTAGCAGGGCAGTATACAGTCATCTTGATTGTAACTTCTAAGCATACTACCTTATCTATTATCGCTCATGCTCAGGGGCAGGCGCCATACATGCAAACATCAGTCAAGAATATCAAGCATCGGCACGTCCCTGGATGCGACACCTGCCATTGGAGATTTAGTAGTGGGAAGGATACGGAGTATTTAACTATACATTTTATATTATGTTAATTGAATAGTTAATTCTATTATTTTCTAATTATTTGTTCATAAAAAAGAGAGGTTTGTATATCGACATGTAAATTCCATAAGATAACGAAAGCGCAGACGCGCCCGCTCCACCCCTACGCGAGGTAGACGCTGCTTCCACACGCTTTATCTGCGTAGCATAAATGAATTTGCCTATCTATACTACATATTTTTCATAATAACACTACAGTACAGGTAGGTACACTACAGTACAGGTAGGTACACTACAGTACAGGTAGGTACACTACAGTACAGGTAGGTACACTAGTACAGATTTGATAAAATGACAAGTGGATAAAAAGTAAAGCATATCGACATATCGTTAATGACTTTATACTAACCCACAGTGTAGCTATTAATACTCAAAAAAAAATTAAAAATCAAAATAATTAATGAAACATAATAACTGTCTATGGTCACATTGAACGACAAATATCAAACCATAAAACTAGGAAGCCTTGTTTTTGGAGAAGAAAAAGTTTGCCTTGTGAAATCTATTCACAAGATTATTGTATAAATGATGAACATATACAATAACGCATACAAATAACAATATTATATACATTAATATACACATTGATAAATAATGAAAACATAACTGATATAACAATATAAGATGGATGTATCCTGCTGCTCCAAATTTCGAGTTATTTTATATAAAAGTATCTACTTTTAACGTCCAATTGACTTTTTTAAAGGCACAAGCAAAGGAAAATACCCTGAAAATAAGCAGATGTTATGTACGAGTATTTTTCTATCCGGAGCCATTATTTTTAAGGTACGAAGCGTATCCTCGTATCATTTGCTACAGTATCATGTAAAAGTATCATGATAACTCATGATCATTGGTGAGATATCGTAATCAAAAACGTTCGTTACACAAAAATCGTAATCATGATTTATCTCAATTTATCATATCCAAAATCCGCGTTACAAATAGAACATTTTGTGTGCGAATAAGTTGTTCAAGAAAATGGCGCGTTGTATCGTTATGGCTACACGTATCGAAGCGTATCGCAAATACGCTGCCTCAGACAACAACACTACCTATTAACTATAATACCTTTTGTTTATTGACTTCTACTAAAAACTTGCCTACCTCTTACGTTAGAGATCGTTTTAGTTTTAACCGCCTCTTGTATCTCCTTCTTCTAATTTTTGAGTGTCATTATTCACCCTATTAAGTAAATAATCTTTTGAATAGGGGATAGCAAATACGAAACGAGGATACGTTTAGTGTTGTAGCACCTTTAGGCACCAAAAACTTCGCGTCAGTCGAGCTAAGTTTCATAAGAATAATAAAATTCTTTACTAGTAATCTATTCTTTACTTGTCTTTAATTCTTACTTTAAGCAGTTCCGGATTCTGAGTGAGCGAGCAGCATTGTGAAGCAGCCTCGTAAGCAAATGATCAGCCAGTATGGACAGGTTTCGTCCGAAGCAAATACATGTACGGTCACAAGAAATAATTGTCGAGTCCACTATCCTTTATTCTTAATTTTGCCGGGTTATAATACTATCATGTTTGATACGTACAACTGTGACGTGGTACCATTGATTATAGGTATATTATGTTATCGATGTTTCTTTAATAACGCTAAATCAGAATAAAAGATAGTGGCTCAACAATTAAATATTGTGACTGCACCCTCCTTGCCAGAACTTTGCCTTGGCCATTCCATGCGTTGTCTCTAGGAGTCTCTAATCAAGACATGACTTTAAGAGGTATGAGTAGGCCGAGATCGGAAATCATAGCAATCGAAGACTAGACGATATAATATCTATCTCAAATAAACTTTGAATGAAACCATTTCCGGCCTGAAGGTGCTCTATACATTATTCTGAACAACTCATGTATTATTTTCGACTACGTATGGAGTCCGCTGCAGGTGTCTATACTAAATTAAGGAAAACTTTAAACAGATGTTTTATTCTAAACACTTTGAACATGTGTGCTATGTAGATGTTTAAAATCATGCATGTGTTCACTCCTGTCAGAATACGGAAACTGTTTATTAACACCTTCTATTATTATTTATTTGTAAACAGTACTTATGAAGATATAATTTTGTTATTTTCTGAGTAACATTTATTTTACGTGTAATCATATTCATATGAACAGATGAACATATTAAATATTATAATATTAGAAATTGTAATAATGAATATTTACCTCTAATAATTGAATATATTTTACCTTTTAATAATATAATAGCTGTACTCGGCCACGAGAAGCTGTGGCTGCCCAACAGATGGCGCTTACCCTGTTTTTGGGTAAAAAGCATGTTTTTACCCTGTGATAGGTATATAAAAACGCGCGTATTAGAATGCCACGTCGTGTCAAAATTTCAAAGCAATCGATGAAGAACTTTCGGACATTTATGATTTTGAACAAACGAACGTTTACATTTTTATTTATATAAATAGATAAGTTACTGTGTAATTATATATTAATTTGCTAAATTTAAAATATTTATTCTACGTAATAAGTTCGCTGCTTTGAGGAAATTTAACAAGACAAATGTTATATGTACACATTTTCATTTTTTTCACATAAAGTCATACACATGTTTATTATAATGTAAAAATTAATAATATTATACTTATTTTTAATATAAATGTTATTACATATTATATAATATCCTATAAACTACTCAATTTGACCACACTTGACTCCCGGAAAATCACCTTTGTTAAAGATCACTTAACATTTAAGTACCTAATTTATTTCTTGATATATTAGAATTTAGTTAAGTCGTATTCATTATGAAACATAACTATACTGATTATATTTGACCATCTTGACTATCGACAAATCCAATTATATTAAAATATATATCTATTTAGCCGGAAAAAAATAATACGTGAATTTAAACATTGATAAAGTACAATATGTGGTTAAAATATGTAAACATTTTTTTTCTATTGATAGATTAATAAAATTATCTTACTATGTATGAGTACTTTATTGCTAACTACACTACATACACTGATTAAGATTAATTATAATGGTAATAACAATACAGTTAGGTGTCCGTAAGCACTTTAGTATAAATATGTTAGTAAATTGCAGTAGTCGTAGCAAACGCGAAAACATTGCGTAGGATTCAAGTGACCATTCGTAGCCTCGTAGCAACCGGCGCGGCGTAGCGCTAAAAACAGTCCTAAAGCTACGTCGTTATGGTAAAAAAAACTACAACCTTATTTTACTACCTTATTACGACTTTGGTGTGTCATTATTCCTAAGATATCTCCTTGACATTTTAATATGATTAAATTAAATATTTATCCTCTAACTAATAAACAGCGCTTAAATTAATATATAATTTAAAATATTTTGTCCTTTTCTAGTAATTCAAACTACAAATTAGAAAGTGCTAACGCTAATAATGAAGAGGGTTTATCGATTAATTTTATTTTATCCCATATTGTAGTAAAAAAATAACACGTGTATTATCTTTACTATTATATTATTTATGTTTTTTAATTGTATAATTAGTTTACCTCCTTAAATAGTACAGGAAAATATACATCCATAATTAACTAAACTTATTCAACTTACCTCTTAAGTCTCAAACATAACTGCAAGAGAGGGCGCTAAAGAGATGTCATTGCTCGCTAAGACGTCGCTGTGTGAACGAGAGGCGTTCCGGTACATTTAGAAAAGACAGGGCGAAAAGAAGGGCGCCCGCCTTGCGATGTATTTAAGGCCTTTTAGCTATTTCAACTAACTTATTAGGTAACACAAGAGTTTACAAAACGTGTCGAGTCGTGGCCTTCAAGACAAAATCTATTGGAATTTCGAGACTTTTTTAGGTAACAACCAATGTTTTAATATTACAGAACATAAAAAAATATATTTTATAAATTTATGTTCTGTTATTAATAATATTATTATATTGTGTATTATCATAACGAAACATTAACATCAAAAATAATACGTACAATTGTATTTATGTTTCTTTTTGTGGTTTATTTTTGTTATTTCAACGTCATAATATGTTTATTTTTAATGTGCGATATGTATATGTGGTACAAAAATTTGCGAGCATGTTTTATTGGATCGATTAGAATCGGCAATCATATTTAATAGATACAAAAAATATTTAATATATTCGCAAAAATATACCCTATTTATTATGATGTGCGTCATTTTGTATGGAGTTGAATTCTTTTCGCTCATAATTATTTCTAATTTAGTTAATTTTTCGCACACTAAACATAAGTAACGTTCCTAATCAAAATGGTAGGCATTATATTATAGTCGGCATTATATTATTGTGGTGTGGAAGAAGTCGGTAGATGAGAAAATTTGAAGATGGTGAGCGTTGGAAGAGGCCTATATCCAGCAGTGAAGATATAGGCTGATGTGGTGTGGTGTGCCAATTCGTTCTGGCATCATTTAGTCTAAAGGTACATTTTACACTGAGATGACTGATTACATTGATCTCGTGTGATGTGGTGTGGCACTACATGAGAACTGTCATCACAAACATATATTTACATTATCGATATGCGATGGGACGGGACACGACGTACCACACTTTGACGAGGAAGTCCCCCTCGCTACACCGTGAACACACACCGGCATTCAGCCAACACTTTTACCAGGTATCGGCGCGTGCCTGGGCGCTTCTCACCGACTCACGATGCCGCGGTACCCTCCCAAAGCAACGCCCTAAGCCGAGGTCTGTTCCTTCCGCCGGACTACCGGCGGGGAGCCCTTAGGCTCTTTGCTGCACATACTTATTGCACTTGGCTGAGCGCCTTCTGTGGTCGCCCTAAACCATACACGTTCGGTGAGTCTTGAAAGGCCATTAGGACCACAGGAAATTAGCCATTACAGAAAATGTAATTTCAACTTAAGAATCGGATATACTGTTAGTTTCCTATACAACAATTACCTACAATGAGGAAGGGGTTTTGATTAAGAACGTCACGTGTCTACATCTCATCAGTGAGGTTGTTGATGGTACCAGTGGAGGTCGACATCGGCTCGGTGCTGTCTAAACTGCCGTAGGTGGGGCCGCGGCGCGAGACCACGCGTCGGGCCCGTCGTCTTCGGGTTATGCCTGCGGGAAAAACCTTGCTATTTGTACCAGATATAGCCAGGATATTGTTACCTTGCTATTTGTACATAAACATAGCCAGGATTTATAAAGTTCTAGTCTATTTGAGGTGTTCTCCGTAATATATTCAATTTTAATTCTTGTAATGAATTTAATAATGTATGTTCTGGTATTGTGAGTAATCAGGACGTGTATTTTTACATATTTCATTGTCTATGGGCAAAATTTTATAATAAAAAACTACACGGTCAATATTTAAGTGGTATTTGCCATGCTGAACTTGGAAGTAAGTTAACACAGACACACAACAACAAAAGAAATCATGCATCTTTGGTATAGATATAATTTAGGGAAAATCCTATTATTAATATTATAAACGAGAAAGTTTGTGAGGATGGATATATTGGATCCATGTTGGATCCATATATGGATGTTTGTTACTCTTTCACGCAAAAACTTCTCAATAGATTTTAATGAAACTTTACAATAATATAGCTCATACATCAGAATAACACATAGACTATAATTTATAAAGATATTGTGTAAATTGGCCAAAATATAACGATAATATTGTAAAAAAATACTTATAAACCAAAGCGAAGGGAGGGCGGGTCGCTAGTATATAAATAAAATAGTGTTTGTTAAGGCGCTCGCTGGTGGAAGTCTATAATATGGCAACACTTTAAATAGTAGATAAATGTTTCATGTAAAGCCAACGAGTCGAGAGAGAGAATGTAAACTAAATAATTATTATTGATCTTGTAATCTGACATGTATAAATTTTGAGTATCCAGAATAACACATCTGTAGGAACAATGGAGCTAAATTAGATAAAAGCCTGTATCTAAATAATGCATTTATTAATAATCAGATAAATGTTATACAAAGTGTAACATATTTTATCCTCCATCTATCGGACTACACTTTGTATCCTGTAATTTAGAATACCTATAAGAATGTAACGTTATTTGAGCAAAGGGACTTTTATGATTTTTTTAAAAATATGAATCCAACTTATAATGCCATTGTTTCAAGATCCAAGAAACAGAAACATGTGATGTTTGAGATAAAGCAATATAACTTTTTTTTTTAAAGATTTCACTACTCTCTATATGAAGGGGGAGTGCACGCTGCAATCCAACAGCCGCTGGGCGCGCTCGACTGGCCACGTTACCCGTCTCTCACAGAAGACTACCTTGAAATGTACTGCATTTCCCACTTTATCTTATTTCCCTAATGTACGTACGTATTTCGGTAGTGAATGAGATGTGCCAGAGCCCATTCCCATACTATTCCTCCCTATTTTCCCAAACCTTTCTCCAAATCCATTCCTATATCTCAAAAGATAGTCAGCGCATCCGGGGGCGTGCCAACGTTTGTCATTGTGGACTAATGTTGGCATGTATCGCGGATGTCTATGGGCGATAGTATCCACTTATCATCAGGTAGACTGTATGCTCGTCTGCCGCCTACATCCTTAAAAAACAATAAAAAATCTGAGAAACTTGAGTCAAGAATAAGGTCTATATTCTGAGATAACGTTGCATATTTTAAGAAGTTTAATTATCGTGTAATTGTAGAAAAGGTAGTTAGTTCGATTTCCTACCAGCACACAGTTTAACAACTAATTTATTTCAGTCTTAAAATAGCAATAGAAAAAGCCGAAATCAGTTTTTAATTTATTCATTTTACTATTTTTCAAAATTAAATTGTTTCAGTATCATGTCACATATTAATTTAATATTATAACATTTTAACGTGTGATATTATGTATTAACTAATATAATATAACTAGCGAACCGCCCTCGCTTCGCTTCGATTTCGTTAAAACAATATTAAACTATACGTATAAACCTTCCTCTTGAATCACTCTTATTTATTGATGAAAACCGCATTAAAATCCGTTGCGTAGTTTAAAAGATCTAAGCGTATATACAGAGGGACAGACGACGGGAAGCGACTTTGTTTTATACTATGTAAAGATGTGACATTAATAACAGTTAATACCATTGACGCCATTTATTATGGCAGATTATTTTGTAATTGATTGGCAAAATGTAAAATTTCCAACTCAAGTTCAAATGTAAGGGCTTCCAAGTAAAGATACCGATTTTTAAATCACTTGGAAGTATTCACTTAAACTCGGATCGCAAACTTGACTCCCAAGTTTGCAGTTAGGGTAATGATATTTAATAAATAAATATTAGTTTTGTTATCAAATAAAGCGTTTAATAAGACACAATTCAAATACACAACTCGTGTAGAAGTGAACACAGACCAAGGACATGCCATACAAAATTTAAACTTTTCTTTCATAAAAAAGCAATTTACTATTTATTTGTTATAAACCTGTAAGTATAAGGCCTATATTGCTGTCTTGAATCCTGATTTTTAAATTTTGTGCCCAGTTTAGTTATAATAAAAAAATGTTCTGTATTTCCGTTTCGAGTAGAGTGCAGCGAGTTCATATTGAGATAGTACGTTAGTGTTAGAGGGAGAAAAGAGCATATTTTTATTAGTACAATTGTGAACAAAGTTAAAATTCAGAATAAAGCTGTTATTATCATTGTACAATCGACAACACGAAATATACCCAAATTCATTCTATTAGTGGCCTATTAAGGTGCTCGAGTGCTTATAAGACTTTAAATCCAACCTCATTTCTAGATAACCTACGTGTGCACGTTTCACGTCACAGTTGTGATATTTCTGCCTGTGATTTCCAACTCTATTTCGAATGTGTTACAGTGCCTTTTGTTTTGATAAAATATATTCTTACGTGGCTTTGGCCTGGATTCAGAAGCTCCTTTGGGGACGGAAAAAATATGATTATTAAATTTCAATTTTATTATATACTTGCATATTGGACCTTTTTTGTGATAATGACAATGAACATGATATACTGTTCGGGATTTTTACTGTGGCAACCCCGAGCATGCAACACTAACCTGGCAACACTACATGCAGTGCACTAAAAATAAAATAAAACAAAAGCAAATTATAAAACATACTTTATTGCTATCACAATACCATCTTTAATGTCGTTAGGTACATCGGCCAACAGTTCTGGTAATACATCTATTTTAAAGATAATACATGATGTAGCCCGATGTATCCCCGAAATCCGAAACCATGGATGTTTCTTAAATTTCAGAGTTAAATATCATCTAAATGAATTAGCAATTAAATATCAAAATTTTCATGATGAAAATTTAAAATTTTACGAATACTTTTTTGCAAGAAATGATTTTTGGGCTAAATTTTGACAGATTTTTTTTATGCATTTTTTTTTAAATATTTAGCTCAATTTTCACGAAATGCATGGTTTAAGGCTTCCGGGATGAATCGGTTACATTCTGTATAATTTGTTGACAAAGCGCCCTGCACCTAGAACTACCTTTACCTTTGGATATTTTCCTCTAAATTAAGTACTATCGTTAAGTAGAGATTCCGGTAATTTGTGATAAAATTCAACTATTTGCGATGTCTACAAGACACTTGATTTTTTTTTTCAAAAATGTATATTCAGATATTTTATGAAACACTTGCAATTATTTATTATTGTATAAAATACATTAAAAACACCCAAATTATTCATATGTACAACATATAATACTATTGTATTTATATACAATCCAAAATTATACACAGAATGTTAGATGTATTCTTAAAGACTAAAATCATGTAGTATCCTCATGATTCTGAGTTTGATATAAAATGATACGTATATTTAAAAAAATATATATTTTTATGCTTATTTATGAAATTAAATTAGCATGTGTGAAAAATTTGCCAAATACGTAAATTTGCGTAAAATTTTCACGTCAAGACAGAATCATGAACGAATTCTATGATGCAAGTCTTCAGGAAAAATCTAACAGCCTATATACGGATAATTATTAATAATGTCAAATTCAAGTTTAAAAGACATTGAAATCTCTTGTGGCATTTCATATTGCAATGAACAAAAATTAGCAAAAAAATATCGTTTATTCGAGCAAGTCTGTAGACATCTTAATAAGCATTGTATTTATTAAAACATAACTTTTGTTAATACCCAAAAACTTTTAATATAATTTCCATTAATTCCTTAATTTAGTAGGAACGAAAAGGGGACTACTATTAAGAAATCTCTTTAACTCACACAAATACAGAAATTTAACAAATAAAAAGGAAAAAACGAAATTACTAAAATAAATATAATTGTTCTTAATTCCTTGGTGATTTACAGATGCTTATACCTGAAAATTGACGGCTCAATGTATTATTGGTATACAAATGGTATAAAATTACCCACACCAAGTTACCGTCATTAGATATCTTATCACCAATAATTACCAAAAAATTAGTAAACCAAATAAATACAATAGCTCTCTGTCTACCCACCGTGTTAGTCGGAATTTTAAGAAGAGAAATAAAATAAATTGAAAATTTATAATAAATAGTGCAATGAGAGAAGATTACGAGACGATTAAAAGACCTAATTAGATTGATTGACTAACCGACCTATTTACAAACTTTTTGCATTAATGACCGTGTAATGATTATTAATGTAGATTCTAACCTTCATATCTGTTCTTCTAATTGAATGAATAAGATTGTTCCACAACAATATATTTGCGGTTGGCGTCACCTAACCGGGTACCTATTCTATAAGTTGATTTTGTTCGATCACTCGCTCGGTCAATATTTTTTTTTATATAATTTTATTTTTTAATCATATTTGCATTGAGAATTCGTATCTTTTTAAGTTAAATAAATGGCAATTCACTTTATTTCATTATATTCAAATTCTTCTTTTTTTTATTTTATTTTATTTCACTGATCGAAGTCATCTTCTCTCGTAGCTCATACTTCATTGTATAGATAGAAAGTGTAAATATTAAGCTATTTAACAGTAATAACGCAGAGAAACTGACTTCAAGTTCAAAGCAGAAGTTTTCAAATGCAAAACCGTGAAATTTAAGAAAAGAATATTGTGTTTATATTTTTAATATTAGGGCTTGAAATACAGACATATTTACATATCGGTACCAACGGCATTGAACCTAGAGCGATGCCTAAGAAATACCGAATACATACCAACGGTCTTCAAGCGAATAAGATACCAGATTTATAGCTGTACTGGTATATTTATATAAATCGCAAATATATTTTTTTCGAGATTTTTGGTATTTCAACGGGATTTTAACTTGGGTTACAAAAAGAGTATTTTTACCAATATTTTGCGAATAAAATGAAAGAGCCTGGAGCGTAAACCTTCAAGGGCATACCGGTAATAAAACAGGTATAAATATATCGTGATTAATACATGCAAATGTAAAATATCGATAGCAACCGTCTCCGGTACTCAAATGAGAGCTATACGCAGGTATATTAAAAATTTTATTGGTGAAAAGATATGAATTGGTCAGTATTTCAACTTATTGTTTATTATGGCCAATAGTTTCCCTCTCAAGTGAATAAATATTGATAAATTAACGGTATTTGTACTACCGGTTTCAATCAATATTAAAGTCATATACTATGAATGTAAAAGTCAATACCGTATATTTCTAATACTTAATGTATTTTTAAAATATAAAGATGTTTCTTTAGGTATTAGTTTTATTGAAACAACCCTATTAATAGTTTTCCATTTAAGATACCTTCATGTTTTGATTATCAAAGTCAATTTCCCGCCACTAGTCTACAAGAATAATAATATATTACGAGTTGTACGTCTATTAGCCTACACATAAATGTATGTGTAGGCTCACATACACTCACTCATATCACGCTGGTGCACAACTAGTAACATCTATAGCTCAAATCAAGCGAAAATCTTGCATAATATATACAGGGGACGTCCGAAACTAGCCCGAAACCAAAAATTCCGTTTGTCTCTGAGTGACATGACAATTTTACAAACTTGACTTTACAGTGACATTTTACAACTTTACAGTGACATGAAAAAATAAAAATGTTTTTTACGTTTTCACCTTAGAGAGTGCAAGTTCGTGAAACTGTATAAAAAGCAAGCATGTCACTTGTTTTGTACCTACAACTAACTCACGAGTTTTTTGGGGATGCGAAACATCTCCCGTGATTCGGTTGAGAATTTTTGACGAGTTTTTACAATTGATAATATTGATATGATTGGGGATTTTTGTGTTCTGTAACAATGACGAGCAGTGCGAGAAGAGCTCAACGTCAACTTCGTTGCGATTGCGACAGATTGAGTTATCTATCCCTATATATCTGTGGGGGGGCTTTAACAAACTTTTCATACAAATTTGGTAAATACTATTCACGAGCAGAATACGCGGTTTCATGTTTCTAGAATGATTCGGTTACTCCATGTATATATTTGTTTTACTTTAAAAATTTAATTCATGCTTACATTGTCGTAAAGCTAAGAGAATTATTTTACATAGTTCTTTATCAATAGGGTAATTGACTATTTTTGGAAAATGTTATTATTAAACAATTTAAAAAAATAGAAAATAATCTGTGAAATCAAAAGTAAATATCATGAAAAATGACTGAGATAAAGGGTTTAGAAGACAAATTTAAAAAAAGGGACCGCAGTACAGAAAACTGACATCATTCTTCATTTAATCATCGTAATTGACATCATTTCATTGGACTAAATAAATACAAAGCAGTAGGTTCAAAGGTACCAATTCAATTAAGTAGACGAGTTTTCCTATATTCTATTTTAATAATAGTGGTTTGAGATTAAGTATCTACATTTAAGTACAAAACTGTGCAAAAAATCAGGCAGTGACGTCCACACACGCAATTACACAAAAAAACATCGATGAAATAAAATTAAATTCGAAAATAAATAGGAATGATCGCGTCCCATTAGGGGCAAAACCGATTAAGCGACAATTTTCCAATAATTAGTTATACCAAAACATTGGGACTTTTTAGCTCTTTATACTGGTAGAATCGGTTTTTTTGCTACGATGAAACGTTTCAGAGACATTGGCGAAAAAACCGGTTAAATAAAAGGAAAACTGTTCAATGTTTTTCTTTTTCTTTTCTTTATTCTTAAGTTTTTCTTAATTTTTTAAATTCGGTATACTAAAATTGATTGAATTACTACTACTTGCTTTAGTAGTAAAAGCTGTTGCTTTATAAAGATTTTCGGTTTTGCCACTAAGGGGACATTTGTTTTTACATCTAAACATATAACGATCGAAACATGCAAAATTACAATGAATAGGAAATATCGGTGTTCTTTTACTTAGAAAAAGTGTCCCATAAACCAATATCTTGTTAGGAAAAAAAAGATTTTCAATTTATGACATTGCGAATTTTAAATTAATTTCAAATAAATACTGTCCGTTTAGTTTACTTCCTAGTTCTTTTAATGTCATAAATCGCAAATCCAACTTTACACATAAATGCGTTTGGGCAAACCACGGCCCCGGTAGCCATTATAATGACATAAAAAACATTTAGAATGTAAATTTATGTCACAAAATAAGTTCGGTTTCAAGCGTCCAGGTTTACTTACAACTTTGCCAAAAAAATTCATTTCAAAATCGCTCTTATTCCATATTTCTATGAATTAATTAGTATTTTATAAAACGATAATGTCAAAGCCGTTGTTAACCTTCCGCTAATAGAACCTATGCGTTAGTAAAGTCGAAATGAGAATGAATTATGCAATGAATTAAAAATCCAAAAAGGGGGACATATATATCCACTCTAAAAATTTCAATTGGCGTGCGCGACAAACGACAAATTTCTAGAAGGAGCAGAAAACGTTTAATTATAACATAAACCTATAACTTTAATGTTACACCTAATGTTTTAATCCTAAAAACAACTATAACACAAAGTTATTAAGATTTGATAATGTTTTATATATAAAAATGTTTTCTGCCCTCAAAAGTTATGTCTATTTCGTCAATTGAAATTCGCAGTATCGATATATATTTTACCCCAAACAATCCATTAATACTCGACATATTTAAATAGGCCACAGTTCGCTCTCATTTTCTTTTAAGCTCACGCCAACGCGTCAAAGTTGTATTGTCTACATGCGCCGTCCCTTACTCGAGTGAGCGAGGTTTCCGCGACCGCCATCTCTTTGCCGCGCAGCATTTGTTTCGCCAACTTCTGCTTGTTGAGCGGCGAACCTGCAAATACGATTCCAGTCACCTGCCTGACGATTCCAACCATAAACCTTTACAATTTAATACTTTTTTAATGTTTATGTCACTAAAATATTCTTTATTTTTTATTTATCTTGAAGCTATTTACACTGTAATGAATGTTAAATAGATATAGATAGATACACTCTTTATTGTACACCAAACCAGGACAACAAGTACAGCGACCTTATCGCTAAAGGGATCTCTTCCAGGCAACCTTTGTTAAGTAATCATCTAAAGCTGTACTTGAGGTGAAAGCAGTAGTAGACCAAAATGACCTATGGTCTAAGGCTCACTATTATTCAACTACCCTAATTTGTTTATCTGCAACCTTCGGCTGTAAATGAACTATAGTAACGCAATTGTTTATAAATACTGCATTATTATGTCACAGTCATAGTAAATGTGATTTAAGCGTTTAAAAATTATGAATGTATTGGTAATATTACTTAGTCATACTAATTTCTATAATAAAATTTTCTATCGATAATTTTTTTGGAGATTTTTTTTTTATGCTATCCGCGATGCCCCAAATACGGCAGATACAATTTAAAGTAGACGCGAATAAAAAAAAATGCGCGACGTTTAGAAGTAATTAACGTCAGAAAATAAAATAACAAATAAAGGCGTTTACCCTATAACATTAAGAAAATAAAGTTTTTAACGTTAAAGAAATAAAATAAAATAAATTATGTTTGGGTTGTTGAACTGTACTGTTAATTAAAGAAAGTTTTGGCCCCAACTGCCAGATAGGCAGGGGAAATTATTGAACTGTTCGTTCACGGGCTGGCGTTCAACGATCGTACTAAGAAGCTTAAAATCATCATATTTAAAGAAATCATAAAATCATAGACGTGAAAAAACTAAAGCCGTATTCTAAAGGCTCGCGCATATTACGGCGAGTCACACTGCAGCGCATAACATTACGAAAATCCTACTGAATCATTTTCATACATTTCGTATAACCATCGCACATTAGAGGCGCAGCGCACTAGAGGATCGCTCGCTTGCCACCAGTATTTATGCGACAAGTTTCGCGACGCGGCTGTAATGTGCGCGAGCCTTAAACAAACAATAGTAACTTGCACTAATGGCACAGTATATGTGAATAGGCTCAAGTATAAATACAAATAAATCAATAAAGTTTTGCACAGATTATATTTATCACTTATAATATAATTTAAAGGGGGTAATATTAGTGAAGGCTAGGTGATAGACTAGACTAGATAAAATAATATACTATATAAAAAAGGCATGCAGATCGATCGTACTGTAATATCACGAAAGTCTTGAAAGGGATATAATTTATTTAGAATAATAGTGTATATAATATTTAGAATAGTGTGTGAGTGATTTATGTATACTTTTGAAACTTTCGTTTGAAGGGTTTGTAAAAATGCATGCGAAACATATACACTTAGGATTGCTAGCTTAATTATAAAATACTTGCATAATGTTGTCACACGCAAAAATTAGGTGTATAAAAAGCAAAGCGTGGATTGCTCATATCATTCTTACCTCAACCGGTTAGTGTAACGATCATTTTGTTTGATTGTAATTGTTATCGCTACACTACTGTGTAGTACTACTATATTAGTATACTACTCTGTCAAATAGGTTTCGGGATTTTATTAATAAAACAAAAAATATTGCTTCAGTCTAAAAATTTTTTGTCGCCCTCGTAGCAGGCTCCATTTGACGCAATACACTTTCGTCGGCGAATAAACCATTCGTCGAAACATTTCTTAT
Source organism: Sesia bembeciformis (assembly GCA_943735995.1). NCBI lineage: Eukaryota > Metazoa > Arthropoda > Insecta > Lepidoptera > Sesiidae > Sesia > Sesia bembeciformis. The sequence goes on from OX031038.1 coordinate 3,122,378, forward strand.
AGGCACCTTCCGGTATGGCCTTTAGCTCTTTTAGCGAATTTTGTTTTATTAAGTCAACGTCGATGACAATTTGTTGAATTTTTGGCTAAAAATTCCCGTACGATGATTGAGGTGTGAAACGGCGCATTGTCGTGGCGCTGTATCCAAGAATTTTTGTTCCACAAATCTGGTCTTTTCGGACGAATATTCTCTCGTAATCGCCTCATGACGCCCAGATAATAATGTGTATTGACTGTTTGACCCTCCAGAAGAAATTCTGAGTGGACAACACCATGATAATCAAAGAAAACAGTCAACATGTCTTTGATTTTTGAGTGGCTTTGAAGTGGTTTTTTCGGTTTCGGTTTGCTATCGAAGCGCCATTCCGAAGCTTGTTGGCTGGTTTGCATGTCAAACTCATAAAACCACGTTTCGTCACACGTTAAAATGTGTCACATCAACGTCACACGTTGATGCGTTTCATGAATGTGGGATCCGCATTGGCTCGTTCAAGCATATCTGTAGCAACCTGTTGGCGGGTATCTTTTTGAACAAAATTCAGTTCCTTCGAAACAAGCCGTACTGCGACGCGTTTCATACATAAAACATCAACCAAAATGGTGCGAACGGATTCGTGACACGTGTCAACTTCCTGAGCTATCTCTCTTAAGCTAGCGCGACGATTTACTATCACCATGTCTTCACCTTGTTGATATTTTTTTAAATCGAAGACGTTGAAGGTCGACCAGAACGAGGCAAGTCTTCAAACACTTCTAGGCCTTTTTTAAATGCTTTGTACCACTCATATGCTCTTCTTTTTGATAAAGTCGACTCACCGTAGGCCTTCTCTAACATTTTCAATGATTCCGCACAAGAAATATTCTTGGCAACATAAAATTTGAGCCAAATTCTTTGTTCGATATTATTATCCATTGTAAAATTCGCAAAGTACACTCGAGGTTGTCTAGCAAATATGAAATTTTCAAACAACTATTTGACAGATCGCGCCAAAACTTTTTTGAGCATTCTTTTTTCAAATTACCGATACTTATTTGACAGTATGTATATCTTATCACGAGAAACATTGTATTGATGTTAATGCAGTGGAGGACAATATGAGAATTATTTACAAATTCTAATCATTCTAATTCAATTAAATTGAGAAATATAAATAAACGTGTTTCGGTAGTGAACGATATATGCCAGAGCCCATTCCTTCCTATCCCTCCCAATTTTTCCCAACCCATTCTCCAAACCCATTCTTACATCTCAAACGATAGGCAGCGCATCCAGGGGGTGCCAGCGTTTGTCATTTTCGACTGATGTCGGCATGTATCGCGGATGTCTATGGGCGAATGTCCTCTTACCACCAGGTGGACTGTATGCTCGTCTGCCACCTTCTTTCTATAAAAAAACCTTAAAAATCCCGTAGATGAAAATCCAACTAATGCGAAATGTAGGCGTGGAACTTATTGGAAAATAAAATATGTAATAAATTTCAAAATAGCCCGAAATTTACTACAGATCTTAATCCGAGGGAATAAAGGTTAAAATCGTAAAGCTATGTACAAAACTATAAAAAAGGTCCAATATACAAGCAAAACAAACAAAAATGTGCAAATTAAAACAGAAAACATGCAAAATATACAGGAAACAAATCAGGAAACAAGGAAAAATTTAAAGACTGCGTTGCGCTGCATTGGTGCATTCATTTGTTTTGTTGCAAATTTTTATAGCGGGTAACGTTTATATTCAGTTCTCTGAATGAACAGGTTTGTTCTACAACGTTATATTTGCGGTTGGTGCCATCGAATCGGCTATTTAATAAGTCGGATAATGAGCCGCAAAGGAGTTTGCAAGTGGTCAATATTTCGATTAATAATCATTTGAAATTAATTTAATAAACAGACATGTCGTTACCACTATATTTATTTTGTTTTAAAAGGCGAAAAATCTTGTTTAATGAGTAAACTAAATGTAGTGTATAACAAAATTTTATTAGTCTATCAAACATTTTATTATTATAGGAACATTTTCACACACAGTCAAAAAGCCTAAATTGGATTATAGAAAACTTTTTAAAATTTCACGTTCTGCGTGTGCCTGGTATATATTTAGTTAACGTGCCTTACGAAAAATCGAGTAAAATCAAGACGACCGAATTCACACCGACCGCACGGAACCACAAAATAAAATGTCAAATTTAACATAATTCAACGCGGCTAAAAAAAAATTGAGACTTGAGTATGTACCTACGATTTGTCATAAATGTTCACTGAAAAATACGATAAATCATTTCGAAATAAATATGTTTGTCAGGAGTCCGTGCCTGTTGAGTTAAAACGTGTGCACTTTTACAGTTGGTTTAGACTCTTTCTCCCTTATGGTGTACATGCTATGGTTTGAATTCTAGCTCGCAAGCCATAATGATGTTTGTGATTATCAAAAACATCTATGGACTCGACGAATTCATCGGAGGGTCATGGATGCACATTTAAATCATAGCATCTGCGATTATTGACTACTGGACTCGTCCGATGGCAAGTTTATGAATTAAAATATAGTTATGAATATGGACAAAATGGAGTATAAGTGGAGTCTATAAAACTAAAGTATTTGCGTCAACAGAGATAATAGTATATTACTTACTAGGCCCGAAATAAAGCAATTGACGGCCGAGTAATATTGGAAGGACGAGGCGCAGCCGAGTCCTTTTTAAATAAACGAGGCCGTTAATTGCTATTTCGGCCGCGACTTGTATAGTACTTTTCTCTAATTTGCGAGGAAACAATAAACAAATTAATTCAAGAAACAGAAGTTTCATTCCTGCCAATTCGACTGCGCGCGGTCTTTGTTCTTGAAAAGAAATGCACATTCAGCCTTTATAATAATAAATATCGTATACCTAAAAAAACCTAATTTATGTTAGTGTGCACTAAAAATAACCTCGCTACTGTCCAGCAATCACTATTATTGTCGTGTAGGAAATCGCTGTCGTGCGTACAGAAAAGAGCCGATTGACGTATTCTTTTTTTAAAAGTTCATTATTTACTCATCAAGCTCTACATGAACTTTGGACCTTTAATTGTTTGTTTTGTATTGTGGGCCACGGATGGACTAAACCGCATTTGAGTCGACAAAATAAATGAACAATCTTCCGCGTTTTATTTTCGTGCGGTCGTTGCGAATTCGGCCTAAGTATACGCATTTAAAACTCGTTTACTATATAAAAGTAAACTGGATTCTTAAGAAAGGTCTTTTCCCAGCAGTGGGAAACAAATGTTTTGCTAAAACTGTAATATTAGTTAATAAACTCACCAATATAGCTGAGCATAACTGGCAGGAAGACGAGTCCGTGCGCGGCGCCGAACAGCACTATGCCCAGGTACATGCGGAAATAGAACACCTGACGACAAACATACTTAAATTAATACAAACTCCTTGAGAAAAAGCCTAAATACTTTCTCAATAAGAAAAGTGGTATAAGCCTACCGTTTTCTGGTTTCATAGCTAAGTGTGCAAATTTCTATACAAGCCATGAGCATTTTGATCTTTGGACTATACAACCCAGTGGACTTTTCAACATTCTGACGTTACATTAACATTCCTAGACAATTATTATTATTATTATCTGGTCATCAAAACGTGGCACAAAACGGAGCGGCAAATTTAATTAAAATCTTGAGCTGAGTGAATTCATTATAGTCGGGACAAAATCGACATGATATTTTATAATCTCTGAAACTATCAAATACAGTTTCTGTCATATAATTCCAAAATTTACAATTAGTTTTCAGCAATTTCAACATTTATGTAAAAAAAAAAGTCGTAAACAAAACTATAATAAATAATTATTAAATACAAAAGAAACAACAAGTAAAACGTAAGTTTCAAGATGCATAAGGCAAGTATCAAGATCTATAAGGTAAGTATAAGAACACTACAAATTCAAGTGACAATCAATCAGAATTTTGCAATATACAAGTGGTTTCGAATATTCCATTGTGGAGCCTTCACAGTCAGACTGTGCATTTCTCTGTCACTGATCGTTAAACGCATGTACAATGGTACACATACCTGGAATATTTGTCTCCCAGCCATCCCACGCATGATAATTCCTCCAAATTTCGAACGTGATCCCCACAAAGGACCCCATTACGACCCGTTATGACATGTTTGGAATTTTTTACGACTTAACCATCAGTATTTATCTGTCACTAACCGCTATTATATATACATCTACAATACCTGAAATATTAGACTATTAACCATCTCAAGGGCAATGAGTCCTTTGAACTTAGTTAATATGATCTCGGACAATACAGATGAATGCATTTTCTTTACAGAGCATCGAAAGTTCTTGCAGACTGTATATCCTTACGATCGAACTGTCTATTCATCTGTCAGAAGTCACTAAATACAAATTTCACATACCTGGAATATCTGACTTTTAGCCGTCCCAAGCACAATAATTCCTCCAAATTTGGTCAATGTGATTCCGGAGAGCACGGAAGAGCCCATTCTTGCCAAAGCATCTGAAGCTCTTGCAATCCGAGTGCCTGTCTGTCCATTTATTGCAAATGCACCACCATTGGAAACACTAAAACTGTGCACCACGTGTGAACAGAATTCCACTGCTATGCCCACTGCGATTACCTGTAGGATATTAATTTTATGTTAGAATGATTTTACTAAAATAGTAAAATATAAGGAAGATAAATTAAATTAGATAATTACTCAGTATAAGTCATATGCAGGATGGAACCTAATATTTCCCGAAACATAAGGAATGTTTTGAAAAGCAAAAAATCGCTATTCGTGAATACAAATACGAATAAAATTTGCCCTACTATTCGCTAATACGAATGTAACGAATATTACGACTAACCTAACCTAACTTACTAAACACGTACTTGTAAAATTGGTTAGTACGTAATTTGCAGTTCAATTAATGCCATAGATATTTTTTTATTTCAATTAGTAAGTACCTTTTTGGTTTAGTCTAAAGTAAAGAACTAAAAAATCACTTACTAATTAAAATAAAAATTCAGTATACGTAACTGATTTTCAAATGAATGTTTTTACTCTTAAAAGTATTTCTTTTTGTAGAAAACCTATTTTACGTACATTCATCAGTATGTAAAAGCCCGTACATTTTCGAGACTTTGTTTAAAAAATGGCGAATACAAATATTCGGAACATCCCTAGAAAGCACAGATTTCGTTAATTACTACTGTCTATTCGCGTTAATAATGTTGTGACTAATCGGCAAACAATAGCTGGACTTACCAAGTTGACAAGCGACACAGCGTTCAAGCTAATATTCCACCAGTACATCAACCCTCCCAGATTTACCACGATCATCGTGATCGTTATAACTACCACCTGAAAATAGAACAAGATAGATAAGACTCTATTGCACATCAGAAGCAATAACAGACTGCGTCGACACAAAAATGCACAAAAGGTGGTCTTATGGCTGAAAGTGATCTCTGCCAGAGAACATTTGGGTAGAGAGGGAATAAATATTTTGATCACTGGTAGAAGATGGTGTACAGTATAAATAATAATATATAATATACGATATATACACACATCTCAAGTCTTAATAAAATAGAAGGTTGTTAAATATTTAGTAGAAGCAGTACGATAGCTACAATAAGAGGTAAGTGGTAATAAAAGTTTTGACAGAAATGATGATAGAAAGAAATCATACTGCAAATAAAAAAAATATTAAAAGAGATAAATTTAGATTTAGTTCTAGAACTAAATAATAAAATAAAAGTGAGATTGGAACATGTCGGTAAGTTACGTGTTTACAAAGCTAAATAGTGTTTGATATAATAAATTGACTTTTGACCGAATTGTTCGTATGTCTGTACTGTGCATTATTAAAACGCACAGTAAAACGTTACTAAAAAAACGTTTTTGACAAATGCATGAGATGCTTTCCATTTGTTAAATCTGTAAAAAAAACGTCTTTGCAGCGCCCTCTCTATTTGCTTTTAGTATCTTGTATCTTTTAGTATCTTCAATACCATCTAAACTTATGTATTCACATTATCTACACTTTTAATGTAGAGTACAGTTCAAATGAAGAGTTCACAAGAGAATTAAGAACTTAAGAATCGACAGTGTACAATTGAGCTATAAATTAATCGGTCCGTCGTTTTATAGCTACCGGTGAAGCTTTAAACTAAAGAAAACGGTAGAAGGTCAAAGGTACTTACCAAAGCAGAGAACAAATCGAATCCCATCAAAATGAACGTCACAATGAAGATGGATAACACTGATATTCCCATAGACTTCAACGTATCCGACCACTGAGTTAAATATTGTTCGTAAAACACATAGAACACTGAGTATGGAAACACATTCACTGTTGTATTCTTCCCTTCTTCCCGTAGATTTCTATTCAATGTCTCTGTTAAGTTGGCAGCGATGGATCTAGCGTTTTTCAGTGCTGAATAGTAGTCGTAGCTCGTTTTCAGCACAGTGTGGTAGCCTTGGAAGTAGGTTGCTCCGATTTTGTTGGTAGGTTTGTGGATTTTGACAGCTTGTGAATAAGCTGCATGGCCACCTTTAGGGCAGACGTCTGAAGGGTTGTCTTGTAGGAAGAAGGGTATGTAATGATCAAAATTAGTTGCATTCGGTCTCTGTTCGGGGGGTACGAGGGATATGTTGCATGCGACGCATTCTGGACCTGCAATTTAAACATTTTTCTTACGTGACTGTAGGACGCGAGGAGGGATATGTTTTTCACCATTATGTATGTATGTCCTCCTTTTTATTCCCTCGCAGAGCTTAAACTTAAAAGGGATAACTGACTAATGAACGAGGTGTCGTTAGATTCGTCTTGATGTTGCGAGTGCTACTAGCTTATATGATTTCTTGAAGAGTGGCGATGGCTTTAAGTCTAACACCGAATTGTCAACACAAAGTAATTCATAAAATAAAACAAACCAGTTAAGTGTATGCAGTAAATATTAAAACTTACTTGTTTCATTAATTTTAGTTTATTTCAATATGTTCATATCACAGTTGGACGCTGGCGGGTTTTTTGTTTTTAAAATAATATAGTAAGGCGACAGATGAGCAGACAGTCCACCTAGTGGTAAGTGAGTACTGTCGTCCATAGACATCCGCTACACATGCCAACATCAGTCCAGAATGACAAACGCTGGCACGCTGGACAACTGCTGCCTACCTTTGGAGATTTGAAGAAATGGATTTGGATAAAGGTTACTGAAATTGGAGAGGGATCGGATGAAATGGTCCCTGGCATAACTCACTAGCGAAACACGTAGGTACATTGGGGGAATAGAATAGTGGGAAACGTAGCGTTTTACGGTGGTCTTCTGTGAGACAAGTAATTCGGCGTGTCGAGCCCTGTACCGGATTAAGGGACTAAGGGAGCTATAGCCCCGGGTGCCACTTCCCGAGAGACCCCAGCCAATCAAAAACTATTGTATCTAAAGTTTATAAAATTGCTTGCATTTTAAGGGCAGGGCCTCAGTGCGCTAAAATAGCCCCGGGCCACCAATAACCTTCATACGACACTGGTCGGGCCTTGTAAAAAAGATAACTCGACCAGTGGAGCTCTGTAGGAATAGTAACTAATATTCTTAAAGAGCGGTGGTAGCCTAGGGTTATCTATACTCGACTCACATTCGAGTGATCGTGAGTTCAAATCCTCGGCCCGTACCACCGAGTTTCTACTGAAGTACGGATTTTTTTTAAATTGTCCGTAGCTCGGTGGTGAGGGACAACGTCGTGGGGAAACTAGCGTGGTGGATAAATAAAAAAGGTCTGGAGTATGTGTATCCAACAATCTGCACTGGGAAAGCATGGTGGATTATAGCCCGAAACCCCCTAGTGATTTACTAGGGGAAGCCTGTGCCCTGTGGGACATTAAAGGCTGATACAAGTACATCTGAAAGAAGGGTAATACGGCCAATCAATCAGATGCAACCAGTCGACTGTGGAATTCATAAAAATACTCACGGTCATGTGGACAGAAGCTGCCATTATTCGGGAAGTACTTGCAGCAGGACTCGTAAGAGCTCCAGTCGAAGAAGTCGTCCAGCCAAGCGTTGGGGGGCTGAGCTATGTATGTTTCATTTGGTTCTCGGGATGCTGCAACAAAAACACATGTATATTAAATTAGCGGTGCCAGCGACTTGGTTCACGTGAACTTTAGTGATTCCTGTAGGAACTCTTTAATTGATCGCGATAAAATGGACCTTAAACCAGGTCATAAGCTATAAGTGCGCAAAGTTTCATTAAATTCTCTCCAGTAGTGTTCGCGTGATGTGCGTTCAGAGAGACAGACAAAAATTCCAAAAATTGCTTTGGAGTCTGTATTACGATTTTATTCTCATATAATGACAAACTAGTGTTGTAAAAACGAGCGTTAAGCGCTTGACACTCGAGCGCTGCGTGAGCGCTAATGAATTTTAAAGACTAATATTAAAAGGTAGTGAGCGCTATAATCCAAATTTTTAATATTTAATGGTCTTAAACACTTGTAGTTAAACGCTCGAGTGTAAAACGGTTAATGTTAAGGTTCACTAACATAGCTACAAACACTATGACACCACCCATTAGCCTACAATAAAGTTCCCCATGTTGTGTATACACTGACATAATATATAAGAATGCCCTAAGGCATTATGTCCGCGTCTGTATTATATCTAAGTATATGCTACGAGTACAGGGAAAAGTCTGAAAATGTATAGGAAAAATACACAAATGTCGAAATTTAGGCCTGCAATACCTCCTTCCACAGATCATGTTCTACATGCTTTTATCAGAGTATATTTTATCAGGCAAAATCTCTGAAAATGCATACGAAGAAAAAAGTGCCAAAATTAAGGCCTGTGCTATCTCATTCCACAGAACGTATTCTGTATGTTCTTATCTGAGTATACGCTACAGGTGAAAATATCTGAAGAACACAATAGGGTCAAAATTGACATATCTCACCTGCATATAATTGCATGGCAACACTGTCTGGTCTGCAATATCTTGTTCCACAGATCATGTTCTGCGTGCTCTTATCAGAGTAGTCCAAGCCTTCGGTGATCACAAAGTAAACCGGTGGACCAATGTTCAGGTATTTTTTGAGATAGAGGAAGTATTTTTGTTGGAAACTATCATAGGGCATCGCTAGCTCTTGATCTAGGCCGACTTCTATGTGTGGGGCAACCTAGAATAAAAAGAGAAATAATGAAATGAACAACAAACATACAGAATCACTGGTAGCAAATTTAAAGGTTCTCTGGTGACAGTAAAGAAATGGGTCCTGACTCGGTGATTACATTTTATTATACATTCTTAAGGGTGGATCAATTCAAAAACTGTTTAGACAGAAAAAAGGTAGTTACAAGTGTATTGAAGGGGTATATTGAAGTGTGTATTGAATTCAAGTATTAAAGGGGGAGAGTGCACGCTGCAATCCAACAGCCGCTGGGCGCGCTCGACTGGCCACGTTACCCCTCTCTCACAGAAGACTACCTTGAAATGTACTGCATTTTCCACTTTATCGTATTTCCCCAATGTACGTACGTGTTTCGGTAGTGAGTGAGATATGCCAGAGCCCATTCCCATCCCATCCCTCCCCATTTTCCTAACCCTTTCTCCAAATCCATTCCTATATCTCCACAGGTAGGCAGCACATCCGGGGGCGTGCCAACATTTGTCATTTTGGACTAATGTTGGCATGTATTGCGGATGTCTATGGGCGACAGTATCCACTTACCATCAGGTGGACTGTATGCTCGTCTGCCGCCTTCGAAAATAAAAAAAAAAATTGAAATGGGGGCATCAGCATAAATAGTTATATAACACATAATAGTTAGACTACTAATATTAGTCATTTAAAATTATTTACTTCGGTTACTCAAAAATAGGTTGTTTTGTTGACCATGATTTGGCAAACACTGTTTTTCCAACTTACTGCAAAAACAAGACCGTCAAGGTACTTAATTTATCTACTCATTCAACAGTTTTTTTGGGCTATTCTAAACTATGATTTTCTACTACTTTATGATTATAAGATAATGTTGGCTGTGCACGAGAGCAAAGATCGCATATACATATATATATATGTATTTAATTATTAATTGAAAAGGTAAATAAAGACAAAGAAAAACGTGAGTACCGTAAATCAACTTTTATTTTTATTGTTAAAGTTAAAATTGATTTATAAAAGTTGCTCAAATTGGCACCATCCATTTTGGAGGCAGGCAGGGATATTAATTATTAATGACATTGTTTACCTACCAATGTTTACAAATATGTAAGTTAATTTAATTAACAGTCCTCAAAAACATTACTTCCTTATTAATATTGTCTTTTCAATAAATGAAAAAAAAAAACAGGTTAATAAATAATTAAAAAAATCGAAGTACTCACAGCAACGGATGAGCAGAGCCACGCGAAGAATATAATCATAACGGAGGCCCTCACTTCTCGTTTCATAAGGAAGGGCACGTAGACGTGCTTGAACAGGTTGTATAGAGCACCGTCCCCGCCCTCGCCCGCGCCTGCCACCTTGCTACCAGCCAGGCAACAGAACACGTCGAATCTACCGACAATACATTTTTATGGTCACTATGATAGGTTCAGTTAAGACGTGAGTCGAGTAAAAGAGTGGGCACACATTAGTAGACACGACACAAGCTATACTTTTAAGGACCTTTCTCACCACCTCCTGATCAGAAGTACTTTATCGCATCTAAAAAGACTGTCGTTCTCTGTCCGCAGTGAGTAAAACAGCACAAGGATAAGACATTTTGTCTTTGTTACCCGCGCACATTACAAACACAGCCCGCGGGCAGCTCTTTCAATTTGATACAACTTTCGCGAAATGAAATTCGAGTAAATGGTAACTTTGTTCGTTATTATTACTAGTTTGAAAAGATAAAGGCGAAGAGATTATTGAATCCACCCTATTTATAGTGGAAAATTAATAAAGAGATTGTTTTATATATTTTTCAGGATTTAAAAGATCATTCCAATTGGTTTTTTTTTTTCACATTATAGAATGTCACTGACGATCTGTTGTTACAAATGGGGCTTTTAATAACCTCCTTTCCAGAACAGTAATGCCTACTCTGTAAAATGCCCGGGCACAGGTTTGTCTCAGCGTGAACGATCGCAAGTATCTCAAAAGGAGCCCGAGAGTAGGTGTAGGTAATGTCGGGCACAAATCACGGTCTGACAATGAAGAACATACAATGAAGTATACATAAATAAAGTAAAATATGTACACATACCTATTAGCGAGTTGCCGCCGCGTGTCCAAAGCGAACAGAGCGACAAAGCAGGTGACTTGCAAGCAGAAGGCGACTAGTAGAGCGACTGCCGCGTACAGAGCGAATGCTCTCACTGCGGGCATGTCGCTTAATGCTCCCAGACAGAAGCAGACCGACTCTGACACAGAGGTCAGGAACATTGACGGACCAACTTGACCCAAACTGTCAAAGAAAATGACCATATTATAATAACGTAGCAATGGCGATAGTGTTGTAAAAACGAGCGTTGAATGCTCGACACTCGAGCGCTAATGGACTTTTAAGTAGGGTTGTAAGGGATATATTTCGGAACCGGATAACGATATATTGTATAATCTTACCGGTTTCGGTTACAGTTACAAATACAGAAGCGCGATTGTCCGTCTGTCTGTCCGTTTGTGTGGTACCTCTCACGCCTAAACTATTGAACCGATTTCAATAAAATTCGGCAGACGTAGCCTGAAATCCAGAGGACATTTTACTTTTTATTGCGGAAAAATGAGTTTCCGAGCGAAGCCACGTGCAAAAATTAGTAATTACTAATTTAGTATGTAAACCTTCTCAGTTAACAATTTCATGTTTCTTATAATTAGGTTGACTTTATTTATGCACTGTCAATACATGATTGAAATGTATTAGCAAAATATTGATATATTTGTACGCCATTTGGAAAATCAAGAGAATTTACTGCGTGTTTGTTTTTATCATTATTGGTATCCGTGTTTACAAATAAATAAATCTAATTTATACTAATAAAAATCTGTAAATAACAGATCTGAATGTTGAATTCACGCCCTTCTAATATGCTCAAGCACAGTTTCTTTGATTGATTTCATCAGAATAAATTTATTGTTCACACTCAAAACCAGCATCGGTAACGGTATCCCCACTCATGATGATATAATAGTTAAATATTGTAAATCCGAGTGTCTGTCTGTCTGTCCGTTTGTTTGTTACGTCTGACGGCTATACTACTGAAAGAATATCAATGAAATTCGGCATAAATGTAACCTGAAGTTCAGACAAGGGCTTAGGATATTTTTGATCACGAAAAACTGATTTTCCAAATGAAGCCGCGGGCAACACTTGGCATTTCTTAACTAGTTAAAGCATGCAAATAATAAAATCTGAGTTCAAACTCACGTCCTGCCAATATGTTCGGGTACAGTTTCATTGGGTCTTCTGCTTTCCCTCTGGTTGGTTTGTACCAAGATGAATATATTATCCACACCCACAGCTAGCACTAGGAATGGTATCACCTCCATGATGATGAGGGTTGCTGACACCCCGATGTAACCAAAAATGCCCACTGAACATACTACTGATGCTAAAACTATGAATACACCTGGAAATATAAGGAAAATTATAGTGATAACTGAAATAATAAGGAAAACTATGAGGACACCTGGAAATATAAGGATAACTATGAGGTCACCTAGAAATATAAGGAAAACCATAGGAACACCTGGAAATATAAGGGTGGGATAAATAGAATGATATTTTTAAGAGGTGGGAAATTTTCAAGAGATATGATATACTAATTTGAGGAGATTCGACAGGTTCAAAACAAAGCTTTTATTGTAGAAAAATGTGATTCAACTTTTTATTTTTATTTTAATTACTTTTTTCAAATATAATCAATATAATTTGCTGAATATAAAGCACCAAAAAATGATATTTAAATAAATACGTAACATTTCATGTTAATTTAAACATAATCATAAACAGAGCAGAAATTGATTACTTACACCCTTTATATTTATACATCTATATATGTTTTTTATAGTAAATAGGCCATAAACAACACTTTATTCCGGACATCGCAACACAGAATAATTTGTAACATCAAAAATAGAGAGAAAACTAGAAATAAATATACACAGAATAAGTGCGGCAGTACAGTGGGAAGCACGATCTTGCGGATGTGCATTGCGATGTCGGAAATGGACTCCCAACTCAACATACATAAGCTGCAGTGAACCACAGCGCTGGTTTTCAGTGGAGCCATCACGTCGTCGCCACGGACGTAGGGCAAATAAATGGATAAACACGCCTCCTTGTATGTATTTTCTTTTATAACTATTTTTATCGTTTGTGTGTACTATAAGGTATATAAATAAATGGTTGTTTGTAGTTCGGCCACAGCACTAAAAAAAACGCAGTTTGCCGCCATAATGTTCCGCGCTAAAGGGTAGCGTCAAGAATTTTCAGGATATTAAAGAAATATACACTAAAGTCAAAACTGAAAATTAAGATAAAATAAATATCGTACTTGAAAAATTAAGAATAAAATTCAATAAATTTTTAGCAGTAATAGAAAATTTAGTACGGAGGGGAAAGAAATTTTGATTTTCAGCTCAAGTAAGTCGGCAAAATACGTATACCTGACGGTACTTGCCTTTGATAGTGCATCAAATATTGTTCGTACTTTGAAGTTACCTAACCCCTTCAGTTCCCTAATGGGCAGCGGCAAATCGTTCGAGCACTTACAGCGTATTTTAAACTACCGCGAAATGCAGCTGTACTGTGACCAGGGATCCAGAACAAAGATACATATTCTAAATCGATATCTGTAAAATAACATTAAAAATGTTAAACAAACTCACCTCCAATACCCAAAGTGACTTTACTATCGATCAATATCCTTGAGAAAGTGGTAAATCTTCCGAGCGAGATAGCGATATACGCAAACATAATGAAGTAAGAGACGACGATAGTCGACACATCTGCTTGTGTTTCTCTATCTAGTTCATCTGTGATTGATCGTTCTGAAGTGTACGCTATGTCTAGGAAATCCTTCATTTCAGTTTCAGTGTAGTTTTTCATAAATTTTATGAACTCTTTTTCCCATGCTAGAGCCGGTTTTAGCTGGAAATTCCAAAGTATAATTTAAAACTATTCAAGGCTTATTTAAAACTAGTGGTGCCTGAGACTTCGTTCGCGTGAACTTGCTCCGTGGAAACGATCTGGATAAAAAGTACCCTAAATATTAAACCGGTACATAAGTTATTACTATACTAAGTTTCATTAAATTCCGCCCAGTAGATTTTGCGTGATACGCGTTCAGATAAGACAAAAATTCCAAAAATGTTGTATTGGGTTCTATATCATTCGTACTTACTATTGCAATCACTGTTTCGTACAGACATGGCTCTGTTACTATTTTATTATACTTCGTCTGGCCACGTTACAATGTTAAACGTTACAATAACGAAAAAAAAAAATTTGAAACCTGTTACTCATTCTCACGTGAAAAATAAATGTTTATTCTCATTTTGGCGGCAATTATTAAATACTGCAATTATTAAATTAAATACTAATATTAAAATGGAGGGGGGTGATAACGAAAACCGTATTGCTGTAATTGCCTTACACGAAGAGTATGCATGGAGCCAAATGAAATTTTAAAAACTCTCCATCCTCTTGGTATTCGCCGAATGTTTGTGTACCGTGCTATTGGTAGGTACATGGGTGCTATTGGTAGGTACATGGAAAGGTCTTCTGTTTGTGACAGAACTGTTGTGTGAAAAGGTCTGGCCGTCCACGCTCTATTCGTACTAAACAGACCATTAAAGCTGTTAAGGAGAGAATCCGAGGAAATCCCGTCCTGAAGGAAAAGATTTTATCCAGAAAGATGAATGTAGCACCCAGAACCACGTCACGTATTTTAAAAGATGATTGACTTGCTGATTACAAAAAAAACTACTTTTTTTGTAATCAGTCGTCATTTCTGAACTGGTAATTTACAGAAAAATAGGGTTGACAAATCAAAACAACTTCTTCGACGGTCCGCAAAGGGAGCTCACAGACAAATCTTGTTTACGGACGAGATAATGTTCACCGTTGAGGAACATTTTAACAAATAGAATGATCGAGTTTATGATCATAACTCTAAAGAAGCTGCTCAATTGGTCAATAGAGTGCAAGGTCGTCATTATCCGGCTTCAGTAATGGTTTCGTTGGGTGTTATAGCTACCAAGGAGTGACTGAACCATATTTTTGTGAAAAAGGTATTTAAACATCGGCTTAAGTATATCAAGATACGATTCTCGAGAAGGTAGTAAAAACTTAACAACACCCTGTTCCATAACCAAGAATGGTCCTTACAGGAAGACTCAGCACCAGGTCATAAGTCTCGCTCAACACAGGCGTGGCTAGAACGGAATATTCTCGACTTCATTAGAGCTGAAGACTGGCTGTCATCTAATCGTCATGAAGTAGCAATGGGCAGGTGATATTTGCCGCAGAACTCATATCCGATGCACGCGATGGGGTAGACGAGCCAGGAGTGGAGGCCACGTACTGGGAAGCGCAGTGTAAGATGCCCTCCGGCCAGGTGGACCGACGACATGAAGACGTTCGCCAGTGGCGGTTGGATGAGAAGAGCCGAAGATCACGTGTTGTGGCGAGCTTTGGGAGAGGCTTATATTCAGCAGTGAAGAGATATAGGCTAATGGTATAGTATTTCTCTAATTTCGCCATTACTTGCCACCCTCACTAGTACGACGTCTTACAATATTTTGGTAGGCCTTTTGGCGGGAATTCGGGAAATAAAGTCGAGTTTTTGTTTGTGTATTTGGGCTGCGTAAACATGACCATGTTTCCATGTTTCGTAATAAGCTCAAGTGGCTTCCAATCCGACTTCGCAGAAATACGCATTTATTATCGATTTGTCGGTAGGTAAATATTGAACATGATCCATACTATGGATTTCGGTCATTTTGCACTACCTATATCCCTTTTATTTTTCTCTATCCTAAGTTGCCTGGAAGAGATCGCCTTAGCGATAAGGTCGCTACTGTTTATTGCTGTTTGTTTTCACAAAAATAAAATTAAATAAATATTTATTTCGTGACAGGTAATAAACTCACCTGTTCCCTATCGTATTTGTTGTTGACAAGTATAGTGATAATAAGTGCGGTGGCATCGTTATATCGGGAACTCTTCGTTAGGACCTCTCCTGGTGCCAGGAAGCCCCCCAAAGCAATAGCTGGCAACACTGGACCTCCGTAAGGGGCTATACAGTTTGTGTCATACGGGTTCCTAAGGAAAAAATATACAGGAGTTATATTTTTTCATTGGCAGCCATTGGCGGCCTGAGGTAACTGACGGCCCTAAATTAAATTAAATAGTGATAATTGTTTACATATCGACTATGTAAATCTCAATTAACGTTAGGAACATTTTTCGAAAATACAAATTAAAATTGCTTTTAAAATAGGCCCCTTACCCCGAAGAAAACAGCGGTTTATACAACAAATCATAGCTTAAGAGACAGTTTTTTTAATTATTTTAGTGTTCACTGTCCTCCTTTGTCCCTCACGCCATTTGACATTTACACCGTCAATATGCATAATTTGATTCATCGAGACAGCAATTTTACCCTAGATTTAAAGCTAAAGGTTGGAAATATTTCATTGACTTTCTTTTGTTTTCGGATCATCATCCAGATCATAATTGGAATTATCATTGTGATAGTCTAGGCGTATCTATACTCGACTCACACTCGTGTGATTGTGAGTTCAAATCCTCGGCCTATACCACCGAGTTTCTACGAAAATACGGATTTTTAAAAATTGACACCAGTTCGACGGTGAGAGAAAACATCGTGAAGAAATAATCCGCATGCTCCTGAAATTTAAAAAAATCTGAAGTATGTGAACCACCAATCTGCATTGGGCCCGCGTGGTGGATTACGGCCCCAAACCCTCCCATGATTTCACTATGGGAGGCCTGTGCCCGGTAATGGGACGTTATAGGCTGATAATACTACTCCATTATCCTTAAATAGATTGCAAAGGAAAGTGAACTCCAAGATGATAAGGGAATGGGGACCACGTAGTTGGATTGAAAGGACGTTGAAGCTACTCTGATATGACCAATATAGGATGTAGTCTACAGAGTTGATAAGATCACTAGATGGGGATGAATCTACTTCGTAAACAAAAAACTTTTGTATGAACATGATAAAAAAAACATTGTTTTAAATACTACTCACTGCGAACAAGTGAGTATTTGATCCAAATAGTCATCGGGGTCAAAGTTGGACTCGTCGTTCTGCCACCATCCCCACACTGATTGCACGGCGCAATCCTCCGAGGTGACGGGGCCGCGGAAAGGGGATGAAAGGGGTGCAAAACAAATATCTTCTATACCCACTTCACCGAATTCTGAGTCATTGGCACGAATACCTGGTGATTAGAAAAAATAAAAACTTGTGGTGTACCGTGAAATATTGAGATCGTTATTGATTAAATGAATGAAATGACAATCTAACGTTATTTATAAAGAATATGGTAGTACAAAATAACATTTTACGATTTACCCACAAAGTTTTCCCTTTTTTAAAAATGAAAACTAAATCTTATACTCTAAACTAAGAGGTATTTCAAAACTTATAACGAAGCGCAAGGAAGACTGTCTTTTGGCCATTAAACTACCCAGAATCGATCAAATATTTGTCTTTAAACAAATGAATGGCCAACCGAGAACCGAACTCGGTACCTATACAGCAGGCGGGAACACCAACTGGACTAACAAGGCTGACGTTAATTAAACCAAGCACAAGGGAATAATTACAATTAGTACACAAAAACTTACTCATAATCCTTTGCTGCAAACGCAACACCTCCATCAACACGGTCTCATTGAACACCGGTCCAAAAGTCACGTTTCCCTTCTCCATCTCGTGTTCTATAGGCTTCAGACCTTTGGTGCTTATAATCAGCATCTCGGTCCTGTAGAAGGGCTGGAAGTTGGAGTCGAAGTATTCCCTTTCGACTCGTGAGCGCGAGTCAGGGGCCGCCCATAGTTCCACGGGCTCCGTGGTCACGTGGAGGTACCGAATGCCGTAGCCCAGGCTTAGAATTACGCAGAGACCTGATTAGATAAAAAATGTGGTGTTAGATAATATGCCCTTTTCTCGTCGACTACTGGAAACGGGCTTGAGGGATGTATGGCCTTAAAACGCCACGCTGATCGAGCGGGTTAGCGAGGCCACACTTTTAAAGTTAGTGTTACTCAAGACTTGTAGTAGCCGCTTTGTTATCCCTTAGTCTTCTTTTATGATAGCCACGGGAAGAGATGGGGTGATGCTATTATAACACCGGCTGACACCACACGGCCACAATATCTCATTTAAGAACGCATAAAGTCTGTAATCGTACTAATGTTCGGTTGCTTGAAGCTTCCCACGATGCAAGTGCGCATGATTCCACATCTATATCGTTTTTAACAACTGCCTTTTTTACAATCTCACTTACCGAAACACAGCACAACCCACGGTCTTGAAGCCATGTGATAACCCCACCATTGGAAGAAGTCCTCCAGCAGCGATTCCGTGTCAGCGCCGAGCTTCTCCAAGAAACTGGCTTGTTCCCCGTCCGGCTGGTCGATGGACCGAGGGTTCGTGGTCATCTCCTGCTCATTGTCCGATGCTACACCTATTTTATTTTATACCAAATTGAAAACAATGTAAAAGAATCGTTACCGAAAACTTGAAAGTGATTAAAATTTATCTGTACAAATTTATAGGGGTTATTTATGATTGAAAAAAAAAAAGAGTTTTTTCAGCGCACGTAGATTTAGGGCATTAAGAGCATTAAATAAGGCCGACATGGATAGGGATA
This sequence comes from Sesia bembeciformis, assembly GCA_943735995.1. Taxonomy (NCBI): domain Eukaryota; kingdom Metazoa; phylum Arthropoda; class Insecta; order Lepidoptera; family Sesiidae; genus Sesia; species Sesia bembeciformis. Next base: position 3,141,282 of record OX031038.1, read on the forward strand.
CAGACACGCCTTTTTTATGCACTTATGTGTTAAATTCTTATGCACAAAGCGCATTCAGCAAACGTAACTCATTGACAAGATAGTAAATTGGAGGTCTATTCTAGAATACGTTATAGCGAGTCATACTTTTAAGTTTCCGGAAACGATGTTTAATTAAAAATAGTAATTTTTACAACATGACAATAATAATTGATTACGTCACTGACAAACAAAAAGCGACAAAACAATGCGACTGTTGTAATTTTAGATTCGGCCAAAACTGTAATCAAAAATGTATTTTTTTTTAAAACCTTAGGTTTAGTAATGCTAGAATTCTATACAGGATTATAAAATGAGGTTGTAATGTTTTCGTAAATAATAACGATAGCTAGTTAAGAATCTGTTAAAAATCTACAAGTTACGAATCTGTACAAGACGGCCAGTTTTCCCCCTACATTAAAATGCTAATTTCGCTAAAACATAAGATGCTATTCATCATAGGTTTTGCATTAAGGTATAGAGGACCTACAGATCAAAATTTTTATTAACCACTATCTGACTTTTAAGTCATTTTTGGTAGTTTAATCTTAAATAATATTAATCGACGATAAAATTTCTGAATATTTAGAATAAATACGTGTAAATAACAGAATAAAGCATGCAGCAATAGCACAAAACACACCATCCATTGAATTAGAATAGGTAAACAAAAAAAAGAGTCCAACTAAACAAAAATAATATACAATGTGGATACATAAACTGTAAATATAAGCATTGTGACAAAGCATAATACAAATACAATACAAAGGAAATAAAGCGCGATAGTGTCCTATCAGATGCTATCAACACCGTCTAATATTTATATGACGCCCGTTGTAATCGAGTGCATGTCAGCTTTTCAACTTCAAAGTCGTCGACGTGAACGTAAGATACCGTGAGTTGAGTGGAAGCGAGGGTAAACAAACAGAAATGTTGTTTGGTATCCTGCTTTTCGCGAGTGAGACCATCTTACTCGTATAAAGGTTTCAAGAATAGTGTTGTTTAATTGAGCGCTCAACGCTCAAGCGCTAACTGAGCGTGTGAATTATTAGGACTCGGAACATTAAACATTTGTAAGCGTTATAGTCAAATTTTTAACGCATTAAAAGCTCGAATCTAAAATGGTTTCTAAGGTTCATTAGCGTTCAGCGCTGATTTTTACACCACTTCAGGAATCCCTCACTTTGCGATTGGATTGTTACTGAAGGGTTTTATCTCTCTGGATTAATGAGAAACATTTTGTTTCAAAACATTTCAGTTGAATAAGACAATTCCAGGTATACATTTTAGTAATTTCAATAAACAAAAAAAAATGTAAAGAAATCGAAATTTGAGAAATAACTGAAGTTATTTACTTTAATGGTAAGTTAAATTTCAATAGCTTGTAAATTATTATTATTAGAATCTTTTTCAATATTCAAAAACATAGATAAGTGGGCTTTTGGAGTTAATATTATCTTACACACAAGTGTAGGTAGGTTGTGTGCGCAAGTGTATGTACCTACACTTGCGGTCACAAGACGCGATAAGTGCACCTAATCGTCACGAAAACCGCTGTAGGATTATAAGATAAAGGCGATCACTGTCAGCGATAAGACCATCCTTTTTACACATGGTACCTAAATTCAATTGTAATTTATCAAGCATATTTTGGTATGCAATAAAAAGGCTTTCATTATTACAATCATTTCATCTATACTCGTACATATAAAAAGAGATGTTATGACTGACTGACTGATTCATCATTGCCGAGCCGAAGCCGCTGAAGTAGTTTCCTTTTATGACGTAAACACCCACTGAGAAGGGATTTCTTGAAGGTGAAACGGAATGTCAAAGTTTATACAGAAAAAGGGAGCAAAACCGCGCGCAAAGGCAAAAAATTTTACCTAAAAATGCAATCTAGTCTGTGAAGGGAAAAAATACGCAACGTCGTTCAAACCGCTTAGAAAGAGAAATCGCAAGCGGGCGGTCTATTAGTCAAAGACAAATAATACAAAGTAAGCTGAACGACAAGAGAAACTTAAAATAATAACTTTTTGGGAAAATATCAAGTTTAAAAAAATTATACCAATTCAGTGTTAAAGGGACGCAGGTATTTTTTTATTTAATCCTGTATAACGTTATCCGTATATGACGATAAGATGTCTCGCAAAAAGCAATACACATGGCAACATTGGCAGGCGTAGAGGTAAATATACGTACTGCATCTGTGTGCGTGAAGCGGACTCGTCTCCGGGCCGCCGCCGCGCAGCGCCGCGTCGCGCGCCCACCCGTCTGTCCCCACACCACACCGTTAGCATACCAATCATTTACTAACGTACAGCGGGCAACAGGCGATTACACATAAACCGACATTATTCCGACCCTACACTCATACAGATAGGAGACATAACCTTTGCTACCTTTGGGTGCCGAATTGTCCAATCCGACTGTCGAAATGATTCGCACTTGTACACTATCGGTGGACACTTACAGAAATGCAAAGCTCGTGTCTCGATGATTTCACTGTACTGAATAACGGCTTTTTATTTCACGTAAGACGTTTCACGGAATATTGAATATTTTCTCTAGAACCAGAATATTTACAGACAATTGAATGTCGTTGACCATATTAACTGACAATTTAACATTTGTACGGTCGCAAGAAATGATCGTTGGGCCGTTCAGTCGTTTATGGTACCCGTTTGTCGTATAGAAGCCATTCAGTATATTAACTGTCGGTGTCATGTCGATATCGGTATCGGGTCAGTATAGTATCAGTCGATGAGAAAACGTCCAATATATCAATCTACATATATTAAATGACTAATATATAATTGTTTGGAGTAAAGTAATGTTGCCAACTGTACACGGTTAATAATATTATGATATGACAGACGCATCGCTAACATGATAATTAAAGGAAACGACTAATATCCTTAGAAACTAACCAATCAGGACGTAACGGTACCGTGAGGTCACCGTTTATAAATGTCAGCATTTCTCTCGACTTTACATGCGTTGTGTAAAGGTGACGCACGTGGGTCATAATACACCATATCAATCATGTAAACGTTGCGTCTGTGTGCGTGAGCAACATCTCGAGCATTTCTACTACATTGTGTTCATGTATCAAAGCATTTTAAATTGAAATGACAATATGTAAGAGGAGGATAGATTTATAGTGACTATGGCATCACTGCGAGTATTTTAATGGAGTATTTAATTAATATTAATTGTTGCATATATCAATCTGTACTTTAAACTAGACTTTGTCATTAATTTTTCAACCAAATGATGTCACCAAATTTGTTCTAACAAGCAACTCAATTAACGAAAATTTTTGATATCAATCAGATATTATTTATAGAATTTTAGAGCAACAATACTCCTAATTAATACTCAAAATATTTATTTATTTAATATTTTTACTATATGTTGTATCAAAACCAAAATGGTTTGCATTATGGGCTGTATGATCAGTTTCATTACGATCTATACAACCATTTGACATAACGTCACTTGATTCAATGCAGCAAATGACTTTACTATTATACTGCCCTTTCAAAGTGCTGTCTAATTAACTTTTTAATAGAAAATGGTAGAAGGGTAATCTAATCAGTCAGCGTGATGGTAAATGGAAACCATCGTCCATGGATATATGTGATAAAAGACATCATTAAAAAAATGATGAACGGTTGCGTGTCGGTAAATATGCTGCCTATCTTTGAGATTAGGAATTACAATATTTGGAATGTAACTCCTTGCCTACACAATGCTTTAAAAAGTCATAGAAGCCCATATAGTATCACCATTCAAAATAATAGCTACGCACAAGGCATGCAAGTTTAATTCGAACAGTGAAAAAATACTACACAACAAAATAGCCAAAGAAAATATAATTCAAACCTTGTGCGTAGTTAGACAATTCTTACAAGGTGCAATTTGACTGGCAATCTATACATATAATAAAAATGTAACTGATCGCTGTCTGTACGTGGAAGATATATGAGAAAAATATTATTGGGGGCCTTTATCAACGCAATAGAACCCAAAACAATGATTGTTAGAATTTTTGTCTGTTTGTCTGTGCGTTTGGGCGCGCTAATCTTAGAAACGGCTTACCCGATATGGGTGCGGTTTTTACAAATGTATTGTGGTAAGCTTCACTTAAAATTTAGTGTTTGTTTTATTTCAATCAGTTCATAAATAAAAAAGTTATATCAATTTAAAGAATCACGTCGACCATTTGTTCGATAAAAAATAAGTTATAAAAAATAATGTGTGTGATCGTTTTTGAAAATACCAAATACCCCTAAGAAGGTAAAGACGGTGTTTATAAACTAAAGTCCCACGCGGACGAAGTCGCGGGCAACAGCTAGTACTCAATATATCAGTATTATGTAGGACTCTATTGTTAACTGTAAAGATCAGAACAGCGTGCGAGCGAGAATTTAAAGCACAGCACGTTCACCAAAAACCAGAAAGAGTCCGAACTAATTGTCAAATGAGACGCAGAGGCCCAGAGTTCCACTAAACATGTGTATAACGAAGTGGCTTATCTTGTTTAAGATGGCGCTCTCACGCATAATGACAAGTCACGCACATTCCGATATGAGATTTTTTTTCGTCACAAAATTTCACATTGTGTGAACATGTCTACGTATATTACTTACTAGCGACCCGCCCTGGCTTCGCTTCGGTTAATAAGATTTTTTTTTTTCAAAATTTCAAAATAACATATAGCCATTTTATTATGAGGGATCCCTAATTTTTTCTAGTAATAAATATAGCTACTCAAGGATAATGTAGCATTCTAATGGTGAAAGAATCTTTGAAATCGGTCCAGTAGTTTTTGAGTTTATTCGTTACAAACATACAAAAATACATACAAATCTTTCCTCTTTATAATATTAGTTTAGATGATTAAATTGCACCTTATGAGAATTGTCATGAAATCGAAATTACACCACATACCAACTCATATTACACCACATACCAACTCATATTCTCGATACTCAAACGCGGTACACTATGCATTCACCTTGCAGCCTCACATATATTCTTATCATTTTTATATCGATGGTAAGGTTATATGAAATTTGTATTTCTTATTTTAGGTACATCGACAGTTACACATTCATTTGCATAAAATTAATAATTCACTCTTAAGTGTTTTGTCCTGACTAAATGAGCGCGCGGAGTGAGCGCGGAGCGTAAAGCGGAAGCGCCGGTGTCGCGATCGGCTGTATTTATAGTGCTTCCGCAATTAAAGGGATTCTCGCTGTGGAAGAGTGTTATCTATAGACAATGTCTTAGTCAAAATTTGATTTGGAATAAATTGAGATGATTTAGAAGAATTTAGAATATACCTATTCGAAAAACATCAAAACTATAGAGATTATGCGCTCCCGCTTAAAGTCCTCCCAAGTGTCGCCGCGGAATCCGCTGCCCGTCCCCCCAGTTATACCGACCACACCTCAGCCGATAAAATACGTTTGGAGAATACGCAGCGGATTCCGCTGTCCGGCCCGCGCCCACTCCGCTATTATACGCTCTAATCTCCGGCCAGGTGGACCGACTACCTGAAGAGGTTCGCCGGTGGTGGTGGTGATGAGAAGAGCCAAGGGTCGTGTGTGGTGGCGAGCCTTGGGATAGGCCTATATCCAGCAGTGGAAACACAGACTCAGACTATAAAGAAGTATAGTTTGTAAGTAAACGCATAGTAAAGGCATAGTCGTTTATAAAATTCTCAAAGATTCATTCCGTTATAATGATCCCTATTGTATTGTGTTATTGGTATGTTAGTGTAATATCGAGAGTGCTGTCACAGAGCAAAACAAAATATCATTTATAGGCCCACCACGTTATACCTAAAACCGAATTTGCACTAACAAAGGGTTAATTTTGCTTTATTATAAGAGAAATAATAAGCTTGTACAGTACCCGGCGATATCGTAAATGAGGTATCGTAAGGCGTATCGTATTTACGTGATTCATTACGAAATCAGTACGGAGACGTATATCGTAAATGGCAATGATATAGCAAATCGTAAATGACAAACCGATCATTTCTTTCAAATGATTATGCAGAATTTTCCGTACAAAGTTTACAGGTTACGTACACAGTACTGTGTAATATAAAAACCTATGATGTAATGCAAAAAAGATTGTTTGATTGCACGATATGTGATATATATCGTCGGGTATTGTACATAACTATTTCCATCTTAGCATTCATTTATCAGTTGCCATGCAATATTTAGTTTAAAAATAACCGCATTTAGTAGTACCTTTGACATAAATATATCTAAGTTAGTGAATATAACCATGTTAATTAATATGTTTATAATAATAAATATAGTATGCATATTATTATAAGGTATGCGGAGAATATACATAATTGAAATTAGCAGATCTGCAAAATTCCTATTATTAAAATCTAATTAATTTATCTTTTTAATACTCATAATCTAAATCTTTAATGGAATCCTAATAGAACCATAATTGAATTGAAAATACTTAAATTTCTGCTACTTATAATGGTCACAAATCGCGTAATATATATACACAATATCTGAATTATCATCTAATAATAATAATATTATTATTATTTAAATAATAATAATAATGCACCGCGCGGTTAATCAGAGTTACATTTTGACAGTGAATCATAATAGAATTGCAGAATTATTATTTCAGATTTTTATAGATAAATAAGGTCGAATTTACATCGACCACGAAACAAATAAAATGTAGTGTTCAACTCACCAACCACGTTCTCCTGTTGGTTGCAGCAGCACACTCCACCGAGGAACAACGTGGTGAATATGAGGAAGACGATCGCCATGATGACGGCGTATCCGTCAGCGCCGCTGATGCTGAAGGGTTTTGGTGGTGGGGGGCGGGGAGGGGGAGCGGGACAAGACTCTTCGCAATCCAGGCACGAACAGCCTGGTTGACCCTGTGGAAGAGTTAGATTGAGGGCCTTTGTCACCACCTAATTAACAATCTTATAAATTATCTGCGAATTATCTACCAATTAAATCAAGGTGATATTGACTTTCTGATAAAGTATAATTGACTATCCGATACCTCCTGATAAAGTATCAGGAAGTGGTGAGAAAGGGCCTTAGTGTGGAAAAAACAAGCATTATGTTTAAGACCATCAATATTTGATGGTCTTAAACGGTTGTAGTTAAAAGCTCGAGTACAAAACGATTAAGGTACAATATCACTAACATAGCCGGCCACCGCTTGACTGCCGAAGCGTACGGCGCTAGTTTGAAGAACAAGTTGGGGTATATAGTTGTCCTGGGTACCAATATTTCAATGACCTGTTATCGGTCTTAAAACGATTTAATTTCGATTTTTGAAAGATGTTGGTTTTTGTAGACCTGATATAACAATGTTTAATTAAGAAATCTTTACTTCGCTTTTCTCCCAGTGAATTTGAATCAATTAGAATAGTCAACTTGCAGAAGTCGCTAGTTTGTTAGCAGAAGTCGCTAGTTTGTTAAAACCAAACTACGTAAAACTGTAAACTTTAGTATGGTTTAGGAACTAAATGCCGACTTTCTACGAGTGATAAAAATATGATTGGGAAGGTAGTCAATCTATGATTTCAAGTTCAGGGACTAAATATAGTTCATTTTCCCACGTAAGCTTCATCCGGTAAAAAGTCAAATAGCGGAGTTTACAAGTGGACTAGTCAGTTATTCTCAGATATAGTTTGTCATGACAATTGACAAACATGTAATCTTGACCACTCAAGCGCGCTACAACGTTACGTCGCATATAACCAAATTAAACGGTATCAAACTCTCACTAGGCTCTCCTCCATACTGGTACTTCATTTGAAACGAATTTTTTGCATTACATCATGTTAAAGCCTTAATAATAAGGCCCAGATTAAAGCTGCTAACCGATACAAAATTATCCGGTTCCACAACTAGATTGACCGGTAGGAAGCTCTCACAAAGCTCATTCCCATATTTGTAGTTTAACGTTAAGGGAAGTTTATGTCTAAAAGAAGAATTTTGTGCTCTAATCACCAAGCTGAGCGGGTATTTTAATGATCGCACAAACGGCACAGAGGATTACTTACCGTCACCGGTCTTAGGTATTTTCAAATCTAGCGAATTTTAAGGTTATACCACTATTAGCAGATCCTCAGAGCTCCATCCGTTATTCAGCAGGAGTGCACCGCTTGCAGGGAAATGTCTTAGGGGCCTGTGATGGTTATCGGGACCCCTTATACATAACGCTTTTCCGCTTTACAACCTTTGTTTGGGAGAGGCCTATATCCAACAATGGAGACACAGGCTGAAAGTAGTAATAAAAATGTTACTTACCGGTAATCCAACGTTACACGGCCTCGTAGCCGGGTTGAACGGCACGAAGCCCTCACTGGACTGGTCTCCATACTTGTAGTTGATTTGGAAAGGAACGTATTGGTTGCCATCGTTCGCATTACCCATGTAATCGAACCAGCGACGGGGATTACAAAATGTGGTCTTAACGCCGCACATTAAGTCCAGTGCTAGAGAACCGGCTGATGGCATTTGCACCTGAAAAGAGTAAATTATTAGTAATTATTGAGTTATTCTATTGTTCTCTGTTTTCATAGCTATTCATAGTTCATAGTATACAAATTGCATCTGTTAGTCTACACAGTAAAGAGAATTATTATTATTAATAATAATTCATTAATAAATTCATTTAAATCAATAGTTAAATGCTGAAAATTTTATGCAAATAAAAATAATAAATACATTTGAAAGATCCGACTGGTAACCATTCTTCCTAAACTAATAATAAGAAAAAGCAGGTCAAGTCGTGTTGCATGCGTATTGGATAGGTTTGGATGTTTTCGTAAAATCAAAAGGGAACCCTGAACTTTAGTGTCCATGCAACACTAAAGTTTGCGTCATTTGTATTATAATTTTAACTTTTATTGCGCCTACCGCATTATCCTGCATAACCCAAAGAGCGACTGGAGATAATGCTTCAAAACAAAAAGTCCGCCATTTGTCACTTTGTGCAATAACGAAATAAATAAACAAAGTACATGTGTAGCACCTCTAAGAAAAATCATTTAAAGCTCTGTGTCGCGTACAAGATTAAAAAAGGGGGAAAAAACAAAAAAAAAACATTAACAAGCGATTTTATTGTTTTGGTGATATTGTGGCAAACGTAAGAATGTATGGGTCACCGTAAATTGAACTCACAACTTAGATGCTTCATCCATGGGAGTATGAATTTTATGGCATCACCAACAAGATACAATATGAGTAAATATACGAATTCTGTTAATTTAACCATATTTTTATTGTAAATTTAGATTTTTCGTTATGTTTACCTGTTTGCACGAGCCATACGTAACATTCACATATGACTCTCCAATATGATAGTCGATCTCCACAACAGTCTGATGAGTTGCTGGAAAGGAAAAACTTCTTTTAAGGAAACACGTTTTAGGATAGTAGAGACAATCATGATGATTGTCAATATTAAAATGCCTCACTTTTTATAGGTAAATATTAATTTAACCAATCAAGCAATGACATTTGACCTTTATTTGTCTATTATTTGCTCGGCTGCAGGAATCCTATTGCCGCTGAATAGGTTAAAGACGTATTTACAATTTCTGTATATAATTATTGTGATTCGCATCGCTGTAACATTAAGAACTGCAAATAACTAAGACGATTCAATAGATTTTAATATAAGTAAGAACAACCTCGTGCTTCTGGCAGAATGTCTTGTCGTGTTACCTCAATATAGAAACATTGTTACTTGGAGACGTCCCCAAATACCAATGTGTTGGGGTAAAATTTAGTTAAGAAAGTGGTTTTGTTACAAAGCAATTAATCGGTACACCACTTGGTGACATTTTTCATTCAATCTCATCATAATAATCACTTCAAAATGCAAAGAACTGTTGATTTCCTAAAACCGTGTTTTCAGCGGTGCTCTAAGTTTGCGTTCACTCTGGTCAGTGACAAAAATTGAGCGTACGAATTTGCAAAACTTATTGTATTTGCAAAACAGTTCGACATTCATGGATGTCGAGCTAGTGTGTATCACATTTTTAGTGCTAACGTTAGTTTAGATTGATAGGTGTATTACGTCCAAGAGTGGGCGTTTCATGGATGAAAATAATGTTCACTGACTTTTTGCAATAAAATAAAGAAATACCTATGGGCTACCAACTTGTAACTCGTAATTAGCTGTCAATAAATTTCATAGAAGACTACGGAACCCTATTAATGTGTCTCCGACACACTCATGGCCGATTATTATTTAATTATTCCAAAATCGTACTCCAAAAAAAATTGAGCGTACATACATCATTATGCCAAGTGAACGAATCGCGCATGCAAATCTTTATTCACGAACTGGTGTTATTTCGGCCGTTTGCAGTGAAAACGAGGTTTAATAGGTTTAAACGAGATATTATAAAACAAGTACAGAATAAATGCTCTATTAAAATCGTCTGCAGTGCAGAATCACACGTGTTAAAGACAATAATAATAATCCTTACCATTAAACGGTTTTAACTTCACAGGCTTTATGAATTCGCTCTGATTGGGTGCGCAGGTCATAGCGCACGCGTGCTTCAGGAAGTTGTCCACGCAGGTGGGACATCGGGCCAAGAGGTTGAGTGCCGTCCCGATGTTCGAGTTGAGATAGTCCACCTGCTGGTCGTTGCAGCACGTCACGCCGCCAGCGGCGATGTCCGGACATAATCTCTCTAATATTGGCTGTAACAAATGATAATAAACTGTTAATTTATAGTATGTACTAATTCCAATGCATTGATGTACTAATTCCAATGCATTGATATACTAATTCCAATGCATTGATGTACTAATTCCAATGCATTGATATACTAATTCCAATGCATTGATGTACTAATTCCAATGCATTGATATACTAATTCCAATGCATTGATGTACTAATTCCAATGCATTGATGTACTAATTCCAATGCATTGATGTACTAATTCCAATGCATTGATGTACTAATTCCAATGCATTGATGTACTAATTCCAATGCATTGATGTACTAATTCCAATGCATTGATGTACTAATTCCAATGCATTGATGTACTAATTCTTTTGTTTGTTGTTAACTTTATGTCTGTGTTGTGTTGCGTCAAATAATAAATTTTCTTTCTTTCTATAATTATATAATACTAATATAATAAAGAGGTAAAATTGTGTGTTTGTAGGTATGTTGGAAGTAATCTCTGGAACTACTAAACCGATTACAAAAATTCTTTCACAAATAGGAAGCTACAATATCCGTGTCTAATATAGGCTATATTTTATTTTGAAATTTTGAAAAAAAAAACGAACCGAAGCGAAGCGAGGGCGGGTCGCTTTAATATAATTTACAATTTTATTCGGTTCTTTAATAAGCTCATGTCTCATTGTTTTATGTATGTATACATAAGCACAATCTACAACTTCAATCAACCGATAAGCGCCGTATCTTTCCTAAAGATCTTGTCAGTCATTTATGCGTCTCATATTTAGAACTTACGATCCAAAATTGTTTAGAAATTATTTCACCCGAGACTGTGGAATTGGTTATTTATTGCTCGCAAATTGGAACCCATAGAAATATCAACACAGCGAGAAAGACAGCATGGTAGAACTGGAGGTACGTACTCCTGCGGTCGGAAGCTAATATCTTTGTCGCCAACTACACCCCACGTGCAATGCAATAGTAGAATGAAAATCGTATACTAGATGCTCAAAACCGACTAATAAAGAACATTGTATAAGTCAATCAATATGTGAAACTTGACACCATCATATTTTCTATAAATATTCTAACATATTCATAAATAAAATAGTACTTAAAGTGAGTGTTTTATTTTCTTAGCTACGCAGGACAAAATTAATTTTATCCAAAAACAATACAGTTTGCTTCATAAACCAGTATTACAAATTGTGCCACACAAAATGTTTAGAGATGTCCCGGAGTCACATATAAAAGTAACTACTGGAACCATAAATAAAAATCCTTAAAAGTTTCAGTAGGTACCCATGTACACACAAAGGCACACGGCTATTTAGCCTTTCCAAGTCACATAAAGGTTAAATAGCCGACAACTGGTCCAACCGAGCAAAGGCTCTCCACTCATTTTCCATGATTTTTCACTTGGCTATTTAGTGTAGTTTAATCTACAATAAAAAATTTGCTTTTTAATATTCAGCTACTTTATTTACCCCAGCTTCGTATAACATAACCAAACAGTGAGATTAGCCACCTTACACATCCAAACAACAACAAATTATGTAAATGAAATTATCAACCGCCATACTACATGAGTAATGTCTTTATCTAGTTAAATCGTGGGTAATTAACTAACTCATTAACCCACAGTTTATCAGTCCAAGAAATCATGTAGTAATGCTATCGCTAGATGTCTATATGGAATAAGGAATTACAATAAATGTACATAAAATATGGTACATCGAGAATGAAAGAGATAATGAGGTATATTCGCCTCTGTACAGCGCAGCGTAATTGTAAGAATGAAATAATATATTTCTAATAGAATCGAAGATAACTGCTGACGACTGATTAGTCGTTTTTTAATAGATTTCTTTCTTATTCATCATAGGCTATTACGCTACGCTATGGGGTTTTTCAAGAGAGTTGTGAACAGAATTTTGCAGTGAACACGCGTGCTGCAGGTCCAGGTGTTGTAGGTGTCCATGGGCAGCGGTGACCACTTACCACCAGGTGGCTAGACCGCTCGTCTGCCATCTAGTCTATAAAAAAATGCCGAATAATGTATATTACGTTGCCGCTAAGCGTTACCATAAATACGAATATTAAATTGGGTTTTGATTACCATTTTTATACGATATAAAATAATAGGTAGTTGGAAAAGTTTGCGGCCTTTTTGAACGTATGATTTAGGGTGCTATATTTCTGACGGGAAAGTGATAGGGAAAGTGAGGAGGAACGGCCCGGTGAACAAGGGGTGATGTGGAGGTTGACTCGGAGATCGCAAGCTCTCCGTCTAAATTCTTAGCTAGAAATGTTTGCTAACTATCGATAAAATTAAAATAAACAGTGAGATCGAGCCCCCTGTTTTCGTCTGCGACATATATATGTATATAAAGTGGATTGACATTAGCGAAGGTTAACTTGCAAACGTGTCAGTCGTGCCATCGGTGATAAACGACTCGGCATCCGTGTCATCGCTGACCGGTTTGCGTATTTATGTAAATCAAAAGAAGTCTTTATCATTTTTACTATAAAAAGTGTTTATTACTTACTATAAACTTATTCGACTAACTAATATATTACACAATGCAATAATTTAAAGTATGGTCGCCTGCCGGTCTGTTACTTTTTCAAAAGCAAAACACTAATCATTTACGTCAATTTTATTATCTAAGAACTGTACTGTTATTCCATGAAAAAATGTATTTATCTACTTATGTCATTTTTATTACTCAATAATTTACGAATTTTGTGTTTACGATCGGGGACAGTCATCGAATATTTTACAGGAAACAATACCTACAGATAAACGAAACGCTATCTAACAGGTCTATCTGTATATTTGTACAAAGATATCACACAGCGATAGACAAGGCGTGTAATAAATCGCGTGTAAGTATGTGACGCCACTTGGACTTCAGTCTATTCTCAAGTAGCCTATTTATCATGCTTTTTAAACATCTACACTAAAAAAAAATGCTATTGCGTCAAAGTAATTTCCTTGCTTGTCTGCCCATTTCATGGCTCACCTATCGCTCTCCCAGGTTTGCTGGTAGAAATCTCCTAAGGTGATAAACACGCCTTTTGCCTTTTCTTTTGTAACTATTTTTATCATTTGTGTGTACAATAAAGTATATAAATAAATAAAATGAATGGGGATCCGAAAGGAACGATCAACCGTGAGAAGGGTCAATTATGACGCCATGGTAAGAATGTCGACATTTCTTTATATACTAAACGCGATGAACAAACATGTGATAATATTAAATATACAACAGAAGCGAATATTATTTGTCTGCTTGTTGATCGATTGATTTATTTATTTTGGGCGTTAATACTCTTACTCTTTTACCACGGAGGACTTGCTAAATCCTCCGTGGTCCTTACGTTAAAATCTAAAAGTATGTTACCTGCTATAACATTCGTCCCGTGAGTCATACTTTGGCAAATACGTATTATATATATTCGTCTCTTATCACCTTGCTGATTAGATTACAAAATTATATAGGATTTTGTGTGATAGAACAAAGGCATTTACGACATACGAGTATGCATACATGTATACATAATGCATAACGTAAACATACATACGAGTATACATACATGCGTAACATAACCACTGAATAAACTCTCGTTATTATTATCAAACATGACACAGCACATAATTGCAACTTCTTTATTTCACGTCAATTAGTAGTGAATTTATTACACGTATATGATACGAGATCAAAAATATCAAAGGTAAAAAATAAATAAAACTAAGTAAAAAAAATGTTCAAAATTAATTTCTTGTGGGTGAATTTCCTTTAGGTTAATCAATACTTTAGTCAACCTTACAACAATTTGAATATTATACAGACAACACATATGCAATCATACTGATGACCACATATTAACATATCGACCTTCCAACATAATCCGCAGTTTCACCGCGGGATTGAAACCGGTTTTTAATTTAATAACCCCAGTATTCCGCTTTGTAGTAGTACGAATTACTATTATAACTGCCCCTATGGGTCATCCTTGTTCACCATATTACGTAAGAATGGTAATTTTCATATACAAGTATAATGAATGATCGGCAAGGGCTTAATTAACTACCTTCAATTAAGATTGTTATCGGATCAATTTAGTCAGAAAGGCCTAGTCCTGTTTACATGTATTAAAGTGGATTATACGGGTTTAGTTGGCGCTTTCATGCACATTCTTACGACGCACCGTAACGCACTTAAGTAAAATAATTTTGCCAGTCTATTTATCAGTTTAATTTTATGGGAGGTACAGCCCTTATGTGAGTCTTGTTTTTCTTTTCTTTTTATAGTGAAGTGGACGAGCAAGAGGTCCCACGTGATGGTAAGTGTTACCGCCGCCCATGGACACCTGCAACACCAGGGGGTATACAGGTGCGCCGCCGACCTTGCAAAATCACAATCCCATATCGTTGTTTAATGGAAAGACCACTTGAGGCAGTTCGTTGCACAGGCTACAGGTTCGCGGTATAAAATGATTTTTGGACCGAACTGTACGCGACACGTCCGTATCGAGGAAATGCATATGGACCGTACTTCTGTGACGAGAGGTGCGGTTGTAGAAATCCGAGGTGGAAATTATATTGAACAATTCTTCAGAGTATTCCCCATTGTAAAGGCGTTAAAACACACACACACGCAACGTCTCTCCGAATACTGAGGGGTTCTAAACCGCCGGTGAGAGTGGGATTGTCGACAATTCGTACAGCACATCGTTGGATGGAGTCAAATGGGGCCAATTGATATTTCGATGCGCCAGCATTACTCCAGATGTGATGTGAGATGATACTAAAGATGTGAGCAGTACTCCATATAGGGTCTAACCTGAGCTTTAACCTAATACTAGTTCATTCAATTGAACCAGCCCTACTCGAACATTCCATAACTGTGGCGTCAACAAGTTTATTGACTAACAAGTTCTGTAATCACAGTGTACACAAAAGAACACCTTAAGAAGACAGTAATAAGGAAAAAAATGGAGTGGTACGTTTTTCCCGAAAGGCCATTGCATGTAGTGAGTGAAATACAGAATCGATTTTTCCCGACTATAATAATGAAGTACCTTTTGAAGGTAAACATTTTGTACAAAATATTAAACACTTTCAAGGTTAACGTTTAGTGACACGAAATACTAATATTTCATTTGCCAGAAAATGTTATTATAAATAATTATGTGAATGAGAGAGGTTTAAACATTATGATAGTTATCTATCTACAGCTTCCTGTAACTATGAATATTGTTTTGGTTTTCTACAATATTATTTTTATATTATTCCTAACGTAATAAGTCATTATTTGTTTTGGACTATTTGGTTTATGGACCCATTCATTTCGTCACATTGTAATTGAATTCAATAGAAATAAATAAAATAAAAACATTATACCTACCATACAATGGGTACGCAAATACCTCAAGGTGTGGTTCTGCGGCGCCAGATATTAATTAACTTTAATTAAACTGATGATTGATGATTGACATTATTGACATCAATTGTAGTGTTGCATGGAACTATCCAGTACCTTTTGGAATGTTAAATCATCGTGAGATCATCAAACTACATTGAATTAATCTTTATTTTATTTTATAACATACGAATTCATAAAAAAACCTCTTTAAAAATGTTATTATTATAAGCAATTTCGAAATAGCTTATATTAGGGAGGGATATTTGGACCACAACTAAAAATCTTCTAATGATTTCACAGTTGCAGGGAACAATAAACCGAATCTAAGAATACTTATGTATGTAAGTCTGTAACGATCGCACATTGACGTCATTAAAGGAAATTCTCACAAAACCCATGTTGATAAGTTCGGGAAGAGTTATAATTATTGTTGTCACATTGTCTTCAAGTTGACACAAAGCCAGACAATGCGCCGATGCCGATTATAATTTATTGCATGGCAGACAGCACGCCAACAAAACTCAATAAACAAGAGCTGGAATATTTTGGAATGATTTTAAGTAGCTTGTTATTAATTATTATTATTTTATGTTATTAATTTTATGGACTATACATTCACAACATTTGCTAGCAACAGACTTATGCGGTGTACATGTTGTGATTTAATGTTTGCCCAGGATACAACTGATTTCCAGTGAAAAGTGATGAAAATAGCCGTAGACATTTCTAGCCTAAATCCTCGTTTATAGTAATCATTTGTCCTCCTCTCATGATCTCGATTGCGCCTACACTTTCACAAACATTGCAAGTTATGTGCAATGATGTTTAGAAACATTATGAATGATTAGAAACATTTATAATATTTTAATTTAAAAGCTTTTTATTATTATACTAATTGATTGAATGAGAAGAGTGGAAGACCATGTGTGGTATCGATCCTTAGAAGAAGCGTATATCCTTCGAGAAACATAAGCTGATGGTATGGTTATTGAATTATTGGTAAAAAGGCTAACTGAATGTCTTGAGGCGGTCTCTGTCAGTAAATCCGTAGTTAAAGATTCTACTTACTATGTACTTTTTAGATTTCCAATTAAAGCGAAAATATTTCAACTGTCTGTCACCTTTCACAACACAGATGCATTCAGAGTTTATCGCAAAATTAAGTTTCTTTTTTGGTTTTTAATAGTACATATATGTACAGTAATGTATATATATGTTGTTCGTGACAATGAATAACATAGGAGAATAAACGGACTCGCGAACATATCTTTAGTAAATACACTAAGATAAAATACATCTAAAATTAATAAAAGAGAATAATAGACAGTAGTAGTAAAGTTAATATAAACCTGGTCAATACCACCAGCAGCAAAACAAACATGGCTTCCGCATCGATTTTGTGTAAGTGACGTCACGAGGCATCGACACACTTTCCCGGGTGGTTAAGGTCGGAATCCTTCAAGGTGGTAGGAATTCTTGAAACACTTCGTTTCATTGCATATGTGGTATGAGACCAAGGTAAATAGTAAGTGACTTATACCGTAGTAAGTTTTTGGGGTAAAGCTTTTTTTCAGAATCTTACATCAAGGCTTATTTGAGGTTCCGACTGGATTACACGTCGTCTTACATTTGAAACACATTGTTGAAACACATTGAAACACATTTGTCGGTGCTGTACAGGAGAGAGCTTAGAGGACGTCCATCATACCAGCTAGACTCCCAAACAGAATGTCGATGAGCTGGTCGTTCATGAAATATACCTATCAAAAAATAAAATTTGTTCCTCTAATGAGGCTAATAAAAATGTAACAAAGTCCACAATTTTATTCGATGTTTACACGGTCATGAGGCCATATCCTTACAATTCACGTCAATGGAATGTTCGAAATGACGTATTCGAGGCAAAGTTCAATAACTGACTAGACATTAATAATAGTGGTTGACTTCCACCCGAAACCCATTGAACCAAATATGTCAGAATCACTAAACGATGTGGACAACAACTGTAAATCATGTTATTTGTTGAAGTCGCGCTAGCTGGTTGAAGAGCCGACGACGGGAGGCGATTAATATAAGCACGACGTTCCCGTTCCGAGTAGCATTCTCAGCAGTTAAAGAAATTGGATATATGATTACTGTCGTGTATGTCTACACATCTAGTCAACCGTAACCATCCCTTATAATATCCACCGCTGGACGAGGCCCTTGTGCATATTATCTTGTGCATAAGGGATGTATGTATGTAAGGGTGGATGGCGTTACAACATCAGGCTGGCCAAACGGGTAGGCGCGTCCACTCTTTTAGAGGTGGTGTAGTTCCTCCCTCTCCTGCAATAGTCAATGGGTCTACCTGCTCTGTGAATATTGATTATAGGCTGATATCGTATTTAAAACAGATCTTACTAATGTTTTTGGAGGCGGTTGCCTCCAAAAGACAAGTTCGATCGTAGAACTAATCGCGAATTCTGTAACATGTACATTCTATTGACCAAGACAGTTTTTAATATTATAATATTGCAAACAGCAAGTTCCGTTGTATCGCGAGTCAAAAGATACAAAAATGTAAATAAACGTATATGTATTATATATTGAAGAAACAATTGCCTTTAATCAAACGTCAGTCGGGAATGGTTTAGACTAAATTGCCGTCTATTACTAGCGGCAGTTAATGAGTGAAAGATTTTATTTTAGGTAATAACACCATTTTTTTGTGAACAAGTGTTACAGAACTACGGTAGTAAAAACATTTTTTTGCTATACGTAGGCAGTATATCCATTGGTTTAATGCCATCGTTATAACGCCTAGGTATTCCGTACCCTAGTTCAAAAATCATTAAGAAGCATTTTACCATTTTAATAATTTTGTGACGTCAATCAAGAGTAAAGTACATATATTACATATTCTACGTAGCGATGTACGAGTATGTATCTTCCCTAAAGAGTCCAAGTACTTTAATTATGATCACTGCGATAAAATTATTAAAATGGTAAAACTGAACAGGTTTAAATAATTGATTTTAAACTGTCACACTACAAGTAATTAGAATTGTCAATTCAACAAGTATTAGACGTAAAAATGTTCGCATTATGATAGGTAAATAACATCTTGGACCGGACATGGGGGGTGCTGGTGAGCTGCCAAGATTCTAAGCAAATATCATATAGACTATAGTAGACTATCATATACTATAGACTAATCGAGATACGAGTATAGGAAAGATAAGGTGTTTACAGCTTAGCAGTTTTCGTGAAAGAAGTAAAATGACAAACAAAGACATTGCAAATAATCTTTTGAATTAATTGCCTTTACGACTCCCATGCTATTTATTAATCCTGCTGCTTGTAAAATACAGTTTACAAAAACGTTAAATTACAGTCCACCAGCAGTGGAGGATTACTGCTAGGAGTCACGGATTTTGACGTTTATATAAGATTAGGTATACTCTAGAAACTTAAAAAACCACACCATCCTGCTGGAATGTTTTATCAAGAGAGATTCCTTCGAACGGCTGCAAAATCAGAAAGTTAATGAATTAACTGATCTTCACTTAATCTTCTTAGTGAATTTTAAATTTATTTAACAAAAGACATGCTACTAGTGAAACCAAGGCAGACTCGAATAATTAATATAATCAGAGAGCTAGGGACTGCACTACCTTGAGCCTCTTACAATTTTATTTTCAGACAAAATGTCCATAATATGTGTTATTAGTAACCATAAATCTTAACCTAGTGTTAATGATAGGGAAAAAATTAAACTTATAATTAACACTAACGACATTGCCTTTGTTGAACCAAACTAATACATTTAAGCCAAGGAAGCTTCGGAAATCATCGCTTATATTCATTCAAGAGAAAAGAAGAAGCTTACCTATAATAAAATATTTTTATGTCTGATAAAAAATTTAAATGTTTGGAGGTTTATTACATTTGTTGGAGACAAACATTCGAACAAACATCTTTATTATATCGGTATAAGGAAATTACAAGTTAAAGAAATACAACCTTCAAGCGTTACTTCCTTCAGTAAGTATCCTTATTATACTTCCAATTCTCTGAAATGTATATTTCTGTTTTCCTAATCCTGATTCTTCAACCTCCAAAGGTTTTGGTGCTTGGTGGAATAACAACGTTCATCAATGTATTGCGGATATCCATTGACGACCACCCTTCAGGTAGACTGTCGATCTTCTCGTCATCCACTCTAATTTTAAACAAAACAAAATATCGTTCCCTTCATTAAGGGTTGAGTAAAAACCTTCGTGCAAACGTTGTTGAAAGACATTATAATTGGATTTAGAAATGCGAGATGCATATTCGAAAGTTATTACGAATTGAGATTATCACCACAGAACCGACCAAGCGAGCGTTCGCTCAAATACAAACTGGTTTGCACCTCATTATCAATTTACTAAATGAACATCATCAAAACATACCGAGTTTTACACAAATTTTTCCAAGCTGTAAAAATCTAAATCTGGTTAGAAGTCAGGTCACGGCCACTAGTGCAAACTATAAATAGTTTGCATTAATTTACAACTGGCTAATGCCTTTGGGTCAAGTCCGCGTCTTCGCACACGTTATTGGTTGGAAACTAGGACTCTTGTGACGTCGCAGTTGTATGGAAACTTTAAATATAGCAACCCCGCCCGATGGCCTAGTTAAAAGGCTTATGGGGTTACCCATTTAAGTTTCGATTTTCGACAGTTGGCTGGTAATGAGCAGGAGATGAATGGACGCAGTTCGAAAAATTAGAAAAATAGTGGCAATCATTGTGAAGTCGTCGTTACATGATGCAAATACATTAAAACAAATCAAAACCACCATATATTAAAGAGACTCTTGCCAACATAATCCATTATTTTGATTTTACAGTATTATTTATGTGTCAATTGTATAATAAATTAAATTAAATAACAGTGATTACATTACATCATCCAAACTGAGCTCGCGACCTTCGTGAATCGCAAGGGGAGTCCTGTACATGGTAAAGTGCACAGTCATACAGTGATTCATTATAAGATGATAAATAATAGGTAATAGGAAAATTTCACGGCCCTTTTGTACGTATGACTTTAGTGTGCTATATTTCTGGCAACACTGACCACTGACGGGAATGTGATATACCGTTTGACAGCTGACTTTTTTGTAACGGCGACAAATTGAAATGACAAGTTAAAAGATTTATCTTTTCATATTTTTCAACATTTTTAAAATGGAAGTTAATAAGGAGAAAATTAATAGATATGTTTTACAATTTTTTTCGACAGGGGTATGAATGTTTCAAGTGTTCTAAAAGAGATTTGTGGGTTTTACGGAGAAGATACTTTATCTAAAACTACTGAAAAAAAATGGTTCGGTCGATTCTGGTCTGGTAATTTTGATGTAAATAATGTTCCTCGATGTGGTCATCCTATTAAAGTAAATGTTGATGTCATTATTGAAAAAAATTAAGCAGTCATCAAATTGCGGAACAACAGCATTCTCCACTCAACAGTTTTGGATCACCTGCATAAATTGAATTTTGTAAAAACAGCTACATGTTTGGGTGCATAATTTTAATGACAGAATGTCCAGACAGTACATTCGGATTATAATTTATTCCCCTCTTTACAAAATTCTCTAAATGGAGTAAAATTACATTCAAGAGAAGCCCGTATAAACCTTTTAAATCAGTTTTTCGCTCAGAAACTCCAAAAATTTTATAGGGATAGGGTATTGGCTACTGGTAGGTACTGCCAGAAAAACGGAGAAAGATATTCGAATTAAATGGACAATATTCATTCAAATAAATATTTATGTCCGTTTTATGAGACGTCGTTTCTAATTATTGTTAACGACTGTTCTGTGCTGTTTGTTCGTATGAAAAACTACCAGAAAGTATTTTATGTAGAAACTATTGAATTAGATCTAGTGACTATGAATCACTCTTAGTCATGAATCATGGGTGGTCCGTTAGCATGTAGCCACTCTGCTGTAATAACTCTCCCCCAAAAAATTCTCTTGAAGAATCGATTTAAGTAAAGTGGAATTTACATAACACTTACCCTAGAATAATCTGAAAGAGGTAATGCTGTTCCATTGTACAAACAGTTCTTTTTGTTGCTCGCGTCGCACACTCCGTACCAAACGCAGTGCCCTTCTGCCGATGCGGTGGGTATCTGGAACAAAATAGAACACAAATGTTACCTTTGCTGCAAGTCTTTAATTGCTGGCTTATCGGCCTTAATTAAGCACAAACGCTTCAACTCACAAATCTAGAAGAAACTAAAAATGTAGCGTCATACAATATGGACCAATCGAGCGTTCGCACAAATATAAACTGCTTTGCATTATGCAAATCAATTTATTAATAAAGTGGTTAGGTGGAGCTAACCGCAAATATAACGTTGCAAATATAACTGTTGGAACAACGAATATGAATTTAAAAAATCCCCGCAATTCCTCGTTTACGAACGCAAAAAGTTTATTATAATTGTGCGAACGCTCGGTTGGCCAATGGTTTTGCACCCTTATTCGTGTCAATGTTTTAACACCGAATATTATTGGGAGAGTATACTTTTGCGCAATTTCTGTAAACTATTTACATATAACTTTGTACAGATGTTTCTGAATACGCCTGGAAGCGGTATAAGCGTCACTATATTTTTTTAAAGATAAGAAGTAATACGCCAATAATTGCAATTTAAATAAAACTGTAATTGTGCTATATTTAAGATTAGTGAAAGGTATTAGTAATATTACAATTGTGGGATCTTCCGATATTAACGTTATTTTCATAAGGATCGTCTGCGGGATACTTCTCTATGGTATAACAAATAGGACTAAAAATGAGTATGAGGGACATGGACTGGATCGACGAAACGACTATACTTTAGTTCGTCTGTCACAGACTTATCAATTTGACAGTTTGCTTACTGGAACTATTATATTTTTGGACATAATAGTATACGTGACAGCAGACGCCTGCTTGACTGCGTACTACGAGTAAACATAGATTTATTTACTTTAAATCTAAACATTCGAATACATCAATATCGATTTCTAGTAATCACTCTCAAATAAAAAACAATAAAAAATGCTTTAAATAAATTGTTGCAATATTTTTAATTTTACACTAAAATATTCCATTTATTTAAGATTGAGTTATATGGAAAAATTATGCTTATAATGTACAAAACATCCGTTGTTTTTTCCTCAATTTAAGATATTATTATGCGCATAGGCAGTGGCGATACATCTAAACGTATTCTAGGACGTCATAGACGGCTGCAGACATGCGTAGACAACATTAAATCGACTTGCGTGACTTTTGTTTTATAACCAAAGGCGAACAAGATCAAGTCTTATTTATATCGAATGCAAATTGTCAGCGTAACGGAGGCAGGTCATTTGCAATTATTATTTAGCGATATATAGGGCATCCGAATAGTAAGAGATGCGGTCCCGTTATTTATAATGAATGTATTCACTGCAGCAGGTCACACATACAAAATAAGTCCCGATTAGTGTTGTGAGAGTTCGAATTTTCTAGTGTGTGTAAAGTAGAACATCTCACGAACATCAGAACACGCCCATATGTAATGTATAATGGCATCTTTACAGGAGACTGTTTAAGTCCGTTTTAAATGGACGCTTTAGATACAACTGACGCTATTTACTATCGTATTTGCATGAAATAATCTGATTTGCTGATTCACGATGAGATGAGCAGATAAGCGAAGTTTTTCAAATATTTCCGAAACATTTGGAGAAATATTTGTACTGGGAGCGGGGTAGCATAAAGCAGTCATGATGCCTTCATTTGTCATTACGTGAACCTCATAGTCCGTTTATCAATTATCATTACCAGACATAGAGGGATTTTAACAAATTAAAAACATAGACGAAGCATTGCTTCACAATGATCACAGTTCATGCCAGTGATTACAATATAATATTGTAAGATCGTGAGACGGGTCCGAGGCGAAAAGGGGAAATATCTACTATCTTCTATTTCATAATTGACACAGAATTTCATCAAACAGTAAAGAAAGCTAATTATTCCGTCTTTTGGTGAAAAACTGTATTGAGAAGAATCCGGGATGAAAAAGACAAACGACATTATCTTTCATCGCATAATTCCCGTAGACAAGAAAGATAGTTTTGATAAAAAAAAAACTAGCTAAAAAGTTTTAAAAAAATAACGGCAGTATTCATTCATTCAAATCATTGAATGTATGAATAACATTAATTTCAAATCAACGCACGTATAACAATGGACACGACAACAACAATATTGACAAATATAAAATTTACAAAAACAAGTTTATTTTATGCGATGACCTGAGATTTTCTGGGGTTTAGGTTTTGATAGAATAGAAATGTATAAATAAATAGAAAGTTTGATAGAATATGTTAAAAGGTCGTAACACTTTTAAAAACAAAAAAGCTAAGTACATCAAAGACGCCCTAAAAAGTTTAAATACCCATTTATTACTTTGCGTAAAGCTACACATTACGACTATCCACTAACAGAGGTAGTAATCAATTAGTCGAACATAGAACCTTTTTTAATCAGTTAAAAATAAAATAAATGTGTATTAACAAGTTTTCGCAAACTTACTGTTATGCAAAAGAGGTTGAAACACTGAATAGTTGAGAAAAAAAACTAAAAATACATGCACCCGCAGAAAACATTAATGTTCGGGTGCAGTGACCCGAGCCAAATACAGTTTGACTACCTTCAGTGTAGAGTTATTTATTAGTAGCACTTTCACCTCGATCATGGTTTACCCTTAAATATAAGTACACATTTATTAAAGCGATTTAGATAATATTATCAATAGAGTCTATACCATCAAGCGAATCGATCTACGACCTTTCTTTGTTATCGGGGATCATAAATGTGAGTCTTGCTTAGCAACCGAGGAAATTTTACAGTGAAACCGAGTTTTACAGTATCTATACTAATATAATAAAGAGGTAAATGTGTGTTTGTTTGTGGGTATGTTGGGGGTAATCTCTGGAACTACTGAACCGATTACAAAAATTCTTTCACAAATAGGAAGCTACATTATCCGTGTCTAATGTAGGCTATATATTTTGAAATTTAGAAAAAAAAAATTTTGAAGAAAAAAACAAGCGAAGCGACGGCGGGTCGTTAGTTTTTTTGTAGAATAAGTGATCACCGCTGCCCATGGACACTTGCAGCACCAGGGAGCTTGCGGGTGCACTCTGTTCACAGCTCTCTTGAAGAGCCCCATATCTATTGGTAGGTAATATATTCTATTGTGACTAAAAAGAACCAGACTACTATCTTATGCGTCTTACTACTTCGTTTATTCGCTACTTCGAATAAACCAAGAAGAAGACATAAGACAGATGATCAATCAAAAAATTAAGTTTTTTATTTTTTATTTTTACTGGGTACCGCAATTTGTTAGAACTTTGATCCACCAAGCGGTCTAATCTTTGACTTTTTATAATATTTTATTACATATATTCTAGTCCTAAATCAAGGCAAGTCAGCCGAATAGAAACGCAATATACACATGAAAAAAATTGATACCTCTAATGTGAGATAAGATAAGAAACAGTCGTTGATAAGTATACAGTGTTGTTGCGGATGCTTTTCTATGTTTTTCCAAAAAAGATAAAGAGAGTGCTGTACAGTTTAACAAGTATTAATGTTGACGTTTCATTACAATGGTTACGCAAAACGCCACAGATGTTACCGTAACAGGATTACAATAGGCTAAAGGTAAGGCCCTTTTCGCTCCAGTACTTGTCTACTATTCGGTGTTGTTTCTATTCCATTTTTGTATCCGCATAAAATCAGATACCCTCAACTAACATAGTACATTCTAATACTATTATTATTGATTCTTACATATGAAATTTTCCACTCTTATTGCCTTACTAAGTACTAAAATTATATGACTAACGGGATTGAGTGAAGCCATTGTAATACTTAAGATCGATACAAAGTTCACAGGTAAACAACTCATTTGCATTTCATTAGCGTCGCTAAGTATTGGCATTGCGTTAAACAAAGAATTATTAATGTTTGAAATGGTAAACCTGAAACTGCGTACGAGGTACTCTATCTGTAATATGTGTTGTTCGAATCGTCTTTTACATAGTATCAAAACCATTGCACGCCATTGATAAATGACCATCTTAGAATATTTATTTATCTCGAGATTTTCTGTTCGCACGAAATTACGGTATGAAAAGATATGGACAAGACACGCACGCAAAGGGCCGAAGTCAGACTTGTTTAGCATAAATTCGCCGTTAGATGTGTGTATTATCTATATTATCGTAATTGATAAAGATTTCGTTCTATTTGGAACTAGTCAAGTAGTTATGAATCATTGAAAACCGAAATTAGTTAGGGATAATAATAAGAACATTTAATATGTATTAATAATTGATAGTTCTTTATTACTTTCTAAAAATCCTTTCACCCATACATCGGCTATTAACTATGTAACAACTGTGTCAACTTCAATGAATCATACCACATACCAGCCATACCACAACCTTAGAACGGCCGACTGGCTGACTGAGATCATGTCGTGCCTTCATTGAACTTCCTATGTAGGTATACTCACGGGTAACAATGATTTAGCTTAAGCTTTGTTTACTCTCAAACTTCAATAAGGTACTACTTTGTAAGGTCCTTTGAACCATACATCCATCGGGTATTCGCTAACCAAGTGTGTCAACCTCAATGACTCGTGATCATGACTCACGCGTGAGACAACCATGCACCAATCGAAATTGAGATCATGTCTGACTCAAATTCACTTCCTGTGTATCTCCACTGATAACAACGGATTTGCGTATACGAGTATTTTGTTTACTATAAATTTATAACATTTATCTGTTTTTAGTTCGGAAATGGATTATTATTATTATTATTATTCATAAAAATTAAAACAAAAAATTTCTTTTTCTTATGTAGCCGGTGGAAGCTGTCAGTTGATGTTGAAGCTGGTTGATATTGTCAGCTGATTTATGGATAACATTACCAAATACGTGGAAAATATTAGGGCCTTACCTATGAAATTGCCGTTTGTTCATAGTGGCCACTTTGAACTTAATTATCTTGCATTTGGCTTGGAATTCCAAATTCAAATAAATTTCAATTTAAAGCTATGATATTTTTTTTCAAAAGCAGTTATTCATTTGTTTTTCCGTCAAATTACTTTTTGCTTAGATACATTACGTTTGCATGGAAACTTAAAAATTCACGTTACTTTCGAATATGAGTTCCATACCCGCAAACCGCAAACACCACAAGCGAACTATTATTACGTGATTTTTTATATTATAAATCCTTTTTTTATTTTAATAAAATACATTTTACAATCACACTTTAAATAACTTCGGTGGATTACCGCCCGAGACGGATGTAGAATCTCAACTGACGTTTGTTTTGATCGTCATTCCGTACTGAGATACAGCTCAGCAGATCCTTAGGGGTTGTAAGCCCCATTACTTACAAGTCTGGGATATAACAGAACACATAGTGCGTTTTTAGTTTGATCGCTTCCGTTCTGGAAATGTCGACCTCAAGTACAAGCCCCGTGGACGACCGAGTCGATAATGACGAATTGAAAGCAATAGTGGAAGCGGATTCATCTCAAACCACGTCTAAGTCAGCAGCAGCCTTCGGCGTAAATGACAAAACGATATTGATTAATTTGCGTCAAATCCGGAAAATTAAGAAGCTCGGAAAGTGGATACCGTATGAGCTTGATGAAAGTCAACACGCGTCGAAACTTTGCTTACTTTGCTGAACCGGCACAAAATGAAGGGATTCTGAATCGTATTGTCACTTGTGATGAGAAGTGGATCCAGTATGATAGTCAAAATGGTTGAAGCCAGGAGACACAGCCCAACAATGTCCCAAACGTCTCCTTGATTACGATTGGGCAATCGTTGGGCACACTGCACGACAGACAGTCTCGGGAGCTCTGACTGGAAGCTCTCCGTCGCCCACTGTAGGGTAGGGCGGGGCTAGTTGATCAATTTTTCACTTGATCGATCATAGCTCCTAAACGCTATGTCGAAATTGCTTGATATGTATTCTGATAGATAAGTAATTTATTCCTTCCTAAAAGTCTCCCAAAAAATTTATCTCTCATAAATCTGGTTTAAGAGCTACTACAGTCGTTTAAGTGAGAAAGGTCAAACATGCTCAACCTACCCCATAAGTGAGGTAAGTTGAGCAAGGGTATGGGGCAAATTGAGCAATTAGAACATTAAGCCATGCAATGACGTGAATGTTTACTAGACATGTAATAAAATTGCTATTTTACAATCAACTTTTTATTTATAATCTCTTAGTGATATAATAGTGAAACAGAAACTATTCTTTTTTCAAATATTAAACATAAAAATATAATCAACATCAACGAAACATTTCTTAAGCTCAATTTTTGGAATAGACTCAGTCTTTTTGTTTAAAATCTTACTTTTACAGTTATTTAATGATCAATGGGGTTTAAATATAAAAAATACATTAATGTGATATAGGAAATTAATCATCGTTGTCGCTGTCGCAATTAATGCAAACGTAAGTAAGACTAGCATTTGGCGCACATTTTGTATGTGCCCATTCCTTGCAAACTTGGCACTGGATCCATTTTTCTCCTGGTAAACTTTCGGAATAGGCTTCGCAACAAACCAGGTAGGCATAGTCATCTTCGTTGCTTTCCTCACTTGATTAACTCAGCTAACTTGTCAAAAAAAACTTTAACGTTTTGAGCATTAAATGATGTTGCCCTACCAAGGCTGGTGGATTCTGGCTTTCGAATAGATAACTCGGGATTCCGTTTTAAAAACATCGTAAGCCACTCTTTCCCGGCCATCTTATTTGTAGACCAGGTGACTGGAATTTTGATGCCGAATTTAACAGCACACTCGTAGGCAAGGCGACGAACGTCTTTCGGGGAATATCCATAGAAGATTGATGCCATTTGTAACAAGTATTTTTTTAAAGAATCCTCTTGTTCTGAAGAAAATACTTGCCTCGGTGCTGCATAACCCATTGATGGAACACCGCTTTCAGATTTTAATTTCTTAATAATCTTGTTAAGGTCATACGTTTAATACCGAATTCCTTGGCGGCGGCATTTACACTTTTGCCTTCGTTGGTGACAGCCTTTGCTGCATCATTTAACTGTTGACTAGAAATAGAACCTCTTGTAGTCTTTCTTTTATATGTCCGCATGCTAAAATAAAAGAAAACCATATATTGCTTTTGTTTTAAACCGTGGGGCTAGTTGAGCAACAATTGCCCAACTAGCCCCTACCCAAATATTTGAAACAAAAGTGAGGTTATGAAAAAACCGTTTGAATAAGAACCAAATCCTTTCGAGATATCGTATATATAATAGATTTATGAAAGTTTAACACTTACGTGATCGAAAACGGATGATAATTAACGGGTATAGAAGAAATTT
Organism: Sesia bembeciformis; assembly: GCA_943735995.1. Taxonomy (NCBI): domain Eukaryota; kingdom Metazoa; phylum Arthropoda; class Insecta; order Lepidoptera; family Sesiidae; genus Sesia; species Sesia bembeciformis. The sequence goes on from OX031038.1 coordinate 3,170,923, forward strand.
GAACCGAAACTAATATTTTACTTTTTCGTCGCAAAACAAACAAAGCGTGCGCGTACGTCACTCGATCGACAAGTCGTCACTGGCGGTCGTGCGGTGAGTTCCTCTCCTGCGACCGCTTCTTTCCTTCATTTGATGAGTTAACGTGCGGTGTGTAGTTTTTGAGATATTTCGATTGCCCAACTTACCCCTATGCTCAACTAGCCCCGCCCTACCCTACTCGCCAGACCTAGCCCCCATACTATTTTTTTTTTCAAAAGATCTGAGAAATTTCAACTTCGATGAGGCAGCGATAAATAAGGTAAGGTACAATTTCATAGTTAAGGACCAAACTGATAAAACAAAAAAAAATAGAGGCTTATATAGACTATTTATATAGACTTATCTTGCTTTAGCAAACAGAACATAGAATGCTATTATACTTTACTGTACATATTTATTTATAATTATTGTTCGTGCTTGTAAATTTTCCGTTCTGTAACCACGAGTCACGAGACGGATGGGTTAAGGTCGCCAAATCCAACAGACACTCAAACACGTCCATAATTTGTCAGACATGACAATATTTGACAATGTTTTATGTGGAATCGTTGAACGATAGACATTATAGCGATACGCATCGTGTATATACTGCATCACAATATTAACGTGAATCGACTATAAGATAAGAGCACTGGAAAAAGTATTGATTTTGGGGACATTTCACGAGCAAAAAAGACTGATGGCAGTGCCGGTTGGAAGGGAAATTGATAATGACTGTCACGTATTGAATCATTTGTAAAATGTGTAATTTGATCATATGCGACGTACGACTCGTACAACTACTGCATCACATCACAATAATATAAAACCATCAAATAACTGACGAATTTCTACATTTATTTAAACAGCAACATCTGTCTGTATTAATTGCATTTTGTATTTGTAGTATTTTTAGAGCATTTCAGTGTTTCCTTTGAAATATTTTGCAAATATAAAGGTTTTTATAAAACAAAACGCTCATAAGATTTTAAGCGAAACCACAGGAAAAAATTGAAAATAAAATTAACGAAGCTATTTATAGTTTAAAAAGGGTTATACACTCCCGGACACCTGAATTGGGCCACCCTGCATTGTCAGTTTTGATGACCGGAAGCTTAAAAAAAGTTTGATCGATCAAAAGGTTTTTATGCAGTTCTGAAGCTGGTATACTAACCATCATTTTAGTATGCCCTTGTTCCAAATTTGAATTCAGAGTACTAAAAGAATTGAGTTTAAGTGTAACAAGTCTAGTGTCCGCCTTTCTCATGGGGAAGACTTGTATTATTGACTTATTGAACGAAACATTGGTTTACCTAAAAAAATCGTTTATTCAGTAACTTGTATTGCCTCCAAGAGCGTTTACGACGGCCGCCATGCGGTTTGGCATGGAATTAATCAATGTCACTATAACGTCGGGTATCACAGTCATGGAATGGCCAGCAAGAAGCCCAGATATGAATTCCATAGATAGAGCATTTATAGGATGAGCTAGAGGCGTGTTCGAGCTCACCACCCAGCTCCGCAGACCTTGCAAGAGCTGAAAACTGCCATCGAGGGAGAATGGGAGAACATTCCACAACACGTTATAGTGACATTGATTAACTCCATGCCAAACGGCATGGCGGCCGTCGTAAACGCTCTTGGAGGCAATACAAGTTAATGAATAAACGATTTTTTTAGGTAAACCAATGTTTCGTTCAATAAGTCAATAATACAAGTCTTCCCCATGAGAAAGGCGGACGTGTGCGCCTTTCTCATTATGAAGGTTATGAACGTTATGAAGGTATTCCCTGACGATTACTGCAGTGTGCGCTCTTGCATTATCATACATAAAAAATAACTCTTGGGCGACAAACCCAGCATATGGCATCACATGAGTCTCTAGGCATTGACAAATGTAACGGTCGTCATTTACTGGTGGCAGCCGTGGTGCCGTCACAACCTGGAGTCCAGTCTTGCCTTCCGCTGAAGTTCCTCCCCAGACATAACCCTTTGCCATAACTCAGTTTCTTTTCAATACAGCTCTGCACTAAACGCTCTCCCGGTCTTCGGTACACCTTCCTCCTTCCATCATAACCATACAGCATAATCTTGGATTCATTAGTGAAGAGTACCTGGCTCCATGACGTTGAATCCAATGCAAATGTTCGCGGGCAAACTGAAGGCGCGCTATTCGGTGAGCGTCAGTTTGGGCCCATTGGCTGGCTTATGTGGTTTTAAACCACGTCCTTTGAGTCTCCTAACAGTCCGAGAGCTAACAGCCACTCCATGAAAGTCTCGAAGCTGTCCTTGGATCTGTACTGAGGTCAGGTGACGTTTTCATAAGCTCGTCGTGAAAATAAACCGATCTTGTCTCTCCGTCGTCACTCGGAATCGTGGTCCTCCTGGACGGTGAAAGAAGCCGCCAGTGTCTAGGTATCGATGGTACACTCTTTGAACAGCAGGACGGCTTAAATAAAGTTGTGCACTCACATTTCGCTGACTAAGCCCAGACTGAAGTGCCACAGCTTGCGCGGCTATTTCAAGCGTAGTATCCATAATTTTAAGGTGAAAATCGGTTCAAATCTCAGTAAAAACAATTTAATTAAACTTTTATTAACTTTCTGCCCGCTTATTTTCTTTCAAAACAATGAACTTTTTTTGAACTCTGTTTTTCTTCTGTGGTTCACACTCGTGAATTCAATCAGATCAAAATGATGGTGAATATACCAGCTTCAAAACTGCATAAAAACTTTTTCTTTGACCTAACATTATTTCTATGTTTCAAGCCTTTATACATAAAAATGCAGGTTGGCTCGATTCAGGTGTCCGGGAGTGTAATCCGGTTAATCAATAAATTGCTACTATTTATAATATTCTATGATAAAAATACCTTCAACATTGTTTAAGAATAATTTTCCTGTATGAAAAAAGTAGTTAAGTATTACCGTTCTATTGTTTCTTTCTAACAACCAACTCCGAGAAAGTAAATTTATTATTGTTATCTTTTGTTTAATGTTCACTTTTAGATATTAAGAAAGACTAAAGTAAGGGACAGTATTATTCTCACGTTTCATGAACCATGATTGATTAGTTGTATTAAATTTGAACAACTAGGATAAAGTTAATTGAAATTTACCCTTAGAGTTATAAAGCTATTACCCTCTTCAGTGATCTCTTTAAAGTTTAATAATCTGTTTCAGGGGAAGTCCAATGAACGTGTACGTGCCCGTTAGCTCCCAATAAAATCTATGTAAGTGGGTATAGCATACATCGAGCGCTCGAACAAATACAAATTTCTTTGCAGCTCATTACCAATGTATTCAATAGACTATTAGGTGCCGCCAAGCCCAGATAGAAGGTCAAAGCCCGTACAAAGTACAAGTAGTACTGTGAAAGTACAAGGCTGTCTTTTGAGTTAGAGCGACGAATATGAATGTTGACATCACTATAATAATTAAATTAGGAACGCAAAAGAAGTTTGTGAACGCGAACGGTTGGCCGGTGCTTTAGCGTTAAAATAAAAGATTAGTTATTATTTAATCTCATAGCTTTAGTAAGGTAAAGTTATTAACAGTTATCAGAGGTCTCACTGCAATGGCTTTCAGCGGTCAAGGTCGCGACCTTCCGGAAGGCCCTGTCACCTTGATGCCGCGCGCGGCCGCACTCACTGATGTGATAAATCCAAAATACTATCGTATTTTTACGTCATTATTACTGCGTATCTTTAATTACCTGTTGATATCTGATTTCTTTAGGATAATTGGTAATTTTAAACACCGTCGTAAACACAGTCTGATACAAAAACTGTATTTTCAAAATAGTTCGATTTGATATTTACATCTTACCTTACGTTACACGGTGGTAAAAACCACCACAATACACTCAATTCCAACAATTTACCCGAACAAACTGACAAATGTTCGTGACTAGATATTACATATTATTACGTAGAGATGTTCGAATTTATAAACAATGCGGATTTATTAGAAATTAGTTTGTAAGAGCGATTCCTGGACACAGAGTATATTTGAATAGTCTATCCTACAAATAATTCATTATGTACGTATGTTATTGTATTGATCAAAGATATATTGTCGATACCCAAACGAAAATTGTGTTATGAAGTTATTATTGACCATTGAAACGACACTGCCCGATAGTACAAAGTACAATAGTACAAAAGAAGACATTAAAAGATGTACTGACCACTGGCGTAGGGAAAATTAATACGAAATTGATGAATAAGTAATTACCACAATTACCCTTACTCGCATTAAGAGTTTAACTTTAAGATTAAACGCAGAGCGATGGCGCTGAAATGAAGGCACTCATTCGGGGGATCGACTTTCATGATCATGACATTTCCTACGCCGGTTGAGTATATACAGTATGTACTTTAATAATTTGTGTGGGTGTGTGTGGGTGTGTGTATGTGTGTGTGTGTGTCTGTGCGCGCGTGTGCGTGTACGTGCACGAACATTCCGCCATAAATCTTGTCTAAAAGCTCTGAATGCCATTTTCACAGAGTAAAGGTATTAATTTTTTGTTTACTCTTGTTCAAAAAAGTACCAAAAAAAAATATTTTAGGGCATGGCGTAGGAAGTATTATATCATTTTGAAATGTTGATTAGTTGCGCCAACTTTTGTGATAACTTGCCACATTTTTATACACCATGAAGTGTCAAAATTAAATGAAAATAATAACCTCAAAATTTTAAGCAAAATATTCGATTCAATGTTTTTTAAAAAAAAAACTGCACCCGTTCTGGTTTTATTTTGGATTGTAATTGATAGCAGAGTTATCTAGACTATTAACACAAAAAAGATCAGTCATATCTGCAAATTTGTAATCGTAGCACCTAAAAATGTTGCACAAGAGGTATTTTTGAAATGTTTTTCAACAAAATTACGGCAATTTTTTTTTTTTTCACGGGGTAGTCATAAGGTGGTCCACTGGTGGTAAGCTGGTCGTTGGATTTTGGGATAATTTTACCGCACGAAGACATTCTACAAGGATAACCTTAGTACACGAACTTTGATATAGCGAAATGTTTATAACTTTGATTGGCGAGAATTTCGGTTTGGCAGCGAACCAAAAATATTACGATACATGCAAAACGGGTATTAATAAACACAAGATATAAACACCGTTCCTCCTCCATAATCGGTTATGATCCCAAATTGAGAATGGAAACATTTAGAAACTACGTTGTGAACTTATTCTAATTGTTTGTCTATAGATGACAATGTTATCGCTGCGACTGAGGCTCTAGCCAAATATCGCAGCAATTTGAATTAGCTTTAAATTTCCGAAGTAGGTGGCACATCGGGGGGCGTGCCAATATTTGTCATTCTTCACTAATGTTGATATATATATATATATCGGGAATGTCCACAGGCGACCATATCTACCAGGCGGACTGCCTACATTTCTCATTTGACTACACCGCTGCCCTTCTTCTTATTAAAAAATATATAATACTAAACGAATCGGCAAATGTAGCAATGTATGAAATGGTCCGAAGTGGTTCAAATACGGTTATACATTAATAAGTACTGACACGCTGCTTTAAATAATGATGACCACAGAGAAGGAAGGATGTTTGTGTGCACGATACATAAACACGTAAGTAAAGTTCTATCACCACTGGTTCCAATTTACAGTGCATAAAGAGTACCTACCAGTGGCATGCATTACTTTTTAGACTAATAAGTAGTCGAATAGTCAATGAATCGTGCTCGTTTGATGTGTGGTAATGACAGAAGACTATATATAGAAAGAACTGCGTTGGAAGTTTCTTTGCTAGACAAAATGCGAAAAAAAGAAAGTGGACGAAGAACTAAAATTGTCGGCATAGCTCAAAGGATCAGAAAGCTGAAGTGGCATTTTGCCGACCGTACTCTCACAGGACTGATGACCGATGGGTCAGACGTCTTACCACGTACCGGGAAGCAACACCATCGTCGCATAGTGTTCAATTACGCTAAATGTTTCAATACGCAAAATATTACCTGAATATTACGTATTGAACATTTTGCATAATGAATATTATGCGTGTTAAACATTTTGCGTAATTGAATATCTTCGCAAATTGCAGCATCTTGAACATTATGCGTGGAGACGATGGTGGTGTGTTAGGAGAGGCTTTACAATACTTTACATACACGATATATTACACATTACACGCTCTGGACTGAACTCGCCCTTATTAAGCGACTGGAAAATATCGGGAGCAACAATAGGCATTAGACACTTCGTTCGTGTTACACGTTGGCGTACGTTTAACCTAGTTAAATAATAGTTAAGTGGTAAGCTAATGGTACGCTTGCACGGGGAGTGTGCACTCTGCAATCCAATAGCCGCTGGGCGTGCACGACTGGCCACGTTACCCCTCTCTCACAGAAGGCTACCTTGAAATGTACTGCATTTCCCACTTCATCTTATTTCCCTAATGTACGTATGTGTTTCGGTAGTGAAATGTGAGATGTGCCAGAGGCCATTCCCATCCTATCCCTCCCCAGTTTCTCAACCCTTCTCCAAATCCATTCCTATATCTCCAAAGGTGGACAGCGCATCCGGGGGCGTGCCAACCTTTGTCATTTTGGACTAATTTTGGCATAAATCGCGGATGTCTATCCACTTACCATCAAATCAACCTTCGTCCATAAAAAATGTAATGGTAGAGACGGAATAGGGTGATATAGAATTTGATAATTATACTTTCCCTATCTTTCAGAATTCTAAGTCTGTCACAGGTACGTATTGCGTACATTCACTCTTGACTACAACTTCTACTAATAAAAAAAAACAAAATCGACTAAAGGGATGTACTTGCATGACTTTATGCAGCGTCCCTCACCATCCCAACCTCCTAGTAGTTGACAGCCTCACTACACCGTGAACATACACCGGCCTTCAGCCAACACTTTTACCAGGTATCGGCACGTGTCTAGGCGCTTCCCACCGACTCGCGATCCCGTGGTACCCTCTCAAAGCAACGCCATAACCCGAGGTCCGTTCCTTCCGCCAGTAGACCGGCAGGGGAGCCCTTAAGCTCGTTGGTGCCCACACTGCTCCTGGCTGAGCCTTCCGCCTTCGCGCCTTCTGCGCTCGCCCTAAACCATACTTGAGAGACTTGAAAGGGCATTAGGCCCACAGGAATTTAGCCATTCCGAAAAAAGAAAATAAAAATGACTATGTAGGTAACAAAAGCGCAAGTAATTATTTTACGATGACATGGTTTAAAATGTTCAGCAATTAACTAAATGAAGAACTACAAATGAATGTCTCACACTCATAACAGATGTAAATCATGATTTAGCTAAAGTAAAACTATACATATTTACCTAAATGGCGATTATTAACCGTATTATCAGACTTATAACATTGGCCAACCGGAGCGGTCCAACAATTACAAACTTTTTGCGTTCTAAGGTAACTTATGTTATTGTGAAGTATTTAACGTTCATATTGTTATTCAAACTGAAAGTAGAGGTTTTGTTTTACAACATTATATTTGCGGTCGTCGCCTCCTAACTCCTATTGAATAAGTTGATAATGAACTGCAAATGATTTTCAATTTGTTCAAATGTTGGACGAAAATATTACGTTACCAAACATCAATCCTATTACTAGCTTATTAAAGTTGTCATTGGTACTTAATATTTGATCGCTGAGCAAATGTTGCGCGTGCGCAGGGCAATGGAATACAATAAATAGATGATTTCACTAATAACCATCATGACGTAAAGAAGTAATGGAGCGCTAATTTTATTACACAATTCAAAGAAAATTACGTTTAGTATTGAAGTGTTACCTATTATTTTGACGGTTAAATTCACGAGGTAAAGTGGCTCACCGAGCTATGGAGAGAACTATGCTCGGAATTTCTTTACGGGATAACATTTGAAACAAATAAATTCGACAAAGAACTACAGGTGCTCACAATTCACCACACAGTCATTCAATACAATCATCCAAAATAGCTCACAGAATGAGCAAGCTGAAGTGTTAATGGGCGTAACATATCTGTCGCAGAACGAACAACCGATGGCGTAGACGAGTTTTTGCATGGAGACCACCTACCGGAAAGCGCGGCTTGGGACATCCTCCGATCGGGTACACCAACTACTTGAAAAAGATCTTCGGTAGTGATTTGTTAATTTAAAGTCCTACATCTAAAGAATACGGTGGTTGGAGGAGCAAATCATAGTCAATAAACGGTGCAACAAACTTTGGTGCTCCTCTCTGGACAAACTAAAGACTAACTAAGTCTCTTTATCCGAGTCTAAAACTTACATCAACACAGTAGCACTGGGGTAAATCTCCTGTTTCAGTCAAAAGTTCACCGGGACCAATGCGTATCAATATAAATAAAATGTATGTTGTTCTATACTTTGTTCCTAGTTTGCATCGTTGCCCTTAGGAGGCAAAGGCAATGCTTACGAAAACGATGCATTACAATTCTTGTCACAGAGGTATGTCATAGCGTGACGCGGTCAACGCGATAAACCTTGAAGCAAGAATGTGCAATGTACACATCACTGTGCACAGGTTTGAAATCCTTGCATTTATGATTCGCATTACATTCGCATTCAGTGATATTATTTCTTTCTTTATAACGGTCAGACGTCATAAAGAAAATTATGTGAAATAAAAGTTAGTGTCAATTTATTGATCCTGTCTGCTGCCACAAAAGGTTCTAGATACGGTTCCGAAATGGACTGACATTTTTTTAAATGCTATTCTTTGTTCTGAATCTAGGTAGTTCTTGTGAGTCTATATCTACGTGGACCCACGAGCGCACCACACAAGCGATTCTAGGGTCAATATGAGTGTTATGTTATTTACTAAAATTATTGGAAGAAATCCCCAGTGAAACTCTAATTTTCACAAAATAGATCCCTGAAAATGTGATTACTTATTTTAAATTTATTTTATTTTAATCCTTAATTTGTAGTAATTAACAATTATTTCATTCGACCAATGAAATAAATTGCATGAGATGAGTCTCGTAAAACTATAATGTTGAGAATGTGAAACTCGTCTTTTGATTCACTGCCGTCCTTTATTATTGAACTTTCATTTATTTGAATCATATTTTGTTTATTTGAGACTCGTATTTGTCAAAACTAAGGTAGGAATAGATAGAAAACGGCTTTGTGACGAAACGTCATGTAGAAATAAAAGGTGAACAAAAGTTACGCGTTCAGTCCCGATTTGCAATGTGTACAAAACGCGAAAGTTTTAAAAGTTAGAGAACTCTTTATTTATGTTTGGGAGGGGGAGAGTGCACACTGCAATCCAACAGGGGGTGGGCGCGATCGACTGGCCACGTTACCCCTCTCTCACAGAAGACTACCTTGAAATGTACTGCATTTCCCACTTTATCTTATTTTCCTAATGCATATACATGTTTTGGTAGTGAGTGAGATGTGCCAGAGCCCATTCCCATCCTATCCCTCCCCATTTTCCCAACCCTTTCTCCAAAGTCATTCCTATATATATCTCCAAAGGTAGGCAGCGCATCTGGGGTCTGGGGTCGTGCCAACGTTTGTCATTTTGGACTAATGTTGGCATGTATCGCGGATGTCTATGGACGACAGTATCTACTTACCATCAGGTGTATGCTCATCTGCCGACTTCGTAAATAAAAAAAAACTTTATTGTTACACCAACGTCCCACATATATTATATTGCAAAGACAATTGAAGTAAGGAACACGAATAGTACGAGTACAACAGGCGGCCTTATCACCGAAGGGATCTCTACCAGGCAACCCAAAGGTTCATCTAACAATCAATCTCTATCATCATCTCCAACTACCATTTTTGGGGAAACGGAAAACAGGTCAACCTTCACATAGTATCATTTGTTAATGTATCAATGATGCATACTACATATATTTAATTTTACTTCGCCATCAGATATGCGAAGTGTTTATGGCGTTATCTTAAAGATGCTGCTCTCAGAACGAAACCATTAGTCAATACTGGGAATTACGTATGGTCAGTGGTAAATAAACTGCGTATAGTAGTGAATGTAACAATGTACAAACATCGCAAGTCATGCAGCTGGGTAACTCTGTACTTTAGCCTCACATTGGGAAAATGACGTGCACAGAAGTATGTAACACTGAACGACACATGGGCAAGGTGAGCCTGTGATTACTATGCAGAGACATATTATAATCAATAATGGGTAACTTAATACACGTAACATACTCATCACGATTGCTCATAGCATCTCATAGTGAGTATCCCACTTTTTTATGAAAGGACACCTTTTTTTTAAGAAAGGAAAGTGGATACTGTCGCCTTGCGACATCTACAATAAGCACATGCCAACATCAATAAAAATGACTAACGGCACGCCCCCGGATGCACTGTCTGCCTTTGCAGATGTGGAAGTTTTAGAAAAGTGATTTTGAAGGATGGGGAGTGCAACAGGATGAGTTACCTCAACCTATTTCTCTCCCCATTCTTTCTTTGAATGGGATGAGATGCACAGTAAAGAGTTACCTAGCATCTTCAAGTAAAACAGTTCAAGAACCTAGCTGTCTTCTTCGACCGTAGGCAAGGCTTTATAAGGCGTGCCTGCCGGCGGAGAGGGGGACGTCACTCTCCCTACACTGTCAAAACATTCTAAAAAGGCTGTGAACTTTTCAGACTACCTATTATTATAGTTATGGAAAGCGTTATAGTTCTTTCTGGAAAGCAATAACCCCGCTGGTGTTACCCTGCAAATATTGTAGTGTGTGAATCGTAAATCGCGGCAGTAAACCATTTGTTATGCCTTCCACAAATAGAACCGCGAACATAATTGGTGTGCACGACAGAATAAATAAGGGCGTAGCACAAGTGCAGTGTAAATTATATAAATATTATGTAAATCAAGTGTACATGATATGTACATACTGGCATCGCACGGCTCGGGGAAGAAAGGGGGTTGTCTCACAAGGGTTGCGCAACTAGCGAGGTGAGGACGAAGGAATTCTCACATTACACTAATAGAAGCGTACGAGACAAATCCATACACCTTTCCTACGAGACTATGGGATGTTAGTGCGTACATTTATATTATATTTTTTTAAAGTGTCTTTTGTTTATAAACTGTATGTGTTTGTATTCGCTCTCCATAAATGTATTAGGGAAACTAGGTTACGGGTCAGGGTATAGGCAAAATAAAGGCTACCGCCCGCAGTGTGTTTTATTGAGCATTGAATTAAACATATAAAGTTGCGGGCTAGATGACGAAGTTCCGGTATCGGCGCCACTACTTCCCCTTTACCTTCAGTCCTCCCATTCCCCTTGCTATTCAACGAAGGAGGGAGGGAAAAAAGGGCTAAATTGCCCAGAAAGATGTAAAATCATCATGCATCGTCATCGAAAATAGCCTTGTTCTCCGCATAAGAGGAGAACCGACCCTAGGATAAGTGACTTGTAACCTAGAAGTTATGTATGACGTGGGAGAGCGAATAGCACAATAAACTACCCCAGGGAGCAGGGGGATCGCACGGGCAGCGAACTTGCTATAAAAGGCATAGGTTCCGACCTCTCTTTGCCAGTTCGTCCTCAGCACTTCAAGTAGTAACTTGAACTGCTAGTTTTACATTTATCACTTCAAGCAGTAACTTGATCCAACAGACTCCTCATTGTGGAGATACCTAACAAGTTCATACAAGCAAGCTCGCTGCCGACTGCCGCTTCCTCTCTGCCCCCCTGTGGTTCAATGTGAATTAGAGCAGCGTTTTATTTCCGTATTTCACCCCTACACCCCCCCGTTGGAAGGCAACGTGCGGCCTGCAACATTGGCCCTGCGGTATAAGATCGATCGCGAGCACCGCCTTATATATATTATATATATCGTAGCCAACAATTGGTGTTGTCTGCAATGTAGGAAATATTGAGTTTTGTGTAAAAATAACATTTTTTAAAGAGACATGGAGAGTTTTTCAACTGGTAATGAGTCCATGTAGTTCACTCACATGGTAGTATGATAATGAAACAACATGAGCCTATATTCAAAAGTGTTTACAGATACTAGGTGGACTACTGATTTAAAGAAACTGATTGTTGGTAGTGCCTGGATGAAAAGAGCAGAAGACTATGTGTGGTGGCGGTCAGAGAGAGGCCTATATACAGCAGTGGTGATATACAGGCTAATTAGGTATATCTAAAAACATGGTCTAAGGAGAAAAAGCTTAAGAGGGTTCGAAGGAATCATATGCGAGGTATTATTGTCCAACAAACAAAAATCCCTATAGTATTTCCATTTCTTTATTTTCTCGATGACAGTTCTAATTTGATAGTTGTAGTGTTGTGACCAAATAAGTAATGATATCGATCGCATATATTTATTATATTTTGAACAAAGACAAATACAACAAAAACATTCAAATATATTTTTTCAAGGTGGGAACACTCAATGGCCCACCGCCATTTTGTGTTTGTTTTAATCTGTCACTCGCAACAAGACGGTCGTGCTAGTCACTACATTTCTGTTCGCTGTTTTTTCACATTATCCATACGTTACGTTGTGTATTTTGTGTTCCTCCGTGTTGATTGCTGCCCAGCTGTCAAATATCAAAATGCCGAAAGGATCTGTTCTGAAAAGGCAGGCGAGAGAACTGGTGATCAAGGTTCGTAATTACTTTGAAGCAGAGTATCAAAATGGTGGCCCGCTATTACCACTGTCGCAAGTGCGAGAGCGTGTTGCGGCCGCATTAGGAATTAGTGGACCTACTGTTTCAAAAATTACTACCGAAGCTTACGGTACAAGCGGCATGCAGGAAAATAAGCTTCGTACGCCGAAGAAAAAACGCCAACCACGTCGTGTGACATCGGTTGACAACTTCGACGCTGACGCTATTCGCCGTCATATACAGGGTGTGTCGTAAATAGTGGTCCAACGTTAAGGGGTCGATACACCATATATTCAGTTATCACATACCAGAATTTGAATTTTTTTTTTTAACGGATCTCTGTTTTATTCATTATTATTATTATTTTGAAAAATCTATACCTTGAGTTACTAATTTGGCTGTTATTTCAACAAATAACATTATTTTTTTATTTTGTTTCTCGTTTATTATTGATAAATAGATGTGCTATCACATTTTTTTAAATGGAAACTTTAAGATATTAAAGAAAAAATGTCTTTATTTCAAAATTTAACTCTAATCTCTAGCAAATCATGTGAATTCGGGGGCGAATGGTGTAAAAAAAATGTACTACACAATCTGTGCCCATTATTTTAAAAACTTATCCAATAAATGCAGATTCTAAAATGATATTAATAATAACCGATTCCATAATGAAAAAGAAGTTATTGCCATTTCAATTGAGAAGGAGCCGAATTTAAAAAATACACTTTTTCATTTTAATTAACTTACCGGTATTGCAAAATGTTTTGGACCCATTTAGAAGTAAATTTTAACTTAGCTATTAACAGCTGAGTGGTATTTGAGTCATGCACAAACATATCACAGGTAAACAAACGTGTCTCATGTAAAAAAAAGGGTACTTGGCCAGATAACACAAGACTCATTGAAACATCTCAGTATAGCGCGCATGAGTAGTGAAAAAAATCACAAGGTTTTTTTTTATTGCTATTCTCTTAAGTATGAACGAAACAGACTATGTCAAGAAGATATTCGTAATAATCTAATCAGTTAAAATGCTTCAGTGTGATCCCGTACGTCGCATGCGCTTCTAGTCTCTGTGTTTATCCCGCCGTTAATTAAACAAAAGAAGATCTGGATGACTTCGATCTGGATGTCTGTCACAATAAAGTCGGGCTGCCGATGCCTATGCATTCGCCATGAATAAAATGCATGTCAGCATATTCACGCGGTGTGTACTGAGACATCGCCTAATCTTCACTGCACTGCACGTTTGTCGAAATCGTTGAGCAAATCAAAGTCCAAATAACGTAGCCGATGTCGTAGGGATCACAAAAACCAACAAGTCCAAACAGAAGCAAATCCGAGTCCAGGAAGTAAAAGAAGCAATTCAATGGCGGAGATAAACACAGAGACTAGAAGCGCATGCGACGTACGGGATCACACTGAAGCATTTTAACTGATTAGATTATTACAAATATCTTCTTGACATAGTCTGTCTCGTTCATACTTAAGAGAATAGCAATAAAAAAAAACCTTGTGATTTTTTTCACTACTCATGCGCGCTATACTGAGATGTTTCAATGAGTCTTGTGTTATCTGGCCAAGTACCCTTTTTTTTACATGAGACACGTTTGTTTACCTGTGATATGTTTGTGCATGACTCAAATACCACTCAGCTGTTAATAGCTAAGTTAAAATTTACTTCTAAATGGGTCCAAAACATTTTGCAATACCGGTAAGTTAATTAAAATGAAAAAGTGTATTTTTTAAATTCGGCTCCTTCTCAATTGAAATGGCAATAACTTCTTTTTCATTATGGAATCGGTTATTATTAATATCATTTTAGAATCTGCATTTATTGGACAAGTTTTTAAAATAATGGGCACAGATTGTGTAGTACATTTTTTTTACACCATTTGCCCCCGAATTCACATGATTTGCTAGAGATTAGAGTTGAATTTTGAAATAAAGACATTTTTTCTTTAATATCTTAAAGTTTCCATTTAAAAAAATGTGATAGCACATCTATTTATCAATAATAAACGAGAAACAAAATAAAAAAATAATGTTATTTGTGGAAATAACAGCCAAATTAGTAACTCAAGGTATAGATTTTTCAAAATAATAATAATAATGAATAAAACAGAGATCCGTTAAAAAAAAAAATTCAAATTCTGGTATGTGATAGCTGAATATATGGTGTATCGACCCCTTAACGTTGGACCACTATTCACGACACACCCTGTATATGACTATTACTTGCGCAAAGAAATTCCAACACTTAAAAAACTTGTTGTTTCTTTACGTGAATGTGGTTTGTTCCATGGCCAAAAATCGTCATTAAGCTTGGTTTTGTAAGAAATTGGATTTTGTTATAAAAAATCGGACAAACGTAAAATATTGATGGAGCGTCACGACGTTGCTATGGCTCGCTGCGAATTTTTGAGTGAAGCCAAAAAGATATCAGATTGGTCAAATGTTATTTTCACTGACGAGACTTGGTTAAATGCAAACCACACAGTATCTAAGAACTGGACTGACGACACCGTCGCTTCCACTAGTTCAGTGCCAATGGGAAAAGGTGAACGCCTCATCATATGCCATGCAGGGTCTACGAAAGGATTCATGCCAGATGCTTTACTGGCCTTTAAATCCAAGAAAACAGTGGACTACCACGAAGAAATGAACGCGGAGATTTACGAAGGATGGTTTAAAGAAATGGTGCAATCTCTGGAAGAACCGTGGATAATTATTATGGACAACGCTACATATCACTCCAGACAAATTGATAAAATGCCGACGCAGGCCAATAAAAAACAAGAGATAATTGACTGGCTCCAAGGTCATGGCGAAAATGTGGATAATACTTTATTAAAAGTACAATTAGTGAATATTTTAAAATCGAATAAAAGCCACCCTAAAAGATATGTTATCGACGAAATAGCTGCCGAATGTGGTCATTGGGTTCTTCGACTTCCGCCGTATCATTGCCAGTACAATGCTATAGAACTAATATGGGCACAAATCAAAGGACACGCCGCTCGAAACAATACCCATCCCCCTTTTACGACAAACAAGATGTTAGATTTATTAAAAAATGCATGTGCGGAAGTAACTGCCGAAAACTGGGAAAAAATTGTGAGAAGAACCCAAAACATTATAGCGTCGGATTGGGAAATTCATGTGGCATTCGATAATATAGAAGTACAGGAACTTATAATAAATGTTGGGGAGAGCTCATCGAGTGACAGTGAGGATTCATCAGATTTTGATTAAAATAAATAAATAAAGATTACCTGTCATTATAATTATTTCGTTTCATTGTCGAGTACCTACCTATACCTACTTATTTTACAACAGCTTCGAAAATTTTAAAGAAGTTGCCATTATCAATCAAGAATTAACACCTGTAACATCTTGTAATGAAATATAATATTAGTTAATAAATTTGTACAAAAGTATCGGGCAGTAGTTTAGTTTCTTACATTTTGTAAAAAAATATCGGATCTGTTATCGTGTTACGTTTATCGATAACTACATCCCTAAAATTGCTTTCTGGCTGACGTGACCTTGTTAATGAAATATGACGTCTTGGTGCCTAATTTTTGTTCGGAGTTTTAGGCGTTGACGCTAGAACAAAGTTATATCGACCGCTGTGTGTCAGCTGTCATCGAGAAAATAAAGCAATGGAACTTGTATAGTAGTAGGAACAACTCATTTTGATATTTTCTATAAATTTTAGAAACAAGTTTCATCAAAAATTATAGAGCTTGATGAGTCCTATCCAACAATGTTTAAATATAACAATGTTTGGCTTTGAATTGCTACAAAAGAAAAAATATTTTTTAACTTTAAATAAGTTCATTCTTACTTTGGAACAACTATAACTAATGCTTAGAGCCTCCGTGATTTAGATCTACACTATTTTTGTGTTAAGTTTTATTCCAATTGGTTAAGAAATGCACCCCACAGTTTGTTTACAAGTTTCATTTGTGGAATATTAGGCAGTCTATATTAGACATTGCCAATTGTATACTTGTACACTATAATATGCAAGAGAAAAAGTAAGTGCTTTATGTAATAGTATGCAATTGTCTCCTGGTTTCAAGGGGATGCCTATGACCTGCAGTGGGACATTATAGACCTATATCAAAACATGCAATAATTACATATTATGACCAGAATGCATTTTTGCATTTTCAACAGTTCAATAGACTGACAATTGAGGCAATAAATGACCCCCATTTCCCATTTCAAGATTAATTCAGAGTCAATTGGATGTATATGTTGTAGATTGGTTTAAATTAATGTTGATTGCACATCTGTCTTACTACTCAGATTATATTGATTGACACAAGAGACCGGGTTGCTCATTATATAACAATTAAACCTAGTGGCTGTCCTTGGGTGGGTAGTATGAATATGTTATCAAAGATTTTCATAACATTCTTCTAAAACATTAGCTAATTTATCAGAAACTTTAATCTGAATGCACCTTTAAGCACTCACGACAATTGACCATTTATTACTGTCTTGTTTAAAATTTGACTGGTAGCTACAAAATGAGGGAAGGAATAAACTGAAAGTATACACATTATATGTCTGAACAAAAACTATTACTCCATGGCTTCACAATAAGAATAAGAATGTAAATAACTTTTTAAATTTTATCAGTACCCTTCTAAATAGTAATGTGTACTCATAAACAATAGTTACTAAGAGATAACAAAATGTGGCTTTACACAAGATAATTTCACATGATTTTAGATGTTTATAATTTACTAGACATATTCTCCAATAGTTTCAATCTCAACTAACAATAATATGCTAGGCATTTACTGATAAAATATGAGTAATTGATATGATCTAAGAAGCTATCATGATGTTGCACATAGCTTCATAAATAAATGAAACTATTTGTTGCAAGATCTTTCAATTGAAAAAAAAAAACTTTAAATAGATTAAATGGTTTAATTATGGTAGGAGGTTAAATTACATCAATTTATAATACAACCTTGTCTTATAATCATTCTTATCTATATGGTTATTGCCAATTGCAAGGTGGCAAACAATCTCCTATTGGAAATCATTTTAATAGTAGATTTTTATATTTTCAAGATATTGAACATTTATTAAATGATAAAACCACTTCTGTGGTGTATTTTTAAAATTACATTATAATTTTATATATAGAAATGTGTTATACTTACAGTTTCGGAGATAATAAAAAAACAACTTTTTTACATACAAAGAAATGTAGGTATTTATGTATTATTAGTTAATAAATATATAAATTTGTAAAGCAATGTAGTTAGTACAAGAAAAAATTCTGTTACTAAATGTAGGTAAATGTAGGTTAAAAGTAATTACTCAAGTAAATAAATTTCCGATAACACTGCGCAGTATTCACAAAGAGAAACATTTTTGTCTCTTCTGCATTGTTTATTAGTGCGGAACCGTAAAACGCATTGATAAATACTTACGTGTTGCACTAGTTGAACTAGAAGCAGGCATCCGAAGGTGGATAGAAATTTTTGCAAGAAGCTACCACGGACACCAGCCATCGCTTCACTCACAAATAAATAACTCAAGATCATAAAACTATCAACTTCGACATATCATAATCACACACTAACATAAATATCGCAAATGGAGAAGGGACAATGTTTTGTAAGATAATTTATGACGCACTTTCTTCGTTCTCCATTCGCAAAAGATGATTAAGTTGAGTTCGTTTGCTTGACTGACATAACAAGTCAGATAAAATGGATGACTCAACGAATGTTGCCATTAAAATAAAATAAACTGTTCGATACAAACTGTGGTTCAGTTTCTAAACGATGAAATATAGACTGTTTTTCAAAACGTGCGGTGCGGACGTTAGTTTTTTTACTGTGCTTTTGACATTTTTTATTTATAAATCAATCTATTTGGACACTGGTATAGCTATTGGTCCACACATTGAATTGTTTTTTAGCGTCATTATCCAGTCCAGTCGAAATAGGAGTCGCTTAGTAAAGTGATAGTAGGTTTACTGAGAACAGGGTTGAATTCCTGTAACACGAAAAATGCAGTTTCACGCTTTTATTTAATTATCTCAAACAGTACTATAATAACACTATTGAAATTTAATAAACTATCGCTATTAAACCACAAATTCCATGCACAATTTTTACAATAATCAAAAAAACATCTATTATTTCTCGGACTCTCACCAGTCTTTTTACCATCATAATCATAACTTAAAAAGAGACGCACGATGATTTAACAATTATCAATAATGACACGTTTTGGAACGCAGGGTACAGTGTCAAAAGTGAGGTAGAACCGTAGAACTTCAATTTATCTTTTAGGTATTCTAGTATTTGATTAATTCTTCAATTTTTTATTGCTTGAATGTTCATAATGCTCTGATAAAATAAGAAATGAATAACAATTTTATAGTAAAAATCAACTAACACAGTAATTTCAACTTCCACATATTACATCTAAAATTTTGTGTCAGTATCATGGTCTCCTATATTTTATAGTCATTTATTCCGTGTTATTGAATTTAAGTCATGGATCAAATGAAAAGAAGAAGATGTGCCTACGTGAGTGCCCGCCAGAAAAAGAAATTGATAGAATTAATGACACAACATCCGGAATTAATCGCTTGTAAAGTGACACAAGATTTCAACTATAAAGACTCACAGAGACTCTGGCAGAATATTGCTAACGAGTGTAATTCTATGCCAGGAGCAAAGAAAACTTGGAGACAATGGAGAAAAGTATGAGACATTCTCTTCCTACAATGTGATTACTACATAGTTGCTACAATCATATTTCTATTGCATGGTCTGCATTTTTTTAAATAGAAAACGCATACCTATATTAATACACTATTACAATATAAATAATCTTTCTTTTTTCTACAGACATGGCATGATCTCCGTTCAAAAACCAAGAAAAAACAAGTGGAAACAAATGGTGAAGTGCCAACCTCAGCAGTAATGTTTACAGCAGCTGAACAAGAAGCTTTAGGCATAAAACATGTATCTGATAATTATCAAAATTCCCAGGATATAACAGAACTTATACCTTTCAGTGAACCAATCAGTGCCCATGAAAGTAATTATAATGAAACCGAATCAGTAGGATCTTTATCAGAACCTGATTCTGCAATAGAAACTAAAGTATTCACTAGTCCATCGGAAAGGAAAATGACAAAATTAAAAAATAATGCAAAAATGCAGCATGATTCAAAGCATTTAAAAAAATGTAACTTTAACTGTGATACATTAGCTGCACAGGAAGAGAGGAAGATACAAATAAAGGAGGAGTATTTGAATTTCAAGAAAGATTATTTGAGACAAAAATTAAAGCTATTAAAGGAACAAACTGAAGCTCTCAAGAATATTGCAAGAGAACTTTCTAAATAACCTATGAACGTGGAATACACTATATTTTTTTTTATAAATTTTCAAGGTAGAAATTCATAAATACTACTGATTAGGAATCCCCACATATAAATTGCTAAATCTAATAACACTATAGACCTGATGCTACAATCAGGTACTACTTAATAACCAGTCTGCTATTGTTTCAGAAGCCTTTTAATGCCATACTGGTTGAAAATAAGGCCACATCAATGGACAACTTATTAAAAAATATTGCTCATGTCAAATTAGAGTATTGTCTATAATAATTATAGACCAAAGTTGCTTAATAAATGAATCTTACTAGAACAAATTGCTCTAATGAGATGCATGATGCTACTTCAGTTTATGCATCTTGACAGGCTGCGTGTATAAACTGACATTAGCTAATAACTTGGGACAGTCAACTAGATTGTTGTTGTTTCTCTTAATTGTACTTATAATGAATTTTTACAATAAAACTACAGTATTATAATAATTCCAAAGTAGACTTATTCCTAGAAGGAATCTCTTCCAGTCAACGTTAGAATAACCAAGAATTATGCTATGCACACGAGATAACAGGCATCTGCAATATTACCCCTTTTGAGGGAGTAAGAGGAGAATGGAAATATCAACTTATCCGGCCCTATTGTCAACCTCACCTGCTCATGCCGAAGGGCGGCGGCCAATCATTGACTGCCGCGGTATTCCCTGCTAGATAATGGACGAGGCTCTGGCAACTGAGCAATGGCGGTATAACCATTCATCTGGCTGGTGAACTCGCTGTAAGAGGCTTCAGCACCATTGGGGTCTAAATAACTTCAAAAAGCCCAGGTGCAGAAGGCAACAGGAACACACTGCACTAATTTCTTCCCTATTTAAATCAGTTTCGTATAAAAACCATGGAAAATAGAAAAATTCCCCCTAGTGCCCGGCGTACCTTCAATGTGAAGAATCCTCGTGCGGAAAACAACAATGTTATAAAATTGGAACATGGAATGTTTGCCTGCGAATTTCTCTTTCTCCGTAGCTACGGGACGATTTCAATTTATTAAAATCGGTTTTTGTGTTAAATTCATAATTCTGCAAATTAGGGAATAGGCTATGACTTATCAATATTTATTTTATTTTTTATTTATTTATTTATTATTTTATTTATTTTTATATGGGGTTCTTCAAGAGAGCTGTGAATAGGATTTTGCAAGGTGGGCGGCGCGCCCGCATACCGCCTGGTATTGCAGGTGTCCATGGGCGGCGGTAACACTTACCATCACGTGGGACCGCTTGCTCGTCCGCCCACTAGTATATGAAAAAAAAAAGACATATTTTCTATATGGTAATTGTCACTTATAATGTAGTTTACAAAAAACATCAAATTTACAAGTAGATATTCATAAGGGCAATGTGTGCTGACATCTGTACTAGTATATATAATCTGTTTTACAGTTCTCAGCTCCTTCCCATAGATCTATTCTTAGTACTAAGTTACTGTTATTTAGGTAGGTGCGAAAACAGTTTATCCAGGTGGTAATTGTGTATAATATGTACGTTGTGTGTGTTTTAAGTAAGTATGTCTGTATATGAATGTGTGGGAATGTAGTTTTAGATATCCGATTTAAAAAAATTGCCATAGAGTTAATAATGTATGTAATTGAGTGTGAGTTGATGTATGGGTGTGTATGAATCAGAGTTACAGATGCTATAAACGTTAAGTATAGGTTGTTAAGAATAATTTAGCACATTGGTATAAGTAATTGGTTGGTATTCTGTGCCATTATAATCATGGTTTAATAGTCAGTTTTGGATTTTCTTTTTAGTTTGATATCTAGTCAGGTGATGAATCCGCAACTGTCCCATTAATTTTATTGTACAAGGAAACATCGCTGTCGCCTAATAAAAAAAATTATGTCTGTGTTGCACATAACATCGATTCTGCGTTTGTTAAACTGCGCTTTAGGATAGAAAGGAAGAGTACTGTGGAGATGAAGAAGATAATTCAGTGTGTATAGTTGACGTACAGTAAGCAGTTTGCATTCCGAATATAGTATATAATATATTATTTTATCTAAATAGAGTAAATATTAAATACTTTTACGAATGCGTGAGTTTTATGTTCCCGCAATCCTATCTATGATGCCCTTGGTGGCAAATCTGCTTTAACTGAACATATCTATTTAAACGGGTCATATTAGTTGATTGACATAACGTTTCGGTCGGGTTGCACCAACCATGGTCACGAGCCGAGGCAACTAACATGACCCGTTTAAATAGATAAATATGTGTGAAGAACGCGAAAATCTCAAAATTTAACTGAACATGCCACGTAAAATTAAACAGTATGGTATTTTAAAAAGAAATGAACTAATAAAAATTGAAAAAATTGAGTTTAGAAGGTGTTGGTTTAACTTCTGCCGTTTTGGATTTCAAATGACATTTTTGAATACGATAGTGTAGAGTTTGTATAACTGTATTGCTGTAGTAGGTACGTACCTACTGCAATTAACCCCCATAAAGACGACGAAGTGGCAATTTGTTTTTGTGGAAATGATAGCTTTTGCATCATAGACGAAGGAATTATATAAGTTCTTCCGATTAAAGTGGAGAAAGGGGTAAATCACCCCTTCAAAACTAACCGCTTTTATTCTCTTCTTTTAAGTGCGATAAATAACATTGAAAATGAGTTACACTAGTTTTTTTTGGGTTGCTGTACTCTAATCCCGTGTTAAAATTGAGCTGTACCCTCTTGAATATTCTTGATCCTCCGTCCTTTGCACTAACCCAATTGAATGCAGGTTATGTAGAAGGTTAGGTGGGGGAGAGTGCACGCTGCAATCCAACAGCCGCTGGGCGCGCTCGACTGACCACGTTACCCCTCTCACAGAAGACTACCTTAAAATGTACTGCATTTTCCACTTTATCGTATTTCCCCAATGTACGTACGTGTTTCGGTAGTGAGTGAGATGTGTCAGAGCCCATTCCCATCCTATCCTATCCCTGCCCATTTTCTCAACCCTTTCTCCAAATCTATTCCTATATCTCCAAAGGTAGGCAGCGCATCCGGGGGCGTGCCAACATTTATCATTTTGGACTAATGTTGGCATGTATCGCGGATGTCTATGGGCGACAGTATCCACTTACCATCAGGTGGACTGTATGCTCGTCTGCCGCCTTCGTACATAAAAAAAAAAAAAGGCAGTTTACCTTATCGCACATACAAATGAGAATAAAAGCGAGGCTTCTGAGACAGTGATTTAATCGAAACTAGTCATATTATTCCTCTATCGTGACACTATTTCCACAAAAAACAACAAATGGCTTATAGTTGCTCAGTACTTGGGGTAGCCGCTCTGTTATCCTTCAGTCGACTTTCATTACACCTATTTGAGGAGATGCGGTGGTGCTATTCTATAACCGGCCGACACCACGCGACACATAATAAATCCTAGTGTTTAGGGAGAGATAAAAAGATCTTTATTAGATTGGAAATTAACCTCTAGCCGACTGCATAGGGTGCCAAATACACGAGCGAGTCTCTCGCGGCGATATTCTCGCCCGTGCCACTTGTACGTAATAGCTACGGCGATATCCGCCGTGTGGTAGATTGCCTCGGCGACAGTTCATATTACCCTCCAAAATAGATTCGTGCATAAGGTCGTAGCTACCCCACGGTACTCTCGCAATGTCGACCTCCACACGGACTCGGAACTTCCCTCCATCATCAAATATGCCAACCCCCTAATAGTTGCCAGCCTAACCTGAATATTAGTTTTGGGTTTGGCGAATATTCGCCAATTTTCGAGTATTCGTAATCGTATTCGCCATTTTCTAAACAAATACTAACACCAATCGAATATTATGAGCCAAATGTATTTACATTTGTATTTACTATATAAATAAAAATGTAAACGTTCGTTTGTTCAAAACCTGAAATCTCCGAAAGTTCTTCACCGATTGCTTTGAAATTTTGACACAACGTTGCATTCGAATATGCGCGTTTTTATCTATCTACCTATCACAAGATACTAATAAAAACATGCTGTTTACCCAAAAATAGGTAAAAACAGGGTAAGCGCCATCTGTTGGGCAGCCACGGGTACTAGTAAATAAAATAGGTTTTCCACAAAAAGAAATGCCTATGTAGTTGTAAGAGTAAACATTCATTTGAAATAGTTACGCAAGTGATTTTTTAATTTAATTAGTAAGTGATGTACCTATAGTTTTTTTTTTAGCTTATTTTATGAAAGTATAATTTTTTCCATTCCCATCAAACGCACTGTTAAGAGATAATATGTCGTCAAAACCGAATCATCGTCGAAAATTTCGAGGCTACAAGGCCCGCGGGCGCGGCTGTCTGCAAAGTTCGAAAATTTGGATTTTATAATGCCGGTACAACATACCAAAAACATGAAATTAACATATTACTGACAGTCAGCATGGTACCATGTCTAATTGGGCCAATTTGCTTCTAAGCAGTACTAAAATCTGACAAATAGCAGTTCTCCCTAGCAAGACTGACTATCTGACATCATGTGTTAACTGTCAATGTCATGTTCATAAACATTCCTATTTATTTTAGCTATAGTGCATCCTCTTAAATGTTATTATTCCACTGTAATAAAATAGTAATCGTGTCTTAACCCTGTACATTTTTGTATTTATTTATTCATAATTTATTTTACATACAATTAACTTTTGCGAGTAAAATAAAAGTCAACAGACACAACAATGTTTCACAAAAAATACAGTAACTTTGTGAGACCTACTTCGCCAACAAACGTAAAGAACGCAAATAAATGTGTCCAACCTTTGGATGGTGATGAAACCAGAAGATTATATTTAGAAGAAGTGAAAGAGCCCTTCCTTTTGCTTTCTAACGAAAATTTATTTAAACTAAACCGAAAAGCAAGACGAACGAAAAATACTGACAGGAAGAAACATAATCTGAAGGACTTGAAATCTGATAAAGATTTGTTTATCGCAACACAAAACAATCATGTACAAATTGTAAAGGAGATACTAGATAACTGTCCCGATAAGATAAGTATAATCGACGACTATGGTTGGAGTTTACTCATGATAGCTTGTCAAGCCAATTCCATAGATATTGTAAAAGAACTTTTAAAGCGTGGTGCAGATACTTCAATCAGAGATAAAGCGGGGAACTCTGCTCGTAGCCTCGTCATTAGAAATAAGAATGTAATGCTGGCCGATATACTTTTAAACCATAATAAACTGGAAAGAAAATGTACTAAACATAAAAGTGTTAAATTAAGATATATTTTTTTATGCGAGGTTTGTAATAAAGTCTTTCCTGATAAAGAAGAACATTTGTCATCCACCATACATAATATAAACGCAAGCAAAGGTAAAAAAATACCTACAAATTATGTAATACCAGAATCTAATAGGGGCTATCAATTAATGTTAAAAGTTGGTTGGGACAAAGAAACGGGTCTGGGACCAGATGGTTCAGGCGAAAAATATCCTATTAAAGCTGTACAGAAGAAAGACAGGAAAGGTCTTGGACATGAAAAAAAGAAAGAGGAAGAGTCAAAAAAAAATGTTGTAAAACTAAACCAAAGAAGAGAATTAGCAAATGAATATCAAAAGAATAGAAAAATGGAAATCAGTTTTAGAAGAGAATTTTACTGATAAAAAGGAATCATTTTTTCCTTACAAAAAGTGCAACATTATTTTTTTGTAATAAAACAATGTTAAAATTATGTAATTTATTTATTTCATAAGGCACTGACACTTCATCATTAATAAAATAATGATACATGCCATTTTCCTTATCATTAATATACAACCTTTTAAAAAACAATACAACAAATAAAAAAAAATCTTCAAAAAATATATTAATTTTATGAAATCTGTTGGATGAATATTACTATTATTACCACTTCTATTCCAATATGTTCAACTTTTTGCTCAATCAGTTGAATATTTTGGCTGAAATTTTTCCAGATATATCAAGTTTTTTTTAATTATTTAAGGCTAGTTGAACAATTTGGAAGAAAAATGTTCATTTGTTCAATTATTAGAAATTTATTAAAAGATAACAAAGAAAATGTTTTATTTTGACTTATCAAAACAACCTTTCCATTGTGGAAAAGAAAATTACCATATTGGAAAAGATTCATTTTCTTAAATGGAATTTGGATAATTTTAATTTAAATGGTTTCGTCAAATACATTGAAGATTATTGGAAGGAAAATGATACCTTTATTAACACTTGATGTGTTTTTGGAAAATGACCTAGTGTAGAAGGATGGCATTTGAACTTAAATAATAGAAGATAAAGTCAATATCATGCATATTTAAGTATACCGTTTTAAGATGCTGAATTCCACACAATAAAAGAACATCAAATGAATTTAGAAAACTATTGATAATTTTTTTTAGAAAGTATGTGGCAATTTTCTTTTCCATAATGCTTCTTTCACAATACTTTTTTTCACAAGTAATTAAGAAACATTCCTTTTGTGATAAAAATCTAATAACTGAACAAAACACATTTTTATTCCAAACTGTTCAACTAATCTTAAATATGTAATTGAAAAATTCAAAATATTCAGCTGATTGAACAAAAAGTTGAAATATATTGAAATAGAGGCGATTACCATGCGTTAATTACATTTGTTTGGCAGTGAAATTTAGATAAAATCAATATTTTTTAAACATAAATATTACAAACTTTTTTACATTTTGTAAGTTACATTTTATACACTTTGTCTTATAAAGAGTCTTAACATCTACAGTTACATACATTATCTACTATTTATACTAAATCATTGATAGATAAAAAGGTAAACAGTATCAAAGGTTTGGTGCAATCCAGTCAAGGAATTTAACAGCTAATTCAAATCCTACAAAACAAGCAGCATTTGCAGGAAAAGCCCTAAGCATAACGGGTGTAACACCTTTATATAAAGCTGTAGGACCTTCACGCTCCATTAGCTGTTTGAAGACATCTCTCATACCATTAGGGTAAGTACCTTCAGGGGCTGTTTGCAATCTACTCTTCAATACATCAGCAGGCATGCCCACCAGCCAGTTAGCTATTCCAGCGCAACCACCAGCTATGATTGTTGCCATCAGTTTCATTTTAGCACTAGTGTCCTCTGTCGCCAGCAGCTCTTTGACCCATTCGTAAGTCATGAAGTACATGCCACTGGCTGGGACATCCCTCAAAATTGTGGCAACACTCCCTTTATAAATACTCCTGATGCCGCCCTCTGTATATAGCTGTCTGGCACAGTCAACCATGCCATTGTACTTCTGGACGTTACCGCCCTGCTGAATTTGTAGCAGACATTTTATCCTTTCACCTGGTGCCATAATTGATGTAGTGAAGATGCCAGAGAAAGCACCCGCGACAAATAGTTCCGGTTTAGTCAGTACTTGGTTCTCGTCACTCTTTATCAGTTTCTTGCCAAGGCCAAATCCGAAAAAACTGATCGCAAAAATAGGCGCTACTCCAGTAAGAGGCGCCGACATACCCTTGTAAAGTCCTCGGAAGCCTTCTTTTTGAACAGTTTTCTTAAAGCAATCCCAAGTACCTGAATATAAAGCCGTTTCACCTGGACCTTTGGGTACAGGCATAGTTTGTAATCTTACTTTTATGGTGTCCATTGGATGTCCGGCTAAAACTGTGCACACCCCGCCAAAACCACCACTCAAGAAATATTTTATGGGGCTGCTTTTTTCAGACATTATTGTTTCGTTACTTTCGTTCGATTCGAAGAGAAAGGAGAGGTTTCAAGGAAAGGAACTTGTTTGAATTAACTTCAAAATTTCGACTGGTACACAGGTGATTTAAATATCTAATGTCAAAGTCCATTCACTCGTCCAATAACCCCGAGTAGATTTAAAATATAAAATTCTATCTGTAAAATAGAATATCCGTGAAAGTGTAAAATTAAAACCTTATTATTTAGTAATTTTAGAGTGAAAAAATTTATCAATATGACTGCTCTAATAAAATTTCACAAAAATATCATGAGACAAAAATAAAATAATTTCTCTCAACCTGTAGTTTCATAGAATAGCAACACCAATGTTATTATTTTAATCACAGATCTAATAATTGAAATAGGGAAACTGTATCCAGGTCTGTACAAAAAATATTTTTATTAAACAGATGTCACTTTTTTGTTAGGGGAAAGTGGGGGGAAACATGGAGACCTGTCTATTTATGTATTGTGGCATTTAATTTTGTGATTTAATAGTGAATAGTCTATTAAAACTTCAAAATGCCCAGTGTTTATTATAATCAAATAAAAGCATAAGTCTGCATTGCCATATAGATGGTTGTATATCAACTCATAAAAAATTAATTTCATTAAACGACCCTGTTTTTTGTAAAAATTAGCTGTATTTTGGACCGTTCCCAGTAGTCTTAACAAATAGTTCGGGTTGGCTTTAGAATATGACCGCACGAATTTAGGGTTGATAGGGGTGGCATTTTAAAGGTATATGTCTCCCCTTTCAAACGACACCCCTCCCCCTCCGCGGAGATGTGTGGTTTTTTTTAAAATTAGTTTTTTGTGCACATATAATGGAGCAACATTTCAACATATAATATAACAAAAATATTCCAAATATTGTGTTTATGCAAAAGATATAACAAAGTTGCGACAAACAATGCATTAAAAATATTGTTCGATAAAAACATGCCATTTTTATTATTATTACAAGCTTTTATTTAACTTTGTTCGGGTCAAATCTTGCAAGCCAAATTTGAACCACTTCCTCTAAACTTACGACTTTGAAATTTTGCATGCTTGTTCAGTTCTGAGGACAATACACTAAAATGATAGAAATAACTTGATGCTGCAGCCAGGATTGTCTCCTCACGAGGGCACTCCTCAACGGTTAGTAGCACGGACACAAAACTTTGCATATACATTTAATTTTGATAGCTAAACATGATCTTCACCATGAACTGATGCTGCAGCCAGGATTGTCTCCTCATGAGATATGATGGGACTCACACCCAGTGAACAGTCCCAATGGCAGGTGGTTAAAAGGTTGTTTTATAAAGATAATTATAACCACCCAGAAAACTTTGCCATGTAATAGAAGAAATTGTGTGTCGAAGATCAATTAATAAAAATAAAAGAGATCCATTTGTAGTCCATTTGTAGAGATCCATCCTTTAAATGAAAAAAAATGCACATTGGCAATAAAAATCCCAAAATGAAATACTACATCAACAAAAACCAACTAGATGTTGTGGAGTGCCAGAAAGATCTTGGAGTACACATCACATCAAATCTAAAATGGGAAAGCCATATTATTAAAATAACTAAAAGAACAAACTCCATTCTTATACACAATAAGAACACAATATACACATATACACAATAAGAAAAGCTTTCTCCTACATAGATGAAAATCTCATCCTAAAGATCTACAAAACTTACATACGTCCACTACTAGAATATGCATTCCAGATTTGGAATCCTTACTTCAAGAAGGATATTGATCTTCTCGAAAGAGCACAGCGCAGAGGAACCAAAATGGTCCCATCTTTGAAAAACTGTACATATGAAGTTCGACTCCAAAAACTAAGTCTAACCACCTTAGAACAACGAAGACAAAGAGGAGACTTAATAGAGACATACAAAATACTAAATGGACATTACAACACACCAAAAGAGTCAAACATTTATGCTATGAACGAAAACAAAAACCTGAGAGGACACACTTCTCACAACTTTGCCGACTACAAGCAATCCGAAGAAACACTTTTTGCCCAACCGTGTGGTGAAAGACTGGAATAAATCACTGGAGACTTATTAGTGTCCCCTCAGTGCACTGTTTCAAAAATAGACTGGACAATCATTTAAAAAAAGTGCAACAAAACAATGTACAGGCATCAGCTTAAAGCTGCTAGTGTATCGGAAATAATAATAATTTGTTGAACTTTTAAAGGCTGTAAAGCATAGCTATATAATTAATTAATTAATATAAAGAAAATCTTTTATTAATTTAGTGGGTGTCACAGAACCGAATCTGTCAACTTCGAATCCACGTGGTACTTGTCTGCCCTACCCCTAGTGTTTTTATAAGCCGGAGGCGCGAAGGGAGGGCAGCCCTCGCCCGCTGTAACATAGCATAGAAACCCGTGCGAGCCATAGCGGCTGAGGCTGGTCGCAGAAGGCGACCAAAAAGCCGAAGCTGCGGAGGCGAACATGGGTTTCTATGCTGTGTTACGCAAGGGCGAAGGGGCTGCACTTCCCGTAGCGCCGGAGCAGTTGCAATGACCCCCTCAATTCGTGCGATGTCTATGAAAATCCTTTGTCGTAATTTTGAGGTTAGTTTCTAAGAAACTTCAAATTAATATTATTCACTAACTAAGCATCTCCGCGTCAGGGGAGTGGCACCAGGGGGTTATCCTGTCGCCCCTCTCCCTCCCCGGTCCCTTTCCCCCCCTTAAATCGTGCGGTCATATTCTAAAGATTTACCAATAGTTCCACTAGTAAGACTTGGGAAAAGAATTCCATTTGTTATAGTAAGACTATGCCGATCTTAATTTGTTCCAGTCTTACCAAAAATAAACTAAAACGTAAATAGATAATGATAAATGGCAAATCAAGAGACGAAAGGAAAAAAAAACAGACGTTCGAAAGTAAACAAGACGTACAAAATACACGAAAAAAGTGTATGTATCTTCCTCCATTCAATACTGCACAAATAAATTGTACGAAAAAAGTCCACTTGTGAAATTCTTCTTTGTCTGTGTACAATAAAGAAAATTGCTGCCCGAGAGTATGTCTTTCGAGCCATTTAGTTGTGTATACTGTATAAATTGATCACATTGAATGTAATATTTTTCTCGCTTATGTAAATTAATATTCTTTTTTACTTAAATACTTTTGATATGATGCATCTTCGGCTAAAATGTTGCGTTTGCCATTTATCAATTATCATTGTCTATTCACATTTGTTTATTTTTGGCAAAAGTGGAACAAATTAAGATCAGCCCAGTCTTCCTATTACTAATGGGAATTTTTCCCCACTAGTAGAACTATCTGGTAAGACTACAGACAACTTTTAAAAAAAAAGAAAGTTCAATGAAAATCGATAATATATCCTATAATATTTCACTTGAGCTAATTGAGTTAATTGAGCTGCTAGTTAGATTTGTGATATATTATATCTTTCAAAAAGATTCGTATCTATTTTTCATTTCAGTGATAGTTATGTTCTTCACGTTCACTATAAGAGAGTTCAGACAGCAGTGACCCAACGGCCGACAACGACCTCACTGATGAGACAGACAGTTAGACATTAATTATTTATAGTATTTAATAATTGGACCTAATATATTGTTGTATTGTTGATATTACCAAAATTTACTGGTATATAAAATTGATGACATCAAAGTAAAAACGGATATATAAAAACAGATTGAAAAAAACTTGATATATTATTATTTACTACCATTGAATTACAATACAGTTAATCTTACATATGGCATTAATATTATTGACCCATAAATGTAATATTATTGAGCTATTGATGTAATATTATTGAGTCATTGATGTAATATTATTGAGGGTCATTGAACAAATAACATTACAGAGGGATGACATTCCCAAATTAATAAATCTAAATAAAAATACGGTGAATTTGATTAGATTGCTGAATGTTATTTACGGCCCCATGGTGAATTATGATTTAAAATCCCGTACAGATTTACTAACGAAGGCTTGTCTTTTTTACTGCGGGGTGATATAGAATAAAATTAAATGATAATAGTTTCATATAGAATTTATTTTATTTACTTACAGGAAGTTTTTAACAGTTTAGAGACCATTAGCATTAACTTACTATTAAAATAAGAGTTGATGAAAACCACGTCCAAAAGTCCTGCATACAAGGGCGTAATTTAACTTTTGATGATTGAAGCTGCGAAACTTTATAAAAAACATTTGTTAAACAACCAAATAAATTTCATATTTCATTAAAAAATGCTAGACTAGATAGAAAATATTTACGGACTGATAATTTTCAACCGTTTAAAAAGGTAAATTGACTACTCTCCACTCGACGGGGACTGAATAGGATGGTTTCGGATATGTTGAGGTGGGGTGGGATGATAGAGACTGAGAAATTTCATTCAGAAATATATTATACATTTCATAGCAGTCTTCTGTGAGCATCAATTAAATTATGCTTAGACATGACTACCAATTTAAAAAGTTTATAAGTAATGCATTTATTTTTAATTATTATCACAAGCATTATTAATATTACAATGAATTATCATAATTCGAGATTGGCCAACAATTCGTCACCTTCATTGTCCTCAAGAAACGATTTATCTATATCACAATTATTAATATTATTATTATTGATATTAGGCTGCTCTTGTTTTTTATGAGAATCTTTTCTGATATTTGTGCCGGGAATGTAGACGTTATTGTTCTTTGAAGTTGTCGGTGATAAGTACTGTGTTATGTTGTATTTGCTGTCCTGAAAATAAATGTTTCTTTTTATTAGATAATCACGTATATAACATTTAACCAGTCAAGCAGTGACATTTGACCCTGAATGGTTTGTCTATGGCTTGTGGGATGCAGAAATCCCAACGCCGTAGCTTATAATAGGACTCCCTGTCGTGGAAACAGAGACACATACAAAAGGAAACAAAACTAATTAGATTCAAATATTTATTAAAACCGGCATTTATTTATTTAGTTAAAACTAAAAAATAATACTGTCGATTGTTATTTAAAAGAAATAGTATTAAAACGGCAGGACGTCAGTTTCAACCTGATGTTTAAGATGATTAAATATCAGGATAAACCTGAAAAAAATTAAATATACTTCCAATTACCTGATGTTTCACGGTAGTATCTTCGAATGTATCTTTACTAAGGCCCACATCGTTCAGTACCTGACCAAATAAAACAAAAAAGGTAAAATACTGTAGTTGACTGTATTTAAAATTGTATTTTAAGGCTTATTCGACAACTAGAGAAGGAAATTTACATTGAAAAAAAAATTCAAATTCCTTAGAAAATTAGGCAGATATGAGTTTAAAAGGAAAGAATTGGGGACCTGTCGCTATCTTAGTCATTCAAGCGTGAATGTAATCAGTAGTAAGACACTACTGTGTTTGTGACGTCATTAACATAGTAACGCGGTTCCTTGCTATATTTGACTTGTAAACCTTATAACTCAGTTGTTTCTGTATTTTTTTTATTATGATTTCATGGATCACCTATTTTCAGTTATTTAATTATATTATTATTTATAAAACGATAAATACGGTTTTTTCTTTAATAATTTACACTTCATTACTCA
The DNA here is from genome assembly GCA_943735995.1 of Sesia bembeciformis. Taxonomy (NCBI): domain Eukaryota; kingdom Metazoa; phylum Arthropoda; class Insecta; order Lepidoptera; family Sesiidae; genus Sesia; species Sesia bembeciformis. The sequence continues at coordinate 3,204,269 of OX031038.1, forward strand.
GTTCTCCTCATATTCATACTCCATTTTAGAGCTAGTTTTGTCATTCACAGAGCTAGTGAGAAAAAATAAATAAACGACTAGAAATGAAGGAAATCTACGTTGATGATATACTTTACTATTTAAAATGCTTGAGTTACTTGACGCACAGCGCCGCTGCCTTGGCTTGGGGCTAGTGGAAAACGGACCTTAGTAAACTGTCACTTGTTCATTCGCAAAGTATTACCTGTACAATATATAGGATTTTTTACAGGAAGAATGTGGCAGACGAGCATACAGTCCACCTGATGGTAAGTGGATACTGTCGCCCATATACATCCGCGATACATGCCAACATCAATATAAATTGGGAAAATGGGGAAGGATAAGAATAGGGTCTGCCTGAAGTACTGTTGAAGTACGTACGTACGTTGTGATGGTTTCTTAGTTGGTAGGGGTTTTCTAAGGAATGAATAACAGTCGGTCCTTACTTCAGCAATTTTAGTTTTAAACACCTAATAAGATGCTTTTTATATACTCGTAGAGTTATACTTGTAGGTGAGTAATATTAAACAAGAATACTATGCAACATTCATAAAACTAAGCGCCACTGATACAGAAGACTGCTGGGGCGCAATAGGCACCGGCAGAATGGATCAATGAGCAATCGAATCGAAGAGTTTGGAGCGAATTTTAATTTAGGTTATCATTAGCAGCCAATTTTTAGAAATTTAGTAGCAAGAAGTTCGGTAAAGGTAAAGTTCAGGGAATACTATAAAGTGGGAAATGCAGTATATTTTAGATAGATAGATTTTTATTTCACACACAGGAGTGATCGCGTAACATGATAATTTCTTATTTTAAAAAGTCATTAAAACATAAGCAAACAAAAAATCAAATTTTACGGTAGGAATTCTACGAGCATTTGGCACAGAGGCTGTGGGGATTGCAGCGTGCACTCACACCCTCCAGCATTGTTTCATTCCAATCCTTATTCCATTGAATTAATTCAACAGCAGCAAATAAGACACTCACATTAAGTTTGTCCTGTAGCATAGGCCACATATAATCGTCGGCGGTGCCTCGCGCCAATAAGTATTTGACCCGTACACCACTTGTTTGTCCAATGCGATGTGCGCGAGACTCTGCTTGTGTTAATATCTAAAATTAAACATTCAAATCACTCATTACTAGGCTTTTCTCTTGCTCATTAAACTATTGATTAAGTACAAATTGAGCGATTAATCCTAACCCTTTACAGTTTTAAACTCGAGCTTTTAACATAAAGGGCAGCAGAGATGCTCAAATTTATTCTATCAGCGATCTATATAAAAAAATGGTCAGCAAGCGATCCACTAGGCAAGAAAAAGACCACTTTTATTAAAAAGAACATTTATCGTACATTACAAATAGTCCCTTTGAACTATGAACTGTCACTATGTAATAAGTAGGGTCACAATCGCATGTGCGGTGAGATAGTATAAAAGAATAAATTAGGTAAAAATAATAAGTAGGTAAAAATTATCGCGCGCCGCGCGCCGGGCGGGAATGCAGGGCAGTAAATTAATTATCGCAGTAATTAATTATCGTAATAATTATTTATCGCAATAATTAAATTCGCAGTAATTAATTATCGCAGTAATTAATTATCGCAGTAATTAATTATCGCAGTAAATAATTATCGCAGTAATTAATTATCGCAGCGAGTGTAGTCTACATTGTAGATAATGTAATACTATTTCTGCAATCGACCATTTGAGCAGTGCTCAAGGATAAAAGATAAAACGTTAAAAACGCGGATTTTAACGCCCACGGACGTTTGACGCTTATAGTTTCATTAGCGCCCACCCAGCGCTCGAGTGTCAAGCGTTCAGAGCTCATCACAACGACCATTTTGTATGAGAAATTACCCCTAAACAATAAAGTTCGAATCATTAACGCCACAAAACAGTAGGTGCGAAAATAGGGAGGGATTAGGCCGGCGCGGGCGGCGTGGCGTAAGGGAAACCTATGAATATAGATCAATCTCTATAAAAAAGAACATAAAAGACAAAAAAAAGTCACGATTGCCAGATTAAGGGTTTTATTTGTCTAACATTCCAATAGTTTCAAAATTTCGTAATCTATATTGTATTATAAGGAAATTTAATATCAGAGGTGAAATAACAAAAGAAACACTCCGAATGGCTAAGATATTTCTTTTATTACAACTTCAGATGGATACCGAATTATTTCGAGCTTAGCATAACGCGCGCGTCCGTTTAGCAGCAAAACCCTAAGACGTATTGAACGCAAGCGCAATCTCCCTCCCGCAGATCAGTCGCAACCAGGCAGGAACAACGGCCCTTACAGCTATCTTCTTACAGTAAAGTAAAAATTTAACTATAGTTTAGATTGGAATTCAAAATATTTATTGCTTTGGTGAGTAGCAATGGATGGCTACAAGCTAAAAGAAATAATAAATGCGTGCAATTACCCCCGGGTTCCAGTGCAGTTCAGCAAATAACACTAAATTGGCTGCGGTAAGCGTGAGCCCTGAACTGGCGGCCGTTATGGACAGCACCGCGCACCGACACGAGTCCGTGTATTGGAATTTGTCTACTAAATCCTGAAATAAAACGCAAATTAGTCTATGTTATAGTCAAAGAGCAACACACGTGGTCGTTCCTAGGTCTGACTGGTCCTGAGAATTGATAACGTCTCTTAGCCAAAACCAAAAGCATTTTTGTATTTCGCACTTTGACTGATGTTTTTTGGTTAATCCTAGGAGAGCCTAAACGCCAGTCAAAGGTAGAAACTCAAACAAATGAATTCATCGTTTGACTAGCCAATCTTAGATATGCATGTAGTCGTTGATTAGTTGACAATAATGTCGGATTAATTATTTTTATTTATTCATTGAGGATGTATCTATTTAGGTTCGAACATGTATGACAACGCTACGCAAGGCGAGCTTTGACTGCTTCGTTATAGCTAGGATTAACTAGTCCGAAATAGATTATTTTGGTTTCGGAGTTTGACTGCTCAGTTTAGTCACTCCAAGGATTAACCAAAACTACACCAGTCAAAGGTCTAAACTAAAATTGACCATTGATTAATCCTAGGACTGACTAGTCCCTCCGCGAAGAGACCGCACTTCGAACTTTGACCATATCATATACATATATGAATCAAAAGAATCATCTACCAGTCCAGCTACGACCGAATGCTGCAGTTGGTACTGTTGGTAGGTTCGATTCCCAAATGTTTACTCGGGTCTGGGTGTGTGTTTGTGTGTCTCTGAACCCACGACACAGGGAATCCAAGTGTGGGCCGTTGAGTGGGCCTTAAAGTGTATGGTTACTACATTGGTTGCCGAGCACCGGTGGGGAGCCCCGAACATACACGAAAGCGGCTAGTTGGCGAGTCCACTCTTTAAGAGGTGGTGTAGTTCCTCAGGGCTTGTGGTAGCGGGAAGAGATGTGGTGGTGCTATTCTATATCCGGCCGACACCACGCGGCAAATTAATAATTTAATTTAATTTCAATAAGAATAAGTATGTACGTACCGCTCTAGTGTTGGCAGGTGTAGAGCCCACGATACAAATATAATGGACACAAGCTTCGTCCAAAGTCTCACAGATCGCGTCCACCACGTTGCGGTGGTGAGCGAACACTAAGAACTTGCCGGTCGTTTCCTCTGTCAGCAGTTGTTTTATGTATTTACTGTAATAAAATATGGTAATATATGTTTTTGAAACCATTCGTGTCAACGCCATAAACGCCTGTAAATTATCACTGCATGTCACAGACTACCCTTTGCAATCACGAGGAATCAGTGATTACCAATGCAATCAGACCACGTGAAAATTGATATCTAACAAAAGTGTAGGGGGAGAGTGCATGATGCATTCTCACAGCCGCTGGGCGCACTCGACTGGCCCTATTACCCCCCTCTCACAGAAGACTACCTTGAAATGTACTGCATTTCTTACTTTATCGTATTTCTTCAATGTACGTACGTGTTTCGGCAGTGAGTGAAATATGCCAGAGCCCATTCCCATCCGTCCCCATTTTCCCAACCCATTCCTTAATCTGCACAACGGGGGGCGTGCCAACGTTTGTCATTCTGGACTGATGTTGGCATGTATCGCGGATGTCTATGGACGACAGTATCCACATACCATCAGGTGGACTGTATGCTCGTCTGCCGCCTTTTTTGTATATAAAAAATATACATTACATTCATCCTAGATATTAATTCTCCAGCATACGGGTGTGTTCATATGCTCGGTGTGCAAGGCTGTAATTTAGTACACAATTGGACCGATTGTGTACTAAAATCATAAAATCATTGGGCCAATGTCTTTGAAATTAGTTAAAAAACCAGACAGGAGTTGCGCTTTATATATGCTTTTCAGGGTAATAAGAAGCTACCTAGTGTAGCTGTGTCGATTGTGTTATCTCGGCAACCAGCCGGAGTTCGCTGGTTCATTCGGGAAATGGGATTATAGGCATCAACATACATTGCAAAACACTAGAGTAAATTAATGTGAAGGCTTGTTACCTATTTGCGTATCGGATGGGTGCTGTTCTCTGTTCCAGCTACGCTTCTCGACAGCCTGATCTGCCAGCACGCTATAGTGGCGGGCTGGGATGGTGATGCTGCTTCCAGCACGGGCTTATGATCCCTACATTCACTAGACCGCAATTATTTGTGTCCAGATAATGATGGAGGGGGCACTCCAGAAAACGTCCAAATCGGCGGAAAACAGCAGTTTTCCATGTAATTTATGTAAATGAACGGCGCGTGCGGCCGCTCAAACAAGATCACTGTTAGACGAAGTCTACAGGGTTCTCAAGTTGCGTGTGCGAGCGAAAGGTCCGATCTAAACTTTACCGACCCTCGAGAATATTCAAACAGGAGCAAACCGCCAAATAAAATAACTAATGTTTTGCAACACTTAAGGAGGTTTCAAGGAAGGGATTAATAGCAAGGACTAAGTAAATATTTCCTACCGGCGCAACCACTACCCTTACATCAATTTGTCTAAAATACACCCAAGTTTTTGGAAAGTGTACTTTAGATATTATCAATCCATAGATATCATAGATATACATGAAACATGATAACTCGGTATCCGCCCATACAAATTTAGGCATTATTCTTTGAAAGTATCTTCGTTAGTCCACGTCATATTTTTGATAATAAATGAAAGCACGCACCGCAAATCCACCTCAGTGGACGGATGATTGCGAACTGTGTAATTTTTTTTTTTTTTTTTTTTTCGGAAGGACTAAATTCTTGTGGCCCTATTGGCCTTTCACGAGTCACCGGACTTGTTTAGACTAGGGCGAGCGCAGAAGGCGCTCAGCCAGGAGCAAAAGTGTGTGTTGCAACGAGCCTAAGGGCTCCCCCGCCGGTAAACCGGCGGAATGAACGGACCTTGGCTTAGGGCGTTGCATTGGGGGGATACCGCGGGATCGCGAGTCGGCGAGAAGCGCCCAGGCACGTGTCTATACCTAGTGTACATGTTGGCTGAGGGCCGGTGTGTGTTAACGGTGTATCGGGGGGGACGTCCACGTCTCCGCCGGCGGGGACGGTGTCTGTGTGCAGTGTTTGAGTGCAGAGTGAGAACCGCATTGGCAGCGGTGATCGGGTCGTCGGGATCGTCCAGGATGTGCCGCGGCCGACGATAGCGGGGAGGGGCACTCCTGTCCGGTGTGTAGGTGAGGGAGGAGACAATCAGGGGATTGGGATGATGGGGGATGGCGTCATAGTAGCGTCGGGCAGTCTTTTATGTATTTGACGATGGAGGGAAGCTCAAAGTCTTTGTGGAGGTCGACGTTACGCAAGTACCATGGTGAAGCCACGGACTTGCGCGCGAATCTGTTTTGGAGCCTTTGGAGGGTCTTGATGTTAGAGGAAGCTGCGTGTGCGAACACAACGCTGGCATAGGTCATGATGGGACGGACGAGAGATGTGTATAATGTCAACTTATTTCTAAGCGACATTTTACTTTTCCCGCTTATGAGGGGGACTGAGTGTAAACCCGCTGGCCACGACCTTTTGTTCTGTACTAAAAACCCTCAACATCACCACTGCGGCCCATGATTGACAATTGCCCGCCATCGTGCGCCACTACCCCTGTACACAATGCTGATATAAGTATACTGGGTAAAAGTAGCTCCGACCCATACTACTGAATTATTTAAGTACACACTTTTTTATAGGAAAAAGGCGGCAGCCGAGCATACAGTCCACCTGATGTTAAGTGGATACTGTCGCCTATGGAAATCCGCCATACATCAGTCCAAATAACAAACGTCCCATATTCGTAACGCATCCGGGTTGGCGACTCCACTTTTTTAGAGGCGCTGTAGTTCCTCAACGCTTGTGATAGCGGCTTTGTTATCCCTGAGTCGCATTTTACGACATCCACGGGAAGAGATGGGGTCATGGGCGTAGCCAGGGTGGGGCAGGATGGGACGCTTGCGCCCCCCTGGCATAGGGAAGAATATGTAACAGACTTTCTGCATTACACTACCTCTATATAAATTATAAGAAAATAGTTTGCTTTGCTCCACCCTGGGATAAAATTGTTCGCTTTAGCCCCAATTGCCCGAGGATTTAAATACAATCCTGAGTGGGCTGGAGCTATTCTATAGTCGGCCGACACCACACGGCACTAAATATCTTATCTAATTATTATTTTTCAATCACTAGCACCTACCAGACAGCGGGTATTTTCGCCTTAGCGGACTCGCTGAAGAAAGTAATAAGCGCCGCATATCTGTCCGATGATTTGCTTGTTTTGTAAGTCTCGGCCATTTGTGACAAATCCTCTTTTGTGAATTGCAGAAGTGATTGGTCGAGAAGGACTGATTCTCTGAAAGAAACCATAATTGACCAACTTTAATCAGAATGGATCCAACTCACAATCATATTTTTTTCATAATAAAGAATTCTGTGACAAAAAACTATACCTAATATAGTGTAAGTATATTTTTTCAATCCAAACGCTTTTAAAACTTAAATTAGGATCCTGGAAATCATATATTGCACTTTATCACAATATTTTGTTTTTATATTTTGCAAAATGCTCCAACATCTTAAAACTACATGAATGTGGGTTGAATCCATTCTGATTAAAGCCAGTCTTATTGCTTCTTAGAAAAGATATAAGATTGTTTAGGTCTATTAGTTTTTATTAAGTAATTTTTTTTCATATAATAGCAATGGTGCAATTAGCACATTCTGCCAGTATCAAGTTTTTCTTCATATTAAACAAAGTCTAAAACGTATCCTGACAATGTCCAATCCGGTCGAAGTAAGTCAGAAGACGCTCAGTAAAGTGATAGTAGGTTTACTGAGGACAGAAGGACTCCTTGGAAGCACACGAAAAACGCAGTCCCATGCTTTTATTTATCACAAACATTGCGCACAAATAACACTTTGAAGTTTAATAAAGTGTCACTATTAAATCACAAAACGCACTATACACAATTTTCAAAATAAATCAAATACAAACTCAACTTCACTTCCTCGAGTTTCCGCCAAAAAGTTTTTTTTTTTATTGCAATGAATCATGTAACAACAGTTTATTTTAAATAAAGAAAAAAATTGTGTAACTATCTTATAATAGTTAAAGGTTTTCTATGTAGATTTAAAATGTACCTATTTAATGAGGGCTATTGCAGCTCGAGTTTTTTACTTCGCGCGATAAAATGTTTATTTTTTTCATAATAACATATAATATAATCTTGAGACGACACAACCTTTCAAATTATACTAGTGCTATATTAGTGTAAATACGCGTATTAATATAATTGTTATGCCGACCAGTCTAACGCCGTTAGTCTAGACGCACTAACGGCGTCTACGGGGCCACTAATACATAAGAGAACAATTGAAATTGTTAATTATGTTAAAGGAATAAAAAACAAAACTGAGTTGTATTTTTAAATCCATTCATGTAAGGTTCCCGTTACACGAACCTTTCCTTCAGCTATCAAGGAATACGGAAAGCAGAGCAGCGCTTATCTAGCTCCCAGATTTATAAAGAAGTTGGACTCACAGTTTAAAAAATATCTCAACGAAAATAACATAAATAATAAATTAAATCAACACCTTTTAAGCAAATTACAAAACTAGCGAGGGTAGACTGTTGAGACTGACTGTTCAATCTTAGTATAAGTTCGTACTCGATAGAACTGCATAACTACCTCTTAATGTAAACTTATATGGAAACGAACTATGGACGTAATAACAGACGATTAATTGACACGTCCGTTCTCGGTGAGGACTATTAGTGACTGCTGGTATATGTAGTTGCTATGCACTGATAACAAAGGCACCTAAGAAATATACTGCTGTCGCTACAGTTGAATGCAGAATCGATATTCTAGACAAACTTTCGTAGGTCATGGTCATGGTATGCATGGTCATAAATATAAACTAAGTCTAACTAAGCATTGAGCTTACTCTTTTGTTTAAAGTTTCAGCGGTGGCTACAAAATGAATGGATTAAGAAATAAATAACAAAAAATACGATAACTGTTTCCAACGTACCTGGTTTTCTCTTCCAGTTTGGTGAGCACCTGTTCCTTGGTCCTCCTGATGAGGAACTTCCTCTGTAGTAGCACCTGCAGCTCGGCCAGGTTGGACTGGCCCGTCATGTCCCATCCGAAGTTAGTTTGTTTGCCCGCGCAATATCTCTTGCCTGCAGGAAATCAACACTATTACCGTTAGGGTAATTAATATGATTGCAAATGGGATAATTATATAATAGGATAGTATATAGTATGAAATAAAGTCATATAACAGGAGTGGTGCTCTTTGGCCAAATGAACCACTGAGACCCTTCATTTTTTTTGGCCTGAAGTAACCTTAAAAGCAAATTTTGGTCTGGCGTATCCTTAAAAACATCCTGCATTTTATGCATCCCATTTTATCCTGGGTTGAATGATGAAGGTACAGAAAATTTCATAATTATAAGTCACAGAATAACGGTATCTTAAAAACCTTACCATATTCAGTGAAGGATGGGAACAAACTGGGGTCGATGAGCGACAGCTGAGTGTATAACTCTGCCGGCCGGCTGAGTGCGGGCGTGCCGCTCAGCAAGATGACTCGCGACGCGTTACGTGTTACCCCCGTTAGCGCTAGTGTGCATTGAGCTTTATGCGATTTTAGGTAGTGGGACTCGTCCTGCGGACAAAATTTGTCCTTTTGCTCTAGCGGAACATTACAACGCATAATTTGCAACATCTTGCTGTATAAATTCCATGTAAATAGATTTCATGTCAAAAATTAATATACTATAAAAAATATACTAGCATCAAAGAATGCCGTCAATCAATGGATGTCAGCCTATAATATTGGACTGCTGGCGCACACCTTACAGATATAAAGGGATAGATAACGCAAGCAGTCCATGACTGCATGCCTACAGGGAGTACACTTCCCGGCCGAAAGTAATACACATCGGCCTTTAGAAAGAGACAATCGGCTAGCTTTGGTTTTGTAGAGCCCCGTTTCTGTCGTAACGGCTCACGACAGAGACGACGCTCTACAAAATCCAGCTCGCCGATCATAGTCGATGTGTATTACTTTAGGCCGGGATGTGTACTAAGCCCCTACTTCTCGGGCTGTTCGTTAACTCTGTTCCAGACCGTGTTGCCAGCGAGTTACAAAACACAAAAATGCCTAATTGCGCTAACGCTATCATTATTTGTAAAAATTCGTCAAAAGTAGTGAACTGAAATATTTTGCTTCATTGGAGAGTGGTTTCCCGTCATTTAAAATTTCCTCGTGATTGGACACATGTGAAATCCATACAGTTTCACGAATTTGCGTTGTCTATGTCTATGGGCCTCTCCCTGTAATCATGAAGGGACTTTATACCGAGCTGTGAAATACAACATGTACCCTTCCTCTAATAAATATATAATGTCATACAAACAATTTGGTAAAACTTTTTAATCGGGACCTGTGAATCTACTGTTCGTTTATTAATATTATAAAAAAAATACATAATGTATAACTTACAATAATGATATAACCGAACTTCTTGTTTTTCAACAAGTCCTTGTGCATGCTTGTTATCTTGTAGCTTACGATTACCACTTCCGTCTGTGAAATAAAGGATGACAAATTTCAAATTTAAAATGTTAATGCATTTTACTTGATTTGATCAGAATTTCAATATGTATATTATTTAACAATAAAAAATATCAAACAATTTCACTTACAAACAATTTCACTTCAATATGTATAATTCTTATTACAAATCAATTCGTAAAATCGATATTTAAAATATCTGATAAAATGACTGTTGAAGGGCTTAGAAATATCGAGTTAGAAAAGGAAAGCACTACCGAATTATGACGTTGCTCTTCAGTATGGCCATTACATACATGAATGACAAGATACCTTTGAAGAGTTCAGAATGGATTTAGAAAAATTGGCAAAATGGGTGATAGGAAGTATAACCAACCGACGAGATTTCCTCATCACATTACACCTGACTATCCTCCTTGGGGTGGATGGGATGAGAAGGGGAATCAAGAGTTACAAGAGTCATTATTCTATTACACTCTCCATACTGTGGGATAGGAAGAGGTAGGATAGGATGACACGTAATGGGAATGAGCTATGGCATATTTCACTCACTACTGAAATACGTAACATACATTGAAGAAACAGGATAAGGTGGTTTAGTATCCACTGCAGGACGTGGGCCTCCTCATGCACATTGTCTTGTTCATGAGGGATGTATGGCCTTAAAACGTCATGCTGACCAAGCAGGTTTACTAAGGGAGATAATTTTACTAATGAATAAATATATTTTGAAATGAATTATTTGAAATAAATACCTGTCTATCAGCGACCAGCTGAGCATCTTTACCAGTAGTGAGTGTCACGATGTTCATCATGGGCACTGACGGTAATAGCTCGTGGATCTTGCTTTGCCATGTTTCTCTACAATAGATGCAATTATTTAATTAAGAGTTAAAGAGATAGGAAAACCAAGAAAGAAACATTGAGAACTTGTAAGGTTGTTACAAGTTAATTGAAAACTTGTAAACATTAATTGAAACACAATGAAAGAAAAATTGAAAACTGGACACACCAATATTATTCACATATTAATAATTTATTTATTTATAATTTTTCACATATTCGAATCTATTCGAAATTTATATCAGGCTATAACTCCCCACCCCACCGCAGGACAAAAGCCATAGCACACGGGTCCAGTGTGGATTGGTGGATAGTTACATATATAAGGTGAACATACGCGATTACAACCGATTATTTTTCGATTATCGATTAATTATTAACTGTTTAAACATAATACGTAATCTTTTTTAATCTCGAGTATGTTGGTTTCCTCACGATGTTTTCCTTCACCGTCGAGCTAGTGATAATTAGTAGGTAGTTACATTATCACAAAAACTTTTGTAAATAAATAAATTTTTAATCCAATGACATACCTCATAGAAGAAGTAGTCACAATGAGCAAAGGCCAGTTGTGCCTGTAGTAACTAGCTATGGCCAGAGCTTGAAACGTTTTCCCAAGACCCATGTCATCGGCGATCATGCACCGACCGCGCCGCGCTATGCCAAATCTGACAAATTAAAGAAACATTTTTATAAAATAGATATATTAAAAGGTTAAGAACGCACTGCAACTTTTATCCACCACGGACAAAATGTTTCTGACCTTTCACGAAGCTTGAAACCGTCAACTTTGCTTATGATTCAGAGTTTAATGACAAGTAAGTATGTTATGTATTTTTTGTAAAAAATACTTTTTGGGCTTTGTATTTAGAAACTGTATATGGAAAAAAAAGATAAATGAGAAAAAGTATCCCAAAAACAATATGTAACAAATACACTTGAAAATTGTTGGTGGGTTGGGACCACATCCATACATTTTTTTCCTATAAACTAAATCTCCTTTTCAGATTTTTTATCAGAACACTGAATGCCAACATCATAATTATTCCAATTAACATAATGGCGTTTTTAATATGAGTGCAACACAATGTAGTTTTTAAAACTGCCTGGAAAAAATGCTCAATAAATTTTCAACTTAAAAATGTATGTGGCACATTAAGAGGAGAAAAACAATGGCGTTTATAAGTAGTGCGTTCATTGCTATAGTTAATATATTTTTCCCACTTGCCCAAACTTTTATTGTTCATTAACAGACATTTTTTTTATCGACTGCTAACCTTTTTTTTTATTATAGACAAAGGCAGCAGATGAGCATAGTCCACCTGATTTGCCCATAGACATCTGCGATACATGCCATCATTAGTCCGAAATGACAAACATTGGCATGCCCCCGGATGCGCTGCCTACCTATGGAGATATAGAAATGGATTTGGAGAAAGGATTCGGAAAATGGGGAGGGATAGGATAAGAATGGGCTCTGGCACATCTAACTCTCTACCTAAACACGTATGTACATTAGGAAAATAAGATAAAATGGGAAATGCAGTACATTTAAAGGTAGGCTTCTCTGAGAGAGGGATAACGTGGCCAGTCGACCCAGCGGCTGTTGGATTGCAGCGTGCACTCTCGGTGATGATTGATGATTCGGGAATATACAAATATTTGTAAGAGGTATGTGGCCCTGTGTGGCTTTAGAATAGCACCATAGGAGACTATGGGATAACAAAGCTGCTAACATACACCCTCGATAAATAAACCACCTCTAAAAGAGTGGACTTGCCAACCCGTTTGGCCAGTTGAGGCCATACATCCTTTATGCACAAGACAATGTGTATGAGGAGGGCCGTAACCAGCAGTGGACTGGTTACTGTAAAAAACAAACTCTTACCGAACACCTTCTTCTTGGAAGGGCATCAGTTTATTTCTAAGTGTTGCCTCTATTGGTGACAGGTCTACATTGCTGGGGTCCATAGTCTGTTCTCTCAGGACCTGAAGAAATGATGACAATGTGTAATACAACATTTTTAATAAGAATATATAAAATAGGCACATTAAAATAGTTATTATATAATTTTAAAAATAAAAATAAAAACCTTCAAAACATATGGTGGTAATGGTCCTAACACAACATGAGGTGATAAGGGAGCCACTTTAGACATCAGTTCTGGATGATCGTCAATGGAGAAATTCCATAACTTTGACTTGGCATCTAAAAAATAATGAACCATGAATGAATGAAAATTCTGTATTGATTTCTGTTTTAACTTAACTACAGTTATATTTAATGTAAGACATACAGAAGCAATATCTATTACTACCTAGCTTTGTTACTAAAAATGACCAAAAATGCTTTCATCAATTAATCAAAAGATAATCAAAAACATTTAATGAGAATATTTTTAATATGAAGAATGTACCACAAGATGAACATCCTTAAGAGCTGTTTTAGTTTCAAAGTCGAGGCATATCATAAAGGAAGCAAAAAGGAGAATAGGAGAGGCTACAGATCACTAATCATAACATTGCGATAAAAAAACAATAAAAAATCAGTTACCAGAAAATGTTATAGAAGCAGATTCGGGGATCTAGTTCAAGAACCGACAAGACAGATGCTATGCTAAACAGATGCACAAGTGACAAAAACCAGATTGGGCACATCAGCATACACTGCTTAGGTTATTACATCCATAATAATAAAAAATTAAGAAACCATCATATATACTAACCATAGTTTCTAGAAGGTATACTTTTAAAAATATTGATGAGCGGAGTGCAGAATTCTGAAGGGTTCACTTCAAACCTTTCCTCAGTAATGAGATATACAGTGCCAGTAACAACTTTGCCTACTGGCACATTACTCTCAAAATTTCCATTATTTTCTACTCTGGAGTAGGGATGGAAGCCTTTAGTAGGTGTATTCCTTATAGGACCAGCCCTAGATTGAATCGCTGAAGACAGAAAAGTCGTGGATTCGTTGGATGTTGGACTATTGTTTATAAAACCGTTTAGAACAGGAGTTTTGTTTTGCCTTTTTTCTAAAGCAGCTAGACGCTTCCGTTCAATTTCCTCTTTACTACACAACATTTTACGATGTCAATAATTCTAAATACAGAGTATTTTTACAAGAAAGGTAGGCTTATAAAAAAACATTTCAAACAGAGCTGAATAATGAATTTATGATGTTGACATTTAATATGTCAAAATATTTGACAGCATTTTATTTTAATTTTATACATACGCAAGAGAGGTTAAAGTAACAATCTTAACCTTTCAGCCTTTGTTCACATTTATACCACAGAGTAAAAATAAATATGTCAAATAAAGCAGTATCAGTATAACTAAATAACTGTTTGTAGTCTGTTTATAGAGTTTATTCGTGCGTCTGTCCCGGCGGGATCGCACTTTTCGTTCAGTCTCTCCCCATTCTACGATTGTCTCCTGTACTGTATATTTTATTTTACCCTATTAAAATACCGGTACCCAGCGCCGGCTCTAGCCCATGTAGCGCCCGGGTGCAATCAATACCCTGGCGCCCTCTAGTAGACTCTTTGGAGGCGTCGCGAGCGGCGCTCGGCGCCCCCTAACACCCTGCGCCCCTGTGCGCCGCACACCCTGCACCATAAGTAAATACCATAAGTGCCCGCGCGCCCATTTCAAATGAACTTACACTCTATTGACTTAGAGATCATTTTGCTACCGGGCGGCAACGTGTCAAACGTACATACATACACTGTCTTTGGATTAGAGATTTTGCCGCGCACGTGTTGTATTAAATAAAATTGTTATTTGTGTAGTGTAGTAATGCGGTATGACAAGCGCCGAAAGCGTAATAAAAGTAAAAAAAATATTATTGTTAATGACTATTTTTTTTTTGCTTGCGCATACATATTTGTCGTAAGTAACAAGTATATAAAACTGTGCAATGGCGTTAAGTTCAATGAAATATCCAAAAATTCAGCGCTCGACAGGCGCCCCGGGCGCTCCGCGCCCGGGTGCACCGCACCCCTTGCACCCCCTGGTAAAGACGGCCCTGCCGGTACCGGATTGAATAAGTATATTTTTAAAAAAATGTGACTAAATATATCTATTATTAGATATATTTAGTCACATTTTTTTATAAATATACAGACTTATTGAATCCAGTATCAAAATACCTATATGTTGAGAGGACAGTGTAAACTAAAATATTATATTTTTAAATTAACCGGATTTTCAACTGGAGCGGAAAGTTTAATTTGTCCTAGTCAATATCAGACATGTGGGGACAGAACGGAATAAACCGTTTATAGTCCCTGAAATGAATCTTGAATATTACCTGTCGGTTTTACTGTTGTTTGAGATATTTATTCGGTTATGTTTTAGAATATTTTTTCTCAAAATAGGTCTATTTAAAGTATAGTTGGCTCTATGAGCCAAGACAATAAAATTTATTGATATCTCGAGGGAAATCGAGGGTAATGAAGATACGCCATAATTATAAAATACTTTATTAATTTAAAAACTTAATAATTATTACAAAGTACATAATTTTTATTTATATCATTTTACTAAAATCCTACAATGTTAATCTATACATATAACAAGACTAACGGAGCCGTGTCTACACATGTAATATTTTTTATAAAAAATCATTACAGTTCGAACGACACAAAGCCCAAAATAACCATTTTTAGAATTTTTGTCTATCTGTCTGAACGCGCATCACGCAAAAACAACTGGACATCATGAAACTTGTCATAGTTTTAGCTTAGGTGCCGGGTTAACACTTAGGGTACTTTGTATCCAGATCGATTATATAATTCCCACGCGGGATTCACGACTTTACGCGAACGAAGTCGCTGGCATCGTTAAAACTGAATAGAAACTGAATCCAAATCGTCTTGGTCTGAATACTTATCTTATATATAGGAATTAAGCAGCTTTCGCATTAGTTGCCATTGTTAACAGGGACCTTTTTTAGCAACAACAATATCCTTATCAGCGCATCTCATTGTGCATGCGTTGCTGTATGTCACGCCATTAGACCCGCATACGGGCTCCAAGTTTCTCGTGCACACGCAATCATGTAATTGAGCCTGACTTTTACATTCACCTTGATAACGTACACTTAAGTTGGGTGTTACTTTTCGTTCACAGTTGAGCTCGCAAGCGTTACTGTAAGTATTGCCGTCAGTGCCACAAATTGGGGCATATTCGTATGTGCAAATGCAAGGTTTCAGGTTGCGGCTTTTACATTTTTCGGAACTGTCTATGGTGACTTTGTATTTGGTGTCGTTCACGCATTTGAGTAGGCACTCGTTATTGTAAATAATTCCATCGGAGCCGCATACGGGTTTCATTTCTCTGGTACAGACGCACGGTGGTAATGCTGACGTGGTGTAAACGTGGGAAGCAATGAGAAAGAGGAGTCCTGGAAACATTTAAAGAATTTTTAATAATAAGTCACAGTAGATATATACGAGCAGTACTGGTTTTTACAAATCGTAGAAATATTTATGCACGACCATCCGCTCGTGGAAGGTTCTCTTTGGACCATATTGTGGCGTGTACAAGTATTGTGCTAACTTTAGTCAAGTAGGCGATCACTGAATTATAGTAGGTGGTACCTATTAAAATTACCATTATAATTCAAATGAGAGTAGTCTTAATGTCTGTCTATTTTATTTATTTAGGTACCTACCTATCTCAACTTTACAGGCTGTTTGATTACTTAGTTTTAAGATACCTACAATGTAAGTTGTGTACCTACTTGAATGGTTCTTATTAAATAAATGGGAAATCGTTAATGGATGACTTGACGATATAATTGTCTCGCCGGTGAAGGGAAAAGATTGTGATCAATAAATACACTGTATCACGTCAGCCTTGTTTTTTTTTTTAATTGGAAGATTTACAGCAAAAAGGACAAACAGTAAGATTGTGCCAATTAACAATAATGCCGATAACAAATCTCCACGTTTCGTTACCTATACTAAAAGTTAAAGGCACAATATTCAAATGTCCTAGACATTTGAATGATGCCCGCAGTGCTGGTATAAAACGGTTCAATATCTATAGGCAAGTTATTGTATTTAGTACTAGCTCTTATAAGATTTTTTTTTCTATAATTTGTTGATACAGATGGTACATGCAATAGTGGAGGTGATCTCAAACCTTTGGTGCAAGTACAGAGCTGGATTTTTGCTGTAAGTTCCACACAGTTAACGGATCCCCTTGCTATGTTTGCAAGATAACAAACATCCGCTATATTACGTCTTAGATATACTTAAGGGTAGGAAGTGATAATGTTGTCAGCGGTAGGGATAATTGAGTGACTTATGTCGTGTTTTGAAACTAAGCAGACGGAGAATTTTTTTCTGGATAATTTTGTGATACGTATTCCAAATGGCTACGTACAAACGAACAGTAAAAATGTTATATAAAAGCATTTGGATACATTGAGATCCAGTTTGTTCCGAGGACAATATGCCTCAAAGCTCACTAGATCTTTATAAAGGACCATCACGTTTCTACAATTACGAATTATCTTTAAACTTTTCATATCATCTAAGGCTAAAGATGGTTCAGTTTAATAAGACGATGGCTTAGTAAGATGATTAAGAAATTTTAATAATTGGTTGCGTTGCGACCGGTGGATACATCCACCGGCCGCAACGCATCGGGAGTTAATAAATTAGGGTTAAATTATTGATACTGGATCTGAATAAATTAAATACTGTCATAGTCAAATCCACTACGCTTTTATTTACACTGGATCGCAAAAATTCCGGGTCGCTAATAAAAACCATGATATCTCCATAAGTTATATACCTAGATCGCTCGAATAAATAATATGTAGTAAGGAGGTTACTAATTTTTGTTCTAAATCTCTAAAGAGGTTTCATTTGTACAAGTTACAGACTTAAAAAAAAATATTCTGCATTTTGAAAAATTTCAAAATTTAAAATTAGGAAAAGAATATTTTTTCTGCTTTTGTTTCAAACGGAGCTGTCATTATAAATGGTTCCTTGGATTGATCAGAGTATTCAATGCAATATAATGTCGTTATCACCTGAAGAATGTACACGGATTATTACCATGGTACAAGAAGGAAGAAGTCAGCGTAGCACTGCTAGAACAGTAGGAGTATCTTTATCAACGGTCCAAAGAGTACTCCAGCGATTTCAAGAGACCGGCATGAACATCAGGAGACCAGGAAATGGCAGGCCAAGGTGCACAACTACACGAGAAGACCGATTCATCGTGAGCACTATGTTAAGAAATCGACATCTCACGGCTGTTCAGGTCCGAAACAGTCTTCAAGAAATTCACCACAACAATGTGAGCTCTAATACGATTCTGCGACGTCTTCGTGAAGCTGATATAAAGCCTTATAGACCAGCAAACGGCCCCAAACTGCTCAGAGAACATCGAGTTGCCAGGTTACGGTTTGCTCGAGAACACATCCGATGGACAGATGAAGATTGGTCCAAGGTTATGTTTTCCGATGAGTCCAGATTTTGTTTATTTACGCACGACGGGAGACGAAGAGTATTATTTAGACGGCCAGGAGAACGGTATCATCAAGCGTGTTTTGAAGAAAAGGTGCCATTCGGTGGAGGATCAATAATGGTTTGGGCTGGGATATCTTCAGAGGATCGCACGGAGTTAGTGATCATAGAAAACGGTTCTCTGACTGCTGTCAGATACGTAGGAGAGATTTTAAATGAGCATGCTGGTCCATTCTTAGTGAATATGGGTGCAATTTCCATTCTTATGCACGATAATGCGCGACCACATACTGCTCATTTGGTCAATATGTATATTCAAGACGTCGGTATTACCTGCATGGAGTGGCCAGCTCGCAGCCCAGACTTAAATCCCATAGAACATGCATGGGACGAGCTCGGGAGATGCGTGAGACAACGCTCTCCTGCTCCCGTTACCTTACACGAGTTAAAGAATGCACTAGTGGAAGAATGGGCAAACATAGACCAAACTGGTATTAAAAATTTGGTTTACAGCATGCCACATCGTCTTATTGAAGTGATACGGGCTCGTGGAGGAAATACAAAATATTAAATTGACAAAAAAACTTTTATTTTTTAAGATTTACTGCGAAGTGTATTTTTGTTGTCATAAGTTAGAAGCGAAATTTTCTTATTTTTTAGTATTTAATTAAAGTTATATAGTGTACAGAACGTGTTACACATTTTTTTATATATATTAATCAGTCATCTACAATATACTATAGTTTCGCAAATTAGTCTTATGTATTTAAGAAACTATCACGCCATTTATTAGCGACCCGGAATTTTTGCGATCCAGTGTATATAATTAATCCTGCCTACGAGTCTGTATCACTGAGAGAAAGAAAATATTTATGCACAAGGACATAATTTGAAGAGAGAAAATGAAATTAAATGTAATGTAACGGGCAAATCAATTTTAGCACAAATATTTTGTATTGTAGTGCCGGCCCAGCTCTTGTTAACGGATAGAAGCGGACTGGACATTGCTACTGAAGTTCACTGGACGGCGCCGATAGGTTAGGAAGATCTCAAGCTCCCAGCTCTCACCAGAAGGAATAAATATATAATAATAATAACTCACCTTTAATTGCAATCATTTTCAGCACTCGATACCGTCTGTCGATGTTGTCAATGAATTGTTATAAGATATCAATTGATATCATCTAATCTTATAACAGGGTTATTATTAAGACAGCGTTTATATATTTATAATGTAAATTATGAATGAAATAGTGTGGATAATGCAACAAACCCCGTTCGTCTGACGGGACGACAACAAACTCCGGTTTATATACAAACAAAGTGTTTTCTGAACGAAGAGGAAAACGTTCTGTGTGATTTCCCGCCAATGCGTCAGTATACGCGCCATTTATTTAATTATTATTTACAATTACACACCCTTTAATTTTCAGAATTATTACATTGATTGAGTAAAATAATGTGTAATCAAAAGGTTCTATTACAATTTTAAATATTGTCGAAGTTATTGATTGAGTTATCGATTGTTATTCTATTGAGAACCTAATATTGTAACATCGATGTTAGACAAAATAGTTTTCAGATTACCTTTATATTCCACAGACTATTACCTATACTATTAATTATAAATTTTTCATAACATGAACGAAAATAAATTAATCGATATGAGCGTATAACTGTAAGTACCCCCACTGTAAGAAACAAGCCTACCCTTGTATGGCCTGAAAATTCCTCTTGCATGGTTTTTGCATTACAATCCACGATATGGACCCAGTGCAAATTGCTGGACATTACAAATGCCCCAATTTATTTCTTTACGGTATATTCTCACCGAAATAATTCAACCGCACTTCTTAAAATTAATGAAATAATGTCAAAAAATACTAAATAGGTAAGCCGAGGTCCGTTCCTTCGGCCGATCTACCAGCGGGGGAGCCCTTAGGCTCGATGCTGCACACACTCTTCGCTCCTGGCTGAGCGCCTTCTGCACTCGCCCCAAATTATAGATGTCCGGTGACTCTCGAAAGGCCATTAAGGCCACAAGATTTTAGCTATACCGAAAAAAAAGCTACCATCGATTTGCTGCTACAATTCGCTCTGCTACCATCGATGAGTCATTCAGTATTTTTTACTGCTCATTTAAATATTTCTCTTTTATTAGAAGCATAATGACATAAAGATAACTACCTTCTTTTCTGAGCTATTGTAGTATTCTCCAGTGATCCTAATTTCATGCCCTTTGACATCGGGTACCCAACAAAGCGTAATTAAATGGAAGAAGGTTAAACCTTAAAATACACTATAATATTAACATTTACGATTGGAATTACCCAACGTGAGGGCCTTGTAACAGATATTGAACGAGCAAATATTTGTTACGTTAAAACAACATATCAGTTGTGTATTTTGCTTTTCAACGTATTCAGATATGTATAGTTATTGCTCCTCGCATTATACGAGTACCTATTTGTTGATGCTAAAATCTGTAAAATCTCACTGCTGGACCCAATTTATAAATGCAATGGTATCTTGAGCATTATTACAAGATCAATAAGCAAGTGGCAGACATATATGACTCATTTATACAAGAAGAGTTTCACGAACGCGAGTTTCTCGAACTTTAATTCTATTCTATAGAATTCAATAATTATTTACTATATTGTATGAATTGGTTTAATAACCCAATATCATAGCCACCTGCTACTACTTACAAAGATGATTAGATTTTGATCGCGATGACAAAGGATTTTTAGCCATTAAGTATTGTAATTAATGCCATTAAGTAAGTACTTTCCTTAAGAAAACAGCATTAAATTTAAGGCGCTACTTCGAAAGGAGTTTTTCAGTAGTGAATACACAGGTTCGTGATTAATTGGAGTTGATTTCCATAAAATTTAGTGTACTCCAAATCGAGACGATTCAAATACAAGTACAATACAAGTCTGACGAAATTCTTCGCTGCTTCGACCCGAGGGATGCTTGTGCAGTATAACATCTAAAGTTCTGTGTTATCAACTTTTACTTAACAAATTGACTTTTTATATACTTAGTCTATATATTTACCTATAAATACCGATACAAAAAAGAAAAAAAAATACGCGTGAACTTAGAATCTGACATTCTGACATGAAAAATAAATGTTTTTTAAATACCTATAATATATATCTTTTTATAAAATTTTGAAATTTTGTACACAAAATGATGATATTCTAAATGTCGGATTTTTATAGTATTCATCGGTAGTCTCTTTGCCTTATACCTTATTTTCGAAGAAGGGAGGACGTGCCGTCTAAAGTACATAATTAAATAAAGCTTTTCCATTGAGGCTCTGCACAAGCGTCATTGTATTTCCTTGTTAAGTAAGAAAACCTTGCCCTTACCATCTTCGCTCGTCTCCAATTTTTTTCACCCTTCTCAACTTATATTCTTATCTGTTGAGGGTGGGGGTCAATGGGGGCTGTAGAGGAGAAAATACGGGAATAAAATGCCGCTTAATTGGTTCACACAAAACACACACCATCAGAAAGATTGTGTGCTCGTCTATCGCTTACTTTCTATAAAATAAAACGATCAGTTCCACTGACAGTTTACCCACCCATAGTTTACAATAATTAAACATTAACGTTAATTAATATTGAATTCACAAGTTATTAAAAATGAAATAAATATAATTAACAACATCTTTAGAAGGTTATATTGAATTTACCGTCCATTGACAGTACATTGTACGGTTTATTTACCGTCCATTGACAGTACATTGTACGGTCAATGGACGGTAAATTCATACCTACCTACATATTAGGGGAGACCAGGGATAAAAGTAACGTGGGATGAAAGTAACTAACGGGTTTTCGAACGAACTAATAAACGCCTGTGCAAACCTTTCCGCCATTGTGTTGGAGTCATTTTTATTACCTAACCTCAGTAGCGGCCACGGCTTTCTCCTGAACATTTGTCTGTGTAGACTGTAGAGCATAAATGCGTTGAAAATAAGACGAAAGTATGTTTTTTTCGCGTAACCTGTATTAATAACGAAATAATTTATGTTTGTCATAATTGTTTATCTGATTTAGAGATTTCATGTTAAAAGTGTTGTTATTTATTTTGTTACAGTAGGTATTTAATTTTACGACTTTGTAATTTGAAATAATTTCAATGTCAATTCTAGAGCGAAAAAGACTGCTGAAAATGAAGATTACCATTATTTCAATCATTTTCAGTTACAACAATCCCCACGCCTCGTTACAATCACCCGGGTTGGGATGGTTGTAACAAAACCCGTCTATCACATTAATCTAACCGAAATATCAATTGGACCCATTTGACTCCATCCAACGATGTGCTGTTCTATTGTCAACGATCCCACTCTCACAGGCGGCTTAGAACCCCTCAGCATTCGGAGAGACGTTGCGTCTCTCTGTGTGTTCTACCGCCTGTACAATGGGGAATGCTCTGAAGAACTTTAATATAATTCCCACCTCGGGTTTCTACAACCGCACCTCCCGTCACACAAGTGCGGTCCATCCGCATTTCCTCGATACGGAGGTGTCGCGCACTGTTCGGTTCAAAAATTATTTTATACCGCGAACCCGTAGGCTGTGGAACGAACTGCCTCAAGAGGTCTTTCCATTAAGCTACGATATGGGGTTCTTCAAGAGAGCTGTGAATAGGATATTGCAAGGTCGGCGGCGCGCCCGCATACAGGGGGTGTTGCAGGTATCCATGGGCGGCGGTAACACTTACCATCACGTGGGACCGATTGCTCGTCCGCCCACTAGTCTATAAAAAAATAATAATATACGTCCAAAGGAAGAGGAAAGATATGTCTACGAGTCTACGATATTAAGAAATAACCAACACAAAACCGAAAATTGTTACATTCATCCCTGGTCTCCCCTACCTACATATTATTATAACGTATTCAGATTCGCAGACGAGCTTCTTCAAGATTATCTAAGTGATTAATTCGAATGCGGCAAATTTAATGCAAAATAGTAATTAAATATTTTTAAAAGGTTGTTAATACACTGTGTGGAATTTGGAAAATGGATTTTTACAATATTTTACTGCGAAAATCACGAATAAAAATATTATAAAGCCAATGTTGAGAACATTTTTAGGCCTACTCAATCACGTCGACATGCTGAACCGATTTTGTTGAAACTTGGCAAATAAGTAGATTATAATCCGGATTAACACATAGGTAAGGTACTATTCATGTAGACTACGTGAAGTTTCGGGCAAAAGCTAGTACCTAAGTTACAAAAGCGTACCTGTTACTTGTGTCATAAATCAGAACTCAGAAGTGGTTCCCTTTTGCAACTAAGTACAATTAAAGTACAACGTGCCGTCGTGAGGCAAACCACCCGTATGCAAAACTCAGTTCGGCAATTAATTTATTCATAGCGGAAAGCCTTGTATCGGGCGATAAACAAAGAAGCATTGTTGAGAAGCGCAAACGCTACATTATAGTCGATTCTTTTAAAGTTAATTACAAATTAAATGCACATATAAATTACTTGTTTATCAATTGTAAAGTTAACTAGTAAAGTATATAAAGTATTTAACGGAGTGCAGTGTGGTGAAAGTTGGTATTACTTACGCATTTAAAGTATTATCCTGCGTCCGTGCGATTTCTTAACATGAATTATAAAATCGGTAAGTGGAGTTTAGTTTTCAAATAATCGTATACTTATAACTGTAAAAATCGATGTATCTGAATATATTTATTATAAAAAAAATGCTTTTAACGGGATAGTTTCATTTAAACGTGCAGGTAACTACGCTTTTGCGTTTTAGCTAAATTTAATATATATTTTTATATCATTGTTTTATTTGGGCTAAAACAGTATACCTAATTCTACATATAAACACATAAAAATTTTAACTAACAATTAAACTACCATAAATTATATATTACATAAAATATAACTAATATTTATATTATAATGATAAGTACTTATATACTTAAATTTTGTTTTAAGAAAAGGAGTAGGTATTAGCAGTTAGGAGGTACATGCAAAATGTAAATGCCAAAATTGTATTTACTGGTAAAATTAGGTAACATTGAAATATTTGACGTTTTAAAACTTTTTCGTACAGTTCAACTGATACAACGAGTGTGTAGATGGTGTGCTCTCGCCGAGTGTGTACAGCCAACATAATATGTACCTATAAGATATTTAGTAAAATTAAAAAAAAAGATTGTTCAATCATCCAAAAGCTCATAATCAAGAAAGGAATCTATGGTGGTTTTAGATTCAGACTTCGGGAATTGATTGGTTACAATAGTTGATTGATTGGTCCAAATTGCTTTTTTCATAATCACTATACCTACCTCTTGTTAATCTTTAATTCTGTATATGTTACGTAGTGAACATTAACTCCCTGGGGTAGATATAGAAGTGGTAGGTATACAAGTAGGTACCTACTGATGTACCTATTTAATTTGTGGTAGGTTCGTACTTACCACAAGTACTGAATTGATTTCAGTACCACAGTAGTAAAACTGAAATCGTACCTATATCTCATGTCTATATATCTCTAGCCTATTTCTCTCTATATAGGTACTGCTGAATATAGGTAGTATATGTTTGGTATAGGTAATACCCGAGGGTTATAATATAAATCATTCATAGGCTTAATTTTGAACTGCATATTATTGTTTTGATCTTACGTGTTATTCCCTACTGAATGAACGTGAAGGAATGCAGTAATGGGTAGTTAGGGTAGGTACCTACACTCTAGTCATTGTTTTAGTGTTTGTTGGTAAGTACAATACTGAAATAACATTTCCATTGAATTTGATATAATTCCCGTGTACCTATGACGTAGGTAACGTCATACGTAGGTAACGTCATACGTAGGTAACGTCATACGTAGTATATAATAGTTTTAGATAGGTGATTTACCGTGTCCTCCTCAAGTTACATATCCTTGCTTGACTTATTCACATGATCATGACTAATTGA
Organism: Sesia bembeciformis; assembly: GCA_943735995.1. Lineage (NCBI taxonomy): Eukaryota > Metazoa > Arthropoda > Insecta > Lepidoptera > Sesiidae > Sesia > Sesia bembeciformis. The sequence goes on from OX031038.1 coordinate 3,229,650, forward strand.
CACCTAATCTAGACATTCGATATCCGCTAATAATGTACCGTTCCACTGCAGGGATGGGAACAGATGGAAACACTGAAACAGATTGGCCCAATGCAGATGTTTTCATATTAGATACATATTTTAGAGAGATTCAAGAAGTCTATTTTGTTCAAGAAAGGATGTCAATGGGCGACAGTATCCACTTACCATCAGGTGGACTGTATGCTAGTCTGCTGCCTTCAACCATAAAAAAAAAACTTAGGCAACGTGGCGTGCGTGAGGAGGCCTATGTACAACAGTGGACGATAGAAGGTGACGGTTAGATACAAAGTATACATAAAATTTTTCAACTTTGTATTAAAACTTTTTTCTAAAACTTGCGGGAAATCTCCCTTCCGCTACCAATCGGTCTTTAATATTTAAATAATCGGGCACGCGGCCGTTCCTTATGTTTACCTTCATAAGCTAGTAAAAATTCGTTCTTGGGTACAAACGCAATGGCGCAGACCGTAGTTCGAACTCATAGGCATAAAATGTAGGTAAATGTAAATTCATAGTTCAATGCTTATTTTCACCTGATTTTAATTAAGTAATAGCTTTCTTTAGTCAATAATAGTTTATTTAGAAACTTTATCCGACTGTAAATGTATTTATCAAAGAAAATTTATTTATCAACTGATTAAAATTTAGTTTTTCAAGACAAATTAAGGGATATTCGTTTATCGAGATCTGTCAATATCTTGTGAGTAAATGTTAACATAACATTTCTCTATTTAGAGCTGAAATGAGTACAACTGATGACCGTATGTAATAGGCTCTTAATTATCGTAATTTTGAACTAATTTCTACTAAAAATACTGTGGTTTATTCTTAGGTACCCGTACGCAAGTGCATGTCAAAGATCAAAATCCATTAAGCCAAATACCTACTTATTAAATAACGATTGTATTAATGTTAATCAACATACTGTTGTTAATTAATCAACAGTAGGATCCTGGCCCACAGACCAGCTTCAATATAGTAAAACTATTAATTTTTAATTAATATATACATACATCAATTTGTCACCTAGATCATCACATACATAAGTCAATAATATATACATTTCAACACATTTGGATATTATGTACCGATCAGGTTGTATGTATTATGTTTATTTATCAGAGATTGCTTTTTGTAAAATGGACCCCCTAAACTTCTCATTGAGGTATCATTTTGATCCATCTATGTTTCTCCAGTGTAATAATACGAAAGCGTTAAAAGTACGCCAAGTTGCTTCGAGAAAATGGTAGTGCAGCGAGTCTTGGCGGGGGCACTACCGTGCCCTCGGTATTGTGTTTGTTTTTATTATAGGGAAGTAGGGCGTCGAGCAAGCGGTCCCACGTAATGGCAAGTGTTACCGCCGCCCATGGACACCTGCAACACCAGATAGGTATGCGGGTACGGCGTCGACCTTTCAAAATCTCATTAACTGCTTTCTTGAAGAACTCCATATCGTAGCGCAACGGAAAGACCGTTGAAGCAGTTCGTTCCACAGGCTACGGGTTATAAAATGATTTCTGGGCCGCTCAGTACGCGACACCTCAGTATCGAGTAAATATTTGCATTTTCACGCATTTTTTTGTAATATTTTGCTTTACTAAAACAAATCTTTACCATCTTTATTTAACACCTTACATCTTCTGTTTTCATTATTTTATCCATCTCTTATTGCATGCTACAAAGATATATTTTCAGTTGTATATAATCACTAATTTCACCGCGAAGGTAATGCCGTAAACCATATCCACTTGAGCGCAACCAACTGGCAGAGTTAAGGCTCATTTACACAAGGAGAGTTTCTAGAACTATTTGGGCGAGAATATTGTATACGGTTCTCGTATGCGACCAATCTTAATACGATTCTCGGATGCAGCTGTTCACATCGTAATAAAAACTCAATGATAACAGCGATCACATGATTATAACAATTGTTTACGCTAGCTTTTGACCAATTTTCTATTTTGCACGCGTTCGAGAAAAACCTCAACGTTATGGTAATGTCCCACTCTCCTTGTGTAAGCAAATGAGCCATTACCCAAATCCAATGGAAGAGTTCCGTGAAGTTTCAACAGTGAGCTAGTTGACAGAGCACGTTACCCTTCCAATCCGATCTCATCAAGTTTCTTGGATAAGACTATTGGAGGAAATAAGACTGGGGTGCGAAATGTAGTGCATTTTACGGTAATATACTGTGAGAGGGGTAACTTGGGCAAACAGGAGCACCCAGCGAATTGCAGAGTGCACTCTCCCCCGGCCAAACGCATCCGATGTCATGCCATGGACTGACTTTCCTATGTATAGCACACGTCCTTGGGAGATATTATCCGCTTAGCATCATGCAGTTTTTATTAAAAAAAAGTAAGTACATACGTACTCGTATGCCTTCGTTCGCATAATATCATATTGTCCGCATGCCACGTAAAGCTTTTATTAGATATTACCATACCTTACCCCCAGTCTATGTTTCTCCACTGCTGGATATACACCTCTCGAGTCGCCACCACACACGATCTTCCAATCTTTTCATCCAACCACCACCAGCGAACTACTTCAAGTCGTCGGTCCACCTGGCCGGAGGGTCACACACTGCGCATGTATAGTCATTACATAGTAACAGTTCCTTTGCTTTGTAGATTTCTGAATATACCTATCCTTTATCAGATCACGTTTATGAGTTATGTCTTATATACATAAAGCATAATTCTTTCGTTACGCGCCGCCATAGTGCAATTTTTCCTTTTTCAGTGTCCCTTCTCGTGTTGATGGTGACCTCAACGTTATCATTTGACGATAACTGGTCTTCGGACTGTCCCTGCACAAGAATATACCACCCAGTTTGCGCGTCCGACGGAAGAACATACAATAATCCGTGCACTTTCGATTGCCGCGCGAAATACGTGAGGAACAAGTTTGGAAACGAACTCTTTGTGACAAAGTACAGAAGATGTGAGGAGTAGAATGGAATTACTGTAGGTATAGATATTTTACAAATATACGCTACACAGAAACGTGCTTATTTCATAAAACAGAGCGTATCCGGCTCGAAGGACCATATCAAGCATAGTCCTTCGAGCCGGATATGATTAGGTAGTAAGAATTTGTAATAATGTAAACAAGTTATTACTATTAATTTACATTTTTTTAACAATATATATTAACTAGCCTCTTAACATATTGTAATAGTGATGTAATGACTATTGTCACTTGAAAATTTCATGATAAGGAAACATTTTATTTTTATCGTAGTTACCCCATTGTTTGTAATTCCCATAATACAAGGTCTTAAAACCTGTTATGGAAAAAGTAACGATAATTGACTGAATGTTCAAATTAAGTTTTTTTTACAGTTCTCATTATCGCTTTCCTGTACGCATCCGCAACATCGGCGCCACTAAAAAAATGGCATTATTGGTCTGAAAAGCAATGCTTATGTACCATACAGTATGATCCAGTATGCGCTTCGGACATGCGACGTTATAAAAACGAATGCACTTTTGAGTGCAGGCAAGTTTTTTTAAATAATCACGTCTTACCAATGATTAAAAGTGTAGACTGCGATCTGTTGCCACCAGCCGCACCACCACAGTAGTAAAACTAAAATTGTCTAAAATAACAATTATTAATTATATGTATATTATGCTTGTTATTGGAATAAAAAATAATAATTTCAATTTTTTAGTTTTATGTGTAAAATCCACCAGATATTCAACAATACATAAAATTCATTTATCACAGAATGAGAAATAAAGTAAACAATTATTATATGACAATTAGATACAATAAAAAGATCAATATAAAATAGGTATGTTAATAAATATATGTTATTGTACAAAATTAACAAAATTAAAACAAATTTTCAAAATATTGTGTACAGATTGTATAAGAGGCCCCGTAAACTTGTTTGGGTGCAAGGCGCGATTCAATAATATTGTGTAATAATGACATTATTGTACAGTTTTATTGTAGGTCCAGGGGCTGCCTAAAATTATCATAGATTCCATAATTTTTTTATGTGATTAATCATATGTTAACACACAATTAATTCTATAATTATTAAAAAATAAAATTATAGTGTGTTAATTTTGAAAATCGTTTTTTTTATCTAATGGTGACTATGTCGTACATAATTTTTAATAGTAATACAATATATCCCCAGTATATGGACGAAAATATATTACTAACTTATGCCTACATAAGAATGTTTTTAAAAGCACCAAAACATCAGTAGAAATAACCGATAAACCCAAGACACCATAGCAATTTCTGTGTCAATAACTAAAATTTTATAAATACATTTCATGGGTTAGTATTGATCAAGAAGAAATTAACCTTTTACCCAAGTTGTCTCACAATTTTACTCTTATAAGTCAAGGAGCACATTTATTATAGTCAATATTTTGGTTAAGTTACTATTATTATGTTCAACCACAATAACAAGTTTAAAATCTAATATGAAAATAGTTTTTAACAATAAAAGTCCTTTTATATTTTAGACAAATTAATGTCTAAATTAAACAAAGTAATAATTTAATGTCTTGCAACAGTGCTTGTTGCTTTTAATATATCAAAAAACATCATTACTGTAATACATAGTTATTTCTCAACAATTCTCTAATCCAAAGGTTGTCTGGAAGAGATTGCTGTAAGTGGTAAGACTGCATTTTGAATATGGTTTTGTTTTGTATATTTTTGTCTGTGGTGTACAATAAAGAATACATACCTACTTACTTCTCTTGTCAATATCATTTCAATACGCCAACATAGCTTTACTTAATTAATTTAGTTACACAGGCAATCTCACTACAGATTTATTTTTAACACATAAAAATTAATATATTTTTTGAGCTTGTAGTAATCAAAAATTATATTTCATGAACTAATGAAGAATCAGTCTATAGTCTGTGCAAAGACTGGTCAAGTACTACTTGATGCAACTCCCCAGTAGACCAACATTATTATTTTATTGATGTGATGTCACATTTTTATATACAAAAAATATAAGGTTTATCTTGGTCTATGTGAATACTAACTCATAATTACACTTTAATTATAAAGTCGTGTTTTTCTAAAGTGGAAGAACTTAGAATACTACTCCTAGAACACTATTGATGCACTGCAATGACCAAACTTAACAATTCTTAATGTTTAATAACTTTTGTAGCATAAAGTTATTAGAAATGTTCTTTATTCCTAGTGAAAAATAATTGTTGATCTTGAACTGTTGATAATTAATGCTGACATTGTATTTTGTCTTCCATCTGACATTGTGGAAACAAAGTCCGATAATAGTTATATAACATTTTATTTTAGTTAGTTATTTTCCAACATCACTGTTGGAAAATAACGATGTATAGTTAAAACTATAGCTTTGAAGGCATAAGGTCATCAATTTTATACTTTTTTCTCATAAAATCAACATTGTAGATATTACTAGGTAGAAAACACTGTAGAAACATATGGGTTATGAATCCAGTTATTCCCCATATTTTATGTTTCCCATATAAGTACACTGGCAATGCAATTTTATTGTATTCAAAATGGGCATGCGTTGTAATATCACAAAATGATTTCATGGGCACAGTGAAGATTTCATCCACTTCATGTTCGTTTATTTTTAACCGTTTAATATCTAAATTTTTTATTTCTCCAATAACAGGTGTTATTATCATTTCGTTGTTACGCCCTTGTACTGGCGCCATTACACCCCATGTATCAATATTTCCCCGAGACACGCCAATTTCTTCCTCTGCCTCCCGCAACGCAGTATCAGTCGCTTGCTCATTTTCATCAGTTTTACCACCAGGAAATGACACTTGCCCACTATGACTATTTAGATTTGATGATCTTAGGGTGTAAAGTAAGCATACCTCTCCGTCAACAACGCACAAAGGCACCAATACAGCAGCGGTTTGCTTCGGTGTCACATTGTTATAAACAGCTATTGGCAATTCTCGTAGATTGGCCACGCACCTCTCCCGTCCAATACTTGACAGTAGAATTTTTGGAGATAAAGACATGTCCGAGAATCTCCTATTATAAAATTTTGTTCATTTTTCTTTGAAAGCCAAAAAACGCTTGTTTTTGTTGATATAAAGATATTGATAATCATATGACAACTGATGAAGTTTTGATCACATCGAGTGTCTTGCAGGGATGTTAGACGGCCACTTAGAAATCCTTGTACCGAGCTGGCTGAAAGCTGGTATGGGAGACGGGAAACTAGTACGCCTGTGATCCGCTCTAGCGCTGCCAATACTGAGAGACAAACTGTGCAGGGATGTTAGACGGCCACTTAGAAATCCTTGTACCGAGCTGGCTGAAAGCTGGTATGGGAGACGGGAAACTAGTACGCCTGTGCTCCGCTCTAGCGCTGCCAATACTGAGAGAAACTGTGTCGGAAATCGCATCCCAGTAAAAAAAAATTATATTATAATTTCGTATACCGTTAATAGAGGGCAGTAATTATTGAACACACGGAAGAAATATCACTTTTAACATTTCTTTTTGATATTATATTGCATTTCGGATATAATATGTAAAATATATTGAAAAAAATAAATAAATGATTTATAACGAAGATTTTTATCGAAAACGACGGTTCGCTTGAGCAAACAATGGAAAATAACTCCGACGTAAACAAATCCTGAGAATCTAACATCCTGAGAATACGACGGTGGAAAATGGTAACTGCTCATCGAGACTGCTTGTTGTAATAGTTTTATAACATTAGGGAAATCTGATTGGAATGTTTTTTTTTAAGCATCTCTGAAATTTGTCGGTTATTCTATGTTGTCAGTGTATTTTTGTCGGTCAACGGCCAATCTTGGTATTTTTGCGTACAAGGACCGAGTAGTCTTGGTACATGGTACGTGACACTAAAAACTAGTATGTTTACCAAGAAGTTGGTACGTCTGACATCATTGAAACTGTGTCGGAAATCGCATCCCAGTAAAAAAAAAATATATTATAATTTCGTATACCGTTAATAGAGGGCAGTAATTATTGAACACACGGAAGAAATATCACTTTTAACATTTCTTTTTGATATTATATTGCATTTCGGATATAATATGTAAAATATATTGAAAAAAATAAATAAATGATTTATAACGAAGATTTTTATCGAAAACGACGGTTCGCTTGAGCAAACAATGGAAAATAACTCCGACGTAAACAAATCCTGAGAATCTAACATCCTGAGAATACGACGGTGGAAAATGGTAACTGTTCATCGAGACTGCTTGTTGTAATAAAGTTTTATAACATTAGGGAAATCTGATTGGAATGTTTTTTTTTATGCATCTCTGAAATTTGTCGGTTATTCTATGTTGTCAGTGTATTTTTGTCGGTCAACGGCCAATCTTGGTATTTTTGCGTACAAGGACCGAGTAGTCTTGGTACATGGTACGTGACACTAAAAACTAGTATGTTTACCAAGAAGTTGGTACGTCTGACATCATTGGTGTCTTGTTGAGGTGCTATTGACAAAACGTTGACAGTCAGCTGTTATATTTTTTTTAATTTATTTGGATACTGGTATGGCTGTGTCCACATAAATAAGAAAACAGAATAAATTTTATCACGTCAATGTGCCACCAGTCAAAATAGAATTTACTGAGAACAAAAGTTGGACTCCTGGAAGAAGGCCAAAAATCTTTCTAGTATGACATTTTTAATTACTATAAACAATAAGGACAATCACTAAGCACTTTGAAGTTTAATAAACTATCACCACTATAAAAACGTGAGATGGCATTTTTCGTGTTCTTCCAAGGAGTCCAATTCTACTTCAGTACATAAATCACTTTACTATCCTTAGTATCACTTTACTGAGCGACTCCTACTTCGACGGAAGTGAACAATGTGGTGGTAAAAACATAATTCTGCTGAAATATTTACTGTGTGTGGACCAATGACTATGGCAGTGTCCAAATACATTATACTGAAAAAAGATAAAAACATAATTCTGCTGAAATATTTGCTGTGTGTGGACCAATGACTATGGCAGTGTCCAAATACATTATACTGAAAAAAGATGTCCTTCGAGTGTGTCTACTGAATCTTTGGGGTTGTGGTCTTTTTTTTTTTAAGTAGTGACAGATTACTTTGTTCCTTTTTAGACCTTTTTTATTTTTGTTTCTTTTCAATGTTCTCCGTAATTTTGATCAGTTTCCTATCAAAGAATTTAATTGATGGATGGAATTTTGTGATCATGTCACCCTACACAAATCCAACAATTCTCGAGCTTAAATAACCTTGGACTTTGGAAAACTCACTAAAATTAAATGTAAGTTTGATAATGTGCAGTAACAAGGCCTATTTAAGAATACATAACCTTTTTACGCCTGCCGCTCGGGAGAGATGTATGACGAATTTTAAAAAGCAACCGGTGCTAAACTTCGGAAAATTTCCCTCACAAACAGCTGCTGTTTTGGTGCCTATGTGTAGTGTTAACGACGTGCCAGCGTTATTATACACAGTGAGATCACCTGACCTAAGGACTAATAGTGGTCAAATATCTTTTCCGGGAGGTAAAACGGACAAAGGCGAGACCCCTATACAGACTGCTTTAAGGGAAACTCAAGAAGAAATAGGGCTGTGTCCATCAAAAGTCGATATTTGGTGTCAAGGTCCTGCAGTACCAGGGCGGAATAATAAAATATTGATAACGCCTGTAATTGGTTGCATTCAAGATTTAAAAAATGAAGATCTTTGTATAAATAATAGAGAGGTGGCAGAAGTGTTTGCTGTATCTATAGGAAAACTTTGTGATCCGCAGAACCAATATTACACACAGTATAAAAATGGATTTATTTTACCTGTATTTGTGGTTGGTAGCTATAAGATCTGGGGAATAACTGCATACATTACACATACTTTTCTCAGGTCCTTGTTGACAAAAGATCTGTATAGAAATGAATGGATGAAGAAAAAAGTTGTTATACAGATATCTTTATAATTTTTTGCACAATCTAATATAAATGAAGAAATTTATTGCAAACAAATTTTCACAAACCTGAAAATTAGGTAAGGATTGTTGAACAATAGGTAGTTTCTATCCCCAGACTTACCAAAATTAATGAAACTTTGTGACAATATAGATTAGTTGTGATTAGACATAACCTCTACCCTTTACTGTTGTCGTCGTCCTCGGGACGTCCTAAACGACCCAATTACTGCGTTAATGCAGTTCTTACACTACACTTACAGGTCTCACGAGAATTCAGGTGAACACAGTACTCACACAGATGCATTCCTAGTATTACTGTACCCGACAGGTACCCTAGTACCTAGTAGGTATTCCTAGTACCCGACAGGTTACTGTCGTCGTCGTCCTCGGGACGTCCTAAACGACCCAATTATTGCTGTTAATGCAGTTCTTACACTACACTTACAGGTTTCACGAGAGTTCAGGTGAACACAGTACTCACACAGATGCATTCCTAGTATACAGGTGTTTCAAAGTTATCATGGGGTATATTTTTTACATACTCATGGACATTTTTTGGAATAAGTTTATATTCATCAATCTTATAATAAATAACTAAATGTATATATACATTTGTAAACTGTAACAATAAAACTAAAAATACAGTTTTATTGTTGTAAGATAAGTGAGTAAATTATATAATTCCATCATATTTAAACTTTGACCATCTTTTTAAGGTTATATGAGTGAAATAATGAAACATTCTAAATACAATTTTGGGACTGTGCATGTAATGTTTTGCCTCACCCTGTCTTAGCAAATGATACCATGAATTTTATGTGGGGCAAGTGGAAAACAAAATAAAAATATTGCACTGTAATATAATCAAATAAACTCTGATAACACCTTTAAAAATGATAATAAAAATCTCTTGAATTAATTAAAATCACGTCACAGCAATAGTCAAATAACCTTTTAAGTTACCATCACACTGACTTGACATAACGAACTAAAATCATGTACCAAATCCAATCCAAACAATATAAACACTAACTGTACTTTTTTCACTTTATAAAACAAGCAAGTGAGATTCTCAGTTATACTACACAATGTTTCCGTTTCCGCTCTGAGGGTGTACAGATACACCTACACACATAAACCTATGCATGTGTTGCTCACCTAGTCATTGCGAGACCTCATTGCATTGTGAAAACACCAGCAGTGTGACCGTTTTAAAAAATGGTGATCTACTAAAACTACAAGGTGCCAGTACTAAATAATACCAAAACACATGCTGAATTATACTAAAATAAAAATAAAAAGTAGAAGAGGAAAAATTGAATTAAAACACTTATTATCAGTTACTTTTTTTAATTTTACCAATTACACACCTTCATTATACAGACATATTAAAATAATAATAAATATTTACAATAAGTTTTATTACAAATAGTCAGTATTCGACGGATTATTTTTTACCATATCTTTCGATGGGTCAAATGAGACACAACCTACACTCCCTTCACTTGGACCTTGCTTAACATGCAACAGGCACGCAATATGTTTAGCTAGAAACCTGTTTCTGTATTTAGTTTTTATATGATTAACTTTTGAAAAAATTCTTTCGCATTCAGCGTTTGAAATGGGTATGCACATTAGACATTTTACAAAATTAGTCAAATTTTTGTACTTAGGAACATTTTTACTGTTAACAATACAACTTAATTTGCTCCAAAACTGTTCAACATTTACAGCACTAGCACTACTACTAGAACCACACATCAGGTTTTGTACCTCTGAATCATACTTAATTTGACGATATTCCTCGTCAATTAATTGTCTTACTGTATCATTTGTAGTAATGTTCGGAAACCTGTTCATAACGCTGATAAGAGATGTAAAATTTTCATAAGCCGCTACTTGTGGGTCTATGAAACGTAACTCGGAAAATATTTTTTCATTAATGGGAAATCGACATTTAAGTTGAGTACATAACTCTATCAAAAAGCTTTGACACCTTTTTAAAAAGTCTCTAATTACGATACTACTGTTACTTGGTTGATTTCTTAACAGCGCTATTTCATTAGATACTTTTATACCTAAGTATATCTCATGTAATTCTACAAAATTTATATTACTATTAGGATCTATGTCCTCAATAGCAGTGGCACGAATGTAGCTGCTTTTCATGTAGCAACTTAATATTGTTTTAAAAATGTCAGTCAAATCCCGATAAAAAGTATGAACAACACATGCATTACCTTGAAAAATTATGTTAAACTTGTTGACTATATGCAAAATATAATCTAAAAACAAAAAGTAGAGCTTTATTTGTTTATTTTCGAAACTTTCATGTAAAAAAATCGCCGAATGGCTAGGGTTATGTTCTACGAGATGTTCTTGCTGAAAATACAGCTGAAGTGCATTCCACTGTTCTACTATGCGATTTACACAGCCGTGTGGGGAGAGCCAACGTATGTCGTAGTGACGTAAAATATTGTGATGCTCTGATTCTACAAAGGTCTGAAATTCTGCAAATCCTCTTTTGCGTTTGCTACTATGGCCAAAATAATTATAGACTTCTTTCACAATTTGATCCAATGCTTTAGGCAACTTTTTACAGGCATAACTTACAGCTAATGCTGATGAATGACATGCACATTTTACAAAAATACAATTAGAATTGACCGACTTAATCTTTGCAACCACACTATTATTTCTGCCAAACATTACATTTGTTGTATCAGCTGCAAATCCTAAAATATTTTCAATGTTTAAATTTAATTCTCGCAAACTTTTACACAGTGAATTAAAAATATTTTCAGCAGTTTCACTTGATAGATTCACAGAACATAAAAATTTGGTTTTTACTGTATTATCCTGAACGCTATAAAACTTTATTGCAATGGCAAGTAATTTTTCTGTTGTAATGTCTGTGCTTTCATCTATAATTAATGAAAAAGTAGCAGCATTACCTGATAAACTTGACGTATTTTTTATATCGGTTAATAACTGCTTTTCAAATGATGGCGCCATTACGTCGTAAACTAACTGAGCAGATTTAGTGCGTTTGCAGGAAAAACCCTTTGCAATTTCCGAATCATAAAACATTTTGCTGAATAAATCGCTGAGATGGATCATGGCCCGAAATGGTATGTTATGTTCTGCCAACGCTGCACAAAATATAAGCTCTGCTTTTCTTACTTCTTCAGATATGGGTCCTTTCCTTTGAAATAATTTATCGATCTGAAAATAAACAGTATTTGATTAATTTTCCTATCGTAAAAAATAAGTAAAATAACTACCTATTTCTTATCTTGGGAAACTAGTGTCTCATTCAGTTGAAAATTAATATTCTTGATAAAAATATTACATATGTTTGAACCCTGCAAAACTATCTTTCCATCCCACAGAACCAGTTCGGCATGTACTACAAGTGTATACCTACACTTTCATTTATGAAAATTTCAAAATTCAGCTTTCTGAAATCGCTTGAGAATCGATTATACATGTGTGTACAACTGTACATGTACACTGGCCAAGATCCATCGGACATTCTGTACAAGTAGGACAATTAATTTATGTGCCAAAAAAAAAAAAGGGACAATAATCTTATAAATATGTTAATGGGGGCATAGCTTTCTTACCTTGGATTGTCCACTATAATGTATAAGTTTCTGCCGATGTTTTTCAGAATCTGCATGACTTTTAATTGTTGCGATTCTGCTCAAAAATGTTGCTCCACAAGTTTTACACAAGGCGTTCTCACTATTTTTATCTTTTGTCAACCATGACGAAAATTCAGGATTTTGTTCCCACTCAGATCTATATTTCTGATCGTATTTGCGCTTCATTATCTTCACTACACACGCACGATAACACAGAGACAAAAATAAAGAAGAAAAAAATCCGTGGTCCCTTTTATACTTATTGCTAGGAATCATTTTTTAAGTTTCAGTAATTCCCCGCGACGTAGAGCATGTAACGTAGATATGTAGCTAAAGCACGATTCGCGGTTTTGTTAGCATTAACCGTTCGAAAGATACAACATGATACAGTTGCGGTAAACATCAGACAAAGACAAAATTATGTGAACGAAATACGAACGAATGGAAATTAGTGTTGCCCGCCCAACCCAAAAATATATCAATAATGTGTTTAAATATGTTGAAAGTTTAAAAATGTACCAAAAAATACCAGAATATGAAAGGATACCAAAAAAAAAACTAAATTAGTTTTACGGAGCCCAAATTATACCAATTTGGTACTGAATATACTAAAAACGGTCACACTGAACACCAGCCTTCAGCCAACACTTTTACCAGGTATTGGCATGTACCTGGGCGCTTCTCACCGACTTGCGATCCTTCCTTGCGAATACCGGCGGGGAAGCCCTTAGGCTCGTTGCTGCAGATACTTGTTCCCGGCTGAGCGCATTCTACCCTCGCCGTAATAAACCACTGTATCGGGTATCGGGTATCGGGTATCGGTACTGTATCGGGTGACGACTTGCCATTAGGGCCACAGAAATTAATCCTTTCCGAAAAAAAAGATTAGACAATCTATGTGAGAATATAGAGTAGACAGTTATAATTCAAAAATATTAGTCATAATTTATTTTTGAAAAATCTTATGAAGATATAATTTTTGCTGACATTTTCTATTTTTGACTTATATTTTCAAAAAAATCCCTCAGCAGTCGGAGAGACGTTGCGTCTCTCTGTGTGTTCTACCGCCTGTACAATGGGGAATGCTCTGAAGAATTGTTCAATATAATTCCCACCTCGGGTTTCTACAACCGCACCTCCCGTCACAGAAATGCGGTCCATCCGCATTTCCTCGATACGGAGGTGTGGCGCACTGTTCGGTCCAAAAATTACTTTATACCGCGAACCCGTAGGCTGTGGAACGAACTGCCTCAAGAGGTCTTTCCATTAAGCTACGATATGGGGTTCTTCAAGAGAGCTGTGAATAGGATTTTGCAAGGTCGGCGGGCGCGCCCGCATACCCCCTGGTGTTGCAGGTGTCCATGGGCGGCGGTAACACTTACCATCACGTGGGACCGCTTGCTCGTCCGCCCACTAGTATATAAAAAAAATTTAAAAAAAATCAAATATTTTCCACAGTGACATTGTTACCACCTTGAGCCATATATTTAAATAATATATATATGCATATGTTTTTTCAGAAATTGATTAACCACCTTAGACTAAAATTTGTAATAAATGTGATGTTCACGGCGACTATGCCACACCGTGTAAACATTTTAAAGCATTCCCATAGAACTATCTTACAAGCTAATGCCTAATTGTTTCCTGAATTGTCACAAAATTTAATAGTTTAAGACAATGGCAGAAGTATATTTTAATTAAAGCCCAATAAGTTTAATTTAGGGGTGAAAAATAATTGTCTTATTATCACAAGACTAAAAATGTTCAAATAGAATTAATGGTTTTAGTTTTAGAAGAAATATTATAGTTGTTTATGAATGAAACCTTAAACAAAATTTATTATTAAGACAGTTTTTACAATTAGACAAAGGATGACATGTAAAAAGATCCAAATGAATGAAGAAATATAGGGTTAATTAGTGTAATTGGAAAACATGCATAAAAAATGGTTCCTTAATTACCAAATAAATAACTGTAAACGATCAGGGGACCTTTGACAAACATTCCTTGAAGGGATTAATCCTCTGCGTTTCTAAGAATACAATGTAATTCCACTCGGACAAAACTACAGACTGTAGTTAGTATTTCTAATTCAATTCATAGAAATAATCATCAATTCAATAGTTACCTCTCTTTCTATTATAATTACCCTAATTGATTTTATATTAATCAAAATCCTGGAAATGTAATTACACTACAGTCTGTAATCCAAACCCACTTTAATCCGATCCTCCAGTAATCGAAACCAGTAGGTGGCTGAGGCCAATCATTGATTTAGCCAATCAGATATATGATTCAGAGTACGACGACGACGACGAAGATTTACCTCTAATTCAGCAGCTGAAGAGACTAGAATTAATAAATGATTGCAATGATTAATGACATAATAAACAATGATTATGTATAAGTATGTAGCAGATTTATTTAAAATTGTTGCTTTATTTCGTATACAATTCCAGTAATTCGAAATTTCGTTAATCCAAACAGGCTTGGTTTTTATTAGTTCGGATTATAGAGACCGTAGGTACTGTATTTCACGTAAATACAATAGAATATTTTTATTGCATAAAAATATGTTTTGTTAATTATTATTTTAAATGAACTATATGCACTGGATAATAAATAAACTATTTATTTCAAACATTTTATTTTATTAAAAGTATTTATAAAAGAGCTGGCACTTTTTAATGGACAAAAATTTCAAGCTTAAAATTAAACAAGGCACAAAAATATATAGCTTACTTACAATTAGCTAGAAGCATAGATATAAAATTTTCTTTAAATTACTATCTAGGGTTACGTAGATCATTGTAAATATGTAGTTCTTAACTTCTTATTACTTTGCTATAACTCAAGTAATAACTTTAGTCTGTGTAGTATTAAAATCATCTCAACCTGTTTAAATTAAAGAAAAATATGTAACATTATCTGAAGCAAAGGGACCTTATTGTAGGTATGGACTTATTTGTCTTTGGTTAAGATTTTCTATCTTAAAATTTCGTTGTTTCAAGATTCTTTTTGAAACATGCTCTATCATGATTTTTAAGATAAAACTACGATATATACGTATTCAATATATACGAAAACATTATATTGAAATAAACTAAACAGTAAATAATGAAACTTGCATATTTACTGTATACACTAACTGGTTTGTTTATGTTGTTTTATGCATATTACTATTTTGACATTTCAGTATCAGACTCAAATCAGTCTGGTGAAAAAAGAGATGTCCTGACTGACTGATTCATCATCGCCGAGCCGAAACCGCTGTAATTAGAAATTTGTACAGTAGATAGATTTTATAAGATATGTATCCTCCGAGGAAGGATCTTTGTAAATTTTACTGGGAAGAGTGGGAAAAATGCTGTATTTCAAGAAATATATAAATAAGAAACATTTATTTTAGACTTCTCATTTAAAATAATTAAACACAGTTTTTTGATTTGTGAGCGAGTTATTACGGTGACATTGTTTTCATGAATGAATATGTTTGTTCTACAACGTTATATTTGCATTCGGCACTACCTAACCGCTTATGCAACAAATTCACAAAGAGCTGCAAATTAGTTTGTATTTCTGCAAACGCTCGATAGGCCAATACTTTATTTTTTAAAGATTTCACTAAAAGGTCGCAATTTTTGAGAAACGTCAACAACAACGTTCCCTTTTCTCAGAAAATGTCACAAATAAAGAAACCCAGGAAAAGGAAAAGGAAAAAAAAATGAAACCCAAATTTAAAAAAAAAAACTAATATTTATCCAGGTTTAAGGTCCTTATCACTTACATTACAATCTAGTTTAATATACATACATTGTCCAATTGACGTGTTGATCGTCTCTCGCCCTAGTCTTTGTGTAAACTCTGTACTATAATATATGTATTGAATTTGTGCTGTATACCTTTTTATCTTGCACAAATGTTGTTCTTAATAATACAGGCTGGGGACTGAGCTTTTCCCGAAGCTTTAATAATGATGTATAATGTTGTATGTTTTTAAAATATCAATTTTTAAGCTTTATTGTGCCCTTCCTTTTTTATTTTTTGCTAATTTGTAGAAAAGTTTAGCAAAAACTAAAAAAAAATATATTTGAAGTTATTGTAAAAAAATAATCCCAAAAATTTAGATGTGAAATTAAGTAAGAATCATAAATGGAATCCATGGTTTCAGGCTTCGAGAACAGCCTGTATATTGGTATATCAGTGGCATGGTTAAATTGTATTAACTTACATACATGTTGTAATGCCATGGTGTAATATTGCAGGACGTAATTATCAAATTTGTGAATAGAAAAAGGTATTTGCACAAAAATATGTTTCAATACTACCACAATATTTAAATAGGTGGTCCAACTTAAAGCCTCACTCACTACCTAACATTCTACAGAAGCTTCGAGTAATCGAGTAAACAATTTAGGGACAGAAATCTAAAAAAATAAGTACTTGTAAAGAAAATTATAACCTTTAAGGAAATGTAACACGGGGGCAGGCAAAAGTACTCACAAAATACTTAGAAAAATAATTAATATGAAACATAAATTATTGAAATTTCTAAATTGATGTAGTTGGAGGCAGAGGTAATTAAAACAAAATGCTTGTTTGTTTTCATTACTAACCTAAAATATATAATCTAAATGGGAGTCCAAAACATAATTGAACATTGTAAACCAATCTTAAATCTATTGTATGTATTAATACAAAAAAATGTATGAATTCGTTGTATTTGAACACTGGATCAACTCTAGAAACTATATTAATTAATAATCATATTTTTTTTAGAAATAAATTTTAAATACTTGCCAACTTAATTTGTTCAGCACCTCTGCCAAAAAAATAAATACTAATTTGATAATAATAATAAAAAAAACAAAATAAATGAGGGTAATTTGCAACACTAATAACCAAAATAATGATGGCCACAATCATTTCCAGACTATAATTTATAAATAAGTAAATAATAGGTTAAAAAAACCATTAACTTGTATTATTGTAAAACGTGCCCCATTATGAGCAACTAAACAACAATTCACCCACAGTAACCAACGAAACAACTCCACAATTTCAAGAAACAATTTAATTGCACCGCACCATACATTCAATCTCAAAGATTTTAACTCAATTACGAACATTGCAGCATTAAAAAATGCGCACCTAAAATTTTATACAAAAAATATAATGCCTTTCGTGCAATGGAGGGGATATCCTTGGTACAAAGATTTTTTAGAACTGTATTTTCGGACGGTATTAATCGGAAAACTGTTGGCAACACTTCTAAATAAGTATATAAACCAACATGCTACCATAACATAATAAGATGCCCTTATCCAGTAAGGTGAAATTGTACAGTTTCATAATAAAAATATGTAGCAAAAATAACTTTATATCAGTCCTTTTATATCAGTTTTATGGTCAATGCAATTGAACACAATGTACAATTCCAAATAGGTGTTGTGCCTATAGGAATTGGAACATATTGTACCTATTGGATCGCTAAACTGAGTCTGTTGAAAAACGGTGGATTTTATGGTTGAAAGATGATTCACGGTACACCAAAATGGCGGAGTTAATGTTTGAAGGTCGTAACATATGGCCCCTAGAAATTTCAATAAGGGACAAATCACAAGTTTTTAGGAGGGACAGCAAACAATATTTTATATAAAATCCTTTGCAACTTTAATACTGTTACAGGTATCGTTTTGAACTTAAGTTTTAATATTAAAACAATAGCTGTAACAGTAATAAAGTTACTTATAGGAAACTTTATACAAAAAAAATAGTTTTCTGCCCCTCTTGAAAATATGCTACTGAATTATAATTGAAGTTTGCAGGGTCGATATGTTGATAGCTTGAATTCTTCTTCGAATTCAAGCTAATGTGGTAAATTTACAGTCATGTATTTACTTATCCTATAAAGAATTTATATAACAGAAGAAAAAAACACCTGTCTAAATACAACGTTCGACAAATCGACATTAAAAGTTTCCAGAAAATAAAGTTGCATTTTCTTACCACTCAGGCATGTCTTGAACCATCTTTCGTTGATTGTACCAAGGCAAGTCCATTGTCGCTCCGATGTCGCTAGTCCCGTTACTGTTGTTCGGCGTTGTTCGACTCGTTCACGTCAATCGGAATGTGCGTCGTGAACGTCGGCGTTTCCAGCTCTTCGTGTTTCTTCATTTTCAATGCCTGTGAATTGTATAGATGATTTACAAAATTGTGTTTTATATTATATTTTTTTGAAGGAAGATGGCCAGAACTTATACTGCCCTCCATAGAAAAAAGGCACAAGTACATTTTGATAACATTCGTGAAATGCAAA
Source organism: Sesia bembeciformis (assembly GCA_943735995.1). Classification (NCBI taxonomy): domain Eukaryota; kingdom Metazoa; phylum Arthropoda; class Insecta; order Lepidoptera; family Sesiidae; genus Sesia; species Sesia bembeciformis. The sequence goes on from OX031038.1 coordinate 3,248,590, forward strand.
AAAAATTGATATTTTTATTAATTTTTAAAATTCATCAATTAAATCAAGGTAAGAAAATGGAACTTTGGATAAAACAAAAAGAATAACCATCGTTTATTCTCTTTAGATATTTTTAATATCCGAATATACTTATGATTGTTAAAAATGTTACTAATATGCCTTTTCGGGGCAGTATAGTTAGTGAATAGCCACCTATCCATAGCTATACTGTCGCTCATGAACATTCGTGATACATGTTGACATCGGTCAATAATATCTGTCTAAACGGGTTAAAAGCGTATAATTACCTTTTTTATTTTTCTCTACTCGCAACTTGGCCAAAACGTCGAGTAAATTAAAAAAGGTATAGTTGTTTCATCTCACGAAGGCGTCAGGAACTCAATTAAGCGTTCTCAAGTTTACACACACTAAGACAATGTACATGTATGAGCATAACCACTACTAAGCGCAACCTGCCTTCATGGGACGAAACAACTATACGCGTTTATAGATAAATACATAATAATATATGTGAAATATCTGAAAATCTTAAAAGTTTTATGTCGTGACAAACGTTGACAGGTTCCCGGATGTCAATGAAGATTTAGGAGTGGAGTCGGGGACTGGAATGGGAATAAAAAAGATAGTAGGACAAGGATTTTCTTTTATCCCTTTATACTCTCTACTCAATGGAACAGGATGGGATGGGCATGGGGAGCAAGGAGTATAGTGTGATGGATGAGATATTCCTTATCCCATTATACGCCTCACTCTATGGGATTGGATAGGATGGGATGACTAGTGGGAATTTTAGTTTGTGATCTTATCTAGGATCAAGTAATAAAACATTAAAGTAGTATAATTTCAGCTGGATATTCATAGAATTTGATCATTTATAGTAAATTAAATCAAATACATATACTAATGTATTTGATATATACTAATGTATTTGATATATACTAATGTATTTGATATATTATAATATATTTATTATAAAGTGTAGTTTTGTAAATAATTAATTAGCATGCTAAATATAAACTTTAATATATTATAGACAGGATTTATTATTTATAACAAATACCCTCACCACATAGAGATGTCCCACAATGATGTTAAGATGAATTTGGTTTAACTTTCAATATGTAAATGGACATCATACAAATAGTGTTTCAAGTAACATTTCTATCAGAAATTACCCATTAGAAAATTATCTTAAAATGATAATTTCGTAGTCTGATAATGTGAAAAAAAAGTGAAAATAAGGCAATTAGAATGCAAGGGTTAACTTGGATCACTGGGCATCCAAGATATCCAGTGATCCAGGTTAACTTAGTATCCAAGTTAGTAGTTAGTATACTACTAGTGTGCCATGAAATATGAATTCTCTATAAATAATAAATTTTACACTAGTACTTACTGGTCTATTATACTTTGTAAGATATTTTTTATAGAAAGATGGAAAGAAACATATTGATAAAAAATTGACTTTTCAGTAATACCTAGAAACAAACAATCAAATGAACTATTTTACTATTATAACATAAGTAAACAAAATTTCGTGATTTTGTTCACGGGTGTGATGCAATTTTTTAATGACTTGTGTTCTGTGAAAGTTAACATTTACGAAAATAAAACACGTGATTAGATGATGACAACCACACCGCAACGTACCGAATTGTCACCGTTGCTTTGTCTCGTCGGCTTTGGAGACAAACCCAAGCCCTTTGCGGATAACTGCAGGCGGAAATACGCGACATTTAGTGAGGTCGCACACCGGATAAACGCCACATTCGCGTGACATATACGTCGCCACAATTTCTATGCCACTTTTTCTCACAATTCATTTATAGGGAGTAGACTATGTTCAAGTTGACAAAGAGAATATTATCGTCAGACGATGGCGATTTTTTAATGTGGTAATTAATGAGAAAAAATACGTTATTGGGAACCCCAATGTTTTGCAAGAATTAATGTAATTTGTTGGTTATTGTAATCAGCGAGTCTATGAACGTATAATTGAGGATTATTTTCAACCTCTGTGGTGCTAGGTTTGAACGCGTGACACTCGCCTTCGCCGTGTTATGTGGGTTCGGGGTTTTGCTCAAGTTCTTAAACTGTTTGTATTGCTCGCCTTTTTTAAGTCGATCGTTTTTAAATTTTTTTTGCTCTACTATAAAGTTTCTCAGGATGGGCTCCTCTAGACTGCGGGGTTCTGGATTACAGCTCGTCAACTTCCCCCCTTAATCCGACCCTGCAGGCTGATATACGGGAGTAATAGTCGTATGTGTCGCGATTTAATGTGGCGCAATAATTGTGGCAGTACAAATGTGTGTTCGGTGTGCGGCCGCACTTACAAAAGACAGAAAATAGGTACTGAACCCAGATAGTTCCCAATAAAGTCGTAACAGAAGAATTTTGAAGCGATATAAAATTACAATAAAATAGTTCTACGTATTTTCTGTACACACATACATAGGGAATACCTACACATATAAGTTAGAAAGCTGTACGAACATACTGTTTTAGTATAAATGTAGACACAGTAGTATAAGTGAAGTTGAGACAAAGGTCTAAACGGAGACTATAGTTTTAAGTTGCTAAATACAAGTACAATTTATTAATAAAAGAATATGTATTATTTTTGAGAATAACATAATATACTAAAAATAAAAATTCATATTTAACGTCCAGGGGTGATTTATATTAATATATAATAACACCCAAAAGACGGATGCCACATAGATCATCCGATGATCATCCGCCGCGAATTTATATGTCATCGTGGAAAGTGTAGTACAGGCATCAATTGATAAACTAGAGAACTGTGTATTTAGATAATACATTTAAAAGACATTTAAAAAAATCCGTACTTGGATACGGACTTTTTAAACACGGATTTTTAACTCTGCCGTGAGGGAAAACATCGTGAGGAACACCCCGTATGTTCCAGAAAAAAAAACTGGAATATTTGATCCACCAATCCGCACTGGGTCCGTGTGGTGGATTACGGCCCGTAATTTACTAGGGAAGGCCTGTGCCCTGCAGTGGAACGTTATACGCTGATGCAAGATTGTGATTATTGTACTAAATAACAGACAAACTTCAAATTTATTGTATGGAATAACAGACAAAGATCATAGAAAATAAATGTGTGTGCAAATCGCGAAACTTGAACTAGTATGCGTTACCTGTTGCAGTTTGTAATGGTTGATGATGTCCTGGTCGGCGGGGCAGCTCTGCGTGAATGCGTCCAGCTGGTACATGTGATACATGTAGCGCCACAGCGCGCGGAAGCTCGTCTGCACACACACACACACACACATTGTTGTTTCACAATCAATCAATCAATCATATATGTATTTGTACAATGCAACCAGTCCTTTCAGTATAGTATATAGTTAATACGACATGTCAAATTATCCATTTTTGGCGTACAAATATAATAACGTATTTAAATTAACAAATTAGTCCAAAAAAACAAAATAAATGTATAGAGTAAATAGTGTGAAATATAACAATCATGTCAAAATACGATACTATAAAATGTCAGGACATGTTGGATAAATATAAATGGAATTACGATATATTATTCTTAGTCAGACCTGTACACACCTTAGTTTTAGTAGTTCTTCAGTTGAGTAGAATGTTTTATCAATTAACCAATTTATGACATAATTCCCACCACTATTGATCAATCAAAATTCAAAATTGTGTACGTCACACCAGTGGTGTAAATATAATGTAACTGTCACAATAAACGTGTAGTTAAGGCTAGCGTGCATTACAGCCGCGTCGCGCCGCACTGCAAAACTGCGATAACGCACATTACAGAGGCGGCGGGCCTCATCTCAACGCAATAATTTAAGACAGCTGTTGACATTCAATTCTTCACGTCGTCGAACAGGGAATAACTCTCGAATTAATTCAGTTAACAGGATTCTGCAAGGTCGGCAGCGCAACCGCAAGCCCCCTGGTATTGCAGGTGTTCATGGGCGGCGGTGATCACTTACCATCATGTGGCCCGCCCGCTCGTCTGCCATCCACTCCATTAAAAAAACCTGCGCCAGTTCAAGGCACATTGAGGCGGGCCGCGTCGCAGCACAACATCGGTTCATAAATACGGGTGACGAGCGACCCGCTAGTGCGCTGCGCTGCGGTCCGGCTCTAGTGTGCGATGGTTTGAAATGTATGGAAATGATTCAGGAGGATTTTTGAAATGTTATTCGCTGCGGTGCGGCCCGCTGTAATACGATTTATAAGTACAGTTTTATAATACAGTCTTAATAATTACGTTTTTATAAGTCTTTGGTTTATTTAATTAATACATTTACTGTGAATTGCCCAGTTAGCCAATGTTTTACCATCATGTGGTTTCTTGCCTGTCTGCCACCTTTTCTATAAAAAAAATACACAAAAACACTATTAATTTACACAAAAATACTTATTTATTTCTTATTAACGATCTACTTATTCTTATTAACTCTACCTTTTATATAGAAAAGAAAAACTCACAATATATAAAAGAACTAGGTACTATGAATAATTTTGCTAGAACTGACCGGTATCTCGAAGTCCACGAAATACTTTCCGGCGACGCGGATGTGCTGCAGCCGCGGCATCAGTTCGCAGTCGAAGCAACACATGGTGTCCCCTGTTAAGAACCTGCAATAGGAATGCAAAATATGTATTTGTAAATGTTAAATAAAAAAACAAATCATAATTGTTAATAAAAAATGATCATTGTGGGAAAGCTTCATACCTAGTTCCCCTGCGCTCGAGCAACCCATCAATGCGTCCCAAGTGCGCACGAAGCACCGCCGACTTCTGTTCGTCTTTGCGCACCAACACCAACTTCAGCTTGGAGTACAGATTCTCTATCAGGGATGCCACTTCCTTGTCCTGGAATAAATACGAACCAATATGTATTCGTAGATATATCGGAAGAATAAAACCTATAAAGTAAATTTTCGAAGTTTAGATGAAGAATTAAACATTATCTGTGTCTGGGGTACAAAATTGTTCAGTGGTCTTAAGATATGGTAGTTAGACGTATCTTCTAGCTAGCCCTTTCGGAGCAGCAAGTAGTCTAGCAAGACAAATCGTCCAAAAAGCAAATTCTCCAAATTCCAATTCGTCTTTGTTAAAAGCTAAATCTGTAAGTCATATTTTAATTTTAGATTTCCTAAACGTCACTACAAGCATCTAAAACATGTGGTTTCCGCCTTGAACCTTTTATTATGCAAGCGAAGGCGTTTGAGTATCTTTTTTGAAGACATCTGCCATTCTCTTCTTTTTCTAATCACTTTAAAATTTAAAAACGCGCATCGACCGAAATAACCACAAATTGTGCTTTGAAGTGCAATGCTTTGAATTGAATTTACAATAAATAAAAACCTGTTTTGTGATTTCTAATCTCAGAAATCACAAACGCGTTGTAAATAAACATTAAGCTAAATCTGCTAAATAAGTCGTAAGAAGCAAGACAAAGGAGATACCAAATTTAGAGAAACAAATTTTGGGTCAACGTTAGCCGATCCCTTATATGCAGATTTAGTGGCGCGAAGAAATGCGAAACATGTCATACAGTTCTCATTTGTCATTATCCAATAAATCAATTGTTACCTGTACAAACAGATTATGTCCACCCGGCACTGACTTCATGATGTGACGTTCGATTTTCTCATTCTCCAGTATCGCGAGGCCGTTGTCGATCAGGATCGGAGGATGCGTTGCCTCGAAGTTGGTGCGGAAGTCCGGCGGCGGCTTCTGCATGTCTACTGTTGTAACCTGAAATATTTGAATGGTGTTTTAGTCAACGAGACACATTTTCGAAAGCAGACTGTTTTAAATTCAAATTAAGACTGGATTGTTACTTTGTTTTATTTTTACTGGGTTGTTACAGATATCTTGAAGTGCTGTGAGACACTTCGTTGTTTCAACTATTAGCCCCTTTGTTAAACGACACGGTTTTCTTACGTTACGGGGAGATAGCCGCGCCGTAGAGAAGTGTCCAGTACCTCCCCATGCACATTGTCTTGTGCATGAAGGACTTATTTATGGTCTTGAAACGCCATGTTCTGACAGAGCGATTAGTGAATACGCTCTTTTAGAGGTGGTGTAAATTCTCAGGGATTGTTGGTAGCTCCGCTACCATATAGATGCTTATAGTTATTCATTTACGGTTGATTGTTAACCATGTATCATTTATTTGTTTAACTGGCAACCCTTACTGGAATATACTACCTTATACACCGCACTAGCAAGGGCGTAGTCAGGATTTTATTCGGGGAGGGGCAAAGCAAATAATCTTCTATTAATATTAAATAGAGATTGTGTTATGTAGATAGTCTGTTACTTATTCTTCCAACCAGGGGCGCAAGCGACCCGTCCTGCCCCGTCGTGGCTATCCATGATGCGCACTAGCGATGCAATATAAACAAAACTGGTATGTAACTTGTTAGACTAAAATTAAGAAATATATTACCAAACAGTGTTATCTATACACGTATTGTATAATAATTAATAACTCATTCTCACTCATAAACTTCATAATGTATCTATTCAGTTGTTCAGTTGTTCAGCGCAACAACATATTGTAAACGATAATTTATTAATTTTATTATGTAGTCTATAAGGTATATATGACTTTAAGGAATAAATGTATTGTATAAAGCAATTTAAAAATATATAATTATTACCTTTAAGCTGATGGTCTTGAGCTCAGCTAATAGGTACAGGTCCATGAAGTACTCCTGGCAGAAGAGGCATGCTCCCTTTCGCCGACCGTCGATTGTGGATGCCTGAAACAGAGCAAGTTATGGTAAATAAATTAAATATATTTAAGGGTCAACTTAATTAATAGTAATCGATAGAACCAGTACTGTCAACTCGTCAGTATATTTTTACGGGACAAAAGGAGGAACACGTACCTATTCCACATCGCTCGGGCACGTCCAACTGAAATAGCTTCCAGTCAGATGACTACTGTGGAAAATACGTCGTAAACGCTCTTGGAGGCAATACAAATCATTGTTATCTTCAAAAATCCAATACACGTCTTGCCCATGAGAAGGGCGGACACGCGACTTGTTACAATTTAAACTCAATTTTTTCAGTACTCTGAATTCAAATTTGGAACAATGGCATACTGAAATGATGGTTAGTATGCCAGCTTCAAAACTTACTTTGATGCAAACTTTCTTGTTACATTAATTTTAGTTTATTTTAGTATACTTATGTGTTGATATAGTTAGACGCAGGAGGGTTTTTTGTTCTTTAAATAATAAGTAACATACATACTAATGTCTGCATATGTTCATGGGAAATAATTGGCATAATTCCGCTTGCCGTCAGGCAAAACGGGTGCTCGTATTGCAACCTTCTGTCTTTAAAAAAAAAGAGTTAATTATAATTGGATCATACGTAAGACAGATAAGGACACATCTGCTATTAAATTAAGCAGATGTAATGTTTGACATTTCAAATCTATACTAATATAGTAAAGAGGTAAAATTGTGTGTTTGTTTGTGGGTATGTTGGGGGTAATCTCTGGAACTACTGAACCGATTTCAAAAATTCTGTCACAAATAGGAAGCTACATTATCTGTGTCTAATATAGGCTATATTATATTTTGAAAAATAAATTGAAATAAAAAAAACTTATAAACCGAAGCGAAGCGAGGGCGGGTCGCTATTATTTTACAATTTGACATTCAAAATAAAACAATTAATGAACATATTACAATGACATATTAATATGTATTATATATACAAGATAAAAGTATATATATATATATATATTCTTCCATGTATATATATAATTCCATATATATATTCCATATATATATATAAGCGCAAACGTGCGATAAATAATAAATTTAAAAGAAATAGAATTTGTATTGGTCTCAACCAAAACACTAATCGATGATATTGGTATAAACCAACCGCTAGTATAATTTTCGATAGTAGTATATTACTTGTGGTGTGGTATAAGTAGTATAACTATCCAATACTATCGGTTTGATATTTGTTACAGGTAAGTAGGGCTTTTGGTTCTTATGCAAGTACTCCAACTGATGTTAACTAAGTAAACTGTATGCTCGAAGAGGGAAAATTGAAGCTTGAAAGTACTACCTTATAGCTTTAACAGCTGCTTCAATTGCAGCAGTGTACAATAAACTATGTATCGTAAACGTAACCAGCCCTTTTCTCGTCCACTGCTGGTCACGGGCCTCCTCGTGCACATTGTCTTATGCATGAGGGATATATGGCCTTAAAACAGCACGCTGGTCAAGGTGGTTGACAAGTCCACTCATTTAGAGGTGGTGTAGCTTCTCATAGTGATAATTTAAAAATTCATAAAAAGAAACAAGAGATTCATAGAAAGAGTGATTAGTAAAATCAACAATCTCCTGCGGCATTACGAAATTCTTTCTATTCATAAGTATTATTGACCCATATTCTCATACAATAGTTCGCGTCTCAACGTTTTAAGAACAGAGACAATTAAGAAATCTAATTTATGCAAAGTAAAATACCAGTTTTGTTAAATACACCCATTCAGTTTTATGATAATATATTCATTAAGCGAGTCTTTTTTTTATTTTTATGCGAATTAGTTAAAAATGTATTTAATTGGACTTTGTAGAGGATAAGAACCGTGAAACAATGAAGTTGCAATGTTACTTTTATTATTACAAATATGTCTTTCAAGTTGACCATATTTATACCATTATGTGCAAAAATGACATTAATTTATTTTTCTTTAGCATTTTGAAAGTTTTTTTACTTCAAATAAATTTTATTTATTTGTATTACTTTGATTGGGAAGTTTTTGAATCAAATGCAATTTTCCCCTAATAATGCTGATTAATTCATTTAGCAAGTAAGATTATTCTACAGAAGGCCTCTTATGTTTAATCCAATAGAATACTTCATATAAACCTCTGTAAAATGGCCATGTGACACGTTATAAGGGGATTTCAGCGGCCGCAAGGTGAAAACCTTTGTCGTTAAATATTCATAAGTGCTATTGTTATAAGACCAGTCCGTGTTGTACCACTACCGTTTACACCAAGGAAATTTTACTGTGCACACATGTCTGAATTATTATATCATTAAGCTATATCTGAATCAGTATGTCCTGAAACTCTAAACTTTCTGATGAATATGAAGAAAATATTTATAACGAAATAAAATTTGTATAATAGTAGGAATAGGGAGATGCGTTTATACGCCAGTGGAGACATGGGCTAATGACATGGTCTGACAAGAACAAAGTTTATATCTAGTTTAGCTTCAACGTGTAATAAATACGATTAAGTTACATTTAATTAAAGGACAAATAAGGCATTTAAGAAGTGGTAAACATGGAGTTAAACACAATTACCATTAAATAAAAATTCCAGCAGGTGGTCTTAATTTTTTACAAAACATTATAGAGCGTATAAATAAAAACGAAGAAAGTTTTTTATTGGTAGCAAATTGCCAAGTTATACAATAACAAAAAGTTATACTACTTGGAAAGCGAATTCATGCAAGTTAACGTCGTGTTTGTATAATATTTTTTATCCATTTATGGAATTGTTTTATACACATGAAGTCTTTAACTCAGTCTCATACCTTTTTAGAGAGCTGTTCCATACAGTACAGTTAGCCAAACAAGGTGGCCGCCCATTTAGTTAGACGGATCACTGAACAAACTCGACGTGTGGTTCGCGAGTGTTTTGCGTAGGCTTGATGGAAAGTTCATTGTTGTCGGTTCATGAGATCATGACTCATTGACCTGCCTACCATTCGAGGTTAAAGGGCTTTCCATGTTGTGCAATAATGGTTGTTACACATTTGCTTTTTATTTAAAGAGCTTTTAACGCTAAAGCCTATTTTTAAGTAAATTTAACTACTGAAAAGGTTAACATACTTTAGTCAGATACACTATATTTGGCAAGACACTTGTGGAAAATTGGACTAATGTTTTTCATTGGTTGAAACTTTGATTTCGATGATATCCTAACTTTTATTCGGACTATCAAAATATTTAATTATAACATCAGAAACCTTTATTAAGTATATTTCCGGATCATTGTAAAACTTGCAATCTCCGTGCCTACGAGGTCACTAAATATCATATTGCCCTTTACGATCAATCTTTATATCAAATGCAAACAATCTTGATGGAAGATTTCTTGGGTCAAGGCAGAAACATTCTATATAAAGAATAACGTTTACAAAATATATTAACATTATTCAAATATAATTTTCAAGGGAGTTTACACATGATATACTGATGATGTTCATAGACGTGTATTAAGAATTATTCGCGACATCAACCTGATGAAATGTTGTTACTCATGTTGTTGTTGATATAATGAAGTTTTCAAATGCACCGCAAATGGGCTTCTAATCGGACCATTCTTCACGCTGTAGTAGCCACGATATGGTCAAGCGATCACGAGACGCAGCCACGTAAACAATGTTATTTTTATCTGACAAATCTCGATGACATATTATCCAAGAAAATGATAAACAATGATGCATCTTGGATTTGAAGGTTTTCGTCAAGGGAAATGGAAATTATTTTGACGATTCGTACTCCTAAATATTAAGTACGAGTCTAGAAATCTACTCTTTCTAGTGTCAGGGAAGCAATGGAAGAAAGCTCTATAGTTCCTTCGTGTTTTGCAGATTTTGTAGGACAAAAGGCACGCACGTTTATGTAATCATGTTAAGATTCTAAATCTCCAAAGATATACAGTATATCTGCTGAGATACCAACGTTCGTCATATATTTGCCTGATGTTGGCGTGTGTTGTAGATGTGCGCGGATGATGAAAGTGCTTAGCGGCAACCTTCTCGTTCGTCTCATTGTGTCAACAGATGACTTACATTTTATAACATAAAAATAATTGACATTATTTTACCTCTCATAATCTTTACGCCCGTCCAATACATATATTTATTTCAAAATAATTAGATGCTAATATTCAAAATATTTTCCTTATATACAAACGATAATTTCGTTCAACTCTAGCTAAAACGTAGCTAATTACGGAGTATTTAATTGAGTATTGGGCTGTTTTTTTATTTTGATGTAATTAAAAATGTTAAAAATAAATCTTGAACAATTAAGAGACTTAGAGCCTTTCTCACCAGCTTCTGATAAGGTATCAGGAGGTAATATAGGTAAAGTAACTGTTAACAATCTGATGGATAATTTGTCTGCCAATAAATCTAGTAGATAATGATTTCGGATAAAGTCTGACTTTCTGATACCATCTGATAAAGTATCAGGTGACGAGAAAGGCTCTTAGACAGCCAACTACCTATAAGTATTGTTTCTGCATAATTTTACTTCAATTCTATTATAATTTTTGGATCTCACCGTGGAACAGCACAAATTCTACGGTCGCTATTGCTAAAGTCTAATTCAAATACATTTAAATTTTAATTCCCAGCATGGTCCTTATAGCGAATATCATGGATATTGTTTGATTTATGAGATGAGTGATAAGTCGTCTCTAAAAGGTATAATCTCAAACTTCTAAGATGATGACTTCCATACAATATATTTCTGTTGCGATATTTTTCGTTAGTGCTGCGTTCATGGTGTCACTAGCATCTGTTGATGTGTGTGTGTGTGTGTGTGTGTATGTGTGGAATAGAAACCCACTGACGCGATGATGCGTTACGCACCTACATCATGTATCACAGACTGCGGTACATAGGAAACAATAAACTGTTCTCTTTAAACACACGTGCTATACATTATTAACAAGAATAAATAAGAGTATTAAATAAAGTATATTAATTAGCATTCTCGTACCGGTTCGTTGTCAATAATAAATTAATTAGAGTGAAACTGCTGTAATTATTTATTTATGCATGCCGTGATTGCATACAATAGCTACAACACGTGATCTTAACAATTAATTTATTCTTTGTTACTTTCATCACAAGTACATAAATAAAAAGAAAATTAAAATGTAGGAGCGGAGCACCCTTGAAAGTGGCATACGCTTGTTTCGGACTTCTTGTTTTTGTTTACAATAATTTGTTCGCTATTTGTTCAAAAAAGGTGTCGCTTGTTTCATGGCGTAAATCATATATGGGCAACAACCAGCCCGCGGGCCGGATCCGGCCCGCTGTAAGATATGATCCGGCCCGCGAGACATTTTGAAAAAACCCAATTAAAAAAATATTACATTAGGTACACTCTTTGATAATCGCCGCCACTCGGCTTGCTCGATCAAATTCTTTGAGGTTTGCCGCCTCACGGGCGACACATCAAAAGATTTATTGCTTCTCAATTATTCTAAACTAGTTTATTCCAGATTATTCCTTCATTTTGCCTATATAAGCGGGTGGATGGCCCGAACGTTAGTTCAGTTCTATTTGAGCTACCGAGGTGATAACTTGGACAAGCGATATCCTAGCGAACTGCTCGAGCCGTCAACTTGCTTTGTGACTTTGTGTGCATCTTGAGTGGTTACTAACTATAGTTTGTTATTAAGTTTATTGAACGAAAAGTAAACAAAAATGATGTCTGGTGGAAAGAAACGAAAAGTAGATACAGAGGGTCGCCAGTTTCAAGAAAAATGGACTGAAGAATTCTTTTTTATCTTGCACAATGGTAAGCCTATTTGTTTGCTGTGTAATGAATCCATTTCAGTAATGAAAGAATTCAATATAAAGAGGCATTACTCAACTAAGCATGCTACGCTGCACTCACTGACAGGACAATTAAGAACAGACAAAATCCAGAAGCTTACCGCAAATTTGGAAAAACAGCAACAAATGTTTCATAAACAAAGAACACAACTTGATAATGTTGTGAAAGCTAGTTTTATAGTTAGCTCAAAATTGGCAGGCATTAAAACCATTTGCCGAAGGAGAATTTATCAAGGAGTGTATGTTAGAAGTTTGCGGTATTTTGTGTCCTGAAAAGAAAAATGAATTTGAAAAAAATAGTTTGCCAAGACGAACTGTTGTTCGACGTATAGAAATGATGGCTAATGATATAAAAACAACATTGACTGACCGTATGGCTGGTTTTGAATCATTTTCCATAGCATTAGACGAGAGCACCGATTTGTCTGACACAGCTCAACTGGCTATATTTATTCGAGGTGTTGATAAGGAGTTCACTGTTACTGAGGAATTGCTTGCTTTACAGCCGCTAAAAGGAACCACTACAGGAGAGGATATTTTTATTGAAGTTCAAAAGGTATTCACAAGTTTTGGCTTGCCATGGTCAAAATTAATTGGAGTATGCACTGATGGTGCACCTTCTATGGTCGGCTTACGTAAAGGTTTCATCGGAATTTTGAATGAAAAAGCAACAGAATTAAATGTGCAAAAAGATGATTTGATAGTCCTTCATTGCATTATCCACTTACAGAACTTGTGTTCTAAGTCCATTCGACTCCAGAATGTTATGAATGTGGTAGTAAAAACCATCAACTTTATTCGATCCCGAGGGCTTAACCATCGTCAGTTCAAGGCGTTTTTGGATGAAATATCAGCTGAATATAACGACGTAACATATTATTGTGAAGTCAGATGGCCGAGCAAAAGAAAAATGTTGAAACGGTTTTACGAGCTTAGAAATGAGATAGCAGACTTTATGAAAATAAAAGATAAACCACTATCTGAATTAAGTGACCCAAAATGGATATGTGACTTAGCATTTCTGGTCGATCTTACAGGCTATTTGAATGATTTAAATTTGAAACTTCAAAAACAAGGACAGTTAGTAAATGATTTGTACAGCCATTTGAAAGCGTTTCAGATCAAACTACGCTTGTGGGAGTCACAGATACTGTCTGGTAACAGTTACCATTTCAACACGCTCTCTGCGTATGAAAATATTGCTTATGCTCAATATGCTGAAGAACTCAAGTTACTGTCGGAACAATTTTCGAACAGATTTAGCGACTTCAAAAACATGGAAGACTGTTTCAGTTTATTTGCTACTCCTACAAAATATAATGTACAAAATGCTCCAATACACTTACAAATGGAGTTGATCGAGATTCAAGAAAACTCACACCTAAAATCCAAATTTGAAGACGTAGTTGTGCGATTTCTACAAAAAATACTAGAAAAAGACAATTTTCCGCAGCTTAGAAAATTCGCAAGAAGATTGATTTGTGCGTTTGGCAGTACTTATAAATGCGAATAGTTCTTTTCATTGATGAAAGTTAATAAATCAACACATCGTACAAGACTGACTGACGATAATTTGGAAAATTCTTTACGTCTTTGTATCAGTGGAATTAATCCAAATATCGATGGATTAGTTTCCCAAATTCAAGCTCAAGTGTCTCATTGATTTCGGTGTATTTAACTTTCGTAGTTTGTAACAATTGCAAATTTAACGATTTAATTATAATGTACCATTTTTTTAAATTTCATTTTGTTATTTTAATAAATTGTACTATAATAACATTGTCGTATTATTTCATGTCTAATATCTATCGCAAAAAATATTATCACTACTTTAAAATGCACTAAGTACTTTTAAACGCGGCCCGCGAACGTATTTGCACGCTAAAGTTTGGCCCTCAACATGTCAAAGGTTGCCCATACCTGGCGTAAATAATGACACTAATGACGGAATAGTAAAAATAACTCCAGTGAGTAATTGTACTTTATAGAAAGTTTTATGAACATAGCGTAGGTCGCTAATATTAAATGGTTGTGAATATAAAATGTTAATATTCAAACTAATGAATATTAACATTTTCGTTCTGAAAAATAAATCAAATAATTTAGATAACGAAGAGAATTTTAAACAATGCGAAAGTAGATGTAAATAACTGTCCTGATATTGTACAGGAAACAGATGTGCACTATGTTTCACTTAGTCGGTACTTTAATTCAAAAATTGCACAATATCTTATCATTCTGTTTAAAACTATTTATTGTAGAACGAAATCATACACACTCACACCGGAAAATAGGTACCTATATCAATGTTTATATGGTACAAGAAGCGTACATAAATCGTATTCGTATTTCTAGGTGTCTTAATCAATTTAAATCTACAAATGTTCAATTAGTTACGATACAAGTATTAAAAGTCAATAAAATTTCTGGGTACAGTGGGTACGTGGCTAACGAGGTGAAAAAACTAACAGAATGCTAGTAGTAACGAACGCTACGGAACGATGCGAGTCACTCTACTGCGAAGTGAAGAGAACACGCTAAATCACAAAGCCAAATTACAACATTCTAGTTAAACACGATAGGATAACTCTTGTAGTAGATGTAAAAGCAGCCAGCCGTGGCAAACAAACATCGAAGTCAACGACACAACCCGAACATACAGCCACTTTCAGTTTCGTGAAATCGAAAGCAGCACATACATCTCCCGCATATTGCAAGACGCGCCATTTTAGCAATGATGGTAACGAAAAAAGTTGATAGTCCGTCACGGCGCACGCGAGTGCATCAGCGACCACCAATTTGTCAATTATTGTTTTTAGACGTTCCGCCCAGATGATGTTATAATGATGGACGGTCGAAAGTTGCACACTGCTAAAATTTTATGAAACATTGAATTATAATAACCCGTTAGAATGCCAAATAACATCATTGTTCTATTCACTCTAGTAGAAATGAACACTAATGAACAGTTCTAAAACAATGACGGTTATTACTTCACAAATACATATTTAAATGATCTATAGATACGCTTTGTGTAAAGAAATGTAAACAAATCATTTTTTAATTAGGAAGTGCTTATAAAAAAATCTGTATATTATAAAGTCGTCTAGGTAGAATAAATACTTTCTGGCTTAGAAGCTCCAGAGAAGTGCAGTGACCTGCGACAGTGAAATGCAACCGGACCGCGGAGCGGCCTTCGAGCGACCGTGAAAGTGGACCTACCTCTCTCTAATTACCCACCACACGGATTTACCTTACATGGGGATAAATTTTCTATGAAATTGTTATTTGATAGATATTCCAAGCTACGTTAGATTAATAAAGGAATACGAGAACGAAATCTTTTTAGTGTGCACTAAAACACGATACCCACCCAATGGTTTGATATGCTAGAAAGTACAGACCATGGTGTTAAAAAAGAACTAATAAATGGATGGTGGTTTCGAGACAGGCTAATACCACATTTCCGCATGATTTGAAGCCGTTGCCAAGTTCAAAATGTTAATATGCTTCCTGAAATAAACTATCGCCTCAAAACCTATTTCTTATTATATGATCGCAGCGCAGTACTGTTTTAAATTGTTGCTACTGTTATTTAGACATATTATGAGACATTTGTTGAAATTAGTTGCTATCTTTTATTACTAAATCCAGTTTTATGGTTTTGACGACAGGACACATATTTCACAGACCTCATTGTACGAAGTCAACAAAAACTGTATGCGTCCGGAAGGCTGGAGGTGCGGCAGCTTGCACAATCCATCGCCATCCGGTATGACTTTACAGTTATGTATCTAATGTAAAACATACAAATACCAAACAATTTAAAATTTTCTGCCACTGGCATCTATTTGTTGATTTAATAAATTTTCTATATAATGTACTGGTATGTAATACAGTGTAAAATATTGATGTGAATGATAATTATTATAATAGTAATGTATTTTTAATAACTCAAATTAGTGTCAACGTAAATGCATTGAAGATGGGCTACGAAGTAGATAATTAAATATGTAAAGAACACTTGTTTCTTATTATCTCGTACTAATGATGACAAAACAATTTTAAACATGACAATGAAATGTTAAACGCGAATAGGAGTAATTCCCTGCCATCCAAGTACAATGTCATTAAGAGATGCAACTTGAGTGAGGTATAAAATGGAAAATATAAATTCTGATCATGCGCGGTGTGGCACTAGTCTAGTGGTATGCAACAAAGAATTTAAAGGTTGAAACTTGCTTCATTAGCAAAGAGAAAGGAACTTTAGGACTTCACTTTTCAACTAAGATCAACTTCAATTCACTTTTCAACTTCACTTTAGATTATAATAATAATAACTAGTCACCATCTGCAGCACCTTTAACTATTTTAGTATAAGCATAGCATGATCGAAAGGCCAACATGTTCTAGGACAGAGTCCAACGAGGCCATTGTTAATACTTTCTTATATTCTCGAACATTTTTATTTGTTTATATATTGATCTAATAGACAGATATACCAATACAAGTACTTACTGTGTTAGATGCAAGTACTTAACTGGGAGAAACGACTACACTGCACCCAAGTCATAAAGACCCATCAGTCTAACATAGTTTATGTTAAAGATACTTGAAAGGCAGTGTGACAGATATACAAGGGAAACAAATATAATACATGACCCATTACACCAAAAACAACATGCCTATTGCATAGGCTAATCTACAGAAACTGCACTGCACCAAGTAGTTACAAGAATAGATAACGCATTAACAAACTGCCTTTGGTAAGACAAACTTCGATAGTATTAAACGGGCACTAAGGAATCGCAAGGTGAAGAAAGAAACTGTAATAGAATGGATTGTTAAATGTTACGACAAAGAGCTATACAACTTACCATCAATGGAACGGCAAGAGGGATAGTAGCCAGAGGATGCCCACAACCTATTCCGTGGAGCAATGTAGTTGGCAATCTCATAAGAGAACTCAACAACAAAGGCTACTTACTATACCATATGCTACGCAGATGACATCAGGATGCTAATAACGAGCAAACACCCGAACCTGATCAGTGATATTTGCAGTACATCTGCAGTCAGTACATATTCAAATGTTAATTCTCCCTATAAGGGTATGGAATCTTTGCTCTAGCCACATTCAACCCGAGGAAACATCTCAGCAGCTCCATGGTAGAAACATTAAATGTATGAAATACTAAGATTCAAGCATTTATAGGTTACATCTCGGTGTCGTCCTATTAGCGGAAACTATTTAAATGTAAATTAAAAACAATAAGGGAATTTATTCTGATCCTACTTAAGGGCGTGCATGTTTAATATGGAATATTTAAATAATAATAAACGATGCATGTAAATAAAGCCAATTACATGTAATACGAGTGAAGCTACAAGATGCTATAATAATGATTAAATAACACGATACCTTCGTAAATGAAGCTTCATTGATACTATACTTTAAGGGAAATAAATAGACTATTCTTTAAAGTTGGAACTGGATGTAAAGCTTGTAAAATACCGACCGGCTTTAGGCAAAGTCAGAGTGGAGAAACACGAGCCGATGTCATGGTTAAAGTAATACTATATAGGAAATTTAAAGTACATTAATTAGATAAGCGTTAATCACATAATTACATCACCATAAAGTTAATAGGTATTTCAATAAGTAGGTGAAGTAGGCGACCTATATAGAACCATGTCATGGTTCTAAATAAAAATATACATTTCAATGCATGATAAATGTTAAAGTTATGTTAAAATTGCACAGAGAATGACGCATAAATTCCAGAACTTCCTTCAAGTGGCCTTATATGTTTACCCGATGATATTTACAGTGTTTTATTAAATTGTGATGATCTCAGCCTATATATGTATGGTCACAGTGATGGCAGTGACATCACGGCCTTCTTGGGTTGATTTTAAAATTCAATTATTTACATTTAATGTAAAGTTGGACTTTTGTAGAGGAAAATACTCGTACTTTATTTTACGATAATTTAGTACTTTATTCGGTTTCATTTTTACAATTTATCTATTTATAGATATGAATGGAGACCACGTAGCGGGAAGCGCAGTGTGGGAGGCCCTCCAGCCAAGTGGACGGACGCCTCGAAGAAGTTCGCTGGTGGTGGATGAATGAGATGAACTGAAAATTGTATGTGATTGGAAAGAGGCCTATATCTAGTAGTAGAGAGATACGCTGATGGTATGGCATAATTATTTACAGATATACCATCACCTTGTGTCTCACCACTGCTGGATATAAGCCCGTCGCTCGCCATTACACATGATCTTCCGCTCTTTTCTTCCAGCCACTACCGATAAACTTCTTCAAGTCATCGATCCACTTATTCAGAGGGCGTTTCCCCGTGAGCTTCCAGGGCGGCAGGACTTGGTTGTCGGACCTCGGACCTGTGGCAAGTATGTCATATCTATTTATAAATGATAAAATCATTTTCTACGTTTAAGTAAACCAATGGTTCCTATCTTGCATAATTAGTCGTTAGTTATACTAAATTTTATTTTCAACTCACGTTATATGATTGACAAAATATATGATCGACTATGCCGGCATAGCTCAAAAAATCAGCAAGCATCAGCAGTGGGCAGGCCATATATGCCGCAGGACCGATTACCGATGAGGAGGACAGTCCTCGAATGGAGATCACGTACCGGGAAACATAGCATGGGACACCCTCTGGCCAGGTGGACTGACGACTTGAAGAAAGTCGCCGGTAGTGGCTGGATGAGAAGACCGTGTGTGGTGTCGGTCCTTGGGAGAGGCCTATATACAGCAGTGGAGAAACACAGGCTGATGGTATGGTAAGTATATAATAGGCGTTTTCAAAAATGTGCAAGTTTCTTGTGTGAACGTAATGTCCTTAGTCGGTTAGCACTCGAACTTTCAACAATAAAGCATTGCACTCACGTAGATAAATAGAAAGGGTATCATTTGCGCCCGCGACCTCACTAAACCGTGAGTAGCTACAGGACATTGTGCAAGTTTGTCTGGTGATAACTGTATCTAGTTCATACGTTATAAATGTCACTCACATAGTAATTAAAACTGAAGTAAAATGAGTAACTAAACTGAATTACTCTTTAGAGGTATTTGGCGGTGTGGAGTTAATACTCACAAAGATATAACTTTTAACAGAATTCGTTTTTAAACATACCAAAATGGTCTGAACGCTTAATTTTCCCCCTCCCATCTAACTGAGAATAATAAAATTTTAAACTTCCTTTTAAAAACCAGCAAATAAAATTAACGGCAAATAACTAGTTTCAAATATAGGCATAAGTTTTATAAGCAAAAGGCATAAATGTCAAGTGGGATACTAAAGCAAACGAAAAAAATAGAGAGGTATTCTGAATACCTCTATTTTTTTTATCTACTTTATTAATACCGTATTCATAAAGTAGATAAAAATACAGGCTGTATAAATTCATAGACAAACGTATTTTTATTATTTTTCAGATAATAAATACGAAATAAATGGTTGTAACATTTTCTTGGAAGACATTAATCTTTGAAGGCAAGCAAAAAATTAGAAGCAAACAGTTTTAACACTCGCCAAAGAAATTATTTCTTTGAAAAAATAATGTTGGCGAAACAGACAGGTGCTTCTGATGTGTTAATTTTGACGCCATAAATACTTTCCTGATTAATATTATTAACATTTTCATTTAAAACAAGAACTGTTGGAGCTATAAAGATGGCTTACCTTTTGATATAGTACAATATAAATAATTATTGGCAATTATCGACATCTACCACTTCGTTAAATAATTCGATTGAATGAAAGAGATATAGTGGATTGCGTCGTTTTCCATCTACATGGTGTCGTAAAAATATTTGCGGAGGAATGTGCTTTGTGTGATGGGTGCAAGGCACAGTTTGCTTTTGTGTCTGAACGACGAAATTATAGGTTCACATTATAATTCACAAAATTACAGGTTCTGTACTATAAAATTAAATTCATCACAGAGAAAACCGTCGACCGACTTAAAGATATGCAATAAAGTTGTTCCTTTTTTTAATTAAGTACCTATGTATATCGCTGTGTATCGCATGACAGTCTTAAATAAATTTTAATAGCATTTAAAAGATTCTTATAACGGATAAGCGTAAAATAAAGTTATAATGTAAAATGTGACGAAGTTCCCAATAGCTCGTTTTAATTGCTTTAATTGTATTTTCCATTCATCAACCGAGGGAAGACATCGCGGGCTAACGAGGATAAACGCACCTGTAGATTATTTTGTTAATTTAAAGGTGAAAAAGATCTTAGACAGAAAATTAAAGACATTAATCCGTCTGTCGTTTTGTAGCCATCGGTGAAAAATTACACAAAAGATAACAACAAAAATAAAAAGTCAATTGTCCGAGTGGTCAATTGACCACTTATATAAAAAATTCAAGAAATAAAAGATGTCAAATAGTAGGGCAAAAATCATTATGAGCACTAATTTTCCGATATCAGCTTAAAGACTAGAGTGAAGTCGACGAAATATAAAGTCTTTTATTAGCAGAAATTATAAGTTAACATCAGATGAACCATCTGCCATTCTGCCTGCTAAATAAAAATACCCCTTAATACTTTTGTGTATTACAGTTAACTCCAGATAACGGGCGTAAAAATCGCTGAAGCCTTTTAGCTCTCGAAGAGAAAATAAAAAATTCCTCGAGTTCCGAGAACACTGCAGTTTGCCACACCAACGGGGTAATTACATGTAATGAGATTGTAATTGTTCCCCATGCAGGTTGTACGGCACACGCAGACCTCAATATTTTTCTGTCTATGCGTCCAATACCAGAAGATTAGCATTTAAAAAGTCTATAAAATTATACTTTAAATTATACGTCTATAAAAAAAAATACATTTTGGTTTAAAGTCGCTTCGACGTCATCTGTTTGACGTAATTCGTTTTTAAATTGTCTTTTGTAATATTATCTGACAAAATATTATTAGACACATTATCATACATACACACCTACACATAATATATACCTACACTCACTTGAGTCTTATGCGATAGTTGATTGTATAATTAGGTATTTTGCATTGTATACATAGTAAAATCTGTTTTTAGTAATAAGCTTAATTTACATTGTGCAATAATAGTACATTACTTACTAGGCCCGAAATAAAGCAATTGACGGCCGAGTAATATTGGAAGGACGAGGCGAAGCCGAGTCCTCGTTAAATAAACGAGGCCGTTAATTGCTATTTCGGCCGAGACTTGTATAGTACTTTTCTCTAATTTGCGAGGAAACAATAAACAAATTAATTCAAGAAACAGAAGTTTCATTCCTGCCAATTCGACTGCGGGCGGTCTTTGTTCTTCTTTTAAACTTTTGAAAAGAAATGCACATTCAGCCTTTATAATAATAAATATGGTGTACCTAAAAAAAACCTAATTTATGTTAGTTTGCACTAATAATAACCTCGCTACTGTCCAGCAATCTCTATTATTGTCGTGTTGAAAATCGCTGGCGTGCGTACAGAAAAGAGCCGATTGACGTATTCTTGTTTTAAAATAATGAAGCCATTACCGAGCAAGTAGGAGAACCATAACTTAATAAGTTCACATTCCTGTTTTGCTGTAGCTTTAGGTTCATAAATAAAATAAAATAAACGGCCTTATTGGCAGTTGTAGTTTCTAAAAATATCGAGACTGCTGAAATCGTTAAAATAACATATTTTAACGATAAAAACATTTTTTTACCGCTTATTATATTAAAAATCAGATGTTAGAGTATATACATTAAACACGGTCCTATTTAAACAGAATAATGAATTTTAAATTTGAAAATCTAAACCAAAGTTAATAACTTCATACCGACATTTATACATATAATATTTTGTCTTTTATAATTTCTTTTCTTATTCTCTTATTTTTAATTTGTGACAAACCTGTGCTCTCTTCGTTAACTCCTTATTTTTTGCTTCTTTGGCGCTTTTAAAATAAAGTTAAATGAATTATTTAAAAGTACACCTAATCATTGCCTATACTACTTATTATAGGTCAATTCTTAATCCACTAATCATCATTTATCACTTTTACTAGTCGCCATTAAAACTTGTTTTCACATGGATTCATATCGACCAGACGCCGAGACTGCCATTACCTGCAACAAGACAAGAACATCGTTAGAGCTTGTTACACTAAACTGACATATTTCCTGAATAAAACTCAACCTCTTCATACACGGGATTACAAATGTTTATAAATAAAAAAATCATGGCATTAGTAGCGTCTAGATTAAGCGTTCGAGGTAGTGCTCACAATAAAAAGCTCTCGTTAGTGGTTTCTGCTCATTTCACGGTCGTGTCTAATTTGGAGACTGCACTTTCCCTCGGCTCGCATTCAATGATGCGTTCAATGACCAAGATCCAATTTACAATTACTTTCCCCGATTGTTCAAAAGGCTATTGTTGTACAAATACAATATCCAAAATAATATTGGACGCAGAAGTCAATTCATACCCATACCATATGAGAAAAATGTGAATTACTTTCATTAAAAATTCACTTTTATTAATGATATCATGGAACCTGTATATCTTATGTTAACAAACATGCACATTCTAAAATTATACATGAGTTTGTAATGAAATCGAAAGAGTAGTGCCAGAAACAAGTAAAATAGTATTTCTACGACGAGAATATATGACAGTGAGGTATCAACGCATTTAAAGACTTCTTGGATATTTTCATTTGTTTTGAAACGGTTTTTCTTTATAGTGATTTAAGGGGCTACCCGACAAATTTCGCTGTTTTTAAATCCTATAAAGTATATTTGAACATGGTACAAAAATTCTCTAAAAAATATATGATGTAGTGTGGTATTTAATCTTCGCTTTTGACGTCGGAAATTAAAATAATATATCTAATTTAAGAGAAAATAAATCATCTGTGAGCCTCTATTCTCGTGTTAAATCCCGATAGCCTCCCTTATTATGGAACTTATACAAATGAAACTTATACTCAATATTAGACAACAATTTTCACTATAATCCTGTTTCACTATAACAATTTCACTATAACAATTGGAAAGATATCTAGTTCACAACTTCGACTACCTACCTACTCTGATAGCGATCTAGTGGTTTAGTACGTAAAATAGGCATAGTGTGCATCACAAACGAGAAGTCTGATGTCGATACCCATTGTCAAATAACATGCCTTTTTTACCTTATTTTTTTTTGTATTATTTTATTGTTTTTTTTTTCAGAAGACTAAGGAAAAGGTCTGTTTTACATAACATTGACGAAAACTGCGAAAACCAAGATCATAACTCGGAATCGTTTCAGCGTCGAGTTGATACTGTCACGAAGTAAGTAAAATAGACCAGGAGCCCACGTATATTTTCGGAACGTTATTTTTAATTCTACTTACTTACTGGTAACTTTTATTTAGCAAAGAAAGATGTGAAATAGACCGAAAGCTCACGCATATGAAGTGTTAACAAGTATGTGGGACCGTAATATGCTTGATGTAATCTACAAAATAATATGTTCTTTTTTTCAGCGCTACCCAAAAAGCAATGCAAAGGCAACCCAATGAAGTAGTCATCAACATGGCACATGAAGAAGAACCAGTAGAATCAACCAGTGATGGACCAAATCGGAACCATGAATCTGAAAACCAAAAAGTGGTAATCTGTACTATGGACGTGAGAACGAAAAGACACCACTGACTCAGCTGAGTACTCGGATTAATAAAGAAATTTGGCCTATTTATTGACAAAGTATTGCCATTTCTTGGTGCCACCCCCGACGGGCTGTGTGGCGAGAACATGGTAGTTGAAGTTAAATACCCCATAACAGCACACGTGATAGGCATAGAGGAAGCTATATATGTATATTAAAAAAATACATTTTGGAAAAAGAACAGAAATGGTGATCAAGAAATTAACAAGAGCCATAATTGGTACTACCAAATGCAAGGTCAGCTACGTATTACACAGGGTACAAAATATGAATTTGCTGTTTGGGCCAATGAAAACGAACCTTTAAAGTTTGAAATTATTGAATAGGATGACAACTTTTGGAAATACAAAATGGAAGAGAAATTAACAAAATTTTATATGGATTGCTTATTACCAGAATTAGTCGATCCTCGCCAACCCCGGAATATTCAGGAAGCAATAAAGAAAAAAGAAAGTAAAAATAATCAATCGCTCCACTGAACGGTAAAAAGGTGGAAAAAGAAAACTTAGACGAAGATGAAATACTTGCCTAATTAAAGATTAAAATTAGTTCTCTATTTAAGCCCACAGTAAAGATACCCGTATTTTAATACCTACCCATAGTACTGTAATGCTCGGCCACCGTATTGAGTCCAAAGTAAAAACACCGGAACAGATGCTCCTCTTATACCAAGCACAAGTTCGATCGAATATGGAGTACTGTATGGCACTTGTGAGATGGTTCTGCCAAGTACTAGCTAGATGCTTGTACTGGTTGTGCGCTCGTTGGGACCAAACTACAGTTTGTTGAATTGAATCGTTTAATTTTAAAAGAACACCACATTTTGTTGTCAAGTTTTATCGCCCCGTTGTTCTTAGCCTTATTCCTCTATTTCTACTCACTGTCTAATAAAAAATATTAATGCGTTGTGGTTTTAAAATCGCACGATACCTTTTTTGTTTTTTGTAACTTATTTGTATTGTTATAGAAAGTAAATGTAACTCAGGCAATAAGGGAACTATTCAATATAAAATAAAAGAAAAATAACTATAAATAAACCATTAAACCAACCGTTTTCTCAAATCCTTTTTTCATTTAAATTGTATAATCTCGTGACGTAGTTGTAAACCTGTCGTCCGTGTTTAGTATGCCTTAAAGTGGGTTAATAGCAGTGTTGCCAGATTTTTTATTCGATCAAGGCGGGATTTTTAATATGTCAAAGTAAAAAAGCGGGATTCGTTAGATAAAAGCGGGACATAATAAAAAAGCAAAGTAATTAGTACAATATTTATTAGATCAATGAGATCAAACTATTTTTTGTATGAGTAATATTCGCGTCGGGCAGTTCACACTAGGTCGATAAAATAGATCGAATTCAAAAGAGCGTGACTTTCAGCGTCCCGCGCGGCATTGTATTTTACGTTTCAAAAATCGGGACGTCTGCCAACACTGGTTAATAGATTCGATGACATTCGATGACACTTGTCACTAAAGCCAGCCATTCAGTCCTGCATGCAGGACGCCGCGCCGGCCGCCATGATGGAGAAGTTGGTCCATATATGGTCCTGCATAGCATCCGATCACACACTGTGTTAAGCTGTTCCAACGTGCAGTAGTGCTTTGCGTGAAAAATTCCACCATCAACGCGCATAAGAAAAAGAACAAAAAGAAAGAAATTGACTATCCTTTATTTACTTTGGTTGATGTCACAAAAACAACGGAAGTCTAGTTGGGTTAAAAAGCTATTACTAAAACGTGTAAATTATTGTGACGCCACCATGTTAAACGACATTGACGAAGATGATTACAAAAACTATCTAAGAATGAATGATTCAACATTTACCCTCTTCTTAAACAAAGTACCTCCATTAATATCCAAACAGAATACGCTAATGCGTGACAGTATACCAGCAGAGCATCGTTTAATTGCTACTTTACGTTTTTTCTTAACCGACAGATTATGAAGATTTAAAATTCAGTTGCAAAATGTCCCCACAACTTCTTGGACGTGTTATACCAGAAACATGCGAAGCTATTTATGATTTTCTTCATGAAGACTACTTAAAAGTATAAATAAGAACACTATTATTAAAGAAACAGTCGTACTTATTTATTTTTATAAATTATAAATTCTTTCATACATTTGAGAATCAACATTATGGTCACAAATAACATTATAATCTTTTTAATTATTTCTTAAAAGCCAATAAATTTTCTAAAAAAAATTGAGATCAATATCATCATTCTCATTTAATTGAGACAGTGATTGTGATAGATCAGTCAAGTTTGACATTAGACTTGTCAAAGTTGAAAGAACTTGTCAAAAATGACAAAGCTACCAATATGGCGGTGTATCTTTTTTAAATTGTCGGCGGCAAAGGAATACGCCATTCAATCCTCATAACGACAAAAATGTCAATGAGAAATTTAAAAATGTCATATATTAAAACTAAACGAGCTAAAAATTAATTTGGTGGTTCGTTGATCCCTGGAAACTGGACTATCAAAAAATATATAAAAAGCACATGTCTAAAAAATTTGGCCTTGCCCATTGCTTATACTGTAATACACCGTGATATGACTTTTGAAGTACATAGAGCGAAGTTTTTATTTTGAATTTAGTATAAGGGGTTTGAATTTTGTATTATATATTCCTTGTGAAAGTTGTCAAGTTTCACTGTCTAAATACCCATACGTTTCGCTTACGCTTTAAAAGTGCATGGTGTATAATCTCTACTATCTACCTATTCCTCTTTTACTTATTGATATTTGGAATTGATTATTAGTTCATCAATAAAAAAAAATAGAAACCCCATTCTAATATATTATGACCATCCAATAAAGTATGTGGGCTCTTGAACTATACTATTTTTACTTTCATGAAGTACGACGGGTATCCGTAAGATGTCGTTATAGATGGCGCATATATTATACGTAATAATGTAGAGGTGAGGAAGGTAGGTGGGGGGTGTCAGAAAGACGGAGTGCTCAAGGCCATTGGCATATGGTAGCCCCTTAAATAATGTTGTTTTAGATACCATATATATATATTTTTTTTTATGTACGAAGGCGGCAGACTAGCATACAGTCCACCTGATGGTAAGTGGATACTGTCGCCCATAGACATCCGCGATACATGCCAACATTAGTACAAAATGATAAATGTTGGCACGCCCCCGGATGCGCTGCCTACGTTTGGAGATATAGGAATGGATTTGGAGAAAGGGTTGGGAAAATGGGCAGGGATAGGATGGGATGGGAATGGGCTCTGGCACATCTCACTCACTACCGAAACACGTACGTACATTGGGGAAATACGATAAAGTGGGAAATGCAGTACATTTCAAGGTAGTCTTCTGTGAGAGAGGGGGTAACGTGG
The DNA here is from genome assembly GCA_943735995.1 of Sesia bembeciformis. NCBI lineage: Eukaryota > Metazoa > Arthropoda > Insecta > Lepidoptera > Sesiidae > Sesia > Sesia bembeciformis. The sequence goes on from OX031038.1 coordinate 3,276,307, forward strand.
CCAGTCGAGCGCGCCCAGCGGCTGTTGGATTGCAGCGTACACTCTCCCCCTATCGAATAGAAATTCTCGAACTCGATAGAAATTCTTATAAATTGTATAAACATAATAATAATTACATTGATTGTAGGAAAATAATGATCAATCGTCCCTTACGTCATTAATAAAATGTAATAAGACCAAACTAGTCAGAAAGAGCTCATATGAAAAACCAGGATCCTTTGAAACGGATAACTGAAAAATTGAAAACAACGGAATCACTAATTATTTGATAGTTCCATTTAAAATAACCGTTACAAACATTAGTTGTTGCTAATAATGCGCTTATCTGCTGGTCGTCCTCGACCGACAGCCGGCGGATTACGTCATCAGTTCTCACACCGCAAAACGGAAAGATAAAAACCCATGCCAAAACCAACACACCAGTTAATGCGTTTGGGATATCTAATCAAACATAACATTCATTGATACGAAGAAAATGGCAAATATAAAAACTGAGATGTGGATGATATGATAAGCGAGTAAATATGTAGATATAATAATATTCGATGATTTGGACATTATTTATTTACGAAATCAGTTTGAGGAAAGAGAATTAGTACAGAGGCGGGTTTGCTAAAACATCCGATCAACAGTGAAAATTAGACCGATGTTTATATTCTATGATATTAAACTAAAAAGATTTGTTGTTTTTAAGAAAAAGAAGTTTTATGGCAACGCGCGCGGATGGCGTCATACGTATGCAAGCCGCGCCAAGCTATATGTGACAACAATATTATTATAACTATGTTAGTCATACAATACATGACTATACGTTTAACACTTAGGACTGCTCAGTACGATGGTAATTAGGATGGCCTTGGTGGTTTGACACGTGACTGTTATATTAATTAATACAACGTTTGAGCCGTCTTGTGAAAGAAAATTAAATATCTAAGAATATACTAAATGAAGAAAACCCTTAGTATATTCACTAAAATTACTAGAATGAGAGATTATAGTAATTTTTAAGATTATGCATAGTAAATAATGAGTATGGCATAATTGATTAGTTTTAAGACAATGACAGTTTCAAATAATGAGAACACGTAAAAAAGAATAATATAAGTCGAACGTTAATTACTGTTCATGAAAGCTGACATTTGGTTGGGTGACTATTCAGCTATTGTCTTTTTATCCATTACATGTATCATTATTCATTAAACGGAACAACCCGTATCCGTCTCAAACCAATTCTTGACTTCAAAGATCGTTATAGCCGTTAGTCGTAATGTCACTAACCACTTTAGCGTATCTCGAGCAATTAAGTTAGGGGCAACGCCCGGATGCAATTGAGAACAACAAAGAATAAAACTAAGACTCCATGGGATAACACAAAACGTGACCGAGAGAAAACTGTAGCAAAATTGTATAAGCTCTAATCCAACCGCAATCGTTGACAATTTGTGGTTTATCGTTACCTAGTTTTACTTTAACCGTTGCAATGAAAGGTACATACAATGAAAGACATACAAGTAACTAGTAACCGGCCACAATGCTTTCGAATGGAATCTTATTCCAATAGATCTAGTCAAAGGGCTATTAAACAGATGTAAAATATTGAAAGCTAAAATCACACAGATTAATATTAAAGACAATCTATACATATATTGCAATATAATAGTAAAAGGGTTGAATCTGTACATTGACTTAATTAACTCAAAACAGTAGTTTTTTTTAGAATTTTTGTCTGTTTGTTTGAGCATCACGTAAAAACTACTGAACGGATTTTGATCGCGTTTTCATTAATGTACAGCTAACTGTCCAGATGGAAAACTGGTGTATGTGTCATCTTCATATGTTCATATCGAAAAAAAACATAATATATCTACGTATTTAATTGGAAAGGCTCGCTCCTTTGAGTGGTACAAAGAGTACGAAACCACAATGAACGAAAAAAGAACCAGTCTCAGTGCATAGAAATCTTCCTAAAAGCTGACTAAATATAGAACAAGTGAATTATTGGAAAACATTCTACGCACATTGTGGACACTAGCCAGAATGCATTGTTTTTGGTCGAGTTACTTGGGGATGCTAGAAAAATACTAACAAAAATAAGTGGATAAGCCATGAACAGCATTCGTCTATTTACTTACGTTACGATCGAGACGGACCAATATATTATAGGAAGAGGCTGGTAAAAGACATGGAATGCTGCTCTTACCTCTGGATCGGTAATATCTGTGAACCCATTTGTACTATGGACTATAGACCAACTGCGGACACACAGCTCGAATATTCGACCACTCCACTCCCACGAGCGGTTTAGAACCCATTAGTACCCGGAGAGGCATTGAATTTATCCGCGTGTTCTACTAGATATACAACGCGATTGCTGTACATAACTTTTTTTTACAACCCCATCTCGGGTTACAATAATTTCAGGTATCGAAGTGCAATGTACCCGCACTTCTTTGACATGATCCGTCACAATGACGTATACAAATCGATTTATATCACGTAACCAAAGGTTGTGAAGAGAACAGTAGTTCTGAAGAGTTGTGAAGAGAACAGGAGGTATCCTGTGGTTTCGCGCTACGCTACGACTTGGCAAACTTCAAGAATTACGTTTTTCTAAAATCAGTAACGAGCATGAACAACTTTTGGAAGATATGCGATAGCGCTATGAAAGTATGCGTGGATTACATGGAATTTAGTTTTTCTGAAAACAGTGACGAGGACGAACAGCATTCGACATATAAATTCATCAAAATAAATACGAGAAAAGTTAATATCTTCTAGGCTAAAATCGAGCGCATCTGTGAAATCCATCATGTTCGTGCTTTTACATGTGTTAAATAATATTTTACAGCTGCATAGTCCACGCGAGCAAACCGCGGGTAGAGAAGCTAGTATAACAATAATTGGAGAAACAGCCTATGCAAGTGTCATAAATATCGCACGAATTGCACAAATCATGAATATGAAAAGGACAAAAAAGTATGTTCCATTAACCATGTGAGCGCCAACACAACACAAAGACGATGAGAGAACGATGTATGGTTTGTGGAAGTGGGGCGATGGTATGCTTAACACTAGTTTTATATTCAGTTTACGAACAACCTCTTTGACGTGACCGGTTTCAAGGATAAAACTCTTCAAACCTTTAACTTTATTCTGTTTTTTTAACTGTATAGACAAATCAAAGAGTGGATAAGGTGAAAATAATATTCGTTTATTGATATATCTTTATGTACGTAAGTCATATGAATATACCTATCGCACACTGGCACACTGATTTCATGCTCAAATAAATGAAATCAATGTTTTTTATTATATATTTCATCAAATATATTATAGAATCATATTGATAATAAAATAATCATATTGGTGAAATTTCTCTGACAGGGTAATCAATAGAACTTTAGCAAGTTATTTAATAAACAATAGTATAATATAAATCAACATAATATGTTTAGTTAGTCAATATCAATTATACAAGTTAGCCATTTGTAATTTAATTCTAAGCAAGAATTTCCACGCAATGTACTTTTAGTTATCTGCACAAGTGTTGATACACAATAACGCGATATATTTATCTTTACTGGCGTATAAGGTGGTACGCTTACTGATCTGACTGAGTATCTTACTGAGAACTAAGTTTTCTTTCTCGTTTTCTGAAAATGCTTTATTATTTTGAAACGAGAAAGAAGATGAATATGAAGTAAGAGTAAGCAATCAATTTGAAAGTACAAAAATCGATTCAACAAATTGATGATTGAATAATGGACTACAGATGAGTGTGGAAATGGTGAAATTTGTAGTCTGGACGTGGGGCATGGGTATTTCATGTCTTTCTTAAATTGATGATAAATAAAGTAAGATTACTTAAAAAAAATGTATAACAATTGAAATTTTTAAGAATAATGTTGGATTAACAGATATGTCGGCTACTTTCTAAAGCCTCGTTACACGTTTGCAAACAGTTTAATCTAATCGGGCCGGTTATCATATTTATCTTTGGGCGTAGTTTTGTATAACAATGGCTCATTGCAGTGATGCAATCAAGACATAAATTCAGGTGAATATTTCCTTCCAAATCTTTTTTCCACTAGACTTAAGTAGGTACTTGGTAAGCTCAGAATGTTCCTTAACACTTTCTTTGTATATTTCGCACAGACCAATGTTTATAGAACAGTTGAATTCATCTGGCTACCAAAAGATAACATATTCGAATAACTATAAATCCATAAATAAAGTCAATAGATCATTTCCTCGATTTTTCATATTGAATTGATTCCACTACTCGTATTCTTTTAACTAGACATAGACTAGATTACGAATATTTTCTGGGAAGGTAGAAAAGGTATAGTGACCCATACAAATTTAAATATTTCCCTTGACAGTTTAAATTATTAATATGAATGTTTAGATATGTTAATTATTTAGATACGATATCATCTAACGCTGATAGTTCCAAAGAGTAGGCTTGTTGTTAGTCACGTATTTAAATAACAAAGACATCTATCGACAAATATAATACTGATGTTCAGACTTGCCGTGTACTATGTTCAATGTTCATACTTCAGAATAGCGTTTATTTTTTTCATTGCCTGTTATCTACTTACTTGTAACTAGATAATTTTACCATAAAGTCTATTCGATTGCCGTAAAAGCCATAATGTTGTTATATTACATCTACCTAATTCACATGCCATCATTTTTAAGCATCAAAGGTAATAAAGGCATATCATAAAGGCATGTAAATTAAAATCTACGATTATTATTGGAAGCTTTACAAATTACAGATTCAACATTTGTGATCCACATGCTTCCAGAAAAACCTTAACCAAACAAGCATGGCTTCGAGTCGATGGTATTGCGAATCCGGTTTGGGATGAGTCAGCCGACCTCACGACGACCTCGCTATCTTTAGTACAACACAACCTCGCAAAGGCTTGCATACAACTTTTTATTCATATTGTCTCTTTACTTTGCCTGATGAAAATTGGTTGTTGATAGACAAGGGGAAAAAAAAATGAAATTGGAATAAATATGGATTGGAAAATTTAGAATCGAAATCATTTCGTTGTATTTGTTGATATAACAGAGATAAAACTATATTCGATTAGACATTCTTTTATAGAAACTTACGAAGGTGGCAGACATCCGATGGTAAGCAATTATTGTCACCAATAAATGCCAACAAAAGTCGGGAATAAAGAATGTTAGCACATTAGCTGATGCGTTTGCCCACCTTTAGGGTTTTAGGAATAATAATTCGGAAAAAGAGAAATATTCAGAAGAATAATGTGAAGTAATGGAAGAAAAATTCACGGTAGTAGGTTCACATTTATATAAAGATTGCTTTCAAATGACTGGCTATTATTAAGAGTAATAACAACATTATAACACCAGTCCGCAGTTCAGTCACGTTAACGTAGGTTTAGCGCACATAAGTAGTAGTCAAATGATAAGATAAGCTGTGCTTGTCTGCTTGTATGAAATGCATCCCAGTGGATGAGGCACGCTTAGGACGCTTAGGTAACTTGACATACAGAAAAAAGTGATCTCGATGCAAGGGCGTCGCCAAGGGGGGCAGGGGAGGGCAATTGCCCCCTCTAAAGATTTGAAAAAAATAGTCTGTACCTACAATTCATATTTCTTCCATCCTGTGTCATCTTGCCCCCCCCCACCCGGCCCATTGGCTGGCGACGCCCTTGTCTCGTTGTTACCATTATTGATTCTTTCAAATCACGTAATAGCAAAAAGTTATCATTACATTATGAAACCTGACGATATATAAATCAAAAATATTTTTAAATAGTAACAGACCGGAAACCTTTTAAGTATTATCTACATATAATCAATCAATGTTGAAAAAACGAGTGAATTTAATACCGATCTTGATGATGATACCTACGACTAGAATATGAGTACTAAATTGCAGTTAGGCTTAAATAATGAATGGGTAATCAGAGCAATCAGTTAAGCCCCAAGGCAAACACAAGACTTAATATGTTTGTTATTACCATTAGTGAATGGATACTACTCCACTAAATCGTCCGTGATAGACATTTGTCATTTTAAAGTTCAATGATAAAATATGTGGGATAGAAATAACGAACAAATTAAACATTGTTACTAATAACTAGAGAAAGAATGTTCTAGAATTGTTAAGCAATGTCAAGTCATTGGCGCCTCCATAACAATTAAAGTTCAAAGAATCAATTACAGATAAAATGTCAACAGTAGAGCCGATGATAGAACTTGTTGCAGATATACATCTTACATCTAAAGGTGTTATATTTCAACAAGTTATTTGAGACACGGTTGATAACTTATACGGACACAATATCAATGATCACTGATCAGAGACAAGCACATGATCAATTCATATCTGGGTTTTAATATTCATTTCATACTCTGCTTTTGTATATACATCATAGGTTATATTAATTGCAAATGATGCGGCAGACTTCAAAGCCTTTTTTTAAGTTTATCCTAAACTTAAAAAAAGGTTATTTGCAGTAAAAATTTGTGCTATTTTGTAGTAACATTATAGTATCTACTTGAAGAAATCTTCTAGCAGGAAACAATATTTTGTTCTGCCTTGGACATTAAACAACTTTAACAGATAATTTGCAGTAACAATATCTTCAAGAGAAATTAATTAGTAAATGGACAGTGTGGTTAGGCGTGGTAAACACACGCAATCATTTCATCACAAGACCTCATGAGTTGTAAAAGTAACAAGCAAAAGGTTTCTTTCGCCTAAATATGCAGACAGATGTAATGGATAATAACAGCTTTTGGTAGCGAAGTGTACATAACGATAGGGGAGTGTACTATGCACTATACATATTGGGAATTAGAGGGCAAAATGTTGCAACTTATAATCATAAAGTAAACCATAGCACCGATGTGGTGGTGATGATGATAAATCTTTTAAGACTGAAGGCTATACAATCGCTGTTACAATTTTAAAACATAAGACTATAACGTCTTTAGCAAAATTTTCATTATTGGTTCCTGCTTTCATTTTAATGTTGACAGAAAATAATAGCGAAATTCTTTTTAAAATAGTTACCTATCCAATATTTGGTCGGGTATTTGAAATTATTACAGATTTCCTCGTAAATGTTGCAATTCAAAAGGAATTCCTTTGACATGTTAAATTTGAACGCGGCACCGGGCCGGCAACGGTTGATAGATGGCGCGTGGGTCGGACGTGCCATCTGTTGGATTACCATCCCTCTCTCAATTGCTTTATTTAATTGATGTCGGTAAGAACAAAATATAGCGAAACCGACAGTATGTAATACATTTGGAAAGAATATTTATCATGTAAGAGATAGCGATGAATACAATATTATTTTTTATGAACCATTTGTAGAAAGTAGCAGGTGTTAATTGGACATTTTTATTTAATAGCTTAGATTGCAATTAAATTATTGTAGCTTATAATTTTAAGTCCTCGATACTTAAATTATAAGCGTTGAGTTGCAACACATTTAATATCCACAAAATAATAAAAATACGTAATACGTAGTTTATCAACTTATATTTTTACACTACCGTAAAGGATTTTTTATACATATAATATTTGTAAATAAATTCCTATTTTGTATTTCCTATTTGATTTTTTTATAGTATAGATGGCAGACGAGAGGGGGGGGGGGCTACATGATGTTAACGGGTGCACCGCCATCCTTCCAGAATCCTGTTCACAGCATTGCGTAACAACAGACAATACATCGGCGTTTATCATGTCAGGGCATTTTTATAAATAAAAATATTTTAATTGTATGTATAAGAAACTGTAGAAAATGACTAACATTAAAGTACATAATAAACGTAGTTTTTTTAAAAAAAACAATGAAATTGAACAAATAAGAAAATTATAATTACATGTAAAAGAATTAAACAAAAATAACAGGAGATGGTTGTTACAAACACGAGTCGTAGTTGCGCGTGCGCATGTTCCCCCTTTTTGAAGCGCACGTGCCTCCCCTTCTTCGCTCGTCACACCTGCCTTAGAAAAATCGGTCAAGTGAAACTGTTAGCTGTATAGCTTTATGAACGCATATAAACAATTTAAAAAAAAAATATTATTTCCTTTTATATCAAAAGGTTGCAAAATGTCTTCATCCAATATGAAACAGAGCGAATTATAATGCACAGCAGAAATGACGTTAGGTAAAAACTTAAAATGCATTTATTCACGATCGCACGATGAAACACCGAGACGTTACAAAACGATACACCTGCATCTTTAGTTGTAAAAAAATAAAAACCTCAATTGGGTTAATTATGTTGCATTCAGCGCGGTATCTGTACCGACGATGATGTACCGAACAGTCCTTCTGAATAAACACTTTTATAATCACACTAGCGACCCGCCCTCACTTCGCTTCGGTTTATAAGTTTCTTTTCTACAATTTTTTTTTTCAAAATTTCAAGGATAATGTAGCTTACTATTTGTGAAAGAATTTTTGATATCGGTTCAGTAGTTCCAGAAATTACCCCCAACATACGTACAAACACACAATTTTACCTCTTTATTATATTAGTACATATAGATGAAATATAGCGTGCCCCAAGGAACCCACCTGGGACCAATCAAATCAAGATCAGTTTTGGTCACTTCGAATTGAATAGTTTGAGGGTATATTTAAATTTATATAACCTCGATACAATCATATACTCTACTGTCTTCATTATTATCAAGGACTATGTCGAGCCAATCTGAGCATAAGCCCAGATCAATTATCATATGATAAATAACATCTCGACCATATATTTATCCATCTAAAAGCCAAAAATCATTCCTTTCTATCACTTGATCCAGTCGCCAAAAAAGAATGACTCCAACAGATTGGAGGCTTTTTATGAGTAGGAATAATACATATTATAGGGTCATAAACAAAAAAATAATAATGCAGAAGCAGCGCATGCCAGCGGCGATGCCAACAAAGCATCGCAAGACTTATTGTGAACATCAGTTAATGGAGAATATTGTTGCTCACACAAGTCGCCGCTCGTGATACTCCTTGAAATTTATTTGGTATAAATGAAAAATGCATTCATACTCAATTCCGTTTAAAAGCATGTGGATCTTCGATACTATAATGAGCCCATTTGATATAATCGTGACCGACATACTCAATTATAATAGTTTGTAAAAGTTTAATGACGTATCGGTCAGAAACTTCTGTACTACAAATACATCATAACTGCATAACTGACATTGTTCGTGTTCGAGTAGTTTAAATCTTTATGACCAAGTAAATAGTGGTGTTAAGAGACTATTTTTTGGTAATTATGTTATAAACTGTTATTATTGCATGTTGACTGTTTGATATACGACCTGATAAACGCCTGCGTATTGAAATTCGTTTTCAAATTGAGAATAAGCCCATTTGAACAAAATTTAAAAGTTTACATATGTAACTTTAATTATAAAAATGGAAATAACAATTTGTATTACAAATAAAATTGAAGTAATATAAGTAGTGATTTAAATTAATTTATTCGGGGTAACGGAATATTTTTGTTTCCTCGAAATTAAAATAAAAACTCATAGAAAACTTTGTATTTTATTAAGTAATATAGTTTACAAGAAAGAGTAAATATTCCTAATTAATGGAATATTTTTAAGAAAAACGACCATGTGATGTGAACCGTGTTAAAATGACATTTTTTCCAAAAAACAATTTTATCCAAAAAGGCCCAAATATTTATAAAACGGGAATATTTACTCTTTCTGACAGATGACCGGACAGAGTCATAAGATTATGTTGGAAACTACAATTATACTCAACTAACGATTTTTTCTATTGTTTTTATGTTAATACCTAGAATAATAGTAAGTAACGCTTCACACAATACTAGGTTGATAAATTTATTGCAAAATTGCGAAGTGTAGCTAGCTAGAGCTTGAAACTCTCTCAACATTATTTTGTGCTCAAGATATTATTATGGGCTGCATGCAAATGTTGTTCCGTGATTGACTCCGATTTCGAAATATCGTGTCTGCAACGCAATTCGCCCCCGATCCGACACGTCTCGATTTATCGATGACCGTGAACATCGATTTAACAATCACGAACAATAGTAGATCTTCCCTCTCACTTTCATTTAATCTTTTCTCAGAAACTGTAAGGAACAGAATGAAAAGTTTAAACCCAGTATTATTTTATTAAAATTACAGATGAGTAAGAATTTATCTAATAAAATATTATTTATACAGTCAAAAGTTGACACAATTGGTATTACGTCAAGTCTCTAGGTTATAATTTATTAAAAGCCAAAACGGTAACTGACACTTAAATAACTATTGCAGTTCATGTAGAATATTGTACCGGCAACAGAATATTACAGTTCTCTAGCTCGTCTTACGTAACAGCAGGTTTGAAGCGTGACAGCCAAAAATAAGTATGTTATTTGTTTCACAAATCAGTTGAGACCGTGTCTCGACGCGAACGATGTACGTAAAGAAAACATGAATATGCATAACCTATTAGAAAGGTTATCAGTTCATGGAAAACTGTTCATGGAAAGGTCTCCAAGATGCCACAACAACGTTTAGCATACTAGAAAATATTTCAGCTAAGAATGCTAATGCTAAATTGTTATACGCGCAGGTATGTAGGTAGCTGCTTCTGTAATCAGTTCTATGTGTCATGTGTCAGGCAAGATTATAAAAATCACATAATACAAAGCCGTTTATATACGTTCCATAAATTACGACAATCTAGTGTTTTGTAAAAAAAAAAAACTACAAATAGTACAAAAGTGAAGAAATGTGCGTACCAATCTCATAAAATAAATAAAATAGATGATAAAATAATAGATAGAAATAACAAGTTGTCGGGTATTAAATCGAATAAATAGACAAAGCACATAAGCAAGCTCACAAGGAAACAACTAAATCACTGCAATCTACATCTTTACATGAGAAACAATGGCGTAATGGAATCCCAGAACACGCATTATATCAAAGCGTTGATGGCGCGATCAGAATCTATAGAATATTTACAATGTTTTCAGTTTACATTTAGAAACGAATAGTGAATATGTTGACACTGTGAACACTAATAACCAATAGGACCATTGTCCCTTTTAAATAATAAAAACAAACAAATAGTTGGTAAATAAAAATTCTTTGGAAGACAAAGAAGATATCAAATCGTGATTCATAACAAGGAATTCTATTGCAGTGCAATCTTATAACAAGATACCGTCACGATACGTCGCCTAACTTGTGTAAGTGATCGCAATTAGTACATACTACGTTTACAAAACATTATAATTGGTCTACAAATCCGCTGTGTTAAATCGTGACAGAAAAAATCAAACCACTCTTCACAGTTCTATTCTAAACTTGGATCATGAAAAGCTGATGAAACGCATTGTATCAATCGCAGAAATGAAATCCATTGAATCAAAGTTACTTTCTTGTACAATGATGCGGCAATGTACAGACAAGTAAATGGAGATGAAGTTATATCAATAACAATGGTAGAAGGCGATATCTAGGCGTTAACAGTGTTCAATGTTTTCGCAACCGTAAGAATTTATTGGGCTTGTTACAATAGCTGGTAAGTGGTAACATTTAAAAGTGCCTCAATAAATATGAATTTTAACTCAACATGGAAAATTGATTGCCAAAATGAGGTCTTTGACACTTGCATAATCTGTTTTTTTTTTAAAAAGAACATGGCAGAGAAGCAGACAATTCACTTGGTGGTAAGCGGATATTGTCCATGAACATCCCCGATACATGCAAACTCAAGTAGAAATGACGAACGACGGCACGTCGAGAAACATTAAAATCAGAATTTAGAAAAAAAATTACGACGGCTAAGGAGTATAAAGGGATAAAGGATTTCGTTCTTTATAAGATGTTTGATAGGATGGGAAATGAGTCCTAGGAACTGCTCACTCATTCCCGAAATACGCTGGTGAATTTCACAGCATTTAGTATGTATATAAAGCTCGGCCAATGGAGTATGGGACTTTCGTTCCTAAAAATATAATAGAAAATGTTACACTTGCGATTAATATAATAATGTAGATCCCTATTTCCTAACGCTTTATCGAGCAGAAGTATAATTTATCGGTCGGTGGGCAACTGGAAATAACTTCAGTCAGTTGATTTAGATAGAATTTCAAAATATTGAAGCAACAGCCGCCACAAGGTTTAGTAACGCATAACTTGCGACACGTGCGCTGTCTCGCACAGCCTATCCAATGGTTGCGCAAACGCGAGTCTCACGAAGGCGTGGTGGAGTGTCCTACAGATGGGTGCGTCGTTAGGGTTGGCAAACGTACTATGTATTAAAGAATATTAATTCATCAGCCTTTCCACTGGCCTATTATATCCATAATAGGCTTCCCCCAAAGCTCGCCACTACAGACGATCTTCGCCTCTTCTCATCCACCCACTACTGATGATCTTCTTCAAGTCGTCGGTCCAGGTGACCAGAGAGCACCCCATATTACGCTTTCAGGTACGTGGTCTCCATTCAAGGACTCATCTACCGGTTGTTGCAACGGATAGGACTTGCCCATTGCCCAAAAAATATGATGTAGGTACATAAAATTGCTATATTTTAGACGTAGCTATTCTCAACTAAGACGAGATCGAACCTCAAATCATGCTGTTCAGTGTTTGCTCAGTCACGGATAATTTTGATTGTTACTTCCGATTATCAATAAATGGGAAAGGAAAACATCGTGAGGAAGCTTCTATGCCCAAGAGTTAAAGAATCTGGAAGATCCGTAACATGGCCTAATTCACACTGGGCCCGCGTGGCAAATATTGCCTCTGTTACAAGAGACGCCCGTGAGCTGTGCATTCCATGGGACATTATAGGGTGAAATATTGACAATTTACGTCTCACTCGTACCTAGAGGTTTCAAATTGTTTGGTACTCTGATCATAGTACTCCTATTTTTAAGACAGTTTTCTTTATAAAATTTTCTTTCCGGTCGAATGTACTACATTAACATCTCCGCCTTCAACTGGTCTTTCCCCGGCAAGGATTAGAGAACACTATACGTGTATACGTGACTAAACAATACATCGCGTAAAGAGATAAAAATACTATGTTAGTAATTAGATATTTCCAGCAAACATTTGGTTATCACTGCCTAGTTATATAGTGGCTACGTTAGTTGACATTGGTTGTGTAAACTAATACAAGTATAGAATGAATAGGTACTGTTGTTTAGAACGAATAATATGCTAGTATGAATATGAATGTGCAATAATACTTATCGAAGTTAGATGAATATTAGTTTAATGAAGATAATTGTTAGGTTCAAAATGATATTCCAGTGTCAGAAAATTATAAAATTAACTAATATTGGACAGTGATATTAATTATACTGTCTGGAAGGTTAAAATCATATTATTGAAAAGAATAAAATAGTTACATAACGCAGGCAATCTTAGTCTGGCTGAGTTAGTCATTCAGCAAGTAAAGCAATCCAATGTCAAGGACTCATCACTTCCGAAAAACAAATTGAATTTAAACTGTTCGTCGTAACTTTAGGGTACTTTTTCGTATGACTGGAGGTAAAGCAAAAAGTCGAATGGGCCGTGGGCGAACAAGTCGTGGACAAAGGCTTTATTATTTGCATTGCTTTTTACACATTTTTTTGTTGCATACGTCATTGTATTCGATTATAAAGAAGACGATCGACTTGTTAACTTAAATGTTAGGGTAACATATTATATTCAGGAGAAAACGCAATACTTGAGAAGTCCGAAGACAAATTCATTGTTAGAATGGTATCTGCGACATGTTACTTAGCAAATAATCGCAATTCTTGAAATTGGTTAGTTTTGTGGTTTATTCGATGATTAGAAAAGATAACTATGGGTATATTATGGAAATATTTTTCTAAATTCCTTAGAAAATTAGGTAGATATGAGCGAGAGAATATTGCTATATCTGTCGTTAATGAGTGGTTATAGTGGCACTACTGTTATAGTGACGTCATTAACACGTCAACCTCTTGAAAAATGATTGAATTTCAAGATGTTTTGATTACGATTTCACGGATTTATTTTTAGTCTTTAAATTATTGAATTAAAACATCATAAGACTCGTTAGTGATATTTGTAAAAAAACCCTAATGATTGAAATTATACTTATTTAGCATTTTAGCAATAAAAAAATACTTATCAAAAGTATTTTTTTATTGCTAACAAGTACCTACTATTTGAATAGAACAACAACGATAATGGAAATTTGATTTATAACCGATGTTTCTTAAAATTTATCAAATGACATAAGTAAATTCGTAAAAATGAGGCGTTTTCCAGGTGAAAAATAGAATATTTAAAAAAAGTAATATTTACATTAAAGAAGTGACTATATAAATTATTATTACAGGTATTACCTTATACTCTTAATATATTTTTACCTTTCAAGAAACTGTTACTAATTACTAAGTATCGCAAATAATTATACGAAACGGCTATACTGTAGATAACGTGTTATGTTTCAATAATCTGTAGGGACATAGTGTCGACACAGTGCACGCAGAATGCGCACAGTGTTTTATGTCGTCAGCAATTTGCGGTATAGCGTCACTGTCCACACTGTTCTCGGCAATCGTCTCCCGCACACCTCACGAGATGCATATCTTCAATTAATCCTTGTGATCATTTAATAAAATAGTATGGAGGACAATGAAAGTTATTTATCGCACCTTCTAAAGCTTGTAGTGTAGCTACCTGAAATCTACACCCAAAAATTTGACTGATATTTGACCTTACTAGTTAGAGATAGGAACAAATAGTTATTAATTTTAAATCACTTATTATTATTAGCGATATAGTTCTATGGAGTGTAGTTTAAGGAGTTAAACTAAAGATAGTCGAAATTGTAGATAAATGCATATTTACAAATGCAGGAATAAAAGGTAAACAAATAGGTACCTTTATTATACGCGTTCAGACCCGATTTAGAATATAAAATATGTACAAAACGAGAAAATTTAAAAAGTTTTATTACCAAACATACAAATAGAATTGCGATTTCACGTTATCTCACTGGCTTCGCTCCAATAAAAAAGATATTTCACTTATAATTAGCATAATCATGAATATCGGAGGTGGAGATGCTGATGTTGCTGTCACTCAGCCCCTGGATGCACGGACTGTCGCGTGCAGTGTCACTTTCCTCAGACCGACGCTTGCGCAGGTTTCTGTTTCGAAGGCGCGCGCGCGCTCTCGTGCGGAATGTACGGGGTGCGTTTATTGTGAAACCTCTAGAAGTCCTAAGCTTACAAATTGGCTAGAGATTAATACAATTAATGCTGCTTTACTGAAAAAATTAGCTTACATAGGCGCGTGGTCTGGTGGGTGTCGCAAAAGCAGACTAAGGGATTATAAAGCCGCTATCACAAGCGCTGAGGAATTACTCCACCTTTAAAAGAGTGGACTCGCCAATCAGATTGGTCAGCGTGGCGATTTAAGGCCATACGTCCCTCATGGACAAGACTATGTGCATGAGGAGGTCCATGTGCAGCAGTGGACGAGAAAAAGGACTGGTTACGGTTATCAAAGCCAACAAATTGGCTACCGGTTAAGGCATATAATACTGGTTCAGTTGTTTTTACTGTGAGGGTTCTAGAAGTTTCTAAAATTAAATATACGCTAGATGTTAAGACAGATAATGATACTTCAGTTGTCTTCACTTATATTAACATTTATGTATAGGTATAAGAAAAATAAGGTAACGCGTATGGTGATATAATATCATAAGCCTATAACGTCTCACTACAGCGCAGATGTCTCCCCTTGCACAATCACATGGGAGTTTCGGGTCATAATCTACTACACGGACCCAATGTGGATGCGCCAGACATTTTAATTCTCGAGCACGCGGGTTTCCTCGCGATTATTTCCTTCGCCAATGAGTTAGTCTAAACCAAATAAATTTTTACATATCAAAGGGTAAGCAACGCATCCGGGGGTGTGCCAGCGTTTGTCATTCTTGACTGATGTTAGCATGTATCGCGGATGTCTATGGGCGACAGTATCCCTTTATCACGAAGTGGACTGTACGCTTGTCTGGCGCCTTCTTACTATAAAAAAGTCTGTACTTAAATAACTTCGTATTATGGGTCGGAGCTACTTTTAGGGTATCCCTTGGCTATCAGCGCTAATAGGACAAGAAAACTGAATCAACTAAAATAACTGAGTTATGTTATGAATGAAAATTATAATTGTGTTCATTACGTTCAAGACCAGACATTTGTTTATTGTTCGTTGAGGTGGACGAGGCGTTCGCATGATGCCAATTAAAATTACATAACTCCGCCAACGCGACTTGAACGCAGTTGATGAACGACCAAAACAAGGTGTTTTACGAGCGTCAAACACGAATCGTTGACTGTTTCTTCGCGTTTCGTTGACTGTGCGGATAACGAAAGTGTTTCTTAAATATAATCTAAAAATGCTCCTAGATTTTAATTTTTTGGTATTATTTACTAGGTAAAATTCGGATACTCGACATTGATAGTATTGTCCCTTACGCAAACAAAAAGAACCTATGTAACAATAAAATCAAAATCAAGAGTATTATGGTTACTATAATGAATGTTAAAAAAATCCTGTTCCTTCCTTTGAAGAAACATGTCGTTATTTTCGTTCACATTAATTTCTTCGTTAGAGCAGATATTTTGTACAGGTGGACGCAAAGGAAGAGCTAATGGCAAGACAGGTTTCGTGTGAGAGATATTAATTGCAGGAGGCTTAGTATTTGGGATACAAGTGAGAAATTGTTTACTGTTAACGGTGACATTGAGAAACTGCATTAGGAAGGTACGTTAAGTAGTAAATACTTACTCCGCAACAAATTTGCTTATATGGAAAAGCTACAAAGTAGTATTTAATTAATATGCATAAAAATGAAAGGCAGGAATCTTTGCCGCAATCAGTTGTGTTATAAAAGGCCTTAACCGAGAAAGCTCTTTATAAAAAGTAGGTGCGCTATTCAAGTCTAGCTGAGAAAAATAGCAATACCAAAAGCAATAACAACATCTGAAACACTGGCGTCACTGGACAATGTTATAATTTAACCATCAGTCGATCATTCAAAACTAAAAAGAATGAAAAACACTTATTAGACTTATTCAGACTTATCAGACACTTATTCTTTGTATACACATTTTGGTGCAATAAAGAATTTATCTACCTATCTATCTATCAGAGTTGATCAATTTAGTGGTAGCTGTGGGACAGTAATTTATAGTGCGGTTATAAGTAATTATTTATTAAATGACGTATATAGAGTACGTAAATTACTACATTAGGCTCTTCGCATAAACTATTCAAGTTAGGAGGTAATGTTTTATACGTTTGCATGCCCAATGTATAAAGTGTATCTTTATCAAAAGGTCATTTAAATACACTGCTATCGTACTCATTATTATGTTGGTTGAACACATTAATTAACTAAAATCATACAAGACTAGCGGGTACAGTGCTGACAGCGACGCTCTACCACAATTTGCTGACCCTGTTCTACCATACGGTGCATGTACTGCATGTACTTTGTGGATAATGCATCACTACATACATAACTATCGTTTCGAAATAAAGGACACTTACAGCACAATACTAACATATGATTTTATGAACATAAAATTCCAACCGCGTTGGTATAACAGCAGAAGGCCTTCATGACGCCATTGAAGATTGGCTTTTCTGTTAACTATACTGAACGTCTAGTAGCATTGACAGCAAGGTTGATTGAAACTATACATGCCTATGTTGTTGCCTAAATTGAAAACGTTGAACAAGGCCATCAAGAAAGACTGATGTGTTAGAGAATCCTGCATTTTTGGGAGGGGACTGGGATGACTTGCGTAGCCGAAATCACTGGACATCCGTATTCGGATGTTTGAGCATGCGCGCACGCACAATGGTCGCTGAGCTTGACTAAGTGCGGAAACCAACCACAGTGAAGATGAAGCTATGAGAAAAGTACAAAACCTGGTTTGTAAATTTATTTTCTGGGCTTTTAGGTTTCTTTCTGATTTATGATATAATAGTTAAAAATTGCATTATATCTTATCTTTTCCTCAAATAAATAAATCATGACCAGACATTGTAGAATGAAAAGTAACAGATGAAGAAAGATGTAATGAATTGATTTGGTCTATCAATTTTAACTGAGTAGTTAAAAAATATGCCTTCCAGTGTCTAGAAATACGTCTAGTTCTTTGTAACCCTTAGTGATGTAGTGAAATTATTTGGAAATTCTAAATGTGATCTCAACAAAGGTAGCTTTATTTAAAACCTAATACCTAAAGGTACCTAATACTGTTGTACCAATATTGTACAATACATAAGCATGTATTCTGAAAATTGTTAAAATAAACTTTAATAATAATAAACAAAGTGACAATGACTTAGTGACAAAAATACACGATTCCAAAACAAGAAAGTTAAATTCGGTATAAACTGGCAATATTCCAAAGTACCCGAATATATTCCGTGTTTATTATGCACGTCTATGTTCTTAGCGTACTTTGAAAACATAGTTAATAATATCTAATACTATTAATAATTTAATTACTTTTGTCTATATGTAGATCTGAATTATGAATTTATATTTTTTCTTTTACTTTGCAGAAGATAGATTAAAGAATTACTCATAAACTGCAATGTAAAATAAACAATTACTGAGTAGTTGGGATGGTTGTGGTCACCAATGTATTTGATACGAAAATTTGAAAAAAATTCGTAATGTATTTATTACGTAGTCTGATAAGTTCGCGGCCTTTTTATAGTGAAAATAATAATGACTTTTTGTATTACATAAATATTTATTGAACGGAATATTGTCCACCTAATTTGACTACATTTCGCAATTTTCCCATCGCTATAAAACGTTTGGGGTTTCTAAGAGAAAACCTGATTTAAATGGTTTATACGGGCTTCTCTTGATGTAATTATACTCCATTTAGAGAATTTTGTAAAGAGCGTAATAAATGTAATCCGAAGGTGCTATGTCTGCACTGTATGGTGAATCCTGCATTAGAACTTCCCAGTCAACCTTTCTATTCACTTATTCTGGACGTATTTTTTTCAAATGCTTGTTTCAATTTTACTAATCGCCGACAGTAGACATCAGAATTAATCGTTTGGCCATGTGGCAAAAGCTCGTAATACACAATGTCTTTCCAGTCCCACCATACACATAATATGACATGAGGCCTGGCTTTGGGATGACTAAGATCGTTTTCGAACATTGTTATCATAGGTGATCCACTTCTCATTGCCTTTTACCAATCCCTTCAGAAATGGATCGATTTCATTTCGTTTTAGCAACATCTCGCATATGGAAATTCTATTCAATAAGTTTTTGTCATTTAAATCACGCGGCAACCAAACATTTAGCTTTTTTATAAAATTCAGTTTATGCAGGAGATCCAAAACTGTTGAGTCGTAAAGCTCTTCAGCAACTTAATGACTGCTTATGTATCGATCTGCTTCATTTTTTTCAATGATAACATCAACATTTACCGTAATAGGATGACCACAGGGAGGAGCATCATCCACATCAAAATTACCAAACTAAATCGACTGAACCATTTTTTTTGCTTGCAGTAGGTTTTAGATAGAGCATATTCTCGATAAACACCATAAATCTCTGTTCGAGCACTAGCAAGAAGCATTCATAACTTTGTTGCAAAATAAATTGTAAAACGTATCTAATTTTCTACTTATTAACTTCCACTTTAAAATTGTTAAAAAATATGAAAGATAAATCTTTTACCTAGTAATTTCAATTTGCCGCCATTACAAAAAAGTCAGCTGTCAAACGGTATATCACTTTTCCGCCAGTGATTAGTGTTGTCAGAAATATAATACGTAAAGTCATATGTTCAAAAAGGCCGCGAACTTTTCCGACCAACTATTATGATTATTTACATGTTAAGCACAGCATAAATGGAACCAAAAAGTCTTACTTTATTGTATACTCTTGTAAAATAGATGGTTTTATTATATTTTGTTTTCAACTGCTAAAGGCATTGAGGATTAGTTTTATTTAGTTAATCAATCGCTCCAATGTGTAATTTACGTTAAACACTATCCCCTTATCATAAAAACCAAACACACTAAATTTAGTTTAAACATGTTAGTCAAACAGACTCCACTAATCAGACATGTTTAATGCATAAAACATTGTTTTAAAGTGTATCTTTTACTTGTACTGTAATGTCTGTGAAATTCAATGTATGTTCGAAATATTATTTTTGAATAAAACTATATTATCATAAAGCGATACGTTTAAAGTATGTACTTTAAGTACTTTACAATTATTGTTGTAAATTAGACTAGATAGGTGTTACAAATTATATTATTATTTATTTATCAAAAGATAAGAAATTATTCAGTACAATTCAGTTATCTGTTGATAATTTACTGATAAGTCCAATATAATCAAATGCTTCCTTGTGATACGAATATTGTTAAAAAAATGTCAAATTTCTATAATAAAGCATTTTAAATTTTGTCCTGAACTATAAAAAATATCACACTGATATATTAATAGTTAGCCCCTCATGCTTACATGATAATTGCAGTATTTCACATTTGGAGTAGAATTTTGACAAATCCTACCTAATAAGAGTCGTAAGGGATGTACCTTCCAAAATTCATAAGGGATGGTTGAGGTTCGTGAGTCCCTGAACTGATAGATATTGTGGACATTATACACTGTTACAGCCTGCCTAGCTGTATGTGGCTTGTGGCAAAAAGGTTAAGTATGGCTGCCATAAGGTCTCTTGGTAATATTTATGTTGATCAGAAGCAGGGTTTCAGTATTTATGATCTCCACGTTAAGAAATATACAGTAAATATAATTGAAAAAATGTATTTTAAAAAGCAATAGTTATAGTTCTAGCAGGACCCTCCCTGCTAGATAAAAGCAGCACAGGATTGAGAAACATGTCATTTATATGGAAGGTGCGTGATGAGCAGACAGCTCACCTGATGGTAAGTGGATACTGGCACTCAGAGATATTCACAATACATGCCAACAACAGTCTAGCTAGAGAAACAAACATTGGCATGTCTTAGGATGCACTAGGTGACAAAGATAGAAGAAATTCTATAATTATTATTTAACTTTAATATAATACAAAATTACCTAATTTCCATCTAATAGGAGGTCCTATCTCTATCCAATCACTGTTAATATCTAGTTTAAATGGTCCCTTTTCCAAAATCAAATGCCTCATTTACATTGAGCCACTGCCACCAGTCCTCTCACTGCCCTGGATGACATGGAAATTACTGCAGCATCAGTGCAAAAAGATGCAAATAAAATAGGAAAAAATGTCAACACAAGTGATGGTGGACGATAGTAATTGATCACAACAGTATGTTGTAAGTACTAATCTATGGATGGCACCATAAAAAAGAAGGGCACAACTAGTAAAAAATACATTTCAAGGAAAAACTTTAAATATTTAGTTATGACATTCAATAACAAATATTAATTAATGTAATTATTATAAATAAATAAATGAAATACAGTTTATTATGTCATTTTAGGGTTTACTAAGTCATGTATCTTAACCATGCAAGTAGAAAAATAATAAAAATATAGACAGATGATTTATATATATCTCAATTTTGACAAAATCATCTGTTGTGGCCTTTTTTCTTATGACGCTCGCACTGCCCTCCTTTTGAAGATTGTGTAATAGTCTCTTGCATTTGTCTCAGGTCAGAGTTCATCTACGTTCTGGCAAAGATTCATCCTCATCCACCTTTCCCAGTTCTGCGCCAATCCAATACAGGTGCTACCACCCTCCCACACCAATATAGGCATAGCACGGCCTCATACAGTATAATTGAGACATCAGTTTTATGTCAAATTATCTGCTGTAAAGTATGCTTCAATTTCTGTAGTTTAAACATGCTATCAGGAGCCCTATACTGAACCATAAGAACATTCATTTTAATTATATTATAAAATAGTTTAAACATATTAACAGGAATTAATATACAAAAATGATATGTTTGTTTGTTTCTTTTTTCAAAATGATTTCATGAAGCAAAAGACTGCAAAATGAAGCAAATTTTGCATGGACTTTAGTGGAAACCACAAAAGTACATAGGCTACAAAACAAAGGTTCCCGTGGGATAGTGAGCATGCATGTGAATGGGCAAAAGCTAGTGTAAACTATTTTTTTAGGTAATTAAGTGGAATATGTTCCTTGTTCAAAGCATAATGGTAGGAAGAATGCTGTAAAGTTTTGCATTAAGTTTAGGAGTTTTGTAACCTTCGAACAAAATTTTTTAAACTGTACAGACAGCGAACAATACGCGGCAAATGCACCATGAAAACAAAACAAAGTTGTATGTGACCTAAATAACGCGCATTATAACTCCAGTAATAATATACTTTTATGAATACAAGACGCGCGTTATAAATCTGCCATATTGATGGGAATCCACAAGTACATCCGATGGAACGTTACGCAAAAGCAGTTAAATGTCTAGATATAATAATCAAACAGCAAGTTATTATTCATTTCGTCGATTCTTTACGGTGTTTTTACGTCTACGAAGGCCGACTACGTGTGCCGTGTTGACCAATGATGGTCAGCGGTTAATCTGGCGCATAACACGTGTAAAACAAACTGTACCTTTATAATCAGCTCGATTTCTGGGACGTCTCCATTAGCTGTTCCATTCTCTGCGACTTCATCCGACATGGTGAACTCCAAAAAACACTAAATTTACAAAAATATGCGATTACACACAATTTTACACAAGTGTTATTGATAGCAAACACGGATAGACTGACTCACTTCAGTTCAATCTCCTATTCCTTCATATAAATGAGACTAACTTCATTCTATTTCTTCTATTGTGAATGGCAACTTTTAGTAAAAAAAGGTAGAAAAGACGTGGCTGAAATATTCCTAAAAATATAATTCGCTTATATTTTCTTGCACTGTAATAAACATTAAATTGTAACAATAAAACCGAGTTTCTATAAGTTTGCTCCATTTTACTGTACAAAAAATAGCAACACCAAATATAACTCGTAAATTATTCTCTATGGTACTTCTGAATTCAATCTTCAGCCAAGATAAAATAGTAATAAATTATCAAATAATTATTTTACTATGTACTAGCTTGGGACTTCATTCGTGTGGTGTTCAATTTAATACATACGAACTGCCGCTAAACTGTATGAATTATATTCATTTGTTGAAACGACTCGCGCGCCACCTATTGTAAAATAGTTGTACTAATTCAGAAACGATCGCGGACGTGCGCTCAACCAGAGTAATCCTGCATTCACCACCATAGAGTATAGAGTAACTACATATTTTACATATTTAACAATTTTTATAGTGATACATCAGTGACATGATGAAATGAATGTCAAAATAGTAATTACGTCGCGCGTCGTGTTTATTTTTCTCCACATTTATATTTTGTATTGTTCTGATCTCTTTTAAACTTGATAATAACAGTACCAATAGAAAAATGAGTTCCGCAAACGCATCAGAAACTACATCATCTCCAAAAGATATTTCTTTTGCTGAGAAGCAAGCCGAACGCATGAAGAGGCTTCGTTCATTGCACACAGCAAGAAACGAGGCTAGAACGCACAATCACCAAGAAGTCGTCGCAGAGGAGGCTAGGAATAAGTTACCATCAAACTATGAGGCCAAACGGCGTCAGGCAGAATGGTTGTTAGACGATCAGAATAAGCGCGAGGAGGCAGCAACACAAGGGAAAGATTATGACAGAGTTAAGCTTCTGAACATTTCAGCGAACGAAGCTGAACGCTTAGAACGCAAGAAAAAGAAGAAAAATCCAGATCAGGGCTTCTCTACATATGAGCAAGCCACAATAAGACAGTACAATAGACTGGTCAAAAACATGCCTGCAACTGATATGGAACAGTATGAAAAACAGAAACAGAAGTATGGGGATGCATTCTATGGCGGTCCAAATGCAATAATTCACGGTATGCATGAAGACCGTAAAGAAGCCATAGACAAAATGGTGATTGATCTTGAAGGACAGATTGTGAAACGAGCCAAGTACTCCCGAAGACGCATACATAATGATGATGCTGACATTGACTACATCAATGAGAGGAATGCTAAGTTCAATAAGAAGTTGGAGAGATTCTACGGAGAGCATACTACAGAAATCAAGCAAAATCTGGAGAGAGGCACAGCTATATGAATTGTATTGTACTTTATTTTTATACTTAGCTTTAGGTCTTTCTCAATAAGCAAAACTACTTGACAGTTTTGTTACTGTAAATAATAATTTAAGAAACCAAATATGTATATTGATTCATACTTTTTCAAGCTGAATGTTGAGTTGTAAATCTCATTAAAATCTGTGGTGAGAATTTATTTACATTATTGTTACTCGTCATTTATATAATTTACTAGTGAACTGTAAAAATCATTCAATTAGTTTTGGTCACCTGTAGAATAGCATCATGCCATATATTTCCATGTCTGTCACAACTAAGGGATAACTAAGCTGCTACAACAAGTAGTGAGGAACTACACCACCTCTAAAAGAGGACTTGTTGATCTACTTGACCAGTTATATTCTATGGTCATACATCCCATGCACAAGACAATGTGCATCAGAAGGCCCATGTCCAGCAGTGGATGACAAAAGAGTTAGTTGTGGTACTAGTGTGCCATTCAGGCTGCTCAAATGACAACCCAAACATACTCTCTCTATGTTCATCTGTTGTTTAATTTCCTAGAACTGAAAGAATTTACAAACTCCGATTTAATTTTACTTTCTACATATAAACATATATCTATTTATAACATATAGTCTAATGTTGAATTTGATCTTCAGTTATGGAGAAAAATACCAGGAAAATATTTCCTTAGTATTGAAAAAATGATCACCGAGTATTATTAGGTCAGCACTTATATCAGTGTATAATGTCTACTGCAGGCCACAGGCATTCCCTAGTAAATCACTGGGGGGTTTCGGGCCGAATCAACAATTAACAGTGCAATTAATCTGTATTGAAGTAAATAAATCACAAAATTGGTGTTTCTTCAAAATACCCTCATCTGCAGTAAATAGCCAGTAACTTTTTTTTTAAAACAGTAAAACATTGTAGATATTGTTATACAAAAATCTTCTTGGTGCTTGTGGCGTCATCTGGTCATCGTTTTGAAAACAAAACTGTACTTGTACTCAAACCTTAGTTACGAACAGGCTTGAACAATGGCTGAATGTTCTGGATGTGGTAATTTTTTATCTTTGGACAGTGCTAAGCTAAATGTACCCAGTGCATCAGTTTCTTCCACTGAGGATATGTCAACATTCGACCCTACTCAATGATAGTATCGAACTGGCTGTGCCTGTGCTGCAAAGCGAAAGCCCCCAAAAACAACATCAATACCCCTGTAAGGCACGAGCTCTAAATATGTTGTATTGCAGCTTGAAAATGACAGTACTACAACAGGTGGTGGTGACACTTACAAAATTATGACTTATTTATTTTTGTATATATCTTTAAGATTTGTTTTACCGTGGGAGGATTGACAAGTCTTCAATCGGTGGCCCTGCCAGTTATGACTATATTACTGTAAATGAGCAGATAGCGCTGACACTGGAATTATCCTTGTGTGGATCAGAAATGGCAGCAGTGCATCTTCAGATGGCTAATTTTAGGACTGAGCTAGAGGAACTTACTAACACCGTTCAAGAGTTTAACAAGCAAATCGACAATGCGGAACAGCCAGTTTCGGTAATCGAGAAATGCTTGAGCACTGAGCCCATAAGCGAAGATCCCAACTATTAACTGATACTATTGACCAGCTGAGATGAGAACTAAATGATCATGACCAAAATTTCTTCTTAAAATGACCTCGAGATTAGTGGTCCGTCTGCCCGAAGAGAGAGGCGAGAATCCAACGCATATTGTCACTATAGTGTTCAAAAATTGGTCGTGGATGGACGTGATATTGTCAGCGCCAGGCGCGTTGGAGCGAGGCGCGATCAGGGCGACAGTAATCAAAAGGCGCGGTCGTGAGCAATCGCTGTACGGCTGGCGTGCCGCTCGCTCCGCGATGATCTGCTGCGCGTGGCGCGCGTTTACCGTAGAGCTGAGACTGCTGACCTGGATTTTTCGGGCGGCACCCGCCGATTCTATGTGAATGAGCGCCTTACCTTACCAGAACGAATCAGCAGTTATTTTTCAAGGCATTGACGAGCTGCACCCACATGGATGGACGAGTTATGGCCGTATTTTCGTTCGCCGTCATCGCGTCAGAGCGACACGCCGGATTATCATATTCGCAATGACTGCGATATTGAGAGGGTTTTTGGATACGGTTATGTATACAAAAACCCAAAATAAATTAGTTACTCCAAATAACTACTCCGTAATAGGGGTAAATAACTGAGTAGGAAAAAACTGCTGGTTGGATTTCTCAACCCGGATTCGTTGACACAAAACACGATGAATTTTTAGTTGCTATGGAAAGACACGATGTCGACGTGATGGCGATAAATGAAACATGGCTCAGAGCAGGCGAGGAGGGCCGCGCGCCGATTATGGCCTGCTACCGACTGCGAGTTGCGACACGTACCGCGGCCGTCTGACCTGCGCGAGCGTGGCAGCACGGCGGTGTGCTGCGTGTTTTACATCAAGCGTGGTGTTACCTCTTAGGTCTGCACGCACCCCTCACCTGCATCAGTTGAGCAAATGTGGCTTAGTCTAAATATTAGAGGAATTAAACTTGCCATCGGTAAGTACTGCATGTCGCCCTCCATGCCTAGACGTAGATACGTTTTTAGATGTTATTACCGTCGGTTCACAGTATTACGGTTTATTTGATTCGGGTTTCTTATACGGTTTAGGCGTAAAGGTAAAAAGTCGTTTACATTTATACGTTTTGTGAGTCGGTTTTCTGATACGGTAGAACGGTATCGGGGCAGTGGTTCAGTTTGCTGCAAAGTTTCGTAAAAGATGGACGTCGACGACGTTGCGACTGCGGTTATTTACTGGTATAATAAGCGTAGAAAAAATAAAAGAGAACATAGAAGATTTAGGGAGCATCCAATTATATCACGGCGTTTAAATCTGGGTCACTTTTGGACACTCGTGTTAGAATTGCGAAGTGATGAAACAAAATTCTACAATTATTTTCGCATGTCAATCTACAATCTGAGGGTAGTCATGGATGCCGAGTTGCGCTTTGTGGATCACGTACGGGAGATAGTCCGAAACTACGGGTTGAAGATTTTGTACAGTGCGTGATTTTCTAAGTGTGACTCGCTTGTTTTGTCCAGATTAAATTACGCAGACACGGTATGGTATATGGTACGCGTTTACTAGGTAGAACGGAGCGCATTATTCAACGGGTGCAAAACTCCTGCGCCCGTTTCTACTTTAAATACCGTGTACCCATGTTACATATGTTATCAACAAGGCCAATATATTAAAGATGTCGCCTCGTAGGAAACTTCATTTTCAATAGAATTTTGTGGAGGCAGAGTATACGCTGCATTTTCACAACCGCTGGGCGCACTCAACTGGCCACGTTACCCCTCTGATGGAAGACTACCTTGAATTTCCTATTTAATCTTATTTCCCCAATGTACGTACCTGTTTCGGTATTGAGTGAGATATGCCAGAGCCCATCCCATCCCTCTCCCCTTTTCCTAATCCATTCCTTAATCTGCAAAAGCAGGCATCGGGGTTGTGCCAACGTTTGACATTCTGGACTGACGTTGGCAAGTATCGCGGATGTCTATGGACGACAGTATCCACTTACCATTAGGTGGACTGTATGCACGTCTGCCGCTATTTTTCTATAAACAAAAGAATAATTAGGTGCCCGTGGTTCCACTGGTGGGTCAAAGTGGTGGGACCAAGGTTCGTGAACGGTAGATTCATATTGTCACAACTGCTTATCTGGTTTAGAAACCAAAGAACGCCACTGCAGCTATATGTATATGAGTAAAGTTTATGTGTCTGTGTGTGTGAGACTGACCCTGGACCAATTAAAACATTTAAATTAAACAAATTTCAATAACAAGTTTATTTTGATAATTATTATGTTGAATTCAAATTAATAGTAAGTACATATCAAATACAAAGTTGGCATATTCTACATAAATTATATAGTAAAAGCGCTAAACGAATTTATAATATATATACCTAGGTACTTAAATAAATACTTAGTATATGCCTGTGCAAGTATCTATGGATGTGTAATAAATTTAAACTAAGCCAGATTATTTTAGTAAGTACATAAAATTGTAATTATAGTCTTGCATTTATTTTTAATAATATGTGGTATTAATCTATATTATTATGTATTTTTTGGATTGTTATGACTAATCACCAGCTTTTTCTTACAATATTTTTCATTCAAAGAGTTTAGATTCTAATTATGAAAGGAATTTCGGTAAAGAACCTATAGGTTCAAAATCTGAAACCAGATAAGACGTCAAACATCGGTTCGGATGCAATAGGCTGGACGTGTGTAATGCAGCACATGGATGAGGAAAGACCGCCTAGCGAGTAGACAGGTCGAAACCGTGGCAGGCCCCGGCTGAGATAACTGGATAGAGAAATATTTCAAAGCGGGAAGTTAAGAGTTACAAGATTGAAGGACGAAAGCCATAGGACGATTTGGAGAAAGGTTCAGACCAAAGCTGGGGCTGTAGCGCCAAAGATGATGGTAATGGGTTTTGAAATCAAATTGACCTCTCCGACTTTGGCACATTTAATTTTACTCCCGGCATTCAGTGCGTCGACACTTCCACTACACTTTACTTTCCTAATTTCGCATACAAAATGCTTTGAACTTTGTTTATGAGTCCTCTAACAAGTTATTACACTTCATATACCTTCGTTTTTTCTAGCATACATGAATGCCGGACATAACCGTTTTTGGCTTAAGACCTCTTGTTAACGGCAATGGGTACCGGTCCATTTTTTGCAACGGGCCGTTGCCCGTTGCGCAGTGTTCTTTAGGTAAGTAGGGATATTTGTTCACGCACCGGACATGTACTCGTCGGGAGAATACGCACAGGCTGCGGTCGCGCGGAGGATTTTGAAAATTTTTTAGTACCTGCCTAGCGCGATTTGCAGTAAATTATGGAGCACAACGTAGACATGGATTTATTAATCAGTCTAGTTCAAAATAGACCTGTGCTATGTGATAAGACTATAGAGATACAAAAATAAGCAAGCAAATTTCACGGCATGGAAAGAAATCTGCATAATGTTATTATCTGATAAAGACAAAAACGATTTTGGCAAGTTTACATTATTTATATAAGTATATGTACTTCTTAAACATTGATTTAAACGGATCGTGTACAAGGGCAACCGTTTCGCGTCGGCCTGTTACCCGTTAAAAAAACGGTCGTTGACAAGAGGTCTAAGAGTGGTTGGAAACTAGTCTCTATGCAGACTGCACAAGGTCTTATAAAAATAAGTTATAATTATAAGAACAAGAAAATATTTATATGGGCTTTACATCATTTTGGTAATCATCTTTTCCAATTGTAATGTTTTTATTACTTGCACAGTTATGTATGTATATCAGAAAGTAATATATAATAATAATCAATAGCAGTATCCTTATACATATGTACAATAGGTGAGCATGAGTTTTATAACTTTATACAGAAAGAAGAAATGCTTATAAAACTTAAAATACACAATAAATGAAATTCGGAGATTCGACTAGAAATCACAGTGATTGTTTTATTTTTACAAATTCCTTGCAATAAAATAATACATTGTGTACATGGCAACACCATTAACGCCATTTGTCAACAATTTTATGAAGTCAAAATAGTTCATATATTTTAGTTTTAAAGCCCAAAGTCGTTACATAATCCGTTCTAAGGTTGAATTACAACCAATACAGAGTAAATAAGGGAGTGCTTTTATAATAAATGACATATCTCTTTGATGTACATATATGTGGGGTAGACTTACCGTACCTTTTACTGCGGATAAAACTGCGTTTCTATTGTAATGAAACATACTTAGTCATTTTGGACAAATCACTTTTTCGAAGTGGCGAATTTTAAAATTCCTATAGGCTTTAAAACTTATTTCAAAGGATTAAGAGCAATAATGGTATAAACCACTTTATATAGATTTTACTAATGAATAAGTTGTGAAAAAACATGTCATACATCAAAGGGAGATATTCCTTTCTGACCTACAAGGTCTACTTTATCAATTTATATGAATTATGAAAGTGTGGGTAGATGTATAAGAGATTCTGAGGTGCAGTTACTTACAATAAAAGCCACAAATTAAGTACCTATTTCAAATTATGACGTTATTTGAGCAAAGGAACCTTATTGTCCTATTTTAAAATTTTGTTTCAAGATTCTGTTTAAATAGAAACTAACATCCGATTTTGAAGATGAAGTAAGAAAATTGTTATTTTTTAAAGATTTCAATAAGGTTGCTTTTCTCAGATAATGTCACAAATACCTACTTCCCAGCACGAGACACATCTATACCTTTTGATCTCTTCTACTTTTACGTCGAAATTAGACAAATTTGAGCACTGTGTTTATTGTGTGTCAATTTGTACGTCTAATGGCAGCTTGTTTCACAAATAAATTAATTTGAAATTTTGAATTACTTGAGCTTCATTATCCCTTTTATAATTCTTACTCGTCATCCCATCGCATGGTGTAGATAGATAGAATATTCTTTGTGGTATGAAATTAAATTAAGATTTAAAACAATGTTACCAGAAGAGAATGCACCCAGGCGATTTTTTCCGTTCCAGCTTGGTTCCACCGATCTTTTGCAGACATTGTATGTAATAGCATAAAAGAAATCATTTATCCCATTATACTCTCTGTTTCCCACCCTATCTTCCAGGAAGATCGGAACGTGTAAATGAATGAGGGAAAGTCCTCATTCCGTTATACAATCTTTTAATACTTTTTGGAAATCTATTTCTATAAATCCTATAAATCTCCGAAGGCAAGTGACATATTTGGAGACATGCCAATACTGGATGTCTATGGGCGACAATATCCACTTACAACCAGGTGAACTCGGCTGGTGGCTAATCTGCCATCTTATAGTATGGAAAATCAAAAATATACTTTTTGTCTTCCAAAACAAATAAAAAGAACTACATCCGATGTAATCTAATTTTGTTTCTATTTTAGTCGTTACTCTGTATTTACTTTCTTTAGTAGATGATGAATTGACAAGTTTATAGTCGTAGATTATTACTCTTACGGAACATGTTTCCAAGATAAATAAAGGGACTGTCTTACCCACGTCCTACCCTATTTTACATGTATAAAATGGGAATAAAATAACTATATCTTACATGTTGAGTCTGGTAAACGATACATAGTCAATTTAAGAATCTTGAGTTCTTAACCCTCAACATACTTAGGACAAAATTAAGTTTATTTTTTTTTTGCAATGTCTAAATTCAGTTACTGTTATATTAGTTCGTAGTTTATATTCAATCATTTTCGTACAATTATGAATAATGATACAAAAGAAAGAACTAAATTGAAAGTATAAAGATGTTGCCATGTAAAAAATCCGTACATAACGTTGTGCTACGTATCGTTGTACAGATTCTACCATACTTTCGTATTCAGGTACAGATACATTACGAAAACATTGGCCATCGGCTAATCCGAACGTATCCGAACGCGTCAACCGCGTCTATGCAATGAATTACCGTCTAGGTACGGTAATTCATAGACGTGGATGCCGCGTTCGGGTGTTTCCGGATTAGCCGATGGTCAATGTTTTCGTAATGTACCTGTAATAAGTTATTTGCAGCGCCGGCTCTAGCCCATGTAGCGCCCGGGCGCAATCAATACCCTAGCGCCCCCTAGTAGGCTCTTTGGAGGCGTCAGGAGCGGCGCTCGGCGCCCCCTAAGACCCTGCGCCCGTGTGCGCCGCGCACCCTGCACCATAGGTAAAGCCAGCACTGGTTATTTGCTATCCAATTGTATGGAGTTTATGAGTTTGATACTATGCATACATGTCGTAATATAACGCGACTGAAAATACTGGGCAACTCGTTGGATTCCTCCCCCCCCCCCCCTTTCGTTTCTTATTTAATTATAATATTAGGACATACGATTAGTGTGCTAAGTAATAATAAATTTAAGTTTCTTTTTTCACTCGATACAGCAGAACGGACAGTTGCCCACTTTTTTCTGTCGCGATATACATGTGGTCATATTTAAGTGCTTATTCCATTATTTATAATCGTGATTTTTTTACGTAACTATGGTAAATTTTAACAACCTATAAAATGGCAACATTTGTTTGTTCACTTGATTAATTTCGAAACTGAGATGCAATTTGGTGCTACCCAAACTACATTAATTGTACTACAAGAATTTTCACGCGCATTCTTAAATTGATCTATAATATAATAATTGCAGTAATTTATTCCATGAATAAAATTTTCATTATTGTCCTGAGATCGTTTAAAAATTACCACAAAAGAAATATTGTAAAACGTCCAAAACTAATTACTTCGTTTGTAATAACTATTGTACCTATATATCAAAGTTGCTGCAAGTAGTTAGCTATTAATAAATATAAGTAGTTTATGTACATTACTATTATATATTGATATGTCACTAAGTATTTTTGTATGACGTACCCTGAGCGGTATATTTAAAAAAATACTATCATTAAAACTTCTTAGGACATTGTGGTAAAAGGACACTTTCTAATTTTAAGCATAGAACAGGACTTTAAAATATTATACCTACACATAGAATAAGGACCGGATAAACAGAATTAACTTAAACGTTTCTTTACTTAGGAATAGTCATATTGGATTGAAACTAGTGATGGGTAACTCCGCGAGTTAATGACTCAAAAGAGTTGAATCCGCGAGCGGAGCAGAATCCCTTAACTGTTCCATCGAATTGTTATTCATTCCAATTCCGGCTTCCGGCGCCAATCACGATCGTGAGTGTAATTGCGCATCGATATTTGTCGGGGGCTCAAAATCGATATACAATGATGGCATGACCTTTTTTTTGGTTATGCAACAATCTTTAGGGAAAGGGAATGAAACGCTCTCGGAAGGTGAATCAAGAGTTAAAGAGTAACTAAAAGGAATCGGATCTGCAAGCGGAGCAGGATTAAGTGAATTAAAACACTCGCGAGAAGTCTTGATTACCGATCACTAATTGAAACCATCGACACGAGAGAATATGCATATCGATGATTAGAACTAAACATGCGGACTGTATAAAACAGCAGTCTTTTCAATTCCTAGACCAAGAAACGTTTATTTCTCCAGGCGTTACTATTTTAGAGAATGATGACTATACAATGAAATGTTTGTTTTTACAAAAGTGACAAAAGCATGTTTACGTTTATTCACATATTTCAAGAATACTCAATTGCTTCCCTATCCACCTTAAGTGCAGCAGTGTTATTTAAATGAAAATAACTAACAGTTATTCGCATTTGGTACAACAGAGCAGAGCACTCACTGAGAATAGGAAAGATTTAAAACAGAAATTCAAATAAAAACAATTTTTAATAATAATCGGTTTTGGAATGTGTTAAAACAAAAATGTTTACAAGTTGCAAAAATAAAATCAGACTTAATTTTAATTACCAAATGCGAATATCACAGATCAGTTATATATTTTTACTACTGCACTTAAGATAGAGTTGGATTTAATCGTTTTTCATGTGGTAGGCAACTCATAAAACCCACGATCGAACCATATCTGTAAATGAAATTTTGAAATTGTAAGCCAATTAAAGCATTGTAGACGGCACATTAAATCATAATAAATCAATTGGTATTGGTTAAATTGCCATATGAAAAAATACTTATTTCTTAATGAATGTTGATATACTTACTCCGTCGGCCCGGCATTAGTCGCACTGTTATTCCGTCTGGTGATCGAACTGTTTAACAGAAATAATACATAAATATATAATTTAAAAAAAATTGAAAGATTGATTTTGTAAGTAAGAACAGCATTCCAACAACAAAATGTTAGGGCAAAAGTGACAAAACACAACTTACCTTTGAGAACACAGTTGCATTCATCTTTATTTAGTAGAAAAGAAAAGTAGAATCAAATACAGAAAATTACATATATATCTTTTAAAAAATTAAGGATAACCAACTTGTTAGAAAAAATAATTCCAATGTTTTTTATAAAATGAAAACTCCGTTATTAATTTGCTAATAACCGTTTTATTTCATCTAATTTATTACATAAAACGATGTCATCACATTATTCAACTTATATATAAGTACTCGGTAAACAACAAACTAAGCTAAGATAAAATAATTTAGGGATCAATGTTGATCGGCATATATAATAAATATATATATGCTGTAAAGTAAAAATGTAAAATATTTAGATTTGTAAAATTGCTGATTTCGAACATTTCTTTGGTGCCTACAAATAGTTCATAGCTTTTATTATTTAAGCGATTCTTGGTCCAATAGGACCACTAATACAAAAAGACAATAAAAGGTTCAAAGGCCATATAGCTTGACGGGTTTAATTAACTTAATAAAATAAAGATAATTAAAACATAAAAGAAAAAAATATTTTTAAAACTAGATAGTGTTGATTTTGATACCCTATCTTAAAAAATCATTTTTAGGTTAAAAAGAAAAACAGCGCTCCAATGCATAGTTGCCATATCTAATAAACTATAAGTATAATAAAATACTTAATTCCTTCAGAAACAACTGTAAAGTTGATTTATTGCCGCATTTGGTTTTCTTTTTGGGAGCAACAGTTTATTCCCTAATTCTGAATTTCAGGCGATTCGTGATAATATATAATCAGCAATTATGTACTTTGACCTTTTAAATTGTCTTTTTATTGATAGCTAAGCCTAGTTATGTCAATTCCATCAAATATAAAAATTCCTTTGTTGAAATAGGATTTGTGATGTTGTAAATCTAATTCTATGTGTGACTCAAATGTGTAAACTTTGTATAGGTAACTATTTTATATTTAATAACTATATTTAGGCCCTAAATCCGAAATGGTACTATACTCTATTCAAGTTAAGAAGAACGTCACGTTATAAATATCAGTCACGTGATTTCACGTATTGACCAATTACGAGAGGGAGTGTTTCTCGATTAATCAATTAACGCTGTATTATGCTACAATGGACGGATGACGTCAATTTTTTTAAATTTGAATAGAGTATAGGCTGTTCATGACTGTCGCATGAAAAATCGATGGCCAATAACGACCTCCGAGTGGATCCCACAAATTGCCAAAAGATATCATGTAAGACCTAGAAAATAATGGCAGTATGAACTTGACGCCGTCAAAAACACTAAAACGACAGTCGAGGACATGGGGGAGGCCTTTGCTCAGCAATACAAGCTCATAATAAATAATATTTAATTTTACCACGGAATAGGTATATGACAAAAAAACAATACAATTGCTTATGTACTGTAAAAACACTGTGTGTTACATACGCTTTGCGGTCTACAATAAGAAGGAGGAGTGCATGATGCATTTTGTGTGAACGTGATTGAGTCAACTCAATTGAGTGTTCTAGGTAAATGTACACGGGAACCAGAAGACTACAGTGATATCATATTTTGGAACCAAGATCATAGAACAAAAGATCCCATTGGGTCTAAGATGTACTGTTATGCAATAATTTCACTCCGGAATAGTCATACGTTACTCGCACAATTATGCTGACATGTGCAATCTTTAGATCTTTACCTGTTGTTTGTTAGAATTTGCATATTATACAAAGTGGCAAATGATAATCGAAATCGATTTCATTGTCTGTACTTTGTTCAAATTGTTAGCTATAGTCTGACGATTGAAAAGTAGCAAAAAAAATGTTGTGTGAACGCCCATTATAACAAAATGAATTTGATATTATATAATTTTTAAAATCTCTTCAATTCAGTTTCGGTTATATTATACTGTAATTTATACCTAATCATTACCGTGATCATTTACTGTATGATAGTGCAATGCCGCAGGGAAATGACGAAATCCCTAGGGAAATCACGGATGGTATCAAATACTTTAATTGATTACACCTCATGTTACGTGTTAGGATCAATAACTTTAACCCAAGACAAACTATATAAAAAGCGTATGAATTATTTCAAACAAATTGATAATTGTTATTAAAAATTGTTTATAATCATAATTGTCTATAGGAAGGATTTTAGCATTGTTTTAAAAAAATGTGATCCCTAGGGATTTCGCGTAATCCCTGATTTCGTCATTTCCTTCCGACATATACAAGCCTGCAACATATAAATCGAAACTGATAAAATTGGTTTTTATAGTATGTACATTACAAATTCAACTGACTTTTTTTAAGTTTTGGCCTGGATGTTAGGGGTCCTTTGACCAAATTCAACTGACAGTTCTAAAATGTTTCCATGTAAATAAATATGATTATGAAATTTCGAGCCAAACTATAATTTCTATAGTCGGATTTTTTATTCGAGTTGGGGATATTACACGTAGATCTGTCAAACAGAGTGAAGTTGGTACGGAGATGACACTTTGATATTGACAGTTTTATATGTCATATCCCTGACTCGAATAAAAAATCCGACTTTAACCAACATGACTATTACAAATATTTGTGAAATTGATATTTTGACCAAATTTCTTTCAAAGTCATTTCTTTTCGGGTGATTTATTTTGACCGATTTTTATTGAAAACGAGTAGGAATTTGTACACCATCATTAAAAATAACAGCTATCATATATAATTGCGTGATATAAATGTATCAAATGAAACCGACCAGGATTTTTAGTTTTTTTTTTTATAAAACAATTAATTATGATAATGATTAAAGTTGGACATATTCCTGATGGCAAAATGGTGACAACTATAACATAATATATTGTGTGGTTTATATCTTAATTTATAGATTAAAATATTGTAGTATAATTATATTTAATTAATTTATGATTTACTATGAAAAGACAGCACTTGTCTATCACAGCTAAATTCGTTTCAAAGATATGTTGTAACTTTAAACTATCTTATTTTGTGAAAGCATTCATTTCTAAACACAATTGACCTAAAAATGTTAATTTTGTGTAGATTAAATAGGAAATCTCATTTTAATTTCATTTGAAGCAAAATATACTATTTCATACTGATAAAAATGAGCAACCACTTAATTTGAGCAATTTTAAAATATTTTTCTAATGTGCCTGTAGTTGGATAGTTTCAACACTGCGAAATATACAACAAAGAGATGTTAATTCAATATATACAATACGTAACAAAGAAATGAAAATAGTTCATATATCGTCAACAATTTAAAATTAGATATTTTTTAAAAATAATTTAATATACGTGTGTAAAATTTTAGGCACCTTTAATATGTTTGTGTAATTAACAGAAAATTTTATGAAATTTGTTCTCATCAATAAATATAGAGGAATATTTTTGGCAAGGCGCAATTAGTAGTATTATTTGAGATCTTGTGATGTCTTGCTAACTGACCAGTCTACATGTGATGTAAAATCAGCCTATGATTAATTAAAACAATAAATATATCCATCAATCTCTAAAACTTAATATTCATTTTCAATAACTAGAATATTAAGTTAAAAAATGTATAAGTAATTTACAAAAAAAAAATTACATTAGTAATAATCTAATTAAAATTTAAAATTATTATCAATACAACATACAAAGAAAAGATAACAAGAACACTTTACAACACAGGACATGGTTAATCCAATCAAATATGACGTAGAGGAACACGCATGCAAATATCTATAACAGTTTAAAAAACACTTCACAACTTCAAACGAGATAAGAAGTCAAATTCGAATGTTAATGTAAAAGTCGCATGCTGTTACATGCTAGGGTTAAGCACAGCACTGTCTTGTAATTAGCCTCAAAAACACTTCAGTCATGTTTAAAAATGTTTAGAACAATCTGAAGTTTCACTGTCAAAGGCAAAAGTTTAATGGTATTTGGACGAACTAACAGTTTAAATTTGGAATGACGGGATTCGGAACACAAGTTCCGCGGGTGTCAGTGATGTTACTGACTTGTGTTCCATTCTGCCTGTTTCAATCGTTAACAGTTTAAATTTGGAATGATGGGGTTCGGAACACAGGTACCGCGGATGTCAGTGATATTGCTTGCTTGTGTTCCGTTTCGTCTGTTCCGGTCACTAAGAGAGCTGAAGCCCGAGTCCTGACGGAAGACAGGGGACGCACCTACGAAGATCCGAGGCATGTCACACTCTTCACATTTGTCCAGAAGCGGGTGGTTCTGGAAGGTGCACATATGGCATCGCCATGATGGCGGGGCGCGTTGGCCTGTGTAGATGTTGTTGTAGAAATTTGACTCTTCCGGGTCTGGAATGTACGTGAAAATGTTTTATGACATGTGTAGAGCAGAGCTTGGAAACAGGTTGGAAATTGATTAAAATAGTAAATTGTTACAATCATTACAGAACATGCATACTTAACTGTATGATTAATTTGTGGAAACTACTTAGGAATTAGTGTATTTTTTTATATTTATCCCTTTGTTTCCTAAATAAAATAATATTATTTATAAAGCTAACATACCACTGCCTCCCCTTTCCAGTCGTTTCGCCAACGTGTTGCATTTATCCCTCATCCTCTCGACGTATTCTTTCAGTCGCTGAGCAGTCGCAGGCGAGGGCAGTGGTGCGGCCAGGATTTGTGTCTCCTTTGTCAGCTGTGCTAACCGTCCTTTTTCCTGTGCTAACGCTCTGGCTAAGTGACCGAGTCTCTCCCTCTGTCGTTCTATTAGGGAACGGTCTGAAAATTATATAATGGGGCTGTTATGGATTCATATAGTTAGGTACACGTGAAATAGATAAAAAAAAAAAAGGAGAAAAGATGTATAAAGGGCAAGCTTATCTTCTATGGAGATTTCTTCGAGCAGACTTGAG
Source organism: Sesia bembeciformis (assembly GCA_943735995.1). Lineage (NCBI taxonomy): Eukaryota > Metazoa > Arthropoda > Insecta > Lepidoptera > Sesiidae > Sesia > Sesia bembeciformis. The sequence goes on from OX031038.1 coordinate 3,315,268, forward strand.
AAATTGAAATATAGGTTAAGACAAAAACGCAGGCTATGCAAACACTTTGCTTGCTTTGTTTTACTGTTGAAAATCTTGGGAAAATTTTCAACAGTAAATCTTGGGAAAATTTTCAACAGTAAATCTTGAGAATTTATTTATTTACACTTCATTGTTTTAACAAACGACAGACTTAATGCTAAAAAGCAATCTCCCAGCCACCCCTGGCGCTATAGGGACAGCATGAGAGTTGTTGACAGATTAGTTAAGCTATTAATATTAAAGGACAGTTGCATAAAACCGTAGGTATAGTTAGGGATGGCAGAAGTTGTGAAAAAATTATTATTACATTATTATTTATTATTGTTACAATCTACAATCTTAAGCAATGTGTTGCATTGCTTAAGACAGATATATTAGACAGATTCTCTATAGAAGGGTTTATTAACCTAGCTATTCACTTTTGTGAGCTCCTGAGTTGAAATATAGCTCATACAACTGAGTTTTTATGTACAGATTTTGTTGAATTATTACTATCACTTGGAGGTGAATAAAACATTGTGATGAAACCCGCATGCTCGAGAGATTATAAAAATTAATTCTGGGACATTTGTAATATCAGCCAATCGCCAATGGGTCTGTCACATCACAATCCACATGGCCATAATCCAGCAATGAAACTTGAGGCTGAAGCATGAGGCTTGAAACCACCTTGTAATTTTTCAGTGAGCACTACAGTGGGATTCAATAGGCTGACATCATTTATATCATAATAATAACAAAAATACAAGTCATTATGTATTACCTTCTAATTATGTATTAAGCATTAGTAAATTTAAGCAGATTCATTCTATTCATTCTATTACTATACTTTTACTACATAAGCATAAAAAATTCTGACTTCAAGGAGATATTATTAAAAAAAAAGTTATCTTTTGTTTTAGCTTTTTGTTATTTTTTAACATATTGTTGTAAATGTTGTCATTTTCTAAAATCACACACAAATATAGGGATTGCATTTTTTGGAATCTTATGTTTTAACATTAACACAGATTATATAGCTGTTTTGTAAACATTAGCATTATACAGATAGTACTTTTTCAATATCATGCAATCACACAATTTGTGACAATGTTGCCTGAACCATACTTTCCACATTTGGATGAAAATTAAATGACACACTGCTAAATATGCTCTTAAATAAACAAATATGCTTTTAGTCTATTTATTTATTAGAAGAAAAAACCTTATATTCATTAAATATTATAGTAATTAGTAAATTAAATGAATTATGGAATGACATATCACTTAATTTAATTACATTTTGCAAATAAATCAAGATAAAAGTTCTTGTACTCAATAGTATTTCAATTGTTGTGAGTCAAGATTCAATAGATGGACATTTTAGAATACTGTAATCATCAATGTATATAAAGATTATAGTGGGGTATTACATTTTTAAGGAATAGATAAGAAATCGGGGATGACGCATTCACTGAATCCTCAAATAGAGATTTATAAAATTATCATTAACTCAGTGTTAAAGTAGAACATCTTGAGGAAACTGTATGACAAAGAATTTAAAGAAAATGAGTCTCATGTAACTGCGAATATGCACTGGGCCTGTGTAGAAAATTATGTCCCGAGACCTGCCCTGTATTGGGAAGTCATACATAAGTTGATATCAAGAGATTAAGTAAGATGTTAATAGACTATCCATTCCTCATTGCATATTTCAATATTCGAATATTACTGTAAGCAAACAGGATAAATAAAAACAATATTTGATTACTGCAAGCAAACAGGACAATTGTTTTGACTGGACAGTGCTATTCTTATTCCTACACTAAATCCAGCGCCGGCTCTAGCTCATGTAGCGCCCGGGTGCAGGGCGCCCTCTAGTAGGCGTTTTGAACTCTTTGGAGGTGTCGCGAGCGGCGCTCGGCGCCCCCTAAGACCCTGCGCCCGTGTGCACCGCACCCCCTACACCATAGGTAAAGCCGGCACTGAATTCAGCGCTCGACAGGCGCCCGGGGTGCACGGCACCCCTTGCACCCCCTGGTAAAGACGGCCCTGACTAAATCATTAATGAACATTGTGGGCAGCTCAATTAATTTATAGGTAATAAGATGATCTGTCATTTAGTCAGTCTTTCCATCAGTAAATTAGACAATATTAATCCTGAGATTACTGTAGATTTACCACTATAGGTAGTATATTATAAATCAACCCATTCAAAAGACTTTCTTACCATGTGGTGTTCGTTCCGGAGGCTCAGGTGCAAGTCTAGTTGGCCTTGGAGACTCTAGTCTTGATGGTTGTGATGGCGGAGGTGGTGCTGGTCGTCTTGGAGACCGCGTCGTGCTAGGACTAACTGTTACGGTGACATGGCCTTCAAAACCGTCCTCTCCCCTAGCTTCTCTTACAGGACTCGCCATGTTAGACGTTGGCGTACAAACAGTTAAATTTACAGATGTAATAGCTCTCGGACTATCGTAATCTTCTAACCAACTATCCCCATAAGGACGACTCAAGTCCATATGACAATTGACATTAACTGAAACATTTAGTGGATAGTTTCGTTCTTGCCTTGATCCACCTGGTGTTGTCTCTTTCACAGGCTGACTATCATGTTTTTGAGTAGAAGCGGGTGATACTGATTGACATGTGTTTGCTTCAGGTTGTTTCAGAGTCTCTTTAAATGCAATGTCTGGCTTTATGAAGTCAAGTGTATTTGGCCTTTTAGGCTTTTCTAGTTGCTTTGGTGAATCTTCTTTCTTTATTGTTTTCTTTTCTTTTGCCTTCTCTAATCTATGATGTAGATTGCACTTTATTTTGTTACTTTTCAAGATCCTGTAGTTGGTGCTCTCTGGTTGTTCTAAATTTACCTTTGATTCATTTTCCTTATCCTCTTTCACATTTTCATTAGTTGACTCCACATCGCTGGACTCACTGTATTTTGGGTAACAATTGTCAATATTTATGACTGGTGATGTAATTTCATTTTCGCTTCCATTCTTCTTGGGTTCAACGACATTTTGATTGGCATCAGTGTTCACTTTGTTCTTGTCATTCTCATCAGTGATAGCTTTGTTTTCATAATTTTCATTTGTGACAGTGCTAGTGCTTAGTATGGCAGTCTGTGGCTCCTGGCAAGTGATAGATTTGAGTGCTGTAGATTTAGGAGCCTCATGTTTAATAATAGGCTGATTGCGGCACTTGAGTGGTGCATTGACCTTGAGCTCATTGAGCTGGCGAGCGGCGGCCGACGAGGATGCGTGGTACGCGTGGGTTAGGGAGGCCTTGACTTCGCTGTGGAGATGTGTCTCACAGGCTTGCTTGTCGTGACAATATAGCTCAATTGTGTTAGACACAACATGATCAGGAACACCGGGAAACTTCTGTTTTAGCTCATGGAACAATTGCATAAGCGATATGTTAGTGCATGCACACGGTGAAGGGCTCGTAGCGCTTTCGGAGGGGGCAGACATCGCCGCCCATCCTCGCGGAGGCTCACCGCTACGCCCCGAATTGCGCCCCCGCGTCTGTTCCGTTATTCACTTTACTCTCACCGGTAATAAAAACCAAGCATTTTTATGACCAAATTCGTAATGTAAATAACGTATTGTGGATTCCGTGACGTCACAGTCTTCAAAAATCACAATTTTACGCCAGTTACGTATACATACCCGAATTTCTCTGGTCGTAAACGTTCATGACTTGTTAATCTCCACGATACATATGTGACGAATAATAACATATAGCGAGACGAGGATGAACTTTTATATCTTTTGTTATCATCACACCAAAGCTATTTTACATGAAGTTGCAACATATTAAAAAATGACGTGATTCTGAAGTAAATTTTTAGCAGCCTATCATTTGTTAAACACCCTACACAGTAACACATTTATCACACCTAAAAAGTATAAAGGCAGTAATTATTGTACCCAAAAATAAATTAGGAAAATTGCAGACATGTCAAACTCAATCTGCCATTTTGGCTATAGACAAGAATCAAAAGATTTTTATTTTTTTGTTAAATAAAATTATTTTCATTTTTGCTGCATGTTTTTGTAAAATTAATAAAAAGTTATTAATAATAATATTAATAGATTAATAAACCTATTCGGTGGTTGCATTATAACATTTTACAATAACCCATCATTATCAACAGATATTGGGTTTAATAACGGAAAAGTTATTAATTCAATTTACATTTCACGCTTTAAGGTTTCCAAAATATATTCGGAATAGTAAGCAGTTCGTAATGTATGCTTCTATACATTTTCAAAATTTTCATCTTCATCGACAGCTGTCACGCTGTCAGCTGTCTGTAACTATTGTCAATCTTCCCCACCATTACTAATTTTTTTTTCATTTTATGTTTTGAAAGTGTTAAAAACGGAGAAAAATGGTTGATGATCTACGTAAATATTTAAATCATTTGCTAGAGAAGTATGTTCATTTATTACGTAAACGTATTAGGCATGAATTCTATAAGATGAATGGGGTCTTTAATTTTGCAGGGTGAACGGTCTTCATTGTATACTGATTACCGATCGAGATGGGGTGCCTTTGGTGCGGTCGGTGACTGAAAGAGCTCCACCATTAGCTCTTCGACCTAATTTTATATCTACTTTCGGTATGGCGACGGACCAAGCAAGTAAACTCGGTTTAGGCAGAAACAAGACTATAATATCAATGTATTCAAGCTATCAGGTATGATTCGTGTAAAGGTAAAAGTAAATTTAATTTTACATTTACCTATATTTCATGGCCTTTTAAAAGTAATTTTTGATCATTTGTAACCAATTAGATCAATACATACAATAGATTAATAATCTTAAAATAGTATATTATTGAATTCTATAGCAGATACCTTCCCTTTTTTAAAATACACTATACTATACCAAGAGCCTCCATTTCTGAATATAGATAGGTAAGTCACCCAAAGTTCAACCCCATACACAATCTTGTACTCTTTCCAATCACTTTTATTTTTATTGCCTACCTTATTATTAAGATATAATAAGCAAGCAGCCAGCTGTTGATATGCATTGATCTTGTTCCAACATCAATTTTATCATTTTGAAAATCCCCACACTTGAGGAATCCATCACTTTATGTGGCAATCTATTCTAAGTGTTTACAACTCTGTTGTTCAGTGATGAGATGATGTCACACACCTTTCCTGTTGCATATTATTTACCTTATTGATTTATTTATTTTGGGTCCTTTGGTAAGATAAAATAAAAATGTGGTAGAGTTAAATAAATAAGGTAAACATACACATTAAGAACCTTTTAATATATTATACTTTTAATATAATATTATATATAGTACCATCTGATGGGAAAACTGCCACCTATCCATTCTGTCATGAAATAATCATTGTCAAATATTTCTTTTCAGGTGATACAAATGAACAAACTTCCACTAGTTATCACATTTATTGGTAGTGATAACTGCAACACAGGCCACATACTGTCCCTTGAAAGCCAGATTGAGCCCTTCTTGAAGGATTTAGAAGCTGTTGTTGCAGACGCCCCATGAGCTTAAACAATATTTTGATGGAGCAATAGAAAAATGTTAAAAAGTAAAATGTGTAAAATCAACATTATATAAATGTAAGTCACTTCTTTCCAGCTAGGTAATTACTGGTCCTATAAATAATTACTGAATCTCCTATAACATTTCTCAACCAGGGGGAACAATTTTTGCAGTTGGTCAGCAAAATTTAAGCACTTATGTAAGAAAAATCCCTTTATTAATTAATAATCAAATGTTAAGTGAAAAACATAATTGTGACTTAACTATTAATAAGGGGCTATTAATATTTATTTTTTGGCCTTTTCAGAGGTTCTCAATATTAAAAAAGGTTGAGAAACAATGCTCTAATCAGCTTAAGATGAAAGTAATTCATCAATATTACCTGCATCTAATTGATCATTACATGGGGCATTCTTTGATTGACTATATGCAGGGGCATTCCAAATTGATGAATTATGGGAGGGGGGGGGGGGGGGTGATTGTCTATATAACTTGATTGTCTATCATTTTTTGTATTACATTAACACAATTAAAATACTTGATTTGAGTTGAAATGTATAATGTAATAATACAGAATCAAACATTTGTCATAAAATTATTAGTGGTGATCAATATTTTAGACATATGTATATTATTTTTTAGTTATTCATTACATGCATTGTATGTTTGTTAATAAAATTACATAAAATTAATTAGTATATTCCAAATAAAAAATGTAATATATGTAATATGATTTTGATGAATAACACATTTATGTTACATAGAACAGTTTCATATTTTTCTTAATGTGAAAAAAGTATAAGAGTGTTATCAGCACATATAATGCATAGGTCATTTTAAGAGTTGGTTTAGAGTAAATAAGTGAATTATATCTTTGTTAGAATCTACTGTCCATATAAAATAAGGTTATAATGGTCATTATTTTGTATGAAACAGATTTTTTGTAAATTCACCAATTGTTACAGAATTTACCCTTACAATCATATCTCTTTTAAAGATATGTGCTAATTTGCGAGAGTAATTACGAATCTAAAAATATTGGCGTCGCCTAGCAACCATCACTAAATTAATAATGAGCTGCACAACTGTACGTCCATGGGGTGTATATTACAGAGGAACATGCCATTGTATTTGTAACATCTCTTCACCTGTAATTATCACAATAAATAAATGACAGTTGGCTAATGTATAGTATATGAGCTCCAAATTCTGTAAAACGTGAAATAAGAAAAAACCTATTCTATACTTTAAGGTTCATTTATGTTTAAAAAATGAACAATCTTATAAAACTTACATACATACATCATTGCCTCCATGAGATACTTGTTGATTTTCTATTCTAGAGATATAATATTATAATAATTATTTGTACATAATTTAATATATAACGTTTTTATATTACTATAATGTAAGGATGTAAAAGTAAATAAAACACAATTTGTATCATAATGTTTATTTATTTTACTAAAATTTACACATATTTTATATACACATATTTTGTATTTAAATTTAATCTGGGTAACTGGAAACGAGAGTAATTGAGAACATGCTGTAATGTATGGGAAAATAATGGATTTATTAAAAACAAATGCACTAACACAAAAACAGTCTTTGAGAGAGAACAACAGTATAATAAAAGTCTATAATTTTCATCTGACCTTTAAGTACACTTGTTGGACAAGCTTCCTTGAACAGTTTTCCATACATATAATATAATCGTAACAAAGTCATGTCTGTACATTTAATATTTAAAAAATAAATGTACTACTGATACAGAGAGAGCCCTAAGCCACAATTTTTATTAAGCTTAAGCCGAACGCGATTCACGCGAAAACTACGGGACCCATTTTAATGAAACTAGCCTTAGTTATTGCTTATGTGCTGGGTTAACATTTAGGGTACCTACTTTTTATCCAGACTCATTATAGAGTTCCCACGGGAATCACAAGTTCACGCGAATGAAGTCGCTGGCACTGCTAGTAATTAATGAAATTTGAACATAACTATACTCATGGGAGAAATATACAAATTTTTAATAAGTTTTCTCAATTACTCCCGTTTTTAATTATTTAGATTGATTAGTAACAAGAAATTAATAAAATATTCACAAAAAATATTACAATTACAAAGTCTTGCTTACATATATTCTTCAATGTTTCAAAAAATATCCAAGTACAGTCAACATTAGATACATAGGAGCGAGCAGTCTAGGTACTCAAATAATTTTACACTCTCAAACAGATTGGACTCAAACAGTCTCAAACAGTTACCAGATTGGATTTTTATGTCCCGATTTTGGGGTTTGCGGAAATGTTATCACGGTGGGGAATTTTTGGGGTGATTGTATGGCTGACATGGCTTAATACAGATGCCTATCCGAACAGATGAATTATAAAACTACTACTGTTAATATAACGTGGTCAGCAGGAGAATGGCGGTGTCACAGAAATGAACCACTCGAGCTTTGCAATAGTACACCATTCGATTTTTTTAATATATAAATAAGACAACCTCCTAGCAATGGGCTCGGATTTATAGATCTCAAAATGGCCTGACTCTTAGATCCCTCTATTGATAATCTTCTTTACATAACAATGATTTTCAGTTTGTAATAAAATATTTGACAATGTGAGTGCTCACATATATTTGAATTAGAAGATGCTTACGATAATGTGAATACTTTTGTTATATAGATGTTAATGGTAACTTTGAATGCTTACAATTATTTGAACTCTTGAGTTGCTCATCTGCTTCTGATGCTGACTGTACAATAAAATGTTGAATATATCATTGTGGTACATTTAGCTGTTTATACTGAGTTTACTGTAAAATAGGCGTAATGAGCGGTTTCCCGGTAAGAGCATTGACAACATTGTTGGCGGTTAATTCGCCCATTTCCCGGCGGGTGTTAATTGTTGCGCTGCCGATGTGAGGGAGGATAACTGGAATACATTACAAAGTTTAATGTATTTTTATACCATTGATATAAAAATACATTAAAGTACATCTGGTGGTAAGTGAATAGACTTCCGCGGTATGTGTCAACGTCTCTCAAAAATAACACTGGCGCGCGCCCAGAGGCAGTGTCGAAGTTTAAAAGCTAATCTATAAAGGCCCAAACCAAGAAACCAAAAGGCTTCGTAGGATATACAAAGAAACATACTGGTATATATAAGTCTTATGGCTCATTTACACAAGGAGTTTCTGGAATGGTGCGTGTGTGTGTGAGGGTGTGTATATGTGTTTTATTAAGTATTTATTTAAGGTGAGCTTTAAAATATTTGTGGGAAAATGGGTTTTAGGGGATAATTATATTAATTTGCTTTTTTATAATTTCAGTTTTTAATTTTTTCTTACTTAATAAAAATATATCGACGTCTGCATAGTAGGTATATTTAATGTAATTGTGTAGACTGCGTGAAAGGGCTGAATTGTGTAGACTGCGTGAAAGGGCTGAATTGTGTAGACTGCGTGAAAGGGCTGAATTGTGTAGACTGCGTGAAAGGGCTGAATTGTGTAGACTGCGTGAAAGGGCTGAATTGTGTAGACTGCGTGAAAGGGCTGAATTGTGTAGACTGCGTGAAAGGGCTGAATTGTGTAGACTGCGTGAAAGGGCTGAATTGTGTAGACTGCGTGAAAGGGCTGAATTGTGTAGACTGCGTGAAAGGGCTGAATTGTGTAGACTGCGTGAAAGGGCTGAATTGTGTAGACTGCGTGAAAGGGCTGAATTGTGTAGACTGCGTGAAAGGGCTGAATTGTGTAGACTGCGTGAAAGGGCTGAATTGTGTAGACTGCGTGAAAGGGCTGAATTGTGTAGACTGCGTGAAAGGGCTGAATTGTGTAGACTGCGTGAAAGGGCTGAATTGTGTAGACTGCGTGAAAGGGCTGAATTGTGTAGACTGCGTGAAAGGGCTGAATTGTGTAGACTGCGTGAAAGGGCTGAATTGTGTAGACTGCGTGAAAGGGCTGAATTGTGTAGACTGCGTGAAAGGGCTGAATTGTGTAGACTGCGTGAAAGGGCTGAATTGTGTAGACTGCGTGAAAGGGCTGAATTGTGTAGACTGCGTGAAAGGGCTGAATTGTGTAGACTGCGTGAAAGGGCTGAATTTTTATTTACTTTGTTTTACTTTTGTTTTGTTTTCGGCAATTGGATTGGAATGGACATTACTCGCAAACATCCTTAATCTGCAAATGTGGGGGGCGCATCCGGTGGCGAGCCAACGTTTGTCATTCTGGACTGATGTTGGCATGTAACGCGGATGTCTGGACGACAGTATCCACTTACCATCAGGTGGACTGTATGCTCATGTCGCCTTTGTTTTTCTATATAAAAAAAGACATACAGAGAGGTCTAAAAACAAGTACCAGTGTGGTTACTGGTTAACATCAACTGAGACCTTAGAATTTTTTTTTTTAAGTACGAAGGCGGCAGACGAGCATACAGTCCACCCGATGGTAAGTGGATACTGTCGCCCATAGACATCCGCGATACATGCCAACATTAGTCCAAAATGAGAAACGTTGCCATGCCCCCGGATGCGCTGCCTACCTTTGGAGATATAGGAATGGATTTGGAGAAAGGGTTGAGAAAATGGGGAGGGATAGGATGGGATGGGAATGGGCACTGGCACATCTCACTTACTACCGAAACACGTACGTACATTGGCGAAATACGATAAAATGGGAAATGCAGTACATTTCAAGGTAGTCTTCTGTGAGAGAAGGGTAACGTGGCCAGTCGAGCGCGCCCAGCGGCTGTTGGGTTGCAGCGTGCACTCTCCCCCTCAACAAATTGTTTATTAAATAAGTATATGCCATTTTTTCAGAGAATACGTTTCACCGAAATAACGCAAAAGCTGAACATAGGTTGTTCGATATATAGAATTGATCCTACCAGATTTTTTTTTCATGATTTATAGTACAATTCTAGTATATCATTTGTTCTACGCGTGTCGCCCGAGCCGCGAGCGCGCGCCGCCGCCGCCGCGACCGCTCTACGTAATGAGCGCTACGAATGTTCTAAACAGGACAACAAAACCTTACACATTTGTAACTTTTGATTTATTCCTTATAATAATTTTATTTTTCGTTAGAACGGTTTTATATATTTTAAATTGGTTGATATGTTTAAATTTTTGCGTTAATCCGGTGACACACTGATATGGTTGATATTAATGTTTTTTTTTTTTTCTTTATTGATACTCACATATATTGGGCAGTGTGAGTAGCTTGTGGTCTTTGGGCAGAGGTTCCGGAGTGGTGACGTCAAGGCCGGCCGCGTAAATAGTTCCGTTCTTCAACGCGTCGTACAGCGCATCTTGATCTACTAAATCTGAAACACAACGATTATATTAAATACTTTTTGTCTTGGCAAGAATACTATCGTCCCATACTCGTGTGTCGAATTTACACTGTCGTCGACATGTCATCCAGGGATTAACAAATTTAAATCTTGCCATTTATCGTGGAGTACATCCGCGGACTTTGCTAGTCTAGTCACAGATTTTCCGAATGTGAAGACCAAATGGGGGTGGTTGATAAAACTGCTCGTAGCTCCCATCCTGGACTACCCGCCTCTTCATTCAACTCATGACCGCGGCCCGCGGCGATATGTCGAATAGAAATAAGAAGTAAAAAAGCCCTTAACTTTACGCGTTTACACCCGATTGACAATATAAAAAGCACATGGAATCCCTGTATCACGTGATTGTCTAACATTTCAGGTGTCCCAAAAAGGTGGAAAGTTCAAACTAAATTTGAAATGTTGCAGGGTGTTTCCAATAGGGTTTCGAATGGGATACGGTCTTGGATCACCCCTAATATTTGTCCCTCTTCCCTAGTTTTTTTTTTTTTTATAGAAGAAGTAGCAGACGGACAGGTGATGGAACTAGATGGCACGTGGAAACATACAAAAAAGTGGGTATCAGAATTTTGAATAATGCTCTTTTAACACGAGCAACTTCTACTCTAACATAGATTTTTTTGTTCTTTCTATTATTTATTTATTGTATTAAACAATACATATACATTCTAATTCACCTGGGATACACAAGCCAGCACTGGTTTGTACAGACGCTGCACATTCTCCTTATATGGTTATAATTAGCAGATAGATGTTTATGGTTAACAGTTGTCCATAGTTTTATAGTATAGACAGCGTTACGTCCATGACATTAAATTATGTACAAGGCTATTTGAATACAAATGATTGAGAATAGAGTTCATAATAGGTCTCCCTATTATCGTTTTATCACTGAGATATGAAATTAATTCACAGATCTTGATTTCGTCTTATTAAGTCTCGTTTGTTTATCACAAGATAATACTAGATAAATATTTTTTTAAATTAAATCAAAGCATTAAATCAGCTTTTTTACTTAGTGCAATAAATAATACATAAATCTATACATATAATAAAATCATAACAGAGTCGTGTCTGTACATGAAATATTTTTGAAAAACCAATCGCTGCAGTCTACTCTATGAATGATAAACACATTTATCTGTTTAAACGGGTGTTAACGCGAATTAATTTTAGTCTACGTTTGGTTGAGTTGCGCCAACCTGGTCACGAGTTGACTCGGCAGCTCGTGACCATGGTTGGTGCAACCCAACATTCGCGTTAAGACCCGTTTAAATAGATAAATATGTGTGAAAAAAGCGAAAATCTCAAATGATATAAATCATTTTTAAAATTTTTGTCTGTCTGTTTGAACGCACTTTATGCAAAATATACAGGACGGATTTTAATAAAACTTGGCATAGTTATTGCTTATGGGTCGGGTTAACATTTACAGTACATACTTTTTATCGAGATCGATTATAGAGTTCCCACGGGAATCACAAGTTCACGCGAACGAAGTTGCAGGAACCGTTAGTAAATTCTATTAAACTCCCAGGTAAATTCTATCAATTGCAATATGTAGTAAATAGAACCACAATGTACATGATTTACTATGCTTTAGTAGACTCAATAGTTTTGTACGGACTGACTAGTTATGGTCTCTCATTTCTGACTAACCAAGGCAAATGCAAATTAGTTTTCTGAAATAGGACGTCACCAAAAAACGAAGTAAGTCAGACTATGACAGATTATTACTTGAGTGTAAAGTAATCCCAATGCAAGAAAGGCCACATTTACGCCTTCTTATTTATTTTAATTGCTTTCGAACAATTTGGCTCTAATGAGTTAAACATTGTCGATCATTCATTCTCATAGCACCAGAGCACCGGCGAAACAAGAATTGGATGTGCCCAGACTACAAATATTATGGCAAAAGAACCATACCAAAAGATAATTTACCTTTAGATTTAAGAATTAAAAATATGTCAAAAGCTGTCTCCAAGAACAAATTAAAAAAAAGCCATTGATTAGAAATATTTGAAAAACAGTAAAAATAAATCCAAGTTTATATAACATTAGTACCAAAACAAAAGTACTAACATAGTTTGTAACACAATACAGCATTTGTCACGATATACACATAATTGTACAATAGACTGCACTACAATAGTTTGAGCAGAGAGCAGTTCTGCCGACAAACTGTTCTGCAGTTTGGCAGATATTGTTATGTGATATATTGTATAATTATTTTTATGTGATTATAAAAAATAAAACAACAGAATGTGATATCTTACCACCTCGTCCAACATTCACCAGTATAGCGTTCTTCTTCATTTTCGCCAGCGTCGTTTTATTAATCATGTGTTTGGTTTCCTCTGTCAGAGGCACCGACAGTACTATGAAGTCGCTCTCGGACAGTAAAGTATCAAGATTTACGAATTCAGCGCCCAGTGCTTTACCTGGAAGTAATTATATTGTAATTTTAAAATATGAGATGTCTATCCTATCCCCAAGAAGAGAGATGGAATCTCATCCTATTCGTTTACGCGCGTAAAATGCACAATTCGAAAATGGTGCAATAGTATAATACCTACTTACAGACATAAATAAATTAACACCATCAAATTGCTAAAATCAAATTTTTAAAATACTTTATTCTTATCTTTAATTTATTAAAATACTTATTTTATTGAACTAATAAACAAAAAATTGAACTAAAACTTAATAAACAAACAAACTTCGTTTCAGTCTTCCGCTGTATACCTGTACTAAACTAGCACCTACCTTCAGGTTTCTCCCTGTGTCCCGTGTAAATGAACCTGTGCACCTCAAAGCCGATCAGTCTCTTGACGACCGCCTGCCCGATGCCGCCCAGCCCTACGATACCCACTGTGCTGCCCCGCACATCCTGCCCTAATACCGTGTCGAAACCAATCTCCCATTCCCCTCTGGAATATGCGGAAAATCTCTATTTATACAAAGGACAGTGTCTACAATGGTATATGTTTACACTACACTGCTAGAAATGGAATGTATCTACACCACATGGCTCGAAACGGAATGTGTCTACACTACATTACTAGAAATTAAATGTGTTTACACTACATTGCTAGAAATGGAATGTATCTACACCACATGGCTCGAAACGGAATGTGTCTACACTACATTACTAGAAATGAAATGTGTTTACACTACACTGCTAGAAATGGAATGTATCTACACCACATGGCTCGAAACGGAATGTGTCTACACTACATTACTAGAAATGAAATGTGTTTACACTACACTGCTAGAAATGGAATGTATCTACACCACATGGCTCGAAACGGAATGTGTCTACACTACATTACTAGAAATGAAATGTGTTTACACTACATTGCTAGAAATGGTTTACACTAATGTTAAAAATTGAATTAAGGGGTAGTGTACTGATGTAAGAGGGAGAGTGCATGGTTCCCACAGCTGCTGGGTGCACTGGACTGGCCACGTTACCCCTCTCTCACAGAAGACTACCTTGAAATGCACTACATTTCCTACTTTATGGTATTTCCCCAATGTACGTACGTGTTTCGGTAGTGAGTGAGATATGCAAGAGCCCATTCCCCATTCCATTCCTTAATCTGCAAAGGTAGGCAGCGCATCCAAGAGCAGTATAAATGTTTGTCATTCTGGGCTGATGTTGGCATGTATCGCGGATGTCTATGGACGACAGTATCCACTTACCATCATATGGACTGTATGCTCGTCTGCCGCCAAATGGAATTAGACTATACTATATTGGTAGAAATTATACTCTAAACTAGGTGTACCTGCGCACTTGGTCCAAATTCTCCGTGAATCGCCTCGCAGCGCTCAATATAAGGCCGACAGCGATCTCGGCGACGGCCGGACTTAACACATTTGGCGTGTTTGTAAGCTTGATGCCCCGAGCTTTTAACTCGTCCACGTTGCAGTGGTTGTAGCCAGCTGATGCTGTCGCTACTATTTGTAATTGGGGGCCTGTGGAATAAAATTCGAGAATGGATTTTTACATCAAAATCACCGTGTATATGAAAAAATAGTAGAAATCACAGTGATTTCTGTGTTGTAGAAGCAATCACGTAAGATACCAATCTATAAAAACCAAACTCTGGATAGCAAGAAGTGTGGGAAAACTACCAGTTCAAATTACATTACATAGGCCAGATTCAAAAAAATTTAGAGGACACATAGATGTGTTGCTAGATAACAGTGGAAAAAAAAAATTGAAAAAGAAGCGTTTGACGTCTTGCATTTGGGCGCAGGGTGGATGCGGAAGAGATGTGACATATGAAACTCATCAATAACACCCAGTAGAACGAAAGGCTTATTTAAAACCAGACTTACAATATCGTCCGTCACCGTCATCGGCCACTGTTAGATACGGGCCTCCTCGTACACATTGTCTCTTACATGAGGGATGTATGGCCTTAAAACGACACGCTAGCGGCGGACGAGGGACAGAGGGTTGGCGAGTCCACTCTGATGGGAGTGGTGCTATTTTAAAGCCGGCCGACACTATGCGGTCAGATTTACAATATAAAAATGGTAAAAGTTAAAAACTTGTACTTACCGGCTTTATCAAGCAGTTCCTTGGTAATAGGATGGTGTGAGACCCAGATAAGTGCTGACACACCGGGGATCAACTTCATGAGTTCTTCTTTGTTCTCCCGCAAGCCCTCCTCGCCAAAGTTCAAATATTTGGTCTGCAGGACTGTGAATCTGTTTGATTTTGATATTGAAATAAAGTCTAAACCCCTATTCAGTTCTGACGACTGCTTGGCGATGTAGCAGAAAAAGTTTTGGACAAATATTTTGTTTAAAATCAAATGTTTGTATCGGGGTAAGGTATGTTGATCTTTTTATGTGTCTCAAGTAATTTCGAGACACTCCTCTTAATAGAGTAGCGTTATTCCATCGGCCTGTGTTTCCACAGCTAGATAAATACCTCTCATAAAGGATTAGACCACATACAACCTTGGAATATGAACCTAATTTTAATTTATGTATTTTTAGAAAATAATACTATTGTTTAATTGAGCTATTAACTTTATCGATCACTTACATAGAATATATATAATATATATATATCTGTCATCACAATGCTATATTAAAATAGCAGAACAGCAAGACAAAAGCGAAATGAGATAAAAGCGACGGTTTATGTGCCTTGTAGAAAAACGATTTAAAGTTTTTATATACCATTTTTTTTAATGCTGTACGATATTTCCAGATTAATTGAAAATCTATTCGTAATCTATTAAAAAAATCGTCGTTCGTAAAACGGACAAGGTTATCGTTTCAATCGTGAATCACTTAAGGCTGAACTGAAAATCAGTGCAGACTCGCTGCTATATAAATGCTGAGTGGAGAGTACCCTTTTGGCCTTTGGCATCACACTGTAGCAATTTCTTTTTTTATTAAATTCTGTATTGTGTATATTATATTAAAGATTAATATGATATGATTTTTATTGAAACTTATTATGTATCTTGTGCATGTATGTATACATATCTATCATTATGTACAAGTATATTTATTATACACCCGAGTTCTATTTGATATGGTGGTTGACTGCTAGAAAATGGCGCGGGGCATTAAGTCCGCCTTTTGTATATGTCAAATACTTGTGCAATGAAGTTTAAATAAATAAATAATGCCTACGTATATGACTAGTGTAAATATGTTGTATAAATATAACCGTTGTAGTGCTTTATATCAAATAAAGTTTCCATTAATTAATTCGCACAGGAAACACAAGGTCTATAATCCGTATGTCTGCTTGTTAACGTTAATTTCAGGAACTACCGAGCTGATTTTGTATCAGTTTTGACTTTAGCATGGAGAATTTATCCCATGAAATTTTCAGTTTTTTTTTAAATGAAAATTGTAGGTCTAAGTGAACACAAAATTTTCAAGTTAAACCGTTTAAAAGTTAGTTGTAAATACAGAAGGGGTATAATACAAATAATTCTGTTTGTAAAGTACATTCCATTCCATTCTGTTTGTAATACAGTCCATTGCGGAATGGGAAATTTTTCTTCATTTTAAATTTTGACACAGATCAAGATCTAAAATGCCCTAACGAGAAGTCAATGTATTTTAGGTAAACTTAAAACTGCAAGTATTAAGGTAATATTAAATGTTACACTTACTTCTCTTTTAAAATATTCAATGCAGTCTCCGGAAAGTCTTTAGAAGACACCAAAACCTTCAAATCTTTCGTCATGATCGCAGCGTTCGCGTACACGGATGGCACAGTCGTCAACGTCACAGCTGCGACTACATAAATAAGGTAAAACATTTTCTACAAGTGCTTCTTATCTCAGTCCGCAATCAACGTAAATGATAAAATACGTATTGTTATCAAAACACAGATGAAAACGTTTGTGACGGGAATACAAGGTCAACTGGTTTGGGAAACTTGAAACCGCTAACTGGGCATTTGAGATACATTGACCAGAGTACTTGTAAGTGAATGCAATGTAGCGGAGCCATACTTCGGTAAAATAGAATGTTACGTAATGGAGTTAGATAAGGGAATTGTGTAACATAATCGTAAAAATAATAATAAAATCATTGAAACCAAAACATTTGATTAATTAGCATTAATATTGTGTGCTTCCCAAACAAATAATAAATTTGTATACGCATCTATCTATTTATCTGTTCGTTCGCACTGACCGAATGACCTCAGGATGTAATGGGCTGGTTTTCACTATTCATATTATATGTAAGGTGTTTTGACGTGTTTTTTAGGTAGTTTTCTCGTGAGTATAATGCCGTAGTCAAAGGGTGATATCATAGATCAGGTATGGGCAACATTTGAGATGTTGAGGGCCAAACTTTAGCGTGCAAATACGTTCGCGGGCCGCGTTTAAAAGTACTTAGTGCATTTTAAAGTAGTGATAATATTTTTTGCGATAGATATTAGACATGAAATAATACGACAATGTTATTATAGTACAATTTATTAAAATAACAAAATGAAATTTAAAAAAATGAAACATTATAATTAAATCGTTAAATTTGCAATTGTTACAAACTACGAAAGTTAAATACACCGAAATCAATGAGACAGCTGAGCTTGAATTTAGGAAACTAATCCATCGATATTTGGATTAATTCCACTGATACAAAGTCGTAAAGAATTTTCCAAATTATCGTCAGTCAGTCTTGTACGATGTGTTGATTTATTAACTTTCATCAATGAAAAGAACTGTTCGCATTTATAAGTACTGCCAAACGCACAAATCAATCTTCTTGCGAATTTTCTAAGCTGCGGAAAATTGTCTTTTTCTAGGTATTTTTTGTAGAAATCACACAACTCTACGTCTTCAAATTTGGATTTTAGGAGTGAGTTTTCTTGAATCTCGATCAACTCCATTTGTAAGTGTATTGGAGCATTTTGTACATTATATTTTGTAGGAGTAGCAAATAAACTGAAACAGTCTTCCATGTTTTTGAAGTCGCTAAATCTGTTCGAAAATTGTTCCGACAGTAACTTGAGTTCTTCAGCATATTGAGCATAAGCAATATTTTCATACGCAGAGAGCGTGTTGAAATGGTAACTGTTACCAGACAGCATCTGTGACTCCCACAAGCGTAGTTTGATCTGAAACGCTTTCAAATGGCTGTACAAATCATTTACTAACTGTCCTTGTTTTTGAAGTTTCAAATTTAAATCATTCAAATAGCCTGTAAGATCGACCAGAAATGCTAAGTCACATATCCATTTTGGGTCACTTAATTCAGATAGTGGTTTATCTTTTATTTTCATAAAGTCTGCTATCTCATTTCTAAGCTCGTAAAACCGTTTCAACATTTTTCTTTTGCTCAGCCATCTGACTTCACAATAATATGTTACGTCGTTATATTCAGCTGATATTTCATCCAAAAACGCCTTGAACTGACGATAGTTAAGCCCTCGGGATCGAATAAAGTTGATGGTTTTTACTACCACATTCATAACATTCTGGAGTCGAATGTACTTAGAACACAAGTTCTGTTGGTGAATAATGCAACGAAGGACTATCAAATCATCTTTTTGCACATTTAATTCTGTTGCTTTTTCATTCAAAATTCCGATGAAACCTTTACGTAAGCCGACCATAGAAGGTGCACCATCAGTGCATACTCCAATTAATTTTGACCATGGCAAGCCAAAACTTATGAATACCTTTTGAACTTCAATAAAAATATCCTCTCCTGTAGTGGTTCCTTTTAGCGGCTGTAAAGCAAGCAATTCCTCAGTAACAGTGAACTCCTTATCAACACCTCGAATAAATATAGCCAGTTGAGCTGTGTCAGACAAATCGGTGCTCTCGTCTAATGCTATGGAAAATGATTCAAAACCAGCCATACGGTCAGTCAATGTTGTTTTTATATCATTAGCCATCATTTCTATACGTCGAACAACAGTTCGTCTTGACAAACTAATTTTTTCAAATTCATTTTTCTTTTCAGGACACAAAATACCGCAAACTTCTAACATACACTCCTTGATAAATTCTCCTTCGGCAAATGGTTTTAATGCCTTTGCCAATTTTGAGCTAACTATAAAACTAGCTTTCACAACATTATCAAGTTGTGTTCTTTGTTTATGAAACATTTGTTGCTGTTTTTCCAAATTTGCGCTAAGCTTCTGGATTTTGTCTGTTCTTAATTGTCCTGTCAGTGAGTGCAGCGTAGCATGCTTAGTTGAGTAATGCCTCTTTATATTGAATTCTTTCATTACTGAAATGGATTCATTACACAGCAAACAAATAGGCTTACCATTGTGCAAGATAAAAAAGAATTCTTCAGTCCATTTTTCTTGAAACTGGCGACCCTCTGTATCTACTTTTCGTTTCTTTCCACCAGACATCATTTTTGTTTACTTTTCGTTCAATAAACTTAATAACAAACTATAGTTAGTAACCACTCAAGATGCACACAAAGTCACAAAGCAAGTTGACGGCTCGAGCAGTTCGCTAGGATATTGCTTGTCCAAGTTATCACCTCGGTAGCTCAAATAGAACTGAACTAACGTTCGGGCCATCCACCCGCTTATATAGGCAAAATGAAGGAATAATCTTGAATAAACTAGTTTAGAATAATTGAGAAGCAATAAATCTTTTGATGTGTCGCCCGTGAGGCGGCAAACCTCAAAGAATTTGATGGAGCAAGCCGAGTGGCGGCGATTATCAAAGAGTGAGGCGGCAAACATCAAAGGATTTGATGTTTGCCGCCTCACTGTCACTCCCGTGAGTATAAGTACCTAATGTAATATTTTTTTAATTGGGTTTTTTCAAAATGTCTCGCGGGCCGGATCATATCTTACAGCGGGCCGGATCCGGCCCGCGGGCTGGTTGTTGCCCATATATGTCATAGATCAATAATCAAAAGATCCCACATGTAATTAGATTTGTTTGAATTCGTACTGACTAAAGATAGCGGTAAGCGGGGGCAGCGAGGAAAAGTCGCTATGGTTGGCCGATCCTAATACGGTCACAAACAATATGGTGGTTAAATTAAAAAAAAAAATTAATCAATGGGTGATATCTACCCATGTCTACTAAACTATGCCACAGATGAAATCGGGTTCTAAGCAGATGATTTGATTTAGTTAAATCTTGCGATAAAAATTAGCTATAAATAACTGTAAATTTTGTTCACACTTCACCTTCATGCGACAGAATGATTGACTAAAACACAGAAAAAAGAAAGATGATTATGGAGGAAGGGGGTCCAAGTCTGGGTCCACCGTGGCCTTCTGAAACTAGATAGACAGATATTTCTTGGGTATTTAAGAAAAAGTAATCAAATACAGAATATGGAACATTCAAAAGATAAGAAAAACATCAATGAGCTCTGGCGAGGTTTGCTAGTCCGGCTGCTCTGTTTTGTAGATATGTTGAAGCTGTGCTACGTGCATCATGGAGCAATTTGACTTCATATTGTTTTGTTCTGGGTAAATAGGAGAGGTGACATAAAGGTTAACCTCTATGCTATGTCTTGTTTACTCCTCTCAAACACTCTTAACTCGACAGTGCTGAGTAAATTATAGCCTTCATTTCACTGGAAATACAGACTTGCTCTACACTGAGTTTGTCCCAGTGGACGAACTCATCAGTATGTTATCTTAAATGTACAAAAAAAATGAGTTTCAACATTATTTACTATGCAAATAAAGAGGTGGTACTATGAAGGCAATCAGTTGAATATTTCGATTTCAAAGTCTGCCTGTGAAATGGTTGTCATTGAATGTATGTCAAATTCCTTTCATGCTAATTTCATAATCTGCAAGATCACTCAGGTGTTCTCAAACAATATTCAACCAAAGTTAACCAAAGAATAAGTCAGGAAATTAATCTGGGTTTGGAAATCATAAAACATGGGTTCTGAAAATGTGTAAAACATTCTTTATACACTACATTTGATAAGCAATTACAATGTCATCATTAGGGCCTTACCTATGAAATTGCTGTTTGTTCATAGTGGCCACTTTGAACTTAGTTATCTTGCGTTTGGCTTGGAATTCCAAATCCAAATTAATTACAATTTAAAGCAGTGTTCTTTTGTATGAACTAAACACAAATAAAATAAAAATATTGTGTATGTAATTCATGCATGCATATAAATCACACACATGTACAATCACATGCACACACACCACTGTGTATTGGTCAATTACCTATATTTATGTTGTATATGCATATGAATGAATGACATATACAAAAGGTATATAACATAGCCAGTACCCTATATAGGTGCACCCCAGGATGCTGCAAGTGTTCCATACTGAGTCCATCATGACCCGGTGCGACTTGTCTCTCTTCATACGGTTAACAATGTTACCAACATTCTTACCCAAAAATCTAACGGGCTGTTCTACTGGGTGATGTTCAATATCGAGCACCTCAAGCAAAATGGATTTTACTTGAAAATGTTCCCTAAAGATATTAGCTATCCGTTTTGGTTCATCAACACCTTCGACACTCACAGGCAGACCTACCTTACCACTCAAGTTCTTAGTGTCTTTCCAGAACTAATTGAACATTTTAGCAGAATGTTGTGAAGCAAGTATGTCCATCCTCATATGTTCTCAATTGTTTTAACAAAATCTAAGGCAGGATTTAAAAACTATATAGGAATTTCACACATTTTTGTTTGTTGGACATGTTTGTTCCAACCGTACACACCTTTGGCTCTTTTTTCACCACTTTACGACTTTGTATTGATCGCGACAAATGTCTCATAAGTGCGCTTTGTACCGCGCGGTCAAGTGTGAACGAATGTGAAGGCGGTAATGTAAATAGGCTCCGCGGGGTTTGCGTCCGCGGATTCCGCCGTGTCTGAACTAGCGCTATAGCGTGCAGTCTCCACTTCCAAAGTTAAAATAAAGCGTCTTTATCATAATTTAGCATTATAAATACGAAATAGCATACTATTTTACGAAAAAACGGAGCAGTTATGCTCGACTCAATGTAAAACGGACTGAATCGTTTCAAATATGAAAACGGTAATAACCGTCATAACGCAAACGGAAAGTAGAGAGATCACAAAAGTAAATGAAAGCAATGAATTTATGGATATACTATTTACAGCATAATAATAGATAAGTATCTACAAAAATAATAGTAGATTTGTGGGTAATCATTTTTTTGAGGTTAGTTTTTGTTTGACGTTTGTTACAATGTTGACAAATAATGTCGATCCAATTTGGAGTGCGATTTAAAATGTGTCAAAATCATACACATTGATAATCTAAATATGGTGCATAACTGCATATTTTTTTATATTTTATCGTAATGCTTTAATATAGTTTTTTATGGATCTGTGTTGTCTACATAGATGAAATAGGTAAATTAAATTAAAAAAATGGTGTACAGGGTCAACCAGGGTAATTGTAAACTTACCTAAATGTTTAAAAATATAAATGTAATAATCAATATAAATTTATTTATAAATGTACCCCGAATGACCATAATAACTTCAAAATAAAGTTTAATAATACATATTTTTATTATTTAATTTTGTATTTTAAGTAGGTACATAGATAATAAAAATAAAATAAATTTTACTATAAATTTTTCGAAATTAGTACGCTGGGAATTGCATGGGTTTGCCTTCTAGAGCCAACAAAATGTTGTTTGCTGAAATTCGTGCCATAGCGTTTCTCGTTTCAATAGTTGCGCTTCCCAAGTGTGGTACGATATCTGAAAAAAAAACAGTGAAATACAGTTCGAATTTCTTTCCCATAGTCCTCATTCCTCCCCAAACCGTTTTATAAATTCACTCTTAGATATCCAAAATTCCAATATTTCAATATTATGGAATATATAGAGCCGAGGTGTGCCAACTTTTGTCATTTTTGACTGCTTTTGGTATGTCTCGCGGATGCACAAGGGCGACAGTAACCGTTTATATCATATAAACTGTCTGCTCGTTTGTCACTTTCTATAAAGATGTGTTATTTGTAATTAAATTAACTCAATGTGCAGACTTAACACCTTTACTATGTAGCGACAATACGTTCGACACACGACGACATGCTGTTTAATTTATGTTAGTTTTTCACAGTAGAGTTTTTTCTGCATATAGTTTTTTTGTGCATCCTGCGCAGAGCCGGCTCTAGCCCATGTAGCGCCCGGGTGCAATCAATACCCTGGCGCCCTCTAATAGGCTCTTTGGAGGCGTCGCGAGCGGCGCTCGGCGCCCCCTAAGACCCTGCGCCCGTGTGCGCCGCACACCCTGCACCATAGGTAAAGCCGGCACTGCTCCTGTGTCGAATGCTTAGCAATCACCAGTCGTCTCCTACGCTCCACACTAAGCAGTTAAGTGTGCAAATATTATTTGTTTAAGTAAAATAAGAAGTTAGACGATATTTCATAGTTTAATTAAGCAACTTTCTGATATAACAACCTCTACACAACATCCTCTAAAACTGTTTTATTTCGAGTATGTGGCTATAGATAACATTACTTACAGCAATTAGGCAATGACAGCAGCGGATGGTTATTCGGCAACGGTTCGGGGGTTACGACGTCGAGTCCGGCAGCGAAAATACGATTTTCCTTTAGAGCCCTATAAAGTGCCTCTTGATCCACTATACCTGTAAAAAACCATTCATTATTGTAATATGTGAAGGATCCGGCAAAGGGCCATGGTGTCACCGTTAAGAACCAGACGTCGCACGATAAACCGCTAAAGTTTACAATGTCTTACAAAACTCATTATATTTTTACAAATACTGAGTTGATTTCACAGAAAAATAACTAAAACCTTTCGGAATAAATATTCTATATACCTACGTTGAAACATGCAGCAAAATCAGACCAGTAGATCCCGAAATTAGCGTAAATAAACATAAAGACTGACAAACATACCTATATAGAGACAGACAGACGTTGCCTGTTAAGACGTAAATCTTTTTAGTGTAGGAATTTGTACCGTATGTGGAAGTATTAACGTAAAGCTAAGTTTACAAATTAAACATAAATGTTTTCAAGTTCATATACCTCCTCTAGCAATATTGACTAGAACTGCGTTTTTCTTCATAGTCTTCAAGGTAGCGTCGTTTATTAGGTGCTTGGTTTCCTTCGTCAAAGGACAGCAGAGCACCACATAGTCACTTTCTCTTAATAATTGGTCTAAAGGCAAACGCTCTACTCCTAATGTTTTTGCTGAAAAATGGACGGTCATTATGTTCAACATTGATCACAATTCGCATTAGCACTAAGTAAGCTTCAGATAATTGAGTATTATTGATCTCATCTCAGGTTAGCTTTATTACTTTTTACTAAATAGGACTCGTCTGAATGGATGGCTCTTAGATATTTACAGCTTCGTTTTCTTTCTTCATCCATTTGTCCTTCTTATTCGTCAAACTTCCCATTTTTTTTTAAATTTAATCTCACAAAGATAGCGCATCTGCGGATGCTTTAATGTTCGTTATATTTAATTGATGTCAGCATATTGTATTGTAGATGTTCACAGGCGATAATATCCGCTTACAGGTGAATTATTATAAAAAACTTAGAAAAACATAACATAAGAGATAATACACTATTTATTAGTAAAACATTTATGGACAGTTTGGTTGACGATAAAAACAAAGAATATAATAGAAGTAAGTTTGAAAATCACCTTCAGGTTTATCAGTTCGACCGCTATAAAGGAACCTGGCCACATCGAAACCCTTCAGCCTCCGGACGATCGCCTGACCGATGCCACCCAAGCCCACGATGCCCACAGTGCTTCCCGCTATATCTTGACCTATCATCCATTGAACACCATATTTCCATTCGCCACTGATACAAAATAAAATGAGACGACATTTATCTCTTGTAACGACATATGAACCACTTTAACTACCTACCACACTACGACGGTTCCGTCGTGGTGTGGTAGTTAAAAGGTAACTTAGTTGAAAGAATAGGTTCGTTGTAATGGCGCCTTTAGGTGTGGGAGTGGTAAGAGTCAGGTCTTCTGTCACATAGAGCTCTTTGTCGGAAACTTGATTGAACAGTGTCATGTCAGTAAAGTCAATTCCATTCCAAAACGATTCCATCTTTTTGTCTGTCACTTACCCTGTAATATGCGACATTAGCTAACAGAAGATATAAACCATAACATATCATAAGCCTATGTCTCTCCACCGCTGGATATAGGCCTCTCTCAAGGCTCGCTACCACACACGATCCTCGGCTCTTCTCATCCAGCCACCACCAGCAAACTTCTACATATCTTTGGTCCATCGGTCCATTGAAGGACGAAGCTATGAATAGATTGATTTTGAGTAATTCAAATAGGCATTCAATGAAGTCGATTAACAACTATTATATGGGAGTAACGCAGCGATTAAATTACTAAAGTTAAATACTCACCTATTAAGTTCCTCGACGCCTTCTTTGAATCTTCTGGCTGCAGCAATTAAAAGACCTACAGCTGTGTCTGCAACAGCATTGTCCAACACCTGTGGTGTGTTTCCAAGAGGTAGATCTCTCTTTTTCACTTCTTCTATATCTATTTGATCAATACCAGACGACGTAGTTGACACTGCCTTGAGCTGAGGACCTGGTTACAAAGTTTTACGTCCTCAAATATTATTCATGGTATACTTATACTCATTAATTCCCTATTGTATACCTACATATGTTATTATTTATACCACTTTTACTACAAGCCTTAGAGGTGGTGGCGATTAATGTGTCTATGGCCTCCCAATTCTTGGCAGCTGTATTCTAGGCAAAGTGGATTATGTTGGAGCTCACATGAACACGGTGAAAATACGAGCTGATAATCATGGTCAAATTATTATTATATAGAAACAACTGATTTTATGACCTTGAATATTATAAAGCTTCAAAGTACCTACCTGCTAAGTTTAAAATTTCGCCGGTAAGCTGATGTTTCGTGTTCCATATTATTGCATCGTTCCCTTTAACCGTCTTCTTGATTTCAGGTAAACTTTCAGGATGATAGTCTAAATAAGGTAGTACAGTTACATGTACTCTGGAAAAAAGGTTTTAATATTGAGCACTTTCTGGGGTCACGGAGCTTCAGATAACATTATTGTTAGGGGTGAAAGTTCTTGTCAAGTTACGGAGTTTTATTTCTATAAAAACTAAAAAAAACATTCATAAAATTGTTTTAATCCTTTGTTTAAAGACAATTTTTTGTTCGGGATTTGAGTTTCTGTTCGTATTTGTGTGTTTCTGGATCCTAGATATAAAATCTTAGTATGGCTAAATTTTAAATACCTACGAAGTAAAACATCTGTCTGTTTGAATGATTGTTAGGACTATCTTAGGAATTATTTACTTTTTTCATTATGGTGAAGGTGATAGACGGACATACGGTCCACGTGATGGTAAGTGCCTACCGCCGCCCATGTACACCTGCAACACCAAGGGATATGCGGATGAACTGCCGGTCTTGTAAAATCCTATTTACAGCTTTCTTGAAGAGCCCCATGTCGTAGCGTTTCGGGAAAACCTCAGCAGGCAGTTTACTTTCGGGTTCGCGGTATAAATAAATTAATTTTACCTTCAAAATAATGAAATTAATTTTACCTTGATTTAATTACGCATTTATAAAATTGTTGGACTAAAATGATTGATTATTGAAAATTAATTATTTAAGAATTGTTTTATGTAAGATTAATTGGTTCACGATGTGTAGGTAGTTGCACTGAGCCGTTTCAGTCGTCCATCAAGAGAGCACTTGAACTCCTCACCTCACCTCAGCATCAAACTGACGTGTTTGTGGCTGGGATGAGTAGACTGAATGTAAGAAAAATGCTTGAAGCCAGAATGAGAGCAAACAATTATTTATAACGCTTTGGTTTATAGCTGAAATGTTACAAATTTAAATAAGAATAAATTAAATTTATAGGTTTTAATTATTTATTTATTTAAACTTCATTGCACAAGTAATTTGTACAAATCGCGGACATAATGCCGTATGGCATTTTCTATCAGTCAACCACCAGATCAAACATAAATAAGAACCCGGGTGCAATGTATTATTTAAATTATATTATAGTTCAAATAATAATAGACACAAATAATATTTTAATTATTATACTCTATTAAAGCACCGATTAACAAAAATATACATTATAGCTAATAGATATTAGCGTTATGGGTACTTACTTATTCTTCAATAATTCTATCCCAGCAGTGGGAAATGTTTTGTTAACAATAAGAACACGTTTCAGCGACATCTATAAAAAAACTTAGAAATCATTTTAGCTAACAATTTAATATTTTCTTTTATCACCATTTATTATTTATTTACCTTCGATTTTCTTCTAATCTCACAGTAAGCAACACTGACAATAAGTGAAGTTGGGTAAAAAATTATGTCAATTAAAATAAATTCTATTTAAACTATAATAAGAAACAATAGTTTTATCCAATGTTTTAGTTAGCTATAGCTAATGAATTCATATTGTTTCTAAAGGAGACAGACACTAACCTTGATTTTGATGACATGAATGTATTTAGCTATCTTTGTCGGTAGATATTTGTTCGCAATGATAAAGCATAATGTGCTACCTATCTCATTGAGTGAGGAGATAAAATAGCTGTGTTTATCATAAATGTGCTTACATAACATGTCTAAATGTTAATAGTTTTTGTTGTGTGAAACGCCTCCCACGTGTGCGTCCGCCCGTCCGTTTCGTTTGACGATTTTATCGAAAAACCTAGCTCTGTAACTAAAAACTTCATTTTTACGGTAATTTCTTACTAACTACTGTATTGACCTTAGCAACGTTGCCGTTGCATCTATTGTATCTATTTACCACTACATCAGTCTTTTGCATCGCATTATTTCTAGATAGGTATATGTTTTTTCTGTGATATAAACATATGGATACAGCGCCATCTAGTAGATAGTAATAGGATTGTTTAAAGAAAATTTATGGATATAAAAAAAAATCCAACAAAAATTCCATAAAATAGAATAATAATAAAAACGTTTTGTGTATTAATAACATTTATAAAGGCCATCTATTGACGTCATCTAACTAGCGCCATCTATTGAGTAGTAGGAGAAGTAGATAAATATCCGAAATAAATACTAGATGGCGTTAAAGCATTAAATTCTAGTTCGATTATTATCTCTTTAGTATCGCAACTGCACCAAGCTAAAATAAAACTCTGAGGGCCTTGCTTACTACCTTACACTACTACATAGGACACTCTACTGACCACGTTACCCTTCTGTCATAGAAGACTACTTACCATAAAATGTACTGAATTTCCCACTTATTCCTTAACTTTGACGGTGCCAGAAGGAGCTCTGCATCTCAACAAACAATAATATTATCAATTATTGACAAACAATATAAAGTTCAAGGGTCATTGCTTGACAGTTTTAATATGCGCGCGCACCTACGTGTTTCGGTTGTGAGTAGGGCTGTCATCTTCATAATACCCTAAATCCGGAGATTTAAAAAAGAGGATAAAAAAGACGATCCAGGAAATTTAGCAATAGGGGAGAGTTGGGTAATTGCGCGCGGTTGATAATACCGTGCCCACTCATATTCAAAAAACCAATAACGTTACAGGACATCTGAGTGCGTAATACGAGTATCATAGTGTAGTAGGTAAATAATCTTTCTGCAGCGGCGCGCGGCGATCCGTAGGTACACTGCGAACATATATAGGTGTAAGTTAAAATGATTGCCGCGCTTTCTTTCTTCATAATTTTTGATGAATTTCCATTACACGGTGCAAAGTATTTACGTAGGTACAAATTATTTATGCAAATCTTTATCGTTTGAATGTTTATCATTGTTAAAAATATTAAAGAATGGTGTGCAAATACTTTCTTAATATTCAGCAAATACTTCTTTAATATTCACATTTAAATTTCAACGATTTTTTCTCAATTTCTAAACAAAATAACGGAGTTTGACAATTACGCGCGGTATTCTCTTGTAGGTAGATACTGGAGAAAAACAAGAGAACATGAGAACGGTCTATGTGATTATGTTGCTCTATTGGCTAAACCATTTTATGGAATTACCCAAAAACACCTACTAAAACTGGCGTATTACTTTGCGGTTGCAAAGATTGCATCAAAGGAGTTGTGCTTTTTTTACTATAAACTTATTTATTTCACTTAAAATTTCATTACTAATTTAATTTAAAATTATTTGCATGAACATGTTGTACTATTTAACTTCCATGCTGTTTGTTTTTTTTCTTATTATAATAACGTTTAGGCCTTTTAAATATACTTAAATTGCATATTTGTGGAGATTTAAAATGGTATGTCTACTAATTTCTTTTTCTATTTATATGCTTCAAAAATAGTTATAGTATATTAGTTAGCCTACTATTTAGTCCTGTTTCTTTGTTGGCTATTCTACAAAATAAAGAAAAATTAAAATGTCTATGTTCAGCTAACTTTAATTATATCTACCTATTTCCTACGTTACATCAGCGCAATGAGCATAAACAATCATCTGGGTAGTAATAATGCGCAACGGCATGTCTGGTTGTCATGTGTGGTACACAGATGTTGTACAATGTGCATTTTTGGCGCGCTCTCAACTCTCCGATGGGCTATTTATTATTATGATAGATACCTAAATGACTATTGTTAATCAAGATGTAATTAGGCATGCTTGTTAATCATATCATATTTAACTTTGTTAATCGATTCGTCAAAATTTCTGTTGAAATATTAAAAGTAATAGTTAGACGTTTATGTCTTCTAAGTGCGATTTATTAATACGGGCCTATATTTAGTTTTAGTTAGTCCTCAAACTCAGTAATTCTTTTTACAAATAAATTCCTTTCAATTAATGGGAATATCAATTGATCGGAGGACCTAATAATAGATTAATTCCATAAAACCGAAACTTAATTCATTACGAAAATTTAATAATCATTCATAATCAAAAACTATAAAAAATACATATTTTCAAACACAATTCATCAAAACTAAACCATATTTATAAACTAAAACCTTAAAAAATACATATTTTCAAATGCGGTTGTTTGCCACAGTGGCGTGAGTCTGCAATGATCTATAAACACGGTTGATTGTGAAACTATATTACGTTTTTATTAGTAGATTTATAAAAGTTAACAAAACATAAATATCTAATTTTAAATATCAACATGTTTCTACTCGCGGGTTGTTGCGCGAGGCCCTTGCAAGAGCGAGGCCCCGGGCGATTGCCCGACTCTCCATCCCCTAAAGCCGCCACTGATTCGCAGAAGCTATGTTTTTAGTCTTTTGTTTTTTCTCCTATCAGTAGTATTAATAGGAGCAAAAGCACAGAAAATTACCCTTCTCTGATGAAAAGGATAATCACACATGTGACAGTATGAAGAAGACGACGAAGAAATATTCAAAGGATGCATCATTAATGTATCGATGAGTGAAATTTTACCTACCTATTGATCGGGCAGATTATTCCAATATAATATTGCGTCTAAGTCGTGCGTCGCGACTCGCGGCTGACATCAGATGAAAATAAACAAGCGAACATCTGGCAGATTCATCGCAATCTCTCTTCCTTTCACACGTATGTCTACAAGTGTTACCCGAACGATTTTAGAAGTTGCTAGAACTACTCATACTCGTGTAGAAAGAAAGGTATTACGTTTTGGCTGGTTCACGTCGTATCGACCGCTGCAGGCGCCGCTGTGGCGATCGCGTCGTGTGCTGTAAGGGTAGTGCGGAGTGCCATTATGGCTAATGGTTGGAATGCTAGTTAACGTTACGATGTTAAGATGAATGAGCGAAATGTAGCTTGGTTTAATCTATCGGTTACAAGCTTAAGTAGATCGAAAGTGGAGACTGAGTTTTCAATAAAGACATTGCATGTCTGTGGGTTTTCGCTTTTGGTTTGATCTAAAGTTTTCATGTACATATTAACAGAACCAATTCGTGTGATTCCTTAAGAGTGACATGGCTTGTGGTTAAAAGCTTTATGGTCGGTTCAAAAGGTTTACTAAACATAAAAAAAGACATTTATTGATCAAAAATACTGACAGAAAGGTGTCGGACCCCCAAACATGGATACCCTGTACTACGGGTGCCAAAAAAAATCAAAGCTTTGAATACGAGTCTCAATTCAGAATATTTTACCATTTGAATAACTTTGTCGCTAACATGATTAATTTGTAATATATATTATTAATTTATTATTATTATTTTATAGAAAGAAGGCGGCAAACGAGCATACAGTCTACCTAGTGGTAAGTGGATACTGTCGCCCATAGAAATCCACGATACATGCCAACATTAGTTCAAAATGACAAACTTTGGCACGCCCCCGGATGCGCTGCCTACCTTTGTTGAAGACCGAATGGATTTGGAGAAAGGGTTGGGGACGTTGGATGGGAATGGGCTCTGGCACACTCACTACCGAAACACGTACATACATCGGGGAATATGATAAAGTGGGAAATGCAGTACATTTCAAGGTCGTATTTCTGTGAGAGAGGGGTAACGACGCCAGTTGAGTGCGCCCAGCGGCTATTGAATAGCAGCGTGCACTCTCCCCCTCCAACATAACATTTATTTAAACATAACACAACGCCTCGCTAACATTTCATTAATGTCCTCTAATATCCTATCTTATTGCAAGTCCTTATATTATATGTATAAATATGCCTATTAAATTTATTGTAACAACGTTCGTCCCACCAAAAATATTGAAAAGGTATAATGGTTCTAAATTAAGAGACAAGTCCAAAGCAGGTCGGGGTGGGTATAATAGATTCGCCAAAGAACGAAAGTTATCGGGCATAGCAAATAGAATCAACCAATCAAGAATGTGCCAATGAGCAGGTCATATCTGGCGCGGGACCGACAACCGATCTGCCAGACGAATCCTTCAATGGAGATCAATCACGTAGTGGGTGGATAGAAGCATAGCCGGTAGTGGATGGATGAGAATTGAGAAGATCATGTGTGGAGCAGCATAGGCTGATGGTAATGCTAAAATTATCTATAAAAATATATAAGCAATTAACTGATCATAAAGTATATATTTATTTTTAATGCGTATACTTAAATACTTTGGATAGACGGATACATATTACAAATAGGATAATTACAGCCACGTGTTTTTATAATAAACGGCAGTATGTACACAGCAGGTGGAGATCGGTATCACTATCGTATTGCATTATATCTCAAAAAAAGTATAAGTAGAGTTAACAGCAGGTCATCCCGGGTACCTTATCCAACTATTAATTAGGGCTACAATTGAATGGTTTTGGATATATAAGTATACTAGAGTATTGCTTTCTGTGCGTACCATGTGAACTGTTACATACTTAGAGCCAATCGGGGTAATTGGGAACAATACCAATGGATAAATGTTTTAAATTAATTCGTGGTTCAGTTATAGTTTAGCCCCCCCCCCCCTAGACAACTGTAGCGCAACGTAGAAATGTGTTTCGTGAGTGAGTGAGATATCTCATCGAGTGGGGAGTATACTGGATAAGGAAGCTCTCTCATCCCAGGTTTACTCGATATCCCACCCCGTCTAATCCCTTCCGGTGCCGTAGAGTAAAGACGAGTAAATTGGTTAAAGGAAATTCATTATACTTTTTATCTACTATCTATTTCATTGCTCAAAAGGTTAAGCGGGACAAAGGGATAATGGGATTATTAACCCGGGATTATTATTATTATTAGATTATTAGGATTAATAAATATCGCTTTACGTTCCATAGAGTTAGGCAGAAATCATTGTACTTTAATAAAGTTACAAGGGGCTTTCAAGATACCTAGGATTCTGCAAGATCTGCAGCGCACCCGCATGCCTCATGATGTTGCAGGTGTCTATGGATGGCGGTGGCCATTTACCATGGGCACTGCCCGTCGGTCTGCCACCTCTTAGTAATGGGATGAGGAAACTTCCTCACACTTCCCCATCTATCGTTTATATTATCATTATTTATTGCATAAACTGACTAAAGACAATCAACGCTTAGAAGCATTATTTCCCAGTCAACCTTTGGACTATGCAAGGGACATTACCTAATTTTTTTTCAGTTCCACTCTTCAAAGTCAGAATGTGCATCCGTGGCCGTGGTGTTACTTTCTTTCCTGACTGATGTTCATGGGCAACTGTACGATATAGGGCAACTGTCCACATACCACCAAGTAAGTAAATCGTCTGCTCGTCTGTCACCATCTTTCTATAATCTGCTAGTAAGGTCATTTTTTTTATCACAATTTTTTTGTTTAGTGGATTATGGCCAAAAATTCCTTAGCAATATAAGTACTGAAGCCTGAAAAAGTCATTTGTTAAATGGCTTAAATTAAATGTGATTATCGAAGTTATGCTTTAAAACGCAACATCCTTCTTTACAAATGTCCAAAAAGGTAGCATGCGGAATTTCCGTTTGTAGAATACGCGCGATCGCGCGCACGCGCCGCTCACCTGTCACATTACCCCGCAAGGTGGCAGCGCACGTGCTGCAGCCACAGACGCGCCATTTCGCACAAAGCCCCTAAATAATGCCACCTGTACGTAAAATGGAACGTATCAGGTGGCATAGACGTTGCGCATTAAAAATTTTAAAAAATATTACAGATGATAGATAAAGCTCTTAGTTTCGCATGTTAAATTTGATAATAATTATTAATAATGGCGTACACGTAGATAAAGTCGGGTTATTTATTCCAGTCAGGGATAATATGACATAGAACTGTCAAACAGAGCGAAATTTGTACGGAGGTGACATTTTGTTGACAGTTCTACATATCATATCCCCGTCTCGAATAAATAATCCGACTATATATCGCTTTACGTTCCATAGAGGTAGGCAGAAATCATAGAGATTTAAATAAAGTTACGACAAGGGGCTTGGGACTTTCAAAGGACCTAGGATTCTGCAAGATCAACAGCGCGCCCGCATCCCTCCTGATGTTGCAGGTGTCTATGGGTGGAGGTGACCATTCACCATGGTCACTGCCCGTCCGTCCGCCACCTCTTCTATAAAGATCTTAATTATCAATTTTAATGGCAATTTTTTACTGTTAATTCAGTGACAGAATAAAAATTAAGTTTTATAGTCAAATGCTTCAACTTAGAATCTTAAACAAACTTGCAATGTATGTAACTTATTTATTGTACTTATTATTCATTGTATCTAAGTATATACCGAGTATATTGCATAAATTGTTTATAGGATTCCCTAAAAAAAACTTTCCTTTGCATTCTATACACAACTTCTGAGACCCAGCTCTGTCACGAAGAAAACGTTGATTAATATTTCTGCATCTTTAATTTTAATTTGATTAATCCTCACTTAAACTTAGGATTACCTACACATTCTTACAAATTACATATCACATCTATATATATATAATAAAATTGTAACAGGCCGATGTCTGTACATTATAGATAAAAAAAAAACTAATATGGGATCTTTATTAGAGCAACAGAAGCCAAAACAACAGTTTTTAGAAATTTTGTCTGTCTGTCTGTATGTTTATACACGCATCACGCGAAAACTACTGTATGGAATTGAATGCAGTTTTCACCGATGTATTGCTAGAGGTCTAACTTAAAATATAGGCTCCATTTTACCGCAGGAAAATATAAACCGAAGCGAAGCGAGGGCGGGTCGCTAAATGCAAACGTTGGTTTATTAGCTATCTAATAATTCTGCTCAAATCAATGAATAGCTTTAATTTGTAACTCGGAGGATTGTTTAACACAGGATAAGTATTATAACGGGTCACGTGACCGCAGCCGTGGGTGAACGATAGTCTGAAAAGATTAAAATAAATCTTCAAATCATCGAAATGAAAATAATTTTGTTTTCGGTCTAGATGCATTTTCATTATACAATCACTCAATATAAAATGCTCAGGGGCCGTTCAAGTATTCAAGCAAGTTCAAGCAAAGCTCTTACCCCCCCCCCCCCCCATGCTAACGTAAATTTACAAAATCTGTTCAAGTTTCTCATTTAATCAGAATGTACTAAATTTTTCCAAAAAAATACGAAAGTAAATAAATAAATATTGCTGACGTAATCGCCATTCAGCCCCCCCCCCCCCCCCCTTTGGTGCTTACGTAATACTTGAACGGCCCCTCATTCTGGAAAAAAATCATATTATTATTACATGACAATGAAGTGTAATGTACTGACTGGTACGTAGTGGGTACTTAGTACACAGTAAAATAACTCAATGTTACCACAATGAGTTTTTAAAAATAACATTCTGAATTCAATATGCTTAAACCTAAATTTGACATTGTTAAAAAAACGATTATTATCTTATAAACGTTGGTTTAAATCAATTTAGTTAGGGCAATGTAATATAATAATTGAAATATTCCCACACATGGCTAATTAATAAGAATCTAATAAAGTTGTCAACACAAATTTTAAAAGCAATGTGCTGCAAATAAAGATCCCCTTTAAATACATCTGCCACCTAAATTATGCACTAGATTGCTACACGTCGACATAAGGAATAGTTCACACGTCTAGTAAATCGTTTTGACAAAAATAAAAGTGACATTTCACCAAATAAATTGATAGACAAATAGCTATAAGGTCGTAGGTTACAGTAACTATTGCTTGATTGTAATTTGCAGCCCGATTCGACTTTATGAGTTCTTATTACGACATTGATAGAGTTTAAATTTGTTCAATAAATATTATTGGTACAAAACTTTAATATTGTTTTTTCTAATAACGTGAAATATTTAGGTAAAATTTACAGTTAACGACGCAACGTTTTCGAGGTTTTTCCTCTTTCTAATTTCAACTTTGTGGCACTGTTCTCGTAAAATGACAGTTGTTTTTTTTCGGTTTTGTTAACTTTTGAGGCAATGGAACACACGTGTTCGTCTGTTGTAAGTCGTTAGTTATTTTTTTTCGCTGTCAGCCCTTTGCAGTCACAAATTTGTGTCAACAAATGACACAGATGGTAAGATAAATTTATTACTAAGTATATATTTAAACGTTAGAATTAAGAACACACAAAGTTTGTTGGTATTTAAGTGTAAACGAAATACTTCTAATCTGTCCATCTGTCTAATATGGTTTTTGGAAGGACTCAAAAATCATTTTTTTTTACAGAATAGATGGCAGATGAGTGGGCGGGCCACATGTTGGTAAGTGGTCACCGCCGCCCATGGACACCTGCAACACCAGGGGGCATGCGGGTGCGTTGACGACCTTGCAGAATCCTGTTCACAGCTCTCTTGAAGAGCCCTATATCGTGCGTAATGGAAAAACCTCGGCTGGTTCATTCCACAACTTTTGGGTTCGCGGTATAAAGTGTCTTTTTCACCGCACTGTACGCAGCGACTCTGTGTCAAGGAAGTGCGGATGAGCAGCACCACGATGACGAGAGGTGCGATAATATAAACCCGAAGTTGGCATCAAGATGAACAGCTCTTAAGAACTATTATTAACTTTCCCATTATATAGGCGGTAGAAAACGCAGAGAGACTCTGAGCGATTCTAGACCATCTGTGAGACTGGGATCGTCGACAATTAGGACAGCACGTCGTCGGACGGAGTCAAAATGTTCCAGCCGGTATTTCGGTGCAACGGCCCAGAGGTTCACAAGCAGTATTCCATGTGGGGTCTAACTTGAGCTTTATAAAACGATAAGCGTTGCCCCGGAGTGAAGTAGTGCTTCGCTCTATTCAAGGTTTTTACTTGCAGGTTTTGTTTAGCTCTCCAGATGACTCCGAAACTCGACTTTGTTCGAAATATCGACGCCATCCTCTCAAAACTCTCGGAGATCTTGAGAGGAATGTTCTGAAATCAAAGTGCCACGATAAATGGACCTTTCGTATAAGACAAACTACTTATAATTTATGGCATATATTATAAAGAAAAATTCAGAGTATTTTTCGGAGCGTGGTGAATTTCATGGGATAAAATAAAAAATTACGCGTTTTGTAAGTGTGGAGATAATTCGTCTTTTTGTTCATTAAGGTAATTGTTTATGTCACTTATTAACTAACTTCATGCATTTTCGCGGAGCATTTTTGCTCAGATCATAAACGATTATGGATCTCCTTTTACGGTCACAAAACAAGAAAAACATAAGCGTTATCTGTCAACAAAGAGTACGGTATTTGAAATTATAACAGTTTTTAATTCTGTTTATGTTAAACAGCTGAACGAAAATCAAGATTTTACGGCACGATATTTTAAATTACCTTATTACTTACGTGTAGTTTTTTTTTAATTTTTAAAGGCAAGCACTTTATTGCACCAAAAATTACAGAGCACTTGCCTGTACTTGGCCTAAAAAGGCATCGAAATTGTACCTTTTTAAGGGGTTTTTTCTACCAAAACACACGGTAACAGGTTACTTAATATGATGACACAGCAAGGGGAATTTTTTAAATAAAATTTATATTTTTGAATACAATATTAATTGATTACAGTCTATTGGTTATCGTTAGGTCTATTTATGAATTACATTTTGGCGGCATGTAATTAATAAATAACTACCTTGCAGCAATACCTTGCAGGTTTGGCAATGTACTGGGAACTCCTCTGGTATCACAGGTCAATCGGCCTGGCAACGCTCGAGGACCGCATGCTTGTCTGCCAAGTCTTACGTAATAGACTAATGGTTTGTACTCATTTATTATGACGGTTCCTGATGCTTGAGGAACGTCTGATATTCGTGTCAACCTAAATTGTTACAGTTGCAATAACGATGCAAATTACGATATTTACGATGCAGCGACGTTAGGGGTTAATTTTTGCATCAGATCCCTTAGTTTTAGTTACACTACAGGGCATCTTTAGTAATTAAGGCTAAAATTATAATGTAAGTAAATAAGCACAGAGTAAGTAAAAGGAAAGTAAGTAAGAGTAGAAGTACAATGGAGATCAAACATAAACACCATACTATACTACACCATCAGTCTATGTCTTTTCACTGTTGGACATAAGTCTTTTCCAAAGACCGCCATCACACAAGGCCTTCTGCTCTTCTCATCCAGCTATTACCGACAAATTTCTTCAAGTTGTTAATCCATAGGGCCCCAGATGGCGTCCCATGCTGAGCGTTCCGGCACATGGTCTCCCCATCATTGTCGGTCCTGCGACAGATATGGACTGCCCATTGCCACTTCAGATTACTAAATCTGTGAGATATGTCGGTGACTTTCGTTCTTTGATGAATTCCTTCGTTTCAGACTTTAAAGAAACTCGCAGCATAGCTTTCTCTATATGTCGTTGGGCGATTTCAATCTTAGGAATCTGGACACGTTAGAGACAATGTTTCGGCACAGTACGTCATAACTATCATATGTTATGACGTTATTATGTTAGTGATGTTATTATGTTAGGTCGGGGAAAAAGTCTTTTCGTATTTTGTACATATGAAGTTGTAATCAAATCTCTTTGGTTGTACTACTTGTACCTGGCCGGTTGTAATACCAATAAAAGTAGACATTCTAAAAAAAAAAAAATTAAAAATACTATTTTCCAACATTTTTTCATTATTTTCCAGTCTGTGACAATGAGTGAAAGTAACATCAGTAGTTATGACATTGCTGAGGAACTGGGCATTGATCACAAAACGGTTTTAAGTCATTCTAAAAAGTCTGGTACCAGTACCAGAAAAAGCTTGATATTTGGGTGTCACATGATCATACGGAAAGAAACATAAACCGTGTTTCCACCGATTTTCTGTTAAAACGAAACGAAACTGAACAATTTTTGAAACAATTGATCACGGGCGATGAGAAGTAGATCACTTAAGACTAGAACGTTCGAAAAAGATCGTGGTCACAGCACGGACAGGTTTCACAAACAGTGGCAAAACCCGGCTTAACGCGAAACAAGGTGATGTTGTGTGTATGGTGGGATTGGAAAGGTATCATTCATTATGAGATTTTACTACCAGGGGAAACTATTGATTCTGATCTCTACTGCCAGCAACTGATGAGATTAAAGCATGCAATTGAGACAAAACGGCCTGAGCTGATAAACAAAAAGAGAGTGATCTTTCACCATGATAACGCCAGACCACACACATCTTTAGCCACCCAGTAAAAATTGAAAGAGCTTGGCTGAGAAGTGTTGATGCATCCACCATATAGCTCTGACCTTGTCCCCTTAGATTCCTACCTGTTTTCGTCACTTCAGAACTCTTTAAGTAGCGCAAGGTTGACATCAAGAGAGGACGGTCAAAACTACTTACCGGAATTTTTAGCCAAAAATCCCAGAATTTCCACAGCAATGGGATCATGACCCTATCTACAAGATGACAACAAGTTATCGATCAAAACGGCACATATTTATTACAAGTAAATGTAATTAAACTTTAAAAAATAATTGTCTTGAATTTCTATAGGAAATAGAAACGTTCTCTCCGACTATATATCAATATTTAGTCTTTATATTTGGACTCGTGGGAACAAAATATTGTATTATTATCAGATTTCCAATTGAACAGAGAAATTCACAGAGAATTCGTCTCACGTATCCATGTTTTGGACTGCTCACTTGAACAAGTGGGAATAAATCGAATAAATACGTGGACGTGACTATTTATCAGTGTGATGTAAAAGCAATGCATGGCGCTCGCCACACCGCAGTCGTAGTCGTAATAAAACGTGTGTAATGTTGACGGTGCTCTGCGGTGGGCTTGCGGCACGTGGCCTAAGTTATAAGCGAATCAGTAATTCAACTCTTGTTCAATGCGATTCGATTCAATTAATTTATTTGTATTTAACATACATACACAATCATTTTAAATTACATTAAATTATTAAAATATCAATCATTTTTAAATTAAAAACTGTATTTTGGGCGCCAGTGTCTTTCCAAATTATATGTCATATCGTAATATTATTTTTAACACGGTTTAGAACACAATTGAAAAGTATTACTTGAAAATATATTTACTAATTCTAACTGCTGTTGTAAAAGTGAAAGTTGGTTTGTTTATTACCAGTAAATTTTGCAACAAATCCTGCAATTTAACTTTGGCTTACCTGTGCCTGTAGTTTTTAAGACGAATTAACACAGGATAGCTTCTTCCCGCTCGTTGTTAACAACAGCTAGTTATCTATTTATAATTTAACCTGAGTATTAGCTATTACTATTCGCAGACTTTTCGAGTCTTCATAGCATATTCGGTTAGAAAATTTCATAATTCGTTACTAATTCATAATAATTTATCGCTTATTTTATCACGACGATATTCATAGCGTCTTCATATACTAAGATGTCGACTAATTGCGGTCTTCTTTTCGCACAGTAAAGCTACCATGTGATAAACCGCCACATTACAGAGTCGTCCTCTTCCGCTCGTGGTTTGCGGCATATACAGCAGCTGAGAGTCTGGCCAGTGAGCGCGAATCGGCGCGAGCGGCGGGACGAGCCAATTTCACAGATTCGTCACCGATTAGCACGCGTCGCCCACTGCTGCCGCGGTAGGTTGGCCGCTCGTGACGTTAAACTGTAGGTGGGGACCCAGTTAGTGAGACCGTGGGATTGGATAACGGATCTCGGGGCACACCATTAATCTGGCACCGCAATGATTGTTCAGTACCCGCAGTATGAGAAAGGGTGTTGATAATAGGTGACGTGGTCGTGACATGGTTTCGCGCGATAATGAATAACCGAGAATCTGTTCTATAGCAGAAAAACAAAAATAATCAATCGTTTCATTCTCAAATACATACCTAAATATATACTGTACCTCCATATTCCATGGTCTTATCAACCTCCGGTACCTATTTAATTTCCTTTGCTAGGCTGTGAATGTAAGCCTCCTGAGATTGGTAAATTTTCTATAAATTTGGTCTTTCTATAGATTTCTACCGTTGTCATCAAAGGACATCAATTATACCTGGCACCACTTTCTTTTTGGATGCGGCCAGCATTTCTATTTGGACGATCGAAAGACTATGTGAAACCTACTCTAATGGTATACAAATGATTTTTTTATTTTAGGTTTATTTGTTGTTTAGATAACATAAGAGTTATATCGATTCTTATAAACAAGTAA
This sequence comes from Sesia bembeciformis, assembly GCA_943735995.1. NCBI lineage: Eukaryota > Metazoa > Arthropoda > Insecta > Lepidoptera > Sesiidae > Sesia > Sesia bembeciformis. The sequence continues at coordinate 3,356,645 of OX031038.1, forward strand.
AGGACTGTAGATTGGAGTATGATTTTGGAATAATTAAATAACCGGCCAAGAGTGTGTCGGAGACGCATTAATAGGGTTCCGTGGCCTTCTATGAAATTTATTGGGAGCTAATTACGAGTTATAAGTTGGTAGCCGGTATCTCTTTATTTTATTGCAAAAAGTCAGTGAACATTATCATCATCCTATCAACATATCATTAACATACCCATTTTTCAGTTTATCTAGGCTTTAAGTGTAGTCTGGATCCAGACTATCGAAATCTCAAGACTTTGTTCAGGAAAAAGAATGTTGACATTAGTGGTACAAGTTAGATTTTTTTTTTGTTTTTGTTTTATAGACTAGTGGGCGGACGAGCAAGCGGTTCCACGTGATGGTAAGTGTTACCGCCGCCCATGGACACCTGCAACACCAGGGGGCATGCGGGCGCGCCGTCGACCTTGCAAAATCCTATTCACAGATACTCACAAATCGCATCTTTATTGACGACTGGTTCAGACGAACAAACTTTTTTTTTATGGAAGTGGGGGGACGAGCAAGCGGTCCCACGTGATGATAAGTGTTACCGCCGCCCATGGACACCTGCAACACCAGGGGGTATGCGGGTGCGCCGCCGACCTTGAAATTCAACCTTTAATTCTAAAAGAACTGCTCGTACTTTGCCAAGTTGCCAATCTGTTGAAAGGGTAGTATAGATATTCGTAGTGGCGCCAGAGTGGCGCCGCGTTCACTGCAGTCTGACAGAATGCACTCGACCACACATACGTACTGTGGGTACTCTTATGTGTGAGTTGGTTTTCGTATGTCACAAATGGAGGACACTGCTAGACTGTTCACGCTATTTCTAGCATTGAAAGTTACGCTTACAGACAATGTACTAGCAAAAGCGTGCTGTCTATTTCAGCGTAGATAAAAAAAAAAATAAGCGTTTTTACGAAAACGTCTGTTGTTTTGGCTTGATCCATACGTTTTTATATCGATGCATTCATTTTACTATATGGAAGTTTTACCATGTTTATTGCAGTTAATAAATGACACTTCTTAAGTAGCAGAGGTCATCATCATTCATCACAGCTCATCTATTAATTCAAAACGTATTTTATGAGTTCAAAAGTACGGAAAATGTAAGATAATTTTTTGACACCCGGTTATAACGTCTTCATGAAAGGGTTTTGGGCAAGAATCCACCACAAAGCTCGGCCACCCTTGTGAATTGGCGAGTGCCACCCCAAAATTAAGAGTTTCTATACAGTTTATTTATTTCATAGCCGAGCTGGTGATGATTTAAAATATTATACTTAAATAGAAAGTCAGTCGTCAGACTATCAGCGCTCATGATGTAAGCTGAATATAATCGTAATTATAAATGTAAGAGAATTCCATATAATATGGTATAGAAACATTTTTTAATATAAATCCTCACTTAATGTAATACGATGCATCCTCACTAACAAGTTTATATTCGTTTATAAATTTTATCTAAACTATATACATTTAAACTTGGCTGATATCACAGACAATGCCAAAAGATAATCCGAGACACATTTGTAACTCTAAAAAAAATACCCACAATTTATGGGTCAGTTTGGAGTCGGCCTAAGTGAAAACTTTATTCCATGAAAAGGGTAGTACGATTTGGAAAAGTTTCTCGTAATGGACAACGGTTAACTTTCTCACTTGAAAAATTATATAGAAGTAGTTTGAGTTCCTCGAAAAATAGTTTCATGTTTCGTTGTAAAAATATTTGAAATGTCTGATCTTGGATGGAATCAAAGAGAGTAGTGACTTGTGGACTTTAACGGTAGATCAGAGATAAGTTACTACGAAAAGAGTTATTTATGTTGCGGGATGAAATCCCAAACGAGATTCGTTAATGAATGACCAACATAACTTATGGAATCAGTATGCTGAAGTGTGACCAGGTCATACCTTCAAAAAACCGATAACTGGCGGGGTTCCCTTTCCGCCCAGGTGAACTACTTGAAGATGTTCGTTGGTAGTAGTTGAATGGAAACAGCCGAAGTATATGTGCGGTGGCGAGTCTAGAGACCTAGATATATCCAGCAGTAGGGAGACATTAGCTGATAGTATGGTACTAGTGGAAAAAGAAGTGGATACATATTATGTATTTTGTTTTTTGACAACAATTATGTGCGAGATAGAGAACTATTACAAAAAGTACCTACTTGTAATACCTAGTGTTGACACGTAGTGTAGTAAAATTTTGTCATTATTTTTATGGCAATAACTATTATGAAATGTCACTGAATTGAATTAAAATGCAAATGCAATTGTTCTGCGCGTTGCCAAACAAAGAATAAATGAAGGCATTCTGTAATAATATGCATAGTTATCTGACAGATGGTATATCAGCTGTGGTAGTAACTGTAGTTTCGTACAGTTGGACACACACAGACGCAACAAAGTTTAATTGAAATGGAAGTGTATTTTCAAGTAACTTTTAGCCTTTCTAGAATAATCGTGTAGGTATTGTGTATTGATAGATCAGTCAATTGATATCTGTGACCCGAGTGTAAGATTTTTTCATTTCGTCAAATGTTTTTTTAAGCGATCCCATTTCCTTTTGAGTCATTGATCACCAGTAATGTGCATGATGCCTTACTCTTGCAGGGCGAAGAATATTTTTCTGCGTTAGGCTTTGGCAGATGACAACGATGTATGGAAATTATTTAGCTAGAAATTATTTGGAGAAAATTGTTCAATAATTTGAGAAGATTGCAACGCAAGTAGAGTCGAATAGGTTTATTTATAATATGTAGGTGGTATATTTCGACTGACTGTACCTCTGTGCCATAAAATGTAACTGTTGATATATTCAGCTCTCGTAATTAATGTTTAAATTGAAATTGACAAACAAGTCATTACGATACGATAAATAATAATGGCATAGCGGATTTGCTCTGGTTTGGATCATGCTAGGAAGTACTCGTGCAGTTGTCGGCTTATGTTTCTTATAGAATAGATGAAAGATGAGCGGGTGGGCCATATGACGGTAACTGGTCACCGCCGTCCATGGACACCTGCATCATCGCGGGGCATGCGGATGCGCTGCCGACCTTGTTTTGTTATGGACGAAGGCGGCATACGAGCAAGTAAACCTGACAGTAAGTGGATACGGTCGCTCATAGACATCCGCGATACATGCCAACATTAGTTCAAAATGACAAACGATGATTACCTTTGGAGATATAGGAATGAATTGGGAGAAAGGGTTGGGAAAATGGGGACTAATAGGATGGGAATGGGCTCTGGCAGATTTCACTCACTACCGAAACATGTACGTACATTAGGGAAATCAGATAAAGTGGGAAATGCAGTACATTTCAAGGTAGTCTTCTGTGACCTTGTAGAGTCCTGTTCATAGTTCTCTTGGAGAGGGCCATATCGTGGCTTCGCGGTAAAACCTCAGGTCAGCGCACAATTATTTTCCAGAATTGTGTATTATTTGAAAACAGTGCAATAATGAAAATTCTACAAAATATTTTCTTAAATTTAATAATTAATGGTACTTTTTAAAATATTTGGTGTTTAGTTTTTTAAAGATAACAGAATTCGTGAAACCGGTGATGGCAAGAGTTTTATGAATGATTGGTTCTTTTACCAATTAGGTACTTTCACATTTACTATGAATTTGTTTAAAAAAATCATTAAAAATGTTCACTAACACCATCTCTAATCAATATCTTGTGACTTGTCAGTGCATCAATATAGCCTTAGGTACTTCGCTAGGTTATATTAGCCACCCCTATAGATTACGGTTTAAGAAAAAGGAAATGTTTTTCTTCTCTGTTGGTCGCTTGTTCATTGTATGTGGCACCAAATCAAAAATAGGTGTTTTATGGATCACTTTGAAGAGTCGCGAATTAGTTCAACGATAATTCTTAGCATTTCAAGGTTTCTGTATTATTCTTTATTATAATTTACTAACCCTGTGGACCTGCGACTTGAGAGAAGTTATATGAAACTTAAAAAAAATGGCGAATACTAAGCAGGAAGATTTCCTAAGAGTTTCAGGAGAAAAAAAGAGTTTCAGGAGTTGATTAATGTTCATAATTATATTAAAGTACATTAATCATATTTAAGGAGAACGAGAGTTTCAGGTGTTCATTAACTTCCATAATTATAATAAAGTACATTAATCACTCAAGCGATTGATCTCTGAACTTCTATTATTTTCTTTTGTTTAATTTTCCCCCGACTCACCTAAATGTGTAGATTGGACTCATTGATTGAAGAATTTCGTTATGACGTACGGTGCCGAAATATGGGTTTTGACAGTGGGCCCGATTGATAAGTTTAAAAATGCTCAGCGAGCAACGAAAAGAGCTATTCTTTTAGTTTTTTGATACAATACATAAAATCCGAAATTAAGATATAACTCAAAGAATTAGTATGCTAAAATTTAGTGGAATGCCTACAATTGTTGCAAAAATGATGACCGCTGGGGTAGACCTTTGGGAGATCATGTACCGAGAGGCACAGAGAGGGACGCCCTCCGGCTAAGTGAATGAATGACTGAAAGAAAATTGGCAGTAGTGGTTAGATGAGAAGATCAGAAGACCGATTGTAATGGTCGTGGTAGATAGCGGCTTCTTTATCCCTTAGTCACCATTTCGACACCCACTGGAAGTGATGGGGTGGTGCTATTTTTATGTCGGCAGACACAACATGGGTGTAACGCACATATGTAGCCTTGTAACCCAACCCACATGGCCCTATAGCATAATATGGTAGTAAATTGAAATTAATGTGCTGTTTTTCATGTTATCAGTCATTAAACATTATTGTGACCTTTCTTTGAACTTCAACTTATCTGCACATTAAACAGTAAAGCGGTAAACTGGTATAAAACTGGTATAGGTTATGAGTTCGACTTAGTGCAGCCGCAGACAATTTGCAGTATAATTTAAGACTGCATCTGTAACCTTGGGTGGCTACTGCATTATAAAGTATTGGCACGATTGGCACGCAAAGAAGTTGAATTGTGCTATCTATTTTTGTCTCGTAAAAAATACTCGAAATAGTTATGTATAAATGAAGTATGGGCTGCAGTTGAGGGCAAACAAAAGTGAATACAATTCGGTACCAATTACCGGTATATAGGGGTCCAATTATATTTCAGTTGTATTTCAGTTTCAGTAGGCGTTCGTCTTTGATTTAAAACAGTATTCTACTAATCATTCTACTAACCATTACCGTTAAGAGGGCCCAGTTTACTAGTTACCTACCAGGAGTTTTATTACTAGTTTACTAGTTACCTACCAGGAGTTTTATTACTAGTTTACTAGTTACCTACCAGGAGTTTTATTACTAGTTTACTAGTTACCTACCAGGAGTTTTATTACTAGTTTACTAGTTACCTACCAGGAGTTTTATTACTAGTTTATTAGTTACCTACCAGGAGTGTTATTACTATTTTATTAGTTACCTACCAGGAGTTTTATTACTAGTTTACTAGTTACCTACCAGGAGTGTTATTACTAGTTTATTAGTTACCTACCAGGAGTTTTATTACTAGTTTACTAGTTACCTACCAGGAGTGTTATTACTAGTTTACTAGTTACCTACCAGGAGTTTTATTACTATTTTACTAGTTACCTACCAGGAGTGTTATTACTAGTTTATTAGTTACCCACCAGGAGTTTTATTACTAGTTTATTAGTCACCTACCAGGAGTTTTATTACTAGTTTATTAGTTACCCACCAGGAGTTTTATTACTAGTTTATTAGTTACCACAAAAGGAGTTTTATTACTAGTTTATTAGTTACGTACCAGGAGTGTTATTACTAGTTTATTAGTTACCCACCAGGAGTTTTATTACTAGTTTATTAGTTACCCCACCAGGAGTTTTATTACTAGTTTATTAGTTACGTACCAGGAGTGTTATTACTAGTTTATTAGTTACCCACCAGGAGTTTTATTACTAGTTTATTAGTTACCCACCAGAAGTTTTATTACTAGTTTATTTACATCACACCATACAGTATATTTATGAAGAAAAATATATCGTAGAAAATCATTTTTTGTCAACTTTTTTTGTCCTCAAATGTAAATACTATTAAGTCGCATTCATTGAGATTCTCAGGTATGATGAATGAGTGACAAATGTTACAAATGAGTGGCTTAATATGCGCGACAAAAATAAAAAAATGGCCCGGTGTGTGGGGCGCACCTTTCCTTCGCAATCTAGTAATTTTTTCGAGATAAAACTTTTTAAATTGGCAGGCGCAAGGACTATGTACTTTTTATTAAAGGGATATAGTAGACAGGTGTGAAATTGTAAATTAAATTATTAATTATATTTTAAATACAAATTTATGTATAAGTCGTTAGAGAGACATAATGACGTAAATTATAATATGAACATGAAAATAAAATTCCTAAATTGCATTTTTCATTAAAAAAAATTTAGTGTTAGAAATACACTGTCTAGAAGTAACAATCGATAAAAGAATAAAACAGAAATAATTTCTGTGACATGTGCAAACCTATTACGCAATAAACATCACTCAATTGTTTCTTTTGGCGGCGTTTTTTGATCAATCAGCTGTCTTTTCGCCTGACCAAGTTCGGACAAGCACCTGCACTGATTTTTTAGCTGATCTCTGTTTTTTTTTTAAAAAAGACGTTCGCTTTAGACACCTGGCTATTCTGCATACACCTTTGTTTTGAGACCAGCCGGCTAGAATGGCCGTCTGTCCCTTGTATATTATCCATTCAAAACCGTTAATAAACGGCCTTCACCGTACAAAAATAAGGTCATTTCAAATGTGGATATTTTTGTTAATTTTATTTATAGGGTCATTATAATAGCAATGAAAAAATATTTTCTTTTTTTTTTATTTCTGGGTCTTTTATCGTACCAATAAATTAAACGATGTCTTGAGTTATGATACGATTTGTATAGGTATTGTGTGATACGGTCTCGACTCTCGGATTCAACACTGCCTTACATTTTTTATGGTGAAGGTGGCAGGCGGTCATGCGCTCCACGTGATGGTAACTCGCTACAGCCGTCCATGGACACCCGCACCACCAGGCGGTATGTGGATGCGCTGCCGGCCTTGTAAAATTCTCTTTACAGCCTTCTTGAAGAGCCCCATGTCGTAGCGTAGCGGGAAAACCTCAGCAGGCAGTTCATTTCACAACTTTTGGGTTCGCGGAATAGTGTCGTGACGAACGCACTGTGCGCAGAGACGTGAGGTGCGATAGTAAAAACTCGAAGTTGGCATCAAATTGAACATTTCTTCAGAACATTCCACGTTATTCAGGCCGTAGAACATGTAGAGGGACGCCATGTCTCTCCGATCGCTGAGGGATTCTAAACCGTCTGTGAGAGTGGGATCGTCGTCAGTTCTAACAGCTTGTCGTTGGATGGAGTCAAATGGGTCCAATTGATATTTCGGTGCACCGGCCTAGAGATGTGAGCAATAGGTACTCCACATGAGACCTAACCTGCGCTTTGTAAAGCATTAGACAGCTTTGTTCTGTTCAGCTCCCCGAGCATTTTGGAGGCCAATTTGACCTTATTCACCAAATGACTCCCAAATTCAGCTTTGCTAGAATACATACGGAACAATTGGAACAATGTAGATCACTTTCAAACTACTTGGTGGTAACACTGCAACCATAGATTTAAAGTATCCAGGCCTTCTAAAAAAAAGATTTATAATTATAGATCAACAAAGTGCTGACGTTAAAAAACTTTACTGAGAAAAATTGAGAGCGAAAACTTAAATTAATAGATTTTTTTGGCTGGAACTCGAGAAGTGAAGTTGAGTTTTTGTTTGATTATATTGTAAAAAATGTGTATTAGGCGTTTTGTGGTTAAATAGCGATAGTTTATTAAACTTCAAAGGGATTTTCGTGCATAGTGTTTGTGATAATCAAATGAAAGCGTGGGTCTGCAATTTTCGTGTGCTTCCAAGGAATACTCTTTACTAGTATGGACTTTACTACTAGTAATACTACTATCGCTTTACTGAGCGACTCCTGACTTACTTCGATGAGCCTGGAGATTGGCAGGATACGTTCTAAACTAGACTAGACTTTGAAATTGTTTATTATGAAGAAAACTTGACACTGATAGAATGTGCTAATTGCACCATTGCCATATATGAAGAAACAAGAAACATAAACTAATAATACTGTCAACTGGCAAATGGCACGTGACAGGTGCGAAAGCTTGGTGTCATGTCAAACATGTGTAATAACGAATTGGCTAGTGGTGTTTTTTAAGTGAATCCAAATTTTTTAAGAGATTTCTTAGCCACAATAAACTTAAGACTTTGGCAGTCTAAACTTAAGACTGTGTAATTATGTTCAAAGTTAAGCAACGGTTTAGGATAAATGAAAAATATATTTTTTCAGATACGAGTATTATTTCTTCGCTGAGAATCCTTTTAATTACGAAACTCAAAACCTAGCCTACAAATTATTGTAATTTAGGATCGCTGTAAGATATAAGACCAAGGTGTTACGCAACTGTTAGTCTCCTACAGGTGTAATAGTCAGGTGTAACACACCCTAAACATAATACCAACATCACATTATAACTTAAAAATCAACGATCAGTCCACTCGTATCTTATTTCCTTATTAAAACCCCGTGTTTTATAGCATTTTAAAATATACTAGCGTAAAATAAAAGCAGATGTAACTTTGTTTTCGTGTCTTTGTCTCACAAAACACCTTTGCGGACATTTGCAGCACAATTTAATGTCTAAGGACAGTTACTCCATTTGTAATTAAAATTTAAAGATTAGTATAAATTACGAGCGAGTTTTTTTGATGTGGAATAAGTAAAAGTGGTCGCTAATTGTATTTTGTTGCATTTTTATTGGCCCTGTGGTTATGACAAGCTGCGGGAGTGCAGGTCAGGTGTGCAGAGAAGAGGGATTTTTTATGGTTAAAGTTACTTTCAACGTTATCAATAATATTGCAAAGTGTGAATAGTAAGTATGAAAAACGAAGTCTGCATCCAAATAGGTACTGTATAAACGGCTAAATGGTGTGCGAGGTAAATACAGTGCGAGATGGACTGGATGGAAGAATGGGAAGTACTCACAGTGGTGTTCATTGAGAGTGCGGTATTTCCTGGGATCCTGCCTTCTAGGATCAAATTAAAATACGAACGAAAAGCAGCTTTTCTTTTATGGACGGTAGACGCGGCTCCCGTCGGCTACCTGCTCCTCCTAGAACTTTGGTGTTAGAGGTATAATTTCTCCAAGAAATGCAAATATTTTCCTATCCTAAGCTTTCACATTTCGATGTCTTGTATATGCCTGGACATTTCTTTCTTGAGAGTCCAAGTTTCACATCCATAAAATAGAGTGGAACAAACGTAACATTTCATGATACGATGACGGATCGGAAATGGAACTTTAGGGTCGCACTTTAGATATTTTATAGAATACTACGTACGGTTCTATAAAACAAGACTCAGACCAATTTCAATAGATAAATAGCATCATCTATTTAACCTAAGTGTCTACTGCGCCGCCTATTGCCACTTCACAATTAATTGCCAACAATAAATACTATATTATACCAACAACAAACGTCTCGCCCCTGCGATGCGCACGCGCACATGCCGCGCACCTTGCGCCAGGTGCTGCCAATTGACACAGTTCTAGATCTAGACTTGCTTAGATACTAATCATTGTGACAATACTTCACTGTAATTAATAGCACTGAGCTGGAAATGGGTAGCGGCTTTGTTATCCCTTAGTCACCTTTTACGAGACCCGCGGGAAGGGAAGGGGTCGTGCTATTCTAAATCAGACCGACACCACATCACCAACTACACCACCTATAAAACTCTAAAAGAGTGGACTCGCCTATCCACTTGGCCAGCGTGGCACTTTAAAGTCATATATCCCTCATGGGCATTATCTGATGAAGGTCGTGATTCTCGTGACTAACATAACGAGCGGCACGTCCAGGAGAGACTTCAGCGACGGAACTTTAATTATAGCAACTTTAAGACCTATAAACTCCGGGTTGCTGCTTCAGCTGTTCGTCCAGTGCTGACTTTTGGCCAGAAGGGGCAGAGTTCCGATGATTTAGGGAAGCGAGACCGAGCAACAATAAAATCCCTATTAATAGGTAAGTTTATTATAAGTATTACATGTATTCTAGATTAAGGTATATATTAGTTACCTGAAATAAATAAAAAAATATATAACATCATTTAGGCAGGTCCTCTGCCTTTATACCTTTTATCATAATAAGAGTATAATGCATTATGAACCTTAGTTTGAGGTCCTCAGGTCCCACTGAGCAACACAGGTTAGGCGCTCGTGGGGGTCTCTCCTAATATTTCTGTAACGAGTACCGACAATTTGTAGCCGCAAACAGGTGATCACCTCGTGAGTGAAAAATTACAAAAAAAGGATAAAAATATTAGGGGAGCGCTCGGGTTACGTTCACTAAATCATCTGTCAAAATCGCGGCGCCCGGCGCAGTCTTCAAATGCAAGGTTTGAGTGGATGAGACGAGTTTTGTGATTTTGCAAGAAAAGTTTTTAAGTACATGAGGAACAAAGATCTAGTAGCAGTGACCACGGGAGCTGTGCATTTATCAGTAGCAATAGTTTACGGACCGAGTGTAATGCAGCTATATATTTTTAAAAAAATCAGGCGTTTAAAACGTATTATTATGACTTATAAAAAGCAAGTAGCTCTCTCCCTGGACTCTCTCCTCAATTTACTAAGGAGAGAACGACTGCTGTAACGTAGTAAATTGTAGCAGCAATCGCAAAATAGCCTAAATGTGCAGAATTCTAATATCACTCAAGACAGAAGATTAAAATATCTAAGCGTAGGTATATACCAACTTAGTTATGAGTTATTTTCTCAGCACTGTTGTTCATACGTTAAACTTATTAAAAACTAGCAACCCGCCCTTGCTTCGCTTCGGTTTAGAAGTTTTTTTTTTACAAAATTTCAAAATAAAATATAGCCTATATTAGACACGGATAATGTAGCTTCCTATTTGTGAAAGATTTTTTGAAATCGGTTCAGTAGTTCCATAGATTACCCCCAACATACAAACACACAATTTTACCTCTTTATTATATTAGTATAGATGTTATTGGAAGAACTGATTTCGTTAAATATGTATGTTTTGTAAAGGAAAGAAGTAAATGTTTACACCTAAAATTTGTATAATATGTATAATAAAAATAATAATGAATTTGTAATAAATTATATCGTATTAAAAAAATGGATCCAATAATGATGAAGAGAAATGTCACGTTACTTTATTCTACTAAAAAAAATACATAACAGCAGAGAAACTGCGAAGGCCACTAACCATTTTTGACACAAATTAAATTAATAGTTTCTTCACTACATAGCTTCACGTTAATAAGACATCGAAGTAACTTTCAAAGACTTTGGGCTTTTAAGGTTATGTCCATACTAGTTCTTTAATTTAAAAAAAAGACATGAGTAATAAATACGAAATGACAGCGGTGGAATCAATCGTTTGCGCAGCGCCCGTCCGGCGCGGCGTAATTAGAGACCGCGCGGTCCTGGGTTCGATTGCCGTCCCTATTATTATGTGTTTACGAGTCCGTCCTTTTTATGTTTTTGATGGGTGAGGAGGTGACTAAGAAAATTAAAAATCTAATTATTTTATTTTTGGTCGGGATAACAGATAGTAATGGTATTGACAAGCAGGCGATTCTACTCTTTGCATAAGTCATTCGTAATATTAATAAGCCGCCGATGTACTCTTTCTATAAAAACCAAGTGACAGATGAGCTGACAGTTCACCTGTTGGATAAAATTTTAGTAAAAATGGGAAATAGGAAGGATGCGGAAGGGAAAGTTACTCCTCCCCCAAGACACCCAATTCCCACAGAAGATACTTAGAGGAAAAATACATTTCTCACAATATCAAATTCCTGAATGTACCAACATACGTGTTTCGGTAGCCAATGAAATATGAGAGAACCCTATTCAATCCTCTAGCTATCTTATGGAGTCAAGGGTGTAGTGGAATAAAACCGTTATTCTCTTGATTCTTCATCCCACCCCATCACTGCAAGGAGAGGTGTGTCGAGGAGGTGTCTAAAGATTGTCTGGCAGATGTCGCTATTAGCGATAAGACCGGCTTTTGTGCATTTCATATGTTACAATGTCTGTCACTGTCTTGTTTTATCTATTCCCCTTTCTTCAAATCCATCCCTTAATATCTAAAGGTACCTTTGGGTTAGCGTATCCGGAGGCGTGCCGACGTATGACTTTTATAACTGATGTTATCGTGTATCGCGCATGTCCATGGGTGACAGTATCCATTTACCACCAGGACTGTCTGCTAGTCTGCCAGCTATTTTATTTATTTTTATTTAATAATTTATTGTACACACAGAACATGAAATAAATGATAATACGGAAGAAGAAAATATACACCATAAGGCAAGCTTATATCTTGCAGACATTTCTTCCAGTAGACCTTTTTTTTAAAATAATGATTGTTTCATCGGCTCTAAACCTAAAGTTGTTTGTCTGTCTAAAATGAAATTAAAATAAAGAATACGTTACAGTCCATTCTCCTTAAAAAATATCCGTAAAATAGTGACAATATATTCAGGTTTTATCAAGTTATTGGTGGTCAGTTGGAATGGTGATAAATCCAAGATGGCTGATAAAATGTTCCCACGGGTTTTCTCACGGTGGTAACACCCACTCAATAGCCCAACTTCTATTTGCGTTGACATTTGTACAGTGGCGGCACAATAGTAAACCGACATAACTCAAAAATTAAAATAATTTGATTATATTCCTGCAATATTATACTATACCTTTTTATAAATGATTTTTCTGTACATGATTTATTTTTATATTTCTTGCACAGTAGCGCTGAATGTATTCTTTTATAAGAAAATAATTGATCTTGCTATCCAAGTATAAAATAGTCATAATGTATAAAATAACATACGAATAAAACGATCTAAAACTTTAATGCCTGTTTGTATCAGCTTATAACATCTCACTGCAAGGCACAGGCTTCCCCTAGTACATCATTGGGAATTTTCGGGTGGTAATTCACCACGCGGGCCCAATGCACATTAGTGGATCACATATTCCAGATGTTTTTATTTATTTCTGGAGCACGCGGGTTTCCTCACGATGTTTTCAATCACCGGCCGAGCTAGTGACAATTTTTAAAAATCCGTATATAAGTAGAAACTCAGCGGTACAGGCCGAGGATTCATGTTAAAATAAATACGTGTTTATTTTTTGTTGCAAAGAAAAAAAACATCAGTTCTAAAAGTTCATGTTTTGCAAAGTTTAAGTACATGTTGTATGTTCGCAAAAAAAATAAAAATGTACTTATATACTTTTGACATCACTCTAGGGTCAGTAATACTAATTCAGTTTAAAAATGTAACAGCTACCTCCGCTTATTCTCAAATGGGATCCATTTCCACTGTTGCTTACCTACCATTTATGTAGATATGGACTTACGCTATTTGATACATACCAAATCTATGTGTAAATGTTAATGACAGTAAATAAAATTAATAGCTCTAAAATTAAAATACTTTATAATCCAACGAGATTTCAGTAAACAAGTAAATTTTATAAAAACTTAAATTTCATTAACATTCATTTTTCATAAACAATCCATAAATTTTATAAAAAAACATTTGGTAAGTGTTTATAAAAGGGTCAAGCGAGTTTGAAAGAGGAAGTCAAAAAGATGTGTTTACTAAATGCGTATCAGTGAATGCATACATAACTTCTATTGCACTTAAATTATTATATTATTATTCATTACACATTTAGAAAATTGCGGTAATAGTGACAGGCGCGGATACAGGATTTCGTTTAGGGGGGGGCAATTTTTGTGTGATTTTATCTATCTTCCAGAAAATTCGTTTTAAAGAAAAAAAATTGTAAAATTTTAAAATGTATCATGTAATACTTGCATTTGAATAATGCTCTGTTTGCCTGTCTTAAAAAAAATGAAATAAAAACACATAGATATAGAGAAAGAAAAAAACAATTTAATTTGAAGTAAGTAGGTACATAATATGGTTCTTAAATAATAATCTCCAATCTCTTCCTACGGCCGGTTTTTGCAAATCTTGTAATCACTTTCTCAATGTCAATAGGAATATGCCTATGGATGTGCATAAGGGCAAGACCGAGGAGGCGGTTTTCAGTCATGGTTGCTCTTAAATATGTTTTAAGGCGCCGCAAGGACGAGAATGACCTCTCAGCAGATGCATTTGTCACTGGAAGCGTTGCAAGGACTAGTACAAATTCATGTATTATAGGAAATGCATCCTTATCGCACCTAGCCAATATATCCAGAGCAGTTATGGGAAGCTCTTTTTGCCGTTCCTTTTCTTGAATCCATTTCTCTCGCCACAGCAACAATTCATCTTTTAGCAGAAGAGAAGCAGCGCCCTTATCGACGTCAAGAAGCAATCCGAAGCGGTGGAGGAGGGAATTTATACTTTTGTCATTTTCACCAGGAGAATTTTTAACAATATTTTCTGGAATGAAAACTGATAGCTGAAAGACGTCCAAAGTTTCAGCTGAGAACCTTTCTCGCAGATCTGTGAGAACAAAGTCTAGTAAGGGTGCATAGATTGATACTCTGTAGTATTCCTCGGCTGAATTAATTTGATAGTTGGCACGATAAATTTGGCATCCACCATGGCGAGGGATCCGAGGAATATTCAGCTCGACACCCAATTGATTGGCTAGATTTTCTGCACGCTGCCAGACGTTGTTAAAACTCGCGTCCATGTTTTCCCGACGACTGGCAAGAATAGAAATTGTGTTATTTACTTGCATAGCACTGCCATTGAGATCGAGCGCCGTCTTCTGTAGTAATTTACTCAGAGACTGCGTTAGAGATAATACATCACTCAGACACAATACTGATACCATGAATTGTGTGTTGCATAAAGTTGTTACCAGTGAAGCAGGGGGGAGTGGAGAGTGCGCTCCCCACATCCCCGCCGGCCGGGCCGACTACTACTGAGTACTACTCGTGGCGTAGTCTACTCAACCCATAGGTATGGAAAACATAATACATGGACCATGCGTCTTAAATTCGTTCCATCATTCGTTCGTTTGTTTTTTTTAATCGTTCAATTAAACTTCGCGATGTTATTTTTATCAGTAATTTCGAGTTAAACACACTTGATTAACCGATGTAATCTACTTAGATAGTAATGAGTTAATAACGATTCTTGTAAACAGGTAGTGATGTCCTTATGACGCTTTCAAAATTTTGGATTTGGTCAAAATAAAGTGCTTGTCAGGGGGGGGGCAATTGCACCCATTGCCCCCCCCCTGTATCCGCGCCTGAATAGTGACAGGTTTTGATAAAACTTTTTTCACTGGAGATGTTATTTAAATACTATCCAACATTTTGAAATTGAATTGAAGTTGGTGCAGAGGTTTCTATTATATATCTGAGGGATATGAAAAAGGTGAGAAAATAAAAAATAAATAAAACCAAAGTATTAAGATCAACAACACGAACTTCTCCAGTCTCCACATGCCCACGTGTTCATATCAGCCGTCGTGATACTGTGTCAACAACACAACTGCTTTGTGCGCGCACGCAACGCGTGGCCACCGTTTTGACAAATTTCGGGTTACGCGATCTTGTCACAGTACGTTGTTGTAGCAGATAAGAAAATTGTCATTTTGTAAAGATACGAGTGATGAGTAATTAATATCTTTAAAAATAAACAGATAATTTGTTTAAACAACAGAAAGTACTTATATTGTTACTAGAGGTTTGCCATAAACATTAGAGGCAAAATAAGACTACACAGTGAAGGCGATTAGTTAACAGAATACTAGGTTAATTCTGTACTAGGATGTGCCAATTTTTACATCCTTCCTATTTACTTGATTGATGATATTTCCTTGACTTGTGGGTATAATTTTCATACCTTTTGAATAAACCTATATAGACTTTAAAATCATCTTAGGATGGACCTATTGGATACCTATGGCTTTCTTTCCGTTTAAGGTTCCGTTCTATTCGGAAAAGTACAATCAGATCTAAGGAATAAAAGCTAAGTTTTAGGTGTCAAATCCCACAAGAGTGTAACGAGTCTCTTGGTATATCCTGGGAAAAATTTCGATAGGTCAATAAGTCTATTTACCTCCCAAACATTATAGGTGTCGACGTGTAACCCATTTGTTAACTGTTGGCCTACCTATTTCATATGTTTGTATAATAATGTTAGCTTCGGGTCTTGTTTGACCAATTTTGAAAGCGGAGAGAAATGTCAATACTGTTGGAATACGTAGGTGAAGGGTCATGCACAGTCAACCACCATTTGAAGGGAGATACAAAGTGGCTCTAGAACTATGGGTAGTGTAAGAAGGTGTGGTGGGTTGTACGTAAATTCATTGTTATGTCCTCAATTTCCCACGGTTAGTACCTATTTGATAGTAAACTGTTTTACTGTCAGTGTTTTAGGGTGAATTGCAATCCACAAAATAGTATCTATTAGAGATTAGAATAGTATCAGGTTTTACGAAGACTTCAAAGTCGATATTTCATCAAATGACCCAGTTCTCTTTTGTAATCTAGAGATTACAAACTCATCAGGAATCTCTAATTAACTCTCTATCTCTAATTATTTCTATCTCTAATTAACTCATCAGGAATATATTATATATTTTTTCCGGAATATTCAATCCGCCAAATACACCTTTTTTAGAATAATTGATTCAGCAACAATTTCTTCCAAGACTATTTTTACGAATTGATCGATTGTTACCGAGTTGATCGATTCATAGTTTTCAAACTTTTGATTAAGAAATTCTTTCTGTCCGAATCGTAAATTTTTGACAATAGATTGGTATTATATTTTTGAGTTCTTGTTTCAGACATTTCTACTATAATATTCTTCAACAATTATCTTTATAAGTCTACAGTTTGTAGACGACTTCATCGATTTATAGTTTTCGAATTTTTCTTTTGGCAATCATTTATTTTGTTTCGATGATTACAAAATAATACAGATTGATATAGATTGAAATTTTCAGTAGCATAGGTTTGTCTACTATGGGATATTTCGGTGACTATTTATACATCGAATTGATCAATTGGTAAGATAATTGAATACTTTTCTCGAGCGATAGATGATACCATTAGAAGTTCACATGCGCAGTTCCTTGATGGTAAATCTCCACAAACATGACATAGGCAATGATGATAAAACTTTTTATAATTAGTATCTACAGCTGTCTGTTTGTTTGCTACTTACCTATTACATAAAAAACACAGATATAACGTCTAGTCTCCGTAACCGAGAGCCATTATGGTACAGTTATGTTATGAATGTTATGATACAACATAAATATTCGAGTGAGATGAATAGACGCGGTCATTATACAATCAGCATTAATTAGAACGTTTGTCCGTGCATCACCGCTTCCTGCTCTACGATATTGTCTATGGGACGGCGTTCTAGAGAAGTGATCAATTTGTAAACGTTTTTTTAAAGTATGTTTAATCAGTTGACATGTTATCCTGCCTACTAAGGTCCTTACAAATTAGATTATTCACCTGTAACAGAACATAAATCACACATTTATTATATTTTTAACAGATCATCGAACATCGAACGCTCAAGATAAAAAAACATGAATCAATCGTAAGAAAATTAATTACACTATGTGGAAATATTGTGGCAAACCGAATATTTATTTGAAATATAAATTTCTGGCGATTATTATTCATCAGTTACCCATGTCTTTCTGTATCGTTAGAGCGTATCAATTGTTGCCGTTATAGCATTTACCTGTTATTCGTTGTTACTCGCAGTGCGGTAAATTGTGGTACACAAAAATAAACATATTTGTATTCACCTTTAAATTTCGAATCTCGAGGTCTATATATCTATCAATAGTTATCATATTAAAAATGGCAGATTGTTAAACAAAAAATTCTAATCTGTCTAACGACCATTTAAAAAAATAATTAATATTACTCAGTAGCTACAGTAGACTATGAAATCTGAAGATTGTATAACACAATTGGTCTAAAACAATGTTTTCAGTAGACGTCTCTATTTTATTATATTAATCAATCAGTTTTATCAACTTATAGAACATGTGATTTTATAAATATTCCGATGTAATAACTTATAATAATAACCTGAGTGAAAGACATTGCTAATGACGATAGTTCATTAAAATCGTTAATAATTTATCAATGATTGCAGAGATAGTCAATTCTCGACTCATATCCGTGTGATCGTTAGTTTAAACCCAGGTTTAATTTATTAGTAACTCGCCGGTGAAGGAAAACATCGCCAGGAAAACCGCTTGTTCGAGGATTAAAAATGTAATCTACAAGTGTAATCCACCAATTCGGACTTGACTCTCGAAGCACGAAACACGAAACACGTGTTTTGAAAGGAAGATCTTTCTCCTGCGGTTAAGCTGACATCAACGAAGACCGCGTGCAAAAAATACGATCAGTTATCAGTAAGATGGTTCCTTATTGTTTATATCATCTAAAGTCTTTCTCTCGCCGCTTCCTTGTAAAACAGGATGTCGACATACTGACACACGTCTTTAAGTAGCACTTACTAATTACCTTTCAAATTACTGTGTCCTGTCGCCAAATTACACTTATGGCAAGTACATTATATACATTATACATTATATATCTAAATACCATAGGAGAACTGTTACAGGCTATAATTGAATCTTCCTGAAGTCTGAAATTATGAATTCTGCTCATGATTCTAAGTTATAATGTATAACGTATTGTTTTGTAAAAATATTACTATTTTGAGAACAATTAGATAAAAAGATTTATACAGTGTTCGTACTATTCAAGAGTGGCGGTTCCGAAGCTTGAATCTCGCTGACCGCGCATTTGTCAAGGCGCGGCGGCCAAGCGCAGTCTTCGGCTGTTGGACTCATAGTTCATGGATTCATAGTTCCCATAGCTTAACCCCAGAATTAATTCTGGGTGTCCATAGGCAGGGTGACCACTTATTATCATGAAGTCCTCTCGCTCGTTTGCACATAGCTTATATAAAAAAAGAAACTTGCCGCTACAGTTTGTTAACTGTACTTATCATACCATCTCATACCATACAATTAGCCTGTAACTCTCGACTGCTGGATTTAGGCATCTCCCAGGGCTCGCCACCACAAACGCTCTTCAGCTCTTCCCATCCAGCCACCACCGGCGAAGTTCTTCAAGCCGTCGGGCCACCTGGCCGGAGGGCGGCTGCACATTGCACTTCTCGACTAAATGCATATTTATTTTATAGATTTTAACTTGCACAATGGCGAAAAAATGGAAATGGAAACGTTACACTATGAATTGATAAATATTGCTACAGCACAATATTTACAGACTTATCAAGTCAAATACAAGAAATGTTACAGTGAATTCACCGCCTATACTAATGGCCAGTGCCTCTCTAACGATAACCGGATGAAAGTTCAAAAGTTCACACTTTTTTGGCAATAATTCGTCTCTGCACTGGACATTATTGTGTGAGTGCACGTGAAATGATAATTTAGAGTATATTAAGGCGTATTAAGCTATTACTTCTATTCGAAGTGAGTAAAAAATGTGTGCCATCAAGTAACAATATAGCGGCATAGATTTATCATTATTTGACTTTTTCACGAAAATTTGCTTTTGTAACAGATGTTTTGTTTGTTATTTTTATAGAAAGAAGGCACTTAACGAGAAGACAGTCCACCTGGTGGATAATGTCGCTCATGGACATTAAGCTCGTAGCTTAAGTTAAGTTATAATATTGATACCATTATAAATATAGATACCATTATAAACTAACTGACTGTTGTTTCCAGAGGTTAGGATTGTTTGATGGATACCGTGCTCTTACTTTATTCCATTTTTATGAGTCTCTATTGGACGTTTCTTGTTTCTGATTGCCCGAAACGACGCATCTTTCGATTCTCTAGTGCAGGGGTCTCCAAACTTTCCAGCCTTAGGGCCATACTGATTACTCCAGTAAGTTCCGAGGGCTATTAATAATTATTCAACATAAAATTAGAATACTTCAGTAAACTAAATTTAATTTGCTATAAAAAATATGATTTAATTTGCTATAAAAAATATGTTCTCTAAAAGGAGTTTTCAAGTATGCTAGCTCTCCGCGGGCCGGACAAAATCTGTCCGCGGGCCGGATCCGGCCCGCGGGCCGTAGTTTGGAGACCCCTGCTCTAGTGAATGGCATCAATCAAAATTCTTAAAACTGCCAAAAATGACTTACGTGGTGTTAGAACTTAAGCGACGATTTGCGATACATGCCAACACTTCAGAATAACAAACGTTGGCGCGCCTTCGGATTCGTTGTCTACCTTTGAATGTTTAGGAATGGATTTAGAGGAATGGATTGGGAAAAAGGAGAGGGGAAGAAAAGGATGGAATGGGAATGAGTTCTGGCATATTTCACTCACTACCGTAACACGTATGTGATGGATACATTTTGCACATTTACCATTCCATTCAGTCCAGCCAATTCCATAGAGAATCCAATTCCAACAAGAAATAAAGGATACTCACCCTCCGTTCTTTCCACTCAAGGAAGAGTAGAAAGTATAATGGCATGAAGAAAATTCCTCATCTCCTTATATTTCCTATCAACATCCTCTTAATCCTTTCTTCTAATCAACTCCTAAATCTTTAAAGGTAGGCGACACATGATGTGTACAGCGGATGTTCTATGGGCGACAATATATACTTACCATTAAGTGGACTGTGCGTCTGTCACCTACTTTCTATAAAATATCACTGTTTCCATAATTGCAAGACCATATTCTTCATAGAAAGATAAAACTATTACATAATGTGTTCATACAACAGAAATCGTGATTGTGGTCGCATCCAGATGTTGTATTGTACGAGTATAATGCATAGGATAGATATTTGCAGCAAACGGATTTGTTATGTCGGATAACATCTATGTGGAGCGAAGGATTTGGTCACGTCTTGAGTACCGTCCGCAACAAAGACAGGTATAATAATAATTATTAAAACTTTATTGGGTAGATACAATGTACACAAGATCGACTTTTGGTCACACTTGTACACACTTTGGACAAACAGTAAAATTAAGAGAGGTATATTATAAAGATAGTCATCGCCGTCACCAAGTTTTTGGGTCGAATGATGGACATGGATCTCCTCATGCAGTCTTGTGGATGAGGGATGTATGGCCTTCAAACGCCACGCTAGACAAGGGGGTTGGCGAGTCCACTCTTTTAGAGGTGATGCTGTTTCTCAGGGCTTGTGGTAGCCGCATTGTTACCTCTTTTACAACAACCACGGGAAGAGATTGGTTGATGCTATTCTAAAGTCGGCCGACACTAAACGACCAAAATGTAAATGAAATTGTAAATGTAAATAATTAAATTGGAGAATGTTAATAATTTATTTAAAAGACGGGGGGGGGGGGAATGGAGTTATCAATCTTTATTTTTTTATCGTTTATCTTTTAATATTCAGATTTCCGTTTCAGACAATAATTTAAATGAAAGTAATTCAAATGATTAACCATCAATCATTCAATGCTTGTAAATTGTTTATAAACTTGTTTTGCTATCGCTCCTGAGGCGTGTCGACTCCACTGTGGGAATGTCTGCTCGTGAATAGCCCGTGGCTTATGACAATTTGCGTTTTTTGCTGTCCGTAGCGATGGGATCGCTTAGACAACAGTTTAATATGCAGACGCACTGCGGTAAAAGTACAAATAAATAAATATTGTAAGAGTAATTCTAACTAGCCTTTTTTTGTCCACTATTGCGCACGAGCCTCTTCACGGATATTGCCTTGTGCATGAGGGGTGTATGACCTTAAAATGCCACACTGGCCAAGCGGGTTGGCGAGTCCAACCTTTTAGAAGTGGTGTAGTTCTCCAGGGCTTGTGGCAGCGACTTTGTTATCCCTTAGTCTGAAAGGTCTGCTTACGGTATGCCATGGTTAAATAAAGAAGTAAGTACACGACGGGCGACTACTACGAGATAAATCGCTATGTTCCATTAACTTGCACCAAATTCCGACCCGCGGCGCGTTGACCGCCTCAGTTCAAAACCTTTCTTTTTGATTCGACACTCATCCGCTAATTACCGCCAAATATCGCGTGTTACGTTTCGTAACGTTATTTGCGCGGGTAACTGTACGTGATCTACTGTTTTGGCAGCTTAATGGAGATGTGATACAAAAAAATATAATGACCTATGACCAATACTGGACTAATTTGCATACTTTCTAAGTTTTTTTTTGCCGTGAACACATTACTTGGTTATATGTATAACAAATATAATAATGTACTTTCCAATAGAGGGTTCCAATAAATACAAATTCCTTGGCAGCTCATTGTC
This sequence comes from Sesia bembeciformis, assembly GCA_943735995.1. Taxonomy (NCBI): domain Eukaryota; kingdom Metazoa; phylum Arthropoda; class Insecta; order Lepidoptera; family Sesiidae; genus Sesia; species Sesia bembeciformis. The sequence goes on from OX031038.1 coordinate 3,379,039, forward strand.
AATTTATTTAATAGGCAGCTAGATAAAGAATGCAAATAAAACTTCAAATGAAGTATAGTTATAGTCAGTGTAATAAGGCGTTTACGAACCTCAGAGCGACTGACAACCGATGGGGCAGATAAGTCCTTGAATGGAAACGATTTTTTCATTGTTTTTTCGGAATGCCTTAATTTTTGTAGCCCCAATGGCCTTTTAAGAGTCACCGGACATGTATAGTTTAAGGCGAGCCCAGAAGGCGCTGAGCCAGGAGTAAAAAGTGTATGCAGCAACGAGCCTAAGGGCTTTCCCGCTGGTAAACCGGCGGAAAGAACGGATCTCTGCTTAGAACGTTGCTTTGGGAGGGTACCGCGGCATCGCGAGTCGCTGAGAAGCGTCCAGGCATGTGCCGATACCCGGTTTAAGTGTTGGCTGAAGGTCAGTGTGTGTTCACGGTGTAGCGAGGGTGACGTCCTCGTCTCCGCCCGCGGAAACGATGTATATGTTTAAGGCGAGAGACTCGCTCATGTAGATGGCACCTTAGGGTTACAATGACGCACGACGGGACTATACCCCCACTATAAAGAGTACACCTTGCAAAATCCTGTTCACAGCTCTCTTAAAGAGCCCCATGTCGGAGCGTAACGGAATTACCTCAGCTGACAGTTCATTCCACACCTAACAATATTTACTCTTTATCGTTAACTCGAAATCATTTAGATCATTAGGCTGTCTTCTTTATCTGATTGGTATTTTTTTTCTTTTTCTTCCGGAACACTGACACTTATTCTTCTCTAAGATAATAATATCAAGTTATGGAAATAAATGATATCAAACATTGCAATTGGTCTATAGAATCTCTAAAGATCCCCAAATATACAATAAACATTAGTAAGTTACGCGACAAAGCCTTCATAACATGACTAAACTTCTGTTTTTGTCAAGATAATACTTTTACTCGTTTAATATCCACAGATACAGCTTATTCCATAGCTTCCGAAAACGATACGAAACAAAATAACACGTTAACGATACGGAAGAAAATAACAAAATAAACGTTTAATTATTAGTCGTTAAAATAACCGTTAACGCAGCATTCACACCTTTTATGTCGTTAATAGTTCCTTTCTAATGCCAACGTCTTTATTGCCTAAAGGCATCGTCACGCAGTAAATTAGCTTTGGAGAAATCAATATCATAACAGCTGAAATATTGTCCAACAACCCATAATCAGTGCGGGTGACCTATGAGTTTAACATTCCACTGAGTTATTAATCATAACAGTATCCATTGATCTTTTATAGACAAGGACTACATTACCAGTAAACGTAACCAGCCCTTTTTCGTCCACTGCTGAAGATGGGCCTCCTCGTGCACTTTGTCATGTGCATGAGAGCTGTATGGTCTTAAAACGGCACGCTGCTGGTCAAGCGAGATCACTCTTTTAAAGATGGTGTAGGTCTTATTTAACGAATTTAATATTTTATGTATTTATATATAGATGCCAAAACTTATTATATTATAAAAAACATTACACGTCAATTTGTATACTTTGTGTACGTAATAAGATCACGAAAACGCTAAATGTGTTTAGTTCAGTATTTTCGTAAAGCTAATAGATTTCCTTATAAAGACTTAAGTAATCGGGCGACTTTATGTGATTATCAGTTTTCACGAAATAATTGGCGAAGCGCCTAGTGTTTTCCCGAATTTTCTCTTTTTACTGCGACATTCCATTCCTATATCTTCAAAGGTAGGCAGGGCATCCGGGGTCGTGCCAACGTTTGTCATTTTGGACTAATGTTGGCATGTATCACGGATGTCTATGGGTGACAGTGGACTGTATGCTCGTCTGCCGCCTTCGTCCTTAAAAAAATACATATCCATAAAAGGATGTTTTTTATGTAAATTCTCTTATCATAAATAATGTTAAATAAAGGTCTGCCTAAATCACACCAAACGTAAATGATTATTTTGACTCATACAGACACAGCAATGTACGACCAATGTTATACAAATCGTCTTCATATTGTTTTTCAAAGTGGTACCAGTGTACGAGTAAATCTCTCGTTCGTGAGAAAACCCCGTTGGCGACTAACGCGCCATGTTTGAAGGCAGTACTTATTTTTTAAAATTTAAACCTTCATTGGATGCGTGTGTGCATCGAATTGTACCCACGTGACTATGTTAAAGGGCATGTTATTTTTTTCCAAGGTGTATAGTGCTTCCAATTCACGCACGTCTGCCTTGCTTGTAGCGGTGAGTGTGCCTATAACCTCTTATATATTCTTAAATCCGTCATGATATTCTTTTAATTATGTTGACGCGAAATTTACTTTTCGCGATATATTGACGTTCGCGAGTAGCAAGAAGTATAGACATTTAACTTATTACAAGTGGAAAGTTACAATTACAAATTACAATTTTATAATATCAGCCTATGACGTTGTACTGCGTGGCATAATCCACAACGCGGATTTAGTGCTTTTTCATAATTCTAGAACTACTTGTTGAACTGATTTCGCTCATCTTTGAACTTCATCGAGATAGAGACCCAAACTATTTTTTTCGAAACTGGTTGGTACTTTGGATTCAAAACGCCAACGAGTGTAGGTATTTTTTGTAAGAAGTGGTTGATTTGCCGCCACTCCTTAAGTAGAAATTGACTCTATAACTTCCTGCTTAATCCTAACACTACGACCAATTAGCCCAGTTGGTAGTGGCCCTACCTGCAGTGCAATAGGTCCCGGGTTCAATTCCTGGTCGGACAAACATTTGTTTAAAGACAGGTATTTGTTTGGGCCTGGGTGTTGCATGTGTTGTGTTCGTCTTTGTATATGTCTGTAGATCCACGACACAGGGTATCCCAATGTGGGCCATTGAGTGTGTTAAAAAAACATTTTTTCTAAGTTTGTCTTAACGCAGGTAGCGTTCAGGCTATATGTCAAAAATTTCTAGAGCTATGAATCCGTTTTTAGCTTGTATACTTGAATAGCCTGTGGGTGTCATTAATAAATTTTATTATTTTTAATTACAGCCGCGGCAAAATAATGACTACCTGAACACCGGTAGCGGAAACACAAATCACCACATATCTATTATCGACACATTATCGACCAATCGACAGTTCAGTGGCACTTGTAAATGAACCGAAATTATTTATTAGTGGATATTTATAAGGATTTATTACAAACGCGGTTTAGAATACTCATACTCCTAACATTCTCAACTTTCTGTAAATGCAGTATTTGAAGGTGACGGAGACGACGGTAAATAAAAGCTATTTGCCACCAGGTAGAGACTGTTTGTCAAACAATTTCATAAAAGCTATATTTGAGGGCAACGATACAGTTGATTGTACTATACCATAAACCTATGTCCTCTCCCATGCCAATACATTGTGTCTTTCGCTTTTCTTATCCAGTTATTACTCGTAACATTACCTTCACGTACTCGCCAAACTGTGCTCACAGTTTGACGGAACTGTTTGGTTGGAAAAAAAAAATGACACATAGATTTCTGTATCAAAGAGTTTGGTCTTTAATCATGTTAGCAAAGTACAATTTGACATTTGATTGGTGGCTATCATAGATTTAGGCAGGTCATATTTGGACACGGTTATTTGAAGATAATGGATACAATAGTGTGATGGTATGTTCGCATGCTGAGCGCTTTGCCGCGAGGTGTTCACACGAGGTGCAGATGGTGCCCGGAGAGATCGTGCCGCATGCAGCCACGAGCTACACCTGATTGGTGGCTGTTATAGAGTTAGCTATGTGTAGATATGACAATAGTTATATAATTTAAGATAGGCATCAATATTGGATACAAAAGAACGATGAATATCAACGTGGAAGAATGTGTTTTCTAAGTTTATTTTATATAGTATATTAAAGGTGGCAGATAGGCAGACGGTCCACTTATGACGAGGTGGTTACCGTTGTCCAGAGACACCTGTAATACCAGTAAGAATACAGATACACTGTTTACCTTGCTTAACTTTCATCTAAGCTACCAAATTCAATTGGGATTATGAACTTATCAAGCTTTGACCCGAAAGTTACCTCTTTTGTATTATTAGTGGCCCTGTTAGGACAAATAAAAGCAAAATACAACAAATAGAAATATGACATTATAAATTATTAAAACTTACATTAATAATTGTTATTTAATTTGATAATATTGAAATTGTTTATTAAAATAATTCGATTGACATTTGTATTACATATTGCATTATTATTTGCACGCTTTAATATAAGCAGATTTTTATGGGAACTATTCATAATAATTACTACCTAATGTAACCTAGCCAAATGTAAAGCAAACAAATTACCATTTCTTTTCATGAGATCAAGAGGCGGTTGACTGGTCAAGGGACGAATTTATTCCAAGAGACGGTAACACCGTACCAAATTGATTAGTTATGAGGTGCTTCATATTATTGTGAAAATAAAAATTTGGTTTTAAAACTGTTCATATTTCATCTGCATGGTTGTGGAGGTTCTTGATTTTTAGTGTATGGTGTATGATGTGATGAAGCTTCAGAAGGTGCGAAAATAACTTGTATTGTTCTACAGACTATTTTATTAAAAGATCACAAGAATTAAATGAAAGTATACGTCTCGTTGTACGTGCGGAAGACGATAGTGACGCTCTACATCTCGTTGCAAGTGCAGAAGACGACATTGACGCTATATATCTCGTTGTACCTGCGGGAAACGACAGTGACGTTATATATCTCGTTGCAAGTGCCGGAGACGACAGTGACGCTATACATCTCGTTGTACCTGCGAGAGACGACCGCGACGCTATACAGCAAAATTTCTGACAATGTTAAACACCGTGCGCGTTCTGCGTGCACCGTATCAACACTGTGTCACTATATAGTTTTCTTCGTGGTACTAGTATTTTTAATTCTAAATAGTGTGTGCGTCGAATTTGACGCTCAATACATCTCAAATGGCTAAAGAACTTCTCTCCAATTCAAATTCCAAAAGAAATAAGGGTCATTTAAATTGGACCAGGCTACCGATTGGCAGCTGCATTCCGATAAAATTTGAAAATTGATTGCGAATTCAAACCTTCGCGTGTTCTTAAAGGCTACCGATTACCAAATACTTCTGTAATAGCTAAATCCCGAGGGACACCGACCAAATAACGTTGACCTACCTCGTCCCCTGAATTGCAACCAATATAGGATAAAGAAGGGAATCACAAGATATTATTTAAGGTCTTCTTTAATTTGGTGTTGTCTCGCAAGATACAAATTCAAATTGGACATTGTTTCGTCAGGATAATGAGTCAGAATTTTGGAATTATCCCTTTTCTTGTCACATTTTCGGTTTCCATTCCCACGGGTTAGGAATTTGATGGATACGTGACTTTAATTTTTACTTCGACAGTGATTTTACAATGAATACGTAATACGTAATTCAATTTACGCCGAAGATGAATTTTTAATAAGTCCGACGGGGTAAATGAGTGAATGCCGTCCCAACCCACCAAGACAATAGATGTGGTGTTTTAAGGCCATACATTCCTCATGCACAAGACATTAGGAGGCAGATGTCCAGAAATTAACGATAAAAGGGTTGGTTAAGGTACCCCTAACAGAGTGGGTAGATACGAGGGTGGCACTTAACTATCCAAACTGATAACGGCCAATAGAAGCCAATAGAAGTCACACCGCAACGATACCAATATTTCCCAGACAGTAAAAGTTTGTGAAAGCCATAATGACTGGTTAAGGAGTCTTCAAATGGGGATGCGAGCATTATCATCACGCCATCACCCGGGGCTGAGCAGTTATAATGCGATGAGAACACAACCGTTAGCTTGACGTTGATTTGCATTAGAGTAAAACTTATTTGCTAAATGTAAGTGCAATTCTTATTGTGATATAACTACATCGTGATGATTGTTAGAAGTATAATAATGTAACATATAATTTTCAGGAAAAGACACAGAAACAGAAATATAAACAAAAAAATGACAAAAAGGTACAGGTCTCCTCCAATAATTACTAGTAACAACTGAAAAACTTAACAATGAATTGAAATCGCACAAACATACAGCAAAAGTCTAATTCCTGACGATTGAGAACGTTAGTTGAAATTTTCTTCATGTTTCGATGATTTCTTTGTCATTTTATACTAAACTTATATAATATCTAATCTATTAATACTAGTAGGATACTAATATAATACTAATCTGCACTACAAAATTAGTAACTATAAATTAAAGGGTGTTTTTTTTAGAGGTATAGAACTTTGAAATGGAATAAAACAAGGATGAATTTTTAAAATTGACATGAAATTGACTTTATTCAAAAGATAATCTTTTGGCATTATAATTTAAATATGATTTCTGGCATATGACCGCCACGGCTGGCTCGGACGTAATCCAATCTGGAGGTCCAATTTTCAATAACTTTTTCCAACGTTTGTGGCCGTATATCGGCAATAACGGGGCAAATGTTGTCCTCCAAGTCCTCCAACCATTATTTTCAAAATAAATTTGCACAATTTGGAAGCGTTGTTCAGGCGTCAGACTATTCATGTTGAAATGCCAAACCAAACTAAACACAAATCACTTGACAGCTGACAAAATGGCCGCCAGTTAAAACAGTGTTGCCAACTTAAAGTTCTATACCTCTAAAAAAAACACCCTTTATTATATACCATTAGATGAATTACATACATGCAATGTGTATTGCTGATGTTTACTAAAGTTTAACATTAATAGGCCTTCCCTAACGCAAGTAAACTTGCGTTTAATGCTGCAGAATTTGCTGTAGTTTTTGTAACTGACTGTTAAACTTACAAATTAACTATTATAATCTCTGTACTAATTAGTAGATAGATAAGTGTTGTACCGTATTTGAGGGAGCGCAGTTTAATAGGATTCCGTGTGAAAGTGTTGTAGCTTACTCGGTAGGCTGATATCTCGCAATTTGGGTGATTGCCGCCTAAACAAAGCCATTGTTGCACGTAACTTATATCTCACGATTTTGAACAGAATTTTCGAAGATAATAGTAATGTCATGCAAATTACCTATAGGGAAATGGTAAAAATAATGTAAAATTGGATTTACTGTGAGAAATTTTTACAATCGTCTTATATTAGTAAATTATCTTTTGTCGGTCTGACACACTTTCCTGCGTGCACACTTCATAAAATGAATTCCATAATGACAAGAGATTCTACAAAGAACTAAAGTTACAGAACTAACAAGTTGAAATGAACATGGGCACTTCATATTTGTCGCAGGACCAAAAACCGAATGGGGAGACGAATCCTTGAAGTAAGACCACGTAGGGCGACACAGACAAACCTATCGACGACTGAAAGATGTGGCTAGACAGTGGCTAGATGAGAATAGTGGAAGATCGTGGAAGGTGACGATGACGAACCTTGGAAGAGGCCTGTGAGACATAGTGGTGAGACATAGATTGACGGTATAGTCTGGTAATTGGTAAGTTATTTGGAATTTATTTCATGGTTTATTGGTACTGTACCGTAACCAGCACTTTTATAGTCCACTGCTGGACATAGACCTCCTCATGCACTTCGTCTTGTGTATGAGAGGTGTATGGCCTTGAAACGCCACGCTGCTGACCAAGCGGGTTGGCGAGTCCATTGTAGTTCCTAACCGTTTGTGGTAGCGAATTTATTATCCTTTAGCCGCCTGTTACGACACCATACATACACCACCATACATATATTATATACACTGTGTACCGTGTATATACTTACAATACAGTATCTATGTAACAATATCAATACAATACAGTATCAATACAGCAACTAAATTGTGTGAATCATCTACCTGTTATTCTTGTACTCACATAGGTAGATATATACATTTTCCTCCCAAAGGGAAGAGATCGTTCTGACGATAAGACCATCTTTTGAATACCTATTTATTCAAACTATTTTATGTAGGTATCACTTTCATTGTATCATTTTGGTATTGCTGGGTTTTGGGCTCGGCTAAAAAGCAAAACGTACGCATCGGCTCCTTAAATGAGCAGGTTTCCACACCAGTAAAAGTGTGACCGCCAGGTTAATAAAAAACTAAAGCTCAAGAGAGATGGTACGATATATGTTCGCGTCGAAAAGAGTGTGCTCCGCGACATATATTCAAAACCTGTGCCACAGTGCAGAAGAATGTACAGTGTTTGTTCCCGGGGATCCTTACGCCCTAATCAGCTGAGCTAGTTATACGAAGTAAGTCGAGTCAATAAAATTAAAATTAAATACGTCTACAGGTGTATAATAATAAAGTACATATACTTATTGTAGTTGTCTTATCCATAACCATTTACAAGAAAATATAACAGTGTCTGCGTAATTATGTGTATTTGCACGTACTACATTAGTAATTAGGTACAACTTTACTGAAATCATTTCCAATGGCAGAAAACACATTTGATTATGAAATGTAGATTAATTCAGGTGTTGGAATACTGTAGCGCATGTTCGATTTGTTCCATCAATATGAGAATGGACTAGATGACACACTCTTTGATGATAAGTTCATAAAAAACAAAAGCTGGTTGGCTACTTCTAGGAGGGGGTGAAGCAGATGAGGAGGGGTTCATTAAAAAGTCAAATTTAAAGCTTAAGTACTACGTAATAAGAATGTTCCATTTTCAAAACATATAAATTAAAGAATTCGAGAGCTACTCAACATAGAACACTAGTAGACTCTAACGTGCCTGCCCTAGAGTGCTTGTATAACATATTTAGTATGTATTCTTAAATCGATGGATTCGTTCCTAACAAATTAATTATTAATAATAATTACTCTCGGGTGATTGCTGTGAAAATTCATTTATTTGTTTCGAAATACAAGTCAAAATCGGACATGCACTGCACTACACACGGAGCGGGTTTGTTATTTAAAGTACATTCAAGTAGAATGTTCTTGCTCCGATTTTCTTATCTATGTAAATAATATATTTTTTGTGTAAATAGTTTTCTAAACGTCTTTTCAACATTAACTGCCTTCATCTTCTAAAAAAACTTTCTGAATATACTAAAGCATGGTGTATATTTCTATTACAAGAACTTTGTAATAAGTATACAAAATCCGAAAAGGTGTTATTTTGCGACTACTCCGAATTCAATTGACTCTAATAACATAATAATAGTACAAAGGGCGCCGCTGTCAAAACACGAGTATTCACAATTCACAAGTCTTAAAACACTCGAGATTTTTTTATTTGCACATCGCAGGTGCAGGAAAGAAAAAAAGGTTTTATGGCGGCGCTTGAGGTATCCAACGGCCAAGATTGAGCAAAAAAAATGCAAGTCGTTAACAGGCTGAAAATGATTTTATGATTCGCTTTGGCGCCTTCGCGTGTATTTGAAATATGGAATTGCAAAAGTAACTGCGTTTTTTTTAATTTCTCTTGTTTTCTGAACCTGGAACATAGCACCTTTTGCACGTGTAATCTTACTACGCATGTCTTGATATTTACTGTTATTTAAACTGTACATAATTAATACTTTGATTGAATACAGATCAATGGTGAACTGAAGTAAAGTGCCTTTACAGTAACAATAAACTGGCAGCATAGAATAAATCTATAATTTATAATAAAATGATCGTATCTGCCTGAAACCTTTACATTACTATATTATTATAGGTACCTACATAATATATTGTACAGCGGCTGTATTACATATTCAGTGTATCAACCCATTGCTCTTATTTGAGTATTTATACTTGTATTGGTATATTATGTATTTACATGTACGGATTTCGATATATGTATATTTGTATGTATTTACATATTTTATTTATTTAATAAACTATTGCACAGACAAAATGTACCAAAGGCGGAATTAATGCCTTGGCTTATAGCCTTCCCTACCAGTCAACCTTTGGTCAAACAGAGAATCAACATATAAAGTTGGTATTAGGTATGTATATACATATTTTTATTTTATGACTTTTTTTAATTGCTATGATTTACTTATTAGAGAATACGCTATAATATTAATTTCTGTTGTCTGTATTAAAATGAATTAAATAAATAAAAATTATCAAAATTATCTTAATCTTGATTTTATTCATAAGGATTAGAATCTAATTTTGTTTTTGACTGTTCTCTTAACTGATTACATGAAAAACATTCGTACTCACTTATCATTATCACCTTCGTCAATTTTTTATACCTGTCGCATGGGTCCCTAAATTTACTTATTGATGCGAAACTAACATGCGTTACATTAAACCGTTAAAGGAATACACCTGTGTATATTTTTTTGTAAAATTCACTTCGGTAGAGTGGATTTCTGGGTTATTTGTATTGGTGGCATTAATCTGTGATAGTCACGTCGCGCGTCATTGTAACCCTTAGGTGGCACCTCTACACGGGCGAGTCTCTCGCCCTAAATATATACATCGTTTCCGCCGGCGGAGACGAGGACGTCACCATCGCTACACCGTGAACACACACTGCCCCCCAGCCAACACTTTTACTAGGTATGGGCACGTGTCTGGGCGCGTCTCACAGACTCGCGATCCCGCGGTACCCTCCCAAAGCAACGACCTAAGCGGAGTTCTTGGGCTCGTTGCTGCACACACTTTTTGCTTCATGCTGAGCGCCTTCTGCTCTCGCCCTAAACCATACATGTCCGGTGACTCTTGAAAGGCCATTAGGGCCACAAGAATTTATCCAATCCGAAAAAAGAGCGAGACTCGCTGGCGATATCCTAGCCCGAGCCATTAATTCAATAGTGATTATATGAGCTATCGTCGGGCGAGAATATTGCCGACGACGAGAGACTTGCTCGTGTAGGCGGCGCCTTATACTCAGAATATAGAACTACTGTATTGTGGGCCCTTATAATGTTATAGCTATGTATTGTCAGCCAGACGCACTATTCAACACTGTTTTAACTGTTTCGTAATTTAAACTGCTGTCTCTATATTGTGTATGGAATGTTATTTTCTTTATTTCAGACGATTTTTTGTTATTAAGAACCTACATATCTATGTTAAAAAATAAGAGTGAAAAAACTGAGTCTACACTACAGTGCCTAGGTATTTATTATTCTGATGCAGTGCTGAATATAACTCCCACTAAATTATAAAGTACGAATAGTCACTAATCTGAAATACATAAAAACAAGACAGATGCAATGGCCAACCTTTGCAATAAATTGTGAATATTTTTTTATGTCATACAAGTATGAGTAAAAACTAATAAAAGTGTTATTATTTTAATCAGGACGTACACAGCGACACATTATAAACGTGTGTTGTACGTGTAGGGGTGTAAATACGCATTCGTCTCGATTCCCGTCTCGTGTGAAGTCACAAATCGATAGTAGACGGACAAAAGCACCGCCCAGCGGCTGCGCTACTCTTGCGCAGGCGACGTGTTAGTGCGACAGAAACAGTTTGATACTTTTATAATTTAATTAATTCTAGTATTGAAATTGTTATTGCAATTTTCCTGATAGACATGCTAACAGTTCACCTAAACGTATTGTAAGAATGCTGTTTGCTTATATTCTTCAGAACTCTAACTGAACATTAATTTAACCTTCCAAAAACGATTCTGCGATATAATTATTATCTAAAATTATCTTTAAATTTTCTTAGTTTTATAAATTAAGTACAAATTCGCGATCAGGTCCTATGCCTCATTTACTATTTATCAGCAATTACGATTACGTACCTGTTGCACTTACATCCTGAACGTGGTTTACCAGGCATGAAATCATACCTTCCTTATACCTTGGAGTACCTTCGGTCTGTTTTAATCTCCAGTTCTTCAAGCATTCTGTCGTCTCACATCATACCTACAGAGTAACGATGCAGTAAGAGGCCCTTGTTTATATTATACAACGCGTACCTTAACACTTTTTGACTAAATTTCTTTATTAGGTTTTAATTGTTTTATTTCTTTTTAATTGTTATTAGGTTTTTTTGATTGTTTTTTTCTTCAAGACACTTTACGGACTCGCAAGTTACGGAATTACCAGCTGAGGTTTTTCGACTTAGCACCGCATGGGGTTCTTCAAGGGAACTGAGAATAGGATGCTGTAAGGTCGTCGGCGCACTTGCAAGCACCTGGTGTTACAGATTTCCATGAGCGACCAGGTGGTTGAGCTACATGGTCACCACTTACCATGATCTGTCTGCTATTTCTTGGTATTTGTGCTATTTCTACTATTTCTGCTATGATGTCTAAATGTGCCTTGGTTTCAGTAATTAAGTCACATTTTTTATATTTGGAATAATTGAAACGAAACGAAATAAATTATTGTAAGAATGAACCGATAGATCAATTAACGTGTACGTTAAGGATAACGTTACAAGTACAAACACAAAAGCATTATTTCTTAAGTTTAAAATTACTTGAAAGTGTCAAGATGAAGGAGGTTTTCTCTACACATGAGGCGCGAGAAATGCATCGCGGCTAGGGTTGGCACAGGGCCCTAAGTAAACAGTAAAAAATAACGAAGTATTATACAATACAGCCAACACGACAAATATGGGTGAATTGTAAAGAAAATAGTTGCGTCGGAATTAACAGGATTTTAAATGTATCCCTTTTTAATTTTGAAAATATAATAATATATGTTGTAGGGTTTTATAAGATATGCAAATACTAATGTGATTTTCAAGTGAATTTTAAATTGATATTCATGAGACACTTTATGTAGTCTTTTAGCGTTGTTATATCTGTTAAAACGTGATCTGTTAAAGTCATTTTAACGGAATGATATTCACAAACCAGTTAATTTTAAGTGTTGTAATCCCCCACTACCTATGTTAATTTTGTATTATAAAATGCAGCCATTTAATTAAAGATGTTATAGTATTTTTAATGATGTGTGCTAAATGATGAGTGTGTGTCTTTTAAAGACATACACTTAAAAACTTGCGTGTCTTATAACCATTGCCTGTCCCCTACTGAATAAACGTTTTTTTATACGTTCCTTGTAAAAATACTTTCCTTTGTGTAACTTTTGTACAGCAATAAAAACAATCTGTTATTGTCAACCCTATGAGAACGAGTGGACGGGCGCCAGTGCCGGTGCAAGGACAATCAGACGGACGTATTGTGTTCAAAATCTGTGTCCGATCCCATGTGTAAAATGAACATGGCACAGGCTACAGGCACATTTAATAATTTGCTATTATAATAATGGGGAAAATCGATATATTTTGGATATTGGATGGCCAATGTATATGTAAAATTATCCTCAAAAAGACTAACAGTCTCAAAGTCTAACAGTTCCCAAAATCTCCTAGTCTCAAAGTCCAGTTATAGGAAGTGTTTAGCTGAAAATGGATAGATATTTGGAACAATATTTTAGAACAAATGTAGAAGACCGTATAAAGAAACTTTGAGCCGTTCATATATCTTTCTGGGGATGACTTCGTTTATGTATGATGATTCAGAGCGAAAGTATGCTGATTTTCAATATTGCTCGAATTCAGTATGTAGATATACCTATTTACATTATTTTAGATATCTTATAAAACTTCTCCCTCCAAATGGGATATTTTTGTCCAAGAGGGATTCAATAGGATTCCTATCTTCCTTACTTTGTGGACATAAAGTATGCAAACCCAAATAAACAATTATTTTAAACAAAATATGTACCTATGTCTTTACTTCATTAGAAAATAAACATTAGGAATTAAACCCTGGAACTTTATTTAGTAAATCAACCATTAATTAATTAATTAATTAATTAACCCCATTAATTGGGGCGAATTGATTGTCGAAACAGCTTGACGAAATAAACAAGAAGTAAAATATTTGTCAACTATTAGCAAATATGAAATTAAGGCATATTAAGAGGGTCAATTACACTTCGCGCTTCTCTATTTAAACCTCATTGCTTATTTCGGAGAAACATTGTTAATTGGCAACACCAACGCAACAACGAGTCCGCTCAGAAACTGACGTAAGTGCGATATGGAAGTTCTACTTTTTCTTAAAACCGTAGGTGATTATTCACCCAGCGCTTTTTCTGAACTGATTGGACGAGTGTAAAAATTATACCAATAATATCTCAGTGCGATTGCATATTTCATTAGTGTATACAGACTTTATTATAATAAAAAAGACAACCAGATATGCCCAAATCGCGGTAAATGGCTAAACCTTTGTCCAATACGAGCTTAATATGAGTATATACATAAATTCTCATGTGATTAGAAAAAGGCGACTATGTCACAATCAAGTCAAACTATTTGTTTGCGTATTCACACCAACTACACCAGAGGAATGTAATGAATAAAACTACGATCAGTATAGACCGTCGAAAATCTTAGAAATATTTTCTTTATAAGAAAATATTTATCAGAACACAGAATTAATAAAAAAAAACTATTTAAGTAATCCATTATTGTAAGCAATTTTCAGGTATACATGGACCACAATTTAAGAACTACCCAGTTAGCAGATAAACGCCAACTCAAATGGTAGTCAAGTATGTCTAGGTATACATACACTGTCCACGATCGAAGCAACCGTACTCCGGAAATAAACCAATTTGATATTTACCCAATAAAGTGGAGAAGGAAATTGCTTCACAATGAGCTGGATGTTAGTGCTTCCTGTATAAAACTATCCACGGAACAGCGCTAAACAGAGGCGTAAATATTCACACTTTACTAGTACAAGAGCACCTTTGATTCATTTTGACCACGTGTTGAGATGGCATCTGTCTTTCGGCTCTAAATTTTTAGAGAATAAAGAAGCTTTAACTGTTATTTGTTTTCTAGAAATAAAAAGATCATAATGAAGGAACTGAGGGCTGTTTGGCTTCTTTAGAGCCCTAATAAACTATGATGGAATTGATAGGAATAGTTTAAGAATTTTTTTTATAGAAGGAGTTGGCAGACGAGCGGACAGTTCTTCTGGCGCTGCCTACATTTGGAGATTTAGGAGTGAATTTGGAGAAGGGGATGGCATACGATAGGGTGGGATTTGAATGGACTCTGCTATATCCCAGTCACTGTCGAAATACGTACAGAATAGGATAAACTGGGAAATTCAATACATTTGTGGGTAGTCTTCTGTGAAGGAGAGGTAACTTGGACGGTCGCAAACGCCCAGCGGCTATGGGGTTTCAGCGTGCACGCATCTCCCTCTCCCAATTTTTGTCCGATTTGTCATATTTGTCCGCTAATATTTCTTTTCGTCCCTTTATCACAGGATCTACAATATTTTTTACAATTCAAGCCTGATTTCTGATGAAGTTCCATTTATTACATGACAAACATGACATGACCTAAGTGAACGGGAACTGGTTGGTATATAACTACTAGAGTTCACAACACTGGATAACTGCGAATATGGACATGAAGCTATGGTTTTACCTTTTTTTCGGAATGGCTAAATTCTTGTGGTCCTAATGGCTTTTTAAGAGTCACCGTACATGTATGGCTTAGGGCGAGCGCAGAAGGCAATCAGCCATGAGCAAAAAGTGTGTGCAGCAACAAGCCTAAGGGCTCCCCCGCCGGTAGACCGACGGAAGGAGTGGACCTCGGCTTAGGGCGTTGCTTTGGGAGGGTATCGCGGGATCGCGAGTCGGTGAAGCGATATCGCGAGTCGGTGAAGCGATATCGCGAGTCGGTGAATGGTTATACCTACAGTTAAATTAAGCACTTATAGCAGTAATTCCCGTTGGTCATTTGGTTTTAGATGTAATAGAGATTATAAAACCGAAACACAGTTGTTTCAATCTCAATGGAGATGGTGGCGGTGACGCTTAGTACACGACTTTGTCAAAACATTTATGTAAAAACCCCTTATTACTATCCATCCTATCCTAGTGTGATAGGTAATACTATCCTTTTAAGTTAATTATCTTGATTAAATTAAAGATTAGTATAACAGTACTTTTTCTTAATAGCATCTTTAAATACCATACAACATCCAATGGTCGTGTAATTGTGTTTATATAAGGCTTAATTGTATGTTATTGCAGAAAAACTAACAATTACGGACGTAGGTCGTAGTTTGCACATGAGCTTGTAACCGGCGATAGTAGCAAAGACCGGTCCATCGTATTTTAAACGTAATACGACAACTTAATAAATCAACTATAGTCGGAATTTTAATTCGATTCCAGATTTGACAATTTCAGTGTTGCAACGTTATGACAAGTACTAAATAGTAACGTTGCGAAATTATTCGATACGGAAATGGAATATTTCCGGATCGATTCTTCTCGTTTATAATTTTATTCTCGTAAACTAAGTATATCAGGAAATTAAATATTTGTGAACGGATAATTTAGTTATGACGATTAATTTTATTACGGATCTGAGAGTTTTCTTTAATAATTGTGTGTGAAATAAATAAATAAATGTGATCATGAAGGAACAGGAGAAATAAAACAAATAGATGTATTATGGTAATATTTTATTTTATAAATCGTCGCCGTCATCGCTATCGCTATCGCTGTCACTTTCTGTAACATTTATTATAAATGTGTCTGTGATATTGTCAATTAACATATCTAGCCTACTCATTTTTTCCTCTTCTTTGACAACATGGGATACGCATTTAGACCATTCGGTGGCCGTAATTTTTTGAATGCCTTCCTCAAATAAATTTCTCACGTCTGTCAATTTGAAGGTTTTATTATTTTGAGCTACATGCCCCTTTACCTGAGCCCATATCAATTCGATAGGGTTCAGCTCGCAATGGTAAGGGGGCAGTCTTAAAACCGTGATCCCATGTTGTGCTGCCATTTCGTCTACAGCGTACTTATTAAAAGACTCGTTATGTGGAATCAGTTCTAAAAGCGTAGCTTTAACCATATCTGGTTCGTAATGAATATTTTTATTTAAAAGCCAGTCTTGAATGGCAGCTTTTTTCCAGCTCATTTTTGGTGCCGTTTTCAATTTTCGGGAGTGGTAAGGTGCATTATCCATCACCACAATTGAGTTTGGTCTTAATTTTGGTAAGACTCCAGCGAACCACTCCTCAAAACAAACTGCATTCATCTCATCATGGGAATCTTCACAATTTTTCTTTGCTTCAAAAATCATGAGCCCCTCTTCCAGGAAGCCTTCTTCACTACCTATATGGCTAATTATGAGACGTTTGCCTTTTCCAGATGGGTTTTTTAATCCAGTGGTCAGTCCCTCCAAAAACGCTTGCCGAGATGATGTGACTTGCTTGTCCACCCAAGTTTTTTTTACAGTATGACCTTAAATCACATATAGTACATGAACATTCAATATTACTATTAAATTTAATGTAAATGTATATTAATTCAAAATGTTAGCCTTACCTGCGTTAACCCAAGTTTCATCTTGATAATATATATGTCTCCCTTCTCGTCGAAACTGACATATAGATCGCAAGTAACGCTGGCGCCATGTTATTATATCATTTCGATCAATAAGTGTGCTCTTGCGTGACCGTGCAACAAATTTAAAATTAAGATGCTTCAACATTTTTCTGAGGGTGTCTTTGGAAACCTTGGGCATTTCTGGATCATCGTTCATCACTTGTAAAATCTGAAATAGTAAATTTTATAATAGTTTGGAATCATTACTTATATATAAAAGATGTAGGTATAAAATAATACTGTCTGACTGATTGACTAACCTTTGCAATGGTTGGAGGTTCATTTCGGTAAAAGAACTGATGAACTATTCGTCGTATTGCGGAGAATGTAAATTCATCAATTTTATCTTTGAAACTTCGCTTTGGTCCAGTTTTTTTAGGGGGAGTTGGCGGCGCACCTTTATTTACTTCCTTCAAAACGTTACAAACAGAGCGTGAGGTTATTCCCAATATGTGAGCAACTTTGTTCATACATTCATTTTCTTCCACAACTTCAAAGGCCTCCAATTGCGCAGAAGTTTCATTTTTCACGTACTTATATGCGTTGCGGATCATTACTTTTTCAGTAACAGTGAAAGCTTTTCGTGGACGTTTTTTTCTTGGAGACAAGAAAACATCCACGTCTTTTTGTGATGTACTTGGCGGAGGATCCATTTTGATGGAAAACCAAAACAAATAGATTCACTCAAAGTTCACAAAAAACTATAAACGTAACAACAAACACAACGTAACAAAACTTTAACAAAAACCCAACAAAATAACAAAATATCGATTCGCAATGAAACGAGATATTCGTGCAGTCAGACTAGGAGAATGAAGCCGAATGACAAGATAAACAAAATGGCGATAGCTGCACGAGCGCGCACGGGTTGCCAATACAGAAAACTATCTAGGCTCTTTTATCATAAGTTTTGTTTTTAATATAAAAAAAAACAAAAATATTAACTTTTTATAAAATAAAGCAGCGGTTACTAATTATTAAATAATTGTTATGAATAATTATGTATTTATTTAAATAAAAATCAATAATTTAGTCTTTAATTGGCACACCAATATTATGATTACATAAACATAAATCGCGATTGTTTATCGATTTTTGTGTTCATCACTACACTATTATATGTGGTATCATTATTTTACAAAATGACAGTAGCTAATGTCAAATGTGGAATCGAATTATAATTCCGACTTTAAGTAGATTTTAGAAAGATCCTTACAGTTATTACGTTATAAGACTTCATAAAACTTACTTTATTATAATTTATACATAGCAATCTTAATTTATATTCGGAATTATATTCTTTATATTATATTATATATATTTATTTATATATAAATTTTATATAATTATATTATATTTATATTTTTTCTGAAGAAACATTTTAGACATATCGGTCATGGAAGTTTCATTTCACATAAGGAACCAAATACAACTTTTTAGAAAAGGTAGAAGGATATTTTTTTATTTAAAATCTCTAGAACCTTATAGTGATATAGTTACTGTTTCGACCTTAGTGCTTTAAAACGATAGGTGAAATATTAATGTTACAGAGATTGTCTTATTAAAAAAAAATTATCCGTAATGAAAAAAGTATTTCGTTCCCATCGATTGATTGATCGATGTTGGTTTCTTATACCAATAGAAATTTCCACGATCGATGTCTGTACTAACCACAAACTTAACACATCCTAAAATAGACAGAGGAAGTAGCATTTCATATATATATTGAGATGTAAACGCAAATATCCACATATTCTTTCACGAAAAAATATATTTACCGATTTTTTTCGTCTATACTATATTACTTTTACTATATAATATAATAAAGAGGTAAAATTGTGTGTTTGTTTGTGGGTATGTTGTGGGTAATCTCTGGAACTAGTGAACCGATTTCAAAAATTCTTTCACAAATAGGAAGCTACATTATCCGTGTTTAATATAGGCTATATTTTATTTTGAAATTTAGAAAAAGAAAATAAAAAAAAAATATAAACCGAAGCGAAGCGAGGGCGGGTCGCTAGTCTTTGATATAACAAAACATTTCATAAGTATGGAGGTACCTACTAATAATATGTGTTGCTGGGAATAGCGACATTCGTCCCTAGCATTACATCTCGTAAGTGGCACACTCTTTATTATGCTTATAACGTAATCCGAATTATTCGCAAACAGCCGATCGCGTTCAGCTGCTAACAGAGCACAGATGTCCTCAACAAATTAATTGGAAATGTCAAGTGCACGAGAGTCGACGCCATCTTGTCCCCCTATTCTTTATTTTTTTTCCGCGCACGTGGCTCTTATTGCCAGACAGCTGGGTGAAAACGCGCGGTCAATTTTTAATGTCTGGTAACGTTATTATTGTCTTTTGACATTTGACATTCGCGCGGGAAGGTGCGTTCGCAAGTTAGATGCGCGTTTGGATAATGCAAATATAATTATTCTATGACCTATATAATGTATAATTAATACCGCCGTCTGTTTCCGGCAATTAGTACGAATGCGATCAGGGTTGAATTTCTATAAAAAAATAAATTTTGTTGCGTCCGCGTGAACACCTTTCCTCACGAATTTTGAGCACCTGATGCGTTTTGTACGCAGCTGATGATGTTACTAAAGTCGTGATGCAACACCTTGTCTTTTCGTTACGGAATTTCCTTTCCGTAATTACCTAATTACTATTTTAGGTTGAGGCTGTTTGCGTCCATTCATTATGCGGCTTATATCGATTTTATGTGTTCTTTATCATTTAACGCCTTTGACATTTTCCATGATCAGAGTTTTAATTTCATTTAAATATTTAATTAATAAATCGTCTTTTACATAAAAGGTCTAGTTTTAATTGGTCTACTTTTAATGCGTATTTTTTTATTTGTGTATCTATCTGTTGTCCGCCATGTTTTCTGTTTAAATTTATATATAGATAATATACCGATTAATTTGAATTTATTTCAAGATTCAAAACAGGCAGATCAACTGTCAAAATTTTGAAATATTTTGTTATATACGCAAAATAATCTTCATATTATTGTGGTAGAATATTTAATCTTACAAGTCTATATAGTAATATATATGTATGTATATACGATATGTTTATACAAGTATATATGTTTTGAACATCATAGGACGTAGGTAGTAGCGCTAGTAGTAATAGGGATAAGTATTAGGTAGTACCAAAAAACTGATATCAGAAGCAATCAATCAAACATATAAAATAAAAGATTATGGCCACGATTTCTGATTGCACCTACATATATATTCGTGAGAGTAAATATCCATTATCACACCAGGGTTTGATTGATTATAATCTAAAATTCTTAATAATTAAAAATTATTATTAAAAATATAATTAGTAGACTGATAATTGCTATTATCACAATATATTATTTATTTTAAATCGATTTAATTAAAAACAGTGCATGTAGAGTGCAAAGATAAGACGTCAATTAAGTAAATTATAATCTAACATTTTATAATTAAGAAAATAAAATATTGACATTATCTGAGAATAGAGACCTCATTGTCAATTCCAGTTTCCCAGTTATGTGAGTTTTTTGAGTAATAAATAAATGTGCAACGGAAATTAGTGAATGGGTGAATGGCAGCAAATTTAAAGGTTTGGTTTTCGAGAGACAATAAAAAACCATGAGACCCGCGAAGCGGGACTTCGTTTTTATTATTCTTCCGTTTTTACTCAAATAAGAACGTCATCCGTCTTGGTGATGATTCTGATAAGTGATGATGACGTTTTTATGTTAGTAATGTGAAGTTATTTACTTCAGTTATTATAAAAATAAGTTGCATTGTTGATTTGCTTTGCTCATTTAGATGTTGTTTTTCTTCTCGTTTAAATAACCACGAGCCATCATTTATTGTTTTATCGTAAAAGTCAGGTGTTTTAATCAAGTTCATAACGGAAATAAGATTCCTTTGCTCAGATAACGTCAGCTCGTCACCCAACTGAAATGTCAAGTAAAATAATACGCATTTAAGGTCCACTTAATTTATTAAATACACCTTGATCTGAGTAAAAATCATCAGCTTTTCTAATCTTGGTCGTGTGGTGTCGGCTAGCTTTAGAATAGCGCCACCCCATCTCTTGGGTGTCCACGGGCTACCGAAGCCGCTATCACAAGTCCTGAGGAAATACAACACCCTTAAAGGAGTCGACTCGCCAACCTGTTGCTGCGTGGCGTTTTAAAGCCATACATCCCTCATGCACATTGTCCTGTGGTCCATCTCCAGCAAAGGCTTCACAAAGACAAAGGCTGGACAATAAAAGGGTTGGTTACGGTTTACGTGTGATCTTATAGATCTGAGTAGAGCTACTAACTGTCCCGTAAGAGCGGGGACGTCCTGTTTCTAGGGCCATGATGAGGCTTCCCACATAAGGTGAGAGCTGGATGTTAATTGTCCTGTTATAAGAAATTTCCCACTTTGAATCCGAAAGAATTAATAAAAACGTTTATTTGATATAAATCGACACATATATTGCAGAAAAAATTAACACGAGGAGGCGTTAGAATTTTTAAGTGTTTACGATAGGTAGGTATATTAAAAATTTATATTAACAATATAGGGGGAATCCCCCTAGCGCCGGACAGTTCTAAGTACCGGACAGATAGCGTTTAAACCCGAAATAGCACTATCGTTCGCTCTTGTGTGTAGAAAGATATCAAACTCAATGGGAAAATCCCATGCGCGACGCGAGCGACCTCAGTTCCATGCGATACGTTGACAGGTGACACGTAAGTCATTTTGCGCGGGAATCCATTGCACCGAGGAACATTGGCAATTACGTAAATTATTATTTAGAGAGGACAGACCATCTGTAGAACTATCTGTTTAAGCAGTGGTAAGTATATTTTGTATTGATATGCTTTGATCGCGTACATATAAACTGACTTTATCATAAAAAAATTTTTACTAGAGTATAATGTGCCCCTACGTTCGGACAATTACAGATTCCCTAGTACCGGACAAATTTATTTTGACCCATTCATGTAAATGTTGTGCTTGTCCCATACGATATCATTTTACAAGTAATTTAATTTATCTTTTCAGAATATTCACATAATGGAGAGAAAAAAGAAAGGTATTTGGGATTCAAAAAACTTGAAATTAGCAATTGATAACGTATTAAATCAAAAAATGACTATAAGAGAAGCTTCCGAGCGTTTCAGTGTACCAAAAAGCACTTTATTCGACAAAGTAAAATTATTAAAACAGGGTAAAGAGATTGAGTTGAAACCTGTCATGGGAAGATTTAAGAAAACTTTCTCGGAACACTATGATCAATTGTTAGAAAGGCACGTCAAAGATTTAGCTAACCGATGCATGCCTTTGACCAAGAAAGAGTTCTTAAAGCTTGCCTACGATTTAGCTGTCACGCTTAAATTACCACATCGTTTCAATGTTGAAAAGAAAACTGCGGGAAAACATTTTTATGATAATTATATGAAAGGACATCCAGATATGAAACATTGTGTAGAGAATGGGCTCATGAAGCCTGTGCAGATATCCCAGAATGTTCCGACGTTTATGTTTGTGATCGTTGTAAATTTGTCTAATTTGTCTCTACCTAAGTTAATTTAAATTGCAAAATTAATGAAACTGTCCGGTCATAAGGGTTCCAATTTATACTCGTCCGGTACTATGTGCCACATTTCAATGATCCCAAAACTAAACCAATGATTAGTTCCTCTATAAGTGATTTGAAATTATTTGATTGATGTATATGTTGATTTATTTGAACGCCTATAATGGTTGTGTATCTCAAAATGTTAATTGTTATAATAAAACATGACTACTCGATTTTTTATTTCTGAAAAACCTTAAGTGTCCGGTACTGGGGGGATTCCCCCTATAACAAATTTCAAAAATCAAGTAAGTTCTTATCCCTCCTTAACTATGCCAATAATTTTGTTAGTTTTGTAACAACTATCAGTGACCAAAAATAAAGTAAATGTTAGGTATCTCTGGACTTATGACAGTTTAATATTTATTCGTCCAGGTTTTACAAGTTATATGAATGTTTATCTAAAACGTTAAAATTTCCTCGATGTCCACTTTCTTCGGCTCTTTTTCACATTCGAATTGTCGATTTCCCTCGAATTAGTGTTTAAGAGTTAACAACCTTAATTCTGAATTAATTAAGTTGAACTTATTTATGTAATACTAGCGACCCGCCCTCACTTCGCTTCGGTTTATTAAATTTAAAACAATCGGAATAAGATATTTTCCTGCGGTAAAATGGAGCCTATATTTTAAGTTAGACCTCTAGCTCGGTGAAAACATCGGTGAAAACTGCCATCAATTCCATGCAGTAGTTTTTGCGTGATGCGTGTACAAACATACAGACAGACAGACAGACAAAATTTCTAAAAACTGTTCTAAAAAAAAGGCTTCTGTTGCGCTAATAAAGACCGATACCCTATCTTATCCTATCCGATATTAGTTTTTTTTTCAATATCTATAATGTATAGACATCGGCCTGTTACAATTTTATTATATGTATAGATATTGGTATATCAGTACTCGAAACCGCATTTTCTCTCTATTTGACAGGTGGTCCTCAAAACTACAAAAGAATTCCATATATACAAAGTTTTTTGAAAAATTGTAGTTTAAAACATCTGTAGGTAATCACTCGCTTATGTTAATTGTTCTACACATTCATATAAGCTGCTGTATCACCGATTGTATTTGCTGTAACATGAGCCCGGAGATCGCTAAATAAAAAACAAACACGTTTGTTTGTACTGTGATATCATCGAGCATTCATCGCGCCCATATGCAGAGGATTGTTTGGTGCGTTTGTAAACAGAGTAACACCTGAATATGAGCATTGTGCTGGCCTCGCGGATGGGGAACATATGCGAATCACCATACAAACTGCAAAGATGTTACTTGTAAAAGGTGCCAGTGTTTGCTCACAATTTCGCCTGCCTTCAATTTATTTTTCTCCTGGAAAATTGTTAAATACGTAAATAGATACACAAAACTCTTTATTGTAAATTGACGCATTGTAACAAGGAATAATTATTTCATATTTTAATATTTACTTACCTACAGTAGTTCTTTTTTATTTTATATTTGTTACATTTATTTACTTCCCTATCACTCCATGTCCTTCATTGCACGAAGGTTGACTGGACAAATAATGCTGTAAGGTCTGCCTTTTGTGACAATTTACAAAAAAGAGTAAATGAAAAAAATAAAAATAAAATAATTTTATATAAGAAGAGAATAGAAACAGGGGGTGAGTTCAAATTCTCGGACAGTGCCACCGAGTTAAAATGACACTAGCTCGGTGGGTGAGAGAAATCATCATGAATAAATCCACATGCTCGGGAATCCGTACTGGGCCCGCGCGGTGAATTATGGCCCGAAACCCCCCAGTGATTTACTAGGGGAGGTCTGCGTACTGCACTGGGATGTTATAGGCTGATACAAGTACAAGTATATTGCTGCATTACTGGCTATTAACCTTTTTTATGATGAAATCTCAAAATATCCTTCTGCACCTATTCTGAATACCTATTCTACACTTATTTGCGCCACATCAATTACTAAATGCTATTAATAAACGATTACATACAGTTTGCTTTATAATTATCGCGTATTTGATGACACGAATGACAAACAAATTGATGACAAAACAAACGCAACGCACATCTGGAGATCTTTATAGTAAAATGGTTGTTTATTGTACATTGCTCCTTACTGTACTATCGTATATCAATATAAGTCCACTAAATATTCAATGTATTTCATTTCCAAAATCAATAAACCATCCGTGGTTGTGTTTTTGTAAGCGTCACCGGTAGGGTTGCCACCCGGGGTTAAAAATAGTTTTTCGGGATTAAATAACAAAGTCCCGATATTTCGGTAAAAAATCAAAGAAAAATAAAAACGCGACCCTTCAGTCACGCTTTCTTTTTGTGTATAAAACAATGCAAATAATTAACCGATCAAACTATAATAATATGACCCTTGAGTTTCAATTATTCTCTTTTGCATTAGTGGCCCTGTTGGGCCAAGCCGTAAAGGGTTAATAATTTTATGGGTTATAAAACAAGAACAATTTGATTAAACTTTTTAATTTTCAAAAATCTTTTTCATAGCACCTTGGCAAAAATAGTAAAAAGAATTACCTACATAATATATATATATATGCATTAACTTGTCCCAAATGCATATATATATATATATACTATATACTGCTAGTACTCTCGGCTGGACGCGTGAACCAGCGGCTTGACATCGAGATTTCCCGATAAAAAATAAGGACAGGTGACAACCCTAGTCAATAGATAGATACCTAGTATTTGTTTTGGACTTTATTGAATGACGGATTTCAGACATTTTTGGCTCATGGTTATAAATAATTGGCTTATTTATTTTAGTTTCGTTTCCGGTATTAAGAATGTTATATTTTTATAACACTATTAGTTTTGCATGATCTGTTATAGAATTTGTGAATGTAGTCTTATTTCTGTATTTTGTTGTAGCTATTTTATATAACTAAAATTTGCATAAACTATAAAACACTTGTAAAATTAGTAAATATGTAATTTGTAGTTCAATTTTTTAAAGTTAGGGCAATGAATATTTTTTTATAATAGTTCAATCAGTAAATACGTTTTTGGTTTAATCTAAAAAGTTAACTACCTACCTAATTTTAAATTTAACTGATTAAACATCAATTACTAATTAAACTAAAAAAATCAGATATGTATCTGATTTTCAAATGAATGTTTACTCATATAAGTATTTCTTTTGTAGAAAACCTATTTTATTTATTATTTACATTGGGCACTTACTATTGGATCAGGACTCGAGTATTCGTTTGAAAAATAGCGAATACAAGTACTGATACGAACAGGTACTTTAAAATTGGCGAATATTTGCCAAAAACAAATATGTACGAATATTCGGAACATCCTTAGTATGTATCAACCTTCCACCTATAAGCCCGAGTTGTAGTCTGTTGGACTTGGACCGGTGGCAATGCTAACATATATAGATTGCTAACATAGCTAACATGACTTTAACTTAAGTAGTCTTATATAGGTATAGTTTATGCTTTATGTGAATAGTGCGTACCTATTGTTATTTGGTACCAATAATTTTTTTTTTCCTTTCTTCAAGTCAGAACTACTAGACCGATTTCGGTAAAGTTCTAACTAAGGAAATTTCTAGGATATTTTTCTCCATATACCTACAAATTGCTACCATACCATCAGTCACCGTCCTAATGAACGCCACCACGTACGGCCTTGAGCTCTTCTCATCCAGCCACTACCAGTGACTTCCTTCAAGTCGTCAGTTCACCTGGCCAGAGGGCGTCCCATAAATTGCTAAGGTAAGCTGAAGTGTATTTGATTAGTAATCGAACGGGAACAGAAGTCTTAATACTTTTAACAGTAACTGCAAATATTTACAACATTGCATAGAGATGATTCATCTGTTTCCTAACGCGCTTAATGCTGCATAAATAAAATAAAGATGAAAGTAACATTCTTCCGTTTTCAAAATACTGTTAAGCGTGCAGAAAATAATAGATGTTGCCCCTTCGGCGGTCGGCGTGCGACTGACGCGTGGCAAGCGCGTGCCGCACACGTGGCGCCATCTATTGTATTGAAAGGGGGAAAAGTGATCTTCATTTGTCGTAGGGGAGACAGAGAAAAAGTTATTTACATCGTCATGTTATTTTGTGCAATAGTCCCGTTGTTTATATTTTAAGAGGGTAAAAAACTAGTAGGGCTCGAATATCCGTGCCCTCAAACCCGAGGGTTGCATTTGCACATAAACAGACGCCGTTTTGAGCATTTTATTAGAAAGTATCCTGTTTGGAGGGATTAGATAGGCACATTGTAATTCAAATCTTGTCTCTTATTTTGAGGCCCGATGTGGCTATGTAACTAAGTTTAACTAACTAAGATAGATTTCTTGATATCCTCACTACGAAATATAAGCCTCGTAATAATGTGGATATATAATAATGTATCTATTTTCTATAATCCGATACTCACACAATATTAGACATAGTGGCAAGTAAGTACAACATCATTAACAACCAGATTCAGATTCAGATTCAGATCCCGGGGTATATCCCTATATATTAATATAATTTTGTCACAAGTACCAAAATCACACTACCTAACCGCGACCTCTGCTGATTTTCATCAATGTAATAACAAATTAATCGTCCGATTAGCTCTTTTGACAGTGTCCCTCCCTATTTGTCAAGGAAAAGATTCTGAATAAGTTACAATAAAGCAATCATTTGTCTAAAAAGTTTAATTTTGGCGTAGGGAATGTATATAATTAATTATATTTATTATAAATATAATTATTTATTATTTTATGTAAAGCATCGGCTAACAGAGCTGCTTGATCAACTGACCAATTGGCAATTGACCAGGTGACCCCATTGGTTATTCCTACCCTATTCTTTCTTCTTGGAGAAAACCCTTCTCAACCGAGCAATTGTTTTTTTATTTTATTTTTTTATTTATATACTAGTGGGCGGACGAGCAAGCGGTCCCACGTGATGGTAAGTGTTACCGCCGCCCGTGTTTGTTGGTATTTATTGAAATTCTCCAAGGTATATTTGAGTTGTCCTCCGTTTCCGCATCTTTATGTAGCTTTACTAGATTGGTACTTTCCTTGTCCCACTAAGGAGGCGTTTTTTTTTTGTGGGGGATGGAGGTTTCCCCTGCAGTATGAAGGATATCAACAAATTGACAATAATTACAAAGGAAATTCCTTGTTACAAGGAGAAATTGAGATTATTTTCTCATCTACCGAAGAGGAAAATTTGGGCCAATCTGCTTTGGACAATCTGTATTTCAATGAAGGAGTAGGGTCAGTTGTGATAGATGAGGTCAGTATGTAATTAGTATAGGGAAATGGTCACTCCCATGAGTACAAGGGAGTTCTCCAACAGAGGATAGAAGATCGAGAAGCGGAGCATACTGAGAGGTCTACCACCGTTCTTGTGTTCTGAGAGGGAGAAACCCTGCGGGTAGGGGAGCCGTCATTGAGAATACACAATTCTATTTCTTCGAACATCTCAAACATTTTTCTTTATAGAATTCTTCATGGGCTCCCAGTGCGTATTTACTCTTAAGGACCTCTCAAAGCGCCTGGTTGACAGCACCGGCGATCCTAGGGCTGCCCATTATCTCACACAACGCAGTAGCCTAGTAATCCAGCGAGGTAAGACCACCAGCACGCTGGGTACCAAATCACAGGGACCAAATCTGTACAACATGCTTAATAAATAAAACATTGAGATTGATTTATACAAGAAATAATAGCTTGTTATTAGGTTTAAATTAGTTTTTAGATTTAAGTATCTATTTTCTTTTTATTGTTAATTAAAATATGTATTTCGTTTTCCGCCAATGAATAAATTTTATTCTTCAAGACAATTTCAAGCAAAATTAGTATTTAGAAAGGTCGTAAAACCAGGAACCTTGTGTACAGACGCTCACGGCTTACCAAAACAATAATCCTATAAATAAGCACTCGATGCATCCTGAGACTTCCACCAGATGGCCGAGGATATCCTGCGCGAGGTAATTATAGAATGTAAGTGGCGCATGCGCATGCGCCGGTGCCCTGTGCGTGCACACTCGGCGATGATTTTTAAGTAGTAATATTTTTTTCTTTATAATACACAAAAAGACACATCATAAGTAAAATTTCACACAAAATGCGTCTATATGTTGATAATGTATAATGTCATTGCAAAGATTCATTTAATTATTTTGTACACCAGTAAAAAGACATGTGCGATTTTACTGTGCGATTTTAATAACACCTACTGCTATATTATGTTTTAAGCAATAAAATTTAATATATAGGTACCATATAAGAGATTGTTATTGAGTCGATGTTTCAGGATGAATGTCGACGTAGAGCCACACTGAGGAAGAAATGGTACGAAATCACAGCACGGAACAGGACGGTCGGCCAAAAAAAGGGGAGGCCTTCACCCAACAGCGGGGACAACTCCAGGGTAAGAAAAAGATAAATAAAAAGAATAGGGTTTATTGAGAGAACAATGCATTGCGATTAATCGTGCGTGTTTTTATCACATAACTGTGCAGCTTTTGCAGGATTTGTCTTGCTAGCAGCGCGGTGTGACGCGTCGCGTCGCGAACGCGTGTCCTAGGTGGGAGTCGTGGACGCGCGATTACCGTTAGTACTATTCGAATTTTAATATGACAATAGATAAATTTTGTCGCTTATTACTCAATGAAAACACCACTTAAAGTATTTATATTTTGAAAGGCAGAAAGATCTTCCATCACGAGAATGCGCCAGCTCACTCCGCCAGACAAACGAAGCAATTTTTGACTACCTACTGTAAATGTAGAGTTAATGGGTCATCCGCTGTACAGGCCCGACCTTGCGCCCCGTGATTTGTGATTTTTATTTATTCCTTAAAATTAAGGATAATCTCAGAGGAATACATTTTCTGAATGCAGAAGAGGCAGTAACGGTCTTCAAAACGGCTGTTCCAAAGAGATGCTTAAAAAGGGTGGGCTGAATGCTTCACACGATGGTTTCATCGCATTAAAATTGTATCATTGTCGCGGAGAATACTTCGAAAAGCAATAAAACAATTTCCATCTAAAGATATAAATATCTGATTTTATTTTTGAGATTTTAAAAACTTTCAGTGTCATCTACATATAGACGAAATATTCGCTGCTGTACGCGCGATGGCTTACGCGCGTGTTTCTTCTCACCCGGACAATCTCTAACGAGGGAAAAGGGCGCGTTTGTATAGACTTTGACACTGACCGTAAAGGAAAAGGACAAACTCTTTGTGGACGAAGGAACGATTCTCCCAAGGTAGACCTTGGGATCGGCGAAAAATGAGTATCAGAGAGAAATGGAAGAGTTAGTTAAAGAGTGGAATATCATTGGCGAAGAAACTAAATCTGCAAGATTTTATTGCTCGAATGAGGGGACCGTTCCCTAAAATAACAAAAGTAACCGTATGACAGACAGCCTTAACTTTACAAATTTAAATCAAGAGAGTATAAGTGTATGCGAGCCTTAATATCAACACGAACAGATTTGGATCTCGCGTGTGGCTTCCTTGGTCGGACGCTCCCTGAACAGGTGCTGACAACATTTTTAATCGACTTAAAATGAAGAAATGGAGCTCTAATAATTTCTACTTATCGGATATAATTTTTAATATTACTGTTGAAGTGAAAGTTGAAGAATATGTGAAGAATGGTTTATTTAAATTAATATGAGATCAATTCATTCAATTGATTTAAATATAGTATGTCAGGGGGGATCGATGCATACTATTATCTATAGTGGACAACATGATAGTATATTTATTGTTATAATTTATAGATATAAAACAAATACTCAAAAATTCGCGACATGCGGTCAATAACAAGTATTATTATTATATCAATTTGCTTACGAGTCTTTATAAGTAGTAGATTTTCATATGAAAAATATAAATGAATTTATCACGTTTCCAGTAACAGTATATTATTTGTAAAATTAAGGATATAAAAATAATTAACGGTGTCAGTGCAACGTACTGAGTAGGAAAGTAGGTACATTTTCCAACTCTTATTGAACTTTATTGCATTGAAACGTCTAGTCTTCAGTTGTAGTCAAAGCATACTTATTCGCACCATAGCAAAACATACCCACTTAGTTTAAGAATCACTGGTAAACGACAATGAATCGCGAGCTATCTGGACAGTAAGCTACACAGGATTAAGGAACATGTCTGTCATCATTACTCTCTTAACGTAGTGACAGAAGTAGCAATTATATTTAGAGAAGGTTGACGACCCCTGTCGACTTCAGGATGTCGGACTTCCGAAACAACTGCTCGAGTTTACAAGACAATGAGTGATGGCGTCTCCATGTTTGTTTATTATAAACATAAACGCATCTCACAGTGTACGGAGGGAATCAGTATTGAATCTTCAGACAAGATCGGCTGAACCCTGTAGTTATTATTTAAATAAGTATAAAGCAGTTAATATGATTAAGGAACCAAAAAAAAAAACTACTCAATGGATTTAAATAAAGGGTGGGGAAGGAAAGGAATAGGATTGGATGGGGTGGAAACGGGTTCTGCCATATCTCACTCACTACATACCGAAACGCGTACGTACATTGGAGGAATAGGATAGCAATGGGAAATGGTACGGTACGGTATATTTTACGATAGTCTTCTGTAAGAGAGGAATACCTATCGATTATTGACTATGTAAGTATGTGCATGAAGTATGACATAAGGTCAATCTAGCGGACGCACAAATATAAACTCCTTTGCAGCTTTTTGTTAACTTATTCAATAAATGGTAAGGTAACGCCAACGGCAAAATATTGATTTAAACTTCATTGCACAAGTATTTGACCTGTACAAATGGCGGACTTAATGCCCTACAGTTTCTCTACCAGTCAACCACCAGGTCAAACAGGAAATAAAAAATAATAGTGCAGTTTAAATAGATATTGATATAGTACCTAATATATATAACGTTGTAGAACTAACTTATTCGTTCAGTTACCATACCATTCAATCAGCCTCTCTCCACTGTCCACTGCTGGATATAGGCCTCCCCCAAGGCTCGCACCACTCACAATTCTCGGCTCTTCTATCTAACCACCACCGCTGAATTTATATAGTTATAACAACAAAAATGAACTTCAAAATCACCGTAATAAGTTATGGTCCAGTTATTATAGGAAAAGCTCTGATAAATCTTTAACTTGTAGTGGAAATATTTAAAAATATATGTTTTCTATTTTATTGTGTTATGTTATAAGGGGCCGTTCAAGTATTACGTAAGCAGAATTTTATTCATTTTTAACCCCCACCCCGTCAGCGAAAGTAAGCAAAGCTCTTACCCCCCCCCCCCCCCCATGCTAACGTAAGCATTGGTATAATTTTTACAAAATCTATTCAAGTTTCTCATTTAATCAGAATGTCATCAAAAATAAGCAACGCAAAGACCCCTCTCCCTTTGGTGCTTACGTAATACTTAAACGGCCCCTAAGTTCTGAGGTTATAACTTAAGGAAGAAACGGTATTTCCATAAAATAAATTAAATACAGAACTGTCAGCGCTCTTCCTATGATAACCGGACCATAACTACGAGTTTACGAACGCAAACAAAGTTTGGAATTGTACGAATGCTCGGTTGGTCAATATTTCAGGCGTTTCCATCGATTGCAAACGTATCCATGTAATGTACCTACAGAAAAAGGTCAACATATTGGCATATTGGCACGCAAAATCGAGTGGTTTTGGATACATTACCGTGTTGCTGACTGTACCGAAGTTGGGACATTTTTAATGAAGATGCTATACTGGTTATTTTATTACAATGTGGTGCAACGTAAATAAAGCCTGAGTTAGCATGTGTCAAGCTTTATTTCGAGGGTGATAAAATACTGCGGTTATGTTTATAATACTGGAGTGCTTTGTTTGTTGATAAGTGAGTTACATCAAAAGAATTATCGAAAACCACACAACACTCGTCCCTTCGTCTTTTCACTTTTCAATCTAGTGTAGTAAAAATGAGCGCCGAGTGCTCGAGCGCTTGCATGCTAAGTCGGCGCTAATGAATCTTACAAACTTTAACTTTCAGTTTTATTCTCGAGCTTTTAACCACAAGGGTTAAACGGTAAATTTGAACGTTAAATTTGAATCATCAAATGTTAAAAGTTTATAGTATAATGTTGAAAGATTGTCAAAATTAATGATTTAATGATTTTACAACTTGCTAACAAAATTAAGCGCTAACCAACTGGTTCCTTTCCGACATGTTGTCATTAGACATTATTGGTGGTAAACATACGTGTCGCTTCCTGTAATCCCTGTGGACGTGTTGCAGTCAATGTTCGTCGTAATTTGGGAACAAAAAATAGGGGAACGGCAAAGGGTTTTTTGTGCAATGCGAAATTAAAGGAAATTGATACGAGAAGCGAACATAGAGGTCTAAATATTAATTTTTTTTAAAAATATAATAGATTTTTTGTAATGCCAAATTAGTGGAAATTAAGTTCAGAAACAAACATAGAGGTCAAAATATAAACAATTATTTGTTTTTAAAAATGGATTTTAGGGCAACGCCGAATTTGAAAAAATAAATTTATGGAAGTAATAGCATATTGATTTTTTGGAAGTTAGGAAAAGTGCATTTTTGGACATCAGAAAAAGACAAGCGCTTGGATAATAATTATTAAACAATATATTATTTATCTGACTAGCTATGGGCGCGACTTCGTTCACGTGGACTTTTGATTAGTTTATTATTAGATCAGTACTCACATCTGATAGACGGATGTTCCAATTCTTAAATATATCCGAAATGTTAACCCAGCTCATAAGCTATAATTATAAGTTTAATTAAATACTGTCCAGTGGCTTTTGCATGGTGCGTGTTCAGACAGACACAAGTTCTAAAAATGTCTGTTTTGGGTTCTGTATCGTTCGTAGAGTACTCTGAAATGATTTTTTTCAAAAAATATTTCAAAACAGACAGTACCATTTTATTATAAAATATGAATAAATAATGGGAATGAACCAAAAACTATAAACTAAGAACTAGTTGTGAATTATTATTATCTAATGGGTAATATCAGTGTATTTTATTTTAGAAATACTTAATAATATTAATATTAAGATGTTAATATACATTCGCAATTGACGAGTTGATGACCTAACTAAACGCATTTAGTAAAAATCCTCCACTGCACTAATAAAACTAATTGCGTTTCAGAAAACCTTGAGCTTCATTACTCATTTTTAAATAATATAAAATTGTTAAATTATTACATACCTACACTTGTTATATTTTTTGTTACTAAACGTCATTCACAATTTAAATTGTATTTAAACGTGGCACCAATTTGAAACTAATTAAAGCAGGCATCCGGCTCATTGGTTCTCAAATCGACGCGTCGCATCGTTTTTTGTGTAGCCTCGGCCGTGAAGTTGTGTGTTACAGTTTAGTAGAAATATTGTTTATGATAGATGTCGGACTAACGTGGATAAGACTTTGATTGTTTGAATTTGAACATTCATCACGTTTTTATGACCCAATGGCGTATCAAATAAGAATTGTAAAAAGCATTATTAAAAAAAATCCACATCTACATTATATACATTTTGAAAACTTACATTGCGCTTTATGCAATAACTGTATAAAGTGTACACAATAACTGTAGAATCAGATGTAACAAATAGATATATATCAACTTTCTTTGGGTATTTTGGGACCTTTTTCTCAGGTAGAATGTTGTTAATTCCCAGTGGACGTACTTAAACTTACATTTTCTACCCTTGTAGTAGACAGTGGCATTAAAAAAGTTAATTACCTGTTACTAAGATTAACTGTTATTAAAGAGTATAAAACAGAAATATTTCATCTTATCAAATAAGTTAGTGTTATTTTTTAGTGAAGGGTATATCCATAATATGTTGAATCTCACGCCACTGCACCGGATATGCGTCGTCTCCGTGTGTCTTCATTGACACATGTAGTCGTCTGCGCATGTGTTCCGCTCCTCGGAAGAAATTCGCCGAGAAATTGATGACATCATTAGTCATATGGAGTGGCGTTCCTTTTGGTGTTGCGTCGTAAGTAAGGACCCCACAGGAGTTAATGTTTGGGTACGTTTTGGGGTCAGTTTTTGACCTTCCGTTCTAGACAGTTTGTATTTCGCAGTCACATATTGTCCAATCATAATGGTCACATGTACTAAGAGCAATGTCATGACTGACTGACTCATAAACTTCGAGCTGATATCGCTGAAGCTAGAAACGTGAAAAATGGAGATTGATTTCCTTTTACGAACGTAAAGACATACTAAGAAGGGATTTCTCGACATTCAGCCCTTAAAGGTGTGAAACGAGGCTTCAAAATATGTATGAAAAAAATATATTTGGTGGTCCTATTAACTTGAAACTTGTTATACATATTCTTTTAAATAACCGCGTGTTTTACCGTTGAAAATAGTGTCAGGGGGCTAAATCATTGAAACTAATCGTTTACAACGTAATGCATAAAATTTAAGGTTACCCAATATTACTGATTTATTCAATAGTAGGTACTATTTTCTATGTAATAAGTAATAATAAGATACTTTCGTGTAATTAGGAAAACGTTAATTGGTTTTGTCCAACCAATATTTACATGCTACGTTTATTTCTGTCTATCATTAAAGTGTTCTAACAAATACAAACTCTTGCAGCTCATTACTGACTCATCCAATAGATGGCTAGGTAATGTCAATCGCAAATACAAAGTTGCAGCTCATTACTAACTCATCCAATAGATGGCTAGGTAATGTCAATCGCAAATACAAACTTGCAGCTCATTACTAACTCATTAAATAGATGGCTAGGTAATGTCAATCGCAAATACAAACTCATGCAGCTCATTACTAACTCATCCAATAGATGGCTAGGTAATGTCAATCGCAAATACAAACTCTGGCAGCTCATTACGAACTCGTCCAATAGATGGCTAGGTAATGTCAATCGCAAATATAAAGTCGTATATCCAAACAATATACTGGTTAAAATCGGTACCAAAGGTTTGATATTAATGCCAAAATGAGATTAATATAATTAGTTTCATCCACAACTATTGGGTTGTAACATAGATTGATCCAACACGTTCTTTCAGTTAGAGCAACCAAATACTTCTTAATACTAGCAACATCCAATAGATGGCTAGGTAATGTCAATCGCAAATACAAACTCTGGCAGCTCATTACGAACTCGTCCAATAGATGGCCAGGTAATGTCAATCGCAAATATAAAGTCGTATATCCAAACAATATACTGGTTAAAATCGGTACCAAAGGTTTGATATTAATGCCAAAATGAGATTAATATAATTAGTTTCATCCACAACTATTGGGTTGTAGATTGATCCAACACGTTCTTTCAGTTAGAGCAACCAAATACTTCTTAATACTAGCAATATTAAGAAGACAGAGCTACGAATGCAATAAAAATTAAAGTCAACGTTTGACAAATAATGTCACCGTGTCAACGTCCGTCATTCATGTACAATGGAGATATCCATAGGCGACAATATCCAGGTGAATTGTCTTCTCATCTGCCACCTTCTATCTATAAAAATTCCATTTTTGATTGGATTTATCTCTTTTGGTAATTGGACGGTAATCATTTACGATCAGGCCCACTAAGCTTTTAAACATTTTTATCAATTGACATTCTTACCTGTTTTCTATTGTGTTTCGGTCCACCTGTAAGCAATTCCAGAGATTCACAAAAAAAGGTTTGATCGCATTCGGTATCACACCTTTTATGTAAAAAATATACCAATTTTCCCCTTTGAGAATAGAAGTAGCATTATTATAACTTTATAGAGTAGATATACTAGTTTTTGTCTACAGTTTCGCTCGTATTGATCAATAAAAATATTTATTGATGTATTACATTTTTGTATTACAAAATAGGACAAATGGAAGTCAAAGGTCATGTAACTTGATGGATAAAAACGTATGCAATCATTAATTTCATTTCAACAATCGATATCAGATAACTTTCCACCACAGGGCACAGGCCTCCCCTAGTAAACCACCACGAAATTTCGGCCCATATGTGGAATACCAGTGCGGATTGGAGATTATACACGCTCATGATGTCCTTCACTGCTGAACTAGTGATAATTTAATAAGTAGGAGAGATACGACCCGAGGATTTGAACTTACGACCTCACGAATGAGAGTGAGAATAGGTATATATCTACCGCTAGGCAATCACCACTTTAATTCGTGGTAGGCTTCATTTCATAAATCAAGGTAACAATTATATTATTATTTATATTCTCTCTATGAGTCTCTCTCTTTTTTCTAGTAAAAAATTATCTTGCGATTCTGAACTTTATATTGAAAATCTGTTTTAAATATCGTTGCATTTTAGTAGTGCGTAATGAAATTAATGAATGATCTTTGATTTGACTTGAGAAAAAACTTTACATTCTTCCATTCAGTCCTTATGATCCATAGAGAGATCGCTCAGTCCTGATACAAAGAGATCCTTATGAAGACATACGAATAAACAATGTATGTCTTCATAAGGACTGAACTAGTCTTTGTCATAATACTAGTCTTTGTCCGCGGCTTCACCCGCGTGCTCCCCGTCTTACGGGAACCTTATTTTTGTAGCGTGTCCGTCTCGTGCTCCCCAGATGGTCTACGCGAAATTTCAGTTCAATTTGATGCGTAAAAACATTACAAACATACATTGTTTAAATTTTATATATTAGGATAAATAATCATTTAACAACAAATTTACTAATTATGGATAATGAATATATAGTAATTATGGATAATGAATATATAGTAATTATGGATAATGAATATTTAGTAATTATGGATAATGAATATTTAGTAATTATGGATAATAATGAATATATAGTAATTATGGATAACGAATATTTTTAGAGGCGTTGTTGTATTCATATTGCGATTCTATTGAAATGGGTCTCATGTCACAAACCTTGCTTAATGTGAGACCTTAAAATATCTCAGTGGGAATAAGTACAGCATACAAAAGTTGTTATACATACATATTTATATTCACTAAATTATCTACTGTTGTTATATGAAAATACATTTATTCTAATTACTATTTATTATTCACCATAGAGAAAAATTTTTCGCTCGTAGTATAAAACTTTGATATTCTTTGTGTAAATTTATTGCTAATACCGTCACACTACAGTCATTTAATTGCAAATGAATACCTACCTACTTCATTACGCTAAAAAAAATAAAGAAATCCACTCTTGTTAATATGTATCCCATTAGCTCTAATACCACTTGCACAATGGCGCGCGGCGTAGTGTGCGCGCGCGCAGGTGCGTGCACAAAAAAGGAAAGGATTCACCGCAGGTGCCCAATGCCCGGACGATCAGGTGCCGGGAATTGGGTTAGGAGTTAGAAAATGACGCTGGAGCGATTTCGACTGAAATAATTCAGATGTGTGCTTTTAAAAGGTAGTAAGTACATAATATTGTAAATAGTAAGTAAGAAACTGAGAGCGATCCGACATTAACTGTTAAATCTTGAAAGTTTTTGTAATGCCTATGTATACTCGTAGTTAAATAAAGTATAGAATGTAAAAATCAATAAAAAATATAATTTGTTACCTGTATCTATCCTCAATCCTATTTCTTATCTTATTCATCAATGTACGTACGTGTTTCGGTAGTGAGTGAGATATACAAGTGACCATTCCCATCCCATCCCATCACTACCCCATTTTCACAATTCTTCCTCTATTTCTTCAAAGGCATGCGGCGCATCGGCGAGAGTGCCAGCGTTTGACATTGTGGACTGAAGTAGTTATTAAGTAGTACCTGCGTGAATAGTAGTTGTTTACTGTTTTCTTTGCCCTCCCTATCTAGTCAAAACGCGGGAGCGGGTTGGAGTCTTTTTAAAAAGACAAAAATTATAAACTAATAAATGCACGAGTCGTGTGCTGGTCGATATGAGATTGATTTTATTTAATTTCTTATAACTATGCCCGAGGGCCTTATCTAATAAACAGGCAAACTAAACGGTTTGGGCTGCAGCCGCCTTTATTCTGACTGTGGTTCTGGTCGCATAACTCTTCCCTCCCCGAGTTCGAAATCATTTAAAGGACAATTTTCCGGAAAATGATTTCGACCTTTACAATTTATTGTAAATTTATATAAGCTATATGAAATTAAAATTAAAATGAATATAACATACAGTACAATAGTTGCTATGTTAACTCTATCCGTATTCACTACACTCTCACTTGGCTTATTACTGTCTTTCACTATGTATTGTAACATTTTTAAATCACTTAAGTTGATGTCATCCAATTTTACAGGTGCTTTATTTTGTATCGTAGATATATCTGGTTTCCCTGGCAAGTTCACCATAGGAAGTTTCGGGTAAAATAATCTTTCTCCTTTGAAGTTCTGTTCCCGCAGATAATGTCCTGAAATATTGTACTCGCATTTGTCATCTATTGTCATTAAATACGTTCCCTGTAGTGTATGACGTAGAACTTTATTCTCACATGTCCTGGTAAGTTCAGTGGGTAATTTAGTGTATATTATCCAACTCCTCGCCTGGATAGGCTCTATCTTTACCTTTTCGAATTCAACTGGGATTTGCGAGCATGTAGAGTTTGTAGCATACCTCATATGTTCAAGGATGCAAGTGTCTTCAATGGTGTCTTAATCATCCATCATTTGACATGGTGACGCCAGCGACTTAGCTTTTAACCCCTTCACAATCAGGTAAGGATACTTTGGCAAGATTAAGAGGGTATTGTTTGTAGGAGGGTTGGTAATAGGTAAGGGAACAATCTTATAATAAAAATAAGTTTCCTTTCTTATTAAAGGTATTTCCATAATAAATGTTATCTCAATTTTTTTTAAATAAGATTTTAGTACAATAGATCCTTCAATCTTTACTAAATTTTCCGGCTTTGACGGATACACAAGCTTATCAGTTCTTTCTATGACTTTTAACAATTTTAAGAGTTCATCCGTTTGTACAATAGATTGATGTAGAGTTCCCATTTTGCTAAATGCTACAGCAGTTTCAATCTCATTCAGTTTAAGATAGATCATCAGAAAATTATGGAATAACAAATTGTAAATTTCATTTACACGGTTAATGTGTAAATTTACTTTAATTTCATTTAATTTTTCGTCGATTACGTTTACTGCCTTTTCTAACTGTATGAGATTGTTTTTTATATTCACAGTAGAGTTAGTTAGAATCCTCACCATTTCAGCTACCAAGGTTGTTTTTCTCTGGACAGAATTTTGACTGGATTTTACTTCATTTATTAAATTATCATACTTTATTGCGTCTTCGTTATCCAAATTTCCCGTTATGATTTTAATAAAAGAACCTAATGGATTCAGAAGTCCTCTCTTTTGTCTGCTATAAGGAACCAACTGCCTATATCTTTCTATCGTAATATTTAAAATGTGTTCTATTTGTGTTTTAATATTTGTGAGCACAGCAGTCAAAGTTTTGTTAAAGTGAGAGTTTACTAACCTATTTAATTCCTCATATTTGTTAACATTAATTTTTAAATCATCATTAATAAGTCTTAAATCTAATATCTTAATTACTTTCCACTTATCATAACTAACAACTGCAGTTCCTTTTCTGACTGGGAGAATGCCAGGATTCTTCTCAATCTTTTGTAGTTGAAGGGCCTGGGTCATTAGTACTTGGGTCAGCAGAAGGACGAATCTGCGAAAGACGTTTAATGTCTTTAATTGGCACTTTAGTCGCGCGTGCACGTGTCTCTATGGGAACTACATTCCTACTTATGTTCCCACTAACCTTAGCCTTTTGATACCTAGGTTTATGCTTCCCACGCCTAGTATTAACCCCTTTTATATAAATAGTATCTCCACTATTTATATCAAAGTTAGTCTCTCCGCCCCTTTTCTCCTGAATTTTCTGTTTACCCGCTATCATTTTATCTGCCAGGTGTTCGTATAAATATTTAGTACGCTTTGCATAACCATTTAAACAATTGACTAAAGCTGAGGACATTCTTACTCCTTGACCAAAATTAATGTAATTTGTAAGTGCTTCGCCATTTGTAAGATCAACAGGAATTTTAATACGTGTTTCGAATCTAGGCTCTAAATAAATCGAATAAGGTGGGCTATAAATTATAGGTATTTCTGTGTTGCGAGTTTTTAGAATTTGGTTTTTCATGTCGATGTTAGCGTCTAGCAGTTTCAGTAAGTCCGACCCTACTAGTCCGTCATAACTACTGTCAACGTTGTACACATAAAATTTATGATAGTCAGTGCTTTTGAAAGCTTTCAGTAAAGGTATGTGTACGACCTCGTCATGGATACTTCATGCATGGGTGCTAATAATTTCAAAAGGTTCGCGGTATTTGAAATCTTCAAAATATTTATTCGCTATTTCAGGGCTAATGAAAGATCTAGTACTCCCTGTGTCTATCATAAATTTAGCATTGATTTCGGGGATCTCTATGTGTGGCAATTTTAAAGTTCCGTGACTATTAATGTATACTATTTCGGTGGTCGGTTCAGGGAGGCATGTAAGGGAATATTTGTCAGTTTCAGGAGGCTCCTGAAGCGTCGGATCTTGTTCACATTCATAAGTTTCATACTCGTCGTTATATATCTCAGCTGCCGTATTTTCAGAAGCCGAATCATTTTCCATGATAGGGAAGTTATCTGGATAATGATTTTCTGGCACGTCTAATTCGTGTGTATAAAACAAATTATTTAAATTTGGCGATGGCACGGCATTTTGTTTTAAAGGGGGCGCTGTGCGCATAGAGACATCATTGTCATATTGTTGGGCTGGCCGCTGTGCCTGTTGATAGGCGGGTGGAACACCAAAGCGGAACTGTTGTTGATTCGGTGAAGGTTGCATAGGTGGTCTATATCCTCCTAATTGCTGCTGCTGGATACCAAATTTTAAATTTGGTTGGTTGCCGAAATTAAAGCTTTGTGGGCTCGGTACCCCAAACTTAAAACCTTGATTTTGGGGCATACTATATTTGAAACCCTGTTGCGCTTGGTATGGTTGCCCAAATCTATGACCGTGATTCTGAGGTTGAGTTAGTTTGTGTTGGGGGTAGTTACCTGGATTTTGTGGAATGCCGAATTTGAAGTTATTTGCGAAATTATGATTTTGAGGAACGGTGGGTCTGAAATTCGGTATTGACTGTGTATGATGGCTAGAATTATGTTTACTTTTATTCCTAGAATTATATTGATTTAAAAAGTTCACCTCCTCAAGAACAATGCTTAGGGCGTCCTCGAGGGTGTTGCAATTTTTTAGTCTAACAATCCTAATCATATCCTCCGGGAGGTTATAAAGGAATACGTTCAGTGCTGTATTATTATAAATTATCATTTTAGCGTCCTTGACTCCCTTATCTGTAATGAGATTAATTTTTGAAAAGAGAGTACTTCGTACGTTCTGTATTTTGTTACAAAAATTTAAGTATGATTCCCCATTTGTTATTTTTAAACTCTCTAGTTCAATGGCTATGCATTCCTCAGACCTTGGATCGCCGAAATGCTGAGTTAGCAACTGTTTCAATTCGTCCCATGTGCCTATGTCGTCTCGCTCACTGATCAAGTGGGCGGCCTTTCCAGTTAAACGACTAGTTACGGCATGGAATATGTACAAGTCTTGTGCGTTGTCTCTATCTTTCCTGAAAGATCTAATGACATGCTCACTCTTTTTCAAAAATAAGTTCAGTAGTCGCCGTCAAATTTCGGGATAATATTAAGAATTTCCAGAGGTATCGTGCGAATTTGATCCATTTTTGATTGGAAACTCTTTAACAATATTTTAGCAATTTAAATACCTACTTTATAAACTTTACTATTATAATTGAATATTTTATAATTCTATAATAACTCAATTCAATGATTTTACAATTCAGTTCTCATACAATTTTCAAATAATATCTTATAACATAACTTATCTAATGTACAGCCAACGGGAATAAGAACAGGGAAAGACAGGGATGTGAAGAGGTCTACTCACAGTCTGCTGAACCCCATTTCCTCCGATTATAGCTGGTGATTGTCCTCTCCGCAATGACACTATTTACATTTGGTTCGTGGATACCGGAAAAACGTAAAAACGCGCACGGAAACTTTCACTCAGACTGATTTTCTAGTCTTCACAGGTGGTCTTCGTCCCGTTATCCTACCGGCTGCGCCAGTCAAAACGCGGGAGCGGGTTGGTCTTTTTAAAAAGACAAAAATTATAAACTAATAAATGCACGAGTCGTGTGCTGGTCGATATGAGACTGATTTTATTTAATTTCTTATAACTATGCCCGATAACTATCTTATAACTATATCT
The DNA here is from genome assembly GCA_943735995.1 of Sesia bembeciformis. Taxonomy (NCBI): domain Eukaryota; kingdom Metazoa; phylum Arthropoda; class Insecta; order Lepidoptera; family Sesiidae; genus Sesia; species Sesia bembeciformis. Next base: position 3,422,284 of record OX031038.1, read on the forward strand.
AATAAATATGCAAACTAAACGGTTTGGGATGGAGCCGCATTTATGCTGACTGTGCGTTCTGGTCGCATAACTATCTTGCCTATAAATCTGTTTACTAACTTTTAGTATAAAAAAGTATGTATATGATTAATTTTTTGTACGATTCACAACTTAATATTTTATTCATTGCATTGAAAACAATTTAAATTATTTCTTAAATATATAAACCCGTAAAAAATGTATCGAGGTAAATTATTTTCGACAACTATTTTTGCCGACCGTACACGATCACTACTCTTCGCCATATGGCCGCCATTTTCATATCGCTTCTTTATTGACGCAAGTTATACAAGTAAATAAGACATGTAGACGTAAAACAGGATTTGTTGTCTGTCTATACAGACTATTCAGGCACAAACACAGATTAGAGACAGAGACACACACGGAAATATTGAAATAGAAAAACAAAAGAATTATTTTCTTTGGCTAAAATTTGAAGTAAAGGCAACCCATAATGCGCAGGTGCGTATCAGCCCTTTGGGTCAGGTGCAGCGAATTAGGTTACGTCAGGAATTAATGGACAGTGTAATTGGCGCTTTTGTTGTTTATAAATAACAATTTTAGTTATTATGACAACCATTAATGTAATGTACGTGTAGTGTCGGCCGGATTTGGTATTCCAATACACCACCCCAACCCACCAACCCGTTTGGCCAGCGTGGCGTTGTAGGGCCATACATCCCTAATGCATATTGTCTTGTGCAAGAGTGATGTATGGCCTTATGAACAAGACAATATCTTCTTGCACAAGACAATGTCCAGCCGTGGACGACAAAAAAGGTCTGATTACGATTACGGTATAAATGTAATTCGTATCTAATTAGAAAATAAAGCACTAGTGACAGCGTCGCTGCTATCGAATGTAGTGTGTTTTCATAATACACCAATATACACAACATTATTTTGTTTTGTATGTAACCAATTTGGTCTATTTAAAGTTGAATTCAGATGAAAGTTTAAACAAAAGTCAGACAAGTTTGTGGCACTATAAGAGTATCTCATTTGGTACACCTTTGACGTTCGATCACTCATTCATTTCACTCTTTTCTACATGCATTCCATTCATTCATTTATTTTCCGTTTCTTGTTTCCTGCCATCTATGTTTTGAGACTCCAGTGCACCTAAAGATTAGTTGAGCTGGTACAGAATATTTTATTTTGTACAATAATACGCAAAAAAATTTTTGAATAAAAACATAATTTAATTATTAGGTATTGCTATCACATTCTGTTAATTCCCAATCTTAGATACAATGGGTAAGCACCTAGATATAATTTGTCGATATAATGCACCTAGATTAGAACGAGTTCTTGATCTGATATTTAGTCGATAAGCACAAAGAATGTTGTACGTTTGGCGTAATATAAGTTGGTTAAGATATTATATCTCTTATTTGAAGAATTTATGGTTATAGTTTACCTACCGCGTATGCTGCTATGTTGTGGGCGTGGACCTACTTACGTGGCGTGACTTTTTACGTGGACCACACTATGATAAGAAGTGGTTACCGCCGCCCATGGACACCTGTCTCACCAGAGTATGCGTTGCGGACGGATAATAAATAATTATTATTATTTACTCTTATGCCTGTACACAGTTCTCTTGAAGAACCTCATGTAGTAACATAGCGTAAAAACTCAGCTGGCTGCTCATTCCACAACTTTCGAGCTCAAGGTATAGTGTCTTGATGACTGCACTGTATTCAGCGACTCTTTGTCAAGGAAGTGCGGATGAACCGCACGACGATGATGAGAGGTGTGATGGTAATCCCCCGAAGTCGGTGTCAAATTAAACAGCTTTTCAGAATATTTCCCATTATTCCATGCCTCTAGAGTTGCGTATCTTAAGGACTGTGAGTTGTATTGTTTTGTATGGGCTGTAAACAAATAACGATCACATGGGCCTCACCCACTCGACAAAAAGTCAGGATCTTCCAAAGTGCCGGTGCAATCCCTCGTCAAACAAGCGCTGAGACCGGGCGACAGGTAGCGCCTTTGTTCGGGGACAATTCACAAACAAAATGGGATGAGTGTTTTTATATATATATATATACATACTAAGAATGTATAAATGAAAGACGTATGAAAGAAGGATCTTTTTTACGCGGTTATTATTATCATAGAAAACTTGACTATCTATTGTCAGTGAGTATATACATATACACACACGCATATACATACAACTTCCCGATAATGATGTTCAAATCCTATTATTTCATATACATATATCTATACCATTCATATACCATTTGAAATGTAATTACTTCATAAATGGCTTATAAATTATTGTATACCAAGTATTCTTCATAGGGGTGAGAATGCCAGAGCCCATTCTCACCCCGTTCCATCCTGTAGCCTCTAGCTCTCTGTATCTCTGTAGCTCTCTATCATCCTATCAAATGATGAGTATAACGTAATAAAAGTGGTTCATTATTCCAATATCCGCTTGATTCCTCATCCTACCCTATCGCCCCAAGATTAATTAGGAGGTGTAAAGGGACGAGGAAAACCTCTAGTTCCGTTATACTTTCTATTCCTCTTTTTCAAAATACTTTTCTCTAAATCCATTCCTAAATCTCCAAAGATAGGCAACTCATCAGGAGCGTGCCAACGTATGTCATAATGAACTTATGTTGGCATGTATCGCGGATGTTGCAGGGCGAAAGTATATCCACCAAACATCAGATGGACTGTTTGCTGGTCTGTCACTTTCTTTCTATAAAATAAATAAAAATAAAATGTCATTATTGCCGTACCTACGCATCAATATATTATGTCACATTATTATGTCCTATTAATTTAATTTTAAGAATTTGTGTTTTAAATTCATAAAACAAACATGTACCTTGATTCAATGTGATCATTGTTCATTAAATTTTCATTTTTTTTAATGGACGAAGGCGGCAGACGAGCATACAGTCCACCTGATGGTAAGTGGATACTGTCACCCATAGACATCCGTGATACATGCCAATATTAGTCCAGAATGACAAACTTTGGCACGCCCCCGGATGCGCTGCCTACCTTTGTTGATGAAAGAATGGATTTGGAGAAAGGGTTGGAGACCTGGGAAGGGATAGGATGGGAATGGGCCCTGGCATATCTCACTCACTACCGAAACACGTACATACATTGGGGAATATGATAAAGTGGGAAATGCAGTACATTTCAAGGTAGTATTCTGTAAAACACCCACAATAATTTTTTATTATTCAAGATGCAACCACCGATTATTAATTCTTAATTAGATCTAATAATCAAATGACGTTACATTGCGATAATAATATGTCAGTTAATCAGAGGTCATACCTGTTTATATATAATACTTATATGTTTTTTTTTTAAATATTTATACCGTAAAAACGTAATTGACAAATAACCGGCAAAAATCAGCAATTTCAATTTATATGGTAATTTTTATAACCAATGAACACATTGAATCAAGGTAGGTACATATTTGTTTTATAAATTATTATTGTACCAGGCGTTAAATAACACAAGTTCTTAAAATTAAATTAATAGGACATAATAATGTGACATATATTGATGCGTAGGTATGGCAATAATGACATATTATTTTTATTTATTTTATAGAATGAAAGTGACAGACCAGCAGACAGTCAACCTGATGATAAATGGATACTGTCGTCCAAAAATATCCGCGATACATACCAACATGAGTGCAGAATGACAAACGTTGGCACGTCTCCGGATGCGCTGCCGACCTTTGCAGATTAAGGAATGGATTGGCTAAAAGGGTTGGAAAAATGGGGAGGAATAGGATGGGATGGGAATGGGCTCTGGCATATCTCACTCACTAGCGAAATACGTACGTACATTGGGGAAATACGATAAAGTAGGAAATGCACTACATTTCAAGGTAGTCTTCTGTGAGAGAAGGGTAACGTGCGCCCAGCGGCTGTGGGAATGCAGCGTGCACTATCCCCCTATAAGACATGCTAACTTCTTTTTAACACGAACTTTCATTAAAAGTGCAGTAATAGCAAAAAGTTCTTTTAAGTGCAATTATAATTATTCTCATAATGTCGGAGTACATACGTAAACATTCTAAACATGCAAAACGGTTGTTATAAAAAAATATGTTAAGAACTCCGTTAATTTCCAACATCGCGTCCCTATTACCGGCAACTGCGCCACTGATACGATACGCCTCCATTCCATACAATGCACATCTGGGAGCAATGAAGACTTTTCACAATAGAAATGACTTAAGGCGTACTAAATTTACAAATAAAATTAAACTCTAAAATTGTTTATTTTAAGAGTACACTTTGAAATGACAGCAATTTAACACCCATGTCTGCGAACACCTGTTTCAACCGCAGCGTTTATTTATTTACTTTGTTATTGGATTTTGAATTGTACTGCACTAAGTTAGAGTGAACTCTTGCGTGAGTGGCATCGGCTGCTGCATTCCTGTTCCGTTAGGGATGTCCGCATAAATTATCGATGTTTCACTTCGAGGATCAGTGTTTGGGATAAGTGCGTCTCTTTCTAAACACTTGTTTTTGTTTCGTCGCAGCTTGTAGAATGTGTGAACACTAAAACAAGTGCCGAGCTAAGCTTCTCAGTGTGCGAATCGATTTCATATTTATTTTTGTAAATATTTTATTAATCTATTTTTAATTTTTATTTCATATTATTCTTTAATTTATAAGCTATTGTTTTGGTTTTATAAAAAAATCTAAATATGATATAAAAAAATCGGAGAGACAAATAATTCGTGATTTATGATAAATAAATAGTGGCTTCCGAAATATTACATATTACATGCAAAACATTGGCAACAAATGACATAACACTGTAATTATGCAACAAAGAAGGTTAATTTCATCTTCAATAAAGTGGAAATTAATGGTAATATGTCAGTCGAAATAAAATTTACAAATACGAAATCCTCCGACGTTTCGGCGGGAAATGAATATTGAATAGTTCTTTGTAACCGATTTGTATAGAAACGAGTCGGCGGTATTAGTTCATGTACTAAGTCAAATACCAGTTGATCGACGCCGGGTCACGGGGCTAGTCCATAATACACGAGGTGTCGGCGGCTCGACGGCGCCACGGCGGCAAACGCGGCGCCTTCTATCCTGCCAGCTATAACGCTTTGCCTACATTCAACTATCAACCTTGGTACACAGTAAATAGAGTCCTAAGTCACACGTCGCACACAAAATCAGCTGTAATTCATGTAAACTCGGGACTTTTTACTAAAACGCTTTGTGTTATAGTTGTTTTTCGATTGCAAGAGGCTGTATATTGAATTCATTCCCTGATTTTGAATTCCAAACACCGAGTAAAAGAAAGCGACTTTTGGAAGCATTCGTATGTTTTAGTGTTATATTAATTTAATTCTTATATAACGCACCGTAAGACAGATATTTTAGAATGTGGTCGTAGAATGAATTGGTTTTACAGGCGGCTAGCACGGCGCCTAGTTAGAGACCGTTTATTTAGTTAATTAAATGTCACTTGTGCAATCGTATAAATTAAGAGTATGCACATTGGTTGTAGAGTGCGGTTATATTTGGCGCCACATACGTCGCGCCAGGTGGTCACTAGTGATGTGATTTAACCGGTAAATGTTCACATGTTCACATTTTTATCGATTAGCCGTTCCGTTCGGTACAAGCGAGTCAATTAAATCCGGAGCTTTGTTGATTGACAGGTCATTGAGTCAGGCCGTGGTCACTTTTTGCTTTTAGTGTAACAACAAGTCTTCAATTGCGTAGCTTTAAATATTACGTTAGAAAGGGTTTTGAGGTTAATTATAACATTTCATTCACCGTCACACTTGGCACGTTCAAGTTTTTGGAAGGCCTCATCAAACAATAAAAAAGATTAGATGTTAAACACAACGCGACGAGATTCACGCTGTTTCTCGCGGCCATGTTTAGGTGTCAAAAGCTTTACCTGACCATTTTACACCTACGCAGAGTAAGGTCACACTCGGCCGAATATTTACAGTATATCCCATCATTCTGTTTGTTCGGGAGTTATCCTTTCACACCTCCTCGGAGGCCGCTACTCAAATTATTGTCTAAATAACTAAAGATTAAACTCTACATTGACACGTTTGATGGCTTGAGCCATCTATTGAGCTTGTGGAAGCAAAAAATCCTTAGGATGACGGTAAGAAATTATGTAGAGTAATTCCAAGGACTGAGTCTTTATAAATTTAACTCTGTTAACCATTTATTACATAAAAATGTCGAGACAATAATTTTCGATTCGGTTAAGACTTGAGTTAATGGTGTAACCCCTGTTTTAGCCCATAAAAATTCACGACAAAACCTGTATAAACGGCTGCAGGCAAAACTTGGTTGTTTTGCGACTCGTTCCCCGAATCTGAGGAAATGTCCGAGCAAAAAGCCGACGGAACTGGATTTTGTATCGACATCGCCAAATCTGGACGCGTTAAGAAATGATAAAGAGGACGCCGCCACCGCGACAGAGCACACAGCTTGCATGGCACTGAAAAAATCTCAACGAGAGAAAATAAACATACTTCCTTAAACAATGACATGATGATATAGCGTCTATAGCTTTTGGTGAGAACATACCACACAAACGTATAAGGATTAATTTATATCCTCGATTATCTATTCAGGTGCCGATAAAGTGGTATTGTAGGATCAGGGTGAGTGAGCACTATTTTTTACCAAGCAGATACAGAGTATCTTTACAGAGGAATGACTTGCAGAACATCTTTATCTGGGAACATAAGGCCAACGATAAACATCAGGTTTTATTCTCTAAACTACTTAGCATGCGACAGCTGACTGCGAATAAAATAGCATGTAATAGAGCACGATAATACGTAGATTATTCAATTCGAATTTCGATTGAACGCTTAAAATGCAATAGCGATGCGTCGTGCGAATAAAGTGTACGTAAATTATAGTATAATGTGTATGCGTGCGTGAGTCACGGACGCGCACATGTGCATGTGGAAATAGTCTGTAACTTGGAACAAATGTTCAGAACGCTAGCGTATAGAGCAATGTTGTGTGGCGATCCTCACGACAAGTCGCCGCCGCCGGCCAGAGAATGCGACCGGCTGGCGAACCAGTGCTGCAAAACATCGATAACGATTTTCTTGACGCAATAAAAAACATTATTTATGACTAACATCCGTTCGGCAAAATTCAATTTCATTTATAGCAGTTACAACAAGACGCAAAATTTGTTGTTTACATAATAGTTTTAAATAAAAAATACACAAATGCCAGTAAATCGTCCACAATGTCAACAAAACAGGTGTAGAAAAAGGGACGGAATATCTTTTGACTGAGTTGCTTCTATTGAATAGACGTTTTTGGAGTTTTGTTAAGATGCACTTGACACGAACAAAGAGGTATTTACTTGAGCAATTTTACTGTACGATAAAATACCTATCATATCATATCGGGCGCATCTCTAAGGGCGAGACCGGGCTGGCGCCGTGCTTTTTTACCCCGGCTCGGCTCGGGCCAACTTAATATTATACGCTTCGTTCCGTCAGTTGATCGCAGTTTCTCGTAGAGGAGGGGTGTGTTCACACTTTTCGCTTCTGTAGGACATTTCCGAACGCGCGTGTTCGAAATTTAAAACAATGACATTTCAGTGTGTAAACTTTTTTTATTAAGAAACAACTGTGTCTTATAATGTGCCAATAGAAAAGTGCGTTTACATGAATTGTACAAAATTTAACTTGGATGGATTATTTTTGTTGGTTTAAAAAAGTTTATTTATATTTGGATTTGAAGGAGTTTTGAAGACATTTGCTGAAGATGTCAAGTGCTTTTATTCCACCTTCGGAAGAAGTAACACAAGCCGCAGTTAAAGGTATTCATTAATTACCTTTTCATTAATAAAGAATAGCGTTTTACATTTTTATCTTTAAAATAGAACAGTATGTTAATTATCTTAGGGGGAATTACTATTATTAATTAATCTTGCGTTCGTTGCATAACACTATCCCTTAGAGTAGGCCAACGATACCCACTCGTAGCCCATTTGATTGTAAATATAAGGGGTATCTACTGATTTCAGTTTAAAAGTTGTATTTTTTATAATAAAAATTTAGGTTTTATTAAGCATTGGTAGTTCATATTTTTATTCATTTTTTTATTTTTAACTAGCGACCCGCCCTCACTTCGCTTCGGTTTATTAAATTTAAAACAATCGGAATTAGATATTTTCCTGCGGTAAAATGGAGCCCATATTTTAAGTTAGACCTCTAGCAATACATCGGTGATTCAATTCCATGCAGTAGTTTTTGCGTGATGCGTGTACAAACATACAGACAGACAGACAAAATTTCTAAAAATTGTTGTTTTGGCTTTTGTTGCTCTAATAAAGACCCCCCATGTTAGTTTTTTTTCAATATCTATAATGTACAGACATCGGCCTGTTACAATTTTATTATATGTATAGATGTGTTTTACCAAGCTATAACATTTGTACAATTGGCCTTAATAAATTACATGTCCTATCTATTACATAGAAGATCTATCAGTTTGTCTGTTCTTCTGAATGCCCGTTTGTTTACGCTAAATCTCAGGATCTACAAGACTTCAGGAACGTGCCTAGATTCAATTAATAACCAATTAATTACAAAAAAAAAGATAAATGACATTATGTTATTATTTGTCATTATCATTATTACCATTATATTTAGTATATTACACTGACATTTAAATAATCTTCAATAGTATAGTAACATTTGTCAATAAAATATATTATTTTAATTATTTTAATTGTATTTGTTTATATATTATTTTTTTTTATCGTTAGTTGCTTACACATCCATATGTGTGAAACAAATGATACATGCTAGAGTACTGTCCCAATAAAGTATTTTATGCGAATAAAGATAATTTTGTACCTATTTTTATTATAATAGACAACATTTGATATGGCACTGAAACTAAACATCAGATAGATTTCAGATTAACACCGTGGCCGTCATACGTAGGAGTTATCGATATCTTGCCATAAGTGCAATGTTATTATTATTAATTAATGTGAAGATATTACTAATGAGTACTTATTGAAGTAATATTCTATTAGCGAGCCAAATTGATCAGACAGTTTAAAGTAAAAATAATAGAGATTCTCTAGTTTTCTCACTTCCCGGATTTTGGATTTATTTATTTCTTGCTTCCAATTGGTGGTTTAATTGTAAGTTTTGGGCTCTGTTGTACAATAGTCGTTAGTATAATGATTAATGATTTATAATGTCTAACAAACGTACAATATAATACATTGTGTTACCAAATTCTTATGTCATCCTGAACCTTCGTGCCGGGTGGTGATACAAATATTTGATTTCATTACACTATCTTATCACGATATTATTATTAGTAGCGGCAAATGTAAAAATTGTTTGTCGTTTCGCTAAATATCAATTTTTCTATCAAACTTATTGATGTAAATTAGCTATCAACAATTAAACGTGAAAATAGACAGACAAGAAGGCGGGCCGAATGTTGGAAAGTGTCTTATCGCCCGCCTATTTGATTTGATAGGGATGCCGTCGGATAACGATTATTGGCTTATTAAATAATTAATCTCTAACCAGACTAGTTTTGTCAGGTGTCCTAAATTTGTTGGGACTTCCCGATTATTAGGGGTCAAATAACCTGTCGCAGGCGATACCTGGGCGGAATGCCAAAGACTCGATTTTCTGGACATGATCATTATTTTAAAGTAGGCTCACAATATGCAATATGCATTCTAGGCCCACACATAACGTTGCCAGGCCTCAGGGATTGTCTCAGTATTTGTTTCTGTATCCCGTGTCCAGAAATTTAAGCAGTTTGTTCCGGATGTGAAAACTTTGATAAAAATTATTCTAATCCTCAATATTTATTGCAATCACACAAAGTTATTAACGGCTCAAATCCACAGTTAGAGAATATTTATTTCTGAACTAATAATTTCTCACAAGTCATCGTTACGAAATTCATCAATAACATTTAAAACTAAAAACAAAGGGTTCAACAAAAAACCCCGTACGTTAAGGGTGTCATGCACATGTCGAGGGTGAAAACCCCGCTGTTAAGACAAGTGTACGCATTTACAAAATTATATTTACAGTCATTTTAGACAAATACAGTCTTTATGTAGGTGATAATAGGGGATGTAATGACTATATGGTAATGTTAAACAATTTGTTTGTTTGCTCACATGCCGCGAAGCGGGGGTCGCGTGAGATTTGTATGGGGCCATAGTATTTTCTTGTTTGTTTTTTTGCTGTTGACGATAAATTAATATTTTTCTATAACCTAACTGCCTAATAATTATACAGTATTACCAATTATACAGTAACTAAGATCCAAACAATTAGTTTGGACCTTTAGTAGTAGTACTAATTAGTTTATTAGTAGTACCTAATTAGTTTGAGTATTTACATACTTAAATACTAACATTTTTATATCTAAACGTACCTACTTTACTCTTATATTTCCACACAAGTGACCCGCGTTGAATTCGTTCAGATGGTATAACAATTTCTTTGGGAACCCAAACGTAAGCTATGTTTGGTTTCTCAAAGCTATCTGCATTAGCTTCCTAAAAGATAAAAACACTTTTCAAAATCGACTCAGTAGTTTTTGAGTTCTCTTCATAAGTATTTTTTAAGGGGTATTTTATATATTATTACATTTATTATAAATAAAAAAACACAGTATCTATTACACTAGTACAGAGGTAAAAACAAACATAAATCTGTGGCATGGCTAGAGTAAGATGATAAGTCAAAATTATTCAAAGTATTTCAACGGCACAAATTAAAAGATGAATAATTGTCTTTTCGCTTTGAATATCGAGATATAACTTTAACGCTGAAATCAATTTCTCTGATGTTATCGAATTAGAAAGATTTGAATATTTGTATTGTAAATCCAAAGTGAAGCAACGTGCTATATTCTTATTTAAAATTGTATATATCACGAGGTATCAATTTATTGTCGTAGAACACGGAAATATATCCAAAAACGTGTACTTATTTTTTGATATTGTAATATTGAAAGCTACGATAAATTGAGTTGCAATAAAACGGAACGGTTGATGCCACATGTTATGTTGACGTCACGTTTGGCCACCAGATGTCTCCCCGGCCAGATGTGGACCACAATTGTAATGTTTGAACTCTGTCAACTGGTTGGCATGTGTCTTTAAAAAGTTAAGGGTTAATCTTTTAATGTGCCTTACAGTAGCATAAAGATTATCTTAGTTAAGTGAGAGATAAGATTTGAATTTCTTTTCCTATTTTTTTGCTTGAGATGTTGCTGCGATTCCGCTTTTTTCTTCGACTTGTTTACTCACATTACTGTGTAGTAGTAACTCGCGAGTAAGAGATAAAAATGAGCTAGCTCACCGTAGCTCTTACTATAACCGTATCAACGTTCACTCACTCAAAAGATAATGCAATGTAATTAGCTTCTGTACCGTATATCTATGCGACGCGTGTAGAACGATCCTGGGAATACATATTGATACTACATGTTGTTAACTTAAAACGTGTATTTTGCTAGTGAGATCTGCGAGCATTAATTTTATCTTTCTACTGCAGTCTGCAAGCGAAACATTCATTCACTCAATTCTCTCGCTCAATCACTTTATATATTTCACTGATACTTAGCAGGATAGTTCTTAAATCAAAAAGATTCGTATGTATCTTTTCGTTTCCGTGATATATTCTTCAACATCACTGTTACAACGGAAATGCGTTACAACGCATTTTAGTACACTACTTTAGAATAAGTATAGATGTAGTTTAAACCATGTAATTTCAACCATTAGTGTAGTTTTAAACTGGCAATTTTAACCATTACCCAGCACGTTTTCGTGTAATATTTACTTGTAAAAAGGTGAACACGAGGAAAATTTACTAAAAATACTTATGTATTTTTATTATTGTCCGTTTGTGATGAAAGTAGCGATTTTTTTTATAATCGATATTAGCCTGTAAGGTCCACTACAGGGCATAAGTTTTCCTTAGCAATAACTAAGAGGTTTTGGCGGGCTTAGTGCCGATTGGTAGATAGATGCACCAGTTTTTGTCATGTCTTATAATGTTTATGTCATGCCGAGATAATGTCATTTTTTAAAAGTCCGCACTTTACTAAAGTGGATACTAGCGGGCCAACGATTGAACGAACAAACGAACAAACAACAACAAAACGAACGGGCCACAAATGGACAGTTGATGAATATTTGTAATTTTGAAAATTAATAAACTTTCGAAATTAGTCTACAGCCCCCACTATCATGTAGGGCTTTCCCAATAACAACATAGTATATTCCTTTAGTGCACCTTTCAAATACAGGTATATAAAAGTACTCTAATGGTACCTAATAGTTCAATTATTATCACAAAAGAAGGAACGGTCGCGGCCTGTAACCTGTCACATATTTACTTAATTATGTAGAAAATATTTACGAGTATGTATATGTACAATCGATAACACGCTAATTTATCATCCCCTATTAATTGCTCACTAGGATTTAATCATGATTGTAGTTAGACCTGTAGTCACGAACCCACGAACGTACCCACGAAAATAATTTACTTTGCGTCACAAGAGATTTGTAATCTCTATGACAATTTGTTTATCTCTTGCACTTATTCCGAGTGCGTTCCGTACAGTGAGTACTAATTATTTGAGAAAACGTAATTTAAATTTTATTCCTACGTATTGAAGTGCACATTTGTCTGTGCGGTTAGCGATAAATAATCACTAATCAGTGAGATAACAACTCATATGAGTTGTTATCAAATTTTTGCTAGGTCATGTAGGTTTGCGGATTTTTTGGATTTCACAATAAATTGTGAAGGTTTTTGTAGGTAGATGACCCGTCTTATCATGCATATGCTTGTCTCTGTTTATTCCATCAGAAACACAAAAGAATTGTGAATGTGTCGAATTCTCTTATTGAAATTGAATTGCCGGGAAGGACAAGTTGATTCTTTTCAAAGACAATTAAAAAACGATTATTATAAAAAAATCATCTGTAACTTCAATTCTATAGCTATTTCTTTCGACCTCAAGAGTTCAGATTCAGTTCACCACTACAAATGTATGAGTGGAATCCTTGTATGACAATTCGACATAGTTTCAGAGAAATAAGTTCTCAAGCTTTTGTGAAAACAGAGTGCAATCAATTTTCCGTTTGAATATCAACCTTCAAATTAGTTTGTTATTGTGCTTAGATAAATATAGATCACTTCATTATTACATTCCTTATTTTTGAATAACCGAAATAGATAATTTTAAATTACTAAGAATGTCAACATGAAGTTGACGGAGTCCTATACTTTTATTGTCACCAGAGAACCTAACCCACTTTAAAATTTAAAGTGATATAAAAGTGAGTAGAGATAAAATTAAATTTGCTGCCATCGATTTGCTGCCACTTTGATTGATTTTGCTACATAACATCCAGTATTTTTTCCTATAAAGACAGAAAGCAAGCAAATGTATAAATAAGCATATCTCATAAACATAAATGGATATATCTCATAAATATAAACAGATATATCGTGTACGTATATAAAGGATTAAGCTTGTCTGTTTGCGCAAATCTCTGGATCAACTGTTCCAATTTTCTTGAGGCTTTAACCGTTGTGTAAGTAAGGCATTTATTTCTTCTTGAAGTCTTTGCTTTAAATCAAAAAGTTTTGAAAATTAGGTGAAATATCTTTCTTAATGTTAGTTATACAGATTATAAATATGCGCAATTCTAAGTTAAATTCTCTTTGGTACTTCGACTTGTTTATGCTACATTCATAAAGCAAAAATGTTGGGGATTCCCAATGTCGTAATGCCACAAAGATGTTAGCGCAAAAACTTGCTCCTTGACACTAGCGGTTCGGCAGTGAATGTGTTTGCATATAAGTATTCTTAGAAATACTTGCTCAAAGATACGTGAATTTATTGTCTTTAGACATTTTAGGGAGGGTTTACCGAATTAATGAAAATTCTTTATTGCGTTAAAGACATATTATACAGAAACAGGCGGCCTTATCTCTAAAAGCGATCTCTTCCACGCAACCTATGCTCGAGGGTTGCTTGGACTCAAAAAGCTCATATGTAGCGTTAATGCTATTATAGCTAAAAAATCTACTGCGACCTTTCTAAATTATAGCTCACTAGCGACCCGCCCTAGCTTCGCTTCGGTTTATAAGTGTTTTTTTTCAACATTTCAAAATAAAATATAGCCTATATTAGACACGGATACTGTATCTTCCTATTTGTGAAAGAATTTTTGAAATCTGTTCCGTAGTTCCAGAGATTATCCCCAACATACTTACAAACACACAATTTTACCTCTTTATTAAATTAGTATAGATATAGCTCATCTCAAAGACGGATGGTCCAAGGTGTTTTTAAGTACCAGAAATAATCAGAAAGATAGAGCACTGCGGTAATATCACTTGTCTCTCCAACGTTTATCTCATAAATACGTTATTTTACTCGTACATCACTAGGAAAATATTAATGAAGCTACATTTATGTTATTAAATCTTCTTACTAACTAGTCATTTGAATTGAATGCGGTATTTTGTTGATCGATCATTTATCTGCTACCATAAAAATTATGTTCGATAAACAACCTTATATCGCGCAATATACTTTCTATGAGTATATTGCAAGTTATTTTATCAGGTCTAGGATTATGTCCGTTTGAACGGATGTATATGAGATATGTTAAACGAACAAACGTGTCGTCTGATTCCAAGTAGCTACGTTCGTTCATAAACGTTCAACATCGGCTGGGATCCTAATCACAGCTTGTTTTAAATGCAATTCATAATGAACGGAATACACGAGGCTAACTGAATCTTAAAATATAATTTAAAATATAGCTTAAAATGATTAAATTTCATAATATTAAGATATTTAATTCATTGGCTTGAAATCAATGTTTACAAGATATAATATATATACATATATATATATTGCAGTTAAAAAGACACTTTATCCCGCGAACCCGAAAGTTGTGGGATGAACTGTCAGCTGAGGTTTTTCTATTACGCTACGATATGGGGCTCTTTAAGAGAGCTGTGAACAGGATTCTGCAAGGTCGGCGCGCACCCGTTGCAGGTGTCCATGGGCGGCGGTGACCACGTACCATCATGTAGCCCGCCCGCTCGTCTGCCATCTATTTTATAAAATAATATATAGTTAAATGCAAACTTTATGTCTCTAGATTATCTAGCTTATTAATCTAACTAGATATTCTATGCGGTATATATTTTTTTGGGACATCTAGTTGGTCAGTGAGCGTCCCGAAACGTGGTCTTCATTCGAAAACTTTTCTACCACATCGAATATCAGTCCAGCAACAGATAATATGGTTATTCACTGGTATTGTATTTGAAATTTCGTCAAGAAAGTAGTTTGAAAGAGTTGACGATAATTCGCAAAGTAACACGTTATCAGAATACGAATAAAACCCAGCTGCTGGCGTCCGGTCAAAGCACGTGATCAGCCACACGTGAATTTCTGTTTCAAAATATTGCCTTTCGTAAAAATCAACAGCAACACGCGATCTGGGAAATGGAACGGAAATTTTATCACGTGGTCCGATAAAAAATGTATTAAGATCGCGTAAAATATTGGCCGATATTTTTTATATATCGATAGCTTTTGCGAGTAATATATCAATAATATATTTTACACATCAGTGTAAAATATTTTTATACGTCCGATTAAAATTGAAAATCCAAAATCATTTCAATAGTTTTATTTCTACACGTTCTATACAATGTTTAATTTATTACACTGGAATAAAAATATTACCACAACGTAACATCAGCATATATGTGTCTTTCCACTGCTAGGTAGATTGGTATAAATAGATAGGCCCTTCCCAAAACTATAAGAATAAATATTAACTACAATACGTGTTATTTATTCTTATGTCAGATTAAAATTATTCCTTTCAAATTCTTAACTGAAATATTTTATAGGTAAAATATATATGTATTTAAAAATGATAGTGTTACATTATCTACACGTGCTTGTATTAATGTTGTATCACATTAATGTAGTCCTTCTATAGTACTTTTTTTTAATAATATTCTTGTTTTTATACAAATACTTAAACCTTAAAACTAATCTAAACTTAAAAACAAACTCTTATTTGTTATACATCATGTCATTTTCGAGAGCTTCCAAGCCCTGTTACTAAGTCACTTTTTTAAATATTTTGAATTTACAAATTGATTTTTAAGTTTTGTCTAAAGAGAATCAATTACATTATTATTAATTCTAACGATTTAATTCTTTAAAATATTAGGCTGTGCAGCTCAAGGTGCACCTACAAAAAGTAGCCGTTAAAACATACATCGATGGTACAGTCGGGGGCCCATAAAACTATTGCCTTTTGCTGACAGATGGGTGTCAGCAATACACAGGTCAATACTTACAGCAGATGTTCGTAGCGTTTACAACACCTAAAATGGATTCTGAATAAACACACAGAATTTGGTAATAATTATGTTGTGTAAAGAGTTATTGTTCATATTTTGTTGTCTAATTATACATATTTTATGTTGTAATAGTTACAGTTTGCGATCAATTCAACATTCTTTTAAAGGAAATCGCATAGCAATTAGATTACTTTTTCTAGGCCTCCTTTTTACACCTATCTTAGTTGATCCAGAATATCAGTAAATATATATTATATATGCACACTATATTATACTCATAGTTATTGAATTAATGAAGCCCATCCAGTGCCACCATTTATAATTGGTTCAGTGAATTTGAACATGGTCGTATCTCAGTGACGATGTCAGAGCAGGGGTCCTGCGACGGTGGTGATGGAGGAAAACATCAAAACTGTGCGGCTCATGATTGAAGCAGACAAACGAACGACATATCAGCAGATGCGGACATCATTAGATATTGGTATGAGTCAAGTTCAAACTATTTTACATCATCACCTACGGGTAAGGAAGCTTTGTGCTAGAGGAATTCCCTACAATGGGAGCGAAGCTTTGCCACGTGGAATGGTGTCTCCATATGCTTGAAAAATTCGACAATGGTCAATCAAATGCTGTTTTCATATAGTAACAGGTGATAAAAGCTGGATCTACTGCTATGAGCCTATGACTGCTGTGAGTGGGTCTTTAAAGCTGTTCGAACAGTTGCCGACAAAAGTGGAGAAATGATAGAGTGCTGGAAAGAAGATGATTGCCTCCTTCTTTGGCAAATCGGGCCACTTTGCTATTATAACTTAAGAAAATAAAATAACAGTAACTGCGAACTGGTATGTGAACAGCTGCTTGCCTTCTGTTTTAGAAAAAGTTAAAGTACTACGTCCACGAAGCAAAATGATCCTCCATCACGGCAATGCCCCAGCTCACTCCGGGCGACAAACGAAGCAATTTTTGAATACTGTAAATGTTGAGTTAATGGGTCATCCGCCATGCAGTGCCGACCTTGTGTCCTGTGATTTTTAAACTTGGAGGAATACGTTTTATGCATGCAGAAGAGGCAGTGACGGCCTTCCAAACGGCTGTTGAAGAGGTGCCTAAAGTAGAGTGGGCTGAAAGCTCCACACAATGATTTCATCGCATTAAAAAGTGTATCGATTGTCGCGGAGAATACTTCGAAAAGCAATGAAACTTTCATCTTTATATATGTTTTCATTTTAAAAAATTTCAGTGTCACCCACGTACCTATTACAATGATTTATTTATTCAACATAAAACTATGTATAATGCATTGACGATGCATTTTTGCATTAACATTAAAAGGGTGACGTTGGGAAGCCTAAAATTCATGGAAACTGACAAAGGGAGGAAGCGATCAAGTGGTCAGAGACAAAAACAAAAGGTCGAAAACGCTTCCCGCGCTACAAGGATATTGAAAAAAGTTTAACTTTTTTAAACGAAGTCACACGAAGTCTTAGAAGTACAATCACGCGTTTAAGTGATATGTAAGGATTCAATCTCAATCTTAAAAGTGCACCAAGTAATATTTTATTTTGTCACGTTATCAGTAATTGTTATCAATAGATTTATTTCGAATTATCTTGTTAATAAATAAACAATATGCATAATTCCATAGTTATCATTTGTTTTTCGTAAATAAGTTACCTAATATTTTTATCTAATTTGATTAATTTTATCATTGACAAAAATAAGCATTAGGTATGCTTCTTAGATAACGAAAGTTACCTATATTAAGATAAGTAATATGACAGTCATGTCGGTACATAATCACGAGTGAGGTGCAGTGCCCATCGCATACCTTTTTGTAAAATAGTGATAATGTTTTAGCACTTATATGTTCTAATCACAAAATTACACTTTTGCACAAGCATTCCTATTTTTATTTTTATGCTGTAATAAAATAGCTAGGGCTTCTAATAGGTTCGTGATTTTACGTATATGTGTACAATTGGCTGCGCTCGCATCGAGTACCTTGGATACTTCGTTTGATTGGTTGATGTTTTTAGTGATGGCTCTCGCTCAGGCGGCGCTTGCGATTGTCAAATTCCTTTTACCTTTTTAATTGTTTGCGAGTGATCCTTCTATTTTGTAGTAGGACTTTGAGTTTTACTGATGTGTATGTTGATAGCTGATGTTCTCTAAGTACTATAACAAGAATTTGTCTCTGTACATGGTTCGCTATGGGCGTTTCCTAAGACCATCATAATATATGACTTCTGCATCTTACACTGTCCGTTATGGCATGTAATACAAACAAGTTCAACACTATAAGAATGCGCTTATCAAAATAACAACTCGCATTCACGAAAATGAATAACCGACACCGAATACACTGACAATAACATAGGTGATTATAGACAATAAAACTTTCAAATATGCATAAACGTGGCATACGTTTATGCATATGCATATGCTCTTTCATCCACAGGTAAATTACAAATTTCATTATATAAAGGTCAGAGATGTTTTCTATCTCTTCCGTCACATTACATGCTGTTGTATGCCAACAAGCCGTGAATGACACGACATAACCTTGAAAGGTAGTCAGATCGTATTTATTATGAACGCTTCACTTGGAAATTGTAACATACTCAATAAAAATATTAAGTATTTTTTGTGTTTTTATTAGAAGATGGGCTTTTTGATGGTTTATAAAATACTAATTGGACAAAATACTATAGAAAAAGCTAAAAAAATAATCGAGAATTCGAACAATATGTATCGACATGCTTAAATATAGGTAATTCAACGGCCCCGCGACAGACAAACCTCATACACAAGGTAGTGTTTTATTTACATTCAATAACTTGGACATCTGTTAGGAGTTTCCTTTCAATCCTTGTTGATTTTGTAATAGAAATCAATCTTATGTTTGTTTACAAAATATGTTTACTTGGTAGACCGCGTCACCGCATTCCGTGCTTCCACACCGAACGAGATATTTGCATTAATTTGCCAGCCAGATCCAACCGGATTATAAATATAATACCATTAAGATAAGCATAGTTGCCTAATTTGGCCGGCGCTTGGCGCTAACCTGTTTTTTGCTTCTTCTGTATCTAGGGGACAACATCCGGGAAAATAAAGGCTTCTAAGAGGCATCTTACTTGGATAATAACATTCTTAGAAAACAGTTTAATACATGAAATAAGACTAAGAAGATTACAGTTTACTCATATAACTGTTACATTTAAGTACGGTATAATATAATAGGTATATATATTATAGTATTTGTCTTCTAAATTTTACCAAATTACAAAACATTTTAGCACGCGTAAGATTTGCCAAATTAGCATTATGACAGTCACTTTAAAAAATTCAAAAAGAGGCTATCTTCAGTCTATACCATATCATCAGCCTATGTCTATCCACTGCTGGATATAGGCCTCTTCCAAGGCTCGCCACCACACACGATCCTCAGCTCTTCTCATTTAACCATCACCGGCGAATTTCTTTAAGTCGCCGGTCCACCTGGCCAGATGGCGTCCCACGCTGCGCTTTCCGATACGTGGCCTCCATTCGAGGACTCGTCTACCCCATCGGTTACGAAGGCATTCGCCAAAGAACCAAAGTCATCGACATAGCTCGTAGCATCTGGATGTTGAAGTGGCAATGGGCAGGTCATATTTGCCGTAGGAACTTCAGTCTAGTTTCTAGAAATAAAATGGGAACTACAGTTCTAAGGAACAGCCGTGAACCCCGTAAAAATGCAGGTGCCATTAACTGCTTAGATACCACCAGGGATCTTCTGTGTTGGACATGTTTAAAATACAGTAGCTTACAATGTCAAGCGGCAGTTAAGATGATTAACAATCATTAATAATGTAATCGTTTGTGTGACGTTAAACTGAGTATATACTTAAAAGATAAGTACTTCTCCAGCAAGACCTGTTTTTAACACATGATAGTTAACGATGATAGCTTTTAAATATTAATAATTATTAATTTATGATTTCTGATATATAATTATTTATTATTATTTTCTCTTATTTTCTTTCTTTGCCTTCCTCAGACCCTTTTGAGATATGTTTTGCTGTAAAGAGAGAATTAGAATATTCGAGACATCATTATTAGGTACCTACTATAATAATTCCACTATAGTTTATTGTCCTTACATTTCTCCAAATTATATTTTACTATATTATATGCCCTTGATTTAATTTAATTTTAGCAGATGTATGAAAGAGTGTCATTCTTGCCATCTGGCCGGTAAGTTTACCGCATGCGAAATTAACGTTTTTATAAAAGTGATTTATATTATCGACATTGGGACGCCACTTCGAGGTCATTCCTTATGGCCGTTGGCGCCAATTTGACAATTCCGGCGAAATTGTATTCTGTGTTTCTTTGTTGTACTCATATTATATTCAATAAAAAATTTACATATACACAGTATCCTGGTTGATTATATATTATGATTTGGAATAAAATACTTTAATTTAAAATTACTGGCTACCTCAAGTGTCACTCTTTTTAGGAGTAGTATAAAACAACATGTTATATTTACACGCCGATGAGGCATAAAATACACTGTAATTAACCTGTATTACAGCAAATAAAGAGATTCGTCATCGAAAATTTGCATTCACATTACATGATATGGAGCTATTGCATATAAGGCGGTCTTCAAGACACTATACCGCAAACCAGAAAGTTGTGAAATTGCTAGTTTTTTCCCTAAGATACCTCTTATAGATAGGTATCTATAAGATAGGTATCTGTAAGATAGGTACACTTCCCGACCGAAAGTAATAAACATCGGCCTTTAGAAAGAGACTATCGGCTAGCTTCGGTTTGGTAGAGCGTCGTCTCTGTGGTATTACAAACTATTTACAGTCTATTACAGAGACCACGCTCTACAAAACCGAAGCTAGCCGATCATAGCTGATGTGTATTACTTTCGGCCGGGATGTGTATTTGTAAGATAGGTATCTTTTAGATCTTTTCCTATCCGATCGACAAACGTCATCAACTCATATGACATATTATGGAATATCGTTATCATTTCTACATAAATAACCGCCATATTTTTTATCACAATTACCGTGTGTGTAGAAAGTAATTACCAAGTTTCCTGAAAAAAATATAACTTAATATCTCTGAAATTAATGCACAGAATCAGCGGCCTTAATGTGTAAACCCATCAATGACTTATACTTCTATATTTTTAAAATCGGACAATAATACCCCGTTTCAAATATTCACCCTTAAACACTCATTATAATTTTTGAAACTAGTTCTTTTCATTTAAATCAAATAAGCATCTGCGTAGTGTGGGCGAAAAAAAATCATCATATTATGGATATCGCCAAAACTAGTTGTAGATTAATAGCTTTATTTAACGAATCATCACAAGCGCATATTAACATACGTTTGCCCTCGGGCGCATAAATAGGTACAGGTGTTGAAAAAAGTCCGAAATACTTCTTGTTAAAGTTATAAAACTAACGTAAATTGTTTTTTTTTTGTTGTTATAATAATATTTAGGCTTTAATTTTCTTTTTATACTTGTAATGTTGTATATTTGTGGAGAATTATATAAATAGCATTTCATTCTCTTACGTTATTTTGTTACTATCTATTCATATTTCTGTAACTTCCCTTAAGAATAGAATAAAAATACTATAGTCCTTACAACGCACGTTATTATAATAGATTATTAATAGGCATAGTTTTAATAATTACGTTACTACATCGAAAGGAGGCGTTACGTTTGTATTTATTTGGGAATACGTTCAAAATTATTAATTGATTTAATTCAGTACGAATTAAATCGGGTCCCAATTGAATAATAGAAAATATTGATTTAAACAAAAACGTACAACATAACACTAAAAATACAGTTTCTTTTCTTAAATAATGTTATATTAACTATGTTTGACATAAATTGCGATATCAACGACAATATCTTGAATACTTCTCTACGCGGCTGTACAATGCTAGATTCCCCTCTGCGCATGTTTCTTTTTTTAGACACCAGATTACACTGAAGTCTAAGTTTTATTCATTGCCAGTCCGATACAAATGGCCGACGACAAAATGACGTCTAAATGCAATTTTTCATGACAATCCAGGTGGTGGGGCATCCATTAAACATCGAGTGAACTATGAATAATAATATTGCAAAAAACTTGACCAGAAACAAGATCTTAAATTGTATTTTTTTTTATTGCAAGTGTCGCTGATCTCTTAATCATTTATATGTTTAATGTCGACAATTTAAAATGCCCTTTCAAATCTTTGAAAGAAGGTAACCCGTAGTAGATCTATATTTACAATTAATAGAAAACTAATTTGAGATTCGCAGAACCATAATCTATACGTAAAATAAAAGTACCTAGGTACAGTACATGTCAACCCTTAAATGTCTGTACATAAAATTGAGGATATTTTTAGAAGTCAGAGAACCCAAAACAGTGGTTTTTACAATTTTTATCTGAATGTTTGTATGTCTGTTTTGAGCATCACGTGAAAACTACGGAACGGATTTTAATCGTGTTTTCACTAATGTATAGAGCTATATATCCAGAAGGAAAACTGGTATATGTATCATATTCATATGACATATGTCATATGAAGTATAGAGAATTATAGAGGAAAATAAAAAAAAAAAATATAATTACTCCAAACTACTGGATGGATTTTCGTCCGTGAAATCCATCATGTTGATGCTTTTACAGGTGTTAAAAGTCTTTTACAGCTGTTTAGTTAAATTAAGTTTAGTTAATTAAGTTAATTAAATTTGGTTTAGTTTAAATAAAATAATTTACGAACTTTTCCGTGACGTATTTAACAAGAAATAAAAGAACTTTGTACCTAAATGCTTTAGAAGGATCGTATATTAGATGAGCGATCAAACAAATTTTATTGCAGCAAAATTCCGGTCTAGTCATAAAAACAGTCAACACAAGAGTACGTTATGTCTAACTTTAATTAAATACAAAAAAATGCATATACATACTATCCTTTGAATATATGTTTTTACAAGTGATTTAAATTGCCTATTTATTTTAGTGTTTAGTTGCAATTGCTTGATTTATTTAAGCGATTCTATTAGTTATTATGTTGCTCTTTAGAGCGAGCTATGTTCGGGGTTTCTATACCGAATAAAATCTGAAACAAAGAAATACGCCAAAGAACTAAAGCTACCGACGCTGCTTACCGATTTAGCTAGCTGAACTCAGCTGAAGTATCAATGAGCAGGCTATGTCCGACGTAGGACAGACATCCGATGGGGTAGACGTCGCGTCGTCAAGTTATCAAGTACTTGATTCGGGACCGCGTATCTGGGAAGTGCAGTGTGGGACGCTATCTGACCAGGTGTACCGACCACTTAAAGAAGTTTACGGGTAGTGGCATAATGAGAAGAGGAAAAAATCGGTGTGATGGGTGAGCTTCGAGAGAGGCCTATAGCCAGCAGTTCAGAGACATGGTATATATAATACATTTACAAAAACCCGATTTAAATATTTCTCAAGTGTTCAATGTGTTGCTCGCTATGGCGTTGTATTTCACCGCACTTAGGTACCTACCATAAAAGTATCAGATTATGAGACAATTATGAAGACTAATATTTTTTCTTACGTAATCCATTTCGTGTTTTAAATACAACGTTTTATCCTTGGCGTCCAGGTGCGACCCAATTTGTTGTGTCTTGCTTGGAACAATGGTATTGTGACTGCCATCCTGCAACTGATACTGATGTTATGTTTGTACAGTTGGTGACAATGGATATTCAGAGCAATGACTTCGTTGGACAACTGTTGAAACAATTTCAATTCAATTGCGCATGGAAATGAGCGCTTACAACTTACGGATTGAAATAGTTGAGAAATGGCTTTTTAGGTATTTCTAGCTTCACTAGTATTCTCTGTCTCTGAATTACAAGACAAGTTTCCAATAAAATCTTAACTGGCCCTTTTATCGTTCACCGCTGGACGTGGCTACTGAACGGGACGAGTTATCGAGTCCACTCTTTTAGAGGTGGTGTTAGTCGCTTTCAAGATACTAACACTTACGGCAAGATAAGTCGTGCTATTCTAAAGCCGGTCGACAGTATAAGCTAGAATATGTTTCTAATAAAACAACTGAATCCGGTGACGGGTGGCGAGCTGTGACACAAAAAATAAAACTAGGTACATAGTTTAAATCAACTGAATCCGGTGACTGGTGGCAAGCTGTGACACAAAAAATAAAACTAGGTACATAGTTTAAAACAACTGAATCCGGTGACTGGTGGCAAGCTGTGACACAAAAATAAAACTAGGTACATAGTTTAAAACAACTGAATCCGATGACTGGTGGCGAGCTGTGACACAAAAAATAAAACTAGGTACATAGTTTAAAACAACTGAATCCGGTGACTGGTGGCAAGCTGTGACACAAAAATAAAATTAGGTACATAGTTTAAAACAACTGAATCCGGTGACTGGTGGCGAGCTGTGACACAAAAAATAAAACTAGGTACATAGTTTAAAACAACTGAATCCGGTGACTGGTGGCGAGCTGTGACACAAAAAATAAAACTAGGTACATAGTTTAAATCGATCCGCGAAGGAAAATTCCGAGAAACTTAACCCCGCTTGAATTTGTAGGTAATTGAGGCGCAAGGCGTGCAGAATTGACATCTACCGATAGATGGTAACTTTTTAATAAGTTATTTTTTAACTTATGTAGTAATAAGTTTAATTAAAGTAATAAGGGGGTTCTTAGCTTGAATATTGATATTAGCTTGAATGTACTTACCTAAGGGTTCTTGTAGTTTTATTTAACTACAAGTACTTCTTTACTTACAGGTGATAATTACGAGTATTTACATGACATTTGTTTTAGTAAATTAGGTACTTCTTCAAAGTTACTTTTCCTCTTAGAATTTTCTTTTCTTAGTGCCTCTTTACTTTTGGTGGTTGGCCGTCAGCTCTGCATAATTGGTGTGATCTTTACCTAAGCGAAACAACTCGTCAACCCAGGCTAATTCTGCCATTCTTTGTGCTAGGATCATTCTCCTTCCGACGTACCATTTTCCATCAATCATTCTTACAATAATGACTTAGGAAAGATGGCAAGTCCAAGGTAAATCACCATGCTCCTGTCGATGGTAGAAATTATTTTTTACAATCGATTCAACCGTCGGAGTACCTCATCATTCTTGACCTGTTGGATCCAACTGAATTCTCGACATTCTATGGTGGATACACTAACTCTTTTAAAGGCAGAATTTTGAAAGGCAGCGTATGCCACTAGGCACTAAGTCCACCTGTTGTACAATGTTTCTTTGTGCATTAAAATATAAATAAATAAATTAGAGATGAGAGAGATTCTCATTCAAGCCTAAGTTTGGTGACACAAGCTATCAGTGGTTGTACACAATTACGTTTGTTTATTTTTTAATAAAGTCCATTTGATTTTTAAGTTGTCCATTTTAAGCTTGTTGTTCAATAGTTTATGCATATTTAATACAAGTTCCTTGTAAGTGTAACAATACGGCGACGGTATGGCGTGCAATGGCGCCTATATGTCGCGTGACGTTGTACCATAATCTATACAGGACACAGTGGGGAATCTTCGTATATAATCAACCAAAACGCGGCAATCTAGTGCTCTTGCATGTGGTATGTTTCTGTGTAAGGTTTAGAAGACTTGCTTCTTCTGTCAGAAACGTGGATGAATATCGGAAGTCAGGACTGTTACTGGATAAAAATGTCGGCGGATTTAGCATAGGATACTTGATGGCTTATTCTACAAGTAAATAAGAAAATAATCCCATGGTACTTCCATTACCATCATCCTATGTCTTTCCACTGCTGTGTCCTGCAGTGAAACTAAAAAGCCTGAGATATTATTTAATAATTCATTTTATCAGAATGATAAATTGTACTTTGTTCTTATTCTATAGGATCTTACAGATATGTATGTGTACGCTAAATGTGTCAATAATGTTAATAAAGAGATTCCTTACTGATTCTCCTACTATGCTATGCCACACGTGAGTAATCGACCGAAGGATTTTCGGATTCATGGTATTTTGTGACAGAGCAATCCTGGATATTTGGATATTTGGGATATTTGGAATAATACATAGGTGGTTGACAAATCTGTGTGGTGCTTATTTGCCACTAGGCGTATTTTATCTGAGCAAGGGGACCTTATCTTCAGTATGAGGGTGTTTCTCCAGAATCCTGCTTAATTTTAAAAACAATTAGAAAAATACTACTTTCTATTTAAAAAATAAAAACGTACAAGTATAATGTAACAGCAACAAAAATGGTTCGTTTGAGTCAATCGATTTTTTTATTTATTTATTTGTATATTGTGAATTTACAGCATGGTACATATAATTAATTAATTAATAGGACATGTCACTTCTCACCGACTCGCGATTCCGCGGTACCCTCCCAAAGCAACGCCCTAAGCCGAGGTCCGTTTCTTCCGCCGGTCTAGCGGCGGGGGAGCCCTTAGGCTCGTTGCTGCACACACTGCTTCTGGCTGAGCGTCTTCTGCGCTCGCCCTAAACCATACATGTCCGCCGTCCTGTGACTCTTGAAAGGCCACTAGGGCCACAAGAATTTAGCCAATCCGACAAAAAAAACAACAGTATGGCCTACAAATATAATAATAATGTTAAAATAAACTAAACAATAATTATAACATTTTTACATTAACAAATTAGCCCATATAATAATTAAAAATGTAAAAATATAAAAATAAATAAAGGTATAATATTATGTAAATACAATTTGAAATGTCAAATAGAAGAATAAATGTCAAGACTCAAACCATCAATTAATGTCAAAAAGTAATAATAAAATACTATAAAATTATGAATATTATTCTTACAATCAGACCTTTGTTACAATCTAAAAATCCACTGTGCCTTTGTAGACCCTGGCTCTACAATAGTAGTTCTTCAATTGAGTAGAATTATTAATCAATTAACCATTTGTCAAAAAATTACGATATCGCTTGAGTTATAACGTTACGATTATATTATATAATAAAATACATATTGCGTAGCAATTCTTATGAAAGAGAGCATTTAATTAAAAAAATATTTCTTTGCATTTCTTAGAGCTTTAATGTGCGTAACATCAGAGGCAGTTAAATTATTCCGAATTGAGTTTAACTAATTTAGAGCTACATCAAGTATGTTTATATGCAGGGAAGTATAAGGATACTTAATTTTCTAAAGGCAGGCTTACATGATTCATATTGCACGTATCTAAACATTTTTTCTGTCCTATAAAAGCCTTGTTAATATCTGAAGAATTTTCCCAGATTAAAAGGCTCTAGCTGAGCATTGAATAGAGATAGACGTAGTATGCTTTAAGATCAGTAGCTATAGAAGTTCTATAGAAGCTATAGCTATAGAAGCAGATGAATCTACAACGAACACGAGGGAGGGTAGACAGATTTGTCTGACAATAGCAACAACACCTTCACCCGCCTGCGCAGTCTCTAATAAATAATAAACTATCCTATAATAAATATCCCGTCCTATAATAAATAAATAATAAATATCCCGTCCTATAATAAATAAATAATAAATCGTTAGTGACTGGTTAGTAATTATTATGTTCAATCACGATAACAAAAGTTTAATATCTTAAGCTATAGAAGTTGTTAATAGCTCAGCATATGAAAGCTCAGCTCAGCTCAGCTCTTTCGTGTGATAGCAACGAGTGTGATGTTGATTTTCAGTTTGTATGAAGCGTACCAGTGTTTCAATAATGTATCGGATAGCGGATGTCTGCAAATAAACTAAGGTATCAAGAGAAAATTAAGTAGCCGTGTACCAACATGCCCGACGGCGCCATCGGTAATGTTCGTTCGGTGAAAGTCGTAGTAACATCACGACTTCTCATACATTAGGCTTAAGGGTATGGTGACATTAACAGCGGGTTAGGTTCTATAGTTCGAGGCTAATTAACTAGTTTAAATACAAGCCCCTTTTAAAAAGGATGCCCTGTGATCTGTGCTTCTATGGCAATTTTTTCGTTTCTAAACCCAACTGTTGCGTTTTTTTTCTATAGACTATCAAATAGCGCCTCAGCGTTTTCCGCTGAGTTTGCTCTAGCGAAAAACTCGGTTGATAAAATAGAATAAAAATGTGCTAAAAATAAATAATATAGAATAAAAGTATGTTAAAATAGAAACGTTGATAGTTTGCAGACTAATTTTGTTAGGTATACAAATTGTACTTTAAAAAATATTTTTCTCATGGAATGTCGCTACAAGCCCCGCTCATATTCTGAGCATACCGCGTACCGTGCGAATGGATAACCGCGGACACGACATCTGTAACTTTTTACTGCACAACTGACCGCTCATCATTTTCTCATTTTCAGCCAGTATCGTCGCGTGAGCGAAATTCCCTCAATTATCTCAGAATGAGCACATTAATATTTGGTGTGTTTTTTGTCATCGTTTAGTGTCACATTAATTGTACTTTTCCTCCGTTACAATCTAAATAAACGTAATATTTCCCCATTAATATCCATTAGCACCATTTACTATAAGTTCTACCTACGGTTGCCACTCTACTTTCAAAAATCACAATTCAAAAGTTCGATTGAAACCTTTCATTTCTATCTCGCTTCAAATTCTCACCGATTCCATATTTAAATTAAATAAAAAAAGTATAACCGCCTTTGAAAAGGAAACCTTTTTGTCTGTGGACGCTCGCTCGGTTCTGTGAAATTTGGCGCCAGATCTATATCTTGAGACCTGGCGCTCTATCTGATGGTGAGATCGACACCCATTCAACACATAGAGTTGGGCTCCATTTTAAAAGAAAGAAGAGGACTTTTATGTTTCAAGAGTCATCTATACTGTAAGCGAGTCAAATTTAAAATAAAACGAATTCATAGATACCATTTTTTTCTTATATAAAGTTTAATAAAAGTTGAAAACTCAGTATTTATAATGCTAAATTAGTCCTTTATAATTGGTTTCATTTTCGAGAGTTTAGTGAAACAAAAAAAAGTGTTTTTCTTGCTTTATTTTTAAAACCGCTGTTAGAGCATATTTATAATTAAACAGAATTTTGAATGAAATTTTCACTTAGAAAATCATAACCAAAATCAATAATCAATCAAATCAACAAAATCAATCTATATAAACTGACAAATAAGTTCCCTATGCTCAGATAATCTTACATCCTCATTAAATACTCCCAAAATTTAAACTTCCGACAACCTCATATTGAGGATGACTTTTGAGTATGTGAAGTGAGTTAATTCTAACTCAATCGGCACCTTCGGAGCGGATCCTTTGAGCAACAACTCTTTGTTTTAACAGATCCACATGAGACAGCGTAATGAGCATCCTCTCTCGGCCCTTAAGGTCGTGTTCATATTTTATTTATTGTAGTCTGTGATATATTACTCTGTTCTCGGATTTCTATAGGAGAATCATTAATCTCTTCCAAATTTAAATTTTTAATGAAGCAATTCAAAGCATTTAAAGTCGAATGTGTTTCGACGAAAAATAGCAGACAAGCGTCAGAGAAATTTATATAAAAACAAATGTTTTTCTCTAAGAAAAATAGCAAAGGAATTTAGTGTACAGCCTCGAGTCTCGACGCAATTAAATACTCAATCAAACGTAGGCGGGAGGCGGCCAGACTATCGTTTTGTATAAAAAAACACCTGTAGTGTGAGAAGCTTACTTCGTAAATGTTAGTTGCTTGCTTGGGTCGCGCCCTGGCGCCAACTTTCATTTGCCATCGAGAAAGAATACTTCATACTCTAAAGCAAAGTTATAAGGTATAATTTTGTTCATTGTTTGAAGAACTAACAGTTAATATTAGTGTTAAGTAGGAACGCCTTCGCGGCGCCGCGAACGCTCGATTATGGGCAGTAAACTAATTCCGGTAGCTCTACTATTAAAGACGGAGGTACTTAGATTATCTGCATAGACGGGTGATTCAGTTTTGAGTTTTTTTTGACGTAACCTGTGTTTACGGATGTTGCTTGAATAACGTTATTTTAAAAACTTATTTAAGACTCAGGTTTAAAATTTTATGTAATCTACGTTCTTTTTTTGTATAAAATTTTATATCACTTTTTTAAATAAGTGAGTAAGTACAGTACTTACATATAAGTAGGTACACAAGTGTTATGCTTCTGGAAACTTTTCAGTTAAACACTTATTTGGTATTTTGTGAAACGGGTGGTATTTTGTGAAATGTTTTAATTTAAAAAAAAACAAATTTTCCACATTGATTAGTTTTGGAAGCAAAATGGATACGCCTCCATTCACGTCAGTGTGAATTGGTAGTGTGAATAATTATAAATGGAATAATCCATATACTGTTCTTTATTTTGTATTTATTTATAGAATAGATGGCAGACGAACTGGCGGGCGACATGATGGTAAATAGCCACTACCGCCCATGGACATCTGCAACACCAGGGAGCTTGCGGGTGCGCGCCGACCTTGCAGAATCCTGTTCAGAGCTCTCTTGAAGAGCCCCATGTCGTAGTGTAACGAAAGTACCTTAGCTGGCAGTTCATTCCACAACTTTCGGGTTTCGCGGTATAAAATCATAAACTCATAACTTAACAAAAGTAACTGTATCAATCTATTGACAAGCGGATCCGGAAATTTAAAACTAAATATTAGAGATTATCAAATTAGAAATTACTCGTGATCTAATTAAAATAAATCAGCATAAAACCATTTTATTTGGAGCGGAAAAGAATCATAAATAACTGATTAGAATGTCTTAATTATGTTTGTCATATATCCCGTTGAACTAAAAGTTATTTGCAGTTCTTCTGTAAACTCAATTTCCTTTAATTAAACCTTACATTGTCGACATTAGAAAAAATCAGTATTAGTAATATTTTTAACAATATTTGATAAATTAAAAAAAAAATACAATATTTATTTGATTTTTTCCGTGGGAACCCACGTTCTCATACTACATTGCGTGACGTCACTGCGCAGGCGCCGGCGCCAACTCATGTAGCCGATACAACCTTGTCATTTCAATTATGATTGGAAAACAATCTTGAACCAGACCTTTAAGCTTGTTGTTGTTATTTTGACAAGGCATTATACATACTTTAGCTATTAAAATATGCGATTTAAATGATCCAAGAGATAAAAATCTTAATTTAAGAGCTGCAATAAAATTCAGAAAAGGCATTTGACAAATCTTTGATTATTTAATCTATTTATTTCTAATAATTCTCACTACTAGATTGAAAGTTGAGATTGAAAAAGCGAGGGAAATTAAAAAAAAGGTTACCACTAAAAATAGTAGAAAAAATGATTTTGAATTCATCCAATGCTAAGCTAATTTTCTATTGAATTAAAAGTATTTTTGATTCAATATAAAATACATAGTTCTAATATTCATTAGCCTTTCAATATTCACAGAAGACTACCTTGAACAGTACTGCATTTCCCACTTTATCTTATTTCCCTAATGTACGTACGTGTTTCGGTAGTGAGTGAGATGTGCCAGAGCCCATTCCCACCCTATCCCTCTCCATTTTCCCAACCCTTTCTCTAAATCCATTCCTATATCTCCAAAGATAGGCAGCGCATCCGGGGGCGTGCCAACGTTTATCATTTTGGACTAATGTTGGTATGTATCGCGGATGTCTATGGGCTACAGTATCCACTTACCGTCAGTATGCTGGTCTGCCGCCTTTGTCCACAAAAAAATATATACAATAATAAAAATGTTATTCACATTATTTATAGTGATAATGATTTTTGAAATTCGTCGATTTGCTAAACTGTAACAGCTAAGCAAAACAACGGTAAATTTATATGCAGCCAAATAAACATATTATGAACAATTACAACGTTTTTTGCGGTACATAAACAGATTAATGCAAATAAAATTATGATTTAAACTGAATAAAAAATAGTAGTTGTCGGCAACAGATCAACCTACACCTTTGGACACCGGCTATATCTACCATAAATTATGAGTACCGTAAACCATTCAATAACCTATAAAACTACAGTAACACAACACTTCAAGCCACGTACGAATGTGATAGTTAATAAAAAGCATTTGCATTGACAGACAAACAAACTGACCACCGATTGTTATTTATTAGTATCGTAGGATCGTTAGCAACGTGCAGGTATTGCTTGGGAATATGTTAGAAACAGTAGGGCTATGAAAAGAGCGAATGTAAGGCGTCGATTGTAATTGCGCGGACGTTAGAAAGCGTGTGTTGAACTGAAATTATAATACCAGATTCTTTTCCACCCAGAGTAAAGTTACGGATGGATATATGAATAATGTAGAATTAAAACATGATAGATTTATTTTACAAAACACAAAAGCACAAGTTTATAAAATAATAACAATATGCTCAACTTCTTGTATTGGCATACTAACGATGCCAGCGACTTCATTCGCGTGAACTTGTGATTCCCGTAGGAATTTCATAATTTATCTGGATAAGAGGTACCCTAAATGTTAACTAACTATATAAGTTGCAAGCATACCCCCTGGTGTTACAGGCGTCACTAACTATATAAGTTGCAAGGTCGGCGGCGCACCCGCATACCCCCTGGTGTTACAGGCGTCCATGGGCGGGCGGTAACACTTACCATCACGTGGGACCGCTTGCTCGTCCACCTGCTTCACTATAAAAAAAAAAGTTACCCATAATTTTGCCAAGTTTCATTAAAATCTGTTCAGCGGTTTTTGTGTGATGCGCGTTCAGACAGATAAATGGACAGACAGACAAGCACAAATTCTAAAAAATGTTGTTTTGGGTTCTTTATCACATGTAATTTACACTGCAATGACTTTTTCAAAAATATTTCTTGCTCAGACAAGGCTCTGTTACGATTGTATTATATGTATAGACATGGCCGATGTTTATGTGTGACTGTATTCATTGATGTGTTCGTTTAGGGTGGTAGGTGGATTGTTAGCTCATCTGCCTTATTATTTCTATTAAAAATATTACGGTTTAGATGTCGCAGATGTTACGATTTGATGCCCCATAAAACATTTATAATTAGAAACTTCAGCCTCTAACAGATATTAGTAGAAAATACGGAAATGCTTGGGAAATTAATTTTATTATTTTGAAACATCTTTTAGTTATAATTTAATTGATATTTTTTCTTCATATCGCGGTTTCTATGGCCCCGCCCCAGTCATCATTGTAGTTCGCACTCTGATCATGTAGAAGAATCTATAACGAAGGGCGGCGTCGTTTGTCTTTCTCTTCGCTTTTTGTTATATGCAGCTTCCGTTGACTTATCTGTATGTACGTAGGTTACAGCTCAACCTTTATGTAGGTACATATGAGAACCTTAAGAAATTGTAGTAAGATCTAGAATGGAATGCTTTTGGATTGCTTGACTGGTTGTCGACTTAGTAAACTCTAATTACGAATACATTTCTATGTCTAGTAAGAAGCATGTTGAGAGGAATTTATTATGTAATTAAATGACTTCATTGCGCTGTTAATTACCCAGCTTACATCTAAATATACACACCTTTATATCTAATATACACATCTGTATGTAGACACCTACACCTGTCACGTAGACCTAGATGATATTTAGATACAAAGTACAAAGACCGCCTTTGGCTTTGTCCGCTATGGTATCTACCATTTTTTACTTTGTTTTACTACAGAATAATCACAGTCAAGTGGCTTTTGATTTTGTAAGTATATGGCTCTTAGTCAGGTGAACCTGTGTGAAGTAAACCAAACACAGTATTATTAGATTTATTAGGTGTTACGAAAATCTTGATTCTTAATTTACTGCCCCATTATAAATTTGGATTCTTTACAAAAATTGAGTATGAAACGTCGGAATTCTTATTCGAGTCAGCGATATGACATGTAGAACTGTCAAACAGAGTGAAATTTGTACGAAGATAACACTTTATTGACAGTTCTACATGAAATATCCTTGACTGGATTAAAAAAATCTGACTATATGAGTAGATAGAGACACTGGCCTTGGCAGAGTGAGGCAATATAGGAAATACGTAAAATACGGAGTATATCCAAGATACCGTTAGAGTTGCTTTTCTTAAAGATGGTTACTAATGAAACATTTTGATTGTTACAGATCGTATCCTAGAGCGAGATGCGGGATTCGTATCGGGCGGGGACGACGACGACTCGTGTTCCGGGCCGGCTCACTCCGACGATTCAGGAGTCAGACTGGTCGAGTCCGACTCCCGACCTCGCCCCAAGCGAGAACGAACCCCAACCCACCTACAACCACCTAAGAAACGCATCAGATTAGGCTCCAGAGAAGACCTAGCAAGCCCAGAAATCGATGCATCTGTCAGTCCTTTTCGACCATGGTCTTTCAGCGAAGAACCCCAAAGAGAGCCGCTATCTTTAGTTAAAAAGACCAGCGAAACCAGTCTTTTGAGGCAAAGACGGAGGATCTTGGAACCACCGCCTCCTTTACCACCACCTGTAATGCCACCTGTGGTTGAAAGTCCCAGATTAAGTCCGCCAAGGGTCCCGCCTCATCCTGGCGTCGTTGAACCTTACTCTGAGAAGTCGAAAATTAGAGAACAGAGGAATTACAAGAACATGACCAGAGAAAGGAGGATAGAAGCAAATGCCAGAGAAAGAACTAGAGTTCACACCATCAGTGCAGCTTTCGATACTCTAAGAAAATCAGTGCCTGCTTACAGCCATAACCAGAAACTCTCAAAGCTGTCGGTGCTACGGATAGCATGCGCATACATTGCTGCGTTGTCAGCAGCAATAGACCCCGAAGGAGACCTACCAACGGCAGTGGAAACGGTGACGCAAACGATTCACACCGAAGGAAAGTTGCGGAAAAAGAAAGACGATCCGTGAACAGAAAAGTGATTTACCCCAAACCGTCCTATGAAAGTCTGTTCTTGATCTTGAATCCAGTACAAATACAAGACAATAATGTTGGTTATTTAGTGTATGAAAAAATTATTTATTGGGTAGTTGATAGGAACGTGATGCATTTGCTTGCTGTTCACTTTTGGCCAGTTCTATTTAATGATACCACAAAAATAAGTCTCATCGATAAAATTAGTCTCTTGGATCAATTGTTGCAGTTATGATGAAAGTAAATTCATTTAAAGATAAACTTTGGGTCAAAGATACAAAGCAGATAATCGTAGACCATAATGTCTATTCCTTTACTGTTTTACGATTGAAGAATGTCAGTAAGGTTAGTCTTGCGCCATTTTGATCAATCAATAGTTGGGCGGGATATTTCCTCGCCATTTAGCTTGTACATTTATGGTTCTACGCGCTTTAAAAATAGTTCTCTTTGGAAGAAAGACAGGAAAAATTAATATAAGATATATGAAAACATTACACAGGGGGAGAAAGAAATTGACAATATGTACTATGTTTTAAAAAAAAATCACTCTATGTACGGCAGTTGCTTAACCTGCGTGTATGCATAAGTATACCTACATCGGTGAGACTTGCTTTTTTTGGTAATATTGTATATTATTACGTCTGTGACGTTTCTGATATGACTGATAGGATACCAGTAAGGTAGTGCACTAAGGACTAAGACTAAGGATCAAGCTATCCAAAGGCAAATTGGCCTCATGTAATTTAAGCGTTTTATTAAAATGAAGAATCTCATAAGCCCTACAGATGTTTTGAAATATCTGTGGATAGATGTTCCTTATGCTTGTTTAGGATCTCAAATTATTCTCATCGAAATTAAAATTGGCGTCGACTGAAAGGTTGTATTCATTTAAATATAAGAAAAATACACTTGCGATCATTAAATTTGTCTAATCATTGTCTGGGATAAGTAATTGGAATTAAATTAATTGTAAATTAATCGATTTTTACATTTCAAACGTCTCAAAAATGGGGGCAACTGCCATCAGCATCAACTGGTCTGGCTAATGCAATATAGCACAAGAAATTAGCAGTACCTACATTTCAAAACACTTTAGACGCTCATTATTCATGATCATCATCATAAATGAAGTTGATATTTTATCATTTCTAAATCACTTAATTTCACTAATTGAGTTTCTGTTATATTATTCCATTTTTTATACGAAATCATTTTCAAAAATTTCAACATTTAAGTGATCCTTACATTTCCATACATACAAAAGAGATCATAGATTACAGAGGAAACAATAATAAAAGAGAATGATATTTATGATAACATCACAGGTTAGCAAAACATTTGCTTTATGTATCTACTAATGTAATGACATAGATGAGCTTTTTTGCATTCACAAACAAGTTAATATGGCGGTTTTAATGTTCAATTTGTAGTGGCCGCAAGTGTACTTAATACCCAACAATGTTAACCATTCCTCGGTCCAGTATTATGTGCTAAAATTAATAAATTTGACAATTCTGTATAATATATGTATTTTTGGCTTTAATATAATATTTATTGAAATCGAGTCAGTAATTTTAAGCGAGATTTGTATATTTCTTAAGTAGTGTAAAATCGATGCATTTCTTTGTAAATAGTTTGTAAAAAGCATGATCTTCGTTATTGTTAATTTCAATTGCAATTTTTTTTTGACTAGCGTTGTAACTCATAAAAAGATATTGAATTTCGTTTTAGTATTTTTATGAATAATTTCCTACTGGACATTTAATGAGAAACATATTTTATGAAAATTTACAGCGGTAAGACATCATACACTTAAAATTCTTTACAAGTAAATATTATTACTCCTTTATTGGCATAAATATTGAATAATGTTATTACCGAAAGAGTAATAACATTTTTGTTGTTATTCAAATGTTATTCAAAATTTAATTCTGACATTATCTGAGAAGAGACCTTATTGTCGATTCTATTTTCCGAGATATTGAGAATTTATTGTTTTGTCTTTAAAATCAGATCTTAGAGCATGTTTCTATTTAAACAAAATGTCGAAACAACGAATTTTTAAGTTATAAAACCTTAACAATAAAGTCCATACCGACAATAACGTCCCTTTGCTCAAATAACGTCACAATTAATAGACTGACAAAGCGCAGCAAATTGAAACAAAATAGGTTGAATAATTTATTTGCTAGGCTTGATTCAATTGATATAATTCTTGATTGAATTTGATATAATTCTTGATTGAAGGCTTGATTCAATTGAACTTGAATTATATTTTATTATATAATTCAAGTTATTAAATTATTTGCTACTTAGTAAATTAAAATAACCTATTTTTTAATTTACCGAGCTTTTTCAGTCTCAACTTACATTAGCCAGATCTATAAAAATAAAAATTGCATCGTAATTAGATTTTCACGGAGCGATTTTCGCATGTTTTTAAACACAACCCTAAATATAATATATTGAACAAAATTAAATTGTGACATTATCTATGATAGGTTCCTTATAGTTTCTCAGACACTGATTCTATAGTCGGATTTTTTATTCGAGTCAGGTATATGACACATAGAACTGTCAAACAGAGTGAAATTTGTACAAAGATGACACTTTGTATGACAGTTCTACATGTAATATCCCTGACTCGAATAGAAAATTCGACTTCAGTGGAATCTAAAAGAAAAAATAACGAGTATTTTTTTATGCTTTTCCCTAATAATCAGACGAATGTTAAAAAAATATTATTATAGAAACTACGCAATTTTAAATCAATTATATTAACGAACTTTTGCTTAAATAATGTCACAATGTTTTTATCATAGTTTTTATATATCTACATATATTATTGTCCAATGTAAAACGTCGTTACCTTTTTATGGAATGCCTTTGACACATCGCCATAAACTACAATGCCTTGAACAGTTATTGTGATAATTGTAAATATTATAAGATAATTTAGTCATTAATTAATAAAACGTCACTTTGTTGATAGTATGAAGTCAGTTTATGTAATGGACAGCTACAATAGAAAATGAAAGAGAAATAAATGAAAGAAAGTACTTACACAGAACTAAAATTTTGTTTTATTTATAATAAATTATTTATTTACTAGCGGTGCTCGCGACTTCGTTCCCATTCCATCCTATTATATTCCATCTAGTCTCGTACTATGTCAGCCCACTTCATTTAATTTCATCTAATGCCATTATATCACGTTGAGCTCTAAGCTCTATTATGGGTTATAATATTCTGGATAATGAACTATCAATGTTATAATATTCTCGATGACATTCTGCTGTATTGGGCTGTATGGGGAATGTTCTGAAGAGCTGTTCAGTTTGATGCCAACTTCGGGTTTGTACCATCGCACCGTAGCACATACCATCGCACATAGAGTTGGTGCGTACAGTGCGGTCAAAAAGATACTTTATACAGTAAACCCGAAAATGACTCCCTAAAAAGGCCAAAGAACCCCATAATCTTACTAATTAACCCCACCACCCCCTTACTAAAATTGTTTCCTAATTATGTTTTTTAATATTTATTTATGTTTGCATCACAAAGCAAGATATCAACATATCAAAGCACATCTACTGATAAATCTACAGATGTTAAATCTACTTGACATTTCAATAATGTGACGAAAGCATCATTAACATTTTAGCAATAAATTTAATTGTAGATAAGCTAGTGTTTAGAAGTAAATAAAAGGATAGAAAGTAAAATGAGCGAGAACAAAACAAAGGGAGACCTAATTTTGACGCTCTGTAGTCAGAGCGCGTTTCACTTAGTTCTTGAAAATCATAATTATATAATTAATTAATAATAAAAAGCTTTTTGTACATAAATGCTTAATTTTTCCCGACTAACTGCAGCCTTCTGTACCTACACGTGATAGCGACCCCCACTATTATTGTGCGAATTATCATTACAATCCCTTAAGTTAGGATCTCCGCAATAAAACCCGGAAGTTTTTTTTATTAGGATGTGAACTGCAATGTCTGCGAATTGACATCTGGTGGCAAACAATAGTCTCTGTTATCGCTATCATCGCGCCCCATCTGCTGTCTGTTCGCTGCAGTGTTAGGGGACTGGTTTGATACAGCAGCACGTGGCCCTATGTCAATACAGGGACCTATTTGTTGATAACGAGGGTAGTTGGATGCCGGATTCGATTCTCTGATAGGAAAAGCTTAGTGGGATTTCAAAAGTTTGGTGAAACTTTAAGAGGTACTAAATGTGTTTAATTAATAAATATAAATACTAAAGTAGGTGTATTTGGTTTAATTATTAAATATAAATACTAAAGTAGGTGTACTTATTTGGTTTAATTATTAAATATAAATACTAAAGTAGGTGTACTTGGTTTAATTAGTAAATATAAATACTAAAGTAGGTGTACTTATTTGGTTTAATTATTAAATATAAATACTAAAGTAGGTGTACTTGGTTTAATTAGTAAATATAAATACTAAAGTAGGTGTACTTATTTAGTTTAATTATTAATTATAAATACTAAAGTAGGTGTACTTATTTGGTTTAATTATTAAATATAAATACTAAAGTAGGTGTACTTGGTTTAATTAGTAAATATAAATACTAAAGTAGGTGTACTTATTTGGTTTACTTATTAAATATATATACTAAAGTAGGTGAATTTGGTTTATTTAAAATTTCTTGATAATCTTAAAAGGATATTATCAAGTAGTATATTCAAATATAAAATCAATAAGAAGTTTTACCTAAGTTGAACTGTTTATTCGGCTTTCAGATATAAAAATGTCGCTAAAATTGCAAAGAAAATAGTTTCGATATGAAGTTCTACCAAGCAGTAAATGTATATTTATAAATTAATTTGAAAGTAGTTTTACCCGAAGTAAAGAACTGTTCGGCAAATTTCGACCTAACTCCAGTATTGTTTTACCTAGAATGAACAATAATAGTAGAAAAAAGTAATTCATTTGAAACATATTTTACCCTTCATTAGTAACAGCAATACAAGAGACAGCTGTGTCACAAATGTTAAATTATCGCAGCAAATGTGTCCAATCGACTCAACGACCCCTTGCAGTAAGTATCGAAGGGCTATAAAGTAAATAGTGCTAATAATATAGTGTTATATATATTCTGCAGAATATTTGTAATTTAATCATTACAAATTTAGTTTACACAACTCTTTTTTTTTTAAATATTATAAGAAAAGATGTACCTAGACTTGTTGGCAGGAACTCGACAAGTGAAATTGAGTTTGTTTGATAATCGTAAAAATTATGTATTGGGCGTGTTGTGGTTTAATGATAGTTTATTAAACTTCAAAATGTTTTTCTTGCGTGGTGTTTGTGATGATCAAATAAAAGCGTGGGACTGCGTTCTTCGTGTGTTTCCAAGGTGTCTTCTTCTGTTCTCAGTAAACCTACCATCACTTTACTGAGCGACTTCTAACTTATTTCGACGGAACTGGACATTGACAGGATACATTTTAGACTTTGAAATTGTTTATTACGAAGAAAACTGGTCACTGGCAGAATGTGCTAATTGCACCATAGGTACCATATATGAAAAAAAAAAAAAAAAGAACAAAAAGAATTAATAACAAAATGAAAAAAGAAAAGATATGATTTAATTGATCAGTACCCATTTTATTTGATATTCGATCAGCTAAAATTATAGATTGATAAGCGATTTGTGATCAACCGATAGAGCGAAAACAAGCAGCTGCTTGTTTTCGCTCTATCGGCTATTTTTATCATGAATTGCTCAAGAGTCAAGACTGAAACGATTAACAAAAAATACTTTTTAGGGCTAAAATACTTTTGATAGAAATAATTTGAACTGCACATAATACTTTTTTGATCATCTCTAAAAATAATTACGCAAAAGCAAAAATTTGCCTTAAACAACGATTGATCAGTGTTTTTATGATTAAATATTTAAATCGAACAAGTCTGAAAACTTTGTTAAGTCTCCCTTTTTTACCCTTAATGTCTCCAATGTCTTCTATGTATTCTATTAGACAAGCAATGCAATACTAAAAAATACTCATTGAGTAACGGTCCTTTAATCCACAAATCTTTCAGACGCGAGTCGATCGCGCGCAAGTAAGAGAAGTGCTTTGTGTTGCAATGCATAAAATTGACACCAAACGCTGCAATCGACAAAATACTACTTATTTAGTTTAATGTGTGAGATATAACGTTGCGAGATATAAATGTAATTAACTCATTTATTAATTAACCAAAATATAATTATATTGTCGTAAATTAAAATTATTCGTCAGCCATCTTAGTAAGCCTTTCTCGCTTTCTCTTACTTTAATCATGTAAGTGCGAGTGGCGTGAGCGACTACCACCGATCACATTGGCATAGATAGAATATAAGAAACACTCATACAGATGGGACAATTTCCTAACAATGGAAGTTGGTAGAAAATAAATGTTTGCAGATAGTTTTTTTTTTGTTACGATATTGGGGTATTTATTTGAAAACAGTATATTTATGAAAATGCCGAATTGCATACTTCTATATTGCAAAAAATATTGTCAAAGGACAAATGAGTCTTCCGAGGGCATAGCATTTCGTAAGTAGGTACATATATAATTTAGTTACTCTTAATTATAATCTCTTAGGCTTGTATTTAGAATATAAAAACATAGTACGTATGTACATATGTACTTAAGTATGTACGTGCGTATATGTAGGTATATTGTAAGAGCAGATATTAGCAGAAAGAGTATTTTACTTGAACACACTAATATTATGTAGGTACAGGTTAAATTCAAATTGCAATACTTACATATATCATTTCACAAGTTTCGGTTCTTTTTTCTAAATAGTTTACTCTTTGAGACAAAATGGAAATAGGCAAATATTGTTTCGTACCGCATCTGCGTGAGCGTTCGGTTAATCACTGCATTAAATGTTCCCTCCCCGCTGCCCGCACTTCAGCCCGCGCTGTGATAAAGTTTTTCTTTAGAATTGCTTGTCTAGTAATACATGGAAGTCATTGTATGTCGCTATCAGATTAAAAATACAAAACTATACAAAAATTAGACTCCATGGTAACGAAATAAATCAAAGGTGAATAGAAACATGAAAAATCGCAACTACGTATACGGAAAACATTGAAGAAGTGATGTACGCAAATGGTCGCTCTTGGCCGCGGAGACGACAACTCTTGCACTATTTGACTGTTCGCGGCCTAAGCTCCACTCACGCCAATAGCATTTCACGGGTATTTTCAATAAATAGACCTATTTAGAAATTTTCATATAGTGTAATTGTTTTAATAACCAATGAAATAAAATTGTGTAAGATCAATCAATCATTTATTCAGTACAATAATTAAATTGTAAGCAGATTAGATTTTCAAATAATCAACGCAGTTTATTAATTGTGATAAAGTGCTTATCAAATTTTGTTAATAGAATATTTTTAATACTGGCAGAATACTCCAGGCAGTTAAATATTTATTAGGGTGATTTATAAATTAATTTTAGATCAAATTTGTTGCCAATAAGAAATATACACAATTAACGCCATCTACCAGGAATATACTAGAACTACTCACTTATATTAGTTATGTAAAGACGGATAAAGTTCTGCTACTAGACAATAGATGGTAGTAGAATTAAATTTAATTATAACGCAAAAATCTATCATCTATTTGCTGACATTTCAAGTACATATCTAATTCAAGTATTATTTTGGACGACAGTATCCAGTTACCATCAGGTGGACTGTATGCCCGTCTGCCACCTTTTATATATATATATATTATATATATATATATATAAATGTGGTAATTTTTACAAGCATGGACGGCTCTATACACTTACATTTTTTATACATAGGCTTTTATTTATTGCGGATTTCGGAGGACATTTTAATTACTTCGCTTTTACCGCAGTGTTCAGTAGGTCTACCATTATACACAAATATGCCCGACTTACTTCCGTAGTATTCACTTGTTACCAGATGGACTGGACTATCTTCTCGTTTGATATCTTCTTTAGATGAAAAATAACCTCGGAGCTTATTTCTTCTTCCTTTTTTGGACCTCTTTTTTGTGTATTTTTATTTGATTTAAGCTATTTATCTCGTTGTTGAGCTCAGTATCTGAATCTTCAAATATTACATTCCTTACGCATTCTTATTTCTGGAATAATCAATACAATACATAGTATCTAATTTAGAATCATCATCTAAATTTATAGTTGTTAGATGTTGTAAATTCCTATTTAAGCATTTCATCAAACTCTTTGTTAAGCTTTGTTGTTCTTGGCATTTACATCATCTCCTGAGAAATTGTTATCGAAGTCAATGCAGTACATTCGGAATACTGCAGAAGAGAATCGAAAGGATACATTCTGAAGGCTATTTGCCCTCACTCGGTACGTTAGGAGAGATTATGATCATATACATTGCGTAGTCCCTGTTTCGTAAATAAGACCTATTTTAGTTAGGTCATAAATAGTCATAATTATAGGTTTTATTATTTTCCGTAGAAAAAAATCATGAATAAGAACCACCTACATCTGTGTCTTTTCTGCTTATTGGAAAGAAAGAAAGTTTCATTTTTACGGGGAACACTTGGTATTATTCTAAAAAAGAAGAGAATGTAATAAATTACAATAAATGGAAACTAATCTTTTCTGTTTATTAGTTATGTCAAATTCCAAGGTCGTAAAAAGTTTTGGAAGTCTTTTTGATTGAAAAAAATATGGATTATATTGTTGTTTTTTTCTCACAAAATTCTTGGTTACTATAGCATTTCATGAATATGAATAAAAACGTGTGATTGTGGGTTAGACACATTATGATTAACCCAGTTAAATGTTTTATTTGTCTATTTTTAAGTACCAACATTTATTATGTGAGTACTATTCTTTTTAATTTGTTTTGTTGTATTGTATAGCAGTGTGGACCAATAGGCATGCCAGTGTTCAAATAAATTAAAAAATAACAAACATGACGACGTAAAAAGACCTAGATTTTGACATAATAATTATTTCAGCAATTGGCGGGAAATTTGAGTGTGATCAAGAGGTGTTAATGTTTGTGTAAATTGGAAAAGCGAAAAATACTTCTTTATAGTTTATTGGTAAGAAATAAACAAAATATGATTCGTTTTGATAATCATGCTGTCCATTTGAGGCATCTAGTATCTAGGTGGGTGCCTAAGCATCGTACAGAGCAATATCTCGCTCCAC
This sequence comes from Sesia bembeciformis, assembly GCA_943735995.1. Taxonomy (NCBI): domain Eukaryota; kingdom Metazoa; phylum Arthropoda; class Insecta; order Lepidoptera; family Sesiidae; genus Sesia; species Sesia bembeciformis. The sequence goes on from OX031038.1 coordinate 3,466,834, forward strand.
ATGGTATACAAGTGTAGTTTGATGGAAAACCGCATACAGCGCAGAAATGTCTGTCAGGAAATCTGAAAAGAGAAATATCGAACATTGTTAATTTGACTTAAAGACATTTTGATATGTTGTTGATTAATTTACCAATATATAGTGTCCTTTAGCCTGGTTACTGACAAATTTTACTAAAAAAGAAAGAAGTAATTGTAAGAAATTTTAAGCCTATCCGTAAGGAATTATTTAAACTAACTAACACTAGCAAGTTTCAAAGTGGCGAAGCAGTAGTGGTGGCGGCCTTAGAAGAAGGGCGGCGCTAGTCTAAAGCGGTGGAGTAATAGCGACTGCAGCTGGCAGAGCGGTGCCGTTCGGCCACTACGACGCCAGTCAAGAGGGGTGGCGTCGAAAAGTGAGAAGTGTGAATAATAAGAGAAATACAAAGGTTGACAAGCTAACAGTGAAATATAAGTGATTTATCTAACGAAGATAATAAGTAAAATACAGAGATTATAAAAGGTGCTCTATTGGAACAAATGTTACAATAGATATATCAATAACACAATTTAGTTTAAATATTTTGGAGATTATTAACAAACTATCGAGACAATGATTATGACTAATTTAATAAATTGTTGGTTAATACATGCGAGAATGCATTGTAGCAAAGATTTTTTTTTCTTTTTATAGAGAAGTGGGTGGACGAGCAAGCGGTCCCACGTGATGGTAAGTGTTACCGTCGCCCATGGACACCTGCAACACCAGGGGGCATGCGGTTGCGCCTATTCACAAAAAACTTTCATCCTATTCAATCCTATTCACAGCTTTCATGAAGAACCCCATATCGTAGCTTAATGGAAAGACCTCTTGAGGCAGTTCATTCCACAGTCTACGGGTTCGCGGTATAAAATGATTTTTGGACCAAACAGTACGCGAGATCGATGAAATGCGGATGTACCGCATTTATGTGACGGGAGGTGCGGTTGTAGAAACCCGAGGTGGTAATTATATTGAACAATTCTTCAGAGCATTTCTCATTGTAAAGGCGGTAGAACACACAGAGAGACGCAACATCTCTCCGAATGCTAAGGGGTTCTAAACCGCCTGTGAGAGTGGGATCGTTGACAATACGAACAGCACATTGTTGGATGGAGTCAAATAGGTCCAATTGATATTTCGATGCACCGGCCCAGAGATGTGCTCCATATGGGGCGGAATAATAATGGGGCTCCAGATGGGTTCAGACATGATTCATACTATACAATAAGTGTTTAAGTTTAATTTAAATGTTAATTAAATTAACATGATAATATGTTAATTTAATTTAAAGTTTAATAATGCGAAATTCGCATTTATTAATCTATTTTTTTTTTCGGAATGTTTCAATTCTTGTGGCCCCAATGGCCTTTCGAGAGTCACCGGACGGGCTTTGGAAGGGTACCGCGGGATCGCGAGTCGGTGAGAAGCGCCCAGGCACGTGCCTAAAAGTGTAAAAAATCTAAGTAAAATCTGGTAAAAGTGTTGGCTGAAGACCGGTGTGTGTTCACGGTGTAGCGAGGGAGACGTCCTCGTCTCCGCCGGCGGAGACGGTGTATGTGTAGTCTGTAATTGGGTCGTCGGGGTCGTCTAAGACCCCAGGGATGCCGGGGACGACGGCAACTTGGAGGGTAATTCTTATCAGGGACATAAATATCAGGGGATCAGGGCTGTCAACTACTAGGGGGTTGGGGTGTTGATGGACTCTGTCGTAGTAGCAGGCAGCGTCGGGCGGAGGATTAATAATATAAAAAGTTACATTGTAACTAGGGTTCTGAGGAATAGCACAATTATTGGTATCACCAAAGTAAGAATAGTGTAAAAGTATTTCATATTCAGTATGATATCTTGGTATGGTATAGAACATCGTGAGGAAACCTGTATGTCCCAATGTGTATCCACCCATTCAAACTGGGCCTGCGAGGTGATTTATGGTCTGAAACCCAGTAGTAATTTAGTAGGGGAGATCTGTGGCCTACAGTGATAAAACAGACTTCAGTAATTTCGTGAAGTTTTTAAATTTATTTTGGAACTCAGACTAAATATAAAATACTCACATAGAAGGTGGCGCTTGTGCTGACAAATAATTAGGTGGTTCCGGCCTAAAACTAACATCTTCTTCAAGTAATTGTGCAAATGTCTTTCTGAATCTCATTTTGTAATACTCTGCACTCTTAGACTTTTTCTTCCTAGTTGGTTTCTCATTTGAATCGGCAAATTTTGGAATTTTTTTTGACATAACAAGATCTGCATGAGGATCTTCATGGAAGTTGTCTTGCTCTAAAGCTTCAATAGCTTTCCTCGCTCTGCGTTTCCTTGCTGCATCATCTAAAACGCGTCTTTTGTCTGCCTCTTTTACTCTACCAGACTCTCTTGCCGCCATTTTGCTTAGAGAACTAGAAAAATTCTGATCTAATTGATTGTAAATATCTTTTGACGATTATTTGGTTTTCACTGCTGTGCGCAGTACTGACTCAACTGACCAGCTGTCTAGGATTGGCAGTATACAGAAAAGGAACATATAATTTTAGACGTAGTTTTTCCAATAATAAAAAAAATGGAAATTTCTTCTCTATTTATGTATTTGTATTATTATTTATCACTATAACTTATGAATCTATAATCCTTTATCATGCACTGGAATACTGAGTTGGTCCATTAAATCGTCAACTCTAGCTTGTAGCGTTTCTACAATATCTGCAGATATGAAAAGGTGCGTTTCGTCTAAGTCTTGAAGTATAAACTTCCTTCCTAGGGCCAGTGTTTCGTCCAAGTGTAGAAGGAACTGCTTCATCGCCGGGTCACTGAAAAAGAAATAAAATGTCAAAGAAACGAGGATTGAGCGCAGATGAGAAGAAGATAAGGATGTTGGAGATATTCCATCAAAGAAAAGATTTCTTTCAGCTTAAGGTGGGTTCTGGTAAAACATTATCTTGTTTCACTTATTTTTTAAAATCAAACAAAAATACAAAATAAAAGCTGAATTTTTTAGGAACTAGAGAAGATAGCGCCAAAGGAGAAAGGTATAACGATGCAATCTGTTAAGGAAGTAGTGCAGAGTTTAGTAGATGATCATCTTGTTGATTCAGAGAAAATTGGCACTTCTATTTACTTTTGGTCATTTCCAAGGTCAGTTATTGTTAAATCAATACCATTCAATACTAGAATTTAAAACTTATAAAGGAGTTTCATACCATTGAATATTATAAATTATTAGTTCATTATATTGTTCCATACCATACAAATACCATCAGCCTATGGCTCTCAAACGTTGGATATGGAGTTCTTCTATGGCTTGGGGTAATGCTGTTCTTGTTTAGCCGCAATAAGAATTAAGTATAAGCAAAAGACAATTAATTATTTATATCAGGTAACGTTTATTTATTAAATAAACATCTCAATTTATTAGTAGAATTTATTAGGTATTTATATTCAAATATTAACTAATGAAACTATTAACTATTTAAAATATAATTATCTATAATAAATATATTCATTTTGCACGCCGAGTCTGGCACGTGATGGTAAGTGTCACCGCCGCCCATGGACAGCTGCAACACCAGGGGGTATGCGGGCGCCGCCGACCTTAAAAAATCCTATTCACAGCTTTTTTTTGCACCATCGTAGCTTAATGGAAAGACCTCTTGAGGCAGTTCTTCCACAGCCTATGGGTTTCCATTATAAAATAATTTTTGGACCGAACAGTGCGCAACACCTCCGTATCGAATGCGGATGGACCGCACTTCTGTGATGAGTTGTTGTACATTGATTAACATCTGGTTCTACTCACATTGCAAATAAATTATTTGATTTGATTGATTAGAATATGAGGAAAATTTGTAACATAAACCATGATAAGATTGAAGAAAGATATAAATAAAGTAAATAATACCATACCATATCATCAGTCTATGTCTCTCCACTGCTGGATATAGGTCTCTCCTGTGGCTCACCACCACACACAATCCTCAGCTCTTCTCATACAAATACCACTGGCGAATTTCTTTAAGTCATTGGGTGACCTGGCCGGAGGGCTTCCCACAATATGCCTGCAGTAAAAAAAAATATTACCTGGAAAAATAACTTGATTACAACTGATATGTAATTTAATTTTCAGTAAAGCAAAGAATGCTAAAAAAAGAAAGTTGAAAGATATACAAAATGATCTTGAAGATTGCACTAAAAAACTAAAAAAGGCTGAAAGTACTATAGCAGTTGAACATGTGAGTGCTTTTGAATTGTTCAGACTTTGAAGTAGACAATTATTTTGGAAGATATTATATTATTTTATATTAAAATTGAAAATACGGTTAATGTAGAGATTAAAGAGTTCAAATCTTCATTGGACACATATTTTCTAAAGACATATCATGTATTGGTTTTATTTGGCATAAAAAGAAAGCTCTCAAGTGAATGTTATAATAATATATGATATTTTTCTTTGCAAAGCTAGTCATAGCCACAAAAGATGTTTAAAAAAGTTTTAAAAAAATAGGGTCAAGATTTAATGCAAAGTTACAGCGGTCTGATTTTCTTTATAGGTGATCAAGTCACCTTTGGTCACCCAGGTGATAGTAGTAGAATGACCATTAAAAAAATTAATGGTCAGATTAAAGAAAGGAGGACAGAGATAAGTCAGTTTTGACTTATTATATTAAAATAAAAAAAAACATTTATTCTATGTAGGTGGGACGAGAATTAAGTGATGACAGATTCCAGGTATTGGCAATGTTAGAACAGTTGACCAAAAAAGAGGGGGAAATTAAAAAAGAATTACAGAAATACAGGGAATCAGATCCTGAGTACATTGCTCAATTGAAGACTGAAATTAAAGTAAGGATAATTATGACATTATTTAAGATAAGGTACATATACATGATACATTACATTTGGCCTTTGGCTAATGTGGAAACACTTGAATGTGTCATCCATGTCTATGCAATAAAGTATCTCGTAATAAAGTATGCAATTAGAGGTATGGTAATTCATAGACGTGGAAGACTCATTTGGGTGTTTCTAGGTCTAGTGTTAGTTTATTAAACTTCAAAGTGTTTCATGTGCATAATATTTGTGATAATGAAATAAAAGCATAGGATCATGATTTCGTGCTTCCAAGGAGTCCACTTATGTCCTCTGTAAACCTACTATCACTTTACTGGGCTACTCCTGACACTTCAATGGGATTGGACATTGACAGGATATATTTTGACTTTGACATTGTTTATTATGAAGGAAAACTTGACACTGACAGAATGTCACCATTGCCATTGCCACCTAGTTGCACCATTGCCAACTAGAAAAGGAAGGAAAAGTATCAATTTTTCTGAGGGTCTATAAAAAAGTTATAAGAATTACCTCACAATTTGCCATTTGTTGCAGTCAATACTTTAGTGGAATCTTAACATAAATATGTAATTTTTATAGCTTTATCATAAAAATAAGACAGCATGTGTTCCTACTTATTTAGAATCTCCAAACAACAAAATTGTAAGTTAGAAAATTTAAACCAGTCATCATTCAACAGTCAATTTCCTTCGCTCAGACAATATCAAATTTTTACTTTAAACAATGTGCCTCCATTTTTGTACATTAATCAAAATTGTTCATTTACTTTGATTTTCAGGATTTAAAAATAGCAATAAACAGATGGACCGAGAACATTTTTATATTGAAGTCTTACGTTAAAAACACTTTTCAAATGGAAAATGAAGTTGTTGATCAAAATTTCTGTATTCCTCAAGACTTAGATTACATAGAGTAATTTTATGATACTCTAAAATTTTTAAATGGCTGTAAAATGCATACTTGCCTTTGTGTTTGAACTTTTTTAAATTAATTAGTAGAATTAATAAAAAAATAATAACCTCACAATATGTAATTGTTAGTTGTTTGTCATAAACAAGCCGTTTTAATTTTATATTGGTATTAAAGGAACAAGGAAAATTTCTTTTGTTTTATTTAATGCTTTTTTGTATTGTGGTATAGGATCCGCAATAATTACGCCAATGTGAAGGTAATCGAAAATACAGTCTGTTTAATGTTGATCGGTTGGATCTTATTAATAATATCAACTGCTTCAATTTTTAGAAGAGATTGGGCGGTAGGATCGATCCCCAAGTTTAATGTTTATTTTAAATACTTACCATTCAACGAGAACACCTTTCATAACATTCACCATTGTTCATTTTCAGCAGAGCGTTTGGTAAAAACAACGCTACGTATTGTAAAAAAAATGTAGGTACTTATTACAGCGATTATTTGAAATAAACACGGTGTGTCAGTGGTTCGTTTTATTTCTGGATCTGAAATAAATATTTCCTAATTCCTTTGTTGGGTTCAGCTTTGAAGGGTATGATTAATGATTGTCAAAATTGTCAATGACCAATGTCATTACGGCTACGTTCCAAAATATGCAATAATCGCTTTTTGTTGACAATACATGCTGTCGTCTCATTTTGTACCTACTAAAGGAGGTACTTGCCAATAGCAGAGCAAGGTGGTGCAGAGCAAGCAAGCACTTTATTCAGATTCTCAATGAGCGATTTTCGCACGTTTAGAAATTAACCCAAATTGACATTGTTAGAATTGGGTGTGCAAAATATTTATGTAAATTTTCACCCGATTGTAATTCCGTGCATTTATTTATAAGCTAATACTCGTATTATTCTTTATTCTAATATTTTCTGTATTTCAATGAGTTATAATTTTTCGAAAAAGTATTTAGAATCCTTTCCATAAAAAAAGTATTCAGTTTCCATGTGTTATGCCCAGATGGCGTCACAACTTTTTAGATTTCGAGGTTTTATAAAATCTATGGCAACTATAGTTGCCCCCCTCTAGAGATTCGGAAATAAAAATATTTCTACCAACAATTCATATTTCTCCCATCTTCTCATCTTGGTCCCCTGACCTATTGGCTGGCGTTGGCTGGCGACGCTCTTGGTTGGCTCTCTTCCCTCTTCATTTTAGACTCAATGCAATATTTGAATTACGAAATAACATTATTTGAAAACTGAAAGTTTAACTTAAACATTTATAAGTTGGTGTTAATTGTGCTCATTCAATAGGGTAACATATCATCGAACTTGGGAATTGTTATCTGTTATTGTTGGCGTTTACCTTTTCGGGAGAGTGATCTTGCGTACAAATATGGAAACAAGAAATATGTTGAATTAAACGATTTAGATTACTCGAAAGGAAGCTGGACAGTCATGATAAATGATAATCCTGAATAGTCATGGTATAATCCTGAAAAATGATTATACCAAAGTCATGAATGAGTATATCGAGATAAATCATATGGAGGCAATCCATGATCCAGAAGAGTTAGCTCGATCTGACTGTCTTTATCTTCGTCATCATGCTGTGGTTCGTGAGGATAAAAACACGACCAAGGTTAGGGTCGTATTTCGTGTAAGGGATGAATGACAGATCTCTCAACGATGACTCGTTAGTCGGACCACGTCTACAACCAGATCTATGTCACCCTTCGATGAGATGGCCTAAACATCCTATTTGCTTTGTAGTCGACATTATCAAAATGTGTAGACAGGTTGAAAGATGTAACGTAACACAAACTATCAACGTCTCTTTTGGCGAGAAAAGCCAAAGGACAATATCACAGAGTACAGGTTGTTAAGAGTCACGTCAAGCGTTGCTTCAGCTCCGTACCTTGCGATTAAGAGCTTACAACAAGTTTCTAAGGACGAAGCAGTGCCTTTTAATATCTTAAAAGGATGGATCAATTTCAGTTACTACATTACAACATCTTAATGATGCAAGGGTCAAGGGTGCCTGGATGGGTTTATACGAGTAACACTCACATAGATGCAGAACTCCATGGATTTTGTGTTGCATTCAACGACATTTATGTGGCCGTAGTATATCTCCGTAAATCAAACTGGCATATACACGTAAGTCTAATTACAGCAAGAACTAAAGTAGCTCCAATTAAACAAGTATTTATTCCACATTTATAACTTTGCTGTGCTGTGAGCTACTTGCGAACTTACTTTTTGAGGTGTCATCGGTTATGGGTATAGAAAAAACAAAATTCGCGCTTGTACTGATTCAACTATCGTTTTGGCTTGGCTAAAAGGTCCACTCTTTCAGCTTTCAGGAAAAAATTAAATTGCATGGTAATTTTAGTCAAAGAAAAATATCGACTAATTTGAGTATTTAACTTATCAATATTTTGTCACATTAACAGCCAAAATGCCTCCCTTTAGATTTGCCGCCCCGGACAAATGTTCGGGTAGTCCACCCCTAGAGCTACCCTGGGCCCGGCCGTGCCAGTTTATCATTCTTAACTGATGTTAGCATATATCGCGGATATTCATGGACGACAGTATCCATTTACCACGTGGACTGTCTGCTGTACCCGGAGATGATGGTTTGTTCTAGTGTTGCAGGTGTCTATGGGCGGCGGTAAAAAAAAGAATACACAGGTACGTACTTATAATGCGTTCAGGGTCACAGAAAGGACCCAGAATTCGGGCAGAGGTGCTATCAGAATGCTAGATAGCATATGTTTAGCAGATGCTCTACATAGACCGATTAGTAACTGCCCAAAATAAATTAAATCCAAAATAAAATAACAGTAAAATAGAATAACTATGTACAGAAGCATGTTGTGCGGGATACGTATGCACTAACACGCAGTAGAATGCTAGTGTCTGTACTCTGCACCGACTGGATCGCCTGGGTGGGTGTGGACTGTATAATAGGTTTTTCTTATCTTGAATAAAACAACAAGGCTTGTTCTTCAATAGAGCCGGGGTAGCGCAGAGGTACTTGTTCTTCTTCTTGTTCTTGTTGTTCTCGGAGTGGATGCCGCTGCGGAAGTGAAGTTGACCGGAAATGGTCCGCCTTTTATTCTATTTATTGGGTTCCTCAACCTCTGGCTAGTTGCGGGATTCCCCCACCACCGGTCAACGACGGGCCTCCCCTCCACTTGTCCATGTATGTACCCCTCCCGCTACCCGCGGGGAATCATTTATTTATCTTTTCGTATTTACGTATTTACATTTTATAAGATCCTAGTATGTCCCCAATTACACTAATGACCAACGATTTACGTAGAGACATACTAGGGATCACTCCATTATTATCAAATTATATACATAAAAACTTAACAACTAGTTGCGAAACTATATACATGTTTGCCTGAGTACCCTAGCCTTTTCGTCGTCAACATATCTCCCGCCGTCGCCGTCTCGCGATCCAATTGGTAGAACGACGATTTTCTTGGTCGGTCGCCGCAGGATGTGGCCGTTGCTCGTCTGGACGTCGATGATGCGAACCTCGCCGTCTTGCCCGGGGTACGTAGCGGTGACTCTTCCTCTTGGCCACGTGTTCCTCGGTAGGTTCGGGTCGCATATGACGACCAAGTCTCCGACGCGTGGTGCCTCGCCGACTGTGCGGGGCTCCCGCCGGTACTGTAGCAGGGGGAGATATTCTCGGAGCCAGCGGCGCCAGAAGTTATCGGCTAGCCGCTGGGCGCGCCGCCAGTGTTTGCGCGCATTCACGTCGTCTGCAGTGAAGGCGCCCGGTGCTGGGACGTGTGAGTTAGGCCCCAGCAGTAGATGATTCGGTGTGAGCGCCTCCGGCTCCTCCGGTGTTACCGCCACGTGTGTGAGTGGGCGGGAGTTGACTGTATTCTCCGCCTCGATGAGTAATGTGTGGAGTGTCTCGTCGCTCGGGTACTTCTCGCGTAGCGTCGCTCGTAGGGCTTCTTTCACCGTGCGCACCATGCGTTCCCAGGCCCCGGCCATGAAGGGGGCGGAAGGAGGAACGTGACGCCACGCGATGTGTTTCGCGGTTGCTTCCTCTTGGACCGCGGCGAGTGCGGCCTCGGTGAGTTGTTTTTCCGCGGCTTTAAAGTTAGTGGCGTTGTCACACCATAACTCCGTTGGGCAGCCGCGTCGCCCCATGAATCGTCGTAGCGCAGAGATGGCGGAATCTGCGCTGAGTGATGCTGCCACTTCCAAGTGTACAGCCCTCGTGGTCATGCATGTAAATAAGGCGACATATCTCTTCTCTCGATGTCGGCCCACGGTTACTTCGATGGGACCGAAGTAGTCGAGCCCGGTGAAGGTGAACGGGCGCGCGTGATGTGCTACGCGCGCGTGCGGTAGATCGCCGGTGGCTGGACTTGTTGGTTTCGCCTTCTTCAGTTTACACATCATGCATGCCTTTATGACGCCCCGTACTGTAGGGCGAATCTTTCCTATGCACAGTCGCTGTCGTAGTTCGTTGACGATTAGGTCGACGCCTCCGTGGTGCATTTTCCTATGTACATGGTCTATGTACAACCTCGTATAGCTGTGTGAACCATCCAACACAGCCGGATTCGTCGTTTCCTCGCTAATCTCTCCTGCGGCAGCGATTCTTCCTTTTTGTCGTAGCAGTCCGTCGGTTCCCACGATCACAGTCAGTGCGGCGAGTTTGTCGTCTCCCGCCGGTGTGGCGCTACGCTCGATGCGCTTACGTTCGCATGCGTAGCTGTCCTCTTGTGCTGCCTTCATCCATTGATGCTCCGCTCGTATGAGATAGTGCGCTTCCATCGGTACGAACTTGCACTTGTCGCGCGCTGGTTCCTTCTTTTGTGCAGTCTTAGCGTCGCCTTTCCTTGTTCCTGACCATGCCGGGTCCGACGTCGGGTTGGCAATGGTCCTTTTGCGACGCGCAGCTGCTACTATGTGCCTCCTTTTGCGGCACAAGTCGATGAATTGTAGAGCGCGTGCGGTGGCCCGGATCAGGCGCTCCCACTTTGAAAAGCGCGTGATATCGGGCAAGTGTGCATGCCCCTTTGTCGTGTTCTTTATTGCGCAGAATTTCTCTTTTTCTTTTTTCCACAGGAGTCCGGTCTCGAACCGCCCGTCGGGTAGCCGTCGACTGCGCTTATCCAGAAGGTCGATGGCGCGCTGCCCCGGGTCATTCTTGGTTCTCCTCGGTTCGATGCCCAGTGACTCCAACTTGAAGAAGTTCTTCATTAACTCCTCCTTTTCGTCGCACTTCTCGCTGATGTAGCCGCAGAAGGCGACTGGTTCGCACACTGAAGTGCGGCATCCGTGTAGCACCCAACCTAGTAGCGTCAGTGATGCTACCGGCTTGTTCCTTCGTCCCGCTCGGACCTGGCGTGAGACGATCAGCTCCCAATTGTCCTGCCCGATGACAATCTTCGGACAGACATCCTTGTAGGTGAGCTCGTCCCTGATGTCGTCCAGGTGTGTGCAGTCTTCCAGGTCCGTTTCCCCGATGGTCTGCGATGTGAAGTTGAGACGCTCGATGGTGCGTGCGCCCTTTAATTTGTGCACGCCATCCGAGTGTAGCCCTTGTATCTGTACGTCAACAGTGCGGCTCTTTTCATGCTTCATCCCGCCGCCGTTGATGCCTTGTATCCACATTGTGTCAACCGGCCCGTCGATGCCGAGCGAGTTGATTGTAGCCTCTTCTATAATGGTGACGGTGCTGCCTTCGTCGAACAGCGCGTAGGTGTGTATCTTCGCGTGTGGTCCGGCAAGCACTACTGGCGCAATCTTGAGGTAGGCTCGACGTCGACGTGGTGATGAGTTCGCGGCGGTGGCCTTGTTGGTCAGCTCCGTTGTTGATGTGACGATTTCTTCTTTCTTGGGCTCTTCCGTCTTCACTGTTGGCGGCAAAGTTTGACGTGTACGATGTAGCAGCCGATGATGTGACATCTCACACCCGTTGTGTCCGCACGGCTTAGCTCGGCAACTGCCCCGGCTATGGTCGCTACACAGGCAGCGGAAGCAGATGCGGTTCCTCTTCGTTACCTCCCATCGGGCGTCGAGATCGCTCTCGGCAAACCGTTTGCACGAAGGTAAGTAGTGATTCTCTTTACACAGCGGGCAAAGTTTTCTTTTTCCGTCGTTAATGGCGCTGTATGTTCGTTCCGTCCTTTTCTTTGTCGCCCTCTCTCTCACACTCGCAGGTTCAGTGATGGGAACGGTGACTTCTGGCGGTGCGTAGGCACTGCATTTGTCGGCCTCTATGTTGAGGAACGTTGACAGTAGGCTCAGCGTGGGTACTTCGTGCTCCCAGATACTTGCAAAGTCGTACCACTTGCTCTTCAGTATGGGTGTGAACTTCTCCATTATAGCCCGGACTAGCTCGGGGCTATACAGGTAGTTGTCCCTCTTCATTGCTTGTATGGTAGCCACAGCGTTGGCCACCTTACTGGCGAACACGCAGAGGTCGCGGGGCTCGTCGTTTAGCTTGCGCAGGCACTTCAGTTTTTCTGTTTCGCATGCGACGAGTGCGTCCGGCCTCCCGAATCTCCTTGCGAGAGCTTCCATTATGTCGTCCGGCTCTCGGTGGGCGGTAAACAAACTTGCCACCGCCTCTATAGCGACACCCTTCAGGCTCTTTCTTAGCCGTGCCAGGTTGTCGCTCTTCGTGAAGGTGTGCTTTGAGTCTTCGTAGGCACCCTTTAACCCCAGCCATGCGCTGCCTTGTCCGTCGAACGTCGGCAGCTCCATTGTATAACGCGGTGTCTCCCTCGCCGAAATCTTCACTGCCTTGGAGATCGCGGTAGCCATTTGCTCCACGATGTCTGCAGTAGGGCGCGCGGGCCGAGACGTGCTTCGTTCTCGGTGCCTATCCTCCCCATTGTTGGAGGTATAAGCTCCCCGTCCTCGTCCTTCCTTCCTTTCCGGCGAGATCTTGCGAGACTTTGGCCCCGCCCCCTGCGGGGGTATGGGGGGGGGAACCTCGTTCCGTTTTAACCATTTTTCCAACCGGAACGATTCTTCTTTTCGTTTGTCGTCTTCTTCTTCTTCAGAGCTTGATCCCAGCTCCGCGAGCCTTATCTCTTGCTCCTTAGCAGTCAGGCGCAGCTGTAGCAGGGTTCGTTCTATTTGTAGACGCTCCTTCTTCTTCGCGGACGCAGTAGATCGGTGCGACCTTGCCGCGATGCTTGCGGCCCGTGGAACGATTGTGACGTCCGCCGTCCCATTATCATCGACGTGCGCTTTGCCTTCCTCGTCTCCACGTATCGATTCTTCTCTACGCGTAGAAGTCGTCTTCGTAGTGGCCTCGGTGCTGGTGGCCGTGGTTCCTGTAGCTGTCGTGCCCGTGCTCGTGGTTGCTGTGACCGTAGACTCTGTAGTGGCAGACGTTGACTCCGTAGCGGTCTGTGCTCCGCTCTGCGACCCCGTTCGGCTCTGTGACCTTGTTGTTGCCGGCATTGTAATAGGTACGTCGTGAGAACAACGTAACTAAACAATCAAGTCTTTGAACGTCTTTGGAAATCAAGATCGGAAATCAAGATTGGAAATCAAGACGTGAATCAGGACGTGAAACTGAAAGACTGGCCCTAGTATGGACGAGTACGATGCGTCGTGCCGCTCTCCGTAGATCGTACGGGGATTCTTAATAATCCTACGACGCGACCGTATCGTCTCTTCCCGCTATTTCTTTATAAATAACGCCGTACACTCTTCCAATCTTCTTGTTCCACGAGATCTTCAACACGACTTGCTTGATTCAATATCCGGCTGCTCGAAGGACCATAGATGTGCGGGATACGTATGCACTAACACGCAGTAGAATGCTAGTGTCTGTACTCCGCACCAACTGGATCGCCTGGGGGGTGTGGACTGTATAATAGGATTTTCTTATCTTGAATAAAACAACAAGGCTTGTTCTTCAATAGAGCCGGGGTAGCGCAGAGGTACTTGTTCTTCTTCTTGTTCTTGTTGTTCTCGGAGTGGATGCCGCTGCGGAAGTGAAGTTGACCGGAAATGGTCCGCCTTTTATTCTATTTATTGGGTTCCTCAACCTCTGGCTAGTTGCGGGATTCCCCCACCACCGGTCAACGACGGGCCTCCCCTCCACTTGTCCATGTATGTACCCCTCCCGCTACCCGCGGGGAATCATTTATTTATCTTTTCGTATTTACGTATTTACATTTTATAAGATCCTAGTATGTCCCCAATTACACTAATGACCAACGATTTACGTAGAGACATACTAGGGATCACTCCATTATTATCAAATTATATACATAAAAACTTAACAACTAGTTGCGAAACTATATACATGTTTGCCTAAGTACCCTAGCCTTTTCGTCGTCAACACATGTTCACTTATCTCAAGAGCTTTTACATTTACCCTCCTGTTAACTACTCGTGCTTTAGTACTACAAGTGCTTTTTCATATGTTAGTGTTACAATGGAGATAATAGAAAGTATGCCGAAAGCGGAATCAGTGCAATATTTTTGCAAATATCTCCTCTGAATGCGCTTATTTTTGAGCAGTTATTAACATCACGTTATATAGAATAAAAGTTAATTTTATTGTTTCTGTTAAAAAAGTCATAAGACGAGGTTTAATGTTTCCTACCCAGACAATGGTCAAGGTAGCAAGTACTTATGTAAATAAATGAAGATTCGTGGATCGTGGATTTTCATTCGTGAAATTCATCATGTCGGTGATTTTACAGGTGTCATATATATTTTACAGCTGCTTAGTTCACGTGAGTGAAGCCGCAGGCATAAGCTATCCGTGAAGTTTAGAATTTTGATAGTTAACAAATGGTTATAAAGATATCTTCTATACGGGTTCATTATGTAGACGTGGTCTCATGATCTTCAGTGTGTCCTGCCCGTTATTACGTATCGTGCCGAAACGGCCCGATTCACAAATTCAACGTCACTCAGCGAGCGATCGAAGGATCTATATATCTATTGTAAATAAACAAATTCCTCAACGAAGAAATAAAGTTGCCGACATAGCTCAAAGGATCAGCAAACTGAAGTGGCAGTGGGCAGGCCGATAACTGATGGGGGAGACGAGTTCTCGAATGGAGTTCACGTACCGGGAAACGCACCGTGTTATGGCCTCCGGCCAGGTTTACTCTGGCTATTTGAAGAACGTCACCAGTAATGGCTTGATTAGATGAGTGGAAGACCGTGTGTGGTGGTGGTCATTAGGAGAGCCAGCACTGTCTATCCAGCAGTGGAGAGACACAGGTTCATGGCTGTTATGGTCTCATGGTCTGCCGCATAAAGTTTACGGGTGGGGAAACAAGATGATAATTGCTTCCAGTGGGAACGGGATAACCTGATATTAGTCACCTTGGTCGCATGGTCGTTGCAAAAACTTGTTTAGAGCGACCGCATGTAAATGAAAGATTCTCTCCAGTGTTCATGTTTCCTCAAACACAAGAACACCTATCAAAAGTTTCTCATGAATTCATAGCAAGTTCACCTTATCATTCTGAGCCCAATATCCTATACATACAAGTACCTACTTATGTTTTTCTTTATTTGATTTTTTGCTCTCTTGAATGTAGATCTATTTCTGAGTTCTTTCTTGACTTTGTATGAATTGGCTTTCAGATGTCTAACAAACAATATGTGAAACATTCTTATGCGTAAAAGAAGTTATTTTTTTTACAAGCTTCAACTAAATTCCTATTGCAGACATCTAAGGTACAATTCCTTTGTTTTACTTGTTTGTAGCCATATTATTATAGAGCCTTTTCAACGAAATGTGACAACGGTAGGTATATTATTTGAAATTCTTGGCAACATTTTGATGTAAAGAATTTAAGTACCTATTTTTAGTACGTTGGATTGGTAGTTTGTATGTATCATACTTTCAATTTACTTGTTTCTTTTATTATGTCAATTGAATGTAAGGGTTCGTTAATGTATGAAATGTATTTTAAAGATTGTAATTGTTGAAAATTTATTATGTAGGTATAAACTAAGGCAATTCTTCTTGAATGGAGACTGCATACCTGTAAGCGTAGCGTGAAAGACCCTACGCAGTACGGCGCATACATCCTGCATTTTGGTTGGTAGGGCCATGGAAGAAGGAGGGCCGTCTTCCATTACATTCCTGGGATGGGATGGGAATTGGTTCTAAAAACCCTCACTCTAAACACGTTGGTATTTTTCACTAAGTTAGGGTGTATTGCAGCAGCGTCCTTTCCCGTCAATTACTTACACTACGTGCTTTATTAGGTAGGTGTTACTTGATTAGGTAGGGTACCAGTAGTCCACATGAGGGTATGTAGTCGCCGCCACCCATTGACGCTTGCAACAAGTTGACCTTGCTTATTCATTATATCTTATTCACAGCTCTCGTAAAGAATCCTGTTGAATCTTTGTATTTTAACTGGCGGCGGTCAGAAAATTATTGTATTTCTACTAATTTTGATGAATAATATATCGGTTTGGACGTGGAGTTTAATTTGTGGCACTTTGAGCTACGCCACCAACGTGTATGTTCAACATAGTTTTACTTTTTCGGCAATCGCAGTAATGCTTTAGGAAGTGCTAGAAATTGATTTATTGTGGTGGTAGACTTTAATACCAGCAGTGATAAGTGAGCCATGCGTACCATAGGCCAGTACTCTCGTCTGGCCTATGTGGATCATACGGTTAGTAGAGGATTTTCTGTGGAATCTTTGACTCTATAATCATAGTCTGATTTTTCTGAACCCTATCTTGTAGGCATAATTTAGGTAATAATATTATATAAACCTATCAATCCAACACGAAACAATTAGTTAATGGATATTAATTAATATTATGTACCAAGGACTATTTTGTCTTCAATTTGAAAGGACGACGGCATCGGCTTTTCAATTAATAAGATACTTGTCCATAGCAAGCGATAATGTTACAAGCTATTGACTACTTTCTGACTCAATAAACGTACAAATGTATTAATAATGTCTGTAAATGAAAAATCGCCAAAGCTATGCGTCAGTTTCAAAAGTAGATTTCGCTATTTGCCTTAAGTTTTAAGAAAAATATTTAGACATAATTATTTAAAAAACAAAAACACGCCTGCGGCCAACTCATAAAATGAACACATAAAATATATTGAAATAAACTAAACTAGTAAGTCTACATATTTACTGCATACACTAACTGGTTTGTTTATTTTGTTTCTCTACGATTTTGACAATATGTAGGAAATGTAGGATCTTGTTTGTAATCTGAAGTTGTAGAGCTTCATGAGCCCTATCCAACCACAGAACTGAATCAGTATGAATTGATTTGGACCATCTACGAACTTCACCGTAAATCCAAACTGTTGTGTAGATTTTTTTTCCATTTGTTAAGAAATGCGCACTTATCATAATTTGAAACTTCTCCGGGAAGACCTGTGCCCTTATAGGGGGACGTTATAGGCTAGTTGGAGGTCATAAATTCCAATGTCGTTGTATAATAGACAAATTCAGTTGTTATTGCCTATAGATGCGCTTGCTTGTTTTTTAAATTTACTACCCTGCTATATTACTTCCTAAGCAAGACAATTACTTAAAAAAATCTATAATTTAAAATGAAGCTTGATACTTGGAATTTTAGATGTAACAAAAGAAATAATCATTATTTACTCTATCTGTTTATTTCTAATTTATAAATACAATGTCATTTATGCTTTCGTTAAAAATGTTACTATAAATGCCTTTTCTAAGAAGGGCCAGTATACTTCTTGCTACACACAGATTCATTACTAGTTGGTCACCAATTCGTTACTCGCTACTCATCGGCATTGGTACGAGTGCCTTATTATACCTAATTGCGATAAACAAAGTTATTAGTAAAATACCTCCCGCCTCTCGAAATTGAATCTCTGATATCAAAATATTGAACTGTTATTTACAATTAGGTATAATTGTAAATAACAATTATCAATACACGTGTAAATAAATGTGTTTTTTACAATTATCAATATAATTTAGCATGAGAATTTATAAGATGGGATTTCGACGTGAGACCATAAACTTAAATTTAAAATATATTTGCAATTTGATGCCATTTCAACATGCCGATTCTATGAGTTATGTCGGTGACTTTAGTTCTTTGGCGAATGTCTTCATTGTAGATCCTATCCCCCAAAGAAACTCCGAGCATAGCTCTGGGCAGGTCATATTTGCTCCAGGACCGATAAAGGATTTATAATGGTGTGAGACACGAGAGCCAGACCCTTCGATGATTCTTACTGTCTTAAACAACCCAATTGCCTACACCATTTTAACGACATACGGCAATTACTTTTACCGCGTCGAAATGTATTAGAATTGCACTATAATGCAGTACAAACAGCTCTTTCAGTATCCACTGCAGAACCTGAGCCTTATCATTCGCACGAGGAATGTATGGCCTTAAAACGCCACGCTGGCCAAACGAGTTGCCGAGTCCACTCTTTCAGAGGTGGTGCATTTCCTGAGCGCTTGTGGTAGCCGCTTTGTTATTCTTTAGTCGCCACTTACCACCACGCTGAGGCGGGGTTGTATTATTCTGGCCGACACCACACGCCTCAGAATGATACTATAATTCACGAACAAAAAACCTATTCTAAAAACTATAGATAGAATCGATTGTGCTCTCGATATTGACCAAACTATTTTCAACTTTTGTGTTATATTTCAGTGGCATTGTCAGTTGTACCTATAATATAAAATTTATAATTATGCCTTTGTAGGAACTCGCCGGCCGAAGCCAACTAGATTGCCAGCCAACTAGATCGACATCTAGTTGGTTATGACGTCTTACGTCGTATTATTATTCTTTACATCTGCCATTGTTGTTATTGTTTTTTCTCTTGTTTTTTTGGTTTACCATCATATTTTCAAGTGTTTAGTTTTTATGCTCTTTCTTTATATATCTTTATCTATTTATGTAAATCTTGCCTTCCCATTAAATATAAAGTGTTGTACCTGAGTGTGGACTTTTACTGAGAGAAGGACCGAGTGTACGTACACATGCAAGCAATAACCACATTACTTACCTTTTTCTTCACTATCTTGAAAATCAATTGCAGTAAAATATTTTATAATCAATATAAAAGCCTTTTTAAAACGTATTGAGATTCAAATCTTTACCAGACTGGAGGGGGGAAGTAACGAAAGCGGCACTGAAAACTCACAGCGAAAGCGGAAGAAAAAGATACCACATTGCAAAAACGAAAGCGAAGAATATATTTTTAAATACAATGATTTTGAAACAAATAATATAAGGGCGGTAATAATTATTAAATTGGATTTATTGAATAATCAAATAAATAAATCACACATTGTTTGAAACAATATGAAATGTAAATCTGACGTGTATGAAATTTGATCAAGCGCTTATTTAGTGTTGTTATTGGTTAGTGTTGTTAAACGAGCTCTGAACGCTTCAGCGCTCGAGCGCCGCGGCGCACTATATTAGTGATATTGAACCCGGACTCGAGCTTTAAGTACAAGGGTTTAAGACCATCGAATATAGCCTTTAACTATAGCCTTTAACGGTAATCTTAAAGGTTGTAAAAGTTGAGCGCTCAACGGTCGTTTTTAAAACTCTACTCTGCGTAGACTTGTATGATGTATATGTAGCGAATGTCTTGCATAAAAATATACGCTAAAATTTTTCGAATGCTTATGTCTGTCTCTATTTCACGAATGTTACAAAAAAATTCATTTGTCATCTGCGGGGATTTCGACGTGATTTCAATCCGCGACGTATAAACCACCGTCGCAAATGTTCATTTCTTACGGCCAATTTAACAATTCTACTAAAAAAAAATATGGGCTCGATTTCTTAAAAAGTTTCCTATTTCTTTTTAGTTCTTTGTGTGTTCGTAAACATTTTCATTTCACCTTCAAAACTTTTATAAAACCCGTGCGAAAAGGTCGAACTATTTGCATATGTATCAGTTAATCGAATATTATTTAACTTTTAGTAGGTTTATTTATATTTTCCTATTCCACATATCTTACGTTTCATTTATTTATTTATCTACTCATTTTTGTAAATTATTACAAAAGATGCTCTTAATGCCTTACATAATTATCTCCCAGTCAACATTTGCGCCATGCAGTACATGGAGTGGTAGGATCCCTACCCTACCACTCCATGTCCTGGTAAATACTCGTAAATGTAACGAATATGTAGTTGAATATTAATAGAAATTTAGAAGACCGAATAATGTAAATAAATATTAAAATATAAACGTAATATGATAAATATATTTATTACTATTATAATGCATACTAATATTTACATAAACTACATACAATTATATATATATTATATAAAAATATGAAATATTATATAATATATATTATATATATATTATATAAATGAATAAATAAATAAATATTTATTATATAAATAAATGAAATATTATATAAAACTTAGGATGAAACATGTACCTATATGCTTACGTATAAAGACATACATACCACACAAAAGATGTTTGTCTGTTTTAAGAAGGCGTTCTTTAAGCCGTCTCTTGAAAATACCTCGGGAAGATGCTTTTTAATATGCAGCGCGTTCCAGTGTCGAGCGACCTGCACGGCGAAGGAGTCATCGAGAAAACCAGTACGGTGAGAGGGGATTTTTAATGGCATACAATTTGCAGAACTGAGATCTCTTTCATGAGTACCATTCAGAAAACTTAAATCTATTTTTAAATATTGAAGTGTGGCTCACTGAGAACCGAAAAGACAAAATTTTGTAATTGGGAATATCTACGATTACGAAGAGAAAGCCATTTAAGCTTGGAATAGTAATGTGAGACATGGTTATACCTACTTACGTAGACTGAAGATACATCTGATACAGATATTAAAGTAGGTGTTCGAGCTTATTGAGAAATTGTTGTTGTTTGAGGTCCACGTACCTTACATTAGCCAAGTCTTTTGCCGTTCAGGCTGTAAAACTAGACTTCACATTAGACAAACTCCAAACAGGCATTCTTTCAAAAAGAAGGCCCCGCGAATACTACCTCTCGTTAACTTAATAATCGATTTCTTCCACATGTCTCTACTCACTTGTTTCTCTCATTACCTCTGTCAAAGGCATTTTTCCTTCATTCTGTTCTATTTATAAGTATTTATCTTGGTATATATTTTATTATTATTTATGTATAGATTCACCCCTCATGATTCTCTGTTTGCCAAAAGGTAGACTGGTATTCGGTGAACTGTGAAAGCGGTCTGGTTATGGAATGCGCTACCTCTAACTATAAGATGCTCTCAAACATTACTTTGTTTTAAAAACCTGGTCGTGGAGCATTATCTGACTCAGTGATTTTCGCACCCCTATCTCACTTCCACTACTAGTTTCTATACTTAGTTCCTTACTTTGTTCTGTACTCACTTAACATGTTCATAATGTGTATAATAAAAATACAATTTTTAATCTGTTTGATTTTTCTTTTTTACTCCCATGAAACAAATTATGAACCACGTATATTTTTTTACCATTAAGTGTTCCTTATTGACTAAAAGTTTTGACAACCCTGATGGAACTCGTACCATTGAGTATACTCGTAATCCAACTCCTGTACTAAATATATCAATAAACAAAATAGAAATATATATTGTTTTGTTTGTTTGGTCCACAAATTATTCCGTAAACAAAGCATAATAATTTATTATCTTTATTAATCTTTATTGCAATATGAGTTTCCTATTCACATTAAATCTTATCTTTGTATGAAACTCCCCTTATTTTAATAGGCAATAACACCATAGGAGTACAGTCAGAGCTGGTATTATGTCATATGTTTTTATATCTTTTTTATGGAATTTGTAGAAAAGAGGCACTAGTAGTCTATTGTGTGTATGGTTTACTGTGTGGTGTTTGTGACAATCCAATCAATTCGAGCTGTCTCCAGTGCTGGATATCGGCCTCTCCCAAGGCTTGCTATCACACACGTTCCTCCGATGTTCTCATCTAGCCACTATCGGCGAATTTCTTCAAGTCGTCATTCCACATAGCTAGAGGACGTCTCACATTGCGCTAACTATGGTTAACTATGGTTTGTTAACTATGGTTAACTAGAGGAAGCTATGGTTAACTGGTTAAGAACTCTTCTACCCCATCGATTTTCTGTCCTGTTGCAAATATGAACTGCCTATTGCCACTTCAACTTTATGATTCTATGAGTTATGTTTATCTGTCATTTCAGATAAGATCTACGGGATAAGTCCCGTTAAGAAACTCCAAGCATAGTTCTTTCCATAGCTCGCCGACCGACATAGAATCAGATCTATCGTCAGAGGTTACTTACAATACCAATTTCTGCCAATCATAATAACTATTTAAAGAAGAAAGAAATTATGCAATGAAATAAATAACTTTTAAATCAGTATTAACCTTTGTACCTATTTAACGACAGGATAATAATGTGAAATAAAGTTTCCCAGTTGGGTTTAAAAGAAAAATATTATTCGCGTGAAAAATATGTCACTGTATTAACGTCAACTGTACACAGCGTTATCGTGATTGTCATAAACCAGGAACATAACCTTTGGTGTATAACAATCAGAGGAACAGGTCGGAATAGGTACATCTACTGGTATTGGAGTTAATACGACAGATGCCTTATCTTATCTAAACAAGAAATGTAACTAGAATAATTACATCGAAAGCGACAAAAAAGGTTTTGAGAATTCCACCTTTTTAAATTTTTGCATTAATATTACTACAAAAACCAATTAAATAAAGTATTCAATTAACTGTTATTTTATTTTATAATAACACTAGCTGTGGCCCGCGACTTCGTTCGCGTGGTATTCAAGTACTGATTTTTTTTTTTTTTTTTTTTTTTTTTTTTTTTCTCCGAGGGGAAATCCTCATTGGATGCCTTCCGCCTTAAAAGTGATCTGTTCCTGGCGGAAGGATATGCCGGACTTATACCGGCTAAAACCCCTCGTTTCGCAAGTTCCCTCTGATATATATTTTCAGTCTGTATTTACATATTTTATTTCCTTGCTCTTCTTATTTAAAACTTCGTATGGTCTTCCATCCATACGGTCTGAATTTTATTGCGCTTGGCTTCCGATGTAAAAGGTCGGAGTCATTGCGATGTCATGATTTGTCATACTATAAAATCTTATCCTAATTTTCTTCCATGCTTCTTCTGTTTGCCTTTGACTTCTGATGTAAAGTCAGAAGTCTAGTCATTTCCTTACTTATTTATATTTATATTTGGCTCTGATGTATAGGTCAGAGCCCTAGTCCTATATTTTAATACTTATTTCTATGTCTGTCTTCCACACCTTCCGTTCCGTCTTATACGCGGTTCTCATTTTATCTGTTTCTATTTATGGTTCTTTTTGCTACGTATAGACAGAACTCCAGGAGTGTGTGTCGCCTGTCGTCGTTGTCCATAATTCCAGCGATGTTTTCCTTAGTCAGGCTGCAATCCAACATCATTTCTGTCTCAAATCTTCTTTTTCCATATACAGGGCAATCAATGATTAGGTGCAATATGCCCTCCGCCGCGTCTGGGTCACAGATACACGCCGAACTCTCCTTGCACCGGAAGCGATTCAGGTACTCGGAGAATCCGCCGTGTCCCGTTAACACTTGAGCGATCACCGGCTCCATTTGGATCTTCTTGATGATTCTATTTGCCCTAATGGCGTCCGGAAAGAAGATCTTTGTTACGGCCGCCGTCTCGCCCCCCTGGTAGCGCCGGTTCCACTCGTCAAGCGACTCCTCACGGATTTGTCGCTTGACGAATGAGACCGGGTAGCTATCATATTCTGCCTTCACTTTCAGTTTTCTGGCAGCCAGTTTTGCCAGCTGGTCAGCGCGCTCGTTCCCTTCCAGCCCCGAATGTGCTTTAATCCAAAACAAAGAAACTTCTTTGTTTTGGAGTATGCTTTGCATGATGTTGGCCCTCGTTTCGGTGGCTAGAGGGTGGGGGCTGCAAGGGTTGGCGATTGTTTCCAACACCGAGCGTGAATCGCTGAGTATGCAAAAGCTCGATTCTCCGCTTTGGAGGATCAACCTCGAGGCTCTGCATATAGCCAACAGTTCCGCCTGGTAGACCGTGCAGTACGGCAGCAGTCTAAGTTTGATGGCTCTAGTTTCGGCTTCATTCTTCCAAATGGACAATGAAGCCCCCACTTTGCCATCAATCTTAGACCCGTCCGTGTAAATTTTTACTGCTATTTGTTTAGTGGAACTTACAAATTGTTCTCGATCTACCAAGCTTATGAACTGCAGATCTATATGCTCTGCCGGATGCGGAGTGTCTGCAAATGCCACCCTACGCTCCACCTCCCTGTCCATCGGCATCGTCCGGAGTATCCCTCTCTTTGCCTCATATAGGGCGGCTGCCTCTTGTATTCTGAGGTCGAGTGGTAATACTCCGGCTAATAATAGTGCCGAGTTTAGGGAGACGGTGCGATAGGCTTTGCAGAGCTTCTGAGCAAAACCTCTTTGGACCGCGTTCAGTTGCCGTTTGACGCCCATCCTGGTGGCAGCCGGCGCCCATGCGCAGGCGGCATACATGATTATAGGCTCCACCGTTGCCGTATATATAATACGAATTATGTCTGGGTGGAGCCCCCAACTTATCCTGGCGGCTCTAGACAATTGCCCATAAACGTTCAGAGCTTTCTTGCAGGTGTTCGCAATGTGGGCTCTGAAGTTGAGGTTCTTGTCTACTGTGAGCCCCAGGATTTTAATCTCATTGGACATTCCAATGTCAACCCCGCCCATGCTGAGAAGTGGTATGTCAAACTTCAGCTTTTTGGTCAGCACCATAGCATTGGTTTTATGCGGTGCAAACCTAAGCTTATTCTCGACACCCCACCCCCGAACATACTCGAGGGCGGCATTGGCCTGTTCCTGCACTTCCTGCGCAGTGCCGCCGGCAAACACCAGGACGACGTCGTCAGCATAAGCTTGTACGTAGTCTCCGCGCTGTTCCAGGCCCCTTAAAAGTGGGTCAATGAGGAGGTTCCAAAGAGTGGGTCCCGCAATGGACCCTTGTACGCACCCTTTGTGAGTGTCCTTTATGTACTCCTCTCCGGCATACCTGACTCGGACTCGTCGGTCCTCAAGATAACTAGTCATCATCCGCCGGAGATTCACTGGACACTCTTCTTCGGCCAGTCTGGCTTTTATCTTTGGCCACCAAGCATTGTCGAAGGCTCCCTCTATGTCCAATGATACAACTACCGCTAGCTTCTTTTCACGAAGTTTTTCGCGTATGTGTTGTATCAGGTCATAGAGGGAATCCTCGGTGCTTTTTTGTGGCATAAAGCCATACTGGCGGGTGCTCATTTTTGGTGTGAGGTGCCACTTTAGCCTCCCCACCACCATTTTTTCCAGAACCTTCCCCATGACCGGCAAAAGGCCTATGGGCCTGTAGGACTTCGGGCTGGCGTAATCCTCCTTCCCTGGTTTCCTCAGGGCTACAACTGTGGCCTCCTTCCAGATCTTAGGGAAGTGGCCCAGCTGCAGGCATTTGTTGAATATCCCTAGTAACAGCCGTGGGTCGGCGGACTGCACGTGCTGACAAATGTCCGCTGTGAAACCGTCCACTCCGGGGGCCTTTTTGGGGTTGAAACTTCCCGTCACCAATTCCATTTCGATCAGGGTAAACGGTGGGTCATGTTTTTCATTATGTACCCAGCCGTTTACCTGATCTGCCAAAGCTCTGGTTCGGCGATGGTCTGAAGTTTCCCCTTCCTCGGAGTCCTCCGGGTAGAAGGTCTCAGCCAACAGCCTCGCCGACCCCTTATCGCTCAGTGTTTTCCCCAGCACAGCCAGGGGCACATCCTCCCTTCTTTCCTCGGTCCTCTTCATTACCCTGTATATGCCTTCCCAAACGCCTTCCCTTGTTTGTTTTCCACAAAACCCCTTCCAGCTTTCTGTTTGTGCCTTTTTGGCCTCCATTTCATAGATTTCTTTCGATCTCAGGTACTCCTCAACAACCTTCGATCTTCGAATCGGCGCGGCACATCTTATTCTTCGTTTCCTGGTGGTGACCTCTTTCTTCATTTTTGTAAGTTCTTTTGACCACCACGGCAATGTGAGTATGTCCATATTCTTCTTTTTTGGGATGATATCCATGCATACTGTTTTTATTATATTGTTGTACTTATTTACTGTTGTTTCCATTAGTTCTTTTGTGTCAATTTTTTCTACTTCTTCTAAATTTATTTTTTGTTCGAGCTTTAATTGGTCCAGTTTCTTACGAAACTGGCTCCAATTTGCCTTTTTTGTATTAAAGATCCTTGTTGTTCTATTTGTTTTTACGCCTTTAGATTTTTCTATTTTTATTTTAAAAGTGATGCCGTTGTGGTCGGAACTCGTGAGATGTTCTTCTACCTTCCAGTCCTCTACCAGGTTCAGCATGTGTATAGAGCATGCTGTGATGTCTATATGACTGCAGTACCGCTGGCCTCCTCTTACTGTATCGAAGGTCGGAGTATCTCCCCGATTCAATATATGGAGGCCCATATCCTCCAGAAAGCTGGACATATCCTCTCCCCTGCCGTCTGTTTTTGTACTCCCCCACCATGCGCTCTTTGCGTTGGCATCACCTCCGAGTATAAATTTTCCGGAGCTAGTTTGTGTTCTTGTCTTCTTTAGGTGCTCCAGGTATGGCCCTATGGGCAGATCTGGTTCTAGGTAGAACGATACCAGTGTGATCTCCCAGGCTCTGGTTCGGATCCCCACCACGACGATGTTGTTTGTGGTGAGTTGCGGGTACTGTATAACGTCAATGTTTGTGTCAAAGACGGCTATTGCCGCCTTTACAGTCCCTTCTCCTTGCCCAGAGTTCTGGAAGATCCGGACACCCCTGTGATTTTTCAATCGTCCTACTGCGCCCACATATGGCTCCTGGAGCAACGCTGCAGTGGCTCTTCGATTTGCAGCTTCCATCAGTAGCTCATCGGTCGCCAGTTTCTTCCTTTGGAGGTTAGCCTGTAGCACACGGTGAGGGAAGGTTACGGCCTGAGTGCCCTTAGCAGTAGGCCACTGATGTTCTGGCTAATGCGTCCCATTTTCTTCTTACCGTGCAGTCATTGCTGAAGGCGTTGTGATCCTTCCGATCGACTTTCGCCCCCAGACAATTTCTGCACGTTGGCGCCTTTCCTGCTGCTTGCTCAGGGCACTCCGTCCTCATGTGCTGACCGCCGCAGTGACTGCATAAATCTGCACTTTCACTGCAGGCGCGCTTGTTGTGACCGTATCCCAGACAGCGGGAGCACTGCACTAGTGGCGACTGATCTTCGGCCCTTATCCTTTGTAAATCTATGTGCAGCGTCCCCGCCTCTGTCACTCTCCTCCAGACGGCAGGGGATGTACTAATCACTATGTGTCTAGTGTGGGGGTTTCTTGCTCTTTTGGTGTATTTGAATGCTATCCTGTTTTCCTCTTTGCCGAGGCCGTCAAATATGCCACTGTTCTGATTTCTTAGGGCCCTAATGACTTCCTCATTATCATTTATCATCAGAACATCTCTAAGAACCAGGAGAGGGTCCCTATTTTTGACTTCCTCGACAATGAGGTGTCCTCCCGCTTTTTCTAACCTTTCCTTTACCCTGCTCCTGTCTTCCTTTGTGCTGCATCCCATTATAATCTTTCTGTCCTTAGCTTTTCTAACCTTCTCCACACGAACCCAACCCTCCTTAGCGTCGACCGCCTTTCTAATCCTATCTAAAACTTCATCGCCCGTGTCTGTCTCGTTTTTAGATGTTATCACCAGCGAGTGCAGTCCGGATCTTCGCGGGGGTTGTGGTACCACACTTCCGGCAGCCACACTCGCATATGTTGCTTTTCCCAGGCCTTCGCTCTGCTTTTCCATGGCCTCCTGCAGTTTCTCCATCGTTTCAGTGTTCTTTTTTATCAGTCTTCCATGCTCCTCCATTCTTCTAATTATATCCGTTTCCTGCTCTGTTGCTTCCTTTTCCTGTACTTTCTCTTTTTCTTTGTCCTTTCCTTCAGCCTTATAGGCTTTTAATTCCTCCTCCGCTTCCTTTACCAGATTGTAAAGGTGGTCTAGGCAGTCCAGGGCGTCCAATTTTGCATCTGTCCTCATATGTCTACTTGTATTAATTTGTGTTTTACCTTTTATTAGGTAGGCCCTTGCTTTAATGGTTCTGTCACCTATCTCCTTGTTAGATGACGTGGATGGGGTCGTGTTGGGCGTTGAAGTTAAAGTTTTAGTCCTCTTTTGGGAGGAGCTTTTTGTAGGGGACTTTTTCTTTGCTTCTATTTCTCCAATGCTGCGCCTAACGTTTACAATGTTCTCAGACATTGTCGTTAAATTTTTTGTAAAGTTTAAAAAAAATTTATTTATAAACACTGACGTTGTTTACAATATGTTCAGGAAAGTTTGGGATGTTTAGGAATGTGTGCAAGATGTTTAGGAATGTGCGAAAGTTGTACGCTACTCTTCAACAGATGGCGCCACTTTGTTGTGTCGTGCACAACAGTCGTGCAAATGACGAAAGTTTGCACGAAGTTTGTGCAAAAGTTTTAGAAGTGAATATTTGTGTACCCTACAATTTTTACTTTTTTAAAATGTTAAAATATTTTAATGTTTTTGCACTTTACTCACTTTTTATACTAATTCTTCTGTTTTTGACGCCGCTATATTTAGTTTTGAAGCCTCCTCTTCCTCAGTTTGATCCTAAAAAATAGGGGGGTCTTCGATGTTGTTTGTGCGGCGTCTTCGAAAATAGTGTTTTCTCAGTGGTTTTCGGACTCCTATGGTCCGAGTTTAAGTCCGATTTTAAAAACAATTGCACTATCACCTTTGTCTTTCTTTGGCGCAACTTTTGATGTAACACACTTCCAGTTTATTATCTTTTATTCACTATTTACAATTTTTGTTTGCGGAGCGACTCACAAACGATGCGCGCGCGTTAACGGTCGGAGCGACTCTCAAGTACTGATTCAGTTACCTTCGCGGGCGTGCGCACAACAACTCACCAGAGTTTCATCGCAATCGGATGAATGGTATAGGAACGCATACGGGACAAACAAAGAAACATTCATTTTTTTATATATATATATATATAGACGACATAAACAATTATTATTACATTACCATTTAAATAAAATACTCAATTAACTGTTTTTTTATTAACTTATCGCATATTTTTATAATAATACGAAATACCCGCCAGTGAGCATCAAGACCATAGGAATAAACAGTAAGCTTATTATTAATTCTTATGACAAAATACTTTAGCTTGCATAAAAATAAATTAACAAAACCGGAACCGATTGCGAAGTTTACGTTTTGCAAATGTTTCGCATCATGGAAAAGCGAAAACGGATATTTGTTAAATTCCAAATTTAAATTTGTTTCTCACACTTTACCATACTATATATTCAACAGTCTATGCCTTGTCCACAGATTATAAAACATGGGAGATATATCATTACAGAAAATTAAGATGAATACCGATGTTGCCATTTTAAAAGAAGCTTGCGAGTCAACACTAACGCGCATAGAGGTCCGTTGCACATTTTTTTTGTTGCACATGCTCCGATTCGCACGCATACAAGCTGAAAAAGTGACAATTGCAACTACACTCAAACAAACTGTGAAAGCGATATGATCATTTTGAACATATCGTGGTGTCAGGCACTCATGACATATCTCCATTGTTTTATGATCTGTGGTCTCGCCACTGTTGGATATAAGCTTGTCTCAAAGATCGCTACCATTCAACCACTTCTCATTCAACCATTACCAGCAAACTTCTTCAAGTCGTCAGTTCACCTGGCCAAGGAGAGTCAGGTAAGGATTATGTTTATTAAGGACAGATGTGTAGTGTCGGCCTGTTTTAGATTTGTACCATTCCATCTCTTCCCCTGAGTCTCGTAAAAGACGACTAAAGGGATAATAAAGTCACTACCACAAGCCCTGAGGAACTACACGATCTCTAAAAGAGTGGACTCGCCAACCCGTTTAACCAATGTGCCATTTTAAGACCACACATCCCTCATAGACAACGTGCACTAGGAAGTCCACGTCCAGCAGTGGACTACAAAGGGCTGGTAACAGTGAGAGCCCACAGGAAATCCTAAAATCCATTCAGTGTGGCGTTATTACATAATTACTTATTCGACAATTGACTTTTGACGTTTTACTGTATTCTGTTGTTTAAAGTTTCTCCGGTGGCTACAACACGACAGACGCACTTGCTTGCTAAACCAAGAATTGGAGGGTTTTTCCACATGGTTAGATTAGTTGGTCAAATTGATCTGACCACAAAGAATTGCTCTCCGCCTTGGTCAGATTATCAAGCGCCGCCTGCAGTTACGTGATTTTTAAAATCACTACAAACCGTTTGATTGTTACATTAATTACACACTAATAACCGTGTGTCTGTTCGATTCTAAAATATTTAAAAAAAAAAATGTTTTTTTGATTTTTTTTGTAGATCTAGCCGTCGCCACAGACTGTGGAATTCTTTGAGAAATCGTGATAAAGAATGTACGTAATTGGTGTTTATAAACTGTATTGCATTTCATGTTATGTTTGAAAATACATATTTCTTGGAAGCTACCTAAAGACATAAAAGAGAAACGAGATAAAATTCACACATTTAATTTAATCAAATATCCTTGTCTACAGGCACAAATGAGAATCTCATTAAATTAACGTCATGTTTTCTTTTAGACATGCTATTTACGTAAGACAAGTTGACACGGTGTTGTTATTACATCCATTGTATTTTAGTGCCATAATTCCTAAAAACAATTCGTCATATTCCACTTAATTGTTGACACAGTATATTTTTACTTGTGACTGTTAATAGATAGATGATATCAAGGTTTTATCGAAACATAACGAGATATTGCCACTTTTGTTGACATCTAATATTGCCAACATTCCACTACTGGACATAGGCTTCCTGTGCTTAGTAGCGGATTCTGTCGCGATTTTCACTGTTTTGTAAGGTATTCTTCTTGAGGGGGAGAGTGTACGCTGCAATCCAACAGCCGCTGGGCGTGCACGACTGGCCAAGTTACAACTCTCTCACACCATTAAATGTACTGCATTTCCCACTTTATCTTATTTCCCTAATTTACGTACGTGTTTCGGTAGTGAGTGATATGTGCCAGAGCCCATTCCCATCCTATCCCTCCCCATTTTCCCAATCTTTTCTTCAAATCCATTCCAATATCTCCAAAGGTAGGCAGCACACCTGAGGGCGTGCCAACGTTTGTCATTTTGGACTAATGTTGGCATGTATTGGTTGGATGTCTATTGGACAGTATCCACTTACCACCGGGTAGACAGTATGCTCGTCTGCCGCCATCGTCAATAAAAATAAAATATGCAGTTTTAGGGTAATATTGTATTTTCATCAAATGACAGGTTCCATAAAGCTTCCATGCAGCGATCCTCCTCCCGTCGTCCTCCTCACCGCTGAGGGACGCGACGGCGTCCATGGATTACTTTTACTCGGACGATATTGCGCCATCTGTTTCTGTCATTGGCAGTATTCATGGCATCGTGGATGTTGGTTTGGCATCGTTCCGGTCTGCCGCAGAGTCCATATTTATGATAAATCGATATAACTTATCATAAATATATAGCGATATAAATTCGCCGGTGGTGATTGGCTGAGAAGAGTCGAGGATCATGTACGGTGGCGAACCTTGGGAGAGGCCTATATCCAGCAGTGGAGAGACAGGCTGACGGTATGGAATGGATATAGCTAATACAAATACCAGACATATCTACTATACAATATGTTTTATAGTCTGCTTGGAAGCAAGAGAAACCGCAAACACAAAAATAAGTTCTTGAATATGTTTAAATGTAGAATAAGTTTGTATAAGATATGTAGAGAAACCTATCCTATGATTAATGGTTAGTTACTATCTTCTTTACATAGTATAAAACAAAGTCGCTTCTCGCCGTCTGTCCCTCTGTATGTACGTTTAGATCTTTTAAACTATGCAACGGACTTTAATGTGGTTTTCATGAATAGATAGAGTAATTCAAGAGGAAGGTTTATACGTATAGTTTAATATTGTTTTAACGAAACCGAAGCGAAGCGAGGGCGGTTCGCTAGTAATTGATATAATAAAGAGGTAAAATTGGGTGTTTGTAGGTATGTTGGGGGTAATATCTGGAACTACTGAACCGATTTCAAAAATTATTTCGCAAATAGGAAGCTACATTATCCGTATCTAATATAGGCTATATTTTATTTCGAATTATAAAAAAAAATTGAAAAAAAAAAACATAAACCAAAGCGAAGCAAGGGCGGATCGCTAGTGGTTAATATGTGAAAGGGTAGAATGGAAACGGTTCATTTACATTTGCTAACTTAGAGGTCGATAAGACTGAAGGTTAAAAGCCTTCCCGACGCCTTACACCGAGCGCTAATTGTACTAATAAGGACTAATTAAAGTGCTTTAGTGTTCATTGAACTAAAATTGTAATGTATGTTTGTTTCGATTATGATTCGCGTTGCCATCTGATAGAAGTCTCAGATAGAAGTTTTATTCACGAGCGCGGATCAGCCTTGGTTGCAGTGTTGAGTGTCTGTACGCGTAAAATGAGACCTTATGTTCATCACAATATATCTTTAAATACATTGACGCGTAAGTTACTTGTTGCGGACATTATACACAACCGATATGTTGACGTGCGTAGTTATTCACAGAATGCCAAATATGTACAACGTCAAATGCGTATATCAGATTTAAAAAAAGACGGAGTAATTTAGGCATTTGTGAGACAGGTACATAAAACGTCAGATTCGCAAAATGTCGGATTTGCTCAAAGATGGATATAAGTATATCGGAATTTACAAGGTTTAAAAAAGAAAACGGAGGAATTTAATTGGACTAATATTTATTTCCAACTACAATTCCATTAATACTTTTCCAACACATCAATCGTGTTTTTATATTCTAAATCGGGTCTGAACACGTCTAATAAAGGTATTTGTTTACCTTTTATTCCTACTCAAGTCTGAACGTATCGGCACGGATTACAGCAGCCATGGTCACAAGTTGACTAAAGAGGCGGGTAGCTCAGGATGGGAGCTGCGAGCAGTTTTATCAACTGTCCACATTTGATCTTCTCATTCGAAAAGGCTGCGACACACTACACTCACAATGTCCGTGGACGTATTTGATGGTAAATCGCAAGGTTTAAATTTGTTAATCACAGGGCTCCACGTCGACGAGAGTTTATATTCAACTTCCCGATTGAAATTTTCATATTTTTTATTTCTATCGCTTCACGTATAGTCCTGGGATGATAGTGATGTTCCGTGGAGAGGATTTTGGGAGTGCAGAGTTCTATCCAGTGATTAATTCCAGCGTTGAGAATGTGTTCGGCTATTGCTGATTTACTCGTTGGGCGGTTTCTTACAGCTGCGATGTGTTCCCTGACCCTTTCCGAAACTATACGCTTAGTTTAGCCTATATAGGAACTACCACAGATGCAGTCTACCTTATAGACATCTGGCGTCTGTTATGGTATGACATCCTTGGGTGTGCGTAGATTTTCCGCTAATTTGGAGGACGGAGTATATACATACAGTCTTAATGGAGTAGTTTCTCAAGTACTTCCAGCTTTAATATTTTATGAAAATCGCTATTTGATCACTATGCGACGTTATTTGCAATGACAGACACTATACTATCCCTTTCTGTACCATGAAGAAGAACGTTCTACCTCATCGTAAGGAGGAATGGGAGTGTAATTCGACGAGGAAAAGTTCTCGTCCCGCTATTCTCCTTAATCATACCTCTCTCCCAATCCATTTTCCGAATCATTCCCAAATCTTCAATTTAGGGATGTAGGAAGCGCATTGCGAAGTGTTCTTATGTTTGTCATTCTGGATTGACGTTTGTATAGATCGTGGATGTCTATGAGCGACAGTATCTACCACCAGGTGGACTGTTTACTTGTCTGTCACTTTCTTTCCATAAAATATTTATTAATTATAACTCTTTTTCGCATATGGTGAACGTTTCAATGGTAGCATTTGCTAATATTAGCGGTTAGCCACAAAATAAATGTATGATTCAAGCAAATAAAATCACTTACCCGTCCTCCATCTTAAATGAAATTACATTCAGTCTTCTCGGTAAAATAAACCCTGGAAGAAGGGCCTATAGCCTTCGCCGTAAAAATAGATCAGGTCACAGAAGGCTCGAAGTGACCAATAATTTCGTCTGATATTTGTACAGTCTGATTGGAGTTACGATGTATTTATAGAATGGTAATAATCTACAAGTTATAACAATGCAAATGTACCTCTAGTAAATATTCTTACGTCGGCATAAAGACGAAAATGGCACTAAAGTGTCACATTTGATGTGATGTCGACTATATTTCGAGAAATGTAATAAACTGCGAGATAAACATTGTTAGTAAACATGATAACTTGGTAAACATGGGACGTATTAGTATTACAGTGGTAATTAGATAGGTAAGCTTTGTGACTTGTGAGTATTGATCATTTAAAGTAATCGTTGAGGGCAATATTTTTTCATTTTGTATAAACGCAGGTCCCTGACATATGTGAAAATACGCAAAGTTACAAGTGAGGGAGAGCATTTCTTTAGAACTATGCAAAGATTTTGGAAGGCATACATTGGTGCGAGCGGTAATAGCATAGGGGTATTTATATTCGAGTCACATTCGTGTGATCGTGAGTTCAAATCCTCGACCTGTACCACTGAGTTTATATATTTACTAAAAAGTACGGATTTTTTAAATTATTACTAGCTCGGCGGAGAGGGAAAACATCGTGAGGAAACCTGCATGCTAGAGAAATAAAAAAAATCTCGGGTATGTGTATCCACTGATTACTGATCCAGTGATTTACTAGGGAAGGCCTGCGCCCTGTGGTGGGACGTTATAGGCTGATATCAAGCATTGGTGGAAGCTTACGTTTGAAGATTTGTATATACGAATAGAGAGGCGATAGCATAGGATTATCTATTTTCAACTCTCAATCGTGAGGTCGTAAGCAAACCCGTGAGGTCAAACCCCGGCCCGTACCACTGAGTTTCTACTTTAGTACAAATTTTTTAATTAACACACTGTAATAGGTATTTATATAAGCTCTAATAAGATTAGTCTCACATTACAATATTTATATGCATACTGTTAGTGTATACATTATATAAAGAAATAAACTTGGCGGCGAAGAAAAACATCGTGAGGAAGCATGCTCGAGAATTAAAAAAGAATCAGTGTGTATCCACTAACTTGCACTGAGCCCGGTTTGTGGATTAAGGCCAAAACCCCCAGTGATTTATTAGAGAGGCCTGTGCCGGGCTGTGTTCAAAAAATCGGACATTGTCACTTTTTTTTTCAAATATTAGTGCACGCTTTAATAACCTGTGCACTCTGTTTTACAGAGTAATGTAGATAATAAGTCATATTCGTAAACATACTATTATTACAAGGATATTAGGGAAGGTATTACATGCTCTTATATATAGTTATATCTGCTGACTTACCGCATATCCATAATTTTATATTTAATAATGAAAGTTACGTGTTTATAGTGAGACGAGTTCCGTCCTATGAACTGCGTACAAAAATATTATGACACAAGATGAAAATATCTCCTAAACTTTTCTTGATTAGGAAAACGAATTAACTTGGTCCGGGTGTCTGTTTTACAACAAATTTAAAAAAGTGAATAATTTAGAAGTTTATTAAGTTGACAACGGACTTTGTTGCCACATATTTTTATGAAATGAGACCAAGGTTTTCTTATATGCGTATATGCTTTTCGGAATTTGATCTAAAATCAAATGAAATCAATCAATCAAACAGCAAAAAATCTGTTGAATATTAGATAACGTTTTTTTTATTTTTCTAAGAGTTTTTACATGTATCATTAAAATAATAATTTTTTAATCATTATTATTTTCTATAAAATGATATTTATATATGCTTAATATATGCTTATTGAAAAGACCTTTTATAATATAAAAATGACAGATAACAATTAACAAATGACCGAACAGAAGTTTTTTTTCAACTTTTTCTTAAATTTCGCGATAAATCATGAAAAATACTGTCCATGTGTAGTTTAAAGTGATCTTATAAATAATGGTCAAATCTAAATTTCGACATAATAAGACTTAAGCCTTTGTTAAACTGAGCGTGCGAAATAATGCTAACGAAATCACTGGCAAAGCTTATTAGGCTTGTCCGTAGAACAAGGAATATTTAATATTCATATTTACTTATATTGTGATAGGCCAGGAGTGAAATCATGAAAATTGAGGAAGATGACTTCAATTTTATACTCACCTGAAACCGATACAAAGTTTTCTAGTCTTTTGTAAGCTATTTGAATATTCACGAATAATTGTTGAAATACCCTTTAATTCCAGTTAAGTCTGTGTTTTTTTATTTTAGGTCACTGGGAGCTTACCCTACCTTCATTGCAGATTTTACTTTTACAGTGTTACGTAAATGAATATCTTAGATTAATAACGCTTACTGTAAGATGAATATCTATAAATAGGAATAGTATTTTTTTGGTTTTATGAAACAATTTTTTCTGTTTTTAATTATTTGTATCTCTGTTTATTCAACATAAATCTTTAAACATTTTTAACAACAAGTGGAACAGGAAGTTATATTTAACGAATGGCTTCGGTACTCCGCTTAAACCCTGGAGGTTTTTGTAGTATCTATATGGACTTTGGCAGGAGAAGAGTGCACGCTGCAATGCCACAGCTGCTGGGCGCCACGTTATCACTCTCTCACAGAAAACTACCGCAAAGTGTACTCACGGGAGTGTACCGGTACTATTCAAGGCACTTTGACAGCTGTCATTGTAATCAAGCTAGATTTAAAAGACTGTATGTCCATTTCTTTGCTTCCTTCAAGGCTGTGAGTGATATAATATGTAATAATAATGGTCCATATACCCGCCTGTTTCATAATAATCTTGTGCCTACTCACATGATCACTTGTATGGATTGTACCATTGATAGTTTGGGGAATAAATATCAAAGAAACATTTTTTTCTTTGAACATTTTTTCAACATCAAAAAAAAATCTGCAAGAGGAAAGATAGAGAGTCAAGGATAGAGTAATCCACCGAGCGAACTAATGAAACAGTGTCCATGTTATTATCTGTTATACAGTTATATTGCAATCAAATCGTGGTATTATTAACACGACTCGGCGACGCATTTCACATTCGGTGGCTGAATGGGTGGCGACTGGAGCACCGCTCGTTAGTGGGATAGATATTGCGATCGTGTGAATTAATGGCGTCGTCGGGTGCCGGTCTGGCGTACGTCAAAGCCTCTGAAATTTGATAAAGGACATATGACAAGTGTCAAGGAGTGTGAGCGACGGGTGGCGATCGCGCCGATCCGCACTTGAATACGTCACCGCGTTTGCGCTTACCGCCCAGCGACGCCTTGGTGCCGTTCTTCTCACGGAAACAGGGCGAGTACAGCTTGTCCAGCTTGGTATGGCTTCCGGTAGATGCCTGCATCACGCCTGCAACAAACCTCGCCCCCTCCTCAGTATAGCTAGCACGCGACACGCACCACAAACAAATATCGTATCTAGATTTTAATCAATGCTCCAAAAATGTCTTTACATAATTGCATCATTAATTAAAAAGTAAGAAAGGATATTTATTTTCATTTTCAAGAAAGATTTGAGGCGATAGATAGATTTCACACGGATCTCTGCAACGTGTCCAGCCTGTTACTTACACCACAAGGACATCTCGTGAGTTGTAATCTACTATCCAAGCTAGGTAATAATGGGACTGCATTTCCCACTTTATCCTATTCCCCAATGTGCGTACGTATTTCGGCATTGAGTGATATAAGCCAGAGCCCATTCATTTTTCTCATTTTTCTATATAAGTTTGAGAAGCTGTTTGTTCTCCGATCAGGTGTACTGACGATATCAAAAGTAATTATTACCATAGCAATACAGAATGGTACATAAAAATTGTAACTTGGGGTGGAAACGTACATACATACTCGTATGTTTCAAACTTAATTCAGAAAGTACACTGAGATTCTCAAGTATCTTGTTAACGCGATAAAATTTGTAACCGTTTGTATGAAGTGTTTCAGTTAAGAGTTCGGCCTATAATTAATGGAAAATGAAAGGATTAAGGTTCGTGTTCGTGGAGCTCTTAGAACTTTTCGGAAAACTTTAAATAAAGTTAGTTAATTATAAATCTGAGGAGTTGAGAATTAACTCTCGAAATTATTTACATGTAATATTATATGACTTATTATATTTTAAAATAATTTAAGAAGAGGTACATACTTGTAATTTATGTTGGCGTCAAAAACTTTCCAACCTGAATAAATTCGGTTCTATTATACAATTCTTTGATCAACGTTTTTTTCATACAATTTTTCATACAAAAAATAAAACTACACGGTGGTGATCCCCGATTTCCTCCGCCAGTAGGTATCAATGCTATCCACATATTATAGTGGAAGAAATAATATTCGCCAAGGTTTTTAAGCAATATCAGCTCTTAATCTATACATATTAGTGTATAGAGAAACGTCCTGACCGATTGACTCATCAACTTCGAGTCGAAAACCATTAAATCTAGAAACATGAAATTTGGACAGTAACCTCGGTTTGTAATGTAAAGATGTACCGCTTCTCAAAATTGTGTCAGAGCACTAAAATACAGGTTGTAAATTGTGTATAGAGTCACAGTTAAATCCACGTGAGCCAAGTTGCGGGAAATAGTTAGTGAATAGATAAAACCGTTTGCTGATATTACTTCTTTTTTAAAAATTGCAGAAGCCTTTTACGTTTTTCTGTAGTGATTCCCTTCTCTAGTTCTCAATATCTAAATGTCCTTGGTGACATACTGTGAGAACAGCAAATGTGGTTGTGTAATATTTATTTTTTATGTACTTTCGTGTAATTGGGTCAGTGGTGTCTGCTCAGCCGAATGCTAATGTTGCATAATGGTAATGAATGTTTGTTGGTTCGAGGGAGCTTTGGCAAGTTGTTGTTTATGTAATCGAGCTTTTATAAAAGCACACAACAACATTTCCAATAGTTGTTTACATCATCTGTGTTGATCCTATTTACATTTACGACTATGTTTACCTATTTAGTATCTAGTTATCTAGACAATACCCAGACGTTGACACTATCAATAGACATTGTCTGGACAGCGACAGATACAGCGATAGATTCAATATCTAGATACCGGATATTAATACGGATCTTGTCTTGTCTTTGAGCTCTTCTAATTAGTTGACATTTATACGGACATTTATAAATTCAATATGTGAACAACATCCAGACGCAAACCTGCCGACAAATATTTCATGGACAAGTCCAATATTTTATTTTATTTTACATGAAACAACAGCATATACACAATAAAAGTTACATTGTAAATAATTTCTACACGCATGCCTATTAATGTTTCAACAAATGAAAAGCAATCGATTATATTATACATACTTCACTTTTATTAAATTTTTACTACCTGTAAATTTTTGTTCTTAGTTTATGAAGACAGATTACTAATTATGAGTATATTTGTCGCAAAGAAAGTTTCTTCGTATTTCCTGAGTACCTATAGAAATTCAAGACATTTTTTTTAAAGTTTAATTACATTTACTTACTTATAATAAATATGTGACGTTTTGATCGATAACTTCTTGCCATCTTGTAGATAGTGTCATGATCCCATTGACGTAGAATATCTGGGAATTTTGGCCAAAATATTGCGACAGGCGGTTCTCTCTTGATGTCAAATTTACGCTACTTAAAGAGTTTTGAAGTGACCGAAACAGTTGGAAATATGAGGGGGTAAGGTCAGGACTATGCAGTGGATGCATCAACACTTCCCAGCCAAGCTTTCTCAATTTTTGCTGAGTGGCTAAAGATGTGTGTGGTCTGGTGTTATCAATTCTCAATTTCTTGCTTTAATCTCATCAGTTGCTAGCTGTAGAGGTTAGAATCAATAGTTTCCCCCGGGCGGTAGAAGCTCATAACGAACAATACCTTTCCAATCCCGTCATACACACAACATCACCTTGTTTCGCGCTAAGCCGGGTTTTTTATCTCTATCATATCGGGACTATCAGCTCTGACGCGTCTTTTAAAGAAAGAAGGTTGCAGGTGAGCAGACAGTCCTCCCGATCGTATGTGAATACTGTCGCTTATAGACATCTGCGTCACATGCCAACATCAGTCACAATCATTGGCATGACTTCCGACGCGCTGCCTACCTTTGAAGAATTATCCATTGATTTGAAAAAAGCGTTAGGAAAATGGAATAGGAAGTATCACGGGACGAGGAGTTTTCCTCATCCCATTATACTGACCAATTCTTTTTGGGGTGATGGAGTACTGGAGTATAACAATACTATGGCGGTGGATTCGGTTGCACATCAATTGTTACTAACATAGTTTTAAGTTTTAAACTAACAATTATATGAATCCCTTTCTGAAATAAATAATAATAAAATAAATAAATAAGTAATTTGGATATCATATATGCACTAATAACTCACTGTTCACTGTTCTTTTTTTTCTTCATATAAGGCAATGGTGCAATTAAAAAATTCTGCCAGTGTCAAGTTTTCTTCATAATAAACAATTTCAAAGTATAAAACGTATCCTGTCAATGTCCAGTCCCGTCTAAGTAAGTCAGGAGTCGCTCAGTAAAGCGACTGTAGGTTTACTGAGGACCGAAGAGGACTCCTTGGAAGCACACGAGGCTTTTATTTGATCATCACAAACACAATTCACGAAAATCACTTTCAAGTTTAATAAACTATCACTGTTGAATCATAAAACCCCTAATACACAATTTTTTTAATAATTATTATAATCAAACAAAAACTCAACTTCACTTCTCGAGTGCTTTCCAAAAAGTCTACCACTGTTAATTTCACGTATACGAGTACATATGATTTTCTACCAACTGGTTCTGGTAGAGTATCTGTTCCATTTTGAATGTACTAAATGTAAAAGCATATTGTATTTGAAATCTCTACAAATAGAGTCCTGAAAGCAACATCATAAAACAGAAATACGACACGTTGGTACACAGTTTGATCCCCGTTTGAACGTAAACGTAAAACTTCACTTTTGTTCCAAATAAACCGTTAGCAAATACCGTAAAACAAGTAAAAGAGTGAGCTTAATCTAAATTTTACGAGCAGTCAGTCGCGTTGGAACACAATCTCGTTAAGAGGCAGTAGGGATGCTTTAAGTAATGCTCAAAATAATCGGAACCAACCCCTTTATCATCCACTGCTGGACATGAGCCTCTTCATGCACATTGTCTTGTGCATGAGAGATGTGTGGCCTTAAAGCGACAGGCTGGGCGACTAGTTCCTCAGGGCTAGTGGTAGAGATACTTCGACGAAAGGGTGCGAAAGAATGTAGGTTACCTAATTAGAACGTTGCCAGCTAATTGAAAGACAAAACCTATTTTTATGTACTCAATGGTTCCAACGTCTTCTCGGCGCAAGTTTTAAGCGCTGACCAGGTGCGACGATGTGCGAGTGAGACGGCGGCGTCGTGTTCTTCAACTCGCGGCGTTAAAATCGAGGGGCTGCAACAATAATATTATTTTATTATGAACATATTAGAAAGGTTCAAATAATTGAAGTGATCGATAAGCACCTCTCGCATTTGTCCACAGTAGTATGAACGTGACGTCCGAGTTCTATGGAATATTGAAAATGACCGCGCTTAGAATTTTACGGGACCCATGGCATTGCTTGTTCGGGATCCCCCAGGTATTAAAAAGTTGCGAAATTCCGTGGAATTTCAGAATTACACTTTTCGGGATTACAAACCGTTGTCAACCTTATAAATCGCGCCGACAAGACATTGGATTGGAACAATTTGCGTAGCAATATAAAAAAATAGATTTTATCTTTCAATAAGACAACGACATTATAATTAGATAACCTACGTTAATTTGCAATGTGAAATAACTTTAAACAGTACATAGAGTGAGACCCGGGTTCGATCATGAGGAATAGCTTGTATTTAAACGGGCACCAAAAAATACTAACTAGGCAGCAAATCATGATCAACAAAACAAACTATTTTTGAATAAGTGAAATAATGAACGTACCTGTTTGGGTAGTCAGTGAGATATGCCGGAGCTCATTTCCCTCCCATCCTATCCCATCCCTCCCGATTTTCCCAACCCTTCTCGAAATACATTCCTATTTTTCTAAAGGTAGGCAGCGCACCAGGGGCGGGATGTGCCAATGATAGTCATTTTGGACTAATGTTGGCATGTATCGGGATGTTCATGGGCTACAGTATCCACTTATCATAAGGTGGACTGTATGCTCGTTTGCCACCTTCGTCCATAAAAAACAACAATTTATAATAAGGTACTAAGATTGATAACACAGCTTGTCCAATCACTTGTGTATAAAAAAAAAGTGGACGAAGTCCCGCTTCGGGGATTCCTATGCCTTTGTTGTCACCAGAGAATCTAAACCTAACCCTCTTTTAAAATATGCTGCCACTCTCCGTATTTAATTATTTCCTTTTTTTATTAACGCACATATTCTTTACTGCATGTTCTATCTACTGTTTCTGGGGATATCACATCGATGGAAACTCTGCAATAAAACATTTTGGGCCAATAAAACTTTTGATGGCGACCTGACGATTGTTCATTCCTTCCATTCGGTAATGTTACATTTGTACAATGTAAGATTTATTTTTTACATGAAAGCATTTTAAGCAACGTTTACATTTAATGCATCGGGGAAGCCTCAGTCGGCCCCTGTTTTTGGAAGCGAGGAAATTACGTAAAAAATACATCAGGGTTACGTAAAAAATACCTACATTCCTTTTAAAACGGAATTTCTTTCCTGAAAACTAACAACTAAAATTCAAAAACTTTTTCACACAAAAATAACAATTTTATATTACCTAAAAATGTAATCTGCTGTGTGAAGCGAAAAAACTATGCAACGTTGTCAAACTGTTTGGAAAAAGAAATTGCAAGCGGGCGGTGTATTAGACAAATAATACTTACATTTTTTTGGGCAAAATATCATGTTTAGAAAAAAGGCTTGGAACAAAAGTTTTTTTTTTCATATATGGCAATTGAGCAATTAGCACATTCTACCAGTGTCAAGTTTTCTTCGTAATTGACAATTTCAAAGTCCTGTGCATGTCCAGTCCAGTCGAAGTAACTTAGGAGTCCCTTAGTAAAGTGATAGTAGGTTTACCGAGGACAGAAGAGGTCTCCTTGGAATTTTATTTGATTTGATTTTATTTGTCATTGCTTTTATAAGATTATTACAAACATTAAGCACAAAAAAACATTTTGAAGTTTAATAAACATTCATTATAAAACCGTAAAATGCACAAATACATTTTTTTTATAATTAATTAAACAAAAATATATTAAAATAATAATAATAATACCTAGTATTGAGTGAGGTTGCGACACCTAGCAGCTTATTATTATAATAAATATTGATAATAATTAATTGCAAAGGAAGTTGTATTTGTTCCAACGATTGATTTCCAACTCTTCCTTTTTCTTTGAGAGCGAGCCTTAATGTATAATTGAATAGATAAAGAAGTAGAGGTTCGTCGTTTTGTTTGTATCCCTATCCATATAGTGGGAGTTTGTTTAATAACTTCAAAGGTTTCTATTTTTGCCACAGATACTGGTATTTGTTAAATAAATGTAGTAGCATATGAAACCAAACAAAAATATACATACATATTTGCTTTCAATGTAACAATACGGGATGAGATGTTAGTTAATTAAATTTTATTTTTAGTCAATGTTTACGCGAGTGCGTTTTATAGATAGCAGTCTATTAATTTCCGCTCACATCAGATTACGTCAGAGTACAGTATTAGGTACTACTCCTCGGCTTATGACATCATGACGTCATTTATCCTCTCCTGTGCACTAAGTCGTCGATGCCTAGAT
Source organism: Sesia bembeciformis (assembly GCA_943735995.1). Lineage (NCBI taxonomy): Eukaryota > Metazoa > Arthropoda > Insecta > Lepidoptera > Sesiidae > Sesia > Sesia bembeciformis. The sequence goes on from OX031038.1 coordinate 3,510,554, forward strand.
CACCCGTGTTCGTTGTGTCTCAAATATCTGAAACCGACAGATAAAATACTCGTATGTAAACATCCGGCATCCATTACAGGTGGACTTCCAATAAGGCTTCTGACATTATGCGTTTTATTGGTATGGCCGCGGGTAGCCTCAATGGCAGAATAGTCCGGATGTAATGACGAAATAAAATCCTTTTTGGGTTTTGATTATTTTATTTCAGAAGAAGAACCCCGCAATTGACAAATTGTAACAATCAATACACTAAATAAAAATAAACCTTAGGTAGCAAAATGTAGGATTTTTATAACATAGTGACAACTTAACCTGAGGGGTTCTTAAATGCGGATTTTTGTCGTATAATCTGTAGGTGCGCTATATAAGTATATAATTTTATTATTTTTTTTATAGAAAGAAGGTGGCAAACGAGCATACAGTTCACCTGGTGGTAAGTGGATACTGTCGCCCATAGACATCCGCGATACATGCTAACATTAGTACAAAATGACAAACTTTGGCACGCCCCCGGATGCGCTGCCTACCTTTGTTGAAGACCCAATGGATTTGGAGAAAGTGTTGGGGGCGTGGGAAGGGATAGGATGGGAATGGGCTCTGGCATATCTCACTCAATACCGAAACACGTACGTACATTGGGGAATATGATAAAGTGGGAAATTCAGTACATTTCAAGGTAGTATTCTGTGAGAGAGGGTTAACGAGGCCAGTCGAGTGCGCCCAGCGGCTGTTGGATTGCAGCGTGCACTCTCCCCCTCCAGATACGATAACCTAGTATACGAAAGTATATAAATCTAGTTAAATAAATAATAGAATGGTTAGCGCCGCCTGTAAGATCTCTCCAATGAGTGACGGCCACAAAGACAGGAGGCTACTTGAGGAGACTACAAAGCCTCCTCGCGTCGTGATATCGGTCTTGTGCATGCGCCCGCGCAGAAAGTTCGCTCCTACCATAGGAAAATGCAACTTATAGAGCGCTATTGAACCTCATTAAGGACCTTGTTTGCTACTACTGTTTAGTACCATACCATCAGCCTATGTTTTTCTACTATTGGATATAGGCCTCGTCACGACACACGATCTTCGGCTCTTATCTCATCCAACTACCACCGGCGAACTTCTTCAAGTCGTCGGTCCACTTCGCCGGAGGCCGTTCCACACTGCGTTTCTCGGTACGCCTCTATTCTACTGAATACATGAATAACCAATGTGACTATAAATTAAGTGAAAAGATTTAACTTATAAACATGGCGTTAATATTCATATTATTAAATAAATAAATACTCTTTATTGCATACAAATAATAAATGACAGAATACATTAAATTACAATGAATAATGACAGGCGACTTTATCGCTAAGGCGATCTCTTCCAGCCAACCTTACGATAGAGAAAAATCCTAATATGTAAATCCAAGTCTCATTCTGTTACTCAATCTCGCCTCAACTAAGCAATGAATTATAATGAAATTTTTCATGAGCGTGGAGCGTTCGAACCTCCTTTGTAACATGCACCTATGATGACAGTTCGTTACCTAGGCAACAAGGCGGTGAGAGCAATTGTTTTGGGTATCATAAAGATTGTAAAATAATATATTACGATATACGTCGGGGCATATTAATATAAAGATGAGTAGAAGGTTACTTTTTATCCAGATTCGTTGCAAAATCCCCGCGGGAATTATTTGAAAGTCCAGCAGCGATATATATATTTGTACATTCTGATATTTTGTAATCTGGTTTATATGTGATATTTTGTAATTTTGTTTAACTGCATGCTCACTTTAATGTTGAAAGCCAAAGTTTCATTGTTGAAAGCAATTTCTCTGTAGTTATCTAGTGGATGTTTGTAAAAGGCGACTGAAACTAAGTGACAACAAAGACCTGAGGAACTACACCACTTCTAAAAGAGTGAACTCGTGAACCTGCTTGACCAGTTTGGCGTTTTAAGGCCATGCACCCCTCGTGCACAATACAATGTACACGAGGACGACCATATCCAGCAGTGGTCTATAAAATGGCTAGTTACGGTTACGCTAAAACGATTTTTTTAAATCAAAATCGAGTTAAATTTTTATGTATAACAAGTTATCCATCTTATTCCTGCTATGCATTGATTTATGGTACTTGTAGACAGTGGTAGCCATCTATTTAGAAGTATTGCAGCAATACAGGCAGGGCCGTCTTTAACCTATTGTAGGCCCTGGGCACATTAGGATAATGGGGCCCCTATGACTTTGACAGAGCACTATTTTGTTAGAATTTTTGGCATAACATCAAAAATAGAATTTTACTCTATTTTTGGGCAAGAGTAGAGTAGCTTCGCGCATGCAAAAGCTAATAAGCAAGTTGGTATTGTAGTCCGTCATTTAGGTTCGATTTAATCGAATTAAATAAGTTTTTCGGTAATAAATATCGGTTATCGTTTGGTGATCTGGCAGGAACTAGGGAGCCCCTATCGATCGTGAGGCCCTGGGCACTTGCCCAGAGTGCCCAGGGGGAAAGAGGGGCCTGAACACAGGGACATACATAGATTAGACTGCATTATAGGTGACTCAGATTATGCGGTCCACCAGTAGGTCCAGTAGTCTCCGGCCAGCGAAACTGTATACATCTGTAATTAGTGTTAATAATACAATTATTCGTGGCCGATATCATCCTTTATTTCACATAGTCGAGAGGATCATAGAGGCTACTCAAACATCACCATCACCATCACCACTTCATTATAAAAAAAATACAGAACTGCGATTTCATAAACGCCCATTTGTCTCCCGACACCCCAAAAATTGAATAAAACGTGAGCGATGTAAAGCATTATTGAATACAGCACGGCATACATTTTTAAACTCCAGTACGAGCATGTATGTCGTATGTTTATGTATGTTCTGCATATGACGCGAGTACTTATCGCTAAGTGGGTGGAAATGGAGTGGCTTTCTATTTGACAGAAGTGCGGTTTATGTCATCTGCTTTATTTCGACGTGGCAACCCATTTTTATATCTAGGGTTAATTTAATTAAGGTTTAGGGCTTGAATATTTGATCCAGATTAATAGCCAATGAATACTAAATAGGAAGAAGATTATATTATAAGTGGTTGGAGTACGGGAGAAGTTTGTTCGATAGGGTTGTTACTGAATTTTAACTTACATTCATCGATTTTCTTCAGATTTTTTTTTCTTTATCTTTATTTCAACAATCGCACACACAGATCTTAAGTGAATACTTAACGTCGTCATTGGTTTTGCGTATTAATATCCTTTCAATGCAGTTTTTGAGGAATGCTGATCCTAATAGCACAGGTCCTAGTTTTGGAATCAGCGAATTCAGCGATTGATAACGGATAGTTGGATAGTAGGACTCACAGACGATACGGAAACGTAAGTAGAAAACTAATAAAATATAGAAAATAGAGAATGCTTCGTTCCAACTGGCGTTGCCATTGTTTTTTTGACTACTTTCGTGATAGGATTATTTATAACATTGATAATATGAATTTCAGAACATTTTGTATAACGGTTTATTTTTCAAATCATTATTGCCGTTAACTTAAACGTTTTATGTTTTTCCAATTCAGAATATATTATGAAAATGTGATATATATTTTTTTTGCGGTAATATTTAGATCTTGTTTAATATATATTATATATAATTTCAATATTTAATTATAATTATAATGTTATAATTTCAATATTAGTTATTATATTGTTATCTATAAAGAGCTGAAGAACGTGTGTGGTGGCGGTATTTGGAGTGACGGTTATAGAGATCAAAAGTATATGGTGTCTCCCGTTACTTTGCTATCATTTGACGTCTTAAAGTCTAGGTTTGTTTATGAGTAATGACGCATAAAAAACCACAAAACGAAAATGTTCTCTTGTTAAATTCATTTTTACGCAAATAATTTTCAAATAATGTAGGTAATAAAAAACAAATGACAGCTTTGAAAATTTAATGGCGTTTGACAAGCAGTTTCGTTTTCAAAATTCGATTTTTTTTCTATCCTTTTGTACAGTAGCCAATTCTAGGCACTTATAGTTTTACCTATCGTATTTTCTTTTGTAATTACATATTTTAGTAATTTTTGTGTACAATAAAGTATATAAATCAATAAAAAATAAGATTAAAAGTAAAAAAAATACTTTCTCTAATTTAATTAAAATTGAGTTACTTTTATTTAACTTTGTAAACATTAGGTTCGTAGAATAGATAGATACATGATGTCTACGAGTCGGCTATAGGTCTGCCTATATCTATGGCGACTTTAGTGTGCTTGTAATAAATGTTAAAATAGAATAGATTTGTTTCCGTAAAACTACACAACTATGGTCCAGATTTATGAGGATTCAAATTTGTGCATTTCCCACTTACGAATGGATATATATTTTTAATACCTATTGATGTTTTTATATAAAGTAAGATGTATTAAAATAACACATATATGTCAAAATATAGTAAGGGCATTATTTCATTAATTTTTTTTTTTATTAATGTTGGACCATTGTTGTATGGTGTGTTGTCAACTTTAGACCAGATTTTAAATTATACCCGGGACGTATATTGTGATACATTAGAATATAGTAGAGAGCTTTATTTGACTGGTTATAGTTTAGTCTTTAGGGAAAACACATAAGAATGAGATCAAAACAGGTTTTATTGACTAAATCATACCTTACGTTACAAGAGAAAATATTTCTTTAAATCTTTTAATAAACAATATTAAATTATTTATCAAAATTAAAATGATTAGTTAGATCTTTAATAAAAATAGAAAAATAAACCCCCAACTAACTTTATTTTTTTGGCATTCCCCATTTATACTCGAGTTCCGGTACACGGAATAATGCACGCTTCGTGCTTAATTTTGATGGGATTTTAATTGGGGAGAGAATCTTGTCGAATGGATAGAATATACAGTCAGGTTTCTCAGGCCACTTCCAAGATAACCCGCAGCGTGCCAAGCAGCTAATGAATGCTCCATCAACATCGACGGTCTTCACTTGGCCTGGCCATGTTTCACCTTCGTATTCCACTAATACGTATTCGCCTGTTTTGGGAACAAACTTTGAAGGATTCGGATTCTCATTTGAAGGTTCATTTTCGATTAACTCGTCTGAGAGATCCATAGTTGAGTCTGAAGCATACTGAATTTCAGTTCCGTCTTCACTTACGCTGGAAGAATCTATGTATTTTTTCTTAGATTTTTGTTTCGATTGCTTTGATGTAGAATGCTGCGGTTGTTCTTCAACGTTTTCAATGGAAGGGTCATTTTCGGTGTTGAATTTCTGTTTCGACTGCTTTAATGTAGTAGGTTGTGTTTCAGCTAGTTCTTCTGCAGAAATGCTTTTACCCGCCGCAACATTAAGCCTTTTTTTTCGTCCTTTACCTCCACCTATTTCAACCACTTCCTTTCTTTTGTTTTCTAAGAATTGCATGAATGATTCCGAAATCAGAGTTGGTTCGTGAGGTTGGGCATCGGGATGCTTAAATGTAGGCAAGCGTTGCAGCACTGGAGTTTCATCTATGGGGAAAATGCCGGTTTTCTTAAAGCCAGCTTTGAGATTGTCTGCAGAGTTGTCCATGATCCTTTCCCACAACTTTTTAAGCATCGCAGGAAACAGATTTTTAGGGACAGTGGGCGACCTCTGCCCTTCAGGAGTTTCCTTCCATTCATCCAAAATTTGACGCCAACGCAGTTTAAGAGGCCTAAAATAGGCAACATCTAGCGGCTGCGTTAAGTGAGTGCTATTTGGCGGAAGGGCCACAAACGATATATTGTGGTCTTTGCAAGCTTTCAAAACTTCAATATTTATATGGGAACTTAAATTATCCCCTATAAGCAGCTTTTTCCCTTCTTCCCTACGTAGAGTAGGCAACACCAATGAAAAGAACCAATCTTCAAAAGTGTTAGTATCAAACCAGCCGGACTTAGACCTATTGAACCGAGTGTCAGGCGGTCCACCCTCCGTCCATGTGGACCATAAATTTTCGGCCTTGTAGTTTACATAAGGTGGCAGAATATCCCCAACAGAACATATCATATCATTAAACACATATCATTAAACACATAGCCACATATCATTAAACTAACAGAAGCTTTTGTGGAATTTTTGATGGCTTCTGGATATTTACATCCACGTTTTGTTAGCACCTTTTTCTTGCCAGGGTCGTCCACAAGATTCGTCTCGTCATAGTTGTATATGAGATGGGGTGGCACTCCCTCGATTTCTGCCTTCAATTGGTCAAAATACGATTGAACTTGTTCTTCGTCTACAGCGGCCCTTACTCTTTTTATGTTGCTGCAGAACCTTTGGGACAGTTCTTTTTTGTGTCGTTTCAGGAACATACTTGCCCAGGTTTTGCCAGGTAAGTTATTTTGGAATTGGTCAATTTTACGTCCTTTTTTATCCAGATACATTTTAACAATGCATCTTAGATCGAATATTGTTATAGGGAAATCGAAGTTACACATTTCTGTTGCATGCTGGATAAAAGCAGCTTCTTCGGCTACTGAGAAGACACACTGACGCCCTGGCTGCCTAACTTTGTTTTGCCGTAACGCCTTCAACTTTAAAATTATCGAACTTCTCGGAATTTTGTATTTTTTAGCGGCTTCCCGCTGAGTTAGTATTTTGTTGCTTATATCAAGAAGACAAAGTTCCATTTCGCGATCACTATAGCACCTGTAAGCACGCCCTCCAACTTTTCTTCTCATTAATTTGTCTCGTGACATCATTTCCTAAAACAAAAAAGTAGGATTTGAAATATGGTCCAAAAATACGTTAGGACCATATTTGAAATCTAAGTACAGAAATTAGAAAAGAAATACACAATTTTTTTAATTGGTACAATTACGCAGTAAACAACACGATAAATACATGTTAGCAATATTACCTTCTATATGAATCCAAATCAGAATCTTTTTTCTCACTTCAACCAATATTTTCAAATAAAAGTTTGCAGAGTTAGCGTAACACGAATAAACAGGTATCTCTCACACAAAGCCCAATTAGTTGATTCCAGGGAGCCACCTCGCGGTAATGCATGAAACTAGAAACCTAGTAGGATGATTAAAGAAAATTGTACAGAATAATGAAATTAGATGTCATTACGAGTCAAAGCCGATGTATTTTGTTCAAAGAGGTAGCTGGACCATAATTGAGGCCTTAGACTATAGTTGTGTAGTTTTACGGTTATACATGCGTATCCACTTTTGTGCACTCTAGAATTTAACTGGAACCTTTCTTATTAAACTTTTAGTCTGTTTTTAAAAATTAAGGCGTTAAAGTTTTTTCAAGATTATACGACACTAAAATTTAGTTTTGGTGTTTTGTTACTAAATAGTCAAATAGTTAATCTAGCCTAAGAAGGATTTTATTATAAGAATATTTTTTTAATTCGTGCATAAGTGTAATAAATCTTGCATTACCAAAAAATTTTTTCAACTAATCCTTTTGTCGGAAGTCAATTAATTATTTATAAAATCGAATAACCATTTGGATACTTTCAATTTGGAAACTATTTAGATATTAAATGGAAAGGTATGTTTGTTTCCTAAAGTTTCTGATATGAGTATGAAACCGTAAAGTGTATAAATATACTCTCTTTAAAAGTAACTATGAGGTAACCATTTGAAACGATTAGTATAACTTAATTGCAAGAGAAAAATCTTCTAAAAGTTAATCATGCAAACTTCACAAGCTACTGGCCCTTCAGAAACGCCACAAGTAATGGCGCTGAGCTATTATTGTAGAGTGAACATTTGTGTATGGGCTACAGTCGAAAGCTGGCTACCGAGTACGGCAGCCGACATCACACGTTTCTGAACGAAGTTCCCGCGCGAGACGAGCATCGTTCTCTTTTCAAATTTGAATTGTGCCAGGTTTTTATTATTTTTTAATTGATTGTAAGTGGCTTTGGAATTTCTTTAAATAGTTCCGCAATGTAGAAAAGTGTTGTGATTTTTTTGATAAACTGAACAAATTATTTGAAAGTGTAGAGAAGTTTTAAACTTCGTGAAAGTGTTTTTCAGTGTAGTGAGCGGAAATTTACAGTTGAAAAGTTTGTACAAGTAAGTTATTTTTTTCTATAATAATTAATTTAAAATAAGACGAATGTGTGTTTAAATTTATTTTCCTAAAACTTTGATCAAACGTTGTTATATAGTTGTGATAATATATGCACAATGATTGAAGTCATACAAATTTCCACTATTTTAGAATGCAAATAATAAATTTCATTTGTATAATTTATTTATTAAACTAAAATTACCAATAACGTTGTCAACAAATTAAAATGTTAAACTAATATAACATAAAGATTATATTGTGGAAAAAATAAATAAATTTAAAGTTTAATTTAAATTCTCTGGTCCATGCATTATTATGGTACATATTTCTCATACTGCAATTACTTTCAATCTTTTTTACTCGTTACTAGTTTCAATAATTATTATTGTCCTTGATGAATACTATACGTAATAAGTATTTTTCTCATATTTAAATAGATTAAATAGCTTTGTCTATGCATTTTTTTGTCCCTAGATAATTAAATTTTTACAATTTACAATTCTTTTGCATAAGATAAAATTGTCTTGCGTCAATTTCCTTTGTTGCACTATGGAGCTCGTTCGCATCATTTTATTGCAGTTGCTGAGTAAATTGCTCTTCATCTAATATTATTGGGGTTAAAAATTGCTATTAATCATTTGGGACGGAACGCTTGGGAGTAAAAGCGACTAACAACCTTGTTAAGAAGCCATCTCGTCTTCTTAAACCCGAAACTTTTAAAAGTCATTGGGTATCTTTTATCAGAACAAAAAATATTTTTATCAAACACGATCTTTTCACAGACTTGATAAAAACTTCTTTATAAAATTATTATACTATAATATGTTATTTAATTTTGATTCCTCGAAAGTAATACTTTTAATGTTTTAACAATAAATAATTGAAACCACTCAATACCTACCGTTTAATTTTTAACGTCAATATTATAGACATAAGATAATCTTCTAAGATTTGTTAATTAATTAAGTATATACATTTTTGTCTTTTATACACAAATAGTGATTCCTAGTTTTATGACTTATATTGGAACAAAATTTATCATTTTTAAGGTGTACGTTTAGTATAGAAAAAAGGCATAGGATAAAAATTTAGTACTGGAAGATAGCCGGTATTTATCAAGTCTGTATACCGGTAGTTAATGACTCTGTATGTATATAAAACAAAGTAACTACTTGATGGCACTACATAAGCTATCAATATATGATTTACGACTCGATATTACAGAGATCAAACAAAATGAACACCACCGCATATTTAAGGATACTTAACCCAGAAATTCAACCAGTTTTCACTTCAAGGGCTAGCTGAGATTCTAGCGTTATTACAAGACTGAAAAATTTATGTTCCAGCTTTTAAAACTTTCATATTCTCTATCTGTGGTACAGTAGTACACTTTTTTAATTTTTAAACTTTAATACACAGAGAAACATTGTACAAAAGACAGACTCAATGCTTAGTGGCACTCTCTGTCAGTCCACCCTTGGTTAAACAAAGTCCATATGCAAACAGTCCATATAATACAATACACAATATGTTATATCCATATACATAATACAAGACATTCGCATATTTAAGGATGATTAAAAAGTAATTCAATCAGTTTTCAGTTCAAGGGCTAGCGGAATTTCTAACGTTATTACAGGACAGAAAAATCTATGACGGAACAAAGACATTTAATAATTTTATAATCGGCATCTAGAAGCATACATTGATCGATATATAGTAGAAATAGATACAATTTGTTTAATTTTTGTTTCGTTTTCTTTCTTGGTAAAAGGAGATTCATGCGGACCTCTTGTGACTATATGTGACTTGTGTGTAGAGATGGGATTCTACCCGGTAAATTCCTGGGTAAATTCCAAATTGGGTAAAAACGGGGTTAATACCCGGGTAAATTCCCAAATCGCGGGTAAATATTTAAAAATAATAAATACTTAAATTTCGTGGTTTATTTTTGTCATAAAATTAAGATGTAGGGAGGATGTGGCTAAAATAATAAATTAACACAATTATATCAAGGAAACCGTGTGGTAAGTATAAGTAACAATAAAAATAACAACATAAATCTTGCTAATATTATATATTTCATAGTTTGTTTGTGTTTTTGATCGTTTCTTTTTGACATCGAAAGTTCAAACGAAACTAAAGACGCGCCCGCACCGCGTCGGCATTGAGATATTATTAATCTCTGATTGAGACGAGGAAGATAGGATGGAAACACAGGGCAAACTCGCGTCCATGCTTACGATTGGTGGGCTCGCAGTTGCTTAACTCGCGATTGGCCTGTCTGTGACTGCTTAGGTCGCGATTGGCTGGCTCTTGGAACCTGCGGCGATGACTGAGCCAACGGACCCTATAATTACTCATTCTTCTGAGTTTGTTGATTCAGTGCGCTCGTTATTATAAGTGATATCCCTAGTGGTTTACTTTACTTGGCTGGTTTAACGGACTACTGGACCATCTTAACACGATTTTATTGGCTTCTTATTACCGGACTTTGATCTTATGTGGCGGAATTGGAAATATTTTTACTAAGCGACGTAAAACATTTTAATAACAATATTATGTGCTCTTAATGATTATAATAGTCACTTCGACAGATTTGTATCTCGGGGACAGATTTTTATTTAATTCAACACAATTTTTCAGGCACCATGCCTCGCAAGAAAAGAGAAGACATATGGAAACACTTTATTACAAATAATAAATCGGCAAAGTGTAAATATTGTGAACATTTTTACAAAGTAGCAAATGTTAACAAAATGGAAAAACATCTACAAATATGTTATAGGTGTCCTGTTGTTGTTAAAAATCATATTATTAAACATTCAAATAAAAGAGCAACAGTTCATAACGAATCACTGCAAAGATTTTCTAATATAGAAAACTTAGAGCCACAGTCAGCCGAAGAAATATCCTCGTTATCTGCTCAAACCACACACTCATTAGAAATCGCCACAGAAAAGAGAAAATATCTCGACAGCCTATTATCAAAAGCTATATTTGTCTCTGGTGCACCTATGTCCATGGTAGAACATCCGTTATGGGTTAAATTTTTTGAAGAGTTGCAGCCACTTTATATGTTGCCATCTAGGAAATCAATTGCAACTACTCAATTAGATGCAATTTACAATCAAATGGAAAGAGAGATATCAGAAGACCTAAAAACTGCGAGTAATCTACATTTACAGTGCGATGGTTGGAGCAATCAACGAATGGAAGGCGTTTTCAACTTTATCATTGCTAAACCAGAACCCATTTTTGTGAAAAGTCTTAACACCTTATCGAACCGTCACACCAGCCAATACCTAAGTCAAGAGATCCTAAAAGTTATGAATGTTTACGGTTCACACAAATTCGCTATCCTAGTAGGAGACAATGCTAATAATATCCAGAAAGCATTTGATCTTGTGCGAAATACACATCCTCATGTAATACCACTAAGATGCGTCGCACACACTTTAAATTTATTGTGCGAAGACTGTCTGAAACCAGAACCTATAAAAGCATTCATCAAAATTGTTGTAGACGCTATTAAAACAGTGAAAAAAAGTCAAGTTCTGAGTGCTTTATTAGCACAAATTGTAAAGGAAAAGTGTTCAGGAGAAACATTAAAACTGCCCGTAAAAACACGTTGGGGAAGCTACTTTAATACATTGAAAAGCGTACAGCATACTAAAGTAGCTTTACAGACCTTGGCAGTCCATGAAGAAGCCAGAATGCCAAGTGAGGGTAGAACACATTTACTAGACGAAGACTTTTGGACTATGGTAGAAGAGTGCATAAAGCTATTGCAACCCATTACTGAGAACATATTTAAATTGGAAGGCAACAATCTAAATATTCACGATGTATACATGTCCTTCAAAAACATTAAATCAGCATTAAGTTTTGTACTTCCAGATTTGAGAATATTGAATGACAGTGATAGAGAACAGATTTTAAGGTCAGCAGATACAAGGATGAATAATTGCATAAAACCCATTCATTTGGCAGCCTATATGATGGATCCAAAATCACAAGGTGTAGAATTGGACGAGGAGCAGGAGATCGAAACTTGAGTTTTTATATAATTTTGGACAAACATTAAATATAGATGTTATGCCCGATGTGGCCAACTATAGGGCTAAAGAAGGTTTTTGGGGTAAATCATTTATATGGAAAAATATTGAAGATGTGAGTCCCGTCGTTTGGTGGAAAGGACTCTGCAGATCAAGACCGCTCAGCAAAGTTGCAGTTCGTCTGTTAACTGCTCCGTGTACTTCTGCGGCTACGGAACGGTCTTTTAGCGTTCTTGGTCACGTGCATAGCGCAAAAAGGAATCGATTAACTACGGAAAGAGCAGCAAAAATAGCATTCATTTCTTATAATTGGAATCTCTTAAAAAAACATGAAGACATAGATATAGAAGATGAGCAGGAATTTACCATCAGTACTCCATCAGGACAAAGTCCGATGACTAGTCCTAATATAAACGAGGCTTCAACATCACATGTAGGCTTACAGGGTTTTGACTTTTTGGATGTAAATACATTTGATGACTCTGACAGTGAATAATTTTTTCATAATTTATTTTTTAATATGTATATTTTGTTAATCACCATATTGTTGATCATGAATAAATAGTTTAATTATTATGTGACATCATTTTATTCCTCATCCTATAATTTGAGAATAATAAACCTTTTTAATAAATAATATTTAATAATAAAAAACAAATTTTTGGACTTTTACAGGTAAATACTAATGTAAATATAAATTACCTACATGTCAGGTACAGTTGACGTACAATGCGAATTGTTGTAAAATAGCCAAATTGTTTCGGCGGACTCACGGTATACCTACCTAAACAGCAATCGATAGCTACATTATGTTCATAAGAAATAACACATTATTTAACTTTATACTTCTTTATAAAGTTATTTACCCGTGATTTGGGTATTTACCTGGGTAAATATCCAATTTTTACCCAAACGGGAATTTACCCGGGTATTTACCCTTTGGGTATTTACCCGTCGCCCATCTCTACTTGTGTGTGTCTTGTTACTATATAGAGTAAGACATTTATGTACTGTACTCATGGGCGTAGCCATGGTGGGATAGCTTCCCTGCATTACACTACCTCTATTTAAATTATAAGAAAATTGTTATTCTTATAATTTAAATAGATAAAATTCTGACTACACCCATCACTGTACTTTAATGCACTTAGTCGCGCACTTTATTGCGCTTAGTGTTGCAAGAGGAAATAAATATAATAAAATTTGGCATTTTTCCGGAGCGACGCTATGTCACTCGTCGCTTTAAAATTTAAAGAGTTGAAATTCAAAATGTATACATAAAGAGAGTGCATCTATGCTTTCAAAATCGTCAAGGGGCTTTCTGTACTTAATACTATAAGTAGGTGTTTCTCCAAAACTACGCACAACCATGACCTGAGTTACTTGAATATGAATATATATATATATATATATATATACATATTTTATGGACGAAGGTGGCAGACGAGCATACAGTCCACCTGATGGTAAGTGGATACTGTCGCCCATAGACATCCGCGATACATGCCAATATATATATATATATATGTATGTATGTAGTTATATGTATAACAAAATATTATTTGTTTACATTTAAACCAAAATTGCAACCGGGTCCTTATTTCTGTTTGATCTGGTTGGTGGTTCACTGGTAGAAAATGCCATATGACATAAGTTCGTCATTTGTAGAATTATTTGTGCAAAGAAATTTAAATAAATAAATAAGAAAATGACTTTTAAAAAGAATGTTGTTGTAAAATGGGCGGGCGTTGAGCGCTAGAGTGCTCGACCGCGACTGAAAAGTTTGTATCCGTGCGAACTACCTTTTTGCTTTAGGAATCCATCTTGCATGAACTTCCGCAGTCGTGCTTCTATAACAAATTATGGAGTGAAAGTAATTAGCTTCATAAATTTCAACGTTAAGAGTTTGAAGTTTTTACTGTTTCTTGTTGAATGAGTACTTTTTCTCGTGAAGGGTTGCTTGGAATTTTTGTAATTTTTTTTTTAAATTATGGCCCTTTCAAACTATTAGGCTTGCGGCTTACATGGTAGTAAGTCGTTATCGTTGTCATGGATACTTGCAACATTAGATTTATCTATTTCATAGATAAATTTTTGAAAATAGATACTTTATTACCTATTTAGATACTTTTGAACGAATTGAATTAAATTAAATTTAAATAACTTATTTATTTTTTATTTAAAAGATATTTATTGCACTTGGTCATATAACAGTCGAGCTGGAGGCTGGAGGTATTTTCTTCATATACAACTGGCAGATTTCCGCATTTAGTGGAGTTTGGCGACTATCGTGCGTGTTCGTTTTTTTTCCAGTATGGATTTCGATGATTTCGGCTTCACCAGCCATCTCAGTTCCCTCCAGGGGCTGGTGTTTCCTCTACCTCCATGCATGCTCTGCATAAAGATTGTACCTAAAATATTAAGAGGGTTGAACAGAGCGGCACGTTGAGATTTTAGATGAAAGATAATATAACATAAGGTAGGTTCATATATGAAATACGAATATAACTTAAACGATAATTAGTAAATATTTTAAAACTTATAAATCTACTTATAACTATTACAATAATACAAACATAATACTCGTATACCAGTAATGCATACGCTCTAATTAACAATTCAGTGTAAAAAGATGGAAAATTAAAGTGGAAATTAAGTGTAAAATAAAGTAGAAATTAAGAGTCAATTTGAAGTAAAGAACGGTTAAAGTAGGAAAAATATGCCAATTTAATGACAAGTCAAAATCTAATGTGTTGTTTGAAACATACTTATAATTGTAACTTCATAATGTGATTATGAATTGATGCATGAAAATGGCGTATTAAATATCAGTATTTCCTTTGTCATCAGCGCCTTTGGTACAATGGCATTTGGAGCATGACTGCTAGTTTCTTCAAACGGTTGGGCTACGAGTCATAGGCTGCAGGCTCGTAGCTTGTAGGTCGTAGACAAATCTTCGTAGCTCGTAGCTAACCGTCGTAGACCTCGTAGTCCCAATGCTCTGTCTGTAGATAGTGTCATAGTCTATTAATCTTACACATAATAACTTAAGTAGTGACTTTATTAATTTATTTATTTAAACTTCATTGCACGAATAATTGTACTAATAACATTATACAGTACAGTACATTATACAGGTTGGGTTGATACAAATGAACCGGGTTTAGAGAAATAGTACCTAAATATTGTACATAGTTAATTTTACTCAAACGTATGTTTATTTTGTTCATTATTATAAAATAGCTGTTGCCCGCGACTTCGTCCGCGTGGACTTTAGTTTATAAACACCGACTTTACCTTCTTAGGGGTATTTGGTATTTTCAAAAACGATCACACACATTATTTCTTTTAGCTTATTTTTTATCGAACAAATGTACGACGTGATTCTTTAAATTGATATTTATGAACTGATTGAAATAAAACAAACACTAAATTTTAAGTGAAGCTTACCACAATACATTAGTGAAACCCAAATCGGTTAGGCCCTTTCTAAGATTAGCGCACACAAACGCACAAACAAACAGATAAACAGACAAAAATTCTAACAATCATTGTTTTGGGTTCTATTGCGTTGATAAAGGCCCCCAATAATATTTTTCACATATATCTTCCATGTACAGACAGCGATCAGTTACATTTTTATTATATGTAAATAATAAAATAGATATACATATAGTATTCTTACAAAATTAATAGTTTACTCTCGGTCAGGGGTTTCCAAACTTTTTGCGGTTACAGATCTCTTTCCCAAGAACTATTAACACCGTTGACCGGTCAGTAATTCACTTTAATAACTCAAACTAATTTAGCCGTGTGGTGTCGGCCGCCTATAGAATTGCACCACCCCAACTCCTCCCGTGGGTGTCGTAAACGGCGACTAAGGGATAACAAAACGGCTACCAAAAGCCCTGAGGAACTACACCGCCTCTAGAAGACTCGCCAACCCTCACGGCCAGCGTGGCGTTTTAAGACCATAAATCCTTCATGCACGAGACATGAGGAGGCCCATGTCCAGCAGTGGATACTGAAAGGGCTAATTGCATTGTATTGCATTGAATTGTATACTCAAACTAATAAATTTATACAGTGCTCGATATTAAATATTTCACTGAATATCGTTTTATTCACATGTTATTAAACATTGGTAAAGATAAAATAGGGCACGGAAAAGGGCATTATCATGTGCAACATTTAATATAGGAACTTGCACTAGCGAAAATTAAAGCAAGGAAATACGAGCAGTGTTTTTGTTAATTTTTGACATTCAAGAAATACAAATGCATATTCAAAATAAAATTAGAATTACTTTCTTATTAAATATAAAAAAGAAGTGAAAAATCAATTATATTCAGACGGAGTTAAAAATCAACAAGACTACAAAAATGAAAGTTTTTAATGAGAATTATAAAAATAAGAATAAAAAGAAGATATGTGGTAGTTCAGAGGTATCAAAGTTAGGACTTAAGAATAAACTTGGTAACGTGTATTGCAAAACTGATTTATTGTAACTACTCTTACAATCATTAGTACATGTGGATAATCCTTACATACGAATAATAATGACCAAACCGTACCAAATAAATTCAACACCAAATAAATCAGCTTGGAAAAATTTAATGAGATGTTTGTGCTACACGTTATTTCATGTACTTATATTCTTACGTGTGACTCTTTTGCGCTGTAAATAGAGGTAAAAAATCTTTATCTGCTTAATGAGGTTTTACCTATTGAAATCATAGATATTTTAAACTAACTAACATCTAGCAATGATAAGAAGGTCTATTTTTAGCTGTCGCCGAATCCCTAATTTTTTTTAGTGAAATCATCGACCTATAGAAAGTTAAACGTCTCACCTTACTTACTTAAATTTATATCTTAAACTTAAATTCTACTTAAATCGTGTTATGGTGAATATTCAGAATAACATTTTGAACTTCAGTTTTTAACTCATACACAAATTCGTAGGATTTTTTTGTAAATTAAGTCCTTTACATGGGCCTCAAATTGTACGTCCATTTCATTTACAAATCTATCGACACGTACGAGTAAGTCGCAAATATAAACACGTGCAAATAATAATGCAATTCCCTTATCTAAGTACTTATTAATAATGAAGTATGTAGCGTCAAATTTATTGATAATTAATTGTTTTAAGTATGTACCTACTTATTTTAAAAAAAAATATTTATATTTATTTTATAAAATCTGTAGTCAGGATAGAAATCATCGAAGTAATCTAATTAATCTTAATTTGAAACTTCAACTGAAAGCTACAAAGCTAAATTAAATGAAAATTTCAATTATTATTTACTAACAATCTTGAGAGAAATTATATTTTTTGAATAATAATCTGTTAATGTAGTTTTTCTTAATGTTTAAAATAAAACAAAGTTTTCTTTGAGTAAAGTAAATCTATACATCTAATAAAATCGTAACAGTCATGTTTGTATACGAAATATTTTTTCAAAAAAGTGATTTGAATATAAAGTACGAATGATGAGTCCAAAACAACATTTTTTGTAATTTTTGTCTGTCTGTTTATCTGAACGCGCATCACGCAACAACCACTAGACAAAATTTAATGAAACTTAGCATAGTTATAGCTCATGACCTGAGTTAATATTTAGGGTACATTTTATCCCAATCCATTATAGAGTTTCCACGGAAATCACTCTAAAGTTCACGTGAACGAATATTTAAGATATTTTCCCTTCAGAGTTCGATCATTTGTAGCAGCTTGTATTCAGGTGTAAAATATTACTTGTAGCGATATACGGAAAGGTTCATTCCAGGAGAATAGTGGGGGTTCTAGATACGCGTTTCGCGTCCAATTGTGTTAGTGAAATAAAACCATTTACTGTTCCTGTACTTTTTATATAGCGGGTGGGAGGATTGGAAAAGGGGGGATGGTTGGGTGTGTTGGCGCTACCATCATAAGTTGCTATGTTTAATATTACCTTAGTGCCATTACCTAACATTCGATTACAGTATCTATTTTTATAGAAAAGCCCCAAACTCCAATGGATTTAAAGGTAAAAAAGTCCTTAACGTTGTTTCATTGGTGATAGAAGAGCGGTGATAGCTTAAGGGTATTATTCTCAACTTTGATTCGTGAGGTCGGGAGTTCATCCTCGGCCTGTACCATTGTGTTTCTACTTAAGTACGAATTTTTTTAATACTAGCGTAGCGGTGAAGGAAAACATTGTGAGGAAAACCGCGTGCTCGAGATTAAAAAAAAATGGAACATGTGTATTGATCATTCCGCACGCGCCCACAGTGGATTATCTCCTGAAACTTGCTAGTGTGTTATTAGGGGAGGCCTGCGCCCAGTAGTGGGACGTTAGACAACGTTGCTTCTATGGAGAATTTAAAGGAAAAATATCCTCGGTGTTAGGACATTCACTTAAAGGAAAAAGTCGCGCATTTATTTCTTATTTCTGGGAAATAATTCTGAAGAACGATTTCTGGGTAGCATTCAATCTACAAAGTCTGTATTGCTGTAAAAATTGCTTTCATCACTTGAATATTAAACCCTGTCGCCATGCGAATGAACATAGCCCTCTCTAGTTACATCAAAACAACTACATCAACTGTGAGATCCACGATTTTATTGTACGGAGGTTTCGGGTGCCTAAACGTGATCTTTGACGGTAGGCCTGGTTCACAAGTTCAAAGTGGCTCATCGTGTTATGGAGAGAGTTATGCTCGGAGTCTCTTTGCTGGACAAAATCTGAAACGAAGATATTCGACGAAAAACTAGAGTTCCCTACATAGCTCAAAGAATTAGCAAGCTGCCGTTACAATGGTATCTAAGTCGGCGTTTCTTGAGATAACCATGAATTTGCTATAAGAACTATGTCGTCCGCATATCTAAGATTGTTAACGATTACGTATTACCGTACGCCCATTTACGTATTACCACCGATCTACCAATTACCAATGCGTTATTACGGAAATGAAATCATTAGATGCATACTTATTGTCAATATATAACAAATACGTTTACATATTGTTACATACATATTGTTGTTATATATAGGATGGTCGGCAGTTTAGTCAATAAGATGATATTTCCTTGTTTTTACATATAATATATCTTCCTGTATGTAAGAACACTTCAGTTGCTTTCTACGACCCCTGTGCGAAATGGCTACAACAAAAAATTAAAGCCTACTCTGAATTAGATTGAGTTTTGAGATCGTTTCATTACTACAAACAACATTTGTAGATAAAAATTATTTTTTCTATATAATTATATTCCTACATGTTTTACTAGTCTTAAGTTAAGCTTTATATGTATTTATTTAAGTTTATAGCAAATAATGAAGATATTTCTATTCTATTCGTTTCTGTTCCATCTGCAATGGATCTGTGACTCTTTCACCAGTCATATGAACATGCACGTTAAAAAATAGCCAAATAAAATTTATTTAGATATATGTTGCGAGGATAAATGTAGTAATAAATAAGGATAACAATACGTTACACGTGTGAATAAGCCGCCTTCGGGCGTGCGCTCATTTTTCATGTCGCCAACCTCAATGCGATATCGAATCTTGTATTGCTCGCATGATGATAATAAAAAGAGAAATTTTCGAGAAAATTTCTCGGAGAAATTCGTTTATTCTTTTATTCGTTAGTAAAATTGTTTCTTTTATTAGAAGTGACAAAAAAGTGAAAGAAAGAAACGGGATATTAGGAAAACATCAGGCATACTTAAACTTACTTAAATTATAGTCCAGCTGTGTCTCTTCACTGCTAGATGGAGGCCTCTTCCAAAGACCGTCACCACACACGGGTTTTTCTCATTAAGTCACTACCGGCGACTTTCTTCAACTCATCAAACCACCTCGCCGGAAGGCGTCCCGTGCTACGAAAGTATCTAGGTATAGTGAAACGGAAATTTCCTCTTTATGCAGTAGCCAAGTAATCGGTGGACAATCTAGAAGAAAACAAGTCAGAAAATCAGTTTATTGACATCAAAAGAGAACGATGGACAAGACAGCCAGTTGACGCGTGTTTCTAGAGACATGTCACACAAGGCCACACATACATTACACACGCATCAGCAACAGCGTGCGTTATGTAATCTGCCCCCCCCCCCCACAAAAGAAGTGCGTTAGTAATAGTTTTAATGACGAAAGCATTAATAACATTATATATGGAAACGAAAAATAAACAAAGGGAATAAACATGATTATACTTTTTCTTTCATTCAAAACTCCAAACTTGATTTTAAAATAATGAAAATTTTTATTTTCTCTCGATTTTTTTTCTATTTTTCTGGAATATCATCAAAATTCATTTTTTTAACGAGGGCTGTAATGTTAGCTACAAATTGGGGTTGATGTTTTTCAATCGCTGTCACGTAATGTACGTAGTATAACGTGAACTAAGTGTGTTCCCGGTTTAAGTCTTGTGTGGTGTTGTAAAAAAGGTTTATTCGTCAAATGGAAGAGAGTTTTCACATTACATATAATATTCATAGAAATGAAGCTTTTTATTTTAAGGAAGCGAGGAATTATTTATATTCTTAGAGGACATGCTATGTTTTGTTATATATATATGGAATCCCATGTTGACAAGAGCTGCGGGCGATTGGGAGGGAATTCCAGAAATTAATAAAAATAAAATGAAAATACACATCTCATTATCCCTTCTCTAAAGCAAAAAGTATATTCGTGTAATGTTTCAAATTTTTGGAGACATCTTTCGATATCAATTTATAATCGTGTCGTTTTTTTAATATCTGCTTCTCTTCTCTACATTTAACTAGATAGATAGAGAGATACATAAAATTAAAATTTAATACCATAATTACAGATCACGTACATAAATAATATAAATATAACTTTTCTATAAATATAATATACTTTTCAACCTAACAGTATATTTTAATATATTTTGCGAATATGCTATTTCAAGAATATATTTTGCGAACGAAGGCAAAAGGCGGTCTTATCGCTAAAGGCGATCCTTACAAGACAACCACTACATTTGGCGGACACGACTTTTGCTCCATCCCAAGAACAAGGACGGCATCCTTTTGGGATCGATTACGCAGTAGTAATAGTGGGATATTAAAGGCAATCGCCGATGATGTCAAAAATTCCTTTGCCAGACATTGGTTGTCTCTGCATAGGACTGAGAACAGCAAAATTTATTAAGTCAGACTAGTGTACATTCAGTCATATCTTATGCACTCAGTTTATTTTATATTTATCTTTATCTTAGCTTTTTATCATATCTTATGCACTCAGTTTTAATCTTAGCTATCATATGTTATATTTTTATATCTTGTATGTTTCTGATATGGGTTATTGCCCGAAATAAATGCTCATTATTATTATTATTATACTAATACAATAAAAAACACTATATAATATTATAAAAAGAAACCATGGACATGTTATTTTAGCCGGCGTGAGTCACCGGTAGTGACGGTAACTGTCGGCGCTAGATTTGACGCTTTTTTGGCTTTATTAGCGCCCAACAAATTTACTTGACGCCTGACATCCATTCTAACGCTTTTTTAATTAAGTTTCTCTCCATTGAAATGAGGGAGTTCTATTTACATGCAACGAAATATAATTAAAATAAATATAGAGTGGCTTTAAAGAACAAGAACCCAGAGCCGTCAAACCAATCTAAAACAACGTTACTTCGTCACGTCCGTCAAATACTTAATAGTTACATTTCTTTTCAAATCGGCATCGGTAATTTTTGAATAAAAATTGAAAATATAAACATTTCCTTATTTTTTTTAATTATTTCTTTGATCCAGAGCGTTTTTCCGAAAAACATGTTAATCTAGTGCTTTTTTAATGCCAACTTTTTTAGTTTTTAATGCTTTTTGCTTTAATGCAACTTTAATGCTTTTTTAGTTGATTAATGATTAATGATTTTTAATGATCCGGCAACACCGGTCACCGGTCGAACTTCAAATTATATTAATAATCTTTTATCTTTAAAACTTTTATCTTTATCTTTTATCTTTGAAGTCGATATATTCAGTGATAACCCTAAGGTGATTAGGCGAAAGTTATTAACAAAATTCGGTCCTGCAGCATCGGTTCCAGTAACAAATTGAATGTAGGTATATTGTATTGGGAGGCTTTCAATCCTTGGTTTCCTTTTTACTTTGTAAGAATTTGATTTTTTTTTTCAAATTCTAACAAAATGATTTGAATTGGTATGCAGTCTGAATTTAGATAGATTTGCGTTATCGCTATCTATCAATCATGCAGCCAATGCGGGTCTTTAGTATTAATACAAGTATGAAATGCGGGTAAATATTATCGCCATTATTCAGTCAGGTGAAAAGGCCTTCACAACAAAAGAACATTATGATTTGAATGGTTTTATAGGACCATTTATTCTTTTTATTACACATACATTCTAATTTTCTCTCTTTGTTTACGACAAATGCCGTTTTATGATTTGTTCACAAACATAAATAATGGGCGCTCGAGAATTATTAGGATGTTTTTTATTCAACTTTTTTTTTGTTTCAGTAGATGTTGACGCACGTATTGAAACTTTTCGTTGGCGACAAAGTCATCCGTAATGTTACAAATTATCACAAATCATTCTGTGCTAAATAATTATATTTTTGTTTGTAACCGGTGATTTAGGACTATTCTTAATGCACTTGTATGATGATGAGTTTGAACCCGGCTTGAACCAATAAGTTTCTATTTACGAGTATTGGTACAAGCCGGTTAAGGAAAATGCACAGCGAGGAAACCTGTATGAGAATTAAAATAATATAATACGTGGAGCATGACACTAAACAGCCATCAATGACCACGAATCCACACGGGCCTCACATGGTGAATTCGGGCCCTTACTTTTCCATTGGTGATTCCATGGGGAGACTTGTATCTTGCAGTGTGACGTTATAGGCTTAACTGACGAAATCGAATGGTATTGAAAAGTTGATGCGTACCATTTGAAACATCGAATTGCGCTATCAAAGTGAGCTAAATTGTTTTAGTGGATATTACATTTATTTTATGATTTAGATTTCTATCTAATTCTAAAGGTTTCCTCAAGAGGTTTCCCTTCACTACTTAGTTGTATAGAAAAACTAGCGAACCGCTCTCGCTTCGCTTTAGTTTTGTTAAAACAATATTAAACTATACGTATAAACCTTCCTCTTGAATCATTCTATCTATTGATGAAAACCGCATTAAAATCCGTTGCGTAGTTTAAAAGATCCCGCCATCTGTCCCACTGTATGTACGCTTAGATCTTTTAAACTACGCAACGGATTTTAATGCGGTTTTCATCAATAGATAGAGTGATTCAAGAGGAAGGTTTATACGTATAGTTTAATATTGTTTTGTGTTAATTTGTTGAAATATGACGATGTGACGGGCATGCAACGCTGCCGGGCACAGCTAGTACAATATATAAATATGTGAAATAATTAAATGAGCGGTAGATTATACTGAATGGGCAGTAAATCAATGGCAGCAAATTTAAAGGCAGCAAATTTAGGTTTACGTTCTCTGGTGTCAATAAAGATATTATACGCAGGGTTCACTGATATAATATCAGCGGATATATATCATGATATATGTATATTAATTGATATTTATATTGATATATATCAATTGGTATTTTCCGTCAAAACTAGAATTTTGGCAGATGCCAAGCTTTTAAATTGTTATACTGACATAAATAAAATAATGATCACTGCCACTGCCAATGATCCAACACTAAAGATTATAATTATAATTTAGTTGAATGTTGATTAAGTAGACTGATCTCAAAGACTAATTTTCTGTTGCTCTAATGTCACTATTATTTTTTGTTTTGTTTTATAATAAATAAGTGCTTTAACTCAAACTCGAAAGTCTCAAACTCTCATACAAAATCAAATTAAAAATTTCATTTAAGAATTTTGACAAATTAAAACCACTTACAGAATGAAAGTCGCGTCTTTTTTATATACATGATTTATATCCAATATATATCGGATATACATCGGATATAATAATTGGATATCGGATATTTTGATATTTATTATAATATAAATATCGGATTATTATAAATATACGAGTCTTGTGAAGCGGAACACCGTCACAATCTAAAATTATTTAGCTACTTTAGTTAGTCTAAAATAATTTGAGTCGTTGGTCCTGATTTGCTGCCCATTTAGTATTATTTGCTGCCGTTTAAATACAAGCCTATAAATAAGACTTTAATTAGTGCATAGAATATAAGTAGAATATAAGTAGTGCATAAGTAAGTAGAATAAATATTACACAAAAATAAAGAATAAATAAAGAAAATAAGAATAAATAAATAAAGTTACTTTAGTAAGTCTAAAATAATTTGAGTCGTTGATCCTGATTTGCTGCCCATTTAGTATAATATTATTTGCTGCCGTTTAAATACAAGCCTATAAATAACACTTTAATTAGTGCATAGAATTATAATAAAGTACAGTAAGTACATTTCTTTAAATAAAGAAATTTAAAAATAAAGAATAAATATTACACAAAAAACACACAAACATATTGATAGATTTATTTCTAGTTTATATTTCTTTGTCTTAGGAAACAAACCTTGTCTGTGCCTTAGAGAACTTTGTCAAAGAGAACACGGCTTCAGAGATTTTTCGATCCTCTCAAATCGCGATACATGTTGTACACGTACCAGAGCAGAAGCCGTACAACATGTATCGCGACTTGTACCTTCGTGTTCAAGGCTTTATTAGTTACTTGAGCACGGAAAAAGAAAGTAAAATAAGGTAATGACGATATCGGTTACGCCATTAGTGAATACGGGCATTTATCAAAGTGTCGATTAAAAAGGACCTTTTTTTCTCGGGGTTTGCTTGAGAAAATAAGTAGGCTAATGTCGCTTTAATTGCCCTTTTTAGGTTGTTTAGCAATAATAAATAAAATTGTACGCAGTAAAAAAACGTTTTATTATTTTATTTTATGAATAAAATGAGGTTACTTTAATGTTGTAAAAAATAAGCGCTGAGCGCTCGACGCTCGAGCGCTGAGAGACCGCTAATGAACCTTTAAGAATTGATCGTTAAATGCACCTGAACGTTGTAGTCTTAATTTTTAACATTTGATAGTCTTTAAACACTTAAGGTTAAAAGCTAGAGACTAAAACTGTTAAGGTTAAAGTTCTTAAGGTTCATTAGTGCTGACTTAGCGCTCGAGCGTTTAGCGCTTAATTTACAACACTAGCTTGCTTTCACTCATGGACTTTTGCTATACATGCAAACACCAGTTTAAAGTAGCCAAAGATGGCACATCAGCAGATGCGTTAACCATCTTTGAATTAGGGAATCAGGATTTTCTGGGAAGGATACCCAATTACCCATCGTTGGTATTTTACTCAATGCAGAGAAATTAGGATGAGGGGAGGAAACCTTAGTAATGTAGGAAACTATAATAACGTGCAATTAAAAAATTGGGAGGCAATACATAGCGATATTAACATAATGACGTATTACAACAATGATTCAGATTTTTTATTTTTGGACTTGGTTTCATTGTTATTTGTTCAGATTTTTATATTTTACACAATTGTTATCAATATGAAATTCCAAAAAAACTGACATTGAATAAATTCTTTCTTGTTGATTTTTCAATTTATTTTTAACTAGCGACCCGCCCTTAATTTTTTATAAGTTTTATAATTTTTTATACCCTTCGCTTCGGTTTATAAGTTTTTTTTTCTTCATAATTTCTAAATGAAATATAGTCTATATTAGACACGGATAATGTAGCTTCCTATTTGTGAAAGAATTTTTGAAATCGGTTCAGTAGTTCCAGAGATTACCCTCAACATACAAACACACAATTTTACCTCTTTATTATATTAGCATAGATTTACAAGCAACAATATGCGTGAAACTCTGATATAGTTATTTTAAATTGATATTTCAAACAAATGATGGTAACACAACACAACGCACGAGTGTTTACCTCACTATTAAGTATTGAAATTTAAAACTAAATTTTAAATTAAAATAAAATGATATCACTACACGACGAATGTTGGCAACACTTTATTTATAATTAGAAATCAATTTCATTTAACTTTTTTTTTAAATTTTAAACAGCAAAGATATAGGTAGATAGACAAATATTATAGATATTAAATAGGCAAAGTCTGCCGAATTTTCAATCTCAATCTATATCGACACAAATATCTTTCAGAACAAATTGGTTACTCAATATCGAACAACATTCTACAAAATTCTACATTCCGAGAATAACTCGAATACAAGATAGATGCTGTTTATGTGTAGAGTTTTCAAATTGGGAATTATTAATAATGCTTCTTTAAATCGTTTTTACAGTCTCTAATCATGATAGTCATCATGCTTCATAGATTCATGCTAATTGGTTATTTCCTGGTACTATCGTGCGCAAAAGTTCTTAGGCGATTTCAACGAATCATTTGCATTTAAAATAGGAATCTGTATTGCTTTTGGCACGCTACACGGGTTCAAGCTGAATATCAGTCTAGTGTGCCATCACAGGTATACAAGCTAAAGTTGAGCTGGACATTCATTCAGGGCAATTATAGGACACACGGATAGCAGGCTACGCTAATGTAACATCTACTTTTTCAATTTCTTAAAAAAACTGCTTTTATGTATGTGTTTATGTAAATATGTATGTGTTTTATCTTTTGCTTCGTACTTAACTGTAGTGTCCTTTGTACTTAATTGGTTTACGTTAAAGACGGTTAAAATAGTTGTATAGCCATTATTACAAAGCACAAAGTATTATATATTCAATCCTATGTTCCAGGACATGTATAAACTGATATAAATGAATAAAATTGGATGTTTACTATGTTAACACAAGCATCTCCTTGTAATCACAAACTTGGCTACGGAAAATTACGTAATAATCACTGAATACACAGGAGTGATACGCGATATAACCTGCCCAGGTAATTTGGGTTGTGACATCTTTTTTTGTACAAATATGGCAGCTGACGAGCATATAATTAAACTGGTTTTAGCCAAGTACTGTAGCTAATGAACATCAGTTAAGAGAGACAAAGAATATCGGTTAAAAATCCAAATGTTTTTAGAAGACTAAAGACAATGTTAGTTTTTTTTATATATACCAATGGTGCAATTAGCATATTCTGCCCGTGTCAAGTTCTCTTCTTATTAAACAATTTCAAAGTTTAAAACGTATCCTGTCTATGTCCTGTCCCGTACAAGTGAGTCAGGAGTCGCTCAGTAAAGCGATAGGTAGTCCGAATGTTTGTTAAGAAAGACAAATGTTGCCACGCTCCCCAATGCTGCAATGCACCCCAATAAATAAAGGATTCTAAGAATGTTCTTAGGTTGTGTTTTATCTTAGTATCACTTTGATTGATCTAGGTCAAAGACTATAAATAATTGATCTATATTGTTTTATAACTGACCGACTATGCCCTAAGGTTTATTTCTAACGTCTGGTTGTCACTAAATATCTTATCTGTAACGTAATATCGTATCTTTAAACGACTTATACAGTCCTTACAGTATGGTATGATGAACAACAATAAGTATAAAATGTACAGACGAATAATCTATATTATGTACAGTTATGTACAGTGTTGTAAAAATGAGCACTGAGCGCTCAAGCGCTTGAACGTTAAAGTCGGGGCTAGTGAACTTTAAGTACCTTAAACTTAACTGTTTTAGACTCGAATCAGAGTTGTAAGACTGTGGAGGGTCTTGGTTTTAGGTGTATTTAGGTGTAGATGAAGCTTCAGAAGGCGCGATAAATAACACTACGTAACAAAATTTGACCAAGTTTTTGTTTATCTTACTTTTTTAGTGTTTATTGATTAATTCGATGATGCTGATTATGAATATACAAGTAGTTTTTCTCAAGTGTCAATATTTTGGCTATAATAGTAAATTTTTCAATTTTCTTAAAAACTGCTAATATTACATGTTTATTTAATATAACTAGAGTCTTATAGAAGAAATCTAATGAACAGTACTTTAAGAATTGGTAGCAATAAGTGCAAAAATATTTAATAACATTGAATTTTCATACAACAATAGTGTGTTTCAAAAATGTACATGAGAACGGCTTTTCCTCTTATGTTTTTCTGACCACTCTTCACGTACTATAACCCATAAATAGTCTCCCATCATAGCACAGTCCCAACGTCCCTGATACCTTCGTTCCATGCAGTGAATGTCTTGGTGAAAGCGTTCACCGTGTTCTCGCTAACAGCTCCTAAATTTGGCCCAAAGAAGTCAATATGAGAAAACAAGTAAAGCATTTTCACGAACATTCTACATCCAATTACATGGTAACTCTGTATCAAATTTTCTATCAATTGCGTGTATTTCTCACTTCTATTGTTGTCCAAAAACTGTTGCACTACTATTCTAAATGTATCCCAAGCATTTCCTTCATCAAGAGTCATTACACCTACAAGTTCTTTTGACTTTAACATCACACGAATCTGAGGTCCGGTGAAAATTCCACCTTTTATTTTTGCTTCACTTATCTTGGGGAACATTTGTCTGATGAGGTTCAGAGCCTCACTGTTGCTATGTAAACCTTTGATGAATTGTTTGATGAACCTTGAAGCCCTAGAAGAAATCCCAACACCTTAAAATCAGCACAAACATCCCATTTGTAACATTCATATTTTAGTTTTTCTAAGAGCAGCTTGATATTTTCGTAAGTCTCTTTAAGTTGTGCAGAATGAGCTACTGGTATGGACGGAAACTTATTCCCTTTGTGCAGTAGGACAGCTTTGAGACTTCTACTTGAGCTGTCTATAAACAGACACCATTGGTCTGGTTCATGAGGAATTTTAATGTGCTCAAAGAGACCATTAACTCTTGTAATGTGTAATATCCACCATACAAAATTAACAGTTGTCGTGATGATTAGTAGACTCTCGCCATATTCGAGAAATTGCAAACGGCATACATTTTCTTGTTCCACGTAGCCAACCCTCTAAAGTAGACCGGTAGCTGCCACAAGTCACATGGGGAGCCCATGCAACATGTTGGTCTTTAACATAACCGAAATAAGCACGGTACGCCTCACAGAACTTTGTGCCAAGTACAATTTTATGTTTCGCTTGTTTAGATCCAATGTAATGTAATGTAAACGTAACAAAACGTATCTGCTAGCAATTTTTAATTTCTGTATGATCACATTTTACGTTAAAAGACAACAATCAACTTTACTTAGAACCAAAAAACTGCATCTACACTCACACACAAAAGGAAGATATTTTGTGAAAAATATCGATATTTATAGTTGGTTTGTTACAGAAGTCGATATACTGAAGCCTTCCAGCTTTTTATCAATAAAGTTGGAACACCACGTTAGAGCCATGTACTGGTAATTAGTTTGAACAACTACGATTGCCAGAAAAAGCGATAAATTTGAAATTATTAAAAAACCGTTAAAATATCGAAAAGTATCGACATCTGTAAAAAATGAATGGCATATTCGCGTTCAGCACATTACTTTCATACAATAAACACAAAGAAATAAACATAAACAATTTTTTGTTACGTAGTGTAATTTCCATTGTCCTCTATACTACTTTATTATATGATCACAAGAATGAACTAAAAGTCCACATCTTGTTGGCGTGCGAGACACGACTGGCGAGAACAGTGACGCTATACCGCAAATTGCGGACAGCTTAAAACACCGTGCCCGTTCTGCGTGCACTGTGTCAACACTGTGTCCCTACAAGACAATCAAACGTTAAAAACTTAGAATAAAATGCTCGAGTCTTAAAGGTCCATATCAGCGCTCGAACGCTCAGTGCTAATTTTACAACACTACAATATATATAGCCCCTACTGATAAACATTAATTACGAACTATCCAAAGTAAATAATGTACATAAAAAAAATGTGGCAATACATGTTACCTGATTAGGTCAATGAATTATCTGCCTGTCAAGCTGCAGGAGAAATATATAATAATAATCATTTTATTTATTTAAGACATTTTCATATTTTCTATACGATAATTGTCACTTATAATAATTTAGTTTATAAAAACATCAAATTTACAAGTAGATATTCATAAGGACATCTGTACTTGAATAATCTGTTTTACAGCTGTCAGCGCCTTTCCTTAGATCTATTCTTAGCACTAAGTAAGTTACAGTTATTTTAGAAAACAGTTTATTCAGGTGGTAATTATTGTGTATAATATGTACGTTGTGTGTGTTTTATGTATGTGAATGTGTGGTAGTGTGGTTTTAGATATCCGATTTTAGAAAAAAATAGCGTCGCTCAATAATGTAAGAGAGTGAGTTAATGTATGGGTGTGTGTGTGTGAATAAGAGTTACAGATGCCAAAAAATGTTAAGTACAGGTTGTTAAGAATAATGGATACATAAATAAAAATAAAACTTATGAATTACCATAGTTCTACGTTGTTTAAAGTATTATGTCAATAGTGCCTACCTACAGGCTTATTGTATATGATACCCTTATTACTTGCTTAGATAAGGTGATTTTCCTATGAGCTGCAATGGAGTTATGTAATTCTTATACGAAGAATTTCCCAGAAGACTGATATGTTCTACAACTTTAGCGGTTTACCGTTTGATATAATATTCTACGTGAGGCTCACTTATTAAAAGATTATATAGAGCGTGTACTGAATGAGTAAATGATTAAAATCTGTTTGCTATTAATTAACATGTAACATTATTATTCATAAAATGTATGTATCTGTACAGGACGATATACCTAGTGGTGAAGTTATATCAGAAGGTTGATTGAACAAATTGTAAATATACTCTCAAATTAGTTGTAAATGTGTGTACATTGAAACTCAACTTTATTTAGTTGGGAGCGCGGGAGACGACTGGCGATCGCCGAGTATGTACAGGAATAAAAATGCCTTAAGACAAAAACACTCGATTACAAAGAAACAAATCACGGTGTCGCCGTGTGCCGTGTCGACACACTGGTTCGTTATTAAATGTGTTTTAAACGTCAATACTTACCTTTATTACGTATTTTGCACGATGTTTCGGCTGAGTTACACCAATTATGATCGCCAGGTATAACCATGGAGTTTATGACTTTGCTATAGGGAAGTGTGTATTAACTCTGTTATGGTTTAAGCTGTATTTTGTGGTAGGGTGCATGATTTAACGACCAGCGCGACGATGAGACCAGCCTGGTCGCCGCGTGCTCGTTGCTAAAGTTCTTTGCTATTATTTCATTTGTTTTTATTTATTTAGGCATGGCAACGTTATACATACAAAACATGATTTGGGTATACAATTAAGATGAGACTGAAGTCCAGTATGTATTATAGACGTGCACAACACGAATAAAGCATAGGCTAGATTGTGACACAAAAAGGGTCTAAATTTCAAAATAACAAAAAATTTAATATTAGAATTCAGAATTTTAAAAGACGTTTAGTTGAATTGATGAATTTAAATTGATTAAAGGTCTAAAAAAATTACAATGGTGAAGTGGATTTACATATTTTTAAATTGATGTTGGTTGATTAATGGTACCCTGGGGATTAGACCCCGGGGATAATAATTTATATTTGAATTTAGGTAATTTATCACTAAAAATGTCCAAATGTAGTTCAAGAATTTTTTTCATGAAACTATTGTAGGAATCACACATACGAGTTAAGGGAGCAATATGTCCAACGTTTGTCTCCTTACGGGGATACAGAATAGATCTCTTCGACTATGTCGAGAGCTTGGGCGGGGCACGTGGAAAAAAATTTCTCAATAAATATTCTCGCATTGCACTTTGCTGTGCATGATATTATGTAAGAATAACAAGCCCAGAGCGCGACGGTCAGAAAGTTTCGGCAGCTTGAAGATTTGTAGTCTGGTCATCATAGTCACTTCTTGTACTGACGCAATGAGTAGGTACAAAAGGCGAGGTGAGGATTCTTAGGTAATTAGAATATATGTAGATATAATTGTTTCTTTGAATGACAATCAAAATGATTGCCGGGTCTTTATTGTTTTTAAGACAGGGGAAATTAAATTAATCTTAAAGAACGGCCAGTGACGAAAATACAGTATCTATTGTAAATACATTTGTAAAATTCGAATCAAGTGATAAAAAAATATTTAGAAATTTGCAAAAAGTAATTCCATACAAAATATCCATGTGATTGAAACGCTTCCTGTATTTTGTTTAGATTATCTTCTACTGAATGCAATCACTGACTGATCTTTAATCACAGAGATTTTCATTCATTCACAACCGGCCTAATGGAGATTTGTTTACATTAATCTTCGATTGCATCTTCAATGGCTCCACTGAAAACCAGCGCTGTGGTTATGCTGAGTTGGAGATAGTTTTCGACGTAGCAAAGCACATCTTAAATTTATATAATAGGTCTTTATATTTGTGTTTTTTTTTAAATTTTGTTCATTTTTTTTCTTGTTATGTATAATTAGTATATAATTGAGGTGTCGAAATAAAGTTATGTATGTGTCTAATTATTGAACATTTCGGAAGCGTACCGATTAACGATCGTAGCCATATTAAATCTCGTTTGTGTCCTCACTATACCATTATGTCCTTGACAGGATTGGTCCAGCGCTGTTCATTATAACAATAGATACACAAAGGGTACCCTTAATAGACGCTTTTGTGTGGTTTCCGCTTACATAAGCCACACATAAGATATAAAGAGATATATTAACGTGCGAAATGTTTAACGCGTACAACACGTGATATTTTTTCTTTTCATATATGACAATGGTGCAATTAGCAGGTAGCACATTCTGCCACTGTCAAGTTTTTTCCTCGTATACAATTGCAAAGTCTAAAACCTATCCTGTCATTGTCCAGCCCTGTCGAAGTAAGTCAGGAGGCACACAGTAAAGCGATAGTAGGTTTACTGAGGACAGAAGAGAACTCCTTGGAAGCACACGGAAAACGCAGTCCTATGCTTTTAATTGATTATTACAAACATTACGCACAAAATACACTTTGCAGTTTAATAAACTATCACTACACAGAAGACTACCTTGAAATGTAGTGTATTTCCCACTTTATCTTATTTCTCTAATGTACGTACGTCTTTCGGTAGTGAGTGAGATGTGCCAGAGCCCATTCCCATCCTATCCTTCCCCATTTTCCCAACCCCTTCTCCGAATCCATTCCTATATCTCCAAAGGTATGCAGCGTATCCAGGGGCGTGCAACCGTTTGTCATTTTGAACTAATGTTGGCATGTATCGCGGATTTCTATGGGTCTATTTATCCACTTACCATCGGGTGAACTGTATGCTCGTCTGCCGACTTTGTTTATAAAATAATTTTAAAAAAACTATTAAACCACGCAACGTAC
The DNA here is from genome assembly GCA_943735995.1 of Sesia bembeciformis. Classification (NCBI taxonomy): domain Eukaryota; kingdom Metazoa; phylum Arthropoda; class Insecta; order Lepidoptera; family Sesiidae; genus Sesia; species Sesia bembeciformis. The sequence goes on from OX031038.1 coordinate 3,544,016, forward strand.
AATACACAATTTTTATAATAATCAAACAAAAACTCGACTTTCCGAGATCCCGCTAAAAAGTTCAACGCACAATATGTTAAGAGACTGTTTCGATATTCAAAAACAGATGGCGCTTTTTTCAAGTGACAGCTAGATTACAATATTAGGTAGGTACCTAATATTGTTGTAGATACCAGAACCAGACGACATGAAATTTACCTATATTTTCAACTAGCGACCCGCCCTCGCTTCGCTTCGGTTAATAACTTTTTTTGTATTTTTTTTTTTTAAATTTCGATATTAAATATTACCTATATTAGACACGGATAATGTAGCTTCCTATACGTGAAAGAATTTTTGAAATCGGTTCAGTAATTCTAGAGATTACCCCCAACATACAAACAACACAATTTTACCTCTTTATTATATTAGTATAGATGTACAATATTTCATAAATTTCAATATTTAATGATTTTTAGAGTACGTACTGTATTTGTTTTATGATGTATCGGTGCTTGTTAGGATGTTTCGTTTTAGTACATACAGTTTGTTTTGTAATTTTAACTAAACGACGAAAATTCGAGGAACGTTTGTTTGGTTTAGAGTAAATGTGTTTTGTTCACATCTATGGTAGACAATTTGTTTCAGCTACACGTAGAAAATATACAAATGAAAAAAAAAAAAGGTTTTTGCTGCCAGTTATCATCATGCCATAAAAAAATCAGCTCTAAGTGTCTTATAGTGCCATATAGTCTTCTCTAAGTGTGGACTTACTTCCCAATCAACCGGTCTCTCTGTTCACTTTTTTTAAGTTAATTTTCTTTCTTTTCGATCGCGTCAACATAATTTATGAACTTCGGAACATCAACTAAGTGCTCCCACCAAGCTGTCTCCTGTCCACCTGTTTTGCATCTACTTACTTTACCTAATAATAAAATATTCTCAGAATTTTCTTTTTGGAAATCTAAGCAGATAAAGATTTGTGTCGATTGAAAAGATCAAAAATTTCAATAAAGTAATCAAATTAGACTTCAAAGATTATCGTCTCAGAAACTAATGTGCTTTATCTGCTTTAGGTCATTTAGGTCAAAACTAATGTGCTTTAGGTCGTACAAAACGAAAATGCCAGACACGTTTTCAATTTTAAATCACAAAATTTACATTAACATAATTTAGTGAGTTAGCTACAGATTCTTTGAAATAATAAAATTATATTCCAAATAATTCGGACGCCCTCCGGTCAGGTGGATCCGACTTAAAGAAAGTCGCCAGTAGTTACTGGATGGAAGAGCTGAAGACCGTGTGTGGTGGCGGTCCTCGGGAGAGCCAGCAGTGCAGAGACACACGCTGATTGTATGGTATCCTAAATAAGAGGTAAACTAAATGTATAAAATAATTCGCAATCTCTGGGGTAGGATTGGTACATCTTTAGGAGTTTGACACTGCAATGAGGAGTCACTGAGTAAATAAAATGTTATTAAGGAAATTTTAACAATTTTTCCAATAAATAAATAAACCATATGTGTGTTATTGGCTGGCTTTAGAATAGCAACTGAGCGAAAACAAAGCCACTGCCCTGAGGAACTACACAACAGCTTGTGCATGAGGGATTACTGAAGACGAATACTTAAATTATTTTTAGTATTAATAAAAAAAAATTACTCTCCCATTTGATGTTAAAAATGAATCTATGCTCAAAATCCTTGTATATTCATAATTATTTTTGTTACAATTAATTATCTAAAGCCTATGTAAATATGTTGGTACTCTGTTGCTGACATGTCAACAAAGATGTTTTCAGCTTGTTACGTTAACAATTAAACCCTTTGTAACATTATCCTCGGGGTACGCTTTAATAAATTTAAGCAATTTTGATAAATTATATAAATCGGTTTAAATTTAAAAATCTTATGAAGACTAGTTCTTTGGCGAATCTCTTCGTTTCGGATGTTATCCCGCAAAGAAACTCGCATGCATGACTGTCTCCACTGTTCGTTGAGCGATTTTCAACTTTTGGATCGGAATACCATTTGAGAACGCATAGTAGGACGCAGTGACTAAAAACTTTTACCTTTAAGCATTGTGGTTTAAGCGACGAGAAGTATCGATGCGTTTTCCAAATGCGACCGTTTTATAGAAATTAAAATTTCCCTTTTCTGTTTATTTTTTCACCTTATCTTCAAAGCCCTATCTGTAATACAAAGAGGCATTGGAGAGACAAAGAATGATGGTATGACATGATAATTAATTTTAAAAGGGTTTTCTGCGTTTGATTCATTTGGGTGTCTAAGAGTAGTGGGCATAGGTACTGTAAATTTGAGAATCACGTACATAATCATAACCGTACATACAGGAAAAATAAATTGCATCTGTATACGGTGACTGACTACGGACACGTAAGCAACCTCTAATATCCAAGTAAACTGATGCAAGTACAAAAAATATTAAAATATTTCGTTTTAAAGTTATAATAATACTTTTATGATATTCAAAAAAACATGTGTTTATATTATAATTTCCAGAAATATTTTCTGAATTATAACAAACGTATTCATCAAAAACATTATGCTTAGTTTCCTATCAGTTCATTATGCTTTTCACGTTTACTTTTGATCAAATCGACCACTTGTTGACTTTTGAACCGCTTTATTGTGGGATTTTTTTGATTTAATGTAAATAAACATAGATTATTATTGAAAAATTACAATTAAAATATAAATACACAAACTTACCTTATTTTAGAGCATCGTCGTTGATCGAGATCGTCTCGAATACTGATACAAGTGGTAGATGCGCTAGCATGCTAAAACGTGACCCACGACACTGTATCCAAAAAGTCACCGACCTTGCTGGTTTACAACGTCATATCTCACAAACTAATGAAAATTTCGAAATCGAAATTTCAGTGTAGATATATCTATCTGCGCTGAAATTTAATAACAAAATTTAAATAAAATGAAAATCGCCAATTTGTGGGTTGAGCTTGTGTATACTAGCAATAAATAATAAGCAATAATAACGCCACACTCAGTGGCCTACACTAGGATTACCTGTGCTGTGGATTCAGAGAGGCACATATAAAGACGAATACACCACTCAGACTGAAACAAACGATTGTCTCCCGGGACCTTTTACTCAGCAACCCTAGACATTACCAACTGGGGTTCATCAAATTAGATTTATACAAGGTAGCTATTAATTTTGTGATTTAATTATTCAGGTGATTTAATTATTATGATTAATCATTATTAATTTATTTAATTATTTGTGATTTATTTCGTTCTTGTTGTCTTTTCATTGAGATGGAAATATTAACAGGGGCAGTATTGTTGTCAGTACAAGTACTCTAAATACTCTGACATTTTTCAAAATGCCCGTCAATTATCCATTTTTCGTCAGATTCGTTTAAAGCTTTATATATTTTTATACGTTAAACGGCGCGCCTAATAGTTGACGGCACATCGAGTGAAATATTGCTGTTCTATTAGCACCTTTATATCAACGCTGTAAGACTTAAAAATGTTACAATGTTAGTCTCAATTTTAAAACAGGGAAATTTATCCTCATTGAGTAGATATGTCAGTCCCATCGTACCCTATGCTAGTTACATTCCTACACATGGGAGTACATATAATTATACTAACACTAAATCATACAGCATCGTAGCTTCATCTGAAGATGGCTTGGCTAAGATGCCTTGAAAACTGTCACAATCAAGAATGTTGATATTCAATATAGTTAATATCAACATTCTTTTATGATTGTTCCTATCACATTCCCCTAACAAATGTTCAACGTAGTCAGGCAATCTTCCCACTAATCTCACTCTTACTTTTTCATCAAATATAGCCCAATCATTTTAGACTTAAAATCATGCAATCTTCCCAAAAAAACCCAGTTAGCCATACATCTTTGTAATAGTGTTCTAAACAACATAACAAATCGACATTGATATCGCGTGTGCGTTTTGAGATATTCAAGGTCAAAGGTCACGAAATTAAATCTCGCATTCTATAGGTCAGTGGTCAATGAAGGTTATCATAAAAAATATAGATAGGAAAATTTCTACAAAAAAGATTTTGTACATTTTTATAGAACCAACCGTTTTCGTCGTAGAGCGTAGGGAATATACAGCTATTCATTTGCATACTTCTTAGTATCCTCTATAGTACGGCGTATACTCTGCTATTACTCTATGCAATAAATTTAACTTTATTACGGTACATGTTAAGTGTAGGTTGGATATTAATACATGTTATTAATACATGGTTGGAATTCACCCAAAAGAGTTCCCCTTCACCATATATACAACCTTGAGTAGCAGATGTGCTCCATTATTATAGGACCCATCCGTTTATTTATATCTGCCATAGTCTCATGTCGTTGTTGTGCTGTTTCTCTATACCACCTACCACCGCAGCAGCTCCACAGCATGTTTATTGAGTGTACTATCAAATGCAAATTTGGCTGAGAAGGGACATTGATCCTGAACGGTGGGATTGGAAAATAAAAAACAATATATTGGAGCCAGTTGCAAACATTGTTACCACCAACACTCGACGATTTATTAAATACAATGTTTTCCAATTGTACAAAAGGTTGTCGTGGAAACTGCACGTCGGTGCAGAAATATCGGTTTAAAATGCTCTGCAGCTTGTGGGTATTGCCATGCTCGGTTACTCTTAAATTAAGTGATATTTATTAGAAGATACCGATGGCTTTGACATAGATAAAATGTAGATGATGATTAAGATATTCTGCTGAGTTCACCACATCTGATTAATAACAAAATAGATTTCAATCATCAACAGAATCCATTTTTTATTGAATCAAATTTTAAAATATCAATAATAATACCACATTATTTCGAACACCATGGATTAGGTCTACTGAGGAAACCCTATAAGAAAAAACACACCTTGCGTTCTACCTACCTGATAGGTGGTGTGGAAATTAATGTTCAAATTTTAGTTATGTATGTATCACCCTATAACGTCCCACTGCAGGGGTGCACAAGCCTCCCCTAGTAAATCCCTGGCGGGTTTCCGGCCGTAATCCACCACGCGGGCCCAAAGCAGATTGGTCGATCACATACTCCAGATTTTTTTTATTTCTGGAGTTTCCTCACGATGTTTTCCCTCGTCGCTGTGCTAATGACATTATTAAAAGAAACCCGTACTTAAGTAGAATCTCGGTGGTACGGGCCGAGGATTTGAACTCACGATCACACGAATGTGAGTCGAGTATAGATACCCCTAGGCTATCACGGCTATCGTTAAAATCGTTACTAATGCTCCTTTTTTAGGATGCCAGAATTAGCCCAGTTAGTATAATAGTACCCCGGCCTGCTGTGTAAAAGGCTCTGAGTTTAATTCTCAGTCGGACTTCCATTTGTTTAAATGTTTAAATTTGTTTGTACAGGTCTGTGCTTATCTTTGTATTTGTCCAAACTCACGACACAAGGTATCCAAGTGTGAACCATTAACCGTGCCTTTTATGAATTCAGACCTTTAAACGGATATTGAATTGATTTTCAAATTCAACGACCAAGGGACTTTGACAAGACCTTTGACCGTAGTCGTGCGGTTGACAGTTAATTTACTTCGAAACGCAAGGAATAGAGATAGGTAAGGTACGAGTATACATACCAACTAACTCCATTGTGCATTTGACAAAATGCCGAACTATCAGTTACTAATTATATGGTTACTTTTAAATACAGAGCGTAAAAAGGGAGTATTCCACTTTGTCCGAAGGTCTGTGCAAACAGGTGTATTTAAAGTGCAAAAACGATATGTAACTTGCGCCAAAATGATACATGCAGGCCACACTTTATAAAATTAAAATTATTACCTTTTGCCTCATTGTATCGTATGTTCTTGAATCCGCTGTATTCATGAAAAAGTATAGTCACTTATTCAAGGGTAACCCACAAAAATAAATTATACTCACAAACATCAAAAAATAAAACATCTCCGTGAAAGTATTGCCAGTGTTGTCTTATGGATTTATAATAAAAAATCATATACTGTAACTGACCTAACCCCACTTCTGGTGGTGTTAACCTTGCCACGGTATTTCTTAACACAACTTACAATCATAGTATCGCGAAGACAAACAACGTAAAAAACTTGTTAAACAGAACAAACACCAGAAGTTTAGTAAAACTTTAGTTTTACTAATTTACATCCAAGTAAATAAGGAAAATAAAAATCTTACAAAAATATCTTTGAAATATATGTCATAACCTGAGGAAATGAGGGGCACAAAAGGAAAATAAATAAAATGAAAGATATCATTGTATGCAAATGAAATTATTGCTCCGAGGACAAGGGTGTCCTTTTTCACACGAGGAAATGTATGCGAAATTCTTTGTTTCAAAAAGAAATGGGCTCTGTATATTTCGTTATTGTTTGCCTTAGAAGCGTTTACTGTGGGTACTGTGTGGGTACTAAGCGGGCGTCTGCCTCGCTTGTAGTGGTAAGTATACGTATCTACGCGTAAAGTACAACTTAATATATAAATAATATATAACCCAATGTAAATAAACCTGTAATACATGTAAATATGTGCAATAGAGGTATTGCACATACAAAATGTACAAAAGGCGGACTTAATATTTGTTCCGTTAAGTCCACAATTAATGCCATAAGGTAAACATATAATGCATTATTCAAGTATTGCCGTGTAGAGAATTCCGAAAATGTCGCTGTAAAAATAGTAGATATATACACAAATACATTATTTAATTTAATTTCAGTTTAATATCTATTAATTAAAGATTTTTATTTTATTCATGCAATAAATACCTAGAAATTGATTGATTTAATATTTGATGATTCATAAATTTTAGATTCTTGAAATGCATTTAAATTATTAAATAGTGAATACAGAAATGGACCTCAGTACAGTGTACTATAGAACTACAAACTGTACAATGTACTTCGGAATCACTATAGACAACAAATATTTTAATATATGAACACCTCAATAAATATTTAATATGGTCCGGTTATCATGGGAAGAATTCTGATAATTCTGTATTCAATTAATTTTAAATAAATACCGTTTCTTTCTGAAATCATAACATAACATAATAGAATAGAAAAAATATATTATCGAAGTACTATCTAGTAAAATGATTTTTACGATATGCGTGTTAAAGATTTGTGTTAAGATTTATGTTAGCTGTCAGAGCTCTTATAATAACCTGACTATATAAAACTACTACTTAATTAGTTTCCTCTGACATTTCTACGACATAAAACAACGTCTGATTTATGAAATAACTACAATCTACATACCCTCCACGCTTACAATACTTTATTACCAGACTGTATCTTCGCAGCTTAGATGTATATATTTGGTTGGCAAACGTAGCGAAGACTCCTTCCGTCCAGGTGGACTGACGACTAGAAGAAAGTCGCTGGTAGTTGCCGGATGAGAAGAAGAGAGGACCGTGTGTGGTGGCGGTCGTTGGGAGAAGAAGATATCCAACAGTGGAGAGACACAGGCTGATGGTATGGTAGTGATATTGGTTTCTAAATTATGCAATACATTTCCACCAATGTAACCAACCAAAACCTGCACGTCAACTTTGTTCACTCAATATTCTGTCAAACATTTTGAAATATAATATGCAACGTTGTCATCTGTCTGCTTCGTTACAATGTCCGGCCTCGCCCGTCTGTTTGGTGTAACGCAAGTCACCAGTTCCTGACACCAGTTCCTGTTTCCGACTTGAACTGACTGACCATCGGCCAGTAACTAACTTAATATCCACAATTGAGTCACTGGCCATAAAAAATCCCAGTTAGCTGAATTTTATCATACACCTTTGAAATGGTGTTGTAAACAAATTATCAGAAATTGACATTGATATCGCGTGTGCGTTTTGAGATACTCAAGGTCAAATGTAAGAAAATAGGATTTTTTGGGAAGATATCTCTTCCTAGGGCTCGGAGGTCAATAGATAGGTTATTAATATTACTTAATATCAATCTATAGTAATATCAAAATTATAGAAAATGTTTTACAATATACTATATTTTTTTTCGTTGACAACTTTGAGTGAAGAGAAAGCAAACATTCAATGACTATGCATTTAGAATAAACGAAGATAATAAACAACGGTTATTCCATTTGTTATATTCAAACTTCATTATTTCTAACTTAATTTTAAATTAATGCAAATTTACCAACGTTTTCTGAAATGTCATCAAAATGCACGTGTGCATATTTCTCTAGGAAGACAGAATTTCGTTTTATATTTTATGATATGTTGATTTTTTTTTCAATTATGCAACAGGTCGCATACATAATAATGTCAGGGAGGGGTAACTCAGATACACGCAATTCGGTAACACGGTAATGCACGTATGGCCGAGTTACCCCTTAATAAATTATTATCTTATAGCAATTTATTTTTAAATTTAGATTAATCACAGTTACTCATAGGTAAGTACACTGTATAACACTAACTACACATCGACCACTGATCACGTAACGCTTCCATCACATTTAATCAACAAAATTGTGGTTCCATTAAATGCCCAAATATTTACACGTCGGCGAGTAATATGTTTGTCCGAGGCGATAATTGTACATTTTCGTTTATTAATTCAATTAGTGGATGCTCGATAATTCGTATCCACTGATTCTATATTAGGTCGCTAATCCACTGGTAGGCGGATACCGTTATGGAGTTATGGTGTAAACTCACTGGCCGTCGCCGGCCGGCAAATATGCCGTGGCCATAGAGAATAAGCAATGTACGAATAGAATGTAAACATTTTTTTTGCCGCTTGCTGATATCTTTGATTATGATTGCTGTGAACTTCATTAATTAATTAATTAATGTCGTCAATTATGACAAGAAATGAATTGTCGTAATCTTGACTTTAACTTTATGCTTAATTATCATGTAAGTATTTAACTAAATACTAGCTTTTGCGCGCGGCTTTGTCCGCATATAATGTATTTTGAAAGTAATTGGCTCTCCCGAGAAAAAAACTAATAAGCATATCCTTCTCCGGATTGTAAGCTAAATCTCTGTTAATTTTTATAGAAATCGTTTTTTTTTTTGTATAGGGAAGTAGGCCAGCGAGCAAGCGGGCCCACGTGATGGTGAGTGTTACCGCCATCCATGGACACCAGCAACATCAGGGGGTAAGCGGGTGCGCCGCCGACCTTGTAAAATTCTATTCACTGCTTTTTTAAAGAACTCCATATCGTAGCGTAATGGAAAGACCTCTTGAGTGAGGCAGTTCGTTCCACAGCCTACGGGTTCGCGGTATAGAATAATTTTTGGACGGAACAGTACGCGACACCTCCGTATCGAGGAGATGCGGATGGACCGCACTTCTAGTCGTGAAGATATAATAAACAGACAGACAAACAAACACAAACAAACAACAGACAATATTTATAAAAGTATTTATTAATTCTTTTAAATTAACTGTAGGTACTTAATTATGTAAATTTACAAATTATTTTGAATGCTATAATTGTATCTAATTTGATGAAACTAAATACCTACCTATACATAGGTAACACTCATTCATGCAAATAATAAATTACAAATATGAGATTTGAAAATGATGTTAATAATTACTAGAGTCAATTTAATTGGTAATTGACGAGTCCATTAATTTGATGACAATTTAAACTTAACTTTAAGATCTTTAATATACGATTGACAATGACATAATAATAACAATCACTCAGAGAGACTTGAAGGAGGATTGACGTCATTATCGGTAGGCCATTTCCAAACGTATGTGAAATAAAGTTAACTTTTGAGTTTAATTTGTTTAAAATTATAGTTGGCCACCTGTTAATTAATATACGTAGAAATTGAACTTTAGAATAAAGAAAAACTATTGTATTATTTTATTAGAGTAATTGGTGGTTTTCATTAGTTAAACAGAATTTTGAGGGGGAGAGTGCACGCTACAATCCAGCAGCTGCTGGACGCGCTCGACTGGCCACGTTACACCTCTCTCACAGATGACTACCTTGAAATGTACTGCATTTCCCACTTTATCTTATTTCCCTAATGCGTCCTAAACCGAAGTCCGTTGCATTGGGATGGTACCGATGGCGAGTCGTTCAGTAGCGCACAAGCACGTGCCGATACCTGGTAAAAGTGATAGCTTAAGGCCGGTGTGTGTTGACGGTGTAGCGAGGGGGACGTCCTCGTCTCCGCCGGCGGGGACGGTGTATATGTGAAGTCTGTGACTGTAGTTTAAGAACCGCATTTACAGCAGTAATCGGATCGTCGGGGTCGTCTAGGACGTGCCGAGGACGACGACGACGATAAGGGGAAGGTGTACTTAGTTGTGTGCGTACAACTACATCTATACTCGTGTTTTTTAATAATGCCATAAACAAAGAATGTAATATTTTATTTATTCTCTACAATTTCATCTTATCGCTTCTCAACCCATTCAATTCATATTTCAAAAATAAAACTGAAATGCTTATGTCAACGTGCGGTAAGTTGTATGCAAATCATATTCAAATCAGTGAGTCGCGAAGTCGCGAGTAGAATGGGATGCAGGATCGGGTTGCATTATACTATATTACACACAGTGTAAACAGAAGACAGTATGAAACCTTTGTAGTACATAGAGATAATAGAACATGCAAGGATTGCGTCTTTCATTTGTCCGTTATGTGTACTCATAGGTAATTTTCGGAAATTATCTCTAACGTTGAAAATTAAAAACAGAATATACCTACATTTGAAAAAAATCCCGAAATATTTCACTAGAAGATTATTCACTTTAACTAATTTTCACACACATTTTCACATTTATTGTGTTTTATGCAAACTGGTATAGTGAGAAAATTGTTCTATAATTGACACAAAGAAATATCAACGGTATTTGATATTTTTTCCTTATTGATAAATTTTTGTAATATTTCAAACTGTTTCTAGTTTAACTATGAATCATGATCCTTTTTTTACCTTGTTATTTTGAAAAATACGAACTACGTACCATAAAAACCGAGTATTTATGCACAATATTAAACAGAGGTACATCACTAACAAGTGTGAGGAGAGCAGGACAAACTTCACCAACCATCCGCACCTCAGGTGCAGAATTTACTTAGTTCAGTCTACCGTAGAAACCTTTTACGATATTGTCGGTGTATACTTTTTTTAAATTAATTATTTACTTACTTTTACACATAACGACGACAATTTAAATGCATTGTCAAACAACCTATGCATACGGGGATTCGTATGCATAGGTATGCTATGCATACGACACCGACAATATCGTCGCTACGAGACAGTGTTGTGGTATCTGTGTATGTAAGGTTATTTTGTACGCTTGTGTGAAAGAATCCTTACTGTTGTTTTTCTGTATTGTGTACTCAGCTGAGGCGAACGTCTCTTCAGTATATTTTAAAGGCATTATACGTACAGGATTTAGTAAAGTGTCGTCTCTGCGTACATTACAGTTCTCGCATACGAATATTTTTCGTGGATACAGTCTAAAACGTACCCGTATCCGCCGTAATGGGCAGCTTATCCATTTGGTATAAGATTTCCTTCAATTCCAGCATTTCAATTTATAACGATACAGTCATAAAAAGAGATTTCATGATTCAATTGGACTACATTTCCACGTCCCTGCTTAAATGTTTGATAAATAAATTATCGCTAAAAATGTTCTCTGCATTAATGTCCATATTGAACATTATTTAACGTATTACATTTATACCGAAAAAGAAAGACATAATCTTATTGACAATAAGATTATGTTATTATATATTATTTAAATACGATGTGTGATTTTGGACACATTGAAAATACAAATTAACAAAGAAAATATTTAGATACTAAAATATATTAATATTACTACGAGGGTAAATCAAATATAAACGGGATTTTTCTTCCTGAGCGTCTACGGCTGGTAGGACTGGACCCGCGCTTCTAGTATGCCTGGGTGTGGTCATTAGGAGTGGGGAGAGCCGGCCATTCCACACTCTCAACCAATTCCTCAGTAACGCTCACGATGTAGGAGCAACAGGTGCACCTCTCCACTGCGCAACGTATAATTATAAAATTTCTTGCTTGTGAAGCAGTTCGAACGACGGAAATTTTCAGGAGATTGACTGCACAGTTCGGGGACCAAACATTGTCAAGGACTCCTGTATTTGCCAGGCATAAAGAGTTCAAAGAAGGACGAGAACGAGTGGAAAATCAGGAACACAATATAGCTGGCAAGTTCTTTTAACCGTTTTTTACGACCGGCGAGGCATTTTGCTCATTGTTTTTTGCTCATTGCTCATTGCACAACGAAGCAAAATCAATGCTGCTTACTACTGCGAATTGTTAAACAAGGTAAGGGCTGCATATCGCCACAAAAGACGAGACCAACCGATTTGAGAAGTCATCCTCCTACACGACAACACTAGGCCCCATCTCTAACGGGCTCTGCAGCTCTAACGGTCTCAAAACTAAGAGAAATTCACTGGACTCAACTCGATCATCCTCCCTACAGCCCGGACCTATCGCCCTGCGATTTTCATTTGTTTGGGCTCTAACGGTCTCAAAACTAAAATAAATTCACTGGACTCAACTCGATCATCCTCCCTACAGCCCGGACCTATCGCCCTGCCATTTTCATTTATTTTGGGCCGCTTAAAGAAGCTCTAGGAGGGCAACGATTTGAAGATGACGAGGGCGTGGAGGGATTCGTGCGCATATTCAGCGCAGTTAGTTGCAGGATCGATTCGTCAATGAGTTCACAGTTTGATTGCTCATTTGAAGTCTCTTACTTTTTAATATATGAATGTTGTATTAATATTTTTAGAACGTAATTGCGTTCCAAACGAACAAACAAAGCCGCAGTTAAAAAAACGATATTAAGAATAAAGACAAGCAAATAAAGAAAACTAGTTGGACTCATATGCTATAGCCACATGGCATAGTCGTAAATTCAAACTCCACAACGTACCACAGACTTATTGGAACTCATATACGAGTAAATACCACTAGTTCGATAGTGAAGGAAAATATCTTGAGGAAACTCGCGTTCGTTACCAGGAATTGATTTCTAATATCCGCTGGTATGAGGCATATCTAATATCCGCTAATATCTAATATAGGTAACGGCGACATAAGGATATTGTATTTATTTTGAGCGTTGGAATCGAAAAATGTTCAATGAGCGATGATACTACAGAATAAGAAGCAAATAATATTGATATTTCAATTGAATGGATTACAATTTTATCTATTAATACTAAATATAAAACAAAATGTCCTGACAGACTGACTGACTAACCAACGCCGAGACGAAACTACTAAAACTAGAAATATCAAATTTGGAAAGTAGTTTTCTTGTATGGCGTCTAAGGAGGGACTTTTCGAAATTTAATCACTATAGTCGTAATACGGGCCATCAAAGTTTGTATGGAAATAATATTTAGTCGTCCTATTAATTTGAAGCTTGCTATAAATATTTTACAATATTAACTTTTAGCATTTTAGCACTCGCCTTTTAGCATTTGCTCTACAACCCAGTAATGTATGACTACCGATATCTGTTTCTGTTGATTACTGAGCTGAATAACTCACACGTCGCATTAAGAAAGGAGCTGGCGTGGATTAGTACTCGCAAGGGACAATAGACTTCACCCGCTAGTTAATCAAGTGTTCGCACATTCAAAGCGATAATGTAGGTACCGTACCTATATAAAGAGAAGTAATTAAATAGGCAGCAAAAAATACCGATTGAGCAGTAAATCGATTGCAGGAAATTTGAAGCTGGGTCGGGTTTAGGTTCTCCAAAGAAATAGGAGTCCCGCGTCGACTTGATGACGACATTCTTGGTAACTTAAAATTATTTATTTTAGTTGTTAAAAAAAATCTTTTGTTCATCACGATTTGCTGCTCGTTGAAAGTCTTAAATCAATATTTACGAATCCCTCAACACACGTGCCTTGTAAAATGTCAACTGTCGACATGAAATAGTATTTATAGATGAAGTATTTATAAACATTTTTTTTCTTCATATATGGCAATGGTGCAAGTAGCACATTCTGCCAGTGACAAGTTTTCTTCATAATAAACAACTTCAAAGCTATAGCATGTTTATTGAGGACAAAAAGGGACTTCTTGGAAGCATACTAAAAACGCAGTCCCACGCTTTTATTTCATTATCACAAACACTATGCACGAAACACACTTTGAAGTTTAATAAACTATCATTATTAAGCTACAAAACGTCCGATACACATTTTTTACAATAATCTAACAAAACTCATCTTCTCTTCTCGAGTTCCTGCCAAAAGTTCCAATAACATTAATTGCTAGAATTCTCAAATCTCGGTCATTAGGCTTATATTGCTTTATTCTATTTGCGTAGAGGCGTTGGAATTTGTTAGAGCTAAAGTTACCGACGTGAAAATGGTAGTCGAGTCTTTGAATGGAGACCAAATACTGTCCCCAAAATAAGCTAAATCATTTATATGAAGTCACTTTTATGTCACTGTATTCATAAACAGCTGCTCATCAAACTGCAACTATTAGATACCTATATTTATGTAAATCGATGCGAGTGAGTGAGTGGTTTGTGCGAAAAAAATGCTGAATTTAAAAAATCGATGAGCAAAGGTTATTCGTTTTCATAAAGGAAATTCAGTTTTAAGAGAGTGTAGGATTTTTTTATTTAACCCTGTGTACTTTTGCAGAGTTCATATGCCAGTGATTTTTTTACATTCTAGAGAAAGAACAGAATACGGGCAAAATTTAAGACACTTAAATTATAGATTACAAAACTGTATGAACAAAACCTGATTTAAGGAAAATGTCTTACAAAGACACATGTGAAGAATAGGACAACTATCGGAGCAACATAATATACACTTCATTATTGTCTAAACTTTACAATTATTGCAAAAAATACTAACAAGTAAATTGCAATTAACAAGGTGCGGGTAGATATGTCTGACTTTGAACTGTAGCGGAAAATAAGGTTAGAGAGATAAGAGGACGAATTGTATTGTCTTGAAGTCCCACGACCGTAGGCACTTGGCATCACATGAATGCCATCAACATCCATCCACTGGACAAAGACCACTGTGCGTATTGTTGTAGCTGTTCCAATACAAAAGGTCCGATAAAGCTTGTAGTTAATGGATTTGGTGCACGTTGTTTCATTTTCCACTTCACTGTTTGTTTTCCGCTTGCTAAATGAAAAAGCAATACAATTTGTATTCTCGTTGGTAGCTGGAGTGTGTCTTTTGTATGTGACATTTATTGGAAACGTACGCGTGTAATTGGCTATCCACGCTTTTACTGTTTGTGATTACATTGATATGGACGATCAGCGCCGGCTCTAGCTCATGTAGCGCCCGGGTGCAGGGCGCCCTCTAGTAGGCGTTTTGAACTCTTTGGAGGTGTCGCGAGTGGCGCTCGGCGCCCCCTAAGACCCTGCGCCCGTGTGCACCGCACCCCCTGCACCATAGGTAAAGCCGGCACTGAATTCAGCGCTCGACAGGCGCCCCTGGGCGCGGGGCGCCCGGGGTGCACCGCACCCCTTGCACCCCCTGGTAA
This sequence comes from Sesia bembeciformis, assembly GCA_943735995.1. Lineage (NCBI taxonomy): Eukaryota > Metazoa > Arthropoda > Insecta > Lepidoptera > Sesiidae > Sesia > Sesia bembeciformis. The sequence continues at coordinate 3,559,572 of OX031038.1, forward strand.
AGACGGCCCTGTGGACGATAATGATCTAAAACTATGCTTAAATCGATAATTAATTAATATGCTTTTAACTAAAGGCTGGTTTATATGTGTTATGTAATTTTTTCTCTAAATTTTAGTTAGGTTCTTTTAGTTGTGCATTGCAGCCAGGTGGGACAGTCCAGTGCTGCACCGGTGGACACGAATGCACGCTCGCCGGTAGCCGGTACATTGATCCGGAGTTGGGTTGTCGCATCTTAATCTTAATTTATGTCAATTTCTTCCCCATTACTATACTAGGTTAAGATTTGTGGTTACTAACATAAATTATGAACATTTTCTTTGAAAATAAAAATTATTTCTTTGAATTTTGTAGGGGGAGAGGCTGGGCGCACTCGACTGTCTACGTTACCCCTCTCTCACAGATACCTTGAATATCCTATTTTATCGTATTTCCCCAATGTACGTACATTTTTCGGTAGTGAGCGAGATATGCCAGAGACCATTCCCATCCCATTCCTCCCCATTTTCCCAATCCATTCCTTAATCTGCAAAGGTAGCGCTTCTGGGGGCGTGCTAACGTTTGTCATTCTGGACTGATGTTGACATGTAACGCGGATGTCTATGGACGACAGTATCCACCTACCATCACGTGGACTGTATGCTCGTTTGTCGCCTTTTTTCTATAAAAAAAAGAAAAAAGACGTACATTTTTAACTTAAAACTTAGTTAAACATCAATTAAACACTTGTCGACAGAAAAAGTTTCTAGAAATGTGACAGAATAATGAATTGATCATAAAATTAATTCCGTGTTACTTGTAAATTCGCGAAGTAAAGTTTCTTTCCTTTTCCTCTTGTTTAATTATCAAGTATATTCCCTCATTAATGTTATTTCTTTCTTTAAAATTATTAAAAAGTCGAGTGTTGTTATTTCACCTTCTATTATTATTTTGTCATTTTTATTATATTTTGACAAGTTACATTAAGATACTATATGGGGTTCTTTAAGTAAGCTGTGAATAGGATTTCGCAAGGTCGGCGGCGCGCCCGCATGCCCCCTGGTGTTTCAGGTGTCCATGGGCGGCGGTAACACTTGCCATCATGTGGGACCGCTTGCTCGTTCGCCCACTTGTCTATAATAAAAAAACTTATAATAACATTATTTTATTATCATATTATTATTTAGATTAACATATTTATCGATTGTTGTTGACATTCCTAAAAATTGATTATGACAAGTGTTTATTGAATTTAGTTTATACACACTTATTTCGCATTAAATTTTGCACGCCTGTTGGAGCAGAAAGAACATAATTTTTGTTACTTATGTTTTTGCAAAATAAATGAAATTTGATTTGCTTTAATGGTAACGGCCAGCAGATTGGTTTGTTCATACCATCATTATTCAAAATGTTTAGAATAGTGTCATGCTAAATACGACTAGGTTGACGTCGCTGGAGAAAAAGGCAATGGCGGTGCATTCATTTCGGTGCTGTTAAATAAATCTTATACGTTTGAAAAATATAGTGTAAGTGTTACTTACAGCTATTACAGTTATTATACAGCTATACAGCTATTATAAAATAGCTTATTTGCAGTTGCCACGAGTTACAGTTGGCAATACACATCGGCACGATTATACTTTCTACTGTACTGCGGCACTTATTCCGTGTATATTTCCATCTTGTTTCTCTTTATTTTTGATGTTACAAATTATTGTGTCTTGTGTTGTCTGGAATAAAGTGTCGTCAATTGTCTATATAAGCAAATAAGCAAAACTTATCTGTACGGGATAACCGTATTGTGTTTAGAGCTTTATTGAGAACATATACTAAATCTTAATACTCAAGTAAGCAAGTTGAACTCATATCGAAAATAAAACCACATGGGCGGTTTTACTTAACACCCTCCTCAACGTAACAATAGATCATGCATAGGTAAAATAAAAATAGTAAAAATTTACTCAATATTTATCTAGCTAATAATATATAGCTAATAGTATATATTAGCGATACTAGCGATCGCTAGTGTTATTAGTGCTTCTCACATTTTCCAATCGATTAAAAACAATTTTGATATAGATACCTGCATACAGTGCACACCACATCGAGTTTCAAAACCAATGCCCGCCACTGTCTATTTTCTATATCTAGTACTCATATTACATGTGGGTATACGAAAACAAAAACTTTTAAGTGTTTCATGCTGGAACAAAGATCAGGGTCGTAGGAAGATATTAAGCCCCCAATGAGTTAGGAAAAACAAGTTATACGGTTATTATAAGTTATACCCTAAAAACGGCATACAGCGCTGATTTTCAGACGGAACCAAGACGCGTGGACGTGTGAAACAGCGGCGTGCGCCGATGGACACAATCATTTATACCTACAGGCTGTGTGGATAAATATTACGTAAATTATAATTATCAAAGTGAGTGTCACAAAATATGTGCATATTATATTATAATATTTAATTCAGGAAGACCAATATATACTAATATAATAAAGAGGTAAAATTGTGTTTGTTCGTAGGTATGTTGGCGGTAATCTTTGGAACTACGGAAACGATTTCAAAAATTATTTCTTAAATAGAAAGCTACATTATCCGTGTCTAATATAGGCTATATTTTATTTTGAAATTTTGAAAAATAAATTTTGAAAAAAAAAAACTTATAAACCGAAGCGAAGCGAGGGCTGGTCGCTAGTACTCATATATACATAATATATAGAGATGGACAAAATATATTTACTTTTATACTGCAATCAGTAGTATACTTCAAATAATCAAATATTAATTGCAGTACAAATAACCGTTATCGCAAGAACAAGCTGCGTTTATAGGTTTACATTTTTTTCTGAACGTCGCTGATAATAGCTTTGAATTTAACTCTGAAGCAATTTAACAATTTAAACTAATCGACCGTCTAATGGGTGGGGAAATATTGTACTACACTTCGTCGCTGTATATTTACAACTTCCTCTGAATGCAGTTGAACTGTTTCGCGGAACATAAAGCGGTGGTGTATAGAGACGAACGGTTCGTTTTGCATGTTCTCCTAACCAGGTCAGGTCAACTTGTTAGAGAGATAACTTGGTTTTTTATATTTAACGACGCCAAATAGGATACAAGCCAGATGAAACTTTCTTCTTCACCTCATATAGGCCATGTTGATGTAGAACATTTCGCACAACACAGCGTTGTTTGTTATCTCATACATTACGTAGTACGAGATTTCGCATCCACTGGCATCGGTGGAACTGCGAATTGTTGCAGTAATGTAAAACCGCTTAACTCAAACTTTACCCACGTGTAACACATGTTACAACCGTTACCTTGAGAGTTAAGAGTTCTACGTTACGCTAAACTTTTATTAGGAGTACAAAACTTTGAAGTTTGTGACTTACTTTTTACAAATGTTTCCATGGTAACACTACAGACATAAACATACCTTCTTACCTTTCACTTAGAAAGTTTTGTGTTTTGCTAATGTTAATGTTTTCTATAATTACTAATATAATATAGAGGTAAAATTGTGCGTTTGTTTGTGGGTATGTTGGGGGTAATCTCTGGAACTACTGAACCGATTTCAAAAAATCTTTCACAAATAAGAAGCTAAATTATCCGTGTCTAATATAGGCTATATTTTATTTAGAAATTTTGAAAAGAAAATCTTTTATACCGAAGCGAAGCGAGGGTGGGTCGCTAGTGTTATATAAAATATATAGTTGGTGTACTCCAATTTGCCCACGATATTTTTGTCCGAACGAAATGACCAGTCGTTTTTTTTTTATTTTTATTACGATTACCTTTAAATAAATTGCTGACGTGAGGACTGGCTGATATTATTTCTTTGGAGAACCCCTACCACCTGAGTTAACGTTTCAATAGAAGGGCTCATCTTTCCTCGACACCGCGCGTATCGTCCGCCGGTTTCTCTCCCTGAGGTCCTGAACCCTAGCCGGCTGTATTTTCGCCGTGGGTTATGCCGTCTCTCCCTCATTTTGGCTTACCCAGGGAGAGACGACATGGTTTAGACAATACATACTCTTAGTAAACAAACAAGAACAAAATATACAAGTATTTAACACAATGTCGGATATACACAATGTCGGATATACACAATGTCGGATATACACAATTGGCGGCCTTATCGCTCATTACATTTTATTATATGTATTTATTTGCTATTAGTGTCGCTATGAAACCAACCCATCATTGAAGCAACTTGTACGAGGAGTAAATTAACTTACGAAATTTGTCATGATTTACGATTTGAAAATAGCGAATAGTCTCTGAATGAAGTGTGTATTGCAGCGACTCCTCCTAAAGCCCAAATGCGTGGAACCCATCTACACGCGCCTCTGTAAATATTCCGTTATAACAACGATATGATTACAACGCACAAAATATTGTATGTGGGTAGTCTCATATTTTGAAATGTGGGCTCATAAATTCGTAAGCTTATTCTAGGTCTTATTATTTACGATCTTATGCGAAGATAAATAGGCGGTTATCCGTCTTACCGTATATGTCCATCCACTAGCCGACTAACATTGCACTGTCTCTTTTACTTTTGTTAGAAAAATATGTATTATGTTAGTCGAAATATTGACCCATATTATGTACACACTTTCGCCACCTCACGGGCAGTTGATTGAGGAGTGGCAACTCCTGTAAAAGTCTCGTGGACGAATATCAATGAATTCTTCAAAAGCCCTAATCACAGCTACTTCAGACTAAATTTTTTTCCTTGCAAAAAGTTGTCCAAATTTCAAAAGAAATGGAAATCTGTCGAGGCAAGGTCCGGTGAGTATGGTGGGTGAGGAAGTCTCCAGGTCCAGCTTTTGAAGTTTCAAAACTGTCGTATGAGAAGTGTGAGGGCGGGCATTGTCATGAAGAAGAAGTGGTGATGAGCGATTAACCAAACTCGGTAGCTTTGTTTCGAGCTTTTCCATCATCGGCTGCAGTTCCCTACAATACACATCTGCATCAATCGTTTGACCGGCTCGCAAGAAACTGTAGTGGACAACCTTGGTCGCAAGTCGTCCGTGGGGCTCATCCTTAAGATCGAAATTTCCAGTACGGAAGTGTTCAAACCATGAACGAACGGTGCGATCGTTTGTGATGTTTAGCCCATACACACTATTGATATTGTGAGCTGTCTGACTTGCGTTCGTGCCTCCACGAAACTCATATAGCACGAATTTTCAAATTATCCATTTTATTTTCAAGACAGTCACATGAACAAAATTTAGGCATAGAAAACTAAATGAAATATTGATTTTAAAACAAGAACATCGTAGTTACGAGTATTAGATGCATTTTGTTTTATTTTGAAATTCATAGGCATAGGAATTGAATTCATTGTCATTTCATAGGTAAGTCTAATAAAAATATGTCTATCTCACAGTAACAGCCTATAGATGCAACTACCCAGAACGATGATAATGACATGTCATCATCATTAAGTACCATATATACATGTGTATATTTATCGTACATATACATAATACTCGTATCATCGATAAGTATTATTGTGTATGGACGTTTGTTTGTACGGTAGCTTTGAAGCGGTTAAACCAATTTCATGATTGAGGTGTCATGTTTCTTTATTGGGGTAGCAATCAATTTGACTGCCTCGATAGACAGTATAATTAATTAGTCTTTTCAAATCTTTACACCAAATAAGTTACCATTAACTTAATTAACGCAAGGGCTTTAAACTATATTTATAAGCTTTGAACACAGTTTTAAAAATACCGCTTAATAATAATATATAATTCTGGAATTCTGGAACAATCTCAACTGCATGGCTTAATTCAAAAGTTTAATTATTTTTATATTTAAGCTTAATAATTAAGTTTAATTTAATTGGTTTAGCAATTAAGTTTAATTTAATTGGTTTTATAATTAAGTTTAATTTAATTGGTTTAATAATTAAGTTTAATTTCTTGGTTCAATAATTTAGTTTAATCTAATTATTTTACAAGTTGCATTAGTTTCTCTCAATTCATCCCAATTTCTTACTTCATATCTCTTCACTATTCTATAAAAGTCTTCCTATACTGAAAGACGTTTCAATTTTATGAGCTTTTATTTGTCATTTAATATAATTTTATTATTAATTAATATGTGTGTACATTTTTATGTTACCGTTTGTACAAGTCAAGTTTAACCACCATATACAAGTACAATCGTACTTGTATATAGTGGTTAAAACTTGGCGTCTTTGCCTCAAATATATTTTGTGCTAGCCAACACTAAAATTGCCATTGCCTTGTTTTACTAAGTATTTAAGTACACAAAAACACTAAGCAGGATTTTAAATTCTTCATTAAACACTAAGCAGGGTTTTTAATTCGGCTTCACCGTTACCGTTACGAGCCATTTTGTTGTGTACGAGGGCCACGCTGGCCAGGCGGGTTGACGAGTCTACTCTTTTAGAAGTGTTGTTGTTCCTCAGTATTTGTGGTGGTCGCTCTGTATACCCACGGGAAGAGATGAAGTGATCTAGTCGATAAGTCGATTAGTCGGTCGACGCCACACGGCTAATATTTTTATGTATTATACAATATAATTGTTTAGATATTCAGGCATTTAATTATATGCAAATATTAAAATTTTATTTAAAAAAGAAATATTTTTTAAAAGTACACAATACATTTACATAGGTAATGTAAATGTAGGTAATGTAAGGTATTTTAAATTTAATTAATATACATTCCTCAATAAATCAGATAGTTAATGTTCCTTGATTTTCTTTTAGTAGGTACTTATATACGTGTACAGTAAAAGAAAAGGCATTTCTGACTGCACAGCTCTCTTCCCCTGACGTACATTGACCATAAACTTTAATTACATTCAGTGGGCGGTCTGAAGGGCATTAAATGCTTTTAGTACGGATTATATGCGAAATAAAGTATATGGGACATTTTCAGTCCACTTTGGAACTTAAGGATATTTTAATAGTAGGTTAAGAGGGTGAAATGACCGCTATATACCATTTCTATGGAATTTATTCCAGCACAAAGATTTCAATTAAAAATCTGAATAGACACCATACCTTTGTCTGTTTCTACACTGCTGGATACAGGCGTATCCCAAGGCTGGCCGCCAATACACACGATCGTTCGCTCTTCTCATCCAGTCACTACCTGAACTTCTTCAAGTCATCTGTCCACTTTGCTGAAGGGTATCCCACGCTGCACTTCTCAGTACTTGGTTGTTGTCGGTCCTGCGGTAAATATGATTTGCCCATTGCCAGGCTTACTGATTCTGTGAGTTGTGTCGGTAACTTTGATTCTTTGGTGTATATCTTCGTTTCAGATCTTACTTCGTAAAGAAACTCACAGCATAGAAAAAAAGAAAGGAACGTTTATTCGACAAGACACACAAAGGAAAAGAAAATGACGGCAAATAGAATGACAGAAAATAAATGAACACAAATATAATCAACAAAATTTTACAACTGTCATTCCGTAGACGACAATGCCCCGCTATAGCTTCTCTCTATAGCTCACTGCTGCTCTCTAACTTAAACAGTGACACTACCGCATATATTTAATAAGAACATTATTCGCGGTCTTTTTTTTTTATATATATACGAAGGCGGCAGACGAGCATACAGTCCACCTGATGGTAAGTGGATACTGTCGCCCATAGACATCCGCGATACATGCCAACATTAGTCCAAAATGAGAAACGTTGGCATGCTCCCGGATGCGCTGCCTACCTTTGGAGATATAGGAATGGATTTGGAGAAAGGGTTAAGAAAATGGGGAGGGATAGGATGGAATTGGAATGGGCTCTGGCACATCTCACTTACTACCGAAACACGTACGTACATGGGGGAAATACGATAAAATTCGCGATACGATATTCGCGGTCGTTCGTGCATCTCGTCTAAATACTCGTAGTTTCTGAAGTAATAAACGTCGTTCCAAAATAAAAAAATATCTACAAATTACCAGTGCTAAATTTAAATGAAGGTTACGATTGAAGTAGAACATCGTACACGAGTGTGGTAAAAGTATCATAATAATACAGGCAAAGGCTTTTTCTTCTTTCGGTTCGACAGCCCGGAGTGGGGCTTGGCCTGATCGAGCCATCTCAAACGGGACCTGCCACTGTTTCGACGTTCCTTCGGTTCGCTCGTTAGGACTTTTTTTGACGGTCTTTCCTCATCCACGCCCTGTACGTGTCCAGCCTTACAGGCTTATTTTATTTTATTTTTATTAAAGAAATCTACAGCTTATTTTTATACAAAGTTCTTATATTTCCTTATACTGGACTGAAGCATTGTAAAGAAAATACTACTTCAATTCCTCACTTGAAATCACGATTAAGCTTATAAACACTACTCGTAGGAAAGATATAAAAGCCAACAGACAAACATAAAAAGATACGACACACGAGTAATTATCGTTTTTATATCGCCTATTCCATTTATAAAGGCAGGTCGTTATTTCGAGCAGCCATTTGCAATGTTAATGCTCGTAATGTAAGTACCGAATAAAAGTTATGGAGTTTTTAAAACGTTACGTTGATCGTAAACATGTAATATTTTGTATAAGGCGTAAGACATATTGATTCGCTACCCGTAAAATTAAATAGTATTGTAAAAATAAGCGCCGAATTTTTACAATACTATTTAAGCGCTTGACGCTTGAGCGCTAATTGAGAGCTAACGAATCCTTAGACGCCACCGTTTACGCTCGTGAGCGCTATAGTTAAATTTTTTAACGATTGAGCGAATTTCTAGAATTTTTAATTTCTTGACTTGAGCTTTTAAGCTATTGAGGTTAAAAGTTCAAGTCTAGAATGGTTAATATTAAGATTTTAAAAGTTTATTCAGCGCTGATTTTTACAACACTATATGAAATATTGGCGACCATTAGAAAAAAATTAACTCTACACACGTCTTGAGTGTCTACAATCAGTTTCGAGGCGGCTAAGGAGTACATGTTTCCTATGTTTTGGTACAGATTCTGCAAATTTGTATTGTTTCCTTAATAAATAGTGAAACAGACCTAAGAATTCTAAATAAAACCATTGGTCAATAAAAGTGACGTCTACTCTCTTGAGCAATGACTCACTCATTACTTCTCAACGTTATGCAATGTTATCGCAAACCACCACTTGTAGAAATTGATCAAGACTAGTTTTGTTTCGTTTTCAGACTACGTCATGCAAATAACTCAAACGACACAGTTTAAAATCGACTTATTGGCATAAAGGTAAACGCCACTTCGCTAATTCGCGCAACAACTTTTTTAATAACTTCGTTCTACCACCATGATTGATCAAAAAACTTATTTGAATATAGCTAAACTTTTTCAATTGGCTCTGAAAGGACACTGAATGAGGGTTCCAGAAACTTATCTGGATAATCACTTGCCTAATTACTTTTATATTGATGATGTTATATGTATTAGAGTGTTTGGCCAACCTATTATTAATATAAAACTGACTAAACGTATAACTTTTTAAACTTTCACGTTTTGTACACATTTATATTTTAAATCGGGTCTGAACGCGTATAATAGTTGAAGACTACCTTGAAATGTACAGCGTTTCCTACTTTATCGTATTTCCCCAATGTACGTACGTGTTTCGGTAGTGAGTGAGATGTATCAGAGCCCATTCCCATCCCATTTTATCCCTCCCCATTTTCTTAACTCTTTGTCCCTATCCATTTCTTAATCTGCAAAGTTGGGCAGCGCATCCGGGGGCGTGCCAACGTTTGTCATTCTGGACTGATGTTGACATATATCGTGGATGTCTATGGACGACAGTATCCACTTACCATCAGATGCTCGTCCGCCGCCTTTTTGTCTATATATAATATACGGTAATTTGACATATAAGAATTTTAAAATTTAATGACAAATCGCAGGAAATAAAGAAGATAATCAAAGTTGAATAAAACTATTAATTTATTTCATTAAAATTTGTACAAGAATTTGTGACTTTTACGTACGTCACAGCATGTTAAATTAGAAGCTACAAATGGACAAATCACCTAATATTACTATAATACACTGGCTTATTTCACGAAGTAATCAATCACTCGTGGTCAGATGGTACCTAAGTATCAATAATAAATAGTAAGAATAACTATGTCAAGGCTGCCAAAGTTTGTTGCTAACTTTCTGAATCAACTTTCCGTGGATGATGATTGATCAACAAACGTAAAGAGATTGATTATTTGATACACACAAACATATATTATTTATTTAGCGATAACAATATTAACTTACAAATCCGCATTGCGGAGAACAGGCGATCATGAGGTCGTTTAATTAATGAGGTCTGACCACTGCGAGCTGGGAGTTCACTGTTCTTGGGGCTATTTAGACCCCACGGCTCGCAACAGCAGTCATTTGGACAAATAACTATTGCTTTGTTAAAATTTATAAGTTGTAGTAATCGAAAATGTAACGGAAAGGAAAATAAATAAAAATGCATTATTATTGCGATGCGCCGATGAGTGGGACACATGGTATTTTCAATTACTAGCAATCACAGATATAGATATAAATATAATGGCCAAATAGTCAGATAGCACACAGATTTAACAAAGTAACAATTAGGATAGTGAGGTATTTTTTTTTTATAGTATAGATTGCAGACGAGCGGGCGGGCCCACATGATGGTAAGTGGTCACCGCCGCCCATGGACACCTGCAACACCAGAGACTTGCGGGTGCGCAATCTTGCAGAATCCTGATCAAAGCTCTCTTGAAGAGCCCCCAGTCGTGACGTAACGGATATATCTCAGCTGGCAGTTTATTCCACAATTTTCGGGTTTGCGGTATAAACTGTTTTTTGACCGCATAGGCTCATAGGCTCTTAAACAGAAAAGTATTTCACTAAATAATAAATAAATAAATAACGCCATACTCAATGGCCCACACTAGGATTCCCAGTGTCGTGGGTCCAGAGACACATACAAAGACAAACACACGCCCAGACCCAAACATACATTTGTCTTTTTTTTTATCAAACAAATGCATGTCCGACCGGAGATCGAATCCGGGACATCGAACCGGTTGGTCAAAAGTATGGTCATGTCAAAGTATGGTCGGTTGGTCAAATACAAGTATGTAGAGATTAATGTGTAAAAAACAATAATATTAAAGAAAATCCACTGTATTTTTTATATCCGTCGTAGAAACGTTCATGAGAATGTTTGAACATAGAACAGCATTGCTGTGTGCGGACTGTGCTACTAACATTTGCCGAGATGAAATTTCCGACATTTGGGAGCAAATCAATTTCTCATAATGGAATAAATTTGCAATACAATTTCACATTTGCATGTCGAATTGCTCGTACGTGTGTGAATTCTCGTCAACTCTTCTCAATAGTAATGATTAGTGATCGGAGTTGGTACTGTTATTTTGGGTCAACGATCTCAAACGTGTCTATATCTATAATATTCGTATATATCTATATATCGTAACAAATCCGTGTCTGTGCATGAAATATTTTTTGAAAAAGTGATTACATTATATAAAATACGAACGATATAGAAAACAACAGTGTTAAATGTTTGTCTGTGTATCCAGACTATCTGAACGCACATCACGCAAAAAACACTGACATAGTTTTTGTAGCGGGTTAACATGAAGAGTACTTTCTATCTAGATAAAGTTCCCACAGGCATCAAGCTAACCACTCAGGGCCTTACTTATAAAAATCTCGCTAAGCAATACTTAGCCACCGCTTAGTTAAACCGCTCTTAAGCTATAAATCCATGTTTAACTTTTGTTTACTTATAAACGTTGATTAGCTGTTACTTAGTTAAGAAACGAACAAAGAACGATACATAGATGGTTGGCACAGATTATACCTAAAATAATCGATTAGATAGAGAAATTGAATGAACGAAATTGTTAAAAGTTCTATTTTTTCCATATTATATCATCTATGACAGTATCCGAGTGCCGTGAATTTGACAGATAACGCTCATTTAGTACATCTGTCTACGTTTAGTACCTATATTTTATAGCGGGAATTTCATTGTAAATATCTTCATTTTATCTTTCATTTTTAATAGTAGTATTTATAGTGTATTAATTAGATTTATTCAGTGATGGACACCCCCGAGCAAGCCAATAAAAGAATACGATCCACCAATTGGAGTGATATGGAAAAGGTATTTGTAAATAAATATATTTGTATTTGTATCATCCGATAAACTTTGTAGCGGATTAAAGCGAACTCTGTAATTCTTCGTCTTTCTTCTCCTCCTAGCTCTGAAACTGCTTAAATCAGCTACGTCGTTTTGGAAATCACGAAGATCTTCCAATCCATCCATGTTTTAAGCACAAATATATTTTTTTTTACTAACAAACAAACGCAAGTATGTAGGTATGTAGATCAAACGTCACAATGGAACAGCTGATTTATGTGAAATCCGCCATCTTGCCGCTTAGCGAGAGTTAAACTATGTCTCGGCAGTGTTTAATTTTGACGGCTATTTAAACACTACTTAACGACTTCTTAACGCTAAATAGTGTTTATAAGTGAGGTTTTTGCTAATCCGTAGTTAAGCAATTGATTAAATTTTAAGAAACGTTTATAAGTAAGGCCCTCATACTTTAACGCTTACGCGCACGAAGTCGCGAGCAATTGTAGTATACGGTATACGTGACGTTATCGGCGCAATTGAGCCTGTTGTCGGTTGAGAATTTTGTTTTGTTTTTAATAAATATGATACAAAAAATATTTTTTTGATAAGTCTAAAGTTTCAATATCTGGGGAATTGGACTACAATAATTTTTCTTTTCTGAAATGATCTATCTATATAGACAATAGACAACACTTTATTCCGGAGAACACAACACACAATAATTTGTAACATCAAAAATAAATAGACAACAAGTAGAAATATATACAAAATAAGTGCCGCTGTACAGTAGGAAGTATAATCGTGCCGGTGTGTATTGCGATGCCGGAAATGTACTACAACTCAGTATAAGCTGCAGTGACAACTCAGTATATGCCGCAGTGACAACTCAGTTAAGTGTTGGTTTTCAGTGAAGCCATCACTTCCCCACAGACGTCGGACAACAGTAAGAGAATACATATAATAACTACATATCTATATTCTATGCTAATTGTTACGGCTTGTAACAAAGCCGTGTCTTAAGCCGTGTATTTAATTTTTTTTTAAATTTATTATAAATGGATACAATGTCTAAAATAACAATTTATTAGTTATCATTATCAAAAATATATAACTGAATAAATAATTGAACCTTTCAATGCTTGCTCGCTTCTTCGCTGGTAAGAGTTCGCTGTTCAACAAAAAATACTTATTTAATATTTGTTACATATTTCAAATAACTAACTTTTAATTTTAATTCCTAACAGGCCGCTCCATTGTCATGACATTTTTCTTAAAAATTCTCCGAATTTCTTTATCATCGTTATCCCGTTAAAAAGCTGATAAGACGAGGAAGTTTGAATAATTATTTATACTTTAAGTATTTATGCAATTTCTAATAAAAAACGTGAATATCTAGGATCTTTATTTTATCGTAGATCTTATAAGATTTATATTAAGGATCCTAGAAGATTATTTAGGAAAAGAGGCCTTATTAATGTTATATTTGGGATGTGAGAGTTTAGTGTAAATGAGTTACGATTTTTTGTTAATTAATCATTTATTAAATAAGACATTATAATATTGTACTCCTGCTGGACTAATTATATGCACCTATGCGTTCTCAACATCTTTTCAAACCTATTACTATGCAATGAATTATTGGCAGGTATATGTATTTTTTCATGGAGAAGGTTTCTATGCTATCCAAATTGTTGTAGCTCGTCACTAGATGGCGCTGCAGCACAGCAATTTCTATACCGTTCAATCGATCGCAAAAATCATGTCGACGGCAAAACAGTATAATTTGTGATTTTATATACAGAGGTAAATAAATATATAGGTACACAGGCAGGACAACGTCTGGCGGGTTTTGGTAATACAATATATATTATTATGTAAAAATGTTTCACTGAGCGAAATAAATGACAGTCGGAGGTTCGACACCCAACCAAATTTATTTTGATCCGAAATTATTTCAGTTCGTGGAAAATCTTTCAAATAACGAATATACTTTGAAATGTGAACTGCGTTAAAATGGTCCTTGAACAACTTTTTTCTTCAATAAAGAAGGAATTTTATTAAGCCGTAATTGTTCTTCCTGATAGATTGCAGAGTGTGTATCATGCCGGAAACTATATTACTCGATAAGATACAAACTTTCCTACGAATGTTTTTATTTTAATCAATTAAGAAAAGCGAAAGCGTTAAATATTATCTGACAATAAGCGAATAATGCTTATTCTCTGTGCAATCAAGCGCTGAGTGTAGGGTGTTCTATAGGTGTGTGCCTTAATTTATTTCCCTTACTTACCCCACGCGTATATACTTTGCATAATGAAGGTCGAGAGGTGACGACGCGAGACATAAGTCGATTGCGGAAAGACTGTATCGGCCAATCGAGCGTTCGCACAAATGCAAACTCCTCTGCAGCTAATTGTCAACTTATTCAATAAGCAATTAGGAAGCGCTATCCGCAAATAAAGCGTTTTAGAATGAAACAATTATTTTGTTAATAGCATCGGTAATTAACTTTAAAAACACCCTAATAATACGTTTTAGGAAGATTTGTAATTGTGCGAACGCTGTTTTGGTTACGCTTTTGGATGTAAAACAATTTTATTATGCAGAATTTGCTTGCTAACGTTTATAATGCTGATACGTGTATGTACGGACGAGAGTTTGACAGACAGGTAACAATGGAAAAAAGGAATAACAGTTTTTTTTCTTTTCATATATGGCAATGAAGCAATTAGCACATACGATCAGTGTCAACTTTTCCTCGTAATTAACGATTTCAAAGTCTTAAATGTATCCTGTCAATGTCCAGTCCCCTCGAAGTAAGTAAGAAGTCGCTCAGTAAAGCGATAGTAGGTTTACAGAGGACAGACGAGGACCCCTTGGAAGCACACGAAAAACGCAGTCCTATGCTTTTATTTGACAAAAACTCCACTTCTCTTCTCGAGTTCCCGCCAAAAGGTCCTCTAACATTAATTTGTATATAGTAAAAATCATAGATCAAATGTTTCTAAGTCTATGGTAAAAATATAAATAATTTAAAAAGGATAAATGGAAAGGTGCTCTGTTATAAACCATGAAGTTTTAACATTTATATATACGTGTATGGCATATAGCTGTGGTACGCTGGCCAAGCGGGTTGACGAGTCTACACTTTTGGTGTAGTTTCTCAGGGCTTGTTCTAGCAGCATTGTTATCACGCAGTCGCCGTTTACGACACCCACGGTAAGAGATGGGGTAGTGATATTCTGAAGCCGGCCGACACAGGGCCGGTCCAATATAGCGTGGAATTTTATTGTCTTGTAATTAATATTGTTTGTTCATACGCAATGCGCTTGTAACTTATAGACCAACAATTAGATAGTGTATCGCACTGTAACAGATTTAAAAGCGAAAGGTTAGGCAGTGAATCGTAAAGTAAACGGACTAAGTACAAAGTAAACTTGCTAGGGTTGTTGACTTGCGTATTGTTACCTACGATTAGCTACATAATTAATTATCATTTTTTAATGCTATTTCAATTAGCATCTGCATGAAACAAAATAGTATTCAAAAGAAGCTTCCTTTTTTTTATTTAGTGGACAAATTGTTTTTGTTTGGTTGGTATTAAATGCTTCAAAAATGCAAGTAGTAATTCAATTTCTATATAAGCGCAGCGATGCCTAAATCGATGTGTGCGCGTAAGTGTGTGTTGACTTAACTTATTGAACCAATCAATTGTTGATTTTAATTTTCTACTGTACTTATAGATTTTTTGGTATTTTGAATACAAAATCCCCATTGGCAAGAACATATTTATTGTATTGAGAAATTTCTCTTACTGTGTTTACAAAAGGTATCTACCTATGTTTTTATGGCTACAAAAATACACCTACCTACCTTTCTCTTTCATGTACTTCAATAAGTACCTTAAAAATCAGAGATTTCAAAATCATTCTAAACGTATATACAATATGTAATACTTACCTCTCAACATAGTACTTTAATTATCTAATTAATCTAACCACTAAGATTTTACAGCAGCTGTCTAGAAACTAGAAAAAATAATTTATAGGACCAACACATGACATAGCCCATCTATTCAACCGAGGAACGACATTTAGTTAACCTGCAAAAGAAAACGAAATTCAAGGGATCGACATAATTTTACCCAATGTATTTTTAATTTTAACGAGACCTCTTATTTAACATCCATTGCTGGACTCGGGCACAAGACAATATGCACATTGTCTTGTGCATGAGGGATGTATGGTGTAGTTCCCCAGGGCTTGTGGTAGCGGCTCTGTTATCCCTTAGTCGCCTTACCACACGATCAAAACGTTCTTTGAATTTTCCCGTACGTTATTTCCAAACCGTACGAAATATAGCGAAATCTCTTTACCGACTGGTACTGTCATCCGATTTTTTTAGAAGACATGGCAAATGGGCCCGGCGGCCCGCGTGATGGTAAGTGGTTACCCACATCAACACCACCAATCAGTCGGTAGTTTATTTATTAATTCACTTAATAATTTATTGTACACACACAATATGAAATAAATAAAAAGGAAGGAAAACGAAGGATGTACAAAAAGCAAGCTTTGTTTCAGCGGACCTGGGAAAGTGAAATATAGGTCAAAGCAGGCGTAGTGCGTACGGATTTTTGTTTATATATGATAAGTACAATAATACCTACTAACAAAATACATATAATTTGATTTATATGTATAATACTTACCTACCTAAATAATTAATATTATACGTGTAATGTGCCATAATGTAAAATAAAGTTTTTTTAAATAAAAATAAATAAATAAAATATATACATATTACATATATTTAATATATGATATATACAATACCTAAGGACTATTTATGAAACAGTCAAAACTAAATAATCACTAAACTCGTAGACTATCTCGTATCTTATGAGGGTGAGCATTCCCCAAACTTGCGGTTTAAACTGAAAATGAATGAATGTAGTTAATTAATTCAATCATTCAGTTCATTCTAGGCAGTCTCATTTCGGTTTGAGGTGTAAAAATTACTTTGATGATTAATAATAATGTGGACGAAGCCGCAGGCAACGGTTAATTTTAAAATGTAACATTTTAATTAACATTGAAAAAATAATCAGAGTTTTGTAGATATCTTTACGATTTAGTCTTATTACTAACAGTTAAGCTGTTGTAGATGTCCTAAATGTTTTTGTTAAAGACAAGTAGGTAACCGATTTTATAAAGCACTGAAAACCGGGTAAAAGCTTGTTCCCAATTTTAAATGAGGAAGAAGAGATTTTTATTAAGGGAACTATATATTCCCATATATATATATATATATATATATATATATATATATATATATATATCTATTTCTTATATATATATAAAAAAAATCTATTTCTTCGATTTTAATTAGCCGCTCATTCAGGGCGCCGTCGATATACAAGGTTATCGTTCTTGTATATCGATAAAGGTGTAATCTCACTGGTTGTATATCTTCTGGTATACTATAAGTCCGGTTGTCTTGAGTTGTGATTGAGGTTACACAAATAATATTAGATTTTCCATCATGGGATCCCTTTACACAAAACTCAAACTGTAGTTTCTCCATTCTCTTGAGATTTCACTAAATTGTCGTCCCTACATAGATATACAAGATCGATGACGCCCGGAATGAGCGGCTAATTAAAATTCTTCAGAAATATATTTTCTTGGAATAATCTACTTGTTTCAAATAATCAAATAAATAAGTAGGTATGTGTTTAAATTGTGGATGCAAGCAATTTCAGCTGATAGTTTATATTTCACAGCGCTGAGCGCCCATTTTTACATCACTAATAAAATAACCGAAGGTTTGCTCAGGTAATGTCACGTATTATTATTAATTGTATTATAGGCGACGAATATCAACAAACTGTGTGTTTACTTTATTTGCCAACTCTGTTGCGTAGTTACAGAATGTGTCAACATAATGTGCTGAGGAATCGCACCGATTTCACAGTCTTTAGCTACTTCACATTTGCTGTTCCCGAGTTTCCCGGTTCGTTAACTTGACTCCTTACATTTCTGTTCAGTCACCTTTTGTTACATTCCATTGTACATAAACTAATGTACACGAATTGTAATGTACATGAATGAACTTAAATAAAAATAATTTATCTTTTTAAACTTTTTTGCATAGACAAAATGTACAAATGTACCGGGCATTGTCTACCAGTCAATCTTTCGGTAAACAGAGAATTCGAGAGGTGCACTTTAAAGTTGGTATTACAATAATTAGAAAATATATAGAGTGCTTAACTATGAAATGACCGATTTTATTTCGACAGCTTCTGTACTAATTCGCATTTCAAAATAAAACAAATGCCTCTAATACCTACGATGTTCTTATTTGAAAACCAGTACATCATTTGTTTTTCTATATCTAAATTTTGTTCATGTCTTGAAAATAAAATGGATAAGTTGAAAACCGATATCGCTTGAATTTGGAGCGCTTTAGAAAAAATAACTCTGGCGTTAAAGTGACATCTCGATATTCAAAACAAAATAACAAAAATGAAACTATTGAACTTCTTGAAAAACATTTATTTTCAACTTATTAACTTATTTCCGTTATACGGATACGTATCTAAGCTATACAATACTTTGAAATAAGAGGGATAAATTTAAGTCTCTTATTTCACGTAAGGGAGTGAAAAGAACAAAAAGAAAAATGAGAGTGGTGAGAAAAAAAAAGAAGAATGAAGAGTAAAACGATCTGAAAGAAATGGTTTGACTAAGTTAAGTTATCCAGAAGCATTATTATTAAATGACTTATGATTAATCTATTCCACGAGAGCTGATAAGTACTGAATTGACAAGAGTGACTAAAGTCGGACTTAATACTTTGAAGCATTATCTCCCAATCAAACTTTGGGGTATGCAGAGACGGCGCAGTAACAGTTAAAATAAAGAAAACATATAATACTAAATGACGAGAACATATAATTTAAATTTAACTCTTTAATACATATAAATAAATACATACATACATACATAGAAATATCTACTTTAGTCAACTTACGCCAAATCAATATTTACCGTTTTTAGAGAATGTTCTGAAACAGCACGCGGTGAGGCTTTTCTCATATGGGTCCTCAATGGGTGCATTCCGTGTAGTGTTGATGTCTGGGGATGTACCGCCAGTAGAACACTAACAGTATTTCCTATGGACGCGGGCATCAATTGTCCCCCAAATAAATAATAAAATTCCTCAAATAACTTTCTTTTTCAAAACTGTTGCCATCAAAACATATTGTAACATTTTTATTGTTTTAAAAGTTAGTGGAATGTAGTCCAGAGGGAAGGCGGGCAGATAAAATTTTATGTAGGTATGACCAGATGGCAGATTGTCCCTAAACTTTCTCTATTGGACGACCAAATGAGCGTTGAGGCTTTGACATAGAACGCGAGGCGGTTACGGATCGGATTATGTATGTAACTCAACGTCACTGTATTGAACTGCAATTGTCTAGCTTTCTGCTGTATACTAAACTTTTAATACATACTTTTTGTTCAGCATAAATATATTTTTACATATCCTTATAAAATTGTTATAATAATATTAATAATAGACTTCATTACATATAGAAAACTTCATTATTACGAAATTATACCGTAATCTTGATGACTACTGCTGTTATTTTCAAATTACTGGGCCAATTTCGATAAAAGAAATAATTGCATTAATTTTCAAATAGATTTTTTATTTTTGTATAAAAAGAAAATGGCAGACGAGCGGAGAGGAAAGTCCACCTGGCGAAATAGTACACCTTTTTAGAGAAATCGATAAATCAATTTGAAAATAGCAAAATGCCGTTAGGAATTATTTAATAGGCAAATGTATATGATTAAATACCACGAATTGAATTATACCGAAATATTTAAAAGTAAAGCATACATTCCTCTTTTTGAATATCGTAAAAAAAAAAAACTACGGGAATTTGTAATTCAAAATATATTTATTGTATGTTGTTTTAAAAATCATTTGGAACTTCACCTCCGCAAGAGACATTCTGTTAATATTTACATAACATTTACGGCTTTATCATTTATTATTTTACATGGTCGTAATTAACGCGTTATCTAATATTATATTATGGCGAAAACCTTGTTTGGGCGCCATATTTTATTAAATGAAATGTTCAGTTGAACTGAAACACGTACTCGTGGTGATTACGTTATGTTACGAGTGGCAATTATGAAACAGGGGTATATAATGAACAAAAAGTAACTGGGGAACCATTAAGGTTGCGGTCCGACCAAGAACGAGAAGCGATGAACTATGAAATCTTTTGTGTGGGTATAATTCTATACATGTCTGTATATAAGGTTAATGCTATGTTTGCAGTGATGAAACAGGGTTTATACTCAAGATGAGTTTAGCTTCAAAAAACTGAGACACAATGATTTTGCAAGGTCGGCGGCGCGCCCGCATGCCCGCATGCCCCCCATGGGCGGCGGTAACACTTACCATCACGTGGGACCGCTTGCTCGTCCGCCCACTAGTCTATAAAAAAAGTTTTATATTGCCGTTATTATAAAAAAAGGCAAAATAATTTTTGCCGTTATTAGAATCGCTGCAATAAGGATGGCATATTAGGCAGGACAATTGTGTTCAGGAGATGTCTCTTGCTAGAATACGCCACGTTTATCCAGGGTTTATCCTAAGTTAGCAATTATGAAATAGGAGCTTAAGTGTGATGGATAAGAATATGTTTGATATAAAGAAAATCCAAGTTCATTTAAAGTGAACTTTAATTACATCTAGCAGTCATGTAATACGAGTTTCATCGCGAACAGCACAACAGTATTTGTGAACTGAAGATTGAAATGTCGGTAGTTATTTAAGATGAATTTGTTTAGAGATCACATACATCTAAATACAAATATTTAGCATCGTATGTCGCATGTATCTTTCATTTTACTTCTAATTTAAGTAAGTGGTTAATAATGACACCAATTCTAATTTTATAGATTTTCATCATATTTTTAGAACTGCCACAAATTTATATCTTACAAATAAATCGTGACTATCATGGATTCTGAGACACACAAAAATCAATACAAGCCACGTGGCTTGTATTGATTGTCCGATACTTTTCATTTTTAGTTTCGACGTGGCCCTAATTATCGGGAAAGGTACATTCAAAAGGATGTATATTTGGCTTCCTTTCGTGACTCCACCTATTTACTTTAAATTTGTAGAGTGGATGTTTGTTGCAAATAGGTTATAAATGAAAAGTATCGGACCACGTTGTGAGTGGGCCAAAAATTCGGGCCAGGGGTTATCTATTTTAAAACAAATGTTTCTCTTAGAAGGAATTGAACGTGGGACTCTTTGCACCTCAAACTATCAACTGGTCTAATTGGATGAAATTGCAATTATTTAAAATTGGCGGATAATTTAAAATTTTTACACATAAAACACTAATATTATTTTCCCACGAGAGCTAAAAGGCTTATTGTCTTCAATCACACACTTGACTTTCAAATAAAATGAAGAAAAAAAATCTCATTTAAGCTGTCTGTTTACGCATAAAAGGCGGAAACTGCCTCTTTATGGAGTAATCATCATTTTTACTTTAACGTTTTGGTGTCATAAGGACGGTCCTTCATAAAAGTGTGATGAAATTCCACATACGGCCTTTATGATTATGAAGAATTCCTTGCCTAAGTAATGGTGTGGTTGGGACCGTTGCGGGACGTGTGTGTATTTTTTGACAAAAATATAATAAAATTATCTTAGTAGGTATGTACGTATACTCTAATTTTGAACTCGATGGAAAGCACAATTTCAAAAGCCAAAAATCGCTTTAGATAGGAACGTAAATCAAATAAAAACAAACTAATTATTTGGTAAGGCCACGACTGTTTTATTACTTTTAGTAGCTCCCTTAATTTATAGCTTGTTTATTAAGAAATAAATTATTTTTCAATTGTAATTACTTTCCTCTCCTATTAGTAGGTATCTTAGTTTCATTATTTCTCTTTGTGTACGCAGGAAAAGCAATTTGTCCGAGTTGTGAAAATGCGGAACAATGTTGTTATTACACTTATTACGAATCGTAAATTTATCATGATCACACAGTTAAATACTTAGTAAAATGTTAATATATTCAAATTAGTGAGGGCGGTAATATTCTAAGGCTATCTATTCGTGAAGTCGTGAGTTCAAATATTTGGCTCGTTCCATTGCGATTCTACATAAGTACGGATTTCTAGAAATATCACAACGAGTAGCTTGGCGGTGTCAACATCGTCAGGAAATCGGCACGTTGCGGATTTATAAAGTTGCTAGCTAGAACAATACAGCGAAAACATTAAGAACTAGCGTATTTTGTGTAAGAACTAGATATTTGAGTAAGTGAGTGACGGTGAGCTAGTTATAGATTGATTCGCAAGACGTGAGCTAGCTCACTTTTATCTCTCATTCGCGAGTTACATGTCTCTTCTGCAAATATCGTAGGACAGTTTTGCAGCGAATTGTTGTATTTATCTTTTGTACATCAAAGCACGGATATAGTCTCATTTGTATTTAATAACTAGCTGACCCGACAGACGTTGTCCTGTCCAAATTTCAATAATACAATAATTTCAATAAGGTCATACAAATATCCCATAGAAAAAAGTACCTTCAATTTTTCTTCAATTTTCCCATTTTCCGGGCAACTTTTCCGATTTTTCTTTCCCTAAAAACCTTATTCGGACTATTACGAACATTTAAAAAAAATAGCCAAATCGGTCCAGCCGTTCTCAAGTGATGCGCTTTTTTTAATAGACTAGTGGGCGGACGAGCAAGCGATCCCACGTGATGGTAAGTGTTACCGCCGCCCATGGACACCTGCAGCACCGGGCGCGCCGCCGACCTTGCATAATCATATTCACAGCTCTCTTGAAGAACCCCATATCGTAGCTTACCAACGAATAGGATTTAATTTTTATTTATATAGATTATTCAATGGTAATTGTACTACAAACCAATATCGCGAAAACGCAAATGAAAATAATTAAGCAATCCACTCCGAAGGGATCCCATATCAAGTTAAACATCCATTATGCGAACCGTTGTTAGCGATGCGACATAATTCACGAACACGTATATGTCAGCAGATGAAATATGTGTTTGAAGGTTAATTATAAATGCATACATTACGAATGGCAGAAAAATGTGCAATAAGTTGTAACAACGATATTTTTTAATGATACCATAACTCTGAGTTTACAATTTTTGCTCTCATACATAAATACAGAGCTCTCATACACATTAATTGGAGGGAGATGGTGTAAGCTGCAACTCTGCAGCCGCTGGGAGCGCCCCAGTGGCCAAGTTAACCCTCTCTCACAGAAGAATATGCTGCTTTCTTCTGTGAATACGCTGGTTTCTCCATCCTTACCCTATTCTCTCCAATGTACGTCTATTTTGCTAGTGGATGAGACGTACCATAGCCTATTTCACATTTCATTTCATCCTATCCACTTCTAATTAATTGGCTATACTGACACGATACACTGCTGCCCGGAATATTTTTTTCATTTCGTGATCATCACGAACTAATCCAGAATTTTTTTGTGACAAGATGTCCGCTATTCCATCAGATTAACAATGACGAACAAAGTTAGAAATCGTATTCGTCCCTGCGCATGACTTGACAAAAATATATCAACTTTCCAGTCGCTTTTTCATTTAATCTATTCGTATCTTTTATCTGTGATTCTCCATAGATAAAAATAACCCCAAATTCCCAAGAGATTACAATTCCGTCCAATCTAATTCTTTACAATGGACGGTTTCCGATATTGCAAAATCAGCCCTTTTTACTACCCTTATCTAGGTCAAGTACGAGTTCTGGAATGTTCAACTGATATTTTTTTTGTAAATACGGCTTATAAACTTTTGTGACTTGCTTTTATCCGTGACTTCGGCTGGTAAAGTTCTTACTTTTTAATTTGATACCGTTTTTGTGATCTTAAAACCAATTTTGCTATTTATTCAGAGGAATGATATTTGTATAAATAAATAATGCCATATCCCAGAGATATACAAAGACGAGGGAAGGTGTACGCTGAAGTCCCACAACCGCTGGGCGCATTCGACTGGCTGCTACTTTACCTTTATATCACAAAATACTACCTTGAAATGTATTGTATTTCCCCGCTTAATCCTATTCCCCAAATGTACATAAGTGTTTCGGCTGTTAGTGAAATATGTCAAAGCCTATTCCGATCCCAACCTACATATACTCCCCATTTTCCAACCCTTGTTCCAAATTCATTCCTCAATTTTCAAAGGTGAGGTACGTGCATCTGGAAACGTGCCAAAGTTTGTCATTCTGGACTGATGTCGGCATGTACCGCGGATGTCCATCATCAACAGTATCCACTTTCCACAAGGTGGACTTGGAAGTATCGAATTCTACCCAGTAATCTTTCCGTAATGCAAAAAAAAGGCAAACAGAGAAAAAAAATTAGATTTATATTATCATTTAGATTTTGTAATATTCATTGTACAAACACAGCCTCTCTAAGATTTTTAATCTAATATGAATGAATTTATTTGTATTCCGACATCATTTAATTCTTAAGAGTCCAGCAAATTGAATTCTTATTCGAATCAGCGTAATATTTGGCAATTTGTGAATACTTCTAAGTGGAATGAAAAGTACTCCTCATTAAGGAATTAGGATTGATATTATACTCAGGTAGTTCTTTTTTGATTGTTTTTCATAAAATTATGAGGAGCTGATTTAAGAGCTCCTGTTTTGTGCACTAATAGCATACCATCAGCCTATGTCTCTCCACTGCTGGATATAAGCCTCTCCCAAAGCTAGCCACCACACACGATCCTCGGTTCTCCTCATCCAACCACCACCAGCGACTACGGCAAAGCCAAATGAGGGTTATGATTTTAGCAGTGTATGTTAGGACATATGAATGTTCACCCGTTCCCTCGTAGCTCCCAAACCACTCATCACATTTTGATAAAAGAATTGACGTGCGATTTGTATTGATATTCCGCGTAATATAGGCTATATGACGTCACATTAAATCTAATATGGCGGATATGAAACACGAAAATATGCGTAGCAAAAAAAAAATGCAGATAAATGTATCGTGTTTAGTATCAAATGAAAGGTTTTAATGTGCATATTCCAAAAATATATTATTTATATACATAATGATGTGTCATTCCCCCATTAGAGTTATTAATATATCCGTCATAGTGTAACAAACTTTAAAAGCAATTCACATGCTCAATAATATTATATACGAGTGTTCTGGGATTCAGAGAATTACATAGTCGTAGACTCCAAAATGCTTTTAAAAAAAATAAATTTAAAAACCAATACCCGACTACGCAAACCTTTCAAATAAGTACAAATCTAAAACTTATCCGAAACTTTTTCGTAATCGGAGTTTAGTTTTTAAACCATACCACCTCAATTGTGTCTTTCCCGCACCTTCCAATTGAACCTCTCTGATGGTTGGCTGGTACAGAATGCCTTAGAGCAGGTATGGGCAACCTTTGACATGTTGAGGGCCAAACTTTAGCGTGCAAATACGTTCGCGGGCCGCGTTTAAAAGTACTTAGTGCATTTTAAAGTAGTGATAATATTTTTTGCGATAGATATTAGACATGAAATAATATGACAATGTTATTATAGTACAATTTATTAAAATAACAAAATGAAATTTAAAAAAATGGTACATTATAATTAAATCGTTAAATTTGCAATTGTTACAAACTACGAAAGTTAAATACACCGAAATCAATGAGACACTTGAGCTTGAATTTGGGAAACTAATCCATCGATATTTGGATTAATTCCACTGATACAAAGACGTAAAGAATTTTCCAAATTATCGTCAGTCAGTCTTGTACGATGTGTTGATTTATTAACTTTCATCAATGAAAAGAACTGTTCGCAATTATAAGTACTGACAAACGCACAAATCAATCTTCTTGCGAATTTTCTAAGCTGCGGAAAATTGTCTTTTTCTAGGTATTTTTTTGTAGAAATCGCACAACTCTACGTCTTCAAATTTGGATTTTAGGAGTGAGTTTTCTTGAATCTCGATCAACTCCATTTGTAAGTGTATTGGAGCATTTTGTACATTATATTTTGTAGGAGTAGCAAATAAACTGAAACAGTCTTCCATGTTTTTGAAGTCGCTAAATCTGTTCGAAAATTGTTCCGACAGTAACTTGAGTTCTTCGGCATATTGAGCATAAGCAATATTTTCATACGCAGAGAGTGTGTTGAAATGGTAACTGTTACCAGACAGCATCTGTGACTCCCACAAGCGTAGTTTGATCTGAAACGCTTTCAAATGGCTGTACAAATCATTTACTAACTGTTCTTGTTTTTGAAGTTTCAAATTTAAATCATTCAAATAGCCTGTAAGATCGACCAGAAATGCTAAGTCACATATCCATTTTGGGTCACTTAATTCAGATAGTGGTTTATCTTTTATTTTCATAAAGTCTGCTATCTCATTTCTAAGCTCGTAAAACCGTTTCAACATTTTTCTTTTGCTCAGCCATCTGACTTCACAATAATATGTTACGTCGTTATATTCAGCTGATATTTCATCCAAAAACGCCTTGAACTGACCCTCGGGTCAGTTAAGCCCTCGGGATCGAATAAAGTTGATGGTTTTTACTACCACATTCATAACATTCTGGAGTCGAATGGACTTAGAACACAAGTTCTGTTAGTGGATAATGCAATGAAGGACTATCAAATCATCTTTTTGCACATTTAATTCTGTTGCTTTTTCATTCAAAATTCCGATGAAACCTTTACGTAAGCCGACCATAGAAGGTGCACCATCAGTGCATACTCCAATTAATTTTGACCATGGCAAGCCAAAACTTGTGAATACCTTTTGAACTTCAATAAAAATATCCTCTCCTGTAGTGGTTCCTTTTAGCGGCTGTAAAGCAAGCAGTTCCTCAGTAACAGTGAACTCCTTATCAACACCTCGAATAAATATAGCCAATTGAGCTGTGTCAGACAAATCGGTGCTCTCGTCTAATGCTATGGAAAATGATTCAAAACCAGCCATACGGTCAGTCAATGTTGTTTTTATATCATTAGCCATCATTTCTATACGTCGAACAACAGTCACGTCTTGACAAACTAATTTTTTCAAATTCATTTTTCTTTTCAGGACACAAAATACCGCAAACTTCTAACATACACTCCTTGATAAATTCTCCTTCGGCAAATGGTTTTAATGCCTTTGCCAATTTTGAGCTAACTATAAAACTAGCTTTCACAACATTATCAAGTTGTGTTCTTTGTTTATGAAACATTTGTTGCTGTTTTTCCAAATTTGCGGTAAGCTTTTGGATTTTGTCTGTTCTTAATTGTCCTGTCAGTGAGTGCAGCGTAGCATGCTTAGTTGAGTAATGCCTCTTTATATTGAATTCTTTCATTACTGAAATGGATTCATTACACAGCAAACAAATAGGCTTACCATTGTGCAAGATAAAAAAGAATTCTTCAGCCCATTTTTCTTGAAACTGGCGACCCTCTGTATCTACTTTTCGTTTCTTTCCACCAGACATCATTTTTGTTTACTTTTCGTTCAATAAACTTAATAACAAACTATAGTTAGTAACCACTCAAGATGCACACAAAGTCACAAAGCAAGTTGACGGCTCGAGCAGTTCGCTAGGATATCGCTTGTCCAAGTTATCACCTCGGTAGCTCAAATAGAACTGAACTAACGTTCGGGCCATCCACCCGCTTATATAGGCAAAATGAAGGAATAATCTGGAATAAACTAGTTTAGAATAATTGAGAAGCAATAAATCTTTTGATGTGTCGCCCGTGAGGCGGCAAACCTCAAAGAATTTGATCGAGCAAGCCGAGTGGCGGCGATTATCAAAGAGTGAGGCGGCAAACATCAAAGGATTTGATGTTTGCCGCCTCACTGTCACTCCCGTGAGTATAAGTACCTAATGTAATATTTTTTTAATTGGGTTTTTTCAAAATGTCTCGCGGGCCGGATCATATCTTACAGCGGGCCGGATCCGGCCCGCGGGATGGTTGTTGCCCATATATGCCTTAGAGCATTAAGCTCGCGTTTTGTACGATAATGGGCAATAAAGTCTATAATAAGTAATTAAATTGAAATATTTATGTTGAAAGCAGAAATAAATACTGTTTAAAATAAAATATGCTTGAAAATCTAGCCAATCGTTAAACAGATACGAAACCGCAGATAGACTAACAGATGTTTTAATTTTTGTGTGGGGATAAAAATAGTTTATATTATACTCGTTTAATAAATATTTTTTAATTGTTTCGGTTCTAGCTATTTTGTCTAAAATTGTTATGCTAAAGTAACAACACTAATGATTTTATTTATTTGTATCTTAATTTCAAAATCATGGAGATATGATAAGTCTTTATAATCTATAAAAAGATTCAATATAATAAGCGTGCTTACCGATTGACTAAAAATGATTTTTTTTAAATATATATACCTACGTGTGTAGGTATATATATGAGTAAAACGTGTAAGGGTAAAAAACGCGACTAAGGGATAACAAAGCCGGTTCCTAACCAAGCCCTGAGGAAATTCAAAATCTCTAAAAGAGTGGACTCGCCAACGCACTTGGCCCAGTGCGACGTTTTAAGATCATGCATCCCTCATGCACGGGACAAAAGACCCATATCCAGCAGTGGACGCTAAAAGGGCTGGTACGGTTCAATTTGTATGTAACATTACCGGAGGAAAGGGACTTTTAACTATTGCAATTGCCGATTCTACAAGTTTCGTAGATATCCATCTAAGAATTTAAAAAAATTCGTTTTTTTTTTAATCCTTTTTTGAATAGTCAATTTTCCTCAAATCGATGTTTCAAAGCTGACAACCCTATTTGGGTCGATAGTAAACAAAAAAATTACCTCATTTATTTAAGTTGTGTAACAACCGCGGAAACCTTTGAGTCCCGATTTGGGACTCGAGCAAGTGGAAGCCGGAGGACTCTTCAACCAGCAAAAAGTTGGCGCGGCAACTGGCGCGTTGCCAGCTCGTCTGAAGTCGAGTGTTCTGGATGTTGGCGATATACAAGTACAGCCATTATATGAACTCTGTGCTATGTGAACGAGGTACTGTTGTCATGTGCTGTAATACTTCGATAGTTCGCATTGACCGCAGCCGCTTCCTCACTGCAAGGAGGTTCCTGATAGCACCTCCTTAGTTATTTGATAAGAAAAAACGTATTCACGGGCAAATTGAATGTGTTTCATATTTTTCTTTTGCGAGATGAGTTCAGGACGTTTTATAATAACAACCGTATTTTTCGAAATAACAATTAGGTTTGAAGTTGACGGACGGAAGATGGCACACTAATTTCGGAGCCCAAGAATCCTCCGGTTAATTTATAATTAAAAAAAAAATATTAAGTTATTATTAATATCTCGGTTATATCATATTTACGAAAATCGAAAATTATGATTTTTGCATTAGATTTCTCCGAAATCCTTCTAAAACTGTTTAGGACAAATTACTCGTAGTAGTTCCAAAATCCAATCTAAAAAAAATCCAAAGTCACACAAACGATATTATGTCGTTGAATAGGGTTCATGAAGTTCTCCAATTTCTGTTCAAACATTTATCTTTTAAAACTTTAACAAGGTAGTGGAATCTACCTTTCCAACTACTGGTTATTATTATTATGTGTGTCGAATTAGTTGCACGAATTAGATTTGGGATTGGGCACACTTGATGACGATGATGCGATACTGCATCCGACTATCAGCTTGTGTGTCTCCATTGCTAAATTGAGGCCTCTTCCAAAACCCTTCGCTAGACACTCTCGTCTGCTGAAAAAAGCAAGCCATCAGTTACTATCGGCAACTTTGTTTTCATCGACAGTTCACGTGCCTCGTACTTATAGTAATTTGTTTAGCTGTACGTGGTCTCCATTCTAAATGTCGTCTATCCCATCGCAATCACCTACATCTCATATAAGAAGATCTTTCCGTTTAGTTACCAATTATTTGTTATTCCACTAACATTTTCTAGTCCATACTACTGTTTACCCTGGTTTCAAAATTAAGTGCACTGTTCCATCGGTTGGGTACAGTAACGGTCATTTTGCGTAAGAGTCGTTTTACGTATGGCCGGTATTATCTTTTAGCGTAATGGTCGCTGTGCTAAAAGTTTGAAAAAGGATTATTATATGTACGGGACTTTCTGCGAAGAGGTCTTTATGCGTCAAAAAGCAACAAATCTGATTCAAATCAGTTTATAAATGTATATTGTACAAATTAAATAGTAAAGGTTACTTTATCTTAAATTGTCGTTAGAATATTACAGAAAAAATATAAGTAGGGCAAGAAGGGTTTATCATTTACTCGTGGAATAATTAGGACTGGAAATTTATAAATTAATAATTTTACAAATTTAAACTTCACGGAACATCGATTAAACCCCTCTGTACTTCGAACCCTTATCTAACCTTGAATAATCTGTAAAATATAGATCCCCGCCTGATTACTATTCATTGGTATAAGGCATAGTACTCAACTTCTCAGCGTAATTATCGTGTCCCGTGAAGCATATTTCATGCTATTTGAAAGGAAAATTTATCGAGGGATCGATAGGTGCTTAATCAAAAACATCTGTCGGTAGACCCAGTTCACCAGTTTAAGCTAGGGATTACTTCATAATACGTTGACGAGTTTAATCCAACTTTTGATATAGGTAGTGGTTTTCTACATTGGGCGGAAGGAATAAAATTGTTATTTGCAAATGTGATCCTCATTCATCCCAAGAGGTTCAGCCTATGAAACACTTATAATTAAAATGATATTGTTTTAGCCGATATGATGATATAATAGAAGATATATATAGAGGTCTTTCCACTAAGCTACGATTTGGGGTTCTTCAAGAAAGCTGTGAATAGGATTTTGCATGGTCGGCGGCACACCCGCATACCCCCTGGTGTTGCAGGTGTCCATGGGCGGCGGTAACATTTACGATCACGTGGGACCGTTTGCTCGTCCGCCCACTTGTCTATAAAAAAAAATGAAAGCCGCTGGGTACTGGTCGTATGAATACAGCGAAGGTATATTTTTCAGGTATTTTACGACATCGAGAAGCAATGTAGAGTATTCTGTATTTTATAGAGGCAAAGCGTTCATGCTGCAATCCCACAGCCACTGGGCGTGCCCGATTGGTATAATTACCCCTCTCCCACAAAAAAAATGGCCTAAAATTTATCTACCATGTCTTAGGGAGTTAGTGAGATTTACCAGAGCCCACTTCCCATCCTATCCAATTCTATCGACTGGGATGTATAATGGCATAACTCTGACATCCTATTATATTCCCTCCTCTTCATTCCATCCCATTCAATTCCATCGAGTAAGTAGCGTTTATATGATATCGACGTTATCGTATCGATTGACGGATCCAGTTTAACCTCCATAGATTTTAGATACAATACCATACCATCAGCCTATATCTTTCCACTGCTGTATACATGCCTCTCCCAAGGCTCGTTACCACACACGATCCTCGGTTCTTCTCATCCAACCACCATCAGCGAATTTCTTTAAGTCGTCGGTCCACCTGGCCGGATGGCATCCCCACTGCGCTTCCCAGTACGCGGCCTCCATTCGAGAACTCGTCTACCCCAACGGCCATCAGTCAATTGCTACCTGCCCATTGCTACTTCAACATGCCGATTTTACGAGCTATGTCGGTGACTTTAGTTCTTTAGCGAAAGTCTTCGTTTCGAATCCTATCCAGCAAAGAAACTTGGATCATAACCCACTCCATTGCTCGCTGAGTGACCTGAGATTATGGATCAGGCCTACCATTAGGGACCATGGCAGGACCTATCGCCTATCGTCTATTGAAGTCCATCGTCTTCAATCATTGTGGTATAATCTACGAGAAGAGCCGCATGTTTCCTAATCATTTTCTATTTGGCTGTGCTACCCAATGCGTCTATCGACATCCTTGGATACTGCTTCTATTGTTCGGGATTTTTTTTAAAACGACTACAAATTCTTTACGCAATTCTAGTAAAAGAACGAAATTATAAATATTAAATTAATGTTTTCTAAGATTTATATTGGACATTTTTATCAGGCGTACGGATTGAAGGATTGAATGAGAATGAATAAAATTCTAGAAATGATTATTAAAATTTTTACAATTTTTTGATTTCGACTTTACGATAGATCCGTCAATTCAGACGCACATTTCGTCCGTTCATACTCTCTCAAAAGAGAAATTCTTCATTTTCAATCACCCTGTACGTCTCCTAAATCTTCAAAGGTAGGCGGCGTATCTTGACATTTTTGACTGATGTTGGCATGTATTGCGTATGTCCATCGGCGACAGTATCCACTTGCCACCAAATGGACTGTCAGCTCATCTGTTATCTTCTTTTCATATAATAAGGTACAAATATAAGCAACATACAACCTATACGTATTGGTATTCTAATGAACCGGGAATTATATAAATGAAGGGAAGGGCTTGTATAAATGAAAATGAAAATATTGAGCAATTTTGCGTTTGATTCGATTGAAAAACAGCAATAAAGTTCAATTTTTAAATTAAAAAGTTCGATTTACAAGCGAAAATCGCCGTCATATTTTATAAATGACAAATTGAAACTCGACTTTGAAGTGCTCTACATTATCGTCGGCCGGACTGTACATTAGCGTTCTGCTTACTGTAGAGATGGTATTGTACAATGGTAACAGAACACATTTCCGAAGAGAATGGTAACAGGCGATGAGATGAATATAGGTGAAATCATAGGTGATCCACTACGATAACATTATTTGAAAACGATCTTAGTTTAAGCGAGGTGAGCTATCACAATAGTCTCAAAGCCAGGTCATGTTATGTGTATGGTGGGACTGGAAAGGCATTGTGTATTACAATGTGTATAAAAGCATTGCTTTCGCCACATGGCCAAACGATTAATTCTGATGTCTACTGTCAGCAATTTGTAAAATTGAAACAAGCACTTTAAGAAAAACGCTCAAAATTAATGAATAGAAAAGGTGCAGTTTTCCATCACGACAATGCGTGACCGAATATATCTTTGATGACTAAACAAATTTGATATATCTGGGCTTGGAAGTTTTAATGCGTCCTCCATACAGTCCAGGCATAGCACCTTCGTATTATAATTTATTCCGCTGTTTATAAAATTCTCTAAATGGAGTAAAATTACTTTCAAGAGAAGCCTGTACAAACCATATAAATCAGTTTTTAGCTTAGAAACCCCAAAAGTTTTATAGCGATGGGAGAATGGCTCTGCCAGACAAATGGCGAAAGATAGTCGAATTAAATGGACAATATTCCGTTCAATAAATATTTATGTAACACAAAAAAAGGCGTTATTATTTTCACTATTCTTGTACGGGTGAAGATGCAAATCTTTAACCAATATTCGTTGCAGAAAGCTTCTGGAAATGTCAAATTGCTGAGAACGATGCCTAATTGATGTTTTCCTGTTTTCGGTGATGCTTGCCTCCACCCTAGCGATATTATCGAGCGAGCGATAGACTGACGCGATGACGTACCTGTCGAACCTACGTATGAGGTACCAACATACGTGAAAGATCACGAATAAACTACGCATACATGTAGTCACTACAGAATTTTATTAATTTGCGCTCTTAAAACACAATTACTATTACTATTCATTTTACTACTAATTTTAAGAAATACGAGAAAAAATAAAATATTAAAGTGCTGACAAATATAGGGAGATACTAAAACAAGTTATAAACTGTGTAATTATTACTCCTTCAGGTAAGCAACCCCTATCCAATAGAATCCCATAGAACTCCTTTCGAATCGTATATCCGATGCTTTATACTCTCTACTGGAATATATTCAATTACTGTAAATGTTATTGATCGTCTGATAAAAAACAATTTAATGAAAATATATTATTTTCCATATTACAAAACTATTTCTAAATTACAAAACGAATTTTAAGTGTAAACTCTTCATGAATTTTAAAATAAATAATTTGGATCTGCTTTCGAGTCACGTAAGGAGGAACGCTTCGGTAATTTCGCATTTCATTCTTGAAATTAGACTCGTAACGCAGGATGGGTAAGAATAGTAGTGAAACTCATTATAACACGTGTAAAATGAAATATACCTAAGTAGATACCTATGTGTTTTGCGAATCCTTGTGGTCTAGGCTCAATTGCGATTGGCAATAGTTGGATATCCATGTTATATTGATACCTATATATATACGAGGGAGAGTCAAAAATTATCTACTCTTTTATCATAATACACCTTTGAGGTTGTCATACTACCTTCTACACATGCATGCTTAGAGTTGGTACGACTGTAATCATGTGTGCGCCATCTGACTCCGATCGCGTCAGTTGCCTTCCGGCGGTTACAGTGTAAACATGTCCGCTTCGCTAGCAGTTTGCACCCAGGAGGAACAAAGAGCAGTAATCCGATTTCTCTGGTCGGTAGGTGGGAAAGTCGCTGAAATTCATCATGTATATTATCACAATACGGGGACAGTGCCGTCACGAAAAAGTGTTATTCGTGGATCGAGAAGTTTAAAAGTGGCTGGACGAGTGTGGCGCACGAAGAGGGAGCAGAATCTCCACCACTGACGACAAGATTCAGCAAACTCGAGGAGATAGATGTATCGAATAGGCGAGTTACTATCGATATGGTAGCGACTTCTTTGAACATATGTCCATCAAATCATCCACGATGAGCTCGGGTTCCATAAAGTCTCTGCACGATGGGCGAGAAGACCAACAGAAAACATTCTTCTTGGAATACGCAAGCTTATGGACTGCTGGACCAAGTGTATTGACAAGGGAGGAGCATATGTTGAAAAATGATGTACATATTGAAACCCTATTTTTGTGTAAATAAATTGTAGAACGAAAAGTGTAGATAATTTTTGACTCACCCTCGTAATACATCAATTTGTAACGTGCGAGCCTTTCTATATGCACTTTCCAAAGACATCTAGAGACATGGTAGAGATTAACAAGAACGGTGATCGTCGTTTTCAATGATTTTATTTATTATAATGTGTATAATTAAAATACTATAATATTAAACATAAAGGGTGAAGGGTGAAGTGGCAAATGAATCGAAGCGAGGGTGGAATTTAAAAAAATGTAAATTACACCCAAGTGATTTAATTAACAAGAATTGTAATTACGTAGTTATTTGATGAATAAATAAATAAAAAAACGTTAACGATTCTGCCTTTCTATGATAATATCCCCGAAAAAACCTTTCGACACTTAACAGATGATGATAAAATTGAAAATTACCTTACTTATCTAACTCTAACATAACCTTACCTATCTTTGCGTTGGGGCGGTGTCGCCTTTATTGGTAATCGTATTCGTTTTATTGTAAAGTTCTCATACTGTGTTTAGTTTAAGATGCTGTGCTTGTATTTATTATAACGAAGTTGAAAATTGTTAGCCAAGTTTTCCGAAAAGGATTTATAATTACAGTAACATCTAGGCCTCAACATTACACCTCAGATAATAAGGTATAACTTCTACCTAATTTTGTTGACTGTAGAAAATAGGTATAATGTACAGTCATCAAAATCATTAAACAATTAGGTATCAAGTACTTTATTGTTTATAAATAATATTTGTCATGTTAATTCATGTTATATGATCATCTTGCCCATGTCAAATGATCTGATTATGTGAATATATCACAGGTAAATGATAATGATCCTTAATTAAGGAATTATCTTTTTGCGTCTCTTTGTGTTCTACCGCCTGTACAATTAGGAATGCTTTGAAGAATTGTTCAATATAATTCCCACCTTGGGTTTCTACAACTGCACCTGCCGCTACAGAAGTGCGGCCCATCCGCATTTCCTCTATACGGAGGTGTCGCGTACTGTTCGGTCCAAAAATCATTTAGACCGCGGCTGTGGAATGAACTGCCTCAAGAGGTCTTTTCATTACGCTACGATATGGGGTTCTCGTACTGTTCGGTCTAAAAATCATTTTATACCGCGATCCTGTAAGCTGTGGAATGAACTGCCTTAAGAGGTCTTTTCATTACGCTACGATATGGGGTTCTTGAAGAAAGCTGTGAATAGGATTATGCAAGGTCGGCGGCGCACCCGCATACCCCTTGGTGTTGCAGGTGTCCATGGGCGGTGGTAACACTTACCATCACGCGGGACCGCTTGATCTTCGGTCTACGCTCCTATAAGAGAAAGCAATTCCAGAAATTAAATTTGTTTGTGTTGTTCGACATTGTTGTTTTATCTTCAGAAATAAAAATATTCCTTAAAATTTTGCGTCGAAAGAAAAGAAACGTTCAGAAAAATGTTGTGTTAAAAGAAAAGTGGTGTGATGCAAGTTTTCGAACAACCTGATTTTTGTGTATTTTTATATAGAATAGACCAATATAGATTGGACCACAAACTGGCAGTTTGAGAAAGATGATAATCGCAGAGTTATAACATGTTAAAGTCTTCGCTTATTAAAAGTAGCGTGACGTCACTGTAACGGCTGCGTGGATAGAATTGTCACTGGTCTCCATGTACTCTACAATCATACATATAGCAATTTTTGGCTAATTAGTATAATTTGCCCGTACAAATGGAAGCTGCAATATTCATTGTGCAGTTTAGAATGAAATATTGTCGTAAGTAACCAGCAATTCAAGCTCAGATAGAAAGAAAACAAAACGCAGTCAGTTCACATCACAACAAAGAGATTATTGCCACGATGACAGGTGGTAGTGAAGTTATTTTTTCTTCATATTTTTCGTAGTCAAAACAATTTAAAACTAATCTTGTCAATTTCTAGTCTCGCTAGTAGTTAGGAGTCGCTCAATAAAGTGATAGTAAGTTTACTGAGGACAGAAGAGGACTCATTGGAAGCAGGAAAAACATGAAGTGGAAGTTTAATAAACTATCACTATTAAACCATAAAACGCCTAATACACAATTTTTACAATTAATCAAACAAAAACTCAACTGCATTTCTCGAGTGCCCGCCAAAATGTCCCAGTGAAGTTATTTTGAACTGTGATGACGTCACTTTTTTTAATAAATTATGACTAAAATAGCAATCCATACAGCCGTAACTGTGACGTCATCGCCTAAATTTCACATTTATTCCATAATTTCCTATTAATTTGTCCAAAAAAAAAACTTGTACGAGAGAAGATATAATAGATTGGGATAAAAAGTATCCTATGAGTAGAACCAGGATACAAACGACACTCGTAGTTAATTTCAATATCCATTCAGTGATTTTTATGTAACGGCTGATATTGTACGTGCGCACTTAATGATGATTTCCCCAAGAACTTTATAACGGATTGGGATAAAATGTACCTTAAATGTTAACCCAGTTCATAAGCTATAATTATGCTAAGTTTTACTAAATTCTGTTCAGTGGCTTTTGCGGTATGCGCATTCAGATAGATAGGCAGATATACAAAATCTATACTATTATAATAAAGAGAGAGTGCGAATTTTGTGAATTTGTGTGCACCTATTTGAAAAATTCTTACACCATTTGAAAGGTACATTATTCCAAATGGACATAGGCTATATATTATGTGCAAAAATATTGCCGGGCATGCAATGCAACGCATGCCGGGCACAGCTAGTATCTAATAAAAGCTGTTTGGGATTCTGTATCGTTCGTACTCGTAGAGTACGTAACAACTATATTTTTTTTTCAAAAATATTTTCTGTTTCGATTTTATTATACGTATAGATATTTGGTTCGGTAGCGATCTATTGTTTCAGTTTATTTTTTATTTTTACTACATTTACTACTAAATAAATTGAAAACTTGCTGTTATTCGTTCCTCGAAGAAATCAACTGAGCGAACGTAGCAGTAGGTCCTTAGTGGAGGACAAACACAAAATTTATTGTCGCTAATAGGGTTCCTGACGGAATCTTAAATAGCGCCATTTATCTTGGAACATCAGCAGCATTGCATTTGCCTAATTGCTTAAAAATGGCGTCGCGCCAAGACAAAGGAATCTATACATCTTCTATACATAAATATAATGAAATCGTACAGCACCAAAAGCAACAGTTTTCGGAATTTTTGTCAGTTTGTCTGATTTAATAGTGACGCTTTACTAAAATTCATAGTGTTTTTTGTGCGTAATGATTGGGATAATCAAATAAAAGCATGGGACTGCGTTTTACGTGTGCTTCCAAGAAGCCCTCTTCTATCCTTAGTAAACCTACTATCACCTCACTGAGCAACTCCTGACTTACTTCTACGGGACTGGGCATTGACAGGATACTTTTCAGACTTTAAAATTGCTTATTATGAAGAAAATTTGACAGTGGCAGAATGTGCTAATTACACCAATGCCATATATGAAACGAAAACTATCAATAATACGGTCTTGGAGAAGGACTTATTTGACTGACTTGTCAGGAGGAAAATTTGGCCGCCTGCTTTAATAACTTTAAAGTTTAAAGTTAAAGTTTAAAGTATAAATTTAAAGTTAAGATAACTTTAGGGCCTGTATTTTGATTGATATTAAAGCTTATAAAATTATGAACGCGACCATACTTCGCTTCGATTTCCTTAAAAGTATTTTTACATGATTTTACCAAAGTTAATTGTCGGAGCACAACTTTTTTAATTTGGCGTCATGTCAAAAGGCATACTGTTAGTGTTGCCAACTAAACTAATTATCCTTTACAAAGGTATTTCCTGTTTTTAATAATTTTATTAAAGCGATGTATATAATGACTGTCTAGGGTTTATTTCTTGTCTATTATTTCATTAAACGTCTGTCTGTATGTTCATACAGTGCTTGTGGGACTGCAGCGTAAACCTCCCCTAACGAAATTGTTTTAGAAAAGGAAAATAACTTGTTTTTAAGAACAAAAAAGTAACCTCAAAAACGTGTTAATTTTTTTTAAATAACATTGCGATAATTTTACTATAATATGCTAAAAAATCTGTGCCGTGTGGTGTCGGCTGGCTATAGAATAGCACCCTTCGTTATCCTTTAGTCGCCCCTTCACAAGGGGCGACTAAGGGATTACAAAGCCGCTGCCGCAGGCGCTGAGGAACTACAACCACCTCTGAAAGAGTGGACTCGCCATCCCATTTGGCCAGCGTGGCGTTTATAGGCCACACATCCCTCACTCGCACGACAGCGTGTAGTTCCATGTCCAACAGTGAATACTAAAAGGGCTGATTAAATTGCAATGCAATAAGTAAGTACCTTTTATTGTACCAGAAAGATACAGTAAAAGTGACGCATCCTTAAGACTTGTAGTTATCGAAATTAACTCGAACAACAGAAAATCCCCTTGCATAATGAGGAATCGCGGTTTTTAAATCTGGTATATATGATCACAAATAATTAGGATATGAATAAATAATAAGCAAACAATTACAAAGAGTACACATATAACTATATATTATGATCATGATATATAGCGTATATATGATATATTAAAATCAATTTAATAATTAATATACTTATGGCCGTGTGTCACCGATGGCTCCACTGGAAATCAGCGCTGTGACTGACACTCGGTCACAGCATATGTTGAGTTGGAAACCATTTTCGGTATCACAACACACACACAAACGAACATAACAACGGGACATTTTATTATTAATATGTTTATTGTTTATTTCTGGTATTTTTTTCAATGTTAATGATTTTCTTTTGTTTTTATTATTACCTAGATTGTTTTTTTTTCTTTTGGTTATTATTCTATGTATATTGTATGCCTGTTAGTGTATGTCGGAATAAAGTGTTGTCTATTGTTTATTGTCTAATATTTTTGAATGAACCTGCGGGTAACAGTTATTATTTATTAATGATAGGGTTGCTTTCTGGTCGTGCCCTTGAATATCTTTCTGTTTAGTGCAATTAAGAAAGTTTATGTGTTTCTCGTTCCAATATAGACTTGTCTTTAACCGATATAAATAGTTCCCTCGGCCCTAACAAATCTTGCTTCATTGGGTTGTACGCCGCGGGCTATTAGAGCCCTGCCGAAGGAAAATCTAATTTAGTCTTGGGACAAATTAACAACAGAACTGGTTACATAGCTATAGTAAAAGGAGAACAATTTGTTTGAGGTTGACCCGGTAGGTAGTGAGGACCCGGTACTCTGAGGGTTACTTGTTATGCAAAAAATATTTTGAGTTTCTTGAACACGCATTAAATTATAGTCTTGATGAATTTGTAATTTGCGATAATTTTTCATAGCTTGGATTAACAAATTAAAATCTAATGGTACAAGTTATAGTTTAATTTCCAGAGAATCTTTGATTAGGACTGGGGTTGAATCTCTGAACCCACCCCCTAGTTACAAACTTAAATTTCAATACCCAGTGTTTTTTTTTTCGAAGTGGCAAATTCTTGTGGTCCTAATGGCGTTTCAAGAGTCACCAGATATGTATAGTTTAGGACGAGCGCAGAAGGCGCTCAGCCAGGAGCAAAGAGTGTGTGTAGCAACGAGCCTAAGGACTCCTCCTCCGATAGAAAGGCAAATGGAACGGGCCTCGGCTTAGGGCGTTGCTTTAGGAGGATACCGCGGGATCGCGAGTCGGTGAGTAGCTTCAATACTCAGTGCTGGTTTTAAATTGGCTCTAAACATTTTGTTATATTCTCTAAAATATCTTCTAAGATACCACATAAAACTCCATTCGTTCGTGGGTATTACTTAATCAAATTTGTACTGTTTTTGCACGTGTCTTTTATTATCTTCTTAATTCAATCTCCTAGTTTCTACTCATCTTTCAGAAGACCAAGTTTATTGTCTGTCATCACATGATCAAGATTTTTTCTATTCTATGCAAACGAGTTAGTCATGATTTATAATTTATTTTGTATAGCCGATATTTATAGGTAGAGATACATGACCGCATTGGCCTGTGGTCGTGTGGTGTTGGCACGATTAAGAATAGCACTGCCTCATCTCTTCCCATGGGTATCGTAAACGGCGACCGAGGAATAACAAAGCGACTACCACAAGCCCCGATTAACTACACCGCCTCTGACCCAAATAAATTTCGTCTCTCTCAATAATTATCATCGGAATTCTAATTTCAAAAATTTTCTCGCGATACGAAATGTTAATACAAAATTGTGGTATAATAATGATTTCAGTATAATGTGATTATCATATGTCAAATTTCGCCAGAATTATCATAATCGAGAAAACATCGCAATTTGAAACATGTGAAACCTTAATGATATCTGAAATTATGTAATATAGCTACTGGAGATGTATTACAATATTCTTGGAGAGAAACAGGCAAATAGAGAAAATATTTTAAACTTTTATAGTTTTACAAACAAATAACTTTTACAAATAACGCCTCCATCTACCATTACGGTGTCACCGTGACCACGGTTCATGTAACCGTAACCAGCTCTTTTATCACCCCCTGCTAAACACGGGCCTTAAAACGGCACGCAGCTAGTCAAGCGGATAGGCGAGATCTCTCTTTAAGAGGCGGTGTAGTTTCTCAGGGCTAGTGATAACCGCTTTGTTATGCCTTGGTCGCCGTTTACGACACCTACGGGAAGAGGTGGGGTGGTGCTATTCTGAACCGGGCTGACAACAGACGGTGAACTACACTGTACTCTATTAACTATAAAATTTAATATCAGTCTTAATCAAAGATCTTTCGTCCAGAAACAAAAAGAAATATCGAACTGTTAACCAACAAATCAAGTACAAGCGTTGTTGTGTTCGCAATTTGCGAGGTACGTGACTCGAAAGAAATAGGCCTATGCTAAAACGTTTGCGTATTTTGGTAACAGTTGGCACGCGGAATAAGTTATTTCCGTAGAACGGATTACATAAATATGTTATTTTGATAATAAATAATAGCATAGCTATGCTCAGGCCCATGGTTATCTATGCCAAATTATCCCAAGTTTATTTAATTATTTTATTTGTTCACTTTTTTTTGTTAATTATTACAAACGACGGACTGAATGCCACGTAATGACATGTATCGGATATGATTTGACAGATTGGGAACGAATGTGATAGGATTGGGTAAGGTGGAATTGAACATGATAGGATATTTATTTCGAAACATTTATATTATTTGTCTCCTTCTAACGTATTATAAAAGTTAGGGACAGTTTCTGAACACGCATAAAAGCGATAAATCACAATATGCATATAATTTGTTTAGGTTCGCGACGTAATTTAGATTTATGTATAAATCGGTTTTACTTGTATAGAGTCTGTCTATTTTTTTACGTATTCAGATCATTTCTCCTCCAAGATGTGAAAAATATTATAAGTGCTGAAACTGCCCACCGACCGACTAATGTTTAGAACAAGTTTTAAAATTTATCTGATTGCGTAAATAGTTTATAAACATCTTTGTAAATATGTAATGACAAAATTAATTTTCTTTGTCTTTCAGGAGGAAAATTATTTTGTTCACTTTTGAATTTCAACAAACATTATGTCCTTTGAAAGGAAGACCTTAGTGGTGATCTTAAAATGATATAATAATGTGGCGCCTCGTGAAGTAGCGTCTTAAATTATATAGGCACGTCATTAAAATGATATAGTCTCTAAAATTAAACGAATGAGTATTTATTGATTTCTACACTTTTTGGAAAATATTTTTTACTACATATAATTATTATAACTCAAAGAATCAACAAGCTGCGACGACAGCAGGCGGGTCTCATCTGTTGCAAAACTACGAGTATAAACTTATGAGGTAGACGAGTTTTCAAATGGATACATACATTCGAGGACTCGATACGTCTTCGAGACCGGGTAAAAATACATTGGAAATAAATTACGATTAAAATTACTAAAATGAATATAAAGTAAAGAAAAATTAATTATATAATTATAAATTTTAAATAATTATAATTTTAAATCGGGTCTAAGTGAATACAATTTTATCATGTAGTTTTATGATTCAAATTGAATTGTTTAAAGTTCACTTCGTGATCCACATAATCTTCTTAGATTTGTCTCTTCAAATTCATTTATTTATTTAAAACAGGTAACTACAGATGACATTCAAATCACATGTTCCGAATATGACAGATTCTTGTTATGGCAGATTCGCAAAAGGACAGAAGTAGAGTAAGACATGTTTTAAAAAAGTAGAGATGTAGAAAAGTAGTTTTAAAATTAAGTATTCCAATAATCATAAACCACAAAAGTCCTGAAAATCCTTTTTAGTTGTTCACTCAATTTTATGCATCAGGGTGATATCTACTACTGACATCATACGGTTAACATTCTGATGGATGCCGATACGACGATCTGATGATATGCGATGAAAGGCTTAGGCTTTCTCGTTACTCTACGTAAACAAATGCAATGTTAACCGTAACTAAGTATAGTCTTACTTACTGCACAGCTGTTTGCCCTCGCAGACGTACTAATTTTAAGTAAAAAGAATTAAACGTAAAAAAAGACTTTTATTAAATTAAACAAAATTTTATTAAATTAAAATTATTAAATGCACTAAAATGAAGAAAATAAACATAGAAATCATTACTATTATTTGATGTAATTAAGTCCCATTATGTTAATGTTTTTATGTTATTAAAAAGCTTGTATTTGAAATCATAGTATTTCTAATTAATCAAATTTGTATGAAAATCTTATATCATTATTATTTCCCGCGGATCAGTTGATTCCAAAAATATACTATTAATGTATGACTCGTATTTTGTGTTTTATCGACGACAAAAATATGAGTCACAATTCCCTATGTCAAATGTTTAAACTATGCAATAATACCCAAACTCCCAAATTGTTAATCCATCTAAAAGTAGATTGGAGGGTTATAGAGGTCAATTTAGTCTG
The DNA here is from genome assembly GCA_943735995.1 of Sesia bembeciformis. Classification (NCBI taxonomy): domain Eukaryota; kingdom Metazoa; phylum Arthropoda; class Insecta; order Lepidoptera; family Sesiidae; genus Sesia; species Sesia bembeciformis. The sequence goes on from OX031038.1 coordinate 3,603,540, forward strand.
CATCAAACCGCACTAATACTGTTTAGTTTAACCTATTATAGACTTTCGAAGGGTACAAACAAAAACGACCCAAATGGTTAATCCATCTAAAAGTAAACTCGAGCCCCTGTAGAGGTCAATTTAGTTGCACAAAACTGTGCCGGGGAGAGTTCGTGCCTTTTGTTTGTTTATCTTAGAAGTAAGGCCTTAATCCGGGTTTTGAGGAAGGGTCGGGATTAATCGGGAACACGTTAACATGGCCATAGCCATTTGATTATAGGGCTTATTACTAGTTCATTGAGGTGCACTACTAGTCTGTAGGAATAGTCTGTACTAGCAGTACACGAACACAGTCGGACACCTCTGTGGTCTCGAACAAGATCAATTAGCAAGCTCTGAGTCACATTTTCTCGTCAGCACCGTTAGTTTCTTCTATTCCTTCCTTTTTCAGTTTTTATTATTACTTTGCGGTGAACCGCTAACGAACCGGCTAAAATTTTAAAAATAGTTTCAGCCTACTGACTAAGGTCACGCCATATCTATCAAAATACGGTGCCAACGCGAGCGCACGGCGACACCAAGACACATTACGGAGCCTACTTCCTACGGCCCTGACGCATAGCAGGACGAACCAGCTATAAGACACGCTCTGTCCTGAAGTTAATATCTTTACATTACTTTAAGACCTGTCTTGAGGTAATTTAATTAGACAGATTCCTATATTTTTATTAAAAAAAACGATAATTAATTGATGATAACCTCGGGTTTTAACCATCGGTCCCTCGTGATGGTAAGAGTTACCGCTGGCCATGCGCGTACGCCGACGACCTTGCAAAATCCGATTTACAGCTGTCTTGAAGAACTCTATATCGTAGCGTAATGGAAAGACAATGAAAATATAATAAAACAGATGACAGTGCCAAGCGGAAGGGACATTTCGCTATTTTCCTCACCGTTTAGAAAAAAAGTGTTGAGACAAAAGGTGTTACCTTTACGAGCCCTATCCAGAACTTTCTATATATATATTTATATATTTATCAGACAACTACTTTGGGTAAGTATATAAATTATCTCGAATAAGTTTGATGAATGAAATCGGTTTAGTAGTTCCAAAGTTATGAGAGTATAAACATTTCAAAAAGCTCAAAAACTATTTTTGGGCTTTACATAAACTTGTGTTGTTGGATAGAGCTTCTAAACCGCTGCAAATTTTGTCCAAACACTTTCTTTCTCAAATGGAAAGAGAAAATAGCGAAATGTACTTTCCGACCAGCGCTATCCTTGAACCTTTTTTTAAGTTTGGTAACTATTTCCCCTTTTTCATATCACTAAATTCCCATCTCAATAAAGTGAATGATACCTTATTACCACGGCATAATGTTGATATTACAATGTTCATAGAACGTCAAACTCGTTGATCTTAGTATCATTCATTACTGCTGTACTGTCTGCCAAAGATAACCTTCGCGAAACAAAACAGAGCCCCAGACTCTATTAATCAAAGCTGGTTATTATTACCAGATTGATGACAATGCCAGGCCTCGAGCTATTCGCCCCGTTTGATTGATTGATTGAACACATTCTGACAGTCATTAAGTCGTTGGCGACCTTTTATTGGCGTTCAACGGCCTTCAAAGTTGTACGAAAATTTTAAACTTTAGTTGTCGTGGTTGAACATGATAATTGTTATGTGAGCGTGTGTGAGTTGATTTTTTTCTTTTGATATTTAACAATGGTCCAATTAGCATATTCTGTCAAGTTTTCTTTGTAATGAAAGTCAAAACAATTTAAAACACATTTTGTCAACGTTCAGTCACGTCATAGCAAATTAGCAATCGCTCAGTAAAGTGACAGTAGGTTTACTGAGGACAGAAATGGACTCCCTGGAGCTTCATGAAACGCTTCATAACGGGTGACGAAACGTGGGTTTATGAGTTTGACATGCAAACCAGCCAACAAGCTTCGAAATGGCGCTTCGATAGGAAACCGAAACCGAAAAAACCACGTCAAAGCCACTCAAAAATCAAAGTCATGTTGACTGTTTTCTTTGATTATCATGGCGTTGACTACTCAGAATTCCTTCAGGATGGTCAAACAGTCAATAACCATTATTATCTGGGCGTCATGAGGCGATTACAAGAAAACATTCGTCGGAAAAGACCAGATTTGTTTAACAAAAAATCTTGGAGACTGCACTACGACAATGCGCCGTCTCACACCTCAATCATCGTACGGAATTTTTATCCCAATCCAATCCGATGGTCGCAACGAGACATGAGCTTAGCATCTGTGTGAGTGGGTGCTGAATTGTACTATCGGTGTGCACTCACATAAACGCAATGTCGCGTTGATTTGACTGTACCACGAACCCTGAGGAAAGAGAGTGGACTCGCAAACCCGCTTTGCTAGCATAGCGTTATGAAGTCATACATCCCTCATTCACAAGACAATGTGTCCAGCAGTGGACGATAAAAGGGCTGGTTACGGTTCCGCTTTTATGTCGAGGCAACAAGTTTATTATTTGACGATCGATTAGCCCAGTTGATAGTGCATTTGTGTGCTGTGTGAAACACCCCAGGTTCGATTCTGGCTCGGAAGACAAATGGTTTTTCGGATCGCGGAGGTGTGTTCGACTTTGTATTTGTGTCTATACGCACGTCGCTAACAATAGACTCCTGCTACATAAATAACAGTGGTGTTATTTATGTAGCAGACTTTTTGGCTTCTGTACTACCTACATATACAATTACCATTTTAATGTTAGCTCAGTTTAATATTTGAGCATTTTTAATATAATGTGAACCAAAAAAATATATCCAAAATCAAAAATATGTTTTTGTGAAAATGGCGAATTGTGCAAATTGATCTCTGTTATTTGTTCTCTACATGTAACAGCTTTGTTTAAGTTATTGACTATGTTAAATCACTCATACAGGATATACACTTTTAATAAGCTCCCTAAATAATATTAAGAAATAAAATAATTATACTTTTTATATTCGGTACCTTCACAATACATTAATGAATACACATGCTATGAGTGACTTTCGGTCTGAAGAGGCAAAATATGAGAAAAGTTTGGCGGGAAAACAAGTGCCTATTGCCAAAAAATGGTAAAATAAAAAAGTAATCCGCTTCGATTGGAAGAAAGATGCTCTGCGTAATATCTTGTAAAAATGTACTATATTTTTTTTGTAGTTTTTGTAAACATTCGATAATTAAAATGAAACATTGAAAACAAATTTCTCCCGTCTGCTCTTACAGTGAATTTGGGGTGTGTTACGTAACGATTTTTTGATAATTATCATCCACATCATCGGGAGATACATACATTTTAATTTCATACCTACGATCTAAATCTCTCATATATATTCCGGTTAATTATTTAATCTATATGAAGACCCATATCTAAAGTTACATACGATATTAAAATGTAGCCGATTGGAGTTAGAAAGTTTGTTAACGACACCGGACGTTTTCACGGTTTCGCGACCGCTTACCTGTGCTGATTCGAGTTTTCTGTTATTTTAATTATTTTTTCTTAGCTTAGTACTCAAAAGTGCTACAAGGAGTTTCGCCACGATGCGCGGCGCGGTGAAATCTTCGTACCGTAAGAAAATCGTGTCGTTACCAAGAGGCCTTACGTGGAGAGAGTTTCGCCGGACAAACACTGATCAATATTGTGTTTAAATAAGAAATTTTTGCGATCAACCGAACTACATCTATTCTATACTATACTTTGCCGTTTGGCTAACGATAAATACGTGGTATTCTTTTATGAAAATATGAGTAATTAATTAATGAAAAGTATAATAACGTCGCTATACGATGAAATATAAAATATTCTAGTTACGAGTATTAAATGCCAGTCAAAGGGTGCCAGTACAGTACGCAACAACGCGGGAGTGCGGTTGAGTTTTAGTTTTGTTGTTAAATTTTTTTTAAATACACCAATAAGCAATGACATTTTACTTTTTATTGTTTATTGTTTATTTTTATTGTTTGCGGACGTTTTACGAAGTCGTATTGGTTAAGTTATTTTCTCTGCATGTATATCAATTAACAATAATAAAGATAATTGAATATTATTGATAAGCACCTATCAATCTAATAATGTTTTCACATCGCTAGCTTATGGGGAGCTACGAGCGTAGGCTGTAGTTACGCGGGGATTTGCTCAGCAGTATATTTTTACAACGTGAGAGAATATTTACAGCAGGTAGGGACCGTTATGGAGTTTTTATCTTCATTTTATACAATATATAATATATATATATATTCTTTGTTCAAATCATTATTTTTATAATCCAACTTTATTATTTAATTTAGAATAATTTTATACTTATCCTTAGAATGTCAGCCCTATAATGCCCTAAACTTACAATTAGACTTCCGAGCCATGCGGCTTGCGGATTGCGTCGAACACGGCGTGATCGCGTTGCGATAGCCGCACGACGCAGAGGTGACTTTCGAGCAATGCGTCAGTGGTAACGCGTCATGCGGAACTCGTTTAAATTGACTCGTTTTTCGTGTACTAATACGTGTAAAAAACGTATGGGTGGTTCAATGCCTATTAATATACATAATATACGCGAGGAGGAGGAAATTTACGAGTTACATTTCCCACATTGTGCAATATTTTAAATTAGAATTTTCGTAATTTCAATTTGCGATCTCGCGGAGACTGGGATATCCAGCAACCAAATTAATCAAATTTGGCCATCTTGAGACAAAAGTTTCTTTAGTTTGACTTGTTCCAACAAAAAACACTATGTTCGCTTACTATGGCCGCGTGGCTTATGCGTACTGTCGCAATAGGTACGGTCGCATGCGGCGATGGCGCATTGCTCGGAAGGGGCCCCATACAATCCCTTAACGATGAGAATAGCCGCAATGGACGCATGACGCAAGCCGCATGGCTCGGGAATCTACCTTTACAACAACAATAAATAATATAAATTAACAATAACGAAGACAACAACTAAGCAACAAAAATATATTCAGTCCTAACATACTCGTATTACTTACACCAGTGACCAAGACATAAATTCTGATATACAAATATCGTGATCCTTTAAATAAATCGCAAAGGTCGTTAGCATACAAATACTTCATTTCCCTAATCCTTACATACTAGGTATAAAGAGTTGCTATTGGGCTCTGCACTAGGATAACCAGATCAACAGCATAAGGTGATAAAATGATAATGCGTATTGTAAAAATATCTACGGCAATACCTTATCATCTTTTTTCTTTATTTTACCTTCTAATTTTCTTCAAATTTTTTTTTGGTAATGAAAGCGTTAGTAATAGAAGCCTTAACCTTTTTTTCGGAATGGCTAAATTATTGTGGCCCTAATTTCCTTAAAAGAGTCAGTGAATATGTATGGTTTAGGTCGAGCGCCGAAGGCTCTCAACCAGAAGAAAAAGTTAAAGGGCTCTCCCGCCGGTAGACCGGCGACTACCGACGGAAGGAACGGACCTCGGCTTAGGGTGTTGCTTTGGGAGGGTACCATGAGATCGCGAGTCGGTGAGAAGTTCCCAGGCACGTGCCGATTTAGAAGTGTAAAAACATTAACCGTAATCAGACATCAACGCATGAGGATGCTCATTGTCTTGGCCATGACCTTAAAATGGCACGCTGGCCAAGCGGAATGGCGAATACACTCTTTTAGAGGTGGCGTATTTCTTCAGGGGTTATGGTGGGGGTTCGTCATCCCTTAGTCGCCTTTTACGACACCCACGGGAGGAGATATACGTTATTTACAAGTTGTAATAATGTTGTAAACATTATTTCCAAGCAAATTCGGTATACAAAGTATTCATAAATAATAAACCGGCATAAATGGAATTCTGATAGATTATGTAAAATTCCATTCCGCACAAAATTAGATAATTATATAATTTTATATTCAAAATTGGTCTCAACGCGTATAATAAAGGTATTTGTTTACCTTTTATTCCTACTCGATGTTTCGGCACAGGTTACATCAGCCGTGGTCACGAGTTGACCACGGAATACCTTTATTATACGCGTTCAGACTCGATTTAGAATATGAAATGTGTACAAAATTCGAAAGTTTAAAATCTATACACATTAAATACAAAAAAAGACTTCCTACACATAGGCTGTCACATGGAGATATATAGAGATACGGTGTGGTACTATTTTTCTAATAGCAATGCGGATTTTGCTGTTTCCACTCTTTTTATCAATAGTTCCACTTTACGTTTTGTTTCTAGTATTATGTACACAAAAGAAGAAATACGAAATCTTCAGAATAAATATTTTTTGTTTCAGATACTATGAACCATGGAGGACTACTACAACGAAACATTCGACGAGATGCCGAACGCTTCGGAGCCTTACCAGCCTTATTACGAGCGCCCTGAGACATATATAGTACCACTAATTTTTGCACTCATATTCGTAATTGGAGTGGTTGGGAATGGCACGCTGGTGGCGGTTTTCGTCAGACACAAGGCGATGAGGAACGTGCCTAATACGTAAGATTTTTTATTATTTTCAACGATTGAATGTAAATGAATGCATGGGTGACTGAATGAATGAATGAACCATTTATTACATTTACATCAATTTATCTAATCGACATCTCACAGAGCTCTAGCTTCATATGTACCTCATTTCTTACTTTAATAATATTCTCATAATGTACGTACGTGTTTCAGTAGTAAGTGAGATATGCCAGAACCCATTCCCATCCCTAAGTATACTATACTATCTCCATTTTCTCAACCCTTTCTCCAAATCCATTTCTACAGGTTAGGCAGCGCATCTGGTGGCGGGCCAATGTTTGTCGTTCTAGACTTATTTTGCATGTATAGTGGATGTCCATACTACTTAACGCCAGGTAGACTGTCTGTTCCTCTGCTACTCATCTGATTGGTAATTTCATTTAGTAGTTGGTTTGTTTTGAGTAGCGTTGTGTGAGAAGCGCTGAGCGCAGCGAGCGATGGAAAGAGCTATTGCTCGGAGTTTCTTTGCTTGACAAAATCCGTAACGAAGAAATTCGACGAAGAACTAAAGTTGCCGACATAGCTCAAAGAATCAGCAAGCTGAAGTGGCACTGGGCAGGCTAGGCTATATATGCCGCAGGACCGATAATGTCGAATGGAGATCCCATTCGACTGAATACCTTGTGTGGTGGGGGTCCTTGGGAGAGGCCTATATCCAGCAGTGGAAAGACGTGGTGGTATGGTATGAGTGAGAAAGGCCTAGATGCCTTTTCTTCGAAACGAGAAACGTCACATTTCTATCGACCTTATTAAGCGAGTAGTGGTAAGCCGATGTAATGCTTGTGATATCATATGAACATACATATTTGATAGTGTAATAACGATCTTAATAACAAGATTAGTGCCCTTAATATCTATGGAAGAAGTTCTTAGCTATAAACACTTTTTGTTAAGAACAGTTTGTTATTATCTCCCAGACGAATTTAGAAACGCTGCGGAAACAATTTTCGTTCTTCGAGTAAAAGTTGAATTAACTTCGTTTGAAGTAAAGAGGCTATAGCTGATATTTCGCGGGGAATTTTAGTTTGTCGTGATATTGTTCTCATTTATGACAAGTCTAGATATTTCAAGTAATTGTGATCCCAACTTAAGGGTTTATAAAAGCTTGTTTTTAATGATATACCTGTAATAGTACATTACTGTCTAGGCCTGAAATAAAATAATTGACGGCCGAGTAATATTGGAAGGACGAGGCGAAGCCGAGTCCTTTTTAAATAAACGAGGCCGTTAATTGCTATTTCGACCGAGACTTGTATAGTACTTTTCTCTAATTTCCGAGGAAACAATAAACTAATTCAAGAAACAGAAGTTTCATTCCTGCCAATTCGACTGCGAGCGCAGTCTTTGTTCTTTTTTAAACTTTTGAAAAGAAATGCACATTCAGCCTTTATAATAATAAATATCGTGTACCTAAAAAAACCTAATTTATGTTAGTGTGCACTAAAAATAACCTCGCTACTGTCCAGCAATATCTATTATTGTCGTGTTGGAAATTGCTGGCGTGCGTACAGAAATGAGCCGATTGATGTATTCTTTTTTTAAAATAATGAAGCCATTTCCGAGCAAGTAGGAGAAAAATATCTTGCGCAACAAATTACGGAAATTTAAAATAATGAAGTAAGCTTTAATTATGAATTTTAAATGTTTATGATACTTTTGGAAATAAAATAATAAATACACAACTAATACTACCTACTACGCTTTTAAAAAAATAACTAGTAAACTTAAAATATAAGTATTCCAAAAACTGAGAACAATCGATTGCAATAAGATCTAAATTGGTTTAACTTGGTTATGCTGTCAATTGAAACCATCTTTTCTTTCCCAGGTACATCCTCTCCCTCGCGCTCGCTGATCTCCTAGTCATCATCACATGCGTGCCATTCACGTCCATTGTGTACACGGTCGAGTCGTGGCCGTGGGGCGTGACCGTTTGCCGTGTCTCCGAAGCGGCGAAAGACGTCAGCATTGGAGTGTCCGTGTTTACGCTGACGGCGTTATCCGCGGATAGATACTTCGCTATTGTCGATCCGCTGAGGAAGCTGCATGCTACAGGTTAGTGTTGAATTAATGAATAAATGAATTCATTTATTCTTTGCCAATAGTTTTACAACGTTAGATTGAATTTTTTTAATAAAATAAATTGTACAACTTGGTAGGATGCAGATACAGTTAAAGACAAGTAAAGTTAAAGACAAGTACATCTTTACCACATGCATGTGGAAAGTTACATTTTATAACTAATGCAGTTTAGATACTTACATTAGATACCAATTAGATTACCACAGAACAATCAGTCTGTTTTAATGAACAAATACTTGTAAATACAAATGCGGAGTTGCATTCGTAAGTGACTTATATAGTAAATATTGATTTATAATATAGTATAACTTATAATAAGTTATAATATCGACTCGGAGAAATACTACTTATTGTAAAGAGCATTCGAAAAATCTTACATATTAATTTCACTACCTTTCGTTCATCAAGCTACTTATCCTTTGACCTTCAATTGTTCTCTTTTGTACTAAAGGCCCTGTTTGGCCAAAACTGTCTTTTTTAAAAACATTATTGAGTACTGTTACGTCATTAAACTTTGGTCTTTCTCTTTAATTTTTTTTTCTTATTCCGAAGAGAAAGAACGGTCGGAATAATAAAATATTCACAAAAATAGTTCCAATTTTATTCTATTTTCGTCGGAACAAAGTAAAAGAATGCGTTCCAACTTCGCAATGAAAACTAGTTCAAGGTTGAGTTGTGTTTGAATTGGAACCTAAACTTCGATTTTGTTAGTTTTTGAGCGTTATTATTTGTGATGAATGATGTTGATACTCCCACCGGCGGCTATTGCTTCATCGGTCTACTGTATAACGTGTTATCTTATTTACTTATATTAAACAAAGTGACAAAAGGCGGACTTAATGCTTAGAAGCAATATCTTCCAGTCAACCTTCGGGCTATGCAGAGATAGCGCGGTAGGTGCAATGATAGGTAAGATTTTGCAAGGTTGACGGCCCGCCCGCATACCCCCTGGTGTTGCAGATATCCATGGGCGGCGGGTATCACTTACCATCACGTGGGACCGCTTGCTCGTCCGCGCTCTTGTCTATAAATAAAAAAAAAAGATAGGTAAAACTATAGTGACGCACAATATTTAATTAAATACCGAACATACTCTTTCCACCTGTGTGGAAAATTTAGCAAAACTTTAAAAAATGAAAAATATTTTTTTGTGAAAGAAAATCTAAATTTTGCGAAATATTGAACTAAATATGTACATGATTTTAAGCCCAAAATGAATGTTCTGGGATACATTTGACATAACCTTTATAAGCTATAATAACTTTCGCAACCATTGAAATAATTTCCCTGACCTTCTTAATGTCTGTAGTATATAATCAGGCTTATTCTCAAATTCCAGAAAATAAAGCCGAATTTCGCATAAGTTCCTGTTATGTCCCAATCCAAATCGAATTCTAATGATTCCTCATATATTTTTATGTGTATAAAAAATGACAATGACAAAAGAACGAATATGCCTTTATTATACCGAAATGTTCTCCACGAAAAAAGTATTCGTACAATTCTCCATTGATATTTGATTCACACTCCATTTCCCACTCGTATATATGACAGGGTTTCTTTTGATGAGACGCTTTAATTTCGTAGCTATACGAAGTTGCTTATTGGTATACAGGAATACGAAATCTACAGGTGTACCTGATTCATTCCCGTAGCCTGAAACAATACCATCAGCCTTTAGCTTTCCACTGCTGGATATAGACTCCCAAGACTCGCCATCACACGCGATCTTCGACTCTTCTCATCCAGCCACCACCGGTGAACTTCTTCGGTCGGTTCAACTGGCCGGCACGCTTCCCGATACGTGGTCTCCATTCGAAGACTCGTCTGCGATATTGGTTATTGGTTCTGCGGCAAATATGACCAGCCCATTGCTACTGCAGCATATTAATTCTACGAGTTGCGTCGATAACTTTAGTTATTTAGCGAATCGCTTCGTTTCTCTCTCCATAGCTTTCTCCATAGCTCGCTGAGCGACTAGAGTTTATGAATCAGGCCTACCGTTCGAAACCACGTTTTGTCACCGTATATTATAAATGGCAACAAAAATTTTACAAATCTACACAAAAGTAAACTTGTTTTGAGAATTCCTTAAATTGTTTATATCGTACCATCAGCAATGTCTCATGAATTTATAACGATGAATGATGAATTTAGTGTAGTCCTGAAATAGAGATTACGTACCGGTAAACGTACATAGGCATGAGTCGCTCTCCGACCAAGTGAACTGATGTCTTAAAGAAAATCTCTGGTAGGCTGGATGCGAAAAGTAGGAGCCATGCGTGGTGGCGGCTCTTTAGAGAGGAATATTTGTTTATACAACTTTGTTAAATACGAAGCATAAAATTCGATAATTTTACAAAAAAATACTTGATATTTTATATCAATTAACTAAAAATTGGTAATTCATCCGCTATTGAACATGGGCCTGCATGTGCACATTGTCTTGTGCATGAGGGAAGTATGGCTTTAAAACGCCACGCTGGCTAAACGGGTTGGCGAGTCCACTCTGTTTGAGATGGTGTAGTTCCTTAGGGCTTTGTTATCCTTAAGTCGCCTTATAAGGCACCCACAGGAAGAGATGCTATTCCAAAGCCCGCCAACACCACACGGCCAATCCAGAATCATGTGCAGAATTCATAGTTTTCAGCTTCGGCAATGAATCAGTTACACCCAATATTTTTGTCGGGAAGTACTAACTGCGGAAAAGCCTGCATGTATCAATACAATCCCTCGAGATTGCGTATACAGATGTTCCCGGAAGTATTCAATTCTTTACCGCGTGCGAGCATGTGTAAAAGTGTTTACGTGTCCCATTATGTGTTTACGTTACGATTTTATTGTGTAGGTAATGTTGCCGTAACAACGAAGTGTATTTTTTTGTAAAGAGAAAGTGACAGACGAGTTTACAATCCACATGGTAGTGAATAGTCTCACGACCGTTCCGTTTGAGTCTGAGTAAGTCTAATTTCCGCTGAAAATTCCACGCTCTATGTCTCTTCTCATAGGACTGGTTTCATGACTAATTCTATCGTTGCTCAGGCAGTAAGGATGGAACTCGCTCCCCACCGACATAAGAAAGGCTACTAATAAAAACAGCCCCAAGAGGAAGCTTTGGGAAGACTACTTCCGCATTTCACAGAGCTATTGGTATTTTTGTCTATATTTATATGTATGTATTATAATCATTATATTTATATTTATTTATTCATATGTACATATTTAATATCTATTTTTGTTGTACGTATATTTTGCCTATATTTATATATTTTATCGTATAAGTATATTAACAATGTATTATTATATTATTATAGTTATGTTATGAGATGAATTAAGTTTTACTATTTGAGTTCTTCTGCAACGGCTTAAATTTTTCACATTTAACCAAGGGTAGACGGATAGAGAATGCCATAAGGCATTAAGTCCGCCTCTGTGCAATATACTGCATAAACAATAAATAAATAAATAAAAATAAATAGACACTATCTGTCGCCCATGGACATTTATCAACAATGAATGACACACGTTGATAAGTGTGTGTGTGTTGTTCTTGGAGGTTTAGGGGTCAGGATTTGTATTGTAAGTCGACAATGGTGCTTTTAAAACTGTAATGTTTATATTATGTTGTTGTTAGTACTTTGAACGTAAATAATTTGCTATTACTAGTGTTCTTAGCGGTGATTGCCTACGGGTAACTATACTCGACTTTCTTTTTTGTGATCGTCAGTACCTACCACTGAGTAATCGGCCCAGCAAACTGAGTTTCTACTTAACTAGGGATTTTTTTAAAATGTCGGTGAGGGAAATCTCCGAGAGGAAACAGGCATACGTATGTACGTATAGAGGAAAATAAAAGACGTATGTAATAAGTTTTTATTGTATAAAGGGACAAAATTTCGTAAATATCAATTATGTGTAGCAATACCGCATTGTAAGCCCATACATCTCTCACGGTTTTTTATTTCTTTTTCCGCGATGAACTAAGATGGATACGACAGAATCTGAAGATACGAGTACGACCCGCTTGATCGATCGTGTACCAAAGTTTCTGCTGATAATTACTTGAAAACAAATGCTATTTTTGTACTATTTTGCTAGATCAGGATAATGCAGCCAATAATAACTCTTTTCTATACTATTTTTACTAATATTACTATCAGTCTTTCTACTGCTGGATATAGGATATCCTCTCCCGAAGCTCACCACCACACTGCCGCGATCTACCGCGACATGCCCGCGACACACGATTACAGATTTCTATTCACTCACACAATTTTATTATTACTAGTTTCTGCGTTTTCATATTAATAAATAATATTTCTTTCCTATTCTAAAAATATACATTCACTTCTCTTTATACAAAAGTTTGTTCGATCAATTGAACTTAGGATCGACTGGGATAATCCACAGTTAGAACATACCTAGCTGGGTAGAGTATAAAAACATCTCGGATACAAACGAAGTACGAAAAACACTTAACCCCGCATCAAATCGAGACCCGACTTCGTCGCCTTGTCCCTTATCAAGTGTAAGTAATCCTTCTTTCCCTCGTGACACTGGATTACTTCATTTTTAGGGTTCTGTACTTTTTTGTAACTTTGCTGCATTTCATATTAAGGAAACGTCTAAGAAGTCTACCTGTTGCATTGATAAACTTTCAAATTTTGGAATAATAGCACTACATTTTGATTAAAGATGATCAGCACGAAATTGTGCACAAACTGCATTTCATAACCGATCGAAGTTAAAACCGACGCAAAAATAATATATTATAATAAGTTTGTAGATGGGCCGAATGCATTCATTAGTCCCAAAATTACGACGATTTAATATTATAGTTACTTTTCAAAAGATTAAAATAACAACATAATCAGTAATTGTTAACAATATGCAATAGTTTAATACAGCCTGTAACCGTTGTCGTGGGAAACGAAAATTTATCGAATGTAAAAGATGCCAGATCATTCGTTACGCACGACGACATTAACAGGTTGCATTAAACTAATAGAGATTGTCAAAAAGAGTGCCTTTAATTTTTAATTTTCACCATTAGAAAGGTAAGTAGAAGGTTTTTTAACCGTAGTGTTTCGATGAAAATTTTAATTTTGTCTTTTTATATACAGTTTTTCAATGAGACCGGGTATATATGACTTGAAATAAAAAACACATTGGTGGTTTGGAATTCGATCTGTTTCCTTTATTGAAAAGCTTATTGTTTGACATGGATGGAATATCACATCATTCAAATGACAACCTCGGCTTCGCATGGTAGCGTGAATACGTTAGATCCAATTTTACATTACTTTCTGACATAATAGCACCTCTATCTTCCATGAGATCCATATGACACGTGTAATGTTAGTCTTCAGATTTCCAACAGTTCGTGGCTTGTTTGCATACTCCAATGATTTCACATAACCCCACAAAAAATCTCCACAAAAATCGAATGGCGTTAAATTACACGATCTTGGAGGTTATCTATGTCTTGTCACAGAATCTTATGATCAAGAATCCGTCGAATTTCTCTTTCAATAAATCGATTGTTTCTCTGGCGGTATGACATGTAACGCCATCCTGTTGAAACTAGAAGTCAATCAGATCCATGTCTTCTAATTTCGCCCAGAGAAAGTTCCGAGTCATCTGTCAGTAAATCGGACCATTCACAGTTATGGCAGTACAACTGTTATGTACAACAGTTACTTTTTCAGTATGCAATGGCCTCTCATGAATCTCTTGAGAAATTGCATTCGCCCAAACCCGACAATTTTGTTTGTCTACGAAGCCGTTCAGGCATGATAATATCTTGCGAAAAATTGGAGTCGACTTGAAGTTGCCCTAAAGGCCAATCAGCAAACTGTGAGCGCGGGAATGGTCACTAACCTTTAGTTCTTGCGTCAGTTGAATTTTGTAAGGGTGTGGACCCAAGTCTTTTCGCAAGATTCGCCAAGTCGAAGTCTGAGAAAGGCCAACTTGTTGAGAACGTCGTGGAATTGACAAGTTCGGGTTTCTCTCATACTTTCAGCTACCGCGATATTTTCTGGGTGTTTCGCACATTTCGACGTTGCGTAGGAGGTGGATGATCCATTACCGAGCCAGGTGGTTTCAATTTTATTCATAATATGACGAATATTGTCTTCGCATAAGTGTCACAAGTTTTTCGCAACGCGCGGAACATTAGACGATTTGGACTACCGTTTTGATAATAAAGTTTAACCATTTCAACGAACTGCTCAATTGTATAGGGACTCATCTTGACAAATGCCAAGCAATGACTGACGCATTTGTCAAAACTTTGCGCCTAAAAGTAAACTAATTAGCTGTCAAAGATACCTTGTCCTTATTGAAAAACCCTTTAGAAATAACTCTGAGGTACGGGTGGTAAAGGCACATGTGAGATATCAAAATAAAATTAACTATTTGTATAAAGCGAAGCCGACCAAAAACGCGCTATATATGTTAAAAAACGATGTTATTTTATAATACTTTATAGTACACAAGGATTTTTTGAAATTGTTGCTAACTCTATACCTATGATTTGGTATTCTTTTTTTTTTAAACCGTTTTTTTAATAAAAAAAATGTACCTCAACGTTAGTTTCAGGTTACGGGTCCTCAAAATATGGTCCAACACACTCCTGACTGTTTTTTTAGTCCACAGTAAAAATGTAACCCTTTCTCGGGGGATCTTTTTCACAAACCCTGACAGGGTCGGATCAAATAAGTAGGTATAATTCAATGGCATGACACGCTGTATCCATTGAAACACCCTACTTCTTTTCTTATACAGGTCAAAGTATTAACTTTACATCGTGTCAGGAGGCTTTTTATGCGGACTAAACTTTTTTCTTCATATATAGCAATGGTGGAAAATCCCATCGAAGTATGTAAGTCAGGAGTCGCTCAGTAAAGTGATAGTAGATTTACTGAGGACAAAAGAGGACTCCGACGCACACGAAAATCGCAGTCCCACGCTTTTATTTCATTATATCAAACACCACAAATGCAAAACCCTTTGAAGTATAATCAACTATCACTATTAAACCATAAAACGCCTAATACCCAATTTTCAGAATAATCAAACCAAAAGTCAACTTCATTTCTCGAGTTCATGCCAAAAAGTCCTCGATTAGACTTATTGTTAATTTTTAACACGTTCTACAAAATTCCGCCGTATTTTCAGAACTACTGGAATATTGAAACCTTTCACAGAATACATAAGTAAGTGAGTTATCCGATTTAAGAATCAACCACAGCCACGAATGAGGTTTTTTTGACGATTTTTTTACAGGAAGGAGTCAGACGGGCAAGCGGCCCGAATGATGGTAAGTGGTCACCGCCGCCCATGGACATCTGCAAAACTAGGGGGTGAAACCCCGTGTCGTAGCGTAATGGAAAGGCTTCTCGAGGCACTTCGTTCCACAACTTACCGATTCGCGGCATAAACGACTTTTAGCTCATAATGTACGCGAGACTTCCTCGTCGAGGAAATGCAGATGCATCATGTTTCTGTAACTGGATGTGTTGCTTCAGAGAATTCCCCGTTGTACAGGCGCTTGAACACGCAGACGCAGCGTCTGTTCGTAGACTAAGGGCCTCTAAACCGCCCGTGATAGTGAGATCGTCGACGATTCGAACAGCGCATCGTTCGACGGACTCAAATGTATCCGACTGATATTTCGGTGTCAAGTAAAGACTTGGATACCAGAATAATCCAGACCTCAATAACGATTCCGGTCTTCTGTTATAGTTATGTAATTTTTATTTAACCCCCGACACAAAAAGGATTATTACAAATTTGACGAACATGTTTGTCTATGTGTCTGTCTGTGGTCTCGTAGCTCTTTAACGGATAGTCGGATTTTTATGTTTTTTTTTGTTGAAAGGAGTATTTCCAGGGAATTGTGCTGCAACAGGGTGTTGAAAAGAAACTGATTTTTTTCGGGAATTCGGAGAATATTGTAAACTGAAAATGATATTTCTAAGTATTTTATTTATAAGATCGATTACTCCGAATGGTGTATCGTTGAATTAGTCTTATAAACGTAGCCTGCAACCTAGAGAAGAACACATTGTATGTTCGCGTCGTTAATTGTTAGGCCAAGTTTTCGAACGCAGCTTTCTTTAGTCACGAATAATTTCATTTCGGTTATTTTCTCACTTATTTGCACTCCCGCGCCCGCAGGTCCTTCGTTCCGGGTTCTACCGGATACTCCTTCCCGGGTATCGCCTCCTGCATCCCGCCTCCAGTGTTTACAACATATTGTTTAATGCTCAATATAATAAGGCAGATACATAGCGATTTAATTATCTAAATATTTATAAATTTATAGCAACAATGCAATAAATTTATAAATATTTACGTAATACACGTAATACGTAATACACATAACATCTTCCAAGTTATGGATAAATTTGAAAGCTACGTGCAATTTGAAACATAAAAATTTTATATTAAAATTCTTTTATTTGTAATTAAAAGTATGTACTTTTATTTTGGAAAATTGATTTTTTTTACAAGGGTTGCCATTTACTTTTAACACAAAATCCATGTGGACAAAATCGCGGGCTAGTTACACATTCTCTTTTAATTTTGCCCAAGTCTTGCATGTATCCCGGGAAGATTGCGGTTAGGGAACGTATATTGCTTCTACAATGTTTACCGCATTCCTCTTGCCGCAGATCTTTGAAACATGTTGCAGTTATGTACCGAGTCTTATGAAGAGCGGTTCACCTCAGTAATCCCTTTTTTGTTCAATTTAGAACTCAACTAAATGCAATCATTTAGTTGAGTTCTGGAGTACCACGGAGGGGTGGAATAAAAGTTATGAATTTTGGGTTATTCGTATGAAAAAGTGTATTGACGCTCACGGAGAATATTTTGAGAAACATTAAATTGATTTTTGGCCATTCATTGTAATTTTTTCTTATTCATTCCGGAAACTTTTAGAGCGGCCCTCGTAATAATTGACCTTTAATTATTTTTTAAAAAAAATAATAAAGAGAAATGTCCTCATAGACTGACTGACCCATTAACGTTGAGCTGAAACCGCTAAAGCTATAGAAACTAGACTGGGAAATTGGATAATAGCTTCCTTTTATAACGTAAAGACTTACTAAGAAGAGTTTTATAGAAATTCAACCCTTGAAGGGGTGAAATGAGGTGTCTAAGTTTGTATGGAAAAAATATTCATAGTCCCATTAACTTGAAACTCGTTATAAATAATTAAACATGTGTTTTACCGTAATTTTTTTAATTGTGTGATGGGGTTAAAATATAGGATGTTTAATTGTATATGGAACCACGATTACCCGCGTAAGTGAAGGAAGTCGCGTGCAACGGTTAGTTATTGACATAATTAAGCGTCGAATTAGTTAACTCGAAATAACACTCAAATTTCGTCTAAGAAGCTGTTTTGATGGCTGCGTGAAGTTTTCTTGTTGGTGTGAACTACAGATTTAGAAAATAGATTTCACGGAGGCGGTAGATCATTAACAATCTTCCAATTTACTCAAAGGGCTTCTTTGGCGTCTGATGAATGTCAACGATCAGTCTATTGAAACCTCGAGCGGCACAACCATTATACTTTAGAGCACAAAGTTCAAAGCCACAACGAAAATGATTGATTAAAAAATGTCAGAGTATCATAGGAAACAGATTGAGAAAATTTTGTTGATAATTAGTCGTATATCCCGATTCTAACTATGTCAGTTGGCATATTATACAAGTTAATACTTACATATATATGTATGTATGACTTAATTATATCAGTATGGCATATTCTAGTGTAATGCCATACTGTATAAATGTGTTTGTACGAGTATATTAAGGCTCGGATAATCGGTGAGTACATCGTTATTATAATCTTCCTTTTTGTTTTTTATAGGGAAGCAGGCTGACGAGCAAGCGGTCCCACGTGATGGTAAGTGTTACCGCTGCCCACGGACACCTGCAACACCAGTAGGTATGCAGGCACGCTGCCGATCTTGCAAAATCCTATTCACAGCTTTCTTCAAGGACCTCATATCGTAGTGTAAAGGAAAGACCTCTAGAGGCAGTTCGTTCCACAGCCTGCGGGTTCGCGATATAAAATGATTTTTATACACTTCTGTATCGAGGAAATGCGGATGGACCGCACTTCTGTGACGGGAGGTGCGGTTGTAGAAACCCGAGGTGAGAATTATATTAAACAATTCTTCAGAGCATTCCCCATTACCATAAAACCGAGTTATTAATGCCGTATGGGGTGTTATCTTCAAAATGATGTGTGGCGATCAGCTGGTGAACTTTTCATCTGTCGTTCGCGGAAATCTTTAAATCGTGGTACTTGAGGCCGGACCGTTCCTTAATGTAGTCCATCCATCTCCTTCTTTGGCGACCTACCTTCTAGGATCAACCTTGGAAACTCGTACAGGCTTCCTCTTACAATTGCCCTATGCAATGTTACTTAAAAGTGAAATTCTTATTAGATACCATTAACATTCTTTCGTTGAGGAGGAGCAATGGCCCGGCTAGCAAGGGGAGATGTGGAGGTTGACCCGGAGACCTTTGGGAATTATTTATTAGGAATGTATCTGCTGAATACCGATCAAAGAAACTCAGTAGTAACAGTAGAAAATAAACACGACACATTCTATCGCTTTTACATCATCTGCGAAATATGCAAATGCAATGTAATGCAACCAGCTCTTTCAGTCTCCATTGCTGGATATGGGTCTCCTCAGGTACATTGTCTCTTGTAGGAGGGATGTGAAGCCTTAAAAAGCTACGGTGGCCAAGAGAGTTGGCGAGTCCACTCTTTTAGAGGTGGTGTAGTTCCTCCCAGCTTGTGGTAGCCGCTTTGTTATCCCTTAGTCGTCTACTACGACATCCACGGGAAGAGATGGGTGGTGGTATTCTATAGCCGGCCGACACCACGCGGCACCATATACAGCATGATTTTTTTGTTTAATATTTTCCTTAAAGAAATGTAACTTTAAGAAAACATCGATAGAAAAGTTCCCTTGACGACTTGAGCGAGCATTGAAATGTCGTCTTTCAAGCTCTGAAAAAGTTACGAAAAGGTCGTCGCAAGATAAAACGTCAACGCTGTCAAATTATGACGCGGCAAAGAGGCCTTAAAAATATGAAAGTAAATCTCCGTATTCGAATATGTAGTCTGCTAAATTTGAAAGGTAAGGGTTTCTTTGTTTGGCCGAAGAAATATTAAAAAGTAATGAACTGATTTTTATGTTTTTTCTTTATTGAAATGTTTCCGTAACATAGGCGAAATTTCTTATGGCTCTTACTTTTTTAAACAGAATAGAAGATATGTCAATGTTCATTTCCCATTGAATGGAGTGTATAATGAAACAAATTAAAGAAATTAATTAATGTCTTCTTGCTATTATTTAAACACCATTACAGAGAGCAAAGAGGAATTAATTAACTCCATATTGTTCATAATTCTTTCTTTTATACATTTATTCTCCCTTTACTCAACTTATTTTGGTGTGGGTAAATGATTTCAAAAGAGTAATTCATAATCATTACCTTACGTTACAAATTAAAGAACTTTCGGCACTTAAGGATAAAAAGCATAGAAATTACTGCTTTATTTTGGTATCGTTTACTGCTCACGGAGCTTGTTCCATAGCTTCTTGAGAAGTAAGCAACACCATTGCCATGTACATTTTGGCAGCGAGGACAAATAAGGAAGGATAAGAATATCTTTGAAGCTACTTGTGAATTCTAATTGTTACATCCAATGTTTATTCAATAAAAAATTAACACGTAACAAATGTTCAATTATGCAATAAATCAGTATTTCATCTCACAAAAAGTGGGAGTACATTCTAAGTCGTGTACCAATTCCCGATTTAATATATGGAAAAATTCAAGGCATTCCGAGACATTTTCCGGGACACGGCCTTGCATGAGCGCGTGGTCTTTTAGAGTGAATGCGAATATTTCAGCAGACATTTATAAGCTAAAGGCTCATTTACACAAGGAGACTTTCTCGAACGGTTCGGCGAGAATATTGTATACGATACTCGTATGCGACCAAACTATATACAATCCATGCCCACAACTATTCACGTGATGTTAACATATATATCAACGATTAGACAATGACAATAATTGTTTATACTAGCCTTGTGACTTAAAGACAGGAAGTGAGTTGTTGAGAAAATTAGCACTTGGTAAATAAAACGTATAAACGCTTATGAGTAGTGATGGGTAACTCCGGAGTTAATGAATCAAAAGAGTTGAATCCGCGAGCGAAGCAGAATCCCTTAATTGTTCCATCGAATTATTATTTATTCCGATTCCAGCGCCAATCGTGATTGTGAGTGTAAATCGCGCATCGGCTCTTGTCGGGGGCTCAAAATCGAGATGCAATGATGACATGACCTTTTTTTTTTGCTTATGCAACAACCGCTAGGGAAAGGGTACGAAACGCTCTCGGAAGGTGATTATGTAGGTGAATCAAAAGAGTCAAGGAGTAACTAAGAGGAGTCGGATCCACCAGCGGAGCAGGATTAAGTGAGTTAAAACACTCTGAGAAGTCTTGATTACCACCACTAGTTATGAGTACTATGCATCCTGTTTACTGGCTGTAAATGCAGGATATAAACCTTTCATCCTTACAAATTGGTGTCTAATTAATGACAAAATAAACAGGCGTTGGAAGTTAACACAGTACGCGCACTTAAGCGACAGTAGTTCATCTCTCCTGATTAGAAATAATAACATTTCCGCTTTCTAAAATCCGCGATTTGAAACTCGATGTATGCAGTAACAATTTTGCAGTAAATTTCAGCGCATGGCACACATATTGTCATTCACATATGTTAGCAACACAGACGGCCTCGCCCCGGGGTTGATTTTATTAAAGAGTTCGTTTACCTATTTAGAATCTATACCATTAGAATTATAATAAAATAGTAACAAAGCCGTGTCTACATTTAACAGTTTTAAAAAAAAACTCGTTGCTGTTCGAAGTATGAATGATACAGAGTCTACAACAACATTTTTTGTTTGTCTGTCCGTCTGTCAGTTTTGCGCATTTGACGGAATTTAGTAAAACTTAGTACAGTGACAGTTTATGTTCTGAATACGACAGTATATGAACAAAGTATACGATACCTAGAACTTTTATAAATTCTCGCGGAAATCATTATAATTTAATTATGGAATATGAGATGATGTGTTGCTCTCGCCCCATTATACACTGTATTTGATGGATTCGGATGGGATTAAATTATGGGATTGAATTAAAGAAAATTGGGTGAGATTAAATGGGTTTGGATGGAAAGTGGGACATTGAATCGAACGGGACAGGATGGAATGGAATGAGAAGGAATTGGATAGTATTTGGTGAGATTGAATGGGTGGAATGGAATTAGCGCTTTGTGTGAAGATTCGTTACTGGTTCTTTCTGCACTTGTAACTTGTAATTCTCACTAGTGAACTTATTTACTGTTGATTAGAAATTTCTGCTTAGGATTTTGGTTAGTCTCATAAGAGACAAAGGGAAAGGGCCTTATGGCCTAACTTAAGAGTAAGTTCATTGCAAAGCTCAAAGCAGTGCGATCGTAATTTTAGATTGCGATAGGATGAAAACCTTTTGGAGTGCCGAACTTTGTAATACTTTGTTCTACCGAAGCCTGTATTGATGTCACACTTCCTGACAGGACTAAACGTCTCTAAACGTTTTATATTCTGTGAGTAATTAAATTTTAATATTGATATAATTAGCTAATTATTTAGCTAGTATATGTATGTATTATTCAACTAATATATGTAGGTATTATTTAACTAATCTATGTATGTATTATTTAACTAATAGATGTAGGTATTATTTAACTAATCTATGTAGGTATTATTTAACTAATCTATGTAGGTATTATTTAACTAATCTATGTAGGTATTATTTAACTAATATATGTAGGTATTATTTAACTAATATATGTAGGTATTATTATGGATTAGGGACTTTGCGAGTCAATAAAGTCTATAATTGTGATAGTCAATTTTTTTATAGTTCTCTGCCTATGTCTATGGGCTCCAGATATCGCACGATAGCTTTAGCAGCGAATTGTTGGACCAATGCCGGTGTTATTAGGTGAGATACGCGTATCTTTCATACATCAAAGGTCACATTCGCAAAATAGGTGGGTTATTATTTCATCCATTAGTTTATTTAGGTTTTTAATTAATTTGGATAATTATCCATTTAATTTTCTCGTGATTTGCAATGTGTAGGACGGTTTTGGGTTTTATAAATATTGTTTCTATTAAATGTGTTCTGAAAATATAGCAAGTTTTTACAAGTGAAGTGTCACAAATTAATTATCCCGAGTAAATTTGATAAGTGGTGACGGTTATTTTATATACGACTTGCGGTTCCTACAACTCCGTTAGCGTGAACTTGTGATTCCCGTGGGAACTCTATAATTGATCTGGATAAAAAATACCTGCCCTAAATGTGAACTCTGCGGATAAGCTACAATTATGCCTATTTTCATTAAAATTCTTCCCGTAGTTTTCGCGTGACGCGCACTCAGATAGAGAGACAGTTAGACGGACAAACAGTCAGACAGACAATAATTCCAAAAAATATTGTTTTGGGCATTGTATCACTCGTATTTTACACTGAAGTTACATTTTTTTTTGGAACGAAGTTCCTTTACGCGGATTGCGGTAGGTGTGATTCAAGAGAAAATGTAACGTCACGTAAGATTTTTACCCCCTCCATACGCCTTTATCTTTCTCTTTCTCGCCTTTCTCTCGCTCGGACACGGTATGGTCGCGATTCTCGCGATCGTGTCAGTTCGTCGGTATGCGGTAAATTTCGGTAGCGGGCCGATCGCTAATTCTCTCTCTCAGAACTATACAGATTTTATTTCGAATTACATTCGGAGTTTAAAAAAATGCGTGAGGATTTTCGTTCCTGACGGGAGTACCCTGACCGCACATGTTTTTTTAAATATTTCACACTACTCCACAGCTCTGTTACGATATTATCTATACTAATACAATAAAGAGAGAGTGCGAATTTTGTGAGTTTGTGTGTATGTGGAGGGTAATCTATGGAACCACTGCACCGTACCTGTTTGAAAAATTATTTTACCATTTCAAAGGTACATTATTTCAGATGGACATCGGCTATATATTATGTGCAAAAAAAATGCCGGGCATGCAACGCATGCCGGGCACAGCTAATTATAGTATACAATTTAAGCAGTCATTGAATAAAAAGAATGTCCACGAGATGTTAACCAACGATGATAGAGAAGGAGATATACCAAGACAAAACTGACAATTGTTTCTCTCTCATGACCTGCTACATATCTCCATATGGCCTCATATCGTAGGGAAAAATTGAAATCCACATACATATTCTCGAGTTTTAGGTCTGATATTAAAGAAATTGAACAATTGCCAATAAAGGGTATCCGTGGGCGTCGCCAAAATATATTTATGTAGCTAATAATAATATAGGAGATTTATGCGATCTCTACCACAGTCGGTGTTTTTTTCGGAAATAAATCATGCCAAAAGCCTTAAAGATATATATGGATAACGATCATAGAATACGTAGGAAATATTAATGGTGCCTTTGTATGTTTTAATAAAAATGTTCTTGCAAATGCCGCAAAATTAATCAAAAATGTTAAAATGGTCGTGTGGTGTCGGCCGCCTGTAAAATAGCACTACCACTCTGTTCCCGTGGGCTGTCGTAATAGGCGACTACCACAAGCCCTGAAGTACTACATCACCTCTAAAAGAGTGGGCTCGCCATCTCGCTTGGCCAGCTTGGCTTTTGGAAGGCATACAGTCCTTACACCCATGTTCAGCTGTGGACGTAAAGAGGACTGGTGACGGTTAAAATATATACTATGATATGCTATGCTGTGCTATGCTATGCTATACAATAGGTTTATTTATTTACTAGCAGTGCCAGTAACTTTGTTCCCGTGAACTTGTGATTCCCGAAGGAACTATATAATCAATCTAGATAAAAAGTAACCTAAATGTTAACGCAGAACATAAGCTATTACTATATTAAGTTTTATTAAAATCCGTCCCGTAGATTTTGCGTGATACGCTCTTGGACAGAGAGACGACACAATATGTAGATGACAACCGTTTTTTGCCCCTTTTTTTCTTTTTTGGTTATAAGTACAGACATACAGTCTTGCGCCTGGCGCTGTCGGGCAGTTTTCATTTGCCCAGATAAATAAAATAGTTTGTCTTGTAAAATCATGATTTTGGCATTAGAGTCCACTGCTTCTCAGGTACAGATTTTATACAATAATAAAATCTATGTTCCAGCGCTTTGTTTAAGTTTAGAAAACTCCTACACAAAAATCATTTGCTGTCCGGAGGGAAATCACACGGATCGCTCAACAATTATACAATGTACTTTTATTGTTTCTTTACATTCACCATTCGTTTTTGTTTATAAAAAAAGTAATTCAAGTAAGTTTATTTTTTTAGTGGAAGAGGGGACTAGACCTATAAGTACGTCATCAAATAATAAATGACTTATTTTACCACATGAGATATGCCATAGTCCATTCCCTCCCATCCTATCCTATTCCTCCCCATTTTTCCTTTCTACAAATGTAGTCCAGTCTCCAAAGGTAAGCAACGCACCCAGGGGCGTGCCAAAGTTAATTATTCTGGACTGATGTTGTCATATATCTTGAATGCTTATGAGCGACAATATCCACTTAGGACCAAGTGAACTGTATGCTTGTCTGCCACTATATTTCTATAAAGAAATATTAATATACCGGTATTATTGTAAATACAAAATACCGGTTCTCAAATATCTCATTATTACACAATTAATTATATATTTAATAATAAAGTGGATTCATCATGTCACTGTAATTATACTTAATATAATATCTGACACTTACTAGTTCGTTTGACAGAAAAAAATTTGCACGTCTATTAAGGCAGGACCCATTGCGCAATGTATTTGACTTTACATCTTGTTTTACCAACTAAAATTGAGTTTGGAGCTCAGGTTGCGCACCTGAGCGCAAAATAGCGAAAATTAACGGAATTTTTAGCACCCATTTCAAGCCCTACGTTTGTGTTAGTTCGACTTAGTTTAATCTGCGGATTTAACAGGTCGTTCACCCTTAAAACTAAATACACTGCTGCTTTGAGGCTTACTTATAATTTCATCGCAATCCTCTTGGTTACAATTCGATGTAGAAATCATGTCGATTCGAATGGAAATTATATACCTATTTTTTTTTGATAAAAAATAATATACTACTCGATACTCTCATGTTCCTTCTAGGAGGCATGGGAGATTAATGACGCCATTATATTTATTTTGTAATATCTCTTGTATTTCCTTTTTTCTGTGTCATGTGTAGGTACTTCATAGCGCATTGTATTTATACATAAATGTGTAATAAAACAGTAAAAGGGTTGGGTCAATCTGTACATTGAGTAATTTAATAAAATTGGGGGTTAATTTCGAGGCATACAATTTAAAAAAAAAAAACTGTTTTTTAGAGTTTTTATCTGTATGTTTGATTGTTAGTTTGTTAGTTGCAGCTGATGCTGCAACTTTTATACGTAAAAGGTACTTTTTTATACGGGAGTAGGCTGGCGAGAAAACGGTCTCATGTCATGGTACTCTTAAGTGTTACCGTCACCCATGGACACCTGCAACACCCTGGTGTTGCTCAATCGCTTGTTTGATCAATTCCTCTAATTCATCTTTTGTCACATCGCTTGTCCAATACTCCTGTTCAACCCATTTTATATGGGTAATATGTTATTCCAATCTTCTTGTGTTATTGATGCTATCGCTTGTTTGGTCAATTCCTATCCGCGTCTCGTTATTTTATTATGTTCCATATATGCTCTATGGGATTGAGGTCGCTGTTATAAGGAGGTAATCTGACAACCTCATGTCCATTCTCAAGTAGCAATTCGTCTACCACGTACATAAAAAACACACAAAGAAAAACATACACACATACATACATGTGTGCCGAGTTGCGGCATGTTTGTTCACCAACCGAAAAGAACAGCTGATCTGTTGGGGGCTGGAGCCTGATGCTTATTGGGTCAGGTGCAATTAGTCTTTCTACTTTTGGTAGTACCCTATAACACATAACTGCAAGATATAGGCCTCCCGTTACAATCACGAGAGGGCTTCGGACCTAGTACAGATTGGTAGATTTTTTTTTTTCTGTTATACACATAAGGAACTTTTTTCCTTAAGTGTATTAAACTTTGCACAATAAATTAAATACTGATACATAAATTCATGTTACAATTCTTATTTCTCTTAAACAGAGTAGTAGAGAGTTAAACCAGTAGAAATCTTAAACACTTAATAATAAATGTTAAAATAGAGTACTAACGTGTTTTCGACTATACATTTACAACATATTTTCCCAAACATGTCCCTAATCTCGGGAGAAAGTTTGGGAGTTTGAAAGTCTGAAACTTATCACTCTAATACTTACATTAATATTAAGATTTATTTCATTTAATATGTGAACCCTTTATATATCATGTAAAGGTTGCAAATAAGTTACATGTGTTTAAACTTAGAGAAATTCAGATTCTGAAAGTACGCTTTGACATCTAAGTTTTTGTAATAATAAGTGTGTTTATTCCGTGTATTATTAATATTATCATCATCATACAATTCTAAAATAAAAGTACAATTCTGTGTAAAAATAAATAAAATAAAAATACCTCCTGAGGTATGCGGGGGGGGGGGGGGGGTACTTTTTTTATTTTGTACTTTATTTTTATTGCTACTTGAGAATGGACATGAGGTTGTCAGATTACCTCCTTATAACAGCGACCTCAATCCCATAGAGCATATATGGAACATAATAAAATAACGAGACGCGGATAGGAATTGACCAAACAAGCGATAGCATCAATAACACAAGAAGATTGGAATAACATATTACCCATATAAAATGGGTTGAACAGGAGTATTGGACAAGCGCGATGTGACAAAAGATGAATTAGAGGAATTGATCAAACAAGCGATAGCATCAATAACACAAGAAGATTAGAAAAACAAATTAACTATATAAAAAGGGTTGTACAGAAGTATTGGACACGCGATGTGACAAAAGATGAATTAGAGGAGTTCATAATAAGCGTCGGAATGACGAGTGACACGGATGAAAATCAAATGTCACTCATCTCCGACTTGAATGAATCCTTGGGGGTTGAACCCCTAATCGATTCTGATGACCCTGGTGGAGGACCAAGTGGTTTATTTTATGTCAGTATATATTTAAATGTTTCTACTATATTAAGTTATGCTGCATCATCTGCCTCGTCATTATACAAGAACTTTCCTCTATCCTAAGGTTCTCTGGAAGAGATTGTTTTTAGCGATAAGATCACCTTATTGTAATAAACTTTGTTATTGTCAACATTTCCAAAAAAATACAATAAAGATAGAATAGTTTTCTTTACCCTATCTTGCTTATAAATCTGTTTACTAACTTTTAGTATAAAAAAGTATATGATTAAATTTTTAGTACGATTCAAAACTTAATATTTTATATATTGCATTAAACACAATTTAAATTATTTCTTACATAAAATAATAAACCAGTAAAAAATTTATAGACGTACGTAAATTATTTCCTCAACTTTTTTGCCTACCGTACGTAGTCTTTACCATGTGGCCGCCATTTTCATATAGTTTCTTTATTGGCACAAGTTATACACAGTAATCACTCCGAATTATTATTTCTTTTTTAAATACGTGTAGGTAGTTTTTCTTTTTGGTGTTTGCTTGGTGTATACAGGCGGCCGCGAGTTGATAGCGGAGGCGGGGAGAAATACCTACTTCTCCCCGCTTCCTTTATCTGTGCGCGCTCGTCTATCGACCGCGTCAAGGTTATCAGTAGTTATGATAAGTACCTACCTAATTTGTATACTAAACCTAACCTATAAATAGTATAAACAGTAATTAAACAAAACTAATAAATGGGTAACATATGGGTAATATAATAGCAATGAGGCCAAAACTGTACAAAAAATATTCGAAGTAATCCTGATGAGTTTACGAGCACTCAAAAGCAAACATAATTGTAATTATGTGCAATGTTTTGTAGGACCGCTTTTCTGAAAAGAAGTATTCTAAAAAGTTTGATATGTGACCACAAAATAACAAGCTGTCGGGGAATATTGTGGAGACAGCTACAAATGACTGTTTTAAAATATTTACAAAACGTTTTTGTGTCGTTAGAGACGAGACGACCTGCGGCCAAATCGTCAAGTTGCGTAACAACAGACGGCGATCCCATAAAACTCCTTTCGAATTACTTACTGGTTGCCTGGTCGCGGGTCGACTTCACCAGCGACACCGTGTGCTTGACGCCTTATTGTAGTCGTAGTTGCTTGGGTAGTCACCAAGTTACTCCTGTCCAGAAGTTACTTTAACAGAAAACTACCGTAAATATATTGCATTTCTACATTTATCCTATTTCCCAATGTACATACGTACGTGTTTCAGTAGTGAGTGAGATATGCCAACCCATTCCCATCCCGTCCTATCCTATTCCTCCCCATGTCTAAAACCTTAATCCAAATCCATTCCTAAATCTCCAAAGACAGGTAGCGCATCTGGGGATTAGCCAACGATTGTCGTTCTGGGCTAATGTTGACATGTACCGCGAGTGTCCATGGCTCCAGTATCCACTTATCACCAGGTGGACTGCTCGTCTGTTGCTGTCTTTCTGTGTATCAGCCTTATAAAGTCCCAGTTTCTTTCGACATTTATAAAAAAAACTAATTTGTCTTAAATCCTGATATTAGATTATTGAATACGAGCTGTTTGAGTTGTGTGAACAGGGCTCTGCAAAGTCGCTAGCGTACCCACTAACCCCCCGGTGTTGCAGATGTCCATGGGCGGCGGTGACCATTTACCATCATGTGGCCCGCACGCTCGTCTGCCATCTATTCCATAAAAGAAAATACTATTCAAATCACGTTTGTCCCAAATTATCCGAAAACTTAAAATCTTTCTTATATTTAAACGCATTAATTTGGAATCCATTTTAGATTTTTAATAATCACGATTCTATATCCAACCGAATAGGCTTGATTGCCAGTATAATATAATGAAAAAGTCAATCCTTTTCGTTGAAACAAACAATATCTAAAAACCTTTTCTCTAACACTAGTTAAAAGTAACATCTTTTGCCTATTGCTTACCTGATAAATTCAAAGCCAAATCGGCTGCCTTTTTCCAATTCCATTTATTATTTATTTATACTTGTAAGCAAGATTTGGAAAAAGAATAGAAAAAGCCTTTGTACACCAAATAAGCCCCTGACGGCTTTCAGGAATAAATCCTTATATCGGCTCTTAAGAGCGGACTATAGTAGCGTCTTGTTCATACAAACGTATTCCCCTGTTTTCTCCTTGAGTTATGGCAATAAAGGTATTATTTTTTATTATGTTACATAATTGTTACATTTTTATTTACCATAAGCATGATTTTTATCTACGTTTTGATTTTTATGATTAGTTATTTCTTATAAGACCTAGGACTCTCCAAAAATCTAAAAAAATACCCATTTAAACGCCGCCAAAAGGAGCTTGGTGTGCAAACTGTTTTAAATAATAACTGTTTAAAAAAGCCTAACGCACCGACATAGACAAACTATTCAAGGAC
Source organism: Sesia bembeciformis (assembly GCA_943735995.1). Classification (NCBI taxonomy): domain Eukaryota; kingdom Metazoa; phylum Arthropoda; class Insecta; order Lepidoptera; family Sesiidae; genus Sesia; species Sesia bembeciformis. Next base: position 3,633,817 of record OX031038.1, read on the forward strand.
ATGTCCACCCCATCGAAAGATACGGCCGACATTGCCACTTCAGTTTGGGAGCTACCACTAATTTTGGGAGCTATCTCGGTGACTTTCGTTCTTTGGCAATTCTTTTCGTTTAAGTTATTATCCCACAAAGAAACCCTGAACATAAAAAAGTTTACCGGTAGTGGCTGGATGTAAAAAACGGCGAGCCTTGGGGGAGGCATACATCCAGCAGTGGAGCGACATACCCTATGTCCATTTACATTAGTTTAGCTTTCTAGAAATGAATTTTCAAAATAGGTTCAGTAGTTTTTGAATTTACTTCTTGCATATAAACAAAGAAATTTACATTCTCTCTTTGTAATATTAGTGTTTTATTTATTTCTTTACAACAATACCATGTACTACGATTACATTCTGACTGATTGAAGGACAGATATTAATTCACTAATATTATGGAATTCCTAACTCCTGTACTAGGGTACACCTGTTTTTCAGGAGCCAGTTTCCCATAATTACAATACAATGTTCCATAATTTATCTATAGTCTGTTAATATTAAAAGTAAATTTTGCAAAGTCGGCGCGCACCCGCATACTCTCTGGTGCTGCAGGTGTCCATGGGCGTCGGTAACACTTACCCTCACGTGGGACCGCTTACTCGTCCGCCTACTTCCATAAAAAAAGACGTAGTTCCAATAAAAGAACACTATATAGTAGACTTAGTATAGATTATCCAACTACAAATCAATTTATATTTTGGTTGCACGCTTAAGTCGAGCCACTCGTACTTAAGTCTAAATACTTCTTAACACCACAGGAGAAGTCGGTAAAAATAATAATTCCTTTTACTTATGTTCTCCCTATAAGCTATTATACTTCAGGGTGTAGAAGGCAATCTTCAAACGATGTTAGAACAAGAACGTATTCCGAAATTCACTTATCCACTTACGTGTACATCTAGTGAAAACACACGTTGAAATACAGCGCGCGAGTCCATCGCGACCTTTTACAACTATTGGCATCTATTTTTGTATCTACATATTTTGGTATCTAGTTGTTTTTTTTTTATTATAAACGAAGGCGGCAGACGAGCATACAGTCCACCTGATAGTAAGTGGATACTGTCGCCTATAGACACCCGCGATACATGCCAACATTAGTCAAAAATGACAAACGTTAGCATGCCCTCGGATGCGCTGCCTACCTGTGGAGATATAGGAATGGATTTGGAGAAAGGGTTGGGAAAATGGGGAGGGATAGGATGGGATGCGAATGGACTCTGGCACATCTCACTCACTACCGAAACACGTACGTACATTGGGGAAATACGATAAAATGGGAAACGCAGTACATTTCAAGGTAGTCTTCTGTGATTAGATATTATAGCAGAATAATGAGATAAAAGTAGTCATTTTTAACGAAGTAATCTTGTTTTTATTTTTAAAATGTTTGAATATTTTGTTGTTTACTGAGAACAACATTAAATTAAGGTATTCGAACAATTTTTTTACAGTTCGAAGAAAAAAGACCTAATAATTTATTAATCGAGTTATTTATTTGTTTCCGAATTAATGAATGCTGTATTACCTTCAGAGAATCGCCTTAATTTTGTAGCAATGGGCTTGCTGGTAGCAAATTGTGGAAAAGGCTTACAGGTTCGATGTTCGCAAAGAGTAATGCACATAATTTCAAGTGTGATTGTGGTCCACCAAAGTACATTTCTATAGTATGGTATTTAATAAAATATTATGTCCGAGTATTACATCTGCAGATAATCTTTCCATGACAAATAGGTAGGTACTGACAATACTGAAGATTTTTCCTTGCAGGATTATTGTTAGTGGACAAACACCGTCAACTGTAGAAGTCAGATACGATGCAACCATCGTGACTGTTTGTGTGCAGGGTTTAGATTGTAAGTTGTGATTCATGAGGAAAAGACTATTGATAAAACTTGCTGTGCCGCCAGTATCTATGAGAGCATTAACCTCAATGCTGCTGTTTAATGTCATGTTAACAGTTGCCTTATTTAGGTCAGTGGAGGCAGCCGTAATATATGATAGAAAATGAGATGCTGTAGCGACCTGTTTAGGTTGATTCGTGTTTATTGCGTTTTTTTGATGTCTCCAGGTCCTACACATTTTTACAGAATGGCCTATTTTACCCCAACCAATTCATGTTGTACATGTTCATAGTCTGGGCTATATTTCGTATATTTATACACACCTGGAGAAAGATAATTCATTAATTTATTTGCAGGAATACAGGTAATTATACACATATGTTGGAATTATATTTACATGCCCCTTTTGAATAGTGCCAAATTACTAGCATTTGATTTTTATATTATGCGCTGAGATTTACTCCAAAAATTTAATACTGTCACAAATCCTATTTATTTTCGAGGAAGTTTCGCCATAGTCCACCATATTCATTGTTTAGTACACGAATCTTGGTGTAATTTTGACATAACAATTTACAACGTCAAAAACGGAAATTTAATCGAAACAGCATAAATGACAACAAAATATGATTAAGCGTTGACGAAGATCCGCTTTTATAATCTTTTCATTTAGGAGAGATTTCCGGGACTATCTCACCGATTGCAGACGATGTGTGAAGATTGGAAAATATGTCAGTGATAATTAACTTTTGAGTTACGGAGTTCCCCAAGGTAGTCTTAACAGAGGTAGGAATGAATTTGGAGAATGGGTTGGGAAGGTTGTAAGGGATAGGATAAGATAGGATGGAAATGGGCTTTTGCATACCTCACGCACTACCGAAACACGTACGTACATTGGGGAATAGGATAAGGGGGGAAATCCAGTAAATTCAAGGTAGTCTCTTATGAGAGTGCGTAACGACCTCTTCGCCTAAGAAAATCTGTTTATCACACTCATACGTGGCTGCAATAGCACTATAGAGGAATTATGTCCCTGTTCTATTGGTTTATTGACTTTGATCTATTGATTGATAGTTTGATTTTGATATCACAAATTGATTTCTTATATTATTTGTTATATATTTATTTAAATCCTTTAATATATATAAATTATTCAACAGGCAGATAGATGGCGCTAACGTGAAATATAATGTTGTGAAACAAACCTGCTTTTTCAGTTGCGTAACGCAGATGAACCTCGAAGTTAACATAATAACTCCTTTACGAACGGTATAAAGTTTGTAATCGTGCGAACACTTAGTTGGTTTAGTCGCACATAGTAGGCTAATAATCCATTAGCCAACTAAGTGCATTTTGATGACATTCAGGATAAATGTAATAAAAATATTTCATTCATTTTATGAGGCTAGAAACTTGGAGTTTTGCATAAAACAAGAAGAGTAACCATTTTGTATTGTCTATTTATATGTTATTTGTTCTCTTTGTTTATTTTTAATTTCCAATTATTATTCTTTCGTTAAAAATGTAACTAATGCCATTTATTCTTAGGAGGGTGTTAAGGCTTGTTTACACAATTTTTTGTTCACTTGTAAGGACCAACATAATCAATGTTACCGTATATGAAAATTTGTTGCTAAGGCAAAAGCAGCGCCCAAGTCTTAAGACTTATGTGCTGTGTTTACAGAGATCAACGTTACCGTATATTTGTTGCCAAGGCAAAAACAGCGACTAATGTCTTAAGATTTATGTGTTGTGTTTACAAAGAAGGGCCCGCACAATAAATGTTACCGAATATTTGTTGCTAAGGCAAAAGCAACGGCTAATGTCTTAAGATGTAGGTATGTGTTGTGTTTACAGAGAAGGGCCCGCACAATAAATGTTACCGAATATTTGTTGCTAAGGCAAAAGCAACGGCTAATGTCTTAAGACTTATGTGTTGTGTTTACAGAGAAGGGCCCGCACAATAAATGTTACCGCATATTTGTTGCTAACTAAGGCAAAAGCAACGGCTAATGTCTTCTCTGGCTAATAGATAAAGAGACTAGATGGTGACTCTTCGTTTGTTAAATTATGAAAATTATTTTGACTTGAAATTCTGAGAGATATAATTAAAACGAAGATTTTGGATAAACTTTGAAAAATGTTCTTCAAAGAGAATTAAAAACTTGTAAGAGGTACAAGAAGGTAAATTAATAACGCCAATGGCCAGTTGGAAAGTTAGATTCTGCTTTTTTCATATGTTTTCTGCTATTTCCCTAAATATACCGAAGACTATCATAAAATGTACTGCATTTCATGGTAAAATGTACCACTTAATCCTCTATTTCCGATGTTTCGGTAGTGAGTGAGATATGCCAAAGACATTCGCATCCATCGTTTGTCATTCTGGATTGATGTTAGCATATATCGCAGATGTCGATGGGCGACAGTATCCACTTACCACCAGGTGGAGTGGCTGCTCGCCTGCTACTTTCATTCCATAAAAAAGTGTCACACTCAATCTCCTACAAAAAAGTAAAAAGAGAACAGTATCAAAATAGTAATAGGTATCCATAAAATATGTAAGCACGTCGAATTACCTATATACCTAATAGAAATTATCTAACTGTAGTGTAGGTATGCGCAGACTGTCACTATCCGATATGTGCATATATATATATATATATATATATATATTAGATTATATATATATATATATATATATAGAAATGTTTTCCGACCCCGAATCGAACCCACACTCTTTCGGACAGCAGACACCACTAGTTAAAGTTGCCAACTGTTCTGGGAGACTCGGGACATTCCGTTTCTAGGGCCTTGGACGAGAAGTATGACGTACGTATGACGTACGTATGACGTACGTATGACGTACGTATGACGCATTCCCTAAGACATGGATTCAGAAATGCTTGTTTTTAAACACATGGATGTTCGACCGGAAATCGAAGCCGGGATCCTCAAGCAGTCACATTACCAATTTCGGTAATCGGTTGTCAATTCTACATAATCGAGTCAATCGGTCCAAAATTATAAAAAATTCAGGAATTCATTTCAGTTTCATTCTATATGTGGAACGAACTGTCTCAGGAGGTCTTTCCATTAAGCTATAATATGGGGTTCTTCAAGAGAGCTGTGAATAGGATTTTGCAAGGTCGGCGGCGCGCCCGCATACCCCCTGGTGTTGCAGGTGTTCATGGGCGGCGGTAACACTTACCATCACGTGGGACCGCTTGCTCGTCCGCCCACTAGTATATATAAAAAAAAAATATGGGAAGGCAATTCTATATTTCTTTCGGTCCCATTTTTTTTGGGTTTCTATAAATTCACCATAGTTAAAAATTGGCCACAGGTAAAAACATGTAAATTCAACACAGCCTTGTTTCTTACGTCTTAATTCGTCACAGATTTATTTTTATATCAGTTTGCGTGAAAAGTATCGCCCGAAAGAAAAGTCAAATACTATTGTATTTTAAAATCATTTTTGTGGTAATTGTACAAACTAGTCTTGTATACTTAAATATGTGGTTACATGTGATGAATATAGGTACACGAAAATATTGTTACTTGTTGCGAATATAAGTACGAGAATATAAGTATAATCAATATATGGAATTTTAAAAACGTGATTGAATTATAACGTGGTGAAAATACAATAATCCCATTTTTAGCCCTATCCCGCATTTGTCGATTTCTCGGTAATTAGTGTTTCAAAGTTGGTAATCCTAGATACTACTAATTAGGCTATAACGATATATGATCTGTGTTGGTCCAATTTGTTGGCCAATCAGTTGTCGTATTATTACTCTTTGAACACTGACATGGGATACCTAATATATTAAGTCTTACGGTTACATGGAGTGGGGTAGTAGGCTCGTACATCATTTTGTTACATTATAAATATATTTTATTTGATTTATTTAGTGAAGAGTAGGGGCGATATTCTTCCTACTTATGTTCAATTACATTTAAAATTTTATGTAGAAAAACTAGCGATGCCAGCGACTTAGTTCCCGTGAACTTCAAAGTGATACCCGTGGTAACTCTATAATTGATCTGGACAAAAAGTAGGCTAAAGGCTCGCGCATATTACAGCGGGCCGCACCACACTGCATTACATTGCATAAATCCCTCTGAATCATTTTCATACATTTTATATGAACCATCACGCATCTGACGCGGGCCGCATCGCGCCGCAACGCTGCGCACTGATGGATCGCTTGCCAGCCGTATTTATGCGTCGAGGTTATCCATTGCGATGCGGACCTCCTCAATGTGCGTTGAACGGACGCAGTTATCGTAATATATATTAGGTATATATATATATATTATTAGCCTATGTTTGTATCCCACTGTTGAGCAAAGGCTCCCCCTCTTTTCAAATAGGCTGACCGCTCTGCTTAACGCCATTACCGAGTCCTGTGGCATGCATCTAAGTGGTCCTGCCATCTCCCGACAGTCTGCCTCTAAGTCGGTGTCTATTTTGTGGCATCCACTAGGTAACAATGTTCGCCCACCTTTCTGGATGCATGCGACAGACGTGTCCAGCCCAGTCTCAGCCAGCTTCCGCCCTGGCTTTTCCACTACAGACCATCTCTACACTCTCAACAAAATATTTCAGAAAACTAACTAATTTATCATAATATCATGGCACAGTAAATATTAAGTTACATAAACCTGGTCCATTGTTCCATATTATATTATGGAAATTTATTCGAAAATATCCAGAATTCTATACGAATACATATCTATTAAATATTCACTACAGTAGGGCTGTCGACAGATTACCGATTTGACAGTTCATAAACAGTTGGTTGAGATAACTTTGAAGTGGCGTACATATAACAACAAAAATATTTTCATCGTTAATACGCGCTCTCAAAACAAATTTCACGCAAAAATGACAGAGTTAGGCAAATTTACACTAAACATAATCGTTTGGAGCCCTAAATATTCTTTAATAACTAAGAAAACTGTTTTTTTTATACGTGACGCGCTGTTACAACGTTACGTCGTGCGTCACTTTTGGTTTTTAAAGATAGTGAATACCGATACCAGATATTCGTAACGTAGTCTGAGTGAAATATTAGAAATGTATGAATTTACTAATTCGATTACTTTTGTGTGATTTTATTATGTCTAATATTCCGTGACAGAACCAATAGGATAATTTACGATTAGGATCCTTAATTCAGATTTTTAAAAATTGTATAACGATCAAATCATTGCAATTTTAAAGTATAAGCGGTAAACAATGGTATCAGTGACCTAACTATCATCACCCCAACCTACATTAGCGCCGCCAATTTATGTCCGCAAAACAGTTAGACAATCAGTCGTTTGTCGTTCGTACTCTTGCGCACAGACTTTCCTCAGTATTTGTTGATGTGACTCGTTGTAGTATTTTTTGTGATTAGTATTGTCCTGTTTGTTGATCCTGTTTATTACTTGACCTTGGCGCGAAATTGCATTCCAATTCTGCTTTGTACTTTGACCGTGTTGTTTTAGTATATAAAAATGCCGAAATGTGAAAAAACCTTAAATAGACTATGTCGCGAGCTTATAATTAAATTACAGGACTATTTAGAGCGTGAGTGGCAAAATGGAGGACCTTTGGTGCCTGTCACTAGATTACAAGAGCGCTGTTCTCAGATGCTTCGATTCAGTATAAAAACACTTTTCAACATCAATAAAGAAAAATTCGACCCATCTGGAAGTGAAGAAAATGTGTTACGGACACCAAAGAAAAAGAAAAGAATAAAGCCCGTGATGGATGTTGACAATTTTGATGCAGACGCTATCAGAAATCATATTTACAATTAATTATTATTCAAGAAATAAATTTCCGAATCTAAGAATGATTTTGATGTTGTTAAATGTCATTGTCATTTTCCTCTACTAAATTGGCCGGTGGAGGAAAAACGGCATTGTCACAAATATTAAAAAAGATTGGCTTTGAATACAAGAAAACTGGCAACGGCACGAAAGCTTCCATATCTAAAGTGCCAATGGGCAAAGGAGCTCGATTGATTTATCTGTCACGCCGGTTCTGTTGGATCCGACTTCGTGGAGAACGCGTTGCTAGCTTTCAAATCAAAGAGCACTTCTGCTTACAATGAGGAGATTAATGCTGACACTTTTAGACAGTTGTTTAAACATCAATTATTTCCCAGTCTGCCGAAGCCTTCAGTTATTTTAATAGATAATGTTTCATATCATTCCATCCAGGTGGTACCAACCAAAGTCCAGATGCTGGAAGCACTGGTCTATTTAACTTCAGGTTGTGACAGGACCACGGCTGCCACCACTAAATGGTGACCGTTACATATGTCAATGTCTAGAGACTCATGTGATGCCATATGCTGCGTTTGTTGACCAAGATTTATTTTTTATGCATGATAATGCAAGAGCGCACACTGCAGGAATCATCAGGGAATACCTTCACAACGTCGGTATCACAATAGTGGCCAGCAAGAAGACCAGATATGAATCCCATAGAGCAATTACGGGATGAGCTAAAGAGGCATGTTCAAACTCACAAGACATTGTTGAAGCTGAAAGTTGTCATCGAGAAAGAATGTGAACATTCCATAACATGTCATAGATAGTGACGTTCATTGATTCCATGGCAAACCGCATGACGGCCGTTGTAAACGCTTTTGGAGGCAATACAAGTTACTGAATAAACGATTTTTGTACCAGTCTTCCCCATGAGAAAGGCGGACACAGGACTTGTTACACTGCATGCATGCATGCATGCATGCATTTGATCGATTCACGTGACCGGGAGTGTATTTTTTATTAATTTAATTCAGATGGTTTAGTTTATTATTTTTTATTTGAATCGGTTAATTTGAGTTTGAATTTGAATTAGATTGAAATTTTATTCAATGAACTATATCTTAATTGTATTAATTTAGATCTGATTTATCAATTTTAGTCTATATTTCAGTTCTCCTTTCTTCTAATAGCTGTGACCTACATAGTCCACAATGTTTTCATATTTTAAGGTCATCAATTTCTAAATACGTTGAATGTTTTTTTTTTCTTTCGCCGTGGTTGAATTCTTGTGGCCCTAATAGCCTTTCAAGAGTCACCGGACATGTATAGTTTAGAGCGAGCGCAGAAGGCGCAAAGGGTGTGTGCAGCGATGAGCCTAAGGGCTCCCCTGCCGGTAGACCGGCGGAAGGAACAGACCTCGCCTTAGGGCGTTGCATTGGGAGGATACCGCGGGATCGCGAGTCGGTGAGAAGCGCCCAGCATGTGCCGATACCTGATAAAAGTGTTTGCTGAAGGCCGGTGTATATTTACGGTGTAGCGAATGAACAGCTAACTGATTTAAATTATTGCGTTGAACTACGGCCCGCCGCGTCTGTAATGAGCATTGTCGTAGATTTTCAGCGAGACGCGCTGCGGCGCGACGTGCCTGTAATGAGCATTGTCGTAGATTTGCAGCGAGACGCGCTGCGGCGCGACGTGCCTGTAATGAGCATTGTCGTAGATTTGCAGCGAGACGCGCTGCTGCGCGACGTAGCTGTAATGAGCATTGTCGTAGATTTGCAGCGAGACGCGCTGCGACGCGACGTAGCTGTAATGAGGTCGTAGATTTGCAGCGAGACGCGCTGCGACGAGACGTGGCTGTAATGTGCACGAGCCTTAAATATTGACCCGATACCTAAGTTATAACTATGCCGAGTTTCATTAAAATCCGTCCAGTGGTCTTTACGTGATGCGCTTTCAGACAAACAGACAAAAATTCTAATAGTGGATGTTATGTGTTCCATATCGTTCACAGAATACACTGCAACGATTTTTTTCAAAAAATATTTCACGTACAGACACGACTCTGTTACGATTTTAATATATGTAGGTAGTTACGATTTTATGATATGTATAGAAAACACCTTATTAGGTGTTTTATAATTTTTATCATATTTATCTATTATACATATAATAAAACAGAGCCCGTGTCTGTCAAGTACATGATATATTTTTTGAAAAAAAAAAACTGCAGTGTACTTACTCTCAATGAACGATATAGAACCCAAAACAGACACTTTTAGAATTTTAGTCTGTCTCTTTGTCTTCGGTTTGTCTGAACGTCCATCACGCGAAAATTACCGGGTGGATTTTAATGAAGATTTAACTAAGCATTGTTATAGCTTATGTTCCGTGTACTTTTCCAGGGTGTAACATTTATTACTTTTTATTCAGATTAATTATATAGTTCCCACGGGAATTACAGGTTCACCCGAACGAAGTCGCGGGCACCGCAAGTGTCCAAATAAATTTATGAAGTGAGGCTCATTCATTTTCGAAGAACTGACTGACCGAGTAAACGTCGCCAGAGATGCTTAGGATAAAACAGTATTCAGTTCTATCAGACACATAACTTTGACCTCAAAAACGGACCGTGTATAATTTATACCGGCATACCCGAGCTATCCGAGGTATGTACGGTGTTTCTGTTTCATCTCCGGAAACCCTACATTATAAGATTAGCGTGTCAAAGTGATGCGTAGGGCGAAAGGAGAAACCGCTGCTCTAAGATTCATTAGAGGGCTCCTTCTTTTGTGACATTTTGTAGAGATTCCTTGTGATAAATTTGAAGGTAAAAAGAAATTTCTTTTATAGAACATTTTAAAATTATTGATATAAAAGTAGGGACAGAACGTGGCCTTGCTTGCATTAAAAGCCGACCCTTTAGATTGAAGCACAGTTTATTTCTGTTGAAATAACTAATTTTACACAATACACGAAGCGACCCTCGGACCAGTTGGTCAGCTACAGTAAATGTCAAACGTTATTGTAGACAATACAAATTTTGGGTTGCGCGCTTTTAAATATCTATTTTACTTAAATATACTCGTATTCAACAAAATAAACTGGATCGCAAAAATTCCGGGTCGCTAATAAATGGCGTGATAGTTTTTTAAATACATAAGACTAATTTGTGAAACTATAGTATATTGTAGATGACTGATTAATATATATAAAAAAATGTGTAACACGTTCTGTACACTATATAACTTTAATTAAATACTAAAAAATAAGAAAATTTCGCTTCTAACTTATGACAACAAAAATACACTTCGCAGTAAATCTTAAAAAATAAAAGTTTTTTTGTCAATTTAATATTTTGTATTTCCTCCACGAGCCCGTATCACTTCAATAAGACGATGTGGCATGCTGTAAACCAAATTTTTAATACGATTTTGGTCTATATTTGCCCATTCTTCCACTAGCGCATTCTTTAACTCGTGTAAGGTAACGGGAGCAGGAGAGCGTTGTCTCACGCATCTCCCGAGCTCGTCCCATGCATGTTCTATGGGATTTAAGTCTGGGCTGCGAGCTGGCCACTCCATGCAGGTAATACCGACGTCTTGAATATACATATTGACCAAATGAGCAGTATGTGGTCGCGCATTATCGTGCATAAGAATGGAAATTGCACCCATATTCACTAAGAATGGACCAGCATGCTCATTTAAAATCTCTCCTACGTATCTGACAGCAGTCAGAGAACCGTTTTCTATGATCACTAACTCCGTGCGATCCTCTGAAGATATCCCAGCCCAAACCATTATTGATCCTCCACCGAATGGCACCTTTTCTTCAAAACACGCTTGATGATACCGTTCTCCTGGCCGTCTAAATACTCTTCGTCTCCCGTCGTGCGTAAATAAACAAAATCTGGACTCATCGGAAAACATAACCTTGGACCAATCTTCATCTGTCCATCGGATGTGTTCTCGAGCAAACCGTAACCTGGCAACTCGATGTTCTCTGAGCAGTTTGGGACCGTTTGCTGGTCTATAAGGCTTTATATTAGCTTCACGAAGACGTCGCAGAATCGTATTAGAGCTCACATTGTTGTGGTGAGTTTCTTGAAGACTGTTTCGGACCTGAACAGCCGTGAGGTGTCGATTTCTTAACATAGTGCTCACGATGAATCGGTCTTCTCGTGTAGTTGTGCACCTTGGCCTGCCATTTCCTGGTCTCCTGATGTTCATGCCGGTCTCTTGAAATCGCTGGAGTACTCTTTGGACCGTTGATAAAGATACTCCTATTGTTCTAGCAGTGCTACGCTGACTTCTTCCTTCTTGTACCATGGTAATAATCCGTGTACATTCTTCAGGTGATAACGACATGATATTGCATTGAATACTCTGATCAATCCAAGGAACCATTTATAATGACAGCTCCGTTTGAAACAAAAGAAGAAAAAATATTCTTTTCCTAATTTTAAATTTTGAAATTTTTCAAAATGCAGATTTTTTTTTTTTAAATATGTAACTTGTACAAATGAAACCTCTTTAGAGATTTAGAATAAGCATTAGTAACCTCCTTACTACATATTATTTATTCGAGCGATCTAGGTATATAATTTATGGAGATATCACGGTTTATATTAGCGACCCGGAATTTTTGCCATCCAGTGTATATTATCTTTATTTGCTTTTGAACAGGTTATCACAACTAGATCAATCCCATCCCATCAATCAATCATTTTAAGATGAAAGTCTGATCCAGTTATTTAAAACAACCTGCAAATATTAACTAACCTGGCATTTAGACAATATTTATAGAAAACATACGAGCATTCATAGCGTAAGTTAGCGTAGAAATAGTAACTTACATTTCATCTTGAAGAATTATTGATGACAGTCATTTCTTTCATCTCTTTATATTTCCGTGTGTCATGTGGGGCATAAATATCTACTAACCTCCGTGATGATTGGGGGCTGAAAACCGCCTTGTGTAATTGTAAAGGAAGGTCTTTGCCCTGCCGTGGGATTGATATCGCGATCGATAGCGATCGATCGAGATACTTTCATCTGCATTCTGCACGTGCCACGGCTGCCGACTGAAGAAATAAACAAACACCTGATTTCCAAAACCAGACATCTGTTCGAAGTTCAAATATAAATAACGACTCGATCATAGGTTTCCTTTTGATCGAAAAAAAAGAACAATAAAAACGTCGATAAACATTGCAACGATAACAAATCTGTTTTCTTTGGCGCGCGATCAATTTCAGTGCAGATGTTGGATGCGGATTGCGGATTCTATTTATGAAAACATTATCTTTGGCAGAGTGATGGGAAATTATGTAATATCGTCAATGGACGACACAATGGAAACCAATCAATCAGAAACAATCACATAGACTTTTTGGCGGGAACTCAAGTAGTGAAGTTGAGTTTCTGTTTGATTATATGAACAAATGTGAAACAAAAATCATTATTTAAGTGATTTTTCTTTAATTTACTATTTAAGAAACACGTGGCACTAGTGGCGATTGTTGCCAATTTTAAGCCAAAGTTGCATTTGCAATGTATCGACGCTTTTTGACATTTGCAAAAAATGAGATGTTATTGTTATTAATTGGATGTTGAACAAAAAGTTCCAGAGAAAAAATCCTCGCAGAAAATGACACATAATCAGCCTGTCAGTATTTCTTTTTCACATAATAATTTTTCCTTTATACGGTTATCCAGATTTTTTATAGGTAAAAGGTACATTTAATTTAAAAGTATATAAAGTCTGTCTACATTCTATCTTGTTAAATATGCTGAAATAATTTTATAACCCTAAGCGTTTTATTTTAATATTGGCATTTTAGCTGAGAGGTGATATTATTGGAAACTTATGTCGGGATATTATTTAAACTTGTGTCAGTTAAAAATTAGGTAATTGAGTTTTCGTGTCCACAAGAACAGGGACAGAGAACATGAAAACTAGTTTGACGATACCGCGTGTGGCAGCGCCACACCGAAAGAGTGTTCAGCTCAGCACTATGTCGGAAACCATTTACTGAATTCCGACACCGATTTTCAGCTCAAGCGCAGAGTGACGTTCGGACGGAAGTGAGAGAACTCGTGTAATACAATAAAGACATAAGAAAATGTTTATAAAGAAATATATTTATAAATTTTATTTATATTTATAAAAAAATACCAAACAGCAACCTTGTTATTCAATTCTAATTCATAGGTTTTCCTATAGTATCAATAATTAATTGCACATTCAAATTCTTTACACTACAATACTAAGGTGTATTAGTATTATAATATAAGGATTAAAATGAATGTGAGTGAGGGTTACATTCAATTAAAATAAAAAAAAGATTACTTACCAATTAAACTAAACTTCTATATTTAATAGAAAATAATGTTATTTTGATTAACAGAAATATACATAGTTTTAATGCCTAAAATATACCTAAAACAGACACGGTTTTACTGCCTAAACTATACCTAAAATAGGATTTAATGAAATAGAATTTGAATGTAAATCCATATTATGATCCAATTCACTAAGGTTATTTTAGTTTCATGTGTATCGCCTATGTACCTATATAGTATTCACATAAACTACAAAGTCCTTACCAATGAAATCGCCGTTTTATATGGAAAAAAAACAAACATTTTTTTAATTGAATTTTTAACTTTTCCATGGTCGCATACACAACGATAAAGTCGTTTGAAGGAAAAACAAATGAATAACTAACTGATTTTGATAAAGAACATTATAGTTTTTAAATTGAAATTAATTTGAATGTGGAATTTCAAGCCAAACGAAAGATAACTAAGTTCAAAGTAGCCACCTATGAACAAGTGGCAATTTCATAGGTAAGGCTCTAATATATAAAGTAAATAAGTGTGCCCGTATAAAGTATAAAATTTGTATTCCCCTAGTTAGTGAAAACTAGGAGAAAAAAAAAATGTGGTTAATCTAAAAATCATTGCTTATATTAAAACGATCAGAAAATGTAGGTAATTTTTGGCAAGTATAACTACCACTGTACGTACCTCAATTACCCTAATTAAAGTTCATATTTTTCTAGATAGCATCAGACATTACATCACATGTAGGTACACTTTTGGCTAACAATAGATTCGCACCTACACGTAATGAAGAAATAACAATATCATTATGCTTTTTATTGTATTATACTTAATTAGACAGTTATTTTATAATGTTTAGGCTTATATTTAAATGCGCCGCAGAAAGAAAAAAATACAAACAACATACGTTTTTAATAACTGAAATAACTAATCTTAAATTATTATATTTAAAATGCGATCGTTAAGTCTTATTCCTTTATTCATCACCTAATATGCTACAATCAATTTGCTGCGCATTTAGTAGTTTTGCTGCTCATTTGATTATCTCTCGTTATTAAAACGTTAATACAAACAAATAAAACGTAGCACTTGTATCATTTTATGAAACAATGTGTTAAGTACTAGTTCGACGAAAAATCCACGTGAAATCTAAATATCGTCATAGTAATGTACTATCGTATGAATCGAATCCATTCATGAATATATTCTTTCGGTCATGAAAGGATAGAAATATATAGGGATATAAATCATCTATATATATATATATATATATATATATATATATATATATATATATATATATAAGAGTTGAGTCTGTACAATTATTCAATACAATAAAAATAAAATGGAGAGTCTATTTAGAAGCTACAGATCCCAAAATAGTGCTATTTTTCATTTATACCACTCCAAATAATTGTACTCTTTGTCTGTATGTCTGTTTATTTGAGCATCACGTAAAAAATACTGAACGGATTTTGATCGGGTTTTCACTAATCTATAGCTAAGTATCCAGGAGGACAACTGGTACATGAGTTGAGAGAATGATGAGAAAGTTGAATTATAGGGGGAATAAAAAAAATATTTAATAGAATTATTTAAAAATTACTGGATGGATTTTCATCTATGAAATCCATCATGTCGGTGCTTTTACAGGTGTGAAAAATCTTTTACAGCTAGTTAATCCACGCGAGCGAAGCCCCGGGTAGAAACTAGTATATTATAATTTATTGTAGACCGTTTTGAATTAATTTTGTAGCGATTTATGATCAGATTTATGAGATTTGGGAGATCAAAGTGTTATTTTAGCTGCAGTGAGTGCATCCAATTGCATTTGCAGTTTGAGTCGATCACGTTTTATAGCTTAGAAGACTCTAGAAATTATTGGGGAAGCTTTTAACTTTTTGGCATAAGTTCAAATGTAAACAAAATAATTAGGTATGAAGTTATTGATGAATATACAATTTGTTCAGAAAACTAGAAATGAAAACTAGCATCTGATTGATGATTGACTATGCTCAAAAGGTATAATCATTGTATATGCTCAAAAGATAAGGTAATGTTTGTTTAATTTTTATCCAAGAAGAATTAAGATTATTCTTAAATGGAAATTGTTTTTTCTACAATCATTTAATAATATATTTATTTCGAATGACTTTTTATTATCCTTTTTCTAAGAACCAGTGATCTGTTTACTTAGAATGGCAGATAATGCCTGGGATAAAGGAGCATTGCATTCCACTTTTCCCTGTCACAATTCGTATTGACGATTAACAGCGGGGTTTAGCCTTATTACGCCATTGTTTACAAATGCAGTTTGTAAACAACGACGTAGCAAGGCTAAATCCTGCTATTTGTGACATGTTTGTAACATTATCTGAAAAAGGGATCTTATTGTCACTTCAAGTTTCGCAGCAATTGAGACTAGTGAAATTTCAAGAAATAAACTTATAACATATTATTTGTATTCTTAAAATCAAATTAGAGTATGTTTCGATTTAAACACAATCTTGAAGCAACAAATTAGTAAGGTAAAAAAATTATAAGCAATGTCAATAAGTTCATATCGACAAGGGACTTCAAAGCTCGCCACCACACACAATGTTCGACTCTTCGCTTCCAACCACTACCGACGAACTTCTTAAGTCGTCAGTCCACCTGACCGGAAGGCGTTCCACACTGCGCTTCCCGGTACATAATCTCCATTCGAGGACTCGTCTACACCCATCGGTTGTCGGTCCTGCGGCCAACACGATCTACCCATTGCTATTTGAGCTTGCTGATATAAAGGAGTAAAACAGTTTTAAAATCGCTCCCGCTTCTTCCTCAAACTACGCAACGTTGGCATTGTACGCAGTACTTTACGATCGAAGTTAAAAGCGATCGCAGTCATTTTTATGGATGCTAACGAACGATAGCATAAACATTATCGGCGATTTTTTAACAGTTTTACACAGTGTGACTGTTTTTGTTAGTTTATACGTAGTGTGGTGTGTGATTTACGAGAATTTTACGAGGTGTTACAAAGTATTTTTAGGTTTTTTACGGATAGGCCGCAAAATTGTAATAAAATGGCATGTGTATATCATGTGCTTCGGATTTGAGAAACTTCTTGAAGGAATTATAATATGGATACTCGTCTGAACCACCGTATATATATACATATATTGTATAACGGAGGGCCGCGCCGCTGCGCCGGGCGCCCATGTGGTGTGGTGTGGCACCATCCCATCTCTTCCCGTGGGTGTCATAAAAAGTGACTAAGGGATATCAAAAATCAGAATTATGAATATTTAGGCTTTGTATTTAGCTTTATGTAAAATAAACTCATAATATATATTTTATGGAAAGAAAGGCACATCTTTCATTTTTAAAACACTACCTACTCTTAGAGTAGGTATCTACATATCCACACTAACATTTCGTTCCGTTTCTGTGGGGGATATGTTTACGTATTTGCTAACTTCTCCACAAGGAATCTCTAAGAAATCGTACCTCCACTGTTCTCTAAATATTTCAAGGTAATGTACTCGTAGTTGAACAAACCGTAATACCGGGAAAATTATATTTTTCGGGTATATTATAAGGATACCTTTACGAGTGCCCAAGGTTGACCCTAGAAGGTAGAATCCCCGGAAAAAAGCACAAGGAAATGGGTGGATGATAGTAGTGAGTAGATCCAATAATCGCGAATTAAAGATTGACGCGAAAGACAGACGGAAATATGACCGTTAAACTTCATTTTGAAGATGCCATCGAGATGGCTCACGTACCGAGGGCTCACAAAGGCGTGGCGCAGACATCGAGCAGCGATCCAATGTAGATGCGATTCGTCTTAGTTGTTTACTATTTGTAGTAAAGAAGCAACGATAAAAGACAAAAGAACAGAGGTAGATAAATGCCGCTTCGGTACGGGTACGGGACCGCGTCTGCCAAGACGGCCCATAAATAAACCTACAATAAAACTGTGCAATAATGTTGTTGCACAATATCGTTGACCAGCGCCTTGCAAAAATATCGATACCCACAATAAAATTGACTGCCCATATACGTCAATGTTCTCGGGTGAGCGACGTGTCTGACAAAAAAATGTAATCCGGAAGATTGATACAAGGGCGACGTATAGTGAGGGAAACATTCTCAAAGATCTGTTTATACGAGCTGACGCAAGAAAGTTCAATAATTACCTGAGAATGGATGTTGTAAAATTTCAATATTGCGTAATAGGTATCTGTCCGACATAGTGCAATGAAAAATTAATTGAAAAATATTGGGCTATTATTTTAAACTAGTTCAATCTTTTCAACGACTTCGCGATTTTCTATATGCTCCACAAACGACCAAAACTGCACAATATAATTGATCATTTAGGGGGGTTTCTTAGTCGTGATTCGTATAAACAGGAGTGATACGTATAAAAATAAAGGACTCAATTTTATATAAATTGCGTCCCTTCATTGTCAGATGTGTTTAGCGAAGTCTTACCCGCTTCCTGTGTCCCTGATCTCCTCGCTTCTCTGGCACCCGGTTTAAGGGATTTTATCTCGCATGTTCGTAGATTTTGAAACGAAATTAAGCTTGAATATAAAAAGTAGGTTTTAAGAATATTTTCGAAACATTTGTGGAGAGTGACGACAACAATGGTCACATTTTATAGTGGAATTCGAGTCTGAAAAAATAAGTAGCGTGTCGCAGCCTTTCCGAATGTGAAGATCAAATGTGGGTGGTTGATAAAACTGTTCGTAGCTCCCATCCTGGACTACCCGCCTCTCCAGTCAACTCGTGACCGCGGCTGCTGTAAAAGTGTGGAAACGTCGAGTAAAAATTTATATGGTGAACAAAAACCTTTAATTCTACGGGTTTAGACGCGATTTACCATATAAAATGTGTACAAAACGCAAAAATTAAAAGTTACATTAACAATGTTCACGATTTGTTTTTTTTAATGCAAGTCTTCAAATGTGCACGCCATATATATGAATGGTGTGCACGTTTGTAGACGTTGCACGTTAAAGAAATGCCAACGAAACATTTACGACGTTTTATTAACCCCATTTTCACAAAGAATGTAAAAATATTATTTAAATCCCGTGTTCTATATCTTAAAGCTCCAAATTCAATATTCAAAATGTCTAAATATGTTGCCAGTACCCATGTTACAAGTCTAAATTAATTATTAAATTTTGTTTAAAGACTTTTTAACATTATTCAATTCAACATAAATTCTTGTAATATTATGTTATGTAATATACTGCTACATACTAAGAACTGTCCGCTGAGGTCCTACCGCTACGCTTTGACCTGAGGTTCTTCAAGAAAGCTTCATTATGGTCTTACAAAGCCAGCAACGCACCCGACACCCCTGGTGTTGTAGAGGTTCATAGACGGCGGTAACCACTTTCCAATATAAAAAACGCATATTACTTCTCTAATAAATAAAATTTTGCGGAAAATGGTATACAAAATTAAATCGTGTCAGAAAAAGAAAGTTCCAAGAGTGAAATACGAAACCCTACACATTTGTAGGATTTTAAAATTGCCCAAATCTGTCTGAACAGTGCAAGATAAAATTAATCATTAGTAAACCCGGAAAAATCTCGACTAAGAGGTTTTAAGCAAAGCGGGACTGAGGAAAATATATGAGGTCGGTAATCCCTGAAGAGGGATATAATGTTCGGGTCAATTAATTGTCAGTAGCTTATAAAATTTATCACCAACGGCGTTCTAGAATTTTCGAAATAGACATTCATGACATCGATTTTATTATGTAAACGTTTTGTGATTTTCGAATGTGCTTCTACAGCCATTGCCAGCCTCTTGGACTGAACGCGTCCCACACTGCGATTCCCAATATGTAGGCTCGTTGAATGATTTCTAGGACTTATCTGCCTCATCAGTTGCCGGTTCTGCAGCAGATACTCGTATGACTGGTTCATTTCCATTTCAGCATCATTATTCTATGAGCTATATGTACTATAGCACATTACAATTTTATAATTGTTATCAATTTTATTGAATGAGCATTTTGGGCTAAATTCTGAACATAGGAATATAAACCAATGTCATTGATACATGACATTACAATACGCGAGAACATGAAAAAGCCATCGTGTAGGTAATGAGACGCGACATCAGTTTCATCGTTTATTCACGAACTTATACTAAATCAATGAAAAATCTGTTAACATCTGTAAAAAGCCCCATTTAAATTATTAAATAAATACTTTATGTTAACAGCAATGAAGTTCAGAATTGTTATGTCACTTGTTATCGTTGATTGCGAATAGGTAAAGTTTATCAAAATTTCATAGAACATTATTCGAATCGATATTCTAAATTCAAACTAAACATGAATTTGTGTTAATTTACATAGAGCAATTACAAGTGTAATTTTTTCAACAAAGTGTGACAATAAAATCTAATAATGAAATCCATTTTTTATGTGTTCGTAAGGGATATATAGACTAATTTGGAATATATTACGTGATGACATTGGGTTCATAACAACATTTTTGCAACATTACTTTATTAAAAATTATGTTTTTTTTTTAATTTGAAGACAATATATTCTTCAATTAAATAACTTGCCGCGCATGTATAAATAATTTTCCCTCTTTTAAAATTAGGTGGTGCATAATTATTTTGTAATTTGTGTAATGACTGCTCTGTATAAATATTTATAATACAATTATTAATTGTCTTTGAGACAGTGTAGGAGTAGATCGCGATCTACTCCTACACTGTCTCAAAGACAATTAATTACGATTCGTGTAGTTGCAATAAGGTAATTAAGAAACGAAAGTACACGATGATGCACGATGGTTTTTTCATGTGCTCGAGATTACATCACAGAAGACCCAAATTCGCTCGTTGCACAAGTCTTTAGCGCAGAAATGTCATAAATTTTACCCCAAATGTATGTAGGCAATTTCCTGCCATTCCAAAGAAGGGATAATGACTACACGTTCCCTTGGCAAGATCAGCATTTTGCCTTCTATCTTGAGACATATTTCAAGATAAATAACATCATTATTACCTCCATTACCTCTCTTGTCTGGCGTTGGCTTTGTTACTTGATAAATTAAAACTCTGACCTTATTGCTTATTTTTTGTCAATTTTTAACCTATTTGAAATTTTAATTGTTAGAACAAAAGATTTTAAGTTATTTACAACTTATGAATTTACAAGACGTCTCTGGATTTTACACGTAAGTATAATTCATTTAATTACCTACTGGTATAATGTGAATGGGATAAGCATGAATAATGTGAAAGTGGATGGGAATGTACAATGGAAAGTTTTCAAAAGTCCACAAATAAATGAATGAAATAATCTTTATTAAATACACACTCAACATTCATTTTAATATATCTATCTATATGTTTATTAATACAGTACAACTGGAAGTATATTTAAATATATATATTTATAAGGAAAGTCATAATTATTGCAGTTTCATATTTGTTTCAAGCTTAGGTAAAGCTATGTGTAAAGCCGGCTCTAGACTCACGTCGTGAAGCCCCGTGAATAGCCCCAAACGCCCACTCCTCGCGTGTTCACGGCTTTATTCCTGATCGGAGTCTGTAAGCTGTGTTCTCGGCAAAAGATTCGAGGGCGCGAACCGCGAACGCTCGCCACTTTTACACGTGAGCGGATGTACGTCTTGTACTTACATATATTTTGTTTCCAATATGAGTAACAGTTGGACTATTGAGATTCATTAAATTCATTTCATTTTTGGAATAAGCTGAACCGCTATACAACAAAAATCATAATGCGTG
Organism: Sesia bembeciformis; assembly: GCA_943735995.1. Classification (NCBI taxonomy): domain Eukaryota; kingdom Metazoa; phylum Arthropoda; class Insecta; order Lepidoptera; family Sesiidae; genus Sesia; species Sesia bembeciformis. The sequence goes on from OX031038.1 coordinate 3,655,601, forward strand.
GGTTCGAAAAATAGTTTTTTGGAGTTTTTAGAATCAGAATTGGGATGAAAATTATATCGAATTATTTGAAATAGATGAATATAGTAAAGGATTTCATACATTCGAGAGTTGGTGCAGCCCACTGTTACTTTAATTTCGAACAACTGCGTGAATTAGACTGTGAACAATTGTGAGTGTAGAGAGGTATTCTCGAGGCACGCAGATTCACGTCTAATATGCTGACTATAAAAGATTCCTTCTAGAAATAAATCCGTCTTTGAACAGAGAGTAATACTGTAAAGTGTATAATGTCTCATTGTAACAATTCTTAATATAAGTACAACAAAGGGCAACAACAACAACAATTAATAGTGTCCTGAATGTTACACATCCTTAAGGTCTAAATTACTGTCTTTAAAACTACCACCATTGAAGTCCTTTTGAGCATTGCATCCTCATCGTATACAACACAAATGTCAGCACCTCAGCGAAGAGAAAGGTATCGGAAATGATCTTATTTGTCGACTACATTCCAGTTAAAAGCGGTGAAAATCTAAAAATATATAAATCATTTGAAAATAATCACATTTTTTGTAGAGCATAGATTTATATATATGTATTTCATATTCTGTAGGATACCCTTTCTACACGCGCAGTTTTATCGCCATGTTTAAATTTTATTTCTTTTGTTTGCTTACATATGTTTTAATGACTGTTTAGAATAAAAAATATCATGTTACGCGATGACCTGTGTTTTTGAAATAAAAATCTACCTATATTTCATATTTTATAACATAGTGCCAAAAAAAAATTTAGTAGCAATTTTTAAATTTAAAAGAAAAACGCAGTGGCTTATGGATAAAAACGTAACACTTGTGTGTGTTTCTCTTTCTTTCTAAAAAATGTATGTCGCGAGTCAATTCCTGCCCTATTTTGATAATGAAACCAAATTATTTATACGCAATTTTCAAAAGTCTACTATGGTCATTTGTGAATGATAAAGAAATTATATTAGGAAAAGGTAGGTAACACAAAAAGATCGCTTTGACAAAGTTTTCTTCATAAAGTAAAATCTACCCTCTTTGTCTTATAAGATGAGAAAAAAATATCATGTGGCTGAGATGTTCACAAAACCGTATCTATGTCAAAGGACATTAAACTTCACGAAAGTTAACATTTTCACGTCCTATTAGCCGGCCATCGTGCTTCGCCTTCAGAAAGTGGGTGGATTTTATACCCGTAGATGTTTGAGTAGTAAAAAGTTAAAAAGGAAAAGTAAATGTTTACCTATTACGTAAAATAAAAGTAGTGTAGGATGTAGTGTTTGCATCCAGAGGAGTAACATCTCAGCACCATGTACGTATTTACCCATACGACCCAGACGACAACTCCACCTCTTGGATGGCCAAGGCATCTACCATAACCCGGCTTTAGTATATAATACAGAAAACTAGTTGGTCGACTAGGCCGACAACGAACGTTCGACAGATTAAGTCGTCGATGGGTCTAATGACCCTTGTTGAAATGACCACGTCTAAACCTTTATTAATACGTCGATAAACCGCTAAGTTCTCAATTCAAACACAAAAGTAATTTCTGTTGCCCCACTGCCATGGTGGGTAATAATTTTGTGTACAACTTACGTCCTCTCCACCGGTGGGGATTGCCAGTGGAGGCAACAGTATGAAATAAACTACGACCCAAGCTATTCTGAAGTGTTATTTATCGGATTAACCGTATATGTAACACTACACAATAGATTTTTACGCGATCACAACACCAGAATACGCCCTCGTATAATTCCGTGTAATTAACGACGTTTATTTAATACCGACTGTTTATTCAGCCAGTGTATTTATCACCGCACTAAACAATGATAGAATAACAACGGAACCTGGTAAATAACATTCTTTACGCTTGTTTTTGCAATACATTGTACACGAACACTGGCGGTATCGATTTTTAGCTACACTTCGCGTTCTTTCCGCATTCTTTCGGGCGCATAGATTTTTCTCTTTCAAGAATTTATCGAAGTTTATGTAGTAATTGAGGGGGAGAGTGGACGCTGCAATCCAACAACCGCTGGGCGCGCTCGACTGGCCACGTTACCCCTCTCTCACTGAAGACTACCTTGAAATGTACTGGATTTCCCACTTTATGGTATTTTCCCAATGTACGTACGTGTTTCGGTAGTGAGTGAGATGTGTCAGAGCCCATTCCCATCCCACCCTATCCCTCCCCATTTTCTCAACCCTTTCTCCAAATCCATTCCTATATTTTCAAAGGTAGGCAGCCATTCGGGGGCGTGCCAACGTTTGTCATTTTGAACTAATGTTGGCATGTATGGCGGATGTCTATGGGCGACAGTATCCACTTACCATCAGGTGGACTGTATGCTCATTTGCAGCCTTCGTACATAAAAAAAAGTATTCATATTGATTTCAGTATAGCAAGGACTTCTGTTCCGTTTATTATGGAAAAGTAAAACAAATTAAACAATTTTAACCGACTGTGGCACACAGTAATGGTAAATGAGATTTCGAATGGTACTGTTACTGAATTGTCCAAATGGTACAGTAATTCATAAAATAAAACAATGAAACTAGTTTGTGTACGCAGTAAATACGCATAATTACTTATTACTTGTGTTTTAGTTACTTAATAATTTTTTTATAGAAAAAAGGCGGCAGACGAGCATACAGTCTACCTGATGGTTAGTGGATACTGTCGCCCATAGACATCCGCGATACGTGCCAACATCAGTCCAGAATGACAAATGTTGGCACGCCCTCGGATGCTGTACCTACCTTTGCAGATTAAGGAATGGATTGAGAAAATGGGGAGGGATAGGATGGGATGGGAATGGGCGCTGGCATATCTCACATTACATATCCCATATTACATATGGGAAATACGTTAAAGGTAGGAAATGCAGTACATTTCAACGTAGTTTTCTGTGAGAGAGGGGTAACGTGACCAGTCGAGCGCGTTCACTCCGCTCAGCGGCTGTGGGAATGCAGCATGTACTCTCCCCCTACAATGTACAAATATATGTATTCATAAGGAGTTTGAGTCGGGGTTTTTGTTCTTTAATAATATTGTTTAATAACATTACTTTATTAATTGTTTCGTTGTACCTACACCACGAACATTTTCAAACGAAGCTTGAAACGATTGAACTTTCCTGAGCTTTGCTTTGACTATGTTGCTTGATATCGATTTTCTGTTTTGTCACCAGGAGGCAGCAAACGAGCTACACGTCTCACAGTAGCTACAGCAATTGGAATCTGGGTATTAGCGGCCCTGTTGGCAACTCCTGCTTACATCGGCTCTTACTTAAGAGCGTTCGTCGTGAACCCTACTACACAGGTAAATATTCCATTATTTCATTTTTTAAATCTTTTAGTATAACCATATCTGTACCATACTACGAGGCTATGTCTCTCCTTTCTCCCAACTCTATCCACCACATACGATCTTCGGCTTTTCTCATGCAGTCACTACCAAACCTCTTCAAGCTGTCGGTGCACCTGGTCATCAAAAAGCGTTCCACATTGTGCTGCCCGGTACGAAGTCTGTATTCAAGTGCACATAACCCATTAGTCGTTGGTCCTGCGCTATACGTCCTTTCTTATTGTCACTTTAGTATGCTGGTTCTATACCTTTCGTTCGAATCTCTCTTCGTTTAGAAAAGAATCCTCAAACACAAACCTCTCCATAGATTACTGATATCCCCGTAGCTTTTAGCGATAATTGCAATGTACGTAAATAGAATCATTAGCCAGACTCCAATTAACTGTTGTTATTTCTTCTACCCGTCTCTTTTGAGACTTGCTTTAGTCTATATCCCTCCAATTTAATATTCTTTATACCCGTAATGTAGACCTAGGTCACAGCTGAACGACTTGGTCTGTTTCTTGGTTACCCAATGCACTTTAAATTCATGTTTCATTGTCGTGTTGTGAATTGGCAGAGATCGTTTTCTTTTCCTTTACATACCGTCTATTTAAAGCCAATCATGTTGCTATTCAATCTCATTCCATACTTCTCACCTTCTCCGATAAAAATACGACTTAACTCAGATGTCTTGAGTAAGTCGCCGGTAGTGACTGCATGAGAAGAGTAGAAGCACAGCTTATGAATCTAACGGCTAGTTCATTCCACCATCGCGACGCGATAAATGTCTAACTACGCGTAAAGTAAGCATAATATTGTGAACATTTATTTCTTTCAGTAAATATTGCAGTATTAATAATGTTTATTATTATGTTGCCTAATAAATAGCAAAATGAAAACATGTAAAATGAAAATAAATAATAATTTTGCTCAGTATAATTATATTTGAAAAATGTCATAATTTAATATACAACAAAAAATGAATAATATTCATGAAAAATGTTAAGATATAAATAGTAAATAAAATAATTAATACGATATTCAATTGCATGTAATCAAATTGTTAAAAGAATAATAAAGGCTTTTTATTTCTTTTATTATATTTATTTATTCACGCGTAGTGTCGGGTAGCGCGCCAGGACTGGCGGCACTAATTTTTTCGTAGGGGGAGAGTGCATGCTGCACTCCCACAGCCGCTGGGCGCACTCTATTAGCCACGTTACCCCTCTCACACAGAATGCACACCTTGAAATGTACTGCATTTCCTACTTTATCGTATTTCCTTATTGTACGTACGTGTTTCGGTAGTGAGTGAGATATGCCAGAGCCCATTCCCATCCCATCCTATCCCTCTCTATTTTCCCAATCCATTCCTTAATCTGCAAAGGTAGGCAGCTCATCCGGGGGCGCGCCAACGTTTGTCACTTTGGACTGATGTTGGCATGTATCTCGGATGTATCCACTTACCATTAGGTGGACTGTATGCTCGTACGCCGCCTTTTATCTACAAAAAAAATGTGCCACGTGCACACACAAACGTACACAGAATGTTGATAGAAACAGACTGTTGTTTGTATGGAGAGCACTATCTGTTAGGTTAGATTAGGTTACTATTAGCGAGCCTTAAAGTGGTAGGTATATTGTATTTCAGCAATAGAAAGACAAAGGTATATACATAATATATTGTTTAGACACCGATACGGGCATAATGATAAAGAATGACAAATGCTCGCGAATGACGCTACTTTGCACTAATGACACCATATAGCGGATCGTGTTCGCTAATGAAGAATTATGGATACGTCACGCGGGGGTAGATATAAACATGCGTTTCCACTTACGACAAAAAATTCTTACGACAAAAAAATTGAGGTTGAAAATTCAACAAAACAGTGCGGGACACCAATATGGTAGTTGATTGTCCTTAACATTGATATATTTTATGGCGTCCGATCGTATAGCGTCGTCCGGCTGAAGAATAGCACCCACCTCTTATCTTCCCGTGGGTTGTCGTAAGAGATAATAAAGCGGCTACCACGAACTCAGAGGAACTACATCACCTCTAAAATAGTGGACTCGCCAACCCGTTGAAGGCCATACATTCCCCATGCCTGAGATGATGTGCATGTTTACCTTATTGTAAGTTTTCAGCTCATGGCCGAATCCTCGAAAAAAGTGAACTTACGCGTTGGGACCCGTTTAAATAGATGTTTAATTATTAAATTTGGTTAAGGTTGTCCCAAGTCTCTGTTTGAATAGAGATACATACATATTTTATTTAGTTTATATTTATGTGTCTATGTAAAAATAGCAAGTTTTTAATGATATAACTCCTCTCGGTTATTCTAAGGTTGGCTGGAAGAGATACCTTCTTGGAATAAGTCCGCCTTAGTACTAATGATATTATTGTAATGTCTTATTGTAAGTACAATAAGGTGCAACTACAACAACAACCCCAATATACATATGTCATAATGGTAAGAAAACCCCTGCGTTCCCAAAACTATAATAAGAACAAAGTAAAAAAATATTTTTAATATTTTATTTTTTACCATTTTGTCATTAACAGTCATCGCACTATTGCACATCACTAGGAGTATCAAAATCAGCTTCTAAAGCCCACAGAATTTAAATAACAAGCCCCTTTAATTAATGGAATATAATAAAACAATGTCCAATTTTGAGGTCTTTTAGCGCAGTGTGCATAAATATAGGTGGAAACAGAATCAAGATAAACTGTGTCGGCGACAATGCTTGTCGTCTAGTGGAAATACACGGTAAGATGCAGACAAAACTTTATCTCACTCTACCTTTATAAATGAGGTTTCATTACAGTAAGTAAACCTTAGTTTATTAGGTAACGTTATCTATGTTCTCTTGGGGTATATTATTCCAGAAGCGACAGTCACAGTAATCACCGTGTGGTATCTGATACCACCTGTCACTATTAGTGTGTTACCATATGAGTGGTACGTGTCACCAGATGAGTGGTACGTGTTATCACACCATGAAACTGATTAGTGTCCAATTGGTACACCATTATTCGGTACAAGTGCGACAGACAGGCAGTAAGTAAATCTAAAAATATTAGGTAACTGTGTCTAGGTTTTAGGATATTATTATTCTAGGTTATTATTGTTAATGGAAGCGACAGTTACAATCATCACTGTTGGTATCTGACACCATCTGTCACAATTAGTGTTTCATCACTTGCGTTGTACGTTTCACCAGTTGAGTGGTACGTGCCATTCAATCGCTGGGCGCTACGATGAGCAAGTGGGTTGGCGAGTCCACTTTTTTGGAGGCGAGTTCGTCAGGGCTTGTGTTATACCTTAGTTGCCTTTTACGAGATGGTGTGGTGCTATTTTAAAGCCGGCTGACACCACACGCCCATATTTTCATATGATTATATTTATGTTATACTTATGTTATATTTATGTTATATTTATGTTATATTTATGTTCATATGCTTTTGCCCGCGGCTTCTATTGCGTCTCACTATCTTCCGGGAACCTTAATTTTGTAGCCTATGTCTTCTTCGTAGTCCTAAAAAGGATCATGCAAAATTTCAGTTTTATGGATAGATCCACTGATACGCGAAAGCATTTTAAACAAACGGATATCGTTTCATTTTTATTAGTTAGAATGATGTTAAATGATAAAATAAATAGGTATCTAAGTCATATCGTTAATAGAAAAGTTGAAGATCGTATAAATTGGCCAGATTTGAATGGTGAATACACAATACATATATTTTAGGAAAATACCGCCTAATAAAGTATAGGATACTACAGATCAATCTAATAAAGTCACAGGGAAATACTTAGAGAGAAAGGAAAACATCCAGAAGTTAGCAAACTTCCATATCAACTATTAACAAGGGTCGAAACATAATGCGTTAAACAAAACCCTTGTAATTACTCGAGATAACTTTAGTACCCAGATTACAAACAACCTTCCGTTATCTAGTGTCTTATTTACAACACTATAGAAGCTAGAATTGCTTGTATGGAGTGCCCGTGGAAATATATCGTTGTATCAGGTTAAACAATCACCTAGGTATCCGGTATTAGACGGCCTACATCCGCTCCCTTGATCCAAGCTTGTACGGATATGGACTCTTCAACGTCACTCAAGATTATCTTGATGGTTTTTACCAGCTTGCGCATAAGTAGGAATTTACGACTCTTTTTTTAACTCTTTATTGTACACCAAAACATGTTGCAAAAAGACAATTTAATTATGTACCTAAAACGGAAAAGTACAACAGGTGGCCTTACCGCCAAAGCGATCTCTTCTAGGCAACCTGTGAGTGGTAAGGAGTAAATAGATAACAATAACAAAAAGGTAGATGCATTTTTTACATAGCGCCAATATAACTGAAATAAATAATTTTATACATATTCTTTCTTCTTCTTTTCTCCTTCTTCTTTGTAATTTAATGAAGGTTAAATAATTGGAAAATAAATGATTGGTTAAATAATTGGACACTCAATCCAATTAGACAAGGCGAACTTCATCGAGAGGCCGATAGATAAAGGCCGGCCGTATTCAGCTCAGCTGGGCAGCATTCAGGATAATGCGTCGTCTGTACCACTATATTTGACGACGAAAGTCTTCAATAAATGCACTGTCTCGTAATGACGTATAGTGCCGAAACGTGATCTCTAACGGTGGGCCTGGTTCACAACTTCAAAGTCGCTTAGCAAGCAATGGAAAGACCTATGCTCAGAGTTTCTTTGCTGGACAAAATACGTAACGAGGAAATTCAATGAAGAACTAAAGTTGCCAACATAGCTCAAAGAATCAGCAAGCTGAAGTGGCAGTGGACAGGTCATATATGGCACAGGATCGACAACCAATGGGGAAGACGAGTCCTCAAATGGGAACGTACGTGGTTGGGAAATGGGAACGACATACGTTTCCACCTGGCCGGAAGGTGTCCCACGCTACACACTGAATAATGTCACACTTAGTGGATCCATATTAGTACTCAATGTGTGGTGGATACAACATACATCAGAGACAGACATAGAGACAGAGAGAAAAACATACAGCGAACACAAAACACGATGAAACGATGAACGATGAACATGATAAACACAAAACGATGAACGATGAACGATGAACACAAACACAAACGATAAATACAACGATGAACACAAAATACGCAAAATGCTATATTTACTTATAAATACAAAAATTAAATGTTGTTACAGTTCCTCGTCTGCTACCCTTACCCTGTCGAGTGGGGCGAAGGCTTCCCACGCACGATGGTGCTCATCAGGTTCCTGGTGTACTACTCGTTGCCACTTGCCGTCATCGCGTTGTTCTACGTGCTGATGGCAAGGCATCTGGTGCTGAGCACGCAGAACGTGCCGGGGGAGATGCAGGGAACACAGAGACAGGTAGGCACCTTATTTAATTATGTTATTCTACTAGATTAGGGGTCTTTAAACAGGATATTGCAGAAATAGTTCTACATAATCTACTATGTATTTATCTTAGTTAATAAAAAATTGTTAATAGTTAATAGAATCTTTGTATCTGCCTATAATGTACCACTGAACGGCAGAGGGACTCTCCTAGTAACTCACTGGGGGGTGTCGGGCCGTAATCCACTACGCGGGTCCAATTGGATTTTTCCAATGTCCAATTGCATTGTCAATGTAATGATGTTGTGATGGGTGTCAAAATTCTTCACTAACGCCTTAAAAAGCCACATTATTATCCATCCAGAGACTATAAGAGTCTATTTCATAAAGATGTCGAAGAATCCAAGACAATGAAAACACATAAATAGAGCAGGCGGTGAAATTATTTTTAATTATTTTTTTAACTGAACGAATAAAATTTAAAAATAAAGAGTTCGTGATGTAACTCATTTTTCCCGTACAAGTATCCGTATAATTGTAAGAGCTCATGACGACAGCTGGAATACATAAGAAACTCAAAAAGAACTAGACCGAAAAAAGAAACTTATTAAATCTTAACGATTTCGACTATTCTGTTGTAAGAAGAATAGTGCAAAATATTTATTAGAGGTTTAAGCAAGTGCCGACACTCAAGTCTTTAAAATTGAAACTAATAGAAGCCATTGATTTCAAAGGGTGCGAGAGTACATTACGAAAAATTGTTCGTCAGTTGGGTTTTCGGTTCACTAAAACTGACAACAACAGGAAAGTTTTGATTGAAAAGGATGATGTAAGATTGAAACGGATAAAATTCTTAGATTTGATTAAAAGATTTCTATCTGAAGGCAGATAAATTATATACAGTGGTGGACATATAATTAGAAACGCCTAGTACTATGAGTATGTTGTGAATGTAAACATTATATTATTGTCCTCTTTCCATGGCTGAAACTTTTTACTGATTTAAACTGTTTTTACATATATTAGATAAAACATATACATAGGTATATTTATTAAGATGAATACAAGAATATTTTTTAATTAATAACAATGTAAACAAATAGCGATTTCTTTCATACTGGGCGCTGGACACCTAATTAGAAACAGAAAAAGATATCTGTTCCAAATTTGAGATTTCAAATAAAATCGGGCTCCTTCTATCGCCACGTCTCATTGTTAATATTTTTGCCGCTAATTCGAAATTTTTATCATTAATTTTTCTAATTTATTGCTAACAATGGGTAAAAACGAGAGTTGTGACACATCTACTAGAAAAATAATAGTTCATCTGCGTTTTAATCGAAACTGGTCATACAAAAAGATTGCGGAACATTTGGAATGTTCCGTGAAAAAGGTATTTAATGCCACTGCACATTACAAACAACATGGGGCAACCGACCAGGTTCCTAGAAAAGTTCGACCAAGGAAGACCACACCACGTGAGGACATGCTTATGATTCGTTTGGCTAAGAAGGACCCTTTTAAAGGCTCAAATGAAATTCTAAAAGAAGTTTTCTCTCAAGAAGATCCTCGAAACGTATCCACAAGACTAGTCCGGAGGCGGTTAGTTGAAGCCAAATTGTTCGGGAGGCTTGCTCGGAGAGTACCACTTCTTACCATGCAACACAGAAAAAACCGTTTAGCTTTCGCTAGAAAGTATGGCAACTGGACGATTCGCCAATGGAGAAAAGTTTTGTTTTCTGACGAGACTAAAATTAATATGATGAATTCTGATGGCAAACGTTACGTACGTCGCCCCATCAACGAGGCACATTAAATAACAAGTATACGAAGAAGACAGTTAAGCACGGCGGTGGGAATATCAAAGTATGGGGATGTTTTTCGGCATACGGAGTTGGTCCCGTGAGAAAGATTGAAGGGATGCTGGATCAGTTCCAGTACAAAGACATTATAGAAGAGACGGTGATTCCATATTCTGACGAAAATTTACCTGTTACGTGGGTATTTCAACATGATAACGACCCAAAACACACGGCAAATAGCGTTAAAACATTTCTTAAAGACGAATCGGTGTGCGTGTTAGACTGGCCTGCAAACAGCCCGGATTTGAATCCGATTGAAAATTTGTGGTATACTGTAAAGAAAATAGTATCGGATAAACGCAGCACTAACACGAATCAACTTTATCACTCATTTGTGGAAGCGTGGAGATCCATCCCATTGGAACGGTGTCAAAAGTTAATAGAATCAATGCCACGTCGTTGTAGGGCTGTAATCGAAAACAGAGGCTACCCAACCAAATATTAATTGCCTGTGAGTAAAGTATTTGTGATTTCTAATCGTATTATTTCGTGTTTTGTTTCATTCGTTAAGTTTTATAGTAGTTATTTATTCTGTTTCTAATTAGTTGTCCACGTGTGGTTTTACGTTAAACGTTCACTTGTTTAACTACACAATAAAGTATTTTAATTTTACGGGTTTTATATATTTGTATACCAGAAAATTTAATGCAATATGAGTGTGGGTATATTATAAGATTATCAAAAGCCTTTTAATAGCAAATATATATACACATGGTTAACTATATACTGAAAGTAGAGGTTTATTACAAGGCGTTTCTAATTACATGACCACCACTGTATATGTATGAAACTTATGTACATACGTCACATATCACCGGTAAAACTTGGACCGATAAAAAGTAATCTTATTTTAATTTTGCAAGTTCAAAAAAAATTCTTTAATCGGTAAAGGATAATAATATTCGGTAATTTATTTCAATTATTTTATTCGCTTATTTTATCAACTTTCTTTATTTTCTGTATTCCTTTTTAGAATTGTGTACATTTTTTTTTTAGGGAAGTTTCGAAGAAATGTACTTAATAGATATGAAATACGAGTATAATAAAATTTGTGGACAAACTGCAGGGTGCAACTATTTGTAATGAAATTAAAAAAAGACAAGTTTGAGAATGAATCAAATCGGTTCAGTATACCTTTCAAAAAATCAACATCTTTACATACAAACAAACTATATGTTATTCTAATGTAACTATGTGTTACCATTAGGGCTTTACGAGCCCTGTTTTACGAGTTTATCGATTTAGGCAGCAGGAAACGGGATGAGATAGCATAGCATGAAATGGGATCTGATAAAATGAGATAAAATGCCAGCTCGGCATCTAAGATAATTTTTATATTAGTAAATTCAAAGTATTTTTTCACGGTAATCATCTGTCAAATTGGGGCAAGTCAGTTGCTTCGCCGTTATTTGTTGTACTATTTTAATCTAACTATAATATTTTTAACCCGTTAAAGATCCCAAAGGTACACCTAAAACCTAGAAGCCAGGTCAAATCTGTAATATCTATTAAATTTTAGCTATAGTATTGAAATATGATATATTTAATTTAGAGAGTCCTATTCAAAGCTTAGAATACAAAAAACGAAGAAATCAAAGTATGAGTCCTAAACCTTTGAATACACAGATCGAAGAAATAAACTTATGTTTGCCAAAAATAACATCCAGTAACCTTTGCGAAGGGTTCTGTGAGGTCTTAAAGGTTATTATGTAACGCGCGTCCGAACCGCAGATGTATAAATATCCTGTGATCCGTACTAATTTATCATTCAGATAAAGGTATTTATCTATTCGTCGGAATGTCTAATTTAATCTCGTAGCTATTATTCGTGTAGATATCCAATTTGGTTGATTTAAAATTGTAACGAAAATAAACATAACTCAGCGATATCAACTAAACATTTGCTTGGGAAGTCGACGTGCAATGCATTAAACGAAGCATCCCGTAGATATGCGCTTGATTTTTTAAAATTATTTTATTTAGCTTACATCGGGCATCAAACATGCATATAACCTTAACCTATAAATATATACTAAAATAATTATGTATCACGATTAGGGATTTTATTGTTCGGTTATGTTTGTCTAAAGCGCCGGAAACTACACAGTCTGGCCAAAAGTCTGGACTCAGAAACAGCTTCTGGTGTATTGCAGCAACTCGGAGCACATAGGTCTTAAAACTGCTGGACCTATATTTGGACTCCAGATGCCACAGCTCCATTTTCAGGGGCGCGTCCTTGGTCTGACCCTGGAGTCTCTCCTGGATTTGCCGCTTGATGTCTTCCGGCGTCGTTTTCTCATCTAGGCGAGATGGGTATATATATATATATATATATTATGTAGTCGGTATTGCAGCCTTAAGGTGTGTAGATACTACACGGATGGTACCGCGCTTGTTCCTATTTCCTGTTACCAATCCTTCTTAAAGTCAATGGGTCATACTAATCCACTCCACAGTCCAAGTTATAAAGACGAATATAAACTATCCAGACCTCGAAAAAATATTTCGCCTTGAAAGAATTCGACTAAGAATCGAACCCAGAACCATCGATAAAGATATATTTGAATATATTTTAAAGAGATATCGGTAAAGATTGTTTAAAGTATTATTGCAAATAATTTTTTCTATTATCTTCTACTCCAGGTCATTGCATTCTATTCTATTCAGTTCAGGTCGGGTAGTTCTTCAATATTCGCATATATTGAAGATGTCCATAAACCATGGTACCCAAGACTTTTACAAAACCATCAAAATACAAATCAAGTCAATAATAAGGTCTAAACTGTCTTTTTACATCGTTTTACATCGTATTTCGAGTTATGAATATCTTAGCGACTTCTGTTCTGTTTAATTGTTTATAGTTTGTATTTATATTGACCAACAAAAAATACTGATTGAGCAGAAAATCATAATCAATAAAACAAACTATATTATTTTAAATCATTAAGAATGTCATCAGAAAGCCGACGAAGACTTCCATTTCTTTATTGTTAGCAGAGAATCAAAACCCAACGCACCTTTATATTTGTTGCCGTCGACTTCCTGTCCATTCAGTATCTTCTGTTGCTCTTTTAGATATTTCTCATTAATTATCTTCAATAGTCGAGATTTTGAAAATCAATGTTTAAACAGGATCATATTCTACGAAGGTCCTGTTCTATAGTACTTATTATGTTAATAGCACATTAAAACGATATTTCTTTCATTAATGTTTTAAATTCTAGAACAGTATCAAACTTAATAAAGTTGAAATATATTTAGACTATTCCAATTCCGTAGACCCAAATTTTAAAATTGCCAAATATTAAATTGTTTCAAACAAACTTTTCTCATTTAGCTATTAGGTTTAAAGTTCTAAGAAATATTAACTTCTAGACTGATTTACGCAGACCCAGAATTAGGGCTGAACGGTTTTATTTGTTTTCCTTTCAAGAGAAGGCTAAAAACTTTTGGCCATCGACGGAATAAGTGTAGAACGTCCATATCCATATAAATTGTGTAAACTATTTAAAATAATTCATTAATTATTTATTTCAAATATAACATAATATTCATGGTAGGGTTAGTTATTCATAGGCAGGGTTAGGTAGCTGGGTAGACTTATAAACTATGTTAGTAAGAATCAAACTAACACTATTTATCTATTTTATCATTAGTCCCAAAATTAGCGTAGATTTAAAATTTTCATTAGTTAATGCAATTAGCGTAGATTTTAATGTGGTGCTTCTATACCTGTTTATAACATTCCATTGTAAAGCATATGCCTATTTTAATAACGACATTATGGAAAACTTAAAAAAATATAAAAACACCGATGACACCTACTAGTCCGTAATTTCCACATTTTCAGTATTCCGTGAAAAACAAAATTAGGAATAAAAAAAATCTAACAGAAATTTTGTATGTTTCACGAGCCCTATCCAAAAATATTATATTGTTGATAATTTTTGGACTTGGATTTGATTCGAATTTTTTAGACTGATGTTCTTTGGAGCTATTGATTGGCTTTAACTCTATTTTTGTAGCAATATTTCTTTTCCAGACAGGCATTACACTATATACTCGTACACAGACATACATATGTATACTAAGTATACATATATAGTTACTATATATTATGTTTCCAAAAATAAATTAAGATGAAACACTATTACATATAATACTATCTAAAATGTAGTATATCAATATCTAAGTATGTAATGTAACTTATCTAATGTAATTGTACAAGTTAATCAATATACGTAGTGTTAACAAAACCGCGACAGATGGCACTGTCCTATTTGTATAAACGTGCTATGGTTCCACTTTTGCATTGCAATAAGGCTAATTTATCATTTTACTGTAATCGAGTTTGTGAGGAGTGTCTGTGGCATCTTAGTGGAGTTTGGTTTGAGTTATTGTCGAGTTTTTGGTTGTTTTTGGTCGAGTTGTTCAATTACAGCCAGAGTTTCGTTCGAGTTCTTGTTTAGAGTTTTGTGCAGAGTTTTATGTCGAACAGTATTAATATCCAAATATAGAAAGATTACATAATATAATACATGTATTTTATGAGTATTTTAGGAGTGTATTTAGTATTTTAAGAGTTTAGATACTTTAATGTTCGTTCACTGCTATAATTTGAAGCATTGTAAGTGTCAGGAAAGTATTTTAGTACTCATCTGGTGCTTAAACATTTGTCCTCAATTTAATATTTGTATGAAATCCACTGTAATTGTTGCAGTGCAAGAATAATTTTCATTTTGTCATTAACTGTACTCCCTCACACTTATTTTTAATTTAAGACTTTGCTAACATTTTCAGAAACCTTAGCTGTAACCTTTTAATTTAAATTGGTGAAACACGCGGTTTAAGTTTAAGTTTAAATGGTTATGACGATAAGTGAAGGAGCTATCATCAGTTACGTAAGGTTTGAGATAAGTGAAAACCCAAAATCAACGTTTTCTCCGCTTAAGTAGAGCTTAAATTATAATTAACTTTAATGCTCAAATTAGATACCGTCAGTAAAGCCGAATGCAGTTTGCTCATTTTCAGTATACTCCATATAGAAATTCGGAAAAAAATACCTACATCTTGGTCGCTTCAGTAAGGCGTGATTGTTACAATATTTACATTACAGTACTACAAGAGGTTATGCATTATTAAAATTCTGCCATGAAAGAGTATCAGTGATACTACCAAAATTCCACACACATAATGTGAAAGTAATTTCAAAGTTATTTGTAACAACAAAGCTAGTAGTTTTATCTAAACACGCACATGTAATAAAACATATCACGCAAACTAGAAATTCCTACGATTTTTATGAAGCGTGCTAAACCATACTTGATTACCGTATCGTATTTGAAATATTTATTGGAAGCTTTAGTAAAAATTGTAGTTTTTTTGTGATACCTTGGTTGTAGTATAAATAAGGCCAAAAAAATAAGTTTAAAACTAAAACTCGACTACGCAAAAGTTTCAAATAAGTTTTAGTTTCTTTATAAGGAGGCCTTTTACATATGGAGTAGTTTATAAACTTAAATATTGTAGTATTTATATTTATTTTATAACTGACGTGCCACTACACCGTATGTAAAAGACCTCCTTCTAAAGAACCTTAAACTCATTTGATACTTTTGCGTAGTCGGATTTTAGTTTTATACTTTTTTTTCTAGTCGGTCGACGTATATTTAGTTCTCTGAATTCCGGAAAACTCGTATCTAAAATTATTGAGGTCATGATAATATTTTTTTAATTATGTTGCTCTAGACGGGTATCTCTCGTGGGCGAATGCCACATATTTACGTTAATTTTTATTTATTTTTTTATAATGTGAACATAAATTTATTAATTTAATGAACATTAATTTATTAATTAATGTTCAAATTAGATTAGATTAGATATTAAACACGATACGTTTATCTGCTTTTTTTTCGGTACGCGTGTTTCATATCCGCCATATTAGATTTAAAGTGACGTCATTGAGTCTATGTAATACGTGGAATATCACGACGAATCCAACTAAACTTTATTTGTCAAAATATGACGAGTGGTTTAGGAGCTATGAGGGAACAGATGAACATACATACATATTAATATAGGCTGCAAAAATCATAATCCTCCTTTGGCTTGGCCGTAGTCGGGTGATAAGTGAATGAGCATCAGAAATACTGAAAGTGGCAGCAAATCAATGGCATCAAATTTAAGGGTGGGGTTAGGTTTAGATTCTCTGGTGAAAATAAAGATATAGGAGTTCCGCGATTTTAAGTTAAAATTCTTACTAATTTTTTTTTAATCAAAAATAGTTGGTTTTGCTGTTGACGATGTTAATTAATGTTAATGTAATTTGTGGTAGCTTAATTGGTATATGAATTAGTTACAATTTTCATGTAATCATGTGTATAATTATACCGTTTATGTCCAAATTAAATAAAAATAAATTATTTGCTGCCACTTTCAGTATTTCTGCCGTTCGTTTAACAAAAAACCGTATAATAAATAACATTTGTGCAATTTTATTTAATTAACATTTGTTTTAATTTTGTCAAATTATTAGATTTTTAATTAATAACATAAATCTGTGAGAACTTTATTAATGATTCTTATTTTAATAGAGTTGTTATCCCATTAATATTATAAACGCGAAAGATTGTGAGGATGGATGTATGGATGTTTGTTACTCTTTCACGCAAAAACTACTCAATGGATTTTAATGAAACTTCACAATATTAAAGCTCATACATCAGAATAACACATAGGCTATCTCTATATATATAAAATTCTCGTGTCACAATGTTCGTTCCCGTACTCCTCCGAAACGGCTTGACCGATTCTCATGAAATTTTGTGAGCATATTGAGTAGGTCTGAGAATCGGCCAACATCTATTTTTCATACCCCTTAGTGATAAGGGTTGTCCACCCTTAGCGCCATCTGTTGGGCAGCCACAGCAACGCGAGGCCGGGCACAGCTAGTAATTTATAAAGATATTATGTAAATTGGCCAAAATATAACGGTAAGTGTCAAGTAAGTCGGAAAAAACTCTGCCATCTGCGAGCTATTTTGGCGTGCGCTGCAAAAACCGTAAGTGTTACACGAATATAATGTATGGTGGAAATGTTGAAAAAAAAAATTGTGAAAAAAAACTTATAAACCGAAGCGAAGCGAGGGCGGGTCGCTAGTTAATAATAAATCGTTCACATAATAAAATCGTATTAGAGCCGTCTGTACAGGACCTATTTTTCGAAAAAAATGATTGCAATATAAAGTACGATTGATGGTAGAGCCCAACACAACAATTTTTTGAAATTTTTTGTCTGTCTGTCTGAACGTGCATCATGCAAAATCTACTGGAAGGATTTTAATTAATCTTGGTACAGATATAGCTTATGTGGCGGGTTAACATGTGGGGTTCCAGATCGATTATACTTATAACACGAATGAAGTTTAATAAAATAAAAATGGCTAGTCTATTAGACAGGGGGCTAGGCGAGTTTAATAGATATTACCTATATATATGTACCGTGTAATTGGAAAGGGGACGCCTAAGCCCTAGAGTGGGATATTGTACGTTGCTATTGAACTAATTGGGAAGTATTATGATTTTTATTATTTGTTAAAACTTTCTACCTTTTGTTACAGATGCGAGCCAGAAGGAAAGTAGCGCTGACCGTTCTGGCTTTCGTATTGGTATTCGCTGCCTGCTTCTTGCCTTCACATGTCTTCATGATGTGGTTCTATTATTGGTAAGTACTTTATCTTACAGTCTTATACATTACGAGAACATTAGTTATTTTTTATTTTATTATGGCTAATGGTTTCGTAATGTATGTGTACTTGTATTTGTACGATTTGTTGCTCGTTGTTTTGCTCGTGTGGAGTTAATAGTCTTTAATCGTTCTGTGGTATATGGCACAGAAAAAGAAATATTTATTTATATACCGATTTGTATTAAAGAAAGAAAGACAATTATTTATGACATTGACATATGAAATTAAATTAAAAAAGCATTTTGAAAAGAAAAACAATATTAATTGTTCTGTCAATCTCAATCAAAACCAGCTCCGCATATGCCATTTATTAAAAAAAATATAACGCTGAATTAGAATATTTAAGTAATTCCATACAATAATGTGGTGGTGGGTAATCACGACTTCTCGGAGTGTTTTAACGCACTTAATCCTGCTCCGCTGCGGATCCGACTCCTCTTAGTTGCTCCTTAACTCTTTTGACAAACCTACTTAATCACCTTCCGAGAGCGTTGCATTCCCTTTCCCTAACGGTTGTTACGTAAGCAAAGAAAAAAGGTCATGTCATCATTGCAATCTCGATTTTGGAGCCCCCGACAAGTGCCGATGCGCGATTACACTCACAATCATGTTTGGCGCCGGAATTGGAATGACTAACAATTCGATGGAACAATTAAAGGATTCTGCTCCACTCGCGGATCCACTCTTTCGATTCATTAACTCCGGAGTTACCCATCACTACAATAATGGGACATTCTGTATTTTAGCCCTATACTTATTTTGAAAGATGGTAAAACAAATGTTTGATTAGGTATTTGTAATCTAGAATATTTACACCAAGTTTCAATTTAGTGGAACCATCTAATAATTTATATCCATACAAAGTTTTGAGACCCCGTTTTTACCCCTATAGAGGTTGATTTTCATGACAATCCCTTCTTTATTTACGTAAGAAACAAAGGTAGATACTATCAAAATTTTATGTTTCTAACTTTCGGCTTCGGCTGGTACAGCAAGGATAAGTACAGCAATACAACAAGGAAATAGGTACATTATTTACGCAAGATTATGCTAAACAGTTAATTTTCAATATGATTTTCAACACAGAGAAGTCATTACTTTTTAATAGAGCATATTTAAGTCCTAAAAATCAAAGCAGTCTAAAAATCGATCTAAAAATTGTGGGAGAAACAAATCGCTATAGAACGCTTAAAAATATTAATAAAAGTAATCGACACATAATACACATAGCCCACATAGGTCAGCGATATGTTGATGTCAACTGAAATCATTTCGAACTATTTCTTTGTAAACAGGTTAATCCTGATCAAATGATTACCAAATGTAATCTAAATATTATTGCATCTGCAGACGTGCCAATGTTCGTCGTTAATCTTTTCTAATTGGCGGAGCATGAGTGACAGTAATCACTTACCTTCATTCTGATCATCTGCCACCTTGTTTCTATAAATAGAAGTTGTTACATTGACAGTTAAGATTTCAAAAAATCCCTTTACTATAGGAAAATAATTACTTAGCCCCATTTAGATGTTTACTAAAAAAAATCAAATCAATGTGATGGACCAATATACCAAACGACTCTTAAGCCTCTCCACTACACGCGATCTTCTTTCTTCCCATTTATTAATTTATCAGCAAATATCTTCAAATCATTAGTTTATGTAAACTGTAAGAATTTTAACGTTGTTTATTTTTGTTTCAGTCCTACAGCGCAGGAAGACTACAATGGCTGGTGGCACGCACTCCGCATCATTGGCTTCTGCTTCTCCTTTCTCAACAGTTGCGTGAATCCCATTGCTCTCTATTGTACCAGTGGCATCTTCAGGAAACATTTTAATAGGTAAGTCCATAAAGTTGATAATAACAAGAACTGGATGAAAAAGAGGACGATATATATATATGTATATATATATATATATATATATATATATATGCTATTAATTATGGATTATGGAAGCATTATAATGCTGCCAAATAAAAAAAATATAGCGTTTTATCGATTATACAACTTGTTTTATTTATATTTGAATCTAGAGCGCACTTATTGAAATCCACGTTATATAACAAATCCAGCGAAAATAACTCTGAAACAAATAGTTCCACATTCCACATTTCCAAATAGTTCCACAGGATTCACCGATTATACCCATCTGTAAACATAATCCATGGTCTCCAACGTGTTTTATTTTAGATTCCACTTTGAAGAATTGTCTTATGAGCTTGGAGAAATTTAACCTCGTAAGGTTTACATTTAATAGTTTGGAAAAGTAGTAGATTGGAATCCAATCTGAGAAGGCTTTGTATTCATTCAATTACGAGAGAGTAACGGTGTCATGTGGGCCCTATGCGGATTGCTGGATCTTAACAAGATTTTTTTAATCTCTAGCACGCGGGTCTCTTTTCAAAAAAGGAAGATTATCGTCATACTAAGGATAATTAAAAATCGGTTATTGCTACGGACGGGGGTTTGGATTTCCCATCTCACAAATACGAGTAGAAAGTAAGCACTCATACATACAGCTCATAGAATAGAATACTTCTATTTGTTCGAAGTAATACGATGTTTTTGATTGTCCATTAGCTCGTAGGTCAGTATAAATATACGTCGTCCACATACCTATCTTGTTTCCGGCATACAAATTTTAAATACATAGGTAGGTACCAATACATAGTCTATCGGTGTATGGAATTTCATTCAAGCTTTTACATTAAGTATATATATTCAGTTTTCAACACTGAGCCAATGTATTTCTCATTCTATATCTAAAGAGATAGGAATGCAACATATTTCATGAGCGTTTATAGATCTCGGAATTTTGTACTACTTTCCTGGAATTATAAAATTTCCCACGCAAATGAATAAAGTGTTTGTCTGTAGATATATTCTGTTATTTTTAAAAAGCCAATCTAAACATTCCTCTTTGTATATTTATGTTAAATAATATCTATGATTTTCTATTAGTAAAAGTACAATGATTTTCTACTATTTACTAAACTACTGTAAAATTATTTGTATACATATTAATTTGTTATTTTTTTTTATGGACTATGACGGCAGACGAGCGTATAGTCCACCTGATGGTAAGTGGATAGTCGCCCATAGACATCCGCGCTACATGCCAACATTAAGTCCAAAACGACAAACGTTGGCATGGCCCCGGATGCCTACCTTTGGAGATGTAGGAATGGATTCGGAGTAAGGGTTGGGAATATCGGGAGGCATAGGATGGGAATGGGCTCTGGCACATCTCACTCACTACCGAACCACGTACGTACATTAGGGAAATAAGATAAAGTGGGAAATGCATTTCCCACTGCACGCTGAAGAGTGCACGCTAAATTCCCACGGCAACTGGACGCACATGATTGGCCACGTAAAATGTACTGCATTTCCTACTATTATCTTATTATTATTCCTACTATTAAGGTAGTGAGTGAGATATGCCATAGCCTTTCTCATCCCTTCCTATCCTATCTCTCCCCATTTTCCTAACCTTTTCTTCCAATCCATTCCTTAATCTGTAAAGCAGACAGCGCAATTGGGGGGCCAGCCATCGTTTGTCATTCTGGATTGATGTTGGCCTGTATCGCGAATGTCCACGGACGACAGTATCCACTTACCATCAGGTGGACTGTATGCTAGTCTGCCGCCTTTTTTCTATAAAAATAGAAACATGAAATTACATTTCGAAAAAAATGTTTTCGTCTTTTATTATGGTCGGTTTAGTGATCAGTGATCAATGCAGTTAGGTATAATTTACTTTTTGTACGTGCAGGTGGATCTTTGCTTGTTTCCTCTTTAATAGTTCCCATTGAGTGATACCCATATGTCATGAGAAGCCAAGCTATTTGTGCGTCATTATTAGCCAGCTGCACGCACAAAAAAATAATTACCTAATACCTAGCCATAAACATTAAGAAATATGCAATTTTTTTTTGAAATTTTCTATATCTTCCTAATTTTCTTATCTCTATCTTCCTATATTTTGATACGAATATATAGATTATTCCTAGTGAAACTTTGTATCCACATTCTGTTCCAACCCAATTTGTTCAAAATGTAAACGAACATGGTGGCCTGATGTAACACGGCCTTAAATTAAATAATGACGTGATTATTGTCTACATACCCATAATTTGACTAATCCTAATATTAGGTTTGCCCAAGATTTTAAATTAAATGTTAAGATATTTCACTGATTTGATATTGTTTTCGGCAAATCCGATTGGAACGGACTATAATAATCTTAAACTCGGACCTAAAACGTTGTAAGATTACTATCGAATTCAACAACCAAATCGATGTTGAAAGAGATTGAGATGAGATGAGAAAAGAGATTTTGTCTTTCGATTGCCGGTGAGTGATATACATCGAACTTAGGTTTTTCGAGAACAAAATGGATAGCTATATAAACAATGTAATGAAAGCAATTTTTCAACATATTGTCGTTGGTATTTTCTGAAGATTTTTACGTAAGTTTATGGCTCGTCATGAGATCATAATGGGGTGTCGGGCTATCAAGGGGAAGTTTATACAGCATGATGGATAGGTTCCTGAGATGGGAAAAGTTATAGAAACCCCGACAGGAATAATGGCAATATGTGGTTAGGTGGTATATATAGATTCAACAGGTCTTAAAAGACTATATTGCGAGGTCCAGGTCAGCTCGTAATGTCTATTAAAATAATAGTATATCAAATATATAGTATATCTGATAAGTACATAGTTGAGCCAATTCGGTTTAGTAGTCGCATTACAATCGTTTAAACTTTTCACAAAATCCAAAAAATAATCAGTGGAAATAATACAAACAACGTAATATTAGGTCCGTATCTATGAAATTGCCGTTTTATATGAATAATTCAAATATATTTTTAAATTATATATTTTATTAATTGAAGTATTGTCCATAATTATTAATGTACGTTTTGATTCAGTTTACGTTTGGGACATTGTTTGGTGTCTCCTGGGTTCAAACATTGCGACGAACGTTTACGATTATCATACAGACTCCACTTCTCATCACAACTGACTATACGATTCAGAATCCGGCGTTTTTGTGCCGGTTCAGCAAAGTAAGGCGAGCTTCTTCACTTTCCCGATTTGACGCAAGTGATTCAATATCATTTTGACACGTACTCCGAAGTCTGCTGCTGACTCAGAGGTGGTTTGAGATGAATCCGCTTTCACTATTGCTTTCAAATCGTCATTATCGACTTTAGTCTCCGGTCGTCCACGGCTTGTTCTTAAGGTCGACATTTCCAGAACGGGAATGGATCAATTCGTTTGGGGTGTTTGGTCCGTACACATCGTCGGTATTGCGTACCGTTTGTGCTGAGTTGCTGCCACGACGGTACTCACATTAGAAAATAATGCGATTTTTTAACTTTTCCATGGTCGCAAACACAATGATATTGTGCGGGATACGTATGCACTAACACGCAGTAGAATGAATGCTAGTGTCTGTACTCCGCACCAACTGGATCGCCGGGGGGTGTGGACTGTATAATAGGTGTTTCCGTGTCTTGATTAAAACAACAAGGCTTGTTCTTCAATAGAGCCGGGGTAGCGCAGAGGTACTTGTTTTTCTTCTTTGTTCTTGTTCTTGTCGGAGTGGATGCCGCTGCGGAAGTGATTTTGACCGGAAATGGTCCGCCTATTATTCGCGTATTGGTTTCTCCAACTTGCGGCTAGTTGCGGGATTCCTCCACCGCCGGTCAACGTCGGGCCTCCCCTCCACTTGTCCATTTATGTACCCCTCCCGCTACCCGCGGGGAATCATTTATTTTCCTTATCGCTAACACGTATTTACATTGATAAGATCCTAGTATGTCCTCAATTACACTATGCACCAACGATACCTATACTATGCACCAACGATTTATGTAGGGACATACTAGGGATTACTCCATTATTTCCATATTATATACATAAAAACTTAACAACTATTTGCGAAACTATATACATGTTTGCCTAAGTACCCTAGCCTTTTCGTCGTCAACATATCTCCCGCCGTCGCCGTCTCGCGATCTAATTGGTAGAACGACGATTTTCTTGGTCGGTCGCCGCAGGATGTGGCCGTTGCTCGTCTGGACGTCGATGATGCGAACCTCGCCGTCTTGCCCGGGGTACGTAGCGATGACTCTTCCTCTGGGCCACGTGTTCCTCGGTAGGTTCGGGTCGCATATGACGACCAAGTCTCCGACGCGTGGTGCCTCGCCGACTGTGCGGGGCTCCCGCCGGTACTGTAGCAGGGGGAGATATTCTCGGAGCCAGCGGCGCCAGAAGTTATCGGCTAGCCGCTGGGCGCGCCGCCAGTGTTTGCGCGCATTCACGTCGTCTGCAGTGAAGGCGCCCGGTGCTGGGACATGTGAGTTAGGCCCCAGCAGCAGATGATTCGGTGTGAGCGCCTCCGGCTCCTCCGGTGTTACCGCCACGTGTGTGAGTGGGCGGGAGTTGACGGTGTTCTCCGCCTCGATGAGTAATGTGTGGAGTGTCTCGTCGCTCGGGTACTTCTCGCGTAGCGTCGCTCGTAGGGCTTCTTTGACCGTGCGCACCATGCGTTCCCAGGCCCCGGCCATGAAGGGGGCGGAAGGGGGAACGTGACGCCACGCGATGTGTTTCGCAGTTGCTTCCTCTTGCACCGCGGCTAGTGCGGCCTCGGTGAGTTGTTTTTCCGCGGCTTTAAAGTTAGTGGCGTTGTCACACCATAACTCCGTTGGGCAGCCGCGTCGCCCCATGAATCGTCGTAGCGCAGAGATGGCGGAATCTGCGCTGAGTGATGCTGCCACTTCCAAGTGTACAGCCCTCGTGGTCATGCATGTAAATAAGGCGACATATCTCTTCTCTCGATGTCGGCCCACGGTTACTTCGATGGGACCGAAGTAGTCGAGCCCGGTGAAGGTGAACGGGCGCGCGTGATGTGCTACGCGCGCGTGCGGTAGATCGCCGGTGGCTGGACTCGTCGGTTTCGCCTTCCTTAGTCTACATGTCATGCATGCCTTTATGACGCCCCTTACTGTAGGGCGAATCTTTCCTATGCACAGTCGCTGTCGCAGTTCGTTGACGATTAGCTCGACGCCTCCGTGGTGCATTTTCCTATGTACATGGTCTATGTACAATCTCGTATAGCTGTGTGAACCATCCAACACAGCCGGATTCGTCGTTTCCTCGCTAATCTCTCCTGCGGCAGCGATTCTTCCCTTTTGTCGTAGCAGTCCGTCGGTTCCCACAATCACACTTAGTGCGGCGAGTTTGTCGTCTCCCGCCGGTGTGGCGCTACGCTCGATGCGCTTACGTTCGCATGCGTAGCTGTCCTCTTGTGCTGCCTTCATCCATTGATGCTCCGCTCGTATGAGATAGTGCGCTTCCATCTGTACGAACTTGCACTTGCCGCGCGCTGGTTCTACCTTTTGTGCAGTCTTAGCGTCGCCTTTTCCTGTTCCTGACCATGCCGGGTCCGACGTCGGGTTGGCAATGGTCCTTTTGCGACGCGCAGCTGCTACTATGTGCCTCCTTTTGCGGCACAAGTCGATGAATTGTAGAGCGCGTGCGGTGGCCCGGATCAGGCGCTCCCACTTTGAAAAGCGCGTGATATCGGGCAAGTGTGCATGCCCCTTTGTCGTGTTCGTAATTGCGCAGCATTTCTCTTTTTCTTTTTTCCACAGGAGTCCGGTCTCGAACCGCCCGTCAGGTAGCCGTCGACTGCGCTTATCCAGAAGGTCGATGGCGCGCTGCTCCGGGTCATTCTTGGTTCTCCTCGGTTCGATGCCCAGTGACTCCAACTTGAAGGAGTTCTTCATTAACTCCTCCTTTTCGTCGCACTTCTCGCTGATGTAGCCGCAGAAGGCGACTGGTTCGCACACTGAAGTGCGGCATCCGTGTAGCACCCAACCTAGTAGCGTCAGTGATGCTACCGGCTTGTTCCTTCGTCCCGCTCGGACCTGGCGTGAGACGATCAGCTCCCAATTGTCCTGCCCGATGACAATCTTCGGACAGACATCTTTGTAGGTGAGCTCGTTCCTGATGTCGTCTAGGTGTGTGCAGTCTTCTAGGTCCGTTTCCCCGATTGTCTGCGATGTGAAGTTGAGACGCTCGATGGTGCGTGCGCCCTTTAATTTGTGCACGCCGTCCGAGTGTAGCCCTTGTATCTGTACGTCAACAGTGCGGCTCTTTTCATGCTTCATTTCGCCACCGTTGATGCCTTGAATCCACATTGTGTCAACCGGCCCGTCGATGCCGAGCGAGTTGATTGTAGCCTCTTCTATAATGGTGACGGTGCTGCCTTCGTCGAACAGCGCGTAGGTGTGTATCTTCGCGTGTGGTCCGGCAAGCACTACTGGCGCAATCTTGAGGTAGGCTCGACGTCGACGTGGTGATGAGTTCGCGGCGGTGGCCTTGTTGGTCAGCTCTGTTGTTGACGTGACGATTTCTTCTTTGGGCTCTTCTGTCTTCACTGTTGGCGGCA
This sequence comes from Sesia bembeciformis, assembly GCA_943735995.1. NCBI lineage: Eukaryota > Metazoa > Arthropoda > Insecta > Lepidoptera > Sesiidae > Sesia > Sesia bembeciformis. The sequence goes on from OX031038.1 coordinate 3,682,427, forward strand.
AAGTTTGACGTGTACGATGTAGCAGCCGATGATGTGACATCCCACACCCGTTGTGTCCGCATGGCTTAGCTCGGCAACTGCCCCGGTGATGGTCACTACACAGGCAGCGGAAGCAGATGCGGTTCCTCTTCGTTACCTCCCATCGGGCGTCGAGATCGCTCTCGGCAAACCGTTTGCACGAAGGTAAGTAATGATCTTCTTTACACAGCGGGCATAGTTTTCTTTTTCCGTCGTTAATGGCGCTGTATGTTCGTTCCGTCCTTTTCTTTGTCGCCCTCTCTCTCACACTCGCAGGTTCAATGATGGGAACGGTGACTTCTGGCGGTGCGTAGGCACTGCATTTGTCGGCCTCTATGTTGAGGAACGTTGACAGCAGGCTCAGCGTGGGTACTTCGTGCTCCCAGATACTTGCAAAGTCGTACCACTTGCTCTTCAGTATGGGTGTGAACTTCTCCATTATAGCCCGGACTAGCTCGGGGCTATACAGGTAGTTGTCCCTTTTCATCGCTTGTATGGTAGCCACAGCGTTGGCCACCTTACTGGCGAACACGCAGAGGTCGCGGGGCTCGTCGTTTAGCTTGCGCAGGCACTTCAGTTTTTCTGTTTCGCATGCGACGAGTGCGTCCGGCCTCCCGAATCTCCTTGCGAGAGCTTCCATTATGTCGTCCGGCTCTCGGTGGGCGGTAAACAAACTTGCCACCGCCTCTATAGCGACACCCTTCAGGCTCTTCCTTAGCCGTGCCAGGTTGTCGCTCTTCGTGAAGGTGTGCTTTGAATCTTCGTAGGCACCCTTCAACCCCAGCCATGCGCTGCCTTGCCCATCGAACGTCGGCAGCTCCATAGTATAACGCGGTGTCTCCCTCGCCGAAATCTTCACTGCCTTGGAGATCGCGGTAGCCATTTGCTCCACGATGTCTGCAGTAGGGCGCGCGGGCCGAGACGTGCTTCGTTCTCGGTGCCTATCCTCCCCATTGTTGGAGGTATAAGCTCCCCGTCCTCGTCCTTCCTTCCTTTCCGGCGAGATCTTGCGAGACTTTGGCCCCGCCCCCTGCGGGGGTATGGGGGGGGGGACCTCGTTCCGATTTAACCATTTTTCCAACCGGAACGATTCTTCTTTTCGTTTGTCGTCTTCTTCTTCTTCAGAGCTTGATCCCAGCTCCGCGAGCCTTATCTCTTGCTCCTTAGCAGTCAGGCGCAGCTGTAGCAGGGTTCGTTCTATTTGTAGACGCTCCTTCTTCTTCGCGGACGCAGTAGATCGGTGCGACCTTGCCGCGATGCTTGCGGCCCGTGGAACGATTGTGACGTCCGCCGTCCCATTATCATCGACGTGCGCTTTGCCTTCCTCGTCTCCACGTATCGATTCTTCTCTACGCGTAGAAGTCGTCTTCGTAGTGGCCTCGGTGCTGGTGGCCGTGGTTCCTGTAGCTGTCGTGCCCGTGCTCGTGGTTGCTGTGACCGTAGACTCTGTAGTGGCAGACGTTGACTCCGTAGCGGTCTGTGCTCCGCTCTGCGACCCCGTTCGGCTCTGTGACCTTGTTGTTGCTGGCATTGTAATAGGTACGTCGTGAGAACAACGTAACTAAACAATCAAGTCTTTGAACGTCTTTGGAAATCAAGATCGGAAATCAAGATTGGAAACCAAGATTGGAAATCAAGATTGGAAATCAAGATTAGAAACCAGGATTAGGAAACCAAGACGTGAAATCAGGACGTGAAACTGAAAGATTGGCCCTAGTACGGACGAGTACGATGCGTCGTGCCGCTCTCCGTAGAGCCGTAGATCGTACGGGGATTCTTAATAATCCTACGACGCGACCGTATCGTCTCTTCCCGCTATTTCTTAATAAATAACGCCGTACGCCGTTCTTCTTATTCCACGAGGTCTTCAAACACGACTTGCTTGATTCAATATCCGGCTGCTCGAAGGACCATAGATGTGCGGGATACGTATGCACTAACACGCAGTAGAATGAATGCTAGTGTCTGTACTCCGCACCAACTGGATCGCCGGGGGGTGTGGACTGTATAATAGGTGTTTCCGTGTCTTGATTAAAACAACAAGGCTTGTTCTTCAATAGAGCCGGGGTAGCGCAGAGGTACTTGTTTTTCTTCTTTGTTCTTGTTCTTGTCGGAGTGGATGCCGCTGCGGAAGTGATTTTGACCGGAAATGGTCCGCCTATTATTCGCGTATTGGGTTCTCCAACTTGCGGCTAGTTGCGGGATTCCTCCACCGCCGGTCAACGTCGGGCCTCCCCTCCACTTGTCCATTTATGTACCCCTCCCGCTACCCGCGGGGAATCATTTATTTTCCTTATCGCTAACACGTATTTACATTGATAAGATCCTAGTATGTCCTCAATTACACTATGCACCAACGATACCTATACTATGCACCAACGATTTATGTAGGGACATACTAGGGATTACTCCATTATTTCCATATTATATACATAAAAACTTAACAACTATTTGCGAAACTATATACATGTTTGCCTAAGTACCCTAGCCTTTTCGTCGTCAACAGATATCAAAGCTAAAGTAGTTTGACGGAAAAACATATGAATAACCGGTTTTGAAAAAGAATGTCACAGCTTTAAATTTCAATTAATTTGAATTTGTAATTAATCCAAGCCAAACGCAAGATAACTAAATTCAAAGTGGCTACTATGAACAATCAGCAATTTCATAGATAAGACCTTATTATATTAAAAACTTATAATATAAAACACCCGCTTCAGTTGAACTTTTTGTAGCGGGCATCGAAAATTGCATTATTAGGAGTTTTCAACAGAAGTAAAACAAAGGTTGATTGTTTTGATATGGAAAATCCGTCCATGAGTTTCAAATATTGTTTAATAATTCCCGTATACATGTATTTGTGACATTTATAAAACAACCGAACATGAAAACAGCGCTCAACAGTGAGTTATTTGAATTAACACTTTATTTGAACTCGTAAACAACTTATTATGGTCAATTAAATGTTCACAAAAGTGGGAGATAAAAAATATAGATGAAAAAATAAGGATAAGTAAAGGGGGTCGACAAATACTTATACCTAGACCAAGAAATAATGGGCAACTGAGTATCTATACGGGCTGAATGAAACGCACGGGCCCTCGAGGGAAAGTACCCTAAAACCCTAAATATTAAAGATATCAAATTTTATTCAAAGAAAACTTTATTTTATTTTAAAAGCTAAGAAATTTGCATTCATGGATTTTTGAAAAGTCGCTAGTCTGGGCCGAGTATGAAACCTACACAAATTCGAAAAACTATCCTCTATTTTTATACAGGATTTTTTTTTATACCAATACATCAATCGACCACCGCCATCCACCATTGCTCCAATGTGTTTTAAAAACACAATAAAAAAATGTTTTATTCTTTTATTTAAAAGTTAATTTAATTTATTTAAAATATATGTGTGGGCCATTCAGTGTAGCGTTATTCTTTTATTTATAATAAAACAGTTTATACTAATAATATACATACGTGTTTAATTTGCAATGTACAATACATACACACATGTGTGGTATATGTAGAGGTATATACAGACCGCGATTTCCAATACAGATATTCGATTATTCGGATAACTAAGGTTCGTATTGTAGAACGCAGGAATTTAGTGATGCACAACTCTGCTTTTAAATTCGTAATACAAATTAGGTACAAACGGTCTGGTCCAGAATCACATATAATTTCCTATTTTATAGTCTTGTTTCTCACCATAACATTCCTCCTTTTGTCTTGACAGCCAAAACATCGCAAAGGTTTGACATAACATATTGTTTTGACATAACAAAAAATATAATCTAACAATTATTTTTCACAGATATTCTAATAAAACGTTTTAATGGTAACTTTTAAAAAAATAAATATCTAACCGTATAATTAAAAGATTTAGAATGTTAAAATGTCTACTGAAAAAGTTGCAGGCTCATCATACAAAATTATCTTATCGTCAAACGTTACGTAGGAGTCACCAAATTCTTTTTGCTATAAATAATTAAGTTCCTACAAATTTTTTGTAGAAGTAAAGAAGGTCAATGTTTTGGGGATGCCTATTTTTGATTTAAATTTCTTAGGGTGTTTTTTTACATAAATACACCAGGCGCGGATACCGAAAAAACTCAACTTGGGGGCGCTAAAAGACATATTGTACTACGGCTGTAATAACAAATCATCAACTCACATGCAAAGCTTAAGAAAACTTTATTCAAACTGTTTCCAAGAGAAGAACCACAATCAACCGAATAATGACACACATACAAGACAAGACAAAAGTTTGTGTTCTCTTATTTAAACAATGAATTCCATGCGCCTATTCTTCCTGGCAAGTTGGTTAATTACATGCTACCTATGCAAGTACAACTACTCGATTGACAGCATCCATTTACCATCAAGTGGAGTGTGAGTTCGTCTGCCACCTTCGTACATAAAAAAAAATACTATTGTAATTCAAAAACACAAAAAAATAATTCAATATACAATATACTTATCGCTAACAGCGACCTCTTCCAGGCAACTTTTGAATTAGAGTTGTTGATACTTATACATAAATAAGTATATCATATAATCTAATAAATAAACCTACACAATTCTGATAAATTATGTATCAGAGTGACGTCACGTTTGCTCTGACCCTCCCTCCTTTCTCCTCGTTCACATTATTACGATCAACAATGTGTCTAAAACCCCGTGTGAATCGAATGTAAATTATGACCCGAAACTCGTGATTACAAGGGAAGGTCTGTACCCTGCATAAGCTAATGTCGAGATAAGGTTAATTTTATCGAGTCACACATAAAAAATAATATCTGCACAGATATCTGCTCTGCCGCGGAGGGTCTGCCCACAGCACTAGGGGATCCATGTCGCTGTCTACTTCCAGGAGACTACACTCCAGCAGGAAGACCAACATCAGTATGGTGCCACGAACGTGAGTATCTTTTCAATCGGCACTAGTTCGGCTTCCTCAAAAGTCTTAAAAAAAATGATCTTCTGTTGTCAGCAATTTGTTCTTACGATAGTTATCATTTGTAATAGGAATAAATGGAATAAATATAGTTCTTATTTATGTACATTAAACTTTACAAAAATGAGATTTATTAACTTATTATTACTTATTAATATATTTTTAGTAAATTAATAAAACCGTCAATAAAAATTATTATCTGGGAATCATGAGGCGATTACGAGAGAATATTCATCGGAAAAGACCAGATTTGTGGAACTACAATTCTTGGATACTGCACCACGACAATGCGCCGTCTCACACCTCAATCATTGTACGGGAATTTTCAGTCAAAAATTAACCGAATGTCATTGCCTAAGCACCATATTCGCCAGATATGGCCACGTGTGACTTTTATTATTTTCCAGACTCAAATTACCACTTCGTGGCAGACGTTTTGAGTCCGCTAACGTAATAAAACAAAATTCGCTAAAAGAGCTAAAGACTATACCGGAAAGTGTCTAAAGAAGTGTTTCGACGAATGGATTATTCGCTGGCCAAGTGTATTGCGTCAAATGGAGTATTTCGAGGGCGAGAAAATAAATTTAGACGACTGACGCAATATTTTTTGTTTTATTTAAAAAATCCCGAATCTTATTTGACAGAGTAGTACCTATATTGATACAATCTTATTTTTCGTATAATAAGTACCAAGTATAGATAAAAGGGAAATATAATATGTAAAATATAAAAAAAATCATACGTTCTTATTCCTATGTTTCGCACTCCATACGATTATGACGTTGGGAATTGAAGATTGCCTCGTCGTCTTGCAGGATTTTGACATGGCAACACATTATAAAACGTTGTGAACTAATCATCGTTTAATAAATAATCAGTACTTCATTGCACACCATAATCTTTTATATGTTGTTACAAGTTGACCCTGCAGTGTACAAAAATATGGAGAGATTATACTTAATAATTATCAAAATAGTTATCATAATAAATTTTATATTATTATTATTATTATGTATACAATTTAATAATTAATAATTTTGTTATAAATGTTATAATGTTTCATTTAAATATTCACAATTATTTGTTCCTTATGATTCTCATTTTTGATCATTATCTCAAAGAAGTTTGCATTCAAGAATGTATTCCTTATGTCCGTTTATTTATTAGCGGGTACTATAAACCAAAATCAATATTTATACCTGCTTTTTAGTCTTATCGAGATGTAGTCATAAAGCTTATAAGCCTTACTTTAGTATTTGCATAAAAATAATTCACTTTATATGGCTACTTAGGCAAACTATTAAGAAACATATTTAAACATTTATTGTTATTATTGAAAAATAAACGATATGATAGAAACATTCTGACCAAGAACGTAAAGATATTACTTATTGAGACGAGGGTCCTCCTCAAGTTAATAACAACCTAAATATGTACCTAAATAAATACATAGTTCAAGCTCTAGGCTCCAAGAATTTCCAATTAGAGGACAAGTAAAATACAATACAAGACAAATAAAATACTTTGTTCGTAAACACGAAGCACTAAATTAAAATAATATAATACTGATTAGTGCATTTAACGAAACACTTCACTGATTTAGTTCAGTTCAGGTAACTTTTTAAAATTAAACTGTCTTAGTGGCGGTCTTTGTTTGCTGTAATTATGAACGTCTTTTTTCACGGCTCTGGAAACTCCTATAAAGTTGGTACCACTACCCGAGTAGGCACGTCAAGTAGACATGTGCAGTAGACACCTCTTCTCAAAACAATCGTTTTACTGCTGCCAAAAATGATGCTGTATTGAGATCGGACATCAATTCTAGGTGTATCGCTTTTGTACAGAAGCAAATGTACTTTGTTACTTTATTTGTCACTGTATATTTATATTTATCATTTGTCACATTGTAATTTGTAATTTTGACACTTTTGTGTTATGTGTGATCATCACTTAAAATGTACATTTTGAAACACTTAAATAGGTATTTAAAATTATATATTGATTTGATCAACGGTACACGTTAACCGGTATCTAACCGATTGTAATAGCTTTGGTGATAATCGGTTTTATCTTTAATAATTAAATTATTATTATATAAATTGTAATAAGAAATATTATAATTTAAATACTTCAAAGGACATGTTTAATTATTTAAAATACAAATTAGTGCTGAGACACTTTTCATAACCGACGAAATATTTTTAAGAAAAGTAAGAAGAATCTTTCATGTCAATTATAGAATTCATGTCATAAAGATGACAAACACGAGACAATATCTTTATCTTTATTTAAATTTGTCAAAATATGTACTATAATATAATATAATACTATTAACAAATATGAATAACAAATAATTGTGTTAATAGAATGAATATAGTTAATTGTGACACACACTTTTTCATACTGAATGAATGACATTTTGTAATGATCGACTTGTAATGATGAATATTATACATGTAAAATAATATTTCAAAATCATAACTCATAAGCTAACAGATCAACAAACATCCTAAATATTTCATAAACGTAGAGATTAAATCAAGACCCCTGTAAATTAGGTCACCTCATCAACCCTTATCAACAGTTTCATTACTTGTGACAGGACAAGCGTCGGACCCGACAGCAGCATCCGCTTACTAAGCAACGGGACGTCGAAGCTCTGAGGAAGGTGTCGCGGTATGACCGCAGCCAATAATAACCAAGAGCGGACAAAGGAGAATTACCGCAAGAGTTTAGTGTACAAAACTGATAACTTAGCGCCGTTCCCCAAGTGCTGCGAAAACGAAAATGGTGTCAGGGAAACGAATTTGGACGTGAAAGATGTAAGCAGTACGGAGAGTTTTTTCTTACCGCTTGACGGTTCATTTCGGCGTTTAAGGTAAAGCCTAAAATAATAAAAACATACCTAAGAACGTATTGCGGAAAATCAAGTGACATTTTGGTTACGGCATGGATTATTATTTATTACTAGCGACCCGCTCTCACTTCGCTTCGGTTTATTAAATTTAAAACAATCGGAATAAGATATTTTCCTGCGGTAAAATGGAGCCTATATTTTAAGTTAGACCTCTAGCAATACATCGGTGAAAACTGCATTCAATTCCATGCAGTAGTTTTTGCGTGATGCGTGTACAAACATACAGACAGACAGACAGACAAAATTTCTAAAAACTATTGTTTTGGCTTCTGTTGCTCTAATAAAGACCCCCCATATTAGTTTTTTTTTCAATATCTATAATGTACAGACATCGGCCTGTTACAATTTTATTATATGTATAGGTAGATGTATACGAAGAATATGTGTGATAAACGCGTTGCAAATTTTTTCAGAGTGTTACTCAAGCGGTTGCACGGTTATGCGGAAAATAAGGTGCGACACAGTGGGTCAGAACGCCTGAAAAGTGTACTTAGCAATTTTTATACTCAAATATAGTTTTTGAGTATTCCGTATGATAGATTACATTTACTCTAAGTCCACTCCTTTAATAACAAAATAAATAAATCTCGTATCGACATATAACATGTATTAGCATATAATCTCCTACTCGTGTACAATACCAAAACCCAGATCACCCGGAGGTGACTATTAGTCTGTTATATGAGACAAAAATAGGCATTTTTGATTAATTAAATACATCACTATTTAATTAATCAAAAATCCCTATTTTTGTCTCATATAACAGGTTTTTTTGTCAGGTACTATTATAATTTGAATTATTTTATGAATAACGCACCTACATAATACTTTTGAATTATACTCGTACAATAATCACTCTAATTAGTATTGATGAATACCCAATTACCTACTAATTATAAGTCTTTATTTTTTTATTTTCTTATTATTTTTCCCATAACTATTCTTCATACAAAAAATATGAATAAGTATATTTCCATTTTGCTTATTGGCTTGAAAAGAGTTGTTAAACAGAATAATTAAGAATTCTATGTATAATTAAAAAAGAACTAGACACAAAAGTTTGTTCAAAGCTTTTTTTAATTGATAATATTTTTTGACATTTCAATCGTTTTATCCGAAATGTCATAAAACTACTGCTGCCAGAACTCGACGGAATTAAAAATTAAAGTATAATTGCCGCAGTTTCAATAATTGGCAGATATCAAGTAAAACAGATGATACGTTTCTTTACATAGAATAATTAACAACTGATGTTCATTTCGTTGTTAACAATTACTTAACGAGGGAAGACCGAGCAAAAAGTATTTGTAACAGTATCAATAAATTAGTTCATATCTTTTAATTAAAACTAGAATATTATAAACTTCTCTGGTGTTAACTTTCAAATTACCCTCTAACTAATTTATTTATTAAGACACTCCAAAACTTCACTTGTTAACAATTTTTAAAGGCATTGTTTAAATAATTAATTGAACAAATGTCACGATAGAAGTTATTTACAACATTCAAAGAAAAAAAAAGTTGTTAAAATTCAATCACTATCTTTATTTATTAAATGAAAGACCAACACCTTTTTATAGGGAAGTAGGCGGACGAGCAAGCGGTCCCACGTGATGATAAGTGTTATCGCCGTCCATGGACATCTGCAACACCAGGATGTATACGTGTACGCCGCCAACCTTTGCAAAATCCTATTTACAGCTTCCACAAGCTACGGGTTCGCGGTATAAAATGGATTTTGGACCGAACAGTACACACCTCCGTATCGAGTAAATGCGGATGGACCGCACTTCTGTGACGGGAGGTGCGGTTGTAGAAACCCGAGGTGGGAATTATATTGAACAATTGAAGCAACATCGACGAGAAAAACTCGTATTTATTAAATTTTAAGTCAATTCAGCAACATAAAACACATGTAAAAAATACAATATTTTGTCCCATATAACGAATGAACTGGTGCCACTGTGTGTGGATTGTGGTTTGGTATTGTACTCGTACATTAGTAGGAAATTATTTGCTAAAAGTGTCGGCACGAGATCGCTCGAGACCCGCCAGTAAGTAATATTATTTCTCATAATTTCTGCCATAGAAATTTTTTGAAACATTGTTTTTTTTATTGTTGGAGTGGATTTAGGGAAACTTGGTAAGAACAACTATTGTTAAGATGACTGAAATCTCAAATAGAATACTCAAGTCAAGTCAGGTGTTTCGACCCACGTGTGGGTTTATCCGCAATGCGTTCTTAAATCTTTTGAACTTAGCTCTGCAAACTAATGCGAGTGCGACACGTTCCTAGAATGGGCTTTTTTATGAGAAATGCTCGCGCGACTAGTCTCAAGAGTTTGGACAAGTAGAATCTCTTGTTCTTTGTATTGTTACAGCATTGATTCGCTTTAACACTACGAACTCAAGAGACGATTCTCTTAAAGGTAGTACCTGTAAAGGTAGTATGACTAATTATTTGTAAACTTTGTAACGGTATGTCATCTGTAATTATAGATTTGCAGCGAACGTAATTTTAAGAACAGTATTTGTTACCGGAGATCAAAGATTTAAATTATTCTTTACCGGAGATTGAACTATTTTTGTTTGTTTCTTTTTGGTATTAAAATTAAAATAAATTAAAAAGGTGTTGTTGATCTATGATACTCTGCCATCTATCAGGACGAGTAAAAATCCCCGTTTTATGAGATTCTTGCCTTTTTGATGGTCATTTTAGTATGGTTCAAATCGCTAAGGGTTTTTTTTTAAATGATCCAGTGACCGAAATAAACGGTACTTAATAGGAGGGTCCAATGTTAGTTCAGTAGGAAGGGTTTTAAAATTCAAATTGTACTGATTTTAATACCAAGAAAAACGAGAAAGTTTTCCGTTACCTTTAATATTATATCAAAAATTAGCATTAAGTGGCGACAAATAAATAAAGTCGTTCGCTTTTTCAAACTTGCGAAGAAATGAAAAATACATAATAAGACTTTCTTCACACTGAATGATTATTTTAATGATGCTGGTGTTCACATTCATACGTTTTAATTAATTGGGATTTTCTGAAGAACAATCTGTATTCCCCGATTTCAAGATTACTTTTCCCCGGGTAATACACGTTTTTATATCAATCAAAAATGCTAATTTAACAGCAACTTCCAAATTGAGAAAATAATCGAGCTTCAATGTAGCAGTTTTGTAAAGTTTGTATAGGACGAAATTGCTAATGGCGTGAATTTCACGACTCATTTGCTGTAGTTAAGGGTCTTTAGGTAACTTCTGGGCGGAGAGTTCGCGCGTGATCCTTAGCCATTATTAATTTGTTGGCTCTTCTAAAATCTTTGTATTTATTTTTCTCTGATAAATATACTAAAAAAATATTACAGATTAATCGCAATACACATCGTCGCTTTTGTCGCACGAATTTCTATGCCACGTCATAAGTGCTTCAGCAGTACTTGCTAAGTGCTGAATTACACATTTTTGATTCGAATCCTTTTCTTTTTTCATTTCATTATGATTTAAAAATATTTATCCAATACTGTTTTATTGTAAAGCGCAGACAATTGTTTGCAGTAAGGTTAGGTGCAGTAAGCTACACTATGAATGCTTAGAAGTTTTTATTGTGACTCATTCGTTACCTTTCTATTATGCATTTAATTGACATTATTTTTTTAACAATTTAAAATTAATTGTTATGTAAACGGGTTACTCACGATTTATGATTTATTTACTACGAACTGACCCGACAGACGTTGTCCTGTCCAAATTTGAATAACACAATAATTTCAATAAGTTCATATAAAAATCCCATAGAAAAAAGCTCTTTCAGTTTTTTCCGAATTTTCCAATTTTCCGGCAACTTTTCCAATTAATCTTTCTCTACAAACCTTATTCGGACTATTACGAACATTTAAAAAAAAATAGCCAAATCGCTCAAGTCGTTCTCAAGTGATGCGCTTATCAACGAACAGCATATAATTTTCATTTATACAGATAGCGGATATTTCGGTCCAGTTACCCGAACCAATTTACAATTATCTATAGTAGATCATATTATAACTGTATCCATATTCAAACTAACTACTTGTCACTGTTTCAAAAAATGAATTTGAAACTGGAAAATATTCAAAATAAGTTCTTCTAGGAAAACTTCAACGATACAATTTATTGTTAGAATAGTCCCCAATTTTCAAATATTTTGGACATTTAATCGTCTATATCCGTCAAATTTATATCCAAATAAATAAACGTTTAGACAAGACGTATATATACTTTATTGATATATTTAACCAGTACCTACTGTCGAGCGGGTGCAGGAGACTGTATAAATCCACTATTCCTTCCAAATATTTCGTCTAGGTATTACATAAGTAAAGGTGAGTCTTCAGAATCATCCATTCATGAACTGAACTGAACTGACCATTTATAATCCATCCTGAACTTGGTCTTAGAACTAGTTTGATTCGTGTTTTATTCGATGTTATGCAGTTTGCATAGAGGATGTTTTCGACTAATCTGTCTAAGTCTAACAAATAACCATCACAGAATCCTGTATTTAACCCGGCTTAACAATATTATTAGTCCGAATCATGTTTAATAGGACCTTATACAGTTTTGGTACAGGTTAATTTCGAAAAACCAATAACGGTCTAAGAAGCTTCTTTATATCAGGTTCTAAATTAAATCTCGCGAATAAATTGGCGATGTTTGACGAATTACTAAGATGACATATTACTAAGACCTTAGTCGTGTTACTAAGGACCACGTATTTAAATAGTATTGTTAGGTCTATACTGTATTGTCTACGTAAACCGTTAATGCGATAAGTCTGGTCAAATTTTGAAATTAATCCAATCTATCTAAATTTATCTAGATCGGATAAATCATGTAACTAAAGTCATCAAGTGTATACGGCTGATTTCACACAACTCTGCCTGTATAAATTAAACAGATGTGAGAATACATGTGTAACAAATGTAAACAACAGTAAAGTGTATTGTAAATGTTTACATCGTACTAAATTTCAGACATACGATTCTAATGATAACCAAACTTGTAATCGTATATTTAACTTATTACGAAAAATTTACGAATAGTTATGTAACATACTTATAACATATCCTGTACAGTGTAAAATATAACATAGAATATTTTGTCCTTGCTATGAAATGTAATTACATTGTAATGTAAAATATTTATTTTTTAAACCGGCCTTAAACGCATGTATTAAACTTTTTTCCTTTCATTCCACGTTTCGTAAACATACGCGTAGAAAAGGTTGAATGTACACGTTTAAGATTGGTTTAATAGACACATACATAATATATGTATATAATAAGATTTATGGGTGTAGATTATTATAAATACATTGTAAAAATACAATAATTGACATTGTTTTGAACCGGAAGTGATTTAAAAGTGAACTGTGAATTGCAAAAAATTTGAATAACTGTATTACCTATGTAAAATATTTAAGATCGATGAAAACGAACAATTAATTTATTTACTACATATTAATATAATAATGTATGGACATCATTTTGATGTAGGTTTAAATAACTATTGTCACTGTAAAACAGATTTCTAAAATTTTTTATGCTGATTATGAAATTAAGAGACATTGATTTTGGTATAATATTTGTCTTAAATAATCCGTCTTTTTCTATTCTTAGCTGTTGCGAGATTCTCTTTTAGAAACTCGTAGTTGTTTGTTTAGTGTTTTAGAAAACCATATTTGGTTTTGCGTGCTCTCTATAGCGGATAGAAACTATTCAACTGGTGATATGGCCTACTGCAAAGCAAGCCGTTGATTCAAAACCAATGAGCCTGCGAATGGCTTATAGTAAGCCGTTGATTGAAACCAATGTGCGCCTGCGAAAGGCTTATAGTAAGCCGTTGATTGAAACCAATGTGCGCCTGCGAATGGCTTATAGTAAGCCGTTGATTGAAACCAATGTGCGCCTGCGAAAGGCTTATAGTGAGCACTTGATTGAAACCAATGAATCTGTGAATTAGCTAACGGTTTTCTTGTTGACAGTAAACCGTTTACTCGTTACTTTCATGAGAATACGGCCTCAAGGTTAATTTTTTCAAGAAATACGAATTTCGCAAGATTATTCTAATGCGCAAATCTTCAGAGGCAATCGGTGGATCCGGGAGCGTGCTACATGATTTTTAACTGATGTTGGCATGTATCGCGGATGTCTCAGGGGGATAGTATCCACTACTAGGTATAAAAAAAATAGTAGCGTTGTCTAAACATTATCTAATCGTTAAACCATAGATTCCCAAACTAATTTGGCCTATCGCCCACTTTCAGAAAAAAATCTAGGGGAGGGGGTTATCCCCTAGAGTGTGTTATTTAAGTGAATGAAGGGAAAGGAGCAAGGGAAAATATGCATTCACATTTTCCATCGCCCCGTGGCTCATTTTAATAACTTAAGGGGGATACCGCCCCCGTCAATGTTAATCGCGGCATAAAGCCACCAGTCAACGTGCTTTCGAATTAAGATGACCATTTTTATTTATTTGCTATTGTTTTTTATATAAATTAAATCCAGATAGTAGTGACAATATCTGTGTAAAATACTTTATTGTCGGTGGAGATATTGCTAGTGAATTTGGTTCAAATTTTCTAACATTAATTTCGTTGATTCCATATTCTATTAAACATGCTCTAACATATGATTTTTAAGATAAGCAAACGCAATAAGAATATGGTTTATAACATACAACACAAATGTATACCAACTTAAATGTAAATAGAATGTTATTTGACCTACGTGAAATAATTTAAAATAAAAAATTAAAGAGTTATTTGCCAGAAACTGGTGTTTTCCTACTTTTTTGATAAATAAAAAAAAGGAAGCGTACACCGGTGGTAAACTTTTTATGGTATATTTAAAATGTGCTCACGAAGGTCGGGAAAAAATTACCGACAGCGGAATTTGTGCTAATTAAATATCTAACTATACTCCACTGAAAGCACCTTCAATACTACATATAGTAATTAAGAATATCACTACAAAAACACATTAAAAAAATATTTTAAGTTTTAAACATTTCATTAAATTCTTAATATCTGACTAAACTAACTAAAACGACAATAAGGTCCTTTCCTCAGATACTATCTCATTTATCGGTTACTATTTAGTATTGAATCAATAGACAGTCACGAACAAAAACGGTACGTCTAGTCTATAATAATAATTGTTATTACCATACTTATGTATATAATTATTGCTTTTTGACAGAATGCTATTAGTTATTTACTAAGCCTAAGTTTTAAATAAAACTTTTAAATAAAAATAAATAGATATAAACAAATCTTTGTTTCATTTTAATCTCTCATAAACAAGTAATTAATGTTTGTGGTCTGTCAGCTATTAAACAAATAGGTATATGGATCATATAAATTAAATTGTTTTTCCATTTCCGCCATTAAGCCACTGTAATAAGATTTAAATAAATGGCCCAGCGAGCGCTTGCATGATACAAATTATAAATTTATTTGGGTCCGTAAACGAATAATTATGGTGAATTTAACGTTCATATTCGTTGCTCTAAGACCCCAAGTACACTCGATGCTTTTAGCATCGGCGGTTTATTAATATCCAGTTGTAATGATCGAACGTTAAACCCGCTCGATTAAAATGTTAAAATTAAATTCTAATGTTTAAAATGCTGCTGCTAAATGTGTTTCCCCATCACCCCGTTTGAGTATTGAGTAAGTACTGAGTAAGTGAGTACCCTAAAAGTATTGGGTGTGCTTATGGCCTAATTGGAGTAACAAGTTTGTTCTACAACCTTATATTTGGGCATGGCCATCCCATCCTATCCCTCCCCATTTTCCACCCTTTCGCCAAATCTATTCCTTAATCTGCAAAGGTAGGCAGCGTATCCGGGGGCGTGCCAACGTTGGTCATTCTGGACTGATGTTAGCATGTATCGCGGATGTCCATGGACGACAGTATCCACTTACTATCAGGTGGACTACTGTATACTCGTCTGCCGCCCATTTTCTATAAAAAAATGAGAAAATAAAAATAGTAATTTTATTTACATCTGCCAGTCTTAGGTGAATGTATGTCTAATCTAAAACAAATGAGTCTACTTTACTCATTTGTTTTAGATTAGACATACATTAGTCTAAGACATTTAAAAATAATGAGGATAGTAAAAGGATGGAGTTTTAGTACAAGTACAAGAGACGTGACAATAAGTACAAATGTAAATTCGTGTTAATAATATATTTCAGTGGTCAGGCTGACCTCACAACCAGAATAATTTAGACGAAAACTTAGATTTAGTGCCTCGATGTCGTCTAGATTTGCTCTTGACATACATATTGATGAGGATACTCGCATATATAATTACTAACAGCACAAGATAGCTAATAGCCTTCTGTACTAAAGTTATGTATTGTGATTTTTGTTAAAAAAAGGAATTGGCAGACGTGTAAACAGTCCGTGATACATGTCAACATCACTCCAGAATGACAAACATTGGCACGCCCCCTAATGGAGATTTAGAAATTGATTTAGCGAAGACTTGGGAAAATGGAGAATATTCGGTAGAAATATTTCACTTTCTACTGAAACACGTACGAACATTGAGGAAATATTGACGGTCGCTAAGCAGCTGGTGATCCTTATACTATAATAACTTATACAACTTATACTACATACTATCCTACTTACTATAACTTATACTTATACTACATCTTTACATAGTATAAAACAAAGTCGCTTCTCGCCGTCTGTCCGTCTGTATGTACGCTTAGATCTTTTAAACTACGCAACGGATTTTAATGCGGTTTTCATTAATAGATAGAGTGATTCAAGAGGAGGGTTTATACTGTTTTATACTTTTATACTGTTTTTAGGTTTATACTTATAGTTTAATATTGTTTTAACGAAACCGAAGTGAAGCGAAGTTCGATAGTACTTTATACTATCCTCAATTAAATTTATATGCAAGAAACGTGTAAACGTGTAGGTAGATCTGCTAGAACCTTCTCTGTTCCATATGCTCGTACAAACATTGTATTTAATCCGCCTATTCGTCGTATGTGTAGAGAGTATAATGATCTAGCTGCAACCAATAAAAATCTAGATATATTATAATATATGTACAATATCCGGATTACGTAATCAAGCATATAAATGTTTAAAGAATACTTCATAAGCTCCTATATTCATACTCCTAGTTTATATACTTATCTTTGTTTATGGTAAAACTCTAGACTGAGTTACGAATTTGACGACTAATTTTTAAATTAACAATTGTGACTCCATACAAAATTTGACATCCTGTATTTTAATCTTCCTGTCTTTAAAACAGTAAAACACGTGTTTAGTAAATTGTGTTTTAGAATTATTTTTATACCAATCTGCAAGTTAATAGAACAATCAAATATTTTTTCCCATACAAACATTCACACCCTGGTTTACATGTTTTAGTGATTGAATTTCGAGAAATCCTTTCTTTCTCTTTCTTTACATCATAAAAGAAAGCTTCTGCCCAAATTTCATGTTTCTAGCTTCAGCAGTTTTAGTCAGTAAGTAAGTCAGAACAATTCTCTTTATAAGTATAGATAGAAGATAAAATGGTATTGTAATTGTATTGAGCCAATGTTAAATTATAGTTACACTTTCAAAGAGAGCTTTGAATATAATTCTGTAATGTCGGCGGCATACCCGTATCGCCCCTGGTGATTTAGGTGTTCAAAGGTGATTAGGCGCACCTTATTATACAAGGCACGATTTCATCTGCAGAACACAAACTAAACTAAACAATAGATAAAACCTCCTTAAAATCCAAACATTCCCCTTGTTAAAGATTCCGTGAGCTACAGAACGAACTGCCTCAAGAGGTCTTCCCCTTAGGCTACAACATGGGGTTCTTCAAGAAAGCTGTGAATGGGATTCTACAAGGCCAGCAGCGCTCTCGCATAACCCTTGGTGTTGCAGGTATCCATGGCCGGCGGTAGCCACTTACCCTCATGTGGGCCGCTTGCCCGTCTGCCTCATTTAATATATGAAAAAATAAGTTCTCTGGTGATTTATTTTCGGTTCAAGCTGCACGTTTATGGAATGTTTTCCCTCATTAGATAGGAGATAGTGCTTCCTTACTACATATTTTACTCGTATTTTACAAAAAAAAACACCACAAAGGTTTTGTGGTTGATGTAATGAAAAGGGGCTTACTTGCTCTGCTTCTGTATTTTGGTGGATTTAGATGCTTCTGGATCTTCTGTATCTGCCTCTTGGCAAAAAGTAAGTGCGAGGGAGACAACTAGCCCGAGGAAAAGGGACTAATGGCGTCTACGTTTACGTTTAGATGTAGAATTTATTGTATTTGATAGAGATATAACAATAAAGTTAAACTAGTAAATTATACTAATTGTAATTTAAAAAGTTAAAATTGTATTCTAATTTAAAGTGAGCTGTAAATTTATCCTGTACATTTCTGCTTTATCTAATAAAAACGAGTAAGTGACACCTTAACGAGTTTCTATGTAATTACCAATTAAGTTTCACGTGTTACCAATGTGCAATGTCTCAAAATTTGCTAGCAATCACTGACGAAAACTCGACATTGGCATACCGAGATAAATGGCTTCATTTTAGAACACAATTGACTTACTTTTCAAGAGTATAAGCGGTATTTAAGAAGGCATCACTTTTGGAGTACTTTGTGAGGACATTACTGACAATTTTCCGGGAAAAGTTCGCTCCGTTTTTTCCTTGTGGCAACATTCTTTTTGGGAAATCGTTATGGGGCGCCTGCGGGTAATTTGAAGTCCGCTTGTTATCCATTTTGGGGATCACGTCAGTTAAAAATGACATTGAAAAAAATTTGGTCTCATATTTACGTAGAATACGCTGACATCAAGTTAAGGTTTATTAAAAAATGTCACTAGCTCAGCGGTGAGGGAAACATCATGATTAAACCTGCATGCTCCAGACATAAAAATATCTGAAGTACGTGTATCCACCATTCCATACTGGACCCGCGTAGTGGATTATGGCCCGGTACTCCTCAGTGATTTACTAGGGCAGGCCTGCGCCTTGCAATGAGACGTTATAGGCTGATATCAATGTCAAGTTGCGGTTATCATTCAAACATACATACATACATACCGATTACTTAGTCTTTAAACTTTTGTTATCGTTGTTGTTGAATATTATTTAGTATTTAAACGGGTGATTCAAGATTTAAGATACGTAGCTTTATGTAGCCGACACTTCAATTCAGTTACGTCAACTGTTACAGTTACGTTCTGTGAAAATTTGGTTAAATATCTAAAATTATTGTGTGAACGGGTTACCGTTTACTTTACAATTTTACCGGATGTACGTTTTTACCATTTTTTATATTATTTCAAGGCAATTAAATATTTAATATAAATCAATTTACCATGATGCTTTTGACAGTTGACAATAGTGTTTTTTTTCATATATGACAATGTGGTGCAATTAGCACATTCTGCCAGTATCAAGTTTTATTCGTAACTAGCTGTTGCCCTCGACTTCGTTCGCGTGGTATTCAATTTAATGCGATAATATAGAAACCTTCGCGGGTGCGCGCACAACAACTCACCAAAGTTTCATCGAAATCGGATGAAAGGTTTAGGAACGCATAGAGGACAAACAAACAAACAAATATTTTTTTATATATTAGAAGAAGTATATAGAAGATTAAGAATATCAAAGTCTTAAACGTATCCTGCCAATGTGCATTTCCGTCGAAGTAAGTCAGGAGTTACTCAGTAAAGTGATAGTAGGTTTACTGAGGATAGAAGAGGACTCCTTGGAAGCACACGAAAAACGCAGTCGTATGCCTTTATTTGATTAGGTATCACAAACATTACGCACAAAAAACACTTTGAAGTTTAATAAACTATCACTATTATAAACCATATAGCGCACTAATATAAGGCACACTGTCAACATACTGTGGTGCACAAGTTTAATAAACTATCACTATTATAAACCATATAGCGCACTAATATAAGGCACACTGTCAACATACTGTGGTGCACAAGTTTAATAAACTATCACTATTATAAACCATATAGCGCACTAATATAAGGCACACTGTCAACATACTGTGGTGCACAAGTTTAATAAACTATCACTATTATAAACCATATAGCGCACTAATATAAGGCACACTGTCAACATACTGTGGTGCACAAGTTTAATATATTTTAATTTTATAGTATTGTTTACGTTCATACGGTGCATTTTATCTGCAACAATTTATACAGGAAAACCAAATCTACATAAACTTCTTGTAAGGCAATCTTTAATGTACTTATTAATAATTTCCAGCCAATGGGAGAAAATGTAACAATGTGCCAGAGCCCATTACCGTCCTATACCTTCCCATGTTTCCAGCCCTTTCTGCAAATCCATTCCTATATCTCCAAAGGTAGGCAGCGCATCTGGGGTCGTGCCAATGTTTGTCATTTTGGACTAATGTTGGCATGTATCGCAAATGTCTATGGACGCTAGTATCCACTTACCATAGGTTGGACTGTATGCTCATCTGCACCCTTCGTCCATAAAAAATATCATTACCATATATTCAGTAATGAGCGCTACGATAGTTTTAGATAGAATAACAAAACTTTATATGTTTGTAACTTTGATTTATTTCTCAAAATAATTCTAGTATTCTCTAGAACGGTTTTAAATTAGTAGACTTGTTTTAAGGTTTTTTGTTCGTTCAATGACGCTTTGTATAAGCGAACGACGATGCGAACAAAAATTAGTTTTATGTACACACTCAATTTACTCCGTGGAAGTTCTGTATATCTTGTGAGGCGAACAAACAATTTTACAAAAAATATGATGTTTACCTTTCATTAGGGTGAGATAACAAAAATGTAGTTATTTTTTTTGATTACGAATTTAATAAAATATACGCTCTCGCAATATTAAAAGTAAATTAGGCTAAAGTAAGATTTATATACTGGGTTGAGGTTTACAGAATTTTGATAGCTCGTTTAAACGCAGTACCGGGAAGCGCAATGTGGGACGTCCTCTGGCCACGTGGATCGACGACTTAAAGAACCGATAAGGTTGCATGAGAAGATCGTGTATGGTCGCAAGCCCTCGAAGAGGTAGCGAGACATAGGCTGATGGTGCGGTGCGGTGTGATAAAGAAAGAAGGAAAGAAGAGAGTGAGAGGGAGTGTGGTAAGTGTGGTAGGGTTAGGAAGAAGGGAAGGAATTAATGACAAACGTGGTTCATATTTTAGATTTTATTCGTTGAAATCCAGTCTTTAAACAGGTCGGCTTTTTCCACACTGTTGTTGAAAACTAAAAATATTTTTCTACTTACCCTCTTTGCATGTCATAAATAGATTAATAATCAGCGTAGTATATGTGAAAACCATTTACATTTTCATTTAGTCGGGTTATCTGCCTCTGCTTTTTTTTACATTGGTTTTACAAGGTATTTAATTTGATAATTGTCCAGAGGACACCGTACTTTGCGACGACTTGAATAATTTTGCAGTTAGTGGCTGATTGAGCAGAGTGGAAGAACATGTGTAGTGGCGAGCTTTGAGAGGATTATATTAAAGAGAGGCGATGATAGACTATCGGACAGTCCAGCTGATAGTAAGTAGATCATCGATACATGCCGATGTAAGTCGAGAATGATTAAAGTAGGCATACCCTGGGTCGCGGCCTACTTTTAATGATTTAAAAGTGAATTAGAAGAAATATTTTAAAAGTAAGTAGTTTATTTAGATATGCACTATGTCTACCTATTTCGTTGTTCACCTATCGCTCTCGCAGGTTTGTTGGTAGAAATCTCCTAAGGGGATAAGCACGCCTTTTGTATGTTTTTTTCTGTTGTAACTATTTTTATCATTTGTGTGTATATTAAAGTGTATAAATAAAAAAACAAGATTGGGAACCATGTATATGTGTTTATCATTCCTTTGCAGTCTCTATTCCCCTAGTGCCTAGGGGGGATGGGCGTAGGAAATAAAAAGTGTAATATGAAAACTAATAAACTTCTATACCTAGGCTAAGATTTACAATTTTAAGATTTATATTTTTAAAGGTGCGATTATATATTAGTTTCGATCAGTATAAAAAAACAAATTGTCTGTTTAATAACGGATTGAGCGATAAAATTTATTATGAGCAGGAAAAATGTATTTGAATGCGTAAAAATCTGATTGAACGGTAAAATTAATAATTGGCTAGTAACGCGTGAGCAGTTACTAAATAGAAATTGGTCCGCTACAAATATTAGGATAAGTATTAATTAAATAGAATTTATAAATTATCTTCTAACAAATTATTTCTTGTCAAGAATAACCACCAAGTTTCAGGCGTTAGCTCCGTTACGCTTCCAGATCGCCTCAGAAGTGTAACCTAATCAAGCCGAATCTTAATGAATCTTAAGAACTTAACATTAACCATTTTAGACTCGTAGTTTTAATCTAAAGACTTTAAGACCATCAAATTTTAGAAACTTAAACGCTCGGGTCTTAAACGTGCATTAGCGCAGCATCAGCATTTGATCAGAAAGCCTTTTGTCCCTAGTCTGCCTTAAGCTAGTTCCTGCCCACCATTATTTTAATGTCGTCCTCCATTTCACTTGCGGTCACCCAATAAGTCTTTTCTAGTTCCATTATCTCCAAACCAGAATATTATATCACCCCTATAAAGTATGTTAGGTAATATTAAATAGAAATTTCCTCATATTTTCTATCCGCGCACTCGACGACACAAATTCCTGGAATGTAAAGACAGAAATAAATATAAAGTGAAAATAAAATGGAAGACATTTCCTACTGGGACATGAAAATGCTGTCTCAATTCCATTATATTATTACACAATTTCATAAGTCTTTGATATCTTACAGAAGTTATAAAGGAACATGAAACATTATTAATAAGTCTGCAAATGTACCAGTATCCGTACATAAAATGTGGATTTCGTTAAGACCAAGTAATTAAAACGCTTGAACTAACGGACTTTCATTGTACGATCAGCAACACGCCGATGTATCCATTCAATGCAAGGTCTGATTTCTTGCCCTGATTACTATGTATAAGCATGGGTGGGCATTTCGTACAAGCAAATAAGCAACGCTTACCATTTAGGTAATAGTTATATCGACTCCGTCACGTTATGTCCACATTCTCAAAATCGAATTATGTTAGTCCGTAAATTTATTATTTACATTATGCCAGCCTATGTATGTATCTACGAGTATGTATGGATGGATGTTCCACCATAGCTCCTAAATTACTGGGACTTGATTACGCCTTGATTTAATCTATTCGTCTTGATTATGCGAGTGTCATGAAAAATTCAACTATATTTTTCATGGAAAGGCTAGTGTTTGAAATACAAATTAAATTTCAGCTTAATACTTACATTAGTCTTCGAAACACTCAGATGACGAAAATGTTTAAATTATTCTAAACAGCGTTATTTTTTTAAAAAGAGCTTTTCGT
This sequence comes from Sesia bembeciformis, assembly GCA_943735995.1. Classification (NCBI taxonomy): domain Eukaryota; kingdom Metazoa; phylum Arthropoda; class Insecta; order Lepidoptera; family Sesiidae; genus Sesia; species Sesia bembeciformis. The sequence goes on from OX031038.1 coordinate 3,705,803, forward strand.
TTTCACTGAGCTCTAAAAATAACTCGTTTCTATAACATTTTTAATATAGAAGACGTAATCCGACCTCCCGCCACGATGCTATATTAAAAAGTAGTGGAACGAAATACAGGAGCCGTTATTTTAAATTATGTTCTTACTGACCAAGTTAGTTTTATGGAACAATGTAAAATGTCTTCGCTGAAGAACACGGATACAAAATCTGGGGAAGCTCATAAAGACCATACAGTTCGATCGGATTGGTATCAGCTTATAATTTTCCACTATAGTGCACAGGTCTGGTAACAAATCACCAGGGAGTTTCGGTCGATACACATTATTTATAATTCTCGGGCATACAGGTGGCATGATGTTTTCTTTCACCACCGAGTGAGTATTTTTTTAAATTCGTAACTTAGTGATACGAGTCACGACCTCGTGAAAGAGCGTCTACAATAGACTATCACCGCTCTTACGGTTAAGACCTTTGAATAATGATACATAGGAATCGGTGTACACAGAGCCTGTCATACATCTGATTCTTTATATTACACGTCTCTGGACATCCAGTACCATACCTTACAATTTAATTGGGGAAGAGTGTATTCCCACAGCCGCTGGGCGGATTCGACTGGCCACGTAACTCCTCTCACAGAAATGGGTGTCGTAAAAGGCGACGAAAGGATATCTAATCATCCTACCACAAGCCCTAAGGAACGACCACTAAAAGAGTGTAGTCGACAATCTGCTTGGTTAGCGCGTGGCGTTTTGGAGCCATACGAGTAGGTACATCTCCTATCCACAAGATCATGTGTGTGACGAGGCCCACACCCAGCAGTGGACGATAAAAGTGGAGCTGGTTACGGTTTCTTCTGTTTTTTTTATTAGTACAATAAAGTACAGGTCTTTCCATTAAGTTATGATATGGGGTTCTTCAAGAAAGCTGAGAATAGGATTTTGTAAGGTCGCCCGCATACCCCCTGAGGTTGCAGGTGTCCATGGGCAGCGGTAGCACTTACCATCACGTGGGACCATGCGGTCCCATGCTCGTCCGCCCACTTGTCTATAAAAAAAATACAATTAGTACAATATTTATTTTGGAAATTAAAAAAAAAACAGTTACCGATACTTCATATTCAGTACTCTACACGTTTCAGCATTACGTAAGAGCAGAATGATGTAGTTTGAAATTTCTGACTATAATAATTAATATTTATATTTACTCTGTTCATATTGCGTTGCCAATATTAATTACGTGTCTGTAATATGAAAATCTTTAGTATACCATAACATACAGTCCCGTTAACATTATTAAATACTAGCGACCCACCCTCACTTCACTTCGGTTTATTAAATTTAAAACAATCGGAATAAGATATTTTCCTGCGGTAAAATGGAGCCTATATTTTAAGTTAGACCTCTAGCAATACATCGGTGAAAACTTCAATTCCATGCAGTAGTTTTTGCGTGATGCGTGTACAAACATACAGACAGACAGACAGACAGACAAAATTTCTAAAAAGTGTTGTTTTGGCTTCTGTTGCTCTAATAAAGACCCCCCCGTATTAGTTTTTTTTCAATATCTATAATTTACAGACATCGGCCTGTTACAATTTTATTATATGTATGTATAGATGACATTTTACAGTATTTAGGATATATAATCTGTGACATTGTGACACACTACAAAAGGTTCTAATTTCAGTATATTTAAGAGGGGAGGACATACAAAGGTATCCCCCATTTTTCTTCCTGAATTCTGGTAATAAGGCAATTATTTTTAATATGTTACAGATATCTACCATGTTTATGTCTTGTATGATTTTTTTGATTAGTTGTTTCTTATAGGAGCCCCCCCCCCCTCTTATAGAAGGGTCCCATTCAAAACAAAAAGAAATGCCTCGTTAAAACGCAGCAGCTATTAAATTGGCACACTGGACTTCTTTTTAGCAAAAAAGAAGTCCAGTGTGCCAATTTAACAATATTTATTTCAAAAATTTATTTAACAAAACAATATTTATTTCAGTGTACCGACAGAGAAACTATTCTTTAATGCAATTCGGAAAAAAAATCGATTAATTTTTTGAGGAGGAAACAGGGGAGAAGGATACCTCGATTTTTTGGAAGTATTATAGGTATTATCAGCTCAAAGTGCAACTGTCCCTTTCCCTCAAAGAAGTTGCATCTCTTGCTGCGGAAACGGCAACCAATTGTAAAAATACCTATTTTTGAAATCCGCTTCAGCCATCCTTCAGTGATAGTTTGTCGAGTGATTGTTTGTTTGTTTGCGAATTTAAAAAGATTTTTCTTAAGAGGGCATTAAGAAAAATCTTTATAAATTCCTGATTGAAAAATGTTATTAGTGTTACATTGTTGAGGGGGAGAGAGCACGCTGCAATCCAACAGCCGCTGGGCGCGCTTGACTAGCCTTGAAATGTACTGCGTTTCCCACTTTATCGTGTTTCCCCAATGTACGCACGTGTTTCGGTGGTGAGTGAGATGTGCCAGAGCCCATTCCCATCCCATCGTCTTCCTCCCGGGAGCGTGCCAACGTTTGTCATTTTGGACTAATGTTGCCATGTATCGCGGATGTCTATGGGCGACAGTATTCACTTACCATCAGGTGGACTATATGCTCGTCTGCCGCCTACGAATATAAAAAAAAAAAAAAAATTAAATACATTATTATTCTGAATAATAATATATTGAATTTAGTATTGAATCAGTATTAAGTATTTTGCACGCCTGTTGAGACAGAAGGTAATGGGAAATATCTACAGTGACATTCTTTCTATCTACATACAGTATTGATCTTACAAAATAAATGATTTTATTTTATTTTATTAAAATACTGTAAATTCCTATACCATACCATCACCTCGTGTCTCTCCAATACTGGATATAGGCACAAAATATACAGGTTGACTGGTAGCTTCATCTATTTTAAGGGTGTTATATTACAGGAATTTAACAAAAAAAGGTTATTAACATAAGGTTTTATAAATCTTGAAGCAACAATAAGCTAACTTTTCTTAGATAATGCTACACATATCAAGGATCAAGGATCAACTATCAAGGAACTAATTTCAATAATATGGTACCGTTTATGTTTCAGTTTCAGGAGACGTTCGAGTTTGATTACAATTATAATCGTATTCATTATACTGTTTTGTTTCAAAAAATGCGAAAACCACTTTAAATATTTCCTATAGTATTTCTTCCTAGTAGTGGACTGTATGTAACGATGTGGTTGCCGGTACGGTTGTTGCTTGCTGTATATACCTACTGGTTTTTCTTCAGGATGCCAATACAAATATTTCTTCTATTTTCTTGTCTATTGTTCAGCTGTACAGCTCGGAATGAATCTACGAACTTTCGTTCCTATATTTATATAATTTTCGTGTAGTATGCCGACCAATCAGAGAGCTTGTTCTTATTCTGTCGTCCAATGACAGCGGCTATATTTTTCTGTTAATTCCGGCTGTTTTAGTTCTGTCGTCCAACGACAGCGGCTACTTTTCTCCGTTAATTCCGGCTCTGATTGGTAGAGCAAAGCGACAATATTTTGATCTGCACAACATCTAATCAAATAATAACAATGTTAACTATCAAATACATAAATAATAAAATCTATACAAATAAAGACTTAAAACTATTGTCGCATCGGTCGTCCCGAATAATTTCCTTTTTTGTATTATATATAAATAAGAATTCACAATTTATTACTAAATATATTTATTACAAAATTTTTATTTTAATGTTTACTCGTTTTTTATGCATCTAATAAATAATAATTTATGGCCATTATTATTATTAAATAGAACTCCGTTTTAATGTCACGTTTTGGATCTTCGATTTATTGTCAATATGACCGTTATCATGTTGTCATTTTGAATCGAGTTTTTCGATTGGATCGAAACAAATACGAAGTTGACATTTAGTACAGTTTCTGCTGCGGTTCGTTTACGTTCAGTCAGTTTTATATTAGTACAATCGGCCCCTAGGTATTTTAGATTAATTTTTAAGAACTTAAGTACTTGTAGAAAATTAGAAGTCTCTTCCATAATACCTACAATCATGTTTTAAAGCAACGATGACGTAATTAGTTACTGCGAACCCTTGCAGGAGGTGTTAAATAAGGCAGTTACTTTTAACTTGGCTTTATTGCTCGTTCTTATTAATTGTTAGGAAGCACGTGAGATGTTTATACTTCGTTAATTAGAATTGCAAAACCTTTGCATCTGAAGCAGAGCAAGATAAAAGCTCTGAAGCAAGCAAAAAAACCCCTTTGTCGTAGCACCTCGCTTTCAGAGCATGCCTCTTAAGATCTCGGAGAGTATCGGGATCCTTGGTGTCGACATCTCCAGCAAAGTCGAATTTAGGGGTCATCTGGAAAATAAGGCCAAAATGGCATCCAAAAAGCTCGGTGTGCTGAACAGAGCGAAGCGGTACTTCACCCCTGGGCAACTCCTTATGCTTTACAAAGCTCAAGTGAGGCCCCATATGGAGTATTGCTCTCATCTCTGGGCCGGCGCACCGAAATACCAACTGGACCCATTTGACTCCATCCAACGACGTGCTGCTCGTATTGTCGACGATCCCACTCTCACGGGCGGTCTAGAACCCCTCAGCATTCGGAGAGACGTTGCGTCTCTCTGTGTGTTCTACCGCCTGTACAATGGGGAATGCTCTGAGGAACTGTTTAATATAATTCCCACCTCGGGTTTCTACAACCGCACCTCCCGTCACAGAAGTGTGGTCCATCCGCATTTCCTCGATACGGAGGTGTCGCGCACTGTTCGCTCCAAAAATTATTTTATACCGCGAACCCGTAGGCTGTGGAACTAACTGCCTCAAGAGGTCTTTCCATTAAGCTACGATATGGGGTTCTTCAAGAGAGCTGTGAATAGGATTTTGCATGGTCGGCGGCGCGCCCGCATGCCCCCTGGTGTTGCAGGTGTCCATGGGCGGCGGTAACACTTACCATCACGTGGGACCGCTTGCTCGTCCGCCCTCTAGTCTATAAAAAAAAAAAAAAAGATGTTAGTTAATTATTTACTAACATACTGTTTTTCCTTCTGCATACATCAATTATACAATAATTTCACATTAAGTGATTATGAATATAACCTTAGGGTGTCTAAATGCACTAATATACCCTACAATTTAGAGATGGGATATAGAGCCTATCGACTCCTCTATAGGCTCGACGAAAGCCTATCGGGATCTAGGTCTACACTTTACACCTTCTTACTTATATAGTCCAACCTAGTAACTAAAAAGGAAGTTTGAGTAGAATAGTATAAATAATACATATAAATAATGAATTTGATACCATTATGTGTCTTAAATATCGCCTAATCTTTGTACAGACGGCAAAGTAGATAAGATTGCAGGCAACTGACCTTGTTCACAACGTTCAACAACACACATTCATAGATATATAAGTGCCAAATTAACTGATGTGTAACAAAATTTTACTGACGCCTCATATTTTCCGTAGCTCAATTGGTTGAGCATCTGGTCTGTTAACAAAGACTATCGCATGCAAACTTATCTATTTTGCCGTTTGTACAATATTAGTGAAGGTATCTGTAAATATGTATTGGCGGTTATTAGGTACATCCCGTTCGGCTATTTCGGGTACAGCCTATTTCACGGTTCTTTGCCTGTCCAACATTTGTTATTATAAGCCCACGAAATATACACACACTGTGTAAATATTGGTAGTGTGGTTGAAAAGGACATTTTAGCCAGATGCCATTTTGAAAGGGAGCTTAATTAAAATAAGAATTTAACGGTCTCAATATCGATTCTGAAATATAAACTAATGTTACAGACACTCCTAGTAGAATAGGTTGATAGTTTATATATGTATCCACAGTATCGACGATTGACGATCTCTTTACAACACAGTATCTACTAGAACTTTATTTAAAGGATTTTTTTGGCGGAAACTTGAGAAGTGAAATTGAGTTTAGAAATTGGAGCAAGGGTTGATTATTATAAAAATAGTTTATGATAAGTTTATTAAACTTCAAAGTGTTCTTTATGCGTAATGTTTGTGATAATCAAATAAAATCAAAAGACTCGTTTTTCGTATGCTTCGGAGGAGTTCAACTCTACTGTTCTCAGTAAACTTACTATAATTTTACTGAGAGACCGCTAACACATTTTTACATAGAAAACGCTTGATATTCATTGGAAATATGCTAACCTTTGAATACTTTGAATAATCGCTTTGACAATTAAGACAATTCTGCGTTTGCTCATTTTAAAGATTTTATACTAGAAATAAGAATTTATCGTCCACTGCAGGACGCGGGCTTCTTAATGCCCATTGTCTTGTGGGTGAGGGATGTATGGCTTCAAAACAGCAAGCTGGCTAAGGGGGTCGACGAGTCTACTCCTCTATAGGTGGTGTAGTATTTTTTTTGTTTGTGTGAATTTATTGCTTGCCGATGTGGGAGGGAAGGGGGGGGGGATGCACGCTGCAATCCCACAGCCGATGGGCGCACTCAACTGGACAAGTTACCTCGCGCTCAAAAGAGGCTACTGTAAAATTTTAATGGAGCGCCTAAATTTTAATGTAGCGCAGTGCGGGACGCCCTTCGTCCAGATGGACCGAGGACTTGAAGAAGTTTGCCGATGGTGGTTGGATGAGAATCGTGTGTAGTGGCGAACCTTGGCCTACATTCAGCAGTGGCGAGACATAGGCTGATGTTATGATATGGTTATCTACAAAAGCAAAGAGAATCGTAAGCGAAAACCAGAGAAAGAATTATTCAGTAGCATGCACAATCTTAAAAAGCAAACCGCGTAAGCAATATAAATCTACAAGTTGTACTTAGGGTGGAAGATAATTTCGAGCAAGCGTGCCAAATACTGTTCTCCCCCTTATCGCTTGGCACATGCTGACTTTGTACTAATAGTACCAAGTCTTCCTTATCTAATGAACAAGTAGGCCATTTGTACCTCAAAGAAGTCAAACAAACAGCCAAAGAATAAAAAGTGAAGTTTAAACAAAGTTTAGAAAAGCCTTACATAGATCGACTTGTTTACAGAATTGACGTGTATTCAATGTTTTATATCGTATTTTATTCCCCAATGTACGTACGTGTCTCGGTAGTGAGTGAGAGGTGTTAGAGCCTATTCCCATCCCATCCCTCCTCATTTTCCCAACCCTTTCTCCAAATCCATTCCTATATCTTCAAAGGTAGGCAGCGCATTCGGGGGCGTGCCAACGTTTGTCATTTTGGACTAATGTTGACATGTATCGCGGATGTCTATGGGCGACAGTGTCCACTTACCATCAGATGGACTCAGATGGCTCGTCTGCCGTCTTCGTCCATAAAAAAATATTTACCTATAATTTTTGAATTAATAATAATTTTGAACATCGACTAAGTCATCATTACTTACAATAACTGTGGAGATGGTGGTTTGGTCTTATACTTGTATGGTACGACAAATTCGGTTTTTGGTACGACAGATTGAGGAAGGCAGGATAAGCCATTATTAGTTTTAAAAAAACCGTCTAATTGCGATCTCCACGTGCATTAGTCCTAAATTAGGATTCGAAAAGTTATAAGAATCTTGAAACGATTTCGTGAATACACATTCTCCAGATTTTTTAAAAATTCTCGAGCCGGTGATAATTAAAAGAAAGTTTTTAGAAATTGTACTCTCATTTTCTTCATTTTCTCATTTTCTTCTTGTTTAAACTCATTGTGTTTAAACAAGGAACGTGGTATTTCCCAACAATAAACAACAATCTCATTGTAGTTAAAGAAAATAAAATATTAAATTTGAAATAACAGAATGTTATTGCCAGAAGGCAATATGTAGCACCAATTTCTCGGACACATGTCAACCCTTTTTCTGCCTACGTGTCAGCCCAACAATATGGCCGGGGTGTTTTTACTACATAAATATGTTTACGAAAAGCTTGCTTTAATTATTTTATAGAATGGCTGCGTTAAGCTTCGGTCTACATGCTTCCTCTCTCATTGTCCTAGAAACATACTAATATAATTAAAATATAATATGTAATTTTTAATTGTAATTACATTTATTTTGTAATTACACATTATTAATACACATGATACACTAAGGAGGCCTGTGCCGTGCAGTGGGACATTAAAGGCTGATACAAGTACAAGTGTAATTTTTGTATTTATGTAATTTCAATTTCGTTACAAGTTTGATTTACACTGACTGCACCAAAAGAAAGCGACACTACCATTGACATGGATAGACAACGCAAGTTCGTTAAATTGTATGAAACTAAGCGTGCTACTTATTTTTTACACTAGTGAAATTTAATGGTTGGGATACCATTTAGATGAAATATCTCCTTTGTTTCGGTTCACCTTTTGACGAATTTTTACAATTGATTATAGCGCAATAAGACCTTTTTGTGTTTTGTGATGGGTAATTGTGTCAAATTTAATGGTTGGGATACCATTTAAATGAAATATCTCCCTTGTTTCGGTTCACCTTTTGACGAATTTTTACAATTGATTATAGCGCAATAAGACCTTTTTGTGTTTTGTGATGGGTAATTGTGTCAAATTTAATGGTTGGGATACCATTTAAATGAAATATCTCCCTTGTTTCGGTTCACCTTTTGACGAATTTTTACAATTGATTATAGCGCAATAAGACCTTTTTGTGTTTTGTGATGGGTATTTATGTCAAATTTGTTAGATTGGAATAGCGTTTACGGTATTTTTTTAAATTGTGACTTATGTAATGTTTAAATAGATTATATTCAATTCTATGTGCTAACGAACAGTCCAGTGCTATTTGGTATTTCTGTGGTACCAATCTGCAATAGTTATAGAGCCATATTCACCTTCAGATAACAAATATAGTAAATATTTCAAGTATATTTTTAACATTCATTTCATTTCTGCTTTCACAATAAGTAGATACCGCGCAATACATATATGGTAATGTCACCCTCTTTGATGTACGTCAATCAATTATTACAATTCCTAACAAAGCCTTACAAAGAATCTATTGAAATGACTGAAGCCTGAACAAAGGCGTTGTTATTTACATATATTAATAATATTTTTTATTTTTTTTTTATTTTTTTTTCGAATATACTGCGTAAATATATCTATTTTAACAAAAATACAAAAAAATATATATATTGAATTGTATTAACGGAAACATTCTTATGATTTCGCATAATTTCATGTTAATTTATCATTCCTCCGTCCATCCATCATAGGCCCATAACTCATACATTTTATGATTGATTAATGTGTGAAAAACCCTAAAGTACAGGAAACTCTTATTTTTTCGTCTTCATATATGGCAGTGGTGCAATTAGCACATTCTGCCAGTAACATGTTTTTTCGTAACAAACAATTTCAAAGCCTAAAATGTATTCTATCAATGTCCAGTCCCGTCGAAGTAAGTCAATCCTGTTTACGAGTAACCTGATTGAACATATTTTTTTGTAAACAAGCTATATAGGCATTGTAAACAAGCTGCTTACGTGACGAGCGAGGCATTTACAATATTAACAATTTTCATTGAGTAGCAACAACTTACTAACGAGCCAGACGCACCGGAAAAGATTTGCCAAAACACCGTATATTATAACTTACCTAACTTCATCAACTACTTTAACTAATTTCGGTGATCTTTCTTCGACTTCTCCTACATCTTCTTTCAAGTGTACGGCTTTTTTGCGGGAACACGAGAAGTGAAGTGAACAAAATTGTGTATTTTACGTTTTGTGGTTTAATAGTGATAATTTATTAAACTACAAAGTGGTTTTTGTGCGTATTGTTTGTGATAATCAATTAAAAGCACAGGACTGCGTCTTTCGTGTGCTTTCAAGGAGTCCTCTCCTGTCCTCAGTAAACCTACTATCACTTTACTGGGCGACTCGATGGGACTAGACATTGACTGGATAAGTTTTAGACTTTGAAATTGTTTACTACGAAGAAAAACTTGATAATGGAAGAGTGACCTGTGCTAGTTGCACCATTGCCATATATGAAAAGAAAGAAAAAGAAGTGAACGGCAACCCCAATTATACGGCAACCCAAACCGTGCACAGCCCATAAATCAAGATTGAAATTATGATAATGATTTACAAAATAATTTACCTTGACGCTTTGTTTCTGAATGTGGTTTTCAATACGATTTTTCAGCTCTTATTTTAAATTGTAAAATCGACGTTTGTATACATGATTGTAGTATGATTAAAATAGATATAAAAAAACCCTTAGTAATCAACAAAAAGGCCGCTTAAGAAAGGATTGTGTTCAATGAGAACTGAACAGACTGTTAGTTACAACATTATCATGAGAACAATATGTGGTGAATTTAACTGTCCTATCCAGAAGCACTGGGTAGAACAATTTATTTTATTCTAGTCGATATCTTTGAATTAACAATTATAGTATTTCCATTTCTTTATTTTCTCGATGACAGTTCTAATTTGATAGTTGTAGTGTTGTCTGACCAAATAAGTAATGATATCGATCGCATATATTTATTATATTTTGAACAAAGACAAATACAACAAAAACATTCAAATATATTTTTTCAAGGTGGGAACACTCAATGGCCCACCGCCATTTTGTGTTTGTTTTAATCTGTCACTCGCAACAAGACGGTCGTGCTAGTCACTACATTTCTGTTCGCTGAGTTTTTTCACATTATCCATACGTTACGTTGTGTATTTTGTGTTCCTCCGTGTTGATTGCTGCCCAGCTGTCAAATATCAAAATGGAGAAAGTATCTGTTCTGAAAAGGCAGGCGAGAGAACTGGTGATCAAGGTTCGTAATTACTTTGAAGCAGAGTATCAAAATGGTGGCCCGCTATTACCACTGTCGCAAGTGCGAGAGCGTGTTGCGGCCGCATTAGGAATTAGTGGACCTACTGTTTCAAAAATTACTACCGAAGCTTACGGTACAAGCGGCATGCAGGAAAATAAGCTTCGTACGCCGAAGAAAAAACGCCAACCACGTCGTGTGACATCGGTTGACAACTTCGACGCTGACGCTATTCGCCGTCATATATATGACTATTACTTGCGCAAAGAAATTCCAACACTTAAAAAACTTGTTGTTTCTTTACGTGAATGTGGTTTGTTCCATGGCCAAAAATCGTCATTAAGCTTGGTTTTGAAAGAAATTGGATTTTGTTATAAAAAATCGGACAAACGTAAAATATTGATGGAGCGTCACGACGTTGCTATGGCTCGCTGCGAATTTTTGAGCGAAGCCAAAAAGATATCAGATTGGTCAAATGTTATTTTCACTGACGAGACTTGGTTAAATGCAAACCACACAGTATCTAAGAACTGGACTGACGACACCGTCGCTTCCACTGGTTCAGTGCCAATGGGAAAAGGTGAACGCCTCATCATATGCCATGCAGGGTCTACGAAAGGATTCATGTCAGATGCTTTACTGGCCTTTAAATCCAAGAAAACAGTGGACTACCACGAAGAAATGAACGCGGAGATTTACGAAGGATGGTTTAAAGAAATGGTGCAATCTCTGGAAGAACCGTCGATAATTATTATGGACAACGCTACATATCACTCCAGACAAATTGATAAAATGCCGACGCAGGCCAATAAAAAACAAGAGATAATTGACTGGCTCCAACGTCATGGCGAAAATGTGGTTAATACTTTATTAAAAGTACAATTAGTGAATATTTTAAAATCGAATAAAAGCCACCCTAAAAGATATGTTATCGACGAAATAGCTGCCGAATGTGGTCATTGGGTTCTTCGACTTCCGCCGTATCATTGCCAGTACAATGCTATAGAACTAATATGGGCACAAATCAAAGGACACGCCGCTCGAAACAATACCCATCCCCCTTTTACGGCAAACAAGATGTTAGATTTATTAAAAAATGCATGTGCGGAAGTAACTGCCGAAAACTGGGAAAAAATTGTGAGAAGAACCCAAAACATTATAGCGTCGGATTGGGAAATTCATGTGGCATTCGATAATATAGAAGTACAGGAACTTATAATAAATGTTGGGGAGAGCTCATCGAGTGACAGTGACGATTCATCAGATTTTGATTAAAATAAATAAATAAAGATAACCTGTCATTATAATTATTTCGTTTCATTGTCGAGTACCTACCTACTTATTTTACAACAGCTTCGAAAATTTTAAAGAAGTTGGCATTATCAATCAAGAATTAACACGTGTAACATCTTGTAATGAAATATAATATTAGTTAATAAATTTGTACAAAAGTATCCGGCAGTAGTTTAGTTTCTTACATTTTGTAAAAAAATATCGGATCTGTTATCGTGTTACGTTTATCGATAACTACATCCCTAAAATTGCTTTCTGGCTGACGTGACCTTGTTAATGAAATATGACGTCTTGGTGCCTAATTTTTGTTCGGAGTTTTAGGCGTTGACGCTAGAACAAAGTTATATCGACCACTGTGTGTCAGCTGTCATCGAGAAAATAAAGCAATGGAACTTGTATAATTGTTAATTGAATGGAAACATATTTTACTAACATAATTTTAAGTTTTCTATTAACAGCTTATGGCTAAAATGTATGAAAGTAAATTGAATATTGAATTGATTATTATAAGTATAAGTATTAGTATAAGTATTAGTATTAGTATAAGTATTAGTATAAGTATAAGTATAAGTATAAGTATAAGTATAAGTATAAGTATAAGTATAAGTATAAGTATAAGTATAAGTATAAGTATAAGTATAAGTATAAGTATAAGTATAAGTATAAGTATAAGTATAAGTATAAGTATAAGTATAAGTATAAGTATAAGTATAAGTATAAGTATAAGTATAAGTATAAGTATATAAGTATAAGTATAAGTATTATTTTATACCGCGAACCCGTAGGCTGTGGAACGAACTGCCTCAAGAGGTCTTTCCATTAAGCTAAGATATGGGGTTCTTCAAGAGAGCTGTGAATAGGATTTTGCAAGGTCGGCGGCGCGCCCGCATGCCCCCTGGTGTTGCAGGTGTCCATGGGCGGCGGTAACACCATCACGTGGGACCGCCTGCTCGTCCGCCCATTAGTCTATAAAAAAAAAATTAATTGTATAGAAGAGTAATAGCTATTAAGAACATCAAAGATATTATCGAATTTAAATACTTGTTTGGCTTCTTTTCCAAAGAGGGCCTTCCGTTGCTCTCTCTATTTTTTTTCCCGAAATTAAAGCACAGCCAACTCTCGTTCAGTTTAACTTCACTGATGTCGTTTTACACGACATTTTAATTTCCGCGTTAGACGGAGCTAATCCAAATTGTTTAGAGTTTTCCAGAAATTGGGACGTTTGAAACGTTTAAATGGTAGATATTACTGGCTGGAATAACTTTGCAATTCAATTTAATCGTTGAATGTATTAGGAGAGAAAGTTTTTTAAAAATCATTTTTAAAAGATTTTTTTTAACCTTTGACCGGAACTAGAGAAATTGCAGGTTCATTTTTTGTTTGATTATTATATAAAAATGTGCATAGTGGGTTTTGTGGTTTAATAGTAAAAGTTTATTGAACTTTAGTACATTATTGAAAGCGGACCAGTCCTGTCCAAGACCATATTGCAATTGCGACAGCAAAATCACATTTGTGACAAAAAGATAGTCACTTCTAATAAACCTATAAAAATACAGGACACAGGTGTGCATAATACGATAATTTTAATAAAGATACACCATAGATACGCAAATCCTATTCACACCCAATATGATTACGTTTTAACCCTTCCTTTTGGAAGGGTTAACATTATGTAAGGCAACACCTGTGTAGGTGGAGTTCACGAGCTTCGCCGTAATAAATACAATCGTCTTGGGACAAACATCTGAGTCTACGATAGAGTAAGTACCTAATGACTTGTAATATATACCAATACATGATAACGTGAAGTAGGTACAAAGCACTTGTTCCAAGCAGTTTTAACTACCATCTTTTATACTTGTAAATATAAAGGAAATAATTGGTAAATACATATTTCATATATGTATTTTTACAAATAAAAACTTTCTTGGTTTCAACTGGAATTCCTATTTTACTCATGTCCATTATTTAAATTGTATTTTTAACTTTTGGTGTAATGTAAACATGCAAAGAATATATAATGCATCGCTTGTACGAGAGCCACACTGAAAGTATGCGGAATGAATAAGAAAAAAATACAATGAATGGCGAAAGAGCACTTTCTCATACGAATAAACCAATTTTCATAACATTTATTAAACTCCTCCGTGGTGACCTCGGAAACATGTATTTCATACTCTTCGACAGCCCCTTCTAGCGATGAAAGTCGTTGACCGCGTAATTGGTTCTTAATTTTTGGAAACAAAAAGAAGCCGCAGGGTGCCAAGTCGAGACTGTATGGAGATTGGCTCATGTGTTCTACGTTTTTCGCATTCAAAAAATCGTTTATCCGTTTGGCCGTGTGAAAGCTGCCATTGTCATGGTGCAAGATTATGGTGCATATGCGGCGTTTACAGTTGTTTTTACGGAGTTCGTCAATAACTTCCGGCAAGCAAATGGTCGTGTACCAATTAGCAACAGCAGCCACGTGTCCAGTTTTTCTAAAAAAAGAAGCGATCATCTGCTTCGCGGCACTTTGCATAAGCGCCACTTTGGTGGTTTTCGGCTCATCTTGAAAGACCCAAATGGTCGATTGCTGCTTTGTTTCGGGATCATGACTGTAAATCCATATTTCGTCACCTGTTACTATGTTCCACACCAAATTTGACGCCCCTTCGTTGAATCTGGTAAGCATTGCATTGCACCAAGTGACGCGTTTCGTCTTTTGAGCCTCAGTCAAATTGTGTAGGATCCACCGCGAGCACAACTTTCGCACAGCCAAAGAGTTCCATTTTCAAATATTGTAATTACTTTATAAATATTGTTTATGTAAGTGGCCAGTACCGGAAAATTTCAGTGTGACCTATGTAAGATACGTGTTTATTTCTGTATTGTTAAAAGAAATAGTGAAATGAAATATAGAAATCTATATGAATTTTAGTGAATTTGTTAGATAATTTTAATTCATAGTGCGCTAAGTCAAAATCAATATATTTTTCTAAAAACAGAACCGGTGATCTATTTATGGCATCGATGTTGATTTATGGATTCTATCCACATTAACGACAAATATGAACATTGAAAGACAGAAAATAAACAAAACTAACACAACCAATAAAACGTTTACAACGAACCGTTCAAATACAAATAAATACAAAAATACACACTTGTTTACAAAACGCTTTTAAGAAAAAATTAGATCATAGACTGATAGAGAAAAAATATACAATCGTGGATACTGGGAATTTACATCCGACTCCGAGAACGTATTTGTTGAAGTGGGTAAATGGGTAACACAATATATTCCATTTTAGTCTTTATATTTCCATGTCCCACTTCGCAGCACAAGTCTCAACTAGTAAATGACTAGTAGATTTAGGGCCATAATCCACTATCAACGATGCAATACTCCTCCCAAAGTAATTAATTATTTATTACAAATAGAGCTGACATATGTACTTTCTATAACTTTCATTACCTATGTTTTTTAAATTAACTGCTTACCTAATACCAAAGGATACTTCCGGCATTTACTATAATATAATATTTTTACAAAATATTTCCCTAAGCGAATTCTCAAGCTGGGTTACGGGTAGCCAACAAATTTGTACCCTTGGATTTGTAGAAACAAATAGCTGTCATTACTTGAATCCGACATCGTGGCGTCAGGTGCCGGCGAAAAGCGTCCAGTTTAAAAAAATCCCTGAATCCTTTAGCACTTACTATAACTTATTATGTTATTCTGTGGTACTGGACACTGGAAGCATCATTATAATGCGGTTTATCCACGGATGGACAGCTGCCCTGTTCATCCACGCACTAGGGATATCTATTATCAACTCTCATTTGTGAGATTATGAGTTCAAATATACGGTTCGTATCACGGAGTATCTATTTAAGTACGGATTTAAAAAAAAAAATATCACTAGCTCACATCGTATGTTCAAGGATTTATAAAAGAATGTGGAGCACATGTATCCACCCATCCGCATTGGGCCCGCGTGGAGGATTATGGCCTGAAAAGCCCTTAAAAATCTACTAGGGAAGGCCTGTGGTCTGCAGAGGGACGTTGAAAAAGGTCGAAAAAGAAGAGAAATAAAAAAGGATGAATGGACCCCGTCCCGTGTACTGCGGACAACTCTCGAGCACAGACCAGAAAAGGAATCATTGATAAATTGAAACAAAGGTCATCATTGCTGCGTATTTATCCAGCAAGAAACTGATATCTTCATACTAAAATATGACATAATGTCTATTATTTTAAAAAAAAAGCAATTTTATCATTATTCTCGGAAGTATGGGAACTGTACAGAAATTCTTGGAATTTTTTCTTGGAATATAGGCAGCGCATCCGGGTGTTAATGTAAGTCGTTCTGGATGTTGGTTTGTATTGCTGATGTTTATGAGCGACATTATCCACTTACCACCAGGTGAATTGTCTGTTTGTGGCATCTAATTCTTTCTTTGAAAAGAATTGTTTGTGTAGGGTTACGATGTTGTTATTATAGCTGTGGTCTTATGAGGGTCAACAAATACTGGATGAAGTGAAAACTCCCAATCGCATCTGATTTTTCAAATCCTTTAGTCTCTTGTTATTTTAATACTAACAGCTGGGAATTGGTTTAAATGTATTTTCGAGCGTGTATATTTTCTGCAATGTATTTTTTTATTAACACGGAAGTAATGTAAAAACAATCAGCATAGCATATTATGTCAGTTGGCACCAACTTAGTACAAATTGACCAAAGTAGAAGTGGCAGTATTCTTTAAAATGTAAACATACATAATTATAATACGTGGATATTAAGTAATAAATAATTATAACTGTCAGCAGGTATATGTATGAATCGATCATATTATTGAGAGTAATAAAGTTAGCCAGCGCATTCGGAGGCGTGCGAACATTTGTCAATCTGGACTGAAGTTGGCATATACCACTGATGTCCATGGGCGACAGTAACCCCTTTTATAATAACTTAATCTTTCGCGTTTAGTACACATTTTATATTCTAAATCGGATCTGAACGCTTATAATAAAGGTATTTGCTTACCTTTTATTAGTAGTCACCACGTGACCACGGCTGGTGTAACCCGTGCCGTAACATTGAATAGGAATAAAAGGTAAGGCACGGGTTACACCAGCCGTGGTCACGAGTTGACTAGGAATAAAAGGTAAACAAATGCCTTTATTATACGCGTTTAGACCCAATTTAGAATATAAAAGTATCCACTTATCACTGTCGTCTTCTTCCTATAAATGATGAACCTACTATTAATTAATTTACCTAAATAGAAAATAAAATTGTAATGCCGGCTTTATCCTCACGCCACGAGTCTCGCCGACAGCCATGAACCGCAAGTGTGGATTGCTTTCACGGACTTATCGCGCTGATTCCCGGTCGGAAAAAATAAGTAAGAAATAAATAAATAAGCGTAACTATACCTATATAAACGTATATTTTTACGTGTGCTGTATATGAATAGGGCGGCTGCTGTTTATAAAATCATTAATTCGGCACAAAGGGCTCAAATATCCCTGGCTGTTGTTTGAAACTTAGATATTTTTGTCATGAAAATTAGTTAAATGTGATATGAAGAACTTTTTGGCGGGAACTCAAGAGGTGAATTACAGGTTTTGTATGATTAATGTCAAAATCGTGTATTGTGTGGTTTAATAGCGATAGGTTGTTAAACTTCAAAGTGTGTCATCTTTGTGCGTACTGTTTGTGATAATTAATAAACACACTTTAATTAATGTAGAGAGATCAGTAAGTACAAGTTGTATGTTGAAAAAATATACAATAGTCTCCGCAATTTAAAAACTCCGAACGTCATCGAAAACCGGGACGGTCCCCAGATACCCTCCAAATCAGGACAAATCCAGGAAAATACGGACGCAAGGCAATCGCAGGATTGCTATCCGCCTGGATTTTCCTTGATGTTGTTACGACCTAAATAGAAGATGAGAGAATTCACATAGTCTAGATCAGTGCTCTTCAGCCTTTACATATGAACCAACGGGAAATCAAAGAGTTATTTTACAGACTGGAAAACTTCTAAGACTGAAATAAAAATCGATATTTTTATTTAATAATTAAACAACCGAGAGAAGACCGAATTAATTTAGTTGAAGACCGTGTGCGGTGGCGGTCCTTGGGCCCATATCCAGCAGTGGAGAGACACAGGCTGATGGAATGGTATGATAATTAAATAACAATTTAAATTCATAGCAATTGACATTATTTAGTGCGGCGTCTAGTGTTGCTTCTTTGTTAGCAAATCAGATATAAGTACGTGACTGCAGTTTTGTTTCTGAGAGACGTAGTTCTGCATGAAGACTCATTGTACTGCTGTTCGGTTTTTCGTCATTCATCATGCAATGTCAATTTACATGATTCGATTAAAATTCTTCAAGGACGGGCAGGAAATTTTGCCGACCGGCACCGATCCGCGGACCACCTGTTGAAGTGATAAATAACTACAGAATGAACAGTTTGTTCGATTTGGCACTTCTACATAGACACCGCGCGAACGAATGTTTCTCGTTCTAAAGTTGGAAGAACTGTTCCCAGAAAACCGTTTAAGGAAAATATACCCTATCACTATTTCACACCTATTTTTACCAATGTGTTTTAATACTTCCACGAATAATTCCTTGTTTCATAATGTTGTAACAGGTGTTTCATAATGTTGTAATTGTATTCTAACCCTTCCGGGACAGTGAGGCAAAATTGACTGGTCTTGTACTCTGAAACAGTGTCTCGAGGATTCTGGTGTAGAATATAGAAAAAACAAGTATTTAGTACAGTTAGTGAGATATGCCAGAGCTCATTTCTATCCCATCCAATCCTATCCTTCCCCATTTTCCCCAACAATTTCTTTAAATCCATTCCTACATCTTCAAAGGTAGGTAGCGCCGCCAGGGAGTGCCAACGTTTATCATCATTGTGGACTAATGTTGGCATATACCGCAGATGTCCATGGGCGACAGTATCCACTTACCAAGTTACGAGCTACTGGACTATATGCTCGTCTGCCGCTTTCTTTGTATAGAAAAAATATATTAAAAAAACATTCTCAGAACGCGGGGTAGTTATCAAAAGGATCACAATACGTAATTTGCTTTATTTTTTAAACATGCAAACATCATTGAATAATTACCAACCTCACAAATGCCGCTACATACTCTTACTTTTAGGATCAAGATTTGGAAAGAGCATTAGGAAGGATGTCGTATAGGACGTATAGGATGAGGAGTATTCTTTATTCCATTAGGTATACTCCCCAACTCATGGGGTGTGATTGGAATAATTTGGATGGTGTTCAATGGAATACAATTGAAACAGAAACGGGCTCTGGTAACTCTTATTCCCTAAAAGTGTTAGATTAGTTCACGATAGTCTTCTGTTACTATACCATAACATACCATCGGGGCCCATGTCTCTCCACTGTTAGATACAGACCTATACCAAACCTCGCCACCACATACGATTTTCGGCTTTTCTCATCCAACAACCACCGGCGAACTTCTTCAAGTCGGCGCTCCATCTGGTCATCGGTCCACATAACTCAGCCACTTGGTCTGATGCAGTCAGCTGTGAGATTGCAGTATCATTGTCCATCAGTGGCAATCTGTCTGCTGGCTTACAAACTTTGTACTATCAGAAATTAACTAAATCCAAATAAATCTTCCAATTAGGATTCGTTGAATAATAAAAAAGTCTACTTTCTTTTTGCGTCCCTGCTGACTTACGTATGTTGTATTTCAGACGCGGATAAAAATCTTAAAAGCCAATTGAACACCACTTTCAACACCATAAACTTCAAGTTACAACAATATGAGTTGAATTAATTTACAACTCAAGTTGTTTATGCTTCTACGTTTAGTTTTAAGCACGTAATTTCTAGGAATTAAGTGCGAACACAAATGTTTATGTTTTAGGGCAAATATTCCAATGCTTCGCTTGAACCAACTTCAGTCGCCCTCTCGACTGAAGCTAGACTTGCCTACCTGGTTTTACTGTACAAGATAGATAGTCTCACAAGATAGCTAGATACAAAAGAGTGAAAGATGTAAGTAGATTCCCGCCGCTAACTTTAATCCCATTTTCTTTCCAGTCCAATAACTTGAATAATGCATTATTGTGTTCAAATTATTGGATTAACATATAAAGTGCATAATTAAGTACCGCTATCAAGTATTAAGTACCGCGTATGCTGAATAAAGCACGCAACCTATTTTTTATCACAAATGGATTGAACCTAACTAGTGTACTGCCAATTTCTATATATATTACACGTCGAACAATCTGGTTAATGTAGACCCATAACGAAAATGGCGCCATTTTGTAAAGCGCCTACGGGTATAATGATGTACCTAATTTTACGACCCAGCTGCGATTGATTTATGGAAATAGTTTCGGTTATATGTTCTTATCTATACTAATATTATAAGATATAGAGACAAAAGGCGTTTTTATTTTTTAAGACAACTTCAGATATGTCTGGTCAGAAATAAAATTCTTTTATCTTATAATAAGATGTATTATCATCATCTAAAGATGTATCATCTTATAATTATACTAGATAAGTATAATAATTTGTATAAAATAATCTATATGTGATACTAGATAAGTATAACTTAATAAGACTTCTATCAATAAAGAATACGACTCGTTTCCTTTCTCCACCGAACATCGGTTAGAGATTATACCTAATTGGGGTTTAGGAGATGCCATTATTACGAACCTCTTCCTACGTATATCAGTGGGCCGTGGCGTGCATTGGTTATGAAACTTCATAAACGGCCATAGCCATATGGTATCTAAAGAAGGTTTTTTAATCGACTGAAACAAATGAAGAACATCAACTCTAGTGTAGATTCAGCGTAGAATATTTATTCTTGCAAGCATTCTAGGGTAGAATGCTTGTAAGGAAAATTTACCATTTAACTAATGCTTATTAGTTAAATGGTAAATTTTGCTTATTTGCTTATATGAGCTATGCCCTTGAGCTATAGCTATAGCTATAGCTCAACAATAATTAATAACATGGCAAAACAAATTCAATTTGTTAAATTCAATTCAAACAAAGTCTATATTCAATGAAACGACCAGTAAAATATTTTGCTTATGTAATGACGTTACTCATACAGATTCAATTATCTAGATGTTTTCCTTTGAGATGGAATTTCTGGTAGCTTTTTTTCAGGTTCTCTTTGATAGCAGTTTATTTTTCTTTTTTGATGCGTGAAAGAATGATGCGTCACTTTGGCCGGTATATCGGTATGTGAATACTAAATGAAAGCTATTAACATAAGTTTTAATTTTTATTACAGCAGCAAGGCCCTAAAGTACTAGGAAAAAGAGATAACTGCCTTACAAGTAGGTATCTCGAAAATGCATAAGGGAGAGAGAGGTACAGGGCTCGGTAAGGCTGCATCCTGTTGAGAGACATGGTTGAGCGAACTTTCCTATCCAGAGTGTCTAATTTGGCCTGCGACCATCTAAGCACACTAAAGGTGTACATGAGAGCGGGCATGACCCAATCGTTATAGGCTCAGCTCATATTAGGGCCTAATTTTTACCATTCAGTTTTTTTATTTATAGATTACTAGCTTCCCGCCCTCACTTCGCTTTTTATTTTTCCAATTCATTATAAGTTTTTTATTTCCAATTTTTTTTGCAATATTTCAAAATAAATATTGCCTATATTAGACACGGATAATGTAGCTTCCTATTTGTGAAAGAATTTTTGTAATCGGTTCAGTAGTTCCAGAGATTACCCCCAACATACAAACACACAATTTTATCTCTTTATTATATTTGTATAGGTATAGATTAGCCATTATTATAGATACCCAATAATCTGGGAAATAAAATATTTATTTATGGTAATAAGTTATGGTCTAATTCATGGTTAAAAATTTGTCATACATTAGAATTGTATTAATGGTCAGGCTTTCATACAAAAGTGCCCATCACTCTTTTAGAATTGTTAATACATTTTATGTAGCTAATTTAGTTTCCATTATACAACGAAGAATCTCAGGACCTGATAAATAATGGTACGTTCTTAAGCAATTGAAAATTAAAGAAGCTAAAATACATGGTGTCGATTTTAGCATGTAATCACAATTAAACGCAATTAATTAAATCCACGCGAGCAAAGCCACGGTATACAGTTACTAATTTATATTTTAATATGCAAGAGATAAAATACTTATAAAATTTACATATAATTCCACGATCTTACATCTCATTTTACCAATTTTGGCCTTTGCATGTATTACATTTCTTTGGATTTAAAATTAATTTACCAAGTCCTTCTAAACCGGATGATCATTTCCACAAACGAATCTAATTTCCTTTGTTGTTTCCTCTAAGGGATTTCATATGTACTGCTTGATTTGACTCTTGGCGTTTCAAAGACATTCAAATTATACCTGGGAATGTTATGTTTACAAATCAACGAATAAATCTAAGCACAACAATTTAATGTAAATGAAGTATCATTTCCGAAGGTTTTATTAATAGCCATTAAAAGTTATGAGGAATAGACAAGGAAAGAGGATATTAACCATTCAGACAATTGACCATTATTTTTATTTAATTTGCAAGTTGTATTACATAATTAATGTCTAACAATACCCTGCTAGGGTACAGCAAAAGTTTCATTAGGCATATCTATTATTACTTAAAATTACATTATAAATTATTACAAATTTGTTGATTATTAATTCATTATTTTTAATTGGCGGTCCGATGTAACACGTTGGCTCTCAGGCTTGTACGTTGTACGTTTGTACTACAGGTTTGGCCACTGTTGCTTCGGAAAATCGTAGTACCGTTAATGTTGATTGGTACACGACCATTTGCTTGCCGGAAGTTACTGACGAACTCCGTAAAAATAACCGCAAACGCCGCAAAATCTTGCACAATGACAATGCCATCTTTCACACGGCCAAACAGACAAACACTTTTTGAAGGCGAGAAACGTAGAACTTATGAGCCTTCCACCATACAGTCCAGACTTGACACCTTGTGACTTCTTGTTTCCAAGAATTAAGAATCAATTACGCGGTCAATGATTTTCATCTCCAGAAGAGGCTGTCGAAGACAATGAAAAACATGTTTCCGAGGCCACCACGGAGGAGTGGAATAAATGTTATGGAAATTGGTTAATTCGTATGAAAATGTGAAATTTCAAAATGTGAAATGTGAGTATTTTAAGAAACAATAAATTGATTTTCGGCCATTCAGTGTAATTTTTTCTTATTCATTCCGGAAACTTTCATTGAGGTCATTTTTCATTTTTCGTATACTCGTAAGTTGTCGACCTTGGCGATAACGACCGCCGATCTATAATTTTAAAACAAAGTTAATATCAAACTTACACCAGATGTGATGAATTAAACCCTTTAACTTCCAGCCGCTCAGGTAATTTAATGTTCGACTCGAATTATTGTCGAAGTTCCCAGTTAGTTAATACATAACCCGAGATAATATGTTGAACATACGCGGATTGGAATAATTAGTTTGTAAACTTCAACCGCGTGCAGCCTATGTTAGTTCACTAATATGATAGTATAGTTAAAGTTATAGACAACAGTTAAGATTCTAAAATTCGATTTTATTCCGCAATTGGCTTGCCACAATACCACACGGAATATCACAATTTTACCTTAATTCTGCAATATTTATTCCACAAGCCAGCGATCTTTATACTGCCATCCTTAAAAAAAATTGCAAATGCACAACTGCATTTGACGACATTGGAGAAAAATGCAAAAAATGGTATAATTTTATTAATTTAAAAAAAAAACTCACGAACTTGAAGTTTTTGATCAAACAAAAATAATAATCATTGTTTATTTTTTATTTTCGAATACCTATTACTTTCGCTTTTGTTCAAAAATGTTGGCAGTGCTAATTTATAAAAAGATTTATGAAAATAGGATGTATGGAAAGTTCATTCATATTGTATATTTTTATAATCCCCATCAGTAGTTTCTTTCAAGTCAAATCTGTATAAAGCTTTATGCTCCAATCGCGCTACTCTAAGTTAACTATGTATGTATGTATGTATGTATGTATATGTGGTTACGCCTATAGGAAATATTTATTTATTCCTTTTTTAAATAATCCTCATTTTTAATCCTTTCATTCAAACCGCGTCAAGCGCTGCAAATCATTAGTTATTTTGTTTGGTGGTTTGCTTCTGTTTGAATATTTGCGAGGGACGGGATGGTTAAGATCAGACCTCTTGCTCGCACACATGCAAAACGAGGACCCCGTGGCCGTCGTCTAACAGTGACATTTTGACCGCCCGCACGCGCCGTTCAATTATACAAATTAGCCGGAAACCTGCTGTTTCCGCCGGTTCTGGACATTGTCAGGAGTGCCTCCGAAAATACCTGGCTACGAATAGTTGTTGGTGAAGTGATCACGGATCCCAAGCGCATCCTGGAAGCAGCATCACCACCCCAGCGCGCCACCATAGCGTGCAAGCAGATCAGGCTGGCGAGAGGCGCAACTGGAATCGACAATGGCACCCAGCCGATACGCAGACAGGTAGCAAGCCATCAGATTAACTATTTCTATTGATTTGCAACGTGTATTGATATCGGCCCGTAATCCCATTTCCCAATAAAAACAAACCGCACCGCCCGTCACAGAAGTGCGGTGCATTTGCATTTCCCCGATACGAAGGTGTCGCAGACTGTACGCTCTTGAATTCGTTTTTTTCCGAGAACACGTAGGCTGTGGAATGAATTGCCTGAAGAGGTCTTTCCATTACGCTACGATATGGGGTTCTTCAAGAAAGCTGTGAATAGGATTCTGCAAGGCCCGCAGGCCACCCGCATACCCCCCGGTGTTGCAGGTGTCCATGGCCGGCGGTTACCACTTACCATAACGTGGGCCGCTGGCCCGTCTACCTCCATTAATATATAAAACAAAACAGTTTCACAAGTATACAGCTCTGAAGAGTGCAGTGAGTTATATAAACTCACTGCACTATAAACTCACAGTTATATAACATAATGCTTAACACTCATAACTTCCAAGAGTTACTCCTACAGAAAATTGTTATTATAATAAGTGGAAATGGGAATAATTTGAACGCAATGCCGTAAATATAACTGCAGAGTGCTCGTGACAGGGAGCCGTGAGGAACGAGCGGTAATAGCTCAAAGTCGAGAGTGTTAAGAGTGTTAGGGATAAATTACCGAAAACCAAAAACCGCTTCACCGAATTGTTTGCTATGTGGTGTACAAAGAAAATACTTGTAATAAATATAGACAAAAATAAAAACACTGTTTTTATATAAGAAAGAACGTGGCAGCCATTGGCGTCTCGTGATAAGTGGATACTATCGCTCATGGACATCCGCGATACATGAAAACATCAGTCCAAAAAAACATTGACAAGGCCCCAGATGCGCGGCCTTACCTTTAGAAATTTAAAAATTGATTTGGTTACATGATTGTGAAAATGAGGAGAGGATCCTATTGGATAAAGCGGGAAATACAATACGTATAAAGGTAAGTAGTCTTCTGTGAGAGGGGAATAACGTGGCGCCCTCAAAAACAAGTAAAAATACTCAAAAACAATTTACAAGTATTTCTGTGTGAAGTACACGGAAAATACTTGTAATAAATATAGATACAATAAATTGTTAAATTTATTATATCTGTTAACTGTTAAGATACATCACTGTTAAATGATACTGTAAACATACTGGCAGTTTCTTGAAATTAAATTCCCAACGTCAAGAACATTATGTCCAATTATTTTGACATTGAAATTTACTATCAAGTAGTACTGATAACAAGAGGTTGAAATTCAATATTACACTCAATCATACAATCAAGCACTACACATAGTAGGAAGGATAGATAGATACATAGATAGATAGATAGATAGATGAACGTATGGAGGGATGGATGGATGGATAGATAGATGGATAGGTAGATGGATATATAGATGGATAGATAGATGGATGGATGGATAGATAGATAGATAGATAGATAGATAGAAAAAAGATACTGCGAAAACTCGACTCATGTACCTCATACATATGTTATATGCATATCACATATGTTTAACGTATATGCATATAACGCAATACGTGTATATCGTACGCTACACTAGCGTAGCATAGACATCGCTATAGAGACATTAAGAGACATAACTGACGTTAAGGATGTCAGCTGTGTCCACTTGAAGTTGGGTAAAATTTGCAGAGACACGATTGTAATCGACATCGTTCACTGTTGATTGGACAGTGTTAGTATTGCCTCAATAAAAGCTTTGACCCGCAGATTATTATCAAACTTTGTGGAGTTTGCCCTGCAGTGTTGTGCAATGCCACCATGGCCCGGGCAGTGCTGCATGCTAAGCGCATGCCTTATCATTTATTTATTTATTACTAAAGTAGGCTTTACAGTGTTGCCCAGGACCGGATTAAGCCATGTAGAGGTCCCTAGGCAATGCAATTAAGCCCGGATTAAGCCCCTCTCCCCTTAGATAGGTAGGTTTCTACGTACGTAGGTAACATTTAAACCTTATATGAACACCAAATTTTAATATCTCGGCAGTAATGAATGTATGTCATTTATTAAAACAAAACTATTTATAGGTAATGTAATGTAATTCAATTTATACAATACTTGCAAAAGGTGATTATAGTAAAATTATAACAATGATTTGTTTCTTGATAACTACTTTGACTTATTTTTCTCACGGGCCGCGGGGCCCCTAGGCGGCGCTGGACCCATAGGCAGTTGCCTACATTGCCTATATGGATAATCTGGGACTGGTGTTGCCCATCAATTCGCCTACTCAAGACTTCCATAAAATTATAAATAAGACAAACAACAATAAATGTAAATCACTAACGAATACCAAAATACCGAAATTCTTGCAAAGTGCAGTGAAACAAGCCCAACTCAAGGTTCTATAGTACTAAATTGTTGAACAGGCCGAAGAGGGGCGTGTCCCACCGAATACATATACATACATATTAAATAAGTATGCATTACTTTTTTATTACGCCGCAAACGAGTACAAAAATTAGGATAATTATTGCAATAATGTCACACGAGCCTTTGTGTGTTGCTTGTAATTTATTTAAAGCTATTTATTTCTAAAATCATAGGTACTTAGATTTTAGGGAAACAGTTGCCGAAATCTTGTGAAATTAAAGTTAACTGTAGCTAGAAGTACTACAAATATTTTCAATTATCCTTCGTAGTACATATTAAGAAAGTTTTCTAATGAAGAAGCCCTTTTCAAATAAATTTTACTTTGAGTACGGACGTTACGATATTATTTCGTGCGAACCGTAAATTTAGTGTTGCTTAATTAAACTTTGAAAATGCTCATTTCGTTGTTAACTAAATATAATCTACCTATTTAAGTATATTTATTTTTGTGGAATAGATTGCAGACGAGCCGGCGGGCCACATGATGGTAAGTAGTCATTGCCGCCCAGGGACACCTGTAACACCAGGGGGCTTGCGGGTGGGCTGATGACCTTGCAGAATCCTGTTCACAGCTCTCTTGAAGATTTTTTATAGTACAGACAAATAATAAAAAAATAGTTACACAAGAAAATGCGTACAAAGTGCGTGCTTTCTTTTAGCAAACCTGGGAGAGCGATAGGTGAGCAATAAAGCTCACTTCGTTTAGCAGACGACATTCTTATTGTGGCATAATCGTTGGACTAGTTGGATTTTGAACAGCCTTAATGCGACTTCCCGACGCGTTAGTCTCGGAATGAAAAGACAAAATTGGTGTTCAAACAATCATGTCGTCCCTGGACCGGTCAACATACAGGGAGCGTCACTAGAAGTTAACGACCAATATTACACCTTATAAATATGTATAATATAAAGGAAAGGATTCACCACCAAACCATAACACACATAAACAGATTTTATTAAATTACCGGATGCTTTAAACCACAATGAAGGTTTTAAATTTATTATCCCTGCGTTGTTCCCAACTCCCTCCATATGGCGCTGTCGGCCTCATTTATTTTTGATTAATTTAGTTATGGGCCCCAGTATATTGTCCCATGGGAAAGCCTTCGTTTTCCCTGCCTGGCTTAAATAAAACAAAAACTTTTAAAAATGCTTGCTGGCAGAGTAATTAAATATTTACATAACAGATTTCATTTTACATTCGTTAATTGTGAAAAACGTCGCCCAAAAAGGAGAGGGGTTGGAATATCACTTCTTTTCCTTCTTATTCCCGTCGTTTTCATATATGTTTTCACATCGTAAATATTACTCAAATACAGATCCACAATAGATTCCTCGATCTTTTAATATAAAAATTATTTCTACTTCGAAATAACTCGTCCACAAAAACACTTATGGCAATTAATAAGCATTTACAAAGAAAGCACATTATTAAATTTAATATCCGTAGACGGGCTTTTCCTTTCACTCTTTTTTCTCCGTCTTCGAACTCTAATGCACATCGTCAGCTTTCTTTATAACATCGAACCATTTTAATTGTAATCCTAGCAAAATATCTATTGTTTTGAGAGCTGCCATGTAAACATGACTCGTTTACAACTTGTTCTGTTATTTTAAGCGTGTCTTTACATTAGACGGCTACATTCATGCCTCTTATGTAACTTTATATTTGTTTTCAAACATTACTACCGTGTTCACGTCTACAGTTTTTCTGTACTTATTTAGTTTCTCAATGTGACTGCTAGGGGCGCTGCTTAATTGCCTGTGCAGAAAGAAACACTTGACGCAAAAGTCGTATTAGAGTTTGCAAACAGAAATATAGTCGCGCCTCAGATGGTGACTTTTGCTCATACAATAATTAGCAGTACAATTGGCGCGACCGTAGTACGACAAGATTCGCGACGGAAACCTTTTGTAGCCGCATCCGACTAAGGTCCATTCTTCAAAATAAAATAGTAATAGTCGCACCTACATCTGCTACACAACTTTTTTTCATGCAGCCAATTATTTACATGTTCCTCTCTACTGCTATTAGTGATTCGCAGTGCAGCTAAGTATACAGCTAAATATACATATAAGCTAAGTATACATACTAAGTATACAGCTAAGTATTACACCATTGATGATGTCAGCCTTTTTAAACATCCCACTGTGGGGCATGGGCCTCCCCTAATCATTTTGAGCTAAATTTCACCACTTGGGCCTAATGCGGATTAATGGATATACATGTTCCAGATTTTTTTTCATTAATATACCATATACCATCAGTCTGTGCCTTTCCACTGCTGGATATAGGCCTCTACCAAGGACCTTCAACTCTTCTCATCCAGCCGCCAAAGACGACTTTCTTCAAGTCGTTAGTCTACCTGGCCGGAGAGCGTCAGAGCTGGTTACGGCGTCAGTCAATAGAAATGCTGGTGACGGTATACAGTGATGCCTACTTAGTGCTTTCGGAGCTAGATCTGACGCTTTTTTGGCTCTGTTATAATTGTCATTTTTTGTAATATTGTTCCCCTTCATTGAAATGAGGGAGGTAGACCTCCCTTATTGTGTATGAATTGTGTAAATTAAATATACGAGTATATTCATTATGAAAGTCAATAAACCAGAGCCGTAAAACCAATTTAAAAACATCTTACTTCTATGACACGTCCGTCAAATACTTTATAGGTACTTGCTTTTCATATTAGCACTGATAATATTTGATTAAAAATTTATGATATGAAAATTTCGTTTCATTTTTAATGTTTTCTGTGATCTAGTGCGTTTTTCCAAAAAACATGTCAATCTAGCGCTTTTTAATGCCAATTCAGTGCGCATTCATTAGGGAGCATTGGCAACACTGACGGTATTCCCGACAATAATGTCCCTTTAGTCAGATATAGTCAAAAATAGTTCTGAATGGGTTTTTGCACTCCCATAATAAAAAGGTAGCGTAATTTTAGATTTTAAAATTGTTTAGATTTTAAAATCTAAAATTAGACTAAAATTAGATTTAGATTAAAAGACTAGACTTAGATTTAGATTAAAAGACTAGACTTAGATTTAGATTAAAAGACTAGACTTAGATTTAGATTAGATAAGACTTAGATTTAGACTTAGAATTAGATTTAGATTAAAATTTTAAGGTAGCGCTTTATATAAGCTACTATAGTTCGACGATAGCTCATTCAGTTACTATTGAATTATTGGCTCTGGCGAGGATACCGCCGGCGAAAAACTCGCTCGTGTAGATGGTGCCTGAGAAAATCTTCATCAAAATTAATAAATCTATACCGACAATAAGGTATCTATGCTCAGATAACGCCACATATATAATATGTCACCGAAATAATGCAACACCTATACATCAACTAATTTAAAATATATAAAACCATAAACCGGTAGACCCCGGGCGACATGGGTAGAGTGTAACTGCGTGTAGAATAAAAGGGTGTACTAGAAATGAACAATTAGTGACGAAAAAAATTCCTCGATACTCAACAGTATAATCGATTCTACCCTCGATACTCAACAACCTACTTTGTATTAAACTATATAAAAACACATATGTATTGTATAATATACTGACATATGAAATCCTTTAGCAATATTGAATGTGACATAAAAGTGAAAGCATATTGAGTTCCGATACTACCTACTGTATTTTCTTCTTGTGCTCTTAAATAACAATATTGTAGGTAGTACATTAATATCGATAGCACACTCTCATATATCTACATTCACTTATTTTGAAACAATAATGTTTTTCTATATCCAAATGCGAGCTTTGGCTTAATATACTACAGAAGACAACCTTGAAATTTCCAACTTTCTCCTATTCTCCCAATGTACATATCTGTAGTGAGTGAGACATGCCAGGGCTCATTCCCATCCCATCCTATTCCTCTCCATTATCCCAACACTTTCTCCAAATCCATTCCTAAATCTTTAAGCTCAGAACAGACTACAGAGCCAGACACTGCAATGACAAACAATTAAAATGGTCTCTGATCTCATCAAAAGTAGCATACGAGGGCCAGACTGAAAGTGTACGGAATGAATAAGAAAAAATTACAATGAATGGCCAATAATCAATTTATTGTTTCTCAAAATATTCTTCGTGAGCGTCAATACATTTTTTCATACGAATAAACCAATATCATACGAGTAAGTGAACCCGCGCCGTGAATAGTTATGACCCGAAAATCCCTCGTCATTACAAGGATAATCGATAACAGAACAAACTTAACATTTTCTAACATCGATAACCCTTCTAAAAAATTAAAGCTGTCATAAAAATCTGTGCTTACGGGACCGTTTTTGAAATCCCCTAATGGAAATTGATTATTGACCACGGGGCGGGAATAAAAGTTGTACAGAAAAAAACAAAAAAGACATTAGGTCAATTAATAAGACATTAGGTGGGGCGAAAATGTACGTTCATCCGTAAAGAGCTGCTAATAATAGGACAGGACCTCGAATCTACAATGAAGTATTTTGTAACTAGGCTACGATCTAACATAAATAGTACATGCTATGTATGTGAGAACACCGTATCATTAGCCTTTGTCTCGTTAGCGCAGAAACCCCGTCATTACTTGGAAAGTTGGTTAGTCGGTCACAATTGCGGTTCGAAGCGGTCTCAACCAGACAAAATGCAAATTTATTTTGACGAATTATACACCGAAGCATAAAACTCGCTCTGACTTCGATGAACCTTGAAGAGTTATAAAAAAAGAAAAGGAACCCCACTTGATTGGTACTAGAGGGTATCCTATTCTTGCATCCTATTCTCCATAGTTATGCATGTAGGATGCATAGGATATGCCATGCACTCAATTCAACCAGCCCTTAATAATCCACCGTTTGACATGGCCAAGCCATTCAATACTATCCCATCCTATTCCATAGAATGAAGAGTAGGTATATCAGAATAAAAGTGTACCTAAACCCCTTTATATTGTACCTAAACGAACCAAACTGTATAAACTCCGAACAAAAATAATGAATGAAAATAAATACTGATCGGTTAATCCTAGACATTGGATGTGATGTGTTATGGTTACGAACATGGGTTAAAACATGATTGCTGTAACCCAGCCGAAACGTGGTGTAAATAAAAGAGGTAAACATACGCGTTAAGACCTGTTTAATAGATAAATAACGATCTCATATTTGCGGTTATATTAATTTAATATAAACACACATTTTCCGAACAAAGACGCAAAAGTCGCACTTTCCGGAATTCCCTCTGGAAGTCCTTTCACGTCGGTAAAAAACAGTCATTTCACGTCAACGTATTATTACTTCCTTATTGCTATGTCGTTGCAACATCAAAGGTATATTGCAGTAATATGATTTTAGATACAGCACTGACAATATTCAGAAAGTATCCTCCAGATACGAACACCTAATTCTACCATGGGGTGTGTGATGTAATCCCATATTATTTGTTTGTTCTTAATTCTAAATTAAAATACGAGAAACATTTTTTATGTTTTAACTATTGATTTTGATGTACAGTGTCGTGTCGGCCGGCTAAAGACTAGCAGTGTTGTCGTAAAAGGAGACTATTTTTTTTTGTATACTAAAAAGGCGGCTGCCGAGTCAATCCGATGCTAAGTGGGTAGGTACTGTCGTCTATAGACATCCGCGATACATGCCAACATCAGTCCAGAATGTTAAACATTGGTACGCTACCTACCTTTGCAGATTAAGAAATGGATTGTGAGAAAGGGTTGTGAAAATGAGAAGGGATAGGATAATAGGATTGGGGAAATACGATAAAGTAGGAAATGCAGTACATTTCAAGGTAGTCTTCTGTGTGAGAGGCATCTTTTCTCTGCACCTACTGTACATCTAGCTTATTGCGAAACACGTAGATTTCATCAAAGTTTGGGCACGTTCATATAAAGTATTCCACATCCTTGTGGTGCTGACGTATTGACAGATTGATTTGTTGAACGTGTATCTTGTGGACCCAAAAAATACAATTTTATTTTATTTTAAGCAGAACAAAACAAAACAAGACACAATAGATTATTTGACAAAAATGCTATTTAAGGGATTAAATGTATACTAACATTTAGTCATTAGTTTCTGCTCATTTAGTTTCTTTTTTCCGCCCCCATAACTACAAGCAATGTTTATTGGAAAAATAACAAAATATAATAACATTTAAATGCTACTGTTAATGAAAACGGTGAGTTCTAATAATGTAAATTTTATAGCTGTTACAATAGTTTTTGAAGATACTCTTTCCTTGAATAAGGATATAGATGCACATAGATGCACATTGTCTTGTAACTGAGGGATGTATGACCTTAAAACGCCACGCTGGCCAAGCAGATTGGCGAGTCCACTCTTTGAGAGGTGGTTGACACCACCACAGTTCCTGATGGTTTGTGGTAGCGCTTTGTTAACCCTTAATCGTCTATCACTACAAGGCAAAAAAGTCTTATTTACTTTATTACGAGTACAAATAATTACAACCAATTCTGTTCAGTCATCACAATTCATTTGTTAAGGAGCTCGGAGACAGATACCCGGAGAAAGACCGGATCCCACATTAATTCTCAAAATTCGCTGAAATTTCCTGTAAATTTACAACCGCTGAGCAATTAATCAGTTAAGTGTGCGAGTACTTTTGAATACATTGGGCGCTGACAAATTACATCATTAGAACTCAACTCTGTAGTTACAACCGCATTGTTAATATCACAGTGTAAATAGGCAACAGTAAACAATATCCGCTCAGATCATTACAATGTGTCCAAAGATACAATATTAAATGAAATCGGCAAATTCGAAATACACTAATAATTGACATAGCATTACAGGAAAGAAGTCATTTTAACTTTGAAGAAAAAAAACATTCATTGTTCATCATTTACTAACTTCTACCCGAGGCTTTGATCGCATGGACTGAGCAGCTGTAAAATATTTTTAACACTCGTAAAAGCAGCGACATGATGTATTTCATGGATAAAAATCCACCCAGTACTTAGTTTTTGAGTAATTCTATCATATTTTTTTATTTTTCTCTACAGCTCACTTCTGGATACTTAGCTATACTTTAGTGAAAACCCGATAAAAATCCGTACAGTACTTTTTGACGCGTCTGTGCATTCACCGCTAAAAAAACTCTTTTTGTCGTAGCACCTCGCTTTCAGAGCATACCTCTTAAGATCTCGGAGAGTATTGGGATCCTTGGTGTCGAAATTTCCAGCAAAGTCGATTTTAGGGGTCATCTGGAAAATAAGGCCAAAATGGCCTCCAAAAAGCTAGGTGTGCTGAACAGAGCGAAGCGGTACTTCACCCCTGGGCAACTCCTAATGCTTTACAAAGCTCAGGTGAGGCCCCATATGGAGTGTTGCCCACATCTCTGGGCCGGCGCACCGAAATACCAATTAGACCCATTTGACTCCATCCAACGACGTGCTGTTCGTATTATCGACGATCCCACTCTCACGGGCGGTTCAGAACCCCTCAGCATTCAGAGAAACGTTGCGTCTCTCTGTGTGTTCTACCGCCTGTACACTGGGAAATGCTCTGAAGAATTGTTCAACATAATTCCCACCTCGGGTTTCTACAAGCGCACCTCCCGTCACAGAAGTGCGGTCCATCCGCATTTCCTCGATACGGAGGTGTCGCGTACCGTTCGATCCAAAAATTATTTCATATCGCGTACCCGTAGGCTGTGGAACGAACTGCCTCAAGAGGTCTTTCCATGAGGTTCTTCAAGAAAGCTGTGAATAGGATTTTGCAAGGTCGGCGGCGCGCCCGCATACCCCCTGGTGTTGCAGGTGTCCATGAGTGGCGGCGGTAACACTTACCATCACGTGATACCGCTTGCTCGTCCGCCCACTAGTATAACAATAAAAATAAAAAAAATGCGTAATTATTTTATTGCTCAGTTACGTGGTTTTCATGAACAAATTTCATGGTTTTCACATTTCAGCATTATCACATCCAGCTATTGGTAATTTAAAACTCCTTAACTAAAAAAACATGGTATGTATCGGCTGTTTTTATTAAATACTTTTGTATAATTACCTGTTACTGGCTTAGCAAGAGCAATAAATTGAATTACCAAGATGCCAGGCATTAGTCAAAAAGGTAAATTTCGCTATCATTCATAAATATGATTTACAAAAGAAATCTTTGACAAATCTGCTGCGCAAATTAAAACCTAGTAAGGGACACTAGTTGAGAAATATCTGGTTGTTTATCGGTCAGTGCACTTACTGTGTTTTTAATTTAGGCAGCCGAAATGTTGTTGAGCTTCTTGAGGCCCATCGAATAACTGATTGTTTTCCGTATTTGTACAAGAATAAACAAACTTTGTATTTTTATGTGGATTCTTTTAAAAAATTAAACTAGTAATTATAGTTACGGAAGGAATTTGACTCATCTACGAACTTAATGGAAGCATCATTGGAAGGTCAATAATTGGACTCGTGTATCTGAAATATCTGAAAATCTGTTACTACAGGAGGCCTGCAGAATGCAGTTGACGTCATTATTAAAACAGTGAGTTATTTGCAAAGCAAGCATCACACACTGATCGAGGATGTTCACTCGGACCGAAAATGGAGCCACCACGCAACCCAGTGAAAATTGGCGTTTTACTTTTTACTCATAATAAAAAATCTTACCTATAATAAATATTATGTATATATATATATATTGTTTACGTAGCCTAAGAATAATAAACAAATGACTAACTCCCTTTTTAATACAACTAAGTAATTATTAATAAGAGGAAAAATTCTACAGTGATTATTTTTAGCTAAATTAAAATTAAACAGGAAAGAGATTAAGAAAACGTCAAATCTCTTTCGACGTACAGAAGCGAACACTCATTTGTATACAAAAAATAGGTGCAATATAATAGCTCCTTAGCTGAAAGGCATTTCCAAGAACCTATCCGTGTCAAGCGCGACAATTATATCATGAATGAATGTAAATCTTTATTGATTCCTTTTTTTATTTAACTACTAGTCTCACTTAATGTGAGACAGACAGAAGTATTGGGCGGTTTTATCCCTAAAAGTGATTTCTTTCAGGCGACCAACGCGAACGGGTAGTGAATAGATTAAAGGAAGAGTAATTATATGGTAGCGGCTTTGTTATCTATTAGTCGCCTTTTACGACACCCGCGTGAAGAGATGGGGTTATATAATATAATATCGTTGAAATAGACGTTGTAATGAGGATTTTGGTGAAATATCTTCACCTGGCAGATATATAGAATATATAGATATATAGAACTATACATACACATAAAGAATACATAAAGTAAAGGAGATGAAAAACGTAGTATAAAAAGGTGACAATATTTTTCTTGTGCGTCAACGTTTTAAAGAGTCAAAATGAAGATTGAAAAAAAAAAGTCAAATGTGTTAATTTTTCAGGTGTAATTGGACGTGTAAGGGGACCTTCGTGCAATACTGTTTAGATATATCTACTGTAGACAGCATGTAAGATTTACTCTCTAATGCAGTGATTCCCAAAGTTATATGAATCTCGACAAACCTAAAAAAATGACAAAGTTCAAGTCCCACCCCACGCCTTACATGAAAATAGCATTGTGTCACTGCTGCGGCATGTTCTCGTTTACGTAGCGTAGTTATGTGAGGGGTTGTACAACTAAGAAAATAAAAAAAATCCAGTCTCCAGTGATAATCGAAATTTTTAATCAGTAAAAAGATAAATCAGAACACTATACTTAAAATTAGATTATTTTTTTTTTGGGGCCCTCCCAATATTCATTCGCCACCCACCAGTGGGTATACCAAAGTATGGTACCGACCCATACTTTGGGAAACACTGCTCTAATGTAATTGTAAAATTACATTAATTCGTTTATTGCTGAAGGAACTTTTAAGAAGTGCTCCCTAAGTTGTGCTGTCTCTCAGAAAATGCCACTATTCAACGTCATTATCAGTGTTTAATAAAAAAAGCCAAAAGTATATAGAAATGAGTCCGCCACTGTACCTGCTTAATTTTTGATACACAGTAATGTTTGTATTTACAGAGAGGGCGAGATATTTATTTTATACGTTGCTCATTGAGGGGCAAAGACGACAATCTAGCGACGTCTATTTACCAGTCAACGACCGTATCAAATCTTTACGCCTAAGGGATGATAACACTTTGTCGCTGTCATTAATCTTTAACGCGTAGGTAATCATGGATGGCTTATGATGTAGCCCAACTGAAAAAAATACATTTTTACTTGAGATATTTCGAAAAATCCTCCTGAAAGAAAGTGAAAAGATCCTGGCTGAAATGCAACCTGAAAGAAACTGAAAGGAGCCTGAATCATTTTTAGCCTGTTTATGAAGATAAATCGAATATATTTTTACATGAATAAAATTGGACTATCTTTTCAGAAACATACTGCAATTTATGGCGATAAATCAATATTTTTACGTGTTTGTGTAACATAATACAAGGAGAACGTTGACCCTCAAGATTCAGCTTTATACCTAGTTTGAGCATCAGAAGTTCAACAGTTAATTTTATTTATTTAAAATTACTAAACTGATAGACTACGAGTATATCGATACAGGCGCCCTCTATAATTTTTAGTTTGTTTTTTAATATATTTACTTATTTAGTGCACTCTGCGGTGCAATGCGATGCATTTATTGTACTTGTATTGTATTTTGTTGTCATAACTGCTGTGTTTTATTGGTATTCTAAAATGGACTCGCCAACCCGCTTGGCTAGCGTGGCGTTTTAAGGCCATAATGCTACAGCTTATGCAAAGACAATGTGCGTTTGGAGGCCCATGTCCAAAAGTGGGTTAAGAAAGCTCTCGTTACGATTACAGTTTAGTTTCTTTAAAATAATTGAAATTGAAAAGTGTTTATTTCTCTTAATTTAAATGTTCCAAATTTTGAGTGAGCTCTCAAAGTATAATACATTAAAAATTTGTATTTTGAAACTCAGTGTCACCCATTACACAGAGCAAATAAATAAGTCATTTTTTATTAACAAATGCATGATTATAAATATCAGTGCGTATTTAGAAGGACCTTGTTTCCTTATACATTGTTAATTTAATTTAACGTAACGAGCCGCAAACGATTCTGTCGACGGCTTACAATAATATATCGTTTCCTTTTCCTCTCTAGGCCTTGTTTAGTGTAATAAATGAAGGGGACGAATTAATTGTTTAATTTATTTAGGTGGAAAATGCACAAGTAAGGGCGCAGTTATCAATCTAACAAAGCATTAGAAAGACATCGAGTCGATTCACAATTGTTAGATAACTCGATTCAAATACGCTAGATACGGAATAGTGTGTAAACCATTCTTAACCTGGAGGTCGCGACCCTCAGGGGGGTCGCAGTTGGTTAGGAAAACTACGCATTTATATATATACGAAAAATCCTTTTATTAAGTAACTAGCGACCCGCCCTCACTTTGCTTCGGTTTATTAAATTTAAAACAATCGGAATAGGATATTTTCCTGCGGTAAAATGGAGCCTATATTTTAAGTTAGACCTCTAGCAATACATCGGTGAAAACTGCATTCAATTCCATGCAGTAGTTTTTGCGTGATGCGTGTACAAACGTACAGACAGACAAAATTTCTAAAAACTGTTGTTTTGGCTTCTGTTGCTCTAATAAAGACAAAGCTCTATAAATTCGTTTTTTTTTTCAATATCTATAATGTACAGACATCGGCCTGTTACAATTTTATTATATGTATAGATTATATTGTGATAATATAGGTATTAAGAATCAGCCGCGTTTTAATTTAGAAACAATTTTCAGTAAAGTGGCAACAATCTGTAACAATAAAACGTACAAACAAAACACAAACAATAAAACGTCTTTATCTATGAAGTTTCCCCTTTCTCGTTATCCGCACTTGAATTTGGTTCGACTTCGACGAATTGCAAAATTCGAAATCTTTGTAACTAAATCATGTTAATTCCTTTCTCAAAATCAGTCATTCATTATTGTCTATTGTTTCTGTTTGAATATTTTCTCATAAATGGCAATTTTTCAAAATTTCCATTCGAAAATTATTACGAGTATCGTTGGCGGCGTCGATTAGAGGTGACATATGACTCGCAGTTTGACGAAGGTTGATGAAAAACAAAAACTAAAGAAGAAGTTGACTGAGTGCTGTAGGCCGGCTTTAGGATAGCACCATTCCATTTCTTTCAGTGGATGTTGTTAAAGGTGAGTAGGGGATATCACAAGCCCTTAGGACATATATCACCTTAAAAAGTGTGGACACGCCATCCCACTTGGCCAGCGCAACGTTTTAAGGTCATACAATGTGCACGATGAATCTCGTTTGTACCAGCGGATTACAAATGGACTGGTTACGGTAGGGTTCGAAGAAGCATTCATCGCACTCTCCTATAAACAAGCACCTAGAAAACACAGAGTGAAGAAATGTTGCGTAGTATTTTATAAGATACCTAGTATATCCACTACGCCGGATATGAGGCGAGTGGGACGTAAGAACGGAAATTGGCCTGTCGGTGTCTCATTACGACAAATGACAGGACAAACAAATGTCTGCACCATGCCAAATTAAACATAATATTAGCGCGGTAATGGACTAGGTTTACACCATAGATATATGTTTAAGTAGAACGGCTTTTGTGTGCTACAGATATGTTCGATAGATAAATGCGTCCATAGTCTCATATATTTATAAGAGTGTAGTAATTTGTCATGACATGTTTATTTTATTTTAAAACTAATTTGGCATCAGCTAATGGCTATTATCCAAAAGTAATGGGTAAACGAATGCAAACAAAAGCATTGGTCACTCGGCAGTGCGGTGGGTCGACGAATTAACACAATTTTGAAATTATAAATAAAATATTAAAATACATTCTAATTAAAACATAGTGTTCAGAATCAGCCCCTTGTGGCCGACTCTAAAGCAAGCGTGATACGCGCATTAGAATGTTAATCAAATTGCCATCAGTTTCAATGCCTAAGAACAGAATTGCACCTACCTGAGGCGTCAAAAACGGCGAAGGGGCCCCCGTGTCCGAAGTCCGTAGAGACATGGAGGTCCTCACTAACAATCAGCACACTAAAGTCCACAGGCTGCGAAGCCGATGGCAACTATACTTTGGTTTCACTTTAAATTATGTTTAACGTTATTATTCCGTGTCTAACCACCGAGCGGCCGTCCCAAGCGAGATCCG
Source organism: Sesia bembeciformis (assembly GCA_943735995.1). Taxonomy (NCBI): domain Eukaryota; kingdom Metazoa; phylum Arthropoda; class Insecta; order Lepidoptera; family Sesiidae; genus Sesia; species Sesia bembeciformis. Next base: position 3,746,018 of record OX031038.1, read on the forward strand.
AAGTGCAAGAGCGTGTGTAGTGTTGCCAGTTGCCACTGACAAATGTCAACACTACCTTTTTTTAAACTTTGACTACCAATGTGGTCAATTTCGAACATATAGTGTCAAATAAATACAGTGCCAAGTCTCTATAAACGAAGTCATTTATAACGAAAAACTCCCTATAACATAGATATATAATCGTGTATGATTCTAAAAGTTAAGAAGGTATAATTGTTACAAACGTTAAAAAAAAATATATATATGTATGTATTTGTGACATTTTGCTGTTTTCTCCTGCCCTCCATAAAACGAAAACTCTATTACGAAAGGAAATACTTGGTCCCTTGAGTTTCCTTATAAAGAGTTTATACATAATATTAGGGCCGCTCTACATAATTCATCTCTGTATTTGAGATAAACTCAGCTGGTGTAAACAACATGAATCTGTGATGTGGGGGTGGAAGTGCCTACTCAGTCAGACCACGTTTTCCATTGTCTTATAATGAGAAGGACGATACTACATTCGATTTGGCGCACCGAACTGACTGAGATATGCCTCTCTCTCAGATGACTGTCCTCAAAGGACTCAACCTTTTTGGGAGAAATTGAACACTGCTAAATTCCATTTACATGTCATATTAATTCCACATGCTTCCTATTCATTTTATCAAATCGATTCCTGGATCTCTAAAAGGTACCCCCCAATCCTCAATCTCCAAAGGACCGATATTAGCATGTACCATATCCACGGACAACAGTAACTGCTTTCAATTAAACTGATTCTCCAGAAAAATGCATAAATCCATAACTTGAGTTACTTATTTGAAAACATCTTATAATAACGAGATATTTTTTAAACAATATTAATAATTAATGTCTTATAATAATGCCTTTTTCCGTGTTAGAATAGTACCACCCCATCTCTTCCCGCGAGTGTCATAAAAGGCGACTAAAGGATAACAAAGCCGTTACCACAAGCCCTGAGGAACTACACCACCTCTGAAAGAGTGGACTCGCCAACACACTTGGCCAGCGTGGCGTTTAAGGCCGTACATCCCATGCACGAGACAAAGTGTACGGGGAAGTCCATATCCAGCAGTGGATACTGAAAGGGCTGGTTGCAATAATGCTTCTTACTTTTAAAAATACTTCGTATATAGTTTTGAAAAGAATAACAACAGGCGTCGTGTAATTGGAAATTAGAACTATTTTAGTATCAAAAAATTTCATTCCGTAACTTTCTCTCGTCAGTAGCATAGTATATATGTATATACTTTATTTTATGGTTGAAGACCGTAGACGAGCATACAGTCCACCTGATGGTAAGTTGATACTGTCTCCCATAGACATCCGCGATATATGCCAACATTACTTCAAAATGACAAACGTTGGCACGCCCCCGGATGCGCTGCCTACCTTTGGAGACATAAGAATGGATTTGGAGAAAAGGTTGGCTAAATGGGGAGGGATAGGATGGGAATCGCCTCTAGCACATCTCACTCACTACCGAAACACGTACGTACATTAGGGAAATAAGATAAAGTGGGAAATGCAGTACATTTCAAGGTAGTCTTCTGTGAGAGGGGGGTAACGTGGCCAGTCGGCTGTTGGATTTCAGCGTGCACTTTCCCCCTCAAATACGCTTTTTTAAAGAATTATTACGTACCTAAATTCCTCAGCAATATTGTCCTCCTTAGAAAAAAGGCACAAGTGCATTTTGATAATATTTTAGAAGAATGATAAAAATTTTGATACAGCTTTCATTAATTTAAATGAAGCTAGAAACATGAAGTTTTGGATAAAACTAAAAGAATATCAGTCATTTATTATTCTTGTTTATTTTTAATTTCCGAATATAATGTTACTATCTATACTGTCGCTAAACTAGTGCCTTTTCTTCATAGACTGACTATTGAAATCATAACATCTCTATTACATTTTTCCTTCTGTGTCAAACCACTAAGACATAGTTTCACGCTTAATGAACAAGTAATTTGAACTTTAGCCCATAAATAAGAGGACATTATCAGATAACAATACGGTCGAATTAAAATTGGAGTTAAATTTCTAAACAATAAAATTTATAGCTTCAAACCCCTTGTTAGATTAATAAAGGAACTCCAGAGATTCCTTTCAATTTGTAAACGGACGGCTCTTGTTTATTTCCAAGCGGAAAGATCTGTTAATTTTCAGTTTCTTTTAATAGGGGACTTTTACATTAGTCATGGACCAAGAAATGTTTCTACAGACAGATAATGCGCGTCAAAATTAAATCTCTAGAAAGGTTTTTATTTACGTAAAATCCTTCAGAAATGTTAGTTTTATAGAAAAGGTTGGAATAGGCTCTTTTAACCTTTTGACCTATAGATAAATAAAATCATAACAAAGTCGTGTCTATAGATAACATGTTTGTTGAATGTGGACGTTTAACTAAACAATGACGGGCAAAATGTGATTATTAAATTCACATTTTGTATAATGACTTTTTGTGCATTGAATTTTAAATAACTGGCTGTGTTCAGTGATAAAGTTCAAAATTAACCACTTATCGGATTTTAAATAAACTTAGCACAATTTAATATATTGTGATAATGTGATATTATTATAACTTTAAACGTGAAAAGGGATCTGTCGGTCTAATGACGAATTTTAGGCAGATAAAGATTTAGAATTAAAAAAAAAATAGCATTATCTTGAAAATCAAAATTTTAGAGCATGATTCTATTTAAATATATGTTATATACATATATATAATTATGTATTATATATGATATATATATAATTATATGTTAAAATTTATGTTGTTATTTATTTTATGTTTAAATGTTAACTAAAGTCAAAATAAGTACCGACAATAAAGTTCCTTTGCTCAGATAACGGCACAAATAAAATGATTACTAACATATGAGTCGTAATATGTTTGGTCTAAACAGAATTCAATCGGTGAATGTACCTTTGATATTCCTGTTCTCTTCCTGAAACAATAGATAGGCCTTTGAGGCAGTTGATTTCATTTGATTAGGAACAGATGCCAATACCACTTTACTACCGGCTAAGTAAATATTGGTGTGTATTGCTACATTTGAGATACACAGGCGCCTATAGATCAATTTTATAAGGGAAATAATTCTACGAAGATGGAGTTAGATTCTGAGTTATTATTCTAAAACGAACGTGAACGTGAACCCTATTAGGTCTTCCCAATCTTATGGTTAATAGACATTCATTTTAGGTAAATTAGTTAATTAAATAATGTTGATAACATTCATTGATTTTAGCAATTGAAATTCTCCCCAAAGGTAGACAGTGCATCCTCGGGGAACTCCCCGGATTTTGCAGGTGTCTGTGGGCGGCGGTGACCACTTACCGCCTATCACCTCTATTAAAAATATCCCTGCCACATGGTCGTAATTGTCAGATATTATACACTTATTTTTATCTTGTGTAACCTAGAAGCAAAAAGTAATCAATTCTTACTTTCAACTTTGTTATAACTTTGTACCACATTCAAAAAGCTACATAACAGTCAACTGATGTAACTTTCTCTTCTCATTGTTCACAGTAAGTAGTTTCTGTTTCGAATGCAATTACTACTTCAGTAAATTCTCTGAGGCACTTAACAAACTCTTAATGAGTTTTTGAGAGTCTATATTTTTATCGTGTAATAAAAACTTCTATTTATTTAAAGAATTTGAAATCAAGTATGTTTATAAGATGGCTTTAAAATGTATCTTAAAACATTGAATAAACATAAACTGTTTTAATGCAAATACTTAACTAAGTAGGTAATTTTCAATAACACTTAGGCGCGATTTTTAAAGGGTATATTTATAGGGTGTAAACTGTTGCAAAATTAAAATACTTCTAATTGTAAGATGCCTCAAAAGCTCCTTCTTACCCGTGATGCTATTGATCCGTTCGAATTGTTTTTAGTAATTTGAAATTTTTCAGTAGTAACTATGGGTAAAAAAATCTCTCTTAATACTACCACACAGATCAGTAGTACTACGGGTAAAAATACCCATGGTACTACGAGTAGAATAGTCGGTAGCACCACAGGTAAGGAGAGCTAAAAGTTTGAAATAAATATGCTCATTTAATACTTTCTGTATTACGACTTCTTAGAAGTGGTACAAATTGTACGAAGTCGTGAACATCTTGTTAAAGTTGTGACTCCTTTATTTTGGTACATGATAATGTACATGCCACAGATATTTTTTATCTCCACAAATATCGTTATTTTCCTTACAATCATTTCTTTCAGTGAATAACTGATCATATTACTGAAAAATCTATACTTATATTCCCGGAACACGAATATGTCAAAAGTAAAGGGTTTTCCAATAGGGTCGATGTTGACAGGCTGTGGCGGCCATTTTGTTTTGTCGGCGTCTGTCAAATCTGTTGTTTATTATTCAGTCACTGATGCCAAATCACCATGGTAAGTTACACGATTGAGCAGCACGTCCAAATGATAAAACTTTATTATCAAAATGAGTGTTCGTTAGTGCAAAAGTTGGTCGCGTTGCGCCCATTTTACGGCAGACGCGGTGGCCCTTCAAAGTCGACTCTCCAACGTTTGGTAGCCAAATTCGAGACGACCGGTTCGGTAAACAATCAGCCAACACCCGTACGTCAAAGGAACGCCAGATCGGCCGAGAACATCGCCGCTGTCCGTGAAAGTGTGCAGGAGAACCCGAGGCAGTCAATTCCTCGCCGTGCATAAAAACTCAGCCTTTCGCAGACTTCAACTTGGCGAATTTTGCGTCGGGACTTAAGCCGGCACCCGTACAAGATCCAACTGACCCAGGAGCCGTTTGTTCGCTGACTGGGCTTCGGAGCAATGGAAGAGGACCCCCAATTTTGGCCGAAAAATCATCTTTAGCGACGAGGCGCATTTTTGGATGAATGGCTATGTAAACAAACAAAATTGCCGTATATGGGACGACGCCAACCCACACGAGGTTCACCAGGTGGCAATGCATCCACAAAAAGTTACTGTTTGGTGCGGATTTTGGGCCGTACTTTTTCAAAAACGAGTTGGTGAGGCCATCACCGTCAACGGCGAGCGGTACAGATCAAAGATAACCAATTTCTTTTGGCCCGAATAAAATGGACGTGATATGGACGTGGACGATGTGGTTCCAGCAGGACGGCGCTACGTGTCACACAGCGAACGCCACGATGGACATTCTGCATGAACGATTTCAGGGTATGTTTATCTCTCGCAAAGGTAATCACTACTAATTACAAGGTAATTACTTGTAATCACTTGAAATTTACACTTGCGAACTGATAAAACTACCATTTGCAATACTTTACTAGGTTCAAATCAATTAAGACAGTAACCACATATGGAAGTAAAGCTTAAAAAATGCTTATTTAATTACTACTAAACAGTTTTTGAATAGGCCACCAATATCGTGCGATTTGACCCCGCTATACTTTTTCTTGTGGGGTTTTCTGAAGTCGCAGGTCTATGCCAATAAGCCGCAATCGACCGATGCCCTCAAAGTCAACATAACCTAGGCCATCGCTGAAATTCAGCCGGATCTATGCGGCAGTCATTGAAAATTGGACCTCTCGGATCCGTGCCACCGTGAGAAGCCGCGGCGTACTTCACATGAACAATGTCATATTCCATACATAATGGCATACATGGGCCTTTCAAATAAAAAAAGAATTTCGTTAATACCTCACAAACAGCTTGTTTTATTCCATTTCAACATCGACCCGCCCTTATTGGAAAACCCTTTATATTAGAAGGGTTATGTCCCAGGTGAGGAACCTTCTCGATGTTAGAATTTCCTTGAAAAGTTTCAAAACCTGACATATGGTAACAACACAAATTAGATAATAGTCTGGACGTTAAACGTCAAAGTTTATAGTTTCCGAAAACAAAGGGTTATCTTCATATATTAATTATTATGCCCTTTAAATTTCGACAGCGCCAAGGGAGTATTATTCAGTATTTGTGCCTATTAATAAAAGTTTGTTTGGAAACATTGTTACACATTACGAGAAAATGAAGTCGGTCTGTGACAGCGGTGACCTAGAACAATTTTATAGGTGAATTTATTTTATTTTATTACGTTCGAAAATATTAAAAAACTCAAACAGACTCAAAATATTTATTGCGAACATATCATAGGTCCAACCGGTGAACGGAAAAGACACGTTCACCGGGTCCAACGTATACTATAAGTACAAGTGTAAAATCCGTACTATCCATGACAGCGATTTGAAGTTTCTACGGCGTGTAATTTTTTGTAACTTAAGATATACCTACGTCGTTTGTATTTCATTACTTGTAATCACTTTTGAAATTTACACTTGCGAACTGATAAAACTACCATTTGCAATACTTTACTAGGTTCAAATCAATTAAGACAGTAACCACATATGGAAGTAAAGCTTAAAAAAATGCTTATTTAATTACTACTAAACAGTTTTTGAAGCTGTTTCTTTCGAATGTAGGTACTCTTGCTATTTGCAAGCACATAAAATGCATATTTCACAAACATTACAAACTGATAATAAAATGATAAGTAAACATTTATCAGTTTATTTTTCCCATTTAACCAAGTTATTCATCAATAATAGCATCATATTAACTGACCAATGAACTTTAGCGAAAAGTTAGATATACCTACTTACATTCAGGAAATAAACGTCAAATTTGTTTGACGCAGATAGATAAAAATAGAACAGCCAAACATATTAATTTCAGTTCCACGAGGCGTAAATTTGAGCCGAAAACTAATTTTTTCCTTTACACGTTGTACATAGGAGTCAGGTGCCAGTGAAACAAATAACGTGAACTAATTTAAAATTATCGATTCAATTCTCCGCACTGAATTATTTCAGAATTTGCATGATTGCAGTGATATGTTATATAACTTATACGATCTAATAGAAACGTGTCGTTCACTAGGATGGGGGATCCTAGTGAGTAGATGAGGTTCTCTTTTTTTATGTACGAAGGCGGCTGACGAGCATACAGTCCACCTGATGGTAAGTGGATATTGTCGCCCATAGACATCCGCGATACATGCCAACATTAGTCCAAAATGACAAACGTTGGCACGCCCCCGGATGCGCTGCCTACCTTTGGAGATATAGGAATGAATTTGGAGAAAGGGTTGGGAAAATGGGGAGGGATAGGATGAGAATGAGCTCCGACACATCTCACACACTACCGAAACACATACGTACATTAGGGAAATAAGATAAAGATCTCTGGGGCATTTGTCTGCACTCACCGGTTCATCAGGATCCTACTTTCGATATACCAATGCCCAAGCCCCATCTCGACGAACATAGAACATAGTGAAGACATCCAGGAACGGAATAGTCTTCCGTTCCAAAGCTGGAAGCAACTTCGCATGTACGTATACTTCATTTTATCGTGAACAGAATTTAAATGTTCTACGTACTGATCCACCCGCCCTTGATCTCCTCGTACAATAGCGTACACGCCATCCACATATCTCTTCCAGATCTTTATGAAACAGTACAGTACAGTATTACGATTTACTTTACGGGTACAAGTATTACGAGTATAAATGCTATCACAGCTCACAAATCAGTATTGTAACGTAAACTTTGCTTAAACAAACGATCGAATCATAGCCTAAATCCTTCGAGATCGCCTTAGTTTAGATTATTAGTCGCCTTCGTTATAGTGTAAACAATATATCGTGAACTATGTACTTCCTGAGGAAGTTGAACCCCTTACTACGTTCCGGCGCATAAACCTCTCTCGTGTAATTTATTTCGTTACGCACTTGGATACTGGGATAGAACCTCTTAGAATACAAGTGATTAACAAAGTTAATTAATTATATTAGATGTCGTCACTTTAAGTGATTCTCGAATTTCGGAAAATTTTCAAAATATCTCACCAAAAATCCAATTGTACGGCAGACAAATATTTAGTTCAGCTCCTATATCTCGGTTTAGATCGATGAAGAGTGAAATTGCTTCCGTGGTTCCTAAATTATAACGACGTCAACTTTGAAGAAGTCCCAGAAAAAATATTTCGATGTCTATACTCGTATATACAAAGTATATAATGTTGTTGGATAGGACTTACAATACTAGTTTTGTATGGACACTTTTTTCTAAATCCAACCGAAAATAGCAAAATCTTTCCTCCGACTGGCGCTGACATCGATCTTTTTAAATTACAATTTCTCTGGTTTGTTTATATATGGAATAGATGACAAACGAGCGCGCGGACCACACGATGGTACCGCCGCCTATCGACACCCAAAACATCACGGGCATGCGGAAGCTCTGCCGACCTTGCAAAATTCTGTTCACAGCTCTGTTGAACAGTCCCATAATGGAAAAACCTCAGCTAGTAGTTATTCCACAACTTTCCGTTACGCGGTATAAAGTCTTTTGATGATCGCACTCAGCGACTCTATGTCAAAGAAATACGAATAAACCGTAGTACGATGACGGTAGGTGGGATGGTAAACATTCGAAGTTGGCATCAAATTGAATAGCTCTTAAGGACTTTTCCCGTTTTATAGGCGTTTGTTTTTGTGTATCCAGTAATTTAAAAAAAACCTATTTGATGGAATATAGTCCAAAATTCCCTTGTGCTCGGTAATGGAACATTATAGACTGATAATAACGACGGAATTAAATCGTAAATTGCATTTAAAAAGAAAATTCAATCGTCGGTCTTTCTCGCAAACTACTTCTTTGTCAATGAAATGTAAATTGTTCGTCCATTCTAGATAGTTCTCTGTAACAGCCCGCATCGTCTGCGATGAAACACAGTTATCGGACCCATTTGTTTAGGTTGGCTATAGAACCTTAGAATCCAGTATATCCCAGGCACCTTTGAAGTCCAATATTCCCCATCTCGCACAGACAATAGAGGCATTCTGATAATTATACAAACGTACATAAAGTCAAACATGTGTTTACATTTATATTTCTATGTTGAATATACGAGTATTTAACGGGTACATGTGGTTTATACTTATTAGTATCATATAATATACAGTGAGTAAAGGAACCTCTGATTTAATTGACGTAATATAATATTAAGATTTAATTGTATGAATGATGAAGAGTTGTGTTCTTACAAAACAGATCAATTTGATGAAATTTTACAATTTCCCGAACAAAATAGAATTCCTTGCAGGAAATACAGGCAAACATTATTACATTTTAGCGGTAATATTTATTTTTATTTATACAATACTTTACCGCCAGCCTATGTCTCTCTACCGTTGAATATATTCTTCTCCCAAGGCTCGCCACCACACGGATGAACGTGACTTGTTTTCAGGTTGGGTTCTTGAGATAAATTAAATGACAGCAACTGGTATCATGCAACCAATAAATATTACTGACGGGCTTAACAAATGCTAATAAATATACGTATAATACATTAATACATTAGCACTAACAACTAACAATAACAACTAACTAAACTAACTAACAGTAACAACTAACTAAATAAACTAACAATAACAACTAACTAAAGTCTATCACTAACAATGTCCTCAACTGTACTCCCTAACCAAGTTTTGATATGTCTAATGCTAAGGAACAGGGATATGAAAAGGTACGCAACGATAAGTAAACATAAGTTTCGGCGGTAAACAAGAACTGGAGTTAAGAACTGGCAGGCGAGAGCACGGCTATTGCGTCCAGAAGAATTAACTCTGGCGAGAATCGTCTTCCCTTCCTATCTTGAAAGAACCAGATAAGATACCGCGTGCCCGCTAACTTCAGCTCGTAGTGGCAAGGGTTCTTCCCTCTATCCCTAACGTGAAGAATCGTCCTAAAGGGCGTTGCTTAAGGCCCGCGACGAAAAACACTGACACCAATAGGTAACTGCTTTACCAAACACGATACTAATTACCAAAACTATCGCATTAAAACACAAAACTCAAAATTGATTTCTATATTCTGTTATTCGGCACTCGTGTCATTTTTCGACTATCGCATGTCTACTTTCTCCAAGAATACCCCCGCGAACTCAATATTAATAAATTTGCTAAATGATACTTGTAACGTCATCTGTTGCGAAGGCAAGCAACTGAACATTACAACACAATCTTCCCCTCTTTTCATCAAGGCACCACCGATGCACCGGCGGAACTTCTTCAAGTCATCGGTTCACCTCGCTGTACTCGCTACACTCGCTGTACTGGCTGTACTTGTATTGGAAGTCTGACACTGCACTTCCCGGTACGTAACCTCCATTCAAGGAGTTGTCTACCCCATCGGTTGCCGGTCCTGCGGCATATATGGTTTACTTACTGCCACATCAGATTGCTGATTTCTGTTAGCTATATCGTTGACTAGTTATTTTTATTTGATTTGGATTTCACCCTATAAAGAAATTCCCTTTATAGAAATTCCTATGAAACATAAACCGTTAGAATCCACCTTTAATAAAACAAATTGAATAAATTTAGTTAAAGGTAGGTTAATACGAGGACATAAGAACATTTCATATAGACTTTTTCTCTTGAGCCTTGTCGAAAAGAAGCGTTTAATAGAGTTCTTTGGTTTCCCCTCGAGATATCCTGAAATCGGTAAGTGTGTACTTGAATTGAAGGTATGTAAATCTGCCGCACTTTAGAAAGCGGTTAAATAACAAATGTGAATATTGAGATATATATGGCAAAAAGGGGGGGATTCGAAATTTCTATAAATTGCAAAGTATGAAAATTGAAAAGTTACTATTGCTTTTGGAATTTGAAGGTGTAAATTTATTTACCTACTTTTAAAGGTAGAAAAGTAATAAGAAAGTTGTATTTAATCATTTATGGTAAAATTGTATCTCGAAAACTATAGATACAATTACAATATTTTCAAAAGAGACCGATAGATAATTTTTAGCTGTAAAGTCACTCAGAGGTCAAAATCGTCTGTATATAACTAGTATATTTATATATATGTAGGTATATATTTTACTACAATTACATGTAGTATTTATTATTGGAATATATATTTATTATTTTTTACTTAACACGAGTATGTACGCTACCTTTATTGAAGATTTTTTAAGATAAAGTTTGATACGAAGTGGTAGGAATATAAAACAAATGCTTCAGGACATGGTAAAATCTTTTCCTAAAATAACATTCGTAGATAAACATTTGGTTTCCGATGTACTAAAACAAGCAAAATATCTGACCCTAAATAAATTGAAACACATATTTTCCACACCATTTCTAAAAAAATAAAAGGAGATACGATTTTCACGAATCTGAAAATTGTCGCGTTTGGAGATATTTGAATTTCATTTATATTGTGGGTTTAAATAATTGATTTTAGGTCAAATGTACACCTTTTTAAAGAACAATATGTTACTAAGTTATATGTTTAATTAATCGAAGTATTGTCCATTATTATTTTATTTTATTTATTTGGTACACCAACAAATACAAGGAATAAATAACACGAGGTCAGACATACTTCACTGACAGGTTTGAATTTATACATACAATTATAATAATAATAATAATAATAGCCTTTATTCAGATCAACTTAACATAGAAAACAAAAGTATGGAGAGTATAGGTATACAAGCTAAATGTAAAAAACTAAATATAATTTTTTTCTTATATGTTACTAAAGTATTTGTTGTTTGTTTATTTTCTGAAGATCTGTTTGCCAATCGGCAAAGGCCTCCTCCAATCTTTTCCATTGATACTTTTGATTTTTGTAGTGATGATTAGTGGTTGTTGTTGGGGGGTTGTGGTCTTCTTCCCCCACGAGGACCAGTCGGCTTGGGGGAGTTTTGTGTATTTTTGTTTCATTGTTGTCAGTTTCTTCGGTTGCTTTTGGATTCCGTTTGCCGATTATTGATTGCTATTGTTTTGGGTAAAGGTTAAATTAGAAAGGGAGCTGGATCTAGACCGCATCATATCAAAAGCATTTATTCTGCTTAATTTGTTTGAAGATACAACTTGTTTTTTGGACTGGTTATTGTGAGTAGATGGTGAAGTAGATAACTCTCTCTTCCTCTTTTCTTGACTGTTATTATTCTCTTTAACTATTAATTTGTCGTACTTCAGATATGCTATATTGCCTTTTTCCTCTCTTCTATTAAATCAGCTTGCAACATTTTCCTTTTTTCTAGCACTTCTTTTGTGTAATCTTCGCTGATATTAATTTCTTTTAGGTTCTTTTTATTTTTCATAATTTCGGTCTTTCTCCAGTTATTTACAAACGCACATAGTACTGGCCTTGGTTTTTTGCTTTCTTTGTTATTAGATCCTATGCGATGAATTTTGTTGATTTCATGGTCTTCTACGATAATGTTCAGATCATCTTTAAAATTTTCTTTTAGTTTTTGTAGTAATTCAGAGTTAAACTTTTCTTTTTCTTCTAGGCCAAATATTATAATATTATTGTTCTTTTCCCCTCTTTTCAGGAATTCTATTTGTGCGGGCTTATATTACCCGCACTGTGTTGTTGCTGGGATTGTGAAGAAAGAAAACGCTGTGGGCTACTGTTGAGACGTATATCCAGTACAGACTTAACTGTTTGTTAGACATGCGTCTAGTGTGGTGACTACAAGTTGACTGTTGTGGGCTGGGATTCGCCCTTATTTATATTGATACAATGAGGGATGCTGGAGTTGGGCGTTTCTATTGTTACGATGTTTTGGCCACGTGTTCGTTACGGTCCGCATGTGCAAGCCGTTCGTCTGGGAAGCGATTTCTCTTCCTTTGTTTTTAGTGTCAATAGTGAAGGTGTATAAACCGTTAGGTCGGAACGCGCCTTCTTGTCCCTTGTCTGTTAAATGTTTATAGCAGGGTTGCGTAAACCGTTGGTTTTTTACACGCTTTCTCGTCTATTGTTCAACTCCAACATCCCTTTACAATGAGTGACATAACTGTCTTTATGAAACGAACTATTTTAACAAAACGTATCCTACCTTAACCTATAGTTATACATTATATACTTATAAGCTATGTACAGATTATGAGCCGGTCGTCGCGAACATTCTCCCGCCGTGCGTAGACTCTTCCTGTCTACGCATCTATTTGGGTTGCTGGCGCGCGACCGGGTCTGTTGGTAGGATAACGAGCTTCTTTGTCGGTCGACGTAATGTTCCTCCTTTCGTTCTTACGTCAGCTGTGCGAACTACTCCATCGGCTCCCGGATAGGTGTCTGTGACTATTCCTCGCGGCCATGTGTTGCGAGGCATCGTATTGTCTGCTATTAGTACTATATCTCCTTCCTTCAGCGAATGCCCTCGACCGCGGGGCTCCCGCCGGTGTTGAAGTTTTGGATCTTTGTCTATTTTCTTATTTATCGTCATCAGTCTCTTGTAAGCGTTGTCATAGTTCGCGGGCATCACGACATTGTCTTTCTTCCATAGTAGCGCTGTTTCGTAACTCCCGTGCTCTGATTCTTTCGTGCATTCGTTGAGTATGTTGAGTGCACGTTCCTCTGGGTCGTTTAGAGGTCGCTTGGGCGTGATCGTGAGAGACTTTAGTGCGAAATACTGCCTTAGCTGTTCATCCATGCTCTGTTCTTGCAGGGATAGATGATGTGTGTAGTGAATGCGGCGCCCTAAAGTTCTTGTGTGCGCGCCATGCATTGATGTACATATGACTAGATTAGCAGTATTCATTAGTTAACGTTACCACTTCGTAGATGCCTGCAGGCATATCTGACTTCAGTTGCTAGCTTGACGTCGGTGAGCGTGAACGTATCTGCGGCCTAACGATAAAGTTACCAAAATGGTGAAATGTGGCGTTAAAATTTGTATGTCACGGTCCGAAAAGGATGATAAAGCAAGTGGTGTTACTTTTCACAAGTAAGTTTGCACAATTTTGTTCAGATTTTCCAAAATAACATTACAAAACGAAGTAAATTTATCACGCATTGTGTTTGCCATCAATGTTGCCAGTAAAAACTATTTTGATTTTCCCACACCGTTGGGAGGTTTGTAAATGATGAATTCAGCGGAACATGTGTCGTCATTACAAATGGATCATTCTCTTTTGTTGATCAACGCGATTATTCACAAATATATCAAAATAAGATTATACCACGAAAGTAAAATGTTTACTTTAAATAACAAAAAAGAGAGTAAAAGGCAATTATATAACAAACTCATGTTACACAGTGGTGTTTGATCAATATAATAACTTTTGAGGTTTAAAATAATATATTTACAATTTAATTAATTTACAATTGAAATATATTTTTTTAAAATGATTGTCATAAACAAAAAAAATATTATTCCATTTTAAACAATAATAATTTTACACAATGTAAATAGTCTTAAAATATAATATTTTCGTTAACGCATATAAATATTTTTTCTTCCTACCTGTAATCCTTGTCAATTTCATTAGATCTATATGATCTATTGAAAGTTTCATTACAATCTGTTAATAATACCTGTTAATAAGAGCCTTTATACCCAAGTAATTCATTAATTCTGGGGAAATTATTTCTGACCACTGGCAACTCTCGCCATTTTTTCCGATAACAATGTCTTGTTTCATTTCGACGTGATTAGTTTAAACGAAGAAGTTGTGTAGAAGAAACGAGACAAACATAGTTTACTTTGGAATATTTATCGGTTTCAAAGCTACGTCTTTTGAAGTCGCAAGTGGTTACATATTTCTGAGAACAGTTTGTAAGACGTTGCCACTCTAGTATTTAGAAGCTCACTGGCGCCATGCATCACCCATCCGAGTGGAGTGAGAGAGGCGATTGGTTGGTGTTTCAGTCCTTTTCTGACTTCAGTTGCGATGAGCAGATTCCAATTGTCTTGCCCTATGAGAACTTGTGGCTTGATATTAGGGTATTTTAGGTTCTCTTTTATGTCGTCTAGATGGCGGCAGCCGTCTAAGTCTTTCTCCGATACCCGTTGTGCTGAGAGTTGTAGGTTTTCGATGGTGCGAGCTTGTATTTTATGACTCTGAGTCGCACCGTGTATGGTGAATGTGATTCTTCGTGAGCGGGCCGCTTCCAATTCGGTTTCCGCTATAGCTTGAATATGCAGTGGGTCGACGGGTCCCTTCGCTCCTATTCTCTGTGCCACACTGGAGTCGATTAGTGTGACTGTTGAACCGTCGTCTAGAAGGGCGTAGGTAGTAACGTCCCCTATGGGACCGGAGATTCTAACTGGAACCATTTTCAAATAGGATTGCGTCCTATTCGATCCTATTGGAGTCCACGCGGTTGATACGACGTCTGTTTTCGGCTCGGTGTCGTCTGTTTCTGTCTTTGTGAAATGTAGTAGTTTATTATGCCAATGTTGACATCCGTCGATTTCGCATCGTTGTCCGCGGCAGCTGTGTGTCTGATTTCTGTATTTGAGACATCGGAAACAAAGGCGTAGATTTTTTGCTAAATCCCATCTTGCATTTACGTCGGCTTGTTGGAATATTTTACAGTCTATTGTTGGGTGCCCTCTTTGTTTACAGACAGGACATGTGGTCGTTTTCTTATACTGTTCTGTCGTCGTGAATGTCCTGTGCGCTCTTTTATGTGTGTTATTGTACGAGTCTGGTTGTGTAGGGACCGACTCGGGTTGAGCGTATGGGCTACACCTTTCTGTTTCACGCTCAAGGAATCGCGCGAGCTTTGGCAAATCGGGCTCTTCTTTCGGTTGTTCGATCGCGTAATCGAACCAGCGATACTTCATAGCGGGCGTAAGCTTTTCTATTGTTGCTTTCGTTACTTCTGGATTATACAAATAGTATGTTTTCTGTAGCGCCCGTAGGGTCGATACGATATTGGATACTCGGGTAGCGAAGATACATACTTCTTTTGGGGCGTCTGAAGGGCGGGGGAGTGCCCTCAGACGCTCCAGTTCAGCCATTGCTATAGAGTCTGGGCGGCCGAAACGTGACTCCAGTGTTTTTATGATGTCGTGCGGCTTCGCATTGTAAATAAGTAGGCTCTCTACCGCTTCTCTGGCTCGACCGCGGAGGCCTTTGCGAAGTCGTGCGATGTTTTCTGTATCTGTAAAGGAGGCCGACGACTCGTCGTAGGCTGCCTTGAATAATAACCACTCTTGATGCGACCCATTGTACGGGGGTAGCTCTGTGTGGTGGCGTGGAGAAGTCTGTTGTCCTGTTCTAGCGGCCATTGTGATCGCACTAGCGAGTTCTGTTAGATCTATGTGGTTCTGCTGGTGTGTCGTGTTGACCGTGGCTCCCGCCGGTTGCGTAGTCGTTACGCCTGTTCGGTGAGTGGCTATCGCTGTGTAGTTCGCGCCCTGGTTCCTTACGTCGGGTGTCTGTTCTGTGGGGGCGGAGGTAGGCACGAGAGGTGGAGGCAACGCGAGGCGAACGGCATCTTGAGCTATGTGAGTCGGGGCTTGATTGTTCTGTACTGTAGCGCCGACCTCTTCTGTACTGTACTGTTGATGCGGTTCCCTCGATACGGCTAACTTGCGCGTAGTATGTAGCCAGGTGTCGACTCTTGTCTGTGCTTCTATGTCGGTAATTACTGTGTCGTCGTCTTGTTCGCTGTCTGAACTTTCTGCTTCTATTTCGGCGACTTGGGCTGTGGCGAGTTCAACTTGAAGTCGTAGTAAGTCTGTTTTAGCTTTGGCTAAACGGAGCGCGCGCTGAGACTTCGATTTCTTACTGTTTTTCGATGATTTTCTAGTTTCAACGCTGAGAGGTGGGGGTGTCGTGGAAATTTGCTGTATATCAACCCCCGTCCTTTTCTGTTTGTCCGTTGTTGTAGCGGATATCGCAATACCTGAAAAGCCGGTAACGGTGGTTTCTGTTGCTGTCATTTTAGCGGATATCGCAGTCTCTGGAGAGCCGGTAACGGCGGTTTCTGTTGCTGTCGTCCCCGTTGAGGTTTTTGTCGCCGAGGAACTTGTACCGTCGTCCGATTCGTGAAAGTTCTGTAGATACGAATTTCCGCTTTGCGATCTTGTTACTGGCATCTTGTTATTTTTCTGTTTACTTTTCCTCGACGATTCACGTTTTTCTTTCTTCAATGATTCGGCGTTCGAAGGACCAGAATGTGCGGGCTTATATTACCCGCACTGTGTTGTTGCTGGGATTGTGAAGAAAGAAAACGCTGTGGGCTACTGTTGAGACGTATATCCAGTACAGACTTAACTGTTTGTTAGACATGCGTCTAGTGTGGTGACTACAAGTTGACTGTAGTGGGCTGGGATTCGCCCTTATTTATATTGATACAATGAGGGATGCTGGAGTTGGGCGTTTCTATTGTTACGATGTTTTGGCCACGTGTTCGTTACGGTCCGCATGTGCAAGCCGTTCGTCTGGGAAGCGATTTCTCTTCCTTTGTTTTTAGTGTCAATAGTGAAGGTGTATAAACCGTTAGGTCGGAACGCGCCTTCTTGTCCCTTGTCTGTTAAATGTTTATAGCAGGGTTGCGTAAACCGTTGGTTTTTTACACGCTTTCTCGTCTATTGTTCAACTCCAACATCCCTTTACAATGAGTGACATAACTGTCTTTATGAAACGAACTATTTTAACAAAACGTATCCTACCTTAACCTATAGTTATACATTATATACTTATAAGCTATGTACAGATTATGAGCCGGTCGTCGCGAACACTATTTCTCTTCCTAATTTTTCTATTTTGATTTTTTTTGTGAATATTTTTTTTTGGAGTTGTTTATGTTGGAACGTAATAGTAGAAATAGAAGAAATTTTCCTCTGTTGGCAAGACTGACTGGAATGTCGATGTCAAATAAATGTCGTAATTTATTTTCCCATTGTTGGCAACACTGACTGCAGTGTCAATGTCTACGTTCAAGTGTCAAGTGTCAGTTGCTGTGACGATGAATAATTTCCTATTGTTAAAATTTCTAACCTCAAATATATGTTGATATCATATATTTTTAGTTGAATATATTTTATATTGCATTACATTATTATTATTATTTATGTATAAGGCTGGCAGCTTTCGCTGATACATAACCTTATCCTACATCAATAACCTTGTGCTGACATCTGTCTGTCTAAAGAGTTTTTGAATTTATTCACTCCGTCTGCTTTAACTGTCTCATGCGGTAGATTATTCCATGAGTTGACGACTCTATTTGATAGGAAGTGCTTGTAGGGATTGGAGGTAGCGATAGTTCACATTAGCCTTAAAGGAAGTCCTTTCAGATTCTCATTTGTTTTAGAGATAGAGATAAATAGAGTTCAGGTACGGGACATCATAATTGTTGTTGAGAATCTTGAAAGTTTATCAAGTCTCCTCTTTCCCTCCTTTCCTTTAGACAGTTAAGCAATGAATGCGAACTGAATATGGCCTATTTTTAATTTTCCTTGGCAATTTCGTTGCTCTTCTCTGGACTCGCTCCCTCATTTCTATTTCCTTCGAGAAATAGAAATCCTTCGAGGGTTCCATATCTGAACGGCATATTCAAGCAGTGGCTTTGTAGGTTAGGTTTGTACATTGCCAAACCCCTTTGTGTGGGAACTGCTTCTAGTTGTTGATTATCAAGGTAATAAGGTTTTTTGAGATTACATAACATATAAAAACATCTGTTCTTATATATTAGAACAAGAACATAAGAAGAATAAGAACAGAGAAAATAAATTGACAAGTTAGGTAAGGGATGTCCGTGGTTGTAGAATTTAATTTTTAAACGTTTTAATGTTATCATAAAAAAATATCGATACCAATGTCTGCTGTGCACAGGGAATTTGAATAATCATTCAAATTTCGAAATAATGGAAAACAGTAGGGGCAAGGCCAGGAGTTCAATGGATGATGGCGAGTTTCCAGTCGAAGCTCCCGTAACTTTGAGACAGTCTGTCGTGCAGTGTGGTGTCATGGAGAAGCAGTAGACTAGAGCAATTGACCAGACTCGGTTGTTTGATAGCGAGCCTGTCCATCATCGTTTGCATTTCTTCACACTACATTGCATTTCTTTCATTAAAATAGTAGTATATAAAAATACTAAACG
Organism: Sesia bembeciformis; assembly: GCA_943735995.1. Taxonomy (NCBI): domain Eukaryota; kingdom Metazoa; phylum Arthropoda; class Insecta; order Lepidoptera; family Sesiidae; genus Sesia; species Sesia bembeciformis. The sequence continues at coordinate 3,764,924 of OX031038.1, forward strand.
TTGTCGCTGCTCTGGCATATGGACGAATGTTAAAATTAAATAGTCTTCTCCTCTACAAAGTGATAGATACTGCATTGCAATGAAGTAAGAGATAAAGAATTCCAAAAGACATTCCAAGAACCGCAACTATATAAAATAGGATCATTCGCGCCAGTTACATTACATAAGAGGTAAAAACATCTAATTCCGACACATATCCTAACGAGAATTAAAAAAAAATTATTAAAATCTCTCCTTTTTTTTTGTACGAAGGCGGCAGACGGCAGCAGGCGGAAGACCTGATGGTAAGTGAATACTGTCGCCCATAGACATTTAAAAAGCCTTTTTTGGGGAAAATAACAAGTTTAAAAAAAGTCATAGAACAAAAGTTGTTAGTTTTAATAATAGAATGCACTGTTTTGTTTTTCTGAAAATTTTTGACATTGAAGGCTACAAGTCTTTAAATCAGTAAAAAATTCGGTCGATCATTTTGGCCGTGTGGCGTCGGCCGGCGTCAGAAGAGCACCACCCCACCCCATCTTCCAGCGGGTGTCGCAATAAGGCAACTAAGGGATAACAAAGTCGCTACCACATGCCATAAGGAACTAATCCACCTCTAAAAGAGTAGACTCGCCAATCCGCTTAGCCAACGTGACGTTTTAAGATCATACATCTCTCCCATGTCCCCATGTCCATCCGTAGTTCGAAAAGATATGGTGTATAGCGCATATTCATAAACATATAGTATATAGCCCATATTCGTAAACATATGGTATATAGCCCATATTCGTAAATGTATAGTATATAGCTCATATTCGTAAACATACAGTATATAGCCCATATTCGTAAACATATGGTATATAGCCCATATTCGTAAATGTATAGTATATAGCCCATATTCGTAAACATATAGTATATAGACCATATTCGTAAACATATAGTATATAGCCCATATTCGTAAACTATTTTAAAAGTAAAGAGTGAACAAGATCTGACTCCATTTATTAGATTTCTTTGCTCCACTATAAATATTCAGAACTGTCTGACAGGAACAAAGCGATTTGAGTGTCTATTTATTACGTAAAAGCATCCGTTCATCATTTCAGCTTTCAATATTTATCACGTCAACTACATAAACAATAAACAGAGATAAGATTTATTTTATCTACTTTCAAGAACTACTTACTGTAAGTACCAATTCATGTCAATTCAGAATCAACAGTAAAACCCATACAAATATACATTTGTACGTATATTCCACGGTTATTCTTTTCTTCAGCTGGAAAAAGATTACGCTTCCACGACACTACCCGACAGCGATCACAACGCATGTTCTCACATATTTTCTCATATGGAAGTACTTATTTATTATATAAAGCAGGAAATAGACTGAGCTAACTATAAGTTATGTTATATGTTTTCTACCACGCGAATGCTATAAATCCGAATCTATACTAATATTATAAAGAGGTAAAGTTTGTAAGTTTGGATGCTGGAGGTAATCTCCGAAACTACTAATCCGATTTCAAAAATTCTTTCACCACTTGAAAGGTACATTATTCCATATATTATGTATATATGCTATATATTATGTGCAAAAAAATTGATGGGCATGCAACGCATGCCGGACATAGCTGGTCTATTTTAAATAGAGACTGAGTATTTATTTTTTCAAAAGAAACAAAAATGTTTAGTCAGATCTAAATTAAAAAAAAAATACTGAACGGAAAGAAGTTAAAGGATTCTCCTAAAAGTTAACACTAATGCAGACGGACATAGGCTCATAGGCGTAGACATAGGCAGATGGACATGCTTGGATTTCCTAAGACATCACTTAAGGAATCACTTGAATCAAGTCAGTGAGCTTTATTAGTTCAAAATTTTTTGATATTCAAACATTATTAGTTAAAAACTAAAGTTTAAGTTTGCGCGCCAGCGCTCGAGCTCACGATTGCGGATAATTTGTCATGTTATTTATTTCTGTTTTTTCATTCAGTCGACTTACTCCACTATGACTCATTGAGTCACATTATGTCTCATTGAGACGCTCGTTACAATCCTGTCGTCGCTCATTCAACCCTCAAACTGAGAGTCAGATACACATATTGTATAACATTCAATAAGGAAGGTCACCATCTCCTCGTGGAGCGGTGTCCTTACGTTACAAACAATTTTGTAATAAATACTTAATTTGTGATAATTCCTTTCGCAATTACTTTATCAATAACATAAAGCTTTCTCTGGAATCAATCCAAAACCAAGGTTGTCTTCAGAATTTGTAAAAAAGTATGTATTATTAATTTATCATAGCAATAATTATAATCATAAGGTAAGGATAAGGAAAGTGTAAGAAAACCGTTCAAAATGACGATTGCATTTGACAATTCCGCGTCCACGAGCGCTCGTTTTAACAACACTACAATATTTGTCGACGCTTGTTCATTTCTCCCTCGCAAATATTCACAACGTAGGTGTTGTAATCATTTAATAATTATAATTATGAAATTGCCTTATCGCCTCAAATTGTATTTTATTATCTATTTCAATGTGAATAATTGCGATAGCAATGATGTTTCGCCGACTTGTAGGTAAGTAGCGTCACGTCAGCCTAGTCTGTTTCCAGTTTTATGGACAAGTGTGTGTTTCATCATGCTTACACCAATCATGCCCCAAACAAAGTCAGATCCGATTTCTAGTTATCGTTTAATATCAAAGTACATCATTTTATTTGAATAGTGACCAGAATATAAATTGACAGAATATAAATTGATGTTAATAGAATTCAGCCTGAATTGCTAACTTTTGATTTGAGGTTAGTTAGGCTAGTTTTTTGGTTTGGCACATTGAATCGTCAGCCGTTGTAGTCAACAAATTGTTTACGTCTAGTAATTCTAATTGTTAAAAGTTACGACAACAATATAGTATTCACTCTACTTGAGTATTTCTTTTGACAAATTTTCGCTGGAAGCATCAATAAGCGACCTTGTTATTTAGCTGCTAATACAATTGACAAGAAATATCAAAAGTCATCTTTAGCTACTATTAGCTTTTGCGCCAGGCTTGTATTCCATCTATCCCACGGGAATAGATATATTAGTTTTGTATCTTTTCGTGGTCTCCAAGGTGTATATAAAATTTCAGCTCGATTAGTTCATCCGTCGATGCGTGAAAGCATTTCAAAGCATTTCAAAATTTAACCGATGACTGCGTGTTTGTTAAACACGCAGTCATCGGTTAAATTTTATCTTTTTTTTTAGAGAAAATAAGCGACAGTGGAGCACATTGTCCACATGCGCCATACATGTCAACATCAGTCCAGAATAACAAACATTGGCACGTTCCCGGATGCGCTGCCTACCTTTGAAGATTAAGGAATGGACTGGGAGAAAGGTTTGGGAAAATGGGAAGAGATAGGATGGGATGGGAATGGGAATTCCTAAAACCCAAAGTAGCAAAATTAACACCAGCATTGCGCCCCATCGGTACTTTTAAAAAATATTTATAACTAATTATTTAAAAAAATATTTTAATCCCGCACTGGGCAACCTCGCTCCCCAGCATCTATAAGCTAGTATCGGTCGAATGTCACTTAAAGCATAAAGCTTAAAACAATACAGACTGAAGTCGCTAATTGAATTATTATTATAATAGCTTTCGTGGTTATCGATTACAACCCTTTGGGTTGTGACTGATATTCCCAACGAACTTGGGTTATAAAAGCTCTTACATTTTATAACTTAGTCATCTAGTTATGTACTGACTAAAGGCGTTTCAGAATAGGCACTTTATCGGCGCGTTTTCGCATAGATACGTATAAAAAAAGAAACGCGTTCACCAACAATGTCAACCAACAATGTATGTGAGTCAACTAGCTACAAAAAAAGTTTGAGGTATATTTACCTCAAACTTTCAAAAAGTAACTTTTTAAAATTTTATGCGTGTATTGAATTAACATAAATCGAACAATCTGAAACAGGTTGATTGAAATGGCATGAGAGAAGTTTTATTAATCTACCAATTTTCACAATCGAGACACGTTGACACTATTTTAAATAAGTATTAAAAATGGGCTAGGTTCAAGTGACAGGATGGGAATAATTGATGTTTCAATTGTTCTTCAATCGTAAAAGTGAAATAACAAATTATTTTACCGCTATTACGTGTTTTCAAATTGTCTTTGCGATTTCTTTCTATGCGAATGACGAAGGAAAATTGTCGTTAGGACACGATTTCGTGTTAATACGGTGGGTTTGGTTGGAAAGTAGAAACGCGCGTTTAAAAAACGCGACGATGCTATTAGTAGTCTGAAAATGCCCGCAGTCTACTGCCTCAAGGGACCGGAGTAGGTCACAATAAATGTTCATTTCTGTAATATTAGAACTTTGGCACTTCGAAATGTTTACCCAAATCCTTCGTTTTCTGCTTAAGCCCGCAAAATAATTCAATTTGTTCGTTCCATAAATATAATAGACATTTTTTTCTCCTTCTCAACATACAATTAGATTATTTAATATTAATTTTCTCAGAATAAGTATTTATGTGGCTAACTCGATAACTCAGAATAACTCGCATGTGGGCGCTATGTGAGTAAGTAAGACAGTTTATTGATATGGTTCCGTGTGTTAGCGGTTGCTTTTACAAAGCATTTTCTCTTATAATGTTATATTAAGATTATATTAAGATTATATTATGGACTGAAAAAATACTTTTTCGAGAATTATTTCTTGTCAAACTTCTAAATTCCTTTCAACTGCTACACAAGCTCTAAGGAACCAGACATCTTCTAAATAAGTGGACTTGCCAACTCGCTTGGTCAGGGAGCCATTTTAAGACCATACATTCTTCATGCACAAGATAAAGTACATGCGGTGGTCCACGCCCAGCAGTGAACGTCAAAAGAGCTGTTATTCCCTAAACTATGTAATTATTATGAATTTAACCCTGCCGAAGAAATGAAATTAAATTAAATGTCTGCAGAACTATTTGGAGAGTTAGGCACCAACGGAATATCTCAACAAATCCGTACAATTAAGCACAGCTGTGTCAGGAAACGCGCCAAGATTTTCAATTGGACAATGGACACTCTAAATTGGCGACCGAAATTGGCGACAGTGGGATACAGTGCATATCTAATTATAATATTACAAACCACTTTACACATTTTTTCAATTTGCTTTTTCCCACTTTCTCTACGACATATGTGGGATTCTAAACAAAGCGGACTATCAGTGGGGTTTAATTTAAAAGGCCTAGGGTAAATGCTTGACTGTTAAGACGATTTCGAACCTACTGCGAATTTCACTACATCTACATTAAGGACACCAGCTGACACCAAACCACTATATTAATAAGTATTTACTTGAGGGTCTTGAAGAAAGTATCCCTTAATGAATAATAAAAAAAAAATTGAATACACAACCCAGCCGAGCAGGATAAAATAGACAAGGAATTTTTCTATTAGTTTTAATTGTTATTTACAATTAAAAACTGAATTTCGCAAAAGACTATCTTAGATTAAAATAATTGAGACGAGATTATTAATATTTGAAATGTGTAACATCATGCAGATATTGAAACGAGAAAACTTTGTAGACACCATAATCAACTGTTTTTTTTTTGTGCGTAATCTAAGATGATAAATAAAATCATTTTTTTGAGACAACATTAATGATTAATTAATCTTAATAAAGTTCAAAATGTAGGGTACCGTAGGGTGTGTGGCGAAAAACACACACATAAGTTTTGGCAGGTTAGTGAATATGTTCGTTACAAAAACAATTAGTTAATTTTAACAAATTAATGCAAGAAATACGTGTAAGTGTATATTTTCTTCAACTATCGCTGCTGAGTAATAGTAAATATCAATTCTATAAATCGTTTCCACAGAAAGTCCTGATTGGTGGAAAGAAAAATAGGTGGTGTAAAACTGAACTATGCAAGAATAGCCAGCGAACCAAATAGTAGTCAGTGGATTTGGGATTCCTAATTCCAGAGGGCTGCTTTTCTCTGTTAAAATATATCTCGTTGGAACATCTACAGGATGTTTAAATTCAACTAGCATCTTATACTAGAAACCTACTTCTTTTGTAGGTTTACGCGTACGTGCAGTCCATACGAAAATAAAAGATTAAAGTGTCATGACTTGCGAAAAACATATTTATAACTCTTAGAAGGGCCCAAAGAAGAGTTTCATTTCACTTTGAGCCCGTCAAATTTTGTCTATGCCTTTCTAGTTGAATTTTCAACTAAATAGTATCGTTTAATTAAATAATAAATAAATACACTAGTGTCACAATAAACTGACTGTTGCCCTTGCCCGCGGCTTTGCTCGTTTTTTTCCAAACAAACTGACACTCCGTTTCATACCTTTAGGCGTTGAATTTTCTAGAAATTACTTCTTAGTAAGTCATTACATCATTAAAGGAAGCTACTGTCCAAATTTTATGCATCTACTCTTTTTTCGGTGATTCCAGGTCGGCGTTGATCGGTCAGTCGAGGCATTTCTCTTTAGCTGTATAAACGTACAATGTTACTTGTGTAGTTTTGTTAGGGAGAGAGTGCACGTTGCATTCCCACAGCCGCTGGGCGCACTCGACTGGCCCCGTTGCTCCCTCTCTACCTTGAACAAAAGACTACCTTGAAATGTACTGCATTTCCTACTTTATCGTATATCCCCAATGTACGTACGTGTTTCTGTAGTTAGTGAGATATGCCAGAGCCCATTCCCATCCCATTCTATCCTATTCTATCCTACCCATGTTCCCAACCCTTTCTTCCAATTCATTCCTTAATCTGCAAAGATAATCAGCGCATCCGGGGGCGTGAAAACGTTTGTCATTCTGGACTTATATTGGCATGTATCGCGGATGTCTATGGACGACAGTATCCACTTACCATCGGGTGGACTGCATGCTCGTCTGGAGCCTTCTTCAATAAAAATAAATGTAGTTCTCGGCTGGATGAAACCAGAAAAAAAAATATTCACAAAAATGTAGAATGCAAATTAATAATAATGTAATTAAAACAATAATAATAAAAGGGTTTAAAACCTAAACATTATGCGTAATTAGTTACTTGTTACCTACACATAGAACCATCGAACAATCGAAGTCACTGCTAAGATCATGAATGTCCATAGAGTGCCAGGGCATAACACGCTTTTATTAACTTTAAGAAATAGTATTTATTGCCAGGTTTATTAAATGGGAGGTAATGTCGCCGTTAATTTTATCGCGCATTTTTAAAGCGCATTTTATGGTTGTAATACAAGTTGCCCTTTGAGGGTTTTCTACTTAATAACGATAATGTTAGGTTCTTGTTCTCTGAATCATATTAAGAAAACTTTTAATAAGGTCGACAGGACATAAATATTGCCCTATGGACATAATATTGACATAATATTGTTAGGTGTTCGTGGATAGCTGTAACTGTGATGTGACCTCAAGGATTTGAATATAAGACCGTATGTTGTCTTCTTTAGAAACAAATAATGTACAATAATATTATATACAAACAAATATGTACCTACACCTGAATAATAATACACCTACAAGAGGACTAATCGTTTATAATCAGAATTATTTATTTACATCGTAATAATAAAATGGAAATATAAGGAAAAAAGGAATGGAAATTATATTAGAAAAAAAACTAAATAAAATCAAACACAAAAGTGGCAATCGGCGAAATTTAAATTAAACAGGGACTCAATATACGACACTTTCCCATTCTACTTGGATTACTTCTGTGGTCACAAAAAAGATTTAGTTTGTCAAATTGTCACTGCCCTTTGAACTTGCCAGAACTTGCTTTGCAGTTCAACCTTGTTACTGGGGATTACATCGGTGGCACCCGTTTTGAAGTCTTTGTTCTCTATTGTTTTTTATTTTGCCGTCAGGGTATCGAAATGAACAAATCAAGTATGTAGTTTAAGTATTTATTGTAAATGGACAATTACATATGCTCTCCCGGTTTTTTTAAGGTAGAAGAAGAGCGGACAGTCCGTCATTATACTCCCTACTTGATGAAATTAGATGGGAAGTAAGAAGTATAATGGGATGAGTCTTTCCTTATTCTATTTTAGGTCTCTCGCTCGATGGGGTTGGATGAGATGGGGAAAAGGAAAAACATGAGAGACTTCCAGTATTCTTTTTACTCCCTACTCGCTGGAATGGACTGTAAAATGAGCTTTGGCAAATATTTTTTACTCCTAAAACACATTATTAAATATCATGAAAGTCTTGTATGAGAACATTATGACAAAGAGGTAACCACTTGGAGGCGCCCAGCTCCTGAGCAAGAGTGTTTCCCTTCACTATTGCACCAGTGATAATGTCACCATCCCTAGCCATTTTACTATCCAGTACTGGACATGGGCCTTCTCATGCTCATTGTCTTATTGCAATGTATAACCTTAAAATGCTACACTGGCCAAGCGCGTTGGCGGGTCCACTATTTTAGAGAGGGTGTAGTTCTTCAGGACTTGTGGCGGCTTTTGTTATCCCTTAGTCGCCTTTTAAGACACGCACGGGAATAGCCATTCCATAGTGGTGTTATTCTAAAATCGGAAGACACCACACAGCCAATCATCAATGTAAATGGGTGAAATTTAAAATGGCTTAAAATGACGCCAGCGGTCGTATACGGAGACATGCGGCGTCGCACGTCTCCATTGTCATATTCGTAGCGTCCTACAAATTTAATCAATATAGGTAGGTACATTGAAGAATACATTTGTGAGTACACCGTGGACGTGCACCAGTGATAAACTCTTATTCTACAGAAAGTCGTTATTTAATAAAGGAAACACTAAATAGTAATACTGTTTTACTTTTAATCATTTTTTTATAATACATAAAATAATTTTCACACGACATGTTTTCTCTCTCAATGTTTCAATCAATATGCCAAGTTGCAATCAAAATGGCGATGTTTATAGCATCCCTCCTCTCGATAACTTCCTGCGCCCATCCGCACCGCCAATTCAATATACTACTCTCCTTCCGTTACACTTATTGAAATAAAAACTCAGCGGTATAGCCTAGGTTTGAATTCACGACCTGACACGATTGTGAGACAAAAATAGATGGTTAGCTGTTCAGTCAATAAGTAAGTCAGTCTCTAAATATTGTTTTTGTTACGTCAGTATACCTATACATACGACATACCATATATAATTCAATCGTGACATTTAACTAAAATCAATATTAACCTTTAATCCTATTACCTAGCACTTTATTTTGAACTAGAGATTCGTCTCCACTTCGCTCGGGAACGACGTGATGAAATATTACCTATTCGTTATTATATTAGAACAACATTTAACAGTACAGTCTGGTATTAGAAAGGCGGAGGCCTTTGCCCAACAGTTGGAAACAATTCCAGAATAGGATAAAAAATTGTATCCGCTCCGATTAAGTAGACTGACGTATAGAAGTAATTTACCGATAGTGGCTAGATGAGAATGGCTTCCGGAAGATTGTGTGTGATGATCTTGGGGACGGTATAATAAGCCAAGAGCGAAGAGGACACACTAAATTAAGTTTCCAAATATATTTCTATTTTTTTTTTAAATATCTACAGAACCACAATGAATGTTCGTTCAATACCCAAATCGCCCGTTTTTTTTTTAAATCGAATGGCGGTTTTCGAACAACGCGTCTAAAGTATTCCAGGGCTCGTTTCAGACAGATGGTGCAAAGCGTTGTGGTAGTCAAAAGTACTACCGAACTGGGCTAATCTGTTGTTGATTATCCTGATACCGAGATTTAGTACTTACAGACAAATTATTCTCTATTTATAATATCACTGTTGAGAAACTGCGAGGCTTATGCATAAGTTATTTGAGTTACGAGTTACATGGTATATGTAGTCTTTGAGATTCGCAGAATTCTTGAGATTCACACGTGTTAGGTAAATAAACTAGGACTTCTAGGATAGGTGGCCGTGTGGTGTAGGCTGGCTTTAGAATAATACCACCACTACTACCACTGATAAAGCCACTACCACAAGCACGAAGTAATTACACCTCCTCTAAAAGAGTGGACTCATCAATTCGCTTGGCCGGCGTGGCCTAATGCTCAAGCATATACATCCCCCATTTACAAGGCCCATGTCCATTAGTGAATGCTAAAAGGTCTAGTTACAGTATGTAACTCCCAAGTGGAACTGTGTTTTTAGATAAGACTTTAAGTGTTCGATTTTCTCGAAATGTACTTTTTTGACATTCTATTTTTTCTTTGAATATTTTTATTATATTATTATCTAACCCGTCGGCTTCTTTACATTACGTGGCCAGACATTTATTCTAGTTTCCAAATCTGCCCATGAATTCAATACCGCATATCTGGACCCTTTTTGTTTTAACGCCCATTTATAAGTAGTTTCATTACGTTTTATTTCAAGCCTATTTTGCAGTAACAAATAAGAGACATTTTCACTAGTTGAATGAACTTTAAAAGGACCTTGTTTACGGCCCTCTAGGGGTAACAAAGTTAATGGACTTGCTTTCAGGATAGTATTCATAAGTACTTGAGAACGTTTTGTTAGAAGTAGCGGAAAGTGAGTATTTACGAGTATTTTGTTGAAAGTACCAGTTTGAAGCTACTGAAAATATGAAAGGGAGTTTGAGTGGGTATTGATGTAAAAACGCCGATGACACTCAGCGGACGAAAAGAAAGATTTCGCTATTTTTTGTACGTTTTGGAAGAAAAATGTTCAGACGCAAGTTATAGAGCTTTATGGACCCTATCCAACAACATATAATTATATCGATTTCAAATTTCATTTGGATTTTTTTGAAAACTTTTGTGCGATCGTAATGTTGTTCTATGCAGAGGAGATTTGTACCCTACAGTGAAACCAGGCTGACTGAAGCTACTCTTACGTAAGTATATTAACCCTTTCATATTCCACTACATGTGAGTTTTTCATCCATCAAAGCTTCACTTATCAGTATGAGCTCCAACACCGAACTCCAATAAAATGGTACTGAAATCATCTCACATAAATCCTTTATGCTAGGAGAGCGGGGTTCACGATAAGACGCTCGTGAAATTCGGAAAATGTACCCCGACACAGCCTCCTTATTTAGACTTGTGTTACACTGCAAGCGGTATACATATTTTACCTTATACTTAACTAATATTTTAGAACAAGAGGATTGCTTTTGTACATTGCTTTGTTCTGTTGTACAATTCTGTTGTACAGTTCTGTTATCTGAACGAGTCGAATTTTTTATCTCACTAGTTTCAAGATCAAGATCGAGAAGAGGATAGTTCTGTAGACAAAATAAATGGGAGAGATTTCTTACTAGTTTTAGTACTAATAATATTTATTCCATTATTCTATCGACAAGTAGGTATATCAAAACTATTTTCTGATTATGCGGTTTGCTATCAATTATGTTTGTTCCCAATAGTTGTAGTACAATTCTGTTGACAGAAGCCAGGTTTGTTATTCACAAATCTGATATTCACAGAATACAACAGAACTACTGCGAACAAGGGGAGGATTGGAGGAGGACGATATTGCAATTTCGCAGCGGACTGGATGTATCTGACTACCCGAGTTAGTCTTCTCTGAGGTATGCCAGAGCCTATTCCATCGCATCGACTGGAGAGTACAGCGGGATAAGGGATCTCTAATCTAGAGCGTGATGGGATGAGGAAAACTCCACACGGAGATGTTACCAACGTTTTTTAGCTGAAGTTCACATGTATCGCTGATGTAGATGGGCGAGAATATCAATTTACCATCAGGTGGACCATCACGGTAAGAAGAATATCATTTAATACAATCGTAGGATTAGATTAGACACTCTTTTTCCCATCTTTCTTAATCATTTCTCCAAATATTGTTTCCTATAATTCCAAAGCCAAGCAAACACATCTGCGGGTGTGACAACGTTTTTCATAACAATGCATAATTGTCCAATTCATAATTGTCCAATTCATAATTGTCCAATTCATAATTGTCCAATTCATAATTGTCCAATTCATAATTGTCCAATTCATAATTGTCCAATTCATAATTGTCCAATTCATAATTGTCCAATTCATAATTGTCCAATTCATAATTGTCCAATTCATAATTGTCCAATTCATAATTGTCCAATTCATAATTGTCCAATTCATAATTGTCCAATTCATAATTGTCCAATTCATAATTGTCCAATTCATAATTGTCCAATTCATAATTGTCCAATTCATAATTGTCCAATTTATAATTGTCCAATTCATAATTGTTGTTGGAATATCATACCATCAGCTTATATCTCTCCACTGCTGAATATAGGCCTCTGCCTTATTTTCGGCTCTTCTCACCCAACCACTACTAACGAACTTCTTAAGCCGTCAGTCCATCTGGCTAGTGAGCGTCCTACACTGCGCTTCTCGGTACATCATCTCCGTTCAGGAACTCGTCTAGTCCATCGGTTTTTGGTCCTGTAGTAGATGGCATAGGCAACTACTCTATAAAAAATGAAACGTTGAACTATCGCTTAGCACATACACTGGTAGCCTATCTGACACAATTCTGACGGTAAATCGAAGTCACTTTGGGTATTGACATATTCTTGTAACCTTGATTCCGTATTCATACATCGCACCTATCTATTGAATTTTGATATCGTAATATCGAAGTTCAGATTCTTTTTTTTCCAATCACTATATACATTTTCTTTATCGATAATTCCGGAGTTTTGTATAGTGTGAAATAAATCTAGATTTTATGAGCTCTTCCACATTTTAGAGCCAAATAATTTTATGAAGCATAAATTTATTGTGTCTAACGAAATATGAGTGAGGCTTATATCCAGCAGTGGAAAGGATGATTATACGTTATGATAACCTCATCATACCATACTATACACCATCGGCCTATGTCTCTCCTCCTCTGTATTATAGTTTTCTCAAAAATAGCAGTGTTAATAAATGTCTTCTTTTGATAAAGGACGCAAGCAGTCTAATCAGGTTTCTCGTGAGCAACAAATCAAGTATACTGTAGTACCTAGTCCAATCAAATAGGCCTTTAAATCAAAATTTTGGAGGAAATACAGGAATTTTTGAAATGTTACTTTGAAGTATAATATATACAAACGATAAAACAAAGAAGTTTTTTTTCAACCCCCGAGTAGGGGTTAAAATTAAGTGTTTTTTTAACATTATTCAAAAGGGGTATGAGGTAGAAAAAAATGTTTTAGATAAAAATTGTAGAGCATAAAACTTTACATAAAAATGGTCTTTTGACTTTTTTTGCCATTAATAAAATTACTTCAAAGTAACTTATATCAAAAATTCCTGTATTTCCTCCAAAATTTTGATTTAAAGACCTATTTGATTGGACTATAGTCCCACAGCCGCTGAGCGTACTCGACTAGCCAAGTTGTCGCTCTTCTAGACTACCGTAAAATGTACTCCATTTCTCACTTTACCCTTTTCCCATAATGTGCTCACGTTTCGGTAGTGAATGAAATATGTATATAATGAAACTTCCATCTTCCGGGATAATAATACGTTTATTTGTTGCACTATACAGAAATTACAGTTTTCGCAACTAAAAGTATTCCTACCCTTAATCTAAAAGTAATATTAGTAGTGATTAAGTAATCCTACGTCTTCTTCCCTTGGCAGCTTACCATCGAACGACCCCACAAATGAGTATGACCAGGTTTATAATCCCTTTCCTTTATTTTATTTTACCCCACACTGACATTTGTTAGTGTTGCCATTATAATGAACGTTATACCACCATAATTATGAACGAAACAAACAGTATTCCGGTCAAAATTAAATTAGAAATTGCTAAAAATATTTATAACATGACACGTCAAAACCCATTCTATCCTATTCCTCGCCATTTTGCCAATCCGTTCTCCAAATTGATTCCTAAATCACCAAAGGTAAGAAGCACATCCGGGGGTGTGCCAACGTTTGTCATTCTGTACTGATGTTGGCATTTATCGCAAATGTCCACCTACCATCAGCTGAACTGTCTGCTCGTCTGTCACCTTCTTTCAATAAAAAATAGTTTTTAAATGTAAGTTCAATTGAATTCAATCCAATTGGAGACCACTTTTGTTCGCCATTTATTTACCTGCGATAAAAATAGGTAGAATTGAAGAAAATAACAAGCATCCTATTTGCACTTGGCACTCCATTCGGTTTACTTTCACACGTACACATTGTTTTCATTCTCTAAATCTTTTCTGAGCAGAGTGAAATGTTTTTCTTTTCCTATTTCCCCGACTCTTCCCGTTTTGTCAATATTAATAGCTACTAACCATGACTTTCCACTAGTGTAATAGTATTTTTATTTAGTTGACGAGTATAGATCAACCAAAATACATACATACCCACTTTATCGTATTTCCCCAATGTTAGTACGTGTTTCGGTAGTGAGTGAGATGTGCCAGAGCCCATTCCCATCCCATCCTATCCCTCCCCATTTTCCTAACCCTTTCTCCAAATCCATTCCTATATCTCCAAAGGTAGGCAGCGCATCCGGGGGCGTGCCAACATTTGTCATTTTGGACTAATGTTGGCATGTATCGCGGATGTCTATGGGCGACTGTATCCACTTACCATCAGGTGGACTGTATGCTCGTCTGCCGCCTTCGTACATAAAAAAAATAAAAAAAAAATTAGATGGATAATTCCTTGTGACAAAAAAGCCTTTGTATTAAACTTACTTAAAATAAGTTTTACTTAAAATTGAACACATCATTTACCGCGAAATCTCCATTGTTAATTCCGTTTATATATAAAAAATATTTCTATATTTTTTCATTGACATATTACCCCGTTCCTCAAAATGTTGCAGTTATTGTAAAGAAAAGGTAAGCTATTAATAATACGTTCTTGGTAGTTTTTGGTGCCAAAATTAAATCGAAAGAAAGAAAGAACAATTATTTATTTATGACAACACGACACACAAAATACAGGAAATGCTTAGTAATAACATAACAGCAAGTGTGTACATATATACAAACATACTGAATTAACAGTCGATAAATTTGACAGACTTGCAAATGGCACCTTTTTAGGGCCTGCTAGTGTTTGCCACCAAAGAAGTCCCCTGGAATTTAAGAAAACTAAATATGAAGCACTTTTTGGTGAGAACTCGAGGAGTGAAATTAAACTGAATGTTCTTTTTTTTTTTTTATATATATACTAGTGGGCGGACGAGCAAGCGGTCCCACGCGGTTACCGCCGCCCATGGATACCTGCAACACCAGGGGGTATGCGGGCGCGCCGCCGACCTTGCAAAATCCTATTCACAGCTCTCTTGAAGAACCCCATATCGTAGCTTAATGGAAAAACCTCTTGAGGCAGTTCGTTCCACAGCCTACGGGTTCGCGGTATAAAGTAATGATTAGTTTGATAATTATAAAAAATGTGTATAGTGCGTTTTGTGTTTTAGGAGTGATAGTTTATTAAACTTTCAAAGTGTTTTTTATGCGTAATGTTTGTGGTAAAGAAATAAAAGCATAGGACTGCATTTTTCGTGTGCTTCCAAGGAGACCTCTTCTGTCCTCAGTAAACCTATTATACTATCGCTTTACTGAGCCACTCCCGACTTACTTCGACGGGACTGGACATTGGCAGGATGCGTTTTTGACTTTGAAATTATTTATTATGAAGAAAATATGTCACAGGCAGAATGTGCAAATTGTATCATTGCCATAATATATGAAAAGGAAAAAGTGCAAGGTCGTTTTTTTTTCTTTTTTATATGGTGGCAATAGCACAATTACGAGTACCTAGTAGGTACACTGTAACAGTGTCGTATTTAAGGTAGCGAATCACTCAGTAAAGTGACAGTAGGTTTACTGATGCAACACGATGCAAAATAAATAAAATTTACAAAAAATATCACGTGGCTAAGTATTTATCTAATAGGTTTCATTGGACCCTTAAATCAACAAAACGACATTTGAGACGACTACTGCGGGTAATTTTTCGACACTGACGTTTCCGATATTTCGGGACCCTTCACATAGAACAACGGTTCGCATCTCGGCATAACAATATGCCGTTACCAATATATAATGTACCAATACCAATATATAATGTACCAATAACAATATATAATGTACCAATAACAATATATAATGTACCAATAACAATATATAATGTACCTATAGTTTTGTTTTATAATGTACCATTATGAAGCATAATATTATAAAGCAGGAATAACGATCACAGTTTTTCGAATATAAGTGCTGTGCTATAGGCAATAACGAGAAAAAGATTGATCAATTTTACCAAATACTTCCGAACGAACATAGATGTATCTGTCAATCTTTGTAGATGCTGCTTGGATTGATAGTATAGTACAAAACGAAGCTGTGTCGCTTTGTTATTGGGAACCCTATCCGTGGAACTGCGTAAGCAATTTCGTCACAATAATAAAAGGAAATAGTTTAAAATCTTCGCAAAACATGTAAAGTAATCCACACACAGTCAGACGCAATGTTAACACAAGTCTGAAGCAGTTTTCCCAACCTAAGATCACACTATTTTAGCAACTCAATCTCTGTAGTTAATCAAAGCGCTGTTTTTCATATAGTACATTCTTGCATTAATTCTAAGGAGCTTTATTCTAATTATTTTCGCGTTATGTTAATTAATTTTTAAGTAGAATAAAATAACTAAAGATGGCAGAAGAACCTGAAAATATTCTCCGAGTTTTATTAATAAAAAAGAAGGAATTTTAAGGAAACATTTGAAAAAATGTTTATCTTTCAATATTCAAAAAATATTTTAGATGTAAAGAAATTAAACTAGCTGTAGTTAACTCGTTCAAAAAGATGTGAATAAATATGACGCAATGTCGTTGATTTATTTTATCGAGAACCATCAGGACAAAACTAAGGTAATTTGAATTACTTAAGTAGAGTTATTTCTGCCGCTACTACGCTTGTGCAAGCGCAGCGTCTTCTCTTTGCTCTTTGCTATGAGCCACTCCATGCCTACCGCTTCCACCTGTATCACCTCTTTATGGCCAGCCGCAGCTATTATGCGACCGGTACTGGCGGGCGTGGACGGGAGAGGCGCGCGGGTAGGGGAAGCTAAGTGAAACGTTACTGTCGCAGGGAGCGTATTTCGAGCGTTTTTTCTTCGGAATGGCTAAATTCTTGGGGCTCTAATGGCCTTTCAAGAGTCACCAGACATGTATAATTTAGGGTGAGCGCAAAAGGTGCTGAGCCAGGTGCCAAAAATATGTAGCAACTAGCCTAAGGGCTCTCAAGCCAGTAAACCGGCGGAAGGAGAGGACGTCGCTGTTGCTTTGGGAGGGTACCGCGGGATGCCGAGTCTGTGAGAAACGCCGAGGCACGTACCGTTACCTGGTGAAAGCGTTGGCTGAAGGTCGGTTTGTGTTGACGGTGTAGCGAGAGGGACGTCCTAGTCTCCGCCGGCGGGGACGGTGTACATGTATATTGGGTGGGTGTAGGATAAGAACCGCATTAGCAGCAGTAATTGAGTCATCGGTTATGGTTAGGGGTCATTATGATCAGTCATTCCTATCGGGGACATAGGGTAGGCTGTCAACTACTAGGGGGTTGGGATAGTGAGCGACTGTCGTAGTAGCGTCGGGAAGAGGTATTTCGTGAGTTTATTTATAGGTTCCAGACTGGTTATTCTCTTATACAGTGTGAAATCGGTCTCATTCAACCAAATTGGTGAAAAAGTGCTTATCGATACGAGCCTTGAGCCATTAAAAGGTTTGGGACACAATTTTTAAAATATAAATCTAAATACCTATTTGTGAAAATACTTTGCGAAGAGTTTTAACGTAGTTTCGTTTACGTATTATTTTGAATGAACAAATATAAATAGCCTAGTTCTATTCACTTTTACTTTATTCTTTCAAGTTGAATGAATAAAGATTAAAGTTTTCGTAATTAGCGTGACTTTAGAATACTATTATATATTTTTGAATTCATTGGATTAATTCATGATTTTAATTATTTACTTAACTTTGCTTATAGTATTTACTCGTATATTCAACCACAGATGTAGAGGGTTAAAAAAGTCACTGCGTTTCCGAAATTGGTGCTAAGCTGATACTTCTCGCGCTGCTCTTCAGCCTATTCCAAACTGTGTCGCTAGCGAGTCGTTGTTACAAAATACTAAAGTGCCCAGTTAAAATAAATTGTAAAAATTCGACGAAAGTGGTGAACCGAGTCAAGGGAGATGTTTATATCCAAAAACGTAACGCGAAATGTAGTTAATAATGTATTCCCGAAAACTGAAACAGTACTAATTATACCTACACTCTCTATAATTAGTACAAGGTGTCTGTTTCCTGAGTGAAATCGCCAACCAGTATGGTTATCGTTGTGTTTTAAAGCAATGCATCCCCCATGCACATGACAAAGTGTACCATGGCCCATGTCCAGCAGTGGACGAAGAAGTGATTTTTCACGGAACTGGGAAGTCGTGATATCTGCAATAAACATTTTTTTTATTCTACCAAATAAATAAAGTTTCAAAGAAAATATAATAAGTACCTATCTACCCACGAAACTGACATCCTAAATAAAAAATGTCGACCAAAAAAACTGCTTTGTTCATAGATACAAATGGAATTGTCTTTTTTTAAATACGAAGCTCTGTTGTTTATTAATTGTTTTGCGAATGACTATTTTAGCTCGACCCAGATCATGAGCCCTCGGCTGTAGGTATAATTATTTTTAGAAAGTTTTATAAATATTAATAAAATATTAGAATAAAATTGTTATTTATGTCCAAACAAATCTTAAAGGTACCATACCCCTATCATCAGCCTGTATCTCTCCACTGCTAGATGTAGGCCTCTCCCAAGGACCGCCACCAGACACAGTCTTCTCATTTAGCCACTACCAGCGACTTTCTTCAAGTGGTCAGTCCACCTGCCTGAAGCGCGTCCCACGCTAGTGGACTCCATTTGAGGATACGTTTCCTTCATCCGTTATTTGTCTTGGTTCATTAACGACCTACCCACAAGTTATTATTATTATTAGAATGAAATTGTTAACTTTTATATGAGTACAAAAATGTAATTACTTATAATCAGTTATTGACGAATCAGGACTAAAAATAAGTAATATTTAAAACATCATGTCAATCGGGCCTAAGGTGGTGACATACGCGGCTACAAAATGTCTTCCCAGTCACAAAAACTGTCTTTGTTCCAACAAAATGAAATTGAAAAAAGAAAACATTGCAACCACTCCTCGGAGACGTTATGAAAAACTCTGTAAAACAGCGGACAATTTAAACACTGTGATTGATCACCGAGGCTCGATGCGTCGTTAAATTAATTCTCAACCGCCCATCATTTGTCCTCGTAATTGTTTTCCTGACATGCTCAAAATGATAAAGTTGAATATTTATTATATTTTTAATAATATTTATATTTTTCTTTTCTTCACCCTACCCTAAGCGACTATATCTTCTGCAGAAAAGAAAAAGAAAATTCATAAATAGCCACGTAAATATAGTTTAAAGTATTTAATTTTCATGGAAAGAAGGGAACAGAAGAGCAGACAATCGCATAGTGCTAAGTGGATATCGTGGACATTCGCGTTATATGCAGAATGACAAACGTTTGCACCCCCTCGGATGTAGCTTTGGAGATTTGCGACTGGCTTTGGAAAAAGGGTTAGGAAGGATGGAGTATAATGGAATGAGTATAATGGAATGAGGAATTTAGCTCATCGTATTACACTCCCCATCCCCGTTACCCCCCATCCGAGATGGGCAGTAAAGAGTAGAATAGAATAGGGATCATTTTTTATCCTATTTTAGATTCTATTTGAAGAGATAGGATTGTAAATGGGCTCTGGCATATCTTACTCCCGAAACACGTATATACATGTTTTGGGCTGTAAAATGTACTACACGAATATACGACTAGTACATTTTACGACAGCCTTCTATGAGATCGGGTTAACTCGACCAATTGGACGCGTCCAGCGGTTGTGGGATTGCAGCCTACGCCCTCATTAAATCACAAATTAACCAAAATACAGATATATAGCAATACGGCCCTAAAAGTGATACATTTGCAAGGCGGTAAAATTTACCACCTGTCAATTCAGTTTGTCATTTGAAGGCCAATAGCTATCAAAAACGTATAGTAACATTTTATTTATACCGCTATCACGACACAGTTTTGTCAAAAGAATCCATGTATGTATTTTGGTTGACCGATGTAACTAATAAGTAAACTCCGACACCAAAATAGTACTAGCGATTCTCAAGGGTTGGTCATCAATTCATTCGTTGCGATAATATCGCTGATGAGATTGATTAGCCTTTCGACCTTTGGGGATTTTCGGAACAATCTATTCCGCTACCTATGCACATTATAGTAGTAACATGTCTTTATTTTATTGTGTTTATTTGAGAAATAATTCGGGAACTTTTTTGATAGATTATGATAGATGGGTTGATTAGTTATCTGGAAATGTTAGGCTTGTTTCATCACGATCAATACGGATTTATTTTTATACCGGCCCTAATATTTACATGTCAACTGTGATCAGTAGGTATATATATATATCAGTATCATATTATAAGGGTGGAATAAATCTTCTGTACAAGTACATGAACAAGTACAAGAACATTTACAAGAAGTCTGAAAAGTCTGATGAATATAAAAAGGTTTAAAATTGTGTAGCTATTGCTTTTTCTTTTTTTTATAGAAAAAGAGCGGCCGATATGCATACAGTTCACCTGATGGTTCACCGATATGCATATGCATGAAACGTTGGCACGCCCCCGGAGCGCTGCCTACCTTTGCAGATTAAAGAATCGATTGTGAGAAAGGGTTGGGAAAATTGGTGAGGGATAGGATAGGATGCCTATCCAATGGGCTATGGCATATCTCACTCACTACCGAAACACGTACATTGGGGAAGTACGATAAAGTAGGAAATGCTGTAGATTTCACGGTAGTCTTCTGTGAGAGAGGGGTAAGTAGCCAGTCGAGTGCACCCAGTGGCTGTGGGAATTCAGCATTCGCTCTCGACGTTGGTGGAGTAATGACAAGCTTGAAGTATATATCTTCAAATTTGAAGTTGTATCTTGTTATAAAGCATTGTAGCTTGTTATAAATATATATTCTCTCTGCCAACGAAGTTGACAAAACTATACTTAGATGACCTTTTATGCAAGAGAAGCCGCGGGCACAGTTTAGCGAACAAATCTCCTGTAGGCACACATAAAATGTCTTAGGCCTTGACTTGTATCTACCTATAACTTGCTAAGGGAAGTGAATTGCGAATTGAGTGGAAAATTAGAAATTGGTTAAACCAAGCGAGTGAAATCGTCAATATTGCGGTATATAAGGGTACTTCAGATAAAAAGAGGCGTCTTTAAAGAATAATAGTGGATGTGGAACGATTTTTTTTGTGCTCCTATTTGACAAAAAATATTACGGGCAATTTCATTTAAATGGAAAATAATTGATCCACATGATTCAAATTAAATTACCGTACCTTTAATTGCGTACTTTATTATTTTATCGCCTACTTTATTTATTGCATAGACGTGTTCAGGTGTTTCCGGATTAGCCGATGGCTAATCTGTACTATAATTAATTTGCATGATTATTATTCACTCTCATTTGTGGAGATGGCGGTATTCATCGATTCGTGGGATAACTAAGTATAGGTAAGTAATTTATTTATTTGTGTATGTTGTAAAACAGCCAACAAGACATACAATGAAATTAGAGTAAATACTATGCTAAATACAAAGCTATTACGTATTTAATTGTTGCCTTACTTACAGGCTGTCACCGCAAAGTAAAAGTGGAAAGTAATTATAGCAGATCCCGGAGCAAATAGCGGTTACGGGCTCCTAGCGGTCTATTAGTAGATAATTTCGGCGCCGACGATCTTGGACAAAAAAATATTAGTTCTAACTAATAGTTAAGTCAAAGAATCCTTAAACCCAGATCTTCAACCTTCCACAGGATTTTATAATATGTATAACGACTTGAACGTCGACTTCGCTCGCACAGACAATTTTAAAATTATTGTTAGATCCTAATTCTACGTCACGCTACCTCATGCGACATGGGAAATGTGAAGTGTAATGAGATGTGGAGCTAACTCTACCAGGCTATATACACCATAGATATCCTTAATGCCTTATCCTCATCCCATTATCCTGAGTAGGGCAGACTGGGAATGAGATGGAATGTGACGTGATAGCATGGAAAGGGGAATTAACTTTGACAACTATCGCTCACTTTCTAAATGCGTTCATCTGGGTTCACACCTACACGACAATATACCAGGCCAAGTTCCCGCAAGATGGTCGAAGGCATCGATATTGCCATGAACAAAGCTGAAACTTCACTGAGGTATGCAACTATATACATAGGTATTTTGAATACAAAATTTGATATATTTCAAAGCAATCTTATTAATGGGATAATTCGACGAGTCAAAACTGATCAGTCCGACTATCTTATACTCGGTTGTTGCTAATGTTAATGATACGAGTACAATGAACTAAATACATCTATTCTAAATTATACACAAACAAAATCGCGAGCAGAGCTAGTGCAATTTTCGTAGATATTGTTAGGTACATCAATCATACTCTAAAAGATAGATCCCAAAGTACCTAGTAATATCCTGAAAGTGATCAAGTTATAATAACTTAAATTGGTTGACTTTGAACATTTATTTAATAGTAATAAAACTTTAAAGCAAGAAGGAAATGAACATCAAAGGGCATCATAGAAAGACGAAGTCCGGTGGTTCAAACTGGATCTGTAAGATTCGACTAATTTGACTATGAAAATTAAAATTCTCCAGAAACAATTGGACAGTGCATTTAATTTTTATTTTTTTTATAGACTAGTGGGCGGACGAGCAAGCGGTCCCACGTGATGGTAAGTGTTACCGCCGCCCATGGACACCTGCAACACCAGGGGGTATGCGGGCGCGCCGCTGACCTTGCAAAATCCTATTCACAGCTCTCTTGAAGAACCCCATATCGTAGCGTAATGGAAAGACCTCTTGAGGCAGTTCGTTCCACAGCCTACGGGTTCGCGGTATAAAATAATTTTTGGAGCGAACAGTGCGCGACACCTCCGTATCGAGGAAATGCGGATGGACCGCACTTCTGTGACGGGAGGTGCGGTTGTAGAAACCCGAGGTGGGAATTATATTAAACAGTTCTTCAGAGCATTCCCCATTGTACAGGCGGTAGAACACACAGAGAGAGGCAACGTCTCTCCGAATGCTGAGGGGTTCTAAACCGCCCGTGAGAGTGGGATCGTCGACAATACGAACAGCACGTCGTTCGATGGAGTCAAATGGGTCCAGTTGGTATTTCGGTGCGCCGGCCCAGAGATGAGAGCAGTACTCCATATGGGGCCTCACTTGAGCTTTGTAAAGCATAAGGAGTTGCCCAGGGGTGAAGTACCGCTTCGCTCTGTTAAGCACACCGAGCTTTGTACCCAATTGTGACATAACGAACATACAGAGTGTAATATTTTGTTCAATATTCTTGAAATGCGAACTCATTGATTCTGCTCATGATCGTGAGTTATTCACATGAAAATATTATCTATGCAAACGAGCATACAGTCCACCTGGTGGTAAGTGGATACTGTCGCCCATAGACATCCGCGATACATGCCAACATTAGTCCAAAATGACAAATGTTGGCACGCCCCCGGATGCGCTGCCTACTATTGTTGGTGAAAGAATGGATTTGGAGAAAGGGTTGGGGAATTTGGGAAGGGATAGGATGGGAATGGGCTCTGGCATATCTCACTCACTAAAGAAACACGTACACACATTGGGTATCTTTTACAAAAAACAAAAATCAGTTCTATGAGTATGCCACAGTCTGGTGTATGCCACAATTTTATAATTTCTCACTTATGACCAGCAGTTAGACTATGTCAATTTATTTAAAAAAAAAACAGAAATAAATAAAAACAGCAGGCGGGTGCCTGCTGTTTGTTAATTTTGCCTGGTATAATTTAAGTTGCCTGGCAAATGACGAGCCGGCTAGCGTTTAATGCGATCATTAATATTTGTCAAACTGACGCGAAAATTAGAAATTTACATCTGTTTAAAACGTGTTCGCATTTGTTATAGGGTAGAAAACATACAAGGACCAGTAGGTACTCGGAAGCTAGACACACAGATCTTGTGATCACCTCCGATACATGGATTCAGAAACATTATTTGATACAGAATCAGTGTTTTATTTTCTCAGTCCATCTTCTCAACTACTGTCAGTTTTCTGCTCAATTTTGGTGTGCGTCTATCATATTATGTATGTACTTATGCGTGTACATATATATGTGAATGTATATATTTATATATGTATGTACATTTATTCATATGTATTTATTAAGCCTCGTTTTTTATGGACTTTCTATTTTATAATTTAAAACTGCATCTGTGATATTTCTTCCATTCCTATAGGTAATCTGGCGATTGATTGATAAATAATGCCTTACGACATTAAGTTCGCATGTTGTACACATCATTGTGCAATAAAGTATAAATAAATGAATAAAGAGATGTACCTACAAATAATGTAATTATATCTGAATCATATTCTAATACTCAGGTTTGTATGAATGATAAAATTGGGTCACATAAGACAGAGATTAAAAACTGTTAGTGTTAATACAATTCTTTATATTGTTATTTTTTGTAGTATTTTCACCATTATACATATTTGTACACACATACATAAACGCACACGTGAGCGCACTCACAACCAACACACATACACACAGAGGAAGCGAGAGAAAAATACATTTAAAAAAATTATATTATAAGGTGGTTATTTATTAAACACACATAAGTAGCAATGTATGTTTAAGAGATACTATTGGTATAAGACAGTTGTGTTTTACATTATTAATTTTCTCAAATCATTTCAAATAAACACTTTCGACAGAGGAAAACACATTACTAAATAACTAGTAAAGATTGATACACTTTGATCCAGCCACCGTCGGTTAGTTTCTTTAGTCGTCTCGTTTCTTGCACGAAATTATTATCTACTACTAAATAGGTAAAATGTGCGATTCGGAAGTTTGTTCAATGTGTGAACAAACTTGTATTTTGTGTTGACGCTGAGTAGGTATTTCCTTCTCCGACTAAGAATCTCAAACTTTGAAGTACTACCAAATCATTAGCATGCCACGGACGCAGACCTAGGTATCGGAAATTGTTTTGCCACATGCCCAATTGAATGAAAGTTTCTGTTGATCGAGGAGTAAGCCTTCTTGAACTCCTGACAAACCGAGATCAATAACTGTGTAACGTTTACCTTACCTTCGTCAACAAACTTCTGTGGCGACCCTTATTAACACTGATCAAAGTCGCATAAATTTAGGGGATCTCAAGGTCAATGTTGAATTTACTTGGGAAGAAACATTTGTTAATACACCCTGGTACTAATTACAAAGCCTGCAGCAAATGTATTTATTCCCGAAAATTGAAACCATGTAATCTGTTCAGGATTCTGTATAATTTATATTATATGTAGGTACATATATATTCTTTTTGTTATGAAAAGAGGATTAACATTAGCTACACCAGTAGGATGTGTATGTGCTACCGACCGCGACCTACGGAATCGTATTCTCACCTTTCTTCAAGAACTTCATATCGATTTTGTTCCGAGCAAGATAAAACACCAATGCTCCAGTGCTTTGCGAATGTAGCCCTTTGATATAGATACGACATACGACCTATGGGCGCTCACCTAAATATTATACCTTCATAATACAGGCGTTCATAGTAAAACCGAAAGAGGTCCAACAACTGTGTGCTAAAACTATCCTGCTATATCTGTAGGTCATGGGCATTGGCAGCGGACTATGAGAAGAGTGGCGAACACTCTTCTCATAGATACGAGACTTTATCGACTCGCAAAGCCCTTAATCCTTAATAATAATAATCGTTTACACAGCGACGTCTAGGCTGCTGTCCGACCAAAAACGAAAAACGATCAGCGACAAACTATTTTCTCGCTAGGGACACGTCCAAATTCCACAAGACAACGATTGAAAGACAGAGTTAGGTATAATAGTACAAAGGTAGGATTCTTATTCTAGTTCTATCGCCCGGCGATAAAAGAGCTCGCTCAGTAACACTCGCTTACAATGTGATTGTCAACTTCAATTAGTGTGCGGGGACGGAGGGATTGAAGTAAGCGTGTTGCTTCTAGCTCGTCACTGTCGCTCGCTTCACTCGTTCATCGCCTAGAGACATATAACTCGCGTAGTTAATTGGCAGGTGCTGGTCGAACTGCTCGCTCCTCGTTTATACCCGCTAATTGTATTTCGTTCTTGTTGGGACCGCAGCCTAAGGGGGCAATACCTTAGCACTTTCTTTACTTAGGGTTAGTCCGAGCGGTTGGAAACAAGGCAAACCATACGAGGCCTCTACAAACACGAATCGGACCGGAAAATTGATTTACCCGGGCTGTCGCCTTAGCGAGTTATGTTGCCCGACTTCAAGCGCAATATCCTGAATACCATCAGTCTGTCTGTCTAATACTGGATTACTGGATATAGAGTTTTACCAAGGTTCGTTATTACACACAACTTTTGGGTCTTTTTGTCCAGCCAATACCAATTTACGACTACATTTTTAACCTGTTTCTGGGATTTAATTCCGGTATCTATAGGTACCATACTTCCTATTCTACATTTTCTTAACACTTTTTCCAAATAGGTACATTCCTAAATCTTCAAAGGTAGGCAGCATATCCAGGGGTGTGCCAACGTCTGTATCGCGGTTGTTCGTGGGTGACGGCATGCACTTACCACCATGTACGTACAGTTGTCGTTCACATTTTTTCTATAAAAAAAGTCAGAGCATGATCATAATCGATGTAAAATAAATTCTATTTCATATGATAAAACAGTATAAGGGTAGTCTATAGGTTGACTTAATGTTTAAAAAAATTGAGTCTTTAGAAGCTACAGAACCCAAAACAATTATGTTTAAATTTTTTGTCTGTATGTCTGTTTGAGCATCACATAAAACTACTGAACGGATTTTCACTAATGTATAGTTAAATAAATAATATCAATAAAATAAAAGAATGTCTTAAATAAATAATGTTTTTAATAGAATTACTCAAAAACTACTACTCCACGCGAGCGAAACCGCCGGTAGAAGCTAGTGATTAAATAAAATAATGAAAAGACTACCTACTTAAGTTCATGATATTTATGTACATCAGCCTCTCTACATTGCTGGATATAGACCTCTTCCATGGACCACCACCACACACAGTCTTCAGCTCTTCTCACCCAGCCACTACCAGACTTGATATACTCGTGCGTATTATGACAGTACCTTAGGAGTTCATGTCATTCATTTTCTTACCAATTTTATTTACTTTGTCGTATCAGTCTTCGTCTTAGTTACTTAGATATCTAATAAACAGCTTATTAACTAAACTTTGTCCGTGGCTTCCCCCACATACTACTCACATACTATAGTGGTAACCTTAGTTTTACAGCCTGTGTTCTTTTCGTGACTCCTAAGAATATTCATGCAAAGTAGTTTCCTAGACCTTAGCCAAAAACACAAGGTTTGTATATATGTAGGTACCAATATTGTCTTTGATTTTTTCTATATTCTATTATGATAATATCTTTGGACTTTGTTTACATGTCCTTCATGGGCTTTTCCTTAACATTAGTGAAGTTCATATGGATATTACAGTTGACAGAAAGCCAACGCTATTAAGAGCAAACACATGATACGTGTAGGCTTTTTTGTAATGTGGAGAAATGCCAAATACTCTTATATGTAAGTAAGCTATAAGAGAACAAAAGAAAAGAAAGATATGGACGCATTGACGCAATTTTGTTGTTTCCTTGGTGGATAATATGCAAGGTCATGACATAGTAAAAAAAGATAAGTAGGTTTACTTACGAGCACAAAATAATCACACTATTTTACTCTTTTTTCTTTTCGTTATATTGATTCATAGTCGTAATATTTTGTCCAGCAACGGCACATTCCAATTCCAATTCCAATTTCTTAATATGGCCCCATCGAGACTTCGATGATTCTGCCAATGTCAAGGTTGAATGAAACAGTAAAAAATATTTAGCAAAGATAAAACGCGCAGAGATTATGCTGGTTCCAGTTGAGCTCACTAAAACAAAGAATACTTAACTTTATATATAAATATATAGTATAATACATAAGAATATAAGATCAAATTAGATGTTAGTTTTATAGAAGTATGAAGACAGAGAGAAAGTATTTTTGGTTAATAACAATATACCTAACATAGAATAGTGATGATGAATATGATGTAATAGTTAAAAAATGATTAAAGAACAATGTTATTAACTCTAATGAATTTGTGAAGGATATTAATATGAGGGGAGAAGACAAGGGTTAGTATATAATTCACATTTACAGGGCGAGGAAGAGAAGGAGGAAGTATATCGTAAAGAGGTATTGCAAGGCGGGGACAATTAAAGAAAATGTGCTCCAGAGTGCCTTCTTCAAGTCCACACTCGCACAAGGAATGATCCCGAATCCTTAGCTTAGCCAGGAAGGCCGGCGAGCATACGTATCCCAATCTTAACCGAATGATAACCGACGTATCCACTTTATTGATGTTCTGATGCTTAAAAAACCAAGGTCTTGGGGGTATAGTCGGCTGGATGGAACCATAGTGTCTAGCTTTAGTTAGTCTAGACGACTGCCACAGATCATTCCAGGATTTATCCAAGTAAGGTTTAGCCAGAGCCCGTAGATCGCGAGAAAAATAATTTGGATATGAATCACATCCCACACGCATGGCGTCCTTTGCCAATAGATCCACTGTCTCATTACCAGAGATGCCAGAATGACTAGGGATCCACGCAAGTACGACCTCTATGCCTGATAGGCGGCATTTATATAGCACCTCTTTAATCTTTAGGATTACATAGAAGTTGTCTCTAGCATGAAAAGGAGACTTGCCAATGTCCTGCAGACAACTCAATGAGTCGGAGAAGACGATGGACCTATTTAACTTATGCGATTTTATAAACAATACTGCCTCCAAGAGAGCTAAAGACTCCCCAGTAAATATAGAAGTTTGAGGGGGACATTTATAGTTAAGAATAATTTTATATTTGGGGATCCATACTGCAGAACCTACATTATCACCTCCAGTTAGCTTAGATGAATCTGTATAAACGGTTAACCAGCCGGGCCATTTCTCATCTAATATGCTATTGAATGCAGTATTTGCCTCAGGATTTTTTTTTACAATGCCAAAATTAAGAATCACTCTTGGGTTATAGAGCAGAGATTCAAAACTAAAGTGGAACAGAGGATTCTTATCAAGTTGGAAAGTAGGGGAAGGGAGCTCAGAAAATTTTGAGAGACTAGAGTAAAAGAGGGGTCTCCTTATGAGACCAGTAACTAGATGAGGTCAGTAGCTGAGACAATAGTCGAAGTCTTTGAAGAAGCGGATGGGAGGAGAATTGAATAATATTGAAAAAGAATCTATCAGCTAAAAATTGTCGACGGAGATTTAAAGGAGGTTCTAAACACTCTACTTGGAGGGCGTTAATGGGGGAAGATTTCATGGCACCAGTAATGATGCGTAAACATTTAGCCTGAATCCTCTCCAGCTTGCAAAGTGCCATCTTACTGCATGGTTCCAACAAGAAACATCCATAGTCAAAGTGGCTTCTGATAATGGCATTATACAACAGCTTCTGACTGTAGGGGTGGGAGCCCCAACGTACCCCCGAAAGAGCACGTAACACGTTGATGTTACTTTCGCATTTTCTAACAATGTGATTCATGTGGTGAATACCCGTCATGCGGGAGTCAAATATGACCCCTAAAAATTTCACTGTATCCTGAATGCAAATGTTTTGTCCACCGACTGACAAATTAATAGTAGGAGCTGTACGTTTACGAGAAAAGACGACTGCCTTACATTTAGAGACAGACAGAGTTAGACCATGATCATTGAGCCAGACGTCTAAATAGGATATGGCTGAGTTTAAGCGGTTAGTAGCGTCAGTGATTAATTTTGAGGATACGTAGAGGGCGATGTCATCTGCGTATTGAAGAATGTTGCAAAAGCTGTCTACAGTTTTATCCAGGTCGTGGGTATAGATATTATAAAGCAGAGGACTAAGGACAGAGCCCTGTGGAAGTCCCTTCCATACATACCTAGAAGGAGATAGTGAGCCTCGGTATCTAACGGATATGGAGCGTGCCATAAACAGGTTGCAGATGATGTTGACCATCCTCACAGGGATACTCAGCTGTAGCAACTTCTGCCTGAGTATTGGAAGCTGGACATTATCATAGGCCGAGGATATGTCAAGGAAGACACCAATCAAGTGTTCTCCACGAGAAAAAGAAATGCGGACATCTGAAGTAAAAGTACTAAGGCTGTCCATGGTACCCATACCTTTTCGGAATCCAAATTGGGTTTTTGGAAGCATACCTCTATTTTCTACCATCCACTCTAGTCGATTCTTGACCAGGTGTTCAAGAATTTTGGATAAAACTGATGACAATGCAATAGGTCTGTGAGAGGAGCAGTCATCTGGGTCTTTACCAGGCTTAAGAATGGGGATCACAATTTGAGTTTTCCAAGAGTCTGGGATCAAGCCAGAACTATAAATGTGATTGACTAAATTTAAAAGAAAAGTTTTAGCCAAAATAGATGACTTGGTGACAAAAGAGTAAGGGATCCCATCTACCCCAGGGCTAGAATCTCTAAGGTGATCAACGGCACAGTGAAGTTCAGTAAGAGAAAATGGTTCATCCATTCTATCAACAGAATGGAAAGAGGTAAGCGTAGGAAGTGGCAGGCTATCTGCAGAAGGAACAAAGGGTGGAGCTAATTTATTTAGAAAGTCAGGGAGCCAGGAATCTACACCATTAGAGGAAATATTACGGTTATTGGAATAGGATTGGCGGAAAGCTCTTACCCGTTTCCACACTAGAGAGGCAGGAGATCTAGGAGACAGGGATTCGCAAAATGTACGCCATCCTTGCTTTTTCTTTTTAGAGAGCAATCTTTTGGACTGAGCCAGAATTCTTTTGTAGTTAATATAGGAATTCATATTTGAATCTCTAGCAAAAATGGATTCAGCTTCATTTCTTTGTCGAATACTGGCAGTGCAATCAGCATCCCACCATGGAGGGGAAGAAATTTTATTACAAGAGGAATTTTTTAAAGGGATAGATTCGTCCGCCGCAGCTAAGAGAGCCGATGTATATTGAGGATAGATACTACGGAAATTGGACATATTAACTGGAGACAATGAGGCGATTTTGGAATCTACTAGCTGGGAGAATTTGTCCCAGTCTGCCATAGATAATCTATATTTAAGAAGAGGGGGAGGGTCTTTAGAGAGTGAGACAGAATGGTGTATGGTAGTTAAAATAGGAAAGTGATCACTGCCGTGGGAGTTAGGTAGAACTCTCCAAGAAAGAGAAGGGACTAGGCTAGGGGAAGCAAGGGTAAGATCAACAGCACTAATGTTCTGTGTTGGTGATACCCTACGAGTGCCAGCGCCGTCATTTAAAATGCAAAGATTTTGGTCGTCCATAAGGTCAAGAAAGGTGGCAGAGAGAGTGTCACAAGTGTGGGAGCCCCACAGGGTATGGTGGCAGTTGAAATCTCCCATGATGACCAATGGGCCCGTAATAAGAGAGAGTAAGGAATTAAGCTCGGATATTATATTAGGATTGGGGTGGGGAATATAAATTGAAATGAAAGTAATATTTGAAGCTTTTGCAGCCACCGCATGGAAGTCAGGGCTGTGAGGTGGAAATGGAATTTGGGAGAACGACAGAGAATTATTAATGAGTAAAGCACAACCCGCATAACCATCAGCACGGTCATCTCGGAGACATGAGTACCCTGGTAACCTAAAACGGAAACCAGGCTTAAGCCATGTCTCCGCGATGGCGGCCAATATTGGCTTATGCTGGTTCATTAGCAATATTAAGTCGGGTTTTTGGGTACGAATATTCCTACAGTTCCACTGTAGGAGGGTTGCTTTCACTGTGAAGAGAGTTTTTTAGAAGGGAGAGCAATGGCTGAAGCGTTTGGATAGTATTAAGAGGAATGGAGTCACTGAATTTAGACAAGAAGTTTATTAAGAGAGAGACAAGTGTTTCTATGAGATTGTCGTTGGGGGAAAAGTCACTAGGATCTGATAATGCACAACCATTCGGAAGGGAGGACTGGGGAGTTTTTGTGATGGAATTGTGAGCGTGTGCATCATATGGTTTATCAAAGTTTTGGTGTGGGCGACGATTGACGTGAACTGTTTTCCTATACGAAGATTGGTTAAGAGGTGTGGGGACGTTGACTCGAGAGGAGTGAGGGTTAGGAGAGGACAAAGTGGGCCCATTAGACATTATGGAGGAGGCGGCAACATCTGCATAGGGAGTCCTGACTGCGCGAAAACGTTGAGATGCCTCAGAATATGGAATGTTTTCTTCAGACATAACTACTTTGATGGATTTCTGGCGCGAGTGCTCCGGACATAAATTGTATGTGGCAGTGTGCTTGCCCAAACAAAACAGGCAAGTGGAATCTGCTTCCACAACCTTACAAGAGTCGCCCCTGTGGGGTTGTGCACACTTGTAGCACCTTGGGGTAGACCTACATTGTAGAGCAGTATGGCCGAATCTACAACAATTGCGGCACTGTATGGTAGGGAGGTGATATAAAGAAACAGGTAAAGATGAATTAAAGGTGTAGATTCTATCGGGCAGAATCTGCCCCAGGAATGTAATAACTACTGTTGTAGAGGGAATCCACGTTCTCACACCATCAGTAGTAGACCTCCTATTCAGACGTCTGGCCTTAATGACCGGGCCACAATTCGGAGGGAAAGTTAAACTTTGTACAAACTCCTCTAAGGTCCAGTCAGTAGGGACCTGTCTGACTAAACCTAATCTTGTGATATGAAAAGCAGGAACAAATACTTCATAGTCATTATTCTTAAATTTATCATTTTCAAGTACTTTGTTGGCTGCTTCTGCATTTTTAAATTCTATTGCCACTTTGTTCCTCCCAGCCGACTTGATACCTCCAATTGTTATGCCCTCGATGTTATTCTTGTGGATGAATTGGGCCAGTTTTAGTATCCTTAGGGGTGCACTAGAAGCAGGATCTGTTTTGGTAATGTGGACGATGAAAGGGCCTTTATCTAATCCCGTATACTTTAATTTTTTGAAGGACTCAAATTCAGGTTTTGTGTAAGTT
Organism: Sesia bembeciformis; assembly: GCA_943735995.1. NCBI lineage: Eukaryota > Metazoa > Arthropoda > Insecta > Lepidoptera > Sesiidae > Sesia > Sesia bembeciformis. The sequence continues at coordinate 3,798,160 of OX031038.1, forward strand.
TCCTGCACTGAGGCAGAAGGAGAAATAATCTTTTTGGCGTTCTCTACAACAGGGTCACGCTCTGCCACGCGCTTTACCGCTGACTTATTGAGAGTAGGATGGTTTATTTGTGAACTTTGAGAAATTTCAGACATTTCCACATCTACCTGAGACCGACCCTCCCCGCGGGGAGGGTCAACCTCGGAGTCCATTTTATTTAATTTGCCCTCTTATCGAATGTTATTTTACCTCTTACCAGATGATAAACACAAATGAATCTCCACCACCACAAAAAAATTAGCTTCTCGGCCGAAAAATAGTACAAAAAGACCTAATACGATGTCAAGAGAATGTTTCACCCAACGATGACACCGCCGGAATCTCCTACAGAACGGCACATTATACTTGATTAACCGTCAATGACAGACAAGGATATAACCCTATAGTAGTAGTAGATTTTGGGAGGGGAAGGGTGCACGGTGCCCTCCTAGAGCACACTCGACTAGCCAAGTTGCCCTTCTTTCACAGAAGACTATCGTGAATGCATTCCCCATTTTATTCTATTCCCCAATATACATACGTGTTTTGGTAGTAAGTGAAATCTGCCAGGCCCATTCTTATCTCTCTCCATTTTACCAACCCTTTCTCAAAATCCATTCATAAATTTCCAAAGGAGGTATGCGAATGTTTGTCATTCTAAACTGATGTTGGCATGTAAGGTGGATGTCGCAGGGCAATATTATCCACTTACCACCAGGTTGACTGTCTGTCACTGCTTTCGATAAAGAAAAATGGCAATATAAAAACTTTGCACATGCTTATTTCTTCCTTTCATTTATTACTGATGTCAGTAAACAAAATAGTAATTGAAATTATTTCAATTTTGTTCATTATTGCCCAGAAATACAGCAAGATTAGCTAACAATAATGAGAATTCATTATGGCTAATGCTTGCATAGCTTATGCAAATTCCATTAATTTCATTATTCACATGATCTGACAAAATTGATCGTTAACAATAGTTTTTATATAAACAAGTTCCATTATAAATATAATAATTATCATATTTTTCATGCATAAAAATCTCTCTTCAATCATCATTATCATCAAGCACTGCTAAAGCCATTTCTTTAGATATATTATCAGACATACAGTTTCTCTTTTCCACTTCCTTCTCATCACCCGACCACCAACTTTCATCATCATCGTGTATAAAACACAAAAACAAATCATCCTCATATGTAGGAAAATAATATTCTGGTTGATCCCAATTTATCTTATTTGGTACCCAATGCTTTTTCTCCTTCAAATGTTTTTCCAAATTTTTTGAATCATCGAACTTAGTGTCACAGGACAGACACTGCTTTAAATGTATTTTACGGCGTATATAGTTTACTATTTTTATCTTATAGTAAAAGGAAAAACCTTCTGTTGCTTTTGTGAAAGAAAACTCATGTATTCGCTCCATGTGGTCCACAATTTTTTCATATTCAGTTTCCGTATGGGGGCATATGAGACATGTTATTTGGGGGCTGTTTTCTTCAGTCCATTCTGACCAGTCCGGATCACTATCTACATCAGAATCATGTTGAAATTCATCTGATTTACTTGGTACATTATCTACTTTATGCGGCAAATGACTCTTTTTTATCTGCTTATTCATATATTTAGGCTTAGTTTTGTCTCCTAAGTAATTGACTAGAAAGAATTTATCATATTCTTTGTTATCAGGATTAATTCTCTTGTGGCCTTTTTTACGCATATGTTCTTTTAATATCATGCGATCTTTGAAGTACCCTTCACAGTAAATGCACTGCAATTTCTCTAGCTTTAATGCTACAGTATGAACTAATTCATCTATAAATATCAAGTTGTCTGGTTTTGCAATATGAAAGTTGTGTTTCTCATATAAATGATTTAAATAACTTGCCCTCGTAGAGTTCGAGACATGCCTACAGAATAGGCATTCCCGTATGTAATTCTTATCTTCTCTTTCAAATTGTTGTCTTTGTAACAGCTTTTCTAATTTTGTTTGATGCAGATTGCTACGTAGTTCTTTGTCTTCAGGCAAGAGATCGCCGAGTAGAAAATATTCCTCGTTTGTGGACTTTGTGCCATCGGGTTTACTGTCCAAGAGCATAGTTGTGCAAAAAAATGGTAGGTTTTCATCTGTAATAGTAATAAAAAGTTTGGGTTATCTCTGGGGTAGTGTATATGACATTAACTATGGATCTTATAAGTGAATTTTCCCAATATTTTTATTGAAAAATAACATACAGTACAAGCTTGATAACCTGTTAACATAACATTGTACCTTGTGTCGGATTGCTGGACTTATTAGACAGTATATAGAAAAAACTTTGTCATGAGGCCCGATGTAGGCTATGGTTTACATCGGGGCCATTCAAGGAGGAAAACTTTTTCAATGGTCTCAGTTCCAAACCTAGAACCGGGGTTAGTGATTGGCATACGTCCAAACCTAGGGCAGGCGAGCAAGGCGAAACTAAAAACGAAACTTTCAGGGTGCTTGGGTTTGTACAAAACAAGCTTGCTCTGTTTGTGCCGTAGGTTTGAACGCGTGACAATAGTTTTCCTTCAATTCTGTGGATTCGAAGTTGAGCTCAAATTCTTAAACTGCTTGTTTCGTTCGCCTTGGATGGAATTGCAAAGAAGTAAAAAATGTCTAGGCGATGATGAACTTGGGAAAAAATAAATAAATACATACGCGATATCGGCCTTTGACATTCCACTACAAGGGACAGAAATCACTAGGGGTTTCTACTACTACTAAATAGATACTACTCGGTAGTAAACCAAAAACCTAACCTTTGAATCTCAAGCGCCAATATCTCAAATAAGCGTTCAAATCTGCGATCTGATTTACATCAGCTATAACAAGACGATGTTCCATGAACACATGCGTCAATAGCTGTTTCTCCGAGGTTGGCAGAGTAAATTTTTCTTCGCATAGAATACAGCAACTTTCTTTAGGTTCATCGCTTTTAAAAATAGTAGGGATTTCACTCTTTTGATGTAGTGTCAGGGGTCCAAAGTATTGTTTTTCGCTTGTAGACATATTTATGAACAGTAAAAACAAATAATTCTGTTATCGTCACAGTTCTTATTAAGTGTGTAAGTAAAACAAATCACACAATTCTAAGAATAAAATCAATACCAAGCTGTCATATGCCTATTTTTTTTATGTAATTTATTTGGACATTGGCATAGCTTTTGGTTCACACAGAGGAAATAATAAAACATAACTATTTTTATCACGTCATTTTCCTCCCGACGCTACTACGACAGAGTCCCTCACCATTCCAATCCCCTAGTAGTTGCCAACCTCACCTGTCCCCAATAGAGACGAGGACGTCCCTCTCGCTATATCGTCAACACATACCGGCCGTCAGCCAACACTTTTACCAGGTATCGGTACGTGTCTGGGCGCTTCTCATCGACTCGCAATCTTGCTGTAACCTCCCAAAGTAACGCCTTAGACCGAGGTCCGTTCCTTCCGCCGGTCTAATGGCGGGGGAGCCTATAGGCTCGTTGCTGCACACACTCTTTGCTCCCGGCCGAGTGCCTGCGCTCCTCATAAACCGCCCTAATGTCCGGTGACTCTTCAAAAATATCACGTCATTGTCCGATCCCGTCGTAGTAGGAGTCGCTCAGTAAAGTAATAGTTGTTTTACTGAGAGTAATAAGTATGGAAGTATGGACTGAGGTCCATGGAAGAACACGAAAAATGTAATCTCTGATAATAAATGTAGGTATTTAATTATCACAAACATTATGTACTGACACTAGGTATTTTACAGTTTAATAAACTATTACTATTAAACCACAAATCCCACAATACAGATATTTTACAATAATTGAACAAAAACTCATCAGATTAAAAATCGCTATAAATGTAGCAAGCGACATATAAAATGCCTAGTATTTTTCGGTATCGATGCCAATCGGTACAAAAGTACTCGATACTTTCTAATCGATACTTTAACTCAATTATTGAGCATAACATAGTGTCGGATTATTTATTCGAGTCAGGGATATGACATGTAGAACTGTCAATAAAGGGTCATCTCCGTACAAATTTCACTCTATTTGACAGTCCTACATGTCATATTCCTGACTCGAATAAAAAATCCGACTTTATTTCGCAGGTATCGTATCGAAATTTGAAAATAAATCGTTGCCGTTAATTTTGTCGAGAAATTTAGTAAACTATCGATACTCTCGGATGAGGAGTCATCGACGTGTTTTAATTCGCTATCATTACTTGCGAGTTTTATACTAACTGCTCGATGAATAAAGTATCGATTCCTTTAATTCGATATCATGTCCCTTAATCCCAATCCAGCGCTTTGTGATATATTTCCCATTTAAGTAAATCTGTAATTTTACTACGATAAAAATATACAGAAAAACCTTATAGAAATGTAGAAAGATATTTAAGGCGCTGATTGGATTTTTTTTCTAAATCCCTCAATAGCTTCGTTGGTCAGAGTTCAGAGTTATGGTGTAACGGTCAAAATTCAAATAAAAGTCACTCTAAAAATGGTCTATCTATTTGTTGGCGCTAATTTTTGATTTGCACCTCTTACTCGTAATTCGTCGCAAAATCGTACATTAATATAATTATGGTGTTCACTGTTTTCTAGTAATCTGTAATCTGTGCTATTTTATGTAGATATGTACTGTATTTATTCCGGTGGGTTCGGTGGCTTATAAGTGGAGATGTTATGGAGCTCCGTAACTTTAACTGAAACTATAGGATAACACCCGAAATAAAAAAAATAGAAATCGAAACGAATTCGCAATAAAACATTTTTTTTATAGAAAAAGGCGGCAGACGAGCGTACAATCCACCCGATGGTAAGTGTAAGATACTGTCGTCCATAGACATCCGCGATACATGCCAACATCGGTCCAGAATGACAATTAATGGCACACCCCCGGATGCGCTGCCTACCTTTGGAGATATAGGAACGGATTTGGAGAAAGGGTTGGGAAAATGGGCAGGGATAGGATAGGATGGTAATGGGCTCTGGCACATCTCACTCACTACCGAAACACGTACATTGGGGAAATGCGATAAAGTAGGAAATGCAGTACATTTCAAGATAGTCTTCTGTGTGAGAGGGCTAACGTGGCCAGTCGAGTGCGCCTAGCGGCTGTGGGAATGCACAATACACTCTCCTCCTACATGCGGATGTTATTACAAACAATTTTATATATTGCTGTTAGAGGCGGAATTTGAAAAAGGCGAGTTTTAACAAGTTTTTGCTGCTTACATTTGATTTGATATATTTTTCGTTCGCTCTTTATGAAAGTAAAGTTGCAATCATTCCCTATTTGGTTTTCTATGCTTTCAGTTAGCAATGCATTTCTTAAAAAGTTCATTTAAACATAAATAATCCGAAATAATTTAATATCCGAATCTGTAACCGAAACCGGTAAAAGAGTATTCAATATATCAGTATACGTACCTGGATCCGATTTTTTTTTATGTACGAAGGCGGCAGACGAGCATACAGTCCACCTGATGGTAAGTGGATACTGTCGCCCATAGACATCCGCGATACATGCCAACATTAGTCCAAAATGATAAATGTTGGCGCGCCCCCGGATGCGCTGCCTACCTTTGGAGATATAGGAACGGATTTGGAGAAAGGGTTGGGAAAATGGGCAGGGATAGGATAGGATGGGAATGGGCTCTGGCACATCTCACTCACTACCGAAACACGTACGTACATTGGGGAAATACGATAAAGTGGAAAATGCAGTACATTTCAAGATAGTCTTCTGTGAGAGAGGGGTAACGTGGCCAGTCGAGCGCGCCCAGCGGCTGTTGGATTGCAGCGTGCACTCTCCCCCTCCTTGAATTATAATATCATATCCCTATGTATTTAGTTATAAGATATCTTTGCATGTGATAAATGCATGTGTCCCTGTTTAGTAGGTAAATATGATAACAGTTATTATGAGATAAGACTTATGATAAGTATTACAAGAGCACGATAATTTTGCTATCTACGTACTTGTTTTTTCTGAATTATTTTTGTTCTTATTATCGTTTAGAAGAGTAGAGACTAACAAGAGACTTAAAGTAATAAAATGGATTTTAAGGACAAAGTTGTGGTTATTACGGGCTCAAGTTCCGGTATCGGTGCCGCAACAGCTATAAGCTTCGCCAATCTTTCAGCAAAAATAGTCATTATCGGCAGAAACGAAGAAAAATTACAGGATGTGGCAAAACAATGTGAAGACGCGAAAGGTATCAAGCCTTTAGTGATTAAAGCCGAAATGACCCAAGACGGCGATATTAAAAAAATCGTAGATGAAACCGTAAAACAATTTGGTCAAATAGATGTCCTTGTGAACAACGCTGGTGTTGGAGGAATCGCTAGACTGACGGACGGCATAGAGCGCTTCGACAAAATGATTTCTACCAATCTTCGAAGCGTATATCTGCTAACCAGTTTAGCTGTGCCCTATTTGATCAAAACCAAAGGAAACATTATAAATATTTCGAGTACAGCGGCTAAGAAACCAGTGCCAGAATTTCTTCCTTACTGCGTATCAAAGGCTGGATTAGATATGTTCACGAAATGTATTGCAAAAGAGTTAGCGACTGAAGGAATTAGAGTCAACTCTATTAATCCTGGCCCAGTGAGAACCAACTTCCAAAGCGCATTTAATATGACTAAAGTGGCGACTGAAGCTTTTTTAAAAAATCGTGAAAAAATGAGTCCATTGGGTAAAATCACAACATCTGAGGAGGTAGCTGATCTTATCACGTTTGTGGCGAGTGACAAGGCGAAAAGTATTACGGGCAGTATTTATTTTATTGATAATGGACAATTGCTTACGTAGCAATATTACTTGGTTTTGAGTGGATAATTTTTGTTTTTGTTATTTTATTTTAACACATCAAAGAAAATTAGGTAAGCCTAAATAAATAAATGAATTAAGAAAGTGTGTGCCTATGCCTTCACCTGCCTAATACTAGGTTACCTGCCAATGGCACCTCAGATTCAAGGATTCACTATTTTATTTATTTTTATTCTAATTATGTTTACTAACGCTAGGTGCGATTTTTTTTTTGTTTATCAACCTCTATATTACGAGTATTATGCACAATGTCTGAATTAAAGATTATTAATTATTATTATAAATTATCGTGAAAAGAATGTTGAATTGATAAAATTGCCACAACCAGTTTTTATTTGAATGCCACGAATTGACGTCAGTCTTCGTGAGCATGCGACTGATACGTGTCTCTGTTTAGTAAATACACACCTATTTAACGATAAGAATTTGATAATTTTGCGAACTACTTAATTTTAACAAATTATTTTTATTCATAACATCACTTAATAGAGAGTCGTCAAGAATATATTATTTAAGACGGAATTAACTGGTCAAATGGATTTTAAAAATAAAGTTGTGGTTATTACTGGTTCAAGTTCCGGTATCGGTGCGGCAACAGCTATAAATTTCGCCAATCTCTCGGCAAAAGTTGTTCTCATTGGAAGAAATGAAGAAAAATTGCAGGATGTGGCTAAACAGTGTGAAGAAGCGAAGGGTATCCAACCTTTAGTGATTAAAGCCGAATTGAATCAAGATGGGGATATTAAGAAAATCGTCGAAAAAAATTTGGTCAAATAGATATCCTTGTGAACAATGCTGGTGTTGGAGGGTTCGCTGGGCTGAAAGATGGCATAGAACGCTTTGACAAAATCATTTCTACCAATCTTCGAAGCGTATACCTGCTAACCAGTTTAGCTGTTCCATATTTGGTTAAAACTAAAGGAAACATTATAAATATTTCAAGTGTAGCGGCTAAGAAACCAGTGCCAGAATTTCTTCCTTACTGCATATCAAAGGCTGGATTAGATATGTTCACTAAATGTACTGCAAAGGAGTTAGCAACTGACGGAATTAGAGTAAACTCCGTTAATCCTGGTCCAGTGAGAACCAACTTCCAAAGCGCATCAAATATGACGGAGGAGGAGACTGAAATAACTGGAAGTATTTATTTTATTGATAATGGACAATTGCTTACGTAGTAATTAATCTGTTGTATTTATAATTTATTCCGTGTAACCTCAAAGAGTGTAACCTTAGATGAATTTCAAATTCTAAATGAATCTATGAATAAAACAGTTCGGTCTTGTTATTTAATTCATTTTGTTGTTATTTAATTATTACATTAATCTTGTTTAATAGATTAATCTTTGGATTAAATAATATTGTATTGTTTAATGCATAGACATCCGATCCGCATCTGTTTATTTCTTATAATTAGGAATAAAAAAAAGTAAAAGAATTTCGTTCGTTAAAAAAAAAGATCGTACTATAAAATACACTTTATTTACATAGTAGGAACTTACAAATTGTGTATAAATTTTACTTAAATGTACCTATATCTTATATAAATATATAAATGCCTCGTGGTTGAATACTTACTATAGTTACAGTAATTATGTACTTATGTAACATATTCTCTACTATAAATACATATTACGTAAACCTTGTATAGGAGACAAAATAATTAAGTTTTCTTTGTCTATTTACATTTTGGATCTGACAGTTCTCAATAAAGAGTTTAAGAATAGAAAACGCCAACAATAAAGTTGTTCTTAACAAAAACAAAACAAATGGCTGTGACATAAAAGACAAGTTGGATTAAAAAATCGATAGAACAATGGTGAATATGTAATTTACGGAATTAAGTATTACTTTGCAATAGTTCATTGTGCAACGTAATAATGAAACATGCAGTAACGGAAGATAGAGCAAAGTAACGCATTTTCTTAATGAATGAAAGTTCCTTGATATATCATCATTTGGTGCAAGTGGTCCTTTGAAAATGGCTTTCATTATTCAGTGATCTGCATTTGCCATTTTTTTTTGTGATCCTACTTCATAGAATCTACTAATACTGTGCAACAAAATTGTCATTATTTTTCCCCTTTACAAGATGCATTAGTATCTGCATATAAAACATTATACGGCACGGAACTCCCTTTCATAGAGGCCGTAACTTGAATGGCGTATTTTCTGCCCGCTTTGAGACCAGTTATTTTCTGCGTGATCACTCTGACCCTGCAAACGAAAGATTAAACATTTAGAAATTAAGGACATTTGCGTATAATAATATGTGTATAAAAACTAGGTATGACCTAGTAGAACTTAGGAACATTTAGTGAACCTAACTAGGTGTAGGTATAACATCAACAATAATTATAACTCACGGTGGTGTTTGTATGTGATTGATACACTGAGTCTTTACAGACTTTTTAATTGCTGTACAAGTGAAGTTCTCTTCAGAAGACAAGTCTCGAGTCAGAATGCAGTATCTGAAAGAATATAATAGGGCATTGTTGGGAACACTATAAAGCCAACTCGGGTTTAATGAAATAAAATATAAATAGAAAAATTAAAAAAAAATTATATTATAGACTTCAGTAATCAAATAAAATCTTCAGTAATCAGATAACTAATCAGTAATTAAATTGTTATAAAATCTGAAAGAACTGCCTGCACCTTATAACGTCAGTAGCATGGTGAGATGCAGGTAGGAATGCAACGTCAACCGATTTACAAGATCTTCTTGGTCGTAATTCTCTAACAATGGCTCCATCTTGAGATAATTCTGGCGAGTTTATACCCCACCTTGTAGTAGAGGCTGTGATCTGTAAAATAGTTAAAATAGATGTAATTGTTATAATATTTAAGTAGGTACCTACAAAGAGATAGCAAAAAAGTAAGTTACATATCTTTATAATTTTCATGGATTGGATTTCTAGATATGAAGATTCTAAGTTTCTTTAATATAAAATGTTGAAAGAAGATTTGAGAGTAGCGAATGACGAACGCAGTTGACAAATATATTGACTTGAAGGTGTTTTTTTTTCTTTTCTAAAAATTGCACTTAATCGTGCAAAAGGCGAGCTTAATACCTAGAGGCATTCTCTACCGGCCAATTTTTGGGTTGAACAGAGAGGCACATTAAGAAGTGCAATCAAATGTATAAATATAACTTTAAATAAAATCAATTCCCTATTTTTAAAAGGAGAATAAGTAACATTAACAAGTATACATGTGTGTATCAGTGACCCGCTAAAGAAGTAAAACTTAATCAGTAGCAAGTCGTTCTGAACTGACCAATGTGAAGTGATGAATTTTTAAAATTATATTTATTTAATATTTCAAAATTTTAATACCTCTACGCTTACACCGTTATCTGTTTCCCATCTGGAAGGCAAGACTTTGATGACATATCTCATCCTTGCTTCTTCAGAGCTGGAGTCGAACTGCACGGAGCCCTCATCACTCGTCTCCTGGATTGAAGAGTTTGGAATAGGAGCCGGCACGAAGAACTTTAACTGAGGATCTGTTGATATTAAAAGTGCCTAATTTATTACATTATCTACACCTATGTAACAAAAATAAATAGAGCGGTGACAGTCTGGGGGAATCTTTCTCAAGCTCTCATTTATTGGGAAGTAGTGAGTTCAAAGCTCAGCTCGTATAGTTTCTACTTAATAAGGATTTTTAAATTAGCTCGGCGGCGATGTAAATTATCGTGAAGAAACCAATCCAATCCAGTTGAAACTGATTGAACTAAAACTCCCTCGCTCTCCGTTCCTTATAGTGGTATATTATAGGCTAACGTCGAAGTAATAAATAGGTATATTCAGTATCAATCGGTATATTAACGGTATATATCAATTTAACTACATGAATCTAATTTCCCAGCACTGATCTGAGCTATTAAACTGAGGGTAGGAAAATTAACGAGGGTTGTCATTTCTATAACGAGATTCCTTTTATTATCAAACTGTAAGGCTGATCTTTACTTAGTATCTTTGAAAATAAGTTTTGTATCGTGTCCCGGTATTAAACTTACCAATATTTCGGGCTAAGTAGAGTCGTTTCCCTCTCACTAATACTTCTATGTCGACCACACCTCCGCACGTAGACACAGCCAACCAAAGTCCACCCCCAGTTCCTATCGTAGCCTGTGAAAATAAAACTATTAATTTACGTAAATAATATTACTTTATTATTACACCTACTCATACGAATAGATATAAAAATTAAAAAAATGTTACGTGATGACATGTTTTACGGTCTTTATCGTATTTTTCTAGCAAAGTGGCCTTCGCAAGCTTCAGTGAAGTATATTTTGCCTAATGGAAGGCATATTTTCTGTTAGTAGTTTGGACATAATGTTTATTGAGCATTGCGATTTGAGCATTGAGCAGTTTAGTTTTGCGAGTCTATTAATAGTGTCGGACTTTCTTATATGTTTCTGTCAGTCTTAGCCTGCAAGTATTTATTGCAGAGTACCTAGTTCTAGCAGCGTAACTTCCACAATTTCAGCTTGTACAATTCTGCAATGAGATCCAAAAATTTCTGGTCTGACATATCTCCAGATGCCTAAAAAATCATAAGTAGGTACGTCATTGTAATTGTCATTTATCCTGCTAATTCGTGTGTAATTTTTAGATTTCAATCCTCGTTAGTTTTGATTCCTCGACTCTTAGAACAATATGAAGACGCAAAATCTTTAAAATGTATAAACTGGAATATCGTTCCGTGATTAAGTTCCTAACAAAGGAAGGTGTTAGCCCGATCGATATCAAACAAAGGTTGGATAATGTTTACGGCGACTCTTCTCCATCATTTTGCACAGTTAAATATTGGTGTAACCAATTTCGTTTAGGACGAGAGTCCGTCGACGACGAATCTCGCTCGGGTCGACCCGTTGAGGCACTCACTCCAAACAACATCAAATTAGTGGAAGAAGGAGTTCTAATCGACCGTCGGCTAAAGACGAAAAAAACAGCAGCAAGGACAGGACTTTAAAAATTACAGTCCATAGGATTCTTCGTGAGCATCTTCATACGAATAAAGATGATGCGAGGTGGGTGTCAAATCTTCTTTCAAGTGTGCAGCGAAGTGAACGAGTAGTTGGAGTAGCGTCGTTCTTGTGAAGCACTGCCTAGAAAGGCAAAGGTTGGTCAGTCTTCGATGATTTCAGTCTAGAAAGGCTTCGATGATCTGGGATTGTCAAGCAATATTGCTTATGGACATAAAAGAACGTAGTATTACGGTGACTGGAAGCTATTATGCAAGGTTAGCATAATAACCTAACGAGAAGGAATCAAGCAGAAACGTCGTCGAAAACTAAGCAAGGGGGTGCGGGCTAGGGAGGGGAAGGTGGAGAGGAGGGATATATTTACCTTAAAATAATAAACGTTCTTGCTCCGTATGTCACTCTTATGGGGCACGTTTTCCCTCAATCGTTTGGCCGTGGATGTGCGAGGCCGCACGCTGCCCGACGCCAATAAGCTGCCCGCTCGTCGATCACGTGCCACTCCGAATACACTCACGTAGTAGGTCTGTAAAATAAAAATATTTGCTATGTTGCCTATAAATATTATATGTATTGGGCAATAATAGCCCGGGGTATCTTTTTAGGGAGATGTAGAAGCAATATACCTATTCATCGCGGTTTTGGAATTTCGGAAAACTTTCACTACAGTATCGGCCAGTCAAGCGTTCGCTCAAATACAATCTCCTTTACAGCGAATAAATTTATTTAATTACTTTACAGCTTTACAGCTTCAACTGCAGATACTCGTATAACGTTGTAGAACAAACCTATTCATTTAGTTAGAGCAACGAATATGCATTTTAAAATTACCGCATTACTGTGTTTACGAACGCAAAAAGGTTATAATCGTGTGAAATGGTCAATATTTTACATACATCCCGACCAAGGATCAACAGCTGCATCCAAAGAAATTTGTAAATCAACTGCTGGGCCCATTTCTAAATGGATAGAAATGAAATATGGCGAAAAAATTATTTGATTTTATAGTATTTCGGTCACGTTTCGAAGATGAATCAAATTTGTGTAGTAGTTCCAAAATTACGACAGTTTAAGGTCTATATATATCTATACCATCGATATGAGAATAGACTTGATGACACGTCATGCGTTTTTATCAAAGAAACCTGGTTGGGTTCATTAAAAAGTTAAATTTGAAACATAAGTACTAGGTAGGTACGTAAGAATGTTTCATTTTCAAAACACATATGAATTGAACAATTCTAGAGCTACTGAACATAGAATACTATTAGACTGTAACGTGCCTGCCCTAGGGTGCTTGTTTAACATATCTAGTATGTATTCTAAAATCGATAGTCTATACATAAAAAACTATATGTCATTCGATAGTAGTCATCAAGTTTTACAACTTTTGTATAAATACGTTTTTTCCAAATCGTACAGAACATTGGGAAATCCCTCTTCTGACTTTCAATACCATCGTTTTTTTTTAACTTACTGATGGAGTATCTTGATCCCCCCGGGGGGTTTTCTTGGGGAATCCTAGTGGACGGGATCCTTTTTCGATTCTTCAATGATCACTTGCTTAAGAGTGAAGAAAGCCACCACCAGGAAACTCGCATACAAGAGAATTAAAAAGAAACACCTGGAGCATATAGTATCCATCCATCCGCACCATGAATTTGCATTAGGCCTGTGTGGTGGATTATAACTTGAAACCCCTGTATTAATGCGGGGAAAGACGCGTGTTCTGTAGTATTGTGTAGATTTAGGACTACAATAAAAAAGCAATAAACACTAGCCACCTCAAGATATAATTCAATTACTTAGGAAGAAATAAAATTGATGTGTTTTTCAATTCTTCCACATTTTCGAGTTGTTTGCTGAGGTATTGTTTGTTTGTTTACATTCGGTACAAAACATCACGACGAGATTACTTTTGTGATTGGTCCGGTTCCAAGAACATAAAACAAGCAATTGACAAAGTTAAATGGAAAATATATTTTGCACCATTTCCCTAATTTCTTAATTTTATTTTGAGGGTGCTTAACACTGATGTTACAATTGGATTCCGTCTACAACTGTTGAGGTATTATTTACTTATAATGCATCTATCCATTCATACCTAATATCTACTATCCATTCTATAAGGTCGGGGAAAAGTTTCTTCGTATTTTATATACAAATTCAAAACATTTTTTTTTAAATGTTACCTCTTTAATGGTATCATAACCAGCCAGGTACAGTACAATCAAAGATATTGGATCACAACTTCATACATATAAAAGACTTTCTCCCCGACCTATTATTTAGGTATATCTAAATCTGGTATCTATTTCATAACTAAATAAGGTATACATACATGCTTTGTCCAAGCCCAGATTCTACTGATGAATCCCAGTTTATAGATATATAGATTTACGTATTTTTTTTTTGTTGAAATATCCGTTTTTTAATAGAGTTCGTGTCTTTTTGAGACACCCATGTCTTTTTGAGTTTAAACTATTTTTTTTAATGTATAATTTTTCTATACAAGTTTGTTGTGTACAAAGTTCAAAAATCTACATTTGTATTTAGCATATTTGCTTGAATAATTTAATAAAAACTATAACATAAAAATGTAATTTTGTCATTTTGAATACCTACTTGTAAATTTGATGTTTTTGTAAACTACATTATAAGTGACAATTAGCGTATAGAAAATATATAAATGTCTTAAATAAATAAAATTAATATTATTAAATAAAAATATTATGATTATAATATACTAGCGAACCACCCTCGCTTCGCTTCGGTTTCGTTAAAACAGTATTAAACTATACGTATAAACCTTCCTCTTGAATCACTCTATCTATTGATGAAAACCGCATTAAAATCCGTTGCGTAGTTTAAAAGATCTAAGCGTACATACAGAGGGACAGACGGCGGGAATCGACTTTGTTTTATACTATGTAAAGATGATGGTAACGCCTGATAGTTTTATTATAGCAATACATCTTGTTACGCGGGTTGCCACTTGCAAATAAATAGATACGCTACTTCATAGGCAAGCCTATGAAATTGCGGTTTTATAAGGAAAAAATCAAATATTTTGAATTTTTTCATATAAAACAATATTATGTATGAAAATTATATACCTATTTAATTAATCAAAGTCATTCAAAGTAGGTATTGTCCATTATTATCATTTTTTTATGGAATTTGATTGATGCCTCTACTATAGAACTTCTAGGGACGGGAAGCACGAACTCTCTGAAGGCGGTTTTCACTGCCTCATCGGAGCTGAATGTTTTCCCCTGTAATGAGATAACCAAATTCCGAAAAACATGGATATCAGTAGGGGCATAGTCTGGCGAGTACGGTGGGTGACGGAGAGTTTCCAGTCGAAACTCCTGTAACTTTGAGACTGTTTCTCGTGCAGTGTGTGGACTGTATCCACATATATACTGGACAGTATAGAAAGCCCGCATGCCAAGTTCAAACTAATTTGCACACGACCGGTGACTCTTGAAATGCCACTAGGGCCACAATAATGTAGTCATTCCGAAAGAAAAATAAATCAAACAAATTTGTAACATTAAAAAAATATCTGTGTATGTAATATCTGGTACTGTAAATGTAGAAATCACAGTGTTATTTTTAACGAAAGCATAAGTAACTTTATATGAACATTAAAAATAAACAAAGGGAATAAACAAAGGGAATAAACAAAGGTTACACTTTTTATTTTATCTAAACTCCAAATTTCTAGCTGAATTATCAATAAAAAAAATTACCATGTTTTTTGCATTTTGCTCGAGTGTCAATAAAAATTTACTTGTACCCTTTTTTCTAATAAGGGTAATATTTTTTTCTATATAATCGAGTACCTACTGTAGGTGTCTTATATCTGTCTTTATTATGTTGTCAATCACAGTCGCGATGTCAGCTTTTCGGTTCGTTGGATTGAAATAATTTGTGATTTCTGTACATAGGGCTGTCATTTGTGAAAAGATCAAACAAAGAGCTGGAATATCCCCGACTTTTGTGGGCTTGAAACGGGAACATTTCATTCAAATATATCTCTATAATTGAAATTTCTCATAATAAAAATGTTTACATTGTTCGTATTGTTCGTTGTCTTGTGTGTGAGGGATGTATGGCCTTAAAACGGGACGCTGCTTTGGTTTTGGCGGACGGGCGCTTTGGCAAATGGGTTGACGAGCATAGTTAATACGATGACGTTTCAGTCTTTTCTGACCAGTCCAGCGCGGCTGAGTCTATTAGAACTACTATCAAAATGGGAACAATATACCTATAGTTTATTGAAAGTCATATATGTGTTAAAGCTGATAATGATTCCAATTTACAGATACATTTTGAAAACATTAGCTTATCCGGCTTATCCGGAAACATTCGAACGTGTCATCCACGTCTATGAATTCCAGTAGCTCAAATTGCATACTATATTACGAGATACTTTATTACTTTATTGCATAGACGGGGATGACACGTTTAAGTGTTTCCGGATTAGCCGATTTCCAATGTTTTTGTAATGTATCTGTACATTCATATTCTTAAATATACTCTTTACTAAAATACGAATAAAGAGTAACTTCAATTTTATATCGTGGTGGTGGTAACCAAGTCTATTAAATATTTTTAAGTACCGTGCTCGGATCCAAGTTTTCAATCAAATGATGTGTTCTTTCGCCCACACAGGCTATGACTGGGTCTTCGTCAGTCACTTTTGTACTACGACCTGTAAATTTATGACACATTTATGACAGATAAGAGATAAGACAAGCGGTCTAGAGGTAAGTATTAGATAGTTTATGGAAAATTGTATAATATAATTAAGTAATTTACGATACTATTATAGAATCTTGTAAATCTTGAAAAGTGACTAAAATAAAAGACTTAGAACTCATAGGTTAGAAAAAGACGGCAATAACGTCATCTCGGTAGTGCCTTATAATCACATTTAAGTGACAAAGATAGCAGTAGGGAGCTACTACGCCCCCCACCACAAATTTCCTCAACTCACGTCTAGCTAATTTTCTCTAACAAGTTTTTTTTTTTAATGTATTTTAAGAGAGATATTTATGTATTTATGTATTTTAATGTATTTTATGTTTTTAAGAGAAATATTGAATAAGCAATAAAACATTTCAATTCACATATAAAAGTGTACAACACTTTACATAAACGGAAATGGAAAACTACTCATCCCATTGTAATAATACTCCGTCATCCTCAAACTATATCCAATCCTCTCCTAAAGCTCCATAGGCGTAGGGAGCGCAATCGATTGCGTGCCATTGTTTGTCATTCTTGACTAATGTTGGCATGTATTGTGGATGTTAATGGACGACAGTATCCACTTACCATCCTTTGCTCTACCTCATGAGAGTGCGGTAACACGACCAATCGAAAGTGTCAAGTGGGTTGTGACACGCAATTTAGAAGCAAAATGACTGCCTGTGGCCTGTAAGGAGAGCTAGGCAAATTTCTGCGAATTTACTGTAGACGTTAATAAACGCTCATCCAATTGGAGAC
This sequence comes from Sesia bembeciformis, assembly GCA_943735995.1. Taxonomy (NCBI): domain Eukaryota; kingdom Metazoa; phylum Arthropoda; class Insecta; order Lepidoptera; family Sesiidae; genus Sesia; species Sesia bembeciformis. The sequence goes on from OX031038.1 coordinate 3,815,549, forward strand.
ATAAGAATTATTTTTTTCTTCCTTAGTGGTTAAATGACACCATTCTCCTTATCAACTGTTAAGGAGGATGATGTCTGAACACCATTCCCTTTGTCACAAAAGTGCTTCTTAAAACATTGTATTAAGAAACGTCTAACGAAACCGATTGGTCGTAGTGTTAAGCAAGCCTATTTTTTCTTCAGCAAGGAATTATATTTCAAATGAATTCAAGGTACTTACTGAACTTCTTTCTCCTATAGACATTATTATAGTCTCCTTCGAATATACTGTAGCTATCAGTATTCAGAATCTTATTTTCCTCAGCAAATCCCTTAGTAACGTTATCTGTCTTAGGTTTCATTCGATCGAACTCCAAACTGTCCGCACTTGGGTTGAAACGACTCGGTTTTTCCAAATGACTCGTCTTCAAATCGTATTGAGCGGCGCAGAGAGATGTGTAGTTTTTCAGATGAGATGCGACCACGCAGTAGGTTGTTTCTTGAGGGTCTATTGGGCTGAAAAGGGATAAAAAATTTATGGTAATATAGACTTTTTGAAGATATTGTTTTTAAGATGAACTCGTATTATAGGCACCATCAGAATGTTGCGTAAATAATATTAAATTGGTTTATCACATTATTAACTAAGTTTTATTTTATAGAACGGCGGCAGTCGAGCATACAGTCAACCCTATGGTAAGTGGATACTGTCGTCCATAGATATCTGCGATACTTGCCAACATCAGTCCAGAATGACAAACGTTGGCACGGCTCCAAATGCGCTGCCTAACTTTGCAAATTAAGGAATGGAGTGGGAAAATAGGGAGGGATAGTATGGGATAGGAATGGGCTGGCATATCTCACTCACTACCGAAACACGTACGTACATTGGGGAAATACGATAAAGTAAAAAATGCAGTACATTTCAAGGTAGTCTTCTGTGAGAGAAGGGTAACGTGGCCAGTCGAGTGCGCCCAGCGGCTGTGGGAATGTAGTATGCACTCTCCCGGTACAAATGCACTCCCCCCCCCCCCCTATAAATATCAAAAGAGTGAAGAGAAATGAGCTTCCACATCCCAGTAAAGAACGTATTCTGTGTGATAAAGCTGGACATGACAGACTCTGCAGATTGATGTTTTCGTAGTCTTCTCTATAGAAGTTCTATTTTGTGAAGAAGTTTCATTAATCTGCAGTGACCCGTTAGGATCCCGATGAAAATCCTGAATTTTAATTAATTTAAATTATATTTAAAAACTTTTAATTAATTACAAGTTATTCTTTATCAAACCTATTTTACCGAAATCTAAGTTTTACTACTTCTTATCACTGACTAAGTTTTGTATATTTTATTAATTAAATTATCTTTACCACATGCAGCTGCACGTATAGAGGCAACAATCAACGAATTGCAACTTCACTTTCTACTAGCCGCACTAGATATTGGTTCTCGGCTAGTACGTACTATATCAACATCCAAAATATTTAAAGTAAATATTCTTAGTAAAATTTCCCTTTTGGTTCCAATCTTAACACATTTCATTAAATGTTGCACAGTCTAAAATGACTTTTACTTAAAGAGTTGTGGTTAGAAGATTCTAATCTATTTGTGTCATCGCATCTTAGATCGCTGTAACTTCGCTCTTCAAATTCCTTAGTAGTAGTTGAGATTCCCTAGTAATAATTTTGCATGAAATTGTAGGCATCTTGGCGACACGACGCAGAATTATTATGAGAGCACGTTTCTAGTCCTTATTCTAAAAGCCTGAAATGAGGGATATATAGACGAATTTGGAATATATTACGTAATGGCATCAGGTTCATAAAAACCCTGTAGAAACATGACTTTATTAAAAAAACTTTTTAATTTGAAGTAAAGATAATAAACAACCTATTAATAACTTCTATTAATTAAATAAATAAAAGAGGGATATTTATTTATTCACAAGACGGAATAAATATCCCTCTTTTAAAATCAGTATTTTGTAATGTAACTACTCTATATAAATATTCGTAATTGAACGCGACCTACTCCTATACTGTCTCAAAGGCAACTAATTACGGTTTGTGTAATTGCGAAAAAGGAACTAAAAAAAGTAAATTCACGATGGCCTTTTCATGTTCTTGACAATTCTATTTTGACATATACTGTTATGAGTTTGGAAAACGTAAAATATGTCATTAATTTTAATAAAGATAAATCTGCTTTTCAGTGTCTTCTAAAGAAATGGTTTTAACTCTTCCCAAACCGGAAGAAATAAGGAGAAAGAACCATCTAACCAGTTAAAAAATAAATCCTATTGGAGGATTTCGCATTCCTAACAAAAGTGAACAAAAAGGTTTGATTAATAAGCCGCCAAAGAACTAATTAAAGTTAGAAAGCCATATGCGATCTTGCTGTAAAAGGAGTCAATTAAATAGAATAAGTCGAATAACACGCGACTACTACAGATAGTTAACCACAGAGTGAAGATATAAGGTAGAGTGGCTAAGAGTATAAGTATTTTTATTTTAAAATCTATACTCCAGATATGAACTGAACTACAAATTATTTAAAATTAAATAATCAGTTTTTACTGTATTTAACTGTACCTGCCTTATGGTTTCCCTCGGGAGGATTGTCATATTCAAAAACTACACTCACAACTTTTTTTATATTTTCATAACCATTTTCTTTCCAGATTAAATGTAGATAAAAATTTTACTCATATTTTCTAACCCTTAGCAAACCTTATTAATATATTGAGAAATTCGATCAGTGATTTTTTATAGAAAAATGTTGGCATGTATGTTTTATAGATCAATACGGCATGTATTGATCATTGCCGTAACACATGCCAAAACTATAGAAGAATGACAAATTTTTGAACATTTAGAAGTATAGGAAAGTGTGGGAAATAGGTATCACAAAGAAAATTTTCTTCATTCCATTACACTCCATCGGAATCGGCTCAAATTACCCCCTCTGAAGAAGAATACCGTAAAATGTACTGCATTTCTTACTTTATCTATTTTCCCAATGTACGCACAAGTTTCGGTAGTGAGTAAGATATGCCAGAACCCGTTCACGTTCTATCCTGTCCTGCCCCACCCCACCCGTTTCCCCAATTCTCTCACTAAATCCTTCCCTAAATCTCTAAAGATAGACACCGTATCTAGAGGAGTGCCAAAGTTTGTCATTCTGATCTTATTTTGGCATTTATGATTGTCATTCTTAGTTTGGATTAGATGGTATGGGGGGATATTATAATGTAATGAGAGACTTCCCTTAGCTTATCACACTCCCCAGATCACGGGATGTTAAGATCCCATTGTTAACTAAGCAGGAGCATACTATGCTGACACACGTCATCTCGAGTAGAATAAATTTCTTGGCCACTCTATTCACATCTATCGTCTTTGGTTGAAACACAGAATCCTACTCAATCACTTTTATGGCGCGATGGACCTGTAACATCTATAGTACGATAGTGTTAAAAAAGTTGTTTACTTACAAGGATGGTATTCAATACATTTCTTCACATAGACCAGTCAAGATTAAATCTTTTCAAATAAATTCAAATCAATTTATTTTGCCTAAACATAGGTAATCAAAATATGGTGTTACAACAAATACAATTTCTGCAATGTATTTTAAGATAATTTCTATTAACTATTTTCAATAGATGTTTGCGTTCAGGAATAATTGGAAGTTCAGCTTTCTCTGTTTTAATTTTGGAACTTGAGAATCGATTTGGCTCATTTGCAAACTTATTCGAGATATGGACCTAGGAATTGTGCTCTGAGATTGTCTACTAATCTCCTTGATTCCATATTCAACGGTACTTTTAGTTGAGATTTCCTGTAATTCAAAAGTCGCAATCTCCGCAATAGGTAAACTCAAATTCAAACTCAAAGCATCGCGCTATCTTAAGGATTGTCTAAATCGAAAACATGTTATATTAATCCTCACACTTGCATAAACATGACATTTATTAGTATTTTCATGAGTTCCTATTCTCGCTGTTGCCTCGACCGTCGTGCATAAATAAATCAGAGGACAAATATATGCAGCAATATATTCTGCAACATTTTAAATTCTTATTGTAAATTAAAGAAAATTGAACGCTGTTGATTTAAGTTTTAGGTTTCTCTTTTTATACTTTTATATAAAGTTTTATGTCTTGCTGTGTTTCAAGACTTAATAGTCTTTGTTACGCGACGCGGCTCTTGGCTTTGAAGAACCGAAATTCAAAGTAAATATGAAGCCAAAACTGCGTTCCAAAAATTATGAGTATAACGTTATCTTTGCAGTTCCCAAATAATTTATTTAAGGTGGCTACAGTTCGTCTAAACTGAAAAAAGGAACATTGTACTATAGCATTGTTTTTGCGATTTAATAATGATGATTGATGATTGATTAATAATTTGAATTTATAAATTACTTAAGAATTTCAACAATAAATGACCTGTGTCTGTGTTATAGCTATAGGTGAGAAGAAATCGATACAGGCTTCACTGTAAGCAACCACCAACAGTACCTACTTATTGTTAATTAATGACGCAAAACGAGACATCATTTTGGCATTTATTATAAATATTTGGAATACTTTCTGAAACATCATACTTTAGGATCTTTAGGAAACATATTATATACTTACCCAAAAATATTAAGCGAGAGGGTATAAAAAAGTAATACCAAAAAACAACGGATAATTTGGCTTTAAAACCAAACGTGTCGGATGAAAATGTACAGAATCCCATCCCAGGTAGGATCCACTTAATTAAATGGTTATCACCAATTGGACTAAATAGAATGTGACGGCGGAATTCGCTGTAATTACAATATAATAAAAACGGAAAAGAAATGTGGCTAGTAACTACATTGATCACATTTTTACAAAAAGTATTATATTTTTTTCGAGAACTTATCACCGCCAGGAAGCGCTAAAGCATTTCGTTAAATACCTAACATTGCTTTTATTAAAAATACCGTGTATTACTCTTAGAGTAGTAATTTAAGAGCGAAATCATACCTCTTAAACATAAATAACTACCTCCTCATACATTTCGAAGGCAGCAAAAGACAACGCCATCTTGTGGCTTAACGGCTTAACTCGATATTTACCGATTGGTAAATGACAGAACATCTATTTAAAGATTCATTTGTTAAGTTTAAACATGAAGGTGAATGAAACTAATTTGAGAATAAACAAAATAGAATAAATTAAATTGTGTATTTTTTAATTTTACAACTCCGGACATGCGCGTCTTTAATATCGCTTGCTACCAATTATAGGCGGGAGTTGGTATTTGCCACAGATTAGTTGTCTCATCTGTGATATTTGCCTATAGACATCTGGAACACATTCAGGTAAAATTAGTCAGTCAACAGTGACTTCTTTGTCACTCCTGTAAATGCGCTGTCTTCGTTACAGATTTGAAAAATAAGACTTTAAATAAAATTGTTTTGGCACACTAATTATTATTAACTTTCTATGATTAGTTTAGTGAATGCAGTACAAATTAGTAACTTTAAAAACAAGAATTTGTACCAAATTATAAGCCCTTCTTACTACCAATAATAATAATAATTGCGTTCTATTGATCGAAGGAAAACTCTAGAGTAAATTTTCCAGTCTGAATCAGGAGTACAATTAAAGTGCTTGTTTTTGGTACAATAATTAAACATTTTATTTATTTGTAAGCCTTCAATTGCAGTGTGATTCTGAGAGAAAGTATACTTCCTAGCTAAACCACATAAAATATCTCGTAGTATTGTTGTATTGCTAATGGTTAAATTTAAATATAATTAATGAATAAAGATGTACGTGTGACCTGTCATATAAAATAAAAATATATTTGTTTTGTGAATTATTCTCAGCTGTGAAGAAATTTATGAAAATTCATTGTCATTAACAAACCAGAATAAATGACCAAATGGACCTAATCCAAAAGCACTACCCACTCCTATCGTTAATAATAGGATAACCCAACAGAAACCGCTAGTTGTAATGTCAGGTAAAGTCATTATAAGATTACTAGTTAGTCTCAATTAAAACCACACTTAAAACCTTAGATAATTAAGATGTAATTTTACATACAACATATTACTTAGCGCGTTAAGCGATAGTCAAAATTAAACTTTATGGCATGGGAATTATAATTGATTTTTGGAGGATAGCAATTGCAGATAAAAAATATAGGAATGAAGTTTTCCCTTTTACACCTTTTAATGGCAATACTTTATTTAGACATGCATGATTGCCTTACGTACCTAAGACTCGTACTTAACACGATAATACATATTGGCAATTTAAAATGAATAGGAGTGCCTTCGCCTTATGTTCAATCTTGTTCCTTTTCGGCCTATGACCTGGCACTTAGTATGGTGTTTTTAATAAGCATGTGTATTTCTAATTTGAACTTGCAATTTAGGCTGCAGTTACATGTAATTGACGAGTAATGTGATAGTGTGTAATAGTCAAGTCTTTGGAATATTTCCGAGATTATTATTTTTTTTTTTATATATTTATTATATTGGGGTCTTACAGAATTTTGCAGAAAAACTTTGCTTAAACAATATCGAATATGGTTTTTACGATCAGTTCAGATTGCTGAATGTCACTATTTTAAAACTGCAAAAAACTAGCAACACTTGAAATGTCACTTTAGTCTCCGGGATTAAAAAATGAACTATAGTGCCTTTGAGTTAACCTTTAAGTGCCTTTAATTTAACTATAGTCGTTTGCACTACATATTCGTAATAAACTATTAAAAAAAGAGTAACATTGATTGCTGGATTGGTAATTATTGTTATTTACATGTATTACACTGGGTTCAACCACAACGTCCTTTTTTTAGACTTAATTAACTATTAACTATTCAAGAGCTTTTCAATTAACTATCATTCAAAGTAATTTCAAAATAATTTATTGTAACTACGGAAGACAAAAAAAATATATACAAAAAGTAATGTTAATCTTATCTCCCGTGGATATTTTTATCAGCGGTCAGATATAGTGAAACGTAATCTAGATAGAAAAACGTAGGCATAGTGCGTAAGATCTGATTTTTTAAGATAAATCAGTAAAGCACATGTTATCTTTTTAAGATAAGAAAATTGTGTTACAGAATTCTAATTTGAAGCTTCAAAGAAACCCAAGAACGCTAAATAAATTTAATATTCTCAACACGTATAGTAAAAATTTGTAAACATTATTGAGTATGGCGAGACGAGCCGTCGATTTGATATTATGCCAGTATTTATTGAGCGAATCCTTATTATGAAGCAATCATTTAAATGAGGGTACATTATCCAATACTTATTAAGGATAAACGACCGCCGACAATCTTATGGAGGCCAAACGCCTTGGCGGTAGGTAGCATACTAAGTAAAGTTATCATATCTACGAAACAAACAATGTATAGTGGATTTGTTAGCCCAGTCGATACAAATAGTGTTGAGGCCTAGTCTATCCAATAACTCAGTCATATCATTACTCTATTCTCAATAATTTTGATATTTAAAAAAACTAATTTTTCAATATTTCCTGTAACATGTTAGGAGTAAATAAAAAACATGTTTTCTTACTATGAACATACTATAGCCGGTATCCAGTGCCGGCGGTGTTAGCGTTAATTATGCGCAAGATTGTCGTGGCGAACCTTATAAGGACATGAAATTTCTAGAAAAAAAATTAGAACGTTAAACCGAGCAGTTAGTTTCGATATTTCTTGAAACATTTTTGACACTACGAAACTTTCGTTTAGTACAAGAGCTAACGAACGTGGAGGTAAAAAGTTTTTGTAGATATGGTTTTATTCTTTTTTGGTTTTTATTTTTCCATTTTTTTATTATTTTACGGTCATCGGAAAATTCAGCGCCCGTACAAATTTGGCGCAATGGGCGATCGCTCTACCTCGCGTCTACTTACCTGGCTAGCGTCGGCACTTATGTAAAGAGCCTCTAGATCCTACAATTTACTATTCGTCCATTCCTATTATTATTATATGTTAACTAAGCTTAAGCTATTTAATTAAGCTATTTATATCGATTTATATAATATGTATTTATTATCGATATTGTCGATAAGTATATATCGAACATGATCCATCTGTGGATTTCGGTCTTTTTGCACTACCTATATCCCTTTTATTTTTTTCTATCCTAAGGTTGCCTGGAAGAGATCGCCTTAGCGATAAGGTCGCCTATTGTATTCTGTCCTTTATTGTTTGTGCACATGTAATAACCAATTGTATGCAATAAGGAGTAATTATTATTATTATTCCTCTTTTGTCTACTGCTGGTCATGGGCCACATTATGCACATTGTCCTGTGCACGAGAGATGTATGGCCCAAAAACGCCTCACTGGCCAAGCTTAGTATTCGCTGGCTGGTATGGTATTGAACACACTATACCCGGTATTAACTATGAGTATGAGAACTGTTTAAGTTAATTTATGTGAGTGTGAATGTAAATGAAAAACGACACTCGTCTTTTCAAATTTTGAATTTTTTAACGATTTCTTTCAGAACACGTAAATCCTATTGACACTGGTAAAAAAACAAACAAACAGTTAGTCGTGCGTTTTATATATAAATAGATAAATAACAAACGGAATTAGATTAATAACTACGGAACCGCTAACACCGCTAACCAAAGAACTAAGTTGGCACTTTGCCGATTTCCAAAAAGGAGTAGCGGAATGTTGGTATAGAGACCGACTTGATCTATGCGGAAAATTCAACCATGTTTAAAATTCCAGGAATGTTATTGTGTGGTACAGAATTATCTACATTGTACGTTCAAAGTAATTAGTTGTCATAGCAATGTAATTACATGGTTATACCGACATAATTACTACATGGTGTAGATACCAGTACGATTTATATATCTATACATGCTATACATTTTTTATGGGGGACAGTACGTGCTGCATTCCCACAGCCGCTGGGCGCACTCGACTGGCCACGTTACCCGTCTCTCACAGAAGACTATCTTGAAATGTACTGCATTTCCTACTTTATCGTATTTCCCCAATGCGTGTACGTGTTTCCGTAGTGAGTGAGATTTCCCAGAGCCCTCCCATATTATGCCTCCCCATTTTCCCAATCCATTCCTTAATCTGCAAAGGTAAGCAACGCATCAGGGGGCGTGCCAACGTCTGTCATTCTGGACTGATATTGACATGTATCGCGGATGTCTATGGACGACAGTATCCACTTACCATCAGGTGGACTGTATGAACGTATGCCGCCTTTTTTTTATAAAAAAAAAATCGTTGTAGTGTGAAGTACCTACTAAAGAGCGCAAAACAAGCTGACCTTGTGTAGCTGAACTTTTTGTAGCTGATCTTGCAGATACGCAATGTGTCAGGTTAAAATTTAGGATACTTATTATCAAGATCAATTATATAAAGTACCCACGTGTATCAAACTAACCATACATATTCTCCATTGGTCCTTCTTCTTTGTGCACTGACAGGGGCCTCATCATGGAGATTATCTTGTGCATGAGGGATCTACGGCTATAAAACACCAGGTTGGCGAAACGGATTGGCGAGTCCACTCTTTTAGAGATGGTGTAACTCCTCATGGCTTATGGCAGCGGCTTTGTTATCTCTTAATCGCCTTTTACGACACCCAGCGGAAGAGATGGGTAGTATATCCTACAGTCTGCTATTTCCGTACGGCCACTACACTACAACTGAGAAATTGATACATACTAGGTAAATTGTAGAAATAATAACCTTTAAAACGGTTAAAAAATAATTTAAAGATTAATATCATTTTTTGGCGACAGATACACTAATCATACGTTTAAACGTTCTTATATCATTCTTACATTTAATATAACCCGGCACTTATTAAAAACTTTAGGTCCCATGCAGAATGTGCTTCATCGTGACATCTTTGCCTTGAAATGGATTATGTACATATTTTCTTTTTGTCGTAAAGTCACAAGATGGTTAAACAAATGCTGATTTATTTTAACCAACACCGCTGTTTCATAAATGTATACATACTTAGTATCTTTGAATTTATTTTATAAATAATACCGATGTAAACAAAGATTTTATATAGATTTTATATACTAAATCGGGTCTGAACGCGTATAATAAAAGTATTTGTTTACCTTTTATTTTTATGACCACGACTGATGTAACCCGTGCCGAAACGTCGAGTAGGAATAAAAGGTAAACCTTTATTATTCGCGTTCAGACCCGATTTACAATATAAAATGTGTACAAAACGCGAAGTTTAAAAAGTTATATTAACATTATAGACGCCTATTTTTAGTAAAATTGATCTTCAAAATCTGATGGCACATTATAAATTCCTACATGATTTTATTTTTAGCTGACGTCACTAATAAATGGATGCTTAAAATTGTAAAGTTCTACTGACAATAAAAACATTGTAAGCTGATAATGCATTGCTGCCAACATATAATAAGCGTTATTATTCTAAGGCTGCCAACCTGTTATTTTTGCCACCTTATGTATATTTTATACTTAAATAAATTGATATATATTTGATGATTGTTTAAACACGTGCCACGATTTATTAGGAGAGGCCTATGCTCTGCAGTGGAACATTACAGGCTGCTATCGCATCATACTTACTCGTTTTATGATTTTTAGTTAATATACAACCTATCAACTCTCTTAAATCTTCCACGTAGACATATCATCTACATTTTATAGGTAGTTTAACTTCTCCGCGTGAACGTTTTCACAAAACATATTTATGTTAGACTCATATTTTATGTAGGTACTTCCAAGACTTCCAACTCTTAATAGAAATCTATGAAAGTTTAACCTTACGTTCTGTTCCCGACGTATCTGTATTAAAACTTTCTTTCGATTTTATTGGGTTAGATATTTTGAATCGGTTTTTTATGAATGTAGATGGTAGATAGGCATGTGTAGGTTAGTTATACGTCTTTGTCCGGATTTCTCCGGTTTTGTCTCGGTTTTGGCGACGTCCGGGAAGCGTCCAGGCGGGATTTTCAATAGCGTCTGGTGTTTTATATTTTGGAGTATAATTAAATAAAATTGTGATGTACGAGTACGCCTGCATGCGGTTGACAATTTGTGGCGTCTGTAATTATATATATACCTATATATAGTGGCAAATATCACACTTTTATGGCAATTCTATGATTAGTATTTGCAACGTTCGTTTACCAAAAATCAATATTCCAGCGAAGTAAACTAACATCTGACCGCCCCGGGGTTACTGCCATTATAAATTTTCCTTCGATAAACATTTAAGTTTCAATTAAAATGGCGCAGCCACACCACAGTTTGGTCTAAGAACCACATATATATTTTATTTCTGCAATTAATTTGCACTGTACCCGCATAGTGGATAACGACCCGAAAATTCCTCGTGAGACCTCCACAGCGGGACTTAAAGATCTTTATTAATTATGGGATATTTGTTGATAGTCTAACACCCGCCTTTCACTTTGATACCTTAGAAGTGAACCTCAAGAATGTCAAGATGATCACGTAATGACAGGATCATAAAGATTAATTAATGTACTTATTAATATATTATATAACCTTTATACGGCCACACATAGAACATGTGCGCATATATTGTTTCCTCATTAATCATGTCGTTCGCCTTTCACTTTTCTTCCTCCGGCCTACACTCTTTTTCTATTTAATTAACAATTACCTAGCAATATAATCAAGGAGGTGTATGGTCTAATAACCTTTGCCAGATGCGGTTTTGACAATTTTTTTTATTGGTATCGTTTGAGTGCGAAAAAATCAATCAAAAATAATTGAGGGAAGAGTGCACGCTGCAATCCAACAGCCGCTGGGCGCGCTCGACTGGCCACGTTATCGCTCTCTCACAGAAGACTACCTTGAAATGTACTGCATTTCCCATTTTATCGTATTTCCTCAATGCACGTACGTGTTTCGGTGGTGAGTGAGATGTGCCAGAGCCCATTCTCATCCTATCCATCCCCATTTTCCCAACTCTTTCTACAAATGCATTCCTGTATCTCCAAACTTAGACAGCGCATCCGGGGTCGTGCCAAGGATTGTCATTTTGTACTAACGTTGGCATGTATTGCGGATGTCTATGGGCGGCAGTATCCACTTACCATCAGGTGGACTTGCTCGTCTGCCGCCTTCGTCCTTAAAAAGAAATAAAAAAACATGGAGAGAGTAAATTGATAAGTCAATACCACCTGTTTTTGAAGAACATACATTGATATTTAATTGTTTAGGTTTTAGTTTCAGTAATGTTACATAAAATTAGTAGTATCTACAGATGAAATGAAACGCAACATCTGTTTGTTGCATTGATGGCGATCGCTACACTTAGTTTAGATTTAGTGAACTTTTTGCAATTTCAAAGTCGTGATACTGCATTAGATACATTTCTTCGATTCTTTAAATTAAACTCTCCGATCAAAGGTGTGAATGCAGCATAAGAGTATCCTACGAACTAACCTCAGAAAAAATACAGGCTATTCAACGGTCCACTTTTACCGTTCACACTTGTCCGACCCATACAAGGCTCGGTATCATAAATCCATATACCATGTTCATGTGACGAGCGGACAGATAGCTCAGATTTATAGCGCGAGTGCTATGCGTTAACGGTTTGTTGTGCTGACAGGTTTTTATTGAGATGTTTCGATGCGAGATAAAATAAGGGTGATTTATATGTGATATAAAGTCCGGTACATGCTGTCGCATGGGCGTAATTAACTGTAATTTTTGGAAGAGGATTTTTTGTAATTTTTGGTGTTACGCGCACGAAGTTGCGGGCTCGCTGATTAGATAATATAAATTTCAATCTTCTCCAATAATACACAATGAAACACATTTGTCACACAAACTGCTTTTTCAGTTTCACACAAAAAATTCTATTTGATCACTTTTTGTGAATGTTTGTAGTCAGACTTTTGTTTTTTAAATAGTTTATTTAAGCTTTTAAAAAGTAGTTAAAATTACAATTTCGGTAGCAGAAGGGTAGCATGCAATCCTACAGCCGCTGAGCGTACTCGACTGACCAAGTTATCCATCTCTCACAGAAGATTACCGTGAAATGTACCTACTACTTTATCCTATTCCCCCAATGTACCTACTAAGGTGTTTCGGTGAGTGAAATATGCCAGAGCTCATTCCCATCCCATTATAACCAATATATTTTTTATAGGAAGAAGGCGCCAGATGAGCTTACCGTCCACCCGGTGGATAGTGGCTACTGTCGCTCATAGATATGCGCGGTATATGCCACCTTCAGTCCAGAGTGACAAACTTTGGCACGCCCCGGGATGCCCCCGGATCCCTACCTATAGTACCTATCTACATATTTATTTATTTCATAGGAAGCCAACATGAATATTATTGAGTGCCGTCTGTGCTGCGTTGCTACCACGGCGGAAATCATATTCGAAATAATGCGAATTTTTAACTTTTCTATGGTTTCAAACACAATGATATCTAAGCAAAAAGTCGTTTAATGGAAAAACAAATGAATAACTGATTTTGTAAAATTTAAAGCCATAGCTATAAATTGAAATTAATTTGAAGCCGAACGCAAGATAAAATTACCACTATGTGTACCACTAAAGTGGCCACTATGAACAAACGGCAATTTCATTGGTAGATAAGGCCCTAATATGTATTATGTCACATTCTTTAATAACTAATTTGGACAATAAAGTTGGATAGCTAGTACCATATATGTAATAGTATTAAGATTCGGTATTTGTAGGGTTTGTGAATGTCTGTTATAAATACCAGAAAAGTACTTAGCAAAATAATTACAAATATCGTGTCCATCTGAGTAGCACTGTCCAATCTCCATGAAGTGTCATACAAACTGGATAATCGTTTCTGTTGTTCCTACGTTGCTTTAAATATGACCAAAAGTATTTAGGATCAGTACCTATATTATCTTCCACACTTTTTATATAGTTATTGTAACAAATGTGTATTAAGACTTTGCACCTTTCTGTAAGCAATTAAAATGTTATTTCATCTAGGGGATTGCCATATTTATTAAAGAGTATTCTATAATACCTACTCTCTAATAAATACACTAAATTAAAAGTGGCCACTATGAACACACGACAATTTCAGTGGTAAGGCCTTAATATGTTTTATGTCAAGTTCTTTAATAACTAATTTGGACAATAATATAAATATACTTTTTGATAAATATGGCAATCCCCTAGTAGATGAAGTACCTAACATTCGAATTGCTTACAATAAATAAGGTGCGAAGTCTTAATACACACTTGTTACAATACCTATAGAAGAAAAGAAAAGAATAGATATAGAATTATTCTTTTTATTTCTTTTAATCTTTTTATTACTTGTCGTTATTTTTTTTTGTTATTTTGCCGAATCCATTCGTAAATGTATAACAAAACATAAAATATGTCGTCATTGGTCGATGACGTAATTTTCATTTTTAGAAATGGAGTAGAAGAAAGGTTTGGGAAAATGGTGAGGCATGGGATGAGAATGGGCACTGGCATATCTCACTAACTACATAGGAGAATACGATAAAGTGGGAAATGTAGTACATTTCAAGGTTGAACTTTCTTCCCAAATTTTTCAATCCTTTCTCCAAATCCGTTCCTAAATCTCTAAACGTAGGTAGCGTATCCGGGGGCGGCGTGACGACGTTTATCATTCTGGATTGATGTTGATATGTAGCGCTGATGTTCATGGACGACATTATCCACCGATCACCAGGTGAACTGTCAGCTTGTCTATCATCTTCTTTCTATACATAAAAAATAGCTTGGAGGTACCTCAAATACATAATTCGAAAATTAATACATAATTATAAAATATGCATAGTGATTAATTTCCTCTGTCGATAACCCCCCTCCCCCTCCTCATTCGATAACCCCACCAATGTGAATGAATCTTAGGACAAGACTGTAGGCGAACGGAATACATCTGTGATATATTGTGCTCCTCAGATATACTCGTATATTACTCTTGTATCAATAGATAGGGCCATTATTCAAATTATAACATCGGGAACTTTCTATAGGTGTCGTTATGGTTGCCTTTAAGATCAGATATAATGATTAAGAAAAACTCGATGGTAAGTGGTCGTCGCGGCTCATGCACACCTGCAACACCAAAGGAGTGCGTGCCCACGATATCACAAAGGTCTCTTCAACTGTTCACATCTAATACAGCAGTTTATGAAATTATAAGGTACTAATGGAGTAGAAAATACAATAATGTAGAAATCCGTACTTATTACTCCTGAATATTAATATACTCTTCTCACCTCGGGTCCCAATTAGCAGAGAGTCTCCGTCTGGATCTGACTCGGAGGCGCATGCGCACAGTTCTGAAGGCTTCTCCGCGTACACTCACTGCCGCCCCTCCACCGTGCATGGATGAAAGCTACAAACAAAATTAGATGTTAGATCAATATTCATTTTCAAAACTTTCTACAATTCCACTTTTCTTTTCTATTTTTGTGAAGCTCTACCACTGTTAACTTATAACACTGTTTTCCTAAAACGTGCGGAAAATAGCATAATTGAATTTTCAGACTGGATGCATATTTTAAGAAACGTTGTGTTTACCGTACCATGATAATAATAATAATAATAATAAAATTTATTTGTACATAAATAAAAATATCTTAAGTAAATACAATTAGTTCCACTATAATTTACCAAAAGGTTTACAAATTTTTAGTTTTTACAAAGTTATTGAAGTTACGTATTCACTATATTAAAAAACGAAATAAAAAAAAACACAAACATACATTAGAGAACATTTTGATTTCGATCAATATAATTCAACATAGTCTGACACATTTCCAGTGACCCGATATTGTCACATGCTATTTATTATACGTAACGGTGTAAATACGTATGCTTACCTGCAAAAGATATCTATCGTTTCTTGACATAACTACCGAATACGTTTTCATTTCCACACCCGTGTACTCTTTCAACAGGGTCAAATGATCTGAAAGCATGTTTTTGTTTATTCTCTAATAAAACACTGTGACGTCGTCTGAGAAATTGGACTTTCTTTTTTTTATATACGAAGGCGGCAGACGAGCACACAGTCCACCTGATGGTAAGTGGATACTATCGCCCATAGACATCCGCGATACATGCCAACATTAGTCCAACGTTGGCACGCCCCCGAATGCGCTGCCTACCTTTGGAAATATAGGAATGGATTTGGAGAAAGGGTTGGGAAAATGGGGAGGGATAGGATAGGAATGGGCTCTGTCACATCTCACTCACTACCGAAACACGTAGGTACATACATTAGGGAAAGAAGGTAAAACTGGGAATCTTATCATCAGTTCATTTTTTTTATAGAAAGAATGTGCATCAACGAGCATACAGTCCACCTGGTGGTAAGTGGATACTGTCGCCCGTGGACACCCGCGGTACATGTCAACATTAGTCCGGTACGCCAAAGTTTGACACGCCTCCCAATGCGCTGCTTATCTTAGTTGATGTAAGAATAGATTTAGAGAAATAGTTAGCGAAATGGGAAGGGACAGGATGGGATGGGAATAGCCTCGGGCCTATTTCCATTAAAATTAAGATGTCGAAGCACGTCACATTGAAAAACAATGTGCGCCTGGGCGTATTTCGGCAACTTCTTCGTCGAATTTTTTCGTTACGGATTTTGTCTAACAAAGAGACTCCGAGCATGTACGAGTACTTGAGAATACAAAATACTTACATACTCGTACATGCACACAAATAAAACGGATGGGAAACGATGTTAAACGAAAGAAAGTGGAGAGAAGGGACTTGGGCAACTCTCACTCAGTCACCAAACTTATTGATACATTTCACTACAGTTTAAACTAATCACAAAGGACATTCTAACTTCAAAGTGATCCACTGTATTGACTGTACGACTAAAATCTGTGTCAACACCCATCTCATTTATGTCAGGAGTAAGGTCATTAAACGATAAATGGTGTGTAAAATTTTCACTCGACATTGCATCCCAACACGCGTGCAACGTTGCCAGATGGGCGTAATTACCGAGCTTAAATATTCTTATGAGAAAACTTCGTGGGTTTGAGTCTAGTTGAAACAATGCATTGAATTTAACGCATATTTTCACCCTTTCGACAACATCAACGGTAACGCATATAGACACTACTTAAGTACTTTATCTAATTTTTCTTCAATTCTTCATTACCAGTAGAGTTACAAAACTTACAAGGTCAGGCATACGAAAAGAAGCATCATTCGGTTGCTTCTTAGGTCTTATTCACAAAGTATTGTCTTTTTGCCAGTCGTATAGTCTTCTGCTGCAAGCAGGAAATGGACGGGAAGTAGTTGAGATGAACGGAGCGGCAACTCTTAAAATAGGTTTGAACTTCCATTAAAAATTAAACCAAACTTTAAAAAGAAACAGTAAAGCAAACTCGTTCATACCTATTTTTACTCGCTCAGTCCGCTCCGTTCGCCTTTGTTCGTAGAAGCTTATACTATATGCAATTTACGCTTGTAAGTCGAATGGAGTCCTTGCGGAGACCGTTCCGCCCACACTAGAAAGAGGGCTTACTAGGCCAACAACGTTGCGATTGTTCTGATCCACATTAAATTTTGTAGCGGTGAATCAATAAGACAAAGCCGTTTATTCAGCTAGGCGTTAGTTTATTAAAAGTACTAAAATCCCTTACCTTCACTGTTACCACTCAATCCGTGGTATAATCCCCAGTGCAAGTCTTTCGTGCACGAACTAATAGAGATGTATGCGGGGGTCTGTGATGTTGAAGATGTGTTGAGCTCCAGACTGAAACAATATAAAAGAATGATTTTTATCAACCATAAATATTAGCTTGTATTAACCGACAATACCGTCAGATAGAGAGGAAATTGTTGTCAGCATCCGTTGGAGTTACCTTTCTTTACCCTACATATTGTAACAATACTCTTTTGAGTATTGTCCTCTAACGAACTTCTTCCTACTAAATCCTAAGTAAATACTCATCCTAAATCGCTAAGGAAAACCTAAATTCAAATTTACTCCAAGCTCTTTGATTCGATTGCTTTTCGATTCATTCTGCTGTATAATTTGCGATCTGTAAAGACGTGCCTATTACACCTCGGTAAAGCCTTGTGTGTATGTTTGTATATTTGTGAATATCTCATAAAATGCTTGTAATTGCGCATGTTACAGAAGTCCTGCTGAATAACAATACATTTGTAAAAAAATAGCTTTGTAAGTAGTTTTTAATGGTCCGATTTTACATATACAATTTACTTTTATAAAATCAGATTCTAAGTGCCTTTAATTTGTTGCCGTTTCTTCTTTATTTTTAATACTTTTCCTGATAAATAAATTGCTGGAGTGCAGACTGGCTGTCATTTCTTTTCTAAGAACCCCTCTACCATCTGAGCAAATGCCGCAACATGACCCCGCCCCATCGATCGTCGGTCATTTTTTTTATTAAAAAAAATGGGCAATACACAATGCTCAATAGCGAGAAATGATAAGTCTAAGCCAGAGGGTCGACTTAGTTACTAAAAGCGCTGATATTTTAAAAATTCTAAAAACACGAACTTTTCATTTCTTTAACCCCTTACTGGACTGTCCCCTGCAGTGAGACTATATAGGCTGATATCCTGTTGTAGTCCACTGTTTAACCGTAACACACAACCAAGTCCTTGAAAGATTTAACACAATGCAGTCTTTGTACCAGTCGATGGATTTTTATGGAATTAATATGACTAGTCAAACAGAAAAAATCTCTGTGGTAGTAACCAGCTACCGTCCATAGGAGAGCTGCTCACCTTAAGGGATATGAGAATTAAGATTTGGAAAAGGACAGAGAATGATTTGGTAGCCACTTATCATCATGTGGGCCGCTTGCCCAATGCCCATCCGCCTTAGCCGCTATACAAAAAAAAAAAACATTATTACTTGCACTACATGCATTATACGTGGATAATGTGGTTGATTGTGCAATTAATATCTTTATTTGATAGCTTCAATATCAAATTACTAAATCTTTATTTAGTAATATTGTATTGTACAATTGTTTATTGTGCGAAATAAAATAAAATAAATGATTGTTAAATATGTGTTAATATAACTTTTTAAACTTTCGTGTTTTATATTCTAAATCGGGTCTGTTAATATAACTTTTTAAACTTTCGTGTTTTATATTCTAAATCGGGTCTGTTAATATAACTTTATAAACTTTCGTGTTTTATATTCTAAATCGGGTCTGTTAATATAACTTTATAAACTTTCGTGTTTTATATTCTAAATCGGGTCTGTTAATATAACTTTATAAACTTTCGTGTTTTATATTCTAAATCGGGTCTGTTAATATAACTTTATAAACTTTCGTGTTTTATATTCTAAATCGGGTCTGTTAATATAACTTTTTAAACTTTCGTGTTTTATATTCTAAATCGGTTCTGTTAATATAACTTTATAAACTTTCGTGTTTTATATTCTAAATCGGGTCTGTTAATATAACTTTTTAAACTTTCGTGTTTTATATTCTAAATCGGGTCTGTTAATATAACTTTATAAACTTTCGTGTTTTATATTCTAAATCGGGTCTGTTAATATAACTTTATAAACTTTCGTGTTTTATATTCTAAATCGGGTCTGTTAATATAACTTTATAAACTTTCGTGTTTTATATTCTAAATCGGGTCTGTTAATATAACTTTATAAACTTTCGTGTTTTATATTCTAAATCGGGTCTGTTAATATAACTTTTTAAACTTTCGTGTTTTATATTCTAAATCGGGTCCGTTAATATAACTTTATAAACTTTCGTGTTTTATATTCTAAATCGGGTCTGTTAATATAACTTTATAAACTTTCGTGTTTTATATTCTAAATCGGGTCTGTTAATATAACTTTATAAACTTTCGTGTTTTATATTCTAAATCGGGTCTGTTAATATAACTTTATAAACTTTCGTGTTTTATATTCTAAATCGGGTCTGTTAATATAACTTTATAAACTTTCGTGTTTTATATTCTAAATCGGGTCTGTTAATATAACTTTTTAAACTTTCGTGTTTTATATTCTAAATCGGGTCTGTTAATATAACTTTATAAACTTTCGTGTTTTATATTCTAAATCGGGTCTGTTAATATAACTTTATAAACTTTCGTGTTTTATATTCTAAATCGGGTCTGTTAATATAACTTTATAAACTTTCGTGTTTTATATTCTA
Source organism: Sesia bembeciformis (assembly GCA_943735995.1). Taxonomy (NCBI): domain Eukaryota; kingdom Metazoa; phylum Arthropoda; class Insecta; order Lepidoptera; family Sesiidae; genus Sesia; species Sesia bembeciformis. The sequence goes on from OX031038.1 coordinate 3,835,712, forward strand.
AATCGGGTCTGTTAATATAACTTTATAAACTTTCGTGTTTTATATTCTAAATCGGGTCTGTTAATATAACTTTATAAACTTTCGTGTTTTATATTCTAAATCGGGTCTGTTAATATAACTTTTTAAACTTTCGTGTTTTATATTCTAAATCGGGTCCGTTAATATAACTTTATAAACTTTCGTGTTTTATATTCTAAATCGGGTCTGTTAATATAACTTTATAAACTTTCGTGTTTTATATTCTAAATCGGGTCTGTTAATATAACTTTTTAAACTTTCGTGTTTTATATTCTAAATCGGGTCTGTTAATATAACTTTATAAACTTTCGTGTTTTATATTCTAAATCGGGTCTGTTAATATAACTTTATAAACTTTCGTGTTTTATATTCTAAATCGGGTCTGTTAATATAACTTTTTAAACTTTCGTGTTTTATATTCTAAATCGGGTCTGTTAATATAACTTTATAAACTTTCGTGTTTTATATTCTAAATCGGGTCTGTTAATATAACTTTATAAACTTTCGTGTTTTATATTCTAAATCGGGTCTGTTAATATAACTTTATAAACTTTCGTGTTTTATATTCTAAATCGGGTCTGTTAATATAACTTTTTAAACTTTCGTGTTTTATATTCTAAATCGGTTCTGTTAATATAACTTTATAAACTTTCGTGTTTTATATTCTAAATCGGGTCTGTTAATATAACTTTTTAAACTTTCGTGTTTTATATTCTAAATCGGGTCTGTTAATATAACTTTATAAACTTTCGTGTTTTATATTCTAAATCGGGTCTGTTAATATAACTTTATAAACTTTCGTGTTTTATATTCTAAATCGGGTCTGTTAATATAACTTTATAAACTTTCGTGTTTTATATTCTAAATCGGGTCTGTTAATATAACTTTTTAAACTTTCGTGTTTTATATTCTAAATCGGGTCTGTTAATATAACTTTATAAACTTTCGTGTTTTATATTCTAAATCGGGTCTGTTAATATAACTTTATAAACTTTCGTGTTTTATATTCTAAATCGGGTCTGTTAATATAACTTTATAAACTTTCGTGTTTTATATTCTAAATCGGGTCTGTTAATATAACTTTTTAAACTTTCGTGTTTTATATTCTAAATCTGTTCTGAACGCGAATAATAAAGGTATTTGTTTACCTTTTATTCCTACTCGACGTCGCATCACTGGATAGAACTCTGCACTCCCAAAATCCTCTACACCGAACGTCACTATTACCCCAGGATTATAAGTGAAGCGATTGAAATTAATAAATATAAAAAATTCAATCGAGAAGATAGATATAAACTGTCGTCGACTTGGAATCCAGTGATTAACAAATTTAAACCTTCCGATTTAACGTCGAATACGTGCGCGGACATTGTTTGTGTAGTGTGTCGAAGTCTTTCCGAATGTAAAGATAAATGTGGGTAGTTGATGAAACTGCAGCTACCATCTCTTCAGTCAACTCGTGACCAACATGTGCCGAAACAACGAGTAGGAATAAATGTAACCTTTATTATACGCGTTCAGACCCGATTTATAATATAAAAATGATGTGTTAATATGAATAATGGGACAAGGGTAGGGAAATAGATGGAATGTAGAACAAGATGAGAAAAAGTCTTCTGGTAATACTCAGTAACTGAAACACATCGGTATATTTCGTGATAGTCTTCTGTGAGATTGCAGTTCCATTGCTATAACATTGGTCAACCGAGCATTCGTACAATTGCAGTGTTTTATTTGTTTTCTTAGTAAAATTAATAATTCTGTTTTAGTTATATACTCATGTTTGACTCCTCCTAATACATTTTCTGAAGACCTTTTCCAAGGCATTAATTTAAAACACAAAACATTAAGACAAGTTATTATTTTCTGAGGCGTAAAACCGATCCATTCAAATTGTATCGGTGCACTTAATTCACCTACGATAAATCTCATGGGTGAATAAAGTGCACTACTAATTTCACCTGATAAAACTATTATAGAGAAGGGTAAGGGAAACCAGCAGATTTTATGGTAAATATTTCGCTGAAAGCATTTTTTATTGCTCGTAATCCATCTCTACGCAGGTTCAGTAAATACGTTCCGTATACGATCAGAGGATTTGAATCATTAATCCATTCAAGAGGTGGAGGAAATGGATAAATCGGCCATCGCATGCGAGCAGGCTACCTACTATTTTATTCTGATTAATTATTCAACCGCCTGCTAAATTTGCTACGGTACTCGTTAACAAAATGAGGTTTCTGACCGTAAATAACGTCTGTTGAGTGGGTATGAAAATAATGGATACTTTAAAGTAGAAAAACCACTAGCTAGACGCGGCAAAATACATAAGTTTGCATGCAGGAGGACCGTGTCCAACAGTTGATGAAAAAGAGGGCCTGGTTAATTTATCATTTAAACACATGGACCAGTACAGGATCGACAGACGCATGTTCCGGCCAAATTATGTTGCGACCTGAGTATGAACTATGAGGCATTTCATATTTACCTTCTACTTTCTCCTTCTCCCAGAGTATAAACAGTTTGATTGTCGCTCGGCAGCCACTCCACCACCCTAGATGCAGGTCTAGTGACCAGAACTGTTGGCGATGCGAGTCCTGCGCCGGCAGCGTGCAGGACAAGGAGTGTCGCGAGTCTCGTGGTGAAAATGTTGAAATTTCTGAAACAATACCGAGAAAGATGTGATGAAGAAGAATTGGGACATAATTAGCTCTCTGAATGGACTCGAAACATGATTGATATTATGCAAACATCTTATATACCAAACCAGCAGTCTATTTCTCTCCATTGGTGGATGACACTCCCAAAGCTCGCAACCACACACAATCACGGCTCTTCTCATCCAGCCCCCGGAATTACTTTAAGTATTCGGTCCACTTGGCCGAAGGCGTCCCATATTGCGTTTCCTGTCACATGACCTCCATTGGAGGACTCGTCTACTCTTATAAGATAATTTAGGAGCAATTTCTAAAATATTTAATTATATGTATCATCATTTTTAAATTTATTCGAGTACAGAATATTCGACGTGTAAGTGATGACTCGCACTTCACCGGCATTTTTAATGCAAAATTTTTGTGTAAATATAAAAAAAACAGTAAATTATTATGAACTAGCTCCTCCCCGGGGCTTCGCTCGCGTGGACGTACTAAGCACCCATAAAATATTTTTAACACCAGTAAAAGCACCCAGATGATGTATCTCACAGATGCGCTCGCTTCAGTCTAGATATTAACTTTTCTAGTATTTATTCATAACCTCCTGGGGTATGTCAAATGTAACTCCTCGTCACCGTTTCAGAAACTATTTAATCCGTGTAATCCACGCACTTTGTCATAGCGGTATCGAATACTTTCCAAAGGTTGTTTTTGCTCGTTACTCATTTCAGAAAAACATAATTCTTGAATTAGAAATCTAGGGTTAAGGATACGGTACTGGTACGGGTATTAGATTGTATACTGGGAAAACACGACAGTGAAAACCTCGTTAAAATCCATCCAGTAGTTTTTGAGTCATTGTATTTTAAGTCATTTTTTTATTTTCGTTTACAACTCAACTTCATTATATCTATTATATATTACATTTTATTATGTACTAACGACCCGCCCTCGCTTCGCTTCGGTTTATAAGTTTTTTTATTCAATTTTTTTTTTTCTTAATTTCAAAATAAAATATAGCCTATATTAGACACGGATAATGTAGCTTCCTATTTGTGAAAGAATTTTTGAAATCGGTTCAGTAGTTCCAGAGATTCCCGGAACATACCTACAAACACACAATTTTACCTCTTTATTATATTAGTATAGATATTATATTTTATTACGTACGAGTATATAAAATTGTACATATGACATATGTACATATGAATATGACACACCAGATTTTCTTCTCGACACTTAGCTATAAATTAGTGAAAACCCGATCAAAATCCATTCAGTGGTTTTTACGTGATACAAACATACAGACAAAAATTCTATAAAGTACAGTATTTGGTTCTGTAACTTCTAAAAATGCACCTCAATTTTTTTTAAATTAATTCAATGTACATATGTAACCCTTTCACTGTTTTATGATATGTATTGATTAGTATTTAAATAAGTTAACATTTAACTAATTGACATTAAAATATTTTTTTGACTTCTACTTAACTAGTAGGTACCACAGGATCTAGCATTTAGACAGCATATCTTTCTTCTTATGAAATGATATTAATGGCCCACAGCGCATTATTTTCTGTCTATGAGTAAATGCACAATAATTTTAACGACCCATAAATTCACAGTTTATCGCTAATAAATCCAACTTTTAATTCCCTATTATAAATTATAATCGCATTATATTTTAAACATGATTATAACTATGAAGTATTTCTTACGCGTTGCACTTTTATTGCATATATAAAATATGATTTGGTTATTTAATCGAAGGTAGGGTTCAGAAGGTCAGTTTTCACCATTATAAGGTACAATTGTGTTAAGGGTGAAAGTATGTACAGATATGTAAATTTAAAAAATCTTAGACTGTTAACATTTATTTTAATAAAAAGAATAGGAAAACATGGGGTATTGTAAAACCGGCGGACACCACATTTGCAAATTGTATTGCATCCTTTCTTAACTATTATTTTTATATTAATGGAGGCAGACGGGGAAGCCCCCCACGTGATGGTAAGCAGCTACCGTCGCCCATGGACACCTGCAGCACCAGGGGATACGCGGATGCGCTGCCGGCATTGCATAATCCTATTCACAGATTTCTTAAAGAACCCCATGTCGTAGAGGCAGTACTTTCCACAGCCTCCACGGGTTCGCGGCAAAATATGAATTGTTTAGTGTCGCGACTCCTCAAAAGTTGAAAGTAAATAACCTCACGAACCCCTAAGTTTATTAATTCGTAATTATGTTAATACCATTTAACATTTGATTACAAAGGTTTTTCGTAGTGCTTAAATTTTCCTGACTGAGTGCGACCCCGTGTATATGTGACCCCACAGGTTGAGAAACGATGATGCAATAGTACAATATATATATAGTGTACAATAGTATAGATTTCAAATAGTATTGCTGGTTTTACTGAATTAATGTGATTCAGCACATTTCATACGGGTACCATGAAATTTTAAGGTGAATGACCCCTTGCGGGTATACTCATATAAAGGCATACACTAAGTATGTGTGTAATATTTCAAAACGTAATTCATAAATACTTACAAGTTACGATGTAAAAGAATGCACTCAATGGCTCATTTTTTTAAATTCCTTTGTTCAATAAGCTCAAATGACCGTAAATTCACTGCTTTACCACAAGCGGTCATTGTTTGAAGCTGTTACGTACAGTCGCCTCTAATATATTAATGTATTATAATAATAATATATTGTACAATTTCTGTACAAAGGCTTCTGGTGATGTATCCTGTGGAGTCATGGTTGTGCGGATAGTTATGCTATCCAACGCGTCTAATACGATCTGAGACCATCTGGGTACGTCAAAGGTGTAGGTACCTACACGAGAGCGGGCATAAAACAGCCGTTGTAGGCTCGGATCATAGTAGGATCCGACAAATAGCTGTTTAATACTTTCATCAGAAGGTCGTAAAATACCTCGCAAACAAACTGTTTCACCTCGCTAAAGACTCGTAGGCGTTAAAGAGGCGGACCACTTTAACGTCTATCGATTCGGACATGCCCAAATAAGGGTATGTTGCTGTTTCGGAGAGAGTTTTTATTCGATTGAAGCCGACCTCGACTCCATCAGAACGAACGATCCTTCCCCTCTCCACATGTAGGACCGCATGAGGGTGGGTCATCCGTGTACCTCATCTCCGAAACTGAAAGCCTGTCGCAGACTCCTCCAAGAGTGTAGTCAGAGGGTTTCGCGCCAGGCAAAATAAAAGAGTCAGTTGTCATAACATTCACCTGCTGTGCTAATTTTACAAGAAAAAAAAGAAAGAAAGATGCAAACAATCAAACGCTACCTTTTCTTTATCTAAATTAAGAGTAATAATTAAGAGGGTCGTGGGACTTAGCTTATAGACTTTGTGAGGCGGCCGAGGTACGTCACCACACCCTCCTGAGGGACGGCCGGTCCCGCAAACAAGCTCAGGCTCAGGATCAAGATCAGAAAGCGCGGTGGACTGTTCCCTCGGTGGTCTCGCCGAGAAAGGGAAAGCATTTTCCATCGTGTTACCAATAGATCATTAACTGTGTCCCTGATTACCACTAGTGTTGAATATAAAGATGCGATGTGGTAGTCAGACAACGTGTAAGAACGTAAGATTACAATGTGTAAGAAAATAAGCAAGGTGAAACAAGATTAGATGAAACATGAAACAAGTTCGTTGAACATTAAAACAAATAACTAAGTGCACAAACTTATCCAGCACGAGACGTAAGGAATGCACGAGTGCCCAAGTTTTATTCAATATTCAACTTTTAAGGTTTCCTTCGTATTCGTTGGGTTTCTTAGTGTTTTCTAATTATATATACTTCATTACGGAATTAAGAATTTATGAACAGTCTATTTATAGAATTTCTTCTAGATATCTGCGTGCAACTGGTGCAGGTTGTAGCAGAAAAAACAAAGGAGTGCCGGTCTCCTGTCACGTACACCAATCACCAGGTGTGATTCACTTTTCGTACACAATATTTATCATTAAAAAATGGTGTTATTGAGTAATTTTTATTAATATAACTTTAAACTTTCGCGTTTTGTACACATTTTATATTCTAAATCGGGTCTGAACGTGTATTCAACGTTTCGGCACTTGTTAGACCAGCCGTGGTCACAAGTTGACCAGCTGACAGTGACAGTCGACTCGTGACCATGACTGGTGTAACCCGTGCCGAAACGTCGAGTATGAAGAAACTAGCTCTGCCCGCGACTTTGTACGCGTGGAATTTTAGTTTTTAAACTCTTAATTGGGATATATTTTCTTCCTGTCAGCCAATTTATATGAAACAAAGCCTATTCGAAGCGCCAAGCCATGCGTAATTGACCTTAATTAGACAGAGACAAACATTTTCAAAATCGTCTTTTTGTAATCTGATACTCTTCTTTCATCGCTCCCAATCAGTTTTGGTAAATATATTCATCGCTGGTTCTACAGTTTTGTTATATGTATGGATAGCTATAGAAGGTAAATAAATACCTTTATTATACGCGTTCAGACTCGATTTAGAATGTAAAATATTTTTTATTAAATTGTATTATATATGGGACATATTGTGTTTTTAGTGTTTGGTTCTTTTACTATTATGATATTTATTTATTTTTTATTACTTTAAACAGCGTCATCTGTTCACTATCCAAGCGTTAAATCGTTAAGTTTAGGTTTCGTAAAGATATTTACTTATAAGTACTGAGATAGCACGCCAGATGGCGCATAATGCAAATATTATGTTGGAGAAACGTGACAAAGTGTCGCACTGTATCACCAATACTGTACGACTCGCCAATCTCGTCGTACAACCTTCAGGAGCCATGAATAGGGAACCAAGTCGAACGCCTTCTTGTAGTCTATCCAGGAGGCGATAAATTTCCGACGGTTGCGTGTGACCAGTTTGCCGGCGACTGCATCAATGAGGAGCAGCTCCTTGCTACCGCGGCTACCAGCCCTACATCCGTTCTGAGTCTCCGGGATGATTCGATATTCAGAGATATGTCGAGATATATTGGTGGTTAGAACGGATGTGAGTGTCTTGTATATTGTGCAAAGACATATAAAGGGGCGGTACTTGGATGGATCCGCGGTAGCTTCGCTTTTCGAAACTAAGTGAGTGACTCCTGTAGTTAAGAAGTTCGAGAGTGTCCCGCCCTTAAGGGTCCTATTGAAACTGCTGGGCTGTCCAGTATTGCTGTAGTCTGTCGGCCCCTGAACTTTTCCAGTTCGGAGCTTTACGGACCGCAGCAGCTACGTCATCATCCGATACGCTTATAGTGTTCATCGGCACGATCTCAGCACATGCTTCCTCAACCATCTGCAACCATGGGCCCTTGGAACGCATGACAAGGTTGCGACCACAGGCTTTGCCAAAAGGCGACAACATCAGCCTGTGTTTCATCAACAGGGTCTCTGGTCTGTTACCTTTTTTTCGGTGTACTCCCAGTTCTTATAAAACTTATTTTGGTCACTCATTAAAAGGCGATTCTGTTGGTACCTCTTCACCCTTTCTGATACCTCGCAGTGATTTCTTGCCCCAAGCAGCGATCTGCTTGAGCTCGTCAATGCACTCTTTCAGTCTTCGCGTGAAATCCGGCTTTGACATGTTGATGTGCTCCCCAGAGAACATTCCCCTGACGAAGCACGTCACTCTGAATCTTGTGTTACCCTAACTGATGCGCGTCCGATGAGGATTTTGATCTTGGTGATACGGCATTCGATCCTTCTCTGCCATGTCGGAACACTACTATTCTGACGGGTGATGGATGCAGCCCTCGGCATTCGAACGCCGACGATCGGCGGCGGCGTCGATACCGCTACGGCGCCGCAGGATAGGATCGAATCTGTATCTCATAGGTCAATGCTGCTCTCCAAAAACTGGGGCAGCATAGCCTCAACGACAACCCGAACTTTTACGTACTCGGGAAAGCCGTGGCCTCGCTTCCAGAGGCTTTTCGCGATACTCCAAGATCGCCCCTTCCAATGTACTCCTCATTTGTTTCAATTCCTGGACGACTGTTCCCACGTACCTTTCTTCCATCCCACCTGGTCTATTGAATAAGGTCTCCCCCTCGCGGTCTCGCTGAGAGGGGGCCTCATCCACAAACAGTCTCACGTGGTTGTCGTTCGAGTTCAGTCGCGCTGAAAATTCCCCTACGCTGGATGAATCGAACTCAGTCTGACAGATTTTGTTCTGTGATGTTTAAATCTGGCTCCAGCAGCAGAAACTTACGGTACGTTGCTGCTCGATAGCCCGTCGATCCAGTTTCGGGCCCTGTGAACCTAAAGTCCAACTTAGTCTTGGGCCGTGTGGAGTCGGCTGGCTATAAAATATCACCACCCATCTCTTCCCGTGGGTGTCGAAAAAAGCGACTAAGGGTTATCAAAGCGGCTACCACAAGCCCTGAGGAACTACACCGTCTCTAAAAGAGTGGACTATCGGATTGCCGCTTGGCCAGCGTGACGTTTTAAGGCCTCATATCCCTCATACACAAGACAATATTCATAAGGAGACCCATGTCCAACAATGGACACTGAAAGGTGTGGTTGCATTGCATTGTATTGTCCACTGAATTAGTCGAGTAAGAGAAGTATATTTAAAAAAAAATATTTGGCAATAAAAATACGGACATAAATTGATTATTGAAAACGAATTAATTTTAAACCTTTATTTAGTGTTGCCACAGTCCGGCAACAATCCAGAAAAATGCATTAATCTATAGCGGAACGCTTGAAAATTCAATTGTGTCACAAAGGGAACAAAAATATCCTATAAATATACGCAGTCTGGCGGTCCGTCTGTCTGCGTACGTTTTGTATTTCTGTCTCCGTTTTGATGTATTTTACTTCAAGCTCACGAATTTAGTCTGTGTAAATTTAGACTCAAGGTTCGGAACTGCTTTACTCGTTTATGTGGAGATGTTTCGGAGAACGGGAGTTCTTTTGTCTGACAATTCTCTAATAGCATCAAAGGTTTGGTTAGATTAAAGCAAAAAGGAGCACAAAGAAAACTAAATAGGTACACTTTAAAAAAAAAACCAATAAAAATATATTTCGAATAGCACTTTAAATATTTAACTACTTCCCAAATCAATCATCGACATTAAAAAAGATTTTTAAATTTTAAAAGCTTATTTTTAAAGGCTTATTTTAAACGTTTAATATAATACGAGTATCACTTTCATACCTAAATGCTGAAATTAATTTCTCTGAAACAAATGATGCAACGTGCTAGAAGTTCTTATTTAAAATTGTATATCAAAGAGTTTTTATTTATGAAGCACTGACTGGTTTTGATGTCCATTAAAACTATGACTATGTATACCACAAAAACAAAACATTCCAAATTCAAATTACCGTCCATATGTTTTACGAGCACAATCAAAATATCGTGTCTCTTTAAAAATCGATATTCGACGCCCCCCCCCCCCCCCCCCGTTATTCCCACATTCTGATTTTGTATGATTTTAAAAGTTCTTTAAACCTTGAAGATTCTTTTAAGAGACTTCTAAATGGCGTTTGCGTTTTTGCTCCTAAATGTCTTTCTAAGGCAACTGTGTATCATTGGTACAATGAATTTAAGCGTGGTCGACTAAGTTTGGCTGACGAAGAAAGAAGCCTTTTAACGGCTGTTACGGTAGAAAATGTGGTGACAGAGCAAAATTTAATTTGTGAAAACAGGAGAAGTACCTAAACACTCGACGAGGAGATTCAGGTGAGATTGCTCATTAGATCAGGGTGTGTGTTTCTTATATGAAACATTAGCAAAGCTCAAAACAAGTTCGGGTGGAATTGTGCCGTGATATGATAACAAAATTTGAGGTGGGGTCGACTCAGCGCCTTTGCGATATTGTCACAGGTGACGAATCTGGGATCTACGAGTATGATCCAGAAACTAAGTGTCAATCTGCTGTTTGAGTGTTTTAAAGTGAGCCAATGCCTACAAAATTTCAATATTTCAAAATTATTTTTCTTCTCTCATCCTATCACAATTTTTGAGTCCTTTTACAGCAGTATTTTACGTAAGAAGGGTAATTCGGTCAATTGCAGACGCCTAGCGGCTGTAGGATTTTATACGCCTTCCCTTTTGAAAAAGTTCGCTCTTATTCCCTACTCCATCCATTTCTCTTGTCTCGTCTTACTATTCTTCCCAATTCCATCTTCCTCGTGAATTTCCGTGTGTATGTATCTTATAGTAACCGCTTAACAATGGCCAGTCGGCCACCTTATTTTCTACAAAAGAAAATAGTCGCAAGAGCTTAAATTTTTATGCGCAGACATTAAATTTTCCTTTAGACACAATATGGCTTACGGTACTTAGAATTCCGTCATCACAAAACTTATCAGTAATTCATTACAAGCAGATAGACACTATAATCCTTTAATCAAGAGGCCGTGTTTGTTATTCTGTTCCATGGTAACTGGTACAAATTCGGATAAATAATGTTTTATTAGCCCATAACTTCCAATACTAATTCCATTTGACAAAATAAATTAAGGGAAAATTCCAAGATGTACAAAGCACCTGTTCGAAAACATTTCAACAAAAACAGCGCTAACTACGCTAATTAGCGCCCACCATTATTCTTTTATTTATAAAACCAACATTTTTAAATTCAGTATTATAGAAATTAAAATTTCACTAAGTTAATTCCGTTGCTAATTCCACAAGGTGGCCTCTGACAGTCGGTCAGCGAGCGATGAAGAGAGTTCGGAGTTCATTTGGAGTTCAATTGAATCGGAGTTCATTTGCGGGATTAGATTCGAAACCAAGACATTCGTCAAAGAACTAAAGGCCGATAAACGATGTGGTAGAAGAGTCCTTGAATCTTCTCCCCATCTCTTCCCGTGGGTATCGTAAAAGGCGGCTAAGGGATAACGAAGCCACTACCACAAACCCTGAGGAACCACATCTAAAACAGTGAACTCTCCAAGCCGGTTGGCTAGCTTATCGTTTTAAGGACATACATCCCTCGTGCAAGATAATGTGCATGTGCATGTCCAGCAATGGACGAAAAAAGAGCTGGTTACAGTTATGTATTTATATAATACGTAAATACTAATCTGTAGTATTACTACTTACAAAATGCATGTTATGTATGTGTGATGTCTATTAATAAAGAGTATATTAACACATACGTGTAAATATACTCTTTACATACTAATTACTCACTTAAATTAGCATTGCATCCGCAAAACGATCGCCAGTTAAGCACGTTTTGGGTTCGTTTATGAGCAAACGAATCAATAACAATGTTAGTCGGTAACCTCCCGTCAAAATCATGGTTTCAAAGAGCATTGTTTTCTTTTGCCATATTGTACAAAAAAGTAGATTCTTGTAAAAGTCAAGGAGATGAAAGTCAGCTTCTTGTGACGAAATCATACGGATTATGTTATTAAAAAAACGTCGATGACAGGCGCCAGTTGGAATTGTATATTCCGTTTCAATTCAATTTGTCTAAAATGTAAACAAAAAACCACCTGGTGTAACTGACACGGTCTGAAATTAAAGAAATATATCTGGCTTTAAACATTTAGCTTTAAATCTAGGGCAAACTTGCACTTTCGATGACTCAATTGTGGATTCATATATTTTGTAAACAATTAATTGTTTACTATCAATTTAGGACCGTGTCATTTTCCTCAGGCCGCCATGTTTGTTTACAATTTTGGACAAATTGTTTTCATTTTGGAAATTACATTGGATTGGAACGGAATATAGATTTCGGAATTTTCCACACATTTTAGAAAACAAAAATGCAGTAGAGCTTTACGAGCCCCATCCAACGACAAACAATATGTATGTATAATAGACATCGAAAATTTCGATTTTTTTTGAAAAGTTTACACTGTCATAATTTTGGAACTACTAAATCGATTTGGCTCATCTTGAAATTTAAACGAGATATGACTGATGTTGGCATGTGTGCGCTCGTATGCCGCCTTCTTTCTATAAAATCATCGTATTCACTCTCCCCTTCGACAGGGGAATTGTTTTTATGTAAGTGGTAAAGAAATCGGAGTACGTCCATTAGAAAACATGATAACATATTATACTAACACGTTATACGACACTAATACGTAAATGTACGGCTTCCTTGCGGATTACAAGGGGTCAAGCGGGTTGCGGTATTGATTTGTTTTAGGGTTACGTAAGACAATGGTTCTTGACAGGCGGTGACAGGTCAAGAGTGAAAATCAGCGTCTAAATCGGCCTAATCAGCGGTATTAGACAGAAGGGACCTTTACATTACTAGAAATAAGAATTATATCTGAGAATAAAAAAAATGTCAAATATTCTTTTTCCTATTTTTTTTTTGTTTCTTTTCATATATGGCAATGTTACAATTAGCATATTCAGCCAGTATCAGGTTATGTTTGTAATTATAGTTAAAACAATTTAAAACACATATTTTCAATGTGCCGTCACATCAACGCAAGTTGGGAGTCGCTCAGTAAAGGGATAGTAGGTTTAATGGGGACAGAGTTGGACTTTTTGAAAGCACACGAAAAAATCAGTCTCATGCTTTTAGTTGATTATCACAAACATTATGCACAAACACTAAAGCACAATTTTTAATTCGAGTCAGGGGTATGACATGTAGAACAGTTAATAAAGTGTCATCTTCGTACAAATTTCTGTATGTTTGACAGTTTTATATGTCATATATCCCTGACTCGAATAAAAAATTCGACTTTAGGTACTTTGAAGTTTAATAAACTATCTATCAAAAAATCTGTAACGCATAATTTTTAAATTTAATCAAACAAAAATTTAACATTCACTTCTCGAATTCCCGCCAAAAGCTGGTTAATTGTATTCGCATTTAACTATTAATATTAACGGTTCTTATATTATTACTAGTTTTAATCTTTATATCCATACGTATGTATAAAAATAAATATATAAAAAGAAATGTCCTGACTGACTGACTCATCAATACCGGGCCTAAACCGCTGAAGCTAGAAACATGAAATGTGGACAGTAGTTTCCTTTTATAACGTAAAGATTTTCGAATAATCGATTTCTAGAAAAACAACCCACAAGAGGGTGACAAAGTTTGTATCGAGAAAAATATTTGACGGTCGTATTAACTTGAAACTTGGTACAAATATTCTAGCATACAAATAATTAAATACATATTTCTCCTACTTGCTCGGAAATGGCTTCATTATTTTAAACAAGGAATACGTCAATCGGCTCTTTTCTGTACGCACGCCAGCAATTTCCAACACGACAATAATAGAGATTGCTGGACAGTAGCGAGGTTATTTTTAGTGCACACTAACATAAATTAGGTTTTTTTAGATACACGATATTTATTATTATAAAGGCTGAATGTGCATTTCTTTTCAAAAGTTTAAAAAAAAAACTGCAATGTTATTTTTAATATGAATTAAACTTCTGTTTCTTGAATTAATTTGTTTATTGTTTCCTCACAAATCAGAGAAAAATACTATACAAGTCTCGGCCGAAATAGCAATTAACGGCCTCGTTTATTTAATTCCAATATTACTCGGCCGTCAAATGCTTTGTTTCGGGCCTAGACAGTAATGTACTATTTTTGATAATTGTGTCTAGGGGCTATAAAATACAGGCTGTCAAAATATGTATGGAATCACTTAATATTCTATATTATGTTTGTGCTGTTCTTGAACGAAACCACGACAATTAGTATCTATTATTTTCTAATAAATGAACGGTCAAGCTGTAATAATTAATTACTCATGAAATTGGGAAGGACTCGCTTCATCGATGGGGGAGGCGAGTCCTCGAATCGAGATTACGTACCGGAAAACGTAGTGTGACGCCCTCCGGCCAGGTAGAGTGACGACTTGAAGAAAGTCGCCGGTAGTGGCTGGATGAGAATAGCTGAAGACCATGTGTGGTGGCGGCCCTTGGGAGAGGCCTATATCCAGCAGTGGAGAGACAGGCTGATGGTATGGTACGGTACTCATTAAATTATAATTATATTAATCAATACAGTTTTGGTATAATTATATTGTCAAAAATGTCACAATGATATAAATTAATTAGTTCTCAAGAAAGAAGTTCTCAATGCCGGCTAGTTCACCCTGTTTTGCCATCAGCCTGTGTCTCCCTACTGTTGGCTATAGGCATAGGATCGGCACCATGCATGGTCATCTCTTTTTATAGGAAGAAGGCGGCCGACCAACGTACAGTCAACCTGCTGGAAAGTGGGCACTGTCGCCCACGGATATCCGCAATACATGTTAACTTCAGTCCAGAATGACAAACGTTGACACGCTCCAGGATGCGCTGCCCGCCTTTGAAGATGTAGATGAAGATGGAGAAATGGGAAGGGATAGGATAGGATGGGAATGGGCACTGGCATATCTCATTTACTATCGAAACACGTACCTACGTATATTGGGGAATAGGATAAAGTGAAAAATGCAGTACATTTCAGGGTAGTCTTCTGTGAGAGACGGGTAACGAGGCCAGTCGAGTGCGCCCAGCGGCTGTTGGATTGCAGCTTGTACCCTCGCAAAACTCCCCGCTGTTCAGTTGTTCTGAACAGCGATTCTATTCTGTTCATACTGTCTTATGTAATACTTAAATAAATATCTCATATCTTAAAAAAATAATATATATCTTTTACCGTCATGTTAAAGTTGTTAAACATTCTCGTTTGTATTAATTTTTTTTTTCAGTGTCATACACTATAATTTATGTTCCTGTAGCAGCGAGGAGATGAGTGCGACCGAGGCGCGAACGACTTGATAAATCATACGTATATTTTAATAAAGGCTTTTAGAACTAATTCGACTAATGTAGAACTTTAGATCAAGAATACTAAATATAAAATGTTTTATATGTATAAGAGATCTTGTTGGATGTTCGTAAATCTAAATTAAATGGTACCACAAATTCTATTTTTTGCAGAATATTCTTTTTTTTTTCTTTATTTGGAATATAAAAGACGTGATATCCAAACTCCTCGCGACCCTCGTCGTTGCGTCTCCGTGTGACGCAGACAGCCGCGTAATGTATGAGAAGTACTCGTACTGTTTTCAAATGACAACCATCTTTTGTTTTTCTTCTTCTACGGCCCAAAACATAAAGACAAAATTAAAAAAAAATATCATTTTTTTTATTTTGTCTTTTTATATTTTGCGTACTACCTTACCTTTGAAAGGGTTAAAATAAAAACCTAAATCAGTATTCAGTGTTGTTGACAATCTGCAATAGTTTAATGCCGTCGTCGCGCGTAACGCAGGTTTATCGAGAACCAAAATATAATTTTAACAAATATAAGACAATAATCTAAAAGCGGTTTATATCACGGATCGCTCACAGTTTTGACTATAACTGTCTTACAATAAAAGATCTATGAAATGAAAGATCTCATTTGAGGTATACCTCAAGTGAGTTGGTATATTTATTAAAGGTTTCGTTTGATTTGAGGTATATGATATGCCGTATATCTCAACTGAGTTAGTGTATGTGTTTATTTTGGGACACTTTTACCCATCGTCTATTGTATTTTAACATAGAGAAATTCATTGTTTCAAACACTTTCGTGTATAAATTAATCTACGTTTTTCATGTTAATGCTATTACGAATTATTTTATTCAATTGTTTTTAGAATAAACCATTCTAACCGCAATGCTTGAATAGTGCAATAGAATTTTATCACTTAAGTTATTTTATAGGCATTATCTAGTCTTTATAGTTTGCGTTTTATTATTACATAATTATCATAAATGTAATTACTACTTAAAGTCATATTAAAGTTTATAAGAATCCGATTTTAATGACCTAGTTTTATGATGATTTTAAATTTATACTAATTTATTTAATTTTTCCGGTTGCAAAAGGCAGTTTTATGGGTAATTTATGACAATAATTTGTAGTTATTGTTTGTTTCCTCAATAAATTAAATATATATAATTTTGCTTACCGTCTAACTTTCTTCTGTATAGAATTAACTAAACTTCTATTTTTGAGAAAAAAAATGCTTTTGAATTTTTCTACTTAAATAATGCTACGTAAAAATTAAGACAATGGTCTTAATTTTTGTTATCTTTATAATATTCATAACTATGTTTCTTTATTATGTGATAAGTATGTATATATATATTGGAATATGTGTCTGTGTGTGTATGTATGAATATGCATATGAGTATGTACCTATATACTTAGTAATAAAATCTTAATAAGTAACATAGTGCATAAGTTAAAATTGTTACTAACACTAATTATAGAATGAAATATGGATCTAGTGGTTTGAAATAAATGAATTATTATTATTATTAATTTATTAATATTAAAAGTTCTTCATGAAAGAACGAGGGACAATGTTTGAGTATTTAATGATAAAATTAAAAAAAAAACAGATTATATTTTACACCCGTGATTACATGCTGTGTCAACAGTAACTACATTTAAAAATTCAAATAATTAAACGTGAGCAGCAGAAAATACTGAATGGGTAGCAAATCATTGTCAGCAAATTTAATGATGGGTTAGGTGGCAATAAAAGAATTCCCCCCGGGAAGTGGGATTCCGTCGACTTTGTGATGACATTTTTAGTAATTGAAAATGATTTACCTATTACACAAATTACTTTACCTATTATTCAAATATAATTTCTTTAGTTTGTAAAAAATATCTAAAAAGTTTTGTAGGATCGAAAAATCACACCCCCTAGCAACAAAATTCAAAATTTGAGTTTGGCTGTAAATGTCATAATGTTTATAAAAACTATTTAACACTTACTAATTAATAGTAACGCTGTACGTCTGCTTCTTCTGTTTTCTTTGATAACACGAATCTAGCGCTGGGTTAATGAGGGAGTTACGTATCGATAATTAATCGAAGCAAATACCGACCTTTAATACCGTCTACCGTAATATTTGTTTATGACATGTCAAAAAATAAAGACGTCTTACCCCATATCTGTGTATCGAAGCACAATTTTGACACATTTATTGTAGAGTTTCGACACAAAACCTCATCCGGCGACACGCACCGGGAAATAGTCCACGAAAATAAAAGCATCCACGCTTATAAAGACATATTTGAAATTCAATAGGTCCGTGATGAATGGGATCCGATTTGAAACCGAAATCAAGAACACTTCTGAATTACTAAATTATACACAACATCCAGCAAGTGCCATACAAAGCTAAACAAGAGGCTTAAATAATTAATTTGAAGAATTAGAGATTTGTCCAATTAATCGCATATTAATCACAACAACTCGATATTAATCACATAATTTCTTCATCATTTCAATATATTTTACACCAATAAAACTTTATTAATAATTTAACTTAAACAACACAAACCATAAAGTCTGGTTTGTTATAAAAAACTTCTTTACATTTTCGACTATAAAACATTAAAACCATTCAAATTAATTCAGAACATCCTATATCTAGCACCGACGACAATAGAACTATCAATTCATTCTTTTCTAGAACGGAATAAAATATGTATGCGAGCACGTTGACAACCAAATTTTTCAAACGTTAAGCCGAGGTCACACGGTTCGTTAAATCGATTCGCACCGATTCGAGAATCGAGCTTTCTGTTGCAATGTGCGTGTCGCACGCGCCGAGGAGCAACTGCACGGATCATGCGTGTGTAGTGAGAACCTAGCGATGCATCGCCACTGCTATCAAACAAACAAAAAGTGCAGCGGGGCTGCTCAAACTTGGGCGTAAGGCGAACGTTAATTTTATTACCGATTTCTTGAAAGCGATAATGTTTTAATGCCGCTTCGGCATCCTTTCGGATGCGGAAACGCTCGCGTGTCATTTCTTTTCCTTTAATTACTTATTTCGGCCAGACTTAATTAAAAGTGTAAAAATCTTTGTGTGCGATTCTTAAGAGCACATAAGCAAAAAGTATGAATGACTGTTTTTATTATTAATAACTTTTATAGGTCGTAAATTTTTTACAGCCCTGGCTACTTAGCGTTATCAGTTTTTTGATCGATCCAGTATGTGCCATTTAATTAATCGCGTTCTAGGAGAAAAAAATAAAATGTTGAGCGCACGCGCAGAATCCAAGGAGCGCTTCGGTTTTAAATATAGACTGTGACAATGGACAGTCCGTCAGTGATCTAAATCAAGGATACTAGCATCAAGTCCTATGTGTAGATGTGTCGGGCGAGAGATGCCAAGTTACGATTTTGTTGGATTACTATAGATTACTACTATAATAATAAATACAATAACATACCATCAGTGTGTCTTTCGACTATTAGATAACCCTCTCCCACGTCCCGCTAACACACACACGGTCTTCTGTTCTTCTCATCGGGCTACAAAAAATAAAATAAATAAATAAATAATAATCTCCATGTATAATTAAAAATATTGTGATTGACTCATCAACATCGGGCCGAAACCAATGAAGCTAGAAACATAAATTTCACAAGCTTTGTCGAATTTCACCCCTTAAATGGTTGAAACGATGTGTCAAAGCTTGAAACAAATAAACCTGTTTTCACTAAAATTACTAACTTTGTCCTTTACAATTTACCAGGCGCTACTATCACTTTCCATTCTTTCCATTTCCTTACCCAAGTACCGTTTTATTTCTCTCTCATGCACCATTCTACTATAAAATCCACATACCTCATCATATGTCTTATTCAACGACATTTTAGCTGTCTTATATTTTTCCTATTTTGCTATTCATCATACTTCCTTGCGTTTTGTTCTAATCTAGATTATTATAGTAATCCTATGAATGGGTTGGATTCTATAGATCACTGTAGAATAAATTAACCACCATTACTTAATTTTTAGAAACAATCGTAACCCTTAAACTGAGAAGTATACCTTATATTCTTCATTGAGAATCTCTGTGAACCTTTTGTCATTCTGTGTGTGGGCACTGCTGGATATCTGCCTCTCCCAAGGTCTGCCATAATGCTCTATCATTTGCCTTCCCCATCTAGCTGCCACCCGCTACCCGTTTTCTTTAGATCGCCGTACTGTCTAGCCGGGGGACGACTCACACTGCGCCTACCAGTACCTCCATTCAAGCATTCATATACCTAAGTACATAGTATCAAATGTCCAAGACAAAAGGGTCCAGATCTTGGTTTCTAGTTTCCCAGATATTCACATTTTTTCACACACACATTTCCATAACTCTAATACCGTATATCTGAACTCTATTTCGTCTACAGACTTCTCCTTACTACCCAAAGGTTGCCTGGAACAAATCGCTATAGCGATAAGGCCGCCGATTGTACTTCTTATTACTTGTACATTGTATTTCTCTATACTATTATGCTTTTGGTGTATAATAAAGTGTATCTATATATCTGGATCCTTATTTGCTTGGACGTCCACATATTGTATCTGTTTCTACTGTATATAAATAAGAGTCCGCTTCTATACATTATATACAATAAATAATAGTGTTAAGTCAATTTTTGTTTCAAAAAATCGAATTTCTTAAAAATTACGTAGGAACTTCTTCTATACCATGTATCCAAGAGGTGAACAAAGAAACGAAGTTCAACGTCTGTCGCATTCTCATAATCATTACTCGAATTTAGGTCAAATGATGATGAGTATATAACAAAAGATAATCAGAAGTCAAGATCAAATTACATTTGAATTGGAATAATTGGTTGAAGCGCAGAAAAAAATCTAAGTGAGCAGCAAATCCATGGTGACAAAGAAATGTGAGACCCGTGAACGTCCACTTGTTTTAATAGTGATAGTTTATTAAACTTCAAAGTGTTTTTTTTTGCATAATGTTTGTGATAATCAAATAAAAGCATAGGACTGCGCTTTTCGAGTGCTTCCAATGAGTCATCTTCTGTCTCCAGTAAACCTACTCTCGCTCTACTGATTGACACCTGACTTGTTCAGTACATTGACCTGGTAATGTTCAGTACATTGACAGGATACATTTTAGACTTTGAAATTGTTTATTACGCAGAAAAATTGACACTGGCAGAATTTGGTAATTGCGCCATTGCCATTAAAACTCGGGATTTGAACTCAGGATCACACGAATGTCGAGATAGATAGATAGAATCGAGTATAGACACCCCTAGGCTATAACCGCTCTTTCTTAGTATGACAGTCTTAGTCCTTTAAAATTATTTACTTCAGTTGCTCAGAAATATTGAGGGGGGGGGAGTGCACGCTGCAATCCAACAGCCGCTGGGCGCACTCGACTGGCCAAGTTACCCCACTTTCACAGAAGACTACCTTGAAATGTACTGCATTTCCCACTTTATCGTATTTCCCCAATGTACGTACGTGTTTCGATAGTGAGTGAGATGTGCCAGAGCCCATTCTAATCCCATCCTATCCCTCCCCATTTTCTCAACCCTTTCTCCAAATCCATTTCTATATCTCCAAAGGTAGGCAGCGCATCCGGGGGCGTGCCAACGTTTCTATTTTGGACTAATGTTGGCATGTATCGCGGATGTCTATGGGCGACAGCATCCACTTACCATCAGGTGCACTGTATGCTCGTCTGCCGCCTTCGTAGATAAAAAAAAGGTTGTTTTGTTGATCATGATTTCAGTTGATCATGAGCTCATTTATAATAGTGTGAGTGTTTACTCAACTCATGATTTTATTAGTATTTACTCCTTTAATCAAGCCCTGTCGATAAAATACAGATTTTGAAACTGAAGGAGTTTGATGTTATTTTATCGACCCTCACGTTTCCTAGGTCACTGTTGTACAGAGTTTGGATCAGTGCAATTAGATGTTGGGACACCCCCAAATCAGGTTTACTCTCCACAAGCAGGTCCAATTCACACAGTTGAAAGCCTTGCTGTAATCCTTAAGCACGCGATGACAGGCGTATTGAATTCATAACAATATGCGTGTCACTTGCACAAAGGCATACCTTACAAGTGCGTGCTACTGGTATGTGTATTCAGATTTTGCCAGTCAGAAGCGTGCGTTTTAATAGCACGCCAGTAGATCGAAAGCCGTTTGAATTTTTTTTGCATCCCGCAGGGAAACGGCTAGATGAACTTTCGCGCCTCCTTTTTGTGATTTTCAACTGGCACCCACGAATGACACGTGGCACGTGATTAACATTTAAAAACATCAATAAAATGAGATTTCATAACAATAATTCTCTAAAAGTGATCTAACGTTAACAAAAACTTCTTACAATTTGTGTCATTTTAATGACTATTTTAATGGCCATTTAAGTCTTCAGTAAAATGCATTTTCTTTTATAAAGTGCATCAAATTTACTTTATTATCCAGTTTCTTACATGCCAGGAACACGCCAGTAACATATTCCAATTAATGAAACCTTTTTAATAATCCTATTTTTGCAGGTGTAAAAAAATCAACACTGCCATTTTTTATTTTAATTAATTACATCTATCTAGGTACCTATACAAGTATAAATAAAAATTAAATGCTGTTCGTTGGTAAGTGCATCACTTGAGAACGGCTAGACCGATTTGTCTAATTTTTTTTTTTAATTTTATTTTGTAATTGTCCGAAAAAGGTTTTTAAGGAAAGAAAATTGGAAAATTCGGGACAAACTGAAAGTGCTTTTTTCTATGGGATTTTTGTATGAACTTATTGAAATTATTATATTATTGAAATTTGGACAGGAAACATCTATCGGGTCAGCTAGTACTACATAATTTAATTCAGAATTCCAAGAAAAACTAAATAAACATCCAGTTTTTAATGTATAGTGTTACAAGAAATAAACGAACCATTTAAGAAAGAGTTTAATAAAAAAAAGATAACAAGCCAAAATTTTAGACTAATTTTATTTTAAATTTGCATGTATTATTATTGATATAAAGTTATATTGACATCCTCAGACTATATAGCGTTCTATACTTACCACTTACCATCAGGAGAGCTACTTGTTTTATTGTCACTCTTCATGTTACAGTTTTCTCTTTGCTCTTTGATGACTTTCATACTTGTAAATGCGCAAAATTAAATGTGATATTTCTTAAATATATTTATTATGTTTTCACAAGAATAACTTCTGAACAAAATTAACGAGCTGGCAACACTGTAAACGACCCATTTACTCTTTCAAATGAACAATTTCGCGCCAATTTGTCACTTCTTTCGCCTTAAAGACATTTTTGCCTGTATATTCCCTTTCAGTTTTAGGTACCTACTATTAGTGGAATACGAATGATAACATTTAGTACAGTTTCCACCGCGGTTCGGGGAGTCTACGAGTACTCCGAAAACACGAAAAACGAACTTTCGGCCGATATTTCGGAAATTACCTACCACGATAATGTTAATTACGATATATCGGATCGAACGAAGTTTATTTGACATTTGAACCTACTCCGATCGCACGAGACAACGATCGAAATATTATTATAGATTTTGCCAAGAGATACTTTTTAAACAAGTCTAATTTCACAATAACAATATATCTTATCTTACATTTTAAATAAATAATCGAAAATACCCGATATATCGTTTCTGTATATCCGAAAGAAGGAAAGTGATAGAAGGGTTGAAGCACTTCGTTTGTTGGAACTCGAAACTTCGAAAGCGTAAAACCAGAGTAGACTCCCAGCTTACTTTCAGTCCAGTGATTTTTGAGTTTAGATAAAAACAACAAAAAAAATAAAAAGTTCGAACTTTTACTTTACTCGTATAATTTTAATGTAGACTACTTTATAGATAGGTATTTCAAATAAGTTTTGGCTTTTTTAGTAATCAGTGGGAGTAGAAGGGTGCATGCTGCAATCCCACAGCAGCTGGGGGCACTGGACTAGCTAAGTTAAATCTCTCTCACAGAAGACTACCGTCAAACGTACTGCATTTCCCACTTTATCCTATTCCCCCGATGTTCATACGTGTTCCGGTAGTGAGTTAGTTATAATACCAGAGTCCATTACTATCTCATCCTATCTTATACCTCCTTATCTCCTGAACCTATTCTCCTAAATTTTTAAAGGTAGGCCAATGTTAGTCAATCTGGGCTCAATGTTGGCATGTATCGCGGATTGCCATTGACGACAGTACCTATTCACTTGCCACCATGTGAACTAAACAGTTTAAAAAACTGCAAAAAAATACCTAATTTCAAACTCTTAGTTATTTATATTTCAATACAATTTATTGGGGCAATTATTAATTCCATATAATTATTATTACATCATCATCAACGGACCCCAAACTAGGCAAGACCTGCATCTTGGGGGCAAGTATTTATACGAGTATTAATTTTATGCGAAGGTGTTCGGCTATGGAGTGGCAAAGAAGTATCTGCTCTTATGCCACTTTTTTTTAGACTACGTAGTCAGATATGCGTTTAAAACTTTGGTTTTTTTTGCGGTTCACACCAACATAAACCGACGGCGACATAACCGACATTCTATGTCGGCGGACAGAGTCATGATATTGTACTTAATAAAATAGTTTCACAACAATTAAGAAATATATGCGGCCACATACCTACCTTAGCAGTAGTAAAACTTTTTAGAAACAACAAAACAGTAGAGTAATCTCTCTACATATTATCTAAATGATGTATCCGATCTACATATTATATACAGAATGTACTCAACATAAATGATTAAACTGGGACATTACCAACTTTTTTTTTTATAAATGTATTTTTTTTCGGATTTATTTGTTTTTATACATTTTTTTATGCAAATCCTAAAACATGATATTTTTACAGATGTCTGGCAGATGTGAAACATCGAAATTATTTTGTAGAAATAATTAGCATAAAAGGATAGCTTATGAAAGGAAATAAATATAGTACAATTAAAAATATAATATTCAGATTTTATTAAAGAAAAGGATGATTGTTTATTTAATATACATTTATATTAATTTAATACAAAAATTAAATGGAAACAACATAATTCTCTTAATTAGTGACTTCTGTAACTTCTGTAATTTCTAACTTATATTCGATGTTGCCTTTGACGGTATTACGGGGCGACGCATGCCGTAGTGACGCGTCGCTACGGCATGCGTCGCCACGGCAACAGCCGGTCTGACCCGCCGCATTAGATGTTTCACATCAAAAAATACGTAACGTTATATCTCAATTAACTCGGGATAGTGAACAAAATCCGAGGTTATAATAGGCTTCGGGAAGGGTTTGGTCACAAAACCTGTTATAAAAAATAGAATCTGTTTGTTCGCGCTTATATCGGGATTTAGATACTTGATTTTATTATAGTCTTGGCTGCTATGTAGCTTGTTTAACTAATAATTTTTTATCAAAATCGTTCCAATAGTTTACACAATAACGGTCACGATTCACATGGTATTGATATCTGAATGATGGAATGATATCCACAATGATTACAACCATTTTATTCAGTGTCTTCATTGTCTCGAAGACAATTTCAAATTTCAATGACTGCAATCATTAGAAAAGTATAGACTATTATAATAAAACCGACTAACTTAATAAATTTTCTATTGAATGTACCGGACCGAATCGAACCCGGGTTTATTAGATCAGTTAACTTGATTAGGTAGTTATTTTTAAATGTAGCATAAACATTGGCGATAGTTTTGAAATATACAATACCGCATAATTCGATGACTGCTAAATAAAATATCAAAACTGCTAATTAGTTACTTTTACGAGAATTACTTACTTACTTTTCATTTACTCTGACATTGATGGGAAACAAAACGAAATTTCTATAAAGTATATTTGAAGATATTGTATTCGTTTTCTTAGCACTCTCTGCCTTACCGTGAGCCACTGCCCTAGCTAGAAATAGTAGGGCCGCCGAGAATTGGGTGTATTGGCCCGGGAAGCGCAATGTGGGATGCTCTCCGGCCAAATGGACTGACGAATTGAAGAAGTTCGTCAGTAGTGGCTGGAGGAGAAGAGACGAAGATAGTGTTTGTGGCGAGCCTATATACAGCAGTGAAGAGACGTGGGTCGACGGTGTGGTATGGGATGGTATTTTTTTATACTAAGAAGGCACCAGACGAGCATACAGTCCACCTGGTGGTAAGTGGATACTGTCGCCCATAGACATCCACGCTACATGCCAAATTTAGTCCACAATAACAAACGTTGACAAGCCCACAGATGCGCTGCCTGTTTTTGAAGATGTAGGAATGGATTTAGAGGAATTGTTGAGAAAATGGAAAGGGATAGGATAGGGTGGGATGATATTATTTAACAAGTCATGTTACATTGTAAAATGTCATTTTTGCAGTAAAATCTTAATGACCCATAAATAATCATTTTGAGAGCCGTCCGGGTGTAGGTACTGCTATTTCTGTTACGTCATCATACTTCTTTACAAAGAGTAATGTCGAAAATTTTAAGAATCCTAATCAATTTCCCGCCAATTTGCTCTCGATACGAGCTAACCCACCTTAAATCAAGAGAGTTTAAACAAACCGCATCCAAACCTCATATATCATTTAACGCACTCAACGTTTCAAAGAAACGATTAATTATTATCATGAACCATCCCTTTTCGCGCAGCCAATTTAAAATTTGACATCTTAAACAGTCTTAAATTACATCTGAAATTATTTCATTAGTACGGAGGCGCTTTGATATAATCGCCTTTGAGGTTTTTAGGTATCAAAATATATAATCAACACGTCAATGTGGCCCCGCCCTTAGTCCTTCACGATAATAGGCAGGCCTCGGTATGGGTTTATTCTGTAATATAAACCAAACTTTTTCTTGCATTCATTTTAAATTCATTGCATTATTTCAAATTCGTTTATTCATTTGTATGCATTTTTTATGGACTTAATTGGTTACAAATCATAGTCCACGTTTCAGAGGTGCTGCTACCACATTAAAGTTGCTACCACAAGCGACGAGGACCTACACCACGTCTGAAAGAGTGGATTCACCAACCTCAAGTAGGCCAGCATGCCGTTTTAGGGCCATACATTGTCTTGTGCATACAAGACAATGTACATGTGAAGACTCATGTCCAGCAGTGGAGGTTAACAGGGCTGATTACGGTTATTTTTTAATCTAAATTGCTTTTGAACCTAATTTACATTCTCCGGCAAATTTAATCTATATCCAGAGGCTAAATTACATGTTAAGTTTACAACTAGGGAAACGTTCGTTAAACTTTGTGCCTATGCCGTATTAGTAAATACCATGACATTTTACTTATGAAACGTCAATAAATTATTATATAATATATTTGACATTAACTAGAAAAAGGAACCTTATTCTTGGTTTCAAAATTGGCTACAATTATGCATACTAACTAATACGAACACCAAATTTGATATTTTTGTTTTTCTTTTGGCACCATCGACTCAATTTAGCATCCACTGCAGGGCACAGACTTGTCCTAGTAATCAGGTAAAGGGTATCAGACCATAATCTACAAGCCTTAAAAAGATTTTTAAATTGTCACTTACACGTTACATTATATTTTAGTATAGTCCAAGAGCCTTGTAAAATAATCTAGCGCAAATACAAAATCTTCTCTGCTGTAAAATTTCATTTTTGTCGCTTGGTTCAGTTATGCAGAATAGTATTCAATTCACATATTAGAGCATATTTCTATTTACACAGAATCAACAACGAAATTTTAAGTTAGACAATCTTAATCAATGTCAATAAATCCATACCGACAACATCGAAACATCTCGGTCACGATTCCTGCTCCAGCCGCACCAATTGCAGATGCCGACCGTTTCATTACTGTACAAAGGAAGAGTTATCGACATCCAATACCATCCCTACAGTGTCTGCACACCTCAAGCCTGCAGTAGCGTTTATTTTAGGAATTATGTAAAATTTATCAATAACGATTAGAAGCGCTTCTGACTCTTCCAAACGCTATAAAAATAATGTATTTGTTTGGCTTCCTTCTTTACTTGCTACTCGTTGATCCGTGATGGACCATTCTGAAACTTTCAATATTAACCCGCAAGGTCCTTTGCTGGCAAAGTTAAACATCTTTTTATGGATTTATTACCTATCTATTTCGATATCATCCTATAATATGCCACAGCAAAGCACATACCTCTCCTAGTAATCAAGAAAGGGTGGCAGGTCATGAACTACCACGCAGACTCAATACGAATTTTTAGACACATGTACCTGCTCCAGATTCCCTTTTAATTCTTGTTCAAGTGACCATCCTCCTTCACAACTGAGTGATAATTTAAAAATCCGTATTTAAGTAGATACTCAGTGGTACGGTGTAACGTGTATTTTTTTTTATTTAAATGAATTATAACAAATGTGTGCAATTTAAATTTCCCCGGATTCGCAGCAAGAAACAAAAGCAAATCATTTCACCAATCACAACACGGTTAGGGTCCGTCAACATCCATTCAACGATGTTTGTTCCGGCAGTCATTTGTTTAAAGGTCGTTGTGTTTGGTCTTGACAGGACTAGGATTCGGAATGTTCTTCAAATATTATAATATATTTGTGGTATTGTGGTTCGTATTTCCTTAAATTGAAAATAAATTAAAATTAAGAGGTTATTTTAAAAGAATACATAATAGGTGGGGCTGCTGTTGCAATGGGCAATTACAACTCTAACTCACGATTTGAACTCACAACTTCACGAATAAAAATTGAGAATAGATACCCATAAATCATCGTTTCTTAACCTGGGTGTCGTGACGCCCAGGGGAGTCGCGATGACATATACAGGGGGCTGCAACAGGGGCTAACAGGGGCTGGTCTTGTTTAGGAAAAAAACCTTTTAATTAGCCAATTATTTATAATCAAATGTTAAACGCTAAAATATCTACATAATTAGGACCTAATTTTTAGCATTTTCGTAAAATTATTTAGGTACTTTATTTTTGGTATATTCGAGGAGTCGCAACACTAAAAAGGTTGAGAAACGATATCCTAGATTATCACCGATCTATAGCTCACTGACTCACGATCATTTAATTGTACCTAATTGACAAAAAATTTCAAATACCTACTGTAAGGACATAAATTGTTTGCTGTACTTACAGATAAAATGGACAGATGTTTTCTGCCTATTCAACCGTCTGCAAAATTGCCATCTATGACAATTGGGCGATACTTTACTCATAAGAATGCTCAGGCGCCGTTCAATTTGCAACTTTTGTGCGGAGCCGCCAGTTATTAACCAAGTAAAACATCTTGATCTCTACACCAAGCGACTTTCGACGTTATCTCCTTTTACTAAAAGTTATGAAAAGTGTCAGTTATAATGGATATATTATATCTAACAAGTCTGCTGTTAAGTTAAAATAACTACTACACGTGCTCAGATTGGGCGTTTAAGTTAAGTCTTTTTTGCATAAACTAAGTAATAATGTTCTGCCTTGTGTGTGTTGGTGATTGCTTCCCCGGCAATAAGTAGCTGTAATAACATTTACTAACTATGAAAATAAATAAAATTAAATATAGATAAAATTACAATACATAAAACGTTTTAAAACGGTAATGAAATATAGTCGTAATTACTATATTACGAATGATATAGAGCCCAAAATATAGATTATTATAAGAGTCGAGTATAGATACGCGTAAGTCTTTCACCGCTCAAACTTACATACTTGGTCCCCTTTTACACGTAGCTTAAGTTTTCTATTACGCTGCATGCTTCAAACATGCACGATTTCTCTTTGCGGATGTCAAAAAAGTTTCATTAAAATTAACTCTTTATTTCATTGTTACCGTTTACAGAAAGACAGAACGTCTCAATCTGTATTATAAGGCCAATAGGATTATTGTGAATGTAACTAAATGTAATATTATAACATTCACCACAAGCAGTAAACCGATATTCTTTGAATAATATATGAACGATACTCAATTAACTAGAGTTCAATTAGTCCGTGATCTTGGTGTTTTATTGGACTCCAAGCTTACTTTGCAGAACCATATTGAATCTATCACCAAAAGAGCCAACAGAAACTTTGGCTACCTTTTAAGAGTTAGCAACCGTTTTTATGATGTTGGATGTATTAAAACATTATATTACGTCTACGTAAGAAATATACTAGAATACTGTTACCAAATTTGGAAATCGTAATGTGTGACTTATAAGCACTCAATTGAACGTATTCAACGAATATTTACAAAGCGTCATTTCAATCATACGGCACCCAAACCATTAGCTTCATTTACAAAATTCAAATTATGCAGCTGATCCAGAACTGTTGAGTGGTGAATACTAAGCTCCTCTGTAATTTGGTGACTGCTTATGTGTCAATTTGCTTCAATATTTTGAATGATACCATCAATATTTACCATAATAGGACGACCACAGCGAGGAACATCATTCATATCAAAATTATCAGATCTGATTCGATTGAACCTTTTTTTTGCAGTACTTTTAGATGAAGCATCTTCTCCGTAAACACCACAAATCTCTTTTAGAGCACTAGAAGCACTCATACCCTTGTCGACAAAAAATTGTAAAACATATCTAATTTTCTCCATATTGACTTCCATTTTAAAATTGTTAAAAATATGAGAAGAAAAAACATTTAACTTGTAATTTAAATTTTCCGCCAATACAAAAAAGTCAGCTGTCAAACGGTATATCACTTTCCCGACAGTGATCAGTGTGTGCCAGAAATATAGCACGTTAAAGTTCAAAAGGGCCGCGAACTTTCCGACTACCTTTTATCATTAGATAAACAAAGATTTACTTCATTTTAATTAAGGATCTACCTAATTATACAACATGATTGCCAACACGACGTCATAATCACAGAAAAATAATAAATTTACCTACCTGTGATTATAATCGCGTGTGTGAACGCACTTCAGACCCAGTCAACTTTAGAGCAACTCGCCCACTTTCAAGCGAAAATTAACTTGATTAATACCTCATAAAAAACCTGGTCGCGTACAAGCCTTTTGTATTATATTAGCGCTTTTAAACGAGCAAATTGTACGTCGACCAATCAGCAGGTAGCACATAGAGGAACAATGAAGTTAGAATGGGCAATTTACTGGAAACAATGCGTACAAACTTATTTAACTATCAGTACTACATATGAATGAAACCTCGTGAATTTTTCATCACACGATCTTATTAAAACTGCATTTTTTTTAAAGCTAATTTTGTTGTGTACTTCAAAAATATGAATTGTGGACAAAAAATACGTGTCGGAATTAGTCCTAATCAATACGTTCCTAATCAATTAGGAAATTGCGCTAGCCAATTTTAATTATGCAAAATGAATACATTTAGTCACTCTGCATAAATCTATTCTCTGTGTGTTAGGAGCTGACATGAAAATCTGTCCCTTCATTATAAACATATTACCGTAAAATCTTACACCTTCCGTAAGTAGAGCTCTATTATATTATAATTCAAGTCGCCATAACGATAAAAATATACATCCGCTGTTTCGCCTTAAATATTAAGTTAAAACGTTTAAAATAATTACAGGACAATTTAGTTAGGCTATGGTTTCGCTGTTTTGTTTTTTCATGTTTTGCTTTTATGTACGAAGGCGGCAGACGAGCATACAGTCCACCTGATGGTAAGTGGATACTGTCGCCCATAGACATCCGCGATACATGCCAACATTAGTCCAAAATGAAAAACGTTGGCATGCCCCAGGATGGCGCTGCCTACCTTTGGAGATATAGGAATGGATTTGGAGAAAGGGTTCAGAAAGTGGGGAGGGATAGGATGGGATTGGAATGGGCTCTGGCACATCTCACTCACTACCGAAACACGTACGTACATTGGGGAAATACGATAAAATAGGAAATGCAGTACATTTCAAGGTAGTATTCTGTAAGAGAGGGATAATTAATTTTAGAACAAACTTTTGGTTATAAACTATTTATAACTATCGATTCTAACCTTTATACGAGTAGTTTATAATTTGGACTATATCATGGTCTTACAATCTCTTATAAACTTGTGTGTTGCTTTGGTGTGTTTTAGAAAAGATTTTGTGTTTTAGTGTTTTAAAAAAGACTTGAAAATTTAAAGTTAGTAATTACCTAATGCATCTAAAAATTAAAGAAAATTCAACCATAGGATTGAAAGATAAAAAAAAAAAAACATTAATCTTCAAACTTTTAATCTTCAAACCACATCAAAGGAATGTATAAAACTCTTTTACGTGTTTTATTTGCCTGTTTCTCTCTTAAATGTTTTAACGTAGGAATCTCGATAAACTGGCAATTTTGGAAAACTTATTTATAGATTTAAATAACGTGTATGTTCATAATAATACATCTAAATAGTTAGTTACCATTTGGTTGGCTGTCTGAACGTCTGCCATCTAGTTTATGAAAAGAGTTCGTCTACGTAGCACGAAAAATGCACAAAAAAATATAAAAAGAATATGTTATGTCCAGTCGCATTTCAATCGCATTAATGAAACATCGACTTAAAATGTATAAAGGGTGATCGAGCGGATCGCAAAAATTGCGTTTCGCGCTACGAGAGAGCGATTGGCGGAATGTCATTAAATTTTATCACCTATTTGAGAGACGGCGAAACGGCAAACGAGTTGACTTAGGCCTTGTGTAGGGCGCAATTAGTTTCTAAGACAGTCAATGAAGTTGCTGGGCATTTAGATACATAATTAGTAATTGATGAGACTTTTGCGCGGCTCACACACGATTCACAAAGATTCACGCGGCTCTGTATATGACGAATTGTATTTATGACATAATTAAATTGATTTTTTTTTTCAATGGTTTGCATGACTTAAGTAGAATTGGAATATGGAATGGAATGTATTTTTTTTCCAATAACCATCTTCAACTAAAACACCTATATTTAAGTGATAAGTGATTTAATTTGGCACAATTCTTTGCATTACTATTACGATAATCTTCTCTCCTCAAGATCATGAAGCTTGTATCATTTTTAAGTCAGTTTAATCACGCCCTTACCAGTTGAACATTGTATCCAATTAATGCTATTACTTATAAATGTGTCCTATATGTAAGTTTTACAAAATGGTAGGTAAAGAGAAATAATTTACGAGCTCCATTTAAATGATGGCTTGCACTTTAGCAAATAAATATACCTATTAAGTATGTAATCACTAGCGTTGAGTGGATAAGAATTAAGGCCACCGCTGAGATAAGTTCTAAGTAGCGTTCGGTTATTTATGTCATTAATCATAGTATATTTTTAGGGAGAAAACACGGGATGGGAAATATGTATGGATAGAGAGATACTTTGTACATTGCTTGGTTTCACTGCTATACGATTAACGATGATCCTCACACTAATCACAGCTTGTCACGTCAGAGTCTTCAGCACCGTTTACTGACTGCAGTGTCACGCACGACAAAGGAAAGTTAATAAACAGTATATGGTAGTAATAATAGATGGTAAATAAATACGGATAAGTAGGACTTGAAAATAATAATAACAATCGTCACAACCCACAAACTAACTTATAAACAATGTATTTGCTATGATCTGCCACATCCTAAGCAATTATAAGGGGTTTTTACTAAATAAAAAATAATATGAAAAAGATTTTAACAAATAGAATACATTAGATGAGAATAGAAGACCGGTTTATATCGCGGTTTATAGATCGTCCGCGGTTTTGATATTTATTTATTTTTTGCGTCAGGTACGAGACCCATATTGATATACCTAGCATAAAATTACAACATTTTTTTTATAGACAAGTGGGCGGACGAGCAAGCGGTCCCACGTGATGGTTAGTATACTACATATAACCTTACCCGACCTTATTAAATACATATATATGTAAGATTCTAGGTACACCATTTAAAAATTTGAAAATTATAATCAATACCTTTAAATATGTGAATGTTTGTAGAAACGACCCGTAACATTATCAATTAAATTAACTGCCTTAACATTAAGAAGTCTAAAGTGTAAACTGCACTTAAATGAAAATATTGTAATCACTTCTTTTCCACTATTGTATCATTTTCCAAATTTTTGTATTAACTTACAATATCTGCGGTCGAGGGCGGTTAAGAACCCCCTAGCGTTCGGAGAGATGTTGCGTCTCTGTGTTCTACCACCTATACAATGGGGAATGCTCTGATGAATTGTTCAATATAATTCCCAATCTCGGGTTTCTACAACCGCACCTCTCGTCACACAAGTGCGGTCCATCCGCATTTCCTCGATTCGGAGGTGTCGCGTACTGTCCGGTTCAAAAATCATTTAATACCGCGAACCCGTAGGCTGTGGAACGAACTGCCTCAATAGGTCTTTCCATTACGCTACGATATGGGGTTCTTCAAGAGAGCTGTGAATAGGATTTTGCAAGGTCGGCGGTGTACTCGCATACCACCTGGTGTTGCTGGTGTACATGGGCGGCGGTAACACTTACCATCATATGGAACCACTTGGTCGTCCGCCCAGTTCCCTAAAAAAAAAACAACACCTCGGCTAAAGGTGACCATTGACGTTAACGTCTCAGAGGTGCTCTCCCAGGACACCACGTTCAATTATAAGAAGCTTTTGTTATGAGAAATTATGTATTTTTGGAGAGGGAGGGTGTACGCTGTAATTCAACAGTCGACTGGTCGGTAACTATAGGTACTACTGTCAAATGTACTGCATTTCCCACTTTATCATATTTCCTCAATGTACGTACGTGTTTCTATAGTGAGTGAGACATTCCAGAGCCCATTCCCATCCTACCCTATTCCTCCCCATTTTCCCAACCCTTTCACAAAATCCCAAATTTAACTCCCCAAAGAAGCAGCGCATTCAGGGGCGTGTCAACATTCATCATTCTAGACTGATATTGGTATGTATCTCAGATGCCCGTGGGCGACAGTATCCACCAGGAGGACTGTGTGCTGAATTGCTGTCTTATTTATATAAAAAAAGAATTATTTCTTTTTTATAGAAATAAGGCGCGGAATAATATTATTTGTAAGTAATACTTTGCTATTTTTGGCTTCTGGCGCCACTTTGTATTATAATATATACACAATATGTGGTTCCTTGTTGTTTGAAATACAAAAATAAAATCAATTCGCTATATGATAACACCGTGATGTTTTTAAAATTTATGCCATTGATGTCATAAGGCGCACAAAAGTAGGTATAAGATACAGGATACGATAGAGGAATATAAAACGATTTAAAGTCGGTAAACCGTTACATTATGTATTTATTTGAAATACAAACAAAATGGTGTTTCGTGAATATCTAGTAAGTGCATTCATTGTTTTTTTAGTAAAACACGATATCAACAAAAACGATTCTCCGCGGCTCCATTTTACTATTAAAAAGCGCAAAACCATTCAGTTTGGCTACACCAGAGGCAGAATTTTAGTTCAAAATTATTGGTTCGATAGTTTTATTACCAAAAATGGTATTGAAGGAGATTCATTGAAAAGACGACTTTGAACTCGTGAACAGTTTAACACGTAAATTTCTTTTGTTTTCACGCCTTCTTTGAGTGTTTAATTAATTTCGATATACGATAGGTCAAACTAAAAGTTCGTACAACTAGCTACTTACTGTACAATACGATAGAAAACAAACAAATTTTAATTTTGAAAATGTGTCTCAAACGCTATTAAATTTTCAAAGCTGTAAGTTGTTTTTTTATATCTGGCGGCAATTTGAAAATTAAATGTTTGCGGAAAAAATAATTTAACAAGAGAACATTTTCGTTCAATGATTTTTTATGACTTTCGTTGCGGTCTAAGCCAGAAAGAAAGTTATTAAAGACTTAAGTCAGCATTTAGTGATGAAGCCCCATGCAGTGCCATTGTTTATAACTGGTTCAGTGATGATGTTAGGGTGTTCTGCGACGGCAGTGGCAAAGAAAAACATCAAAACTGTGCGGTTCATGATTCAAGCAGGCAAATGAACGATATATCAGCAGATACGGGCATATGGTATGTGTTAAGTTCAAACTATTTTATGCGATCACCCACGGGTAAGGAAACTTTGTGCTCGATGGATTCCTCACAATTTGAATGGAGCTCGAAAACACTGCCGCGTGATATGGTGTCTACAAATGATTGAAAAATTTGACAATGGTCAATCAAAAGCTGTTTTTGATAGAGTAACAGGTAATGAAAGCCGGATCTATTGATATGAGCCTGAAACTAAGATTAAATCTGCGCACTGGATCTTTCCTTTCGAAAAGTTGCCGACGAAAATGAAAAAAGGAAGGAGGGCTGAAAAGAAGACTCCTACTTTGGCAGATTGGGCCTCTTTGCTACTAAAATTTTAGAAAATAAAACAACAGTAACTGCGTACTGATATGTGAACTGAACTGAACAGAAGCTGCTTGCCTTCTGTTTTGGAAAAAGTCAAACAAGGACGCCCACAAAGCAGAATGATCCCCCATCACGACAATGCCCCAGCTCACTCCGCCAGACAAACGAAGAAAGTTTTGAAACGAAGAAACGAAAAGGGTCATCCGCCATCGAGTCTCGGCCTCGCGCCCTGTGATTTTTATTTATACCCTAAAATTAAGGATAACCTCCAAGGAATACGTTTTATGAATGCAGAAGGGGCAGTAACCACCTTCCAAACGACTGTTGAAGTGGTGCCTAAAGAAGCGTGGGCTGAATGCTTCACACAATGGTTTCATCGCATGATAAAGTGTTTCGATTGTCGCGGAGAATACTTCGAAAAGCAATAAAACTACCTCCATCTTTATAAATATCTGATTTCATTTTTGAAATTCTAAAAACTTTCACTATTAAGTACACACGTATGTACAAAAACCTATACATTCTTTTTTGTATCTGGTGTTGAGTTAAATCTCCTATTGGTTTAAATTATTGTTTGTGGCCATGTTCGTTTTCTATAGTTAATTTATTTACTTTTTTTTTAATTAGGTCGGCAAAGACTCATCTCAATAACTTTCTCGGATCACCATTTAATGCATTTATACCAAAGTGTTTTTCAACGTCATCATATTAATATGGAATTCGAGTTTCGCCCAAAAACAGGTTGATTTTGTCCGCTTCGAAACTTTTTGCCGTTCACAACACAGTTATTTGAAATTTTAATTCAGTTTCGGCTGTTCCTAAACGGGCTGGAAATCCGTCAATGTTATGTTTTGGCAAAATAACGCATTCAGTTTAAATTTTAAACTCTTTCTTTGTGCCTGCTTCGTCGGTATAAATTTTTATTGGGAAAGATTTTTTATCGTTTGCAAAGTTAAATTTGTATTCCTAAAGTTCGGATTCGATGAATCGATGTTGAATGAACTTTTTCTACTCGGGTAGCGTTTTGGTTTAGCAGTGGCATGTCGCGTTATTGGCAGATAAATCCTGTATTTTGCATTAACAAAAGTTTCGGAATCACTTTAAAGTGCCGGCTATATTTCAAGAATATAACCTAATAAGGATTTACTGACGCGATTGGAATGTAAATGATTTAATAACGTAACGGTGTAACATTATTTCGTGTAAGGAAGCATTAAACCGATTTTCAAGCGAATTCAATTGTTACCAAAATTCTCAATGACGTGAATGTCTTGGCTAGATTTTTTGAAATTTGTCGGTACCAGCCACATGAGAAGAGCCCAAAATCGTGTCTGGTGACGAGCCTTAATGGAAACCTATATCCACCAGTGGAGAGATATAGATAGGCTGGTGGTATGGTATAACAAGCATTTGTTAAGATGTTCCTTTAATAATAAGGTTTATCATTTGGACTAGCTGTGCCCCGGACATCGTTCGGTTTAAAATATAATTTTTAAACCTATTTACATATTATACTTGAATACAGTCACTCCATAACCGCGTCTTAATCCTGCTTAACTCAACAGATTTAAATGCATTATAATGCATGTATTTGCATCATATTGTCCATGCCTCGCGGCCTCACGATGCACATCTGACATTGTCCTAATTCAAAGTCCTTAGCCGTGGCAATGTAATACAAAATCTTGTTGGTATTCAATGCGCAGGCGCATCGCCTTGGGTGGCGTTATGACAGTGTTATATAATTTTTGTCAGCTTTTGTTTTATGGTTTTCCGGATTTTATTACGTAGTGGCGATTTTAATTAAATAAAAAAAGTTATATTTATTAAATAACCACATAACTACCTATATAACAATACGAATATAATTTTATACAACTAATTTGTAATCTATGTTACAAAAAAAAATGTGTTACAACACAATTTTTTATAACAACTTCTCAAAATACTCTCCATTAGTCTCTATAGTCTCTGATTAATTCATCTAAACCAAGATTTAAAGTACTGGCGATGCTCTTCTTTAGCGAGGTCCTCAACAGCTGCCATAAAAGCATTCCGAGGGTCCTCAGGGCTGTCGAAAAGAATACCATCCAGCCCAAGTTTCACTTTTGGAAAGAGTAAGAAGTCTCATGGAGCATAATCGGGGCTATAAGGAGAGTGGCTCTATTCTTGAATCGCTGTAATCTTTAAAAACTCCTGGATAAGTTTTGTTTTGTGAGATGATGCATTGTCACGATGAAAGAAAAGCCCTCTCAAACCTCTTTTTGGACGTTTTCGATTTAACACATTGGATACATTTTTTTCCTTGTTTAAATTGAGAAAATCATGTAAAAATTGTTGCAGGGGACGGTGCGAGGTCCCCAAATGCTGATACTAATTTATCTTTACAATCACTTTCATTTAAACCAACTTTAAAATCGTGTAACGAAAATGTTCTCGTTCGAAATCCATTGTTGCAAAGAATAACGCGCGAATGCAATAAGAGAATGCATACAAAATATTTTTTTGTTTTGACTAAATGGCTTTCTGATTTCAAATATCAAATAAATGATGTTTTAAAAACGGAACAGTTCAAATGAGTTCTCGTTCTGAATATCTCAAAATTTACCTAGTCACGCTATGTATCCCAGTCGCCTTTGAGGAGTCTCATTTTTTTTTATAGTAAGGCGGCATACGAGCCTACAGTTCAACCGGTGGTAAGTGGATACTGTCGCCCATGGACATCCGCGGAACATACCAACATCAGTACAGAATGAAAAACGCTGGTCTCCGGATAAAGAAGAGAAAGGGGTAACGGAGAAAGGGTTGGGAAAATGGGGAGGGATAGCATAGAATGGCATGGAAATGGGCCCTGGCATATCTCACTCACAACCGAAACACGTACGTACATTGGACAATGGGATATAGTGGGAAATGCAGCAGTTCCCATGTCTAATTAGCAGTGGGAAATGTCCAATTGCCCAGCAGTGGACAATAAAAGTGCTGGTTACTGTTGCTGTGATATTTAAAACATAACAATAATCGTTTCTCGATAAGTGTCATATATAATCAGTACTTTTCCTTTAGTCACACATAATGCGGGTTAGTTCACGCTCATGATACTAAAATGTGACCTTCACTTGACCTCTGTTTCGGAGTTATCACCACCATTTAAATACACAAACTTTTCCGCTATTAGTTCCGCGTTTATTTTTCTATTTATAGCCGAGGGACATATTGATGGTCAGTGCGATAAGATATTTATTATTGTACATGGTTTATTTTACAAAAAAGGATAATTTAATCTAAGATAAAACCTATCCCCCTTTTCAGAATCATTTTACCATTTCAGTAATAGGTAAAACAGAATAAAAGTGCATGGAGTCTTTAGTGGACATGCATTGTTGGTCGCATTGAGATTAAATGGTATTAATATAAATCAGAAAAAAAATGCATACATTAAGGATAATACAATCAGCAATGATTAATCTTTGGCATAACTGCTACATATTTGATTAAAGAGCCAAAAGCTCTAGCGCCACATGTTCATGGCGGGAAGTAACACACGCGATGTCAAAGTTACTCGTACAATTTAATTGTTACTTATTGAAAATTTTATGAAAAAATACAGTGATTATTTATTATGTAAATAGTCTTCAAAATTTAAAACCTAAGACGTTTTCAAAAGCTCCGCCCGGGCTCTCCCCGCATACCCCTCATCGATAGTGGCCGATGGGAATAATAGGAAGTCAATAGGAATATATCATATTATACCATCAATCTATGTCTCTCCATAGCTGGATATAGGCCTCCCCCAAAGCTCGACACCACTCACGATCTTCATACCATACCATCAGTCTGTGTCTCTCCACTACTGGATATCAGCCTCTCTCAAGAAACGCCACCACACACGAACTTCGGCTCTTTTCAATTAGTCAATTAATACTATGTTAGCTATAAACAAATTTGTATTACAATTTATATGACTTTTGTTTGGTCTGTAAATAGATTCCCTCAAGAGAACACACATTTTGTTTTGAAAAGACGAACTAAGGTTTTTCTTCTAAGCGACGACTTGGGGCCTTAAAAAGAACCTTAATAGAGTTCTGCAAGGACAGAGAATACACAACCCTTCTAGTTTTGCAGATGTCTACTTACTATGAGTCGTCCGTCATCTCTTTTATAAATACATTTTTATTTTATTTTATTTTATTTTAGTCATTTTTATTTAAGCAATACAGTTTCAGAATTCTACTAAAAATTCAAATACACCATTACGACTTATCGTTTTTATTACTGTACGAACGAATCAGTGCAAAGTGGGGCAAGATGCACTTGCCCTACTAAACGATGCACTTGACCGACTAAAGTATGCATATGTGACACATGGCATTAATAAAGACATACACGAATAGCATAAGTATGAACTACATACGTTATATTAATTGGTAGGAAAAGTCAGTCAGTACCGCAGCCTTGAGATATGTTGATGCTGCAGGAACTGTACCGCGCTTATTATGACCGCGACCGACTCTTCCTTTCCACTAGGATGAAAACATCGGCATCCTCGAGCGACGCGGCTGGAGCAGGGGTTGCGACCCACACATTCGCCTTCGTCTTCTCTTGTTGAATGGAAGGCTTGAGACGCGAGGGGCGACTGGAGCGGGACTCCTGCGCATATGAGTCCTTTATATGCATAAGAAATATTTGTTATTTATATGCATACTATATACTAATATGTAAACCAAGAAATAAATTCCAAATCATGATAATAATATTTACCTAATACCATACATAATAATATTGTTATTTTATTTAATTTATTTATTTACTCGCGGCAACGTTACGTATACAAAACATGATTAGGAATATACAGTTATAAGACTAAAGTCCAGTATGTATCCTAATTAAAGACGTGCACAACATGGATAGAAACTTATACAGGCTAAATTACGACATTATGATACACTAGCGACCCGCCCTAGCTTCGCTTCGGTTTACAAGTTTTTTTGTAAAAAAAATATATATATATATATATATCTTATATTAGACACGGATAATGTACCTTCCTATTAGTGAAAGAATTTTTGAAATCGGTTCAGTAATTCCAGAGATTACCCCCAACATACAAACACACAATTTTACCTCTTTAAGTGTTATATTAGTATTGAAAGTTAATTTAAAAAATATAAATTTATAAATTATACATTTTGAAAGCTAAAAAGAAAATTTAAAAGTGATAAGAAGAAAATACAAAAGTTATTTCAAGGTAGATATAATAAATACAATGCAAATTTAACATAAAACCATTTAGTCTCTAAATTGACGACAAAAAACTGGGGGAAACAATAGAAACATGATAAATCATTCGTTAGAAATTCCGATGTTCTGTTTCAAACATACAAACGATAATATCTTCATATACCTAGAGTTGTTTTAGAAAGAACTATATTTAGAAAAAATATATTGATTTTATTTATTTAAGGAAAAACGGTTGTAACGAGACTTTAGACAGACACATAGAACATAATAAATATAAAGATGAAACTATTTTCTACGATGTATTCTACTAAGACACAAGAAAACTTATGGTTTAAGTGACAGACTAGTGATATAAAAGCAAAAGTTGTGAAATGAGAAATATGGAACAGAGATTGACACTAGTGTGAAAAATAAAAAGAAGGAAAAGAAAAGAGTAGATAAGAAAAAAATATCCGTTAATTATTATTATTATTAAAATCAATAAATACCTGGTTATTGCTCAAAATACGAAGTTAAGATAATATAAGACTTTAGAATGAATTCCGTCATTTCAAACAGACATTTAATTTCAATTAGTAATCATATTAAATACAGTTAGTGTATTTAGAACAATCAGCTGACAGTAACATTGTATCATATTGTGATCTGTCGATTACTGACAGAAGACATACTCGTCCCTAAAAATTTCTAAGACGTTTTATAAAAAAAAATGTTCAGTAAGTCCAAGGGATTATTTATTTTAAGCTAAATTTCCTGAAAAATAAATTCAGGAAGTAAAAATAAATCTGGTACCATGGACATTTCCCACAAGACTTGTCTTCGTGGGAACCAGAACCTATGGTTACCCTCGTTTATTTGCATGCATTTAAAATTGTGCAAAAGTATTCCGATAAATGCTATGCAATGCTATGGTAATTGATAGCTAGTTCCGCGACACTTATCATCGCTTATCATCCGAGGCTGCGGCGAACCTGACAATGAATTGTATTTAATGCTGTGCCGCTTGTTAATTGTCGATATCGATAGATTTTATTTCATTGAATTATAATTCTAAAACTTTATAAATTAACAGTTTTAATTAACACTTTTGGGTAAACTTTTGTAAACATTATACAATAATATTAGTTAAAAATGCAAATATAAAACATTTTATTCTTTCGGCTATACATTTTAATTTATTTTTAAATTACTGAATACATAACCATTTTAAACGTCGAACGACTAAGAAAATATGATAAATATTATTAACAATATTCATTTGAATATATAATTTTTGGGCTTAAAGAAATGACCTTGTTTTGACCACGTTTATTTTTAACTAGCTGTTGCCCGCGACTTCGTTGGCGTGGTCTTCGAGTACTAATTCAGAAACCTTCACGGGCGTGCGCACAACAACTCACCAAATTTTCATCGCAATCGCATGAATGGTATAGGAACACATACGGGACAAACAAAGAAACATTCATTTTTATATATATAGATTAAATACTCGTACTTATTAGATACTTGTTAGCAGTGTTCCAACGATTTTGCACGTTCCTTATTTATTTACACACACAGAAATCCACAGCTTTATCTGAAGTTTACATTTGATTTAGGTAATAATAACAGTGGCATAGCCAATTACCGTTTTCACAGTAATAACATACTATAGAAAATATCGAAAGATTTGTTTGCGAGAGCGTGTGGTTGTGTTATTTTATTGATATCAGAAAAAATGAAAAAGTAATTGGAAAATTACCTCAAAAAATATTTGATTTTCCATAAGGATCGTGTGTAGTGACCCGTGTATCCAATAGTGGTGACACAAAGGCTAGTAATTTAGTATCGTATGAATTATGAAATCAGTAAAGTGCACATGCACAGACCAAAGAATATCGATAAATTAAATGCACGATGTGTAGTCACTATTTTCCGCACCTATAGGGGTCAGGCCTTCAAACAAAATAAGGAGGGGCATTTCAGTACAAATCTCGATGTTCTTTATATATCTTATGAAAAATTATTCATGATGTAGTTAACTCACACTCTTTGACACGAGTGCGTGCACTAACATATATATATACATATTTATTTTATATGTATAATTATTTATCCTAGACCTAGTTAGTGAAGAGGAAATATATAAACAATTCAATTCGTAGTGCAATCTTCAGATAATAATCTGTTGTTCAGAAAATGTGTCGGTTTCTTGGTGTGCTCCTTTATTTTTTAGTCTTCGTTCATTTCGGATTGTGTTACGTTAACTGTGAGTTTTAAAAATACTGAATCGAAAATAATACCTACTTAACCGATAAATTTATACTTTTTAGATAAAAACAAGAAAATTAGTCCTTTTTCAAAACATAATAATTATTATAAAATTGATATTTGTTGTATACTGATTGAATATTAATTAGATTTTATACTTTTTGTTATCGTGTTTGAAGCAAGTATTAGTACCTAATTGGTTACTCACAATTTTTATTTATTTTGTATGGTCGAAATTACGGTTTTGTTACACGAACCGTGGTCACGGCTGGTTCAAGTGTTTGCATGAATTATGTGTAGCTAATTGTGGTCACGGCGAGACTGACCACGGTTCAAATACATAAACTCACCGAGACTACGGTTTATGTGACTGAACCGGAATATTAGCTATACAAAATAAAAATCGCGAGTAATTCATTTACGTAAAATTTAATTAAATTACATCTATACATATGTATACACATCTATACATTTACATATAACAGAATTGTAACAAAGTTGTGTTTGCAGTACATGGTACAACCAGTAGTAGATTAAATGAAGAAAAAAATCTTTACAGTGGCAGATGTAGAATGCGGTATTGACGAACGCGGGGTGAGACGTGGTCGCATTGTAGGAGGGTCTGAGAGTCACCCTGGCGAATTTCCCTGGACTGCAAGTTTGTGGCGACAGGGGGCGCATCAGTGTGGTGCCACGGTATTAAACGATCGGTGGCTGATGACAGCTGGGCATTGTGTTTGCAGGTAAATCATAAGATAAAATATATAATTAAATTAATATCAGACAATACGAAATGGGCAGCAAATCAATGGCAACATTTGGATTTGGAGGGAGAGAGCGC
Organism: Sesia bembeciformis; assembly: GCA_943735995.1. Classification (NCBI taxonomy): domain Eukaryota; kingdom Metazoa; phylum Arthropoda; class Insecta; order Lepidoptera; family Sesiidae; genus Sesia; species Sesia bembeciformis. The sequence goes on from OX031038.1 coordinate 3,879,825, forward strand.
ACCATGCATTCCCACAGCCGCTGGGTTGACTCGGCTGGATACTCGAATTATATGAATTACCCCTCCCTCATAGAAGACTAACTTGAAATGTACTGCATTTCCCACTATATCCTATTTTCCCAATGTACATATGTACGTGTTTCAGTAGTGAGTGAGATATGCCAGAGCCCGCTCCCATTCCATCCTATCCTATCACTCCCCATTTTACCAACCCATTCTCCAAATCCATTCTCGTATCTCTGAAGGTAGGCAGCGCATCCGGGGGCATGACAACATATGTCATTCTGGACTATTAATTCACTATTAAATCTCCAAAGATGGCTGTCCAGAAGCGTGTCAACGTTCATCATTATCGACTGATATTGAAACGTATCGTGGATATCCATGGGGGACAGTATATATTTAACACCAAGTGGACTGTCTGCTCATCTGTCAAGTACTTTCTATTTAAAACAATGTTTTTTTTAAGCTACGATGTATAATTAAAGTACTAATGGCATTGGAAAGAATAAATGGAAGGTCTTGCATTCCTTATCAAAAGATCTTTAATATTTAGAAATAATATTTGGATGTTTGGAAATAAACACCTACAAGCTACTTAATATTCTGAAGTAATCGCCCGTGAGGCAGAAAGTCTCTTTGGGAGGCAGGAACCATCCATGTCGATCTTATTTCAAACGATAATAAAGCTTTCACAACTTTATCGTAAAACAATGAGATGTTCCTCAAAACATTTTGATTCGATTTAATTTACCTGATAAAATTTTGTTTAGTGTCTTCAACGAGTTCTACAAGTCAAAACAATTGTCCGTTGTCGCTGGATATTCAGATATCACAAAGAAGGGTGACAATGAACCTATATCGAGAATTTCACCTCATCCTGAATACAGGTAAGTATTGTATACACCTTTAATAGAAAGGTGTTAAACACCCCCAGGTTTTAACATTATAATGTTTATATTGTAATGAATAATAAATACAAAGCCCATACAAAGTTTCTTTATGTCTTAGGTCCAGAGACAAAGAGACTTATATACACCACCCAATTCCGAACTATTATAGAATTTAAGCTTATAAGTGTGCCATTGTAGAAAAGTTTATTTTCCTCGAAACCTTTTGCTGGCAACGGGACCAAACCAACTGGACTCAATCGTTAATCTGTATGCTTATTTATATGTAATTATTTTATTTGGAGTAATATCTTTTTCTAGTTAGTCTTATTAACCAGTTGCGGGTGTAGACCCCCCGTAAGTTTCTCGATTTATTTTGGACTAGCTTCTACACTCGGCTTCGCTCGCGTAGACTAAGCACCTTTTTTTAACATATTTTTTTTAACATCTGTAAAATCACCGATATATATTTATATATTTATAGCCTGCTGGAGTATTTGTCAAATGTTGTTCCTCCTCTTCGCTGCTTTCAGACTGTAACACTAAATTCCGTGTAAACACGATAACTTTCCCGGCCCTTACGGATATTTTCCAAAAGTTTGCGCATGCTCGTTACTGATTTTAGAAAGACTTGAAAATGTCCAGATTATTCTTTCCACAACTTTTAGTTACGTGATATAAATCGATTTGTATACCGCACCTTGTCAAAGAAGTGGGAGTAAGTACATGGCGCTTTGATGACGGGAGGCACGGTTATTGAATAAGGTGGGCGTTGTACCTGATAGTTCAGTAGTTGCGTTGTACTATCTAGTATAGATATCTACTATCTACTATTATCTAGTAGAACACGCGGAGAGACGCAATGTCTCCCCAGGTGCTAATGGATTCTAAAAGGCACGTGCAAGTATCATACTATACCACGAGTCTATGTCTCTCTACTGCACAGGAGCATATGTACCTCTTTCATTTTCAATGGTACATTGTACATTTTGTGCCTCAAAAGAGGTATCTTTGGTATAGAATTTTAAGGTATCTAAAGGTAGTCGAGTCAGCCTGACGTTTTCAGCCCGGCCTCTACTGTAACTCGATAACTACATTATGTACAGAACGAGTGTATTCCACAAATTCGACACATGTACCTTTTTATTCATGCTGAAGCTTAATATCTTATGAGGTATGGACGTGGATAGGGGTCGGGCTGAAAAAACTTGCATGCCTCACGCTAGCCTAGTCCCTCAGCCAGAGCTATTGAGATGCGACGTAATGAAATGTACACCTTTTGACAAGCATGTGTACTATTATGTACCGCTTTCATTTTCAATGTTCCTCTTTGATATACAAATTTAAGGCATCTGAAGGGGGCCGGGCCAACCTGACGTTTTCAGCGCGGCCCCTGTTGTAACTCGATAACTATATTCTGTAGCGACAGTGAAAATCTCGTTAAAATCCTTTCAGAAGTTTTTGAATCAAAAACTATAGGCTATAAAGTATCAATGAGCGCAGTACTTGAAACGGCTGTTTCCTGGAATTGTCGAAAGTTCTTTGATGTTTGTATCTCGTCGGTTAGCCGCCAAACTAAAATTGTTATTTATTGTGTTTTTACACTCACTTTAGTAGATTTTTTTTTTTAAATAAACCTACTTGTTTTCACATATTTGGTAATTTTCATTGTATTTTTTAAAATTTTAGTCTCCGTCATTTAATATTCTTAGTTCTACTAGATGGTTGTATTTTCGTATCAGTTCACTGCAATACTCAACTGAGCTTTGAAACAAAAAAAGTCAATTGAAAATCTTTAATTATCAAATTAATTGAGTTTTATCGATGATACGTAGAATTATTTGAGAAAAGTATAAAATCTTAAATATCTCGGAAACTATTAACTTTTGGTCAGGGTTATGTACATATGTCTGTACATATGTAACATTGAAAAATAATCGATACACTTCATACTACCACCTCATAAAAGGAACTGTTCTAATTACCAGTAACCCTGTATAGTCACTACCTTCAGCAATGTTTATACATATTGTCGTGATTACCAAGTTAAGTTGGCATGTCGAATTATGTGTTTCGTTTCTAAATACATTTTGAGTTACCAAAGTTGACGAAATTCACAAAGACTCATGGCACTTCGAATATCAATTTGTAACTTTACCTATTTTGTAGATGCCCATTTTCTTTCAACCAAAAACATTCAATAATTATGTAAACATTCGCATAGAAACATTCGATGTTCATAAGAGAACCTTGAAGTTTCGACTTATGAGATAATTTTAAAAATTAATTTGAAATCATAAAATTGTTCTCTCTTTAAAAATAGCGTCGGTTATTTACTCTTTTTACTATAACCGAAACTGGTCCCATTTTTTCGTTCACTGCTGGGCATGGGCCCCTTCAAGCAGCTCAAGCCACACTGGCCAAGCGGGTTGGCGAAATCACTCTTTTAGAGGTAGTGTAGTTCCTCAGGGCTTGTAGTAGCTAGCGGTTTTGTTATCCCCTAGTCGCCTTTTACGACACCGACAGGAAAAGATGGTGTGGTGTTATTCTCAGGCCGGCCGACACCACACGGCCATCTTCGCCCATCAACGGCCAACAGCATTTATGGCCATCGGCCAACCTTTTTACTGTAATTAAAATATTATTTTAGATGCAATAAGAAACACAACGACGTAGCCCTCCTAAAGACCGTTCGTCCATTAAAATGGACCAGCGATTTATTGCCGGCATGTCTACCTCAACCCTTAGCGCAAGACTTCAGTGGAGCTCAAGCTACCGTCGCTGGATGGGGCTTCACACATGAAGATAGAGGACAAGGTAAGCAAGGAATTTAAGCTAAAAATTAGTGTTACAATAAAAGCTAGTTCAGTTTTCACAAATAGTAACAACATAAATTGAAAAATATACACACATAATTGGTTGAATTAGTATTTTAATCTTAGAAAAGTACTATAAGGCTTTTATTTACCCAAGCGACAAGTCTCCAGTTCTAACAGGTATCTTAATAAAGGTAATGAAGAAGAGATCCAATACATTACCTACTCGTACCTTTGTCAGGAACGTTATCTGAGAATTTACGGTTCACGGAACATTTCTAACTCTTTTGTGTTACCAGATGCTAACGACAACAATAGGTTACTTATTACAATATGAATATTATGATTTTACTGTAACTCTGTATGTACTTGAAGACAATAAACTGAAAAGTTGTTATGCTGAAGTTACCGCTGACATAGTACGTTTTATCACGTTTTCGATCATCTTATTACAATTGCAATAACTATATCAAAGCGTTCTTAGTACATTTCTTACAGTTTTGTATAATCAGCTTAATTCACAGGGTCGAGGCCAAACACACTGCAGAAGACTGAGGTGATAGTGGTCGGCAACGAAGAATGCAATAAATGGTACCACTCTCAAGGCAGCAAAGTGAAGATCATATCTACTCAGATGTGCGCTGGACACGAACAGGGAGGCAGAGATTCTTGCTGGGTTAGACACTACACTTGATTTTATTTAATATCGTATAAATGTGCCCCACTAAAGGTCTGTTCCCTCGTCCTCCAGGACACTGGATAAAATGCAAACTTTTGCCTTGTACCTATATCTAAGAAGTCGTGTCTTGAGATGTCTGGGTACGGCTTAAATGTAACCAATTATAAAAGGCTATTGAATACCAGATGTTCTTAGGCGACAGATGGTTTTCGATAGACGGATGACGATTTTACTCTCCACAAATTCATAGAACAAATGTGATTTTTCAATGAGAATTGTGTAGTAATTTTAAGAACTCAGATGCGTTTTTCATTACTTATTGAAAACTATTATTAAACGTTGCATTTGCGTTTGATTAAAAAAAATCTGTAACATTTTATCGCAAAATATTATGTTAGTCACGATATAACTTACCATTAGATGGGTATCCATCTAATGGTAAGTTATATATAAGTTATGGTAAGATCATATAATTTATGTATACACATCGCGCAGCATTAGGGAATTGTTGAAAATAAATCGAAATCAGTGCCTCAGAACATTAGGGCCTCGTAGTGGCAGTTATCTTTTCTCTTTCTATTTTTGCTTTCCAAATGTAAATTAATTATAAGAGAATGTTTTATTATTAGTTTTGATAAAGACAATTATTAAGTTTGGCTAATTGTTCAAATTTTAGCTGTAAATGTAGCTTAGACGTTTTGCAATTGTAATTTCATTTTTTAGACTTGCTTTGCTTTGTATTTTTACCCCTGGATTCACTTATTTATATGATTTACTCAATACTTCTTTCGTAGCATAATCGTGATATTTAAAAAATGTCGTGTTCACCAATCACCATATGCTAACATTTATGATCTCTATGATTCAATTTCATCCAAATGTATAAATATGTGTTACTTTTAGTGTTCATAAAATAAAACCATAAATTACCACATATTTCTAGGCCGATAGCGGCGGTCCTCTCATGGTGCAAGGGGACGGAGGTCGTGCCATGGTCGTTGGAGTGGTATCAACGGGCAGCGGCTGTGCTAGACCCAGAATGCCGGGCGTATACACAAGGGTCTCCAGGTATATCGACTGGATTGTCGAAAGTATTGCCAATGATAAGTCAAGAAGTGGACTGGATTGGTATCCGAGATTTAGGTAATGTGTCATATTATTTTTTAAAAACTGACGCGTATATTTAATATAGGAATGCGAGTAACTATAAAAATAGTAACTCCAGCTGAAATATTTTCTTCAACCAAAAGCATACAAATGGTAGAAATGGGAGTCAATATAAATGTAGACACTGAATATTGGCAAAGGCCAAGAAACAATTGGCACGTGTCATCTCTAGAACAAGAAATAATATGTTGCCTGAACTAACCCTAGACATTGTGATACACAAAATGAAAATATTTAAGATTTAATAAAAACTTTTTGTACAGTATTAATAACATTTCGTGCGTGAGTGATGTAAGGGCTTAAAACGCCACGCAGGCCAAGCGGGTTGGCGAGTCCACTCTTTTAGAGATGGAATAATTCTTCAGGACTCAGTTGCCTTACACGACACCCACGGGAAGAGATGGGATGTCCCTATTGTATAGCCGGCCACCACCACACGGCACAATGTGTATGAAGAGGCCCATATCCAGCAGTAAATAGTAAAAGGGCTGGTTGCATTATTAATATAATTGAATTGAATTAAGATTGAGTTTCTTGGAAATTGACAAACAAGAAAATTTTACTTTGGGAGGTAAAAATAACTGTCTTCTTAGGTTTCCTTGTAATTGGACCTATAGAATTAATAGTTAGCAAAATTTGTTCAACGAAAACTAATTATGTGTAGCAATTAACCCCGTTATTCATAGAGTGATTGACCAATTTATATCAAAGTATCGTCTTACTAATAGCTGCAGGAAATTTGCCGCCTGTGTTGTAATTTTCGAGGAATAAAACATAATAAATATGTATATAAATACAAGTTACATACATATCTATTTGAACGGCATGTACCCATAAAAAATGCAGAATTAAAAAATATACACATGAAAGGGTATTGGGTAATATGTTTAATCAATGTAGAACGTAGGAAGATAATGGTATCAGAGTACCATATTTGGAGAAAATTATAACGTATGACAAAAACGTAACTCGTATATCTAACATTTTTTTTTTATTATACAGTTTTACTTACCGAAAATATCTTAGATGATAGTCTTACCAAAAATATTCTAGATGATAGTCTTAACAAAAATATTCTAGATGATAGTCTTACCAAAAATATTCTAGATGATAGTCTTACCAAAAATAACTTAGTTAATAGTTATCTTGAAATGTTAACAAAGAAACAACTGTGATATTATATTTTAAGCTATATTTAGTTTATTATGAAATAAAATAACAGACAACATAATTGTAATAAAACTACTTAAAACATCAAATTTTTTTGTTTACAATACCTATCAAAATCCCCCTTGCTACCCTCAATCACAGCATATAGTTTTACTCCAGAAGTTTCTTCCATGTCATCTTTTAATGAAGCTAAGGCTTCATCTATTGCTGCCTTTGCTTCTATTAGCAAAGGCTTTATTTCTTCAACAGTTCTAGGAGCACCATTGCCATTAACCTTTTTAGACTTCAAAACTAAAGCTGAATGTAATTCATGCTGTAATACAGCATTATACAGACTAAGACGAGCATTCCCTGGATCTAAAGTTTTAGTAATTTTAATCAAATCCTTGCACATATGAATCTTCTTATTCAAAATTTCTTGAGACATATAATTCGGCTGTCTACCGTACAGCTGAACTAATGAATGCTTTATAGAGTACAAATGAAAATGATTTGGGTGTAAAAACGTGGACAACCTACATAAAAGATTTTCCAAATTAATTACGGACCCTCCAATCATTTGTACGTTGTCAACTTCTTCTCCCATTTGCGAAATTATCATGTTTACTTGAGAATTGTTAACTTTTACTGAGCATTTACTACACGCCCAATCAGTGTCCTCGTCTAAAGGGTCTTCAGGGAGATGTATACCGTCACAAGGTTTGGTACCATCACCGAGGCACTTCATGGCACTTAGATAAGTACCACATTCGGTTGGGTCACTACATCTTGAACATTTACAAGCAAAATATTTTGTATCCCTTAAATGTTGCTTCCTTGCCTGAGTTCCCCATAAAGCATGACTGTACATTGTTGTTATATGATCATCTTTTACTACTGGAACTACTACTTTTACAGTGATTCTGTATAAATCGTTTTTGTCTTTGGGATTGTGATTGAAATTGTGTTTTGTATTTGGTATGCAACTGTGTTCCATAATGCAAGTGTTAGTGAATAAAGCGAGCAATTCTGCACCTTCCGTTAAACGTATTTCCAAAGCATTAGTGTCAATTATGCCACACATTCTGTGTAAAAGCTCTGAGGAGATTTCCGGAAGACACTTGTTTTTAATGTTTTTGTCCAGTTTATTGATAAAGTTGTTCATGAGATACTGAACGATAAACTCGTTGGCTTCACTGTAAATAAAAAAAAGGATTATAATTTAGAAAAATAATTTAATTAGACTTATTTTATAAGGGGGAAATCGCATATTGCAATCCCACAGCATTAGCCTGACCAATTTATTCTTCTCAGCGAGTAAACTGCCGTAGTGTGCCTACTACCTACGTACATGTTTCGGAAGTGAGTAGAGTCCTAGAGTCCATTTCATATCCCATACTATCGAGTAGAAAATGTAAGGGAATAAGAGAATAATTTCAATCTCATCTCATATGGAAACTTCTCATTATTCTCCCTATTTCCTATCATATTACTTATACTTACATTACTTATACTATACATTACTTATATTACTTATACAAAGTTAGGCGGCGTTTTCAAAAGCGTACAAACGTCTATAAATCTTGACTGATATTGACAGGTATCGTGGATGTCGTAAGACGACAGTATACGTTTACGACCACGTGGACTTTCAACTCATTTATCATTTTATTTCTATAAAACAACCACATTTCCACATAATTCATGAAATATGTGCAAAATATAATGTTACTCTGATTAGACAATTTATTTCTCTCTTACAAAAGACTGCCCTTAAACGTATGTATTTTGGGAGTGAGTGAGATTTCCCAAAATCCATTTTATATCCCATTCCCATTTCACTTTTATTTTCATCAAAAGTGATGATTATTGATGAAAATTGAAGATTAATCTTAAAGAGAAAAATTCTTAAAACCAGCAGTCGTGGAGAGCAATTTGAAATTTCAATCTTTAACTAATCAAAGTATCTACGTAAGTACTTTTAAAATATTTACCAATTCTAACAGAAAAAGTCTAATTGAGTCGAGAACTGAGAACTGGAACGATTTAAGTAAAGGATTTATCAAACATCAATTAAGCGATGTCGAGAATTTTAAATATTTTTTATTTTTAGATTTAAACCACTTCTTTTGTGAAAAATTTAATTTTGAGATACTTAACCCAAGAGCTTAGAACACACTTCCTTATGTTAGCATGATGATACAATATCATAACCACAACCAGCCCTTTTATCGTTTACTGTTGGGCAAGCCCCCCCCCCCCCCCCCACATTGTGTCGTGCGTGAGAAATGGATGGCCTTGAAACGCCACGCTTGTCAAGCGGGTTGAGTCCACTCTTTTAGAAGTGATGTGGTTCCTCGGGTTCTCCTGGTTGTTGTAGCGACTTTGTTATGCCTTAGTCAACCATTACGCCATCCACGGGAAGAAGCTATTTTAAAGCCGACCGACACCAAATGGCCAAATATAATATAAGGTAGTCGAGTCGGATAAGTTCGCGGCCTTTTTATATTGAAAATAATAAAGACTTTTTGTATTACAGAAATCTTTATTTAACGGAATATTGGCCACTTAATTCGACTATCTTTCGCTATTTTTCTGGTAGAGCCATTATCCTTACGCTATTATTTTTTTGGGGTTTAAAAACTGATTTAAATGGTTTATACAGGCTTCTCTTGAATGTAACTTTACTCCATTTAGAGAATTCTGTAAAGAGCGGAATAAATGATAATCCGAAGGTGCTATGTCTGGACTGTATGGAGGATGCATTGAAACGTCCCAGTCAAAGTCCGTCAATTGTTTTTTATTCATCAAAGAGCGAGCGTTGTTGCGATAGAAAATACACCATTTCTATTCATTAATTCTGGGTGATTTTCTTCAAGTGCCTGTTTCAGTTTTACTAATTGCTGGCAGTAGACATCAGAATTAATCGTTCGGCCATGTGGCAAACGCTAGTTATACATAATGCCGTTCCAGTCCCACCATACACATATCACAATGCGCAACCGGATGTCGCTTTTTTGTTTTAAAACTGTCAAACTGAAACCACTTTAAAATGCTCAACAATAAATAAGGCCACACTAGCATTCCCTGTGTTGAGAGTCCAGAGCCACAAACGAGAAAATACATCATTAAGTCCCGTACAAATATTTATCTTTAAACAAATGAATGTCCTACCGGAAATCGAACCTGGCACATGTGCTAACCGGTCGTCATTATCATGTTGACGACACGTGTACTAAATATCTAGAATTTTCCGTCGCCACAAAAGCGAAAGGAGGATTTTGCGTTACAAATTCTATTTTCCATCCTCTGTTCAATGTTTTGAACAGAAATTTAATACCATATTTATTGAAAATTATTTTGTTGTGCAAATGTTTTAGCTTCAGTTCCCAGTGATAGAAATATCTGTAGGTGAAAATTAAATAATAAAATGCACCAAGAATGAAATTTTATACGATGAGCAGAAATGTTGCCGGAGCACACTTTTATCACTGAAATGTGAATTAGTTTTAGTTATTTATATTTAAAACTATTTCTTACGGTATTTATTTTTTTACCTTTTCGTAACTTTCATAAATCATAACTGTTCTGCTGTAAAAGTTTCAATGTAAAAAATGAAACTGGAAATAAGCACTAAATTTGGACGGCTTGCCTGTGATTTGCTGCTATTCCTTACCTGTAGTTGATACAGATAATTATAATTTTCAGTTAATGTACCTTTAGGAAACCTCAACAAAAACCTCCAAAGGCAGGCAGCGTATTCGATGGAGTGCCAATGTTTGTCATAATAGACCGATGTCGACCTGTCTGCTTGTCTGCCGAATTCTTTTCATAATAGAAAATTGAACCCATCCATTGAACCAAAAGAAACAGTAAATAATTATTATATATGTTACTTACTCGTAAGCGTCAGTGCCCGGTAATCTGCACTCCATATGCGATTGCATCTCCGAGAGCTTCCTCCATTTTTCTGGGTCTGTTTTCTGCAGGAGGACGCATCTCAACGGCAATAAGGCATCGTGTCTGAAAACGAATTATGTTTTAACATTGTTTATTAGGTCTAGTGCGGAGATTTAGTGGAGAGATATAGACTGATGGTATGGTATATTCAGGGCGCTCACTATAAATCTGTTTTAGTAGGAGATCTGTGACTGGGGGGGTTAGTTTGTCGCACACGATTTTGACCAGTAATACACTAATACAAAAGTAATACTAATACAAAAGAGAACAATTGAAGGTCAAAAGTCATATAGCTTATGAACCTATAGGATAAAGCCGACTTGCCCATATTTACCTGTAATAATCCGCCATATTGTCGAGCACACAATCAGGGCGTGAACTGAGTATCTCGCACTCGACGCCATGGTGCCGGGGGTTCGAGAGGCCAGGACAATTTCCCGCACACACCGGCCAGCCACATCTGGAATTTTTTATTTATAGATGGTAGGCGGCAGGCGAGCACACAGTCCACTTAATGGTAAATGGATACTGTCGTCCATAGACATCCACGATATATGCCCACATCAGACCAGAATGACAAGCGTTGGCACGCCTCCGGATGGACCTTCACAGATTGCGAAAATGTAGAGGTATACGATGGTAATGGGCTCTGGCATATTTTAATAAGAAAGAAAGAAAACTACTGATAATATATTTGACATAATAAATTGAGCGGAAAGTAAAGAAAGGGAATATTAATTGTTGTACCAATCGGCACCACCTCAGCATATTTCGTAGCGTGAACTGCGAAGCCGATTTTCAGTTGGAGCCGCACCGGTGACCACGGACAGTCCACAGCAGAGACCGTGCCATAATGACTATAATAAAATCATTTAAACCCATATCATCAATCAGCTTTGTTTCCCCACTGCTGGATATAGACCTCTTCCACACACGATCTTTGGCTCTTCTCATCCAGCTACTACCGGCTACTCGTTCAAATCGTCGGGCCACGTGGCCGAGATTCCCACACTACACTTCCCGGTAAATGATCTCCATTCGAGGACTCGTGTCCGCTATCAGTTTTCGGTCTTGCGGCAAATATGGCCTGCTAAAGAGTTTTAAAGGATTATTTATACTGTGAAAACATTATCGCCAGTAGCACGTTTGAAACTTTGAATATCTGCGTCATTTGAAACTAGAATAGCTATATCGTTCGTACGTAATATTTTAGTGTAGCTTTTTATTTAAATACTAAATCCGCAACTTCTAATCTGACGATGGTTTACGTAAATATCAAGCAGGTCTTGTAGACTAAAGGCAAGTATATAATACACCATACTTGGAACATCTCTCCCCGACATCAGTGAAGACCGGTTTGTAGCATCCCACGCAAGGCATGCTTACTTCAGGGTTCATCATAGCCTTAGGTCCGAAGACGAGAGGTCTCTCGGTTAATACCAGGTCACCCGGTGCGAGGTCCCTGGCAGCCACCAGGAAGCGGCCGAGTTCTTCCGATGTTCGAGCCTGCGAATTATTATTTATGAATTCAAAATTTACAAAGAAAAATAATGCAAAAGTGATAATGACACTTCATTTGTAAAATTTCATTATTGCAAAAATTTGTAAGGCGCCGCCTACACGAGCGAGTTTTTCGCGGCGATATCCTCGCCTGTGCCGTTGATTTCGAAATCAGCTATCGCCGGCTAATCTACACGGACGAGGATATCTCCGCGAGAGACTCGCTCGTGTAGGCGGCGCCTAAGGCTTTTTAAACAAATTAATATAATTTACGTGCCCTATTTCTTTTCTCAAAAGTTATTAAAATACGACTTTCCTCATTTTTTTTTAAATACGAACTCTTTATTGGAAGCTTGATCTTTAATTAAAAACATATTAAGTAGGCGAAATTAGTACCTACTGTAGTACCTATTGAGCCCGAGATCTTGTTTTAATTCTAAAAGGCAAAGACTTTATTAATTTAATATTTTATGTCCGTGGTTATTTCTTTACAGAAAAAATAAAGGTGACAGAGGAACAGATATTCGTCCATATGTTAGTAAGTGGATACCTAGTGTGGCCCATTATAATTTGTGATGCATGCCAACACGAGTCTAAAATGACATAGGTTGCCACGTTCGCTGATGCGCGACTACCTTTAAACTTTCCTTATAATTTTAAGAAGTAAGTAGGTACATCTTGTAATAATATGAACGCAAACGCATTAGGTATGAATCCTTTTTGGTTGTGTTAGAATATCTGTTCAACTTGGATTCAGACTAAAACACACAACAACTTAAAATAATGTATTTATAAATATTATCATGAGGATTTTGCATTAACTAAAGGGTATGAAATACGCACATGTTTAAACCCGACGTTTTTCTCCTCAATGAATCGCCACATTAGAATGAACACTGAACTTCAGAATCAGAAAGTGCAATATCCACTTGCAGATTTATTTTTGGCGCCAAACTGTTTGACTGTTTTTTTTTTGTTTAAAATCTAGCGCTAAAGCATGGTTGACAGCAAAATGCTTGATGAATCGTAGATTGAAATCAGAACCCGTGGCGCCATCTAGCCATTGCCCTTAGAAACGTTTAAAAATTCAGCTAGTGTTTTAGTGCGTACTAAAATCGTCAGATGGAGGTAGACCAGGTTTTTATTTAGAAAATTATTTCAAGAAAATCTTACCTCATAAACAACATCGGTGCCATTTTCTATCCCCATTTTAACTGGAAATGTAAACAAAATCACATTAAATAGGATTTTCTAAAACACGATATCACCCAGATTTTTGTCATAAATAAAAAAATAAGTAGGTAAGCTTCTTTGTACCTATTTGTACAAATTGATTGTCATTTTATATTGTAAATCGCGTCTGAGGTCTGAACGCGTATAACAAAGGTGTTTGTTTTAACTTTTATTTCTATCTACCTACTCGACGTTTCGACACGCGGGTTACATCAGTCATGGTCACATCATTTAGACACGATTTACCTACCATATAAAACGCACACAAAACGCGAAAGTTTACAAAGTTAAACTGATTCTCTCTTCATAATTGGAGTTACAAATACCTAAATATTTATTAGACCGATGGCAGCATCATAGATTTCCATATGTTACTTTCCATATGTTTTAGAAAAAAAAATGTTTAGAGCCTTTAGAGCCTTTAGAGCCTTTAAAGTCGTCCACGTCATTTTTTTTTGGGATTTATTGAAAAAATTACAAATATTTAGCACATCTTCGAATCGAAATTAGTCAAGATATAGGCCAGAACTATTTTGCAAATCGTTTGACCAAATTACAAATCAACTCTGAAGTTTTAAGAAAATTTTGGCTCCACTGAGATTTATGTTATTAAACGAGTAGGTAATTGGTGTGACATCAATCACCACTTCATTTGTACTTTGTTTTTATTTAGAATGAACGTATTATAATCGCAGTACTTCAATAAAACAAATGTTTACCCTGATATTTAATAATTAAGCATTATTTAATAATAAAGCATATATTACCTATACCTTTTCAAATTTTCGCGATTTATCGCAGGTATTTCTTTATCTATTAAACGGATCTGAAACCGTTGATTAGGATAGTAAATTAGGATGGTAACATCCTAATTTACTCTACGCTTTGGCTGGATTTCGTCGCGAGCTAAGACCGATAGTCCACATCGAGAGTTGAGAGCAGTTCTTTCAACCACCTACATTTGGTCGTCATGACTCATGAGTCATGATCCGGAAAGCTGCGGCAGACAACATCTAAATCATCAGCTAGTTTTACTTTATTAAAATTTTTAATCACCGGATTCCATGTCCAGGATAATTTGAATCATCTTCTCGATTGATTTTTTTTGCTTCTTAATTACTTCACGAACTATCCTCAAGTTATAATGACGACCAGTGGACAATTTAAGACCTGTTTAATAGATAAACATTTGTGATCCACGTTCATAGTACTAATTAAGTATACTGCAGCCTGAGGATCGAAAAAGAAACCAAAAAATAATAAGTAAAATTTAATTAAAAAGAATTACTAGTTAATACTTAAAACTAATTAGCCTAATGTCCTAATCGATGCTAGCATTAGTAATGACCATCTTTGAAAAGTAAGTTATACAATTTATCGAATTGCACTTTCGGCGCACGTGTAGCATACATGTGTTTCCTGTGGCGAAAGTGCAACGTCGGCGATCTTCATAGTATAGTCTTAGCTAATTTACTCTTAGTAATATTCAAACGCAACAATGTTGACCAAAAAAATGGAACTCCAACTTCCGCACAGCTGTTCAACTGCTCATTCATGAAATTGGAAATATTACTCTTATATTTAGAAGCTGCATTGAAATGCATCGATTTATAAATATCAATGCGCCAGGCACGTATTCAGAATGTAATTTCGGTAGGGGTTCAAAAGTCTTAAGACGACTATTTTTGCATTTTGAACAGTCTTACTGAATTTATCATTATTTTAAAAATGCCTGGTTAAGATATATTTTAAATTTCTTTTATTTTTATGGTAAGATTATTGGATTCGTTTTCGCTTTTGGAAATACGTTTCTGTTTCCTTAATTCAAGTTGTTGTAACAAGTATTTTCGTTATATTACAAATAAATAATTTATTATTTAGAATTCCTCCCATCTTCTGTTTATCATTTTCTTTATTTTCCTCTTCGAAAGTCTGTCAATAAATTCTGTAAATTTGAAGAACCAACTTACATAAACATAACTTACATAAAGTACTTACATAAAATGTTACACATTAAAGTAGATGCACCTATGAGTATTAGTATGTGTACAATCCACACCGTTATTCACATATGGGTTATAAAAAACAACCACAA
This sequence comes from Sesia bembeciformis, assembly GCA_943735995.1. Taxonomy (NCBI): domain Eukaryota; kingdom Metazoa; phylum Arthropoda; class Insecta; order Lepidoptera; family Sesiidae; genus Sesia; species Sesia bembeciformis. Next base: position 3,895,314 of record OX031038.1, read on the forward strand.
TAATTCGGTAAGGACATTGGAAACATCAAGATTTCAAATGTGCTAACTGAAACAAGAATAATTAATTTACTTCAACTGTATTTTATACAATAGATTACATTTAGAATCTACTTTTTTTTTAACAATATTGCTACCAATTTTTATACTTAACTATTGACGTACCAGATACTTCAAAATTATTTTGCTTATTATTGTGGAGCTTCAATAAACGCCTGAGAGAATAAACGCCCCCAATAAACTTTCTCCCTAATTACGTGCCAGTGATGCACATGTGCTTCTTGGCAGACTGTGCCAATGTAACCGTGTCAAGGGAAACAAATGATATAATACGGCATAAATTTTATTAAGGAATTTCTTCGTATTTCTTCACATGTATGATATGTCCCAGATTACAGAAATCCTCGGCCCGTACCACTGAGATTCCACTAAAATACGGATTTTTAAAAAAATATCACTAGTTCGGCGGTGAGTGAAAACATCACGAGGAAACCTGCATGCTCCGAAATACAAAAGAAAATCTGAAGTATCCTAACCCTCCCCATTTTCCCCACCCTTTCTCCAAATCCATTGCTATATCTCCAAAGGTAGGCAAGGCAGCGCATCCGGGTGCGTGCCAACGCGGATGTCTATAGGCGACAGTATCAACTTACCATCAGGTGGGCTGTATGCTCGTCTGCCTTCTTCGTCCGTAAAAAAAACTTATTTAAGTCATGAATACGAACATATTAATCAAACAGAGCGGTTTTCAATGTATTAATATCATTTAAACTAAATAAATTTTGATATTTTTAGCAGTTACGAGAAATGGTTATCAACATTTAGTTTGAATTAATTTTTTTTACGATTGATATATTTAATATAATTTTCATTATAAATTGATCGAAAGAACAATTAATGCTGCATCTGTTAGATATTTTTTCGTTTACATGACAAGGATTCAAAACCAAGAAATTCATTAAAAAACAAATAATAAATTAGCAAACAGAACTGGCAATGGGCAGGTTACATCTGTCGCAGAACGGACAACCGACGGGGTAGACAGTTAGACACATCCTCGAGCGGAGAGCGCGTGTCGGGAAACAACGTGGGACACCCTCGGGCCAGACGATCCGAAGACTTAAATAATGTTTCTATTGTAGCAGGCCTGGTCCACTCCGTACTTTAGATACTAAAATATGCCTACAGCGGCGGGCCCCTACGCAGGGGTTTATTTCAGTCGGTTACAGCTAACTCTTTGTAACGCACGCTCAAATAAAAGCGTTTAAAAACTACCATCATATTATATAAATAGGTATACTTTTGGTTTTATTTAACTTTAGAACAAATTTAAAATTATGTTTTAAAACGATTAAAAGAACTATAATAAGTTATATTAAAATTATGGGTGACAACCCTTGCGATTCACGCACGGAGTATCATTTTGTGCGTGACCTTCATGGGTTCAGTGTAATATCGACTTTTCCCGATGCGCGTAGGATTTAATTTGGCTCGTGCTAAACGAAATTTTATTTTGTAGGTATTTTTTGTAGCCTTTCTGGGGCTTTCTTAGGGATTGAATCTTCTGTACTTGTACTATTAGTTATTCTGTGGTTGTTGGATAAGACCCTGTGTGGTGACGGGCCTTGGGATTCGGCAGTAGAGAGACCCAGGCTGATGGTAGATATGATATGGAATGTATATTTACTATTTGCAAAGTTCTATACATCACGGCTAACTTCTACAGACGTTGCTAACAGCAACGGATCTATAACAGTGACTTCTGGTGACGTGCCAATAGTAAAATGACCTTACGCTTATTTTGAAATGCACAATCAAACAATTGAAGTACGATAATAATTAATCGCGATAGTAAACTAATTGGTTCAGGTTAATAAGATTTGGCAAGAGAAAATACGTGTTAAGGATGGATGGATTAAGTGTCGTGACGACATTACAGTATGAGAGTAGAATAGGTCAGCTATTACAATGAAGAGATTAAGGTTATATTGTTCAAATATGAATATAAAAATATTATATGTGGTGGAGGGAGGGCCGTGAGATCGAAGCATCCAGCACTGGAGAGACAAGTTTACGGTATACCGTAACCATTACTGAACATAGGTCTCCTAATGCACATGAGGCATGAGGGATGTATAGGCTTAAAATGCCACGCTGGCCAAGCGTGTTGACGAGTCCACTCTTTTAATGGTGACGAGCTTTTAGTGCTTTTTGTGATCATAGTTCACTCGCACTTATATAAATATATACTCGATAGTCCATTTTACATACCAGTGAGGTCCAAAAGTTTTTATTGCTTTTAACATCTCTAGTTAATTCCACAACTTTCGGTTTCGCGCTATAGAGTGTATTGAAGATCGCATTGTACACAACAGCTCTTTGTCAAAGAAATGCGGTTACACCGCCTTTTGATGACGAGACCTAATCTAATATCGTTCAATTTTAATATATAATATGCAAATAGTAGTATATGTAATTTTAGTTACTTATAACAAACATCCACATACTTTTCAACCATCTTAAAGGCAGAAGAGAGAAAATGAGGCACTGAAATCTTCGACTATCTGACGGTCTATCAATGTCTCCTCTCAAGAACAATTGGCCATATTTGAATAGAAACGACCCTTTATTAATAAAATAGACACACTAGAATAGTGTTCCTTTGGATGTAATGTTGACAAAATGACCAATATTCAAATGTTATTAGGGGTGAAATTGATGGTGGCAATCTACCACATACCTACTATTACGTTGATTATCTACTCGTTTAAGTCGACCAAAATATGTGGTATTGCAAAGCTTTACTAAAGAGCAAAAATATTTTTTTTTGCCAATTAATAAAAACCCTTATGTTTCGCTAATTAGAACGAAATTAGCATAACTTTAGATTTAGAAAGTAGGCTATGACCCGCTACAAAGGAGCTATTTCTGGAAACAAATAGTTTACCTACTTAACGGCGGTAGCGAAATCGTCTGATTTTAGATACGCAATTAGGTTTCCATAGTAGTAAGGAATTTACTAATTACTACTTACTAATTTACTAACATACAATTTAGTAAGGAACTGTTCAGTAATAATAGCTATATTGAGCTAAAAGAAACTGATTTTAAATGAATAATTTGTATTTCAGTCCATTGCGACCTTGTTTCATCAGGATTTTAAGTGCTTTTCATAACATAAGTCTTTTCACTGCTAACTTTCTTTTTTATCTTAGTAATGTTTTATTGCAACTACACCACATCCATTCTGTCAGAATGAATGCAAAGAAATTTTTCATACATTATTCAGTTATAAATTGTGCCATGTGCCTTACTAAACATTCATATTTTTATCATCTACGCAATCACAACAGACTGATGACGGTCGGTAGTTATCATGATGTCAGCAGACTTAAATTTAAAATAACGATAAATCAATTTCCAACTTACATTATTCTCCCACAAATCACTGTCACACACTAATTCCAATCACTACTAAATTTTATGTGAAAGTATTTATAAAAATGGATTTCCCATACGCACGGTATGCGTGCGGCTGAAACATTCGAACTACTAGGAAACTGACCGCCACGAACCACGTTCCTCTGTGTTACGTAACAAAACACGTGGTAACGAAAAGTATGATTTATGAATTCTTGAGAATTGATTTTGGCACGAGTTTGTGTGTTTTGATTGCGATCTAAAATAAGAGACAGTTTTTATTGATTTGATGCAAATAAATATTATTCTCGGTGGGATCTCTGTGGTAGCTTATAAGTTGAAACTCTCTAATGTTTGCAAGGACTTGGGACTTGGAGAGAGTTGGAACGTTATAGTCTGTCGTTATAGGCATATACAGATTGTAGATTAATATAGGATACTGATTGTGAATTATACAGGTTATCTATAGATAGGATGTAAATTCGTTACCTTTTTTTCCAAGTACACCGTACCACACACATTAAAATGGCACACCACTGAGGGGGAGAGTGCACACTGCAATCCAACAGCCGCTGGACGCCCTCGACTCGCCACGTTACCCCTCTCTCCCAGAAGACTACCTTGAAATGTACTACATTTCACACTTTATCTTATTTCCCTAATATACGTACGTGTTTCAGTAGTGAGTGAGTGAGGTGTGGCAGAACCCATTCCAATCCCATGCCTCCCAATTTTCCCAACCCTTCCTCTAAATCCATTCCTATATCTCCAAATGTAGGCAGCGCATCCGGGGGCGTGCCAACCAGGGCCGTAGCCAGGGGTACGCCAGGGGTACGCCAGGGCAGGCTGAGCCTGCCCTAGCCGCTAACCAATGTTTGGGGACCAAGAGGGAAATCCGGATAGGTGTAGGCAGAGTTGCCAATCGTCCCGATTCTGCTGGAACAGTCCCGATTTCGATGTTTGATTAACATTTTAATTAATCATCTTTAATAACCTATCAAATAAAGATAAATAAATTATTTCATCTTATTGTACTTTAGTAGGTAGGTACTCTATGTACTTCATGTGAATAAATAAAAAGTTACTGTTTTAATGTGCTCACTTTTATGTAATATCTACTACAAACAAAATTAACGAAAGTATTGCGAAATATGTAGATATAAAAAAACTGTGAAAAAAGTATGTAAAAAAAAATTCGCCTGCCCTGAATTTTTTTGAGCCTGTCCTGATTACACAGTCTGGCTACGGCCCTGGTGCCAACGTTTGTTATTCCGGACTGATGTTGGCATGTACCGCGGATGTCTATGGACGACTGTATCCACTTACCATCAAGTGGACTGTACGCTAGTCTGCCGCGTTTATTATTTAGAAACGAGTATAACCTGTTTGTTTATTTGTTCAATATCAGACTATCGGGCAGTCTGATACTATCAGAAGCAGTCGGGACCAGGTGTAATTCTTTTGTAACCTTATTGTAAGGCTATCACGCATCTCATCCCGCCACTATTGGCGACTTTATTATTTACGTGTTACTTTTTGTGAAAAAGAAAATATCTCCCCTGAGCAGAAAGGTGTGAAATTTAATACTTACATACTGTTACATATGTGAATATTGTATGTTTGAGAAACCTTGGCTCACTTCACAAACTGCATACCAGACTATAAACATCACATTCGAATCTAATTTTATGAGTATCAATGAGTGACTCTATAATTTCCATATTTCGATGATATCGATGCGTGTCATTTTATATGAAGGGTCGGATTTTTTATTGGCATACTTATAAAGGTTTACTAAAAAAAACTAAAAAATGATTTCTAACATTCCTTATTAGGACATTCAGGACAAAACTGAGGAAGTTCTCTCCTTTTAACCGCTTAACTGCATCATATACCTAATGGTAAAGCCTGACCAGAAAAATAAAAAACATGCTCTGGGGGCGCCAAATTTGCTTTTTTCATAGCTAGTTAGTGTTGTCAGTAGAAGATATTAGTTCTATTGGTTTTACGCATGATGGAGAGGTTTTTGATTTTCTTGGTCAGGCTATACATACAGTAATTTCTACATTGATATTTTCAAAGATTCTAGTATGATATTTCGAGGACGCTAAAACGTAAAATGCTGCAAGTTAATGCTTAGATTTGTATCATATTCTTTAATTTAATTAATTAATTTATAAGCTATTCTTGCGACACTTTGTATATTAGTTATATAAGGAATGCCTTTAACAATTGTTATCAAGTGAAGTGTTAATAAATAATAAACAAAACGGTCTTAATAAATAAAAAAGTATTTTCGGTTTTTGATTCTTAACCAAGAATTATAATATTATAATAGTTATGATCATTACTATTATAACAATGAATCTAGTTAGATTCAAGGTTTAAGAAAATCCACTTGCCCTAGAATTACAAAACATCTGGGGCTCTAATATCCAATTTACACTGGATACTCGTGTAAATTGCAACGGGAAGCCCGTATCCTATACTGGGATTGTTACAGACTGATTTCGCTCGATCAGTTGAATAGTAATATATTATAGTATGTTGAATGCTTCACTGTTAGCTTAAAATTAATCTTTGTGAGCATTGTATTCGATTAAATCGAATGTAACTGGACAAACTTTGAACATATGTAATACGTTGATATACCGTTTATCAACCGTTGCAACAACGTTTAGTACTTCGAAGAATATAACAGTTGCAAATAATATTTATACAAGACAGTTCGTTGGCATCCATCCCATGCCTTTTAGCCCTGATGTTAATTACGTAGCTATTTAAAACGAGTATTGTGTTAGCGACCAGCCGGTACGCCCGTGTCGAACTAGAAATCGCCTAATGACAGTTAAATAATAATGAACTACAGTAAACGAGAAATACCGACATGTGAAGTATGCCAGAAACCGGCAAGCCAGACATGCGGGGGGTGCAAGCTAGTTTACTACTGCTCAAGAGCTCATCAGAAACTAGGGTGGAGAGAAGGTCACAAGCTAAAATGCTGCGCCTTCAAAGTTCAATATTCAGACACTTTAGGTCGACATATCGTGGCTACCAGAGACATAAAGCAAGGTGAAATGATCCTGAAAGAAAAACCAGCAGCAATTGGACCTAGGATGTCCTCACCAGCTCAATGCCTAACTTGCGGCATCAAGCTAGCACCAATGAAGATTAAGGATGAATACGACTTTTATAAATGTTCCTCATGCCATTGGCCCATGTGTGGACCGCAGTGTGAAAAAGCGGACGTTCATAAAGAGGAATGCAAACTCATGACTGATAGGAAATTCAAGTGTAATATTAAGTACGTAGAGTCTAGGTCTAGTGAAGCAGCCTATTGCGTCATAGCTCCGCTCAGAGTCTTGTTAATGAAGCAATCTAATCCACTCCAATATGAAAATATTTTAAATTTGCAATCTCATCTTGAAGACAGAATAAACACTCCCCTATACGTGATACTGAAAGCCAATTTAGTGACCTTCATAATTCAAGTTCTCGGACTACCATTTGATGAGGAAACCATTTTAACAGTTGCTTCAATATACGACACCAACTCATTTGATGTGAGATCTCCGGATGGTACAAAGAGATTAAGAGCTATTTATGTTACAGCGGCTATGATGAACCACAGTTGCGTACCTAATACTAGACATATATTTCTAGGTGACGATCATAATTTAGCGCTTATTGCAACTCAACCGATAGCCAAAGGTGATCTAATAACAGCAACATACACTCAACCTTTATGGGGCACTTTGGATCGAAGAAGACACTTGCGCACAAATAAGTGTTTTGATTGCGAATGTGAAAGATGTAAAGATCCAACCGAATTTAATACTTATTTGGGTAATATTTACTGCTCAGTATGCAACTCATCGGGCGTAACGAATGCCGCGATGTTGGTATCGATTGATCCACTAGATGAAGCCGCACCATGGAAATGTGAAAAGTGTGATCACACTATTCTAAGTAAACAAATGTTTTGGGGTAACAACGCTCTAAGAGAAGACTTGAAAAGATTGGACAAAAACGGGCCCAAAGGTTTTGAAGAATTCGTTCAGAAATATAGTCAAACACTGCATCCAACTAATCATCATATAATACAGGCTAAGCTAGCATTGATGCAGATATATGGAAATTATAAAGGATACACGTTGTCAGGTATGAATTTCTATATCTAAAAACTATGACATAACAGACAGATTATATCTATTTGAAATCTTTACTACAATTTTTTTTTCATGAGACAAATTCATGTTTGACGCATTGTAAAATTTAATTCATTAGATCAAACAATAAGTAACTTATTGTAACATTACAATAAGTAACTTATTGTAACATTACAAGATGTAACTTATTGTAACATTACAATAAGTAACTTATTGTAACATTACAATCAGATGTTACAATTGTAATGTTACAATAAGTAATGTGTGTAAGTTTATATGTATGCATGTATGTATATTTAATACCGTATTATATTTATTTTAGTACACCATCTAAATTTTGTCTTTCATGCACCTCCTAATTGAACTTCTCTGATCAACCCGATGGTTGGCTGGTGTAGAGAATACCTTAAGGCATTAAGTTCGCCTTTTGTACGATATTGTGCAATTAAGTGTAAAAATAAATAAGTAAAAGAACTGTCAGTAAACATCTATATTACGGGTATTTAATTTTTCAGATCTACCAGATCACCTCCTCAAACGAAAAATAGAACTCTGCACTGAGCTGCTAGAAGTCTCAGACAAGTTAGACCCCGGTTGGTCCAGATTCCGAGGCACACTGCTGTTGGACCTGCAAGCTGCGATGACTATGCAGGCTAAGAGAGATTTTGAAACTGGGAAGTTGACGAAATCCGGTGTTCAGGTACGAGATTTCTGTGTTAATGTTTTTCTTGGCTCTTAAAGTGAGAGGCTTAAATTTCATCTAGTCTAGCTACTTTATAAAATTAAAAACCTGTGTGAAAACAGTTCCCTAGTTCGCCTAGTTTCCTTTACTTTTTATCTCATTTACTTTACCAGCTCTCCTGTGCATGAGGAATGTATGTATAGCCTTAAAACGGCATGCTGGCCAAGCAGGTTGGCATATCTACTCTTTTAGTAGTTCCTCAGGGTAGCCGGGAAGGGTAGCCGGGTCGTCACTACACGTATTAGTAATCGTTTAGTAAGTTTTATTTTTGTCATAACCCAAATGCATTTGACCGATGAAATCATAGAGGAGTCAATCGTAATCGTCATCATAAATCAACATTACAGTGCCTGTTTCCGTGTGTATAAAGGCGAGAGAATCTAGCTCGGTAGCGCTGGCTAGCCGTTCGGTAGCGCGACAAGCCGCTAACCGGAGCGACACCGTGTGAACACTTTTAAACGACCTCATCAAATTCCTTTCGAACTATGGATCGCCTAGCAAAATCCTGTGTTAGACGTCTATATGCAAATAGAAAGAAATTCCAGCAATTTCCAATTCTTTTTATTAGAGCCGGCTCTAGCCCATGTACGTTTTCCGTTCACCGCCCATGTAGCGCTCGGGTGTAATCAATACCCTGGCGCCCTCTAGTAGGCTCTTTGGAGGCGTCGCGAGCGGCGCTCGGAGCCCCCTAAGACCCTGCGCTCGTGTGCGCCGCACACCCTGGACCATAGGTAAAGCCGGCACTGCTTTTTATTGTTTGTGAAACAGTATCCTTCATTGACATAATCTGTCATCCTTAGTCTTTGCTGGCCAGTATTAATTGAGAAAGTCGTTAACATATTAAATAACGTGTTAGAGGATTTTGAACATGTGCCAAAGAAAATAAAATGTGGTTCTAACTAGAATGTAGAGGCCCGTATTTTGTATCCGACTTGAAATATGTTATGTTGATTAAAAAATAAATTAAATGTGCTGTCGTAAATTTATTTGCCTCAATTTAGTACTTGGTCTACAGAACCCACTACTGTACACTATTCAGGTTGAACAGAGACAAAAAAAGAGCAAACTGATCACTTAACTCTTTAGCCTGAAGGCATTTTTTCTGTAACGACTTAAATCAAATCAAATGAAGATCTATATGAAACAATCCGTTTTAAATACGAGTACAAAATAATATGAACCAAAATGATACGTTCCGTATACGTATTATTACGTACTATACGTTATTAATTAAACTAAGAAAAAGAAAACGACATTTATAAATGTCCTATGAATCAATAACAACTTTCAGTTGTCTCTTGCATAATCACGTGCTCGTGATACACGTGTTTCGGATATTGTCGTGGCGTTGATACGGTCTATACTTAACTTCAGGAATATTTATAGCTTCACCATTATCGACTGTCGTGGCTCACAAGAAGTCCGTTACAATAAAATGTTCACAGTTTTGTGAGTTAAAATTATCAGCAGACATCCTTTAGTATGTTATTGTATTCGTTTATCTATACATATAATAAAAATGTAACTGATCGCTGTCAGTCATGGAAGATATATGAGAAATATATTATTGGGGGCCTTTATCAACGCAATAGAACTCAAAACAATGATTGTTAGAATTTTTGTCCGTTTGTCTGTTTATCTGTTTGTCTGTGCGTTTGTGCGGGCTAATCTTAGAAACGGCTGAACCGATTTGGGTGCGGTTTTCACTAATGTATTGTGGTAAGCTTCACTTAAAATTTAATGTTTGTTTTATTTCAATCAGTTCATAAATAAAAAAGTTATATCAATTTAAAGATTCACGTCTAACATTTGTTCGATAAAAAATAAGCTATAACAAATAATGTGTGTGATCGTTTTTGAAAATACCAAATACCCCTAAGAAGGTAAAGACGGTGTTTATAAACTAAAGTCCACGCGGACGAAGTCGCGGGCAACAGCTAGTTAATAATAATTCTTAGATCGCAAGTTATCAAGTGGCTATTTAAAATAATGATAGTCTATGTAATACTATCCTTCATAGAATCTAGACACAGAGACCTAGAAACAGTCTGAAATCGAAACATTAGCGGTAATCCTATTGATAATTAATTAGCGTTATGCCTGAGCCGAGATATGCATGTAATGCGAAATATTCATGAAAATAAAAGCATTGGAAGTTATAAGTTTTAGTATAAAATGTAGAGCAAAATAATACTAATACGCATTTACATGATCCGATTCAAGAAATAAAAAAGATCGAAAAATAAATATTCCTTTATAACTAGATGATAATCATAATGTCAGCCTATAACCATTTTAGGTCACAGGTCCCCCATAGTACACGTAAATCATTGCGGGCTTTTGGGCCAATTAAACCAATGACCAATGACCAATGAGAATCGAGGATAAATACCCTTAGGCCATTACCGCTCCTAATACTATATATGTGATCTTCATTTCAGGACCTATTAGTGGAATGTATGGTTCTTCTGCAAGAAGCCACTAATATATTAAGAGTGGAACCTCACATGAGAGAAGCTTTGGAAACCAAGGTACAAGAGTTAGCTAGCCAACTGGATGAAGACGACGAAGACAATGAGTCTGAAAGTGCTTCTATTAATGTTTAAATATAAATTCTGTAAAGCTTAAATAAATCTCTAATAACGTATAAGATATAGTAATAGGCTACACACAGTGTAAAAGATCAATTCCCGGAACCTGAACCCATGAATTCACTTCATGATTCCGATTTGATTGACATGTGTATTTCTTTTTATGAAAAATATCTCTTTTAAAGTATTTGTTAAACTTATCATATATGTTTGCCAAACCCAAAAAAATAATACTTTAACGATAAAATATGTAACAGTTATATGTCAATTGACTCAATAACACAAAATCATGAACAGATTTCGTGATTTCAAGCTTCGGAAAAATTGTGGACACTGTTTAAGCAAAATCATAGAATTTTGAAAAATATATGGATTATTCATACTAAGATAACTGATAATCTTTTGAACCTTCTACAATTTATTAATCTTTATTTTCGGCACACACATTGGTCTTCTTTGCTCTATGGATCAATAACTGGCCGAGACCCTAACGCAACGCTACGAGCAGCCTTGCCAAACATTATTAATGAAAGAAATTACATGAAGGGTATGTGACCTGGTGATGGCTTGGCGACGTAGCCAATTTAAATGTGCCAGCAAACGCTACACATCACTCCATTTTATTTGGATACTTTCAGTGACACAGAAGTGATAACAAATGTTGGTAAAGTCATTGCCTGGATATTACGATGAAAAGTGGTCATAGTTTCAAAACTAAACATGCGCAAATAAAAATACAAATTAGGTGTTATTTCTTAAGTTTCTTAAAATTAAGTTAATCCTTGTTGTCAACATTTTATATTTAAGGATCGATACAAAAGACTATATCTGCAATTATAAAAACTTAAACTATAATGCATTCAATGAGGTATTGCATTATTTATATATGTTCAACCTCTATAGGCGTTACTTTAGTCGGTTTTGTGGTGATTTCTTCAAGTTTTGGCAAGCTCAGTTCCATTGTGTCCTTATTGATGTGAAGTATGTTCTTGATAGCTCTTGTAAGTTTATTATTCGGCCGCGGCGAGTTCTCTATTACAAATACTTTCTCGGTATTCTTTTCTTCAGACTGTTGTTTTTTCTTAAACTGTAATTAAAGTAGTATTTTATAGAGATATTTTATATAACAATAATAAATAAATAAATATGGAACCTTCTACAGTTTCTCTAATGTCACTAATAGTATTTGTTGAAACAACAAACCCGAAACAAAAATGTCACATTTTTATTAATTTTAACCTTTTCCTTAGTAATATCAGTACGTCTTCATAGAACAACAAATGGGTAAAATTGATTAATTGATGTTGGTTTACGACTAAATGGTGAAGCATTGGACTTGGAAATGAAATTATATTTTTATCTAACCACGGTAAAAACACAGCACCAAGAACCGAACTTGCAACAAGCAACCCCTGGGGTTCTGTCCATGGCCTTTCTGAACCGAACGTGGGTGAAGCCGTAAATGAGGGGGTTTACAGCAGAGTTTAGATACATGAGGAAATTAGCTGAAAACCACATGGCGTCGTAGCTGCCTTCTACCTGGGAAGACAAAAAGATTAAATTACTTTTTATATTCAATGAGGAAATGGCAGTTGTATGTTATTTTTCAGTGACAGGTTTCGATCTAGTGACCGCCATTGAATAAATGCAGCTCTTCTTTCTAAAATACGAATGACACCAACACATACATTTTGCTATGATGTCATAATTTACTATTGTCATATTAAGAACCTGAAATTATGTATTTATTATCCAATGTTTGTTAAATGCTAAAAAGAGTTTGTTATTTAAGGGATAAATTATATAAGTAATTTAAACTCTACCGAGTGTATATTTTGGGAATAAAATGGCACTTACGGAATTAACATTGTTACTTAAACGGTTTCTCCAATATATCAGAACAGTATAAGGTAATCTGCAGACAACAGCAGTTAACAGAACCAGTGATGTAATCCTCATAGCCCTGCCTCTAGCTCTGGACACGGACTGTCCACCGCCGCGAGAGGATAGCTCCCTGGCGCTCCACTCCAAACGCCACATAATTGCACCGTACTAGAAATATAGACATACTGTAGAGTCAGTAAAATACAATAAGAATGAACACTTTTTATCGTGTGGTGTAGGTTTTCTTTGCCTGTAGAATAGTACCATCCCATCTCTTCTTGTGGATGTCGTAAAAGGCGACTAAGGATAACAAAGCGGCTATCACAAACCCTGACGAACTACACCACCGCTAAAACAGTGAACTCGCCAAACAGCTTAGCGTGGCGTTATAAGACCATACATATGTCGTGAACAAGACAATGTGTATGAGGAAGCCCATGTCGTCCAGCATTGGACGCTAAAAGGGGCTGGTTACGGACCAAAATTAACTTTGGTTTAATAGTTTTTATCTAGTTGAAGACTTACAGTCAAAACCATGACACCGAGAGGTACCCAGACTAAGAGCGTTAGAATGAGATGCCAATAAATTCCAAGAACTTCAGCGTCTTCCACACAATACATTTCAAGATAGTTAAGCCACTGACGTTCCTGAAACAAACCGATATTTCGTGATTATTACGCTCGTAATTATTTCTTAACTTCTACAAATTTAATTTAATTATGGAATCATTCTCAGCCTCTAATATTTTGATTGCTCTGAACTTCAGTGCTGACCAAACAGATTTGTCTTGTCAAGAGGGATCATGAGGTGTGAGCCGATTTCGGCTCATACATAATTTGGCCGCATCACCATATACAACTTAACTAGATAAATCGGTCTAGTCGTTATCCATACCTTACTACATTATAATGACACTTCAGTTTTGTAACAATACACTTCGGACCATTGGCTCTTACTGAACTTCTTGCTTCTAAATTCCTAAGAAACCTTAAATATAACCTTCAAAAACGATTTGTGCAATATATTTTTTTGTATCCTAAATTTCAAATCTGTTCCAAACATCAAACCTTTAACTCATTAGTTCTTTTTTTTTTTTTTATTATTATTAACAATTTTACAAAGATTAATTATATAGCTAACATAATTGTATCTAATAAACCATACAGATTTGTCTAAGATACAAGTACTGCTGGAATCAGTAGTCGAGACATTAAAAACCTACCTGTGAGCAGTGAACAAATTATAATTTGGACAAGAAATATGTTCTTAATTTATATTTTAAATTATTTTCGCTGATATCTTTTTTAAATTTAGGATCTAATTCATTTATTAACCTGGGAACAGAGTAAGCGCTGGTCCGCTGACCGTATATATTGTTCGCGGCGTTGGTTACCAAATGCTTATGTGTTATACTACGAGTAACTGTAGGATGTGATATTAACGTTTGAATTTCGGTATTGAAATATTGTTCTTTTAATATATTATATGTGCTTTTAATATGAACGGGTAAAGTATTGCAATGCTTAAATAGTTTAAGGTCATTGTTGGCATATTTTAGTTTAATGTTGGTGGGAACAATTGTTTTTAATATTTTTAGTTGTAGTCGAAAGATGTTATTTAGGTAAGATTTATACGTTCTACCATAACTACTAATACCATAAGCTACTATTGACTCAGCTAGTGCATTGTATAACATTAGTCGTGTTTTAAAGGATAATCGGTTCTTAGCGAGATTTATAGTAGACAGGAAAGACCTCAGTTTATTACAGATTTTATTGATTTGGGGCTTCCAATTAAACTTACTATCAATTATAAGGCCTGCCAATCTATCTATTGACACGTGAAAACATGCCTTCTATATATGTATTCCACAAAAATTTTCAGTTTCAGTTGTCGAATATACGACATTTTAGTAGGTTTATCTTACGATAGCTACATGAAGCGCTTGCTTGTATGTATATTCTATAAGAAATAGGTTTTTTTTAATACGGTTATCAATAAACTCCTAGATAGCAGACTGGCTGGTAATATTTACTAAAAACTATCCACTAAATTAACGATGCAATGTACCACTACTAGATATAAGCCTATCGCAAGTTCCCACACACAATATTCGGATTTTCTCATTCAGATACTACCGGCGACTACATCCATTAATTTATCAAATAAGTTCCTTAAAGGTCAATTTTAAAAGATGGAAAAGTATTGTTCTTACCATGTATTCCCTTTTGATAATCCACGGTAACGACAAGCCCATAGATAAAATCCATGAAATAGCGATGAGTTTAGGAACAGATTTTTTGGTAATTCTAGCATCTGTAGTGAGGGCTGCTGCAGCCAATCTATCGTAAGATACTAACATCATTGCTCCCACCCCCGCTAGCAGGAGAGTTGCTGAAAAGAATGAAGCGTTTGATTAAATTATTATATTTAGTTCAATAGGTAAATGTAACGTAACAATGTCACAGTCACCGTAAAGTCACGGTTCAATGGTATCTAGTTACATATATATATCGGTCATTTTCCAACGGAATCCAAAAAAAATTCACCATACTTAAAATTTTAGCGTATATTTTGATTTAAATACGAAAAATACTAGTGAACTTATCCATTAGGGGGAATCGAAAAGATCCCTGATATCTATCTGATAAAAGCTCTGATATCTATCAGAGCTACACGCAGTAGCTAAGTACCTAGATAAAATGTACCTAATTATGGAACGATGCAAAAATTGGCCTAGCTTTGGTATAAAAATGAAGATCAGGAGTAACGTATGTTTACCTTGCAAGAATCCTTCAAACTGGCACCCAAAATGTTTCAAAACATAGTTCTGATAGAAATCTCTGACCAGCATGAACCATGGACATAACATAAGAGATACCATATCAGTAAAGGCCAGATTTCCGATAAGGTAGTTACTGGCACTCCATAGCCATTTATTCTTGATGATGATGAGAAGAATGACTAGATTGAAGTATATGCCGCTTATCCCCACGGCCAACATGGCGGTTGTCTTCATAGCAATTTCGTTTGCTGGTTTTACATGCCACAGTGTATTTGGAAAATTATATTGAGATGTGTCCAGCTGAAAATAATGTACAAGGTATAATCGTTGTATTCCGTATACTGAAATCATGAGTTCCTTTATAATTCTGAGTTGATTTACGCATGTCAATCATTTCAGTTTATTACTTCAGGTCGATCACCAAACATTCGTTAATATCTATACATTTATTGTTACAAATAGTTGCCTTTGATAACAAGTATACTGAATGGGCCGCGTTCAATTACGAATAACATAAATACAAATATAGAGCAGTATAACATAAATTACAAAATAAATATGGCACGACCTGAGTTTAAACAGGAAAAATTAATCATTCACAACCTCGGCTAGTTATTTAACTGGAGAAGATATTTACTTCAGATAAAAAAATATAGGTAAGTATAGCATTTTTAATAAAGTCGTGTTTCAAAAAGGTTATTGTGAACCTGGTGTCAGCGGCGGAGCAAGACCTATATTTGATGTGGGCGAAACTTAAAAAATTACTGTTTTTCTCATTTTCACATATGATAATCAGGAACACACAAAAAATGTTTTTCAAATTGCAAGTTGTGCTTTTTGCTTATATATTTTTAATATTCTTTACGAGCTTGAAAACCTCGTACACAGCGGGAAGTTCTAGGGCTGGCCCACAGGGTTAGCCGATTGTTACATTTTTCACGAATCAAAGCTGCATGAACTTTCGAGGCGCGAGGGCCCTCGGGCCGCGAGGCCGTAGGCGGTGGCCCACGTCGCCCACGCCTTGCGCCGCTTCTGCCTGGTGTCTATAACTATATCAAATTAGTCTATATATATCCACCACGAATTGAAAAAATGGATATTCACGCTACAAATGATTTACGATTAATTACTCTCATTGTGACAATGACACGTGTGACAATTAGATTTCATTGTCACATTTAGTTGATTAAAATCACACTTGTAAATTGCTTTATAATTATAAATCAACGCAAATTCATGTTTACTTTGAATTTAGAATATTGACGCAAACAATGTTATATGAACTTTTAAAAACTACTTATTCACAATCAACGATAACAAGTGACATAAGTGACAAGGTATTTATTCAATAATTTAAATAGGTTTTTTCATTCATTTAGTATACGTTCGAGAATAAACGTAGAGACTTATGTCTTATCTCAATACACAATGGCTTTTTCATATTCTCGAGTATACTGTCATGTTTGATACGTACCACTGAGACGTGATATCATTGAATTATATATATATACATGGGGATTATGTTGACAATGTTTGTTTAATACCGAATAAAGGAAACTAAAAATAAAGGATAGTAACACAACAATTTAATATTTCGACTGTACATAAGCCTTAGTGCGTAATACAGTATCCAGCTATAGAGTGAAAAGAGTTTAAGTTTTAATTAATCACTCAGTTATTAGGAGGTGTATACAAGGGTTTTATTTTACCGAAATATTTCATTCTGTTACCAGCAAAGTTGGGATTGTGATCTTTTTCTGATGAAAGATGACAGCCACCGATATCGGACATTCACAGTAACATTACTCTCATAAAGTTGAATAAAATAACCACGTATTTAAAACTCAATGTTTTTCGTACTCACATTATTGAAATAATCTGGACTGCAGTTTGAATACTGTCTTGCGCTAATTTCCTCGTCAAAATCGACATCTTCATTCATTTTTTTAAATTGCACACTTCACAATAAACTTCTTAAGATGATAATAGAAGATAAGTTATAACTTATTCAGATTTCATTATTTTTATAGACAGTGTTCACTCAATGAAATTGCGTAAATGAGTGGAAAGTGGAACTTTGGAAGTGAATATTGTATGGAACACTCTAGATAACGTGTCAGGTACAGTAGTCCATTACCATGAAAGCTTTTTTATCGCAAAAGATATACGAATAATATTAATATTGATACTGTCGAATGTGCCAAGGTTATTTAGGATTATAACGTGATTGTAAAGGTCATTAACATTTTTATTACGCAGAGCATTTACAAATTACGTTGTTTGTGCACACCTACTAGAGCGTAATTCGAAGATCCATTCAAAAGCTAAAAATGTGTGAAAACAACTTCATTCATTGAATGCATTCATTCAGTGATGAGAAGATTTGGCATCGTTACAAATTACCTATATTACCAAGACATTAAATGTAAATATTACACAAGACAGTTCAAGATTAAAAATATGAATCGAGATAGTGCCATGGTATAAACCAAACAGTAGTTTAACGTCGTTACTTACTAAATATTTACAGTTTAACGTTTATTTGACAGATTTAATATACATACAGTAAATAACAAATTCGGGCTGCCTTCGGGCTCTGTAAATAACATTTACGTTCTTCTAGTTTAAACATGGCCTTTTTAACATGGAAATGACAAATGGACGACAATATTAATTGTACGTTAGAACATAGCAGAACTTAAAGCACTGTTTCAAATTAATAATAGTAACATAAGTAATATTATATTGTATAGTATTGAAAAGAGTATTGAGAGTCAGGATGTTATAATGCTGTTTCATGTATTCATGTTTAATGAGATTATTTTAGTTTAATGAGAGTCATGATATCGACCCGTTTATGAACGCAAACAAATTTATAATGCCTTAGTTATGCGTACATATACGGCATTCACATAAGCAAACCGTATCGCATTCGTTTTTATGAACATAATCTATTGTTATATTTTTATTATGTATTGTCTTTATTATTTACTTATTTTACCATATTCATAGATTACTTTATTTTATTACGAATACTACACTGATTAAATAAAGAACTGGTGTGTTATGGGTGTGATATTATACATTATGTGAATATTGAGAGAAATATCCGCATACCTGCGAATATGAGGATTCATAGACGCGCGTTTATTCGCTTTCTACGGGTAATTCCAAACAGCTAAACAAACATTTTCGGACACTGTTTATCTTGATTCTCGTTTCATAGGTATATCTACAATAAGTTTTCAGAGGGAAGGGTGCATGCAACACAGAAGACTTTACGAAGAATGTACTATGTAATCGTCCCGGCAGTAAGTGAATGTCAAAACCCATTGAATTAAAAAAATGGCCAAAATAAACAATAAGAAATGTGTACAGTACTCGAGAACACGAAAAAGCCATCGTGCATCATCGTGTATTTTGTTTCTCCCTTTTTCTCAAAACCACACTATTGTAATTAGTTGCCTTTGAGACAGAGTAGGAGTAGGTCTCCTTCAATTATGAATATTTATATAGAGTAGTTATAACATATATTACAAAATAATTATGTCAATAACTGATTTTAAAAGAGGTAAAATTATTCATTTACGAACTCGGACAGTTATTTATGAAGAGCATCTTCCTTCAAATAAAAAAAAAAAATATGTCATTTTTAATAGTCATGTTTCAAAAAGGTTTTTTATAAACCTGATGTCATCACATAATATATACCTAATTCGTCTATAAATCCCTCACGAATACATAAAAAATGCTACAAATGATTTACAATAAGTACTCTTATTAAATGTCATTGTCACACTTAATTGATTAAATCACACTTGTAATTGCTCTATATAAATCAACACAAATAGGTACATGTTTAGTTTGAATTTAGAATATGGATTCCAATAATTTTCTATGAACTTTTGATAAACTTTACTTATTCACAATCAACGATAAAAATAGACACACGTGACATAACACTTCTGAACTTTAGTGCTGTTATCACAAAGTATTTATTTAATCATTTAAATAGAGTTTTTAATATTTTTCATTCATTTAATAGGTACACGTTCGTGTATAAACGAAGAGATTAATTAAAATATTTTATTTATTACAGCGCCATCTTAGAGAAATGTATGTAACTATTAGAAAAAATTGCATCGTATAAACGTTTGTTACCTGAACAAGTTTACTCGATGTTAACTTTATTTAGTGCAAAGAATAACAAACAGATGGTGCGATCTTCATTTATTGCGCCCTCTTTATATTTGACGAAATAGTTCCTTTTATGTTCCATCGGTACTTAGAATGTTAAGCAAGTAACTTTATATGAATATTTTGTGGTAGTATCCAATGGCAAAAAGTCGTTTTATTACGGCGCCCTCTTGCAGAACATGTTTTGGGATTAGGTCCTGATCAAATCCACCTTAACTTATTTAGTGCGAGGACTAACGGATAGATGGCGCGATTATAAATGATTTTACGCGTTATTCTCAAAATATTCGACCAAATTGTTTATTTGTTGACGACATCTGTGAAATCCGTGATATCTGTAACAAACGATTTGATTGTTGATTCTAGTTTCCTTGATATCTTAAAAAATAAATAAATAATATATAACGAAATTTAAAAAAATCGTTATTGCTTATTTTATTGTATAAAACACACTTATTTAAAAATTAGATGTTTCTATTTGATTCTTGAAACAACAATATTTTAAGTTAGAAAATCCTAACCAAAGTCTATCAGTCCATAGGAACAATAAAGTCCCTTTGCTCGGATATGTCACATAATGTTTTTACTGTCGAAGTATAGAATAACTGGTCACTAATTTCAAATAGTTTACTGACTGTTACTGGCTTTATCATCCTGGCTTCCCTAGCTAACCGTGCCGCCAAGTAAAATGTGTTCAGATATGAGGATAGTGGGTTTTGTGAACTCAGAGTTTGGTTTCATATGTTCCTATGAGAATAAAAATTTATACACAGTAATTTATAATTTATACCTAATGATAACATTATCAGAAGATTACTTTTATAGAACAAGGTGGCAGATCAACAGATAGTTCACCAATACATTATCTACCTTTGGAGATTTAGGAATGGTTTAGGAAAAAAGGTGGGGATAATGGAAGGGAAGGAATATTATGTAGTGTAATATTGTTATTTTCAGCGGCACTACCCTTAGCCTGCTCTCTACCACCAAAGGTTAGCTAGAAGAAAATGCTATATAGCATTAAGTTCGCCTTTGTACACACATTCTGGTGTAATAAAGAATTTATCAATCAATTAATCAACCAAGGAATACAATAGAATGGGAATCAGTACATAGGAGGAATAGGATAAAGTGGGAAATGCAGTAGATTCGATTATACGTGGCCAGTCAAGTGTGCCCAGGGTCAGATTTCTATTTCTTTTGATATAGGCAAGCAAAATTTAAGTAGGTACATGACGCAACTTGACAAAAATAACTCTTGAACGATCGCGCCATACATCAAAACGACATTTTCCCAAACATTATGTGAATTTTGTAACAATAGTGGGATATCTACTTCATTATAATACACTTACTGATACTGTTCTCCTCTCCATTTATTGAAACTGCTGGACACAGTGCACCGTATAGAGATCAAGAGGTCACTGCCCCAAGAGGTCTTTCTATTACAACACGATATGGAGTTGGTCAAGGGGGTTGGCGAGTCCACTTTTTTAAAGCTGGTGTAGTTTCTCAGGACTTGTTATCCCTTAGTCGCTTTTACGACACCCACGGGAGATGTGGTAGTTATTTGTCCATTATTATACATTACTGTGTTTCTTAGTTGGAAAACAATACTTGTGATTGTGTAAAACACACAAAACGACACTAATGTCCATGTAATTTACATGAATATGTGTAATGTATACATATCATCGCGCTCAAATCTAAATGGAGTGGGTATTTGTAGAAAATGCCTTATAAATTTTGAATGAATCGTTTGACAATCAGCCATTGCATTGTGTTAGTGTATATGCATCGAGAGAAATTCGATGTTTTATATTTTTTATTTGTAGCTGACATTAAATATTGGATAGTAGGTAAACGTTGGTTTGTCTGTGATGTAGATACTAAGATTTTCAGTACATTTTGAGCATCTTTAGTAAAAATCTACTCTGCTCATTATTAGGTAGGTATATAGAGTTACCAGAGTTAGTATTATTTTCCAAATATATTATTTAGGCGGAGAGTGCACGCTGCATTCCCACAGCCGCTGAGCAAACTCGACTGGCCTCGTTACCACTCTCCCTCACAGAAGACTACATTGAGAAATGTACTGCATTTCCTACTTTATCGTATTTCCCCAATGTACGTACGTGTTTCGGTAGTAAGTGAGATATGCTAGAGCCCATCCCTATGCCATGCCTCCCCATTTTCCGCCAACCCCTTCTCCCAATCCATTCCATTCCATTCTGCAAAGGCACAACCGGGGGCGTGCCAACGTTTGTCATTCTGGACTGATGTTGGCGTGTATCGCGGATGTCCACGGACGACAGTATCCACTTACCATCAGGTGGACTGTATGATCGTCTGCCGCCTTTTTTATATAAAAAAATAATAATAATTGAATTTGAAACTTGTTTACCAGACGCGGCAAATTAAAAAAAAAAACAGATTATTATGACTAAAAATAGTGGAAAAAATAATAATTTTAATACTTGAAGTAAATAATAAAATTAGCCTGAACTAGCAAATGCTACTGATAACGAATTACCATTTTTTTTATTTTCCTCGTTTTTCCGTCTCAACTTTCAATTGCTAGACTATAAGCAAGCTGTATAACAATAAATTTATTTTGTTATTGTTATACAGCTTGTTTGTTTAACGTTTGATAAATAATTGTTTACAATCCACTGTATAACAGCATTTGTTCGAAATAATATTTCTAACAAATGCTGTTATTATGGAAGACGACACAACAACAACAGAGTGTAGCTGATCAAAACGACAAAAAGAAATAAACGGTTTAGAATTTTGCGAACGACATTTTGTGAGCAACTCGTTTACATAACAATTAATTAGTAATTAAACTTAAGGACAAATGCTACCTATGTGTAAAACTTGATATTAACCAAGAGCATTTGCTTCATAATTATAAAATTGCAAATCTAACCCCGAGAACAATCTCTTCTGTTGCAAAGATAATTTGCCGAGACAGACAGACGTGCAATCTCATACGACCGCCGCCTCATTTGTTTAACGGTGTTAATATTCTGGGTGCTTATTAATTTTTTCCCTGTGTTGTCTTGAAATGCAGGTAACAGCCGTATTCTGAAGGTAAAACAACGTTTTGACATATAACGTCTTTAGTTAGAGCGTTCTACCAGTTACGGTGTCAAAACGCCGACAGTGAGCCCGATTCACATGTTCAAAGTCGTTCAGTCAACAACGGAAGAGAAGGTTTAGAAAAAAACAAATTTCATAGAGGCATCAGTGTATCATAACATAAGATCGGTAATCATATAATTTAAATAAATAGCAAATTTATAATGTTTCATAGTTCCTTCTAAGGCGCTAACTACACGAGCTATCTCCGAGCCGTCTGTCTACACGGGCGATAATTCCGCCCATGTAGACGGCTCGACTGATAGCTCATATAGTTACTATTGAAAATAATGGCTCGGGTGAGGATATCGCCGCGAGATACTCGCTCGTGTAGTTGGCGCCTACTGAACAATAACAAGACGAGACCAAAAAAAAGATCTCTAAAAAATCTTTCGTATTGGCTTTCGTATTCCTTTTCAACGTAAAATATGAAATTCATAAAAATAGTTCAAACAAACCAATCAAATCAAACCAAATTCATTCTCGAACGAAGTTTCCCAGAATACCACCCCCGTCTGCAGCAAACCGCAACTGTCGACGGCAATTTGTACGAGTGAGGTTACCTCACATCTTAATACTAATTATTGTGTATAAAACGCCACTTATTTTCAACTCTAATAACTCCACAATAAAGACTGTAGAAAGAAGTTAATCTTACAAGTATGTAATAAGAAACGTGAGTGCGACATGTCTACGCCGCGCCGGCGACGCTATGACATCTTTGCAACACATCAGAAGTAAAATTGCTTTGTTATTAAAGCGAAATTAGGTATGACTACATTAACTGATAATAACGTTGCAATAATAATAAAGGGTGCTTTGTGGGGATGCTTCTCAGAAAAATATTGAGAAAAACAGTTTGAATCATGGCACACGTAATTTTTATTGGTGACGGCAAGTCATTCAATGTGGTTTATTTATTACAAAAAAATGTAGGCACGTCACCGGATGAGCTGCGTTCCTTTGGACATTTACGAATAAGAGTTCCGGGAAAAGTCGCGAATATAAAGGTTAACGAGTGTCATGTGGAGTCAAGAGTAGAATGGAGTTTTTTTTATTCCATTACACTCTACATTCCATGGAATAAGAGAGAGGAATAGAATAGGATGGTATAGAAAATGGACATTGGTACTTTACGGTAGTTCTCTGGTTTCTGTGAAGCACCGTCAATCATTTTCAACGCATCGTGCAATCATCTCTTTTTCATTCAGTATGTGCAGTATACACATATCGCCCGGTACTATACTCTTGCAGAAGATGATTTAAAAACCAAATCCCACAGACTGAATAAAATCTAATAAACTTCGTCTGAAAGAAAATCCACTGAGATATGCGGGATGTGGAATTAAACATAATGAAATGAAATGACGCGAAGTTCCGATAAAATACGAGTAATGTTGGGGGGGTGCCACCCCGCCCGCTGCCTTCAAGTATTCAATGTGTATTTTGAATCAGAGTTTTTTTTTATAAAATTTATCATTGGTAATGACTAAAAAGATTGTGACGTGTTTTTTATACGGTATGATTTAACTGATCAGAGTTTTAATCGACTTATTATCAACGAGAATTATCAATTGATAACCGACAGTATAAAGTTATTTTTAAGTCGTCAGTTAGCTAAATTATATTGTATACAACTTAATGCGGTTAATTATATCATTAGTGTAATGTGTACAAAAACCTACTACTTAGTTATAATCCATATTTTTTATTCTTGTAACCGATGTATATTCAAACATTTTTAGGGTTGCTTATTTGTTTTTAAAATCTAAGTGTAGTGTAGTACCTACTCGAGCAGTACTAGGTAAAGATGTGGACGTTCACTTCTTATCGCTACGGAGACGTGCAGTCTGCGGAAGAGTAACGATAGCAAGACAGGCTAGTATAAAATTTTATTCCGAAAAAAATCAAGCTCATTTCGAGACAAGAGCGGATGGTTTATTATGGTTTATGGTTTATTGGGATGAGAAGTTTTCCTTTTCCCTCATCACATTATATCTCCCAGTCCTCCTTTGTTGAATGAGTATATAATAATTTTATTTTTATTTCATTTGTAAGGAAGATTACAAACATGTTAAAAATATTGTAGAAGTAATATGCCATTTAAAATTTCCACAAATATTAAGTATATATAAAAAGCCTAAACATTACTATAATTACTGTAGAAAAAGAGAGAGAAGAAGAGAGTGCAAAAATGGATAACAGTAACAAATTTCTTTTATTCCATTATACTCCTTTTTACAACCATTTGTGATTTCCATATGCCCGATGCCTATAGAGACCGTAATTAAATTGAGAGAAACTAATCAAAATTCTTGCATCTGGCAACGTATTTTCATACGGAAAATCGCCGAATTTTCTACTGACTTATGAATGTAAGCTTAAATATTGCACATACGACTTGGCGGACATAGACTTTTAGGCTTCCCGTCGGCCATTTATCTTCCACTTGAATTTCCGTCGCTATCGTATAATATAAAAACCGTATGATTTACAAACCTTCAAAATATTCAGATTTTTATCGCTTACACACATTTTTACTTTTCTTTCCGCCGTGAGTTATTTACAATTGATATAGACAATACAGCATTCTTCGGGAAAAATTGCTCGTGGATCTGGGAACAAAAAGGCCCCTATCTCTTGGACCATTAAGTCAATTTGTATTATCAAAAATAAGAAACACCGAAAATCCATACATAACATTTTTTTTAAATAACTTATTTGATTTATATGCTCACGGTACTCCAAGCAAATATTCTTCCATATTATCGGTGCATCGTGCACATTTGAAATATTCATACGGTAACTGGAAAGCATTAATGTTCAATGAAGCCTTTATCATAACGTAGCTCTACCGTCTGTCGCCTGGCTGTGGAGGTAAACTAATCCATTTATACCTTGTTCTGGAGATTTGATCTAACGGGTAGTAAGAGTAAAAGAATTTTCTTCGAATTTTATTTGCAAATGTAACTGACTTCAATGTTATCATGGCTCGGTTGCGTTGAATAGTTAGCGGCATCTAATCGCTATAAGCAAGTAGTGACTACTATAATTGTAAAGTTCTTGCACCCGATATTTTTACGCTCGTGAGTAACAGGAACCTACACAATTTTATGCTTTAGTTTACATTTAATTTCTACTGGACGCATTCGATGTCAACTACAATTTATATCGAGAACAAATTATTTGTCCAACAAAAAAACGATTCATGAAATCTACATGTCAATAACTCATGGTTTCGAGCTTCGGAAATAGTTCGCATACATCCTGTATACATAATAGCACACGTACATAATACATGTATATACATTTATTCAGAATTTAAACACAAAACCTGATTTCCAAAAGATTTCACATTTCTGAAACCTCATAACATAATTTACATTGAATACGGGGAACTCCCTCGCGCATTGAAGAACGTTATAAATAGGAAAATTAACGAAATCAGCTTAGTCATTCGTTCGTATTCATTAATTAAGATCACATGCGGAGGCTTAAACCAATCTTGAGAACAATTGGCTTCTTACTTGAGTTGAGGGTGACCAAACGATTTGCCAAAATTGAAATTCCTGTAAATGAGAATAAACAGATATATAAGTCTACCTGTTCGCTGTTTGAATATGAAAGTGAAACAAATACCTCAAAGACATAAAAATGAGAAAAGGAAAATAATGCCCAAGTCTGCCAAGATGGGCATCATTTTGAATGGATATCCATGAGTAAATATGTTCCATGTTCCATGTTACAAGTTCCATATTAATGTTAACATTATTACTAATTTATTATAGATGCGAAAGGTAGTTCGTTTATTATTTAATATGACTGCAACGAATCGATCAATGGAAACCAATTTTGACAAAGTGAATAAAGGTTGCTAATAAAGTTTAATAAAATTTGTCCTGACAAAAATAAAATCATATTCACCCCAGTTTCAAGACAACGTAAGACGTGGTAAGACGTGTATTACTCTTACTCAAACTTTTGTATAGAATCCGTTGAAAGAAAGGAGACGTGGAGAGACGAGGGGTGGCAACGACAACGCGCAACATTCATTTTGTTTTTATTTGGGAACAATATGTAATTTATCTTGGAAAGTGTTGGTTTAGGGAACCTTGTGATGGTTCTGTATTCCAAAGAATCTACAATAATAGGAATAATTATAAGAATAAATTTATTTTGACATAACTCAAATTACAAGAGAAAGCTTATTAAATATAAAGATTTTGTGCTGTACTTATTCGTACTGAGATTTATCTATAGATCTCACACTAAGCATACATATCCATCAGTGTTTATTCCTATTGCCCACCCAAGTCTACCCCCCTAGTGTACACAACAGGAATTTATACACATAATAAAATCGTAACAGTCTAACAGAGCCGTGTGTGTACATGAAATATTTATTGAAAAAATATCATTAAACAAACTCGACGAATGATACAGAACCAAAAACAGACATTTTTAAAATTCTTGTCTGTCTAAACACGCATCACGCAAAAGCCACTAACCAGAATTTAATGAAACGTTGCTACGTTTCATTAATTATAGCTTATGACCTGGGTTAAAATTTAAAGTACATTTTATCCCGATTCGATATAAAGTTCCTGAGGATATTATCATTGGGTACGCATGTACAATTACATAGAAACCAATGAATGCATTTTATTGAAGCTAACTACAGTGATATCTTATGTCCTGGTCCAACTCATAGGATACCTTTTATCCCGATCTATAATAAGTTCTTTTGGGAATCATTGTCGTGATTCGCGCCTGATAAAATCTAATAGCGATATGTTGTACAACGAGGAATTATCAACATAACAGGCGTTGTTGGGGTTTTAATTTTGAAACATTGGAATTCAAATACCCGGTGGATTAACCATCTGGATAGCTACGGCCCTATGTACATCATAATTTAAAAATAAATTCTAAATAACATTTCAACCTTGCCAATAATCATATTATCATTCTGCTTATACGGGTAATAATATGCTTATACATATTATATTATTACAGCGATGATACACACGTACGTGTGTATCATCGCTGTCACTGTCCTGTCCTGTCACTGTCACGGTGTCACTGTCCTGTCAATCTGACATGAATCTTATTAGAGTTCGTACCAAACTTTGGCTACTGGCTGTGCTTTAGAAAATTGTCGTATCATCTGTGATTGCTTAAGAATCCAAGGACTGTTGGATTTCCTACCATCACCCGATTTTTTCTCCTATTCATTATTATTAATTAGCCGACTAGCTTACACAGGTTTATTGATCTAATAAAAATAAACTAATTAATTTATCATACATTAAAGTTCAAAGGTCCAGGCGAACGAAGTCGCGGCTACAGTTAGTGCAAAAATAAAAATGTGCTTTTTGGCCTCTTGGCGAC
Organism: Sesia bembeciformis; assembly: GCA_943735995.1. Taxonomy (NCBI): domain Eukaryota; kingdom Metazoa; phylum Arthropoda; class Insecta; order Lepidoptera; family Sesiidae; genus Sesia; species Sesia bembeciformis. Next base: position 3,923,635 of record OX031038.1, read on the forward strand.
CCTAAGAGTTTACGGGGTGGGGTGGCTATCGGGAATTAAAAATAAATATCATTTCTTTCGTCCACTCCAAGTTTATTCCCCTGGCGTGCATTATAGGAATGTAACAATAAAGCTACCTTATTTTTACATTCCATCTTGACCGCATTTAGACTTGAGTTGCTATTTTTGTAATAACAACAAATAGATTTTACATAATCATATTTATAATTATAAAGTTATAAGTCAGAGTAATCGCAGTTTTATTGCAAACTTTCAATCTTTTAATAATGACACTAATCTTTTAATAATTATAGAAAAAAATACAATTCATAATTCTTAATAAATAATCCACTAATTCCAATAGAAAGTTTATTTTTTATAGTACTTAATAATTTACTTAATAACAGCTTCATTACAGATTAAAGCTGTGATTTAGTAAATATACATAATCACACATGAAATGATTTTTATATAGGTATAGTCGACTTGGCGTTAAAAACGATGTTTAAATTTAAAATGCTTGAGCCTATTTCCATCCCATCTCGTCCTATCTATCCCCATTTTCCCAACCCTTTCTCCAAATACAATATCTATATCTCCAGAGGTGGGCAGTGCATCCGGGGGCGTGCCAACTTTTATCATTTTGTACTAATGTTGGCATATATCGCGGGTGTCCACGGACTACAGTATCCACTTACCACCAGGTGGACTGTAAGCTCGTCTGCCGCCTTAGTCCATAAAAAAAATTATTGCTTGAAATTATTTGTCCCTTCTAACATATTTGTAGGTCTAACTGCGAGAAACAAAAGGAGGAAAGATTTTAAACAAACTTTAAATTTAAATTGCGTTTATGACTACGTATGACGGATAAACTGCATGCTACGAGAATAGTCTAAAGGGTATGGAAATGTGCGTTGGATATATCCGTCGGGTGTCAATTTGCTCGTTAGACGGGCATGTGAAAGTTACAATAGTGATAACAATCTATGTAGGAACACCGGATTTGCGTGCAAAGTGTAACAGAATTGACCTAGAACATAGGAGAGACAAAGTTAGAACTTGCGTTTCATTTATTTCTTAATAACTGTCACTCGCGGCTTCACGCTCGTGGATTTTGTGATTCCGCACAAACTTTGACAACCTGTATTTTGCCCCCCTGATTTAAGTTCAAACTTGGACACCCAATTTCACCAGTTTAGGGGTTGAATTTTAAGAAATTTATTTTTAGTGACTATGTTATTAGGAAGTATCTATCCGACGTCTCTAACGTCAGCAGTTTCGGCTCGGCAATGATGAATCGGTCAGTCAGTCAGTCAGGTCATTTATCAGTATAGAGTAAAATATGTATAGACTATATGTATAGGCTAGCTAGGTTTCTGTCCCGCGGCTTCGCCTGCGTGAAGTTTTCTAAAGTAGTGGACTCCCCTGGAAAAAAAATACGGAATAATGCGTCGGAAAATCACCCCTCCCTTTATGCCCCTTCCAAGTGAAATAACAAAAAATGCCAATTACCGTGTTTAATTATTTTAAATCAGAAGTCTAAATTTAATGTCTCTAACTTAAACAGGTCTTGAAATAAAGAAAAAACTTCTCCCCTTTTTCCCCCCTCTTCCCAGTAAGTTTTCAAAAATCCTTCCATAGTACGTATATTCTATATGTATCTCAAAAAACCTATTGACTGTGCATTCACTGCTTCAGTAGTTTCGGCTCGACAATCGTGAGTCAGTCAGTCAGTCAGGACATCTCTTTTTATATGTATAGATAACCAGAGAAATCCAAACATTAAGTGTTTACCTAATTGGAAATATAATAGCAAAATATATTGTTTATAATCACAAATTCATTATCTAAAAACAATGTAAAAACATAGCGAAGTTATCAAAATTAGTTGATCCACAAATACGACTCGAAGAGTTTCCAACGTGTTGATTGTTTTCCTTTTAAAAATCTGACAGGCACCCGCACAATATTTAATCGATGAGCCACTGCCCTGTATTCTTAATTTAGCAGTATTCAACAAACATCGAGAACATAATATATAATTCAATGACGTCACTTCACAGTCGTACGTCGCGTATCAAACATATAACACGGAAAAATTAAGAATAAAGGTGACTCAACAATTATTTCTTGCGACTGTACAATATCTTATTATGACTCATTTACATAAGCAGAGTCCCTCGAACGCAAGTTTCTCGAACATCAGTAGCTAGTGTAAACAACTGTTATGATCACTGTTTAGACGATAATTGTATGTAGTTTGGACGTATACGAGATTCGTATACAATATTCTCGTCCGACCCGTTCGAGAAAGTCTCCCTGTATACAATGTTACGAGCCCTTAAACATACTATACAAGGGCACAAATATGTTCATGTTTTGTTGAGTTTTTTTTATGTACGAAGGCGGCAGACGAGCATACAGTCCATCTAATGGTAAGTGGATACTATCGCCCGTAGACATCCGCGATACATGCCAACATTAGTCCAAAATGGCAAACGTTGGCACGCCTCCGGATGCGCTGCCTACCTTTCGAGATATAGTAATGGATTTCGAGAAAGTCTTTTCAAGTCTTCCATATGGCCAAATTAAACATAAAATGATATAATCAGATGTAAAATTACTCTTAAACTGTGAACGGTCTGCTTCTATTAAAAACTTCTATTTCAAACGTCTATGTCACAGACAGACCAATGTTTCAGTGTCAACTAACAGAAAATCCACAAAAATTATCCCAAAATAAAACATGGAATAACGAAACCCTTTCCTGGCTGAAGTGTAACAATGCTTAATAATGGTTTCGCAAATTTTGCGATACATTCATTAAGAGCCTTTTGTTCTGCAAATATATTTGGGGAAGGCAAAAATTATAACATACAGTGGTATTGTGAGAGCGGGTGAGGGAGGTGACGCGGAATAAGTGGCGAAATATTATCCTGATATAGGGTTGGCAGTTTTCCGAATTGTATATTTTAAAGTTTTCACTACTAGTTTCTGCCCGCTCAATCCCTTGCGTGGACTAAGTAGCTGTAAAAGATTTTTAACGCCTGTAAAAGCATCGACACGATGGATTTCACCGATGCAAACGCATACAATCTCTTAGTTTTTGAATAATTCTAATTAAAGACATTTTTTATTTTATTTTCCTCTGTAACTCGATTTCCTTGTCATATGAATATGACACACATATACCAATTTCCTTTCTGGATACTTAGCTATACATTAGTGAAAACCTGATCAAAATCCGTTTTGTTGTTCTTACGTGAAGCGCAAACAGACATATTGTTTTGGGTTCTGTGGCTTATAAAGGGACCCCCAATTTATTTATTTTTTATTTAAACCAGTGTACAGACTCAACTGTTTTTACAGTTTTATTATATGTACATTTATTATGTTGTTTATTTATTATTATATGTACATTACATTTACTGTTTTATTATGGATTTATTGGTACAGTATAGATTTGTACACCTGTTCACTCCACCTACCAATCTGTTTCTATTACAAAGCCCAAATGTAAGTTTGTCTGGAAAATAATGTTATAATATAAGAAAGACATTAAGTCCGCCTTACGCATTATTATAAATAAAATAAAATAAGTAAATAAATAAAATATGTATTTTATAAGAGGCAACCCTATCATACGTAGTCGCCAGATTTAAAGTAGCGACGCCTACCTCGCTAATGCTAAGAAAACAGCGACTCCACGGGGTGTTCTAAATTCATTCCGCAACGAAAATAAATAAAATTGTTATTCGGTGTCTCTCCTCATACGTTTTGGTTACGTTATTCATTGGAGATTTTGCGGCAGTGTTTCGTAAATATTTTTCTTATAAATGAAATATAGCTGCTTTGATTATTTACGATAGATTTTTAAGAAGGTTTCAGACAATTGGACTGTTCATCTGGTGGCAACCGGCTTGCCTATTGATACATCCCTTACTATGTCGGCCGAATTTATTTAATAACAATATAAAGATAAAAGTAAAAAATGAAACGCACATTCGCGTGCAAGTTTTATGAAAAGAATCAGTGAACATTTAGTCAAAGTGGACAATATTTCTCAGACACAGGGCAATTAAGGGTGGTATTATTAATCGTATATTGTAGATATTGTAGTTAAGTATATATATATGTGTGTATTCCAAAATCATAGCACTTTCTTTACATCAGCTTACATACTTATTTATAAATCACAGAAATGAAAAACAAGTGGGACATTATAGGACTAATTTCAAAAACTAAATATATTGCTAAATACGCTATGCTTAAAAAATATACTCATTTTTTATTACTTCACATATTTATAATACATGTATTCTGTAGATAAAAATGAAATAACACTATGAAATGTTTAGAACTGAAGCGTGATCGGCAGGATTTTTTTTTTTATTTTGGCGGTTATATCGGATCGCCCGATCAGATTGGACAAAAATTATTTCATTTTGTAAAATAATTTTCATTTTCATTTTGTATCAGACAGGAAACTTACGCCGTGATCAGATAGAACAAGAAACTGATCAAGCGAACAGACCGGAATAACCCATTAGACCAGTTGGTGATACCCTTACCTGCTGTGCTTCTTTAAATATTTTCATTTTGTAAAGATCTGATTTTATAAAAGCAACATTTTTTAAAAGCAGTCTTATTTTGTAAAAGCATCCGATTTTGTAAAATCAGCATTTTGTAAAAGCAACAAGACACCAAAATATACCAGGCTACTCAGAACGTTTTGCGACAAAGAGTTTTTATATATGGAACACTGGCTGGTTTCGATGTCAATTAAAACTATGACTATGTATAACATAAAAACAAATCATTCCAAATTCAAATTTCAATCCATTTTTTTACGAGCTGAATCTAAATTTCGTGTCTCATTAAAAATGGATATTCGAAGGGAACATTACCATTATGATTTTGTATGATTTTAAATGTTCTTTAAACTCTGAAGATTCTTTTAATAGACTTTCAAATGATAACAAAATTTGATCGTCTTGTCTCAGCGCGTTTACGATATTGTCACAAGTGACTAATCTTGGATCTACCAGTATGATCCAGAAATTAATCTACTCTTTGGCTATTTTAAAGTGACACCTATCAAAGCGAAAAGAGCAAGAAGCACTGGAAAAAAATTAATGAAAATAATGTTTTCTACATTCGTTCAGACGCATGAAACATTGTATTAATGCAAGTGAAATGGTACCGTACCTACTTTGGAAAAATGAATAAAAAAAATTGGAACCAGTAGAACATTTTTTTCTTTTTCGCAAAACTTTCCGAGTTCGACGCTTAGATTTATTCGGATCTACGTGGTCTGTTGGTCTTTGTATATGTCCGGATCCACGACACAGGGAATCCCAGTGGACGCCATTTAAGTGTGACGTCATTTAAAAGATAATATATTGTGTTATTATTGCTTTTTAAAAAATACAATTCTTATAATGAAGATTAATCAGTAGTATTAGTTTCTGTATAGGTTCCATTTTTGTTACTACATTATAAATAAAAAAGATGCTGTTTTTTTAACATGATAGCCGTTGCCTAAACCAAAATCATGAGAATCAATGATTAACTTAAACTTAGAGATAGTTGGAATATACTTATATATTTTATGAAATTATAACCCAATCTTTCAAATACGAGCTCAATACAAGTAAATTAATTTAGTTAAAGTAGAGTATTAAAGACTAACTTAAATATCTATAACTGTAATAATAAACAATAATAATTTTATGAAAGAGTGAAAGTTATATAACTGAGAATGTAAAAACCTATAAAAAATGTATGTCATATTTTAAAGTGTATATTTTAAGGGGTCAATGTGGAGTAAATCGCCTCAATATTAATTAATTCGCGAACCATATTTATAACTGATTAATTAAATATATAACCGATGTAAATCCTATTTTTAACTCATATTTTTAAATAATAGAAAATAGTGATCAGTATCTCATTTGATGTTGATAGCTTAGAGGTGTCTGCTCTCGATTTTGTGAGGATTTGCGAGACTGCTTAATATATAATAGATGTTTCAATTAAATCATGGGTTACAACCCATGATTTAATTACTTATATTAATAATAATATACTTAATATATAATACTTATATTATATAGGTATGCATACAATGACTCCGGATAGCTCTAACGCGCGATATTCAAGTCCAAATTCGGTTTCACCAGTCACATTCGAAATCACGCCAGGGAGTGAGGGGGTCACCGTCGGTCGTCGGAATCGACGTGGAGTATCTTAGCAATATGAGCGGGAACCCCTCCTAAAATGACCTGTGAGTGACCACGGTGGTTATAATCTTTAGTTAGAGGTTTCTCTTGTGTTTTCGAGGTCGCTGACTACGAATCAGAAGTAATTTTTTAATAAAAAGTGAAGGAACATCGCACAAAATGATGTTTAAATGAAAAATACGAGGAAAGAAATTTATTACTTTTTCATCTTCAACTCGCTATATCTCTGACAATTACATATATATCTTTTTTAAATTTTAACTGAATAATCTTCAAACTACTACGATGAAAACAATACCTGTCTGGACTTTCTAATTCTAAACCCTTTTTTGCCTGTGCTTACGATATAATGAGTTTTTACAAACCATCGCAAAAGTGGAGTGGATAATTTTCGAGTTGCACATTATTACATATATAGTATTAAAATATAATATAAGGAAGTTTTCTGTAAATTTTCAGACATCAATATGCAATAAACATAAGAAAAACATGAAACTAAAGATTTGAACGACACTGTGCCCTATATATTTGTGTTAATTAAAAAAAAATATTACTAAATAATATGAAATTGTACCCTATATAAAATTAGAGGGTACTTTTGTACTTGTATCAGCCTTTAATGTCTCACTGTAGGGCACAGACAGGGCCTGCCCTTGTAAATCACTGCGAGGTTACGGGCCGTAATCCAACCACCATGCGGGCCCCGTGCAGATTGCTGGGTGTACACACACTCCCCAATTTTTTTTCTATATCTTGAAAATGTGATTTTTTTTTCCTTACGACCTTTTCGTACTTACTGCGTCGCCAAGTTAGTGACAATTTTTAAAAATTCTTAGAATCTAAGCGGTACGGGCAGATTTGAACTCACATTCACACGAATGTGAATTGAGTACTGATACCCCTACGCTATCACCGCTCTTATTGTACAGCATGTATATTGTAATTATTATGTTTGTTTCTAACACGTAATTACACGAGAAACAATCAGCCTGTTTATAGTATTCAAATATTACTCAATGTAGCAATTAACACGGGCGAACACGCAATTAACAGTGTTGCACGCATGGGCTTTATCGCTCATGCTGCCATCTACACGTTTTCCAACGGGAGATTTTGATGACACAGTGTATTTATTTAGAATTTTCATATTCTTTCCTCTTAATTGGGTAGGTACTTCATTTTTGGCCCTTTCCAGGGGTCGCACTCGCGACACTAAAATGTTTGAGAAACTATGTCCTAGAGGAATCAAACTAACACACATTGAAAGTCTATGCGCACGCAGTCGTGGGCACTGGCTGGTCTTTCATTAAATTCACGAATTCTTGTTAATTTATTGGGCCATGTCAAGCTTACAATGTGTGTTGATTAGCCGGTTCTATATTACATTTGTTAATTACTGTATTTGTTAACACATAGGGAGAAAACGTTCAAGATTAAATAATTCAGTATTTAAAAATTGCTTCATTTTGCTCTAGTTAACATATATTAGTTACTTTTGCTTTAAAATAACTATACTCAATTTTTTAATTGAATGGAATTCTGACACCTGTCATATTTTGATATTCCAGTTGGATTAAACCTATTTCTTTTGGTTCTTTTTTCAAATTATATATAGATAGTTTTTAATCATTACAAATTGTTTTATCAATCGATAAGCAAAATACAAATAATATACCAGTTATATGCCCTAGAAAAAGAAACAAAAGTAATATTTTGACTTGACTCATACCAATACCGAATAATGCCCATATCTGTTGATATGTCGTTCGTTTGTCTGCTTCAATCACGAGCCGCGCAGTTTTGATTATTTCCTCCGTCACCGCCGTCGCATGACGCCCTTCTCTAACATCGTCACTGCGGTGGGTAAGACCACGTTTATATTCACTGAAGCAGTTATAAACAGTGGCACTGGATAGGACTTCATCACTAAATGCCAATTTAAGTGTTTGATAACTTTGTTTCTGGTGTAGACCGCAGCGAAAGTCCTAATAAATCATGGAACAAAAATGTTTTCTTAAATTCATTTTTCCGCAAACGATTAATTTTCAAATTGACGCCAGAAATGAGAAACAAATGAAAGCTTTGAAAATATAATGGCGATCAACAAGAGGAGTTCCATTTTCAAAATTCGAATTTGTTTTTTTCTATCGTATTGTACAGTAGTCAGTTCTAAGTGCCTTTAATTTGAACTATCGTACACATGCACCGTTTTTTTTTTTAATTTCTGGCCATGCCGATATTCTTACAATATTTTCCGTCATAGCCGAGTTAGTGATGATTTAAAAGTCCCTCCTTAATGTGTCAACTTTTAATTATTCTCTTTTGTATTAGTGACCCTGTTGGGCCTAGTCGCGTTTAACTACTCAAGTAGAATCTGAGTGGTAGAAGCCGGGATTGAATCTGAGTGGTAGAAGCCTCACGATCACACGAGGGGAAAGTCGAGAATAAATATCCCCAAGCTACCTTTTTCTTCTTCATTATTTCATTAGCTTTTACGTCCTATAAATAGAATTCACAAATATTTCAAAGCAAAGAAAATTTCCTAAACAATGAACTTATTAATAAGTACAATGAACTTTTATAAGAATAAAAATTTTGTTACCAAAAAAATCGAATTAACATATATATAAAAAGAAAAAATTGTTACCTCTTTAAACTTGTGCAAATTTTTCATTTTCTTTTTAAGAAAATATATAAATAGTTCCGCTACTCGACAATAGATGGCGCAACAATGCACTTGCAACTCGTAACAGACCATCGTCAGTGTTTATAATTCACACTTTTATTTTCATTGCAAATGTATGAAACTTTAGTTTTTGGTCCAAACTGAATGACGGCCTTTATTTTGTTCTTTTCTTTCCTTGTTTTATCGAATGATTCTTATATCGAATTGAAATAAATGTTCTGTATTCCTTTCTTTCTATTTATTATATTCCCAATACCTTTAATTTAATAGCACATATTTGAAGGGATATGCACCTAGTTAAAGAACTAGGTGCATATCCCTTCAAAATATCAAATAGCTAACAACGAGATTCGGACAATAAGTTCAGAACAGATAATCAAATGACGCACTAAACAGAATGTAACGATGCCAATTAACAAAACAAGCCTATCCACAAACACATCTGTAGAACAATAATCATCATAAAGATTATCATCGGAAGAACAATGACTCGATAATGATATTTTGACATGTTGACGTCTTATTAACGATAGGTGCAGGTGATATCGATTTTTTGTGTGTGAACAGTCGGATGCTCGGAGATCTTAAACGATTGGGCGACTTCATGAGCGGATGGGTTCAACAAAGCTATATGTTCAAATGATGAGATCGATGAGTTCAAATCCCAAGATATTTTCAAATATATGAGTACTAGCATAGATTTACAGTTTAACAATAAGTTTCAGTTTTTTTTGATAATTAGAAGGAGTCCATCTGGTGCTGTCAGTACTGTAGCCCATAGACATAGTTAATGATGATGATTCCTTTTTGCGGAATATATCAAGAAATTTATTTACCTTATGTTTTGTATCTAGCGTATGTATGTATCTATTTATGTATGTAAACAAATACATTATTTCTTTATTGCACCATACAACTCTTTATCGTTTACAGACTTGTTCTTACCACCTACGCGCGGCGGTGACCACTTATCATCATGTGGACCGCCCGTCTGCTATATATTCTAAAAAGTTTAAAGTACATTGTAGGGAGAACGTCCTTGGTATGTTACCGAGGCTCCAGCTCAAAATCAGCACTGAATGCTTGTCTCGGACGTTCAGTATTATGCTGAGCTGGAAACCCTTTCGACGGGGCATTGCCAAGTACGGAATGAAATTATTTTCTCTCATTCTGTGAATGTTTTCTCTTACTTTGAGCGATTTACGTGTCGTGTCTTGTTCACTAAATATATATTTCCTTCTTTTTTCCATATACCAGGCAAATGGTTGATGAAATCTAGAACACAAGGGAGTTAATTATAATAATCCTGTTTTGTATCTTATTCGCAAGCCATATGATGTTATAAATTCGGTACACTAGTTCATAGCGAACATTCTATTGTCCGTTCAATGAACAATACATTTTCTAGACTGTTTTACTTAAAAAACTGAATACACGCATCCAAGACACGTTGATAGACAAAAACTGTCGATATTCGATCGAGATTCGGATTGAACAATGGACAGGATGTGGTCGTCGCGTCCGAACGCGCACACATCTTGGAAGTTCTATGTTGTTGGTAAAAATATTAAAAACGCTTAACATAGACGGAATAGTGATGAATTTAGAATTATTATTGAGTTTATTGGCGGTAAATGTAATGTGGTAGGGTCGCGTGCGTGCAAATCGATTATCTATCAAAGGATTAACCATTGTTGTGATTCGAGATCGCCGGTTAGGTCTCGAGATAAAAACATTTTTACGTACGGTTAAATTTAATGGTTTACGAGTATTGTTTATTTACCATTAATACGGAGAGTTTCAAGGCATTATCTGGATATATATCGATATATGGGCAGATACGATTGCATCATATAGGCAGTATTTTTTATTTCCATGATTTTAACCTAATTTGTCTAAACTTTCGTTGTGTTATTTTTTCTCTTCATAGATATTATAAAATTATAATAATTCAAGGAACATCATCCTTGGAGTGTGATTTTTAAATTTACCAGTCTTTTTTAAACATTATGATTTTAAAAAAGCCTTACCATTTAAATTTCTATATGTTTCTTTAGTACGGTACGGTCAATTCTTGAATATTGTTCGGTTATATGGTCACCCATGTACCAAATACACATAAATAGATTAGAAACTGTGCAAAGAAAATTTGTCTGTTACTTTTGTTTAAAATTTGGAAGTAATTAAACACCAAAATGTTACGAGGATGAATTAAAATTTTCGAACCTCAAAAGCTTAGAAGTGAGGCGTAAAATCAATTCCTTAAATGTATTGCATAAGATCTTGAATAACCATTTGGATGGGGATCTCTTGCGGCATCTCAATCTGAAGGCACCGAATAGCCCTGCACGTACCGAACAGCTGTTTGACATACCACGGGCTCGAAATAATGTTTCTTACAATAATCCATTTTATAGAATATGTCGTTATTATAACGACCTGGATGTCGAGTTTGACATATTCTATTTAAACAACGCCCTTTTTAAAATTCTGTTAGATAGACATTTTTCCTTTTAGATAGTTTATATATATATAGTTTCATTTTACCTATTCTGCATGTTAAGAGTTAAAGTTGTGTATAACTGTAAGTGAATTTACGAACGTACAAATGTTTTATAAAATGTATCTGTAACTAGATAAGTTTGTAAATTTGTTGTTATACCTAATAAATAAAAATAAAAAATAAAAATAAAAATAAATATAATTTGTTTAGGTATGTATAGATATTTATAGGGAAATATGTTTATGTATTTATTATTTCTTAATTTATCACTGAAATCTATAGAAAGCTACTCGTAGTTTACATGTTCGAATAAAATACCAGTAACTCACTTAACACCCCGCTACAATTTCTACGTATCTTCGGACCGATCGCAAGTTCGCGCTCTCATTAAAGCAGCGTTTCCCAAACCGTACGTTCCCACGGCATCACATCACAACTGAGCCATCACTCCTCAACTTTTGTCTAACCAGCCTCTGTCCAAACCGCACCAATTTCGAACCAATCCCTTTCAAAATAAAACTGAATTTCATTCTACAGCAAAATTCCCGAAGAAGCGTTCGGCGTGACTTTCGATCGACTTTTAACAATTACATAAACATCTTCGCTAAAATTGAGTTCTATCCAATAGAGTTTAGGTTTATTTTCGTTTGTAATAGACCTGGCAGCTGAGCCTGTTTGACCGTAGCAAATGTATGTAATACAGTATTCAAATATTTCGTGAATCATGCGCATTCGCGTGTATAATTACGTTTTTACCGGGACTTGGTTAATCGGGCAGAGGTTTCCAAAGCAATAATAGAAGCAGATGTTGATAACGATTTTCGTGCTCTCGTATTTATGACCTTTAGCAAGTTGGTTTAACTGTGAAGACTAACGAGCCCACCATCAACTCGCTCCTGATCAATTAAGTACAACAAATTTAACTCTATTTGACTGCTTTTATTTATTTATTTTTTATTGCGCAATCAACTTGATGGTATGTGGTTACTGTCGTCCATGCACATACATGCTAACATCAGTCAAGAATGACAAACGTCACGCCCCCGGATGCGCTGCCTACCTTTGCATATTAAGGAATGGATTGAGAGAAAGGGTTGGTAAAATGGGGAGCGATAGGATAGGATGGGAATGGGCTCTGAATATACCTCCACTATCGAAACACGTATGTACATTGGCGAAATACGATAAAGTAGGAAATGTAGTACATTTCGAAGTAGTCTTCTATGAGAGAGTGGTGACGTGGCCAACCGAGTGCGCCCAGCGGCTGTGGGAATTCAGTGTGCACTTTCCCCCTACAAAGTAACAAAAGGCGGACTTAATGCTTTGAACCATTACCTAGCAGTCAACCTTTGGACTGGTTTTTGAAATGTAATGTGAAATTGGTAATCGGTAATGAAGATTAGAAACAGTCGCTAGGTAAAATCGCTTGTAGATGTTATACTAAAAGACTCACAAGTGGTGTGAGATGAGATGGTATTCGCTTCAAGCGAAATATATCTCAATCTATATTTTCCAAAAAGAGTTGGAAATTGTTTTCCAAAGTAAGGAGGTTATCCTCGGATGTTATTGGGTAGCACTAAATGTTAACGAGAATACGGTCGCATCTTAAAGTAAGAAGACAAGATAAGCAAATTTTGAAAGGTAATAAATAAAATAAAAACACCCAGAAAAATTACTGTGTTATAGAATTTTGGAGTCACAAGTTATAAAATGACTGACTGAGTCAGTAATGTCATTAAAATCAGTAATATAGTAGTATCATAATAATCATGCTTGAGTGGCGGATATAAAACTATAAACTCCCGCCTCAAATATTATTAAGCTCATAATTCATTTTCTATTGATTAAATTAATCGAATAAGGAATAAAACATATAAATTTTAATTAAAGTACAGTCAATTACTGTATTGCCTTGACTCAATTTTTCAACAGCGAGATGTTACTGATAAAAACAATACGTAGGATTCTCAAGTTGACCAGCCCTGCACTAACGGGCCTTGCGTAGCTCGGTAGCGGATTTGCATCCGACCAATATCACGTCTGATCTGTGACCCCTTTAATTGGTTTCGTTTTTATGCCGTCTCGAACAGTCAGAGCGTTTCAAAACATTTGCACGTTCCTTCGGATTGCAGGTGTTTTTATGTAGCATGTTCTACGACCCACTACTAAACAAAGGAGGTCATTTATAATTTCAGTTATTTTATTATTTCTTAACGGGTTGCTGGTGGCCTAAAAAGCAGTAGCGTTACTTCGAGGTAAAATCTAAATTGTGAAATGTGACCCCTGTAAATTATAGCTCACACCAAGTCTCATATGTTCCATGAACCGTGTAATAGTCCGAGGAGATCAAGTATAGTCAAGAGAGTGTGATAGATCAAGTAGATATTGGTTCAAAGGGTGGCCTCCCAAAAAATAGCTTATTAATTTTTTTTTTTTTTTTTCATTTTCGGCCATTTTAATGCCCCACTGCGGGGCACAGGCCTCCCCTGATAAATCATCACGGGATTTCGGCCCATAGTCAGCTATGTAAGCCCTGTGCGGATTGCTCGATTCTTCTATTTTGCTAAAAATTGACAATCACAGAATATGGAGAATTCTCATTCTCCACGACAAAATCTGCAGATTGATTTTTCCGAGAATCTCATTCAGTGGCGATGCTTCCTCTGCCTGTATAGTCATTTATTAGGGTCCTTCTGAGGATCTGGACCTGTGTTTACTTAGAAATATGTATATACAAATTTGTTGTATTGTGGAGATGATAGAGTTAGTTTCCACGCAAATGAAGATCTTTAAATTTGGAAAGATTACATTTGTTACCTCCTCCCTGTTTACTCTTTACCCAAAGATTATCTGGCAGGGATCGTTATTATCGATAAGATAACCTTTTGTGGATTCTATGTATTACAATGTCTGCTACTGTCTTGTTTTATTTTGGTGTGCGTTTAAGAGTTATGTGTATCTTCTACATATGAATTTAAATCAGTCTAGCTAACCTTAACCAACCATTTTTGCTCCATTTGGCAGTAAATGGTCCATATTTACTGCCAAATGGAGTTGATTAATATATTAATATCTATTTGCATGTTAATATTAATGGAAATCAAGTTCTAGCATTCAACATGTAGCTTGACCAATCCTGTTCATTAATTTCCCGTGTCTACTCGCTCCATATCAGCCACGATCTAGCTATCAGCAATCTCAGAACGAAATACTTCATATATATTCAATAACCTAACCACATAATTTAAGCTTGTACCGAATTCTACCAGTGCAACTTGACCTGCCGCACTCCCTTCAGTCTAAAACAAAACCACAATTTTAAATGAAATGGTACGACATGACAAGGGTCCGATGGAGTTGGTGAATTTTAAATGCAATTTTGCTCGTGTGGGTGCCGTTTTCCTGTGGGTGGTGTGCATGTGTGAGTGTAATAATTGTTGTCATTTGGTGGGCGTGGTCAGTTCTGATATCGAAGATTAGCTCCTTATGAGTTAAGGTGGTCTAGTGGAGTCTATATACAAGACGCAGTTAGTTTACTAAAATTAGACAAAGACGAGACATAATATTCTGAAATTTATCAAAATGATTATAACATTAATGATTGACTTTAATTATTATAAAACATTCTATTAAAAGATTGATTAAAACTTTACAACAACTTTTGATAGATATAATAGTTACGTTATTTTTTTAGTCAGATCATAAATGCTTATAATTAAAGGAGTTTGTTTAATTTTTATATATACTAGACCAGACGTTTCCGCAAACCTTGCAGTTCTTTGTTGAATACGTCAGCGGACATTGTTAGTGTATTTCTTTTTTATAAAACTGGGCGAACAAACGGTCCCACGTGATGGTAAGAGTTACCACCGCCTATGAACACCTGCAACACCATTGGGTATGCGAGCGCGCCGTCGACCTTGCGAAATCCTATTCACAGCTTTCTTGAAGAACCCAATATCATAGCTTAATGGAAAGTATTTCTTGAGGCAGTTCGTTCCACAGCCTACGGCTTCTCGGTATAAAATGATTTTTGGACTGAACAGTGCGCGACACCTCCGTATCGAGGAAAAGCGGATGGACCGCACTTCTGTGACGGGAGGTGCGGTTGTAGAAACCCGAGGTGGGAATTATATTGAACAATTCTTCAGAGCATTCCCCATTTTACAGGCGGTAGAACACACAGAGAGACGCAACGTCTCTCCAAATGCTGAGGGGTTCTAAACCGCCCGTGAGAGTGAGTGTCGTAAGAGACTAAGGGATAACAAAACAGTTACCACAAGCCAATCCGTTTGGTCAGCGTGGCTTTTTAAGGCCTTACAACCCTTAGTATCCAACAGTATCCAACAGTGGATACATCAGGAAATATAAGTTTGATTTCTAAAACCATGGATTCTATTGAATGAATTCTAAGTTTATTGCAGTGAGATTTTTACCAATCTTTTATTTTAAAAACAAAAAACATTTCATTTATCTTTTTCGTACAAATTTTCTAAATACAAAGAATACAAAATTGAGATTTTTACTACAAAATACGCAACATTTAGTCCATTACTCAAAATTCATAGTTTTAGTCATTTCGTATACCTATTTAATTATTTCATCAAACTCAATCCATTGCGTTTTTAGGACATTTATCGAAAGGTCTTATACCAGCATCTGTCAGCAACAACCACATATTTTGATTTAGAATAACTCAGCCCCCACACGATGGCAAGTGACCGATTTAGATAAAACACGCTGTATAATAACAAACTTAATTTTTCCTTTCGACAAATTACTAATCAAGGAAATTGGTACTTTAGACCATGTACATTTAAAGCATAACTTTGAAGTATCTAAGTCGATCAAACGCAAAGACAATATGGTGATTTTATATGCAAAATGCGCCATGCTGCTAAAGAAAATGTCGATTCAACAAATCGTAGCAGTCGCAGAGGCAAATTTTGTTAGAGTGGCTAATATATTTTCCATTGCATTAATTATCGTATGACTTAAATAAGAGCCGGAATGTGTTTGTTCTGCCATTCAGTTATGTTCTATTAGTTCTATTTATGTTCTATTAGTAAGGAACAGTCCGACCGGCATTTATAAACTGCTATAAAGAAATGGTGCTTTGTGGTGTCTCGTGGCTTTAGAATATCCCGTGTCTTCCCGTGGGTATCGTAAAAGAGGACTAAAGTATAACAAAGCTGCTACAGAGAAATTAACGGTATGAGTGCACACCGATAGTGTACGGTACAGTGCCAACCATTTCGACAATCGGATTAGACAATTCGGCACCCATTCACACAGATGCAAAGCTTATATCTCGTTGCGACAATCGGATTGGACAATTCGTCACCCACATGGGTGTCGAATTGTCTGTATGCAAAGCTTATGTCTCGTTGATTTCACGGTACCACAAGCCCTGAGGAAGTACACAACTTCTAAAAGAGTGGATTCGCTTGGCCACCGTGGCATTTTAAGGCCATATCCAACAGTGGACGATAAAAACGCTGGTTATGATTATGTTGATTTACCCCAGGCGTATAGAGCCACTCTATCATGCCCACTCTTTATAATTTATCTCTGTGCCACTAACTTTGTATGCCGCTGATTTATGTTTTATAGACACTATCTAGGACAACGACATGCGAAACATACTGCTCTATTGATACCTCGTTTATGTGTTGTCCCTTCAAGCTGGGATTGGCCAAGATGGCGGCGCGAAAATTTTAATGGTGGTAGATTTGCTAATATCGACCATTATTTATGTTATTGTGCAAAGTGATAGTAGAAGTACTTTTATTACACAGTATTATACAGAAATAAAAAACTAGAAATAAATCAATAAATGCCAACGTTTGACATTCTAGACTGATGTTGGCATGTATCGCGGATGTCTATCGACGATAGTATCCACTTACCATCAGGTGGACTGTATGCTCGTCTGCCGCCTTTTTCTGTAAAAAGAAAACTAGAAGATTGCAAAAAAAGAAAAGTAAAAGGAGGTAAAACGAAATTTAAAATACTTTCTACAGTAATTGAATAATAAATATTGAACAATTACACTACAATTACAATCACAACTAGATTTTTACTGAACTATGTCACTCTGGACTGATGACATAGTTTATTATGTTTATTGTAGGGCATTTATTGTAGTTTTCCATGGACGACAGTGTCCACGTACCATCAGATGGAGTGTCTGTAAAAAAGTTAAACATAATATTTTCTCATCTACTTCTTTACTTGGACCTTTTTTAGTTAAACGAATTAAAGTAAAGACCTTTAGTTAAACTTCAATTTAGGTCGTCAGTATAAACAAAGTGGTAATGAAGCGTGTTATTCTAAGTAAATAATATTTGTTTTTATTAAAAAAGATGTATTATACAATATATTAAAAAGTTACGTGTGCCTAACGGTGGTCTCTATTCGTGGACCCGTTACCCCATCCGATTATCGGTTTTGCAGTAAATTTACCCTGTCCATTGCCACTAGCACACTCATTGTACGAGCTATGTCGGTGACTGCAGTTATTTGGTGAATTTCTTCGTTTCCATATAGCTCCATAGCTCGCTCATCGGGGTCCACGCTTCGGTACTAGTATACTGTTAGTATTCGTAATTATACTGATGAGTAAAGTATATCTCAAATCTGAAACCTTAGTTCATGTGGTCTAGTTGTTTTTAATTAACCCGTAGGTGAATTAACTCACACGTTCGATGTGCATTTAAAATAGATTAAATCACAGTGGGTCTTATTCTGAAAATTGTGATCGGGTACCATCGATATTTATACAGAAACGATTTACATTATTAGACAAAAGAGACCTTTACGAGTCCTATTGAATGACTTATAGTTTGTATGTATTCAGTTTTTGGGGATTATTTGAAATGTTTATACCGTCATAAGTTTGGATCTACTGAAGCGATTTGGCTCATCTGCGATCTCAACCGAGATTTAGATCCGAATCATTTTACTGAAAAAAACATTCTTTTAATCCGTTAAGAAAAAACCCAGACAGACACAAAAACAAACATAATAATAAATATGGCATTTACATAAATATAGTACAGTCAGTCTCCTTAAACATTTCTTCCCCAGAACAAAGTATTCAGATAATGCAATTATTGAAATGAAATGAATGCTGGGAGAAGGAAATGTCAGTACAAAAGGAAAATAAAAAGAAATCCAAAAGGCACCTTGATATGGACTGCATTTCCTACTTTATACTATTCCCCACTATAAGTACGTGGTTTGGTAGTGACTGAGATATGCCAGAGCCCATTCCCATCCCTTCCCAACCCTTTCTCCAAATCCATTGTAAGATGTTGGCATGTATTGCTGGTGTCCATGGATGACAGTATCCACCAGGTGGACTGTATGCTCGTCTGCCGCCTTCATGCTATATAAAAAAAATATTATACGTAAAGTAATTAGTAACCAACGGTTTCACAAGTATTAAATACCTACACAAGTAATAGTTACAGAATTAATTTATTACGGTTATATCACAGGGTCAAACATTATTAGGCACTATATAGGTGTTACTTAAGAGTAACAGTTACTTAAGAGTTACTTAAGAGTGTTCGTTTGGACCGAGAGGTAAATTAAAAATGCCGAAATTTTAATCGCGACGACGGATATATGTTGGCAAGTACACGGGACCCAGTGATTGAACTTTGCAAACCCAGAAAAGTAGATGCGTTTTCAAACTCGCATGTGTTCATAATTAACAAAAGTTCAGTGTGGGTAGGTGAATCAAAAACGAACACGACGGAGGGTAGACAGATTTGTCTGTCAATAATAACAACACCTTCACCTACCCCCGCAGTGTCGCCGCGACCACGGTGCGTGTAACTGGACTTAAATATCGGCTATAATAAATAAATAATAAATCGTGAGTAACCCGTTTACATAACAATTATTATGTTCAACCACCATAACAAAAGTTTAAAATCTTATGATTAAGGAATTGTTGAATAAATGATTGCCTAAAGTTTTTCATTATAGTCAATCGATCTATTCAACTATTCCTTAAATCTAAAATCTATTAATGTAACATTTCTAACTCCCAAACCACTAACAAATCCATCAGTTCAATACTAAGCTTCTCCAACAATCCAACAAACTCGATAATCTCCAATCGATACATCGTACGTCTAGCGAATTATACAATCGAATAGAATATATTAATACGTGAGAACTGTTCGAGTTAGTTTGGAGATGTCTGCCGGACTAAATCGGTGCAACAATGCGACTCCAGCTTGCTCTGATTTGCTGGTAGGTGGACATTGGTTTAGTATGGACATTACCTTTGCTCCGACACTTGATTTACTATAATGATATCGACTTGTGTCTTGTTTATGACAGAATAAAGATTATAATCATTCGATTTTTTGCCCAGTCCTGAGGATTTCATGTTGTCGTATTTAAATGAGAATCTATTAATAATAATTTTATTAATAAATCAATGATAGATATCAATATCAATATAGATAATTTGCACTAGCAAATTATGTCAATACAATGCTTATTTTAAAGTTGTTTTCTAAAAACAATGTGCAAATTCTTGTTATAAAACAACAAAAAACAAAATTGTAAGTTCTAAGTATAAGCCTAAATAGTGAAATACCAATTTGACTTCGAAAGATTTTGCGTTTTTACACAGTTCTCACAAGTACAAACTCCTTTGCAGCTGATCAACTTATTCAACAAGCGTTTAAGTATCGTGAACCGCAAATATAACTGTGTAGAACAAACCTATTCATTCTGTTACAGCAATGAATATAAACTACAAATGACACTGTAATAAATTGTTTACGTACGTAAAAAAGTTTGTAATTGATTGATTACACTCGATTTGCTAATATTTTATGTCGTCTTATCCATACTTGTACTGCTACAAACGGAGACGCGCGGACAGTAGACATCACAAAGTCCGTTCGGATCGGCTTATCGCTCACTGCGCATTTCCTGCTACGAGTACAACCGCTCCAAGTATGCGTCACAGATCAGACTGTGCACAATGATATACGACGATACGCTGCGATGTATCTCTCTCGCCGTATACTATGTGTAGGCTTGAAGATAATTATCTTTCAACCTATCCAGTTCAATTATAATTGAACTTGATGCTCGGGTAGATTCTTTGGTTAAGCAATTGGAAACTGGAGTAGATTCTTTGCTATAGTGATGTTTAACGTTTTCTAAATATTTTTTGAAGATGAAGCTACTTTCGGAGAAAGATATTCAACTAAAAAGGTTACTAATGGAGGTAGACAAGAAGTTTCTATCAGAAAAGTGAAGGATTCTGAAATAGTTTAAATTCGAATAGTCTCCAGAAACTCAAATTTGATATCAACACCTACTTAAGCAATTTTGAGTGATATATTATAATTAGTTTGAGTGTTATTTATAATCAAATGTTTTTATACATAACCAAATTTATTACTACTTTCAACTATAATTATATTTTTTTTTATATACTAGTAGGCGGACGAGCAAGCGGTTCCACGTGATGGTAAGTGTTACCGCTGCCCATGGACACCTGCAACACCAGGGGGTTGCGGGTGCGCCGCCGACCTTGGTTATTATGTTGATGATATATATTTCTATTGACGTAAGTTCCAATACATTTAACAACGATTACAATCACCAGACTATTTACGATCACACTGGTGGATATAGGTCTTCCTCAAGGACCGCCAGCACGCATAATATTTTGCTTTTCTTATCTAGCCGCTACCGGCGATTTTCTTCAAGTCATCAGTCCACCACACCGGAAGGCGTCCATAAATCACTACGTGTTTTGTAAAAAAGAAAATAAAAACTATTTTTTTATAAAAAATGCCCCGTAACTTTATAAGTGTTACAGTTATTGCATATATTAATCTTAAAGCCCTTAAGGCCATATCAATATATGCATCATTGATAGAGTAACAGAGAATTTTCTATAAAAAATAGTTTTTTGCTCGTCCAATAAAAATAATTTATCAGTTACGTCAATTGAAATTTTCATCATCAATATTCAATGCATCGTACTGTCGTATACTTCCCGATCGTGTTCTCAGATTATAGACAAAATGGCATTTAACTCTAACCCTTAAAACTTACATGCCCTTAATCCACGATCTCGATCCTCCAGATCCAATTCGCTCATCCCGGCGCACGCGTTCGCTCACCCGCGCGTGACTCTCGCAGACATTTTATTACCATAATTTAAAACAAATATCTGATTGTATGTACCGCGCATTAAAGTGTTAAACCGACTGGCTGTAGGGATGTAGCGTTGGAGTTGAGACTTGCAGAATGGGCAGTGGTTTGTTATTAGAATTACTTTAATTAGATGCCTACCTCTGAGACTTTTATATATCTTATGAATCTTTATTGAAATTTAAGAAGTTCGACTAATTACTTTGTAACCGTAACCGGCCATTTTATCGTCTACTGCTTCAGCCTGTTCATGTACATTGTCTTGTGCATTAGGGATGAAAAGCCTGATATCTCTAAAAGTCCGGAAGAGAGTGGACCTCTAAAAGAGTGGACTCTAGAGTCCACTCTTTTAGAGCTTATCCCTTAGTCACCGGAAAAGATGACGCGGTGCTATTCTGAAGCCGGTCGAGACACGGTCGGAGTACTTTGACAACCCCTTAAATCACTGTCTTCTGATGTGGACGCAAGAGAATCAATTGTTTAGTCAGAAGCTCAAGGAGTTTGTGAAGACGTTAGAAGTTCTTTACTCTTTGTATCAAGTATTTTCAGTATTTTCTGCTGCTCATTTAATGACTTGTCTTTTTATATAGAATTTCGCAAACAGAAATCCTGGCCACCTCCCGACCCTACGAGTCGCAAACGCCCGGCCCGTCCAATAAACATTCCGCTCGAGAGTCACGGCGCTCTGCCCATCATACGGCACACATGGCAGCCGCGGGCGCCTGCCACACACACATGCGCGGCTCGAAAATGTGTTATAGACCAGGAGGCAGATCGAAATTAGGAATTAAGGAGTTGACATGAATATCTATTGTATAAAAAATGATTACGTAGAGACGTGTTTTTATTTAACACTACAATATTATTTTAATAAAAACTATATGTTAACCACGATATTAACACTTCTAGTCTACGTTATTTGTGAATACAAATAAAATTACTACTTAATAAAATCTACAATGATAGTGAGAAGATATGTATGTTTATTATGGACCACTATTTTACAAATACATTTAAAAATATATTCATTGCTCCTCATTCCGTGTCTTCTCATTTCGGAAACTTTTGTGCAATTTTCCAAATTCTTTTGAATAAATATGATCCGTTATGGCTTATAAAAGAAGAAAGAAGATGAATAAGAATTATTTATATAAAATAACACGACACTCCCACTTTAGCAAATAATGAGATAAAAAGTGTGCATAAATAGAAACAAACGTGCGAATGTGTTGCGGTGACAAAAAGTAACCTAGCTCAGCATAATGCTGTGGAACAAGAGAAAAATTACCATAGTGCAGATATTCTGTTATAGCATCATAGTACTCATACACCCACGAACACCGACGAGGAGATTATAAATTATCCTTTAAAAGAATATTTGCTATCGATGGAAGCTCCATATTTTATATTATCCATTTAGTTTTAAGTCATGCGAATGAAATCGCTGGAAATCCCAAAAAAATAATTGGAATAATTTGTCTCCCAGTTCTCATTCTATACGCCTAAGAACTGTCGTAGGCGATGCAAGTGCTTCGTGCCGCATGCCCCGGGCGCATCTCGGACGCAATCTTTATAAGGTGGTAAAACATATATTTAATGCTAAACGTCCGGCACGAATGGCCGGGAATCTCTCAGCTAGTGTGGATCTTACACGTTTTGTGCTTCACTCGAGGCGCGTTTAATTTGATTTGATTGTTTGCTTGACTGCGAGCTGTTGGATCGATGTTTTTGCTCTCTTTGCTAGAATAAAGAATGATTTCTCCTTTGGGGTTATTTAGTTATTTGGGGGGAGGGGGTTAGTTTATTAAAATTGGATAAGTAATTAGTGTTGTAAAAATTAACTGTAGCGCTAGGACTTTAGAACTTTTAAGCGTTTAGTTCTTTAATTTGGATAACCAACAGAGATATAAAAACAAGTATAAGTAAAAGAGTAGTGGTTACATCAAAGTCAGCGGGGCTGATCGAAAATTTATAAGGTTTGTGACATGTATTAAAAGATTTGTACTTGTAGATCGTTTTGCAACGAAGCCATGTTGTTCATTAAGAATATAATGTTTAACGTGATTGTATATTAGTGATTCGCAGGCTTAGATTGGTTCTTAAATTACATGATATGAAATTGGGGGGTTTAAAGACACCAGATGATTTTGTCCACGTGATTCCACTAAGATTGAAGTCTCCGGCTATGAACATGTATCTACTTGTATTTTCAAGGACTTTATTGGTATTATCAATAAACCTATGGAGAACATTTTGCGAGATTGGATGTGGAAGGTATACTGCACATATTCTCAGTCTTTCTGTTTGTATACCTAAGTTAATCTCAACTGTAATCAATATATCTTCGTATTCACCTTGAAATCTACATTTACGCCGCGAAAAAAATCGCTTGGAACGAAGTTTAGAACACTTTGAAGATTAGAGCCTTCGCAGTCACGCCTGTACACGCTGACTCCACGCCATGTCTCCGTAAAGATAATAATGTCATAAAAGATGTTTTGTAATGCTGACGAACCTCTGCCGCATATGATTTAAAACCTCTGACATTCTGATAATAACAACCAATAGGAACAAACATACAAGTTATTGGGGGGGGGGGGGGGGGAAACAAAAGCTGTCTAAAAGCAAATTATATAAGAAAAAGTACAGAAAATCCAAATTATGATGAATTTGTACTCAGAATCTGGCATTCGCCGCGTGTACACCGGTCCACCCCTTACCCAGACGTAGGTATGTATAGTTCAGCTCTTTAGCGATTTGAGCGGCCGCGTGATTATTTGATTATAAGAGACGGGTGTTCGACAACGACTATAGGCATATTCTCATGAGAAATCCCCAGGTTGAAAGGAAGCGAACCCAGAAATCTAGCGTTGAACGCTCCTCACAATCCTTAAGGTCTTAAAATGGTCAAGGTTAAGGTTCAATAATAAAATAAGCCTAGCCTTGAATTCAAGTATCAAAATTATTTTTCCAACTACTTTTAATGATATTGATACCCTATTTTTATTAATTAGCCGCGCTTTTCCAATTTCAACTTTCATTTACCAGACTAATTATATAATTTATTGCTACAATAAACTTGTTTTTAATTATACATCGTAACTAATTAAATAAGAAAGAATTAATCAAAATATCATTCCCACTTTAATTGATTTATATAATTATGATTAAGCGAGAGTTCAATGATGTAAAAATGTTCTCATGTTCTTAGACTGTTATAGTATATTATATTGATTATGTTCAATGAGTTTTTAGACTTTAGTGCCTTGTGGTATCGGCCGGCTTTGGAATAGCACCACCCCATCTCGTCCCGTAGGTTTCGTAAAAAGCGACTAAGGTATCCCTTGCTACCACAGGGCCTGGGGAAAATCCCTGAGGAACTACCTCTAAACAGGAACAAGAGTGAACAGGCCAACCCGCTTAACCCACTGGTCTTCAGGCTAGCATCTTAAGGTTATACATGCTTATGTCCAGCAATGGACGATAAAAATTCTGGTTTTGGAGTGAACATAAAACTAATCATTTACAGGTGGGTTATTGTTTTGGCCGACGTACATCCAGGAGTTGTAACAAACATCGAGTTTTCTACCATCTTCGCATCACAATACAAGACACGTGTAAGTATCCCAATATCTCTAAGTATACTCGTACACCCGCGCATCCTTCCCATTCGAAAGGAAATAGAACGGTCAGCCTGCTAAGGTCTAAACTAATAAATCTCCCGATCGCCACCGCCTTCCAGTCCAGATAATGTATTTCTGTTCGGACGTTACACTTACTTTGGCAATTTGCGGGGACCTTTGTGCCCTTTAAGATATCTCGTCAGACAATTGTACTGGACTATTCCTTTTGTACAAGGATTTGTGTAGTGTTGTTGCGGTGTGACAATAAAATATTTTGCTGTGTTTACATACAGACAATTACTAGCTACATATTCATTCATACAAGTTCCTATATATGTATGTATGTATTTATGTAAGTTTTTTTATTTTAGTATCTTGTAATAAGTATAATAAATAAGCATTTCTATGCATTACGTTTACTTATCTCATACATTCGCGATCACTGTCGCTGGGTTTTTTTGAAACATAATATATGTATGCTATAATATTGTATGTGTACAATAAAATAAAAGCAAAGATCCTATTAATTACTTATTACGTTGGAATTATACTGACTTTTCGCAATGTTGTGTCCAAATTCATACCAAAGAAACCAAAAATATATTTGATGAATTAATGTCTATGTTTAATGGACGAGATTCAGTAACATTCATATTCCAAAACGTTCCTTTACTTTCATGTTTGTTAAAAATAATTAAATTTAAATAAATCTATATGTCCCATTAAGCCCTATCGGTTAATTTCAAAACATCCACACGAGTGACATATTGAAATGTAGTGTACATTTGAATCTATCGTACAACATTATTTGTACATATTTATGTCAGTATTTGCCTTGTAGCAGCTCTATAAAGGTCCATAAACAAAGTTATCGTTCGGGTACGTGATATATCCCCGTCTTCAGGAAGGGCTAAGGTCTGAACCCATTTACAAATCACAAACACTGACCACCCACCCCCCTGACACCCTCGGACAATTATATACAACCCTTCCTTACCTCACCTTTCGCTTACATTTGAAATATAGGTGGGATTTAAACATCCCTTAATTGTCTTAGATCGTTAAGAAAGGTAAATTCGGTAATCCGTGCTTGTGTTATACACTTGTATATAATTTATGTGCGACAGTTGAGTTAGTAATTCTAGAATCATAGACCTAACTAATTACTTATTACTTTTATTTTAACAAAGTTTACGGATATTAAGTATAAATAACGTGGTTAAGTACAAGTAATTTTTAAGTCATTTGGGAACTGATCTTTTATGAATTAATCTTAGTATGTGTGGAGGGTTCATAACTTACTGAGGGGTACGTAAAGGTAATGTGTGTAAAGCAAGTGTGGTTTGTGCGGTGAGCATTGTGTGTCAATAGTGTATATGTGGGATAGTATGTAAGATATACGTATTATCGTAATCCTGATACGATTTATCAATTTTGTTTTTTGTTTATTATCTACGTTGCTTTTATTATTTCACAATTATACAAAGACGTCTGAATTTGTTGGTTATCGACATCAAGGCACCGTTTAAATATTAATTTTCTCATGGGGAAAACTGAAAGGTTTCACAATCACCTGTGCCTCATATCTATAAGTATTTATAGACGTACGACACAAACCACGTGGAAGTACTGTACAATAAATCATAAAATTAAAATGTTCTTTGTCTTTTCTACAGTCACATCTACATTTGTACTCAATCGTCAAGTTGGAGTCAAGCGACTCCATATAATTCTTTTCGACCGCGATCGCGTTATCTCGAAAGCAGCTAGTGGCGACCCGCTACCAAGCAACACCGTGTGTCCAAGGCTTTAGCGACGCTTTATAATCGCCTACCTTCTCGCCGACTTGCGATGCCGCGCTGTCCTAAGCCGAGGTTCGTCGGTTAGCCAGCAAGGAGCCCTTGGGCTCGTTGTACCCAGACTTTTACTGGCTGAGCGCCTTCTGCGTTCGCCCTAAACTAAATACGTCTAGTGAAAGGACACTAGTCCCACAAGAATTATAGTTATTACGAAAAAAAGTATCGCGTGAAGGAGAGCCATAGAAGACTTTTTTCAATAAAAGGGTTGATAAACAAGCAATTAAAAACTAAACAGTCACAAAACTAGGTCACGTTATCGTAAAATGCTACCCTTTGAGGCGCATTTGAATAACTATCGCCATTTAATTCTTCAGATAAAGACGTCCGCCATGTTGGAAACCGGATGTCCAAGTTAACCGGATGTTCGAACTCCACAGGAAGTGGACGGAACGGCGACATATATTTTGAATTTGAAACTATTGTTAGTGAGTTTAGAGTGAGTTAAATGTGATAATATGTAATGTGTACCTACGTGTAAAGAGAAATACCCCGACTGACTGACTCATCAACCGTACCCGTATCCCAACCCTTTTTGTTAAAATTTAAAGCGTAGCTTCCATTTATGACGTAAACACGTAAACTAATAAGAGATTTCTCCAGATTCAACTCCTAAAGAGGTAAAACGGGATCTCGTTCGTATGGAAAGAAATATTACATGGTCCTATTGATTTGAAACTTGGTATCATATTTTACAATTCTAAGTACATGTGTTTGGCCGTTCTTCGAAATTCTGTCAGAGGTTAAAATTTGGAGTGTCAAATTACATACGTTGGCGTGGATTTAAACACAATTATCACGAAAGCGCAGCCGCCGGCAACAGGTAGTGTAAGTACAATAATCATATGTAATGTCATATAATAGATTCTAACAATAAAATTTATGAAAGTGCTATTGATAAAGGAAGATATTGAATACAATTTTCGACTTAAAGGCATTATAAAACGTGAAACTTAAGACTTCAAATATAGAAATTGGCTGTCATTATCATGGACTGAGAAAATCACGTGTTGAAATCGACATACCGAGGAGAGAAATCTTTGATAGTGTAATAGTTGCCTAAGAAATTGATATCACCCATAGCAACGGTCTCTCCTATCTGGCTCACGGCCCAGCAACCTCGAACCGACGGCTTCCCAATTAAGATATTCCTAATTAGTGACGTTCAGTTGACCGACAGGATTGTGTGGATGTAAGATGGGTACTTACAACCCTAATAATAACGTTGATTTCATATTGGGTGTCGTGGTAAAGTCAAATTGTAAGGACGTGAATAAACCTATTTAAATTTAGAAATTGAAACATACTTAAAATTTTGTTATACATCAACTACAGATAAATTTGTTGTCCTATGGTTAGCAACAGAGAAATATGACCCCCTTTATATTTAACTAGCGAATACCAGCAGACGTTGTCCTGCCTGTGTATATTTATTTACCTCTGTATATAAAATCACAAATTATTATGTTTTGGCGTCGATATGATTTTTGCGATGGATTGAACGGTGTGGAAGTTATGTGCTGCAGCGCCTTCTAGTGGCGAGTTACAACAACTTTGTTGTAACTCGTCACTTCAATAGCTCGAAAATATTCTCCGTGCTCAAATACCTATGTATACCAATTTTCATGGCAATCGATTGAACGGCATAGAAGTTTATGTGTTGCAGTGCCATCTAGTAGTAAGTTACAATAAAGCGGATGGTATAGAAACCTTTTCCATGAATAAATACATGTATGTGCCAACTTTCTAGGGTGATCGGTCAAGCGGTGTCGAAGTCTATTAATCTCAGATATACCAACGTCTATTTTTATATATATAGAAGAGAAGATGTAAATTATCTTGTTAAAACGTAATTTATAATTAATGAATTTTAATAGTTATAGTTTTAATAGTACATAAGCTATAACTTTTTATAGTTATAGCTTATGTACTGGATTAAAATTTAGGGTAATTTATATACAGATCCATTATAGAATTCCCAAGGAAGTCACTCCAAACTTCAAGCAAGTTAAGTCGCGGGCACATATAGTATCTATGCAATAAAACCGTATTCGCCTCTTACCTACTTTAAGTTAGCCTAAGAATGTGCAATGTAAACAATTCCTTACAGTGGTTGAGATTAATCAATTAAAACAATATTTGTGTGTATTGCCCGATGTTTCAGCAAATATCTGAAATTCAGTTTAAATATTTGAAATTCAGTTTAAATATTTGAAATTCAGTTTAAATATTTGAAATTCAGTTTAAATATTTGAAATTCAGTTTTAGTCCACGCGACGTGGGTGTGGGCTATATTAAAAGAACAATATTGAAGTGTAAATTAATATCTTATTTTAGCTTTTGTTTTGATTACGAGACATTATTATATACTTCTATACTAATATAATAAAAAGGTAAAATTGTGTGTTTGTTTGTATGTTGGGGGTAATCTCTGGAACTACTGAACCGATTTCAAAAATTATTTCACAAATAGAAAGCTACATTATCCGTGTCTAACATAGGCTATATTTTATTTTGAAATTTTGAAGAAAAAAAACATATAACCCGAAGCGGAGCGAGGGCGGGTCGCTAGTTGATTATAATTTTGTTTCATTTTTACCCACAGAAATATTCAATACGATGATACGATAAGAAATACGATAATATTCAAAATGTATACAACATGTGTCCAAATCTTTCCCGAAATCTAAAACTTACAACATGCCACTTATTGTTAGCCGTGACAGCCTGTACGTAAGGCACCATTTAGTTAATAACATTGTAATTAGCAAAATATTTATTTTACTCTCATTTTATTGTACGTCACGTTGGCTGCTCTTCAAAATAAATAAACAAATAAAAAACCACGTGGGTTCTGCTATGATTTTGAGTTAATTATAATGAGTTAATTATTATTAATTATTGGCATATTCATAATTATTGGTAGAAAAATTATTATGTCAATGAACTAATTCAGAACCGTAGAACGGAATTCATGGTTTCAGGCACAGCTTGGTTCGGGAAATGTTTGGAGTCACCAAAAATATATGTGGTAAATATAGCATACATATAGCAAACATATAGCATACCTAAAGCATATAACGTGTCACCGATATAACGCAAAATCTGAAACACGTCGACAAAAAATTTAAGTATTTTACGTAATAACTAAACAGTTACAAATAATATGTTAAGATTCATTGTTCCATTTAAAACTTATTAATATTTATTCCTTTGCATCTTCGAGGTCTTTGATACTTACCTTTAGTTTTCTTATTAAATCGCGTGTAGGGTCTTTGGGTTCGCTGACTACACGACATTTCAATTTATGAATATTTTTTTAAGCATGTTTGAAAGGACTGAGTATGTAGAAAGTAGACACATATTAGGTACAAGGCCTTACTATGTATGTTGGGGAATGCAAAGGTTATTAACTGTTGGCTGACCGCTTGTTAATTGTAATTAGCTAACTTTATTTAGGAACAAAATAGGAATTCTCATTGAGGCTCGTCTAAAAATATACAATACATACATATATATATATATATTACAAAATAGTTGATTTCTCTACTAGCTTCAAGTATTATATAAACATTAGACTTCACAATTAATTCCGGGAGAAATTCATACGTCAACCTGCTTTCTTACCCCCTCGGAGTCGGGTCAAGATATGGGCGAATTAATATTCATACGACGAGCCCAGGTGGACGTCACAAACTGAGAAGGGTGGACTTACAACTGGACACAGCTTTAGGATTATAAAGCAGAAGGTATAGAAAAATGTATACTTTAAAGCCTAATAGAAATGTGACTCTGTGCGAATGTGACTCTGAATAACGGCGTAAGAGTACGAGAGGATACAAGACTATCTAATCGAGTGTCTGGACAAATACAAACATCTTTGCAGTTCAATATTAACATATTTCAATAGACGGAAAGGTGTCGGCGATCGTAAATACAATATTGTACAACAAATCTGTTTTTTACAGTTAGAGCAACGAATGAGCAAGTTAAAATTCTCTATAATAATCGTTCCCCAAAGTAAAAAAGGTTAGTAATCAGGTAGTATGTTTAGTAATCGGTTGACTAATGTTTTATAAGTAAGTATGAGAGCTAAAATTTTGTACCTATCATTTGTATAAAGTTGCTGTACAGTTGCTGGTTAGACCTGACGGTTGTTGTTTCTGACTAGCATTGTTTATTTTATACAATACATGGGAAACGAGCGGGTGGGCCAAATGATGGCAAGGACACCTGCAACACCAGGGGGCTTGCAGG
Organism: Sesia bembeciformis; assembly: GCA_943735995.1. Taxonomy (NCBI): domain Eukaryota; kingdom Metazoa; phylum Arthropoda; class Insecta; order Lepidoptera; family Sesiidae; genus Sesia; species Sesia bembeciformis. The sequence goes on from OX031038.1 coordinate 3,954,981, forward strand.
TGTGCTACCGACCTTGCAGAATCCTGTTCACAGCAAGAGCCCCATGTCGTCGTGTAACGTAAATACCTCGGCTGGCAGTTCATTCCACAAGTTTCGATTTATGAGTTGTTTGTCCGGACATCAGAGTTATCTACTAATAAAATCTGAACTAACTTGTATTGGCTAATACTAATCATGTATTGGCTATAGATGGTTGGCTACAGAATAAACTTGACTAAATGTAAAATTATAAATAATACTCAAGTTACAAACAAGTTATCGATGTCTTCAAATCGCGTGTATCTGAACACTTTTTACTCAAACAGTGTGAATGACTGATATGTTTATTATGATTTTATTTATATTTTTATGTATGTATGTATATATGCATGTATGTGTGTGTAAATTTATATTTATGTACTTAGTGTAATAGTATCAAAACGCTATTATATTTAGCGGCACTACCCTTAGCCTGCTCTCAACCACCAAAGGTTAGCTGGAAGAAAACGCTATATAGCATTAAGTTCGCCTTTGTACACACATTTTAGTGCAATAAAGAATTTATCTATCTATCTAAATTATTACTTAATAATACAAGTTAGTTAAAATTTTATTAGCAACTGTGATGTTCGCACAAACAACTTAAGAATACATATGTTGATAGTTATTTGAACCGCGATTTAAAAAGACTATAATATGAATGTGACGTGACATTTCTGCGACTACATCTATTCTATACAGGGTGGCTACCCAAGAACAAGTCGGGGTGGGACACAATACGGGCCCTTGTCTTATCTCTGCCCACGCCCGAGGACTTGGCCTGATGGATTAACTTCATTGTTCCACCGTCGCCGAGTGACGATGAATTTATAATTATCTTCTGTGGTTTTATATAGACTGCTTCACTTGTTATATCGCAGTTTATTTATTTATATATTCCCGTTGGAACTTTACAATTGATCTGGATAAAAAGTACCCACACTATTAACCAGGCACATAAGCTATAACTATTGCCAAGTTTCTTTTAATATGAAAGATCTTTCGAGTCCGCAATCTCCATTACAACAGAAAACAGCACACACTTTTAAAACAGTGTCCAATGGGGGTTTAACGTGTTCTTTGATCAATTAGATAAATTAGACGATACTTAAAACATTGTAACAACGTCTATGCACCTTATGTCTAGCTTACGGAACTTAAAACTACGGGACGGATTTGAATAAAATTTGATAAAGTTATAACTTATGTGCCGGGTTAACATTTAGGTTAAATACATTTTATCCGAACTAATTATATAATTCCCACGGTAATCAAGCGAACCACATAGATATACTCTAACCTCAACGCACACGAAGTCACGGACAATGCTAAATATAAACTATATACTTTATGATGATTTTTATACTTGTCAGATCTACACAAATAGACACATTTCATTTACCTTTGAATCGTAATTTAGATACTCCGAAGGCACCCGAAAACACCCAAGTGACGAACCATAATTGGCTTACCAACATTATTTGCATATATCCAGTCCTTCGTTTGTTTTTCGATTTAACAACGCCCGAACGGACCCGAACGAACTCCGAACAATAACTTGGTCAAGATGTTTCGAGCAGTTAATTTAGTTTACTTTGATAAGGGTCAAACCCTTCAAGGATGAATCCTTCAGGTAGGTGGTCAGCGAAACCCGGGCAAATATTGAAACTATTGGAGCCCTTGTACTCGTATTTATGAGAGATGTTTTCTATCTACAGCGCAGTATAAATAAACTGATAACAAGAAAGGAGGATAACAAGAAAGGTTAAAATAAAAATAAGTAAAGAAAATATGGCCTTATCATTAAAGGTATCTTTTCAAGGCAATCTTTGAACGGAAAGAAATGTATGTGACTACAAGAATAACAGATAATTTATAACAAAAATATAAAAAAAATTGCAACATGCCATTGTAAGTTTAATGCAAATAAACAAACTAAAATTGAAACCTTATATTAGTATACAACTAGATCAATTTTATGCGTCGTTTCTTGGAAGCGTTGCGTCTATGACAATTAATATTTCACATCGGTGGATATAGTTTAGTAGTTCGTCGTAAATAGTTTAGTAAACCATATAGTTCGTCATATGTCAAATCCGACCTATTAGAACGGCCCAATTATAGATAATATTAACCATAAGTGGAAAGAGATGACGTTAATGCACATGATTTGATTCATTGTTTTTGTTATTGCAGAAAACATGGCGTCGCTTTTGAGACTACTTACAATGATACAATAAATCAACTTGCAATGATCTGATCATAATGAGTAAGAAGGGAAGTAATAAAATCTTTTATTTGACTTAATACAGATATAAAATAAACACAAACCAAAAAATGCTATATTAATTTAACTAAACAAGCTATGGCTGCGTCACGGCGACAAAAGAAAATGCTTTAGAGCAGAATTTGCAACCACAGCACTGATAATAGTGATTGATTTATAAGAACCGAATAAGACATACAGTGTGTGATGTCACGTGTTAAACACTATTGGAGAGTCACATCCTGATGTATTGTCACATTTAGAAATATGTATTTCTAAGCATTTAACGCCGCGACTATTTGAGGTTGAGGTACCGTCGACAGAACTTGCTTCACGTTCAACGAAGGCTAAACCAAAACAAAAAGTCTATCTTTCACTCGTTGACTCGGAAAAACGTTGTGTCATCAAACAAGTACGCCCTTCCAAATGTCCGCAATTTCCTTCAGAATCTCTAAGTCATGCCCTCACCACATATGTCACCCGAAACACACCCCTAACTAGTTAAGAATAGGAGTGTCGAGTACGAATGTTTGTGGTTGAGAGTATATGGGTAAATGTTTCGTCTAACATAAAGGTATTCAATTCATTATCTTGATTCTATTCCTCTGTAAATAGTAGTAGTATTATAATAGTAGTATATTATATAGTAGTAGTATCCTCAGTATTATAGTTTTTTGGAATGAGGAAAATTTTATTTGTAACAATAAATTAGTCTAAATGGTCTTTAATTGCACTGCGAAAGATTCTAAACCCGATTTTCTATGGCGCAGTTGAGATAAGTGTCACAAAAGGGAAGGAAAAACTAATTTTATGCCGTTTGTGTAACCGTGAAGTCGTGAAGTCGAGAGTTTGAAATCGGACCGGTACCACTGAGTCTCTAGAACTTAAGCTTGGCGGTGAAGAAAAACATCGTAACGAAAACCCATTCGGTATCCTTTTTTCATAATTCTGGTATATTTGACTGAGAATTTGAACACAAAACGAAGGCATATACAATTATAATTCACTAATCAGTACTGTTTTTTTTTATTTAACGAATTTTATTGCACGTTATCGTACAAAAGGCGACCTTATTGCCTTAAGGTATTTTCTACCATTGAGTTAAACAATATAAATATATAACTTAGAGTATAATTTCTTCGACATGAGTATAAGGATTAATCTTTTTTAAAGACAAATCTTAACCAAAAATCACAGTTTATTTCAGAGAAATGTTTGGCTCCGCGAAATCTCATTTCGTGTATACCCAACGAAAGGGTAGGGTGTGCTGTGGCATAAATGATCACCGGGCAACACTGACGAAGACAAATGACACAAGATGTCGAACTTACACAAAGATAAGGTAGGCTCCTTAAATTAGCTGCGTTTTACTTAGGCCAGGCCTGTGTATTTTTCACTGTCTTAGTCGGAAAAGGGTTGCTTAACCTTTTGGGCACGATTTAGGGAGAAATGTGTTAGACCTATGTATGTTTGATAGTTGTGTACACGTAATTGTTTCAAACTTATTTCAAGGGAATTTCTGAGATATACAGAAACTACTTCTATTTTCAATCATTTTCCTGTTATTTTTACAGGAAATATGTCAGGCTGACGGTTACAGCCAAATTGTATTTTTTCTAAATATTTTTTTTTCTACATTACATTTGGAAAATAGCGATTTTTACGTCATCTATACAAGAAACCTGAGACTTTCTGATGTTTTTTATACTTAATTAGTTTTTGTACAAATAAATAAATGTATATAATATAAATATTAATAGGAAATGCAAATATAAATTAATATGTCGCCATGTACAGCCGCTGCGACTCTAAATACACACACAGAGACACACGATATGTTGCTTAGAAAATATTTACCTTTATATCAGTTAACGTCTGTATTTTATCATTTTACACATTTTCGTCTGTATGTTCACATTTAGTGTACTATGTGGTATCTACAATATGATTTGTATATGTCAGAATTGTTAATACCATACCTGATATAATATTAAAATAAATATTATATAATTGTATTATTTTCAGTTTTTTCACTCTTATACACACAAACACACATGTAAACATACACTTACCTGAGTCTTACATGAGAGTTCACGTTATCATCGCTCATCTCCCATATTAATTATCTATTTTGCATAGTATACAACGTAGTAAAATCCGTTTAATTTATAAGTATTTTTGGTTAATAAATAAAATCAAATAAAACAAAATCTACCTTTCCGACAACGCGTGCCGTCGGCGTTTTAATTTTCCTATTTTCCTATCAACAATTTTAGGTGTATCTATCAAATATTTTCTAAGACAATTGAACCTTAATAATCAAATTTAAACACTACGGACCCTTAGTTAAACGAATGTTTGCACAACGAGCACTAAAATCACCCACATGGTGCCCGAAGTAAGCGGGAAGACCGCAGTAATCGTCAGAAAATTACCTTCCACCGCATATAAATACATTAGGAGAATCTATTTAAATGTGTGGTCTAAGCGAGGAGCGTAAACTGAGTGTGAATTAAGGTTTTATTTGTACAGAATTTGTTTTTTAATAGAAACTCTAACAAAAAATAATTCAATATTTTGAATTAATGACTTATCAAGTTAACAGTGAATTGTTTTAGTACCGGTAAACAAACAAATTATGTTTTGTTTCCGTCTGCTGTCACAGAAACAGGAAATAAGTTTGCACAGATCCTTGAAGGCAGTAATTTGTTTCCTTACAGCTATCCCCATGCCCATAAACGGTCATAACATGCCATCAGACTGTGTTTCTCCGCTGCTAGATATAGACAGACCTCTTACATGATCCGCCACCATACAAGTCTTCCATTCTTCTCATTCAGGTATTAGCGGCAACTATTTTAAATCGTCTTAAATCGTTTTTAAATCTAGTAACGAGTAAGCAGTTATACCTCAAGTCATAAAAACAAGGGAGATATGCCGTTTCATACCGATGTCGCCACTTTTAAAGAAGTGTGCGTGACACTACGCGCATAGAGATCCCTCACACTTATTGCATTGCACAAGTTAAATCTGAGACTCAGATTTGCACGCACACAAGATAAAACAAATTACAAAAAAACACTACACTCAAACAAACTGTGCAAGCGACATGATCATTTTGAATATATTGAGGCGTCAGGCGACACGTGCCCTTGGCATATTCTCCTTGTCTTTATGATCTGTGGGTAATGCCTACATTATATTCATTAATGAAGTTACGTTCAGTTCTTTATCCTATCTACGATTTAAATCTAATAGTTTTCCGCTATTTTTTGTGTACTTGCGCCACTGCCTTGTACCGCAGTGCTAGTACACGGAGCGGGAGGCAACTCAAATAGCGAGTAGGGACTATCTAGGTGGAGGTACGACGTTTGTACAAGGATAAGTCGTGGGGCAGTGTTTTCCAATTTGAAATGGGTAAGTTGAGTGTCCAGTTGGCGAGTTAAGAAAATCATTAGAATCGGCAAAGAAATAAAATTTACGTTATTTATTTTATTTAATTTATTTAGACTATATTGTTTTAATAATAGGCGGACTTAATGCTATAAAGTATTTTCTCCCAGCCAACTTTGGGTCTATTTAGTAGCGGTATGGTATATGCAAGTTAAACAATATTAAAGATTGGAATAAATAAATAAAACATACACACAAGCATATAGACATATCATAAAAAAATTAATATTATATATATAAAAATTATATACTTAATATATTATTTATACACCATGCAAATAGAATTTTATTATTGTTTAAAGTTTTATAAAAGCTAGTGTATGATGCCAAAACTTTTGAAAAGTCAACGACGAGGGTAACTTGCATGTTTCCATATTATAAGAGTTATTTTTGAGCAATATTTACCAATGTCAAACTCGCCAGCAGTGACTGGATGTAAAGAGCAGAAGACCGTATACGGTGGCGATCATCGACTGAAGTCTGCGGTAAATATTTGAATGGTAGCTACGTTTATTATATCTAGAATGTACGAATAAAAATAAACCGTAAAGTACAACGGCGGTTGTTACAAGATGGCATTGCATTTATTCTGCCTTCAAATGTACGTGAACGTAAGAGCTGCGTAACGTAACGTAACGTAAGGTTTTTATGGATATTTGGTTTAACTCAATAAACAAACTTTTAGGATTTTCGAGATATTCCTTTCTAATATCTCGAAAATATCGACGTACACGTTTTAAAACAACTTGAATGTGTTGCACTTGCAACTTATATTATGTAGTATTGGGTATCTATAAACAATCAATTCAACAGAATGTGCATATGTTGAAATGGCTTTAAACAATCATGCTTTGTTTTGTTCATCGATATGTTTTGATAGACTCTTGTACGTCCATTTACGAAGTCTGGTGTTTGAAAATTGTGATTATTAATATTTGTAACAAATTAAATAATTTTATTCATCTTCAGTTCTATTAATTCCAAGTCTACCACCATCGTGGCCATGTTCCTTAAATCTTAGCGCCCGCACCTCGGGGTACTGCGCCTGGAGACGACTTGAATGCTTCACAGAAAAGGTGTTATCTGAAAAGTTTAAATATAAATTTAAATTAATAATTTCTTTAATATCTGAAGCAAAATGAAGTAAAACAGAACAAAGATTTTAATACATCGATTCACAAAAAATTCTTAATCCAATCCTGTTAGTAAAGTTCAAAATCAGATTTTTTTTTTACTGATGACCACGATAAACGGTACAAATATGCGATCATTTTATTGGAACTGATAATGAAATTTTATCGATTTTGTGTTCTACATAAAAAAATGTAAACAATTTAATTTTTTGTGTTCTATTATCACAAGTATCACCATAGAATTAAATAAGTTTAAAAATAATAACTATTTATGACTTTCACACACAATAAAAAAAAATGCTTTAAAAAATTCAAATACCTAATCAATAATATTTCAGGACCAATGCTAATTGCAAGTAACATAATATGTAATTAAATTCTTGTCGATATCCTTAGAATGTATTCATTTATATTTTAAAAATCTTAGCTAAATGTTAATATATATTGGAATAATATAAAAAAATATCTATTCAAATTAAAAATGACAACTAAAAATACTTATTGCAGAAATAATTTCGATTCAAATTATTAAAATTTAAGTATATTATCTAATAATAAAGATAATTGAATAACTAAATCCAATTTGCACTTACGTATCTCTGCGTCACATCTACGAGTCTAACCCTTCCTCGACTGACCACCACCCTGAGGTCAAGGGGTGTCGAGGGGTGGTCAAGGAGTTACCAGCTCATCCCGAGTTCCAATACATTTCATATTCCGTTGACAGAGGCACAATAATAACGCGGTCCTGCCCGTGTAAAGGCAAGAATTCTGAGGGAGGTACGAATTTGCTGGAAGAGATATCTAGTGAAGATCGAATAGCTGTCGCCGCTGAAATTTGATATAACTTTTTAAAAGAATCGTGTAATATTAATTTGCGTCCAGAAGTTTATGATCTTCGCGTGTCTTCGGTCCTCACAGTGGCTATTATTACGTATTTGTATTATTTGTTAAAACTAGGAGCAAAATAAGTATAAGTACTGCCTAAGTAATAAGTAATAAGCAATAAGGAAAATAGTATAAGTAATAAGCAAATAAGTACTGTCATTGAAAGTGAAAAATGCATTCGATCAACACCAATACTTTTTAAATAAAACCATTTCAAGAATATAATTTGTTTCATTTGAATGTGAACTAGAAAAGTCAATTTTCAACCCTTGGAATACGTTATATTTCTCGAGGTTCGAAATTTTGGCACTTTATTCTGCCCTCCTTAAAAAAAAGGCACAAGTGCATTTTGATGCACTTGTGATAATTAAACTTAAATACAATTAAAATTCATATTTATTACAAAATTCAATGTTACCTGTTTATTTTGTAAGCTGTTCACTTGCAACACAGGCTTGCCTAGTTAGTGCAGGGACATGCCTACAACAACGAATGTTACTTCACCATCGTATTTATACATAAATTTGGATACATTGTGAAAATCCTGTATTTGCGAAATATTTGAAGTAAATAAATAAAATTTTAGAAAGAAATCGATATTTTATGACATTCGAGAAAAAATGCAAATAATTGAAGAAATAAATACCTAACTACTCATTAATTTAAAATGAAGCTTAGGATGGCAGTAATAGTGACAAAACCCTATTTCGCTTCTAAAATTCCTCTTTATCTATATAGTTTCCCTGGTTCTATTTTTAAAAACAAACACTTGAAAAAATGAGGAGCTCATTGATTGCTGATTCCTCCGCATCGGATCACATCTAGTATCTTTATGTCTGTACTTGACCAATAGTTTGAAATAGTTGAATTTGAAGACGATAGGAATTCACGAGTGGTACTGACCCTATGGGTGTTTGGACTGGAGTGCTTTGAATTTGTAAGATGACGGCTTATACCCTTGACACATAAATATTTAGCATCCTTATTAATTATTATTATTATGGTATCAAAGATTGCGTATTTATATTTAATGTAAGCGCCGATAATTACAAAATATACATAATCTAATACATGTTTTTTTTAAAAACGCTGATAAATATGAACCAATATGTGAAATTATATTGAGAATAAGGACCTTATTGTCGGTTCTAGTTACCCATATATTGGGACTTTAGTTTAATCACGAAACAACAAAGTTTTAAATTCATTGCCCATCATTATGCTTTTGAGTTTGTTAAATCTTTACTAAAATAAATGACTAAACTGACAAAAACGATAACCCTTTGCTACGATAACGTCACATATGAACAAATTTTCTATCAATATGTTCATCTATACTAATATTATAAAGAGGTAAAGTTTTTAAGTTTGGATGTAGGAGGTAATCTCCTAAACTACTAATCCGATTTCAAAAATTCTTTCACCATTTGAAATGTACATTATTCCAGATGGACATAGGCTATATATAATGTATATACATTATGTGCAAAAAAAAAATTGACGGGCATGCAACGCATGCCGGGCACAGCTAGTATAATATATATACATATATATATATATACTAGCTGTGCCCGGCCACGCGTTGCTGTGGCTGCCCAACAGATGGCGCTAAGGGTGGACAACCCTTATCACTAAGGGGTATGAAAAATAGATGTTGGCCGATTCTCAGACCTACTCAATATGCTCACAAAATTTCATGAGAATCGGTCAAGCCGTTTCGGAGGAGTACGGGAACGAACATTGTGACACGAGAATTTTATATATATAGAGATAGAGATATATGAAGTTTGTTTCTATAACTTTCTTCTTTAATAAACGTTTCATATCACTCGATCTAAAACATAGAACGGTCTTACAATCGTCTATATACACGGACCCAAGACAAGATAAGTACATATTGCGAAATTAAACAGTGTTTTTAGAATAATACTTACCACATTGAAAACATTGTACGGCTGTATAAAATATTTTTTAAGTTATATTACGAGTATGTTAATATTATGTGAAATGGCGCCATCTACCTTTGTTTAATATTCTCCTTACCACCCACAGGTGACCTGGAAGAGATCGCTTTGTCCTTTTTGTATTACTTATTTAAATTGACTTATTGCAATAGTTGGTTTGGTGTACAACAAAGAGTTTATCTATATATCTATGCAAAGCCATCAGTGTACGCTCATATATAAGGAAATGTCACAAATTGTAGCTATTCTGCAAACAATACTCTAATCTACACCCTCCAGCCAGAGTTGAGACATCTTCAGACGTAACTAACTACACAGTTATAACTTGAAATCCCACAAATCGAATTCACACGTCGGAATTGTCCATATTTAAGGGGATGGTCAGATGTCTTGCTCCCAATATAATGAAGTTTTATGTGTGCGTGGAATTTTGATTTGGATGTAAATATGTTTGTTGAAAGGTTTGTATCTGAATGTAGATTGTAAATTGCCAATAACAGTCTTGCCAATTAATTAAATATAGTTACATACTATCATTGTTTGTATATTGCAAATAAATAGGAGACATATAGGAGAACATGTCACTTAATGTTGGAGACTAGAGTGCAAGTGAGTAATATTGTAAGTACTTTGTCGATTACTTTGTAAAACCAACTGATTTTGTCGAAAAAAAGTAGGCGTTCAATCATTATGCATTCATTTCCATACCTGACACCATCTATGAATGCATTGGTGGTGCGTATACCACCTTGCAGTGTACCAAAATTCAGCTAACTGGGATTTTTTGTTAAGCATGCTTGATTTTTGTTTAAAATGACTGAATAAAAACGAAGTGGCAGTTATTACGTGTAGGTATTATCGTTACTTTGTATGTCTATATGCAAGCATAATAGCAATATATAACGTAGAAGGTAAAAAAAACAGTATCTATAATTTAAGAAGTGCATTTCAGCTTGCAGTTATAAATATAACAGTTACTTAGAAATTGTCATAAAAACGGAATCCCTAGGGATATCAGGAAATCACGGATGTTATCGATTAGTTCAATTGATTACCTTATCTTACTGCAAAAAAGTATTTAATATACATAAACGATTTGGCTCGTTTAGGTTCGATTGGTTACTTCGTGGTTATATTTATCCTATATTTATATAGAGATGACATTTCACTATTTACTCGTAAGTGTATTATTTATTAGTCTTACACTTTATGTGATGTAATAATAAACATACTTTGTGATTTTCTTATTGCCAACATTGTTTTATATTTCTTTTAGTTATTGTTATATTTATATTGTACTAGCTGTGCCCGTGACTTCGTATGCGTGGAATTTTAGTTTTTAAACTAAATCGGGATATATTTTCTTCCCGTCAGCCGATTTAGAAGAAACAAAGCCTATTCGAAGTGCCAAGCTAAGTCTAATTAACCTGTGAAAACCTCATGAAAATCCGTTCAGTAGTTTTGGAGATTAACGTGTTCGAACAGGCAAACGACAGACAGACAAACATTTTCAGAATCGTCTTTTTGTATTCTGTTACTCTTCCTTCATCGCCCCAATCAGTTTTTGGTAAATATATTTAATGTACAGCCACGCTGATTCTACAGTTTTATTATATGTATAGATGTATGTTAGTGTAAGTCGGAATAAAGTGTTGTCTATTGTCTATTGAATTCTGGACTAACTCCACAATATCCAGACTGGACAGTCCGGTCTATGAAGATATTGTCCAACGTGTCAAACTGAATAAAGCATCCGTTCAGATTTCAATACGGCCGCAACTGTCTTTAACTCTCCCGAATATGCACAGATAGATTTATTAATAACTGTGGGTGTGGGGAGATTGGGGGTAACAGGACCACCGGGCGAACTATGCCTTTGGGGCCTGAGGGGGCGAAGAGGGGGCAAAACTTGGCAAACGTAAGCCGTGCGCCGGACAGGAGTGGTCATAACTAAGATATTTTGACCGTCAAGCAATTTCTTGGGCATGTCGGCGTATCTAGGTGGCGTGATAGAGGATGTCCAAAGTTGGGTCAAGAAATTAATTCTGCAATAATAAGATTAAGGGGTGATTGGAGTTTAACGTGTTATTATTATCTTTGCATATTTTAGTTTTGTTTAGTTTCCTTTTTTATATTTCGGTACTCAGTAAAATTATACAATTTATTTTAGTTTCCAAATATTGTCGTTAGTATACTGGGTAGGTACTGTAACCAGATACCACATTCGTACAATGTGCTCAATGTATACGTAGGTATATTGATTATTTCGTACTTACTCGTATCATATTATTCATATCATCAGTATTACTTATCATCACTAATTATAATAGATTTTATTTAATTTTAAATGTTATAAATACTAGCTTTCATTTGATTTTTAAATGTAATATTATGTTATTATCATAATATTCAACTCGACTTATCCCAGATTCGATATCAGGCTATCACAAATCACAGGTCTCCCCTAGGATGAGCTTTGCAAGGAACCAACATTCAAACTTACGAATTGGTAGATGTCCCAGATTAGTTTAGATTATAATTAGTCAAAATTTTATTTTATTTTTTTTTAGTATATCATATGTCATTTGTTTAATATATTATATTGTTATACTGTAATTGCATCTGTCATTAATAAAATTTTGATATTTTAAATATTGATTTTAAAATCTTAATTTTTAAGGAAGATTGATATTTGGTATTTTAGCGTAAATATTAATTAAAATTACAATATATAATGTGTTTTTTCACGTAGCTTTAATATTTTTTACTAACAAAATTATGGAATCCGATTATAAATAACAATTTTATTATTGTTATTAACAGAAAACAAGCATTCTGTATAAGAAACATGAGCCACCAAAGAGCGTTGGATACGATTGTAGCTCGCAAACGTTTGTGTATGTACGCGATATTAAATTCCAACTGACCAACTCGGTGTAGTCCACTTCTCCCCGGCCGCCCCTATAACGAAACTTGGAATTAATTTTGATAATATGCTAATTCTTTTGCCACGGAGTGCCTTAGGAGCTTAATAGGAAACCCTCTCCGTTGGAGTTTTTTAAATATTACCATTTTTGTTGTCATCATAACAATCAAATAAGTTTAGGCTCTGTACTCGTAATAACTTGTATTTGAAATGAGAATGACGTGTAATATTGAATGAAAGACGTATACGTGTTTTATATACCTAAGAATTTAATAAGTTTTATAATTATAATAATTTAATAAGTTTATAATTATAATAATTTAATAAGTTTTATAATTTAATATACCTGACCGTGAAATGTCGGCCGGCTTCGGAAGGGCATCACCCCATCTCTTCCCTCGAGTATCGTTATAGGCAATACCAAAGCAGCCACTACAAGCCCTGAGGAATTATCCACCTCTAAAAGTATGAACTCGACAACCCATTTGGGTTGGGTGACGTTTCAATCGCATATATCCCTTATGCGCAAGACAATGTGCATCCAGAGTGGACGAAACAGGCCTGGGTTACGGTGTTTTATCACCTATTTTTAGTAGCAGAACACTAATTGGTCAATTGTAAGTGAAGAAATACATCTGAAAGGAAAAAGAAAATAGAACCTAATGATTTGTTAAAATATTTGTTCCGAATTAAACTCAAAGGCGTCTTTAAAAGGGTCTCACTTGTGCACTGTAAGTCAGTTATTTTTTTTTTCTTTTTATAATTGTTGGTATGGCAATGGTGCGTTTAGCACATTCTGTCAGTGTCAGGTTTTCTTCGCAATAAACAATTTTAAAGTCTAAAACGTATCCTGTCAATGTCTAGTACCATCGAAGTAAGTTATGAGTCGCTCAGTAATGTGATTGTAGGTTTACTGGGAACAAAAGAGGACTCCTTGGAAGCACCCGAAAAACGCAATCCTTTGCTTAATTGAAGTTAAATAAACTATCACTATTAGATCACAAAATGCGTGATACACAATTTTTATAGTACTCAGACAAAAAATCAACTTCACTTCCTGAGTTTCCGCCGAAAAGTCATCAGCCTAACTATACCTAAATTCGACACATATATAAATGGGCGTGGCTAATTTCTATTAAATTAGTAGACTATGTATTTTTGATAAGGTAATTGTCTTAAATCATTACTCTTTGCAGATAAAGCCACTGACAGCGGCCAGTAATAAATAACTGATGTTGGCTTCGGATGTATATGGACGACAGTATTCACTGACTATCGGATGGGTTGTCTGCTCGTTTGCCATATTCTTTCTATAAACAAAACACAAAATACTGACAATTTTATTATTAATTATTATTTTTAATTAAAAGTTTAGTCGATATAGAACCAACCTAAGACCTTTTGCTCAGTGGGGTAAACACCAGCCGAGCTGATTGGTCGTTCATGGATAAAGGAGCCTAGATAGTTAAATTTCACCGCAAATTTACCTGTAATTTAAATAGCATACGTAGTCGAGCGTCTAAGTTGGACTAGCCTTTTAGGACACTTGAGTGATCGGGTCGAACTTAACCTCGAATTAAGTAATTTGTACACTTAACTACAGTTTGGAGATTCTTACTTACACCGTTTAAGTGTTCGTAGAGATGTGAAGATTTAGAATAGTCACAGTTGGATAAGTTTTAATTATGTGTAATATACGAGTATTTTTTAATTTTATAAATTGTAGGTGGCTTATCAGCAGATAGTTTACGGTAAATAGATGCTGCGTCAATGGATGTTCGCGATATATACCAATGTCACGTCCGTGGATACACTGTCTACAAATTGGAAATTTAGAACATGATTTGGAAAAACGTTTGGGAAAATGGGAAATAGAAAATAGAACGTTAAGAGGAGGAGGGGGATGGGGTGGGATGGGAGGTAACACTGCACTAATAGGGAAAAGGAGTTTCTGTAATCCATTACACTCTTCATTCGAAGGGGTACTAGTTGATTGGATAGGCTGAGTTAAATATTAGTGTTACAATAAGAGCTGTTTCAATTTAACATGATTAAACATGGTCAAGCTTATGGTTCTCCCAACTCTACGTAGCGTGCGTCTACGGACAAACCTTGCAAAAGGTAAATTTTGCATAAATGCATTTAGAGGTATATGTATATATATATTGTAGGATATAAGGTATCTTTTTAAGCGTACGTACACTCGAAGCAAGTCTGCGCACATTTATAAGTCTGCGCCACTAGTCAATTTCGGCAAGACGGATAGTCGAAGTCGAGCCGAATGGAACCCCGAATGGGCCTCGTACTAATGACTTTTAGAGCACGCTTCAGGTGCCAATCGCTCGTTACAACAAAACTATATTATGGCTAATACTTACTTTGAATCTGCCATTCGAAGTGAATTCTATACAGGCTGTATAGAAAATCTTGTCATATCTATTAATTTCCAAAACTTGAAACCTTGTCTATTGTTCATGATTTCGAGTTGATTGACATAAAATGACACATATTTTTTTTTGTAAAAGTTTTGGATTTTGTATATAATAATGCATCAAAAATAAAGCTAAAAAGCAAGTTTAGTCATACCTGATTGGTTTCACCCTGTAACCAATCAGTTGGTTACAACCTAATTGATTGGTTACACCTTGCATACTTACAAAGGTATTACATAACCGATACAATTCCACAAAATACAAATAAAACGTAATTTTTTTTATAGAAAAAAGCGGCAGACTAGCATACAGTCCACCTGATGGTAAGTGGATGCTGTCGCTCATAGACTTGTATAACGACAAAGCAATATCAGCCCTATGACTATAACTGTAACCCTATAACTACGAGGCTACAGTTGAACCCCCGACTGTAGCATGGGATGCTCTCCGGCCAGGTGGACTGACGACTAAAGAAGTTCGCCGGTGGTGGTTGGAGGAGAAGAGTCGAAGATCGTGTATGGAGGCGAGTCTTGGGAAAGGCTGAACAAAGATCCAGCAATGTAGAGACATGGGCTGATGGTATTTTAAGGTATAGTATACTTGGTAGTAAATACAAATACATCTAAGCCCATAAAAATAAACTACATCAATAACAAATTATGTTCGCTGTGCACACAAGTGCATCTGGATGTTAAATTGCATCCGCGGTCCAACCGAGCCGGATAATTTATTTATTGTTGTTCTAATTCACGCAAAATCGTGGCGTTCCGAGTCGTTACCGCGCTCCGTACGATGGCGGGACTGTACTTAACTATAACACGTTCGCTTCAAAACGAAAAGCTACGAATGTATAATATTGACCAATCAAGCGTACTCTTCAACATGTTCTAGGTTACAGATTGGATTCGAATTACAGATTGGAAGGCGAAGGCCATGAACAGAACGATCTGGAAAAACTAGCTGGATTAGGCCAAGGCCCGCCCCGGGCTGTAGAGTCAAAAGAGAGATTAACATGTTCTATAGGCGGCTACGTAACGCCAACTGCAAATACAACGTGGCAGAATAAGGCTGTTATTGTTTCGAAGGTTAAACTAACAACCAAAACTCGCCCACAAACGAATCTGGCCAATCTGTTACATGCTCTCGAGTCAATCAATAGGTGCTCACTTCTTGAGCAGCATACGAGTGAAGTTAGCTTAACTTGTGACAGAAAGTTAAATCCGACTTGATTTCAACTTTCTATCATATTGTTTTAAAACTTCGCTTTGTCATCTTAGAGCTTGTTTACTTCGCCTTTACACGTTCGTATGTGTTTCTGTTCATGCTGCAGTAAGCGGCTACCACAAGTCCTGAGGAACTAACTATACCACTTCTAAAAGAGTGGACTCACCAACCCGCTTGGCCAGCGTGGAGTTTTAAGGCCCTCATGCACCAGACAGTATACATGTGGAGGCCCATGTCTAATAGCGAATACTGAAAGGACTGGCAGCATTGATGCAAGCTATAGCATATCTCGTGTCATAGATATAGGATGTAACATAGCACGTTTACCATAAACGAAAAAGAGTCAGAACCATCTGTGAAATGGCACACGTCCTCAACCAATCAGAGACGCCCAGAGTCTTGTTGAATATATTTCATATAGAGTTTTAGTTAAACCCTGTCTTGCACATTATAGTGACAAATCACGCATGTTGAAATAAGAGAATTTTTTATACCACGTAGAATGTCTATATCCCGTATAGAGTTCAACTCAACGGCTGCCCGACAAAGTCATAAAGAAACAGAATTAGCCATAATTTAATGGATTTTTAGTAGAGTATTTGTTAAACACCCTTATTGTTATTTATTTATATTAAAAATAATATTATTCAAATTTTATTTGCAGTAGACAACTTATATCGCGGCTATTGTGGCAGCGCATCGCGGGAACCGACACATCGCGCTATCATCATACCTCATTCATAGTCTCTACCAATAAATATTTATTTTAGTTAGCCCCTTACAGCAAATCTTAGAACAATGAAAAACCAATAAAATAACTATTTAATTAAAAATTGAAAATAAAAATTATTTGTAAAATCCGGCTATTATTACTCGGAAACTTTAAAATATTATTTATATAGCATTTTGGTAACGATAGAATTATCTTTGCTAGGATCGAATTATAGGAACCCGTCTAAGTTCCTAATGCACTGAACCTAGCATTAGTCAAATTGCGTGATGAGCGGTTAATATGCACTACTTAAATCGTACAGGTTAAAAATTAAATGCATTAAGTTCGCCTTTTGTACCTACTTGTCATTTGTTTAAATAATTTAATAAAAGACTTTATCGCGAAAGTTTTACAGAACACCACCGTGGGTTTAATTGAAACCCATTCCTCATTCTTTCAGATCCGTCTTGTAAACCAATTCCTAAATTTAGCAGATAGTCATTGATATCAGTATATAACGAGATATCGTACGAATGATACGATACGTATCGATCATACGAAATTTTATCGTATCGATACAATTTCGTATCATGTCGTATTTATTTATTTTGTATCACAAAGCAAGATATCAAGTTATCAATGCACAATTTATGCACAATACAAGTCATAAATTATACAATTTTCTGGTGTCTCCTATGAATAGGGTCCAAATGTTTATGAAACTAGCCTTTTTAAGTGGCTCAATGTCAGATCCCGACGCTAGAAACACGAATTTCACAATGTTTATGTAGGGGCATTTAAGAGGCGTTAGCTTGAATCATAGTTTAACATCATGGTAGTTACGATGATCTACTGGCTAAGTGCTGCTTCCACTTTTATCGTTCCATACATTTTAAGCTTAGTCTGAGTCATAACTGGAGATTTTGTGGGGTTTTATGCTTTACTACTGGATTTAGAAGTAGTTTTCTAGAGAGGCAGGTTTCAGTAGCTCTTTGTTTCTGACAGCAACCTCTTGAATGAAGATAACTTGGTTAATAGACGATTTTGGAAAATAAACCAATTAAAAGAAGAAGCTTGACTTAGAGTTAGAAAACAGAGTGCATCAAGATGTATTACCGGAGAAAGCACAGTCTTATAAACTTGAAAGTAGCATTAGATTATTCATATATTTATTAAAACCTTGAAATTCGTCCACTATTCATTCACTTCGCTGCACTTGAAAGAAGTTTTGGCACCCACCTCGCACTAACGTTATTCATATGAAGATGTTCATAAAGAATCCTAAGGACTGTAGTTATTGAAATCCTGTCCTTGCTGCTATTTGTTTCGTCTTTAGCCGCCAGTGGTGGTCCGGTCGTTCAGAACGTCTTCTTCCACTAATTTGGTGTTGTTTGGAGTGAGTGCTTCAACGGGTCGAACGGAGATAGTTGTCTCTTTTTTGTTTCTTTTTTTATAGAAAAAAGGCAGCAGACGAACATACAGTCCACCTGATGGTAAGTGGATACTGTAGTCCATAGATATCCGTGATACATACCAACATCAGTCCAGAATGACAAACATTGGTACGCCCCGGGATGCGCTGCCTACCTTTGCAGATTAAGGAATGGATTGGGAAAATGGAGAGGGAGAGGATGGGATGAGAATGGGCTCTGGCATATCACGTACGAAACACGAAACACGTACATCCATTGGGGAAATACGATAAAGTTGGAAATGCAGTACATTTCAAGGTAGTCTTCTGTGAGAGAGTTGTAACGTGGCCAGTCGAGTGCGCCCAGCGGCTGTGGGAATGCAGCGTGCACACTCTCGTCATCGATGCACTCTCATCAACGAAATTGCTTACAACCAATATTTGAAAATGATGCACAAGAATCCCCGTACACATTATTCAACCTTTGTTTGATATCGATCGGGCTAACACCCACCTTTGTAAGGAACTTAATCACGGAACGATATTCCAGTTTGAACATTTTAAATATTTTGCGGCTTTCTGTTGTTCTAAGAGTCGAGGAATCAAAAGTAACGAGGGTTGAACTCTAAAAATTATACACGAATTAGCAAGATAAGTTACAATTACAGTGACGAATAACTTATCTAGACGTCTAGAAATATGTCAAGCCAGAAACTTTTGAACCTCACTGGTATCACTGAACGTGTGGCTAGACATTATGTGGTAGAGAAGACGGGAGTTGGAGCCGTAAGCCGCTGGAATGGAGACCGTGGATTAGCCGGAGAAGTGTGGGCACACTAATAGCCTGTTGGCGCGACGATGTTGTCAGAGCAGTGGGGACGAGGTGGATACAGCTAGCGACCAAGAGACAAAGATGGAGTGCATAGGAAGAGGCCTTACTCCAAGAGTGGACTGCAGCTGGCTGGTTATCATGGTGATGATGATGGCTGAACATTTGTTTTGATTCCACTCTTTAAATAACGCTTAATCAAATTTTATTCCGAGTAATCAGACATAATACTTGTCTCTACCAACGATCCCAGTCAGATCGTTGTCATATCGTCTCTCCCAGTTATTACCGATAATTTTCACAGGCTCGCATTACATTACATTTCTTCAAACGCCCGCATCACGACGCGGGCCCGTCGTGCAAATGGACCACTATTTCTTGAGCATTGCTCTAAATCACGAGTGGCCGCGGCGTATCAAGATCGGACGCTCGACGGTCCTGCGATGTACGGACGAGCCTATTCTGGAAACATAAAACTGAAGTTATTTAAAAATAACCAAGTAGGTACCTATAGAGGAGCATAATTATATTAATATACAAACGTGTAGATTTATATACTTTATTTTACTCGACGATTCGGCTGGGTTGCGCCAACCATGGTCACGCGCTGACTAAATAAATAAATAGGTGTGTAAAACGATAAATGTTATACGAGATCTAATTATTACTTTATTTTACTTAATCTTGTTAATCTTTGTTTATTTTAAAAGTGGCCATCGATTTCAGAAATGCCTACAGATGGATTCGTCTGTATCAGAATAAGGCACTGTAAAGCTGTTACGGATTACCACAATACGTTATTTGTTAGTGTGTTCTTGCAGTTAGTTTTAATATTAGAGAAATGTTCCACATAACATCAGATATACTGGCCATTACCCATCTATACATATATAATAATAAAATTGTAACAGGCCGATGTCTGTACATTATAGATATTGGAAAAAAACTAATTAGAGTCTTTATTAGAGCAACAGAAGCCAAAACAACAGTTTTTAGAAATTTTGTCTGTCTGTATGTTTGTACACGAATCACGCAAAAAAAACTACTGCATGGAATTGAATGCAGTTGTCACCGATGTATTGCTAGAGGTCTAACTTAAAATATAAATAAATATTTTATTCCGAGTGTTTTAAATTTAATAAACCGAAGCGAAGTGAGGGCGGGTCGCTAGTTTACAATATGATGTTTACCTGGTATTAGCAATAATGGACCTTATGCTATTTATGAAAGTAACGACAAAGTTTTCAAAGTTGTAGATAATGAAGAATAATTAGATACTGTCACAAATAGATCCGAAAGTATAGACATTATCGAACGAAATCAATTTCAGTATAACAAACAAGACCATGTAATCACATTCCGACCTATAACCTTCTAAACAACCTTAGATCTTACATCGTTGCGGAATGTAAACAGCGAACCATCTCCTAAGGCGCCATCTATAATTTTCTAACAATGCTCTCAATGCGTCCAAACTACTTAGACCTTCGGACCACCACTGGGAACCCACTCTTTCTTCGCTAAACTTCCTACATGCGCAGGGACGGGAAGCCTTTTTCGTATTGGTCATGAACTACACGCTCCATCGATCCCGGATCGATCCATGGATATTGCATATTTATCAACCTTTGACATGGATAACAACGTGGAAGTAACATCTTCATGAGCAAAAAGGGTATAAAACAAACATGTTTGAGGGGTGTTTGAACTTGCGCGTGCGGTAAGGATCGATGAGAATGTATGATGTTATACGCCTTTTGATAATGTTCACATGCTTTGAAATCTTAGAACCAGATGATTTATAATTTGATATATCTTTGACATATACAACATTTTTGTTTAATTTTTGCTTTAATATTATCTTTAAGATAATACTATACAATTCTAAATAATTTCTAATTATTAGATTTTTTGTATGTACGAAGGCGGCAGACGAGCATACAGTCCACTGATAGTAAGTGGATACTGTCGCCCATAGACATCCGCCATACATGCCAACATCAGTCCAAAATGACAAACGTTGGCACGCCCCCGAATGCGCTGCCTACCTTTGGAGCTATAGGAATGGATTTGGAGAAAGGGTTCCGAAAATGGGGAGGGATAGGATGCGAATGAGCTCCGGCACATCTCACTGACTACCGAAACACGTACGTACATTAAGGAAATATGATGAAATTCTGTGAGAGAGGGGTAACGTGGCCAGTGTAGCGCGCCCAGTGACTGTTGGATTGCAGCGTGCACTCTCCCACACATGCTAATTATTAGATTTCTAATTTCTAATTCTGAACATGTTCTAATTATTTAGATAATCTTCTATTATTCTTCGTATCGTTCTTTAAACTTGCAACAATTTGCGATATTCAATTATTTTGTTAACATTCCATTACTTATTAATTTTTCTCCCTAGTTGAAACAACATTTAGGGAAACTTATACTGCAGAAATACTGCAGGGCGCATTACTTAAGGGATTGAAATTAAATTTATCACAAAAATAGTTTGGTTCAATGTCACAAATATCAAATAGGGTAAAGATCCAACAAGTTTTGGGAAAACACTTTTATTTCTTAAATGCACGGAAAATAGCGAAATTACCCTTCAGACGCTGTTTTTTTGACAAATTGATTTTAGTTTTATTTCTTATTATTTATATTTTCATATAGGCATTGGTGCAACTAACACATTCTGCCAGTGTCAAGTTTTCCTCGTAATAAACAATTTCAAAATCTAAAACGTATCCTGTCAATATTTAGTCAGGTGTCGCTAAGTAAAAGGATAGTAGGTTTACTGAGAACGGAACAGGACTCGTTGGAAGCACACGAAAAACGCAGTCCTACGCTTTTATTTGATTATCACAAACAGCATAAAACGCCTAATACACATTTTGTACAATATTCAAACAAAAACTCAATTTCACTGCTCGAGTTCCAGACAAAAATTCTCGATTTTAGTTAAGATTTTGTAACTTAAAATGACGTTGTTTCAAATTCCGTTTAAATATAAACATGCTGTAACATCTGATTTTTAGGATAAAGTATATAATAAAAATGCTATTATATATTTTCATTAACATTTCAGTTCTTTAATAGTTAAATAATAAATAGTTCTTCACACGTTTTAATTTGTCATATTTAACAAACAATGGACTTTTAAGGAATGCCTTAAGGCATTAAGTCCGCCTCTGTACTAATATAGTGCAAAGGAGATAATAAATAAAATAAATAAATCTTTTTTTCTTTAAAATCTCTTTCAGAACTATAATATATGAATATTGTTTTTCATTTCTGAGATAAATCTATGAAAAGTACCCATATCTATAAATATGAATGAACAATGTAAGTACATACTTTAAACGTAATAAGTGTATGTACATCGATGGGTATTGCCTATGACATTAAAAGAGACGAGTCTATATTAAACTCTGCTTTATAGCATAAGGTATAGGGTTTAGAATTACTCTAAAGATTCTTTCAAGGAATTATGGAAGAATTATGCTAATCACAGCAGAATATAAACTAGATAGGAGTAATACGACAGATTGGCCGAAACGGTCTATAGACGCTCATGGCAAAGTTGGGCAACTCAAAAGTATCTAAAATTAGCACTTGTGAACTAGCAATGTTGCTTTTGGGTATTTGAAAGATGAGGAGATAATTTTATGATAGTTAGATATTTGATAGTATTTGATAGGAGACAGTTCCATAATACAATAAAATTAAACTTAATTTGATAATACCTTAATAAAATGTGATTTACCTGTGCTGGGAGACCTACTCAGTCCTTTAATATAAAGTACGTTCTACAATACTTTTAATAGTTATTAGTAAAATTAAAAAAAAATACGGCAACCAGCCCGTTTTTTTCGTCTACTGCTAGAAAATGGCTCTCTCATACATACTGATCAAGCGCATTGGTGAATCTATTCTTTAAGAGATGGTGTAATTCTTCAAGGCTTGTGGTAGCGATTTTGTTATTCTTTAATCATCTTTTACGACACCACACATCCACTTTATTATTTAAAAAAAAAATTACATCTTTTATAATAAATATCATCTTCATATATCCTCTTCCTCTCCTCCACCATCCTCTTTCACAATCCTCTTCATAAAAAACATTATTATTTGCAACTACAATAAAAAAAGTTTAAAATCTTATACATGTTTGTTACTTAGCCTTTTACAGTCCCATCTCGCGTACTTCTACTTCTACTATTGCGATTGGATAGATACAGTTGATTTTGAAATGAAACTGAAAGTGAGTAGGTACTTCAAAATTTCCGAAACTCCACTTATACCATTCTCTCATTGTAGTAAGCAAGCACATCACGCATTGACCGGTAAGCGGTGTTGCGAAACTTGTTTTATATTCGCGAGCGTGACACGGCTGTGCCCCACGGACCAATTTGCTGTAATCGTAGTATAACGATTACAGATTAAAGCATTTTACATTACAATTCTGAGAAAGGATTTTTAGGAAAGGATGAATGGATCCTAATATTCTTTGAAAATTCTTTGAAAACGCCAGATTTGGATGTTGGACCGTAGTGTCTCCAAGTTCGATCCTTATGAACATTTTATATCGAACCGTGTAGATAAAGAGTGGAACCAGTTGCCCGAAAATGTTATAGATTCAGATAGCTACAATAATATGGCCTAATATAGCCACAATAATAATTTATATGGATTTTTTTTTATTGTTTTCATGTGGTATATACTTCTATTGTGCCTAGTATATTATACCTTGACGATACATACTCTCTCGAGATCTACCATACCATCAGTATATGTCTTTCAACTGCTTCTCATCCAACCACCGGCGTCGAACTTCTTCAACTCGTTGGCCCACCTGGCCCATAGTCCAGGTGGCCACCTCGGAGGGCGTCCACCTGGATGGATATTTATGTATAATAATATAAATTCTTTTACCTTCTACATAATTATTTATTAGCAATTGGCTGCGATTTGGGGGGGGGGGGGGGTGCATGTTGCAATCCGACAGCCGCTGGGCGCACTCAACTGGCCATGTCACCCCTCTCTCACAGACAAGTACCGCAAAATGTATTGCATTTACCGTTTTATCGTATTCCTTCAATGTACGTACGTGCATCGGCAGAGAATGAGATATGCCGGACCCCATTCCCATCGTATCCAGTCCATCCCCATTTCCCAACCCTTTCTCCAAACCCATTCCTAAATCTCCAAAGACAGGCCGCACATTCTGAGTCGTGTCAACGTTTGTTCACGTATCCATGGGCTACAGTATCCACTTACTAGCGGGTGGATTCTCTGCTCGTGTGGCACCTTCTTTCTATAAATATAAGAAGTGAAACACAACTTTATTACTAGTTTTTCCTAAGCTGACCTATTGTAACCTTTCTAGCTGTATAGATAAAAGCAATACAATACAAAAGCGGGTAACTGTATGCATATTGCATTAAAATCAACATATTCATTTATAATGGGCTCAACAATCCGCGTAATTACATCGAAATAGTATGTGAATAGAAAGACCTCGTTAGATATACACACTATCACCACATCCTATTGTTTTGGAGCCGAGCGATTTTATTACCATTATAAGGCAATCATCATCATCAAGTGATCTATTTGAGGATGATATGGGAAAGAGATTTCTGAACGCTTCTTCGCACACATTAGTGTAATAATGGACCATAGTAGAGTAGAGTAACCGAGGTTTATCAATATTTACCATGGTTTACAAAGAGGTTTTGCAAAGATATCTGGGTTATACATTTTCACCACAGTTGTAAATTTTGCCACAGAGAAAACAAACGTAAATTCACCACCGACTAGCTTTTTATGTATTAATTCGTCATAGGGCTTTTTTTAAATATAGAATGGATAGCAGACGAGCGGTCGGGCCACATGTTGCTAAGTGGTCACCGCCACCCATGGACACTTGCAACACCAGGGGGCTTGCGGGTGCGCTGCCGACTTTGTAGAAACCTGTTCACAGCTCTTTTGAAGAGCCCCATACAGTAGCGTAATGGAAATACCTCAGCTCAGAAAACTTACATATGCACATACTTCACAACGATTACAAAAAGTAAAGACTTTTGGGCAATCGCTACTCCTAGTGCGCTCAAACGTTCCATAAGGGTGTCGTCATAATCATTACTTAAGTCGATATGTCAACAATACATGTTCAAAAAATCAACAATGGTGAAGACTGTAACCATGCTGAAGAAAAGGACGGCACGAGTCAAACAGCAAATCAGTGAGTGGTGCGATCGTAAGAACTAATTGTTGAGCTAAAATCCTATTCGTTTTCTTAATTTTGCCGTACGACTGGTGAGTAATACGGCCGCAAGAACCAATTGTGACGTGATATCATTGAATTATGTATTATGTTGTCGATGTTTGTTTATAATAAATAAAAGATTGTGGCTCAAAAATTGAATATTGTGACTGACCGCTTAATTTGATTTTTTGTGGAGATCATGTTTGCTATTCCTCACCAAAAATTATTGTCCAGTTTATTATCATTTTTCTTAAATTGGGCCGCTTGCTCGTTCGCATACTTTCCTATGAAAAAACCTAGCCCAAAGTGGCCCGTTGCCACATATCTGATGTTCGTAACATGGATTGTATTAAAGTATACAACCGTGTATGCTTATTACAATCAATTCTAACATCTTAGATTTTATATCTACTTGTATGAGTAGGTAATTGTAGTATAGCGTGTGTGTTTTGAAAATTAGATTTTTATCATCCATTGTTTCTTATTTCGGAAGTTGTTGAGGTAATTGAGCATCGGTACGTACAATTGTTTAATGGTCATGCATGTATTCATGCTTTTTTTTCTAGAGTGGTATATAGATATTTCGGTTAATTTCTTCGGGTGTAGTATAGATATTTTGTTTGAACCTGTAATTTTTAAAATTTTAGTCTAATAATTAAATATATTAGGTAACATATTTTTTTATTAACTCACGCACACATAGGTCGCAATAAGGCACACGCAATATAATTAATAAAGTATAATATTATTCTATAGACTATATTATAATATTATATATATTATTCTCTATACTAGTAGAATATCTCGTGTCCATATTCCATTAGAGTATGTACAATGCTCAAAAAGCAGTCAAAATTATAAATTCTGCAAATTTCGGACAGGGAATCCTTTTAATCCTACATCTTTTACTAAAACGTGTCAAAAAGGGAATTGTAACGTCCTTCCGTAATAATTACATTCTTTGACAGTCGCTCCCCACTTAAAGGGGGGTGTATAGTAAGAGGTGGGTGCTGCATTTTTACAAATTGATACAAATTATTTGAGCGAGCTCCCGCTTTGTTCCAACGATGCTTGTTACGACTGTGGAACGGCATTTTATTATTTTTTAAAGAGCGGCGGTTAGTTAAACAGAGAAACGTGCGATAAATGCAATGACAATAACGAGTTGTTGTGTTGTTTTTATACCCATAGTTATCATAAATGATGAAATGTTATGTAAGCAATGTTACCTTATAAATTGTATAGATTTATACAAAATTTTTGTAGATTTTTTTTAACTACATCGAAGACAAATCGAAATTCGGTTTTGTGATGTGTTTATCCAAATATAAAATGTTAAATACTAAGATTATAAATTAATAAATAAATAATATTGTTTAACTTAGTGATTCTGTCTCCACACTAGAACTGAGAGAGTTTTATTTTGTTAGGCAGTTGCCGAGTCTTCTTGCAAGAGAGTTCAAAATAATGAATCCAGTGAATTAACTGGATCCATTACTTTGATGTTTCTCTCCTAAAGGCTCGCCACTACACTCTTTCTTCCGCCCTTCATTGCCGTTAAACTTTTTTAAGTCATCGTCTACTGCTCTTATACTGCCCTCGCCGGTAAATGGTCTACCTCATTGTCGTCTTATGTGCAGTGATGAAGAGACACAGGCTGGTTGTGTGGTACTTATTTTATAGTCTGTACTCATAAATGTGACCTTTTATGCTCAGTTTTATTGCTGCTCCACTTCAGCATTTTTGTGCGATTGAACAAATTCAAGAGAGATGTCAATATGATTATTCAAGCCCGTTAGCGCACCCGCACCTCGTTTGGTGTTACTTGAGGGAGGTGCCCTTAAGTGTTGCATGCTCCAGTTCTTAGTGATAAAAATCTTAGTGTTTTATTCAGCAGGGTAAGGCTGCCGCATCGGTAGTGCAAAAATCCCAACATATGTCATTGAGGCAAAATGTATATTGTATTTATTAATTCAGCCTATCATTATAAAACTCGAATTAATGATTCATCGCTCCGTATGCGCTGTTCCTGTCCTCTCATTCCTTAGACGGAGTCCGAAACATCTTATTCGCGCCCTCATAAAAGTAACTGCTTTGGCTCGTTTTTATTTCTACCGTTGTACCTGTACGGCCACAGTATTTTAATAAACTGATTCTCTGTTTAATGAATAATCGACCTTAACATCAGTTGGTTAGGTGGATTTTTGCTTGTAGTTTAGAAAAATCATGTCTTGCCCACTTATATCTAGGACAAGACGGTTCTAAAGGACACAAGGAATTTCAATTACTTTATTAGTGACATACTTTTACTCTTAACATTTTCGAATAAATCAATCTGAGGTATGTTAGGTATGATATATATCTGAGTACATGCTATCGTTACTTTTATAAAATATCGGTTATATTCAATAAACAATTGTCCCTCCGGCCAGGTCGACCAAAAACTTGAAGAAGTTTACCGGTGATTGCTGCACATAAGAAGAGCGGTAGGCCATGTGTACCTAGACTTTAGCTATAACGAGCCCATCTCAACCACTTTATTTACGTCATACTCTATACATACTTATTACATAACATACATCTTGACGACAATAATATCAACTTACCCTACACACGTAAATTCACTAACACATATTCTATACATAGCTATACACATAAATCCCACGACACACTTTCACGATTTTGGACTGTCCGCAACATTTGCTGGAGTATTCTCGGGTCTAATTCTTAAGATCGTGATTTGTAACCCCGGCCCGTACCATTAAGTTACTTGAATACTTTTTTTTAATTATCACTAGCGGGCACGTGAAGGAAATTAAAACATTCGACAATATGTAACTTAATATCAAAATGCACTAATTTTAATACATATTGTTGATATTAAGCAGCCATTCTTGAACCGTGAACGCCTTGAAGCTGTATTCTTAATTTTCATAAACACAAATTTAAGAAAGAAGATATAATTATTATTAGAATTACTCTATAGAACTGAGGGGCCTACGTGACCTGACACGCGTGGGAATATTAATAATATATTATGTTACATTAAAAGTTATAACATTTATTAAAATATACAGCGAAGTCAGAAAAACAATAGTAGGTATTATACTTAATATATCAGGTTTATCATCAGACATTGAACACGCATTTTCGTGATAGTTTTTTTCTATAAAACAAACCTTCTTTTCTTTTTCAATTGTGAGAATCAGTAAGGACGAAGATGCATTTAAAAAATATGAAAATGTAAAAGTTCTTGTTTCACAGCGATTCTCGCAAGGAAAAAACATGCCCTTTCGTATAGTAATTTTGCATTGGTAGTGTCCTATTGTAACGAATTCTTTGTCATTGTTTATTGCTTGTATATAATTGTATCACATAAGAACCAGCGTTGACTGGCCTAATAAGTGTGTATTCACATGCTTCTATAAGCATTCTCATTTTGATTCTCGAACCGTTTATGTATATTGGAGATGATTGTTTTTATATTTTTCAAGAGTTTACACTACGAACTTATACGAGATATAGACGAGTTATTTGATATCAAATTTTAAATTCTGCGATACCCATTATTGTTTTGGATGCAAATGGTAACTCTGAATGTTTTTTTTTAATTTGAAAATCGTAATATGTATATGCAATAGGTAGTTTAGAAATCTCCTTTAAACTGTTCCACTTGACGGTGGGGCCATTTATAGTCGCCTTCTTCAAGTCACATAAATAGATAAAACTCTTGCCACCAAAAGAAAAACAATAACAGAGATTATAGACATAAAAATGTACAAAAGGCGTTCTCATCGCTGAAAGCGACCTCTGCCGGACAACCTTTGTGTGGAGAAGAAATAAATATTTGATAGTTGAATTAATTAATATACTATGAGCCTTTAATAAGCAAAGGTTGGCGACTTATCGACCAGTTTAAAGAACCACACTGTAACAAGTAAAGCGAAAAATTTCTTCAAAATTAACCGGTCTGATTTTGTCAGTCGTCACAGGAACCGTTTCGAGTTCTGAAGGAATTTAAAAAGGCGTAAATTGTCAATTACTCTCGCCAAAAGAACGGGACTCTCAATACATTTCCAACGAACGAATCCCGCGAATTACTCCCTGAAATTACACGGCAGCTCGTTAAGAAGTCCGGATTAAAGAGTTGAAGAAAAAAGGTAACGTCGCCGTAAGTCCGGCCGCAAAATTCTTAAACGCAGTCCTGGAAATGGGATGATTACTTCATCAAAACACACTTTAAACGTGTTACGTAAATCTAGTACCGCTTGCCTCCCTTCACCCTCTAAAGGGTGACTCGGGCGGGGAGGGAGGCAAGTCACCCCAGGAAATAGGGGGTAAGACGATATGGGCGAACGTGAGCGCCGTCAAGAAAACCTTGATTGCTTTTTTAATTAGTTTTTTTTTCATTCCCCCTTTTTCGCATCCCGGCGATCGTGTAAGAAATATGTATTCGGTTTCTTTATGTGTGTGTTATATACGATCTATTGATTGGCAAAAATTGTTAGATGTTTATGGGGTGAGGACTTCTATTAAGAGCTTGGTTAAGAGACCGCTTATTTGCATTCTTACTGTTCATATAATTGTTTGTATATTAACAAGAAGTACACATGAACGTGTTAATAATGGTGACTTTGGGAGAAGACTATCAAATATCGAGCTGTGTAGAGGATGTGATATGAATTACTTAGTTTTATAGAAAGAAGGCGACAAACGAGCACCTAGTCTCCTAAGCGTTTATTAATACAAAATTTATACTCAATAATAATAATCAATTCGAATTAACGATAATGATTTTAAAGTATAACTTCTATAGTTAGATGACATATGTATGTCCTAATAATAACTTGTGCGGTATCTTGTCCCTGAAACCCTTTGGATACAAGCCTCTCCAAGGCTTGTCATCACACACGATGTTCGGCTCTTCTCATCGAGCCGAACTACCTACGAAATTATTCAAGTTGTCAATCCACCTAGTCAGAGAGCTCATAAAATTATAAATTATTGATAATCAATTTTTATGACGAAGTACAGACAAAATTCATTTTTCACGAGGACTATTCATGTTTTCAATAAGTTGTCCAGTAACATACGACCTATTTTAAACCAGCACAACATTAGCCCTAGCGGGGAACTTTTTCTCCGAAAACATTTCATTGCACTGTCTAATTATCCAAATGTTTAATTTATGTTAGTATAAGAGTATTATGTTTCAATTTGTATGCTTTATTTAAGTGTTTTTTTATATTTCATTAGGCCCAAATGTTTATATAGTAGTCAAATGTGAATGTTCATTTAGTTAACAGCATTTGTTATTTGTCGTTGTACTTAGATTTATATTTCAAATGACTGTAAATCTTCAATAAAAATAAATAAGCATTTAATAATTTTCTTACCGTGGGTATTGTAACTAATTACCACAAGCCCTGAGGAACGACACCACCTCTAAAATAGTGGACTCGCCAACCTGCTTGGCCAGCGTTGCGTTTTAAGACCATACTTTGTCTTATACATAGTCTTATACATACACTTATACTTATACCAGCAGTGGACGATAAAAGGGCTGGCTACGGTAATCGATTAAAAATTAACTTAATTAATAATAATCAATTAATATTAATGAACTAATAATGCGTTTTAATAAATCAATTAAATTTATTAATATATACTAACGTATAAAATACTCGTACATAGTTTGAGTGACGTCAGAGTCTATCATACATCTTATTTGTGTTCACCAAAAGTCATTACCATCTCGCAACTGAAAACGTGAGGAAACGTGGAGTGTACGTAGGTACTATAAAAATTATCAAAAATAATTGACAACCTTTGCTCTTTAAATGTAGGATATTATCCATTTCTATTTGAAGTGTAAAATCAAGAGGGTAAAACTGACAGCAATGTCCATTAGGCCATAATATCGTCCCCGTAATGAGGGGAGAGTGGGCTAAATCAGGACATGGCGAGACCATTGACATGCCGTCACGTTCTGACCCCAAAGATTTGCTGCCTTCACCGAGGCAGATTTGAAAATCGATATTTCAGAGGGTTAATTTAATTAAAATGTCCTTAGATCATCTATTTTTTTCTCGTAATTTTTTTTAATTTTAATCTCCGGCTTGTTTTAAAGCATTAACAAAATGGTTAAGTATTAACGCCAAGTTTAAGTATTAATGTTATTTTAATATTAAGAAATAATATCTATTATTTAATATTAATTTTAATTAAATAATTAATTTCAAGTCCTCAGATATATTTTTTAGGGAAAATCGTATAATTTCCGTTGGTTTTATTTTTTTAAATTATTAGGTAAAAATATTATCAAATACTTTAGCTCCAAATCAAGTATATAAGTATTTTTGATTAATATAGATATAACCTATTCTGAATAATTAACAGAAAGATTAATAAAATTTTTTTACATTTACACTATTTTTTTGCAATAAGTAGGTACCTACTAGGTACGTACTTTTAAAAAAGAAAGTGTTTTGAAAGTAATTCGTATAGCATTTTCATATATATAAAAGACAATGTGTGTCAGACTGTCTGTTTATTGGCAATAATCTTGGGATCTACACGGCACTGGTATGATTTTTTGCGGTTTTTACTGCTAAATATTTCAAGTTTATGAGGAAATTATAATTTTTTGCTATTTAAAAAAAAAATAGTCATCACAGTTTTGATATCTGATTGGTATATTATAATTTGATGTGGATGGTATGTATAATAAAGTCATCTAGATATACTAAATTTGAGATTTAGGTCCTATGCAGGCGAACCCGCCGATAGATATAAGTACAAATTAATTGTATAATTTAAATAATTCTCAGACACCGAAAAAGATATAAATTTGTGCTACAGTTTTTTTCTTATGCCAGAATGTTCTGTTAAGTGCTGTGTACCAAGTTTTGTTATGTGCGTCTAAATCATTAAATTGTCTGTGTCAGGGGTCTCGCTATGTCTTAATAATACAAATAGTGATATTTCCAAGCAAGGATTAATTAATCATTATGACCCACTTCCAAAATTCAATAATTCAAATTTCCATCGCACTTTAGACAGAACGTAAATAGTAATTATAAGAGTTAAGAATTTCCTCCAACATCTTTATTGTCGCACACACACATATAATCACTTGAGGGTTCAGACACACGCACACATAACCAGTTAGTTTTAAGTCTCGGGGCGTCCCCACTAATTTATACGTTCTTTCGCTTTCATTATAATTATTATTCTTGGCAATTTATTTTCGCACACGAGGGGGCAGTGTCCCCCCGGGGGGTTGGGGTGGCAACTTCTTACAAATTCTCGTTTTTCGGTGGAACTTAGCGCACCCTTTTCTTGGCCCTTTTTGTTTTTCATTACATTAACTTTTGAGTTGGGGATAATGTGTTGCGAATGTGTGAGTGTAATTTGCGCTTGTAATGAACGGTTTGTTTTTACTGCAATATAGATAATAATATGTTACATTTTTAAATTTAATGTAGGATTACATTATATTTTTAATGTAAGTGCCTCAATCAATAAGATAGATTTTGATATTTTCGGTATGTTTAAGAAATAAAGTTTAAAACAAAATTTGAAGGAATTCATAAGCCCCGCCCCGTCCAACAATACATCGTTTATGAATCTTGGGTTATTAATTTGTTTTTATTTAATTGGTTCTTTCAGAAGAATCTTTTTAAAAATGGCTCATAAAGTTAGTTATTTAGTAGATAACTACTCTGCTCCCTGCTCTGCCTGCCTGCTCTGCTGTTACGTCTGCTCATCCAACCTAATACATAAATCCGATCGTCTTTTTGTATGATCAGTAAACTCAGTACCACAACTCAGTAAAGCATTGAATCGTAGTGTAATTTTGCATGAGAATATTTATTAGACTAAAAAGGAGGATACATTTTATACAGATCCCTTAAAAAAGTATCCGCAAAAATAATTATAAACACCGCGAGAATATAGTCGCGGTCACAACTATACTCTATTCATTGACAGATGAAACAAAAGGTAAACAACATTTTAATACAAATTACTTTGTTTAATTTAATTAGAGCCTAGAATGAGTCATTAGTTCTTGTCTATGTTCTATCTAATATATAGGCTATAATAACCTGCATGCTTAACCCCAGGAAAATGCTAGTGATAGGAATTAAGATTTAAAACTACGGTCTTTCTGTTTACCTTCCGTCTCATGCTATAGTCTCAGTATGGTATAGTTTATTATAAGACGGACAATTCGTAATAGTCATAAGTTCGTAACAGTGCAAAATATTTAATAATTATTACGAACTAATAATTCTCTTTAAATTATAAAGTGTCATTGAAACGAGTTTCCCAAAAGTTCCATCTCTATAGAAATAGATTCACCGAAGCTCCCTCAACCAAAAACTTTTCAATGCATAACACCTTAACTATCTCGACGTCTCTCCACAATTTTACTCGAAACTTAAAGTACACAATTTACGATGTTCCTACAACGTTCACATGCACAAGAAACGACGGAGAACTTCCACAAAACAAAAGCGATTACGACAGACTTCGACTACTCGAAAACAAAACGCAATTTTCTCTTAAGAAAATGAGGGAACTCTTTCTCCCCATTGAAAAATCATCAACACCCCCCGCGTATGTACCCGCTACCACCCTGGGGGGAAGATCTACGCCGCCGACTTGCGTACGCTTTAATTAAAAATAAAACATAAGAACGATGTAACTGGATGAGCCGAGGAGCGAAGGAAAAATGAAAGAGAAAGCCGTCCACCCTCTCCCTGGACGGGCGAAGACGTAGGAGGGGTAACCGCGTGGAAGTTAGTCGCGAAGCGACCACTGGGGGGAGCGGACCTCCCACCGTATGCTGCTGTGTCACAACGGAATGACATCACTTTTCTTGTCGCTAATGAAGAGACCGTCTTGGATGGTTGCCTTTTTTACTTGCTAAAGGCTTTCAGACGATGCGTTTTTAGACTTGACTAATTTATTTAATTAGCCTTTTGCGACGAACGTCTGAAAAAAGTTGGTGAAATTATCCGAGTATTCCATTCATTTGTGGCATAATACAAAAATTCACAATTCATTGCTTGAAATATCTTATTTTTATAGTTTTAAAGTTATCATTTTCGCACAATTGTAATTGTCTTCGCCGTTATACACTTATTATACTTTACTCGTATGAAGGTACGACGCTCGACGATTCAGGAAATGTACTCAGAGTCAATGAGGACGTCTTTTAGAAACAAAACGTCCAAACCCCAGTCTAGACATTTTAATTTTCCTATCTGTACGTCTCGAAGGCATCGACAGATCTCTCTTTTCATTAGTCGGGACTGCACATGTGTAAGGAAGTCTTTGATGTACAGGTCGTTAGTGACAGAACCGATAAGAGCCTTGTGGCACAATATGATTTATTCATATTTTTAACGAAATGCATTCGAGTAAAAGGATAACGTTGGAACCTCGTTATTTCTGACCTGAAATATTAAAAAAGCAAATAAATATTCTTAGATTTAAAAAAAAATATTAGCAATATCAAAAAAGGTTTGCGGTCTATGGTGAGCTGTTTAACTCAGTGCCCTAGTGACCTATATAGGGAAATTGGGGGATAAGGGAAGGGTCCGAATAATTGTGCACTTTTTTCTAGTTCACTCCTGGCTTCCCCCAATGTCCATTTATCGTGCAACAGGTATTATTGTGCAGTAGGTACTTGTCTCTTGGTGAATGATTCCAAACGTTTCTAATTCAAAACTCGAAATGTAGGTAGGTATCCTTATATTTTTGTTATACTGGGTTAAACTTGGGATAGTCGTTAACCTCAGAACAAAGGTTTTAATTAATTACTTAAGAAACTTTTAACATTCCTTTAACAATAACGTATGCTTTTTTTATAAATATTTTTCTTAAAGAAAAATAGACGGCAGACGAGCATACAGTCCACCTGATGGTAAGTGGATACTGTCGTCAATAGACATCCGCGATACATGCCAACATCAGTACAGAATGACAAACGTTGGCACGCCCCCGGATGCTCTGCCTACCTTTGCATATTAAGGAATGGATTGGGAAAATGGTGAGCGAGAGGCTAGGATGGGAATGGGCTCTGGCATATCTCACACACTTCCGAAACACGTACGTACATTGGGGAAATACGATAAGGTTGGAAATGCACTACATTTCAAGGTAGTCTTTTGTGAGAGAGGGGAATGCAGCATACACTCTCCCCGAGCTTATACTATATTATTGTATATAATTCTTATGCATATTGACGTACTTTTCGTTATGATTATATATGACATAAGCATATTTTTCAGTATGATTTTTCGTGTGTAAGTAATTAAATAGATTAACCCAGTACCATCTGTTTGTATCAGCCGCTAACGTCCCGCTGCAATGCACAAGCCTCTCCTAGTAAATTACTGGGAAGTTTCGGACCGTAATCCACCACACAGGTCCAGTGCGAAATAGTGGCTCACATGCTACGAATTATTATTTTTATTCCTGGAGCACGTGGGCTTCCTCACGATGTTTTACCTCACCGGCGAGCAAGCGCCAATTTATAAATATTACCCTAGGATATCACCGCGCTATCAGTACCATTTATATTAATATAAATATTTTTGTTTATATTAATATAAATGCATATTTAATATTAATCAATCATGCATTTATTAAACATTGTTTATGATTGTGCAAAACTTTCATAAATAAATAATTGTTATGCATATTGACACATTTTTTTTATCTCTCTTTTTGTTTGTAAACTTGGTTAATAATGGGTTAATGGATCCTCTCAATTTGTATGACCTTTGACCTTCAATCGTTTATTAGTTACTAGTTTATTGGTTGCTCTACTGGATAAAGTTGCACCAGACTGATCAATTTAAATTTATTTCTTAAATTAATGTTTTTACATTTGTCTAATTATTAATTAATTTATCATTTGTACAAATTAATGTTTCCCTCCTTTTTCTTGTAAACAATATTGATTTTATTACTTCTTACGATCATTATCAATTATTATAAATAATCGTTATGCATGTTGCTACATATCTTCGAACAATGCGAAGTGAAGTGAAACAATAGAATAAAAACATAAAACAGACGCCAACAAAAACCGTATGGATTTCCGTAAATTCGGCTCTGTATACACTCTCACACTTATTCAAACATAACTCGATTGAGGCACACGTTCATTCAATTTTCTAACCCATTTACGTCTCAGACAAGGTCTGCACCAAAAAATAAACACGAACATTCAAGATATGGGGATTCCGTGGGAGTATGGTGCGTGGGAGTATGGTGCATTTTTTTTATATATAAGTATATTGTGACTATTAAGAACCGAAGGAAACATGCGACATGATCTGAGGGACCTTATAATTTCCCAATTATTAAGACTGTGGCGAAATCGTAAAATAAATAACATATTTTTATTGCCACTCGCATATACAGGTGCGCATATACTCGCAATATTTTATATGCACCTGTCTGTACATATAAACTGTATGTCGTTAGATAGGAGGGCTGTACAAATTTTGTGTAACAAGATTTTCTTTGTGTTTAGTACACACGTACAGATGTGTTTCGGCAGCAGTGATTCCCTCCCCATTTGCTTAACCCATTCTCCAAATCAATTCCTACATCTTCAAAGGCAGACAGCGCATCCAGGGGCGTGCCAACGTTTGTCATTCCGGACCGGTGTTGGCATGTATCACGGATTTCCACGGGCGACAGTATCCACTTACCACCAGGTGGACTGTATGCTCGTCTGCTGCCTGCTTTCTATATACAAAAATGGATAAATATCAGTGACAACATTACATTACATAACAGTGATTACATTTTGTTAACATTGTTTCGTCGTGAGCATTGCCAACAAGGAACTCTAAAAACTCGACTTATTCGTTATTCCCAACCTCGGTTTTTCCACTGTGTAATTTCATAAGCATCCGCAGTATGTGTGCTCGTTTTGCCCGGTTCCCTCTTTCTGAATTGATTAGGTCGGGTTCACATCGCAGTTACGAGTACTGAATGGCGTACGGATGTTTTAGTACGTTTTTTTACTCGGAATCGCTTTTCCAATATTCAACGTTGAGTATTAGGAATAATTTGCTTGGAGCATTTCATTTGTGAAGTTGTACATCGTTTGGATTTATTGGTATTTTTTATTCTCATTACTTATAGTTAATATAAAATGCATGGAAATCAATTAGCTACCGATTAGATAAGAGATGAAAGGTACATAAAAAATATATTTACATATAATAAAAAAGCGGAGGTGTATGTATGAATAAAATATCTTTATTGCATTCCTGTTTTAACTACTAATTACATTAAACATAACATATCGTCACCCTTATGTCAGAATCACGAATGTGCAGGTGATTGTTAGATAATGCGATGTTTATAGAGCTTATTGTTGGATATTGCACATAACATGAACCTCACACGGTATAAATAGGGCGTTTACAACTAATATTTCTGAGAAGTCACTGGGCTAAAGCATAATCCCGATTTTTTACAGCGAATGAAAACTTTAAAATCGTTTTTTCTCGAAATTATCCAATTGCACATTCGTGGTTTTTGCATAAGGGTGACGAATATTATACAGAAGCAATAGGCGACCTTATCGCTAAAAGCCAGACAACCAACTGCCAATGAAATAATTTAGAGGAAGAGGCAGGCTATACAATAAAGTAATATACAATAATAACAATAAAACAGCAATACAATATATTAACAATGTATTATGTATAACATATGCATTATAACTGAAGTGAATAATGTAGAAGGAAAAAGTGGTATAAAAATAATTACATTAATATAAATTAGATGAGAATCAATTAGTTGCTTGGATAAGAAATGAGGAGTAAATAAAAATGTATGTAATAAAAAATCGATCGATGTAATAAAAAATATACATATTAATTAAGGACAAGAATGCCTAAGATTTGTAGGGTTTGTACAGTAAGTACTAAAGCTGTTTTTTTTAAATCTTGCATTCTAGAACAGTCAAGCGCGACTGGTCCAACAGAGCTATGAATACAGTTCAATGAACATATAGCTTGTTGAGTGTTAGACATATATATGTCTATACTTAAGTTTATTTCTCTACTAAACTATAGTTACCAAATTATATGATTTTTAGATGACATTTATTTTTGTAGTTTTGAAAAAAATGAAGTGTATCAAAATTTAACACGAGTGAATATAAACTCGACCGATATACACGAGACATTGAAATATAATAATTTTCATATTTAATATATGAAAATGAGTAAGTTTGTTTGCAATTTTTTATCAACCCATCGAACTCGAACGCTGCGCCGCCGTTTTAAACCCTACCTACAGCTATATTCAAATATATTACCAATTCATAACGTCCTACAAGAAACCGGAGGGTGCCAGTATTAAGCTTAGCTAGGCCTGTTTAATGATCCAATTCCTGTCATGCTCAGGAAAGGGTTTTACCCCCTAAAAAACTTGAAACAAACGCCGCAAAAACCGAAGACGTTCCACCCTCAGGGGGAGGCGGGGGAGATCTCAGCCCGCAAGGAGGCACAGTGAATAATTATAAAAGAAATAAGATAGACATTGACTTCACCGCGTCAGCTAGATGAATAATAATGGATTTTTGTTTACGTGTGTTAATGCCTTTATAACCTTTTACAGTCTGAAATATTGTTGCGAATAAACAGGTTATTAAAGTGGGCTACAGATTTAACGGTTACTATGTTGCCGAATTTTAACGTTGAAAATAATGGAGGTTATATTTACGAGACTACGGGCTTATAAAAACTTTATTCGCTTTGTAATTAAGTACATTTTGTATATTACATTGCTTACGGTCTGCTTGGCTTCTTTACATTTTCATGTGAATTATTTTGTAATTTCACGGTAAGTATCTACATGCGTCCAGAAAATATTGAACAATTAATCAAGTCTTTAATCAATACGGCGGCGTTAGGATCCCCGCAAACAATAGACAAACAAAAAAAGTTATAGGTCATTTCTCGATTGGTTAAAATATCAAATTTTCATTGTGTACTTGAAAGACTTGTGTTGACAAGTAGTGTTTGGAACACGTTTGAAATTTTATCGATAAAATATGAGTCAAGTATGAGCTGTGTACAGTTAAATGTTCTGCTCTTAATGTTTTTGATAAACATTTAATATTTAGTTATTAAATAATATATACAACATTGCACCATTATATCTATAGTATGTACCTTCTCCATTGCAAATGGTTGGTGAAAAATGAAAAATTAACCACTTATAAAAGCCATAATATGACATATTTATAATACACACTAATTTAGAAAACAAAATTGTCATAACTCAAACATTTCAATAATGTAATTAATAAGTAGTATAAATTATTAAAAAAAAACTGCGTCAAATTTGTATATCATATCCAGTGAGTTATATAATAATATTGATATTTATATTTTTGATATATAATCGAATTACATATTTTAAATGAATTAATATAAGGAGTGAATTGTTATTATCTTATGTAATGATTTCATTCTCTCTTGCTTCTATCAAACTGTTGTACACTTAAATAAATGAAAACATCTACATAAGAATACTACAGTCATAGTACAATCACAAAGACTGCAATCCGACAGATTCAAGAAAATGTATGCACACACAAAGAACTGTATAAAATGGAAGGGGCAGTGAAGCAGAAGCAATAAACAGGACTGCGCTCGAAACAGTACAGGAAAAGTAATCACGCCTGCAGGTAACTTTGTTTGACGCGAGCGTACTTGTGTTGGAAGACCAGCGATTTCTATAAAACTACGAAATGCATTTTTTTTATTAATTTCTGCGGTATTTTCTTGCATCTGCCATTGAACATTTCGACATCTCTGTTTCACATGTTAACGGACAATACATTTAAATATGTAAAATGTACACTTTTATAAATACATCCAAGTCTTGAAACGACCAACTCTTCAAATTGGAATTTTTTTTCGGGAACTCAAGAAGTGAATTGTATTGTATTGTACGTTTTGTCGTTTAACTTTTACGGCGGCAGTAG
The DNA here is from genome assembly GCA_943735995.1 of Sesia bembeciformis. Classification (NCBI taxonomy): domain Eukaryota; kingdom Metazoa; phylum Arthropoda; class Insecta; order Lepidoptera; family Sesiidae; genus Sesia; species Sesia bembeciformis. The sequence continues at coordinate 3,995,533 of OX031038.1, forward strand.
GATTCCTGCATCCCAGCAAACAATAGACAAACAGTAAAAAGGTCAAAGGTAATTGTTAGACAGGTTGATACTGATAGTTTATTAAACTTCAAAGTGTTTTTTGTGCGTAATGTTTGTGATAATCAAATTAAAGCACAGGACATCAATTTTCGCGTGCTTCCAAGGAGTCCGTCCTCTTCTGTCCTCAGTAAACCACTATCACTTTACTGAAGAAAACTTGACACTTGCAGAAAATACTAATTGCCCTATTTTTTAAAATGTGTTTACCCTTTGCTAGTGGTTACCCTCTGGAGGGAATTTAACTAAGAAGAAAGAATTGTTAATTAATTTAATTTCTATTTAAATATAATTTTGTTAGTGTTTAATATTAAGGAGTTTCTTATTTACTTTTCCTACAATTCCAACTATTCAATTGAGTTGTTGAGAGTATAATTGAGAGTATAACAGAATAAAAAAACTTTTTATATCATTACTTTCTTTACTTCTCGCCTCATGTTCCCGACTTACAGAAATTTGCCGGTGGTTGTTGGATGAGAAAAGCCGAGGTACGTCTGTGGTGGCGAGTCTTGGGAGAGGCTTGGCCTATGGTATGGTCCCTAGTACCCATCACTCCCAATTTTTCAAAACAAATACTAGAGGCATCATTGATGACCATGGACGACAGTAACTGCCAATAAACTAAATAAGCCAGTTCGCCACTAAATAAGTCAACTGTATCCTCGTTTGGTAAATTATTTCTATAAAAATCATTGTTATTCTATCCGAGACTAGTATTACGTGTATTCTGTAGATGACAGTAGCTGGAAGTAGTTCAATCATAGTTCAGGAATAATCTTCTTCTTTTAATATAAACATTGATTGTAAGTAACATTTTTTTTATATTATCTAATATCATTACCATCATCAGTTTTTGTAATTACTTTTTTCGCCTAATAATTAAAATATATAATAATTTATATAATATAACATTCCGCTACTAAAATGTATTACTTAATAATATTGCCAATCCCAATTCATTTATTTTGATATGTTTTTTATATTTTTAAATCTATTTCACTGCAACCACATTCGCTTGCCGACCAGCGAAGCGTCGCGAGGGGAGATTGGGGTAAGATGGAGCGCGGTGTAAATTGATTATGTGTAAAATTGTTAGCCGATGGATGACTACTTATATGCACCTCGCAGCCTCGACGTTTAACACAATCTAATTTGTAGCGTCTGCAAGCGTAGGAAATTTTTCACTGAGTTTGTGGAAATTGAGTGTTTAAAGACGAGGGAGGCACTCGGTTATGATAATAAGATCGTGATTTTCTTTGAGGTATCCTCTAATATACGAGTACTTATCTTTTTTTAATACACTCCTGGATTAAAAAGAAAGTTTTAGCATATAAAAAAGTGCAGAGTTCAAAAAGATACTTATAAATACCGACCAATGCTCGATGGCTACGTAGTATCCGGCCGTCTTTGGAATATCGCTACATCGTCTCAAAAGGCGGCTAAGAGAGACGAAGCCGCTACCACGCCCCAAGGATCTATACCACCTCTGAAAGAGTGGATTCGCCATCCTGCTTCGACAGCGTGGCCGTTCCAGGCCATACATCCCTCACGTAATAAACAATGTGCATGTGGAGGTCCATATCCACCAGTGTACGAAAAAAGGGCTAGGTTACACATTACATAATTATGCAAGCCCACACACACGCGTACACACACACGCACACACCCTCGCATGCACTCGCACACACACATTATTAAATTTATATAACTTTTAGTAATATAACACTTACGTATCTGCTTGAACGTTTTATGAATGAATTATTGCTGAAGTTGTCTTCTACACATGTCCATATTGAATTCGAATATTATATTTGTTAGAATCAATAAGTCCGTTGTTGCCAATAAGATTGAACACATATTGTGCAATTTTATCTAAATGTTTATAAGTGCTGTGTGATTTTGTCTTTTTTTATATAAAAAAATATATACTTTTTTATAATTTTGTCTTTTTATCATTGTATTGCATATAGTACCAACTAACCTATCAACTATTTGAACAAAAACAAATCTCCTTTACAGTCCATTGTCAGTTTTCTCAATAGACGACTAGGTGGCATCAACACCGAATACAACGTTATAAAACAAACCTATTATTTTAATTAGAGTACATTGCATGAGGAGAACTGTCCGTGTCCAGAAGGGGTCGATAAAAGTGCTGGTTACAGTTTGTACAGGAAATAACGAAGCTTGTTTCAAATAAACAGACAGTTTCAAATTATTATATGCTACTTCAGATTCCGAATTAACATAGAGTGCTCAATGCTTGAAATCTTGTTTTCAGAACAAAATTTCATTTTTTTAGCGACACAAAGAATAAAAAAAAAACAAAGTCTCTCACATGCACAGAGTGTAATAAAGGAGTCGAAATGAATATTTAAACATTTCGTAGAGGGTGCACTTTCGTCACAATGACGTTTGGGGCTTCCAAATCTAAAGACACGTATTTTTGGGAGTCAAATTCCGGCAATTTGCACACCGAGCGTAAAGTGCATAGATTTTTTATTTTAACTTTTATAATATTTTCATTAAAGTGTTGTTTGTGTTGTGTTTGTGTTGGTCAAAAGCTTCTTATCATTATTAAAAAAAAAAAGAAACCCAATAAGCAGTATGTTTCTTTTCTTGCAGGTTATATTGGTAATCTACGTGCAATAAATAATAACAATAATGCAATAATCTTTATTTTGTTAATAATTTCTTGTTGAGAATAGCCAATAAAATGGAAATAGAAGTAATTTTTGCTTATCCAATATTTAAAATTTACAATGTAAACTGTAAAAGTACAAAGAAAACAAGCTTATAAACAAAGATTAAATTATAAAAAGAAAAAATCTATAATATAAAAATATAACAATACATGTATTGTTAAGAAAATGAAAATATTTATCAATAATAAAGATCTTATAATAACAATTTAATATTCATTGCGTCGTATTTTTCCTGCGTAAGTTTGTCGCACCCTCAGTGGAATAAAAATGTAACCCGAAAATTGTAAATTTTCAGTACAGTATACACATATCATTAAAATAATAAAATCCAAATCATTATTGCTTTCTCTAAACTGTTTCTTTATAAAAAATACTTTCAACACCGAATCTTTGGGCATATTTTTTTTCAAATTTGGCGGTATACTTGTATATATGCATATTGGATATATGTAGTTTAAAGTGTTTTTTTTTAAATAATGGTAAAATCTAAATTTCGATATAATAATAATATGATTTAGTGCTTTGTTAAACTGAGAGTGCATTGTGTATTGTTTCTCAAAGAATATACATGAAGTCAATATACTTGTTAGATTTTAATTAAGGACATTACGTCAGAGTTAATTATGTACATAATTAACATAATTAATTTGTTTTAATACGAGTAACAAGAAATAAACTCGATGTGTCTACATCTGAATCGCCGGCGGGATAGTCAAAGATACAGATACACGTCGCAGGGGGGCGGAAGCGTTTGCCAAAAATTATAATTTTAATTGTGGCCCTGAGAGCCCCCCCCCCCACCTCCTCTTGACTCCGCGCTATAATAAATGTGAAATGTTAAGTCGGAATTTTGTTTTTTAATGTGAACTACGTTATCTGAAATTTGAGAATGATGCTTGATCATTATGGAGGTGGCAGTGATTTCTGAAGTTTTGACAGCTTCCGGAGATCCCCATGCTTTTTCTATAGCCTATTACAGGGTATGTCCGAACGTTGCTCAAAGCCTAAAAACAATGAATTTCAGTTGATTCTGACTGAAATCATGATTCTAAATTAATTGACGCGAAAATTTTATACCCCTTTCATAGAAAACATTTTTTTTTGAGTTTTGTACCCAATTTAAGAAAAAAAATGCCAAATGTACATAGCCCATAAACTTAATATTTTTAAAACCGTTTTAAGGCCATACATTTGTCACGAGCAAGACAATGTGTATGTAATTAGGAGGCCTGTGTCCAGTGATCGATAAAAGGGTCTAATTATGATTCGATTGTAAACACAGTAAACAGTATTTTAATGAACATACTATTTATTTTTTAATTTCCATATATATTGTTCTCCAACTGTATTTTTGGAAAATTTTGAAGTTACACTATGGACAAACAATCAAAAATTTTTTTAGTAAGATTTAATGTAATATAATTTAATGAGCGTTTTCGCCATAGATGTAAAATCCGACAGTGTAATTAAATTGCATCAAATCTTCTTCAGTACCTCGAAGGGAGTACTCGTTAACCCTTATCAAAAATAAGTAACACTCATTTCCTTTCGAGCTTAAAAAATTAATGACTTCCCCGCAACACACACGCGTAAAAACAAAGGATGGGTAGCCGAAAATACGTAATAGAGAACGCCAACAATTTCCTTTTAGTCATTATCTGCAAATGCGTACTGGGGATAATGACAGAAATTTGGCAGTAGGAATGGTGTAGAGTAAAAATATGCAGTTGTTAGTGTTAAAATCAGAAGCAGAATAATTTTATTTATTGTCCGACTATGTGATGTGGCATCCTTCCTGGCATGACCACAGTCTCAAAACGTTTTTTCTTTGCAGTACAAATTATTGTTTCAAAATTTACTAAATTGTAATATAGTCATTAAAATTTGTACTTCATGAGGATTCACGAGTTCTGGCGCATCTCAAGACTACGCTGCAATCAAAGATGTAATATAATTATAGGTTGATTATAGTGCCAAAAAACTTTAATATACCTACTCTTGATTCAAACTATGAGTAAGTTACAATTACTTACCAAATATGTAGGTTAGTTACTTCGTCTTAATCACTCTACAGTTTGACTTATGTATGTAATGTATTGTATTGTTGTCATTCCTACCATATTTCGAAATTATTTTCTCAAAATACGTATAAAAATGACTGCCTGACCATTTTGTTAAAAGGTTATTCGTTCAATCGTTTTGTTTCACCGCCGAGCTCCTTGGACCGTATCAAAAAAGTAGCCAACAAACTAGACTCCTTGAGACGGGTTCTCTTGTCTTTATGAAAATGTTGAGTGCACTCCTTACCTTGTTTATTACAATCCGCTGCGTTTGTGCGATCCTAATTATGTTCGATATGAATACGTCTTATTGTTTTAGCGATCGTTGTTTTTATAATTTGTAGTACGGTTTAGAGAGATTTCAATTCGATTTCGATATATGTGTCACTGAAATAAAACAATAGCTGTATAATTAATTTCTAGCATATCTTTTGTTCTAAACGGCGCGCCACGGGCAGGAAGAATTTCGGTCATTGACGTGAGGTCAGACAATACTGGACGGATTTTTTTTTTTGTATAAAATCGTCGCACATTGACCACTTTACTAGACCCCTCATATTATTAATCTTGGCTGACCTCATGTCAATGACCGATTTGTTTCCTACTTGGTACGCGCGCTTTAACTAAAATTTCGCAATCAATGCAATGTATGAGTAATGATAGCTACGAAAGTTTTAGATAAAATAATAAAACTTTACATGTTTGTAACTTTTGATTTATTCCCCAAAATAAATTTAATTTTCATTAGAACGGTTTTATATATCTTAAATTAGTTGACGCGGTTCAGATTTTCCGTTATTTTGGTGACACATTGCATAATATACGTACAAGTATAACCAATTCATTTCCGAAGCTTGAAGCGTCCCTTCCACCTGTGACCAAAGAGGAGAACTAAAGGTGAAAAATCTCGTAACTCACCTATTAATATATTTTTGCCGTTCTCCTGAGGTAATCCTTAACGTGTTCGCAATGAGTTTGAGTCGAAGCGACCCCAAGTTCGCAATTGGGATGGAAAAGAATCAACAAAACTTTTATCCAAAGTTAATCGTAGTATGAGTTTACACTAAATGTATTAAATAACGAATAAACAGGGAACAATGGGGCGATATTTATCCAAGTAAAACCAAACCATTGGCACGTCGTGATTTCACACCATAAGCCTCGCTGTCAATATCAGTTAAAGTGTAATGGAGACCGAAACCACGCCTCTGGACGTCCGCGCCCCGTGGTCTCTTCCCGTTTGATTATAATTCATTCGGTTACATGCAATACTTTTAAAATAAATCCGGTGGCAGGCGCCAGTGGGAAAGGTAGATTTCACTCTTTTCCGTCCGTTTTAGAAAAAAGTATACTTATAACAGTTACTGGTATTATTTTCTAAAACTACTAACTGTGACAATTAAGTTCTTGTTAATTATTTCATAGTTTATGCGAACCGTGTATTTGCAAATCCATACAATCAACAGTAAAAAAAGAGGCAACATGTATCGATTTAATAGTATTTTTTTTATTTTCCTATTCAATTTCGATTTCATTCCACTGTTGTGGTAAACTTCTTTCACCAGACACTATTTTATGTCTACTTTATGCCACTTATTACATAAGAAACAACTACAAGAATCAGAGTAGGTGAAAAACATATAACTATCATGATTAATAAATTTTATACTTGGAGTAGACAACGGGAATAATTTAAAAAATATACGCTTTGTATATTAATAAAAAAGGTTAATGAAAAAGAAGATAATAGGAACAGACCGCATTCGCGTGCTAATATCCACTCAAATAACACGTCAAAACAGATACGCACTATTTTTCTTCACCGACAGTTATGTGTTTTACTTTACTTTCTTTATAGAATGTTAATATTACTCAGGAAATGCGGGGGAAACATATTGTAAGGGAGTATTGCATAAGAAGGGAGTATCTCATACTGTGGAGTTGAATGACTGGTTTAAAAAATGTACTACTTATCGGAGCCGTCTCTCACCTCCTTTGGGAGGGGGGCGGAGTATCCTACCTGGGCATTTATGGGCCACCATGAATGTAGCGTCTCACAATTTCTCGAATTTCTTCCGTCCCCTAATGGAAGTTCCCACATATTTGAAACTATTTGCGATATTTATCGATAATCTAATCCATTACCTAATTATAGAAAATATGCGAATAGGTACGCCCAACGTAAACCGCAAAATGAAAAATATTCCAGAAACAAGAACAATCATATAATATTTTAGTACATGTAACGTAACGCTTCAGTTCCTATCAATACATTTTTCGCATAAAACATACAACAGAAGAATGGAAAGCATTTGTTTAAATTAAAAAAAAAGTAGAACCAGCCAGCAATACACTTAAAACATTCACACGACGTAACTCACATTACAAAAAAGAACACATTCTTAAAAAATTCGTTCCCGCGCACAATGTAAAGCTCCCCATTCACGTCACAATGGGGTTTTGTAACCGCATGACCGTCTGAGGTGTGTTACAATAAGTTCGCGTATGGTGCGGTGCATTCAGTGTATTGTTTTTTTTTTATTTTGCTCGCTCGGAGAAAGCTTTTCTTTTATTGCGTTTTCTCGATTTTCATGTTGAAGAGCGTAATTTTGCAGGCTTTCTTGAGACTGGAACGGTGGAACTACGTTTGTGGACTAAGTAAATATGAAATTGCTGTGTATCGAAGCTGTATTTTTAACTTAGAAATATGAAGAAACAGTTTCTTCGGCTTTGATATTTGAATGTTTGATTCGTTCATGTCATTATTGATAATGTTTATTAAATCTAGTACAGGATTAAAATGTCTTATGTAAATGTAGCATCTTAATACTTTGGTCCTGTGGCAAATATGACCTATCCATATTGCCACTTTAGCATACTGATTCTATTAACTATGACATTTTTTTGGCGAATCACTTCGATGCAGATCTTATCCTGCAAAGAAAGTCTGAGCATATCTTTCTCCATCATAGCTCTGGCTAAGGTAAAAATATTATTTTTCTAGAAAACAGAAGTAAGTGGTTTCAAAAGCACGAATAATATGATAATGGTAATATACATATATAAGATTAGATATAGATACTAGCGGTGCCAGCGAGTTCGATCGCGGAACTTGTGATTGCAGTAAGAACTTCCAAATTTATCTGGATAAAAAGTACACTAAATGTTAACTCGGCTATATTTATGGCTATATTAGGTTATATTTATGCCAAGTTTCATTAAAATCCGTACAGAGGTTTTTGCGTGATGCGCAATTCAGACGGACAGAAAAAATATAGAAAACATACTGTTTTGCGCCAAATGACACAAGCAATTCATACTGCAATGACAATTTTCAAAAAATGTTTCATGTTCAGACACGGCTGGATTTCCATATCGTCGTGGGAGGTCATTTGCGTCGGAGAACTGTAAATAAAATATAAATCAATAAATTACAGTCGCGTTGCAAACAGAATCGATGAAGGATCGAATCGATAATGATCTCTAGTAATTATCGAACACTATTCGAATAAAAGTATGAGACCCATATCCCTAATGAACTGCTGAGTCGATCACACGAGTGTAATGAAAGACATCCTTTCAGGTTGTAGCTGTAATTTGTCATCATTCTTGATACTGACTTTGCTTTAGATACTATGATGGTTACCGAAAATTAGTAGTGAAAATAATACAATAATAACAGCATTATTGTCCGTGTGTTACAATACTTTCGCATAAGGCATTACCACAAACAATAAGAACATGTGTAGCGGTTGGCCTTGGGAGAGTCTTATATCCAGCAGTTGTAAGATATGGCATGGTGATGATATGGCATGCTGTCCACTGTTAGATTTAAAATAAGCAGTGGCAAAACTCAAGTGTATATTACGATATGGTACCTAAACTATAATTGCCTATTTTTACAAATACAAGATAATTTTTTACTTTTTCAATCCTCGAATATTGCGGCATCTGAAATTATTTAAGAGCATCACACATTTCATAGAAAAAATTACATTCGTGTGTAATGTGATATTTTAAGTCTGTACATATAAACTTTCGACCTATCAACCTGTCTCTCCAAAGTTAGATACAATTCCCTCTCAAGGCTTGTTACTACACACGATTTTTGGCTTTTCTAATCACGCAATTACAGGCGATTTTTTTCCAGTAGGCTGTCTACGTGGCTGGAGGGTGTTTCATCTTCATCTCCTATACGTGATCTCCATTCAAGAATTCTTTCCGTGGGTAATCGGTCCTGTGATAGATATGACCTGCTCATAGTCAGCGGGTTGATTCTATGTGGAATAAATACCATTAACTATATTATTGTGTCTAATACAAAACCCTATACTAGTAAAGCAAACAAATGAGTATCAAATCACGATTAAACATGATATAATTTTCACCGCTTGTTCCGTATCAAATGCAACATCAACACGGCAATAACCCTACGGTCTTGTTAATTGGAGACACGATTGATGAACTCGTTGACGTGTCGATATGTGAAGTGTTGTTTTGAAACTCGAACGAAGAAACCTTTGATTGGAATTTTTACTTTTTATTTTTTATTCACATGTCAAATGAGATTTGATTACTGGCTAAAAGCAATTTGTTTGTAACCAATCGATTCCATTCTAATAGTGAATTAAATTGAATTCTGGCTTAAAATGAACGACAAAGAACTTAAAATCGGAGTGTTAAAAATAATGTAATTAGATTTAGATATACACATAATTACGACACAACAAAAATAGGGATAAAACATAAGCGATTGAAACTTAAAAAATGAGAAACACATGAAAAGAAGAACAAGTAATAAAGATAACAGATTTATTTATATAACAGACGGATATAAGGACGTTTTAATGTTCTGTATCAATATTTTCAATTATATAGAATGTCTTTGGGTCGGTGTGTGGATTAATAGGGTAATGTAAAGAAAGATAAAAGATAAAACATTTTTTTCTTTCTATGGTTAAGGCGAAGCCGCTAGCTAAATAAAACGAAGGGTCCGTTAATAAGTTAACAGTTGAGAGATACAAACTAAGTGTACAGACGGTAAAATATATATGTTTGCAGGCAAAAGACCTTATTAGTCTTGCAAACTACGTAGAACAACACACGCACAAATAGATAGCTAACTTATTTACTGAATGTGTAACAAAATTTTATAGTCGGCTCTTAAAATTTTCCCAACTCAGTTGTTCGAGCGTGTCTATTTTGCCGTTTGTACAAACAACAATGTTATTTATAAATGCCATTACAGTATATCGTATATTGCTAGATAGAAAAGAAAAAAAATCCTGCCCAATATTAAATTATCACTGGACATGTTCCGACAAAAAATAATATTGTTCCACCGGCGTCTGTTGCACAAATTCAATTATCGAAAACAAATTATAGTCGAGTCGACTTAACGATTCGTTCAAATCGATCGCGTTCACTTCAGGGGAACTCTCAGTTTCAGTCATTCGATTATTGGGATTTTAACGAGTAATTACTTAATCGCAGTCGATTATTGATTTGTTTACAAGTTACATTGGAAGTTTATGAAAAATATGATACATCGGAATTATTGAAACTATTAAAATGTAGGTAATGACATTTCTCGCGTTGAAAGTAGGTAGGTATAAGTATCTATACTAATATAATAAAGAGGTAAAATTGTGTGTTGTTAACTAATGAAACGATTTTGTCTTACTAGTTCAATTAAAACGTGACGATGGAACTAGTTAAACTAAATATTCTCACTAACTCGAGTTTTATGGATTATGAATTTTAATCGTATTGTGGTCGGTGCTTGCGTGTGTTAAGAACGTACGTGTTTTGGTGGGTGAGATATGCCAGAGCCCATTCTCATCCCTTCCTAACCTTTTCCCAACCTTTTCTACAAATCCATTCATCTCCAGTCATCTCCAAAGGTAGGCGGAGCCATCCAGGGGCGTGCCAAAGTTTGTCATTCTGGACTGAAGTCGACATGTACCGTGGATGTCTATCAGCGACAGTATCCACTTACCACAAGTTGGACTGTAAGCTCGTCTGCCGCATTCTTCCTATAAAAAATATTTATAAAATCCAATGTACCTCTTATGTAACATGAGATAAAAACATATGTAATAAACATATGGTTGCCAACCTTCGTTAGAAGGCGGAACTTCAAGAAGAAAAATGTAATATGCATTTAGATGGAATAGCATATGTAATATCCACCAAGCTGCACTGGGCCGGTGCGGTGTGTTACGGCCCGAAATATCCCTGTGACTGTAAGGAGGTTCTATACCCTGCGATTGGAGGTTATTTATTCATTTACATACTTTATTGTACATAGAAATGATAAAAATAGTTACAAAAGAAAATACATACTAAAGGCGTGACTTAGGAGATTTCCACCAGCAAACTTTGGAGAGAAATAAATAGGTGAGGAATGAGATAGTTCATATCGAAGGTATGAATTTTGCTTAAACAAAGTTCAAGATAAAACAATGACTCCACTGCGTCGTGATACAATATTCACAAACAAATCGAATCAATCCAATTTGATATCGGTCGACATTATGCAATCCACACATCTAATTTAATTCTCTATGTAGGTCAGAGAGATGGCCTTAGAGATGTTTGGCGAACTACGCCATTTACTGCGTACATCGATACCTGCTGTTTACTACACGATTCTATTTACTACAATCCGAATCGATCTCTCAATCGAATGTCTGCCACGCCCGTGACCTTTTGTGGCCAGTAACAGTAGAGGTCACTGTTACAAAAATTGAATATTCTTTTATACTAAAGAATGTTTGCGTATTGCGAAGTCATTTGATTTATAGATTTTGGTAGCAAAAGTGATTTTGTTGATACAAATAATGTCATAAATTGATTTTTGTAATGGAGTATCCACGTAGCGGGAAACGTAGTGAAGAAACGTGAAGAAAGTCACCGGTAGTAGCTGGATAAGAAGAGCAGAAACATGTGTGGTGGCGGTACTTAGGATAGACCTACTCGTATATCCAGCAGTGGCGACACACAGGCTGATATTATAGTTTGAGGAATGCACCCGAAAGATGAGAAATGAACTATTTAGTGAGGTTTCTCATTAAGCTACTATATGTGTCTGTTTGAACAGATGTCCCCTGGTTCCTGATACAGATTCAGGGTTTGAACAGTTTGAATAAAGCTATGAATAAGATTCTGCAAGGCCGGTAGCAGATCCGCATGAACCCTGGTATGGGTCTAAGGGCGGCGGTGAATATTTCTTAGCAAGGAGTGGGCTGCCCGAACGTCTGCCATCTCTTCTATTTAAAAAAGAACTGCCAGCTGAGGCAATCAGTTTTTAGAAGAAGAAGTTTTTTGTGATCTTCGGGATCTTGAAGCTAAAACGGTATTTTAAAAATCTTTTTGAGACTTATTTTTATATTTTTTCTCTGAACGTATTAAATTATAATTTCTCGTCGATTTATAGATTATGGAAACCACTTTTTACAAGCTTTTATTCAACTCCACATGTATGTTAGTTTGTTTACGTCAAATCTTGCAAGTAGATTTTAACCCACTTCCACTTGTAGGTACCTACTACTGTCTGGAAAATTTTACATATTCAAGAATCTCTTTCAAACGAAATCACCTGCTTTACTAGTAGGTATTTTTATGAGTATTCTAAAGTCACGTAGACAGCTAAATGAGCTGGCACATTCTCCCGTGTCATAGACAATTGATTGGCGGGCATAGACATAAAGCACCAGCCGAAGTCACGTGATCCAGACGGGGTCGTTGCCGCAGACATTCCGACTTCGAATTTCAAATTTGAAATGCAAGGGTGTGACTAGCCGGATACAAGCCGATAATTTTAACGAGGTTTGTAGCGTGTTCGTATACGTCATGTTGGCTCCAATATTGGGTCCAATAAGTAACCAATAAGTAAGATAATATACTAATTTCATTATAGTTTTTTTATGGAAAGAATAGAGAATAGTGACAATTCCTTATTGTATTCAAATGTAATGTAAGTAAGTATAAGTAAGTGATCAATGTAAGTGACAATTCAAACAATAGCCTTATTGTATTCGTGACTTTGAAGAAGAAATAAATCCAGGATCACAGTATGTAGGTAGGTACCTATATTTAGAGTTCAATGTATCGGGATTTAATTTGAAATTTTTAATAACTATTTCCATCGAGCTTGTCCATATCTGCCTACCGTAGCCACATCATCATCCACGGTCCTACAGCCACAGACAGTGTGCTCCACAGACATCCGCGATTCACGCCAACATCAGTCCAACACTTACCACCACGTGGGACCGCTTGCTCGTCCGCCACTAGTATATATAAAAAAAAAAGAATGACAAACGTTGGCACGCTCCCGGATGCGCTGCCTACCTTTACAGATTAAAGAATGGATTGGGATAACGGAGAGAAGTCGGATGGGATGGGAATGGGCTCTGGCATATCTCACTCATTATCGATACACGTACGTACGTACATTGGGGAAATACGATAAAGTACGAAATAACATTTTAAGGTAGTTTTCTGTGAGAGATTGGTAACGTGGCCAGTCGAGTGCGCCCAGTGGCTGCGGGAATGCAACATGCACTCTCCCCCTACATGCACTGAATGCCTAAATGTATGCTCCAGATACGTCTTGAAATACGCCGACCAGTCATCGCAATTTAGTTCTTCCTCTATCTCAACGGTCTTCAGGTTAACTTTGTAACGGTCTTTTTCGTAGAACACAAAGTAAACAAAGTAAAGTTATTAATAGTATATTACCCGTTGAATATCCATTCAATAACTATAGCCACAAGCGTAACCAAAATGTGAATCTCAACTGTAACAAGAATAGTGTGCTTAAAAATCTGAATACAATGTAATACTAAAAAAGCTCAGACTTTCTTTGCTGGATGAGATTATAAACGAAGAGTTTCGCCAAAGAAAGGGAATAACTAATAGAATTATAAATCAGCATGCCGAAGTGGCAATGTTCAAGTGATATCTGCCACAGGATCGACATACCATGAGATAGGGGAGTCTTTGAATGGAGACCACATACCAGAGAAGGCAGTGGGACACCCATCGCCCAGGTGCAGTGACGAATTAAAGTGAGAAGAGCCAATTATCGTGTATTGCGAACCTTGGGAGGGACCTATATTCAGCAGTGGACAAACATAGGTTGATGGATAATAGAAACTTTTAATCACTTTCTTTTACTCCTTCATGATCTTGAACACAGACATTTTAGTCATGTTAACACTAATCATTATGATCCTAACGTAAACCAAAAGAAACAGACAGAAAGACAATTACATGTAGAGATTTTTTGCGAAATTTAATATTAGCCAATGTTTGGCTCATTTGGCGCCAACAATGTAGGTAGGTACTTGATAACAACCTTCATATATACAAGTGCATTAAAACCGTTTGTTTCGCGCATAGTGTTTAAGTCTGATGATAGCCTTCCAACTTAGGGCTTGCGCATTACTCCATGAATGTTTTATTTGTAAAATGATATGTTAGCATGAGAAGTAACTCAAGAATGAACCATTGCTAAGCTACGTATTTAATATCTTGTTCTTTGAAATGTTGCTATTCTTTGTGGTACTATTATAGTTCCATTCTTTATGATTTTTTTTATATTATTAACGGACGGATCGGTGACCCCCCTTTATGGTAAGGGGTCACCCCCACCTGCAATGCATCTTCAACACGTCTGCAATAATAGGAGGTACGCTGCCGATCTTGCAAAATCCTTACGAAGTGGAGGGTTATGCTCCAATTCCACAGGCATTAGGTCCGCCCGATTGACCGAGATGACTTGAGCTCACAGAAAGTCTTCTATAGTAGGTAGTCTTCTGTAGTTTTCTCACAGTAGCCAATGAAATATGTTTTTTTTATGGACGAAGACGTCAGACGAGCATACAGTCCACTTGATGGTAAGTGGATACTGTCGCCCATAGATATCCGCGACACATGCCATGTATTTTGTACAAAGGTATTTTGGGGAGTGAATGAATCTCAATCCAAATCTTGCCCGAATATATCTTAGCAGAGCCGATTTCCCATCATATAAAGTGGGATGTGTGATAGATTTAAATCTCCAAAAGTAAGTGACGCATCCGGAAATGTTAAAACGTTTATCATTATTAACTTTTGTCAGCATGTACACAAAAGTTAATAATCAACGTACAAATGTTTTATAAAATGTGTCTGTAACTAGTTAAGTTTGTAAATTTGTTGTTATACCTAATAAATAAAATAAAATAAAATAAAATGTATCTAAGATGTCAATGCGCGATATAGTCACGTACTATCAGGTGTACGGTCTCTATTCGTTCTATAAAAATCCTATCCACTAGAATCCCTCGTTGTGGTTTAGAGGAAAAACCTCAGTAGGCAGTTTCATTCCTCATCTTTCAAGTTCGCGGTATAAAGTATCCAGAAGACAGCACAGTATGCAGCAGCCTGATATGGAGTGGTTAACTATTCTATAACAATTATTCAATGGATATCAGCCTTACATTTACATTGGTAATATGGTCGTGTTCCATTAAAGTATTTCGTATGTGCCCATTTTACCAGTTAAGGCTGACCACCAACCATGATTTTCCGCTCTTCTCATCCAACCACTACCGGCGAACTTCTTCAATTCGCCGGTTCACTTGCATGAAGGATATCCTATACTGCCCTTCACGGTACGTGGCTTCCGTTCAAGGACTCGACTACCAAATAATTTGCAGTTCTGCGGCAATTATGACCTGCTCATTGTCACTTCAATATGCTGATTTCATGAGCTATGTCAACAGTTCGTTTCGTCCTTTCATTCTTTGTCGAGTCTCTTTGTTTCATATCCCTCGAAGAAACTCTGAACTTATAAGCGATTATGAACTATGGTCTCTGACAGTAATATTAATTGAATCTTCCGGGCTACTTGGCTGAGGTCTTCTGGATTCTCTTCTCTTTCTTCCAAACGTTTCGTCAACAACTGCGGTTGACATCTTCAGTGGCGGCTGCGTGCACTTTCGGAGAGATGTTATTCCTTCGGCTTCTCGATCGCAACTGATTGATGTCAACATGACATTGAAGATGTTAACCGCAGTTGTTGACGAAACGTTTGGAAGAAAGAGAAGAGATTCCAGAAGACCTCGGCCAAGTAGCCCGGAAGATTCAATTAATATGGACACCGGCCGAGAAAGCCTACACTTCTCTGACAGTAAACCTAATCCACAAGTTTAAAATTACATGAGTAGACCTTAAAGTGAAGGCTATAATTTAATAATCTGTGTTCAGTTGTTATCGACAATAAATGAAGTTTGTCGAATAAACTAAAATGATCGAGCTGTTCAAGCAGAACCAAAGAATCAAAATTCTTAATAAAACATATTTAATTTCCCGTCGTTAATTTATTTTTAAAATACAAGAGCTCGTGCGTGACTGCCCTTTACGTTTATCATTATAATTGTATGCAATTCCCGGTGATTAATTAAGGAGTCTACACATGAGGGGCTTTCAGCGATACATTATGAAAAGGCTCCTTGCGTGCAGGCCGCGGGAAACAGAATGTGGTGTTTCGTGTCGTAGTCAGGTTTGTGTGGACATGACTTCATAAAATGTATTTTTTTAAATAATTACAAACCAAAGTGTTTGGAAAACTTCCCTTCGACAGTAAAGGGAAATAAGCTGATGCTATGATTGGGAAATAACTATACTATTTCTAATACCACCGGCGGCACCATTAGTCAACACCAGGGATCTAGGACTTCCTATTGGTCATTTCCAAGTTTCGCCCATATTTTTTCATTTTTTTTCTTTATTTCGGTTAACTAAGGCCTATACCTTAACCTTAATCTAGAATACATGTAATATAATAAACTTAACTAGATACCAACACAGATTTTATTCTTACTCGGTCTCGCTCCCTAAAGCGTAGGAACACTACCACATTGTTTTAGTTTGCGTAAAGAAGATAATTCATTAAAATTTAAGAGCGCAAAATACCTACTATAAAGCTCCACTCTATTCTTTCTGTAAAATGACGGATGGTTCAGACCCTGCCATTCGTTTTTCTCTCATGTACGACACTCATAATCCATTCAAGTTTTCATACACCGGTCATACTTACCATACAGGGCCATACATATTGAAAGCTCGATATCATTATACTGAATACTTTACATACTCATTTGAATAGATATGTGGCGAAGGAATAACATTAGATTAATATCTAGTTGTTATGAAAATGAGTAAGTAATTTTGTAATTAAATTTATTTATAGTTTAAATAATACAAGTTACGATCGGATCGAATCGGACACATTGCGAATGAAAAAAAGCTCAAGAAATATAATATTGTTGACATAAGATACAAGGTATTCTAATATTCTGGATACAAGGTACCTTGGCAAGACTTATTCCTTTCAACCTACACTACCAATTAACTCAATAATATAACTTACGATATTTTTTAAAGAAAATAAATGGATTCTATTCCCGATTGTGTATCAGTTTTTTGCAAAATCTTTGAATGCAGTTTTTTAAAACTGAAAACGACGCAAGGTCAAATTTCTAATAGTTTCACACGTTTCCATATTAACCAGTCTCAAAAAAGACTTTATATTACTTATATTCGATTTTATTTTCGAAATAAACTGAATCAATGCCGATTTCAAAATAGACACATTATTAACCAATCCAGGTAAATCGTAATTTAGCAAACAGTAAATCCTAGTATCATCAACACATGGACGAGGGTAGGCCCTAATTTATGAACGGTTTAGTCGCCTAATCTCCAACGGCGAGGTATAGGACACGCGCTCACGGAATATACTACGAATATATACACAAGTGTGTGCGAATCTTTCCCGATATCTCAAAACTATGAATTTTGCTGAATTTTTCGTACTGGTATCAGCGTATAACGTCACACTGCGGGGCACAGGTCTCCCGTAATAAATTACTGGATGGTTGTGGGCCTTACCTAATCCATCACGCGGACCCCGTGCGGATTGGTGGATACACATATGCCAGATTATTTTTTTTATTTCTCGAGTATGCCGATTTCCTCAGAATATTATCCACCACGCGGACCCAGTGCGGATTGTTGGATACATATACGCCAGATTTTTTTTTTCATATTCAAATTAAAAAAAAAAAATTCAAAGATTCACATTCAAAAAGTCTATGTAATGTCATAAAAGTTTTTACCGGAAATCATAGCGATCTTTATAAATCGTTAAAACTGATAGCTTGTAATAAAAGTGTCATGTTTCACTCCTTTTTACTCTTCCCTCCCTAATCAATGTACGCGGTTAAAATCATTTTATACCGCGAACCTGTAGGCTGTGGAACGAACTGCCTCAAGAGATCTTTCCATTAAACAACGATATTAGGTTCTTCAAGAAAGCTGTGAATAGGATTTTGCAAGGTCGACGGCGCACCCGCATGGGCGGCGGTAACACTTACCATCACGTGGGACCGCTTGCTCGTCCGCCTACTTCAATATAAAAAAATACATTGGTTTTATAATAACATACCACCGTACAGCAATTCATTGTTTCCATTCAACTAGTACCTGAGTACAGTTTCTATCTGGTCCTCAACACTTCTATCAAGTATCTTTAACTGGGCACTTATATACCTTTTTGAAGCTGAAACTCTTCAAACGTTCCTTTTGTGTACATCTCTACTCTCGTTAAAACGTGGTCGGTTATTCGAAGATATAACCTCTCGTTATCTCGAAAAAGGTACACTCCATGCAATTTGTTATTTCCAAAAACAGCACAACGACGCTCAAGCAGAACAGACGTCCCGACCCAACGAGACCGAACTATAATAATAATAAAAAATAAACAAAAAAATTGGTTAAGCGGCACACAACCCGAAACCGAAACGTTGTGGATTGCCCTCGAGTAGATGAGTAGGTACGAGTTTCAATTGCGGCCAGAAAACCCGCGACAACGATGGCAACACATTACAAAAAATCTAAAGTATTCCTTTTATTCAAACGAGACCGACGAATGAAAGCCGCAGCGCTCTCGTCCCATTTTCCCGACTAAAATCGCGCACTTCCTGGCCCTACTTTAACAAACGCTACGAATGAAGCAATCCTTTTTTTGCACACTCCTCTCCTTTACCGGGAAATGACTTTCTGACTCTTAATCTCTCTCGCAATCTCATTAAAAATTCATAACTCAAAACTGCGAAAAATGAAAAATCACTATAGGTTTTTCCGAATGGCGAGCAGGTTTCATTTTATCTCATCATTATACTGTGGATGGTATTTTCGAAGATTTAATTCTCAACTCGTTTTTAAATAACGTTCAGAACGTTTATCCTATGTAAAACTTCTTTGAGCTTTGAATATATTTGAAAATTTTATATTTAAAAGATAATGCATCAAACGCTCGCAAAAACTTTTCGAGAGTTTCAACGCGAATCTAATTATTATGTATTAGCACCGTTACAATGAAAATTTGTATCTATTTTATTTACTTATTTATACCATTTATCTATACATATAATAAAACTGTAAAACCAGCTTGTCTGTACATTGAATATATTTACCAAAAACTATGGGCCATGAAGGAAGAGTGTCAGAATACAAAAAGACAATTTTATAAATTTTTGTCTGTCTGTTTGTTCAAACAGGCTAATCTTCATGGGGTTCCCACGGGTTTTTAAGCTTAGCTTGGGGCTTCGAATAGGCTTTCATCGAAATCGGCTGACGGGAATAAAAGTTATCCCAATTTAGAGTTTAAAAACTAAAATTCCACGCGTACGAAGTCGCGGGCACAGCCAGTTGTAAACATAAATGATAAAAATAGTTACAAAAGAAAATGCTCACAAAATCGTCGTAGGAATTCCTACCCACAGAATTTGCTTTTTTTTTATGTACGAAGGCGGCAGACGAGCATACAGTCCACCTGATGGTAAGTGGATACTGTCGCCCATAGACATCCGGGATACATGCCAACATTAGGCCAAAATGACAAATGTTGGCACGCCCCCGGATGCGCTGCCTACCTTTGGAGATATAGGAATGGATTTGGAGAAAGGGTTGGGATAATGGGGAGGGATAGGATGGGATGGGAATGGGCTCTGGCACATCTCACTCACTACCGAAACACGTACGTACATTGGGGAAATACGATAAAGTGGGAAATTGCTTCAGAAATCGGCAGAAATACATACACTGTTTCAATATTTCGAATATTAACACGAACACGCATACTACTACATACCAATACACATACATTACAATAATAAACACACATACATAGACTTTATGGCGGCAAGTGAAGTTGAGTCTTTGTTTGGTGACTGTGAAAATTGTGAATTAAGCATTTTGCTGTTTAATAGTGATAGTTTATTAAACTTCAAAGTGTTTTTCGTGCGTGGTGTTTGTGATAATCAAATAAAAGCGTGGGACTGCGTTTTTTGAATGTTTCCAATGAGTCCTCTTCTGTCCTCGGTACACCTACTGCCGTTTTACTGGGCGACTCCTGACTTACTTCGACGGGACTGGACATTGACAGGATACGTTTTAGACTTTGAAATTGTTTATTACGAAGAAAACTCGACACTGGCATAATGTGATAATTGCACCATTGCCATATATGAAGAAAAAAAGCATACATACATATTGGAAGATAATATAATGTTTATTAAAAGTAGTCACATTAGTGGCGTCCATCTATAACATATAAATAGGATGTCCTGACTTTTTTTGTTTATTGTAACACATACGTCAATATGAGTTCCGCTGAACTGAAACTAGATTATTGCCATATGCATGCATGCACTATGTTAAACGCTCGTAGGTTCGCTGTAATATTATAATGCAACCTTAACAAGGTTGCATTATAATATAAAGGCTTATATCTAAAACGGTTAATGTTAAAGATTAAGGTTTTTAAGATTCATTAGGGCCGACATGCTCGAGCTCTCAGCACTCATTTTGGAAATATTAGCGGCAAACAAATTCAAATTGTTTATTTGTATTAAACACAAAATACAAATTATAATGAGCCCAGACTCCCAAAATAGAAAAATGGCAAACAGGTAAGTCGCGCTTCGGTGCTTTGTCCGCCTAAGAATTCAACTCGTTCCACGAGATCCCTTTTAATGTTACATTTAAAACTATAATAAAATGATAACAAACATTTCTAACGTGAATATCCACTGCTTACTTTCCAGCTTTGTCTCTGCTGACCGTACAAATCTTCGGAGGAGACGTCTACGGAGCGCGGGGAAAAAGAAGGAAATCCGTGAAACAAAACTGCGAGAATGCACATTTGCGGTTATTCTACATAATCTTTGTTTATTGCGAAAGCTGATTGTATTATTGTAGGGAGTTTAACCGTATATTTTTATATTGATATCTTACTATGCTTTCTGGAATAATTATTCTTAGTTATAAACATATTGAGGTTGATTACGATTTTCTAATTTAAAATTGCATTGTGTCAAGATTATGTTTAACTGGTAACATGTTCTAACATCTGAATCTTAATAAAAAAGATTTGATTCTTAATAATAAAATCACACTTTTTTTTTTAAAATCTAACGAGGTTAAAAACTTTTAATTACTGAAATCGGAAGAAAAATAATAATAAGCCGGTCTTGTGGATGATTTTCAATAATCGAATGCAAATTGCCACCATCGTGGCACGCACCTAATGAATTACTATTTTACACTATTCATTACATTTCATACCATGCCCAAATCATTCGTACCTACTCCAAACCATTGCTGTTCCGTCGTGGTTAAAAAACTTATCAATAAGGAACGCTGTAGGTATTTCTTTTTTCTCAATACCCACTCATTCTCTTTTAAATAGTAGAATCCACCTAATATCTCGGTTCATCCTTAATACATTCGCCTCTCAATCAGCGCGGAGTAGTAATATCTGTATAGTCGACCTAATTATCAGAGGTCAGTTATTCTCAGCAGAATAGGCGGCGTTAACTGTACCCGCCATTAATAAGACAATCGGTTACGCGCCACTGCGCGTGCGTTCGCTCTTTAATATTGCCGGTAGGTACTGGCGAATACACAAGCGTTTCGTACAGCCTTAAAACTTTTTTTATTAGTTTTAATTTTTTTTAAGAACTAAAACGCTGATTTGTGTAAACTTACCCAAAACAACTCTTGTTACATCTTCAAGCTGAATGGTCTTTATGAACTAATTGTTAGTTGAGGTTTCGTTCGCGTTTAATTTACAAGTACGTATCACGTCGCCCCCTCCCCTTCTTGCCCTCTTCAAAATGCCGAAACTCGTGTCATTATTTCAAACGAAAAGACTACCCAATTATTAAATGTAAAAAAATATATTCTTAATAAAATTGTCCCAGTCTCTTCTTAATAAAATTGCAACAACACTTTTAACCCCTTTCAAGTATAATCTCTACGTGTCTATCCTTAGTGGTTACTTGCGCCATAAACCTATATATTGTGCACGAGTTTTTAACTAAAACGGTTTCTTCTATGTGTACTTCTCCATATATATATATATATATATGGATTGATTAAACGTACACATGTAAATTTATGTGTTAGACAAAGACTTATCTTTAACGGATGTTTTGACCGCTTAACATGTAACTATGTAGGTAAAACGCAGCCAAACTCAGTCCAGAATGACAAATGTTGGCACACCCTCGAATACGCTGTCTAACCATGGAGATTTAGGAATGGATTTCGACTAAGGGTTGGAAAAGTGGGGAGGGATAGGATAGGGTGGGATGAGAATAGACTCTGGTATATATCTCACTGACTACCGAAACAACGTAAGTACAATACATACATGTAGAAATATGATAAAGATCGAAATGCAGTACATTTTACGGTACTCTTCTATAAGAGAGGGATAACTTGGCCAGTCGAGTGCGCCCAGCGGCTGTGGCATACTACAATGCCACAGGGTAGGTGCCCACAGGGTGCCATAGGGTACACACTATGTACTCTCTCCTTCCCAAAGTATACATCGACAAAATGTTATAATCTAGATTAAGTATACCTCGCAGCAATTCAAAGTTCTAATTATGATTACCTTCATGCCGTGACGCTCAATCGCCATTACAACACAATATGACAATACTATGTCCCTACCTTACCACTGTTCGAACTACCTGTACAAATATGGTATAAACATGCCCCAAGACAGGACCAGGCTCTTAATTACAGCCACTGTCGTGCACACGCCCTAATAAAGCGCCGAGCGTGCCGAATCGCGACTCCCGTGTGTGCAACCGGCTTTATCCTATCCTAACTGTAATAAATATAGGAATTAAAATATGGAGACATGTGTAGCTAATGCTTCGTTCAAGGAGGTATAAGATTGCAAGTAGATACCAGTAAATTGTGTGTAAAGTAACTATGTACACATAGTATTAACGGTGATTTAGGGAGATATAAACATATATATTATATCTATTTCGAGTTGGATCATCAATCCTAAACACGAGATTTATTTTATTTTCATATGTGACACATAACAAAACAAACTGCCGGGAGGTGCCAAATTTGACAAAAAAAAATAGTTTAGATTTATACCTCGGTAAAATTGAGTAGTTCCGAAATCATGATTACGTTTAAATCATAGTTCCCATCTCTTCCCGTGGTTTTCGTAAAAGGCGACTAAGGGATAACAAAGCCGCCATCACAAGCGCTGAGGAACTACGTTGCCTGTAAAAGAATAGACTCGCCAACCCATTTAGCCATGTAACCAGTCCTTTTTATCCTCCACTGCTGGATACTGTCCATGCACATTGTCTCTCCATTGTGCATAAGAGATGGCTTCAAAACGCCATATTGACCGAGCGGATTAACGAGTTCACTCTTTTAAAGGCGATGTAGGCTTTGTTATCCGCATTCGCTCGGTACTCATAACTAAATGGCTAAATCGACTTTCGATGATTTTTAAAGTAAAAACCTAATACTTTAGAAATAAGGAAAAATATTTAGATCTATTATATAAAAAAGGAATCGATGTATAAAAATCAGGTATTGTGGACGTTTAGTTGATGGTTAAATTAACAAAATCGACTTTTAGTTTCATAGATCGAGAGTCTAACGGATGCAATAGATGAACAAAACAGCTAACAGCCTTTTACGATAATTTTATACACTGTGTTATTCAAACATATAATTCGCGTATTATGCATGGACATTGCACATTTATTCCGCTCGTGTGTAGGTGCGCGATAGTTGAACAAAACGTTTTGATCGTAGGCTATTATAGTTAGGAAGTAGGACTCGAATCTCGATTGCACTAACGAGGTTATGTTTACATGCATGAATTGATGTCGCATATGCTATTAACAAATGTACCGTATTTACAAATAAACGTGTTACGTTTTGTCTGCAAAGGACTTAAATCATGCTGAATGAATATACAACGTGACATTGATATAACGCAAAAATAAAAAAATGGGTTGTTTTTAATATAGGCCTTTTTTATAAATTTTTGTTCATTTCTAGCACATCTTTTACTCTACGCACAGTTAAGCAATCAATGCGGCGTGCTGCCGTCTCCCATACTGCAACTCCTAGGCACGTTGAATACCATGTACTGAGTAGCGAGAGCTACGTACGTTTTAGATAGATAGTTTTTCGCACAGAAACTCCAAAAATTGTACAGCGATGAGATAATGGCTCTGCCAGAAAAATGGCGAAAGATAGCCGACTTAAATGGACAATATTCCGTTCAATAAATATTTATGTAATATAAAAAAAGTCTTTATTATTTTCACTATAAAAAGCCGCGAACTTATCAGAATAGCAAATATTTATTACATATTATGTATGTACAATACGAACTATTTAGAAAATCGTGTGTGGTGACGAGCCTTGGGAGAGGACTATATCCAGCAGTGGAGAAATATAGACTGATGAATGTGTGAGTGGCTACCTAACGAGTTTTTGTTGTTAATGGCAACGGTTCGAGCCACGTATCTTCATGCAAAGCATATCCGGTTAGGCGCATTATTGCCATTTTTTCCCCTCACCTTGAACAAAGTAAAGCTAAATACCCACACGTACATTCCAAATTCCAGCGACATCATTTGAATGTCCCATAAAGGCGCGAACACGACCGGCACGATTGGATTTCCACACACTTTCCGTGTGTCGCGTAAAGTATGAGTTAATTCAAATAAACGATCCATTCACGGCTACGTAATGTTCTAAACCTAACAATGTAGGGTATATGTAACATTATACATGGGAAAAGGCACTTGTTGTTTTTCACTAAAACTAGTTTCACAGATAAAAAATCAAAAATATTTTTTATTATTATTTTATCCATTAGTCCAGTTGATGGTGCCCCTCCCTGTGCTCTATGCAAAAGGTCCTCAGTTTGATTCCCGGTCGGACAATCATTTCTTTAAAGACGGGTTTGTTCGGGTCTGGGTGTGGCATGTGTTGTGTTCGTCTTTGTATGTGTCTTATGGCACACGACTCACGACACAGGGAATCCCAGTGTGGGCCAGAGACAGTGGCGTTATTTATTGATTTATTATTTATCTTAAAAATCATATCTTAGTGCATGTTACTATATATTTATTTTTAATTTAAACAGAATCTTGAAGAATCTCCTGATGATTAAATCAGAAGGAAATAAAATCGCGTTTAGTGGCACAAGCCGTGGTGAGAAAGGCAGTGGAGGGACTATACCATATCGGCTGATGGTATGGTATGTTGTAACATCTGCCAACAAACACTAGATCCTCATGGTAGATAATAGCCCGAAATTATCATGTGATATTATGCCATAGTGGGACCTAATAGGCTGATATCGAATGAATTAATTGGATTAATTATCCAATAAATTATCTGGATCTTCGATAATAGGAATCTTAATATGAACTGTTGAGTGCAGCGCAACGTTTATAAGGAAGATATTAGACAAAGATATGAAGAAACATTAGATAAAAGCTGAATAGAACAAAACGATATTTACAATATGTAATTATCCATAACTCCTAGATAGTAAGGACGTATATCAACGCTAGATTCGAGGTCAGAACTGCATTAATGCAATTTAATCTGAGCACACGCATCACGAATAAGCGCCCACGCGAGTCACTTTTACACAACCAATAAAGATGGTTGTCCACTCCAAGTATCTACTTCTACATCTTACCAATTTCTGTAAAAATAAATACGTTTAAGCGTTATCGCGACCTCGTCATAGCCTGGACTCGTGATCGACTGGACATCGTGTGATCATGAGTTTAAATCCTCGGCCTTTAAGAGGGAATTTTTAAAAATTATCACTGGTTATGATCATTAATACCATGATAACGGTAAGCGAAAACATTGTGAGAAAACCCGCATGCATGAGGATGGGCTCACGCGGTGGATTAGTGCCTCAAAGAACCAGTAATTTATTAGGGAAGGGCTGCGCTCTGCAGTGGGAAGGAAGCAGTTCTTTCCGAAAGTCATAAGGTATGAATTTGTTTGTGAACCACAGTGCGGTTGAGAAAGTGCGGTTGCCATTTTTGACAAGAGATACGCGAGTACTCATATATGAGTTGTAAGTTAGGTATTTGTTGCACAAAGTTTTTCTATTGAAACTCAGCATCCTCATTTGTAATTCTCATTCATTGGTCACACGAGGCCGCTAGTCATGGCGACCAGTAACTACATGAAACCGTGTGAACAAATTCAAGCAACTCCTTAAAACTCCTTTTCAAGTTTTTCTCGGGTTTCAAACAAGTTTTTCTCGACGGGTCGCTGGTCACCTCAATCAGTGACACTTGTTCACACACACGTATGACCTTTAACCTACGCTAATATATCTAAAGGTAAGCGGGTGCATCCTGAATCGTGCCAAAGTTCTTCATTTATGACCTATGTTACCATTTTATGCTCCTCTGCTATTTTCATGGATAATATTGGCTATTAATCAATATAGCTGCTTATCGCTGCGATTCTGTCTAGCTTCCTCAGAGGATTACCAGGTTTTAGCATGCACATGCTAATGTAATTCAAACAAATGGCCAGGCGACAGTGTGTGAGAAACGCGAGATAATCGCGAGGACTGTTCGCGTTTGGTTTATTATAGAAGATTTGTTATTTGCTAGAAACTACGTTCCTGGGGCCATTATTTGTATTTAGGGCTTAGAATTCACTAAATAATTTTAATATGCAATATCTATGTCCTTTTAATCGGACAACTTTTTCGATCCAACAAATTGAAATAGAATTAAGTACTATGAACAATTTAAAAATAACATTTAGTAGGAACATTCGAACGATTTAATAATTATAATTGTCAGTGCCCTCTTTTCTTGTTTTAAATTATAGCTAGGTTGATGGTGAAGGAAAACATGTTCGAGATCTATAAAACTTGGTGCGAGATTTTGGAGGGGGGGAGAGTGCACGATGAAATCCAACAGCCGCTGAGCGCACTCGACTGGCCACGTCACCCCTCTCTCACAGAAGACTACCCTGAAATGTACTGCATTTCCCACTTTATCATATTTCCTAATGTATGTAGGTACGTGTTTCGGTAGTGAGTGAGATATACCAGAGCCCATTCCCATCCTATCCCTTCCCACGTCCCCAACCCTTTCTCCAAATCCATTCTTTCATCAACAAAGGTAGGCAGCGCATCCAGAGGCGTGCCAAAGTTTGTCATTTTGGACTAATGTTGGCATGTATTGCGGATGTCTATGGGCGACAGTATCCACTTACCACCAGGTGGACTGTATGCTCGTTTGCCACCTTCTTTCTATATATATATATATATATATATATATATTTATTTATAGGTATTGGCCGGCTTTGAAATGACACCAACCCATCTCATCCCGTGGGTGTCGTAAAAGATTACTACGCAATAACAAAGCCACTAGCACAAGCTCAAGGAACTACACCATCTCTAATAGAATGGCCTCGCCACCCGTTTGGACAACTTGGCTTGTTAATCCCTCATGCACAGGGCAATTTGCATGAGGAACTCCGTGTCTATACAGTGTATGATACAAGGGCTAATGACGATGAAGAAAATAATTTGAATATGTAATTAACTTGTTATAATGTAATTAAGAATGTTATGAATATGTAATTAAGTTGAAATAAAAGTACAATAAATACTTAAAGGAACCAGAATTTATTGGAACATTGGGACGATTTAATTTTCAGCTCCCTCTTATCATTTTAAATGGTACTACGTTGAAGCTGAATGTTTATCCACCAATCTGAAATGGGCCTCTATGATAGATTGTGGCCCCGAACCTCTAAGGCGTCATGCAAGTAGGTCGATTATCGCAATATGCCTTTTGATGGAACTGAAACAGTTCTATCAAAATAGACAATATTTTCGTCAAAAACACGAATATAACCCAATTATAGCTATGACATCTGTATTATTATTATTATTTACCATGTATGAGATATGACATGATTGAACAACGTTGTTCTGATACAGTTGAATCATTTGAGGGGGCAATATTGAAATATTTACAAAGGGCATATTGGTAATAACGATAATATAGCAATACTAAAAAATATAACATTCAATTCCTTCAAATAACATCAAAGTGGAAGAAGCATAATATCGTTATAAGTATTACATTTACAAGTAATCAAAATATTATTAAATGATTTCCAATCGATCGCAATCTTCGCCTGCGCTGGGCGTTTAATTTTCTTACTGTCGGCTCGCATAACATCATGCAAAAGGACTAATTAAATTACAGATGAGTTGATCTTTACGCAATTAAGGAATTAATCTAGTCTCCATGAAGACATTTCCTTCGAAGTCTCGCCTTCAACTTCTTAGGTGGATATGACGTTATAATTTCATCCCACTGAATTAACCGCCAGGTCACTCCCCACACATTCATCTTCCCACACACACATAACCAGTGGAGACAGCACTCAAGACGTGCACGCGAGCAAATCTGTGGAGCAAACATCTTGAAATTCTCGATCGGTTGCCGAGACACTGCCTATTTGATTTGTACACAGTATGTGTTTGCTTAGCGGTATGTATTGAGTTATTAATACCACAATAAAAATTTTTTAGAGGAACATTTACGTTAGCAAAGTCGAATTTATTCCATTATGCTGTGATATGTCGAGTTTCGATGTGGAGACAATTATTTTATGTGATATGATGAAGAACTATAGGGGAATAGTATAATCACTTTCATATAATTATTGTTAAACATATGCTACATAATATGAAACTACATAAAAAACACAGTTTCTGCGCACAAAACGTACCTACTTTTTTAACACTTAAGTATTTTTTTGCAACAGTAAAAACTATAAAAGCTATCTAATTACCATCATATATGTAGTATTGTGAGTGAGAGATAGAATATATATATGAGATAGAGAGTGATATAATCATAAACACAGGTAACAAATAAGGTGTTTCTATATATATATCCCATTATATTCCGCCTTTAATAGAAAAGTGAAAATTTTGTCTTTAAACAAGCTTTAGTTATTTTTTCCTCTCTCGCATAAAAAAGGAACAAAAACAAAAAGAACACTAACAATATTTATGACGAAAGAACAAAGAGAATAGATTAAGAAATAACTGGTCGAGAGATATCACATATAAGCTATCATATGTTGAAATAAGGAAGGTACCAATTATCTATGTAAAGGTAGACTTAGTGAAAGAATATAATAAGATAAAATCCCTAATAAGGTGGTATCAACTACTGTATATAAATACTACAAAACCTGCATAATAACATAATAATACACTTGATATAGCTCACAACAAGCAATAGAATACGTGAGATTCAAGCTTAGAATTCAAGACGTTCTTCAATGAGTAGCCATACTTCGGACCTGATCATAAATAGGATACTTGGCTATAGGAATACCAGCAACCAACCTCTCGATACTAAACTGTTAACGTTAAAACAAGGTACTCTTGTTCTGCCACTAAAAAATAAAAAAAGGCGATGGCAGGCGCCCGTCAGGATTAAAATTTTGATTTTTTTCAGTAAGATTTTTTTCTTTTCATATTTGGCAATGGTGCAATTAGCACATTCTGCCAGTATCAAGTGTTCTTCGTAATAATCAATTTCAATGTCTAAAACGTATCCTGTCTCGTCCAGTCCCGTCGAAGGTAGTCAGGAGTTGCTCAGTAAAGTGATAGTAGGTTTAATAAGTACAGAAGAGGACTCGTTGGAAGAGTAATAAAACGCAGTCCTATGCTTTCATTTGATTAATCACAAACATTACACACAAAAATAACTTTGGAGTTTAATAGACCATCACTATTAAACTACAAAACGCACAATATACCATTTTATAATATTCAAACAAACACTTAACTTCACTTCTCGAGTTCCCGCCAGAGAGTCCTAGACAAAAGTTGCAGTTTCACAAGCCCTATCTAGAACGAGTTTGTACACACGGCACAATAGATAAGTTTGCATGCAATGTGAATACTAAGTTGTGCACTTTCGGTCAAATTTTTAAGACAACATAAAAATACATTTCTCAGATCGATATTAACAGGTCGATAAATCGATCCTATGGACAGAAAACTGAATGAACCTAACCACTGGTATATTCCAAACTCTGTGGTATAATACTATTAAGCAAGTTAAACTCTAACAAGCACGAAACACACATTTAAATCACATTAGTCCCGTGACATATCAATGCGCCTCTGTTGCGGAAATTGAATCTATCTAATATTCTTACTTACATGGAGCTACGAAATTCGTGCAATTTCAGAAGCGGACTCGTAACCTTCAACTATGAGAGATTGGATCATTATCAAAACTTTGGAAATAGGTTAAATTGAATGAGGTGAGTTCATTAAAGTTCATGACCTTGTAGTGTCAGCCGGCTTTAGAATAGCACCACACCATCTCTTCCCTTTGGATGGAAATGCACCACCTCTAAAAAGACAATGTTGGTGAGTCCAACAGTGAAAGACAAAGGAGCTGGTAATATTTACGAGTTCTTTCAAAAGGGCCTAAAAATATATCATTATTTTTACTTTTATATTATTTTTAAGCGTTATTTATTTGTTCTCCTTTTTAGAAACTTGTACCAAATATTAAAGATACTCTACGAACAAATACGAACATTTTTTGCTGAAAATTGGCAGCATGTGACACTATCGATGTGCAGTAATACTTTAAAAAAATCTATACAAAAGTTTAAAAATAAAAAAGTATATTTAATTTTTTATACAATTTTATTTATGTGCGTACCTATATGAATATTTTACTAAAACCGACCATGTTATTCCTACTACAAAGGCTGTGGCCGTGTGGCGTCAGCTGGTTTTAGCTATCACCACTCTTATTCAATATATGTACATTCATTCTATATTGGAATATACTCTTGTTGAGACAATTCCATTCCTTCTTAGCTCCAAGTCACTACACGTAACAAGTCCCCACATCGAGATTATTAATTCGGATATGGATCTGATCGCCGCCGGGATGTAAGCGACTTATCGCGATTGCGTATTGAGTTGCAGTTACGGCCAATATGTATCGGTTTCGCGCCTCCGGGATTTTTATGATGATGTTCGAGTTACAGGTTTTTTGGTGTGTGAAAGTGAAATACGATTCCCATAATACGGTTCTTTCATAAAGGATTAATGTTACAAAATTTTTATCAAATATTTATCAAATTATAAATGTTTTAAGGATTGTGGTACTTGAGAGAATATAGGAAGTAAGTCATTTGTACACATTTGTACCCTACATCTATTCCAATATGTTCAAGTTTTTGTTCAATCATTTGTACATTTTCAGCCAATAAATCTTCAATGTATTTGACGAAACTAATTTAAATTACATTGGAATCTGCCATTTATTTTTTACTAACAATTAGGTAGTTTTCTTTTCCATAAGCCAGTGCATTTTTTCACGAGATTTAATAATTGAACAATTCAAAAAAACATCTTCCAAACTATTCAAAAAGTCTTGCTAATTGAATTATTGAATTATTTGGAAAAATGACATCAATAATTGTATTTTTTTTAATAAACTTCATAAGGTTACAGGGCAAGGTAACTACTGACTACGATGCCATATGGTCGCATTCTGATCAAAGTGATCAACACAGAAAGTAAGTAAGCTAGTCATACGTGTAATGGTTACTATAAAGAAATACAGCACCTTATTACTAAAGAAGGAAATTGGGAAATTCATTCATTACATTTTACGATTTTTTTATTCAATGATGGCGGCCGACGAGCAGACAGTCTACGCGGTGGTAAGTGGTAATAAACATCATAAATATTATTTCGGATTATATAGTTTTTTTTTTTGTCAATTTTGCGGAACTTTTTGGCGGGAGCCCGAGGAATAAAGTTGAGTTTTTGTTTGATGATTGTAAAGATTGTGTATTATGGGATCTATGGTTTAAAAGTGATAGTTAATTAAATTTCAAAATGCGCCCTGATAGTGCATAATGTTTGTTATAATTAAATAAAAGTGAGAGACTGCATTTTTTCTTGTTCTTCCAAGGAGTCCAACCTACAATCATCACAATCATTATCATTTACAATCAAACCTATAATCACTTTACTGTGCGACTCCTACTTCGACGGGACTGGACAATGACGTGTTAAAAACAATTCTGTTTTATTATTTGCTGTGTGTGGACCAATGGCTATGCCAGTGTCCAAATAAATTATAAAAAAATATGTATATATTACAGTTATTATAAAAAAGGTAAGCTATCAATAATTCGTTTTTTACCACTCTAGTGTGAGAGTGCATGCTGCAATCCAACAGCCGCTGGGTGCACTCTACTGGTCACGTTACGCCTCTCTCAAAGAAGACTACCTTATAATGTTTAAACGCATTTCCTACTTTATCGTATTTCTCCAATGTACGTACGTGGTTCGGTAGTAAGTGAGATATGCCAGAACCAATTCTCATCCCATTCTATCCCTCCCCATGTTCCTAACACATTCTTCCAATCCATTCGATGGAATCAGATTAACATCTGCAACGGTAGGCAGCGCATCCGGAAGCGTGTTAAGGTTTGTCAGTCTGGACTGATGTTGGCATATCTGGACTGGTGGACTGTATGTTCGTCCGCTGCCTGTTTTCTGTTAAAAAAAACAGTGGAATGTAAGGCCGGTAAATTTGACCGCCTTGCATATGCCCCTCTTTTAGGGGCGTAATGCTTACATGTCTACAGACATTTTGGTTGATCGATGAGTCACATATATGAATATTGGCAAGGCGCAGAAATAAGAAAGGTGACAGATAAACCAAGGTTTTTAAATTTATCATTAAAGTTCTATCCACCGATGAAGCCTGATTGTGGATCCATGTGAACATAGGCCTCTTGTAAATTATAATAACATTTTTCTACAGGTAGGGTCCTTAGCTGTTATAAGAGTCATAAATTCCCCATAAGTCTATTGCATAATAAAACTAGGAATTCTTATATACATTCAAATCAGATGTCATTTTCGAAAACAAAACTTCAAACATATTAATATTAAACCCACATCTTGTATTCGGAATCTGAACACAAGTTATGGGACACCGAAACTAGTTGGGGACCGGTCGGAGGTCATGAGTTGGGCAAATTGTTGGCCCATTATCATACATTTACATATCACACGCTGGTTCCTATGTAGATGTGTTCTGGGATATGATTTTAGCAAAGTCCTGAACTGTTAATATTGATTTTTTAAGTTTCCAGTGCGTTCTGTTACACAGAAAATTATTTGTCTTTGTAAGAGTA
Source organism: Sesia bembeciformis (assembly GCA_943735995.1). Classification (NCBI taxonomy): domain Eukaryota; kingdom Metazoa; phylum Arthropoda; class Insecta; order Lepidoptera; family Sesiidae; genus Sesia; species Sesia bembeciformis. The sequence continues at coordinate 4,029,032 of OX031038.1, forward strand.
GGTATACGTCATTTTTATAAAAACAGTGACAGCTTAATAAAGATAATCTCCACTCTCATTCGAGTTCAACCTCAGGCCGTACCATTGACTTTCTAGTTACGAATTTTTAAGCTGACCGTGAAGAAAAACATGTTTAATAATTTCGGATTTCAAGAAGTTTTTTAATTTCTCGTGATATTGATTCAGTTCGATTTGGCTCCATCTCTTGCCGTGGGTAACGTAAAAGGCGACTAAGGAATAACAAAGCCGCTACCACAAACGCTGAGGAACTCCACCACCTCTCCGACTTGCCATCCCGCTGGCGTCCGCAAGCGGCGCACCCTGCTGAATAACGGACGGAGCTCAGACAACCGATCAATGGCAGTATAACCATTTGACTGGCTAGATCTCAAATACGAGAGACTGGTGAAGGACAATAGCATCACCGGTACGAGAGGCCTAGGACTGCGAGCTCAACGTGCCTGCCCAGCGTGTTGATTAGGGCATAAAACTCCCAATGAAACCTCAAAATTACTGGAATAGTCTATCTAACACAGATATATAAATACGCAATGCAAATTCTCAGACCTTCAATATTAGCAGACCGATCCGGGATTACGGTGTTCGTGTGTGTTCGAGTTTATAGGGATTAAACCTGATCACGTGATCGGATCGTCGCCTACGTGTGTAATACACAATATATTGGTGTTTGGTGGTGTGAGTGACAAGCGGAAAACATTTTATTATAACAATATTAAAAGTGCATTCTCATAAACTTCCAAAGGTAGAACCAAATATAACGCATCGGAAAGCGTGTTACCATTAGTCACTCTAGACTGATGTTGGCATGTATCGCGGATGTCCATGAGCGACAGTATCCACTTACCACCAGGTGGACTGCTAGCTTATCTGCCGCCTTCATTCCAAGAAAATAATAATAATAATCTTTATTTCAAACTAATTGTTGTCAATACAAAGGTTAGTAATAGATTAGTGATTAGGTTAGTAAGCGGAAAACCTATATCTAGTGTAGGTTCATATTAAACATGAATTAAAATATATATAAAAAAATCAAAAAAAAGTAAAAAATAATGAAAACTAGTGAGACCTCGAAAAAACCTGAAACATCTATCTATCCATATGCAGATTAACCCAGTGCCTCAGGAGGAGGACTCCCATCTATCAATGCTTGCGTTTTATGTTTTTCTTGCTACCGATGAATGCACCATTGTCGCATAAGAAAAAATAAGTTTAGTTACCTACTTCGTTTACGGCCCAACACCATGACTTACGGCTCTGCTGAATATTTCTCCAATTCTCAATTACATAATATTTTTTTAATTTGTTTATATACGGGATTTTTTTTGTCCATTGGGACAAAAAAAATACTGTTAATTAAAAAAAAAAAAAATTCTTCATGTTTTTGGTTTCAGTGTTCAGGAACATATCAGAAACACCCGTTACACCCTAACTTCTAAGTACAATAACCGTTGAGCTCTTACGTCACTATCACACTGTTGCACGCTGGCAAGCCCTCGATTCATGAGCAAAAACATGGCATTATGTTGTAAACAAACTTTTTAATCATATCAAAATACATTTAAGGGCCAACACAGACAATTTGTTGACACCCAAGCAAAATGGGACCAAGTGTTTGTTTTCACGAGTAGTTTCCGAAAACGGTATTGGAAATTTCAATTAGCGTAAAGGACAACAAACTAAAGTATTCTGCTAAAGTTTCTCAGTAAACGCAGTAAATTTGAATTGAATAAGTCGAGACATATTATTGAATGCGTAAAAAGATCGTAACAGAGTTATCTCTATATATTAGATAGTTTTTGAGAAAATTGATTGCAATATAAACTACGAATGACATAAAGCCTAAATAAAACAACCATTTTTGCAATTTTCGTCTGTCTGTCTGAATGCGCATCACGCAAAAACCGCTATACCGATTTTAATGAAACTTGGCACAGTTTTAAGTTATATACCGGGTTAACATTTCAGGTATTTTTTATCCAGATTATTCATAAAGTTCATGAGAATCGTGAAGTGAATCACAAGTTCACGCGAACGAAGTCGCACCGCTAATCATTTTTTATAAAATTAAATCGATTCACTTGAAAATTGACAGCTGCGTCCGCTCTTTGTCTATCGCTTGCACCTCAATATTATCTCTATAATTATAATGCGTCCCTCGTTACAATAAATCTCGGTCGGGTTGTGCGACATCTGCATTCGACAATTATGTTCGTATGAGACTAACTATGTTGTTACCTCTCTTTTTCTCTCCCCACAAGAGTGAAAGAGACAGAATTGCCGATGTTGTCCTGGGTTAATATGATGCGGGGGTGTTTTGTTTACCTGTTCGGATTGTTTTGGTCGTGATTTGATAGGTGTTTATGGGTATTAGAAAGATTAATGTTATTATGTGTGAAATATTAAACCGTGGATTTGAGATTTTTGGGTTCAACGGTTATTGTAGAATGAAATAAAATGAGATGGATTTAGACTTCTGGACATATGTGACGTTATCCGAGGAAAGGGACCTTATGGATTTATTAACATTGGTTGAGATTATCTTACTACAAATTTTGTTGTTTCTAGATTCTGTTTGAACACAAAAGTGCTGTAACATGTGATTTTTAAGATTAAGATAAAAAGAAATACTGAAAATACTGAACGAGCAGCAAATTGATGAGCAATTAAATGTAGGTTAGGTTTAGGTTCTCTGGTGTGAATAAAGACATAGGAGTCTCACGAAGCGGCATTTCGACCACTTTGTGTTGATATTCTTACTAATTTAAAACAATTTAGTTCAAGTATTCTGTTGATCATGACTTGCTACTCATTTAGCATTTTTAGCTGGCCATTTAAATACAAGCCAAAAAAGCCAATAGCTGGATTAAAGATGCGGAAGACCAAGTACCTATAGTAGTAGGCCTAGGGACAGGCAGAATGAAGAAAATCCAGGCTGACGAAATGCTATGGAATGGTATATATTTTCTCAATAAGATTATAATTATAATTTATAACTCCGTGTAACAAATCAAGACCACCCATTCTCGTCCCGAAGGTATCGTAAAAGGCGACTATAAGATAACAAATTCCCTATCACAAGCCATGAATAATTACACCACCTTTAAAATAGTGGACTCGCCAACCGGCCTGGTCAGCGTGGCGCTTTAAAGCCATAAGTACACATTCTTCACGCATAAGACAATGTACGCGAGGACGCCCATGTCCAGCACTGTACGTTAAAAGGTCTGGTTACGGTGACTGTAGCAAAAGGAAGAATTTTCAGAAAAAGAAACCTTAATTACGATCTGTCTTAAGCCCATTAACCGCAACACACTCAAACAATTCCGCTTATCTCCCACATAAAGCAGATCCACGTTATCAGAAACAGAGCTACCGACAAAACACATTATATCTCCTATATAAACAATAGAATGGGCAAGTTAAGAGCTGGCAAGATTTGGGTATGGCCTTGTTGAAAGCGGAGCGGGTAAGAAATCATTAAACGGTTTTCCGCTGATGAAATCTATTATGGTATCGAATGAATCATTGTTTGAGGTCCAAATTTGTAAAAGTACCTATTGTTTTAAATATTACTATTATTTTTAATAGTAAATATGAGGTTTGTTGATCTACCGAGGTTCGTTGCTGGCAATAAAATTATTTAAGTGGGGAGTGGGAGTTTACGCGCTGTGGCCCGTTACCACGCACACACATCCAAGTCCTCAATGTACGCACATGTTTCGTTAGTGAGTAAGACATACAAAAGCCCATTCTCGGTCCCACCCTATCCTATCACTCTCCATTTTTCCAAATGACGAACATTGGCAATTATGTACTTGTCAATGTTCGTCATTCGACAATGATGTTGACATGTACCAATGATATCCATGGGCAATAGTGTATATTTACCACCAGTTGGACTGTCTGCTAGTCTGCCACACTATTTTTATGAAATAATAATAATAATAATAATGTTGAACATCTTCATAATTAGCTCCAGTAACAATGGTAAGGCAATTTTGCCATTAGGTGGTAGGTATCCACTAGGTATCCATTAAGTAAGATATTTATACCCGCCCAGATATTCATGCATTCCTGTCCAGATATCTATTCCGCTAGAAACGGCAACTTACCCTTATGCTAAGAAGCCCAATTAATCAGTAGACGGGCTAATGAGCGAATATTTCATTGTCCAGCTCCTTGTGCGATAGGGGGGGTTAAGGGTTGCCAACGGTTCTTTGTTTATATAAAAATTCTATTTGAGTAGCAATATTTTAAAATGGGGATACAACATCCACCATATTCATTTATTAAAGTGTACTAGATTATATTAGATGCCTACTATTTCTACATAAGAAATTTTGCTTCATTATAGATTGGTTATTTGGAACTAAGTTAAAGTTAATAACAATAAGTAAATTATTACAAGTTACCATTCTTCATATTACTGTATATTAAGTATATGTCATCTTTTGAAAAAAAATCAAAAATTCCATAAAAATAATTTGTTAAGTAATGAATTACAATATGAAGAGAGAAAACTAAAGGAAAATATTTATGACATTGTCACCTCTTGCGTGGTGTGGTAGTGTTTCAGCAAAAGAATCTCCACCTCAGCATAATGCTGAATGCCTGTCGACTGAAAATGTTCAAATTTAATCCAATACCGATATGGATTGTCGATCAACTAATATTAATTACAGAATACATATAGGTAAATCTTATAGGACCACTAACGTAACATCAAAGTTAATTTTCAACTCCAACGCCTTTAATCAATACACCGAGGGCCAACATTATACACGGTCCGCAGAAACTATTTAAATAAGCACATTCAATCCTGCCCAGACAGACGGGTGCAAACCAGCATTAATAATTCCCTCAGACGCACATACGACAATCGCAGTTCGCATATTATTATATTATTGAAGTCTGCGTTGGACAACCCTAAGACGGCTATCTCGAGACGACGGTATAGTACAGGAGATGACGGGCGACAAATCGACATTTCTGAATTTGTTTATTTTTGTCTTAAAGCAGCATGCAGTAAAATTCTCTTGTTATCTGCTGAAAGTGTTGTATCTTCTGAAATTAGTGTAAAATTTCGGTTTTAAAGTACTTTTTTAATAGTATTGGTTTGTTTTGTGTTGTGATTCAAGATAAATTAATTCGCAGATATATTATGAAATATCTGTCTAAATACATATGTATATAGATGTAATTATGTTATTCTAAGTCAAAAAGAGCCTCCTGCTCTAGTGAGATACTACTGGAAGCCTGTGTCCTGCAGTGAGACGATAAAAAGATTGAAAAATAAATAGAACTGTTGAGGACTCCTTAGAGCAACTTTTTTTAAGAAAGCTTTATATTTAAAAAAATATGTATTTTAGGAAACAACTTATCATTCTCTAATATACATTAGTCATTTGAATTGTACTTTACGTTTATACCCATTTCTCCATAATTTTCAGCTTCCTCCTCAACGAGGATTTTATTTATTTTTTTAAAGGTGTTCGGAAATACTCTTTCAAAGGTGATATTAAATGAAAAAGGCATTGAACAAGAGAAAATGATTAATACTATACGTATTCTCTTTAATAGTTCACAGGTCTGCAGTACTGCTTTAATATTGTGTGTATGTTTTTTTAATAAAAGTTTAATTCATTCGTTGATTCAATTCAATTAGTTTCTTCAGCTCCTGTACTAAAAGGGTTGTCTTAATCGAAACATGTCGCCTACAATGAGGGATATTCGAACCATATGCCGTGGCACGAGGTACTGTCTCACAGCACACTCGGGTTATAACCGAGGCACACAAAACATTTGGGTTGCGTGCTGATTGGGTAGAGGTATGTTACCCGTGGTTCGTATAGCTCGCGAATGTTCTTGATGCTTTACTTTAATAAAAGTATAGATTTAACTTCATAGCCCGCAGACGCCATAGACGTATGATCTAGAACAGAGTTACAACAAGTCTAGATACAACAAGACAATGTACATAAAGAGGTCGTTAAAAGTTAAACGTTGGTTACGGTTATGATAACATTCCTCCTTTTGTAATCTTAAAAATGGAGGTCGCAGATGCTGTGACGGTTTGACTCGATAACAAAATTTTATCTGATTATAAATAATCGATATTTTATATACGGGTATTTTAATAAAATGTTAAATTAATTTAATTTCGACAGCATCAATATTGTCATGTTGCATATTATTGATGACAATAAAAAAACATAATCCCACATAGCGGTGTAAATAAAAGTACAAACCACCCTAGCAACTCAAATTACCCAAGTATCAAAATATGTCCATAGCAGTACAATAATGACCAGAACCGGCAGGAGGTACAAATCTACATATTGGGGTGTGGGCATTTCTTGCATCCCCGTCTGAGATATGTGTCTTGAATCTCTCTGTCCGAGTTAGGGTGGTAACAGGGCCGGATTTAGAACACCGTTATAACATATAAATAAACAATAATTAATTTATATTATTTATGAACGTTATTTTTATTGTAAGCCCAATAGTCTGTATAAATGTGTCAAAAAGTGTATAACAAGTATAGACTACACATTAAACTTACTTTTCTCTTTTAAATTTAATATCAAAATGTTTTGTTAGTAATTTTAAATTAGTCGGCACACAGATAAATAATTAATCAGTAAGTTGTTCAACCTATCAAGGCAATGACTGATACAAGGCTGCTACTGATTCCGACTTGTAGACCGTCCTTTCCCATCCCGGAGAGTGTCTTTCCATCCGGAGCTTTGTACAAGTCTGATCCAAAGTGATCGGACAAAAGTTATAGAACTTTTCGAACTCTATCCAATGATATTAATTGTGAATGCAACACGTGAAATTCCAAAAGGCGGCCTTATTGCCATTAGCGATCTCTGTCAAACAACCGTTGGGTAGAGAGGAAATAAATACTTCAATCACAGCTGTACACAGGGGTACACAGAAGGTGTAGAGTACAAATAAATTACAAATAGAACTACTGAACTGATTTGGCTTATCTCGGAATTTAATCGTAATATGGACTCCAAAATTATTTTGCTAAATTTAATTGCACCCGTTTTACTTCGTTTGATCTTTTCGATATGACTCTAAAATCCGTCCAATGCAATGCAACCAGCCCTTTCAGTAACCACTGTTGGACATGGGCCTTCCCATGCACGTTGAGTTGTGCTTGAGGGATGTGCTTACATCCCTAGAATAGCAAGAGAGCATAGCAATTCTATAGTCGGACACACGGATTCCAACACACGAACTATTGCCGTTCACCGATGACAACTACCTACTTAATTACTAACAGCTAACTAAGAATAATCCACCAATCATACAATCATTTTTCTGTATAATGTGAGTTTACAGGATGGTAAATATATATGGTACAATTCAGTCATCGCTAACTACCGATGACCGAAATGTTATATTTATTCTTCGTTCAAATCCGTCCCATAGACATAAATGTTTAAGATATGCAGATGCGGAGTTACCGTGATAAGTTAATTCCTACTGGCCGAACCCTACCCGTTTCAAAATTATAATGGCGTCGAATATTCGAGAATATGTGTCCCGTCCTCGCTTATTGAAAACTTAATGATATTGCTTTATACGGTTGTGTGGAGAAATGTATTGTTTAACGTATAAGGATGTCATCATTTAAACGACTGTTTGAAGGGAGAACAAGAGTTCTAATTGCTAAGTGACCGAGTTATAGTGATATTTGTCATTTTGGCCCGATATGGTTGGCGAGTCCACTCTTATACAGGTGGTCTAGTTCGTCAGTGCTTGTGGTATTAGGTATAGGTATTATATTAACTGTATATCAACTGATAATGAATAACTAATAAAAATAATAATTAATAAATAAAGTAACCATAACAAAGGAAGCACTATAAATATAATAATTAACAGTAATACTTCGCGAGTCTACTGTTTTAGGGGTGATGTATTTCCTCGGGACTTCTGGTAGCGGCTTTGTTATCACTTATCACTTAATAGCCTTTTACGACCAACACGGGAAGAGATGGGATGATGTTATACTAAAACAAACCGATGCCGTGGCCTTTCATTATTATTATTATTATACGCCCACAGAATATTCATTGCAGTAGAACAAATACGCTTGTAACATCTGTTAGTCACACCTATAAATTATCACAAACCACAAATAACTACATAAATTTAAAAAAATCAAATATATTACAAGGACTATTTTTAATTTTTAAAAATTATCACTAGCTCGGCGATGATAAAAAACATCATGAAGAAACCCTGGATTATGGCTCAAAATCCCCTAGTGAAAGTCCCCTAGGGAGGCCTGCGCCCTGTAGTGGAACTTTAGGGACATATCGAAAATATTCACAGCTTCATTATCCACGCCAGTTTGCAAAATTCTCATGTACACGAGATATCTTCGCTATATCTAACGTGTGGGAGCCGAGTCATCTTCAACTTAATAAGGCGAATCGAGACTTGAAAATATACACACGACATAATGAAAACAATTCTTGACAACCCAAGTCAAGTGACATCTGACCCTATTGCATTGCAATACGTTTTATTTTCGTATGCAGACGAATGAAATGTTGCTGGCCTTTAGTGCGGTTGACTGTACCATCTGTTCACACATTGCGCCACGTTACTGTATGGACATCATTTCTACGCCCTTTGTACCGTAAACACGGTCTAGGTTCATATAAGGCTGCGATTATATTATTCTTTGATTTTTGAAAACAAATATATGTAAATAAGAAGCACTTTGCGGGAGAGTGCACGCTGCAATCACGCAGCCGCTGGGCGCACTCGACTGTCCAAAGTTTTCTGTCTCTTACAGAAGACTGCCGTAAAATGTACTATATTCCCCACCCAATCCTATTTCTCCAATGTTACGAATGTAGGTACATATTTCTGTAGTGAGTGAGATATGCCAGAGTCTATTCCCATCCCGTGCTATCCCCATTTATCCCTGCAAATGAAGAGTATAATGAAAAAAAAAGTCTCCATATTCCATTATTTATTTTAATATATATAAAGTCACAAAATTACAAAGTTGTGAAGATTTTGTTTTTAAACTTATTATTTTCATTCTGGATCGATGTTGACATGTGTTGCATATGTCCCACGGCGACATTATCCACTTACAACCAGGATTGTCTGCTCGTTTACCCATATTTCCATAAAAATACAATATTTTTTTTTATAAATATTAATCAAATTAACAGTTACAGGATTTGTGTATTTACTTTCCCATTTTAGGTATATTTGCCTCGCCACAATAGTAGGTACTAAAGTATAAACCACGCAGTAATAAACTATATAGTGCTGTATATTATGTTAAATACAATAATATTAAATACAAATATCACATACAAACGTATAGAATTTATATCTTTGTATGTGATAATTGTAATCAGGGTGGTCGGTACTGGCCTTAAAAAAAAACAAAAAAAAAAAACATAACTGTAGAGAATTTGTAACTTTAAATAAATTTTATTTTTATTGGTTACTTACCATACCACCATCATCTTAAACTAACACTTCAAATGACAATTAGTACCTAGATAGTTCAACACTGTGCTCTTACCCCATCTTCATAGACTAACCCGTAGGCGTTGCGTGGGCTCTTGAAAGTTCCATACTTATTACTTACGTGGCGATGGCGAATCGACTCCCAACCAATCTTATCTGACCTGCCTCACCTCCTTAAAACGTCAGTCTCTAACACAATTAAGGGGTAAGAAGAAGATATTCAGGGGTCATCTAAAGTGGGAGGTGTGCTGATTCAATCGGCCACGGTTTCTGTAACGTTGGTAGGATTAATGATGATATAGGGACGTGTGCTTAGAAAGTTTTATTGTTATTTGCGCAACAATGTCCCAGCTGTTATTGTTGGAAGATATTCGTCATAGCTAACTTAGTACAGGTAATAATTGTAGACGAGCGAGAACCAAGGATGTTGTATTAAAACAGATATAGTCAAACCTCAGTGTTTCATTTGAAGTGATGAGAATTGGAAAATCTTGCTTAATTTTAAAGACGGTGTCTCCCTCTCTCTTTGTCTCTCTCACACACACATTAATGGCTCATTTACACAAGGAGAGTTTCTCGAACGCGAGTTTCTCGAACATCGGCCAAAACCTGTTATCATCATCATAAACAACTGTAGGCGAGAATTGTATGTAGTTTGGTCGTATGTGAAAATCATCTATCTATACATATAATAAAACTGTAGAACCAGCGTGTCTGTACATTAATAAAAATTAAGTATCAGAATACAAAAAAACGATTTTGAAAATTTTTGTCTGTCTGTTTATCTGTTCGAACACGCTAATCTCCAAAACTACTGAACGGATTTTCATGGAGTTTCCATAAGTTAATTAAGCTTAGCTTCGAATAGGCTTTGTTTCATCAAAATCGGCCGACGGGAAGAAAAGGTATCCCAATTTAGATTTTAAAAACTAAAATTCCACGCCTACAAAGTTGCGGGCACAGCTACTCGTAGTGTGTAATATTTTCGCCCGAACCGTTCTCCTTGTGTAAATGAGCTTTAACTCTCTCTGAAACCCTAACCAGTATACCGTAAGTACCCACCTAGAAAATTTGGAAAATTAGCCTTCCCCAAAAAAAGAAAGGAGTGTCCATCCTTTTTATTAGTAAATTCTAAAATTCCCAAGGTAACATGTATAGCGAATCACCATGGGCATCCAGAATGAATGAAGAGTATCTACATACCAACAGGTGAATTGTCTGCTCGTATAATTCTATAAGAAGCTCTTCCTATGAAATGAGTAAAAAAGTTGAGTTACGGATTTTATTTAAATAATTAATCGAATCGAATTTTACATACAATCAACTAAATAATCAGAGACATTTCAAAGAATATACCTTATATATATTGTGGTGACCTTGATCAAATTTTAAAATGATCATTTTAAAATTGGTCAAATGCGAAATAAGTTTTCAATATTGATTAAAATTGACAAATTTCAATAACAGAATCTAAATTAAATCTAAAACACCAATCAATTTCAAGATTATTTTTACTGAGAAACTAAACGCATTCTTAACAGATTGAAATAAGATGTGACAGAAAACGCATGCCCCCTGGTGTAGCAGGTGTCCATGGTGGACGGTGACCACTTACCATCATTTAGCCTGCCAGCTAGTCTGCCATCTATTCTGTAAATAAAAAATTGTTCAGTAGTTCCAAAATTATGACAGTCATAAACTTATACAAACGATTAATAAAAAATCGACGTCGTCAATGTGTGTTTTTTTAAGGTGTAAAAATGTAAATACATATTTTATGAGGGGGAGAGTGCATGCTGCAATCCAACAGCCGCTGGACGCACTCGACTGGCCACGTCACCCCTCTCTCACAGAAGACTGTACTGCATTTCCCACTTTATCTTATTTCCCTAATGTACGTACGTGTTTCGGTAGTGAGTGAGATGTGCCAGAGCCCATTCCCATCCTATCTCTCCCCATTTTACCAACCCTTTCTTCAAATCCATTCCTATATCTCCAAAGGTAGGCGTCATTTTGGCGGTCGTCATGTAGGCGCCCCGCGAGCGTGCCAACGTTTGTCATTTTGGACTAATGTTGGCATGTATCACTGATGTCTATGGGCTACAGTATCCATTTACCATCAGGTGGACTGTATGCTCGTCTGCCGCCTTCATCCATAAAAAAAAAACCTTTCCAAAATAGCGAAAATTCCTTCGCCATGTACGCCTTGCATAAAATGTTAAAAGGCTGATGCCTTTTATCATTTTATGCAAAGGGTTAAATTCATATAGTATTCATATCCTAGCAACACATGGTACGCCACTTACTCAACTAAGTTACCAACTAGCATTAAGATTTAAGTAAGGGACAGCGAAAGTAGAATCAGTTCGCAATTACAGACTGACAAATGTCCGGGTATTAGGAGCACATGTGGCACGAAGTTCCGGGCCCGAGGGGGCAAAGAAGGCGGTTTGGGGTGGTCAACCCACCTATGGCTAATTTGGGAGATGGGGTAGTTTTGTGAGTGGTATTTAGATAAGTATTAGCCTAGGGGTATCCTTCTCGCCTCTCATTCGTTAAGTCGTGAGTTCAAATTCTCGGTACGCACAAGCTCTGACGCCCCGGTGGCCATTGTGCTCTGCATTGGGACGTTAAAAAGGCTGGACCTTAATATACTTTTTAATTCTCTATTCTGGTCGATCACAAAAATCATCATTGCAATGAAAACCTGTGAGATCTTATTTGATTTGGGGCTGTGGGATTACAGCATGAACCATCCTCTTCCACTTTAGTTAAGTAACTTTAGTTCTTCATCGAATTTATTTATTCCATCGCTTGCTGAGCGACTTTGAACTTGTGAATCAGGTCTACCCCCATAGCCCATACGTTATAATGTCAGTAAACCGTAACCATAATCAGTTCAGCCCTCGTATCGTCCACTGCTGGACATGGGCCTCCTCAGGTGCATTGTCTCGTGCCTGAGGGTTGTATGGTCTTAAAACGTCACACTGAATATTTTAGAGGCGATGTAGTTCCTCAGCGCTTGTGGTAGCCGCTTTGTTATCCCTCGCCTTTTACTACACCCACGAAAAGACGTGGATTGGTGCTCTTCTGAAGCCGACCAACACCACACGGCCAATAATGTCCCTAGAATAAATAAATGGAATATAAATGAGAACTTTCATAAACTGTGGCCTGAATAATAAATAAAAACAAACACGGAAAAAAACGCTGACTGTGTTAAACAAATTGCAGCCATATTGAATCAAAAATGGCGGGAAAGCAACGTCAACACGTCAGCGTTTTTCGAGTCGACATTCAGCATATCCGTACATCGTGTTTACATATTCCAATTGGAGTGCCTTGTTTTCCATTTGTTTTCGTAATTGGATGTATTAATATGGACGTGTGTCTAATTTGGAATTGAAATAATAAAAGCCTTTATAGCAACGTTAGATGCTTATTCGACAAGACAGAATAATAATTTATCTATTAACGATTTATTATACATTACGTATATTATAATAATATATGACATTCCATCAGCAGAAAGACTTTATTGTGTGAAGTATAGAACGGCAACGAAGTACTGAATGAGTACAAATTCAAAAGTTTATTGAACAACTTAACATTGAGATATAGGTTACACCAATAGTTACGAGTGTCGGTCAGGAAGCCACAATCACACATAGGGTACCTTATGGTCCCTGTGTCGTGTGATTGCGTCACCCGGCCAACACCACAAGGTTGGTTAGGTTTAGGTTCTCTGGTGACAATGACTCATATATGAGATCCAGCGCAACGGGACTTCATCCACTTAATGATGACATTCTTATTATAATAATTTAAAATGATTTACTTCAGCTATTAAAAAATAGGTTGTTGATCACATTTTGCTGTCATTTAGTACCTTTAATCGTTATGGAAAATGGAGAAGCGAGTAAATGTAAATAGGAAGTACCTACAACGGGAGTGTAAATCAATTATACTTCCTACTTCACATCCTTACCAATACTTTTTACAAATATATTCTCAAATCTCTGCTAAATTATATTATATTAGAATTTATATGTAATCACAATAGCTTCCGAGGTCGTACTAACGTTAGCCATTCTTGATTCATGCTAGCATATATCGTAGACATCAATAGACGACAATATCTGCCGGCACATCACCTTCTTTCCACAAAAAATATATGTAACTTATTTGTAAACTTTATCGCATTTTCACGATTAATTGGCTGCATATTGTAAATGCCAATGCAGTTATTTCTCAAATTAAAAAGTAAAACGTCAAACCTGTCGCGTTTGAAAACTTTTTAAATGGCCGCGCTGTACGTCGAATCGTAAAACTGTATTGTTTAATTTCGTTTCGTTGGAAAGTTTTGATCGCACGATAGGTACGGGAAACTTGCATCGTTGCTAAAATTCGCAACTCGAGTGCACAAATTAATAATGAATACTGGTTTTCAATAGGTACGTACATGCGAGGCGGAGTGTTCCGGTTCTTTTTTGCCAATTAGGAACGGATTTCTCTTTTTTGACTATTGACTAACGTAAATTTTCATGAGCAGTTCTTTCTTCTTTGTTCCTTTTTCCTCTTGAATGCCTTTTATCAAGCTATTAACGTATTTTATGTAAAGTTTGATATCAATATCCTTGTAACAATCTCTTTTCAATGAAGTGTTTTTTTTTTCAGTTATCGCATCGGTAACTGAGAGGCATAAGTTCGCATTGCATAGAGGACCATAGATGATAAGATGGTACTTTCACAGAAGTAAGACATATTTTAAGGTTACTAAAATATTATATTGATTATTAACATATTATTATTAGTATATCAGTATGAATACTGACTTTATTGATAAATTAATAATGATTTATAAATCCTTCACCTATGTACTAGCAATATTTAAATTAAATATCTACTAGAAATATATTTACAACAAATATTTGAAATGCGTGTTATGTTTATACTACATTTGAGGGATGCTTTTATACAATAATACGCTTTGTAAAAATATGCCACACCCCTAAAGCCAAATTATACTCGTATCACAAGTGGGCGCAATATTATTGACTCTATAATTATTAAAATTGATCTCACTCTTACGACTATCACTTTACTACTATCTAATGTATCACACATTATAATCCTCCCCTCCCACACGTCTTAGAACAATGAGGTTCAATCTAGTAATTAGTACAGTCAACCAAATATTCATGCTGTCAATTCTCAAATAACTACAACTTTCAACCATTACATTTCTACGGTGGGTAAAGAAAAACAGCATTAGGGGGATAAAAACTTGTTTGGTTGGTTGTATCTGCAGATGACACGTCCAAAATCTATCGGAAGAGAAGCGTGCGCGCTATTTCTAATAAAAGAGTAACCAAATGGAAGTTTATTATAGAGATTAAGTTAACACGTGTTCCGATGCAAGATGCCATCATCTTCGGGATTATATAAGTTGCTGAGGAATCTATGAGTTGAAAATTCGATCTCTCTTTCTACAGATTTAGTTTTGTTATCTGTTTGAATAATGCAATATTTTTTTTATTAATTTTAGTTCGTGTTATAATGTGTACTTACCTGTTTTAAAAATACGCCGTTAACACTTTGCAGTGGAGAATATCCTCCGTATTTTTCGTATCTTTTTGGAAAAAACATTGGAAATAAGGGTAATTTTTTGGTCTGTTTGTTGATCGCCCATAATAAAGAACTTTTGAAAATTTTCCAAAAGTCGAAAGTCGCGATCTCCGCTATTATAGAAGAGTATCTTCAATCACTCCATAAATAATTTATAATTAATCAAAAATAAAATTCAATTCAATTACTTTGGTGTGTCTTCGCAGTGCACAAAATAAATGGCAAGCGAATTAATACTCTTTTCTCTTCTTTGAAATATGACATTCGAAGATGATATCACCATCTTCTTCTGTTACCCACGCCGAAGTCCATTCTTCTTCTTCTTGTGGTGCCTCTTCAACTAGTGAGGGATGGTAATCAGTTCCGCATATTTCGACCTGTCTCTCGCGAGGCAAAACAGTCCTACGGCACCCGCGATAATCACTCCACTGCCGTATGTTACGCAGCCATTACTTTTGCCATATCTCGGTAAAGAAGGCAATGGGAAACCACTGCACTTATTTCTTCCATAGTTAAAAACTTCTGAAAAAATAGTACATATAACTCCATCTCATACTTCTAGCTTCTATTCCTATTCCTTTACTGTGCAGGCTATCAGATTGTGGAACTCTTTACGTGTAACTACAAAACGAGCTCAGGACCTGGCCATATATGAAAAACAAATTAAGGAGCGCGACATAGCTTTCTTGATTTGAGTCATTTTCCTTTTGAAATACTTAGATATTTTTCGTTTTTTCTTCTCTTACTTTTTTTTAATAATAATTTACCTTTTACTTTGGTTAATGTTTCACTTCATACTATAATATCACCTGTCTTTGCTCGTGTTTCGGTAGTGAGTAAGATATGCCAGAGCCCATTTCCATCCCATCCTATCCCTCCCCATTTTCCCAATCCATTCCTTAATCTGCAGATTACCGGAGTACCGGAGTACGCTCTACCGGAGCGTGTAGACGTTTGCCATTCCGGACTGATGTTGGCATGTATCGCGGATGTCTATTGACGACAGTATCATACCATTTGGTGCACTGTATGATCGCCTGCCGCCTTTTTTTTTCTATAAAAAAAAAGTTATGTTCATGTGTTTTTGTGTACGCAATAAAGAGTATTATTATTATTAAATCAGTTTTCGAAGTCCATTAATTATTGCCACACGCAAAATATGGATCTGAAGAAACCTGGAGTCGTTCCGTTACTCGCACACATTTTGGTATCCAACCGCACAATGGAACCATTCTAATAAACTGTAGATTTAAGACTACTGGAAATGATATTTCGTGTTTTTTTTTGACGTTATCATAGTTTTCTTTAATAAACTGAGTAATTGATTAATTGTAACAAAGCATAAATCAATATTTTTCAAAATATTGATTGTAAATTAAGGACGGTACCACAAAACTTGTGTCCCGTGGGAACTTTATAATTGATCTGGTTAAAAAGTACCATAAATGTTAACGCAGCTTGTAAGTTGTAACTATTCCAAGTTTATCTGTTGGGCGGTTATTGCGTAATGCGCGTTCAGACAGACAAACAGACAGACCTACTGAGAAAATTTCCAAAAATTGTTATTTTGCAGTTACTTTTTAAAAAAAATATTAAACACGGCTTTGTTGTGATTGTAGTATAGATTAAACTATTTTGTTGTTTGGCCTTCCATGCTGGTGAAGGTCTAGGAATAGCCTGAACGGTAGGATTCTTTGGAGATTTTTTTAAAATTATTTATCAGGTGTTTAAATCCGATAAATATTTAAAAATTCGTGCTTAAATGAGCCAACCGGGTTAGCGAATCCGCTCTTTTAAGGTGGTGTAGTTCCTCGGGGCTTGTGGGAGTGACTTTGTTATCCCTTTTACGACACCCAAGAAAAGATGGGTTCACCCAAGTCTTGGTGAAAAGATGGGTACTTGGGTTCAATTCGCGATCCCCGTGTCCCTTCCAGCATAACTGTTTCTTACACAAGGCTAGGATGAAACAAGGCCGCGATGCTATCTCTCGGTATTTATATCGTTAATACGATCGACTCATTTGGGCATGACTTGCAGGATACACCCGCATGTGGGGTCCGACATAGAACGTACAATCTTACGAACATTCACCGTCCTAAAATTTTTGTTTATAGTGTTTTTCCTTTTAAAATTATGTTTTATCAACGACCCATCATGTTTTAATAGCAATAGGATATAACAGCACAAGTTACTTGACTGCAAATGGAAGTAAGCATTTGCTAACCTAAGTTTACTAACCCCTGGTGTTGCAGGTGTCCATGGTCGGCGGTAACACTTACCATCACGTGGGACCGCTTGCTCGTCCGCCTTATGTCTATAAAAAAAAAAAAAATCTTATTGGTACAACAGCTTACAACAACTGAAGAAGAAAACAAACTCACAACAGGTAAAAAGAATATTGAAAGAAAATTAAACGAAAGAATCTTTATAAAAACAAGCTTTTATTTAAATGCACTCAAATGAAGAAAATTAACATGGAAGTCATTATTATTATTTGATGTTATTAAGCCATTATATTAATTTCAATACCTACTCCTTTTTAGTGTTTTAAGTTGCAGGAACTTCTCAACATATGCATTTCCATTAACGCATATAATTTGTTTGATTTTGATTTTGGATTTGATTTTGGAGATTTCCTTCTCCTAGATATATTACAGACCAATGCTAAGGACGCCCATCTCGCCAACCAGTCAAACGGTCAAACTCATGTCACTAACTTTTTCATTATTTCATCAAAATTGCCAACCCATCGAAACGAGCCCAAACACGATGTGTCTAATGTTCGCCATTGAGGACTTCTACAGTGTACTGGCCTTCCTGGCTACAGCATCAGGTCCAGGTAATCAGATTATTGTATTGTCATCGGTTTTGTATTCATATGTAAAAAATTCAAGGCAGTACTGCAGGTGAAAGTGGGTTAAAATCGACTTGCAAAATGTGATCTAAACACACTAACAAATAATAGCCTTGTAATCAGTGTAAAGCTTGTAATTAGCTAGATGTGAACTTGACTATATTTAAGAATTATCTGGAGCATGGGTACCTATACACCGGTCTGCATCAGGCCCAATTGGTGGATTATGACTCGAACTACCTAGTAATTTACTAGGGGAGGCCTATGCCCTTCAGTGGAACGTTAAAAGGACTGAAATTAAACTATTGGGTTTTGGGCTCAATCGAAAGCAAACACCTTCGCTGTGGGTAATTAAATGCGCCGGTTTCCACACCACTAGACGTGTGGACCGACAGTTATAAAAAATAACTATCTCGTTGCAGTTGATACGACTCATGTTCGCGTCGAATAAACAGTGCTCAGCGTAGAAAACATAAAATTAAAAGTTTTCAATTAATTGCGTCAACACAAACAATTTACCACCTACGTCGATACACTTCCTACAACACAGGGGGTAGCACGCGTAAGTACATTTGTTCATAATTATCCCCAAGCTCCGCGGCTAACACAATAATTTTTAGAGAATCAATTACAGAATAATAACGGGTCAGTATTTAATAACATCTTATTGAAAAGTTGACCTTTTCAATTTAGATTGACGATTCGGTTATTATAACTCGCACATTCGAATCAGACAGTACACTGATATTGTCGTATCTTATTGATGTCGGAATAAATGTTACAATCCCTTGTTCAGTTCAAATTTTGTCTATAAAGTATCTAGGCCACCTATTGTGTTACGAAAGCTACTAAAAAGTAACATACTAGCAGATTGAAAAGGTTTTGTCCGTTGCCGATTTCAAATTATCTGCCCCAGTTTCTTGTTGTTAAGGCAGTTTATATTTTCGTGTCAGATATGACTATCAGATATCATTCAAAGTTATGTGTTTATAATTATTACACATTCATCATATAATTTAATAACTATTTGGCCGTCTGATGTCGGCGGGCTTTGGAATACCACCACCGCATCTGTTCCCGTGGGTGTCGTAAAAGGCGACTAAGGGATACGAAAGTGGCTACCACCAGCCCTGAGGAACTACACTACCAGTAAAAGAGTTAAATCGCCAATTCGTTTGGCCAGCGCGCCGTTGTATGACCATACATCGTCCATGAACTAGGTAATGTGCATGAGAAGGCCCATGGCCAGCAGTGGCAGTGGACGTTAAAAGGGTTAAACTGATACAAATCTACCTCATATACATCCGTTACCGTAAAAGCCTCCGGTAATTACTATGTTAATTACAAGAGAAGGCTTGCGCCCTTGAGTGGAACGTTATATACTGATGTCAATCAATTGACGCCCTAAGCAAGATGCTCATAGCAGTAAAATCCTACTTGTGAGAATGGTGGATAGTTGTTAACTGTTGTAAAAATCAGTGTTGAGCGCTAAGCAGCGCTAATAAAGACTCAGGAGAGACTCGAGATTCGGACCAAAGACGCGCCGCTGAAAGTAGAGCTGCGACAGCTAGAGTCCAATTATAGGTCTAGCAATTTTAAGACCTATAAGCTCAGGATTGCCGCAGTACATCAGAAGCTGTTCCTCAGTCCTGACTTTTGCCCAGAGGGGTAGTTCCAATGTTTTTGGAAAGCGAGACCGACCAACAATAATGCCTATTAGTAGTTAAGTTTATTATATTATATGTATTCTAGATTAAGGTATATGTTCTTAGTTGCCTAAAATAAATAAAAAAATAAAAATAAAAAATAAACCTTAATAGCTTTACCTACTATTTTAAACTCGAGCTTTGTTTATAGAAATAATGTGGCAGACGACAATCCACGTGGTGATAAATGGAACCAATAGACATTCCATGGACGTTACATTCCAACATCAGTCCAGAATGTCAAACGTTGGCACGCTCCCGGTTGCACTGTACGTGGATCAGGGGTTGGAGAAAATGGGGAGAGATAGAAGAGGATGGGAATGGGAATGGGCTCTAATATATCTCACTCCCTATCGAAACGCATACGTATATTAGCGGAATAGGGTAAAGTGGGGAAATGTAGTAGATTTTACGGTAGTTCTATGTGAGAGAGGGATAACATGGTCAGTCTAGTACGCCCAGCGGCTGTGGGATTGCAGCGTGCATCCTCCTGCTCCAGACTACAACGTTTACGAGCGCTTAATGATTTTGTGCTAAAGGTTCATTAGCTCTCACTCAGCGCTCGAGTGCTCATTTATACATTAAATAATTATATGGTCCTCTGAGCCCACAGCCTTTTTCCTATTAAAAACAAAACACTATTTTTCGACAAAATAATCTGTTACAATTGAAAATCATACATACCCAAAAATCAATCGACCAATCCATAACCATTACAATACTCTATCCTTTAACAGGAAGACGGCGCACGCGCAGGTTCCCACGTGCCTCCTTTGTCGGCGCGCGACAAAGCACGCCGACAACATGCCTCTCTATGTATCATTGTACTACCTCCACCACTCCATTCAGTACTCAACCTTATCATCATAGAAACATTGGTGAAAACTATCTGCAGTGATACAAGGAAAAATCAGTTTGACGTTCCATTTCTAAAGGTCGTAAGCGTAACGGCGTGCGCAACATAATTACAACTTTAAAATAATTGGATAGAGTATAATTCTGTTTGTATGTAAGTGGGATCAGAAAGCAGCGTTGACCCCTCATTTAAGGTAGGGCAATTGTTTATCAATATGCCTATGATTAATGTGTATGATGTGCCGTCGTGACCACGTCCGTCTGGGCCAACGGTCTGGGAGCAATTAGCTTGGATCACGATCTAAGATGATATGTGATTCGTAACGCTAATTTGTTGTTTGGTTGGGGCGAAGGGAGGGTCATGTTGGTTTAAGGTCAGTGATTCGAGTCATTGAGTGTGTAGCAAAATTTATATGAGATTTGCCAACTCTTGTGAAACAAACACGGAAAAAATTCACATATAAATAATACATAAGAACATAATAAAAGTTCATTGATTTCTCTAATAGCTTCAAGCTTTGTGAATGTTTCGTCTACAGCCTATATAGAGAGCGCATTTCTTAAATAATTTTTGACATAAAAATAATTTGGATCCGTCTCTCAGGTAATTTATAGATGAGCCAAATCAGTTCCAAAACTACAACGGTATGTAAACTTTTTAAGTAATTGAAAAAAGATCCACGCCAATATACTTGTACTCGTATATTATATATACGAAACGTTTTAGTCAAAACTTGTAAAGCTCTACAATTGTTGTCCAATATTTTTTTCTAAAACGTACGGAAAATAACGAAATATTTCTTTCGAATGATGCGTGCTATCGGATTTTACTATCAAAGTTAATGGAACTACAGCTCACTCAACGAGACATGAGCCTTTCGTTTGTGTGAGTGCACACCGATAGTGTACAGTGCATACCATTTTGACTATCGGATTGGACAATTCGGCATTCACTCACACAGATGCAAAACTCATGTCTCGTTGTGAGGACTGTACTGGGATGATGATCTTGGCCTTTTAAGCTAAGGGGTTTAGGTCACAATCTACCGTCTGAGTCCAGTGCGGGTTGACGGATATATATAAGTTCTTTAATTATTTTATTTCTTTTAATTCTGGAATATGCGGGTTTCCTCAGGATGTTTTTCTTCACCGCCAACACCAGAGATATTTAAAAAAAAATCGTACTTAAGTAGAAACTCAGTGGTATGGCCCGATGTTTCGAACCTACAACCTTCCGAATGAGAGTCGAGAATAGATAGTCCTAGACTATCACTGCTCTATAGTGTATCACTATAGTCAAAATGAATTTTCAAAAGACATGTGTGTGTTTTGTGTTTGAGAGTGTGTGTGTGTGTAAGAGAGAGTGTATATATGAGAGTGTGTGTGTAAAATATTTCTAGTAAATTGACTGTGCAATATGCTCATAATCCGTATCGCTAGGATGACTCGACAGGCGTGGGCGTCGACCACACCGGCCTAATTCTACTCTAATAATTTCGTTTAATACCCCGCTAAATCGCGTGTTGCTCTCCACAATACCATAGTATCTCACGCGTAATGTGTGCAGTGACAACGTGGTACTCTAGCGAGATTTTGTAATTGGATGCGCGAGTTTTGATACTTTGAAGATGGAAAAAAAATCTTATCGGCTTCACACAATCCTTAGCCAAAAAAGGCACAAGTGCATTTTGATGACACTCGTGAAAAAAGCAAAATAATAATTGTTAAATTTTCATTAAGATAAAATCAAGCTCAAAACTTGGAATTTTGGATAAAACATAAATGTGTTATTTATCTATTTTTGCATCACAAAGCAACATATCAACATATCAAAGCACAATTTAATATAGTGTGTACAGAAGTGTTAAATCTAATTGACATCTCAATAAAATGACGACAACATAATTGACATTTTAGCAATAAATTCAATTGTGAATTAGCTAATTCGTAAAAAAGATTGGCAAAATGACAAAAATATGCATAAAATTTGCATGTTAGTTAACTCACAATCTTGAAAGGAATCTATGCTTTCGGAAATAAAACATCAGTTACATCCTGTTATAGAATCAGTTGAGAAAAGTTGATTTCTACATAACACAAAAATTTGTCATAGGGAATCTTCAGCGAATGCAAAAAACAATCAACTCAGTAGCATGTACCAGTGAGAATTGAAGTACTATCGTGGTCACAATTGTCAATGTCAAATAGCACACATTTTTCAATTCGTCCCGACATCAACCCAGCTAAATTTTAACGGAACTTCGAAAGTATCAAAATTAGTCAGTCCTCTCGATATCCAGATTCGGCGACACTACTTCAAAGTAACGGCGTCATTTGCCCGATATACGACGCCGGACACGATCCGTCGCGACGTGTTGCCCGATTAAACACTAATGCACTATGTGTAATTCACTTATACAGGATTTTATTACGTGTAGAAGGGGATAGGCTTTAGGAATAGAAAGCAAATAGATATATGAACTATAAAGCCGCCAGTTTGTCCACAAACCTATGGCCAGTATTTATTAGACCGTTCGTAAGAAGTTTCTTAGTTAAGTCTTTGTTTTATTGCTTGCTTTTGGGATAGGCACTAATTTATTTATTTTTATTTAATTGTAATCTCGATTTAAAATAGTCGCGTAGAAATAAATTTGGTAATTTAATTACTTAAATTTAATATGGGTAATGACATTCTCCATCAAAATCCTGTCACAAGTAAGTAATACGCTTTTAATAATAAAGAAATAATTACTTCTGATATCTACACCCTACCTCATGTACAAATATTATGGCTAATGAAGCCGTCGACGAACTAAGAAAGAAACTTTTTGGCGGAAACTCGAGAAGTGAAGTTGAGTTTTTATTTGATTATTGTAAAAAAATCTATAATATATTAGACGTTTTGTGGTTTAATAGTGATAGTAAATATAATAATAATAAATACTCTTTAGTGCATACAAATAGTTATTACATGTGCACAAATAACAAATGACAGAATACAAAAGGCGACCTTATCGCTAAGGCGATCTCTTCCAGGCAACCTTGCGATAGAGAAAAATAAAAGGGATATAGGTAGTGCAAAATGACCGAAATTCGCAGAATGCATTATGTTCAATATATACCTACTAACTATATCCCTAATAAATATAATATAATAAATACTTATAATAATAAATAACTTAATCTATACTTCTATACTAATATTATAAAGAAGAAAGATTTGTATTTTTGTATGTTTGTAACGAATAAACTCAAAAACTACGGGACCGATTTCAAAAATTCTTTCACAAATAGGAAGCTACATTATCCGTGTCTAATATAGGCTATATTTTGGGTTGATTTTTTGAAAAACTTATAAACCGAAGCGAGGGCGGGTCGCTAGTAATATATAAATACATTCATACAAATCTATATCTGCAATGCACCCCAATATTAATTCGCATATAAGAATCAAAGTTGACAAGGATACAAAAATAAGAAGGAATTGTAGTCTCTCAGGGACGAAATACAACAGGTTAGAAACAAAATGGTACTACTATCGCTTTACTGAACGACTCCCGACTCACTTCGACGGGGCTGGACATTAACATGATACGTTTTATACTTTGAATTTGTTTATCACGAAGAAAATTTAACACTGGCAGAATGTACTAATTGCACCAATGCCATGTGAAGAAATAACAGAAAAAAAGTAATAAAGAGTGATTCTGACGGAGTTCCCATTGGTCCCCAGCCTATACATGGGATACCAAAAGCAATAAGCCACAGTTATTGTGCCACACATATTTGGCACCTAAAAGAACCTCTTTTCTGGGAGATTAAGTCATTCGCACACAGGACTATTGTTCAGTTTATTAACATGTGGGCCTTGGAAGTGAGATGTAAATTGGTCACAATAGATCTTTCAGGTCTCAAAATATTACTTAATAATAATAAGTAGCCATTTTAGTTATGGGGTCTCACTAATCACTATTAGTAAATATGTATTTTTTTTTCAAAATATGAATGTCGACTTCAATAGATAACTTTTGTCGTTTATCGAATAAAATCATAGCGAAGAAAAATCAAAGATCCACATATTTCCTCAATAATTTCAAAAGTTTTAATTCAATAGGCAGAAGTTTACATCAGAACACGTAATAAACTCCCAACTTTTCACAAAAGATAACGACTCCGCGTGCGATTATCGTAAACTTTCCGCATTACAGCGAGTGTGAATTTTCATTTTAACTCCTTGTGTAATTTGAGCTTCTATGCCTTCACTACTTTGTTCAGTAAACAAGTTTAATTATTTCTACCTTACTTACCTTGAAAGTCAACTGCAAGTACTCTAGTAACTATTTTTTGAGAAGACAATACAGATTGACAACCTCATACTAAGTAATGTAAGAAATAAGAATTAGTGTAAATATACCATAATACCATAAACATAAAACTGAAACTGCTGGTCACGGGCGTCCTGCTGCATATTGTCTCGTGCATAAAGGATGTATGACCTTAAAACGACATGACAAGCCAAGAGGATTGGCGTGTCCACTCTTTGGGACGTGGTGCATTTGCTAAGCGTTTGTGGTAGCGGCTTTGTTGTCTCTTAGTAGACTTTTATGACACCTACGTGGTGTTGTAAAGCCACACGACACGGCCAGTTTAAAAAGGGAAATAATTGAATGAGCGGTAGAAATGCTGAAAGTAGTAGCAGCAAATTTAATGGTGACTTTAAGTTTTGGTTCTCTAGTGACTATATAGATGTATCTAGCAGTCCCTCGGACTCCGTCGACCGCGTGTTGAAATTCTTAGTAATGAAAATTTGTTAATTCCCTTTTTTTAAAAAAAAAACATTTGTTTTGTTCATCGTGATTTGCTGCCTCGTATATTTTTTTTAGTATTAGGATTTAGTATTTTTTCACTGCACGTTTAAATACAAGCCATATAAAAATACCTGATGCAAATTACTTTTTAGAAAATGATAAATAATGCACTGATGATGTGCGAGGATACCGAATTTCTGATCTATTAAATATTCACTTAATTACATTTCGTCAGGAAATTAGTATTTTATATTTGCATTTGAATCCCTGAACCTATGACATATGGATTTCTATTGTTGTTTAGATTACCTTACAGATCTTACAAATGTTTCTCCGATGTACAAATGATTTTGTGATACGTTGAGAAAAACTCCTCGAGCCCTCTTTCTATTCTTCCCAATCCTTTAATCAAGACCGCTTATAAATCTCCAAAGGTAATCACGCGTCCAGGTGCCAACGTTCTCTTGACTGCTGTTGGCATGTATAACGAATGTCCTAGCAATATCCACTATCAATAACAATATCCACTTACCACGAGATGGACTGTCTGCTCGCCATATTTTTCTAGTGACAAAATCTCCGGTCATTAAAAATTACAGCTTTATTCAGAAACTACTAAACCGTAACTTTCTGCAGATTTCGACACGAGGTGACAAAAGTCGAACGCATTTGAATTGAGAATAGCCTGTATTATTCTCATATTTGGACAATGTTACTATTATACAACTATTACGGCGTACTTATAACGTATTTCAACACGTACCTACGGTTTGCACGAAATATAATCGTGTCGTTCAATGGACAATGTTTTGTAATATTTTGTAAATAAAGTGGTGTATTGTATTATATGCTGTTGCTATTATTATATAAAAATCAATTTTACGATAGTGGATTTGTTGATACGATAGAGCGTAAACGACAAGAGGTAAGAACTTATCCAATATATGAATAATACACATACTAATATATGAGTGAATGTACGCATTCCATTTTTTTAGTGATCATAGTTAAAAACACACTCCGCTACATAATTTACAAACCCTTAAATTATTATACATCCTACTTTTGTAAAATTGGAATAAACGCATTTAGCAAATGCAAGTAGATATAAACAAATAAAGAAAATAAAAAATACTTCAATACGGGAACGGATACTTTTTTGTACACAATAAAAACAGTACCATAATAAAGGAGACACGTAACTCTCGCCATCTTTACAATAATTCAAACTTTTGAAGTTTTCGCGTTTTTCACACATAAATATCTATTATGTAGTACCTACCTTATTTATTTTCCACTACGTTTCGGCTTGATTTTCATCAACCATGGTTGCGAATTGACTGAGTCAATTCAAACATAATCACTCGGGTAAATAATTCACTCTATTTTTCTGTGCCACAGACCACTCACTGGGTGGTCTGGTGGGCAGTGTTCTGTGCCTATAAAGTAGTAACTGTATGTAATATGTGTAAATAAATAAAAATCATCCAAATAAATACATGAATCAATCGCAACACTTTGAACCGCGCATCGCGAAAAGGAACTTTCATTATACTTTTTTGGTTTTACTAACCCATGTTGTAGCAAATGACTAGAATAATTTTAATCTTTTTCCCCCGCTATTTGCCTTTTATTTTTGCATTAGCACGTGACACAGTAATGTCGACATAAAGTTCCCGACAAAATATCACATACAAACTTTATTCTTGTTTCCTACAAGACTCTCTGCATGTAAGGTTGGGGTTATGATAAATAAAGATAAGCGTAGTGTTTTTCATATATAAGTAGGCAGACGAGCAAGCGGTCCCACGTGATGGTAACTGTTACCGCCACCCATCGACACCTGCAACACCATAAGTTATGATGTTACGCCGCCGAACTTGCAAAATCCTATTCACAGCTTTCTTGAAGAACCTCATATTGTAGTGTAATGGAAAGACTATTGCGTCCGCGCAAGAGCGCGTGTAAGTCATTGTATGAGAACTATTTGTATTTCACGTCTGTGCTCGAGAAGGCTTCATGAGAGCATTACAGGCTTGCAGTGCATTTCATCGTTGATCGGCTACGGAACGACTGTTTGAGCTAATGAAAGAACTAAGAAAATCATCGTGCATGCAACGCTAATCTTTTTATGTGAAATTACAGATGCAAAAAACCCGAGGAAAAAAAGAGGAAAATAATAAAATAAAACTAAGGAAGTAGGAAAGTACTTACCTAAATTTATCTCGTACACTTTTTTAAACATTTATTTTTACGCACATAAATCGATGGAAACTTCTAATTCAACGAGAAAAAGATTAAAAAACAAATTAAAAAACTGTGGATTTGGAAGGTCGTCGGCGCACCCTCCAGGTGTTGCAGCTGTCTTACAAGTATTCATAAGTATACTCGTAAATAACTTTATGGGGTGGCGTAATCAATAAACAAGTTTTTTACTAAATAATATGTCATAAATCCAAATGAACTTTTTGATAGAAAAACTTTGTGCTTAAAAGTTTTATTGACCAAATGATCCAAATTCTCAAAGCTTTCCAGTCGTTTATAAGTAACAGAGTTAACAAGTTTATTTGACCGCTCACCGCTTACCGCTCCCGCTATCGCATCCCACCAAATCCTCACCGCACCAAACACATTGTGACGACATCGGGCTCTAAATCTGTAACCCGATACGGTAGTGTCCGCTCGGGTTCGTGTCCTGCACCTCCAGATGTATTTACTTACACGTTGATTTTGTATCGGGCGCTACAAGCGATTGAGGGCAGCAGAGTTACGGGCTAAGGTAACTGATATGTTGCGAACGTTAGTGAAAAGGCCACACAGTTGTGAGATCTGGACTGGATTGTATAAGGTCTTGTTAGAAAGACGGTAGCAGACGAGTAGACAGTTATCTGATGATAATGATCTACTGACAATTACGATTCGATTTCAACATTAATAAAACTTAGCGAAATTTAGCATATCTGTAAACTCAATATGTACATTACAGTATAGAGAATACAGAAATTTGAAAAAAATTGAAAAGGATGAAAAATGGCTAGATTAGTATGATGAGGGAAGAAAAGCTGTCACTCACTAGAAATGACGTTAGTGATTGCCACGGCAATTTTCTGTGAGATAGGGAAAAGTATAGTTTTTCATATGCTTTAATGTTTCAACTGCTTAATGATTAGATAGTAAATACATTTTGCTTTAATTTATGTTGTCGAAAACTACTGTTAATGAATGAATGTGTCATTGGATCATTAGATCATCTAATGTGGAATCTAATCTAATCTAACACATCGCTCATTGGATGTGTCAAGAACAGTAATAGCTCAGAAGTCTTCTTAACTCTATTCACATCCATGGGGTCCTAAGGTGTGTACTATGTATGGACAGGGTTCAACCCCATAATTCTCATCGTGGATACAAAGATAAACCTGTGTAGGTACTGCAGTGGGACGTTAAACAATATATCGAACGAATAATTTCAGCTTTCTCAGCAGGGTAAAAATATACTAATTTAGCCCAGTCACAATGTTACTTAATTTTTTTATACCTTCGGATTTAAAATTCAGTCACCCGACAAGTATCGTAGGCCCGATACTTGTATCGCATAGCATTGGATCTGAAACTATTGGATTCTAATTCCTTACATTATATAATAATAGAACTGGAATCTAGAACTAGGGCCTAACTAAGAAACTATAAACTCGTCAACTCACACTTGTCTTGAATATTTTTTTTTTCTTGTTCGTAGGCACCTGAAACTTCTATTCCAGGTCTCTTTCTTAGGATTATAAAAACAATTTACCTTTATACTTGAAATTGAACTTTCCTCAAACTACATACATATACATTTCGTATCAGCCTTAGTGCCATATCACCTGTGGAAGCGTATAAAGTCGTGTGCTCCTATTTCGTGATAAAGCTATCTGCTACATAAATTTGTCAGCCATGTGTCAGGATCGCCCGAGAATGTGTTCAATTTTAACCATACTCGTATGTAGGAGTGGACCACAAGACTGGGATTCATATATTCCGTGGTGTGGACTGTGCTATATTCCGGGTTCGCTGATATGTTTCAACAGATATATATATCAATTGACATTTATCGTCAAAATTAGAATTTTGGCAGATCCCACGCTTTTAAATTGTTATACTGACATAAATAAAAATTATGATCACTGCCACCGCCGATGATCCAACACTAAAGATTATAATTATAATTTAGTTGAATGTTGATATAGTAGACTGATTATAATTATAAATCTCAAAGACTAATTTGTTGTTACTCTAATTTTACTCTTATTTTTCGTTTCGTTTTATAATAAATAAGTTTATTAAACATACTCAGTTTCATTTAACAAATTTTGACACAGTAAAACCACACAGAATGAAATTCCCGTCTTTTTTATATACATGATATTAATCCGATATATATCAAGTACCGGATATTTTAATATTTATTATAAATATCGGTTTTTACGAACCCTGATTATATTATTTACAAGTCGACATTTGAATCAGTAAACAATTTCATTGATATATCGTAAACAGCCCTTTTATCGTCTATTGATGGATACGGGTCCTCCGATGCACATTATCTTGTGCATGAGGGATATATGGACGTTGAACCACTGCGCTGGCCTAACGGGTTCACGAGTTCAGGCAGTGGTGTAGTTCCTCGGGGCTTTTGGTAGCGATTTTGTTATCCTTTAGTCGCCTTTTACAACAACCAACATAGGTTGGTACTACTGTAAAGCCGGCCAATACTCCACGTCCAATTAGAATGGAATGTCTTTCTGCTTTTGAATGAATGAATGCATGAATAAAACTTTATTTGACATACACACAAGTACAGCATTATAATATTTACACAACACATTTATGCAGACTTTATAATTTAGAATATTAAATATAAGTATTATACATATAAATTGCAATAAAATGAAAGCATCTTCGCTGCAGTGTGACGTCAAATGATAGTTCCCTCCACTCAGCATTTATGCCGCAGCAGAAGGTTGCGATGCTGGTTGTCAGTGGAGCCCCATGTGAGTGACGGTTGAAATGACAACATTTACCAAGATGTACCTACAGATTTTTTCTCTTTATTGTTAACTAGCGACCCGCCCTCGCTTCGCTTCGGTAAATAAGATTTTTTTTTTCAAAATTTCAATATTTTTCAAAATTTCAAAATAAAATAGCCTATGTTACTCAGGGATAATGTAGCATTCTAATGGTGAAAGAATCTTTGAAATCGGTCCCGTAGTTTTTGAGTTTATTCGTTACAAACATACAAAAATACAAATCTTTCCTCTTTATAATATTAATGTAGATAACTTCACAGATTCCTAATTTGCTAGTTTCAGATATGCGAGAACTTTCTACAAGTTCAGTATAGACCGAACTCAGGTTATGGAATCGAGGAGTTAAATTATTCCACAGTTTAGTAGCTGCATATCTGAAACTACCACGAAAGGCACAAGATTTTATTCTATTGGATTTGATTCTATTGTGCTTCGTCTTCAAACCTAGATGACTACCTAATAAATAATAATTATCATGAACAGTATTGAGATTTAAGCTTCTAATTGATGGAACGGCTTGGGAGACATTTTCACACGCCGTTCTTTCTTGGGAGGATGTCTTTTCTTATTCATACTTCCCACTCAAAGGAACGCGATGACTTCCTCACACACTCGAGAACCTTTCACTGTAGTCTTCTATAAGTTTGGGATATAACTCTGAGTCGGGGACACTCAGTGGCTATAGGATTTCAACATGAAGCTTTTACAGTTCCACTATTTCATATTTTTCACTGTACTCTGAATATCTTAACGCCAATAATATTTGAAGCTCTAGCGGCATTCTGTAACCAGGAAAACCAAACTAGATTATCCTAAAACGAGTAACTCAAGCATTGCGCCACGGTAAAGTCGCGTACACATGAGTTAGTGGTACATTAGCGTTCGCGATACGATATCTTAACGCCGTGCCCACAGAGCACTTGGCAGAAATAGTTGTAACGCAGATATCATGGCGTTCATGTGATAAACACTGGCTGACTGAATTTGCGATAATGTTTTCGGTTACTTTGTCTATGGTAATCGTTTGTTGTCTGTGATTTTGAATTTAGAACTGCCAGTGCGAATACTGGCCGCAATTAAGAGATATTTCTGTTTGTCGTTGTTGATGTTAAGGTGCTGCTACACTAAATTGAATGCCATTTTATTTTACATGTGATCAGTGTTTTGTATTCTACTAACTAATGTATCTATTAATATTAACACATTTTCAAATATTAATAGATACGAAAACCATTAGTTAAAATCTCTGCTCATGTATCAATCTCAAATTATCTACCACATTTCGGCGCAGAGATAATACGTATCTATATCATACATTATCTTAGCGGGTTTAATACACGTAACTATTTTACATATTAACAATGTTATAATTAATTCAATGTAGCCATAAAATTATTGAATTCCCAGTACAAATAATAACAGACATCTTACTTCAATTCACTGTTTCATGCATTTAGCACTAAAAGGTTTTACATAAAAAAAATGTCCTATTTTAATTCACACTTTCAGGTATCGTATTACGTGCATAATGGACGATGTTGCAATGACGCGGTTTTTATGTGCTCTTTAGGTATGCGTACTTTTATTTTGTTAAATTTTTACTTTTGACAGAGCGATAAACGGTAAATACTATTGGTACGTTACATATCCATAAGAATAGA
Organism: Sesia bembeciformis; assembly: GCA_943735995.1. Classification (NCBI taxonomy): domain Eukaryota; kingdom Metazoa; phylum Arthropoda; class Insecta; order Lepidoptera; family Sesiidae; genus Sesia; species Sesia bembeciformis. The sequence continues at coordinate 4,061,150 of OX031038.1, forward strand.
AAATGTCATTGGTACACACCCGGAAGATTCCAGATGCAGCACATCCAGCAGCCGTCGCTCACTTAAAGCGACCTCTTTGCCGTCGCGACCCTATTAATTGTTTTTTTTCGGTTTATTAAATTGACTACAATCGGAATAAGATATTTTCCTGCGGTAAAATGGAAGCCTATATTTTAAGTTAGACCAATACATCGGTGAAAACTGCATTCAATTCCATGCAGTAGTTTTTGCGTGATGCGTGTACAAACATACAGACAGACAGACAAAATTTCTAAAAACTGTTGTTTTGGCTTCTATTGCTCTAATAAAGACCCCCCATATTAGTTTTTTTTCAATATCTATAATGTACAGACATCGGCCTGTTACAATTTTATTATATGAATAGATACGCTGGACTTTTGCGTGGTGCTGAGGATGGCAACCAAAACGTACGCGCGCGCGACGAAGTGAGGTTATAATTACTTGCATCAGTCGTCATCTATCATGGAAAGCCGCGGTCGAAAACATGGTCGAACAATAAACGAGCGAACAACTATACTATCATATCATCAGCCTATATCTCTCCACTGTTGGATATAAACCTCTCTCAAGAACCGCCACCATTCACGGTTTTCTGCTCTGTTCAACCAACCACAGCCGGCCACTTTCTTCAAGTCATCAATCCACTTGGTCGGAAGACGTCCCACGCTACGTTTCCCGGTACGTTCCCGGTAACTTTAAACTTGTGAATCAAGCCTACAGTCAGAGAGACCACGGTAATAACCACTAATAATCACTGTCAATGACCGCTTTTGCCAACTGCCAAACAACAATTTTGGACTTGGCAAACTACTCGTACCTTAATTTCAGCGTCAAACTTCACTCCAGAGAACTAATCTATAAAGATCTACATATTTATATATATGAACTAACTGTGCCCGGCAATTTCTTTGCACATAATATATAGCCTATATATATCTATATATCTGGAATAATGTACCTTTCAAATGGTGAAAGAATTTTTCAAATAGGTGCAGTGGTTCCGGAGATTACCCTCCACATACACACAAACTCACATAATTCACACTCTCTCTTTATTATGTTAGTATAGATAGTATAGATAAGTATATATTAGTATAGATATCAAATATTTAGTAAAGTTAAAAAGCCTAAACAAATATTCATCATATTCATCGAATCATCATCTTTCTCTTATGTTAAAACTATGCAAAATTTAAATCATAATATACATGATTTTGACATATCATTAATGTATTTATTATTCAGGTAAGGAGTTGTGAACAGCGACAAATAAGAGTAAAGGAAAAGGTTTTATATGGTAAGTTGTAAAGTGTTACGACCCCAAGTGTAGATTCTATCACTAAACCTTGCTGAGTCTATACGTTCCATAATGATAAATTACTGTTTTCAAAATTTAAATGCTTTTAAAAAAATCCCTTAAAAATTATTTGATATTTGATTTTTAGCGTTATCTATATTGTTTCGACCATTATTAAATTAAAGATCACAATGTATCACAATTGTAATGTAATGTACACAAAATTATTGTATCACAATGTCTTCAGTTTAGTGTATTTAATGCGATGTAATAACTCCATCAATTGTGATTATGTTTCCAAAATAAATGAAACTTGTATGGGTATAGTGGGTATGGTATATAGGTATGTGTATATACTAAGGAGCAAAGGTTTACTCCTTAGCTTTAGACCAACAAACATTAGAAAAATATTTTACCCAAATAATTTTGAATATGCTGTTATCATCGAAATGCAATCTAAAAGTACAACATTAATGTAAAAAAATACAACAATCTATGTTCACAAACATAATCCATAGCTCTAGTCCGAAATTATTAATATCAAAATAAGTATACCGGCGCGTGTCGTCCAACGCATCTGTCTGAATGGGCGTCGCATTAACGCTCGGCATTCATCAACAGACTAATGACACGTCCGCACGTCACAACGGGAGTGTGCCCCAAGGTACAAACTCAGAGAGGGTTAGCCTTAAATCATAAAATAGGTACAATTGTGATCCAGACAATACGACGCCAAAGAACTCCACAGTTTCCGATAGCAAAAGAAAACTTTTAATCACATATTCTGTTTAGTCTGGTGGTGAAGTGGTAGAAAATGCCATATGGCATTAAGCGAGTCATTTGAACAATTACTCGTGAAGCGAAGTTGAAATAAATATTAGGTGCGCAACTAAGTTCTCGCTGTTTTTCAAGAGATGGCTCTACTAGTAAGTGCTGGACGATTATGACATAACCAAAACGTCATGAACCAAGCTTAGACATATGGTAAACAAACCGCTTTGACACATTAGTGGTTTTGTTTTTGCGTCGTATACGAAAATACGGTTGTACACGGTCGTATACGATACGGTTACGTCGTATACGTATACGGTATTACGTATACGTATACGTAATGTCGTATACGGTTGTACGAAAATGTCTGATTTTGTGCCAAATAATTGTCATTTGCGGGAAGCGTTGCTTTTCTTCTTTCATTCGAAGAAAACGGCGGCTGAAGCGCATCGAGAACTCCAAAAAGTTTACGGAGATGCTGCTCTAAGTGAAACAACGTGCCGTGATTGGTTCCGTCGCTTCAAAGACGGTGATTTCGATGTTGACGACCGTTCGCGTGAAGGAAGCCCAAAAACCTTCGAAGACGCTGAATTGGAGACATTGCTCGATGAGGATCAGCGCCAAACGCAGAATGAGCTTGCTTCAGCATTGGGAGTTACCCGCCAAGCCATTTCCAAGCGATTGCATGCATTGCAAGCAATGCATGCAATGCGATTGCATTGCAAGCGATGGGAATGATTCAAAAACAAGGAACTTGGGTTCCTCATGATTTGAAGCCAAGAGACGCTGAGCGTCGTTTTTTCGCCTGTGAACAACTGCTCCAGCGGCAAAAAAGGAAGGGTTTTCTTCATCGCATCGTTACGGGTGATGAAAAATGGATTCATTACAGCAATCCAAAGAGAAAAAAATCATGGGGACTGCCCGGTCATGCTTCTGCGTCGTCGGCTCGGCCGAATATTCACGCTTCGAAGGTTTTGCTGTGTATTTGGTGGGACCAGGACGGTGTTATTTATTATGAGCTATTGAAACAGGGAGAAACCATCACTGGGGAACGGTATCGAACTCAATTGATGCGATTGAGCCGAGCACTGCGCGGAAAGCGGCCACAATACGAGCAGAGACACGAAAAAGTGATTTTACAGCATGACAATGCTCGGCCTCACGTTGCCAAACCCGTTAAAACCTACTTAGAAACGCTCAAATGGGAAGTCCTACCCCACCCGCCATATTCCCCAGATATTGCGCCGTCCGATTATTACTTGTTCCGTTCGATGGCACATGGTCTGGCTAATCAGCAGTTCCGCTCATATGAAGACATCTCAAAATGGCTTGATTCGTGGATAGCCTCGAAAGACGAACACTTCTACCGTGACGGTATTCGAGCTCTGCCAGAAAGATGGGAAAAAGTTGTCGCTAGCGATGGGAAATATTTTGAATGATTCGTTTGTAACCATTTTTTCACAATAAAGTGGCATTTTCATCAAAAAAAAACAGCGAGAACTTAGTTGCGCACCTAATATATAACAAAAAATCAAAGATCGCTTAATGGATTTAATAATAATAATACAATTCCAATCCCTTCTACCGCTTGACTTTTTCATTTCAGATTGTCTTCACTTATTCTTTTCACAAAAAGTATCAATATTACTGGAGACGCTGATTTAATAAAAAGCATAATTCGCATTTACTTATCGAGAACGTGCAACGAATTCATTTGAAACTTAAAACTACGCACTCTCTCTTGTATTCTTGAGAACACACTATAAAATTAGATCTCTATAGTTTGGTTTGACATAAAATAACATTTCTTTATTGCAATCCACACCGCTTCAGCGGTCTTTTTAACCACTACCTGAGATGTAATTTATGTCACTGTTACTTACGTTGTTTTATTGATAAAACAGCAACTTCCATGATCGCCACCGTTCTTCACCTGGGTCCTAGAAGGAGTCGTGACGGATGGGAATATTAAAACATTACATATTTTCCTTTCTTCCTTTTTTCTTTCGCTGGCGCTTTCAGTGTTCTGCTCCATTTTTGAATAGAATAGCTAGACGTTTGTGGCAGCTGAACGTTTAAAAATGTAACGTATCTTATATCTACATTTATAAAATGCAACATCTCTCTGTATTTATGTCTGTCCGCTTTTTCTTTTGTCAGATTTTCAATATTTTTTTATCCTCACAAGTATTCAACGACCAATCGCTCTAGAGAATGAATTGCCGTTGGGGTCTTCAACTCAACTTAAACTCACTAGACTGCTGGTCGACAGATACCAACGTACAAATAACATAACCTTCATCATTACTATCATCGTCACCAGTACCACTATTAAACTTATTATTAAAACTTATTTTATAAATTGCTGGACAAATAGATCTTAAGAGACGTGTATCATCATTGGCGTATCTGCTTTTTGTGTGGAGCCACTCTCTGCTAATTTCTTCAAATTGTCTTTCCGATGGAACGACACCTTCAGATCAGTACATCCAGACCAGAGCTTTCAGACATTTGTCTCTGATGTCATTCATAATCTTAAGGCCCCTTATCGCGCTATAAGCTAATGACGACTATACGGACTCAGGAACGCAAGTTAGGTATCCGTTGCATTCGTACCAACATTTAAAGTATGGTCAGAAAGTAACCAAATTTGTCATGTTTTAAATTTAAAATAATAGAGAGACGAGCAAGCGGGCCACATGATAGTAAGTGGGCACCGGCGCCCATGGACACCTGCAACGCCACAGGGTGTGCGTGTGCGCTGCTGACCTTACAGAATTCTGTTCACATCTACATAGGCCTACATCATCTCTAAAATATAGAGCGGCCTGTTATTTTTTGTTATATGTATGTATGGTGCTGTTAATGCCGAAAAAAATAGTTATATGGGAAGTTCTCATATAAAAATGCAGCGACTGCGCCCGTCGCTTACCATTCATATGGAAAAATGCACACCTAAATGCGAGACTTCGCGCCATTTTCACACTAGCACAAGTTTTAAGTGAGTATTCATACACGTTACACCTGGAGTGGCGGCAAGGGGCTATTACACAGTCATTATGGGTATTACCGAGTCGTGGTGCGTAATAGCCCCGTCTAGTGAGAATAATATGTGATGGAAAGTGGAGAAGTTTCTTTATGTGAATGCAATTAAAATGTTTTGCGTAGTTTTAAACATTGTAGATTGCTGTTAAGTTCTTAAAGGCTACTGCAATAATGAAATATCTATTACTATACGATAGTTATGTGTAGTATTTATTATTAAAATATACTTTTAAATTACGTCATTTAACACGAGTTTGTACACTACCTGCGTTATTAGATCAGTCACATCTCTCTTCTTTAAGGTTGTCTGAAAGAAATTGGTGTAAAGTAATAATACTGCCTGGTTGTATTCTCTACTTAACAATCATACAATAATGATTTTCATCTATCTATACTTAGTTTACTTTGCTCTCCTTATGTTTCACTAAGCAGAATATGCAGAATAAATCCAAAGGTCAACTGGTAAAGAATTAACGGCACTAAGGCTGCCTTTTGTACAATATGCAATATGTCGTGAATATATAAAATGGGATCTAAATAATCAGTTTCAATTTTAGTCAACCACTGTATTGTCTCAATATCTCGGTAATGAAGGAAAACATTAATTAATTTATCTTTTAACGTACCTACACCAATGTTATACATATACATTTTTTACAAAATAAATAATTCACATATTCCATATATGCGCACAACTAAAGGTATAGATAAATATTAATTATTGTTAAGTTAAGTTATTATAAACAAATAGATAATTTGTTAATTATTTAAATAGCAAACATCGGGAGGAAACCTGCGTGCCCAAAAATAATACCAAAAATCTGGAGCTCTATAGAGTACGAATATATTAAAAAATCCTATAAAATTACAATATAGAACAACTTAGTCTCATTACACACGGAGATGATCACGGCCAGTGGTCATGCACAGCGTGATAAAAAACAAATCTGTAACAGATTGCCGACGACTACCGTTATCACTTCGGCTATTTACGTATATTTAGGTAAAGTACAAAGATGCAAAGATATCTGGAAACATTTATATCGAAAAAAAGTGTTAACAGCATACTTGAATAGAATGATATTCTTTATATAAATGAAAGACACTCTCTACCCTTCTATTTGTTGAAATTAATCTCGGGATTTAAATACTGAATAATTTTCTTAAGATTTTTGCTGGCGTTATTTTGAATGAAAGAAAATAAAACAATACAGGTTCATACAATAATTCACTTTAGGGTGTTCCTCGCATGCTCCAGAAATATAAAAAAATCTATATACCTATACACCAATTCACACTGGGACCTGTCCCAGTGAAATATGTCCGAAACTCCCAGTGATTTACTATGGGAGGCCTATGGCCTACGGTGGGACATTAAAGGTTGATACATGTACATGTTGCAAGGGTGATTTTTTTTTATCAAAAGTGACCTAGTCGTTATGAAAATATACCTAGTTTTATAATTACCCATTTAAAATCGATTTTCGGTTCAGAAATTGTAAGAGCAGACGTTGCTGCAGTTTTGTATCTATGGCTTTTCTTGTTATGATCATTTTATAAACATTATGAGGGGGAGAGTGCACGCTGCAAACCAACAGCCTTTTTCTCTACCCTTGCTCTAAATCCATTCCTATATCTCCATAGGTAGGCGCGCATCCGGGGGCATGCCAACGTTTCTCATTTTGGACTTATGTTGGCATATATCGCGGATGTCTATGGGCGACAGTATCCACTTACCATCAGGTGGACTGTATGCTCGTCTGCCGCCTTCGACATTAAAAAAAAATGACGAAAGAGGTGGCAGATAAATGGGTAACAGATAGTAAATCATCACCGCCGTCCATGAGTATGTGTAACACAAGGGGGAATGCGACCTTGCAAAATCCTATTCACAACTCTCTTGAAGAGAGATGGTAGATTAGCGAAAAAACCTCTGTAGTTAGTTCATACCGCAGGTTTCCGATTCGCATAAAGTGTCTTAAAGCTTCACAGACAGCAGTTCGCTGTCAAGCAAGTGCGCATGAACTGTCTTTCGGTGAAGAGAGGTCCTAATAAAATATTGATTTTAGTTTCTCTATCCGACCGTTCCTAACTGTATCATCTAAAAACAGACGTATTATTGCTATAAACTGTAACTTTCATATTCGAATCCTGTCCTGTGTCATTTCACATTCAGTCCTTTAATGAATTTTCTCAAAGATGGTCATAATATGGCACATTAATTACGTCCACAATATGGCATATCCATTGACTCTACATGTTTGATTATCTTTTTTCTGTATCATATTTCTGTGCACGCCCAGCTAAGCGTATCGAAGGCTGTGTCCGGTGAACCGTATGATTACACGGTGATGTCGATGTATGTCCTTAGTTTTTGTGGAGCTTCTAATGTAATTTCTATTCAGTCTTTCTGGAAACAATAATGTGTTGAGCTCAAGGTAACGTCGGCTAGAAATGTCATCTGGGAATTTTTTCGATATGGAGCTAACAAAATTCATTTTTTTTCAACTGCCACTTAACTTCTCTTACTTTATTATTTTAATTTCTGTTGCCAAATGTTAGCAAACAACCGGATAGTCTACCCGATGATAAGTGGAATCTATCACCCATAAATATCTGCGACACAATGTCAACATGAGTCTAAAATGAAGTACCTCGGCACGTCAGCAATTATGTTGCCTACATTTGCTACTTCGTGGCTACAGGGAAATCCTCAAATATAAGGATATTAAGGATACATTATGATAAGACCACAAGAACACTAGTTAACTCAGTTTAAAATAATCAAATTAACATCACAGCATTTCATATCTCTTTGCTAACAATCGAAATGCAAACGGTATAGCAAATGCAAGAATGCAAGAATCACTTATTAAATGTCTGGCTTATTTATGTCCTTCCAGATTTGGTCTAATTGTAATGTGCTCCAAGTTGTGCTGATTTATCAGCAGTCCAGCTTTGGGTTACAGCAACTGTAGAGAGGGAATGAACACATTAAAATTTTAAAACATGATTGGAAAAAAAGTTAAGATTTTAGGCTTTCATGAGTCACTAAAAATTTTTTGGCAATTTAATAAATTTACTGCAAACTTCATTATTTTTAAATTAAATATTACTAGGACGATTTAAACAACAAAAACATCATGAAGGTGATCGTAGAGAGGTGAGTAGACATGAAGGTGAAGTGCCTCACTTTCAAATGCTGGACTATTGACTCATCCTGGGTGAAATGGCGCCCCTACCCCTAGTGTCGGTTTAATTTAAATTTTTGGTATTTGTTTTTTAATGTTTAGATTAGGCAATTTACTAAAACAGTATGTAAGTCGATACTAAAAAATATGGATCTTGTTTATCTGAGAATAAATGTTATTATTATTAAACATTTTGATCTAGGTGCACATTTAATTATAAAGTTACCGACATAGCTCCTAAAATCAGCACGCTCAAGTAGCAATGAATAGAGCATATCTGCTGCAGGGCCGAGAACCGAAGGGATAGATGAGTCTGGAAAAAGGAGAGCGCATACCGGTAAGCGCAGTGTGGGACGCCCTTCGACCAGGTGAACCGACGACTAAAGAAGTTCCACGGTAGTGGCTCCAGCAGCAGTGGGGAAACAAATGCTAATAACAAACCATAGATATAGGTATGGCACATTAAAAAATGTGTTCATGAAAAAAGTGAATTCAAATATTTGTTTCAACCTCGATTTTTCAAAAATTTATTGGTCCTTAAATATTTTTCAAAAATATTTTGTAAAAGTTATTTGATCATTATTGTTCAATTGACAGTAATATCTTCAATGATTTTAAATTAGTTTCTAAAATGTAAAAATAGACAAAATGTAGTGTCCATAGGATTTCTGTTCTCGCGTTGTCCAGACATCTGATTGTGCGTTAGTCCACTCCATACAACCAATATACTATGGGGCATACCATTACTAAGATAGCAATATTATTTACTGCGGAACGTAAAGGAAAATCACCTCTATATCTTACAGATAAAAGCCGAGATAGAAAGCAAATGTTGTCTAGTGTTTTAGAGGGTGTGTGGCACGAGTCGACGACATTAGCCGCGTTCGTTTTACTGTTATTGATTCTTAGAGATAAGGTTAAAAAGGTAGGTAGGGTCATTAGGAAATCAAGCCATACCATACCATCAGCTCATTGCCCTCAATTACTAGATATTGTCCTCTGCTACGGCTCGCCATCACACACGATCTTCGGCTCTTCTCATCAAGATGTCACCCGTGTCTGTGTATAACTCAACTAAAAAACTTTATTGCACATTGTGGTACAAAAGGCGAGCGTAATGCCTTATGGCATTCTCTACCAGCTAACCTTTGGGTTGTTCAGAGCGATTACATTGGGAGGTGCGATAGGAGTTATAAATATATAACTTAAAATACAAACAGAATAAATAATTTACCTATAAATAAATATACATGATGGATACATACAATATACTATACATATATATTTTCCACACATATATAGGTATATATCAGAATAAATACATACACATACACACATATCATATAATACAAAAGCGCTAACTCTGTAATAACGAAATTTAATATTCCCGGAGCCTCCGTTTAAACGTATTTCTTGTTCGAAATGTTTTTAAATGTCAGTGGCAATCGCGTTCCAAAGTTTGACTGGTTGCGCGATGAAAAAGTTTGCTAAGAACCCGGTATGGTAAGAAGACAATTATCGGGAGAACGAAGAAAACGGTCATGATCCATGACCGTATTCATGAGCTCATGACTCATGAGTATCGCACAGAAAATGACACTTAGGTTTCAAATAATCAGAGGGTAATTCGATCGTACAGAATGGAAAAGAGGGTGCAGATAATTTTTAATTAAGTTTTCTGATAGGAAGCCATTTAAGCTGAGAACGATAATTGAGATGCGGTCATATTTACGTAAGCCGAAAATGAAGCGAATATAATTATTCAGCAAACGATCCAATTTGTTAAGAAGATCATGGTTGAGGTTGATGAGGGATCCAGCTCAAAGAGTTATCGATGACCGAGCCTCGATCCTTAACCTGCGAGGATTACGGTATAACTACATATATTGTTATAAAGAATGGGTGCAACAGTGCTTTGATCATTTTTTGTTAAGCGACGGGAACCGCCGAGTATAATTGATTGATACTTAGCTGGATTAACTGCAACTCCAAACCTAGTTGACCACTCCGAGATAGGGCACAAGTCATAATTTAACTCATCCACTACTTTGTTTAGTTCATCGACTTCAGCCTGATCGTTGAGCTGTAAGTCATCTGCGTACACATGTACAGTAAGAGCATTTGAGATGTTTGAGATTTAATTGATTGCATTTGAGATTTGAGAGCATGTAAAATCTTCAAAGTGTAGCAAATATACTTTGAGCATGGTCTGAAATACATGGTGACAGTGAATTTCGGACACTATTCTAGTGACTAGTATAGTTCTTGCAACTAACATTCGCTTTTCTTGCAAGTTGCAAAATTTTCGTCTTGTTAATATAGTTCATGATATGCAAGAACTATCTTAGAATACTATGTCCAGGAAACGAGATCTATGTTGTTTATCAGCCGAATGTTAGGTCTAGTGATTGTCGTATGTAGATGCATACGGTAGCGTCAGCAAGTTAAGTGGAGCAAGTATGTGCGTACGATAGTGCAAGCGAATAACTTGACCATACGAGATTAGACAACAAGTAGCGGTTGTTGTAGGGTCAGTAAATAAATATTTTTTTGTTTAAACGTTTTAATAATAGTTGTAACATTTATTTATTTTACCTTATTTATTTTAATCGACGTTTCAATTGGGTTGCACCAACCACGGTCACGAGCTGACCGAATAGGCGGATAGTCCACATCGAGAATTGTGAGCAGTTTCGTCAACTGTCCGCATTTGAATTTGCATTTGCATTGAGACCCATTTAAACATAAATATGTGTGAAATACGCAAAAATCTCAAATGTTATAATTGTAACATTATTTGAGAAAAAGGAAAAGGTCCCTTTTTTTAAATAATGAATGACGAGGAAAGGAAATTATTCCAAATATAAGGTTGTGGTTCCCCAGATTTATAACTTTACTAAAATAAACATAATAACAATGTCTCTATGAGTTTATCTTAAAATCTCGATGTACAATTTCTTTTTTATATGGAATCTTAAAACAGCTAAATTTTAATTACCTCTTCTTCACTGTCATTTATATGCAAGTTTTAAATAAAGATGTCACAGCTTGTGTTCATGGTTAATTTAGAATTACACGTGCCTAACGATTGGCCTACTTTTCTTAAACCAAAAATTATTTGCGATTTAAAGATTGTAGGTAATGTAGGTAGGTATTATAGGTAACAGTAGGTGTGTTTTTATACCTCTTCCCAAATTGATTTGCCCAAATCAGTTACCTGATTCATGTCAATTTACCCGGCGATATATATGGCACATAGTTAATAAGATTGAGATGGCCTGATATTGAAATGTACCACTTTGAGAGACGACACTGCGTTTCTTAGTGACTGAAGAAGCTTCACGCGACGATAAATGACATCGAAGGCGCTCCACAAAATATGAAAGTAACCAACAGATTGTTTCTTTTTCATTTTATACGTGACAAATGTATCGTCGGGAAATTTACAAAAATATAAACAGAAATTGAAGGTCCCTTGTTATATATACATACACTATATTAACAATAACTGTTTCTAATAAGAACAAATACGTGTTTGCAATTAATATTTAAACAATTAAAACATATCCTATTCTATCCCATCCTATTCTATACCCTACCCTACCCTATCCTATCCTAATATATTTAAATGCGGCAATGTATTTAATACAAGTGTTCAGAACATTCAGTTCACTATATTTTTCAAACCACAACGGGTCAACGCTAGGTGGCAAATAATTTTCTGTAAATCAGCTCTGATATGTATTTTAATTATTTGCATAGTTAATTGATGGGGAAACGTATAAAAAACTCAATTTTCATTCGTTAACTTTATAAAATTCCATGTTGTTTCTACATTTTTTTTATTATTTGTTATCATACTAATATTATAAAGAGGAAAGATTTGTATTTTTGTATGTTTGTAACGAATAAACTCAAAAACTACTGGACCGATTTCAAAGATTCTTTCACCATTAGAATGCTACATTATCCCTGAGTAACATAGGCAATATTTATTACTAGAAAAAATTAGGGATCCCTCGAAATAAAATGGCTATAATTTATTTTGAAATTTTGAAAAAAAATCTTATTAACCGAAGCAAAGCGAGGGCGGGTCGCTAGTTTTTTAATAAAACCATTTAATTAAAAACTTGAATATAAACTTGTAAAGATCGAATTGCTTGAACGGTTGCTTACATTGGAAATATTTTTTGTTTATTTGTTTGCATACCTATACTGACATTTAAAAAAACACTAGATTTTTCCAGAAACGTTGAAATTAACGTCGGTAATGACAGAAATTTATTTTATGAAAGGGGATTCCGAATTTCTTTTGTTTATTTTTATAATCTCAAAAAGTAATCATAGATTTATAGATATTTGTAGATTTATAGATTATACCTACTGAATTCTAGATTTTTTTAACATTTAGAAAAATAAAAGTAATATGCCGCCACACCTGAGTGAAATACTCAACTTTTTATTTTAATTTATTTATTTCAAACTTTTTATTTACATGCAGATCATACTCGTTAAGGCCGGCACATACGGACAGTTTAATGAACAATTCGTGTTATTTTAATCCCATTTGTTGACCGTTTAAGTGGTGTGTGCAGATATCTAAATCAATAATATACGCCGCCTGCGCCTGCGCCGCTCCATGATATAGGAGTGCGATAAATTTTACGAGTTACGAGACATTTTATGCTTTATAGTCTGTTTTATCCAAATTAGTCGTATCGTATGTATTAGAAAGTGTATCTATATATATAATCAGCAACGAGGTAATGTATACTCATAAATACCTTAATATGTAATAAAGGCAGGAATCAAACGTTCTTCGGTACATAAGCGTGTTACTGACTGTAAGTACAGCAAAACAATTGGAGCAAGTAAAAGGCGGGTCCAGTGAATTCCATTTAAAACAATTTTGTTTTAGGGACATTTTGAATAAATCTAGATAACTAAGAGTATAAACTAGATAAAGTGTATAGAGCTGCTATAGAGCAGATATCACGTCTTCCGAATTTCAGTAAACATTAAAATCTCAACTTAGGGTTGAAGTGATTTCAAAACAAAAATCGATATATACTTCTCTCTCATTTATTGTAATACCACCACACATGTTTCATGTCACCAAAAATAGCCAGTGAACTTCAATAAATGAGCAGCCTGTAGTGAAGGCATTTTTAGGATACTCATATTAATATCAAAGAGGGTCAATGAATATCAATTAATATCTATATCAATTAAGGGTGCATTTCTTATCAATAACTCAAAAAATCGGGATGTTTAATAATGATACTCTTGCAATAATTGAGCGATATACCTCAACCGATTAAAATGAAATTCAGTACGATTATGTTCGTTCAATAGTTTCAAAATTACGGCGGCGATATACCACCTCCTTTGTACTTTCCACATTACTGATAAGACGTAGCTAATATCACAACCACTTAACTCCACGAAACCCTTAGCGTAATGCTATCATCTCCCATGGGAACGCTCCCCTAACATTACACATTTTCACACATTTTCGCTAAACGTTTCAAGGATGTGTCGTTTGAGGATCTTATTGCGGATGAAGTAATAGATTCAGGGGTGAACACCTTGTTGAGTCAGTGATAAGAGCGAAATTACATTATTGTGATGTGAAGTGTTTATCGCATATCCATTTTTTAACTTTCCTTTTTATCGAAAAAAGGCGGCATACGAGCATATAGTAATACTGATGGTAAGTGGATACTGTCGTCCATAGACATCCGCGATACATGCCAACATCAGTCCAGAATGGCCAACGTTGACACGCCCCCGGATGCGCGCCTACCTATGCAGATTAAGGAATGGATTGGGAAAGGGTTGGGTAAATGGGGAGTGATAGGATAGAATGGGACGGGAATGGGCTCTGGCATATCTCACTCACTACACGTACATACATTGGGGAAATACGATAAAGTAGGAAATGCAGTACATTTCAAGGTGTTCTGTGAGAGAGAGTAACATGGCCAGTCGAGTGCCCCCAGTGGCTGTGAGAATGCAGCCTGCAACTTATTTTCATGTTTTTAAATTTTCTATATTATGTTACTACTGTCAAATCTGTAATTCGCTATACAACTGTTGTTATTACCGGAATCTTCAGATAAAGCTATATATTTATTTAAGATTTATTTATTTATTTACATATGTAAATAAATAAATCTTAATACACGCTCAAATCTCAATAAAATAAAAATAAATTTAATTTACTATAATTCAAGCTACAGTAATAGCTCAATAAATAATATGTTAATCCACGCTGCAGCTACTCACACTGAGAGTACAAGTCTCATACTTCCAAAGCTTGAAACATGAGAGCTCTTTTAAAAGAATTAGCAATGACATCTAAATACATAATAATACGTGTATACATGCTCGTAATTACTAAATTTGCAGTACCTACCCCAAATATGTGACTCGGTTATAATATTAATAACATGAAAATACATATATGTATATATATAATGTAAATACAAATATATACTATTTCCTACTGATTTGCATTCAGTAAACTTTTGGTCTTATTATAAATTTGTTAAATCAGACACCTTTTAATACCCCTTTTCGCTTGTCTATACCCAAAGAGTTTCATAGCGCGCAGGCTTTGACAATATCAGATACAGACGGAAGTAGATAATATACGAATTGTTTAGCTAAAACACACATTACTCTTGATATTTCAGAAGAATGCATACTTCGAGCAATTATATTTTAGGAAAATTTCCACTAAGTCTTCATTTCGTGGAAACCACGACTATTGAATTTCGAAGAAAATAATAGTCACTAAATCTCGACTACAAAACATCAATCAGTTTTAATATGAGTTAGAATGAAATTTATAGGCAAACTGCACGGCGCATTTCTAACAGAATTAAAACGAAATTTGGCTGAAAAATGGTTCAGATTTATATCTTGGTTAAATTAAAAAATCAGCTAAATCAGTTTAGTGGTTTCAAAATTAGAGCGGGGTAAATTTCAAAAAAAAATTTAATTGTCTTTACTTACAATCTATATGTCGTTGGATAGGGCTAGTAAAACATTTGTACAAACACTTCTTTCTAAACGTACGGAAAATATTTAAGTCTTTCTTCGGACTGACGCTGCGATCAATATTTTTTTAATATTATACTTTTATTATATGTCACACTTGACAAATATGTAAACTATAACGTTTAGAACTACATTTAACTTAGAACACGACTACATAATACACTTCTTCACACCTCCATACAGCCAAGAAGCCACTTACAAAATATGAATTAAACCCATATGCAACCCATAAATCCGGCTATCTCTATCATAAACAATACACAGCGCCATAACGCCCGCGGTCGCATTATGAAATTTATTCAGTACGAAGGCCTCGTAAAACAAAAGTACGACATAAATTTCCCTTCGCAGCCCTAGCACGCATTAGCTGCTGGATTTTCCACCATATGAGAAAACATTTTCCGTGTGGTTGTATCGCATTTTTATTTCAACGGAATGCTCTACTTTCATTGTTTTTATACGATTTTTTGCTGTGACTACACGGATCCGTAACTTACATATTATATAAAGAAGTTTGATATTTTTTTCTTTCTCGCATATTTTCGTTCACTACTAGACGTATGCCTCTCCACATTTTCTCCACCTGGAACGATATGTTTTCTAGTTTTGGTTAAACCTGCGATGTTTTTTAAGTCTTTACTGATTAAGATGTTTTGTTTTTTAAGTTTTTTAAGCCAGCCTATACGCTTTCCCCTATTGGATTTTTATGTATTTATTGAATTGTATCCCAGAGCAAAATATCAACATAACAATGCAGAATTTAATCAAATTGACATCATAGTGATGTGACGACAAAATAATTGACTGTTTTAACATAAAATTTAATTATAACTAAGTAAATAAATAAATAACTTTTAGTTATACAAAAAAACATCAACATTTATATGTTTTGACATTGATATTTTTTATATTTATACATATTATCTCAATCTCATGTCAATTACACGTTTATAAAAACGCGAAAAATTTTACACCACACCTAAAAATACAAGTATACAAAAGATACTTTCCATAAAATTGCTTCTAAAAAGAGTAATAAGAATAATACACATATATGCAACACTTTGTACTATGTAACTTTATTCTGTGCTGATATTATTAATCTCGCAATTATTATTTTTTATAACGACCCACTCACTATAATTTAATAAAAATAATAGTAGAGCAACTATCCATACAGAGCAGCCTACCGTTTAACCCTACGGGCTTCCACCTGTTGAGGGCGTACGACAACCCCATATAGGTGTCTACGTTACCCCTACGTGATATCACGCCACACATAGGCCGTCCCGGGCCTGAGGGAAATGACAGATTTTCCCGCGAAATTCTTGAGGAAAAACGCTTGACTTATTTCGTTTGGAATACTGGAAATGTTGGTTAGGACTTCTTTTATTTAGATAACCACTTTGGTTTTAGTAGTAATAAACGACTTTCTTTTAAAACATAACTAGCAGTACTGGCGACTTCGTTCCCGTGGACTCTAGAGTACATGTGGTTTGTTCATTATATTCCTACACTATACCTACCGTACATTCCGGTGGGAATTATGTAATGGATCTGGATTAAAAGTACGGATAAATTACCAAATGGGCAAAACGAATTATGGGCCATATTTTCTTAAATTTGACAACGAAATTTTGAACAATTAGGTCTATGTAGTTTATAGTTGTCTTTTAAATAATGGTAAAATCTAAATCTCGACATAATACGACTTACGGCTTTGTTAAACTGAGGCTGTGATATATATTTTCATATTAAAATTTCTTAGGAGCATCTGTTCTGGGATATAATGTAATTAAAAAACGGAAGGGACAAAATAGAATGAGTCGGCGGAGTAACTGCATAGTGCATGGCATAAAATGACTTCTTATGGGCCTTATTTTTGATGCCTACACTTTTTTTAATTGGATAAAGACAAAAACCACTTAACATTACCACGCCCATGCAGATGTTTTTCAAAACAAACTAAAAAATTCTTATCACTTCCGGATCCCGCAAACAAAAATTTTCATTCAAGCTAGCGCTTCGACCTCTGGCCACACGTAGCAATATGAGAACATTAAACGCTCCACACACGTCCACTTTTCGTGACTTTCCGAGGGTGTTGTGTGGTGCATGTGATGAATCGCGAATAATAACGGAGCGACAAGCGACAGCGTGTACTATAATAAATAAAACATATAAATAACAAATAAAAATCTTTCTGTTATTTATAAAACCACAGAGGAATGAGAGTATCGTTCACACCACATTCAAATTATCGAAATTTCAAGATATTTAAATATCTTCATGCTTCAAAATCGTTTTAGTACTACAATTGTCACTGGTCAGCTTCTATTCTACGTAATATAATAGACACATACGTACAAAAGTACACACATATACGTAGACAAACCACGCAAAGTGAAAGCCAATGAACAAGCATGTCCCTCTTTTTTCTTTATAGGAAGACGGCGTATTATTTTGTAACTACGACTACGTCAGGGGTAAGTTTTAGTGATGGAAAACCACACACCGATGAAGCAAAACAACGACTTGCTAGCGACACAGTAATAGCTTAGCACCAACCTCGAGCACGCAGCGACGGACAGCTTATGTTATATGTTCTTCTATATATGTGCATACATCTATACACACATAAATACACAATAGACAATACTTTATTCCGACATATAGCAACACACACACAATATAAATACAACAATAACCAAAAGAAAAAAAAAACAATGTACTAGGCAATAAGGAAATCACAAATATTAAAAAATACAGGAATTAACACAAAATATATTAATAAAAAGAAAATTTCACGTTGCTATTTCATGCATGGTGGGTGTTGGGATGCCGGAAATGGTCTCCAGCTCAGCATATGCTGTGACGGTCAGTCACCGGGCTGATTTTCAGTGGAGCCATCGGTGACGCACGGACAAAAGTATATTATTTAATAAATTAGTAACTAAATAGTTATATATAGCATATTAAATTAAGGATAAATGTAAAATGTACAGTCTAATTAAAAGTGACAAAATAAATAAATGTATGAAGCAATTTCTGGATAAGGCTCCAGAAATTCTATAACTTTTGACTAAATATTTTTGTTCTAAAAAGTCCAATTATAGGGATATCTTGTTGTCATTCCTAACACGGCGTCTACTATATATATCTCTATTATATGACCTTTTTTAAGAATTTCCTTGAAATAGATGATATTTTACGATAGCCTTACCACCGCGACCACCCCTAAATTGCACCATTACGCAACGTTGGCGCTTACCCAGCGACCGCACACGTCGCTGTTGTGACCGCACTAATTCTAATGACGTTATTATGAGAAATGTGATTATATGGATTATATTATAATGTATGTCAGCCGCATAATGTATGAGAGAGGCATTTCGATTGTGTACTGCGATCGAGATGTTTTGATCTGGGAATTTACTTGAGCAAATGAAGCGTTTTAAATGTAAATAATTACTCGTTCATAGTAGTATAATAATATTCATAATTGTAATTAAATATGTTAATATTTATAATAACTATTTAACGACAAGAGCGAATGTGCGGTGCCAAGATAAACTATTCAGTTTGATGGCACTAAGCAACCGATGTATTCATGTTAATTAAGTTCTATAAAGTTTGAATGAAATAAATAAAAAGAAATATACAAGTCAAATTTAACGTGACCCAAAAAATCTTTTACTTGATTTTGCGTGGTTTGTGCATGGCAACAACTACTTAAAAACGTGCGCCAATAGTTGATTCCGACTATTTCTCTCTTATGGTCGTTCACTATTGCTATGTTTTGAATTATCGCTTGCACGTTGTATTAATCTTCACTACTTGTAAAAAAAAATCCACATCTATTATAGTAAATTCTTTACAGTAACAATATACAGAGAGAAACCGTCGCTGTGAATTACAATATTCAATCGTCAGTCACAGTATTTTTAAGTTCAGTGAATTTATATATTTTGACTTTAAAACTAAGAATTTGCGGATTATTTATTATTCCAATTATTATTTTATTTATTTAAGAAAAATAGGGAACAGAGTTTAGACAGTTAAAAAGAATAGTTACAAAATTATTATTAAATTAAGAGTTATTGTTTCGAGAATGCTTTCCCCTAAAACGTATCATTATTATAAGGAATATAAAAATATAAATAACATTCTTACCTCATGCAGATCTAAGCCCGAACTAAAAATATACTGGAAATAATTGGAAAAAATATACTGTAAAAGCCGTAACTTATTTGAAAGTGTTATTTCTTTCTTCGAAATATATTTATTAATGCTATGTAAATGATAAATTGTATTTAACTGTTTTTACTGTTGAATAACAACATTATTTAATTCAATAATAATGTAATAATAAATGTTATAATATATAAACGGTTTACTCACGCTTTTATTTATTTTAGTCGATATTTCAGTCTAATTACATGAATCATGAGAATGTAATTATTTAATTCAACATACGTTGAGTACAGTACATTAGTTAGTAATCATGAACAATGAAGTAAATGATTCAATGACCCACATCCCTTTATGATATATGTGCTTCTTAAAATATATTGTATTACAGCTAATTTTTAGAAAAAAAAGAAAGAAAATATCGAATCGAAAGTGCCATGTCTGACTTAAACAATTAAAATCGATTTTTTATTTAAATATCAGTTTGTATTAATTATTATCAAGTATCAAGAGGTTTTGTGCGCTCTACACTGATGCTATCAGTTCCGGGCCCATACGCTGAGCAAGATCTACTTAGAAACTTAAATGTAACTTACTGTCACCGGCCCATCTTGGCATTCCCACAATCGATCATCACGTACTTATCTCTAACTTAAAAGCTTTATCTGAGACCAACTGTTTATACACATTAATCGGTTTTTAATAGTCTATTTTTAACCTTTTGTTTTTATTTACCGCTCAGACATTTTTTGTTACGCTTGCCTCTATTCTATTCGGACACTTCTTACCAGACTAAATAATTATGATTTTTATTGTGTTATTAATACGGTGCATGGTGATGTCAGCAGACTGTCAGAATTAAGTGTGCCAGTTACTGCGTACAAATATAATTTTGCAGTTAGGCAAATACAAATAGGTTTACACGTGCATTTTATTTCGCTTGCGTGACCAATCGTGAAACTACTGTTAGATGTTGTTACGTGATATGCATTGTCTAAAGTCCAAGTTATTAGGTAAGAGAAAGTAGTATGAATTGCGTTTGTTCCTAACTGATTTAAAACAGAAACTATTGACAGGTATTGTAGGTAGATAAGGGTGGTGTCATTTGTTGTTTCAATTCTAGTTGTTTTTGATAATGTTTATTTTATATCTAGACAATATCGGATTATGGAAAGGAAAGTTAATTATAATTTCTTCAACATTACAAATATTTTTTTCTAAAAATATTATTCCGTATGGATTCGTAAAGCGAGACCTATATATTCGTATAATGACGCTCCTTGGTTTCGTCAAGGTATTATTTATTTTTTTGTTTCTCCTTATATTGAAGTTACTTTTATAATTTTAGGGAGGTTACTAGATTAATAGTAAATCTACTAATATAGATATCCAAGACCTTTGAATATCAAAACAAAATTAAATTCTTCTCAACTAGGGATTATCAACTGAATCTAAATAATAATCAGCTCACATATAAAGGTTTTTTTTTTCAAATAATTTAATTAAATTATGGATACATGAGTTTGTATTAATATTATTATCTCAGTTGAATTGGTTGATGGGCCAAATCCATTCGATAGTTACAAAATTACAATCGCCTAAATATTTCAAAAAGCCCAAAAAATATTAATAAAAGATGTCCCAGATTGAGCGCCAGATTTAATTTTGGAAAAAAATAAAGTAATTGTTTCTCCGGCTGTGTGACATATGGCACCGTAGTGTTGGAACCACAGTTGATCGAGGTCTATATCTTGCAATTGGTGCTAAAAAACTTTTGTAGCATATTCCGATACCTCTCTATGCCTACCTAAATAGCGATACCTATAAAAATGGCCCTATTATTCCGCCGAACCAAAAGCCGCACCAAACTGTACCTCCTTGAGGATGCATCCATTTTTCATGAATCTTATTAGGATTCTCTAAGCCCCAGATATGACAATTTTGCTTATTGGTGAAATGGTATGGAATTGGTGAATGCTTATTGGTCAAGATGGAAATGGGCCTCGTCACTAAAGATGATTTTTTTCGCCAACATGTTGGTCCACTTCGTACTGCTCTAAAATTCATACTACGTTGCTCTTTCGTGTAGCATTCCATGTTGACTAATTGCAACTGTAATATGTGACACCTATAAACAAACCAGGTTGCCAACCGCCAAACAAAGAAATCACGCGAAATTTAATTCCGGCCCTAAATCTGGGACAACCTATACAATACAAACAATACGTCGTTGGAAAGGGCTCGTAACACTTACAAATTTTGTTTAAACATTTGTTTCTAAGACGGCTCCATCGCTTATTCAAATGTAAAACATACCTTTTTATAATAATACGGTATGGTATAATATAAGGTCCAACAGAAATAGTGCAATATATTTTAATATTACAATCAATATTTACACTAAAACTATTTTTTTTGTCATTGGCCCATATTTGTATCTCACTGCTGAGCAAAGACCTCCCCCATTAATGCCACGCGATCGATTATTTATTTTTAAATGTAATAAAAAATCATGATATAATTTTTAATTTTTAGTTAGATAAACTTCTACCAATCGACATACGAGTATTACAATACTTCACGCTATTTGTGTAGAACCGAATATTACGCTGTTGTAATTCTCAGATAAAATGAGTTTGTTACTCTGTTGTTTTATTTAATCAAAGAATTGGTTCACATTTTCCCGAAATTCTAAAAGTAGAAAAAAAACGCTACTTATTTTGACATTATCTAAGACAGATTTCTATCACTTTTTCAGATCAGTCTTTGTTTATAAGTTTTGGTCCGATTTTGCAATTTCGCAAGCGGCAAAATTAAGATGGTAAAAAAATCACGTTCTAGTTTTTGCGATGCGTTTGTTACGTCTTCCGAGAATTTCAATTTGGTAGTTAAAAGACGATCCGTTAAAAGTAAGATACGTATTAGAGCAACACTTTCTAAGGCAATTTATTAGTTTACTGCGCTCTGTGTAGACTTTATATCACATTGCATATACATTGCTCATTTTAAATCTCTTAGGCAAGTAATTTAGTCGACGGTCCAAGCAATCTATGTTAAATATTATAACTGATCTATAGAGCTGGCAGTTTAAATGTAACAGTATATATTTTAGATACATTTAGTAGCGACTTGGCTTTCTTGTCTGCAGTTTTTGCGTATTCGTTATGGTTCTTACGATGATATCTAATCTTTTATATTTACAAAGTGTCTCGTAGAAAAACGACGTGTATTTTATGGACCGATTTCAAATGCTCTGCAAAATGATATGAATACCTTCTTGTAACCGCTAAAATTTCCGATGTTTGTGTTGTGCGCTCAGTTTGCACGGTGCAAGGTTTACTTATTGAAATAATTTGAAATTAAAGAGTTATACGGTGGTTTAGTTTATTTACAACAGTTGAATGTTTAGTCTGTCCAGGAGCTCTACTCCGAAAACACAAAAAACGAAGTTTCCGCCGATATTTCGACAGATTCCTACCACGATAACGTTCATTACAATATATCGTACCAAAGTTCATTTGACATTTGAAACTACTCCGATCGCACGAGACAACGATCGAAATAGAGACTTTTGACAACAGATACATGAGGGTCAAATGTCAAATTTCACAATAACAATAAAATAATCGGAGATAACCGATATATAGAGCTTCGAACAAAGGAAAGTCAGAGTAGGTTTTGTTCGTTCGAACTGCGGTCGAGCCCGAAACTTTGGAAGCGTAAAATCAGAGTGGACTACCAGGATTAGATTTATTTTTTTATAGGAAAATGGCGGCAGACGAGCATACAGTCCATCCGCGATATATGCCAACATAAGTCCAGAATAACTAATGTTGGCACGCCCCCGGATGCGTTGCCCACCTTTGCAGATTATGGACTGGATTGGGAGAAAGGATTGGGAAAATGTGGAGGGATAAGATGGGATTCCCATCCCTGGATCTGGCATAACTCACTCACTACTGATACACGTACTTACATTGGGGAAATACGATAAAGTAGGAAAGTCAGTACATTTCAAGGTAGTCTTCTGTGAGAGAGGGGTAACGTGGCCAGTCGAGTGCGGCCAGCGGCTGTGGGAATGCAGCGTGCACTCTCCTCCAAACATACAAATGATAAACCAAAACAATAAACAGGTATCAACTGGTTATAAAAATGTGACAAACGCCGCATTAGAGGCTATCAAAACACTTAAAATAAATCCTCACATCACAACGTAAGTAACGTATAGTATTATAGGTGCTATAGTCGCATGATACAGAGCCTCCGCTCACGATGTCATTAGGCGACATCAATTATGGTACGTGGTAGCTACGGGCTGACGAGTGACAAGACCCGCTTAGATCATATCAAGCACAGATGAGATGTGTACAGGCTGATTATTTTGTCTTGTTATATAAGTGAGTGTAAATATCAAAACTCCAGTATCATAGAGACGCAGTTGCCCTCCAAAATTACCAGTATAAATACCAGTATAAATACCAGTATAAATACCAGTATAAATACCAGTATAAATACCAGTATAAAAACCAGTATAAATACCAGTACAAATACCAGTATAAATACCAGTATAAATACCAGTATAAATACCAGTATAAATACCAGTATAAATACCAGTATAAATACCAGTATAAATACCAGTATAAATACCAGTATAAATACCAGTATAAATACCAGTATAAATACCAGTATAAATACCAGTATAAATACCAGTATAAATACCAGTATAAATACCAGTATAAATACCAGTATAAATACCAGTATAAATACCAGTATAAATACCAGTATAAATACCAGTATAAATACCAGTATAAATACCAGTATAAATACCAGTATAAATACCAGTATAAATACCAGTATAAATACCAGTATAAATACCAGTATAAATACCAGTATAAATACCAGTATAAATACCAGTATAAATACCAGTATAAATACCAGTATAAATACCAGTATAAATACCAGTATAAATACCAGTATAAATACCAGTATAAATACCAGTATAAATACCAGTATAAATACCAGTATAAATACCAGTATAAATACCAGTATAAATACCAGTATAAATACCAGTATAAATACCAGTATAAATACCAGTATAAATACCAGTATAAATACCAGTATAAATACCAGTATAAATACCAGTATAAATACCAGTATAAATACCAGTATAAATACCAGTATAAATACCAGTATAAATACCAGTATAAATACCAGTATAAATACCAGTATAAATACCAGTATAAATACCAGTATAAATACCAGTATAAATACCAGTATAAATAGGTATACTAAATGTAAACAAAAATAATGGCTTGTACTTAAACTAGCTACAAATAATACTAAATTCAGAAAAATCATAATATTAATGGCTAGCGACCCGCCCTCACTTCGCTTCGGTTTATTAAATTTAAAACAATCGGAATAAGATATTTTCGTGCGGTAAAATGGAGCCTATATTTTAAGTTAGACCTCTAGCAATACATCGGTGAAAACTGCATTCAATTCCATGCAGTAGTTTTTGCGTGATGCGTGTACAAACATACAGACAGACAGACTGACAAAATTTCTAAAAACTGTTGTTTTGGCTTCTGTTGCTCTAATAAAGACCCCCCATATTAGTTTTTTTTTCAATATCTATAATGTACAGACATCGGCCCGTTACAATTTTATTATATGTAATAGATATTCATTTGACATCACGCCGTATATAAAACAGTTACGCTGTCAACTGGTCAGGACGCGGCGCTCTTCACTCCATTGTTTAAGCTTTAGGACTATTAATGATCATCTTTCTCCTCATAAGTGATACTTTTTTTACTTTAACCTTTTTGTTTGCTTATCTATACGTGGGAACTGTAGCTATATTTACTACTATATTATAGGTAATAGGTAATTTATCTTTTACAATTAGATACTTTTTATTTTATTGTACTCACTTTTTCCTAATAAATGAATTTCATAACGGTAACTTAAGTCACTGGCGGTAACAGACGCATGAGACAAAAGGTAAACAAAAATTTAATAGAAATCACTTGGTTTTATTTAAATTAGAGCCTAGACTGAGTCTTTAGTTCTTGTTCTGGTTCTATCTAACATATAGGTTATAACATGCAAGCTTAAGCCCAGAAAAATGCTAGTGATAGGTGGTAAGTTATAAAACTACTGCCTTTTTTGTTTACCCTTTGTCCCAGGCTATAATGAATATTGTATTGATGTGGACAGCGGAAGACCGTATGTGGAGTTAAGCCTTGGGCAGTGGCATGCATATCGTATAAGCAAATTTAATAAAAGCTCACAAATTAACTAACACTTATTTCGTGGCGAAGTCAAAGGCTAGTGTTGTTAGTACTCTTAAGATCGATGGTAAAGCTGGCAACAAAGCAACCAAGTTTGGTCAATCGCTCATCTCCACTTCTTCTTCATGACAATGAACTCACACTTCCATTGCGACTTTTTTAAGGAAAATAATTTGATTCTGAAGTAGCTATGATTACGGCTTGTGAAGAATTCATTGATACCCGTCTACGAAACTTTTATAGGAGTAGCATCAATCGACTGCCCGTGAGGTGGCGCAGGTGTGTAGATAATATGGGTCAATATTTCGACTAACATAATTAATATTTTTATACCATAAAAACATTCAGTTTCTCATACAAATCGGTCATTTCATGAGTAAGCACCTAATGGATGTTATGTATGTATGTATCTATAATATTATAATATTCCTAGTTCCTAGATATTATATTATGTGTATATTTTAATATTTACCTACACTAGTTTTCTTTTCTACCTTGTTTTGTTTCATTTATTTACTTCCCAACCACCTCATGTCCTGCATAGCCCAAAGATTGACTGTAAAGTGTAAGGCATTAAGTACGCCTTTTATAAAGGCGGACTTAATGCTAAATAGAGTAAAGAGAAAATAGTAAATTAATAGAGTGCTTAAAAGAGTAAATAAATACAATTCATATTGTGAATAGTAGAAAATATGCCAACATGCACGTGTATACTACTCTACGCTTCGTGAATAAAATTAGCTCGGTACATTTTCAATTGAAATGTCAATTTAAACGTTACAAAAAAATATATTATTATAGGTAACAGTAACTTGTTCGTATTTGAACACTAGAAATTAATCATTCAGTTTTCGTGGCGTACCGTTTAAGTTATAGCCGTGATAAGATCAGTTGTGTTGGCAAATACGTTCCGTAGAAATTTATTTATCCAAAAGTCGTGTGACGAAGTATTTGTAGCAATTACCTTGAATGATAATCTATCTTAATATTGTTGGATTGTTATGGGTTCCCACAGATTATGAACAGTTAACTATAACTACTGTAAGGTTTACGTTATTGTTTTACCTATAAAGAAAGTGAAGATGTTATGCAAAAACATTATATAGTGGAAACATTTCTATGGTGTTGCATCGTGAGGTCCCACTGTGGATAATAATAAATCAATATATTCCCAATTTATGTACAATATATTATAGATGTATATATAATACATATATTTATATAAATGGACAAATATAAATTTAGTATACACAAATAAATGTAAGTTAGTAATCGAGGGCATTGTCCGCCGACAAACTAATGTGCATTTTAACGGAACATTTACCCATGTACAAATGTTTAATATGTTTGGAAGAATAAATAAAAAATGGCAGCAACTGTAAATAAAAATGTAACTTAACATTACACATGAATAAAATCATTTTATTTTTTAGTCGAGGTATTTTTTTACTGTAGTTTTTCGACAGCAAAAAGCACCTAAATTACATACGCTGTTATTCCGATGTATGGTTGTATAATGTAAGTGAGAATAAATAGATCGTTTACGTTACAATTTACTTTTAACTTGTGCAGCAGCGCCCCCTGGTGAATTATAACCACAATTACATCCAGGAAAGCGCTCCAAATTATTATTAAATGTTTACGCAAAACCACTTTAAAATTAGTCGAGCCGTTTCAGAAAAAAGTGGTAACTAACGGGTACATAAACACATTCTCTTACTACAAATGCATACTCCGTCTCCGTTCCGTCGTGGGTAAAAATATTGTCCATCAACGTTTTACAGAAACAACATTACAATACATTTCAGTCCGTGACTAGTAAATTAGTCTCCACATAACTAATAACGCATGTCTCAGGATATCTGGCGACAAATAGTCGCTTCTCAACCGCCTTATTCGGCAAAATGTTGTGAAGTCACAGCTAAGTTATGGATGGTAGTTAGTAGCATAGTAAAAGTATAACAGTGGGTTTTTATTAATAGAAGGCGGCAGACTAATAAATATACCACTTGGTGATGTTAGCGAATTAATACTAAACGTTGATATCTACGATACACGCCAACATCAGTCAATAATGACAAGTATTGGCACGTCCCTAGATGCGCCACTAGTTTTGAAGATTTAGGAATGAATTAAACAGAAGAATTAGGAAAAAATAGGGAACATAACGAAATGAGAAATTTTGCACGTTTTATTACATTATGGGAAATGGACTCTGGAAAATCTTACTCTCTTCCGCAACGCGTTAATATGTTTCCCAGTAGCTTAACTCTGAACAAACGCACAATTAATAGTTGGCTTGTGTGCACGTCTTGTCTGTACGCACAACTACATTGAATCTCACTACGAGGAAACTTTAACAATTAACGCTATACATCGCAGTTGATGTCGATTTGCGCCTTGTGCGTCACGACAAATCAAGAGTAGCTATTTTGACATCGTTAAGTTAAACTACTGTTATATTGTTCCTATGTGACTAGTCATTGTTTAGGTTGAGGACAGGATTATACGACGAAATTGTTCACATGTACCGACCGCTTGGGTACCTACTTATTCATTAGCGCTCACTTCTCGCTCGAGCGTCGAGCTCTTAGCACTCATTTTAACATAACTAGGCCTGCAACACCCTGCAATAGGTATCATATGATTCGCCTTCGGTTGTGTGCCCTCAATCTAAAAACGCCGATGACGTACAAGTCAAACAAAGGGTGTGTTCACTGAGCCCATTAAATGGTACGGAGCATCGAACGATAATGTTTTTAAGTAAACACATATTTTATTAAGGAAGATGACAGATTTAAAAATATTGTAGAAGCAATATACCTAACGAAGAAAAGAATGAATAAACATGCCATTTAAAATCTTCACAAATACACATTTAAGTATAAAAGACCTAAATGTTATTATAATAAAAAAAAAACTTTTATAATTTTATAATTTATGACCCTCAGCAGCATTCTACTGAAAGTTGAGATCATGCTTTATGGTGTAAAAAGAAAAATATATACATATTTTAATAAATAAGTGGCAATTTGTTTAAAAAACCTTGACAATTTCTCAAACGGACCTGACTTTAAAAATGTTCGTTATGTTAAAAAATAATCCCCGCTTACTCATAAAATTGTTTAAATTTACTTAGGTAATCTCTTGTACTTTCCAAGTAATTAGAATTTCAAACTCGTTAGAAAGTGACAAAGAATTTTAAGCAATGATTATATTTGAACAGCAAATAAATGTAGTACTTAAAAATTACAACTGCAAAGAGCAAATGTTAAATGGTTATTTCGCAAAACTTATTGTTGTAATTTAATAAAGCTATGTCTTCATAGTTTATAGCACATATGGAAACAATAAAGTTCGGAGCGTATCTAAAAGCGCCGGCGCAGTGCAGTTAGCTGGGGCATGTCCGGACAAAAGAGAGAGAGCGGCCGCTCTCAGCGCTTATTGCGAGATACAGTATCAACTGAACTTTCACATAAAGCATAACAACTATCAAAATATGTTTGGAATTATTCAGAGCATTTAATTAACTCTTCGAAAACTTCAGTGTCAATTTGATACTTAATATAGGTAGTAATCCTTAGAATAAAAAGCATTTAGTAACATTTTTAAAGAAAGCACAAGTAATCAGAAATTAAAAATAAACAAAAAATATATACAACTGTTATTTTTGTTATATCCACAACTCCCAGTTTCTAAATTTATTTGAAATATTTAAAAAAATTATCTATTGTTGTTTTTGCAACAGACTATGTATTTTTTTAGTTAGGTATGTATGAAAAAATTACTAATATTTAACTAAAAGATAGGTTATGCAAAAAGATTCGTAAAACCTTAACTCAGATGAACCAGGAAAGTTTCAGGTTCCAGGCTTCGAGATACATACAGATACGAGATACAGGTCACATCGTTTTAATCATTTTAAACATCAGTCAGAAATGAATTTGGCGCGTAGGCAAATGTACTCTATATTTTATCTGTTTATTTTCCCTATACTCGTCTATGCATGGCCATTGAATTATCTATAAAATTGTCATGCACATACCGGCCGCAGATAAATAATACGGATCAGATAAGTTCCGTCGCACAATAATAACATATTATTGGAGTAATACACTGCATTGTCCCTACGTTATATTCCGTAATAGAGAGTAATGCACCATTCCACCCGGAGAAATTGTCGATAAATGTGCACCGCACCGACTTTGTTTTTATTGTCCGCGATAAGACGTGGGTAATCGTGACTTTATCACTGAGTTCAGCTAGTGAATAACTCAATTTCCAAAGAATAAAGGTACAATTTAACTATACATCGAATAGCCGAACTCCGAAATTATGCGAATAGCTTACTTCGAATCACAAAATTTGAAAAACCTACAGATCCTATAATATATTCCAAAAAATACCATCAGCTTGTGTCTCACCACTACTGGAGGTAGGCCTGTTTCGGCTATATTTTTCATCCAACCACCACTGACGAATGTGAACTCGTCGCTTCACCTAGCCGGAGGACGTGCCACATAAAGGCCTATTCAGATATAAGCGATATTCGCCGCCGCCTGCGGTAACGTATTATCGTTTACTTGTATTTTGCACAAATTCCTCAAGTCGCGCGAATTCGGCAGTGGGGCGAATATCGCCTAGGCATGCGTTTTACCGCTTGGGTAAGTGATACTGTTAACACTGGGCCTAGGCCGCTATACGCGGTATATCGCTACCCGAAGCGGTAAGCGAATATCGCCGATGTCTGAAGGAATTATCGCGTAGGTACCCACGCGAATATCGTTACCGCTGGCGGCAGCGAATATCGCTAATATCCGAACAGACTTTAATATTTCCCGGTATAGCCGCCATTTAAAGACTCTTCTAGAACGTCGGTTCTGGGGAAGATCTTTCCTGTCCATTGCCTCTACGAGGAGAGAGCTATGTTCGGAGTTAATTTACAGGATAAATTTCTAAGCGAAGAAATTCAACGAAAAACTAAACTCATCACCGTAGAGAATCCTTAATTTAGAATACCTTTCTTAAAACACAATACATTTTCAAAACTATATAACTACATCCATCTCCTGCATTTCCCATTTCCTATTCCGCCTCATCCCATCGAAAAAGGATAAGCTGAATATGGGATAGGTACCTACTTTCTATCATATCCTCTACTGGATAACGGTAGGTGGCGAATTCAAGGATTATCTTTCGTTATTCTTGACAGGTCTTGGCATGAATCACAGATGTCCGTGAATGTCTTTATCTATATATGTTACGTTATCTATACAAGTATACATATAATAGTCTATATACATAGAATAAAATCGAAACACGAGCCGTCTGTACATGAAATATTTATTGGAAAAAAGTACTTTCAGTGTAAAAAGTACATTTGATACACAAAATAAGCACAAAACAACATTTTTTGGAATTTTTGTCTGTCTGTCTGTCAGTCTGAACGCGCAACACGCAAAAACCGCTTGGCGGATTTTAATGAAACTTGGCACAGTTATAACTTATATGCCGGGTTTACATTTAGAGTACTTTTTGTCCAGATCGATCATAGAGTTCCCACGGGAAGCACAAGTTCACGCGAACGAAGTCGCGCGCACCGCTAGTAAAAATAATCCTCAATTTACTACTATGTAGGTCTACTGCTAACTGCTATAGTATTTCTACTAGTATAGTCTCTAAGGTTGCGATCTCGTTATCTCAGCCTCCTAATTAGTATGAGATAGTATGCGCAGGCGATTGTTTCGACACTGGTACTTACATACAGACAATCAAAATGTCAGCCAGATACACGCTGTTAGCACTTACTAATTGGAGATCGAAGAACAATGGAAAGGAACGTAAGGAAGGTACGTATTTTATGTAAGGAATAGGTGTGTAAAGTATCATGGTAAAAACACAACAGTAGGTCAAATCTTTCCAGTAGGTCGGCAGTTGAGGTAAATAACGTCTCTCAATTGCAATGAAGCACGGCATAACGTCGGCTGCGGTATGTGGCGCACGTTTTAATATTTACTCAGATTCTATGTAGCTGTGCGTACAGACACGACATGTACACAAACAAATATCCCCGGCTCAATCACCTGCGTTAGTTCAAAACTACCCACTGTACTTGTGCGTTCATACAAAAATAACCTACTGTTATATTTTAACTATGGTTTTACTAGCATCTCATGGTCGGCTTTTAACTATTTTTTTAAATTTACTTCTAGAATAAGAATTTCCAGCATTACCAGTATAAGTATTAAATTGAGGAGCCTAATCTCATCGTCACATTAGAATACTGGAATATAGACAACATGGCGGACGGGAAGGCCGGCCACCTGATGATAACTGGTTACCACCGTTCGCAGACACTTTCAATACCAGGGAAAATACGGGTATGATACTCTGCCGACCTTGCAAAATGCCATTCATAGTTTTGTGAGTAGAAGGTAATGTGTCTCACAGATACGCGATCCCGCACTACCGTCACAATACAATGCCATTAATACAGGCCCATTTCTTTGGCTGGCTATACAATGGAGGAGCCCTTAGACTAGTTGGACCACAAATTTCTGGACTGGGCGCCTTCAGACCTCGACCAGTTTAAATTATACACGTCAAATACAAAATTTAATGTATTGGAAAAAAATTACAATAATACATTTACTTGTAAGGTGCCTGGTTTTATTTTAAGGTTATCTAGATTTATTTTAACATATTACATTTATATTTGGTCGTAAGATGTCAATCGGAGCGTAACACCACCCCATCTCTTTCCTGAGTGTCGTAAAAGGTGACTATGGGACAACAAATCTACTACCATAGGCCCTGAGGAACTACACCACCTCTAAAAGAGTGGACTCACCAATCCGATTGACAAATGTGGCGTTTCAAGGCCATACATCCTTCATGCACAATACAATGCGCATGAGGATGCCCGTGTCCAGCAGTTGACAATCTTATCCTATCTTATCAGAGCTCATTCACTTGGATTCCCTATCACTTCCATCATATCCATCATCGGACCTGGGGAGAAAGCCCCACATTTTGCCATAAGCTTTAATGTAATAAAAGACTTTAATGTAATAAAATGTAATGCATACGGTATAAAAGACTTATTGCCTTTGATGTAATGTACTCTACATGTGATCTCCACTTTAACTTAGTGTCAATTTTAACGCTTTGATACTTGTTGACGACGAAAAGGCTAGGGTACTTAGGCAAACATGTATATAGTTTCGCAAATAGTTGTTAAGTTTTTATGTATATAATATAGAAATAATGGAGTAATCCCTAGTATGTCCCTACATAAATCGTTGGTGCATAGTATAGGTATCGTTGGTGCATAGTGTAATTGAGGACATACTAGGATCTTATCAATGTAAATACGTGTTAGTGATAAGGAAAATAAATGATTCCCCGCGGGTAGCGGGAGGGGTACATAAATGGACAAGTGGAGGGGAGGCCCGACGTTGACCGGCGGTGGAGGAATCCCGCAACTAGCCGCAAGTTGGAGAACCCAATATGCGAATAATAGGCGGACCATTTCCGGTCAAAATCACTTCCGCAGCGGCATCCACTCCGACAAGAACAAGAACAAAGAAGAAAAACAAGTACCTCTGCGCTACCCCGGCTCTATTGAAGAACAAGCCTTGTTGTTTTAATCAAGACACGGAAACACCCTATTATACAGTCCACACCCCCCGGCGATCCAGTTGGTGCGGAGTACAGACACTAGCATTCATTCTACTGCGTGTTAGTGCATACGTATCCCGCACATCTATGGTCCTTCGAGCAGCCGGATATTGAATCAAGCAAGTCGTGTTTGAAGACCTCGTGGAATAAGAAGAACGGCGTACGGCGTTATTTATAAAGAAATAGCGGGAAGAGACGATACGGTCGCGTCGTAGGATTATTAAGAATCCCCGTACGATCTACGGCTCTACGGAGAGCGGCACGACGCATCGTACTCGTCCGTACTAGGGCCAATCTTTCAGTTTCACGTCCTGATTTCACGTCTTGGTTTCCTAATCCTGGTTTCTAATCTTGGTTTCCTAATCCTGGTTTCTAATCTTGGTTTCTAATCTTGATTTCCGATCTTGATTTCCAAAGACGTTCAAAGACTTGATTGTTTAGTTACGTTGTTCTCACGACGTACCTATTACAATGCCAGCAACAACAAGGTCACAGAGCCGAACGGGGTCGCAGAGCGGAGCACAGACCGCTACGGAGTCAACGTCTGCCACTACAGAGTCTACGGTCACAGCAACCACGAGCACGGGCACGACAGCTACAGGAACCACGGCCACCAGCACCGAGGCCACTACGAAGACGACTTCTACGCGTAGAGAAGAATCGATACGTGGAGACGAGGAAGGCAAAGCGCACGTCGATGATAATGGGACGGCGGACGTCACAATCGTTCCACGGGCCGCAAGCATCGCGGCAAGGTCGCACCGATCTACTGCGTCCGCGAAGAAGAAGGAGCGTCTACAAATAGAACGAACCCTGCTACAGCTGCGCCTGACTGCTAAGGAGCAAGAGATAAGGCTCGCGGAGCTGGGATCAAGCTCTGAAGAAGAAGAAGACGACAAACGAAAAGAAGAATCGTTCCGGTTGGAAAAATGGTTAAATCGGAACGAGGTCCCCCCCCCCATACCCCCGCAGGGGGCGGGGCCAAAGTCTCGCAAGATCTCGCCGGAAAGGAAGGAAGGACGAGGACGGGGAGCTTATACCTCCAACAATGGGGAGGATAGGCACCGAGAACGAAGCACGTCTCGGCCCGCGCGCCCTACTGCAGACATCGTGGAGCAAATGGCTACCGCGATCTCCAAGGCAGTGAAGATTTCGGCGAGGGAGACACCGCGTTATACTATGGAGCTGCCGACGTTCGATGGGCAAGGCAGCGCATGGCTGGGGTTGAAGGGTGCCTACGAAGATTCAAAGCACACCTTCACGAAGAGCGACAACCTGGCACGGCTAAGGAAGAGCCTGAAGGGTGTCGCTATAGAGGCGGTGGCAAGTTTGTTTACCGCCCACCGAGAGCCGGACGACATAATGGAAGCTCTCGCAAGGAGATTCGGGAGGCCGGACGCACTCGTCGCATGCGAAACAGAAAAACTGAAGTGCCTGCGCAAGCTAAACGACGAGCCCCGCGACCTCTGCGTGTTCGCCAGTAAGGTGGCCAACGCTGTGGCTACCATACAAGCGATGAAAAGGGACAACTACCTGTATAGCCCCGAGCTAGTCCGGGCTATAATGGAGAAGTTCACACCCATACTGAAGAGCAAGTGGTACGACTTTGCAAGTATCTGGGAGCACGAAGTACCCACGCTGAGCCTGCTGTCAACGTTCCTCAACATAGAGGCCGACAAATGCAGTGCCTACGCACCGCCAGAAGTCACCGTTCCCATCATTGAACCTGCGAGTGTGAGAGAGAGGGCGACAAAGAAAAGGACGGAACGAACATACAGCGCCATTAACGACGGAAAAAGAAAACTTTGCCCGCTGTGTAAAGAAGATCATTACCTGCCTTCGTGCAAACGGTTTGCCGAGAGCGATCTCGACGCCCGATGGGAGGTAACGAAGAGGAACCGCATCTGCTTCCGCTGCCTGTGTAGTGACCATCACCGGGGCAGTTGCCGAGCTAAGCCATGCGGACACAACGGGTGTGGGATGTCACATCATCGGCTGCTACATCGTACACGTCAAACTTTGCCGCCAACAGTGAAGACAGAAGAGCCCAAAGAAGAAATCGTCACGTCAACAACAGAGCTGACCAACAAGGCCACCGCCGCGAACTCATCACCGCATCGACGTCGAGCCTACCTGAAGATTGCGCCAGTAGTGCTTGCCGGACCACACGCGAAGATACACACCTACGCGCTGTTCGACGAAGGCAGCACCGTCACCATCATAGAAGAGGCTACAATCAACTCGCTCGGCATCGACGGGCCGGTTGACACAATGTGGATACAAGGCATCAACGGTGGCGAAATGAAGCATGAAAAGAGCCGCACTGTTGACGTACAGATACAAGGGCTACACTCGGACGGCGTGCACAAATTAAAGGGCGCACGCACCATCGAGCGTCTCAACTTCACATCGCAGACCATCGGGGAAACGGACCTGGAAGACTGCACACACCTGGACGACATCAGGGACGAGCTCACCTACAAGGATGTCTGTCCGAAGATTCTCATCGGGCAGGACAACTGGGAGCTGATCGTCTCACGCCAGGTCCGAGCGGGACGAAGAAACAAGCCGGTAGCGTCACTCACGCTACTAGGTTGGGTGCTACATGGATGTCGCACTTCAGTGTGCGAACCAGTCGC
Source organism: Sesia bembeciformis (assembly GCA_943735995.1). NCBI lineage: Eukaryota > Metazoa > Arthropoda > Insecta > Lepidoptera > Sesiidae > Sesia > Sesia bembeciformis. The sequence continues at coordinate 4,097,346 of OX031038.1, forward strand.
CTTCTGCGGCCACATCAGCGAGAAGTGCGACGAAATGGAGAAGTTAATGAAGAACTTCTTCAAGTTGGAGTCACTGGGCATCGAACCGAGGACAACCAAGAATGACCCGGAGCAGCGCGCCATCGACCTACTGGATAAGCACAGTCGACGGCTACCTGACGGGCGGTTCGAGACCGGACTCCTGTGGAAAGAAGATGACAAGAAGATCCCTAACAATTACGGGGACGCTCTCAAACGGCTGCACAATTTGGAAAAGAGACTCGACCGCGACCCGGCGCTCAAGGAAAAGTACAAGGAGCGTATCGCTAACTTGTTAACGTCGGGATACGCCGAGCCTGCGACTACAGCGCCACCTGCAAATAAAACGTGGTACTTGCCACATTTCGCCGTCATCAACCCGGCGAAAGAAAAGATCCGAGTCGTCCACGACGCCGCTGCGAGATCCTTCGGACGCAGCCTCAACGACATGCTGCTATCGGGTCCTGACTTGCTGCAATCACTGCCCGGAGTCGTCATGAGATTCCGCCAACATCCCATCGCCGTGTCAGCGGACATCAAGGAGATGTTCATGCAAGTAAAGGTTCGACCGGAAGATCGAGACGCACTACGCTTCCTATGGAGGGACGACGAGCGAGGCAATACATTACCACAAGAGTACAAGATGACGTCGGTTATATTCGGAGCGACGTCATCGCCGTGCACCGCGTTGTATATTAAAGATCGCAACGCCGCCGAGTTCGCACACGAAGACGAACGCGCCGTCCGAGAGATACAAATGAACCACTATATGGACGACTTCATAACCAGCTTCACAAACGAGAAGGAAGCTGCGAGAGTCGTAAAGTCGGTCGACGAGATACACCGTCGAGCCGGCTTTCAATTGCGCGGATGGGTGTCCAACAAAAAGTCCGTTGTGAAACAATTTACAACGGATCCCGGAGCCACGACAGTCGACATCGGCGGAAGCGAGACAGAGAAAACACTCGGCCTGCTGTGGGAGACAAAGGAAGACTGCATCGGCTTCCGCGTAAATACTACAAGGACACCATCTGACGTCATAGAAGGCAGACGCCCACCCACCAAAAGGGAAGCACTCAGCATAATTATGTCGCTGTTCGACCCGCTCGGACTCGTATCGCCGATAACCACTCCGGCGAAACGACTCATGCAAGATACCTGGAGGTATGGAACGAGCTGGGACGAACCGCTTCCGGAAGAACTGCAACCAAAGTGGAACGGGTGGATGGAAACGCTGCGCGCTCTAGAGGAGCTTCGCATTCCCCGCTGCTACGACATGGAACCGGCCTCCAAAAGGGAGTTGCACACGTTTGTGGACGCAAGCGAAGAAGCCTACGCCGCCGCCGTGTACTGGAGATTAGAACGAGCAGACGGCAGCGTGAAGATCGCACTGGCCGCTGCAAAAAGCCGCGTCACACCGCTCAAGCCCGTCTCAATCCCGCGGCTTGAGCTCCAGGCGGCAGTACTCGGCGCGCGACTGGCCAAGAACGTCGCAAAAGAGCACGACTTTGAGGCAACAAGACGGGTCTACTGGTGCGATTCACGCACCGCACTCGCGTGGATCAGAGCCGAACCACGGGCGTTCAAAACGTTCGTCGCACATCGTATCGCAGAAATAGAAGATACTACAAAGAAAAAGGAATGGAGATGGCTACCGTCGCAACTCAACGTAGCCGACGACGCGACACGAGCAACGCCCGCGGACTTCAACAGAGACCACCGATGGTTCATCGGCCCGCCCTTCTTACTATCGCCCGAGGAGCAATGGCCAGTCGAAGCAAGCACAATAGCCGAACGCACCGGGGAAGAAAAAGAGAAATGCTGCGCAATTACGAACACGACAAAGGGGCATGCACACTTGCCCGATATCACGCGCTTTTCAAAATGGGAGCGCCTGATCCAGGCCACCGCACGCGCTCTACAATTCATCGACTTGTGCCGCAAAAGGAGGCACATAGTAGCAGCTGCGCGTCGCAAAAGGACCATTGCCAACCCGACGTCGGACCCGGCATGGTCAGGAACAAAGAAAGGCGACGCTAAGACTGCACAAAAGAAAGAACCAGCGCGCGGCAAGTGCAAGTTCGTACCGATGGAAGCGCACTATCTCATACGAGCGGAACATCAATGGATGAAGGCAGCACAAGAGGACAGCTACGCATGCGAACGTAAGCGCATCGAGCGTAGCGCCACACCGGCGGGAGACGACAAACTCGCCGCACTAAGTGTGATTGTGGGAACCGACGGACTGCTACGACAAAAGGGAAGAATCGCTGCCGCAGGAGAGATTAGCGAGGAAACGACGAATCCGGCTGTGTTGGATGGTTCACACAGCTATACGAGGTTGTACATAGACCATGTACATAGGAAAATGCACCACGGAGGCGTCGAGCTAATCGTCAACGAACTGCGACAGCGACTGTGCATAGGAAAGATTCGCCCTACAGTAAGGGGCGTCATAAAGGCATGCATGACATGTAAACTGAAGAAGGCGAAACCGACGAGTCCAGCCACCGGCGATCTACCGCACGCGCGCGTAGCACATCACGCGCGCCCGTTCACCTTCACCGGGCTCGACTACTTCGGTCCCATCGAAGTAACCGTGGGCCGACATCGAGAGAAGAGATATGTCGCCTTATTTACATGCATGACCACGAGGGCTGTACACTTGGAAGTGGCAGCATCACTCAGCGCAGATTCCGCCATCTCTGCGCTACGACGATTCATGGGGCGACGCGGCTGCCCAACGGAGTTATGGTGTGACAACGCCACTAACTTTAAAGCCGCGGAAAAACAACTCACCGAGGCCGCACTAGCCGCGGTGCAAGAGGAAGCAACTGCGAAACACATCGCGTGGCGTCACGTTCCCCCTTCCGCCCCCTTCATGGCCGGGGCCTGGGAACGCATGGTGCGCACGGTCAAAGAAGCCCTACGAGCGACGCTACGCGAGAAGTACCCGAGCGACGAGACACTCCACACATTACTCATCGAGGCGGAGAACACCGTCAACTCCCGCCCACTCACACACGTGGCGGTAACACCGGAGGAGCCGGAGGCGCTCACACCGAATCATCTGCTGCTGGGGCCTAACTCACATGTCCCAGCACCGGGCGCCTTCACTGCAGACGACGTGAATGCGCGCAAACACTGGCGGCGCGCCCAGCGGCTAGCCGATAACTTCTGGCGCCGCTGGCTCCGAGAATATCTCCCCCTGCTACAGTACCGGCGGGAGCCCCGCACAGTCGGCGAGGCACCACGCGTCGGAGACTTGGTCGTCATATGCGACCCGAACCTACCGAGGAACACGTGGCCCAGAGGAAGAGTCATCGCTACGTACCCCGGGCAAGACGGCGAGGTTCGCATCATCGACGTCCAGACGAGCAACGGCCACATCCTGCGGCGACCGACCAAGAAAATCGTCGTTCTACCAATTAGATCGCGAGACGGCGACGGCGGGAGATATGTTGACGACGAAAAGGCTAGGGTACTTAGGCAAACATGTATATAGTTTCGCAAATAGTTGTTAAGTTTTTATGTATATAATATAGAAATAATGGAGTAATCCCTAGTATGTCCCTACATAAATCGTTGGTGCATAGTATAGGTATCGTTGGTGCATAGTGTAATTGAGGACATACTAGGATCTTATCAATGTAAATACGTGTTAGTGATAAGGAAAATAAATGATTCCCCGCGGGTAGCGGGAGGGGTACATAAATGGACAAGTGGAGGGGAGGCCCGACGTTGACCGGCGGTGGAGGAATCCCGCAACTAGCCGCAAGTTGGAGAACCCAATATGCGAATAATAGGCGGACCATTTCCGGTCAAAATCACTTCCGCAGCGGCATCCACTCCGACAAGAACAAGAACAAAGAAGAAAAACAAGTACCTCTGCGCTACCCCGGCTCTATTGAAGAACAAGCCTTGTTGTTTTAATCAAGACACGGAAACACCCTATTATACAGTCCACACCCCCCGGCGATCCAGTTGGTGCGGAGTACAGACACTAGCATTCATTCTACTGCGTGTTAGTGCATACGTATCCCGCACAATACTTGACTTCAGTTTATGGTTAGATAATAATTACTATTGCACCATCTTTCTATCCTACTTTAAGCCCTTGGCATGATTTCTGATACTGTCTTTGGAAAATTTCCATTAACCAGTATTATAAGATCATCTGCATATCCAACTGTATAGAGTGGTCCCCTATTCAGTTCCTTTAAGATTGAGGCCACTACCAATCACCACAGGAGAGGTGAAAAATACTCCTCCCTGTGGACAGCCTCTTGTAGTTAACGCTGTAATTGTATCGCCTATAGCAGCGTCGATTCTACTTTTAAGCATGTTGTCCACCCATTTACATATGGTTGAATTAATGCCATGCTCTCTAGCCGATGAATGTATCACCTCAAAGGTTGTGCGATCAAAACTCCCTCTATATTCCCTCTATCCCTCTTAAGGTTACGGTAAACATTGCGTTTGTTGTCTTTACAAAGTTTACAAAAGTTTAATTTCTTTACATAACTTTTTGGTAAAAATAATTATTAGTGTTTGGCACTAGCTTTATCGTTTCCGAAACTACCATTTACGTGAACATAGACCCGCAGGCTACTACCTAATTATGCGTATAATATCGATACAGATCTGATATGAAATCGCCAATAAATATGGCATTTAGATGGCCGTCGGCAATTGACATACTACATAGATATTCGATGTTGCAGCAAATTATGTCACACTTTTAGCAGCGCCGGCTCTAGCCCATGTAGCGCCCGGGTGCAATCAATACCCTGGCGCCCTCTAGTAGACTCTTTGGAGGCGTCGCGAGCGGCGCTCGGCGCCCCCTAACACCCTGCGCCCCTGTGCGCCGCACACCCTGCACCATAAGTAAATACCATAAGTGCCCGCGCGCCCATTTCAAATGAACTTACACTCTATTGACTTAGAGATCATTTTGCTACCGGGCGGCAACGTGTCAAACGTACATACATACACTGTCTTTGGATTAGAGATTTTGCCGCGCGCGTGTTGTATTAAATAAAATTGTTATTTGTGTAATGTAGTAATGCGGTATGACAAGCGCCGAAAGCGTAATAAAAGTAAAAAAAATATTATTGTTAATGACTATCGATTTTTTTGCTTGCGCATACATATTTGTCGTAAGTAACAAGTATATAAAACTGTGCAATGGCGTTAAGTTCAATGAAATATCCAAAAATTCAGCGGTCGACAGGCGCCCCCGGGTGCACCGCACCCCTTGCACCCCCTGGTGAAGACGGCCCTGCTTTTAGATTGATATCTTTAAAAATATGTTTAACTTTTATACAATTTTAGTTAGATAACAGAGATGAGAGAGTGAAGAGTATCTATAAATCGTTACAAAGCTGTGTCTGTCTATACATTAATTGTTTTTTTGAAACAAAATAATTCCAGTATACGCTATGAATGATACGGAGCCGATAACAATAGTTCTTGAAATGTATGTCTGTCTGTCTGGACGCTCATCATAAACCATCCATTTCTGCCTTCACAACAACCGCTTGCGACCTATATTTTCCGGTAACTATGAACATTTTGCGATATGTTCATCTCCTTAATACATAAAAATTCACATAAGAGCGCTGTTCAAAAATTACATTATTTTAAAAGTAGTCTTAGTGGAGAAGCTGTGAATCTATAGAGTACGGAAACTAACTACGAAGAAGCGTGGAATCAATTTATACGACGATATAATAATGAGAAGAGATAATTTGTCAAAGCAAATGAATTGTTAATCTACAATTTTCAGTGAAACAGTGTTAAACCAACAAATAAATATTCTTATTATTATACTAGCGACCCGCCCTCACTTCGCTTCGGTTTATTAAATTTAAAACAATCGGAATAAGATATTTTCCTGCGGTAAAATAGAGCTTATATATTAAGTTAGACCTCTAGCAATACATCGGTGAAAACTGCATTCAATTCCATGCAGTAGTTCTTGCGTGATGCGTGTACAAACATACAGACAGACAGACAAAATTTCTATAAACTGTTGTTTTGGCTTCTGTTGCTCTAATAAAGATATATAATGTACAGACATCGGCCTGTTACAATTTTATTATATGTATGTATAGATGATATTCTGTGTATTAATCGAATTCTAGCTGGCCAACACATCAACGCAAAATACACGGGACGGATTTTAACTAAACTTGACAAAACTGTAGCTCATGCGCCGAATTAACATTTAGGGTGCTTTTTATTCGGATCAATTATAGAAATCCAGCTAACCACACATACTATAACATCTACGGGTATGATGTATATTTATGTTTAGATGTATGTGTTACGCCATTGTTAAAGTAATGGAATAAAATTAAGTTCTTATTCTTACTCTTGTCTCGCAATCCTAGCCCCTCCCTTCCAAAGAGAATTGGGATGAGGAAAACCCCTCGTTCTGTTGTTTTTCATATTCCTCTTTTTCCCAATCCTTCCTCCAAACCCATTCCTAAATCTCCAAAGGTAGAGAGCTCATCCGGGGGCGAACTAACTTTTGTTATTCAGGACAACAAAGGTTTTTGAAGCCACCTTAGGTAGGTGGCTTTAAAAACCTTTGTTGTCCTCAATAAGTCGCCGAACTGCGCGAGCTAGATTTAAAAGTGAATGCTCACATTTTAGTAGAGAGCAGCTAACGCTTGCATCACTTCGAGTTTGTGACACATACTATTTTCAATGAAAAGGGCTCCGACTATGGGATCGGTTTCTGTAGGCATATTTTCGTAACTACCTCATATGCGAAGTGCAACTAAATCGTCAAGTGAATCGTGTTGTAGAAAAAAAGAAAAAGCCCAGAATAAATATTATCGTAGTTTCTTTAATTTCGTAGAAAATCTAAAAACAAAATACACAAAAACAGAGCGCGGGTGGGCATGCGTGAGCGCATGATTTTATTACGGCAAGAGAATAGAAATTTCGAATTACACACCGACAAACTTATATTTGCGTACAGCTGATGGCGCCAGTAACATCCATTCTATGACTTCTTTCGAATTTAATTAAGTATAAAATAAGTAAACTTATTTAATTTAATAATAAATTTACCATAAGTTAATTAGAAATAGAGAAGAGAGATCATACGTCTTTAAAAATGGTCTCTCTTCTCTTTCTTTCTCAATTGTTCTCTCTTCCCTGTTGGGACAAGTCGCGCTTAACTGGTTAACAAGCACTTTGTACATATCACAGTGAAATAAAATAAATATTTATTTAAATTAGATTTTATACATTTTCAATTATCCCTAGTTATTTTAAGGCTGTAGAAATGTGCATAATCATTTATTTAATATAAAAAACTAAATTTATAAAGAAATTGTTTCAATTTCAAGTTAAATGTATCAAATTAATAAAATGAACTGTAGATTCATATTTTCCCGAATGCATAAGGAAATTTGTTGCACTAAACTCGAGCGACCACCATTTTTGTCGGTCACGTACCAACAGATCGTAATGATGTGACCTTTGATTTACCATACGAGACTGAGGTTAATACAATTTTTTTATTGGAACTAGTGGCTTGATTGAACCGAATATGATAAAGGCGGGTTCAGAGTGGCGAAATGAATAACTCCGAGTATGAATTTAATAATTGATAAAATAACCCAGCATTTCATGATGTTTTTTTAAGTAACAAAAACTTGTTTCTTTACCGATAAATAACATGATCATTATTACGAAGGAAATGTAATTTATACTTAAGAATCTCTACAATTACTCTGCGAGACTACGAAGAAATATACGTATTATGTCAACACAATATTAAAATTACTTCAAAGGTAGATTTTTTTTTGAGTAACTAAGATCAGTTCCACTACCAAACCTTATATACCTGTCTTAACTTCATTTATTAACCTGGGTACGTTAAGTTAGGTTAGGACAAATAAGTACCTACTCGACAAATGTAGAATAACAAATATTTAATTTACAATAGTTACTTATGAGAATAACGTAGTACCTACCTCAGTGAGATTAACTGTAAATCAGACAGCGGCAGTATATTACTGACATTGTTTATATTACTTTTTTTTTTACAACATTGTTTTTTATTGTATAATAAATATGTAGTCTCACTCCCTTCCATCGATCGGAAAATATTTCTGAACTGAAAATCTGAAAATCGACCATGTTATGTAAATATTTAAAGTTTAGAGGTCCATCAATAGTTAACTTTTTTTGATAAATATGAGATCAGTTACACAAGCATACCAAAATGTCGAACACATAATGAATGTCCTATATACAGTGATGATAACCTATGCACGTAACATTTACGTAACACATGTATTGAATTCGACAATTGACAATTAAATTGAGCGTGTGACCGTCGCCTTAGATCCGAACCGATATGCTAAGCGGTTTGGCATTTCATTGCGCGTATCGGCGTCGCTTTGTTATTCTTAATAGAAATCTATGCGGTACAGTCACTGTATGATGTGTATTGGGTTGTATGTGTACGTATTATTTTGTTTATTATTATTATTTTTGTATCGTCTAGGTGTACAGAAACCAGTATATTATTATTATTATTGAGGATAAAGGGCTCTGCGAGTCAATAAAGTGTCGTATCACTGTGACAATTGCTAATCTACTGTGATCACCACCTTTCTTACAGTGCATTGCCAATATCTTTGTTCTGCAAATATCGAAAGATAGTTTTACCAGCGAATTGTTACACCTCAGACATATTTGATAAGTTAAGAAATGTTATATTCATTATGTCTACGACATCGTTTCTCAAACTGGGGGCCGCGAACCCCAGGGTGGTGGCAATCAGGTACGGGGGGGGAGCAATCTGTCAAAAAAAATAAGGCACGTATACGAAAAATCCTTTTAATAAATATTGAATTTTAAGTTATAATCAAGTGTTATATACAAGGTAAGGTTTTTGCTTTATTTTTGACTTTGCGACCCCCACAATACTAAAAAGATTGAGAAACGATATAAGAACGTGTACCCGACATTCTTGCTCGTGATTGAAAAATACCTCTTAATAAAATTATTGTACAAAGTTGTAACATTATTAATTTACAATTTACAAGTTATCATATTTACCTAATATATCATACAACCTACCCTAATATACCTCGTATACCTAATATAATCATACCTAATATACAACCTAACATATCTCATCAAGTTGTCGTTCTCCATTTGTCTTTGCTTCTATCATATCACCCTTCTGATGGATGACATTATAAATAAAATGCGCAAACGCAAAGGCCACATTGTACACACTCTCCGTCAAAGACATGTAGAAAGAAACGGCTGTATAATCTATTCATATGAATAGATTATACAGCCGTACAGTTAAAATCTTACTTTGGGTTCCGTACATACATATCTATACACTAGCTGTGCCCGGCCACGCGTTGCTGTGGCTGCCCAACAGATGGCGCTAAGGGTGGACAACCCTTATCACTAAGGGGTATGAAAAATAGATGTTGGCCGATTCTCAGACCTACTCAATATGCTCACAAAATTTCATGAGAATCGGTCAAGCCGTTTCGGAGGAGTACGGGAACGAACATTGTGACACGAGAATTTTATATATATATATATAGAGATAGAGAAGATATAAAATCATAAAAGAGCCGTGTGTGTAGGTGAAATATTAAAAAAAAAAAACATTGCAATGTACGGAACCCAAAGTAAGATTTTTTGGAATATCTGTCTGTCTGTCTGTCTGTCTGAACGCGTATCGCTCAAAAGCTTGTAAAGCCTCAAAAGCTCAAAAACAGAATTGTATGAAAGTTGCTATATTATAGCTTATGACCTGAGCTAACATTTGGGGTACATTTTATCGTCAATCTTTAAAGAATTCCCATGGGAATCATTAAATATCACAGGAACGAAATCGCTGGCATCGCTACGCTACATCTATACATATACCTAATGAAATCGTAACAGAGACATGTCTGTACATGAAATATTTTTTGAAAAAAATCATTGCAATTAAAGAACGAATAATACAGAGCCCAAAACGTAAAAACTATTGGACGAAATTTAATGAAATTTGGCAATCACCAGATAGCTGAATTTAATGAAATTTAGCAATCACCAGATAGCTGAATTTAATGAAATTTGGCAATCACCAGATAGTTGAATTTAATGAAATTTGGCAATCACCAGATAGTTGAATTTAATGAAATTTGGCAATCACCAGATAGTTGAATTTAATGAAATTTGGCAATCACCAGATAGCTGAATTTAATGAAATTTGGCAATCACCAGATAGCTGAATTTAATGAAATTTGGCAATCACCAGATAGCTGAATTTAATGAAATTTGGCAATCACCAGATAGCTGAATTTTCTCATCAACAAAATCATAAAAGGTGATCACAATCGTTTCTTCTTTACTATGAACAATAGAAATATACCATTAAATATTTTAGCAGGTACACTATCTATATCAAAAAACAATTGAGAGTCTAGACCACATTCAAAATCAATTTCTCCACCATGTGCGACTTTCTAAACGGATCATCTTTAGATTATTTGCATGTACCACTTTATTGGTACAAGCGACCAATACAATTTAATTTCAAATACACGACTAACATATCTTCCTGGACCATAGACAGCAGAACAAATTAACACATTCCCACACTACAGACACAATAATAAGTAAGACACAGTATGGAATCTTCATACATACGACGGTAAGGCTTGCGCAATGTGCGAGGTTTTTGGAACGATCTCATAAGCCACGAACTGCTATGCCGTATTTCGATTCCATAATGATTGGTTAAGCTAATTATGTTATCCGATGAACCAAATCGGTTCACTAGTTCCAAAATTACTGCAAAATTCAAAACTTTCAAAATCCTAAGAAACCAAATTCAACATCAGTCAGTATGTACATATTATATACGACATAAGACTCGTAAAGCTCTCAAATTTTAATCTTAACGGTTTTTTCTTTCAGAAAATATCCTTTCTAACGCGAGTAACAGCGAAGTAACATGAAGATGGAATTTCAAAGTTTTTACACAACAACAACAGGTACCATACCATCAGCCTATCTCTCTCCACTGCTGCTAGGCCATTCCCAAGGCTCTTCAGCTGTTCTCTTAAAGCCACTACCGGGGAACTTCTTCCAGTAGTTGGTCCACGTAGCCGGAGGGCGTCCAACATTGCGATATCGTGTTACCATTACGCTAGTTTTTACTGAGATCAAAATATTTTAGTACTTAGATAACAACTTACTAATACATACAAATTTCATCGCAAATATGATATTTACTATATCTTACGTATATTTATATTGTGACTACAATTGCCATATTGCATTTGGAATCGCGTACTCATCCGCAGCTGATTTGTCGTCATGAAGTTTATAGAACATTCTCGATGGTTTTAGTTTAATTTTTAGTCCAATGGAACAGTCACGGCGAATGTTAATTATTCTAATTTAACCTGCCAAGCACGCAGAATATCGATCAATTGTATTCTAATAGGGAGTCTATACATGTTACTACAAAAACCATAAAAGTTTCTAGTTTCCAAATGAAATCAGCACGAGAAGAGACTAGAACTTCTCAAGTACACTATGCTGACATATTATTCACATTTGTTATACCTGGAATTATATAGTGAAGTCCTTATTAAAGCCAATATAGGTATATATATTAGAAAGGAGAATCAAAGTCACAAAAAATTAATAAAGTTTTATGAAAATAAGGTGTTCTGCTAAAGCCTGCCAAAAGGTTAAGCGGTACTTTACATCTTCGTATAATAATTAATAACACAAGGTTTATCACGTATAAGTAACAAAATCGCCCTTGCACTTATTCGTAAATTTAAAAAAAAATATGATATTATATTTTACATAAATATACTAAAGCATAAAATTTTGACAGTATTTTAAGAAATAGAAATTTTCCTTTTTAAATATTTTGAAAAGTTTAAGCTGTCGTAATTTTGGAAGTAAATCGATTTGTTTCATCATCGAACTTATCGGTGAAATCAATCACACGATCAGTTAAAAATGTGCCCTCTAGCTTTATATATTATTTTTTTGCAAATGTCTATATAAAGTTCTGGGGTAGGCTTGTCGAGGCTATTTTTATATGTAATACATATAAAAAAAAACTAAAAATAGTTTTTTTTTTATATGTATGTACCTTTTGATGAAAATGGAATTATTCTGAAGTATTTCCGTTTCCGACAAACAAGCAATCAGTTGTCCAATCAGAAAAAAAACGATAAAAATCTTTAAAAATTGCCTTCCATTCGATAGATCGGCTAATTCAATAACATTGACTTTGTCCCAGTGGGACGAAATATAGGAATTTTAAATAAGTTTTCAGCCATTTTAAATGTATAGTCTCCCTAACGCCACGCAATGTATTCTGTACTTCGATTAAGAGTAACACGCGGCAATATCGCGTACACGGTGTCCCGCTGTTGCGCGTGCGCACGCCAGCGCTCGTTATTAGTATTGTAATACGAAATCACATATCATGTCGCTATGACGTATAGAGGCTAACATCCAGCTAGTAATGATGAAAGGCATGTATTTACGATGCGTGATGGTCGTAAGATGTTTAAAAACTGCAACGGAACGTGATAATCTGAAAGATAGATTGCATTATTTGTCGTAATTTTTAAAAAATAATATAACAGAAAATTTTAGAAAGTATTTAAAATGATTTCCACCTATTTACGAAGACCTGATAAATATGCGAAAGTACCTACTTTTAATTAACACTGCAATATTGATGGCCGAGATATCCGACTAGAGCGAAGCCAAAAAGAAGAGTTATAAAAAGTTATGTAATTTGAAGGGGAGAGTGCACGTTGCAATCCAACAGCCTCTGGGCGCGCTCGACACGTTACCTCTCTCTCACAGAAGCCTACCTTGAAATGCACTCCATTTCCCACTTATTTCTTATTTCCCTAATGTACGTACGTGTTTCGGTAGTGAGTGAGATGTGCCAGAGGATGGGAATGGAATCCTATTCCTCCCCATTTTCCCAACCCATTCTCCAAATCCATTCCTACAGCTTCAAAGGTACGCAGCGCATCTGGGGGCGTGCCGACGTTTGTCATTTTTGAGTGATGTTGGTCTATGGGTGACAGTATCCACTTACCATCAGGTGGACTGTATGCTCGTCTGCCACCTATAGTATGTGTGTATATATAGACATATAGACCTATAGTACATAAAAAAAAAATGTGTGTATATATAGTATATGCATATGTTTTATTTATTTATTTAATGTTATCTGTTTCAATAACAACTTAAAACTAGCTTCGACCCTAATTTTAAAGGCAAGCACAGAGAGACAAAGTTATCTAAAAAGACAAAGAGCCCTCACAAGAGCACTGTCTTGCCTTTTGTGGAATGATTTTTGTACGAATGCACATAAGAATGTTCTACGGCAGCGTTTAGATCACTAGACCGATTTCAATAAGTAGGTTGTTAATCTATTCATCATGATTACCCTCTTGTTATAGTATATACTGTATTATAAGTCGGTACTTAAGTGCAACTGAACGATGATTAAGTATAGGCTAATTGTTGCATCAGGAATATAATATATTATTATAATTAGATTTACTTTATTGTTTGTGAGAATTCTTGATCAGCAGTGTGTGTTAAATTTTCCACTTGTGTTTGCTTTTAATAGAATTACCAACCACTGTTATATCTTCCTTCAAAAATAATTAAATGTAAAACTTATTGCCGAAATTTACAAAAACACAGAGTCGATTTTTTATGTAGGGATTTGTATATCATCAGAACTAAAATGGGACTAAACGCAATCAGACGTTATTCTCCTGCGTAATCTATACATATAATAAAATTGTAACAGACCGATGTCTGTACATTATGTATCTGTATGTTTGTACACGCATCACGCAAAAACTACTGCATGGAATTGAATGCAGTTATCACCGATATATTGCTAGAGGTCTAACTTAAAATATAGGCTCCATTTTACCGCACGAAAATATCTTATTCTGATTGTAAACCGAAGCGAAGTGAGGGCGGGTCGCTAGTATACTATTATATATAAATGACAAATTCGCAGTCTATCAAACTCAATTTGGGGAAAACTCATGTTATTCTTAACACAAGGGTATCTTATCAAAATTGTCACCGCTAAGTACATCATTCAATCACCCAATAATGTGCAATACAGTGTGTAACAATGTCACCAAAATACACTACAGAAGAAAAATAGCACATGTAACTTCCACATAAAAAGTGCTGTATCTTATGTTCAGTTGAATTAAACTGAAAGTAGAATGACATGTGCAGGGGTTTAGAAAAAAGAAGACGCATTTTTATTTCCAGACTCACGATAGCTGAGTTTGAATTCTAGATTTATTTAGATAGAGTTGAGTTTTCTGTGTCATAAGGAGCCCATGCAAGGGGAAAAGGGCAAACACCGTCATATTAAGTGAGCACACGAGAGCAGGGAAACGCGAAAATGCGTGGGAAAAGCGGATATAGACGTTTATCGCCGGGATTTTTCGCGTGATTTACCCGCGACAAATCTGAGGGCATAATGCGTCCTGTTTACCGCGACCCTTGACACCACATTTGCTCCCCCTCCAAGTTATATATTTGCAACGAATTTTCGGAGTTCACATTAGACTGGTTGTTCCATATTCACTAATACGCTGTTGACAAAAGAGCATGTCGATTTATTGCCGTTTATTCGGAAAGGGGAGGCTTTATTTATCTTTTTGGAATTGACGTAATTCATCCTCAACGTGTGCTTTGTGGGTGTGTCAAGTGATTACTCACTTCTCCTCTATTGTCTTTACCATAGCCAATACATACATCAATTTTTGGAATATCGTTTTATTTAGCCAACTGTTATTGTTCTCCACTCGGGTATTTTGGTAAGTTTATTAAAGAAGACCTTAATAATTTATTAACGATTTAACAACAAAATGTTGTACAGATCCTACCAACAGTAACGGGCAGGATGTACAGATTGTCTTTCGTCTTCAAAAATTGTGCTATGTCTATAGTCCTGCCCGTTATGGCGTATGATGCCGAAATGTAGTCTCTGAGAGTAAGTGAGTCTGGTCTGATGTACAAGATCAAATCAGAGTCATGTCGTCGCTCAGCTAACAACATGGAAAGAGCTATGCTTGGAGTATCTGTGCTGGACAAAATCCGAAACAAATAATTACGACCAAGAATTAAGTTTACCGACATAGCTCTAAGAATCAGCAAGCCGAAATGGCTAATGGCCAGGCTATATAATATGCTGTAAGACGCCCTTCCCCAAGAGGAACTTACGACTTAAAGAAAGTGGTATATATAAAGATAAATATTATAAGTAGAAATGTATGTACAAATAAATTAGATATGTTATTAGTAAATATTATTAATAAGTATTATTTTACTTTGATATATCTTGTAATCCGTAGTATGCTACTCAAAACAATTCTCTCTACTTAAAAATAAAACAATTAATTACATCAACCTCGCACTGCAACAATACCAAAGTAAACATATTTTAATTCCTATCCCATGTTAATGCTCTTACAAAATTGTTTAAAGGCCATTCGAAGGCGCTAAATAAAATTAATCACCAACTAAGCCTTCGGCGAGTACCTCCGCCAAGCGCCTAGTACGCGAGTGGTACAAATGACAAAGCAGAAACCGTTCGAGGCAACAATTACCTGATACATGATGTATGGCGTCCAAGAGCTGCTGGGAGGTAGCATGAATGTGTGGTACCAGTTATACACAAATAGCGGAGTCTTTTAAATCGGAAGTCGCTAAATACACTTGCAAATAAACACGTGCAGAATATAAGTGAATAAAATGTGAACCCATATACATATGTTATTTACCTTACTTATTATACTCGACTTTTCGGCTGGGTTACACCAAATTTTTGTATTTGTACTTTATGTACCCCAACCGTGTCAGTCGGCTGGTCTGTATATATATATATGCGTGTGTGTGTGTGTGAAACACTTGAAAATCGCAAAAAAAAATCGTAGCCTTTAAGTCTAACATTTATTTCATAGTTTTTAAAACACTGGAAAGCCGCTCGTCGCTATTAACCCAGATTAACCTTCTAACCCATTACGACATTATGACAGCATATGACACAGTGAGTTCAATTTTACTTGCACGAGTCCAGCATCAAATTGCGCTGACAAATGTCATCTGCCCACAAACAAACTTCTATGAGCAAATTCTTTGAACACTTGTAAATTATTCAATCTATTTCTCTCAATAATATATCTAATATCTAGTTAAAAATTAATCTGATACTTTTGATAACTAACACCTTCATTTTTATATTGATATCTACATTTTCGCTCCACGCCACATCTTCACCCACAGACAGCGCCCAGTGTCTCTAAACAATGTTAGAAAACGGGTCCACCAGACCCTAATGGGCCTATGTTGTCGACCATTACGCCAATAAACATAGCTAAATATGCACTGTGAAACAATAAATATTACATAGACTATAAGTTAGATCCTTCCCAATTGTAGCAATTAATCCTTATAAATGTGGATAGTGGTCGCGGGCTCATTTAGACTGATGATGATTATTGAAGAAAGTGAATCAAAGTAATTATCAAGGAGTAAGCAAATCCTTTCCGTTTAGATTCTATTCTAATTAATTTTTAAAATAAATTCCCAATAACGGATTACAAAATCGATTAAAAAAGCTGCCCATTTAATAGAAATATATATCAGAAGGGTATTATTAAACGATGAAATCTAGAGGCATCGATAGGGGTATATACTTTAAACGTGATAATG
Source organism: Sesia bembeciformis (assembly GCA_943735995.1). Classification (NCBI taxonomy): domain Eukaryota; kingdom Metazoa; phylum Arthropoda; class Insecta; order Lepidoptera; family Sesiidae; genus Sesia; species Sesia bembeciformis. The sequence goes on from OX031038.1 coordinate 4,114,155, forward strand.
AGACTTTACATATGTCTACTTTGTGTTTCGTATAGGTACTTATTTTATACCTTTGTGAGAAAAAAATATTTGATGTTTCTATTAACTTGAAACTTGGTACAAATATTCTACCGCAATACAAATAATTAAACACCGGTTTGCAGTTTTTCAAAATTGAGTTAGGACCTAAAATGCACTGTTAAATTTTATATGGAACTAGCGACCCGCCCTCACTTCGCTTCGGTTTATTAAATTTAAAACAATCGGAATAAGATATTTTCGTGCGGTAAAATGGAGCCTATACTTTAAGTTAGACCTCTAGCAATACATCGGTGAAAACTGCATTCAATTCCATGCAGTAGTTTTTGCGTGATGCGTGTACAAACATACAGACAGACAGACAGACAAAATTTCTAAAAACTGTTGTTTTGGCTTCTGTTGCTCTAATAAAGACGGGGGGGGGGGGTCTTTATTAGATTTTTTTCAATATCTATAATGTACAGACATCGGCCTGTTACAATTTTATTATATGTATAGATTATTTAAACATGCTAAGGCGGTGTAATATATTTCATAATTCAAATTGACTACATATGCTGTACTACATAAATAATCACATGTTATGTGTTTTTTTTTTTAATTTTGTCGAAGCAAAAGAGTGCACGCAACAATCCTATAGCCGCTGGGCGCGTTCGACGGGCCACGGTACCCTTCTCTCACAGAAGACTACCTTGAAATGTACTTCATTTCCTACTTTATCGCATTTCCCCAATGTACGTACGTGTTACGATAGTGAGTGAGATATGCTGGAGCCAATTGCCAACCCATCCCGCTCTATCCCTCCCCATTTTCCCAACCTTTTTTCCAAATTCATTCTCATATTTTCAAAGGTAGACTGCACATCCGGGGGCTTGCCAAAATTTATAATTTTGGACTAATGTTGGCCTGTATCGCAAATTTTTCACGGGCTACAATATCCACTTAGCATCAGGTGGACAAAAAAGCAATCAAATCCACCCGAGCAAATCCATGGTCAAAAGTTAGTAGAATATATTAGTCTAAGTATTGTACTAGATATTTCAACATTAGGTAGACTGTACGTTACAATACAAGCCCTGAGGGCCCCACTCATAATCGTATACAATGGAGCAGTGATATTAATAGCATATGCGTTGGCAATTAAATTATATGCCAGTGGTAGTTCTCAGGAGTCAGTAGAGAAAGGATTTAGTGTCGATGTAAATAGATTTGTACCAACACTAGGATAATACTAAGATTAATAGTACAACTAGCGGGGAGAACTTGGACAACACAGATGAGAGACCGACGAAGTTGAAAGAACATGAGGAGGCCGTTGGGACTCCATGCCGCACCTCTCGCCACAGAAGAGCGGTCCATCCGCATATCCTCGATACGAAAGTGTCGCGTACTGTTCGGTCCAAAAATCATTTTATACCGCAAACCTGTGGAACGAGCTTCCTCAAGAGGTCTTTCCGTTAAGCTACGATATGGGGTTCTTCAAGAGAGCTGTGAATAGGATTTTGCAAGGTCGGCGGCGCGCCCGCATACCCCCTGGTGTTGCAGGTGTCCATGAGCGGCGGTAACACTTACCATCACGTGGCTCCGCTTGCTCGTCTGCCCACTAGTCTATAAAAAACATATACTATTTTTATATTGGTACTTATGTCTAACCGCCAGATATGTATATAGTCTGTTTCGCAAACTGTTTCTGTCAAAGTATGTTCTACAAATAAATAAGTGTGAATTTTTCAAATCCTACAATGCGTTTCTATTTCTACATTTTCCACATATCAACCGCAATGAGCAACCGATGAGTGTTGCAGGTGTCCATGGGCAGCGATAACACTTACCATCACATGGGATCGCTTGACATGAGACATTGGGTGACCAAACAATAAAATATATTACTTAATAACAAATAAATGACGAATACTAAAATCACTCAACTAATAATAAACCAAGAGTAAGTAACCATTTAGTAGCAACAAATTAATATTGAATCAATAATAATAATAAATTATAACAACATCGTCTATTTTAATATAAAGTAATGAACATAAAATATTAAAATTCAATAATTTGAAAATAAATTAGACAAGGATATGATAGGACTTACTGTATTTCAATGTAACTTCATTGTTTGGAAACAAAAGCTTTATTTATTTATTTCAGGTCGTGAGTGGTGGTGAGCCTTGTGAGAGACTTATATTCAGAAGTAGAGAGATACGTGCTGATGGTAGGTATGCCTAAAGAGATTTATATTAGATACCATATAGCCGTATGATGTCGGACGGCTTTAGAATAGCATCACCTCATTTCTTGTGGTGAGTGTCGTAAAGAGCGACTAAGGGATAGCAAAGTCGCTACCACTCTTTCGAGTAGATATTATCCTATACCAACCTTCTTGCAGCTAAATCCTAACCACTGACCACTAATGAAAAACCTAAATTGAAATTTACTTCAAACTCTTTGACTCGTTTACATTTTGATCCATTCTGCTGGCTAATTTTCAACCTGTAAAGATGTCTTTACACTTTGGTTGTGTATCTGTTTTTTTGTCAATATCTCATAAAACGCTTGTATTTATGAGATATTTGTAAAAAAAATTAAAATAAATATATTTGTAACTTAAATAGTATTTGTAAATATATTTGTAAAAAAACACTTTGTTAGGGTAAGTAGTTTTTAACGGTCCGTTTTTACATATAGAGTTTGTTTTTATAAAATCAGTTTCTTAAGTGCTTTTCGTCTGTTTCAGTGTTTTATTTTTAATTTTTAATGGTTTTACTGATAAATAAATTGCTGGAGTGACGACTGGGTGTCATTTATTTAATGAGAACCCCTCTACCGTCAGAGCAAACGTCGCACCACACGCTCTGAGGAACTACACCATCTCTAAAAAGTAGACACGCCATTCCGCTTGGCCAGCGTTGTGTAGGGCATAAGCATGGCATTTGAACTCGCCTGATAAATTGTGCCTCCTTTCCCTCGAGATTATTAAAGGAGACCTTATACCCCACTAGCTCAAGCTGATATTGATTGATCGTACAACAAAATCACACCTGATGGCTACGGATCAAAATCATCACAAATCAACTACCAACTACAGTAACATGACCTCGAACGAGACATCGACATTTCATTATTAGAAAGCGAAAACCATTAAAATTATCAATAAGCAGGGTTACACAACCGTAATCCCGGCCCAGTAACCCAAATTAAAATACCAAATGGGAATTAAACGAGAATACTCGTACTCAAATCTTGATACGAGCAGCACTAACGTGTTCGCCATTTTGCGTTTGCAATCGTCGTCTGACATCGTACCCGTAACAATGAGATCTTGTCACACACGTGTGTTTGTTGAGGGGACTATTATGTTATACGGGAACTAAAAGTTGTAAAAATTAAAAAGGACTTTTTGATCAACTCTTTTACATACTATACTATCAAGTCCTTTTTAGCCACTGCGATGTAGAACCAGCTACCAGTAGGATTTTCTGCGTATTTCATCCAGCCACTGCACTGCTAACCGATTACTTAGGTACTTCTTACTTTATACGACGCTACAACCCTTTGTGGTTCTTAGCCATCTCAAATTGCGTCTATCCCTTGCCCCCCTTTTCCATATTGCACGCTTTTCCCTCCATCTTCAATGCTATAAGCGCACCTTTTTCTAAGTCCGCACTTGTTTTTTTTTGTTACGGCTGCCATTTAGGCATCACTCTTACGGCCTTATTCAGTGTCATTTGTTGGAGGTGGCCCGCCCATCAGAGACGCTGTGACTAATATATATTTTTGATTTGATCATTTCGTTGTGATCAGTGCCTCGAATTCGTGCTACTATTTTAAAGATAACCTTTGGCGCTGTGTTTCACGGTACATAGTCTTCATTCGAAGAACAAAGCAGGAACTGAAAGATTTGAAGAACTTCAAGAGATAAATAAACTGTCTGATAAATTAATTTGAATTAATAGTGAGTACGTATTCATGTGGTTTATATTGTATTAAGAAGTATTTGAAATCCCACATTAACACTCCAAATCCCACATACTACAAGTTGCAGCGACCGAAACGTAGAGTAAAAACCAATCCTATCAATTATATTGTAAAATTTTACGAATTGTGCAATGTTTTTGATCGTTTCTTGTATTGAAACTCGTTTAGTGTTATAATAGAGTAAAGAATGTCTATGCTTTTGTCTTTGGCCAAAAAGGGTCAGCTGTAAAGGCGTTGGTTGCAGTTGTTTCAATAAAAGTCAGTATGCAATAATCCTCATTGTTTTTAATTATTGCGAATATCCCTTCGCAAAACATGGTGGCACCGGTAAAAATAATGAAAGAAAGTTTAGTATAAAGGATAAGTTTTCAGTACATTCATAAGAGATGGAGGGCGACACGACAGGAGTAAAAGTTTTGCCTCCGGACCAATTCTCTTTTATACCATCGGAGTGGGAAAAATGGAAGAGCAGATTCTCAAGGTATATGAGTCTGTCTGGAAGCGACTCCAGACAGGATAAGCAAAAAGTAGACTGTCTAATATACTGCATGGGCGACAAAGCAGAAGACATTACAGTACAGTTTGAAAAAAATCAAACTTACAAGAGCTTGCTTGAATGTTTCGACAACTATTTCTCGCCGAAGAAGAACGTAATTTATGAACGTTATAAGTTTAACTCACATTCAGAAAGCTGAAGAAAAATTTGACGATTTTATCACTGATTTATACATACTAGCGGATCGTTGTGAATATGGTGTAATGAAAGAAGAATTGATTCGAGACAGGGTGGTTATGGGAGTTAAGCACAGGACAGTGAGCGTGAGACTTTTACTAAAAAGTGATCTAACCTTAAAAGATGCCTTGGTGATTTGCAGACAAGCAGAAATTCAGCAATACGAATGTAAGATTATATATAAAGAAAATGACTCTTCTATGAAAATAAATAGAATTCGTATTTCAAATTCCAAGTGCTGGTTTTGTGCCAAAGAAAGACATTCTAAAGAAAAGTGTCCGGCATCAAAGGCAACCTGTTTCAGGTGCAATCGTGTTGGGCATTTTTCCAAACTTTGCAGGTCCAAATTGGTACGCCCAATGATGCGAGTCCATAAGGAAAGTAAGCCAAGGGTAGTGTTTCATTTAGGCTTGAAAGAACCTGAGGATAAATATATTATACCTGTGGATATATTTCAAAACAACATGTTCTTTAATACAATATTTTTTTTAATTGATACAGGAGCAGATGTAACAGCTAACCCTGCAAAATGTATGTATAACTCCATTCCATTGGCGAAGTGTGAGCATGTAGTGTTAGGACCAGATGGGACAAAACTAGAAGTTATCGGCAGAGTTAAATTAACGTTAGTATATAGGGAAAATGAGCATGTGGGTAGAGTTTATGTTATAAGAGGTTTAAAATGTGCAATATTAGGTTGACCAACACTTGAAAAAATGAATATAGTAAAAATTTGTGCAATTTCCAGGGACAGTAAGATAGGGTAAATAAGATAGGGTTTTCTAAAGTAAATGTTGAAAAAGAATTTCCTAAGATTTTTAATGATCTTGGTGTATTTAAAGATGAATTTAACATAAAGTTAGTAGATAAACCACAACCTTATATACAATCAGCACCTCGGAGTGTATATAACAACTGTCATTACACCATTTGGGAGATATGTATATAATAGCCTACCATTTGGTCTAAATTGTGCTCCAGAATATTTCAGTATGAAATTTTCCAATTTATTTAAAGACATGAAATTAGCTATATATATGGACGATATTTTAATATTTGAAGAGAACATCGAAGAGCATGATAGAGTCTTAAGGGAAGTGTTGTCAAGATTAGAAAAAGAAGGTATAACAATAAATAAAAATAAGTGCATTTTTGGGGTAAAAGAGATTACTTATCTAGGTCATATAATTACTGAGATGGGCATTAGGCTGGATCCAGAGCGTATAAGGGCAATCTACGACTTTAGTACACCCAGTAATAAAAAAACAATTACTCCAGTTTCTGGGCATGGTCAATTTTGTTGGACGATTCATACCAGGCAAGTCTACTATTCTGGCGCCTCTCCTGTCTTTGCTTAAAGAACAGCATGCCTTTATATGGGGAATTTCCCAAGAACAGGCTTTTAAAGAAATCAAGAACAAACTTGTAAAGGCAACCATCCTGGCACATTATGATCCAAACTGCAAGATAATAGTTTCGGCTGATAGTAGTTCTTATGGGTTGGGAGCAGTTTTGCTACAGGAAAATAATCTAGGACAAAGATTGGCAGTAGTATATGCCAGTAGAACACTCACAGATACCGAAAAACTCTACGCTCAAATTGAGAAAGAATGTTTAGCATTGGTGTGGGCGGTAGAGAAATTTAGAGATTATGTCATAGGTATTCATATAACGTTGGAAACAGATCATAAACCATTATTACAAATTTTACAAACCAAATCATTGGATGACCTTAGTCCTCGTCTTCTTCGTTTTATATTAAAGTTAATGCGTTTGGATTATAAGGTGAAGTTTACTCCCGGTAAAGATTTAACGGTAGCAGATGCATTATCAAGACACCCATTACCATATACAGAGAACAATAAAAAGGAATGAAGTAGAGGAAGCTACAGAAGTAAGTGATGACAGAGCGCCTACAGAAGAGGCGACTATTGAAAAAAGAGAGTCTGGAAGGCTTGTGAGGAGACCTAGATATTTAGATGATTATGTAATTAATTAAATAAGTGTTTAAGTTAAATTTAAGTTAGTTTAGTTTAATTTCAAGTTAAAGGGAGAGATGTTATAATAGAGTAAAGAATGTCTATGCTTTTGTCTTTGGCCAAAAAGGGTCAGCTGTAAAGGCGTTGGTTGCAGTTGTTTCAATAAAAGTCAGTATGCAATAATCCTCATTGTTTTTAATTATTGCGAATATCCCTTCGCAAAACATTTAGATGCAAGGCGCGGTTCGGTAATATAATGCAATGACATTAATGTACACCTTTATTGTAGACCAAAGGCCCACCTAACATAAACCTAACAATTTTAATTTTAACATGACCTGTGACCCTTACTAACTTTAAGCGAACAGCAAGCATTATTATCGAACATTCAACTTTGACATGTATGGCCGATGTTCATAGGCGTCATAGGCTTACCACGATGGACTGTATTAACGTCTGCCATATTCTTTTGCACCTTCTCTAGCAAATACAATTGCTTATTACATCCCCTGTTGCACAAAAATCTCAAACAACCGCGCGACTACTGAATAGGCCCCCACTTGCTACACTCCACATTGTCTACCGCGCATTGAACCTCGAATGCATTTAGCGTGCTATCACTAATTGCCATCTACTGTCATTTTACGGTTACGCATTAGCATTATTGCAGTTTTGCCAGCTATCGATGTGAGCTGATCTCATATATATGGGTACAAGTATCAACAAATATGCGAAGGTCCTTTATAGGTAGAAGAAGTTAAGTGACTGTAATGGATTTGCTTTAATTATATGCACCAGATTGTTGCTCGGTACCTCCTCCCATTGTAAATTATCGCTTTTGAATTCTTTGAATAAGGAGGATTAACAGCCAAAAATATAATGCAATTATTAATGATTTTTTTTTTGTCAAAAATGCGAAATATATTTGGAAATACAAAACGTCCGTGGACGTGCCAACTTGACGAATTTAAGTGGACGAATCTACAACAATGTTCGGCACTAGTGTGCCGTGAGACTATGCTAGGCGTGCCGCAGTGTAACCTAAATCAGCCGGGAGGTGTAAATAAGGGCACGAACGTGACAAATCTTCAGCGGTATTATACATTTTTTACTTATTCACTGATTTTTGTCTTTTTTGACTTTGTGCTGAAAGTCATAAAGAACATAAAGAGTTCCGCAAGTGAAAAAAAAAATTTTTGGAGCACTGATCTGCAAGAACTTTTTCTGATCTGCAAGCTGAATCAAAGGCAGGCAACGCATCCGAGGACATAACAACATTTGTCATTCTGGACTGATATTGGCATATATCACGAATGACCACGGGCTACAGTATCCATTTTACTATTAGGTGTACTGTCTGCTCATCTGCGATAAACGCCCCTTATCCCATGTCACATTAAACACATAATATTTTAAATTTTTCAAAAGTTTATTTTCAAATCTGAAGTTTCTGTATTCTTATTTTGTTCTATTCTTCTCAAAAACTTATTAGAGTAAGTGCTTCAACGAGTCGACCTGAGCGAGTTTCATCGTCGATGGACTCTCGTCCTAAACGATACGATACCTAAATTGCTTACACCAATCTTTGACGGTGGAAAATGATCGAGAAGAATCCCCGAACACATTCTCCAACCTTTGTTTGATATCGATCGGACTAACACCTTCCTTTGAACTTAATCAAGGAACAATATTCCAGTTTAAACATTTATAATATTTTGCGACTTCCTGTTGTTCTAAGAGTCGATCAATCAAAACTAACGAGGGTTGAACTCTGAAAATTATACACGAATTAGCCGGATAAATGACAATTAAGATGACGTATAACTTGTTTTCGTTAGGCATCTAGAAATATGTCAGGCCAGAAATTTTGTACCTCACCTATCAACCAACCTATATACAGTAGGGCTACCTATATATATATATATATACCTATATATATATAGTAAGGGAAAGGTGCACGCTGCAATCCAACAGCTACTACTGCTCGCACTCGACTCACAGTTACCACTCACAGAAGACTATGTCCATGGGTGACGGTAACCTCTTACCACCAGGTGGACTGTATGCCCGTATGCCGTCTTCATCCTATAAAAGAAAACTTATATATGTATATATTTCACCAAAACCGTCTGAGACCGGCACAAGTTCATGAGAACATAGTCATAGTTTATAATCATTTTCCTATTCAAAATCTCAACAATTCAAAATTCCTTATCACGTTCTTAAAAGGCGAACTATTGTAACATCGCCCGCTTATCATAAAACACATATAACAGCTTTAAGGGAGATAAAGCTCAGTGCACACTTGCGAACTGTTTACGGTTATTTGCCATGCTACAGCCTTGCATTTTACGCCTTTTTACGTTCATGCCAACTCCCTCTTCATTTATCAAAATTCATTTTCAACCTTAGATTCTAGACAATAAGAGTGTTAAATGAAGGTTCGACGGTGAAAATGATTAAGTAAAGTTATAGTATTGGACGTAAAACTTATGTGGAGCACGCTTGAGAAGTTTTATGGAGCTTAAAGTTTCCAGTTAAGGAAGTCTACTCAAAAGAGAATTTTTGATATGAAAATCATTTCCTTGTGAACGTGGTTGATGTGGTCTGAAATGTGCTGTAAAGCTTTCAATTAAAGACTCTTTTCCACAATATATTAATTTATTATAAAACAAAATATATTGGAACCTCGAGGATATAGATAAATTAACAACCGAGTACAATAATTCATATATTTCCTATGCATTATTGTACTCATTTGTTGTCACCATCATTTTTGGGCCTTTTATTATTCACTGCTGCACATGGGACCTCTCCACGGTCTTGTACATGAGGGACTTGTGGCCTTGAAGCCGCAACGCTAACCTAGCAGGTTGGCTAGTACACCCTTATAGGTAGTTCGTCAGGGCTTGTGGTTTAAAAGCTTCTATAAAAGTATAAAAGGAAGAGATGGGGTTGTGCTATCCTCAAGCAGGCCGACATCACCTGGCTAGTTCTTATTAAATTATATATATTAAAAGGCAAACCTGGAGGCGGACAACGATATCAAAAGCGCAAGAAATTGGTCTCACTTGAAAGTGAAGTCTCACTTCACAAGTGGAGTGAAGCTTGCAGCCGCCGATATGGAACGAGATTGAGAAGCACTTTGTCTGCTCTATGCCCCAGTGGATCCCTTATTGGGAATAGAAAAGGATACTTACGTCATATTAGATACCTACTCCAAGTTGGTAACCGGGTCTTAAAATTTCATAAGTCGAATCAGATTTTAGTCTACTGAAATGCAACACCCCCGGGTCTTTGTATGCCAATTTCAACGTGGACCAGGAAACAATATCTACATCACATTATATCTCCGCACGTTGAGCAAGCATGTAACCCAACCAAATGCTCGGACATTCCCACAAGACGGCCCTCATTTAGTTCTACGTACGGCACGCGTGCGCACTGACCGTGTAGAGTTAGAAATCTTATAGACACACCGTAATGTATCATCAGTTTGATTTTCTTCACTACTGGATATAGTCCTCTCATGGGGCCTCCACCGCGCTTGATGTTCCCAATTCTTGTCATCCAGCTACTTTATTTTTTTCAAATTTAAATCATTTATTGAATCATCAGTACGTGGGATAAAATCCCTTAATAGACGTGCAAAATTGTTTCGTCAAAACTGAAAACTACAAACTTTAAAAACTACTGAGCGATTTTTGTAAACAATTATACATAAGCCGTTAACCCGAAGGTTTTTAGTATAAAAAAGGGAGTGGACGTCCACGCGGCACTAATGAATTTAAATACATAATTATCGATACTAGGCTTCTCTGTGTACACACTAAATCGAGAGTCACACACAAGCACAAAATATCCAATCCCGAACAAAAACATTTATTTATCTTTAATCAAACATTTGTCTCGGCATAAATTGAACACGAAATGCAGGTCAGCGTGGTGTCCTATTGGTGAGGGCGTCCCACGCTACTTTCCCTGTATGTGGCATTCATTAATTTCAGCGTTCTATCAAGCCTTGCTATATCTCAAACGCACTTCTTCCTCTTTACTATTCATTAATGGTAATGGTAAATGGTTACCATTAGTCTTCCACTGCCTCCACCATTCTCTTCCACGTCAGCAGCCAACCCTCGGCCAACATTCACAGAAACTATCGAGGTCGTCTCACCACCTTCGCCTTTATTAAATAAAATAACAAGATTTTTTTCTCGCGCTCGCCAATTCTATTTGATTTCTAGATCAAACCCTGATCTACAATAGATCCTCTCCCGGGCCAGCGGCGCACGACCGCGCGCACGATTCAGATTAATCTATCGAAAATCGTTTTACAACATATTATTTATAGAGCGCATGCGCCGGCAATGATCATCAGTCCGTGTGCGTCTAGGGACGTGCTGAAGTCCTTACGACTGTCGATACGGATCAATGCGTTTGTCGATATCGATCTGTTGACGTTATCACTTTGGGCATTGTTAGTGAGAAAACACTAACTGATGGACGATACTTGTTGTAGAATAACGAAAGTATTGAGAAAATTCAATTTTCGATTTATTAACATGAAATTATTATTGTTATTTGGTGAAACATGTAATATCATTATTTTTCGTCAAATATTTAAGACGAATGTACACAAGTTATTAACACCACATATATATTTTCACATATATGTACGAAATCTAAATACAAAAAAATCAGGTAACACGGAAGTGCTCCCGCCAAGATTCGCCGCTCTACCAAACGCTGTGTGCCCTTTTCTCGAAGCAACTCAGCATACATTTGACCCCTCGTATAATTTCACTGGAGAAACATAGAGAGGCTCAAAATGATACCCCGATGAGAAGTTTAGTTAAACTGCCAAATTTCAATTAAAGGAGAGGAGAAGCTCAAAAGTGAGAAGGAAAGGTTACTTAATTAATTAAGGTAATTTCGGGATAATTAAATCGTGTACATTTTGTCATTCCAACGGCAAAGTAAATATTAGAAAAAGAAAATAAAAAATAATAAGTAAAACAAAACGTTATTGAGGAGACTCGAACGGGCGTTACCTAATTGAGAGTACATGCCGCTACATTTGAACTAACCAGCAATGTAGTAAATTTTACAAAATCATTATTCTATTGGCACAATTGAACACACGTATCAACTAATAATAAGTCAAGTAAATTATCTATTATAACATAAAACATTCAGTATGTACCTACCAATGGTCACGGCTAAATTTGACGACATGTTGGCAACATAAGAAATCATGCACGAATAGAAATGGCCAAGCCACAAGAATTAAAATTTCATTAAATAAGTCTTGGCGACTTTTCGATCTCATCGTTCTTAACTCCCAAACAGTCGCGAGGATTGGCAACATTTTACAGAAATGTTGTATCTATTCACCTAAGAACCACCGTTCACCGTTCACCTAAGAACGGCTTGCGTTGGGTTGTATGATAGCTTTGCCGTATCTAGTTTCGATTAAAAGTCGTGAATTCGCAAGCGCTGTGTAACCAATAGGGCCGGTAATACAAAAGAGAACAATTGAAGGTCAAGAGTTATATGGTATAGGGTTAACTATGGATTTCAATACTATAACTATCTCAAAGGTGAAAAATAACAAAGAAAATCCGCATGCCTTAGAATTATGCGCATGTTATTATGGATAGACTTTAGTGATAGGCGATTATCCAACGTCATTAAAAACAACTAAACCATGCAAAAAGGCAAACTGAATCATCAACAAAATTAAAATATTAAACCATCTCTATTCCTAAGAATCAGAGTCTGTAATTACTTCATAACTCGTAAAACTTTGACATCGTAAAAATGCGAGATTGTAAGTCGAGTCAACAATTAACCTCGGACGTAATGAAACTTCTGAACTAGCTGGAAACGACGCAGAATCGCAAAGCCTATTTTAAAGACATTGAATATTTAAAACAGCTAATTGAAATGAGCACGACACTTTGGAGTGCCGCCAGGATAATTACCTAGCTTCCAGGGATGAGATTTAACGTACTACGGTTAAATGGTTAGGGTTTGCGAGTGCTTCCTCTAAGAGTCTGCCAGGAAAAATTGTTGAAATTGAATATTAAAGCCGTTTATACTGTTAACGCAAGGGTTATATTGTTAACACTACTACATGTGTGTTAATAAAAATATTAAAAAATCTTTTTTATTAACTGGATTGTGTACCTATATAAAATTAAGTGACAATAATTAAATAACAATAATTAAGTGACAATAATTAAGTGACAATAATTAAGTGACAATAATTAAGTGACAATAATTAAATAACAATAATTAAGTGACAATAATTAAGTGACAATAATTAAGTGGCAATAATTAAGTGACAATAATTAAGTGACAATAATTTTGGATGACTAATAGTTGTGTTGATTAAGCCAGTTAATATGCCTAATGTAATCTTTATTTATGGTATTATCTGAGGGAGCTTATTGTCAGGCCTTATATATATATATATATATATATATATATATATATATATATATATATATATATCAACGCCGGCTCTAGCCCATGTAGCGCCCGGGTGCAATCAATATCCTGGCGCCCTCTAGTAGCCGCTCTACCGCCACCGGCGTCGGCCATAACACAGGCGCAGGTCTTAGCGGCGCTCGGCGCCCCCTAAGACCTTGCGCCCGTGTGCGCCACACACTGCACCATAGGTAAAGCCGGCACTAATATATATATATATATATATATAATATATATATATTGTATATGTATATATATATACATATACAATATATATATATATATATATATATATATATATATATATATATATATATATATACATATACATATATTGAGATTTAAATGAAATCTTATAAAAAAATTGTTTAAAGTTTTATTCTAAAAAAAATATATATTTAAATTCCTTGGCTGTCATTCAATAAAAATGTTGTTGACATTACTTTATTGTCAGTATAGACTTAATAGCTTTGGTTGTCTTTTAGTTATCTCAAGATTCTCAATTTTTAATAGCATTAAAAAATGTTACTTTTTACAATATCACTAAAGTCTCAATATGTGGCAAACTACAACCAACAATTAGGGTATTGTTCCTAGGTAATGTTTTAAATAATTGTCGTAAAATAAATCTATCGATACCACAGCATGCCATCTCTACCGTCGTCGTGTGATGTCGAAGGTTGTTACCGGCAATTCCGTACGTCCGTGCGAAGTTTTCCGGTAACGGACAGTGCGATTGTAATGCGCGCTTGTTTGTTCAATCCAGTGCGATGCCGGTCCATTACCTGTGCACCAATTGCATTTGAGATTTGTGTAAGTAGTACAATAAATACTGTGTTAATGTTTTGACTAACATCGAATTTGCTGATAAAAACTTAACTATTAACCATCACCAACCCTTTTAAAGTTCTCTGCTGGACATGGGCCACCTCACGCTCGACTGGTCACGTTACCCCTGTCTCACAAAAGACTACCGTGAAATGTACGTCATTTCCCACTTTATCCCATTTCCCCATTGTACGTACGTGTTTCAATAGTTAGTGAGATAGTCCATTCCTATCCTATCCCCCCCCCCCCTTTTTTCAACTCTTTCTCCAAACCTATTCTTAAACATACAAAGGTCGGCATAGTATCCGATGGCGCGCTAACATTTGTCATGCTACACTGATGTTGGCACGTATCGCGGATATCCATGGTCGACAGTATCCTCTTATTTTTATATTTATTAAAACTTCATAGCACCATGATATGAGCAACAGGCTGACTTAATGCCATAAGATATTCTCTACAAGTCCTTCACCAGATTATACAGAAAAATGATCGCAGGCGCAGTTTTAAATTAGAAGATAGAAAACAATTAAATATACATACATAAATATAACCATCAGGTGGACCATGGTGCTTGCTAATCTACCGCCTTAAGTAGATACTAAATAAAGCTCTGTTCCTATAATTAACATATCATGTGTCACGTCTCTAAACAAGTGAGTAATTTATTTTATTATCTTCACACAAATACAACCACTAATTATATTACACAACGAGTAGTCTGAGTTCCTCGTTCCATGTTCATGTAGACGCAGTAACAATAAATGAACAGTAAGGGATCTTAACAATATCTTCGAAAAGTTGCAAATAGGTATGTTAGAATAAAATATAAGTTGTCATTCAAATAGTAACTTTATACAACGACGCTTTGTAAGTGGCAGCGAAATGTGGGAATAAATTATAAGAGAAATTGGGAGAAAAGTAGAAAAATTGCGTTCTGTTTTCTGTTTGATGTGGTGAGTGACTTATAGAGAAAGCCTCAAAAGCATTAAGTCCTCCTTTTGTACATGTCAAATACTTGTGCAATGAGAGATTCAAAAGTGACAAATAAATAATAGGCAATTTACCTAACTAACTTTTGCTCTCGTGAGACCAAAAGTCTATATTCTCGAGGGAATATATTCTGTTAATAAAAGAAAGGTGACAGATGAGCACCTCGAGATGAGACAGCTCATCTCGAGGTAAGTGGATAATGTGATCCCCATGAACATGACCGGTTAAGAAAGACATACGTTCATACACTCCTCGCAACGAGACATGAGCTTTGCATCTATGTGAGTGGCTACCGAATTATCGAATCTGATTGTCGAAATAGTCCTCGAAACGAGGCATGACCTTTGTCGAAATGGTTCACACTGTACACTATAAATGTGCAATCACACAAACGCAAAGCTCATGTCTCTTTGAGTGAGCTATACGCCACCTTTGGGGATTAAAAGTAGAATGACGTAGAATGAAAGTAGATGGATAAGAATGAATGAGGAGAGAATGGGGAATCTCCACTCTTTCTTGTGTGTAGGAATAAAATGAGATGGGTAGTAAATAGTATAATGGAATAATTATAATGCAATAATATCCTACAGCTGTACACCACGTCGTGTATAAAACGCATCTGTGTGCGTGAACCTATTTTGAGCATTTGTGTAAAGCTTCCCTACTGTTTTTTACACCTACATGTTTATGGTACATACAAACACACAAATCGGGTTTAAAGCCATAATTGTTAATTTTCGAGCAAATGCCCGCAATAGCTTTCGCGTTGCACTAACTAACGATCCCATTGCTGGATGCCTATCGGATTTCCGCGCATACTGGAGCCGGTGGAGCCAATCTAATCATAGTTTAAACTGTAGTTAATTAATTTGATATATATTTCTTTATTTAAAGAAAACAGATTGTACATTAAAGTTTATAAAAATCTACGCGTACATTCATTAACTACGATCTGTCTACGAATTCTGTAAGATAGTTGCTTAGAACTCGAAAATCTGTCATTATGCCTCCTTATAATTCTATTAACGTGACGTACAGCATGACGTACAGCAGCGTGACGTACGTGACACCGGTGCATTACGCTGAAGGTAGTACGAGTTAGTAAAGAAGGTTAGTTCCTTCTTGTACTAGCCTTCAGCGTAATGCACCGGTGTCACGTGCAGTATGCAATAAGCACGCGCGCCGCTGAACCGATCCAGGACAAACAGCGACACACCACTCAACAACGACGGTAATGACAACTTACGCTGACATCAGCGTATGTATATGAAATACCTTTAAACATAATGACGACGCCTCTTAACATAATATATACAAAACATAATGACACGTATGTGAAACTGTATTCTCCTATGCTAGGCAAGAACTTCCTTCCATTTCCTCCACTCCTCCCGGATCAGTGAAATAGAAATAAAGTAGCAGATGAGCATACAGTCCACCTTGTGGTATCCACATGGTATCGACCATGGACATCCGCGGTACATACCAACATCAGTCGAAAATGACAAACCTTATTATTGGTACGCCCCGGTATGCCCTTCCTGTCATTATAAATTTAGAAATGGATTTGGAGAAAGGACTGGGAAAATGAGGAGGAATAGCATAGGATGGGATGAGAGTGGGCTCTGGTATATCTCACTCACTACCGAAACACGTACGCATATTGGGGGAATAGGATAAAGTATATTGTGCAGTACATTTTACAGTAATCTTTTGTGAGAGAGGGATAACTTGGCCAGTCGAGTGCCCCCAACGGCTGTGGGATTCCAGCATGAACCTTCCCCCTCCAAAAATCTGCACTTGTTGCAGTAAACTCAACCCTCCGTTGTTCTCTTTACTTTGTTCTTTTAAGATAAAAATAGCAATTTTTCGTGGATTTTTTAAACTTTTACCTAAATGTCGATCAGTGTACAATGTACATGTCATTTCACTTTATTAAATAATTTTTTTTTATGAAAAAATATGTAAATAAATTTCAACGTAGTTTTTTTGCGAAAAGCTTATTTATGTGTGGTAGAGAGCTTTGTGAGAAGCTCGCCCATACACGACTGTGGATAGAGCAGCAGAGAGATAGTTTAATGATATGAAACGGAACTGGTGTGGTAATACGCGCCAATACCGCGGGCTATATATTATACTAGCAGAACCCCGAAGACGTTGTCCTGCCATAAAAGTTGATGTGCCATGATGTAAAAGGTTAGCACATATATGTATATATGTGCCAACTTTAATGGTGATCTGTCAAACGGTGTCGAAGTCTATTAACATCAAATATACCAACATCGTCTTTTATATATATAGATTAATGAAATTTTGAAGCTACATAATGATGTCCATTCAAAGTATGGGTGTGCTCTGTTGTTATGAGATGTAAAGCATGGTACATTATTTTGGCCCGTATATCCAATACATGTACCACATGAATACCAAATGAACGCTTTTAACATAAGCTTCAATTTTTATTATGGCCACAAGGTCCTAAAGTACACGAGAAATGAGATATCTGCATTACAACTAACTCAAAAATGTACAAAGGAGAAACGACGTAACCACCGGCGGAAGCACAGTCGGCCGAGGTACAGGGCCCTAGGTGGAGAGTCGTGGTTGTGCGGACTTTTCTATCCAGGGTTAGGGTTTGGTCTGAGATCATCTGAACATGCCGAAGGTGTTCGTGACAGCAGGCATGACCCTTACTGGGATATGGGACAACCATTAATATGGGAAATAAAATATTTATTTATGGTAACTGTAGGTAATAGACAATAAGTTGACATACATTACAATTGTATTGGTGGTTGGTGGTTACATAAAAAAGTGACCATCATTCTTTCCTAAAGAAAGAGTCCCGAATGTATGCTATGTTTATATAAACTGTATTTAATTATTGTTTATTTATTTATACGCTTCAATGCACAATATCGTACAAAAGGCGAGCATAAGGCATTCTCTACCAGCCAACCTTTGGATTGATCCGAGAGGTTCAATTGGGAGGTGTATGAAAGAGACGGTATGGTAAAATAAACATGAAATACCCCAATAATAATCGTTCTATAAATAATTTGATGAATATTTGCTGCATCAGGTGAGGATTTTTTCGGATTGTTTTCCATTAGACAAGATATATTACAGATAAACTTGAATAACTCTAATAACCCCCTATTAGAGTGCAAAACAAACAGCGCAACCGGGCCAAACGGGAATGCGAGTCCATAATGCATGCGCGCACGCACGACGCGCTGCCCAGATCGATGGATCGTATCGATCCGCACAAAAGCATCGAGTCGTGATCTCGATTACAGCATTCGAAAGTTTAGCCGTTTATGTAAAACTCGTTTTTGTCGTATGTTTTTGTTTACAAAAAACATTTCGAGTTCAAAAGGTTTTGTCGCCGGAAAAAGTAATAGAGATCTAGATTTTGTCTGAAATGATAAATAGAAATGAGAAGGAAAAGTTACAAGCAGATTATTATTTACTTTTTATGTGTTTGTATAATTTCTTTAACCAAATACCAAATACAAGTTAAATTTGCAGAGCGGTGGTAGCCGAGAGTAAGTCCGGCCCATAATATTGAGTTTCTGTTTATGTTTTTAAAAAGAAATAATTAAATGACCAACAGATAATACTGAATGAGCGGCAAATTTAAAGGTGGGTAAGATTTAGGTTCTCTGGTGACAATAAAGAAATCGACTTCAGTAATTACGCTGCAATCCAACAGCTGCTGGGCGCACTCGACTACGTCCTCGTTACCTCTCTCTCACAGAAGACTACCTTGAAATCTGCAGTTCCCACTTTATCTTATTCCCCAATACGTGTTTCGGTATTGAGTAAGATATGCCAGAGCTCATTCCCACCCATCCCGTCCTACCCTACCCCTTCCCATTTCCCAAACCCTTTCGCCAAATCCATTCTTAAATCAACAAAGGTAGGCAGCGCTTCCGGAGGCGTGCCAAAGTTTGTCGTTCTGGACTAATGTGGCCATGTACCAAGGGTGTCCGTGGGCGGCCGTATCCACTTACAAACAGGTGGACTGTGTGCTCGGTTGACACCGTCTTTCTATTTAAAAAAAATCAAAAATTATTTACTCCAATTACTCAAAAATATATTGGTTTGTTGTTTAAACACAACCCTTTTTTAATTACCTATAACTCAACGATGAAGAAAAACATTGTGAGGAAACACAAAAAAATCTATACAACAGTCGTATAGTCGTATAGTCGTTGTGAGCAGTGTGTTAATCAGTTCCAACGACTACACTTTATGCCATATTGCAGAATTATTTAGTACTTAAATAAAACATGAAAAAAACGCACACATCCATTATGTATCGCGAAATAACACTTTGGAATTCAAACATGATCATAACGCGGACTACACAAAAGTCAGCTAAAACTTCAATCTTTATATGATTTAATAAATAGGATACATCTTTAAATCTAAAAAAAAAAACCTATCTATCAGTTATCCATAGTTATGCTAAGCAGAGGATCGGTTCCGTAGACTCGGTAATCGTGTAATTGACTTCCCACGAGTGCAGCAGTTTTTGCTGCCCTCCGCGTGCCTCTGACCATCGCCCTGTGACTAAAATGACCTACAGGTTGATGCCTCTTGAAATATTTAACGGAGGGACAAAAGTACTCTTTTTTGTGCCGGTTCAGCAAAGTAAGGCTTTAGACTTTAGACTTGGTCTTGAAGTCGTAATTATGGAAAATGGTCCTAAAATGGAAACGATCAAACCAAAAACGCATTGTGCGTTCATTTTTGGAGTATGGTCCGTACCCATCGTTGATATTGCGTGCCGTCTGTGCTGCGTAGCCGCCACGACGGAGTTCATATTCGAATAAACGCGAATTTTTAACTTTGCCGTGGTCACAAACACAACGACATCAAAGCAAAAAGTGGTTTGACGGAAAAACTAATATTGAAAAAAAGAATGTTCTAAATTTAAATTGAAATGAATTTCAATTTGGAAATTCAAGATAAACGCAAACGCAAGATAAACAAGTTTTAGAGTGACCACTATGAACAAACAGCAATTTCATAGGTAAGGCCCTGATATATTATATTATGTTATATATTATTGACATATATTTATATTTTGAATAGTTTAGAGTTAACGAGGAGCCGACGCTAACACTGTTTCATAAAAATACCGACAGATGGCGGTAATACTTTCGTAAATAAATTGGGATTATTTACATTCATAATTCAAAAATAGATGGTTTCGCTGCCTATTTAGTATTTTATGCTGCTCATTTAAATACAACTCAATATAAAATTAAAATATCTGAATATTAGAAGTTATGAAAAGATTATAACTTTAAACAAATCATCAAAATTAAAATATTTTTTTAAATATAAAAAAGAAAAATCTATATACACTACAAGACAGATGAAGCATAGCATACGAAGAATAAACAATAACAGGAAATTAGTCATTAATTACTTCATACTTTATTAGTATCTCGGTTCATGGCACTGCACTACTCTGATTTCTACTAAGCTTACTAAGTTGATTAATACTAAGCTTCTGACTCCTTTTTGCAATACTTTTTAAAAGTTCTTCGCACTACATGCAACAGGACAACCTATGCCAATTGCTAAGGTGGCAATTGGCATAGGTTGCTAGAACTAATAATAAGTGCTAGAATCGAATGGTTTTGGTATACATTAACGTGTTGCTGACTGCGTGCCATCAATCCGCACAGGGCCAATTAATTGGTGGATTGTGTCCAGAAACCCCCTTGTGATTGCAAAAGAAGGACTGTCCGTTGCAATGGAAGGTTGTAGGCTGATAACAAAATGGCATGCAACGAAGAAAAAATCATTCACCAAACTCTTATAAGTGTTCTATAACATGAAACCATAATTGCAACTTCCATAGATACATTTTTAAATTCCCATTTCATTACTTAGTCCTCTTCAAATCCATAATGACGTCCAAACTGAATCACCCTATAGGACATAAAATCTCGTTACACCACCACATCTGTGCCTCTCAAGCGCTCCAATATTTCTTACTGACGCACTGCCTGCGACAGTTGCCCACAACTTCTCAAAGAAATCTGTGCACACCTCTGAAAAAACTCATCACATCATCACTAAACTCTAAATATATATCTGTAAGGTCGATTTTTAATTGATGATAAAAGGAGTAATGTACTTCCTTTTAGAAGTGAAAGCAATCGAAAATGAATGCACGTCGCGTCAGACGGCCGAGAAAGGAAAGCACGTATTTGACGCGGTTCCGTACAAAAAATCTTATTTCATTCATAAAATGAGTCGCATTGAGGTTTTTTTACCTTTTCTCCACTACCGGACTCTGGTCGGCGACTGATCGACGTGAAATGATGTCAAAAGTTTTTTAACCTTATTTAACACACTGTTTACAGTCGACTGGGTCCGTCACGGAGTCACTGTGTTCGTTCTCCAGACCGAGTCATATTGGATAACAGTGATTTGCTGTCGACACATACGACGATAATTTGTTTAAGAAAATAATTAGATTTTTTTTCATCGGTTTCCCAATAAATTCACCAATGGTTTTCATCATAAGTTTCATTCTTTATTGCAATCCTGCTGTTAGTAATTAATAAAATTAAATATAATAACATATACAGAAGCAATAGGCGTCCTTGTGGCTGGAAGAGATCTCTTCCGGGCACTATGAAAGGTCAAACTAAAAGTTCTTAGAACTGGCTAGTTAATACGATAGAAAAAAAAAGTTAAATTACTGTTATTATTAAACTATTTATTTCTAAAATAACACAAATTCTTCTAATAAAATCACAATGTAAAAATTAAAATATCCATGTTTTCTTTGTCTTTCTTTGTATACTAGGTATTCATTCGAAAACCTAGTCTACTGAGTATTCGAAAGAATACAAACTCGTTTGCAGCTCATTATCAACTTAATCAATAGGCACCTATCTGGTGACGCCAAACGCAAATATAACATTGTCTAACATTTTTTTTATATATAAAAAAGACGGCAGACGAGCATACAGTCCACCTGATGGTAAGTGGATACTGTCGTCCATAGACTTGCGCGATACATGCCAACATCAGTCCAGAATGACAAATATTGGCACACCCCCGGATGCGCTGGCTACCTTTGCAAATTAAGGAATGGATTGGGAAAATGGGGAGGGATAGGATGGGATGGGAATAGGCTCTGGCATATCTCACTCACTACCGAAACACATACGTACATTGGGGAAATACGATAAAGTAGGTAAATGCAGTATATTTCAAGGTAGTCTTCTGTAAGAGAGGGGTAACGTGGCCAGTCGAATGCGCTCAGCGGCTGTGGGAATGCAGCATGCACTCTCCCCCTACTAGCCTGCTCTTTCAGTTAGAGCAACTAATATGAAAGTTATACAATTACTATAATAACGCATAATTAGTTTGAAATTATACGAATAGTTTTCCACGCGAATTTCTCTTTTATAATATCACTGCAAAGAAGTTTCAAAGTGTAGATAGGTATCCACCTAAATTCAGTGTGAGTCAGCGTGAAAACAGCTCAGTTTTTAAAAAAGTATATCAATATTAAATCCCAATAGAGAAAGCCGACGTCGTAAATTGAAATCCAACAATCGTATTAAGACGATTTATTACTTTTTTGTCGTTTAAATTGTCGTGTCTATTTGCCCGTCTGTATTTCGTCACACTCGTCCATATCGCAATATGGCAGCGATCGTGACAGATTAGAGTTTAGTCACAAATCAAACGTTTTACGCCAAATATATCTTTTTAATTACAAATACAACAGTGATTAGGTTTTTTGCTCGAATGTTCGTAATCTGGAGGTTTTTTTTTTTTTATTATTTACAATTTTACAAAGATTAAGTATATAGCTAACATAATTGTATCTAATAAACCATACAGATTTGTCTAAGATACAAGTACTGCTGGAATCAGTAGTCGAGACATTAAAAACCTACCTGTGAGCAGTGAACAAATTATAATTTGGACAAGAAATATGTTCTTAATTTATATTTTAAATTATTTTCGCTGATATCTTTTTTAAATTTAGGATCTAATTCATTTATTAACCTGGGAACAGAGTAAGCGCTGGTCCGCTGACCGTATATATTGTTCGCGGCGTTGGTTACCAAATGCTTATGTGTTATACTACGAGTAACTGTAGGATGTGATATTAACGTTTGAATTTCGGTATTGAAATATTGTTCTTTTAATATATTATATGTGCTTTTAATATGAACGGGTAAAGTATTGCAATGCTTAAATAGTTTAAGGTCATTGTTGGCATATTTTAGTTTAATGTTGGTGGGAACAATTGTTTTTAATATTTTTAGTTGTAGTCGAAAGATGTTATTTAGGTAAGATTTATACGTTCTACCATAACTACTAATACCATAAGCTACTATTGACTCAGCTAGTGCATTGTATAACATTAGTCGTGTTTTAAAGGATAATCGGTTCTTAGCGAGATTTATAGTAGACAGGAAAGACCTCAGTTTATTACAGATTTTATCGCTTTGGGGCTTCCAATTAAACTTACTATCAATTATAAGGCCAAGGTACGTGTGCGAGTTAACTATTTCAATAGAGGGACATGTACAGGTGTGTTGGGGTGAACTGTGTAGGCAGTAATGGTCGTGAGCAAGAAGTTGTAAATTCATCGTTTGTTTCAAATGAGGTGATCTTATATGAATTAATTTAGTCTTTTGGGCATTTAGAATAAGATGAGCATCATGGCACCATCTATTTAGATTGTCAAAATCAGATTGTAGTTTAAGCAGGGCCATGTCAACATTCCCATCGGCTATTAGTAGGCAAGTGTCGTCCGCAAATTGATAAACGGTGCAATAGTTAAGATGTTCATTCATGTCATATGTAACATATGTTAAGAAATGTAATGGTCCAATTACGGATCCCTGTGCTGTCCCGACCGTGACGTGCTTAGATCACTAAAGCTGTTATTAAATTTAACACGAGAAGAACGATTTTCTAAGTAGTTTTTACACCACTGAAGTAAGGGTCCTCTAATCTCACAACTTTTGAGTTTCTGGGCTAGTTTTGAATGATTGAGCGTGTCAAACGCACGAGAGAAGTCAATAAATAATGTTAGGACATGTTTTCTATTATTGAGATAGGAGTTGATTCCATCAGTGAATTGTGACAATAGGGATGTTGTAGATTTCCCAGATTGGAAACCCAATTGTTTGTCATTAATAATATTGAATTTATTATAAAACGAATGTATCTGCTCACATATAAATTTTTCTACAATTTTGTCTATAGAAGACAAGAGCGAAATAGGCCGATAGTTCTTATAATCGTCACGTCTCCCTTTCTTGAAGACTGGACGAATGCAACCCTGTTTTAGCTCATCGGGATACTGACCTGTCACCAGACTGGTGTTGATTAAATTCGCTATAGCTATAGACATATTTTCACCAACAGTTTTGATATCCGCGACTTTGATATTGTCCAACCCAGGGGCCTTCAAGGTATTAAGTTTATTAATAATTTTGAATACTTTGTCTTTGGTTGCTTTACAGGGACGCATACTGACGTCTAAGTCTTTCGAGAAGCCCTTTGACGATAACAATTTATCATTGCAAGTAGGTAAGATTTCTTTGACCGCAGTCTCGAATTGTTCGGAGAATTTATCAGCGATATTTTTTGAATTTAAGTTATGAACGTGAAAAGCCTTTGCAATAGACTCGTCAATTGACAAAGATATACGGCCAAGGATTGAGTTCATTATCTGCCATAGTTTTTTACTATATTATTGTAGTTACTATTTATTCTATTTTTATAATATAAGTTCCTATGATATTCTAAAACTTTACCAGCCTTATTATGCGCTTTATTATAACACAGTCTTAAATACATATTACCACTGTCCTTTCTCCACCTGTGAAAAAGATTATCACGTTTATTACATAAATTTATAATATTTTTGTTAATCCATGGCAGGCGACAGCGCAGGGGTTGCAGCCTATTATTATTACCGGTTGTTTCAATTTGCTTTGTTTTTTTATATGCGTCATTAAAACTACATTTAATAAAATTATAGATTTCAAGAGGGCGTTTCATATCATTTGTCAGCGACCAGTCGACTTTACCCAGTTCCTGACACACTTGTTGACGATCATATCCAATAACTCGCGTTCTATTAGAAGTACTCGGAATGTTTGTTAACTGTTCACTTACACAAGCAATTATTGTTGCAAAGTGATCCGCCAGTACAACGTCTAGCGCCGCCGAGTACGGAACCAGCGATGGCATACGCGCAAATATGTGGTCAATACACGATCTGGTTACATAATTATCTTTGGTTTCAATACGGGTATAGTCAGATATGCCACAGCTCAGTCCGCACCCGGCAAGCACATTTAGGTATGATTATTTATATTGTGAGGTAGTTTTAAGGTTAATATTAATGTCACCGGCGAGTAACAAATTATCGTGTTGCGGTATGTGTTATGCGAATGCAGGTATTTGTCTAATTCTTTAACAAACAAGTTTTTATTAGTGTCAGGTGGTCTATAAATAGCGCACACAGTTATGGTTTGGTTATATGATTTTTTTAGTGTTACAGAAACGTTTTCAAAGGTAGAAGTTTTAATTCAATGTTGTGTTACCTTAATGTTATTTTTTATATATAAAGTTACACCACCCCCTCTACGATTAGTTCGAAGCTGTGTGTGCATTTTATATCCCGGAATCTGAAATAATTTTGAGACATCATCCGATATCGCCGCTTCAGTTACAATAATAACATCAATGGGCGTTATGGCGCAACTGATAATCTGATGTAATTTAGAGACGTTTCTAGGTAAGGACCGTATGTTGACATGCACACATATAAATGTAATTTTACTAATAGGTTCATGAATTCTTTTAATAAACGAGTTAACGCTCACACAATCAAACAGTTCCTGGACAATGGGTTCGTTGTTCATGAATACTGAGAGACAGTAACAAAATATACGAGGCAAAAGGCAACAAAATTTTAGGGCCCACCTTAATTATTCTGATTTATTCTATTTAATAAATTTTGAATATCAGGAAGTGAGCGAATGTGAATTGGGTTTTAGTCTAGCTAAAACCCTGCCGTCCTTGCACCACACAAACTTGTAGGGTCCTCGCAGCTGCGTCTTTGCGTTGTAGAAGAGATTTTTCGTATGATGGGTAAGGGCTTCACGGACATAAATGCGGTCGTTCTCCTTTCCCTCGGGTACCTCGCTCAGTAATCCCCCCACCTTCAGGGCCGTCCGTTTCCCAGCGGCAATCCAGTGATCGCGGGTCTCCTTTGTTATTAGCTCCACAATTATCGGACTGGACTGGTCTTTTTTGGAAGGTAAGCGACGAACAGCCTGCACCTTACTCGGGTCTACCTCCAGTTTAGCAGCTACAGAGATCGCGAGGCTTGATGGGTCCTGGTTGGCAGTTAACGGTATGCCGGAAATTTCAAGGGTGTTCGAGAGAAGTTTCTGATTCGTTTCTTCCAGCTGCTGTTTCAAAGACGCGACACGTAATTCAAGGTTTTTGTTCTTATTGGACAGGTCCAGGTGTTTGTTCTCAAGTGACTTTAACTTTTCATTTTGATTTTTTAGCGTTTCTTCGATATTGGAGCACTGGTCGCTTACAATGTCAAGCGACTGTTGAAATTTTTTTAACTCCTCTCTCACAGTCTTCTTTAGGTTACTGCTAAGGTCCTCTATTAGTTTCTTTAGATCGATTACGTCAGTTGATCGACGGGTATTGATTTTTGAACAGATGCTGCCTTCTTTAGATTCGTCATCCGAAACCACAAAAGATGACCTTCTCGTAATGTGGCTCAGGCAATCGTCGCAGCTCCACTCAAGTCCACCCGCGTTACGCAATGCCTGCAGTTGGCTATTGTTTAGGCTCGCACAGCTGGAGCTCGCATCAACAGTTTTGTTACATCTGCTGCACTCAAGTCCCGGATTTTTCTTTGTTATATTGTTTTTACAATTATTACACTTTTTTGCGACCATAATTGAAACAATTAAATGTGTAAGGTAGGTATTAAATTTTAGCGACAGATAAATATGAGATACGCGAACGATCTCTTAACAATTAACAATCGATTAACAATTATTATTGTTAATGCTGTTGTAGAAATTCATGTCAATAACTGTCAAACTTTAACTAACTAATTATTTGGATAAATAACAATTATATAATTATAATGCAATTGAATTTAAAAAAAAAAATTCCGCACGCACTTCAGTTTTGTAATATGGTTTCCAAATGTACAATTTATAATATAAATTACAAGATTTGAGATTTCTGAAAGCAGTATAAGAATAATAAATAATGCCTGGATAGATATTCCAGAAGATTATTAACGGTTTATTATGAAGAATAAGAATGTTTATTTATACCAAGAGTATTTTTTCATTGACAACAGAATATGAATATATTCTTTATTATTTGGTTCACGTACTTATTATTATTTGGTAAACCGGTTTTTGAGGATTGAGTTTTACTAGAGTCAAAAGTTACAATAGGTTTTATTTGAGTTTTACTAGTGTTAATGATGAATGTTTTACATCAATGCTTGAAATGACCTACTTCACGATTTACAACAGCCATAGATAGTTTAAATTCTAATTTGAATTGAATTCTAATGCATGGAAAATCAGCACACTAAACTATTCTTTCTTTGTAATATTAAACAAATTTAAAAGTATTTAAAATTTTAAACAAATATTTATTCAACCAAGACTGGTACTTAAGCACACAGTTAAAGGCACTACTAACTGGGTAATCGGTGAACAAGTCAAAAGTTACAAACATTTAGTTTTGTTATTCTATCTAAAACATTCGTAGCGCTCATTATTCAGTACAGGGTAATGACCCGACGCGGCCTCTACGTAACACGGTGCGCTGCGCTTCGTAGTTGCAATGAGTGTATTTGTTTTGCGTAACTGAGCGTTGAAAAAAATATTAGGTAGTCGATAAGTTCGCGGCCTTCTTATAGTAAAAATAATAAAGACATTTTTGTATTATATATATATTTAGTGAAAGGAATAATGTCCATTTAATTCGATTTCGATTAGATTCGATCTTTCGCTATATTTCTGGCAGAGCCATTATCCCATCGCTAAAAATTTTTTGGGGGCTCGGAGCGAAAAACTGATTAAAATAATTTATACAGACTTCTCTTGAATGTAATATTACTACATTTAAAGAATTTTGTAAAAAGAGAAATAAATAATAATCCGAAGGTGCTATGTTTGGACTGTATGGAGGATGCATTAAAACTTCCCAGCCAAACTCCATCAATTTTTGTTTAGTCATCAATGATGTATGCGATCGAGCATTATTGTCATGGAAAACTATACTATGCATGTGATCCAAAACTGTTGAGTGGTGAATGCTTCCGCAATTTGATGACTGCGTATGTGTCGATTCTTTTCAATGATAACATCAACATTTACCTTAATAAGACGACCACAGCCAGGAACATCATGCACATCAAAATTACCAGAGCTGAATCAACTGAACCATTTTTTGCAGTAGTTTTAGATAAAACATCTTTTCCGTAAACACCACAAATCACTTTTCGAGCACTAGAAGCACTAATACCCTTGTCGAAAAAATTGCAAAACATATCCAATTTTCTCCTTATAACTTCAATTTTGAAATTGTTAAATAATATGAAAACATAAAACTTTTAACTTGTAATTTCAATTTGCCGTCATTACAAAGAAGTCAGCTCTCAAACGGTATACCTCCCGCCAGTGATCAGTGTTGTCCGAAATATAGCACGCTAGGTTCAAAAATGC
Organism: Sesia bembeciformis; assembly: GCA_943735995.1. Taxonomy (NCBI): domain Eukaryota; kingdom Metazoa; phylum Arthropoda; class Insecta; order Lepidoptera; family Sesiidae; genus Sesia; species Sesia bembeciformis. The sequence continues at coordinate 4,142,972 of OX031038.1, forward strand.
CGCGAACTTTTCCGACTACTAAAAATTAAAATTAAATATTTCCGTATATGAAAAATGAACCTTCTACTCTCGATACTGGACAAGCTATTTTAGTCTTTTGCGTTATTTCTGTGACGCGTTGTATAAAAAAAATACTTAAATAGATGTTCTTGTATTTCTATTACGTTTAAATAAATTGTTGACGTGAAGACTGGCTGTTATTCTTTCTTTGAAGACCTCCCTACCATTTGAGCTAACGCTTCAGACAACAAAACACAAACAAAATACTATTTATTATCGCCTACTTTATGTATGTCTATTTTTATCGATTCTAGCCTTTCTATAATTACGCAATAGAGGCCTTTCGGTGACCACGTAATCGTTAAGAAGCCTGTAATTATAGAGATAATTAAGTTTAAGCGTTACGCATTTCTTAATCCGTTTTTCATTGAAATTCCGTTTTCTATAGTGACATTTTTCATTTAAATTTTTAGTAAATACTGTAGTATTTCGTAGGTTCAACTACTCCTAATGGTCATGATTAGATTGGTAGTATTTTTTTATAGAAGAGGTTTGCAGACGGGCGGGAAGTCCACAAAGATGGCAAGTGGTTATCACCGCCCATGGACACCTGGCCATTGACCTTGTAGAACTATCTTCACAGCTATTTCGAAGAGCTTCATGTCGTAATTAAGCGGAAAAATCTCAGCTGGCATTTCGTCCAACAACTTTCTGGTTGTAGTTGGTGCGGATGAACCAGCCTTCTGTGACGAGAAGTGCGATATGTAGGTACTGATTTTTCGATTTCTATTAAATATCTACGTCTGAATACGATATCCATTTGATTCTCCGTCCCACTATTTGTAATTTAAATAAATAAATATTATTTAGAGAATTGCTAATAGACTGAATTTGTTCGGCTTGCAGAAACTCAACAAAAGATAAATCAATTTACCATGACTCTTTTGACAGTTGACAATAGTGCTTGAAACCGTTTCCAATTTTTTATCGATAATAAAACAACAGTCAAGCGTCATAAATGTTCTTTCTATAATGTCAGTAACAGGTAGTAGTTATACTAGTTATGCTTCAAATTTGACTTTTTAATGAACCTCTCCTCCTCTGCTTCACCCCCCCCCCCCCCTACACGTTACCAACCAGGTTTCTTTAATAAGAGCATATGGTGTGTCATATCGAAGGTCTTTTATAACAGTTTTATTTAATCAAAAGGAAGGGAATACATTCACTTTATTAATGACACCATTCCGATAGAGGATTGTATAATCCGATAGAGGACAACAAAGTCACATGAGAATTATGCTGCTGTCGCTACATATAAGTATAATTGTACCTATATATTTATATAGTATCACATAATTGTATTAAAATGAAACATCAACTACTGACAGATCCAATACATTATAATATACATAGACGTAAGAAAGCAACATTTTCTCAAGCAACCCGAACATAATAATGAATATTATTGTAAGTAATGGAAATCAGTAAAACAACTGCTTCAAATTGCATTTTTTTTTACAGAGAAAAGGCAGCAGACGAGCATACAGTCCACCTGATGGTAAGTGGAAACTGTAGCCCGTGGATATCCGCGATACATGACAACTTCAGTCCAGAATGACAAACGTTGGCACGCCCCCTTTGCGGATAAAGGAATGGATTGGGAGAAAGAGTTGAGAAAATGGGGAGGGATAGGATGGGAATGGACTCTGTCATATCTCACTCACTACCGAAACACATACCTACGTACAATGGGGAAATACAATAAAGTAGGAAATACAGTATATTTCAAGGTAGTCTTCTGTGAGAGGGGGGTAATGTGGCCAGTCGAATGCGCCCAGCGGCTGTGGGAATGCAGCATGCATTCTCCCCCCACTAACATGTTCAACATTATGTATTGTGTGATCATTGCAGGTGTGCCTATAGACAAATAGACGAAACATTCCAGTCGGTATACTTCATTTTTTTTTATTTTCACGTTTTCAATTCCGCCGTGTACGGAATAAAAACCTTCGATCTTCTTCGTGGACACGCGTTTACACCACCACGCGTAACTAGAACATAGGCGTTTGTAATTATTTACGACAAAAACCGAGCGGCCGCTGATTGCTTTCACAAGATTCCACAATGGAGCATGAAATGAGCTTCCAGCGAGCCACCGCGTTACGCACCGTTCACGTGCGACAGTACCAAGAGTTCTCGAACGTAGACGAGTTTATTGAGCCTTGATCGAGACTGCTGTTACATATTGTATGCTGTTGGCAGACGCGAATCGGAAAAAAAAATAACGTTATTTTTGGTACATTTTAGAAAAAAATCTTTGGACAAACAATTTTAGACTTTCATGAGCCAACATTTTTCTTTTAATAGAAAAAAGACGGCAGACTAGCATACAGTCCACCTGATGGTAAGTGGATACTGTCGTCCATAGACATCCACGATACATACCAACATCAGTCCAAAATGACAAACGTTGGCACGCCCCCGGATACGCTGCCTACCTTTGCAGATTCAGGAATGGATTTAGAGAAAGGGTTAGGAAAATGGGGAGGGGTAGGATAGGATGGGAAGGTAATGGGCTTTGGCATATCTCACTCACTACCGAAACACGTACGTACATTGAGGAAATACAATAAAGTAGGAAATGCAAATGCATGCATTTCAAGCATTTCAAGGTAGTCTTCTGTGAGAGAGGGGGTAACGTAGCCAGTCGAATATAAAGTATAACCAAGTATATAAATATACACATTTCGTGTATATTACTTTGCATATTATATATGTTTATTGCATATTGTGTATATTATATATGTTATTTTGCAGATTGAGATTGCCCAATATTTCATTTTAAAAGGAATACAACGTGTAGTAGGGGATAATTTTAAACACAATAACAACACCAAAATGTGGTGTGTCCGTTCCGTATGCAACTTTCAAAATGCCGACAAATAAAACGACTATTTCCTTTGCAAACTGTACTTTGTGTTCTTTTATTTGACTTCCACTGTACACTGTATGCACTAAGGAATAAAGTTTAAGTTTCTTGAAATCAGTATATTTTATTTTTATTTTTACGTGATCGTGACGGTGCATTCAATGGCTATTGACTGGCAATCTCCCGACTTTGTTGCAAAATAAATAATTTTAATCTCTTAAACGCCTAACACAGTACGTGACGTCTGGTGTACTGAAATACTAACAATTGAGGTAATTTTTTGGTACATTTTATATAATAAGTGATTTAGATAAATTTATATATGGATTTTGTTTAAACATCATCATTTTGTGTCGTCATACGTTTTTTCATGTGACCTCGCTCATGTCAAGACAGTGATGTCACCAACATTACAATATTTCTGCTCTTTTTAACTAATTAATAAAATTATTTGTTTAAATTGGTCGTCAGCGAAGTAGATACTAGTAACAAAATAAAGAAATATATACAATTTACGACGTAAATTTGGTTAAGTGTTATCTCACTTACAAGCAACGTCAATATGAAAATTAAGAAATGGCAATCATATTTATATGCTACACGGGTCCCGACTTCCTTGAGCCGGTGGTTTTCCAAACCACTTTTACGCTTTTGGGAACCACTACTTAAAGTATCTTTAAGTGCTTTATCTCTCAATTAATCGCTGTTCGTTCGTTGCTTCGATGCAGAAGTAAAATTATCATATAAATATGCCACTCCAATTGAGATTTCAGAAACCCCTTGAAAAAATGAGGATAGAAAAAAGAACATAATTTTGTATAAATTTACAGTTACCAAATTAAACCAGCTAATGCAAGGCAGGCAGTGACAAATGCCAAAATTAGTCATTCTGGACTGATGTTGGTATGTATCGCGGATGCCCACGGGCGACAGTACCTACCCAGTTACTATCAGGTGGACTGTATACTCGTATGCCACCTTTTTCCATAAAGAAAAAAAAGCGTATATGTGACCTGATAGAACTGTGAAATAAACACATACACATTTCGTCATAAGCTATCACATTTACCATACATTACCAACAGCCTAAAGGGACACGGCACCCTGAGTGGAGTTGGCATAAATGCACAACTGATTATATGTGAATGGCTCAATCAAGCCAAGGTTTCGAAACGTGTCATGTCGATATGTTTTGACGTGTCGAACTCGAACGTTCGACCGCGGGTAAATTGCTACAATTATACATAGAACTGTGTCAAGTGGTAACCGAGAGGGGAGGCTGGGTGAATATTGAATGAGATAGATATTCGCTTTCTTATAAAATTAATAAATAAATGAAAACATGAAAATTGTTTATTGCATTCATATTTATTTTATTTTTTTTATTTAAAAAACTTTATTGCACATTATGGTAGAAAGGCGAGCTTAACGGAACTTATATATTCCGTTAAGTGGGGAGCTTAACGGTCAGTGGGGAGTTTGGAACTTATATATTATAACTAATTAATTACATTTAACAATAGAAGTAATTGGTGACCTTATTTATTTATTTACACTTTTTGCACTATATTGTCCAGAGGCGGACTTATGCCTTTAGGCATTCTTTTCCAGTCGACCGTTGGTTAAATGGGAAAAATTAAAACAGGTGCAGAAGAAATGAAACAGTAGACTCATCTTTGTAATAATACAATAATACATTATCGCTAAAGCGATCTTTTCCGCGCAATCAACGGCCAGTGAAATGACTTAGAGGTAGCCTATGCAATAAAGTAATACAAAATAATAGTAATAAAACAATAATAAAATAATACAATATTAATATCAATGAAATATAAAATATATTCCTGTATGATAATACAAAATACATACATACATATATATACAATGTGTGAAGATGCACCACGTGAGGTTTAAGTAATACAGTTAAGGGACACGGAATGAGCGTATTTTTTCATGGAAAGAGGGGACAATGAAGCAAAGAGTATAATTAATGACAAGCGAATACAACGCTCATAGGCTCACACTTTTTTCCGTAATGGCTAAATTCTTGTGGCCCTAATGGCCTTTCAAGAGTCACCGGACACGTTGGACTCACGCGATACATAACAAATGTTATGTAAACGAGTATTACGATTTATGTATTATTTATTTTGTATATCTGATATTTCGGTGCTGTGATATTCGATATTTCTTGCTGTAACCTGACAAACGAGCACGACAACGACACCACGACACCATGACAACGACCCCGTGTCTTAAAAAATATATATTCTTACTTAGTTACTTCTCCATTTTGGTCCATCCTCCCCCCGCCAACACAACCACCCTGCAGCTGATGTGGCGGTCGGCTATCATTACACTACGCGCATTAGCGATTACATACTCAGTTGAATAACACGCAGCAGCCATCTTGTTGCTAATATGATTAGATTTATAAAAAGCAAAGTTCTACTAACATTTATAATTTGTTGATTAACACAACCTAAGATATAAAGAGTCACTATAAGATATAAAGAGTCAGTATAGACAGTCCACTGATGTGTTTTGAGAGGTTAGGAGCACTGTAAACATCGCGGTAGGAGTCACCGTGGTACTTCCATAGAAACAATTTCATATGTGGATCGTCCGGTTCGTGTTGTCCTAATTATCGACGATCCACAACTGTCGCAAGCGGAAAATCTGCGAACATTCATTAATTGACCTCTGCAATACAACAATAAACTTGAATTGAAATCCAACCAATCGCCATATGAACCAATAAAACATGGTAAAGGCTCGTCGGGCGTATCAAAAGAATCATAAATAAGTTGCGCGCGCGCAATCCACTCGCCCATCGCGGTTGTTTGTCAGCCTGTCAGTGCCTATTGACAAATCATGACAAATTGACGTGTTGTGACACATGGCAGTGGAGATGGAACGTTATCTTTATGAGCTGACAACTGAATTGTCATAGAGTAGCGTCATATCAGAGAGGAGCGGATTTAGACAAATTACTATTGATTTTTATTCTTAAGATTGTGTGTTAAAATGTCCATTCGTACAATTGAGTTTCAATTCAAATAAGGATTTTTAAATTATCACTAGCTCGGTGGTAAAGGCAAACATAGTGAAGAAACACGCATACTTGCAAATTTAAATATATATATATATATTTATAGGGGATATACGCCCACGTGGTTGATCGTGGCCCGAAACTTCTTTGTCATTTACTAGAGTAGATCTGGGCACTGTAATTGGCTGATATTGATAGATATAAAGTTGCGTACAAAATTTTGTATCTAATAACTGTCGTAATGTAGTTTAAATATCTTCAACAGCTCTTCCCACTGTCGTTATGAAAACCCCTAATAAAAACGAAATTGCTTAGGGCACGTTCTTTGAGAAAGAGTGGTTTATTTTCTCAGTTCATCTTCTCTACTACATACAGTTTTCTGTTCAATTTTGATGTATATATGTATTTATGAGTGTATGACGCATAAATACATAAGGTGCACTTAATGTGAGTTGTCCATACGAGTAGCTTGCTAATTTCAAAATTGACGCATTGTGACAAATTGTGTAAGTATTTTACATCATTTGTCATAATGTCCACAATAGCGCTTAAAAATAAAGTATGATGAAACCTGCTTATATATTTAAAAAAAACGGCTTAAAATCCCTTTGTAATTACTCACCTCTGTAACTGTGGCTAAAAATTAACAAAAAAACTCACTTTCAAGAGACTTCTTTTATTTTCAAACACTTTTATAAAGAGCATTAGTTGCGTCAACACATTCACTGTTCTGTTTATTGTGACGATTCGCCTGAAATTTCGCAATGGTATTGTTTAGCACAAAAAATCCATTGAGAAGTTACTCATAAACGATCATTACAAAAGAAGTTTCGCTTCCACGAGCGTCACGTCTCACGATCAATTGGAAAATAATATCTACAATGACATACAATTAATCCTAGAAGAGACATTCATTGTTCCTAGAGATCCTACAATCAACCATCAACCGTAGGTATATACCATCAACCTTGTTAATATCATCATTTATTCCATAATTATATCAATAAATGATTAAAATTTCGGTAGAAGTATATTTTTTTTTAAATATTTTGATTCTAAAATTAAATTTAAAAAATTTAATGTTATATTTAATTAAAGAATAACTTATTATTAGTACGTTCTTGTTCCTAAGGCAGTTCACTACTGCCCTACATTCACTATGGTCACATGTAGGTACTGCTGATGAAGACTGCTGGGAAACCGCTTAGTGAATCAGAATACTTATATGGTATGATAGACCCATCTTCTTCGGTGGATTCATTTATTTCTATCCAGGACTTTGTTAAAATAAAGATTTGTTAAAATTCGGAATTAACTTTACTTACTTTCTTTTTTTTAGAAGAGGCAATCCATGGGGTGATTGGTGGTCAATGGCACCCATGGGTACCTACAACAAAAGAGATGCGGATGCTCTGCGGATCTTACGGGATCCTATTCATAGTTTTCTTAAAGAGCTTCATGTCGTAGCTCAATGGAATAATCTCACAAATGTCCACAAATGTTTTGAAGATCGTCCCTAAAGTTGGTCTTCGCAGACATAATTATATTCATCATTTTTGACTAGTGTTTGAGCCGTAAATGCACCATGAATGATGTCATTTTTTACCAATGTTGGCATTTATCTTAGATGTTCGAACGCAAAAAATAATTGTTGAGGCACTATTCTTTATTCTTAATTTTGCCGTGTTATTAATACTGTCATATTTGATAAGTACGACTGCGGCATGATATAACTGAATTATGTAATACGTGGTCGATGTTTGTTTAATACTACAAAATTAAGAATAAAGGATAAGGGCTCAACAATCAAATATTGTGACTGTACCATGAACGAAGGCGAACTATCAGCATATACACACCACCTTTTTGTATATAAAAAAAACATCCCTTATCACTTCTCGTCACTTCCAGCGATTCTAATTTTCAGACAAAGGCTAGACCAAAGTCGTGGTCCGACTACCGTTTTGTTATTGTTCAATATGTTTCCAATAATCCAGTTATGCGATTACTGAGAAAGCACCGCTTCGCACGGTTACTCTTAGAAAGTGTTCGCCGTGCGTGCCCTAATCAATCCATTCTTAGTATCTCTCACTGTTTATTAGATAATTCTAGTATTTTATTAATTGTTTATAACCTATAATGTTTTGCGTATTTTTTTTTTATAGAAAGATGTCAGCAGACGAGATGACTGTCTATTTTCCGAATGGCTGAATTCTTGTGGCCCTAATGGCCTTTCAAGAGTCACCAGACATGTATGGCTTAGGGCGAGCGCAGAAGGCGCTCAGCCAGGAGCAAAGAGTGTGTGCAGCAACGAGCCTAAGGGCTCCCCCGCCGGTAGACCGGCGGAAGGAACGGACCTCGGCTTAGGTCGTTGCTTTGGGAGGGTACCGCGGACCGCGAGTCGGTGAGAAGCGCCCAGGCACGTGCAGGTACATGGTCAAAGTGTTGGCTGAAAGCCGGTGTGTGTTTACGGCGTAACGAGGGTGACGTCCTCGTCTCCGCCGATGGGGACAGTGTGAAGTCTGTGAGTGGTAGTGTAAGAACCTTTGTACATATTAAAAAAAGAACGCCATTGACAGGTCGTCGGTGTCTGTATGTCCGCTGTTCACCTGAAACTTTACCTTCGCTTTAGTGGAGTGCAGTAGGCACGTTCATAGGGATCAAAAAATCGATAACAAAATGAGTCGGTGCTCAGGTATTTTAGGGATTTTGAAAACAGCTTGGGGCGTGCATTACATACATATAGATAGGCAGATCTTACAATTTAACTACCAGATAAGTGGTAGTTAACACTCCTCTTACTGATGCCGCGCCGCTACTACTGTTATTACTCCTGACAATTCTCACGTGGTTAAAAAAAAAACTGACACTAATAACCGTTTACTAAACTCCTCCTAAGCATGTCTCCTTTTTCCAAGAACACCCCCGCGAACCCAATATTAATAAATGTGCCAAATAAGAATTATGACGCCATCTGTTGACAATGCGAGAAAGCGATTATTACAAGGTCTATAGCTATGAACTATGGACTTTAATTCAATTCATTAAAAATAAAATTCGATTATAACTGACTATTTTAGCTGAGGTCTGTTCATACAGTCCCTTCTTCATGCTTCTATTCTGTATAATTGACCTTATCTTTTAAAGAGCCTCGTCTAATCGGAATTAAGTCTAAACTCACCAGATGTCTAACGGATTTCATGAAACAAACGTGTCCGAAACCGCTATTTTTACGTCTTATTTTATCAGTTTTTGCAATACTTAGCTACAAAATGGCCGTGTGATTTCTTAGAACAATCAATAAATTTTACGGTATCAATGTTTTCGTTCTTTTCTTCAGAATTTCGTGTCGGTACACCAAATAACGTTTGCTGGTGCCTAAACAAGATTTGTTAATAAACGCCTAATTGATGGAAATTGAAAATCAGCAAAATAAACTGTGCAGTAAATACATTTCAATGTCTGTGTCGAAGTGGGTAAGAACTACAAATTACTGTGAAAACAAACACACAATTTCTAAGAAATAAGTAAATAGCCTACTCGGTTGTCGACACGTACTAGTACGGTACAACAAACTCGAAAGAATTTGTTGTAAACTCTGTTTAAAAAATGTCACCAATTCGCACTATTTTAAAACAAGTGACCTCTAGTTGAAGTATTTTTCGGTTTAAAAATGTTTGCAACACCCAAGATGATATATAGAGGACAGATTGACGTGCGTAGCACATGCTGGTAGGTGGCTACCAGCGTCCATGGACACATGATCTTAGAGAGGGTGCGGGTTACTATACCCACGGAAAGTTACACATCCCCCTGATTTGGTCTTTGGATTTACTTTGGGGAATGAAGATCTCCTTACGTTTTATATTCTAAATCGGGTTTGAACGTGTATAATAAAGGAATTTATTTACCTTTTATTCCTACTCGACGTTTCAGCACGGGTTACACCAGCCGTGATCACGAGTTGACTGAAGAGGCCGGTAGTCCAGGATGGGAGCTACGAGCAGTTTCATCAACTAACCATATTTGATCTTCACATTCGGAAAAGCTGCGACACACTACACTAACAGTGTCCGCGGACGTATTCGACTGTAAATGGCAAGGTTTAAATTTGTTAATCACTGGATTCCATGTCGACGACAGTTAATATACATCTTCCCGATTGATTTTTTTATATTTTTTAAATTCAATACTGGGATAATAGTCACGTTCAGTGAAGACCTGCATGCCTCCTCACATCATCATCCTCAACACCTGCAATCCGTCGTTGCTACATTAAACGACAGAGCGTATGAAAATTTCAGAGTAGCATTAGAATATGACTCGCTGTCTGGAACCCCTTTTAACAATTCCATATAAATTGTATTGAGCGATTACAGAGAAGTTGTTATCTTGCTTATAAAGATGGTACATGCCCTCCTCCAGCAGAATATAAGGATAGACTGAAACACTTCAGAATGAAGACATTAGAGTACAGCTGTGACATACTCAAGACACCTCATACGTCATACAAATATATTCATTATGCTTCCGAAACACGTCTGTAGTAGCAGATTTAATGGGTTTTTTTTTATAGACAAAAGGCGACAGACGAGCATACAGTCCACCTGATGGTAAATGGATACTGTAGTTCAAAGACATCCGCGATAGATGCCAACATCAGTACAGAATGACAAACGTTGCAGCCCCCCGGATGCGCTGCCTACCTTTTTAGATTAAGGAATGAATTGAGAAAATGGAGAGGCATAGGATGAGATAGGAATGGGCTCTGGCATATTTCAGTCACTACCGAAACACGTAAGTACATTGGGGAAATACGATAAAGTAGGAAATGCAGTACATTTCAAGGTAGTCTGCTGTGGGCTAGTCGAGTGGGCCCAGCGGCTGTGGGAATGCAGCATGCACTCTCCTCCTACAAACTTGTAAATGATAATCTATTGGCACCTGAACTTCTACATACATATTGTAGAAATACGGCGAAATACATATTGTTGTCCCGACGTATGATGTGGTATCTAGTCTATTCTCATATCGATGACATGTTATCGATATGTTCAACTGGTCCAATGTTAAGTAAGTTAAGTAAATTATTTAATTAGTTAACAGCATTTGAAAATCAGAAGCAAAAGACACCGTTATTGCTAAAGCTGTTTCTCCTAGAATACTCACCGGAAGAAATATGGGAATGCTAAGAAATGGAAAGAAAATAAGTAGTTGGCTAGAATATAAGTAGGTAGCAGATCTTATTTGATTTAGGAGTACCTAACTACTACTTCCTATGACTAGCTGGTTTCTGAGTACGAAGATTTAAAGTTGCTACTCAATGTAAGCATGACATGTTGATTGTGTTTAATCGTATATCGGACGACATAAACCACATAACGTCTCATTACATTCTCACAAGCAACCGCAAATTACGTATGTGTTGGGATTATTCTGTTACTTTACTGTTGTTATAATATGGTAAAACCGTAGCCGGGACATTGTCTTGTGCATGATGGCCTTAAAACGCCACGCTGACCAAGCGAGTTCACTGTTCGAGAGGTGGTATATTTCTTCAGGGCTTGAAGTAGTCGCTTTATTCGACTTCACTTTTCTAAATGTGTTATTCGAAAGACACCACACATAAAAATGAGCGTGGAACGCTCGATCACTCAAACGCTAAGTTAAGGCTAATAAACCTTAACCTCAATTATTTTAGACTAGAGTTTGTAACATCAAGAGTTTAAGACAATCGTACGTTAAAAACGTCATTAGCGGTCACTCAGCGCTTGAGCGTTGAGCGCCTTTTTACAACACTAATAAGAACCATTTTATCAATTCCCAGCTTTAATTTATCAAGATAATCTAACATAAACTACAAACTTTGTAGAGAATAGACCACAAAAACCACCTGCAATATTTTGTATCCTCTACCAACTTCGTAATTATACACACATGACTTCTGTGTTCCGCGCATGAATAACTGATACTAGTGAATGGTACTAGTGCTGGACCGTCATTATCGTATAAATCAGTGCCGATTCAACCGGTAATTGCATCGATATATCGACGTATCGATGCTATAATTTAAATAAGGAACAGTAGCCTAACTTGGCGTTATAATTCTTAAATATATAATATACCTCTATCGTCCAAGCAGATTAATAAATAATGTTAACTAAATAACTATACCTCTATTATATAAAAAATAATGTTTATTTGTTCGTTCGTTCGTCTTCTATGCGTTCCTATACCATTCATCCGATTTCGGTGAAATTTTAGTGAGTTGTTGTGAGTTTTAGCCCGCAAAGGTTTCTGTCGCAAAAAATCTAACGCATTGCAACGAATGCCGGGCACAGCTCGCTATGAATAAAATATTTATTCATATATCAAAACATCTCAATCTGTGTAATCGTCTCTATAATAATAAAGATGGCGAGTATGCAATTTTTTTGTACAAAATAGTCTGACAACTTTTTCGAGCGAATTTATGCAGTAGGTATCTACATGTATTGTTCATAGCAGAATGATGACTTCTTGCTGACCTAATGTTACTCATTTAATTATCTTCCAACTAGTGTCGCAAAAATGAGCGTTATACGCTCGACGCTGTAGCGCTTAGTGCGCGCTAATGAACCTTTAAGACTTGACTTCAAACGCTAGTGAGTATAGTTTGTAAAGTTTGATAGTGTTAAACCCTTGAAGCTAAAAGCTTGAATCTGAAACGGTTAAAGTGCTTAAGCCGCTCAGCGCTACAACACAACACTGATCTATTTTTACAACACTAATCCAGAGTGCCTCATCACGACGCTACATAACAGTGCGTCTATGTGTGAGGTAGATAAATTTAAGTTTACATGAAGATTTTGTACTTTATGTTATCTTTATGGTATCGATACTATCGCATGTGGTGCTGGGAGCCGGTAAATTAGAGCCACGTTCGTTATAATTTCATGTGAAATTATTGGAGATTAGACGGTGTGTGGTATAAATCGAGTGTCACGCAAGTGTTTCTAGTAATGTATGCAAAATATACATGGATACGTAATCGTTTTATGTAAGGAGACGTAAAATAGTAGCTTGTGGCATCCGCTTCTGGTCTTAGACCAGCTTTTCAGTTTCTAGTTACGTAATGGTGTTGACAATTAAAGGTTTTTATTTGACTTCTTCTCAACTGTTCTCTTCAATCCTTACGTATTATAAACTGTTTTATTTAACCGTGATACATTTTGATAAAGTTGATAAATTTTCATAAATCTATATAAAGAAAATTATTTGTGGTCCAATGCTAAAAACAATCTCCAGCGAATTTCATTTTTTTCTATTAACGATTAACCAAATAACATCAAATCAATAAGATCCTCTATTCCTTTCATCGGTTATCGAATGACAAATATTTGTAACTTCCTAGAAAATGTTAGGGTTTATAATTAAATGTCATTATATGACGACCGATTGGCGCAGTTGGTAGTGACCATACACGCTGTGTATTAGATCCCGGGTTCAATTCCCGGTCGGACAATCATTTGTTTAAAGACAGGTGTTTGTTCGGATCTCGTTGTTGCACGTGTTGTGTTCGTCTTTGTATGTATCTCTGGAGCCACGTCACAGGCAATTCTAGTTTAGTCCATTGAGTGTGGTGCTTCAGTATGGCGTTATTTTAAAAAAAAGTAAGATAATACTTCGACGTTTCGATTTCACATGCCATATTAACTTTTTGGACCATTGATTCTAACATGTTTAAGTACATTGGACTTTATTTCAATATAGTAAAAATTCATTGAACTTTGAATCTTATCGACGTGAGAAAGTTATTGAAATGATAAAATTGTTTCCTCAACACTTAGTGTTATTTATCATAGTGTGTTTTATTTAATACTTTTTTGTATTATAATATAGTACATATTTCTAATTTTTCGGGTCATTTTTTTTTTATATTGAAGTGGGCGGACGAGCAAGCGGTCCCACGTGATGGTAAGTGTTACCGCCGCCCATGGACACCTGCAACCCCATGATGGTAAGTGTTACCGCCGCCCATGGACACCTGCAACACCAGGTGGCATGCGGGTGCGCCGCCGACCTTGCAAAATCCTATTCACAGTCTTCTTGAATAATCCCAAATCGCAGCTTAATGGAGAGACCTCTTGAGACTTTCATCCTAAAGACCATAACCTTCAACAATTAAAATCTAACAGTATTTATCCAGTTAGCTTCTTAGCCGTTTATACTAAAAGCCGTTTACGTCCCGCGATCAGAGGTTATAAATCATAAGACTGTTCGACCGACAGCGACCAATAATTGCGGCCCGAGGCCAATACGATGACAAATTCCATCACAACTAGATTCTTCTATAACGGTGCAGGCGGACATCCTGTGGATTCTACAGCGATTACTGAATATTATCATAGACTTTACTATACGTTGAAGACTCGAATTAGTGTAAAACTGAGGTAGATAGAAGACACAGCGCAATGGAAGTAAAATGTGGTATTATTGACCGTAAATATTTTAGTCGGGGGTTCCAGAATGATGCATCTGTCAATATGTCATTGTGACTTGCAAATCGAGTTCTCGAGAAAATTACACCAATAAACGTATGTTTTATTAAACGTATGCAAAGGGAACATCCCCGAGGACATGGAATCGATTATTACAATCGATTAGCTATATCGATCGTGTAGCATCGATTAGGCGTGTTTACGTGCGATCAGAATGTGTATATGCCCTAACGTAATTCATGCCCAACATACTCGTACGTGCTGATCAAAGTTATACGATTATTGTATATCATAATTATGGTACAAATTACGCGTGAGCCTATTAAAAACGAGTTATAAATTTGTGTGGGGGTTTTCTCTTATGCGTTAGAAATAGAGTAGAAGCTTTAGAAATAACATCTATAAGTATATTACAGTGGACAGTGGTCGACTTTATTACATGAAACAATAATAAAATAATATATTAGGTAGTCTGATAAGTTCGCGGCCGTTCTATACTGAAAATAATAAAGACTTTTTTTATATTACATAAATATTTTTTGAACGAAAAATTGTCCATTTAAGTGGACTATCTTTCTCAATTTTTTCTGGCAGAGCCATTATCCCATCACTATTAAATTTTTGAGGTTTCGGAGCGAAAAACTGACCTAAATGGTTTATGCAGGCTTCTTTCGAATGTAATTTTACACTATTTGGAGAATTTTGTAAAGAGCGGAATAAATGATAATCCGCAGGTTCTATGTCTGGACTGTATGGAGGATGCATTAAAACTACCCAGGCAAGGTCCATCAATTTTTGTTTAGTCATCAAAGATGTATTGATGTATGTAAGATCAAAGATTTTTTCTATTCATTAATTCTGGGCATTTTTCTTCAAGTGCTTGTTTCAATTTTAGCAATTGCTGACAGTAGACATCAGAATTAAGCGAAAACTCCGTGCAAAACGTGCAGTCAGGCACGTGGCCTAACTGCACCATAATCAATTATAAAAATTCGTCAAAAGTGGTGATCCGAGTCAAACGAGATGTTTCTTTCATCGACGATTGGTTTTTCATTACCAAAATTTACTCACTAAACTGACACACTTACATTGCCTATCAATGTGTATGATACATTTTTTACTGCTTACTCGCAATTTTTTAGCTATACTCAGAGAGCTGCACCGGGATAGTTCACACGCAGCAGCCTGCCGCAGGATCGACAGCTAATGAGAACGACACATCCTTGAATCGACGTAATACAAATTCGATAACTCGAAATACAAATAAAGTGTGAGACGCCATATAGCCAGATAGACGAGCGATTTGAAGAGGTTTGCTGGTGGTTGATTCTTATGTAATAGAAAGCCTTAGGAAAGATACATCCAGCAATGAAGGTATGGAGGTTTATAGAATTAAATTAGAACGAAATGAAAACTAAACGAAACCAACAGTGAGTTATACATAAACATTAAACCCGTGACACACTTTTCCACAGTGTAGTTAAGCACACGTACACACATTCCACAGAACATAATGACTACATTCGTAATAAGTACGCTGCGGTTATGTCGATTTCTGCTTAAGGAGCAGTCGCTTTAAAATGCCAAGCCAAGAAAAGCGCGTAGCAAATATAATAATAATAAAAATAAAAAAGTAATAAAAAATCTTTCGAACTGATTTCCTAGACTGAAAGATCGAGCAAAGAGGGGACTAATCAGTATTGCATACTTATTAATTTAAATTAATACTTACAATCTGTTATTATTATTATTACCCTGATAAAGATATGATTCTCCTCAACCTATATTTTTTTACGAATTTCTTTCTTGAACGTTTCACTTTTTTCCGAGATTCTTTGGAGTATTTTTTTTCTTTGGGGTCTTCGTTGGGGTCAATTGCTTCCTTATGCAGTTTCTTTTACGTGGGTACTTTTAAATTTTGATACTAGCAAATAGGATTCTGGGATTTACATTTTTGGTTAATTTTGGTTCACGATCAAGAGAATTAATTTTTAATCAATTGATATCAGCCTATAACTTCCCAGTGCAGTGCACATACCTCCCCTGGTAATTACTAAGGGGTTGCAGGCCATAGACTACCACAGGGTCAAGTACGGGTTGATAAATACAAATACATGTATTATATAAGATTTTTTAACTCTTCTACATGCGGGTTTCCTCACGATGTTTTCCCTCACCCCCGAGCTAGTGATAATTTCAAAACCTCCGTTTGAACTCACGACTTCACCAATGATGTGATAGCCTAGTTACGGTTCAACATTGAGTTAAAATTATTCTCCTTAACTGTTACACATGAACGTTAATGTTTTATGTCGCCAGTTAAGTGAATTAGCCATGTAAATACTGATCGGGATATCGATGATAGCATCAATTTTTTGCGATTCGATAATCATACAATCGATTATGGAATTGCTTTTTGTTGAGTTGTAAAGTAAAAGTAAGATCACATTATTAATTATAATTACGTCATCAAAGTTGTACGTATGTATTTATGCCGTTATCAATTGTTTCTTACACAAAAAAGAAATGGAATTTAATAAACCGAAGATAAATTTTGATTAGTTCTTATAAAAAGCTTGTTGATAGTCCACCTAAGTAAGCGAATAGTACGAGTATTTGTGAACATCTGCGATACATGCCAACGTTAGTCAAACGTGACAAAAATTAGCACACACGCAGATGCGCTACCTGATTTTAGTAATTTAAAAGTCAGGGAAATCCTGACTCGACTCGAGGAAAGGAATCGAGCATATATTTTTCACAAATTTCTGATAAAATTAATACCTTACAGTCACTAACTCATTATATTATACTATACCACCAGTCTGTGTCTCGTCATTGCTCTCCTAAAGGTCACCACCACACTCGATCTTCCGTTCTTCTCATCCAGCAGTAGAGTAGTAAATGACTTAAAACTTGCAACTTTTTTAAGTCATCGGTCCTGGCTGGAGGGCGTTCTATACTACGTCTGCCAGTGGTCTGCGGTTCCATTCGAGACCTCGTATACTCCTTCAGTTAACGGTTCTCGTATCGGTAATATATCTCTATATTTATAAAACTCAACGTCTGTCTTTCTGTACGTTTGTACGCTTATAATTTAAGTTTCTACTGATGTGGCCATGGGCGTAGTCACATTGGCTACGCGCTTGACCCCAGGCATAGGGAAAAATAAGTATTAGGCTTTTTGCATTAAATTATCTCTTTTTAAATTATAAAATAATCGTTTGTTTTGCCCCATACTGGATAAAATTGTTTGCTTAGCCCCACCCTACGCCCACGCCTTTGGATGTAGTTTTCATTATAGTGCACCGTATTTCTTTCGGAAGGTATCAGTAATCTGTGAACAAGATGTCCAGCCCGTGTCCACCGGGGCTGGTCACGGAATAAAAGTACCCGAATAAAATTGATGAGAATAAAAGTCGCTCGCTCGAGTCCACTAAGCAGCTGTAAAAGATTTTTAAGACCTGTAAAAACACAGATGAATTTCACCGATGAAAATACATTCAGTAGTTTTTGAGTAATTCTATTAAAAATCGCATCTATAACTCAACTTTCTTGTGTCATATGAAGATGACACATATACCAGTATTCTGGACACTAAGTTAAAGTTCATTAGTGAAAACCATTCAGTAGTTCTCAAACAAACAGACATAGTCGTAGACAAAATTTTTAAAAACTATTGATTTGGGTTCTGTAGCTTCTGAAGAGACCCCCCTATTTATTTATTTTCAACTAAATCAATGTACAGATTCAACCCTTTGACTGTTTAATTATATGTATTTATAAGACTTTCGTAGCTCTCAGTCACAATACAGATTCTAGTACACACAATACGATCAATTAGGCCAGTTGGTAGTGCCCCTGCGGCGTTATTTATTTATTATTATTATTATATCAATATCGAAAGTTCTTTGAATACCGCACGGAATATTTTCACTCTCAAAGACTGCACAAACTCGTTTTGTTCTAATAACTTCCATTGGTAACAACTCAACCAGATAAAACAATTACAACTACCTCATTACCAATAATTTAGAACAATATTGAATCGCTTTTAGCCGACGCTCTAATAGTTCCATATATCAACCTGTCAAATGCCGGACCAATTGGTAGGTTGAGAAGCAAAGGTGCGTTCGTGTCCCCACCGCGAATTCCGAACAGTTTCGCAATATGGCCATACAACTCCGCCCATAGAAACCCACCTATTACAGTCCGTTCGCTACCGAACAACCTTGAATGTTACCCGAGAATGACCATTAAACCTATCCATAAGGTTCACTGCACATTAGAGGCTAAGAGTAGTAAGGACACGGAACGTAAAATTCTGAAAAATAAAAAATATTTTTAAAGTTATAATATTTACTCGTATCATAAACAAATGATGCATTCTTAAATGCATATTAACTATTGCGATATTTCGTCAAGTGAACCGACTCGCCACCATTTGAAGAGATTCGCCGGTAGTGGCTAGTTGAGAAGAGACGAAGATCCTTGGCTGAGTTATATCCGCTAGTGGAGAAGCAAAGTCTGATGGTATGCGATATTTGCAATATAGGGGAACTTCTAAAATTGGACTAGTTGATTTTTGTGTGAGTAATGACACATGAACTAATAACTCACATGGAATTTGACTACCATCGCCAACGGGATGACCTTCGACATTAGCATTATTCTTTATGATAATACGAGCGTGTTTCTGATCTTGCAAAATTCGGGATCCTATTCTTCTTTTTCTGAAACCATCCTTAACGGAGGTTATTAATCAATATTCACTGCTGTCTGGTACAAGCATGCAAAACCATTCCCTATAAAACTTCTGAACTGTATATCTTATCCTGTATTGTTTTAAAGCTATGGAAGAATTTCATTAAGTTGCTAATAATTAACGATTCAAAATCATACACACAACTTTATTTCTAAAACATATAGGTAGTATACTTTAAAACAGAATACTTATAAGACAACAATTATAAGAATAGGATGCTTGATACAATTTCGATACCTACCTTCTTTTGCTTCTGCTCGCACAACAGACACAAGATATAGATAGCTACATGAAATTGCAGCACACTTCTAATGTGCGTAAAGCCTAACAATAACTGCGTCGTCACTAGAGGCTGATACCTTGTCGACAGCTTGAATTACCGAGCAAAATTATCCTATTTCGCGTTCAGAAGCCCGGAGCGCCTCTCTAACAAGCTCAGTGTATAACGTCATGATGCTCAAACGCTCCCATATTTCCTCCTCTAATAAAACCGATGATAGTCTTGCGGTGTTCTAAAAAACGAGCGGTATATCAAATGCGTGCTTGAGCTGTAAGTAGGTGCTCTGTCTCGGTATAAATTCCAATTTTATTCTATATTGATAGTAGAGATAGAAACAGTAAGTGTACTAAGTGTTATTTTCAAAATTATTATTTATGCTGGAACGAAACACATTCAATGAATAGACAGTGTCTGAAACCTTCAGTTTCTGAACAGTTTATTTTGTATTATCGACTGGCGTCTTACGATCTAGCTACCTTTATGTAGATACATATCGGCAGTAGAAAGGAAAAAGCGCTTAACCGTAATACATTTTAAACTAATTTTTCATATATCGACATAAGGTATACATTTTGAAGTTAATCCCTCTTGCCTTACTATCGTCGATATGTAAGTACATTGAGCATTTTATATAATTCTTCTTAATCATTTATTTATTCCTAATATTATTCAATTCAAATTAATTTAAAATGATATTGAATAACCTTTATTGTCATTAACAATAACTATAATATGTGAATATTCATTATCTTTATTTACTAAAGACATATATAAATAAAGACATAAAGATGCATATAATGACATAATGCCATTTTTGTTGAAAGTATAAGGGCTCGAGGAAAACCTTTATCATAATTTATTTTTCTTAATAAGCACGGATATGTGGGCAAGGAGTAAGTAATAAATAAGATTGCACGACTAATCCTTCTTTTAAGCACTAATTGAACACTGAACATTGACACTTCCATCAAGTATCAAGTATAATTTAATTGAACCTTCTTTTTTGTATTTAACTTAACAACCGTACACAGTGCACGGCAAATCCTGCAAAAAACGCTCATGCGTTTGTGTGCGTAACCCCATTTTAGGCGCTCGCCAGGAGTTTCCTTACTGCTTCTGATTATTCCACTGCGCCGTGAGCCTCCCGAGGCACAATGCTCCTAATCCTGACTATTACGTAGCGTGGATATTTTAAAATCTGTAGACCGGTAGTTGCGTTCATGGTTAATTTTTAGTTGCCTCCTACGCTTGGACGGGTAATAAATTGAGCCCGATTGATGCCTCGGGTCTGTTACGTACTTTTTATTTTCTTCCGTGTGTCGTCGAGGCGTTGAATTAAAAATAAATAGATATGGCTTTCGCTTAGTCTTCCGAAGTCCTAAAAAGATCACCATTTAAAAGTGTGTACTACTAAGTTTCCTGGCGGGAAATTATAAAAAGACTATAAAATAAATACAATGAAAAAGCAGTTTTATGAGGGAAGGGGGGGGGGATTTAAAAAGTTGAACTAAATGTGTAGACAAACTTCAGGACGCATTTCTTAACAGATTGAAATAAAATTTGGCAGATAAATAATTTAGGTCTACTTCTCGAATATGTTCAAAGATGAGTCAAATCGGTTGAGTAGATCCAAAATTATGTAAAAACTACTTTCGCATGAACTTGTGATTCTCGTATAAACATAATTCGTGTGTAAACATTCTAAAGGCATTCGGTCTTTTAGAACATTACACGACATTAGTATTCATATTATAAAACAATTGCACAAATAAAACGTAATAACCAAAACTTGTTGCTAAATCACTATTGCTTAATATATTTAGAACTCATATGTAGTGGCTCTCTGACACAATCCAACCTCTGTTGACACAACCTCCTATTGACCATATAATTAGAAAAAAAAAGGAAAATAATTACTTACTGAAAGTGGCAGCAAATTTATAGTTGGGTTAGGTTTAGGTTCTCTGTTGCGGACGAATGTAAATAGCGTTCCCGTGACCCTGGCGCGAAGTGAGCAGGAGGAGCACCGTGGGGTTTTAGCCGGTAGGAGTCCGGCATAACCCAGCGGAAGGGTATCACATGATGGATTTCTCCGCGTAAAAAAAAGGTTTAGATTCTCTGGTGACAATAAAAACACAGGAATTTCGCGAAGCGGCATTCCGACCACTTTGTATTGACATTCTTAATAAAACAAATATTTATTTCCGTTTGCTGCCCTTAATTTGCTGCCCGTTCAAAAATAATGTGTAACATGTCATTCAAATATCTTACAGTCTTACAATTGATCTATAATCTTTACTTTATTTTTTCTATGAATTATTTTTATTAAAAGGTTTAAATTTTAACATTAACCCATCTATAACTCTTTACATCCACGGCATTGTTCGATCTTTTAGACTCTTCCGTGTGTCGTTGTAAGTGGTCCACGCTACGATCAGTCACGGTCGCTAGATAATTCATACGAGATGGGACAAGAATAAATCTTACCTACCCTACGAGGAGTCAATACAAAAGAACCTAAGCCTTTAGCTTGAGAGGCGATAGTCGATTGTCTTGAATGCTATGTCGAATTGTCGTGGTTTCTGGTATCATCTGTTTAAACCATTTCGTGTTTTGATTAGATTGGTCTGTCCTACTGATAAAGTTTCATTGGATCGTTTATGCTCTTTTCTTTTGTGGGGTTATCTACACGCTTGTACAGACAAAACAGGCAATGAATGTTGGAGTCTAACTTTTTTAAACTGTACACAAAGAAATCCTAGTTCTTCCTCGTTTAGGTTGTCCCTATATAAAAGTATTTTTAGAACATTGCACTAATATCATATATTCTTGTATTCATTTGGGAAATCTACACACCTATTAATTTTGAAGTTTAGTCATATTTTCTCAAATTGACATGCTAATTACTTATACAATATGCGTATATTGTATAGGTAATTAGGATGTCAACAGTCATAGCGAACTTCTTATGTTTCGGAGAAACAAGCACGCGATTTGTCTTAATATATGTATATGATAGCGGTTAGTTAAAATAAAGATTAATTTTGTAAAACACACCTTTCAGCACAGGGAGTTTTCCCAGCCTATTCAATTAATTTATTAATTTATACCATTAATTAATTAATTGTGCCATTTGACAGTCGATTCTGTGTACAAGTCCGGTGACTCTTGAAAGGCCACTAGGGCCACAAGAATTTAGTCAATCCGAAAAAAAAAAAAGTCGATTCTGTGTCTCCCTCACTTATTATGAACATGCTTTGAAATTATTTTTGTTATTTTTTGTGGATGGCAAAGATACTAAATCTATGGATAGTAAATGGTAACTGGTATCCGCACACGTTATTCATTGCATTCTACTTGTACCGCTAGACCGTGTGCTGAACACGACCGTATTGTATGTTCCGTTGCGTAACGCCTCATGTCCTGGAGGCTACAATTCTCACTACGCTTGCCTTATAATGTATAGGGAATTACAAGCTACGTTACCGTTCTGTGCCATACTTGTTGGACCTATTCATAGTGGCCTATAAATTTATACTTCCACAGCGAGTTCGTTTATTTATTACCTTTCACTTATAAACACACAATCTGTCTTCCTTTTCTAGCAATTAGAATTTCAAACTTTTATAAAATAACTAGAATTTTGATCTTTCATTGTATATGCATATGTATCATAGATAAAACTCTTTATTGTACACCTTTAATGCACAAAAGGCGGTCTTATCGGTGAAAGCGGTCTCTGCCAGACAACCTATAGGTAAAGAGGAAATAAATCCTACAGCGTGGTGTAAATAATTCTTTAAAAGATTTGGCAATTCACAATGGTAAGTGCGACGTTTTATGGCCTCGTGTGCATTGGAGTAAGGTTTTATAGACTAAGTATATTGATAAATTCTTTTTTTTTTTCTTATTTTGTATTCAAACTCTAAAACTGCACTTGCGATGCTTTTTCTGTAGGTATAACCTCGTGGTTAATTGGTTGAGAAAGTATTATGGTATTAAGTCCATGTCTTGTATATATTACTTGGTCAATAAAGATAAACTACATAAATAAATAAATTTAAATAGCGTTTATGAGTAAGAGATACACTCTCCCTTTGGGTGAGAAACTGCTAGGTTTCTAAATACCCTCATCTGTGGGTCGAAAGTTACTTAATATTAAAGTTTATTTCAAATATATTGATTAATATTTGATTTTGATTCATTTACGTAAGGACGTTTATTCCGTAAGATTTTAGTGTATTTTCTATATAAATATGTTCAGCAATTTAAAAATTGTAGCTAATTTTGTTAACGGATTGATAACATGATACAAATTTTTGGCCGAAATTGAATTATAAGCATGCGAAGCCGCAGGGAAAAACTACTTTTTACTACATCTATTCCCGAAGTACTGAAAAGTACAATAGAAATCATACAATAATAAGGAAATAATACATTTCCAAAAGTTATTAATTAATTTCAAAATACCTTATGAATATTCAGTTATATTATGTTAATTAAACATTATACAGTTTAGAAACATATGTCAATATGAGGAATTGTATCTTCCTATATTTTTTTGTTTAATCATTAACTGGGTCCCACGATACAAATCCTATTAGCCCTGAAGTATATATTGCAACCTTGTAAGATGTAATAAAAAAAATAGAATAAGGTTAAGAATAAACTCGACATATCCTAGTCTAGACTATAAATAAGCCTCTTACAAACACTATCCGCCTGAGGCCGATGTGATCCTATAGCGTTCGATAAGCGATACCATCGAATACACTACCTCCTTTAGTGCAATCGTTTAAAAGGTCCCACTTGCGCCACTCGCTGAATATGGAGCTCAACAGCTGTTGATAGGTGAAAGGATATATGAATATAGTTTGATAACAATGCCTGTGTAATATTGCATCTGTACTCGCAGTTAGAACAGACGGATTCCTTTATAAATATATAGAAGATATGGCTGGCGACATGGTGGTAAGTTACAGTCACCAGTGGACACTTGCAATACCAAGGGGAGTGCGAGTGCGCTGCAGACCTTAAAGAATCCAGTATCACAGCTCTCTTAAAAAGTCCCATGTCGTAGCATGGCGGAAAACCCTCAGCTGACAGTTTATTCCATAACTTTCCGGTTTGCTGCATAAAGTGTCTTGATGACCGTACTCTACGCAGCGGCTCTTTGTCCAGGAAGTGCGGATGAACTGCACAATGATTACACGAGGGACGACAGTAAAAAGCCGAAGTTGGCGTGCAATTGAATAACTCTTCAGAACATTCCCCATTGTACAGGTGCTACCACCTGTACAATGGGGAATAAACATAGGGAGATGCAATATCGCTTGGTAATGCTGAGCGATTCTAATCCGTCTGTTAGAGTGGGTGAATCGACTAAAGGGTCTAAAGGGTCCAATTGGTATTCCGAAGCACCTACTCACAGGTGTGAGCAGTACTCTATGTGGGGTCTAACTTGAGAATGTTATTATCATTACAATGTTGAGGAATTTCATCAAAAAATGTACAATATAAAATCCTATAATGTTTAATAACTGCGGATAGAGCAACGAAGACATAGTGGCGGTCTCAGTCCATTCATCAACAGAGATAGCTATCAGTTCTTATCCGTAGGGATCAGCGCTAGCGCAGACGCTATGATTAGTATTGTGCGCATTATTTTAATAGGACCGATTTATGGAAGCGGTGGTTTACTCCGTTGCGTCATGTTGTAACATAAAGCTGTATAACATATGAGAACGTTTTATTGACAATTATAATCGAGGTAGTATAGTCGGGTACTCCATTTCTTTTCGGAATGGCTAAATCTTGTGGCCCTAATGGCCATTTAAGAGTCACCGGACATGTATGGTTCAGGGCGAGCGCAAAAGGCGCTCATCAAAAAGTGTGTGCAGCAACGAGCCAACGGAAGGAACGGGCCACGTCGTGTGCGTTACATTGGGAGGGTACCGCGAGTCGGTGAGAATAAATACAAACTTCTTTACAGTTCATTATCAACATAAACAATGGACAGCTAAGTAGCGTCAACGGAAATTACAACATTTCTTTGCGAATATTGTCCATTGATATACATGAGATATTACAGACGCTCGCGTGTTAAAGCTGAAATAAGTCCAACTACTCGCTGCTGTAATTATCTTGCATTTCAATTGCAATTGCAATTATATACATTGGCAGAGACTATAACGAGGAGACTATATAGGTCAGCAGAGGACGTAATGATACGAGACTCGAATTATCTCGCAGAGTCCTTAATACTGATATGGTATATTTTTTTAGATTTACATTAATTTCTTGTATTTTATTTGGGATAAACAAATATTTGGGATAAACAAATAATTGCACAGTATAATGGAGTTCGCCGGTGGTGGTTGGATCGTGTGGCCACGGGGAGACATAGGCTGATGGTATGGTATGACTGAATTTCTAATTGATTTGCATTGTAAAATAAGTAACTACAACATTTTTATATCTTTATTGCAGTAGAAAAATGATCACTTCCCACAAATACAGCTATTTATCTTACCTGTTAGGTACATGTGAATGTTTTACCAAAACAAAATGAGTTTTATCATTTTAGATCTACTATCAGTGCCTTTATCATATACATCTTATGTGATTTGTTTGGACACACCTAATGTGGCGTGACGCATTTGACTAATGGTGCTCGTGGTGTGCGGTTCGATTCCGGTTGCAACAAAAAATGTTTAGTTTTAAATTATTCCGCTGTTCTTAATCTTCTGATTTAGTGTGTTTGCGATAAATTATTATTATGATAGGTGAAACAGTGAGCATTTCAATAAACGTATGTACCATCGCATGTACCATTTTTTTTAAGAAAAAATATTAACAATCTGAACTGGCAGAGCCAAATAATATTTTTAAATATAGAATTAATAGACAATGTATTGCACGTCCCACTGGAGAGTTTCGGGCCGTTATCCACCACGCGAGCCCAGTACCACATATTCCACGGATCACATATTCCAGTTTTGTTTTAAATATTTGGAACATGCGAGTTTCCTCATGATGTTTTCCTTCACCGTCGAGCTAGTGACAAGTTTTTTAAAAAGTACCGGATTCATACTCACTCGTATATTGAGCATAATATAGAATTTGATCCGTATGGTAAGGTATGTACCCATCATGCTAGCGAAATTACTCTTTGGATGGTAAGGCTGATTAATGCGCGAGATAATAGACGGTGTGATACGTATACCTACTAAAGAGAATATTAGATACCCTCTAACCAGGTAGAGTGAGTTGAAGAAAGTCACCGGTAATGGCTGGATAAGAAGAACAAAACACCATAGGGGTTGGCGGACCTTGATAGCGGCCTATATCGAGCAGTGAAGAAACACGGGAACTGTTTTTGAAATTCCTTTTCAATTCTATATGGATGATTTTAAACTTTTGTTATGGTGGTTGAACATAATAATTGTTATGTAAACAGGTTAGGTACTCACTATTTATTATAACCGATATGTCGGTCCACTTACATGAGCCGTGGTCGCGGCGAGACTGCGGGGGGGGGGGGTGTTGTTGCTATTGACAAACAAATCTGTCTACCCTCCATTCGTTGTAAATTCACCTGCTCACACTGAACTTTTTTTTTTATTAAGTCCCTTGCACACTATACTAACAATATCACCACACACACGCGAGTTGAAGTTACAATCACTGGGTCCCATG
This sequence comes from Sesia bembeciformis, assembly GCA_943735995.1. Lineage (NCBI taxonomy): Eukaryota > Metazoa > Arthropoda > Insecta > Lepidoptera > Sesiidae > Sesia > Sesia bembeciformis. Next base: position 4,170,176 of record OX031038.1, read on the forward strand.
TAACGGTCCATGCAACTGGGCCCGAAATAACGGCTATAATAAGTAAATAATAAATCGCGAGTACCCCGTTTACATAACAATTATTCCATATCAATGGATTATAAAATGAATTTTAAGTTTACAAACACATATAGGTACATAGTTTTTATAGAGTTATCTTGACATGTACATGTCCATGTATTTATAACAGTATTTATTTAAAAAAAATCCCAAATGAGGAAAGTGAGAGAACGGGAGCGCACCGAGCTCGTGCCGCGTGAGAGACATGCGGTCGCCTCTGTGTATTTTAATACTACTTAATGATAATGGCTGTACTCGTACATATAGGTAGGTACATACTATTCATTCCATATACGATATACAGGATGTGAAGAAGTAATCTCGATTCCGTTCACATGAGATTTATACTGGTTACAAATATATATTTTTTTATACTTGTACGTGGATTCTGTCGATCATGGACGTCCTCTGTCGATCTGTCGATCAGTCCAGAATGAAAAACCCTGGCCCCCAGGTGCGCTACCTACCTTTTAAGATGACGGAATTGATTTGGAGAAAGGGTGGGAGATGTTCTAAGACATCTTAAAATTCAGCATTTTTTTTCTCTCAAACTACACACTCCTACTGCTTAGGTACACTCACACTAGGTAATGCGCGCGCAACGAGCAGTGGTCAACGATTTCATACAAATCTCTTTAGCGTCCAGTCTTGGCTGACCTTGACCGAAATTCTTCCTGCTCGTGGTGCGCGCTATGTAAGCAATTCCATTAGCAGCCGTTAAAAATGGAGTGTGGGGCGTAACGTTGTCGTTCGTAGTAGCATATAGTGAGCAGTACCTACATACAGAGCAACAAAGTCAGACTTCGTTTAAAAAAAATGCGTTTTATGGGGAAAATATCAAGTTTAGAAAAATGTAGTAGAACAAAACTTTTTACAGGGGCCACACTGAATGTTTCCGGAATGAATAAGAAAAAATTACAATGTCTGGCCAAAAATCAATTTATTGTTTCTCAAAATATTCTCCGTGAGCGTCAATATACTTTTCATACGAATAAACCAATTTCCATAACATTTATTCCACTCCTCCGTGGTGACCTCGCAAACATGTTTTTCATACTCTTTAACAGACTCTTCTGGCGTTGAAAATCTTTGACCGCGTAATTGGTTCTTAATTTTTGGAAACAAGAAGAAGTCACAAGGTGTCAATTCGGGACTGTATGGAGGATGGCACATGAGTTCTACGTTTTTCGCCTGCAAAAAGTCGTTTGTCTGTTTGGTCGTGTGAGAGCTGGCATTATCACGGTGTAAGATTATGCGGCGTTTACGGTTGTTTTTACGGAGTTCGTCAATAACTTCCGGCAAGCAAATGTTCGCGTACTAATCAGCATTTACGGTTCGACGATTTTCCAAAGCAACAATAGCCACGTGTCCAGTTTTTCTAAAAAAAAGAAGCGATCATATGCTTCGCGGTACTTTGCACAAGCGCCACTTTGGTGCGGTTCGGCTCGTCTTGAAAGACCCAAATGGTCGATTGCTGCTTTGTTTCGGGGTCGTAGCTGTAAATCCATATTTCGTCACCTGTTACTATGTTTCACACCAAATTTGACTGCCCTTCGTTGAATCTGGTAAGCATTGCATTGCACCAAGTGACGAGTTCCGTTTTTAAAGCGTTAGTCAAATTGTGTTGGATCCATCGCGAGCACAAATTTTTGTGTAAGATTGATCGTATCTGACTCATGCCTATGCCTAAGGATGCCCGAATCTCATGATAGGTCCTATGCCTGTCTGTTTCAATCATAATATGATGCATAGCATCGGTTTTTTTGTTGTTGATAGCGGTGGACGTGCGACCGTCACGAAATTCGTCACTGATATTGACACGACCGCACTTGAATTCTGCAAACCAGCTATAAATTGTCATCTTGCTTTGTGCTTCATCGCCAAAAACAGTTTAAAGCCGAGCGAGGCTCTGCAGAGCTGTCAAATTACACTTAAAATCGTAGAAAATCATACAGCGTAAATGTTCACGAGTTAACTCCATCGTAATGCACACACGCATTTTTTGAAATGACGCCACAATGAAAAAACAGATGACTGTTAGATGAAACAATCTTTATTCCACAGCCAAAGAGTTCCATTTTCAAATATTGTAATTACTTTTTAAATATTCTTTATGTAAGTGGCCAGTTCCGGAAATTTTCAGTGTGACCTATGTAGTTTCAATGATAGAACTTCAATATTAAGAGAATACAGAATTATTTTAATTAACTCAGAATGTATAGGTACTTCTGGATTAGACTGTTATAACATCAAAGTTATAGTATAATATGTATACTCTCATCACACCACCCATTAGTATTTCTGTGGGTGATAGAGGTGATAGAGAATGCCTTAAGGAATTAAGCTCGCCTTTTGTACTATTATATGTTAAATAAATATTTTTTTAAAATTAAATAAACAAAAAATACACATTTAATTAGTAATAATACCTACCGTAAAACATGCTGTATCCAACCAGGGTGACCACCACCCGATACGGAACGCCCGTGGCCACTCCATCTGTCAAACGCACTACCTGAATTCCTGGGTCACTGCCCACGTGCTTCTCTGACGGTGTTTAATGGTCACCACACTGCCCGCTGTGAGTCCATTTGTCAACATACATGAACCACTTTACCATTACCGTCTTGGAAATCTTTAAATTTCGAAATGTATTGTGATATGGTTGAATTTAGAAAAGTGTTTGGGGAGTTGGACGTCACGTGGTATGTGGTAACTTATTGGAACGGTTTCTGTTTGTTCATATGACTTTAAATTGTGCATGATTTAATGAATGGGGCGGTAGTAGAAAGTGTTCTACTGTGTAGTGAAATTGATGTAATTGATCACATAAGTGCCTAAGAATCTCGGACGTGTGTTCTCGACCGGGTTAAGAATAGCACCCCTACTAACAAAGTTTGTTATTAAGAATAACAACCGACTAAGAGATAACAAGAGATGTGCCGTGTGGTGTCGGCCAGCTATAGAGTGGCACTACCCCATCTGCTCCTGTGGGTGTCGTAAAAGGGATGACAAAGTCGCTACCACAAGCCTTGAAGAATCATACCACCTCTAAAGTAATGGACTCGCCAACCCGCCACCAGCTTGGCGTTGTAAAGCCATAGATCCAGCAAACAATGTGCACAAAAAAGCACAAATTAGGATTCCCATATTCAGCAGTGGTTATACCTACCTACGTAGATATCAGTTTGTCATCATTTTATAGAAAAACGTTTATGACATACTAGCGAACCGCCCTCGCTTCGCTTCGGTTTCGAAACAATATTAAACTATACGTATAAACCTTCCTCTTGAATCACTCTATCTATTGATGAAAACCGCATTAAAATCCGTTCTGTAGTTTAAAAGATCTAAGCGTACATACAGAGGGACAGACGGCGGGAAGCGACTTTGTTTTATACTATGTAAAGATAAAGATATTGAGAATGTATAATACAATCTGTAATGTTACAAGTCTGTTAAAATTGCTACATAAGTTTGTTAAAATGAATTAACAAAATAATAAATATAAGCTACTTAGGTAATAACTACCATTTGCTCCCTTGAAGATATAAAAAAATATTATAAAATTATTAGTTTCCTTTCTTAAATAATTATCTTTATAGATGTTCCCCTATTAAGTAATTACTTACTTAATAGATAACAATACCTACTATCTATATGGTAACAATGTAACAAATGGGTTTAATGGGTGAAGTTCTGAAGCCTGAAGCAATTGACATGAACATTTTACAAATCTATTTTTGTTAAAAAACATTTCAGCTGAATTGTTTATATAGGTTTATATATATATTTCCTAAATACAATAAAAAATATTTTTTTCAAAAAAAACAGAATCGTGAACGGAATCCGTCATTTCAAGCTTCGGGGATTGATCTATTACCTACTGCCTGTATAGTAATATAAACCATTAGGCAAATTAAAGTATTATTTAGGTACCTACATATCGTACTTATACCTATTTTGTAAAAATTGCGACCTTTTGGCAAGGCACCTAGCGCCACGTGTTCAACTAACAATGAGCGTTTACTTAATTATATTAGGCGCTCAGTCGTAGAGGTTAAACATTAATAATTTAATTCATTCAGTCAGCAGAGCTATACGCGCTAACCGATTCCTATGAGCAGACTCACCGGAATCGGTCAGTGCGGAAATAGCTGACAGTTTGTCTGCTCACAGGTGCAGCTGCAGCGTCCACTCTCCCCCTCAAAAAATGTAACAAACTGTCCTATTATGTCACAAACAAGCAACTATCACATTTTTTATATATATTTTCTTTATATAAAAGAAAGCGGATTAGCAGGCGGCCCACGTGATGGTAAGCCGACCTTTCAAAAAACCTTCTTGAAGAACCCCATATTGTAGCTTAATGGAAAGGCCTCTTGAGGCAGTTCGTTCCAGAGACTAAAGAGTTCGCAGTATAAAACGGTTTTTGGACCGTACAGTAGATATATCATTTAGGATTAAGTACCTATGGCTACAGTTCAAGCTTGCCTATATTTGAACACAGTCTAATGCTTATGCTGGTCTTTGAATCACCGGTGGTGTCGATCAGGATGTCATTAGAAAGACTTTCAGCATTTTCACCCCACGAGCATTCAAATTTCCACGCCCTACACATAAAGGAACTCGTAAAAGTAGGTATAGATAATTATAGTATAAGAATAAAGTAAGTATTGATTTAAATTACCTACAATAGACGAGTCAAACATGACGTGACAAAAAGAAATCAATAGAAGAACACTGGATCTGCAAGACATCTTTACACAGAAAACATTCCTAATCGTCTCTTCCTTTTACTACGAATCTGTAGCTACTTAAAACGATTATATATTTTAGCAGAGTAAAATCCGAGCCAAAAGGAAAGCCATTAATAATTCATTCGGCAGAAGAGTAACTATCAAAGTTTCGGGCTGAGCCCGCCGGATGTGGTTTTATAACTCTCAATTTTTCTCTTAATCCTTTGGACCTCATTTAACCGAGTTTTAATCTCAATCTCACCTCATTACCGGCTCCCGAATACTCGGAATAGCCAATTTCGCCATTAATTATCAAGCGTAGCGTACCCTTTTTCGAGTAAAAATAAATTATAACTCATTTATCGTTAGCTCGGCGCGGGCGAGCGACGGAGGCGCAGGAATAAATAGCTGTCACGTTGGGCGCACACAGAAAGAACGTGACGGCTTGACACACAGCCGTGTCACGTTAACGTTACGGGGAGGCCACGCCCCGTGCATGCGCAGTGGACGACGCACGCCCACGTGTGTCGACACACGTAACTGGGCCACACGTATGTGGCATATACTAGATGGGCGTACGCGGCAATGGGCGTGCCACGTGTGACTGTAAATGGGTGGAGATAGGCCCAACGTAGCCGTTCACTTTAAGAGTTGACGACACATATGTGTATAGGATATGTGGAGGCGTGAGCGTTACGCATTGGGTCTTCCGCCCGCCTATAGACACTAGGTATAAGCAAGGTATAAGCGAACCGGCGCCGTCACAAATTAATGCCGGCAATAGCAAGAAAAATAAATAAAAATAATAACTCCACCTGCGTCCGCAATTATCGGCGCCGCGGAAAATTGCGGAGCGAAAGCCAAACTGACACTCGTGGAACTTCCTCAAAATAAAACTTCGCGAAAGTTCAACCGGAAAAGAAAGAAAACGCGAAAATAAAAAAGGCATTGACTCCGGAGTCCGGCCCCAAACTTTTAGCCGCCTTTTTAAACATTCCCGCGGATGAAATCACGACCTTTTTTTTATCCCCTAAAGGATTTTTACTATTTTACTTTCGTCGTCCATTATAACGGACTATTTTGTAAGTCATACATACATACATCTGTAGCGCAGCGAGCTCTGAAACAATATGGCAGAGGGTAACGCCGGATCAATAATATATAGGCTAAGAAAACGCGGGCACAGAGTACTGCGGGACACAGACACCCGCACATAGAACGAAAACAAATCAGTGCTGGGAGGCGCAAATTGAGCACGTACCCGTTCTGGCTAATTTTATTTTGCAATTACACCCCCTCCCCCCATGCCTCGGTTTCACCCGGCCGCGACGCCTCGCTAATACAACATTCTTAGCGACAGCCCGTTATAGGACAGAGGCAACGAGTGGCAAAGAAAGTGGAGGAAAGACTTTTAAAATGTAAGGTGGGTAAGTCTTGATTAACGTTTATTGTTCAAGGGGTAAGTAAGTACATACTCAGATAAATTAAAACTCTACAAATGGTGACAATAACATTTTAGTGAATGGTAAAAATATTATAAATGAAATAAGAATGGCATTAATAGTTACTTTGTTCTGAATTAATAATTACTAGTTCACTAGCTGTTGTCCTTGCCCGCGGCTTCACACGAATTACAAAAACCATTATTTAAAATTATCTAACATGTTAACCGCACATGGGTATGCCAAGTATGTTACCGATTCAGTGACTTATTGCAAAGTTATTATGCAACAAACAAACAAACCAACTATCACATTTTGAATATATATTATTTATATGAAAGAATGTGGATTAGCAGGCGGCCCACGTGATGGTAAGCCGACCTTTCAAAATCCTATTCATAGCCTTCATGAAGAACCTAGCCTAATGGAAAGACCTCTTGAGGCAGTTCGTTCCAAAGACTAAGAGTTCGCAGTATAAAACGGTTTTTGGACCGTACAGTATAGTAGTTAGGATTAGGTATGGCTACAGTTTAAGCTATCCTCGAAGGTACGTTAAAACGCTAGTAATAAGAGCTTGAATTTGACTACACTAGCGACACTGACTAACATAAGTTGACTACACAAATCCTTTCACAGTCATTATCAATGTTTCTTTTTAGACTTTGAAGATTTTAACAAAACCAAGAGAGCTGTGAACAGAATTCTGCGAGGCTTATGCTTCCTACTATATTATGCCTCCTGGTGTTGCAGGTAACCGCGGCGATGACCACTTACCGTCCTGTGGCCCGCTGACTTGTGTGCCGTCTCTTCTATAAAAGAAAATCTCAAACTTCATGTAAAATTTTAAAAGACAATCGTGTAGGATCAGATCATTAAAAATAATATTTCATCTTAATTTTAATGAGTAGTACCTACCTAAGGTACTTAATTAATTCAAAACAAAAAAATCGTACTAAAAATAAAACAATTTGAAACCTACAAAAATACTTATTTCACTTTTATGTCATCATGGATTGAAATACAGAGCGAAGAGATAAAGAGTTTTCTTTCTATATCTACTCTGTGCTCCCGGATGAAGTCTCTGTCGGCGCCTACTCTGTGCCCCCCTCTGTAAAAAGGTTGTAAGAAGGCGGCGGACCCCGCTGGAGGGAGCGATCGCCTCCGCAACCCTTTCGCTTTTTACCCCCGCTGGACAGGATGATGCCAATTTTACTGAAAAGAAAGGAAACCGTTTAAAAAACCAACAAAAAACGCACTAAAAGTATAAAAATTATCATCGTTTTTTTTAAATTATATGTCTCAAAGTCGTTACATTTTTTTTTGTAAGGGATTTGGTTAGGATTGCCGATTATTATTCGGTATCAATTTCAAGAAGAATGTGTGCTTTCAAGTAAAAACAAACGGGAATATAATTAATTACAGTGACGCATTAGAATCATAATTGTCAATTTATTGTTTGATATCTGACAGAATCCTTATCAGTCCTTTGGAGGAATCTTGTTCAGTAACAAAAACCGTCTGTCATTCTTGACGTATGTTGACAAGTATCACAGATATGTCCATGGGCGGTAGTGTCCATTTACCACCAGGTGGAATATTGGAGCTGGTGACCATGCCATAAACTTGCTAAGTTAATAAACGTGCTAGCGCAATGGCTAGCAATAGCAATAGTAAGCAACAAAAACCCATTCATATGTAGAAAAATACAACTGCGTAAACATTGCATCCGTCGGATTTAAAATAAAGGGTATTAAGAAAGGATGTCTCAATATATTATTAAGTGTCTCTATATGAATCAAAATGGGTCCTCCAATGTAACCCGATCGAAGATTTAGGAAGATTGAAGGCCTGCGCGGACGCCGCAGTGGCCCTTTTACAGCACACAAACTAGTATATCTTGAATAAATACTCATACAGTGGTCAAAACTGGTTTTAGAATAGAAGTACCTACACCATCTCTTGAGGACTAAGGGATAACAAAGCGGCTACCATAAGCCGTGAGGAACCACACTACCTCTTAAAAGAGTCTATACACCCCTCGTGCACGGGCCCATGTTCAGTAGTGGCTACTGTATCAGCAGTGGCTGATACCATACCATCAACCTGTCTCTCCACTGCTGAATGCCTCTCCCAAACCTCGCCACCCCACACGATCCTTGGCTCTTCTCATCCAACCACAACCGACGAACCTCTCCAAGTCGTAGCTCCATCTGGCCGGAGAGCGTCCCACAGTGCACTTTCCGGCACGTAGCCTCCACTCGGTGCTAATATGACCTGCCCACTGCCACTTCAGATTCTGTGAGCTATGTCGGTGACTTTTGGTCTTTGGTGGTCATAACCACTGAACCATTATCGTTAGATACACATTATTGTTAGATGTGTATCGAAATATCGTACGTATTCTTCCAAATACAAGCAGCTTTTAACAGATCTTATACATTTCAAAGGGAGCAAAAATGACATCTAGTCAATACTAACATACACTATCGTTAAATGTACTACATTTTCCACTTTATCCTATTCTTTCAATGTTTCTACGGGTTTCGGTGGTAAATGAGGTATGCCTGAGCCCATTCCCATTCCCATCCCATTCTATCCTATTCATTCTCATTTTACCAATCTTTTTCTGAATCTCCAAAGACAGGCAGCGCATTTGAGGGCAAGCCATCGTTTGACATTCTGGACGGATATAGGGACAGTATTCACTTACAACTAGGTGATGTATGTGGTGAGACTGCTACTATAGGTGGTGACACATTCCTGTACGTATTACAGGTACCTATATATCATATCTTCTGCAATGAAAGTCAATTTCTTATTACTTCTGTGGCTCAACGATCCAGAGGATCTTAGCCTTCGCAAGCAAAAGGCGCCACAGCTTTCTGTCCTGCACGAAGCCTTCCACCCGGAATAAGGTTCTTTTAGATCTCGTCTTACCAGCGGTACTTGTGGCTATAAACCGGTCCGACCAAATATAATCAGCCCTTTTTATATCCATAGCTGGACATGTGCCTCCCATGTACATGTCTTATGCATGGTGGATATATAGCTTTAAAACGCCGGGCTGGCCAAGTGGGTTAGCGAGTCCACTCTTTTGGAGGTGGTGTAATTCCTCAGGGCGTTAGTCGCCTTTTACGATACCATCTACTTAACAAAAATCCAACACTGACTGACTGACAGACAACGCACAGCCTAAACCGGGGGATCTAGAAGCATGAAATTTTGCACACGAGTTCCTTATATAACGTAAGTGAGCACTAAGAAAGGATTTTTGTAAATTCATCCCCTAAAGGTCTAAAATAAGGGACGAAAATTCCTCAGAGATTGCCGATGAGAAATCTCATCGGGCACACGGCTAGTGCCTACTCCATAAAGAAACAAAAAGGAATCTACTCCTCTGGCTTGAACACGTGGAAAGAATAAAAGTCAATTATGTCAAAATATTTTTCAATAACTTCAAATGTCCAGTCATTTCTCTTGACTTCGTTATGCGCTCAATTTAACATAAATTTCTATATTGAGTGCCGAAGTATGTATAATAATAAAAAGACAATATTAATTCTTTTCTAAGAAAATAAAACAGAGAAATGTCAGTAATTTTTATAGCGAATTTATTTGATTATATTAGGATTTTGATTAGTTTTTGTTTTAAATATTATGGACGATAGCTACATTTATAGTAGGTATGGTATATCCAGTATTATCACTTGCATTGTGTTTCGATTAAATTTTATTCCCAGAATGTAACAATATTCTTTTGGGTATTCCCCTTAATTTTTCCAGCGTTCTAATATAGAACGGGAATACCTAGGGAATACCCTAGGTATATCCTATCATCAATACAAAATCTTCATTTTTTTAAACTTCAAATAAATTATTCCTGAATTTTTTATCATTTTTTAGAATGTTTTGAAGAACCCAACTGTGCTACTGTTGCAAAAGATACGTAAACGTAAGTACTATATTATATGAAAGCGAGGAAACTAGAATAATGAAATAAAAAAAAAACGTTATTTTCAAAAGTACACCCATCGCGAATTCGATTGGACAGAGACAAATTCAGACATTTTGAAAAGCGATATTCATCATCTCTCTAATACAACTGCATTTTTTCCTTAGCCTGGATTTACGTCCCACTGTTGAGGCAAACGTATCTCCTCTCATATGCCATCCTCTTTAAGTGTTGCATACTTCACCAAGTTTTGTTATATGGGTATAAAGCGTCTGCTACCTACTTTTGGGTATCGACTACTTTCCTGTGGCAGTTATGAATATAATTAAATCTCAATAGTATTAAGAGAAGTTTTGTTTAATTTCCTGCACTATGACCAATTGATCACATTGTAAACAATTTTAAATTAAGTCTTGTACAAAATTCACCAAAATAGACACTTGTAACTTCCTGAAGTCTCCAATCGCCGTTTCTCGAGCACCCTGTAACCCCTAAGCTTCTCGCATTTCTTCGTCGTTTCTTAGTGTTTTACATACAACCGCCGCTGTGTGCGTTCGTATTTACCCACGCACGAGTGTGAGTCGCTACGCATTTTTCCCCCCACCCCTCCAAGAAAAATACCTTACCCCTTTACCACCCACGCCCTCTTTGATGTACCGCGCCGCGGGTAAAGAAGATATGAGAGTTTTTCAAAAAGCTTAATTTAAATTAGACGCTTGGGACAACTCAATGCGAATATTCTTAATTTGAATACTATCTCGGGGGTCACGGGTGGGGTAAGATGGTAAGATGGACCGTTTTAATTGGTATTGAATTTCGATCGGGGACATTTTTTCGTTTGTCCTTTAAGTCTTTTAAGAAAATGGGATTTTGCGCGCGATTTAGGGCGGTAATTCGGGCTGGCGTCGACAGTCATTCTAAACCTTTAGCGGGTTTTTAAAGACGCTAAGGGCTTAAGTTTCGGTGTTACATTCAATTTGCTTTCGGTGAAGGGTTTGACTTGTACTTTATAGATGAAGAGGCGGGTGTCATTTTTAAAGAATTTAGAAGTTTAAAGTACCTATTTAATTTTTGTGCTCCTTTTTTCTTATTCAAACATTAAATAGGTATGGATTTTAGATATATGCGTGTGTGTTATCATTAATCAAGATCTATTAACTTATCACATACCTACTTACATCGAGCATATGATCTTTAACCTTTTATTGTCTTTATTTGTATTAGTTACCTTTTGTACCTATTACCCACACATTGTGCGCCCTTTGTATTGTATTAGGCCGAGAACCGCTTAAATGGTCAATAATGGTACATCACTACCTTTTGTTTCATTGTATTGTTTTATTATGATTGTTCCTGAAACAACGAAGAAGGGAAAAGCGAACGAAAATATATCAAAATTTTTTAGGTTAGTCTTGAAAATTTGTAATTAGACCTGGATAAATGAATCATAATTACGTATTACATTACGTGCCAACATCAGTCAAATATGACGAATGTTGGTACTTTCATAAATGTGTTGCGTACCTTTGAACGATTAGGAATAAGGACTAGAAAAGATTGAGAATAGGGAGTACCTATCATTATTCAATTCCACACTCATTTCCATATCCAACCAGATGACGCAACAAGGTAAGATTATATGGATTAGGATACATTACATCCCAAAACTTTCATCAAGCAATAATATCCAGTAGAAGGAACAATAATACAGGAAGCAGGTATTTTGGCATGAAGTAAGAAGGAAGGAAAGCGTACCGAGCTTCGGTAACTCTCACATTCTCTCGGAACTCGAAACTCAGTCTTCTGTGAGGGATGACTAAATTGGCCAATAGCACACGCCCTGACGGCTATGGGATTCAGCATCGTTACTTACAATTGAAACTACTTATTAACTGGTCCTTCAAAAGGGGAATCTGTGTTTGTAATGCGAATAGGTACTACTAATACGGTCTGAGTATTCAGTTGATTTCAAAAGGCTACAGTTCCTTCTGCTTTAAAATGAGAATAAATCCAAGGCAAGATTGTTGAGGTACCGGGTACTAGACGACTCCAAATATCTATCTATACTTACATATAAAAAGAAATGTCCTAACTGTTCATCAACGCTGAGCCGAAACCAATGAAGATAGAAAGATGAAAGATTCTTTTTCATTGAATTATTGAACTTTCTTTACGCAGTAAAGGCTTCTTTAAATTCAACCCCCAAAGTAAGAAACGATGTGTTAAAATTAGTATGAAAAAAATTGTTGGTCCTATTAAGTTGAAACTTGCAGGCGAAGACGCGGATAAAAGCTAGTATCATATATAAGACAAGAGCAATGGTAATTCTTGCCACAACTATTGAAATATATATTATATATATATATATATATATATATATATATATATTAGGTTCATATCTCAATTATGGTACTTATTCTCGACTCATCGAGACTTCAAGTCGTTGCTCACAGAGTTTAAGTGAGCAAAGCAAAGAGTGAGCAAAGCAATTATCACCAGCTCGATTGAACTGTTCGTGAGTAAACCCTAACCCTAACCTGAGAATTAAAAATAAGTAATTATATGTAACATTGACCATTGGGCCCGTCTGTTAGATTAGGGGTGACAATCTGCTAAATACAAAGGAAGACCTGTGCTCTGCTACTGAAGAACACAGACCTCAACAGCTTCTAATGTTGGACTTTTTGGCGGGAACTCGTATTGCCCACGTGGTGGGAGTCCTAAAACCCCTCGTGAAGTTTGTGCCGTGCGTTGGGATGTTATTGTGTTCTGTTGTTCTAGTTTAATCGACTGTAACTTTCCGTCGATTAAAGAATCTGTCGAATTCAGAATCTGCCCAAACTAGAATCTGTCTAATTCAAAATCTGCCCAAACTAGAATCTGTCTAATCTAGAATCTACCCAATCTGTCTAATCCAGAATCTGCCCAAACTAGAATCTGTCTAATGCAGAATCTGCCCAAACTAGAATATGTCTTATCCATAATCTGCCCAAACTAGAATATGTCTAATCCAGAATCTGCCCAAACTAGAATCTGTCTAATCCAGAATCTGCCCAAACTAGAATATGTCTAATCCAGAATCTGCCCAAACTAGAATCTATCTAATCCAGAATCTACCCAAACTAGAATCTGTCAAATCCAGAATCTACCCAAACTAGAATCTGTCTAATCCAGAATCTACCCAAACTAGAATCAGTCTAATCCAGAATCTGTCCAAACTAGAATCTATCTAATCTAGAATGTGCCCAGACTAGAATCTGTCTAATCCAGAATTTACCTAAACTAGAATCTGTCGAATCCAGAATCTGCCAAAACTAGAATCTGTTTAATAATGAATCTTTTGCGTACCGAATAAACGCTTATTTATATCCAAATAAAACCATTTATCTATACGCACGTAAGATCCGATTAACAATAAGTACAAACATTTAAAATAAATATTTACTTCATATTGACCGTACACTCCAACAAACGTTAAGACAAAACACTCCAGCAATCAATACACGTCGCAAAAACAATTTAAATAGAAAACAGAAAACCCTCTCATAATGAAACAAAGCGCTCGCCGAGTCGAATACATGCACCTAACGATTTATATCTAGCAGGCAAAAATTCACTACTACATTCGCAACTCACTACCGCATTGATAAGCTATAAAGATGACGCGCGGCGATGCTTGCTTGACAGGTTCCTTTAAAATATAGATTTGTATTGTATTTTGAAAAATCTCAAACTATATATAGATAAAATAAAATCGTAACAAAGCTATAACATGAAATACTAAAAAAAAATTGCAATATAAATTACGATTGATATAGTACCCATAACAACATTTTTTATAATTTTGTCTTTCTGAAATTGTCTGTGTGTCTCTCTGTCTGAAAACACGCAATCGCACAAAAACTACTGCACGGATTTTTATGAAACTTGGCATAGTTACAGCTCATGTGCCAGATTAACTATTTAGGATAGTTTTTATTCAAATACATTAAGGAATTCCCACGGGAATCACTTTAAAGTTTACGCTAACGAAGTCGCGGGCGTTGAACTAGGAAATTTAAGGTTAAAAGGCATTTTTCGGGAATTTTCAGAAACTAATTACTTAATAATGATTTTTGTTACAGCTTTCTAGGTATAAAAACAAACCCGACAATGTCCCGGTAGGAAAAAAGGGAATACGTACTCTCAAAGACGCTGAACTTTAGTTTCCAGCCCCAGGGCACTTCGTTTGCAGGTTTTTATCTGGTCCACTGTATTATTGTTTTATCGCATTGACCACTTTTTGATTTTTGTTTTATCGCATCAATGCGACATCGAGTGTGGCCAGTCAAAATAATTTCTTAGTGTTGCCAAGTTACGATTATGACCAAATGTGGGTAGTTAAAACACATGTACTTGTATGTATAAATTAATATAAATATATTTATTAATTCATTTGTGGGGATTAACTATTTAATTTGATATTATTATTATTATTTATAATATGCACTATGGTTATTATTGTAAACATTTAAAATTACATGAAAAAAAACCGTTATTTTAAACTAAAGAAAATTAAATAAACGGACAAAAACAGTTTCCGATTTCATTGTATTGAAAAGTTGTATACGTACGGCAGGGGTGTTTTCGCACCCCTCTCAACCCTTTCGGGGTCCAAACGTTTCTTCTCCTTCTTTACATTTATTTCTTATGGCCTGTTTCTTCTTCTTAAATTATAAAGCTCGGTGTCGCGGGAACGGTTTTGATACTTGATATTATTTATTTAAATTTAATAATTTTTAAAGAAATATTGCGAGTATATAACATTAAAAATAAATTATACTAAATATTCAATGAAATTTTATGTATCATATATGATAGTCAAATTATAATCTGCTAATCAGTGAAATACGGTAAATGTGCTAACGAAAGTGATAATCAGACAAGCAGTGATAGCCTAGAGGAAATCTATACTTGAGATTCTTAATTCGAGTCCTGATCTGTACCATTGAGTTTTGACTTAACTACGGATTTATCAATTGTTACTAGTAGTGAAGAATAATCGACACTGGTGAGACTGTGTAATGCATTATGTCTTGAAACATCTTCCTAATTGCATAGACTGATATAGTTTGGAATCGTACTAATGAAACCGACCAAACAATTTGCGTATAAAAATACAAATAAAACAAAAATAACTTAACCACAAAAACATAATTCTACAAATGAACTAATAATAATTCCGAATATTTAAGAGTGCATTGTCCTTGGGAGAGTGCATCAACGTCAAACTCTAATAAGCATAATAATAATAAGTTTTACCTGAATTTCGCAAGATGTTAATGCTTTAAAGATCTGCAAAGATTTTCTTTTCAACGTTTCGTTTTCTTCCAACTTATACGTCCAGTTTCCAGAATACTAAGGCAATCAATAAAAATATCGTATACAAAAACATTACAAAAGCAGCGGTCAAAACTTCTTGGTCGAACTATACCGGGAGCCGAAATGATGTTACAAAGGCGCGGAACTGGGCTAACACAAGTTTTCTATATTACTGTGCGTACCCGCCCCTCCTCCGCCCTCAACATCCCCGCGCCCTGCTCCAAAGGGTTGAAGCCCACCTTTGAAGATGCGCACAGCTTTTTCTACATAATTCCTCGCCGCTAAGCGATTTCGTTAAGTCTCGAATTTCCACGGGCAAAAAATAATTGGTGCGCCCGATTTTCGAGTATTTCTCGCTCAGTGGTGTATTTTATTTCTTATTTTTTCTTCGTGATTTGTTTGAAAGTGACTTAGACTTGGGTGTTTCACGTAAATCCTTTTTTACAAATACTGTTGCAAGGTCGAGTGGTTCCGCATTTATGTTCGCTTTATTTTCACGCTTACTTTTTACGTAATTGCTTAGGTACTGGCTGGTAGTTTATGGGTATGTGACATAATCCAATTATGTAAGAAATGTATTGCGAGACTTTTACCGCATTTGTGAAGTCACCTTTTTTGACGTGTAAATACCTCGGATTTTTGAACGAAACGTAATTTGATTTTGTACAATCGACAATGCGATAATGCACCTAATACCTTTCTAACCTTTATTACTAACTAATAAAAAGTCAACCTGGGCAAAGGTTGACCTGTTGCTGGAACTGGAACTAGAAAATTAAATTTGAAGATGTGCTTATAATTAGTAAAGGTATTTGCTTACCTTTCATTGCTACTCGACGTTTCAGCACGGGTTACACCAGCCTGGTCACGAGTTGATTGAAGAGGCCTGGACTACCCCTGGATGGACGCCGGAGGATGGAGGATAGAAGTCTCAACAATGGAATTAATCACGGCATAGATCTCTGCACTCCGAAAATCCTCTTCACTGAACGTCACTATTATCCCAGGATTATACATGGAGCGATTGAAATTAAGAAATATAAAAATTTCAATCGGGAAGATGGATATAAACTGTGGTCGACGTGGAATCCAGTGATTAACGAATTTAAACCTTACGATTTACCGTTGAATAGGTCTGCGGACACACTGTTAATGTAGTGTGTGGCAGCCTTTTCGAAGTAATGATCAAATGTGGGTAGTTGATAAAACTGCTCGCAGCTCCCTTCTTGGATTACCCGCCTCTTCAGTCAACTCGTGACCGCGGGTGGTGTAACCCGTGCTGAAAAGTCGAGTAGGAATAAAAGGTAAACAAATGCCTTTATTATACGCGTTCAGTCCCGATTTAGAATATAAAATGTGTACAAAACGCGAAATTGTAATGAATCAAGTTATACTTTGAATTAATAATAACTTTAATAACAATATCTTTAACTTTACTAATAATAACAACTTTTGTATAATAATAAAATTAAACTTAATTGATTCATTCGTGACGCAATTATTAGCAACCTTTATCATTATAGGCATTAAACGCCTAACTTTATTTCACATACTGAATACTGAAACTGTGGATACTGAAAGGGCTGCTCAATGTTATCAGTGTCATGTAGTAATAGTTATTATAATTTACCTATCTTTAAATCTTTTCAATTCTTAGCAGTAAATTCATGTTTTCTTTTCTGTTGGAATGTAATAATAATAAAATCTCAAAGTCTGTTTATGTACCCAATCGTTAACATTACTGATAAGTGAGTGTATGTTTACTGAACAAATAAATTGGAGACCAAAAGAACTACACAATTATTTTACCTGTACGCCTCATTAAGATTCACCTCGATCTAATACTACACAAATATAAATATATACCACATTAAAATGATAGAAGTTTCCCAAGAGCTCATGGAGATGTGAGATAGAACACGCGTGTCTCAGACAATCGTTTAAGGACAGCTAATATAATGTGGAGAGTTTTATAATAAAAATTATGATCGTATAGAAAGAACAAATAATATGTTAAATAATAGACAGATATGGTACAGTACGAGACATGAGCTTTGCATCTGGGTGAGTGGGTACCGAATTGTCCAATCCGATTGTGGAAATGGTTCGCACTGTACACTATCGGTGTGCACTCACACAAACGCAAAGCTCACGACCCGTTGAGAGCCTGTTGTTATAATATGACACATTGGGAATTTTTTTTTTTTACTCTGAGTACCTACGTACGGTATAGGTACATGGACGGTTTTTAAACTATATAGTATTATGTAACTTTCCTACATAGTTATTTAGCCACGGAACTGCGGGTGAAGTTTATGTTTTTATTTATTTATATGCTTAGCAGAAAGAGATGATGATTATCATTTAAATCAATAACATGATTATGAATCTATCGTCAGATTTCAATTTACGAATTTTTTATAAAAAACACATGGTAAAATATACGATCTAATTGAATTCGAATCAGTTACTTGCTTCACCCTAAATCAAATTAATTCATCTTCATACAAACGACTTATAAGAATATGAGGCAAAGATAAACTGATCGTACACTTCGGAAAGCCAGAAAGAACAGTTACAGACGAAAACAGAAGTCTGCTTCCATATTATAAAACCTTAAGTCTGCAAGACAATCTGTCTTCCTCAGGGGAGGCTGTCAGCGGCACCTATGAGACGTTACCGCACATTGCGTGCCCCGTGTGCGAGTCCCTCATTCAACGCGTGTGGTTAGTTTAGTTAATAATGGTAAAGAGGGATGAGATAATTGTTTAATGACGTTAAACAATTGTTAATTATTAAACACAGATTTATTTAATTATTTAATGAATAATCTCCGAATTATCATGCTAAATTAGCAGTGAACCGATAACCGATGTGGTAGACGATTCCCCGAATGGAGGCCACGTGCCGAGAAGCCCAGTGTGAGACGCCCTCCGGTCAGGTGGACCGACGACTTGAAGAAGTACATTGGTGGTAACTTAATGAAAGAAACCAATGATAGTGTGTCGTAGCGAGCTTTGGGAGAAGCCTATATCCAGAGACAAGGGCTGATGGTATGAAATATCTTTTATGTAAATGAATTATCCCCCTATACATGTTTTCTTACAGGTTTGTCAATTTTAGGTAGATTTCCAAGAAAGTTACTTATTATAAAGATCATATGTGTTCGCATAGCTTTATTGTTTGCTTACATTTTTGAATGCGGTCTTTTAGACCATGACAGTCTCTTTTTGGCGGGAATCCGAGAAGTGAAGTTAAGTTTTCGTTTAATTATTGTAAAAAGTGTGTATTGTGGGATGTGTGGTTTAATATAGATAGTTTATTAAACTTCAAAGTACCTACTGTTAGTGCATAATGTTTGTGATAATTAAATGACAGCGTGAGATTGCATTTTTCGTGTTTTTCCAAGGAGTCCAACTCTGTCTTCAGTAAACCTACTATCACTTTACTGAGTGACTCCTACTTCGACGGTACTGGACAATGACGTGATAAAAATAATTCTGTTTTATTATTTGCTGTGTGTGGACAGTGTCCAAATCAATGATATGAAAAAAAGCCCATGACAGATGACGACTGACGCTCTCACCGGGAGAAAATTCCCATATCGTAATTATCTCTACGCGCCGCGTCGAAGTGTTCGTCCAGCACCATCAAAATAAAGTGCAAATCGTTTATAAAGACAATTAATAGGGTCGCGCTCCCAGTGAAGTGGTGACAGAAGTCAGTGACCACGTCTTCGCCGGCTGCTGGATGAGCTTGGGCCAGGAATCTCCCGGGTAAATTAAAATTTTCTGTAATTAATCATTTTTGTATTTTTTCCCCCAATCATTTATGCCCCCTAGCACCGCGCCCACATTTAGTAGTCATTTCTCTCATTTGCAGACTAAAATAGGTGACTAAAAAATCACAAAACACAATTTTTTCTTCACGGGTAACTGAAATAACGCAAAACTTGAAACACGAATACTAATTTATTATATTATATATAAAAATGTTCTAAAAATGTTTGGAGAAATAGTTTATTGGATATCTTTGTTTATTGTCAATTTCCAAATATAACGTTGCTTTTCCTTTAAAAGAATATAATGTATTTTTTTCTTAGGAGGACAGAATAAGTAATCCTTTAAGCAAACTGCTTCCTGACTCCCCCTTCATAATCCAACTTATCCACATGCAAAAATTATGCAAATCCTAACACCTATCATTAGTCACTCTCGCAATTACCTTATCTACACATACATTAACCAACCATTCACACTACAAAAACCTTTCACACTTATCACAAAGGAATAAGATACAAAATTGTTTCAAAGGAGCAAATGTAGGGTAAACTGTGGTCTTTATCGCGTAACCGAAGATTGTGCTGACGCGTGAAAAAATTGAGAAAAGATTTTTCGTCAAAGTTTGGTGGCGTGACATTTGAGTGATGGCCTAAGTTCTTTTAAAATTATTCTGCCTAAGAGGTCGGTTGCTCATTGCGGTTAATATGTGGAAAATGTAAAAATAGAAACGCAGTGTAGGATTTGAAAAAATCACACTTATTTATTTGTAGAACATACTTTAACAGAAACAGTTTGCGAAACAGACTATATACATATCTGGCGGTAAGACATAAGTACCAATGTAAAAATAGTATTATTTTTTGTAATGCCCACTAGGCAGACGAGCAAGCGGAGCCACGTGATGGTAAGTGTTACCGCCGCCCATGGACACCTGCAACACCAGGGGGCATGCGGGCGCGCCGCCGACCTTGCACAATCCTATTCACAGCTCTCTTGAAGAACCCCATATCGTAGCTTAATGGAAAGACCTCTTGAGGCAGTTCGTTTCACAGCCTACGGGTTTGCGGTATAAAATAATTTTTGTTCTACCGCCATTGTACAGGCGGTAGAACACACAGAGAGACACAACGTCTCTCCGAATGCTGAGGGGTTCTAAACCGCCCGTGAGATTTTATTTTATTTATGTTAAAATTAAAATATTAGGATAAGGTTGAAAACCAGCGCAGCCTGTTGTACTTCTACTGCTGGATATAAGCCCCTCTCAAGGCTCGCCATCACACTCAATTTTGTGTTCTTCTCATATAGCCACTGCACTATACTGCGTTTCTCGGTATATGGTCTTCATTCAAGCACTCCTCTGCCATTTATAACATACTATGTTGAAATGTAGACTCTTACTGTTGACCTGTTCTATAAATTTAAGATCCCACAGCCAGATATGTAGTTTCTATGCTAGGAGTTTATTTACAAGATACAATTGGAAATGATGAAATTCAACAAAGAATTAAAGTCACCGACATAGCGTTAAAGGACTAGCAAGTTAAAGGGGTAATGGGCAAGAGCATACGAGTATGATTCGCAGGGCCGGCATCTGGTGAGGTAGACTTCTCCACATCAGCAGTCAATCCTGAATCTTGCTTTTTTATGACCATGCATTGCCTTCATGTAGATGTAATTCTATAGCTACGCAGTGCAATGCAACCAGCCCTTTCAGAATCCACTGCTGGACATGGGCCTCCTAATCCACATTGTCTTGTTCAAGAGGAATATATGGCCTTAAAACGCCACGCTGACCTGGTGGATTGGCGAGCGCTTGTGGTAGCGGCTTCGCTATCCCTTAGTCGCCTTTTAGGGAAGAGATGGGGTGGTACTATTCTGTCGCTTGCCGATACCACGCGGCACAATATATAATGATTTTTACATATACAACAGTAAATCGATTTCTATTTTATTATTGGACAATAAGCGATATATAATTATTATATTTAATGCCAGACTATGGCGAAGCTAAAATGAAGTTAAAAATTTAGCAATCTATGTATAAAGACCAGATTACAGTTTTATTGACATTTAATTTAATTAGTATAATGTTGAGGCAAAGTATTTTTGAACCCATATAGAACTTTTGAATGATCTTTCTTATCTTCAACTAGGTGTTTATTCTTTGACGGTCTGAGCAGTTTGAAAAGTGTGAGTTTTCAAGACTTTCGGCTAATGGGTTAAGACGGGGGGGTGGGAGAGAGGAATTTTTGGAAATTTCTAGAATAATTAGTGGAGTGATCGCATTAGGGACGTCACTTTTGGTTTATGACAGTCCAAGGGGGGTGGGGAAATCCTTGACGGTTAGAATTTATTGCCACTTTTAGCTCGAGTAAAATCCTTTACCAAAGGAAAATTGATTTACTTTTATTGTCCAAATTACATATTAAGTTCTTCCAGCTTATTGTTACTAAAAAAACAAAGTCCCCAAGCGTCTTTCTGTCCAATGATCATGATAGTCAACGTTCAAACATATCGGGGGAAAAATTAGGCAGCAGGCGGTCGACTGGGCTAGGCAGGGAATAAACAACTTTTGCATATATATATACTGCATATACTGCATAATTGCATATGCGAGTACCTACGAATTATACAAACAGTCCCATGGTACTATGAACTGTCACTGCGTGATAAATAAATTCTAGCTAGGTAAATTGTTTTATACTCGTAATTTGTTAGAGACAAAGCGGCTACCACAAGCGCTGACGAACCACCGCCTCAGAAAGAGTGGACCCGCCAACCCGCGTGGCCAGCGTGACATTTTAAGATCATACGTCCCTCATTCATAAAACAACTGGATACTGAAAAAGCTGATTGCATTACATTGCAGGTAAATTATTAGGTGGTGTTCCTGGTGCCGGACGGATATGGTGGGCAATTTCTTTTTTAAAATAAGTCTTTTATCATGATGTGTAACAACTATTTCTCTAGAAAACATGCAAATAAAAAATCAAAATTTCGTTTTTCAAAAACCTTTCAAAGCGCCACCTCGACAGTACCTACTGGCAAGCTGGCCGGTTGTAATCTCGCGTCACGCACCAGCTTTACGATGCAACAAGGTAATACCGCTAGCATGCATGGGTACCTTGCCACAGTAGCCAAATAAATGTGTACAATACGCTCAATACTCTAAGCATTTTGTACAATAAACGCTTATTTTGTTTTTAAGTGATTTTTTTAAAGTTAGTTTTAAGTTATATTGTAATATGATAGACATTGTTTTCGTGAAATGTAGTCCCGCGATTAGTATTCGCTTCTCGTGTGGTTGCCCACATATTTATAAATATATTAAGGCGCATGCCGCCCGACATTTAAATCCACCTCCACTCTCCCCTTGGACACGTGCCTTAAGACGTGTGCTCGTTTTTTACGGGAGATAATTAATTGCTTAACTGTCACACAGTATTAAAAATGTGCGTGCCTTATAATGTTTGTAGATTTATATAATAGAATAGTCCGGATTTTTTTCTATTCAAATCCTACATATATGGTCTATAATATATATAAAATTGTGAATAATTAAAATGATTTAGGGAAAATAAAATATATATAATATTGTTATAAAGGAAACATTGATATTTTTATTTTTACATTGTCAAATTATTAGAAGAATTTGTTTCATTTTAGAAATAAATAGGTAAGCATTTTAAAAATATAACGTTTGCGCCAAAATGAGAAAAAGCCTTTATTTTTCATGTGCGAATGGCAGATTCTAAATTCAAATGTATTTTTTTTTTCTTTAGAAACTGTATTTATGACTAGACTAAGTATGTTTATTGAGCATGTTATATGTACCAATTTGATCCCTAGGGCATACTCAGCATGCCGGTGGCAATAAAGCACTGGGTCGCTAGACTGAAGCGTTGTGCGAGGTAATTGCCAGCACTAGAATTGCTCTGGGTTCGACAATACTGTCGTCTACCTGGCGCTTTGAGAGGTCCATAATGAGTAAATGGAGAACCTCATAGGCCGTATTCAGGGCAATAAAAATGTACTCAGGATCGACATCCCTGTATTTAATGATCTTTCGCCGCTCTGCCACTTCTGCCGCTGCGTCATCCTATGAGAATGGAATAACTCGGCAGTTGAAAACATCCAGTCGGCTGGGAGTTAGGTCATCGTTTTAAAGATTTTCAATACACAAGATCCGCTTTTAGCCACCTCCGGCAACTTTTGTATTATCATCAGTATACATATGAAAATTGCATAAAGTACGAGTTCTCGAATGGAGACCATGCACCGGAAAAATTAGCGTGGAAAAGTCTCTGGCCGAGTGGACTGACGACTTTAAGAAAGACACCGGTTGTGGCTGGATGAGATGAGCTAGAAGTTGTGTAATAGACATTATCATTGTGTAATGGCGGTTATTGCGAGAGGCCTAATATCCCGCAGTGGAGAGACACACGCTAATGGTTGTTCTTCACATTGTTTTTCCTGATACGTGGTTTCCAAATCTTGAAATATCTGCGAGTGTATTTTAAACACAACGTTAAACATGCATACCAAATACTTGTTTTATTATGATGTTAATTCCACTGCAAAACTATTGAACATTTTACTTCATTACTTCACAAAGCCAAGAAAAAGTTCGAAGACAGTAAAAGCATTGCACATCCATATAAACCTTATTATTTACGGAGGATCATTGTCACGCACATGGCATTGCGGTTCCATTAAAGAACTATACCTAATACCACTTTAAAAGCAACCATTTGTAAACCAACTGCCATGTAATTTTCAACTCAAGATAAAACGTTTAAGGTTCATAGTTATCTTGCAGAGGTAGCGGTTTTTGCATTGGTACACGTTCATAATGACATTTATTAGAGCTCGTATTCTGTACATGACGATAATTAAAATCCATGCACGAACCGCAGTACCACACCGTGCCTCGTACGTGATGGTTTTAGCGTATTAACTCAAAATTATTGGGTTTTATGAAAAAATATTCAGAATATGCTTGGTAGTTTCGTTCTGAGCGGCAAAGGTTATGAGTTAAGTTAGTAAGCAAGGACGGAGCATTATTAATAAAGTAGCTGGCAACTATTTTAATGCTATTACTATACTATACCATCAACCGGTCTACCCACTGCTGGATCAAGACTCGCTACCACATAAGATCTTCGATTCGTTTCATCCAGCTACCACAAGCAAACTTCTTTCAAGTCATCGGTCCTCCTGGCCGGAGCGTTTCAGCACCCATTGCCCTACCGTGACTACAGCCACTGGAGTAGGATCGTCTCGTATCAAGTCTTATCATGAGAGGATTAATGGTAATAAGACGCCATCTTGTGTACTGCGAGTTGACGAGTTCACTATTTTTTTAGTTGTTATTTATCCCTACGACTTGTGGTAGCCATTCTGGTAATTCGGGAAATCGGGTTATCGCCGGTCGATATTTGACATTGTGTTATTGCTATTGCTCAGATCTCTGCTCGTAATCATGAGGCCAAATCTCGTGAAACCAATTTTTACTCGACTTTGCCACAACAACTTAAAAAGATAAGTGGCACGATATAAAAAACAAAAATATTATTTATTTTTAATATTCGCATTTCGTCCTAATGGGACGAAATTTCGTGGGACGAGCTGTGAAATTACCCATCATGACCCTCGTCTCCAAAGCGTGAACTCAGTTCATAAAGCAATTGACTTTACATAAACTTATTCTCGTAAGGCAAAGCAATATCAAATTGTCATTCATAGATCAAGTCACAGGTCACAGGACACATTGCATCTTTGCAATTATTTAACGGAAAAAACCGGAATTTAAAATTTCGGTAATTGACGAGCACTTAATGCTAATATATTACCGAAATTGTTTGCTGTATAATAGAATCGTACAAAAACCCCTACATATTGTACTGTCCTCCGTAGAAAAGCCACAATTTTTTTTATTTCTTTAAATTTTAAAAACCATTTTAATTTCTTATAATCTATTCGATACCGTGCAAAGTAAATTGTAAGAAATTAGAGATTGGCCGCCAACAAACTGTGCCCATAGTTTGTTGGAACTAACGGTACATACCTAATGTGATGATCGAATTTGTGTATAGAAAATTAAAAACAAAAACAAAAAAAAAAGGTAAAATATTCATAATTTTTTGGATAAAACAAAAATAATAACCTTTGTTAATTTGTAATTTCTGAATATACTTATATGTGTACTATACACACAAACCGGAGTCCTCGATGTCTTTCAATCAATCTCATTATCCCAACACATCTCCCTAATGAATGTTGACGCACCCATAATTACTCTGAACACGGAAAAATCCAATCTCTTACACCCACACATGCGAAACGTCTTGAAAGAAATCTTAGTCAAGCACACACACGTAGCGCTAATATAAATTAAGCATCCCCTCAAATATATGCGATGTCTATGTGTTGGTATTGTAAAGTCTTAAAAATGAGAGGACGGAGGAATCTTTAAAAGGGTAGGACTTAAGTGGGGGACACCCCTTGTCCTCATTTACCCCCCTCTCTTAAGGGTGTTTTGCGCCGCGCAAACGCGTTATACGGCCTACTGCTTCTTATTGTTCGTTGTTTTGGTTCAATATTCGGATGACGGTAAAGGTGGGTTAAGTGTTATTTGGGGGAATTAATTTTATTATGTGTTTCTTTTTTTTAAGAACTTGCGAAAAAGGATAGTGAGGCCGCCATCGAATTTTCGGGATAAGTTCTCGAAATTCATGCAACTACATGTCGATATGAATGAATTTTCTATACACAACAATAACGTATCTAATCTTACACTATATATATAATGAAATCATAATGAAGCGTAATTAAAGTATTATTTGAACTAAAGTCGTTAAAATATATGTGATACGGAGGCAAAAATTAAATTTTTGGGAATTTTTGTCTCTCTCTCTCCGTCTGTCTAAACGCTCATCACGCATGAACCATTAGGTGTATTTTAATAAAATTTGATAAAGTTATAACTTACTTACTGGGTTAACATTTAGCGTAGTTTTTATTCAGATTAATTATAAAGTTCTAACGGGAAGCTAAACAGTTTACAGTGTTTTAAATATAGCTTGATTAGAATTTGAGCTGTCAAAGTGCCAAATCAATAATGATAAAATCGACGTAATGTGTGTATTTATCGACGACTGAGTAAAAAACAAACGAAGCAAAAACCTTGTGTGATTTTTAGATTTTTATAGATTAATTATTTTTATAGAGCACTCACTATTCAAGGCACTTTGACAGCCGTCATTCCAAACAAGCCCGATTTAAAAAACTGTAGTCTATAATATGAACAATAGAAAAAAGCTATATGAACTTTGATTTTCATTTTTTTATATATATTTTAGCTCTATAAAAAGAGTAAGATTATATGAGCCTTAGCAGAGTCATACATCTAACAGTGGAGAGACATAGGCTGATGATAAAACATGTTCCTATATATAGGGATAAATATACGAATGTAGCTGAGGAGTACAGGATAAATCCAGACCTCCTGCACCCGTCAGCTACATTCGTGCCACATAAAAAAATGTATTTGATCACAAGAAACACCTACACAGCTCGCTAGCCATTCAAAGATTGCTAACGACGTACTCTCCACTACGCCCTAGTTACTCCGGGTCCACTCGGTCGCTCCAACCACTAATTGGCAAGCGACTAAGCTCTTTGTTATCGAACTGGTGACCGGGAGTTTGAAGTCGAGTTTTTAGTTAAACGACTGTTGTGTGACTGCAAATTAAATATGGAAATCTGTTGGATAACTGCGGACTTTTTTAATGTGGAATTGAACAGTCGAAAAAATATATCTTAACTTTTACGATGGCGTTAGGATTCCTTCACCCTAGCAAACAATAACAGGGCATAGTCATTGTATGTACGTATAGTATTTATGAGGGGGGGGGGTGCACGCTGCAATCCAACAGCCGCTGGGAGCACTCGACTGGCCACGTTACCACTCTCTCAAAGACTACCTTGAAATGTACTGCAGTTCCTTCTTTCCCTAGTGGAATCCCTATCCCTAGGATATTTCCCTAATGTACGTACGTGTTTCGGTAGTGAGTGAGATGTGCCAGAGCCCATTCGCATCCTATCCCCTCCCATTTTCCCAACCCTTTCTCCAAATCCATTCCTATATCTCCAAAGGTAGGCAGCGCATCTAGAGGAGTGCTAACGTTTGTCATTTTGGACTAATGTTGGCATGTATCCCGGATGTCTATGGGCTACAGTATCCACTTACCTACAGGTGGACTATATGCTCGTCTGCCGCCTTCGTCTATAAAAAAAAAGAAGCGGATTCTCATTTTTATACATCGACTATGAATTTTGACATCTTTAATTCTTTTTATTCTCATATATGGCAATGGTGCAATTAGCACACTGCCAGTGTCAACTTTTCTTCGTAATAAATAATTTCGAAGTTTAAAATGTACCTTTACTCTGTATTTGATTATTATTATTTACCATTGATTAAACCATTAAACCATTGATTATTTACTGTGTCCTATTTTTTTTTTATCGGATATCTATCCCACACATTTACACACAGGCATATTTACATATACCAGCTGGTTAAAGCGTTCCTTAAATTGCTGTAGCTTAGTACCTACTAGACTTTTTGACTGGAACTTTAGAAGTAAAGTTAAGTTTCTATTTGATTTTTGTTTGATATCACTTGTACAAACAAGTGACATCAACTTTCAAATCAAATGAAATCAAAATGTTTAATTGTTGATTGTTCGTTCTTTATTTCTACGCAGGCTCTTTTAATTATGACGCATGGAAAACAAAGCAACATTTTAAACCTACTTGATATGTTTTCTTTTCAAAATCAAATAAAAGAAAAAATATAAAAATAAAATTTGGCCACCGAACACTAATATTTCACCCACCTACCCCAGAACCATTGATTAGACAGGTCACGTGTCTCGAACGAGCCAAGTTCACCACATGTCACCCCTTGTTTGCTGAGCGTGCGGTCGCACGAATACTAAACACTACGTGAAGTTTTAAAGTGAGAAAATTTGAGGTAATTTTACTTTCGATATCGGAGTCTTTTACATTCTGAACATGTATTTACTTGGCTTTTTAGCAATGAAGGTGAGTTCATACATTTGTTAGATGTATGTTTATTTATTTATTTAAAAAACTCCATTGCACTTAATCTCCTTTTAATCACCTACTAAATACATACCTCGTAATGTATATACATCGTTTAACTAATACATACCTATACATCGTTTAACTATATGACCTTTGACCTTTAAATGTTCTGTTTTTTATTTGTGGTCCCACTGGGCCAAACCGCGCTGACTTAACCTCGACTAGAGTCCGACAAATCATAACTTTAGTCGAAATCAAAGAAATCATTTACAACCGCGCCAAAGGAATTGGAGCGAAATGTTAAATTTAAACAAAATGACAGATGAGTTGAATCGAGCGAAACAATACCGGCTCCTACTGATTTTAACATTCAGAATTGGGTCAAAATTTATAATAGTTTGTAATAATTTGTAATATTTGTATATTTATAGAATAGATGACAGGCGAGCCGTTGGGCCACATGATGGTAAGTGATCACCGTCGCCGATGAACGAGGGATCAGGATTCTGTAAAGTCGGCAGCGCACTTTCATATGCCCTTTGATGTAGACCTACAACATCAAAGGACATATAAAAAAAGGCATATGCTGGTCACAGTTCTCTTGAAAAGTCCCATATCGTAGCATAGGTAGTGGAAAAACTTCAGCTGACAGTTTATTCCACAACTTTCGAGTTTGTGGTATAAAGTGTCGGCCCTGCAGCAAATACGAGCTTCCCATTGCCACTTTATCGTGCTGATTTCTATGAGCTATATCGGTCATTTAGTTATTTCGCGAATCTCTTCGATTCGGATCTTATTCCGCAAAGAAACTCCAAACATTGTTCCCTCCATAGCTCGTTAGGCTACTTTGAACGTATGAAGTAGACCCACGTCAGAGGCAACGTTTCGGCACCGTACATCATAACATAAAATATCTGGCAGAACACACTGATTGAAGACTGGTTGAATTATTATGATATAGATGTATAGATAAGAAGAAAAACCTACTTTGAATTTCGAATTCCTTAATTACGTAATGACAAAAATTAACGAGAAATTCGCGCAGTCGTAGCTTTACACTAATTTTATCATAAATATTTAGACCGAACGTTGAATTTTAAAGGCGGCAATTTGAACCTACACTTTTATCCTGATCGCAGGATAATTTATCTTAACGAAAGAAAGGGGTGGGCGCGGCAGAGGTGCCAGGGTTGCCAGGGGGTGAGGGTTCGCCCAAAAATTGGGTAAAAATGTTGCCAGCGAGCGATTAAACCGTCGAGGGAGATGCGTTGTATTAATCACCACCCGCGCTGAGTCGTCTTCGAGGATTTGCGTGAGATTTTTATACAGTTGTTAAAACCCCTAACAGTTTCATTAGATTAGAACCATTAATATTTTAAAGGTATATTCAATAAAAAAAAATTGGGAGTAATTAAGAAAGAGAGAAGAGAGAAAACATTTATTGACACTGTATAGTTAAAGAAATAATATAACTTAAAATCCTAATGAAGAATGAACAAAACTTAATTAGTGGCAATAGGAAGAGATCAGCAGATGCTAGCCACAGTTTTAGCGCTGGTTTTCAAATACCATATGTGTTTGTGTATGTGTGCCTATCTTGATTTACTATTTTTGATATCGTCTAAAACATTAACTAACTGAATCCTGAAAAGTTTCTTCTATTGTTTAAGATTTGCATACGATTCTACACACGCACCAATTTAAAATTCCAATCTGTTGTTCAGTAATAAGACGCAATCTATGCTGAGACTGTTGATTGTCAAACAATATGTATCCACTTCTGGCGTTTCTGAAATAATATAATATATTGCATTATTTAAGTATAGTTATAATTTTATACATATTTATGATACAAATAAGTTTGTCACCTCTTTTTTAATATACAAATTATTGTAATGATGCTATCAATACACAGAGTATTTTTTTTAAATAGGATTCTTTGCAGTGAATACAGTATGATTCAAATGTGCGGTAATAGCATCTCTATATAGATATCGATGTTACCCTGTCCTGCGTAGAAGGACGCCAGGGGTGGCCACCTTGGCTTTGTTTTAATATTTTCGCAGCCATTATGAAGGGTTTCGTTGCTTTCAAATAATTTTTGGCTTCTGCTCTTGAAGTTTTGATAAAAGTTTCATTCTATCAATAATTAACGCGAACAATTCTGTTCGCTGATGCGATTATAAAGGTTGAGGTTTTGTGTTATCTTCAGTTTGAGTTGTCGGCCGAATTCATTAGTACTTTTTTGTAATTTTGGTTCTTTTAAGGTTATCTAGTAAAGGGGTAAAACATTTGTGTTCCAAAAAATATATGTGTTAAATTCTCGTATGTGCACTTTCATTAAGCTATTTTTTCAATTATCACTATTTCGTCGTTGAAGAAAAACATCGTGAGGAAATTCGCGTGCCAGATATTTAAGTAAAATTATGGCATGTTTGGATGTTAAGGCCTTAAAACACCACGCTGGCCAAGCGAGTTAACGAGTTCATTGTTTTAGAGGTGATGTAGTGGCTCGCAGCTTTCGGTAGTGATTTCGTTATCCCTTAGTCGCCTTTAACGACACCCGCGGGAGGAGATGGGGTGATGATATTCTAAATCCGGCGACACCACACTACGTTTTCAAGCCATACATCCTTCATGCACAAGAGAATCTGCATGAGTAGGTCCATCCAGCAGTGGACTACAACAGGGCTAGTTACGTTACGTGATTACATGGCATGTTTAATATCTATTCATGGTAAAAATGTGAAAACAGAAATATTATTATTGTTTTAACAATTTATAACAAATAATTATTTTTATTATTTACTTATTATATTTTACTATTAAGGCACTAATTAGTCACAACAATCCAAATTCCAACAATCCAACTAATTAAAATGTTGTTCGTGAATTTTCCTAAGGAATGGGCTTATTTACACTGAACCGCGAAAACTGTGCAAATATCTACATGTAAGTAAGCAAAAGTATCTACATTAAGAATATATTAATATAAATGGTGTATGTAAATAATTATATGTGTATTTAGTTTTATGCGAACGTGCAGTGCCAAGACAAACCTCGTATGTTTTATATGGCACGATGCAATATTAATTATATATGGTTACTCTTTTGTATGTGTATAATAAAATACATCGCCTTTAGGTCCGCGTGAAGGATTATGAATGGATACAAAATTGGATCTCAAGGGAAGATTTGTACCTTGAAGTTCGTATATGAGCCATACCAAAACTGTGACGATTTGACGTTTGAGGAATTTCAAAGTCCAAAGTCAAATTACAAACTGCATAGCACAGGCCAACCGAGCGTTCGAATGATTACAAACGTTTTTTCGCATTCGTAAAGGAGTTATTACAGTGACCTTAGAGCCCATTTTCGTTGCTCTAACTGAATAAATGGTGTTGTTCCACATCTTTATATTTGCGGTTAGCATTGCCTAACCGGTTACAGAATTAGTTGATAATGAGCTGCAAAGGAATTTGTATTTGTTAGTACGCTCGATTGACCGATACTATATATTGTTAAATACGGCACATAAAACTCTACAACTGTTGGTTTTAAGATGTTTTTCCAAAATGTTCCCACATTTAAAAGAAAATATATCGAAATCCTTGTCATCTAAATTCTTTAGTATTTTAATTTCATAATAAGCTATTTTCTGTCATATTTAATATAAATCTATCAAACAGATATAGATATTATTAATTGTGAAGGTCCCGTACTGTCGCAAAAAGGTATCGTTAAGCACCAAGGATGAAAATTGCTTGAAGCTATCAAAAGTGACAAAATAATAGTTCCAATTTTAAGTATGCGACAAAATGACTTTAAAGAGAAAATCATCTTCAAATGAGCAAATCGATCAGACTTGAAAACTAACTCCCTAGCTAATGAAGTGATCGTAAAAAAGTGACAATAAAATCCTCGAATCTGGCTGTGCCAAGAACACAGACAGACACATAGAAACAGACACATATACATTCCATCCATCAACCAAAATACAGAGAATTATGGCCCTAAAAGTGAGGGCAATTGCAAAGGCGGCCAAATTTATAGGTCTGTCATTTGGCGGCAAAAAACTACCAAGAACATATTATTAATAGTGACGTGACAATAACAGTATCGTGACAGTTTTGTCACAAGGAATGATCCATCTATATATTTTGGTTGGTATCACGTTTTTCCTTCTTCTGTTTTCTTCACTTCATGTGTTTATTTGTATGTGTGGGCGTGCCTATGACCACTTTTCATCTAGTGGGCTTTGCTGTCTGACGTCCGCCAGCTATTTTACAAAAAGTAAGTGAGACTGATACCGTTTTAATTGATTGATTAAAAAAAATCCCGAATGGCTACTTACAGAATTAAAACCCAAAAGCAACCTAAAAGATTCCATAAAAATAGAATAAATAATAACCTCAAAAGAATTGATTATGAAACACACACAGATATAAACCACAAGTGACATGTTAAAGTATGTCCAAACATAACGAAGATATATAATAGTATAGAGAAGAAAGAACGCAACTTCCACGAAATTTGTTCACCCAAATGACGACGCTTGTTTTTTGGAGGTGGGTGTTTAACGCGAGGCGAAAGAATAGTATGGATGCGACGGTTGCTAATGAGTAATTTTTTCTTGATTATAGATAGAAAGAAAAAGCTCTTTATAGCACACTAAAACAAAACACAACAATGACAGATATCTACACAAATTGCACAAAAGTCAGTCTTATTTTATTTGGGAAACAAACGCTATTTCATAACAAAATAGCAATTAAAAGACTTAAATATCATAAACCAGTAAAGTTTCCTCCATTAAACAAGTATTGAATTATGTTGATTAAGTCCGTCTTATCGCTAAATGCTATCTCTGCCATACAACTTTTGGGTAGAGAAAATAAATATTTTCATCGCATTTTGATATTTGATTATTTATTTAAACTTTATTGCACAAGTATTTGACAAGTACAAATAACGGAATCAATAATTTACGACATTCGTTCTTTTAAACAGTCAACCACTAATAGTGATGCATATTTTTGCATCGTTTCTTTACCAGCTCTATTTACCATTAACAAAGCAAATCTTCATGACAAAGTTAATTTGAAAAAAATAATCATCAGTCAATTATTATTACATATGAAAAAAAAAAATTAAGGCATTGTTTGAAAAATGAAACGTATGTTTTTTTTTTCATAAAAACTTAGAGAAAGTATAATAAGTGTAATAATAGTAGTTTAAGCACTCAAAAGACAACAAGTAAATAAAATAAAAATATTTACAGAGGTTAAAATATTACACAGAGTTCACAGAAGAACTTACAAAAATGTATACACACAGGTAATTTAAGTTGAATGTTCGCTCTAACCAAGCTGATTAGAGCTCATTGTTGTGTCTTTGTATGTTTAAGCCTGGTGACCTAAAAAAACTACCAATTGCCGGCCATAATTGTACACACATTGTTAGAAAGCGAAGTAGAAAGCGACAGCTGTCTTAACGTATGATTCTACTTCTTACTTAAGTGCCATCTTTGAACGAAGTTTGGCGATCAATATTGCTGCCCGTAAAAAAGACTTCGTGTTTATCCCAAACCATTCTCTAATACTTCTGAGCCAAGATGTCTGTCTTTTGCCAAGTTTACGGCAACCGTGTATCAAATTGCAAAACATGGTAAATTCGTATATAGATGCCATCTATTGCACCGTATAATTCATAGCATTCAAATCCATTCGACTGCTTGTAGTCGCCTCGCACCTTCTTCCGTTCCAGGCTCACATAGAAGTCGTGGTGTGCTTCTACAATTAAATACACAAACTTCTTTGTCACTTTTGTTCTTTGACATACTGTCGATGATTTAACGCTACCTATGCATCCAATTGAAATTTAACCATAGAAATGAGTCAAGAAGAATGATACCCCGCCTTATCCATATTATCCTAGCGCACCCTAACAAACTTATTAAGATTTCTTTTCTTTTTACTCTGTACGTGGTTAGCGACGTATGACGCAAGCTAACGGCCAGGGGGGAGGTAGGGGAGGTAGCCCTCCCTCGCACGCATGGCCGCTCTCATGATTTAAGCACAGGGATAAGAATGAAATTAAAAATACATCCGCGCTCCTTAGGGTGCCGGGGAGACATATATGCAAATGAACCCCCAACCCCCCTCATAAGATAGGGGGGGCATTTTTTGTTGGGATGCTATTAATTTGGGGTGTAACTTAGTATACGCGAGTCTATAGACATATATGGAGGCGTCCCTTGCAGCGCTTCTTGTGGATTTTCTTCTAAATTATGCCGGTATAAGATTATGAACGGTGTAATTCTTTCAGGCGTAATTTTTGAATATTTTTCTGTATTTTCGTATAAGGACAATGTATTTCATTCGTATGTATACACATGCACTTTTTATGACGTCTAGAAAGTTTTGTGGAAATGGTCTAAATAAATACTAAGCAATTTTATTATACATACATACAATAATTAAAATAAAGAATGCTGATAGGAACTATCTACTCTCGACTCTCATTCGTGAGGACGTGAATTGAAATCCTCTTCTCTTACCACAAACTTTCTACTTAAGTGCGGATTTTTAAAACACTTGTATTTATTTAAACAGGCAGTAGATCGTGATCCACAAAATGAACTTCTTTTTAAATAATTAAAAATGTCATCACCTGGACGACGGAAACCTCCTGTGTTTTAATTATCACTAGAGTACCTAAACATAACCGACCTTTGAATTTGCTGCCGTTTTTTGTTCTTTAATTAGCTGCACCTTTTAATTACTTTTTAAAATCATCACCAGCTCGGGGCAGGCACTTTTGAGGAAATCCGCATGCTCAAGAAATTAAAAACTAAACCTTGCGAATAAACCTCAATCATACGGAGTGATATATAATCAGGCAGGGTTATGGCTAAGACAGAAGGTCTAGTGGGTACCAGGTGAAAAAGGTATACCTACTGATAGTAGTTAAAAGACCAAACTTAGAAAATACCCTCTTATATGATTTCAATAAAAAGGCAACATCATTAAACGACTTCTTAAATCAAGTAAGAGTACCTCATAACAATAAGTCGTCACGTCGCGCGTCGTCGTGTAGCGATAGGATCGGTGCCGGGGGCGTATCGGGTGTTCGTGTTTTCACACATTCGACATTTATTGGGATGATTTGGCGGTTTTCGACGCCAGGATAACCTCGTGTTCCAGTGTGAGCTGCATATTCGCTTTGGATGTTTTTAAAATGGATAGGTACAGATAAAATATAGGAGAAATAAATTAAACAAGATAATATTTAAATTTCGCGACAAGTTGCCCTTTAGTGTGATCAATAGATACAAGACGAAAGTGTCATTGAATTGAAGCGCGCATAGACACGACATCAATTTTATCATTACGCAGAAATTTTGAAATCTATTAAATTCTCCTCCACGCAAAGTTACCTTTAGACCTATCTCCTCCACACAGAAATGTATGTTCTTGAAATTTGCCTTGGTCAACATCCAGCCACCATCTCGTCAGTACTGAACCTGGACTTGATCTGAAGGTATTTTCTCTTGAATGAAGTCATAGTGAACATCTATATGCTTTGATATAGGTACCTATCCGGTAGACAAAAATCAGGAAACGATTTTTTGTATTTGACCCTCGGCTTACGTGATAAAGGAAGTCAAGTTAGTGCCAAAATCTTTAATGTTTGGGTAACCAACTGAAAGTTCTTTTTAATTTGGTACCAAAGTTATGTAAATATAGTGGCCTAATGCAATACAATGCAATGTTTCATTTTTCAGCCAATTATTGGAAGGAAATTAGAGTGGAGGTAAAAGTTACTTTACATAAATAGATGTACAACCGTTTGACAGGAACTTATATATACCTGTACGTATTGTCGTAAAACTACTTCTATATAATTGAAATTAAAATTTGTTTTTTCCTAAATAGACAGTACTGCAGATCTTAAGTTCAGTTAATATATCAACATATTTTACTGAGCGAATATGTGTGACAATTGAACAGTTATTGTGAAAATCTAAAGAAAAAATAATAGAAATAATTATGAATGTCCTCTTTCTCATTAAAATTCAGAAATAACTGAGAATCATACACTTATATTTAATACGTAATAACGTTTTGATGGAAATCTGTGAAATGTTCACGTTTGCAATGCTAAAAAATCATCGTTTTACATACTTATTCAGTATTTTTTACCTAATTACTGAATAGCATGTCCTGAATTCGAGAAAAGAATCATTAACCACTATCCACTAAAAAATGCTAAGCACGTCATTCCTATTTCATATTATTAATTGAACTACGTCTTCTCTTTACCTAAATTTAAATCAAACTATAAGTGTTAAATATTTCATAGCTTCTTCTGTAGCGCAAGCTGAATATATTTGCGTGAATCGTATGAGGGGATCAATGGGGATATTTATTGTCCCCGACGAGTAGGCAAATTGGATAACACACCGCAGGTGTTATATTATATTGTATGTGAACTTACAGGTGGCTTGAGTGAAAGTATTTTTAAATGTTTTTAATTCATATATTAACACCAGCAGTGGAGAATCCAGTAGTAAAAAACATAGGAATAAGAAACCTGTGCTTCTTCAAAGACTAGAAACGATACACGATCGTTTACTCTTCTCATTCGGCTACTACCTTGAAGTCGTGAACTACGTTGAACCATCTTGAAGTCGTCAATCTACTTGGCCGAAGTCCTATACTATGCTTTCCGGTACTCGATCTTCATTCGAGAACTCGTCTACTCCTTCCGTTGTTGCTTTGGTGATATATATTTTACCCTACCACCTCATTTGAGTCTTTCTCGTATCTCCCTATTGACCTTCTTCTGATCTACCTAAAAGTTGACTGGTACATTATGCTCGCCTTTTGTACGGTAATGTGCAACGATTGACCAGAGTAAATGGGCACCAATCGTTTTAAGGACAATGGGCGTAGATATAATAAAGAATGATATGAAATTAAGAGTCACATAGTCACAAGAAATGTAATTTACGCAAAAATATATATAAACATTTAATATCTTTCCATATTTTTTCCGAGCACACACCTGCATTTCCTTAGCCCCCATTATTAAAAAGCGAAGCCCCCTGAACTTTCGCTCGTTCACGCCTCGCATAGCAAAGGGCAGATCGATGCTTGTCAAACAATAAATGTCACGTCCACTCCCTTATGTTAATATCCAACGATATAAACTACACCCACACAACTCAATATCAACTCTATGTCCTTTTCATAGGGCTCTGAACAACTGCGTTTTAAGGTTGTTAGCTCATACTCCCGATTTTTCTTTGAGGTGTGAACGTTGGCCTAATTTTTTCGGCGGAAAATGGTTTGTGATATTAAGACAAAACGTTCTGAGACACTACTTTTACTCGTAGATACGAATACAGTTTCGATGTTGTTAGTACATTTTTCTAGAAGATTGTTATGAATTCTTAAAATAGCACAAACGTGAATATTTATAAGAGACACTTACCACCGTGTAGATTGTCAGTTCGTCTGCCGTCTTTTTTCCTATAATACATGCATACCATCCACTACATGCTCCACATACATCTCTACATCTCCACTGCTGGATATAAGTAGGCCTAATAAAGATCAATAAACAAATTAACAAAAGACATCAATGGTTGTTGATATATTAGTCAACACATTAAAACACTATGTATTTATAGTATTTTTTACACTAATCTCCATCTAAATCACAATCTATTGTATGTATTATTGACCGTGTGGTGTCGTGTGATTAATAAATTTATTCTCACGATGTTTCGTTCGACGCTACTTCTGGTATTGTGAGTGTTGTGTTGTGTGCCGCAACTTTCCGGAATATGAAGACCAAATGCGGGTAGTTGATAAAACTGTTCGCAACTCTCGACGTGGACTACCCCACTTTTCAGTCAGCTCGTGATCATGGTTGGTGCAACTCAACCGAAACGTCGAGTATAATAAATAAGGTTAAGACACGTTTAAATGGATAAATAAATGTTAACCGTACAATTTAGAAAAAAATGTTTAGACAAAAGTCACATAGCTTGAGGAGCCTATCCTTATCGTTTGTAAATATGGGATTAAAAAATTTTTTTTTTTTTTAAGTTTTTAAATGTGTCAAATCTAAAGTAAAAATTGAAAGAAAAATCCACACATAAAATACAAATAGAAGTAATTTATAAACGGATTTCAATTTTTTAAATATTTTTCTGTAATTTTATTGTTTCATATAAAGACAGTCGCAATATAGAGGATCAACAGTATATCATAAATAGTTCTGAAATTTATAGTTTTTTTAATAATCGCGATTCAGATAATTTATTGATCAGATAATCAATAAAATCGCGAGGTTCAATTTTATTAAATTTATTAATTATTTTATTCGTAAACATACGCGTTTAAATATTTAAACATATCGTTTAAATAAATAAATATATGTGAAAAAACGAAAATCTCAAATGTACGGATAACATCGAAAAATATCTTCCTTACTGGCGCAATACGCAATAAAAAGGAAATTAATAATTATAAGAATGATAACTTAAAAGATGGAACGATAACTAACTGTTTCTTTAACTATAACATTTCATTATATAATTTATTATCGTGACAAAAGTAAATAAACATCTATTAAAATCGATACAGAATGATTACATTTATGGTTACAGCTTGAATGCAATAAACTTCCATCCAAGCAGACTTCGTTATCAACCATTCAGTTCTAAGATTTGTTATATCGACAATCGCAATAGACTCGATTGTAAAGCGTAACACCAAGGTAGAATGGTAAGGTAACTTTATGATAAACGCCAATATGTGAACACACACACGCGCGCAGAAATTTATATACACAACGGTAAAGTTTAGGAATACCTACCCATTTACGTGTTATATCTACTTATAAGTGCACCACGAAAATCATAATTCTGCGTCGAGGTTGCGACTTATGTTGGCTACTAATAAATCACCAATTCACTTTTAAGCCAATCTGTAATAAGACTTGATTTATTATACAAATACTCACGCAAACACATGCTAAAATTTATCTACGCATTTTACTAGTATAGAAGCAATAGAGCGAGAACACATCGCCCTGCGCCGACGCAGTTGTACTAGCTGTAACAAAATCGCTAATTTATTTATACATCACTTTCATTAAGTCTTTCAACACTCCCACTGCAGAACACAGGCCTCCTCTAGAAAATTAATATGATTTTTCGGGCAATAATCCACGCGGAACCAGCGTGGATTAGTGTATACACATAGTCCATATATTTTTTAAGTTCTGGAACATGCGGGTTTCTTCACGATGTTTGCCTTCACCACCGAGCTAATGAAAATTGTAGGTGCCTTTTATTAAATGTACACTTTAAATTATAGATGCTCGCCATCAAATTTCCGAAAATATATCCGCACTTCTTTTTCTGAATATATATCTTGAGTCATTATTTGTAAAATATTTTTAGCTGTATTATTACTTTGGAATGAACATATCTCGTTTATTTCGCAATAGTGGTTATGTTGGCACGCCGTTCCTACCTTAGTTCTACTGTGGCAGCACCCACGAACGGCTTATATCATGAGAACGCATGACTTATGGCAGTTTGTCACATTCGCAATCAAATGCGGTGTGTCCCCGATCCATGATTAATGCCTTTCTTAATTACTAAGTTATCGCTCGCAACGCGGGGGTGATACATGTGTTTCCGGCTAAATTTATTGGCTTTTGCGGCTGTTTTTAGGGTGGGCTTGATTACTCAAGTTGGGTATAACTTTTTAATTTTTGTCCTGATGTTAAAAATATGTTTAAATGGCTCATAGAGTCACTCTGAAATGGCAGTGGACAAGTCATATTTGCCGCAGAACCGGTAACCGTTGGGGTAGGTGAGTTCTCGAATTGAGGCCACATATCGTGAAGAGCATTGTTGTACGTCCTCCAGGCAGGTGGACCGCCAACTTGAAGGATGTGAAGAAACAAAGTTTGAAGTGTCAAACTGGAGAAACAGCAGTGGAAAGGTGGAGAGACATAGGCTGATGGAATGATATGATATAATTGAAAGTATACCCACCGAATGAGAATTCTTTAACTAATACTTACATGCGCTAGACCTATACTAGCATAAGCGAAGTCACAGGCGAGTAAAAACAGTCTTTGTATAGACACCTGGATATGGACACTACCGTTTATCAAATTTGAAAACCAATGTTGAAACCTGATCCTATATTGATTTTTTTTTTTTATACTAGTGGGCGGACGAGCAAGCGGTCCCACGTGATGGTAAGTGTTACCGCCGCCCATGGACACCTGCAACACCAGGGGGTATGCGAGCGCGCCGCCGACCTTGCAAAATCCCATTCACAGCTCTCTTGAAGAACCCCATATCGTAGCTTAATGGAAAGACCTCTTGAGGCAAGATATACTAAGACATACCATACCAATATGAAAATCACTAGACATTAATATGAGACATTATCTGACTATAGCAACTTTAATGTGGGTAATCTATGACTATTAAGAATTTTATCTTAAATTTTCTGAAATTCAAAATTCCGTTTAAATATCCCTTTAACATGCTTTAATAAGTAGTGTTAGTTGTATTATCTTTCCATAAATTATTTATATGATATCGAATAACTCAAAGTGTCAGTATAAACCTGACATGGTTTAATGGAATTTTAATGGAACCTTATTACATGTATTTTGAGATCATAAGAAATAAATAAAAAATCTGCACTGAGATAAAGCAATAAAAAAATATATTATTTTAAGATTAATGTCTCAAAATCTAGAAAATTACAGACGACAATATTGCGCCTTTTATCACGTCCAATAAAGCCTAAAAACCCTATGTGTGTAATTTAAATGCGGAAATTATTTCCGTGCTTCCATACTATTTTTTTATATATATATTTACTATGTAAATAAAAAGCTACTACTTGAACCTAATAGCGGATTTTTCTAAAACCTTCACCTTAAGCTTAGTACACACGCGCGTCACGTCCTCCGCTCATTTGGAGGCGTTCATCGATCGGAGACAAAGCCTCACCAGGCCCCGATAAACGAATTAAGGAAATGGGAGATTTTTTATCTGGGCCGTGGGTGATGGGCGGGTGGGGGGGGGGGGGGCGCGACACGCGTCGTAAAACGCAGCAATACTTTCTTATGCAAAGTCCCTCCGCGCCGATAATTAGGTGAGGCTGTGAATGTGTACGCGGCTTTACTTTCTTTGTGTGCGTTTTGTTTTTAATTTTGGGGCGCGATGTGCGACGTTTGGGTGTTATTGACCTGTGCTAAATGTGGGATAACATTGCTGTAAGTTAGCTTTACATATAATAGAATCGTAACAGAGCCGTGTCTCTCTGTAGATGAAATGTTTTTGAAAAAGTCATTGTTGTGTAAATACAGTTTTTGGAGATTTTATCCGTCCTACTGTCTGTCTCATTAAATCCTGGCCTAAGGCTTTTGCATGAATTAGCCAGACAGACAACAATTCTAAAAATGGTGTTTAAATTCTAAAAGTGTCTGGACATGGACATGGAATATTTTTTGAGAAAAATCAAATCAATGTACACTATGAACGATACAGAACCCATAACAACTATTATTAGAATTTTCGTCTGTGTGTCTGTCTGTCCTACGATTTTATTATATCTATAGTTATAATAAAATTTATAATAAACTACGTCTTAATTTTGTCAAAGGATTGAGAAAAAATCCACACCTCAAATAATCGACAAATGTCTACTTAAAAAGTCCTAAAACAACAAATCAATACAAATGTGAACATAACTTGGTATCGATCCCACCAAAGCCAGAAATTTAATATGGAAAACGGCCAAGTTCTCTTCTACTAGCAAAAATTTGAAACATGGACATGTTTATTTACGTTAAAAATAAACTATATTAAATTTATTTATGTTAAAAATATTTTATTTACGTACTTGGATAATACACTCATATGTACCTAGCTTCATGATTATATGAGTAGATAACTGTATGACTAGCGATTAGCATAGATTACCGATAGTACCTCTGCCTGCTAATCTAAGGCATTCGATTCCTGGTCGGACAAACTGGTCGAGCTAATCTGGCTAGTTTGTGATTGTCTTTGTACCAAACTATCTAGTATCTAGACCCACGATATAGGGAATCGGGAACACATTGAGGCGTTATTTATTAATCAAATCAAATACCAAATCATTATATATGTATTTTGCAGATCCTTGAGTATAAACTAAGAAGTTACATAACAAATATTTCCAGTCACATTCTATCTGATCAGAGCGTTCAAAAATTTATTAAAATTATTCTTATCTAAGTAATGCGAAAAAGTAACTCTGTCTGTTACCTTTTCACGGCTAAACCACTAAACCGATATTGATGAAATTTGGTACGGAGATAGATCGATACCCAGGGACGGACATAGGGTACTTTCCAGGGACGGACTTGATGTATTTACTGCGATAACCGAATTCCACGCGGGCGAAGCTGCGGGTAGAAGCTAGTTTACAATAATATATACTTTGATACAATATATCAAAAAAAATTAAACCAGTGATCGCATACATAATAATTTATAATTCTAACATGTCCTAAATAAAACAGAGAAGACGGGGCGACCAAGCAACCAGCCCTTTCACTGCCCTCTCATACACATTTTCTTGGGCACGAGGGACGTCCAAAACGCCACGCTGGCCAAGCGGGTTGGCGAGTCTATTCTTTTGGTGTAGTTCCTCGCCCTTGTGGTCATCTTTTACAACCCACGGGAAAAGATAGGTTGAGAATACAGTAAACAAAAAAAGGCCATAAAACTACGCGGTCCCATCTGTACCGAAAGCGCATTCGTCTCAGCACTCAGCTACTCGTATATACCATAAAAACGACACACAGCGCTGATTTTCATGCGGAACCAACACGCGTGGACTTTAATTAGTACTACTTATACCTACTTTAATTGGTATTTGCAATTATTATTATTATTATTATCTACCCTATTCCTAGAATTCTCTTATTGTCTCATATAAGAACAGACCACTCCAAATTAGAAAACTTTAACGATGAATCCGTAAAAAATCTCCTTCATTTTTGTGGTAAACAAACCGTTAACATTTAATATCATTTCGCGATATTATACCGACACAGATATGGTATACAAAATTACAATCGTTCGTAAATGAACGAGCTCGAACGACGTCTGTCCTTCGAGCGCACATGTCGTTCACGATCGATGTCGACTTAACAGTCTTGATACTTGATTCGTTTATTTTTTTATTTACTTCAGGCTACAAAGGTCCATAGAATATAAAACAAAAACATTATATAATTAAATATATGCACTGTGCGTTATGCTGTTCGTTGTCCTATCGGGAATCGAACCCAGGACCTTTTACATAGCACGTAGAGGGACTACCAACTGTGATAATCAGTCGCTGACATCAATAGCAAGCATGAATTTATCCAAAGGTAAGCAGCGCATCTGGGGATATGGCTACGTTTCTCATTTTGGACTGATGTTAACATGTGTCGCTATTTTCCATGGGCGACAGTATCCACTTACC
Organism: Sesia bembeciformis; assembly: GCA_943735995.1. NCBI lineage: Eukaryota > Metazoa > Arthropoda > Insecta > Lepidoptera > Sesiidae > Sesia > Sesia bembeciformis. The sequence goes on from OX031038.1 coordinate 4,214,198, forward strand.
TCTAGTGGAACTGCATACTAAGCTTGCGGTTAAATTCTATAAAAAAAATAGAAACAACTAAAATATAAATCAGCTACCCTAATGTCTTAAAATTACCAAGATCTGTCACTCCCGCACTATATACTTTTAATTTTCCCTCCTTAAAAAAGGGAGGGCAGCGGTGTGTTTTCGGCGGCCCGTGTGTGGGGGTTGGGGTGTAGCCCCCCTCGGGGGTACGGTAATCAAGGCACGCAATCTTCGGCGAACCCTTAAAAACTTTAAAACTCATCGCCGCCTCGCGCCATCCCGACATACACTCATACATGTAAACAGACGTTCTAATGAAATTTTTGTGTGAGATTAGCCATGGCTTATCCGAATGACGCCGCCCGCCTGCTTTGATGGTGAAAAATAATAAACTGTTATACTAATATTTATTTTATTACAGAAAACAGAGCACAAGTATTTATGATCTGCATAAAATTGTAAGTTACAAAAATAAAGACAATTAAATTTTGTACCTTGACAAGTATTATTATAAATTAGTATTAGTATTATTATTAGTAGATATGACCGAAGGATGCCCCCAGTTACGTTTCCCGGTCCGTAATCTCCATTCAAGAACTCTACCCCCTGGGATGTCAGTCCTACGATAGATGTAGCCAGTCCAAATAATCAAATATGAAAGACCAATATCAGATAAACAAATATAACTTACTAACATACGAAAATGATGGTCTCCATTCCAAAACTTACTACCCCATCGGTCCAAGAGGAGATGAAAAGACTCTTAAAGCGGGTAGCAATATAAGTGAAAAAATAAATAAAACCCCACTTTACTAAACAGCTCATCGCGTTGTTGAGCTTAAAGACAGTGATCAAAGGTCAAACATTGTGACCTTTCTGCCAGCAATTAGTCTACGTCACTTCAGTAGGTGTTTTATAAACAACAATTGTGAAATTTAATCTTATAGATTTTTGTAACAGCGAGTAGTGAAGACCATAACACATTAGGTAATTGTTAAAAAAGATTTTGAAATCTGTTAGTAGGTATTGAAGGAAAAAAAAACAGAGCTTTATTTAAAAAAAAATGGCTGTAGTCTTGTCCATTGGACGTCCATTATTGGAGTATTATGGCGTCATTTCATTTAGGACGGTTTCTGTATGTCACTTGACAAAGATGTCAAGCGGATTTCTTCAGAAATGAACATATCTAATTCAAATTGAAAAAAATGTTAATCGATTACTTTTCAAAATGGATAAACTGTTGATCCAGTATATTATGTATGGTTTTCATATTAACAATTGGCGTAGGGTTGGCGAGTTCACTTTTTCAGAGGTGATGTAATCCTCAGGGCTTGTGGTAGCAGCTTCGTTATCCCTTAGTCGCCTTTTACAGCATTCACGGAAGAAGATACGGTGGCGCTATTCTACAGCCGGCCGACAGGGCACCAAACCCTTTTTATCGTGAGTTTTCTCTAATAAATACGAAATATACAATCCCACAGAAAGTAAGGCATACTTTCACTGTCTATGTGTTTGCGTATAATTCGCTCGGCACTTAGTGTAACCGTTGCGTGCCCTTTATTGGCCATAAAGTAACCGTTCGCGATTTCGTTCGCATTTAATTGCTGCCTTTAAAATATGCGTGAAATTCAGTTTTATTTTCTCATAACGTCGATTTAGAGCCGCCCCCTAAAATCTGATTTATCTGAGATATTGTAACTCTATTTTAACGCTTAAGATATTAGATCTTAAGTTTTTCTATGTTACTTTTTTTTTGTATAGTATAAAAAATTGTTTATATACGTATTGTATTAAATTAAGCTGAATAATTTTTAATATATAACTTTATGTAATAATTATGACAAAGTACTTGCAAACTTGCATGCAGGTCAAATACATTGATGGCCACAATTTTATATTGAGATCTTCATTACTGAATTAGAATTTAAACTTGAATTTGCTTTCAAAGACACGATATGTTCTCATTAAGAAAATTAAAAGCTAAAATAGGTCTTAATTTTGTTTAACTTTAAGGAACGCCACACTCAATAACCCACACTATGTATACAAGTATATATAATATATATACCTATATGTGTCCAGACACCCGTGTCCAGACGCACATATAAATAAGAACACACCACTCAGAGCCCAACAAACATTTGTCTTTAAACAAATTAATGTCCGACCGGGAATCGATTCCTGGAACTTTTGCACAGCGACCAGAGCCACTACCAACTAAGCTATTCGGTTGTCGAAATAATACAATGAACTATCTATCGTAACTCGTAACTGATACTAAGATCACAAACAAAAAAACATGTACACTTTAGCCACAGTAAAATAAAATCCCCGAAATCGAATCACACATACCTTCTGAATAGTTCATTAAACTGTCTATGTGCGCGTTTATTTGACGTATGCATGTGCGTGTGTAAACAGGGGTTTTAATTTTTCGGGGGTTCTTTAATGACACTTCTTCGCATCGATTTTAGCGTTCTCCGAGGGTTACTCTTTTGTTTTGCGTTATCGATTATGTTTTTTATTTGAATAAGCGCTGAGCATGCATGCATACGTTCATGTATGAAGGGGAAACGTTGGAAGTTTCAAACTATTGCGTGTGCATCGATTTTTAGCGTACTCATGTGGGGATGTAGTCATTCGTTGTTTTTGTAATTAGAAAGGGTTTTTAAATTTTGGATTACTGCTACCTTAGTTGCAATGATATGTCATAATATAATATTTATTTTACAATAAAGCTCATGACAAAGAGGAAATAGTCTCTGGAAACTCCCATTCACACCCGAAACACGTTGCTGTGTTTCGTTGGTACGTTTTTTTCTATATATAGAAAGAAAGTGACAGACGTCAAGACAGCCAACCTGATGGTAAATGAGTACTGTCGCCCGTGGACACCCGGTAAACATGTCAACATCAGCCCAAAATGACAAACATTGGCAAGCCCCAGGATGCACTGCCTACCTTTCAAGAGTTACGAATGAATTTTTGAATTAGGGTTGGGAAAATGGCGAGGGATACAAAGTAGGAAAGTATAAATCGGTCCAGTCATTTTATCAGAAACGGGACGAGATTTTTTATCAATCTCAACATTCTTCGACATAAGCTATAATAAGACTTTTATACGTGTGAACTATGAAATATTTTGTCAATAATTCTATACGTGTATCTAATATTTACCTTTGTGTCGATCTTGACAATTACTTTTTCAATTACAAGCAGTGGAAACACAGGCTGACGATATGGTATATACCTATAATTATGAAATTAGAGGCAACTTTATAACAAACTAGCTGTGCCCGGCGTTGCATGTGTGCGTTGCAAGCCCAGCAATTTTTTTGCACATAATATATAGCCTATGTCCATCTGGAATAATGTACATTTCAAATGGTGAAAGAATTTTTAAATAGGTGCAGTGGTTCCGGAGATTACCCTCCACATACACACACACACAAAATTCACACTCTCTCTTTATTATATTAGTATAGATTTTAAAAGTCAGCGACATCGAATCCAAGTGACTAATAATTGTAACGAGAAATAAATGTGCAACATAAAATACTGAATAAGCAGCAAATCGATGGCAGCAAAGGTCGGTAAAAAGAAATAGCGAGTCCCGCAAAGCACGACTCCATCGACTCGGTGATGACTGATGGATGGCATTCTTAGTAATTAAATATTATTTACGTCAGTTATCAAAAAATAGATTATATTATTCAACGTGATTTGCTGCTCATCTGGTACTTTTTGCTGTCCGTTTTAATACAAGCCTTTTATAACAACTTTATCAACTCTTAAAACTTTATAGAAATTCTCAACGAAAATACAAACAAAACCCGATACGAATAAAAATTAATTAATACAAATTAGGGAAACGAATGGCTGGATGAAGACGCGCCAATGAAAGGGGCAAGCCCCCCCAGATACCCCCCTAAAAATTTAATTCATCACACCGCTCCTGGGACATATCTCCTTCTTGTCTGTCCCTTCCCCTTTCTTCCGAGGTTCTTTGCTTTCTTACAAGCTTTTTCCGAGAGTAAGACGGGAATACATAAAATACACAATCTGTATATCAAGTGTACAACCTCGCGCCAAATTGGACTTTAACATTGAGTGTCAGAGACGAAATTGCATTATAAGACGTTGGTTGTTATGATATGATACTTTGTGTAATTCGATATACATAGGCTGTTTCAGTCGTTCGCATTGAAAGCTTAAAACAAATAAACGTGCGACGTTTCAAGATAAGGTTTTGTTAGTCGTTCGGCGATCATTATGGCTGATATATCTACCGGCAAGGTTCAGTTCCCCAGTTGAGTAAGTTTTCAAATATCTACCTAACTATGTCGCATTTATATAGCAACAAGATATATTGACATTTGGCCATATTGACTGTGATAAAACCTATGATACGAGATACAATTATTATTTTGGGAGGGTGAGCGTGCATCTGCAATCCCGCGGCCGCTGGCCGCAGTCGACTGGTCAAGTTGTATTTCACAGAACACTACCGTAAATGAGTGAGATATGCCAGAACCCATTGCCATCCCATCCTGTTCTATCCCTCCCCGTGTTCCTAACCCATTCCCGAATCTCCTCATCCAGGGGAGTGCCAACGTTCGTCATTCTGCGCTGATGTTGGCATGTATTCCGAATGTTCATAGGCTACAGTATCCTATTATCACCAGGGAATCTATCTGCTCGTCCGCCATCTTCTTCCTATAATGAAATAGGGTTAATTGGTGAGCATTACGTCCTCGTCTCCTGGTTTGTCCTCGTTACAGCTACACTCAAATATACTGAAAAAAAGCGCGGAATATAAATACGGTGTGATCGATGAAAATTTTTTTCTCATTTCTGCAGTTTCAGCTTGAAATCCTTGAATTAAGGTTTCGTTTCTTCTCTTTCGGAATTGTGATCTTTAAATGGAGTGGTTACTAGCGCCTCCGATCTTTAAATACCTGTTGGTTCATCCATTGATTACTAATACCGTCTTAGGGTTTACCAAAATTCTATAAATGCATTTATAGATCAATCGCCTTCAAAGCGATAATAAAATATGGGCGTGTGCATCTCACACACTCAGACATGTACGCGGTATGTATTTTTGTCAAGTCTGATAGTCTATTTATTTATTTAAGCTACAATATTAAGCTTATTTAATTAAGACTTCAATACCTTATTTAAGCTATTGAAGAACTCCTCAAGAGAGCTGTGAATGGGATTTTGCAAGGTCGGCGGCGCGCCCGCATACCCCCTGGTGTTGCAGGTGTCCATGGGCGGCGGTAACACTTACCGTCACATTGGACCGTTTGCTCGTCCGCCTACTAGTCTATAAAAAAAATTGAGTAAACAATATCACCAATTAGACTTTATTGCACGCTACTAAAAAGATCGTACATATAAATTATAGTAAATACACAATATATCTAAGTTCTAAACCTAGATCATTCCGATTATGCGCTGAATTTTCGCATCTTAAATCATGAAAAATTTACTGGTAAAATCGAGTGCAATCTTCATAATATCTCCGCTCTTATTGTGGGTACTATAGAATAGTGTTGTTGTTTCTGATGTAGGCTGCAGGACCGCATAATTTGAATACAATTGGGCGGAACATATGTGCCGTATACCCCACTGGACGAACACAGACGCTGAAGAAGACCTAGGCGAAGGTGGCGATAGACCAAAGGGCTTAGAAGAGAATAGATCAGGCCTTTGTTCAAAGCACGGTATATGCAATTTAAAAAAAATACTCCATTAAAATGTAGCGATCAAAGCTATCTGAACGAAACCGTATAACATGGCGAAACCTAAAAAGTTCTTAAAAGGCTTTAGTTTATTAAATCAAAGGCGAATTTCTAAACAGTCTTTACATACAGCCGCAAAAACAATTTACCCTTTAAGACTTAAAAACTTCCAACAGCCAATTCTAAACTTGCCAGAGCGACCACGAAACTTATTTTTACGTTAAAAATACGTGATTTATTAAAATCGAATTCAACTAGAAAATGATTCGATACAGCTAGCTGTCTTTGCCAACCTCTTATCGGGGAAACCGCTTTCAATTAACCGGTAACTAAGAGTAAATAATGTTTATGTACTCGCTAACTCTTCACATAATGAGTTAATAACACAACACCTCTACATGCGCGTTGCAAATGGAAAATGGCCAATACACGTATAAAACACGCACACATTAACAAAATTCGTGGCGTATATAAAACGCGTCTTTCTTCTTGTATTCTTAATTAGCGTGTCGAGTGTTTCTATCTCTTTCGCTCTAGTGGTATTAATTAGAAGTTCGTCCCTCTCCCGCTTTCTTAATACATTCTTCCTCTCCGCGGTGTTTCTTTACGTTTTTATTTGTGTGCGTGTCTGTGTGCGGTGGTGTTTAATTTACATGTACTTGTATGTCAGTGTACAGGCGCACGGTTCAGTGGATTGATGTGTCAACGGATTAGAATAATATACACAATCATAGAAAATATATATTATAGGTATATACAGACTAAAGCTAAAATTGTTTCTTTTTTATTCGCGCTGTACATTTGTATGATACAAAATAAACAAGTTAAAAACAATTAAAATAACCTATAAATTGAAACACATATTTTATGTCAATGACAAATTATAAAGGAATACGTAGTACGGCTTTCAAACCTAAGGCGGAATGTTCTTAAAATGGTAGTTTAAATTGACGATAAATATTTTTAAAAATTCGCTAAAACAATATAAATATTTCTCCATACAAAGTTGCACGTGAAGCTAATACGTAGGTATATTATTTTCAAAGAATATTTTAAAAACCAAAAACTTTTTTTTGTTAAACAGTCACCAATTTACACAAACTTATAAGAAATTGTCATACATATATGTCATAAATTTCCATATATGTATAATGTATGTATATAAATTACGAACATTATTTCTACTGAAAATTATATTCTCTATTCAGTTGACCGGTACAAAGTGCGGTCCGCCATTAAGTTCGCCTTTTGTCACTTACTTGTACAAGTAATATTATTATTTGTAATATTATATGTAACATTATCTCTATTTTCGGTTCTAATTTTCCAGATATTGACACTTTAGTGAAATCTTAAAGAAATAACATATTTGTTATTGCTTTTGGACTTAGATGTTAGAGCATGAATCTTGACACAAAGAAATTTCAAGTTACAAAATCGTAAAGACAATAGTGGTAACAAGTTCCATGTTCCAGGGTATTCAGATAACGTTACATATTTGATACTATTTTCCGAAGACGCCGGCACCACTTTTCCGTACGCCTGTACATCGGGTGTTTTATACGAATGTGGGTATACGCGAAAGGGTGTCAGCGCGGGCGTCCTCAGGCGGGGGGAGGGAGCGCACGTACACATAAACACTTATAAAAGTTTTTTGACAACAACCCCCTCGTCCCACCCTGGAATTCGCTAATTTATGTTCCTTTTTTAATCAATACCGCGACTAGAGTTATAGGTTAAGTATATCGGCTTGCAATTGTTTGGTGAGTACCTATGTCTTTGTTCTATTATGCTGTTTGGTCGTTTAGTTTGTGGACTGCTGACCAACGGTCATGTATTATGAACTTCACATATTAAAAATTGTAATTTATATTAGTTTAGTTTAAATAAAATTGACTTTCAAACTATATGTTAATCGACTTTTCATTTCCTTCTTTTGTATTGTGGCCCTATTAGTATTAAGGCAAGTTTCGTTTGGATGGTCAAAACGGGACAAAAAGTTGCCGCAGGGACATTGTATCAACATCGTTAACAGTACAGTTGAATGTTATACTATGTTGCTCAATGTAGCCCAACTTTATTAACACAAAATAGCAATGCAGCAGCACAATTCATTAATATTCATTAACGAACTCTTCCTCTATTAATGTCATTAACAAAACTGTAGTTATAACAGCAACTATAATAAAAGAACGATTAGAAATTAAGTACCCACCTTCTTATGATGTAAAATTCAAATACGCGTAAAGTACTTTAATAAAATAAGTACGTATCATCCGATTACACGTTACGGGTTTCGCGAAATACCTCCTTAAATCGTCAAACTTATCCCAAATAAAGTTATATAGCAATTTTCCGTTTCGGCAACCCTTAGACGTGTGACATGAAAAATCCGCATACTGCAACCAACTTCCCTTTACAATCCCGAAAAGACGAACTTCATACCAATTACCACTCAAGCTTTACTTCCTCAACTACATATGTAAGTTGGTAACGCATGAGCGGCAATATTATAAATGCAGATTGGACGAACGAGTGTAGCTTATAAAGTTTAGAGAGATAAGGTTGAAATTGGATGCGTATGATAACTTGGTAATTCTTTTAACGCGCGTGATGGATTGTCTGTCTCACGCGTGACAAAATTGTCGCCGAGGTTTCGGGGGTTTGAGTGACGTTTCCTGTATTAATTCTTTATTTCATGCAGAGTGAATTAAGGTCTGAAAAGAGCCTTTTAGTGGTAAACGATGCTAATGTCCGCTAGATTTCCAGATTTATTTTAAACATTTTTTTTCTAAATATTTGTCTTTTTGTTTGTCCACTTTTTATTATGATTGATACTGATGACAAAGAGGTCAACGAACTCATAGAAACAGGTCAATACGGTAGAAGACTGTTTTTAACCGTATAAGTTTTATGTGTATAACCTATTCGACAAAAATAAAAATAAATAAAATAAAAATTAGTGAATAAGTAAGTAGGTTACTATAATGCACTTTCTTGCACACCAAATAAAATACTGTGACAGTGACACAAAAGTTCAAAAAAATACGTGTAGAAAAGATAGGCCATCTCTTCCAGGCAACCTTTGGCCTGTAGGAGGAAACGTAGATGAATGATAGATGGATAGATTGGTAAAACTCTTCATTGCACACCGAAACAAAATAATACAGTAACAGACATTGTAACACATGGAATGCACAAAAAGCAGTGTTATCACTAAAAACATTATAAAAAATAGATAGGTATTAAACATAAATATTGATTGATGGCACGCGCCAGTCAAAAAGGAGAAAAGAAGGAGCCCATTCTCATGCCATATGCCAGAGCCCATTCCCACCCCATCGCTTTCCATTTTCCCAACCCTTTCTACCAATCCAATCCTTAATCTGCAACGGTTGACAGGATGGCACGCACGCACGCATCCGTCGGCACGCACCCGGAGGCGTGCCAACCTTTGTCATTGGCATGTATCGCGGATGTCCATGGACGACAGTATCCACTTAACATCAGGTGGACTGTATGCTCGTCTACCGTCTTTTTTCTATATATAAAAAAATTATGACGTAAATTGTAGAGTTTAATGAACCCTATCCAGCAATAAATACTCGTATACCGTTTATAAGATTGATATCGACTTTCTTGGAGATTTTTTGAAAAGTTTATTGCTTATTCCCAGCTCTAAATACTAATTTACGAATCCCAAGCACCGTACTCGAAGTAGCACCGACTGCAAATTATCACTCCACGGTCTGAGTTTACCACACGCCCGTTCTCTCTCATTAAGCATAGTGCCCTGGTGAGAATCAGACACTAACTCAATACCCGCCCGGGGGCAGCATTGAGGGTCTGTAATACTTGAACATAAATCTGAGCGGTATCGGTACTCGGTAGTCAGTAGTAAAGCGCTTGTAGGCATGTGTTTAATTAGAACGATAAGTTTATGGTTGTACTCATAAAAGAATGACGGTGATAATTTGAAATCGATATGCGTGCCGCCTATAGAACAGCGCCACCTAACTCTTCCCGAGGGCGTCTCAAGAAGTGACTAAGCGATAACAAAGCCGCCACTAAAAGCGTTGAGGAACTACACCACCTCTGAAAGAGTGGACTCGCTAGCCAACCATGGCTAACGCTTGGCTAGCGTGGCATTTTAAGACCATACAGCCCTCATGCAGAAGCCCATGTGCATGAGGATTATTATGTCCAGCAGTGGACATTAAAAGGCTGATTGAATTACATTGCATGCATTCTATTGTGTTCTATTCTATTCTATTCTATTCTAGTTCCATTTTATCGATCGATTAGACAAAATATTTTGTCTAATTTCAGTGCACTTACACCAGCCGTTTTATCGTCCACTGCTGGACATGGACGTCCTCGCGCATGTGCATTGTCTTGTATATGAGGGATGTATGTCCTTAAAACACCGCGCTGGCCAAGCGGGTTGGCGAGTCCACTCTTTTAGAAGTTGTATAGTTCCCCAGGGCTTGTGGTAGCGGCTTTGTTATCCTCAGTCGCCTTTTGCAATAGCCACGGGAAGAGATGGAGTAGTACTATTCTATAGCCGGCCCACACAATAAATAATAAGGTCATACAAGCAAACCATTTAAATAAAACTGCAAAATAGCCCGACTTACACATCCCGGCCCAAAGTAACACACATCTACAAAATATAGTCTCTTTCTAAAGGTCGATGTGTATTACTTTCGGCCTGGAAGTGTACATACTTATAACGATACAATGTAAAATGCAGTCCATTCAAAAACATCATAGTATTCCCACCACATGTTTAAAATTGATGTTCGGTAAGCAAAGCGCTAATTTACTTAAAACCATTCTATTCTAGCCTATATGACTGGCGTATTAAGGCACTGATGGGTATTGGTTAATATGTTGTTGAGTGTACTCGTACATGTATAAATCATTCCGTTCCCATCATCGATTGCACATAAGTCCGATTATGTGCAACATCAAACTAATCTTCCCTTTACCTGGTTTAATAACAAGGTTCGCAGAATTTCAACATTTAACGCATGACTATCTAATTGCCTTGACTTAATAAAAATCATAATCACTATAACCCTATCAGCGAATGCAGCACTAAAGCGCTTTCAAAGGCGCCCGCTTATCCGACTCCCAACTACACTGATATAATAGGCAATAAATAATGCAAAGTATAATTATGGTACACAGTGAGCTCACTTGCTAGTACAAACAGAAATACGCAATTACTCTCACACACACAAACGCTGAAATCAACAGGCCCAACAGGTAATGCTGGGGGTACCTATGTGTTCTCGACTGACATACTAATACATATCTTTATGTCTATCGTAATAAGAAGTTACCGCATTGACATTAAGACGTTCCACGTGGTGTAACCACAAGTGTGGTATGGTTTTATATTCGCAGTTTGTAGCTTTAAAAATTATTTTACCTCTGCTGCCTGGATTTTTGGATCTTTCAGGAAAGTTGTAAAAATTTGTGAATCTGTAAAGCTACCAATACCGACGCATCTCCTCCGATATTTTGTTTTCTTCAAAATATGTGTAAAATACTCAAAAAAACCTTTCGAAATACATTAAATATACTTTTAAAATATATCTAATATTCTTAAAGTACGTGTAACAACTATAATAGCAGCGGGTCATTTTTTGTTAATGTACTTTTTGTTTATTCTTGTATTTTTTTAGTGTTTTGTAATTTTTTTTTTGGTTGTCTTCTGATCTACATTGGTTTTGTTTGGTTATATTTCGTGTGCGTTTGTGTTTGTTGGAATAAAGTTTTATGTATTGTATATTCTAACGAAGCGCCAATGTTCGCATACTGTTCATGTTTCTACTGTGGTATAGTACAATCACATGCAACCAGCTAATGTGCTGACGAGCGGCATTGTACGCGAGTGTACCTGTGAGCTTGTAACTTTCAATTACTACTTGATAGCCTACTTGATTAGAACTGTATCCTGCTTGACATTATAACTATTGTGCTTAGCTTACGGCTAATTTCCGTGTGTGGCTATCATTACATGCATATTTACAATTTACCTATAGATACAAAGAAACCATTATTGTATAGCAACTACGTGCGATTTAAATGACTATGGAGAAGAACTGTCAATACATTTATACCTATATATAGAAAAATCTTTATACATATATAAATATCTAATGGAGAACCCATTCGATCGTGGGTCCAATTTTTGCTCTTACTGTAACTCTACTGTAGTAGAGGTTTTCTGCAAAGAATACCAGCCAATTTTCTCCGGGAATTTATTAAAAATCATAAATTTAAAACACCGAAATAAGAAAGCGATAGATAGATAAAACTGTTTATTGCACACCAAAACAAAACAAGACAGTGACAGTGACAGACATTGTAACATATGAAATGCACAAAATGCGATTTTATCGCAAATAGCGATCTCTACCATACAATCTTGTAGAAAGTAAATAATTATAATCCTATATGATCAATTATAGACTAACTAGCAAGTAAATGTAGTAAATTTATCCTGTCTATTATTAAGTAACAAATAAAGTGTTTTTTAACAATACAACACTAACGCAGCGTCTAATGCGTAAATAAGCGCTTCATTAGGTGTGAGATAGGTATACAATATTTAACAGTCGAATATTCACGAATAGTATTGACAATAAAGGTTTTAGCATAGCGCAGTAGGCACGTCCTTAATCAAATGTAAGATAAAGTTACAAATGAGCCAGAGTAACAGGTATCTGTCATTTTTAGCAAAACTGAAATTTAAAAAACAAATTCATAGAAGGGAAAGAACCGTAAAATCCTTTTTTGAAAAGTTGCATTTATGGCCAGTAACAATCAGTTACATTAACGGATTTTTAATGAAAAGGGGGTTCATATAATGAGAAGGAGTCAAAGAAGGCGAAGAACATCCTAACCGAAGAACTTAAACCAGTGGTACTGCAAGCGCAGTCGATCACTATTACGTGCTGCAGTTTCAAAAATAGCCATGATAATTGCCAACCGTCGTTAGAAGACGGCGCTGCAAGCAGAAGAAGGGGTTCTAAGAAATTAGGAGGCAAAAAGTCCCCTAAAAGACAATGATCGAAAGAGTATTGTTACAACTACGTAGGTAATCGCAAAATTCTCTAGTCGAATTTATAGTTCCGCAAGTAATTTCAAAGCGGAACATCCACATCGTAGACCTTTGGCAATCCTTGTTCAGACCTACAACGGAGATAAAACAACACGCGAGCAACTGTATAAGTAGTAACACGGATAACAAAGTCTCGTATCATGAGATCGCGTGGCAAGTTAATTGCTTATTAATTCGCACGGAATCCGGCTCTGTTTAACTGTAATTATTGACCGCTCTTATATTGTGACACGCCCATAATCTGGAGCTGGACATGTGGGAACCGCAAGACTGATTAGAGGGTACAACATTATAGCAATTATAGTGATAATTGTACGGACCTGCGTAGTATTCGATATATTTAGGCATGTCAAGATAACTTCAGATGTTAGATTTGTCTTGCAACTTTTAAATACGGTCTCTCCAAATTTTATAGTAAAAATTTTATACTTTATAGTAAGTCCTGTTTTCTTCAAACAGATCAGTTAGGGAGCCGGAGTGCACGCTGCAATTCTATAGCCGCTAAGCGCACTCGACTGGCCACGTAACTGTACTACTCCCAAATACTACTGTAAAATGTACTACAATTTCCACCTTGTCCTATTCCTCCAATGTACATAGGTACGTGTTTCGGTAATAAGTGAGATAAGCCATAGCCCATTCCAATTCCATATTATCCTACACTCCCCATTTTCCAAATCCATTCCTAAATCTCTAAAGATTAGTCCAGAATAACAAAAGTCCAAAGATTTGAGACTTTCGTCATTCTGGACTGCGGAAATCACCTGAACTTCTAAATAGAGTAGTTCTCCAGTGGAAGCGGCAGGTATTTTAATAGAAACTCCGCCGAGTCACGTTGTGGGTCGAGCATATTGCGCGCGCGCACCTAAACACTACTGGACTGGTTATTGAACCTTCTGTCTAAGTACGAGTACAATAGAGGTACAGTACGACAGCTTTATAGCTTAAACTGTATGCAATAAACTAGTGTGCATCGATTTTTTTCTAAACGTGTCAATTTTTTCTAAGGTATTCTGGGATTGGGTCACTAACCCAATATTAGTGATCGCAATAGAAGAACCTTTTGATACTTTTACTCTATAAATGTCTATGGCTTTCTACTTAGTTGTGTTTTTGTTTTATGAGTTCCTTGTCAGAAGTAATTGTTGACTTTTTGGGGGAAACTCGAAAAGTGAAGTTGAATTTGTTTGATTATTGTAAAAAATGTGTATTTAATGGTGAGAGTTTATTGAACTTCAGTGTTTCTCGTGCGTTGTGTTTGTGACAACCAAATAAAAACATGCGACTGCGTCTTACGTGTACTTCCAAGGAGTCCTCTCCTATCCTCAGTAAACCTACTATCGCTTTAATGTGCGCCTCCTGAGTTACTTCGACAGGACTGGACATCGACTGGATACATTATATACTTTGAAATTGTTTATTACGAAGAAAACCTGACACTGGCAGAATATGCTAATTGACATAAAAGAAAAAAGAAAAAGAAAATGTTCTAAAGCATGAAACAAAACAAAAAAGATAAAAATACATCAACAAGGATGTATGACTGTATGGATGTATGGTGATCAACGTCCTGCACTGACTACCGAGTAATAAGCACTACGAAAGTTTTAAAAATAACAGTAAATCTTTACACGCTTGTAACATTTGATTTATTATATTAAATAGTTTTAATTTTCGGTAGAATAGATTTATATATTTTAAATTACTTGTTTCATGTTTTGTCTTATTACAATGACACGTTCTATTTACATCTGACCGATTGTACTCATTCTAATATTGCACTACCACACGGTCTGTTCATACACAAGCTATTAAATTAATTAACCGCTTCGTGATTATTATATACCAACGTATTATCCTGAATACCTTTGCTCTCTTGCATTATTAATATGAGAGAATTACATAAACGTAGCCAACTTACAACAAAATATTCTCGAACCTGGAACTCCTGGAAGTTTCAATTGGACAAATCACAACTTTACGGAAGATCTCAAAATCTCTGTTAGCGTTGCCAGTTAGCGTTTGGTTGGTTATTGCCATTCTCGATTCTTATTTGTCAGTTCGTGAATTCAAATCCTACGGTTTTTTATATTTGAATTAATTGCTATGTTTATACTGAAGTATGCGACATCATACAGTAATTCAGTGATACTCCTAGAGATTTGGCGAAACCACTAATTTCCTCATTTCCCTGGACAAATTACGCGTTGCACAGTAATTTCGCCAATATATTCTAGATATTCTCTAGATATTACGATAATTTTAATACAATATTTCTATAAATAAAATCGTATTTGCCCTAACTATTAACAATTTTATACACATTCTTCCTACCAATGAACAGTCTTAAAATTAATTAGGCCGATAGCTAAAAGGAATATTTCAATATTAAAGAGCTGTTTTCACTCCATTATATTGAAATTCTTGATACAGTATATAAATATATATATTCCTATCGCAATGTGGGTGGGACAGAAGAACCGACAACTTGAAGATTTGCTGGCAGTAGCTGGATAAGGAGAGCGGAAGACTGTATGTGGTAGCGGCCTTGGGAGAGACATATTACCAGCAGGGGAGAGACATATAACCAGATGAGGAGAGACATATAACCAGCAGGGGTGAGACATATAACCGGCAGGGGAGAGACATATAACCGGCAGGGGAGAGACATATAACCGGCAGGGGAGAGACACAACCAGCAGGGGAGAGACATATACTGACAGTATGATATATCGCAATCTATTAACTTTATTTGTATAAATAAAACGCATTTAATTACGAATTGTTTTCCCTCGTATGAATCTTACGTTTTTTTCGATAATGCAGGACCTAAACTCATCAATAAAACTAGCAATAAAGTTTACTAATCGAATAATCGAGTAACTCAATCGATTCTTGTCTCTATACATGTTCCCATTCTGTTATCAACTAAAAGTAAAGTCGGCGAGACCTCCTAATGCGTGTCGATAGAGCGGGCTCTGTGTTTCACGGTGACATATCAATTTGTCCACATTCAACGTGTTATGTTCAACTAACCAAGGTAACGACGAACGATATGTTAGGTTGAAGCCTATAGACTGAAGGTTTTGTAGACCAGAGAAGAAATAAAATGGACGTACACCTCTTTTAGGAAATTTGATTTCAATTTTCTGGCGTACATTACTTGTGTATAATATAATAATTTCATAATATTATACACAAATAGTTGATCGTAATATTTATTCTGTATCTTTAGAGTATCTTTGGAATAACACCATCCCATCTCTTCCCGTGAGTGTCGTGACAGGGCACTAAGGGATAACAAAGCCGCTACCGCAAGATCTGAGAAACCACACCACCTGTAAAAGAGTGGACTCTCCAACCCAGTTGGCAAGCGCGAGCGTGCCGTTTTAAGGTCACACATCCCTCATGCACGGGCAATGTATGGATTTATTGACTTTGGTTAAGATTACTTAACTTAAAATTCCGTTGTTTCAATATTCTATTTTAATAAAAACATGCTCTAGCATCTGATTTTTAAGATTGGGCAATAAAAATATGAGTTTTTGAGATTTCGCAAACATCAGAACCGTCGTTATCCCTATATGTAAGACTAACTAATGTAAAATCTCCGACTTAGTCGTATGTAGCAGGTGTCACAAACACTAATTATAATGTATTTTTTTATAATATTGGTATCTTTAATATTAAAATATCTTTAATATCTAAATAAATTAAAAAAAACGAACGAAACTAAGGGTATAATGTAACAACATAAAGATATAAGTACAACTTTAATTACCAAATTTTCATACCTTTAAGTCATTTTTATAATACTCTTTTTTCTTCACCCGACCTATAAACTATAAGATTTTGTAACATGATTTTGTAACTTTACTGACCTATGTTTTACTTATATTATTCTATCTATAGTTTTTGAATTTGTGTTGTTTGTTTCTTTTGAAGAAGTAATAAATAAAAAATAAATTATTGCCAGTTATCGTTGATCTCAGATAATTAACTCACATATATTCTTGTTTTATGCAAAAAAAAAACAGCATACGTAAATTAAACTTTAAAAACTCATAACAAATGAATGACCACAGGGAAACGACTAAGGAATCTTCTAGAAACATATTCGTAAGAATACAAAATCAGTACCTAATCTTTGTCATTAAATTAGAGGGGCAGCAGGGCAGTATAGACATCTCGTTAAAAGAGTACGTTAGGGCTATAGCTCATAGGGTGACCACACAATCAGCCTGTAAATGGTCAGCGGATCGGCGCGCGAGACGCTGCACGATCGCCAGATATATAGGCGGTGGTTGCTCTAAATAAATCACTTCCTACTTGCGATACAATGCTATAGAAAATTTTGCTATAGACATATTAATGTTCAGACCCGGCCGAAAATATTAAAAACAACACGTAGGAATTTATGAGGTATTACTACCACCACTGCGATATAAAGTACATTATGTGATACACATTATTAGTTCTTCATTAACAAAAGTCGCCGACTAGATAAGACGGTCTTCCGACCGTGTGTCGTGGCGAGATTTGGAAGTAATCTATCTATATTCAGCACTAGACTGAAGCTGGTGACAGAAAGTCACAGCCTTCAGAGGATGTCGCCGAGGAATTACATAAATACCAACGATTTCATGCACAATATGCACTTTTCTTTGTATGCCCACCTAAAGGTCATAGTAATATATTACCATCTGCAACCCCACAATACCTGCCGTCACCAGAAGCTTGGGAAAGAGAGAGTATTCTAAAGTAGCAGTTTAGTCCAACTAGACAACTATGTAAGATCAAGATTAAGTTCGCACTCACCTCCCACATTGCGCATACACTAGGAAATGAAGCAGTCGCCGTTCGTTGATATTGATGATGTCCAAGTGGACTCAGGTACTTAGGTGTCAATTCACTGAAAGTCGAATGCAAAATTTTGAACAGCTCCGTTTTCGTCGAAGTCGAGCGAACACGTACATTGACGCCAGCATTTAATTCTACTCCTTCTGCGAGTCTACTCAAATGAATAAGTTACTGTCCTATCTCTCAGTTTTCAATGGCTATGACGGTTGTTATAGAGCGTATATCGTTCGCGACGTCCGTATGAGGGCGGCGTGATATATCGCCCCTGTAGCGTTAATAAGCGAACACGAGCCTCGTGATCGCCAATAGCGAGACTGCTGCTTCTCTGCGATGAATTACTCACACGTCTGGGCCGGTGCACCGAAGTACCAGCTAGACCCTTTTAACTCCGTCGAATAACGGTTTTTAAACATTTTAAACAATGGTTTAAAATCGCTCAGTATCCGTAGAGATGTTGTGTCTTTCTGCGTTTTCTACCGCCTATTTAATGGGAAATGTTCTGAAGAGCTGTTAAATTTGATGCCAACTTCCAATTTTTACCATCGCACTGCTCGTCATTGCGTGCATTGCAGCTGCACTTCCTTGGCACAGAGTCGTTGCGAACAGTGCGGTCAAAAAGACTCTTTATACCGCAAACCTGAACGTTGTAGAATGATATGCCAGCTGAGGTTATCTCGTTACGCTACGATATGAAGTTCTTCAATAGAACAGGATTCAGCAAGGTCGGCAGCGCACCCGCATGCCATCTGGTGTTGCAGGTGGTTGGCGGTGACCATCATAGAGCCCGCCCGCTGGTTTGTCATAAAAAAAGAATACAATATTTTAATACCTTTAGATTTTCTCTAACCACTAGGATCGCAAACTCGACAAGCAATAATTTGTAGAAATTAAAGCTGAGTGCTCGACTCTCGAGTTTTCAGGTGTATGTTAACGAACAACTGATCGCAGAAGGCTAAAGAAGAAATAGATGTCCAGAGTTGTCGATTATCTACGTCAAGTAGATTTTAGCCACTACACCAAAAGAGTCAACCATTTGTAAATGGTTGATTCGTGTTTTATTGATAGTTACTAAATCGACATACTATGGACAAAATTATAACTGTCGTTTCTATTTCTAAATGTTGAAGGGCTAGATGACATGACAAATACATTTATTGGTTCTGCTCTTGCATTATAATTGACCTATTGTAATATTTCGCCAAATCATATATCCTTTATAGTTCACCGCAGCAAGCCGGCACGCGCCACATGTAGGTCACATTCGCGCGAAGAGCCCGTGTTAGGACCCTCTGCGCCGGCGCCGATAAATATACACGTCACATAAACGTGTATTCCACAACCAATCTTCATTTTGCACTCGCAAGAACCAACAGCACATGAAACTAAACCATATTCCTTTAGCTTTGAACAAATCGATTTTTTTCAACGACTTCAAATTTTATTCTTGTCCGGTACTCCAGAACACTTGCGGAAAAATAAGCCAGAATCAATTGTAAGCTTTATGTACAACAAAATAAAGTATATGGATAGTTTTTTGAATGGATTGATTTTGAATTTGAAATAGATATAAGATCCACTCACGAGCATGGCTTGATGCGAGGTTAAATTACTATATCAGATTAAACGGTACACATATCTCTATGTATAACGGCCAGATTTATATCGAAATGGTGCTGGTTAAGCCAATGTTTATTTGGCTTTTCACTTACAAGCAAGTTGCAGGTGAGTTTGAATTTTGTCTCAAGCAAGAATCCATTTGTTATCTGGATTCTTACTCGTGGTTCCACTGAAGAATTTTATAAAATAAAAAGATGATTGTACTTTTTACAAATTTATTTAAATACTTGTACACTCAGAAGGAGTAATAAAATAATAATTTATACATATAATATAATCGTAACTGAGCCGTGTGTGTAAATGTTTTTTTTTTAAATGTCTCAGCAATATAATATACAAATGATATAGAGCCCAAAACATTAATTAAACATTAATCATTATATAGGTTAATTATTACGTTAATTAATAAGCATTATATAGGTAGTCCAAATTTCTAAAATCCTCGAGTTTAAAAGTTCGAATCTAAAACGATTAAAGTTCCTAATATTCACTAGAGCTGACTTACTAGATTTCTACGAGCAAACCTGAGACAACAATAACAGATCAATTAAATTTGCAGACAATGCGGAAATAAACGCTCTGTTAATTGTGGCGAAATACTTGTTAGCTTGAAATGAACAAACTGCGACTTATGGCAAACAAAATCCCATACGCATTAGACTTAACTGCAGTTACACTTCCATATTCACCAAGATTTATAACAAAATGAATCATAGTGAAGGTTTCCTCCAGTTTCCGCGTGCACTAATGAAATCCACTTTCGAGCGATCTCTCTTGCCCAGGAGGTGTGCATTGTTATCTAAGTTTTACTGTATTGCCTACACTTGTCTACATATGACGAGATATACCGAGAGAAGAATAAATGGAGTAACCACTATAATTTTGTGGTATTGTGAAAAATACTCTTCTACTTCTAACATGTGTTCTAAAAAAGACGATCAGATTTTTAAAAAAAATTGTGAAATATTTAAGTTTAAATAATTTTTAGTTTCTGTTAGGGGAAGTTTATATTGTTTATTTCAAGCATAATCATTTGTTATTTTTTATCTTAGGAAAATAAAAAAAAGTAAATAACATTTATTTTAGCAGAAAACTGTGCTCTTGTTTGTGGTGTGGGGAATGAAGGATCACACCATGCAATTGCATTAAATGCAATCTCTGTGAACAATTTTCACTGTGTCCAATGTCTATATAACATAGTTGAAATTGGCATGTTAAAAGTGAGATTAAATGCGAAATTACAAGTGACTCCAATCGGCGAACACAAAGCTGACAATACTTCTGCAAATCTTTAGGATTCAGGATATTAAGATAATGACTGCCACTTACTTCTTACCATTGGATGGATTTTCTTCTCCCTCTGTGCTTGCAAAATAATGTAAAG
Organism: Sesia bembeciformis; assembly: GCA_943735995.1. Classification (NCBI taxonomy): domain Eukaryota; kingdom Metazoa; phylum Arthropoda; class Insecta; order Lepidoptera; family Sesiidae; genus Sesia; species Sesia bembeciformis. Next base: position 4,234,947 of record OX031038.1, read on the forward strand.
CTCGGTGTACCACCAACTAGTACACAAGTTGCACCTACAGTGGTCCAACACAGATGATATAATAACGTTTCTCCAAACGCGGATATTGCAAGATAATGCTGTGTTCCACTTATTTTATACTCAATGCTCGAGCTAATGATAAAGTTATAATCTGGACCGTAGGCGGGAATTGTTTATGAATTTGTTCAATCTTGTTCACCAATTATAGAAAAGCAAAGTGTTATATCTCTATTATTTATCGACTTATTGATAAATGTTTATTTTGTTGTATGTTATTTGTAAACTCGCTTCATTGTTTTAAATAAACCACTATTTGTGGTGAGTACAGACGAGCCGAACAATCTCTAACATATCTTAAGGTGATTGCAATTGCAGACGTCAATCGATCGAGTTCCACCAATCGATATTAATCGCCTGAAATACACAATCGATGACATTGATTGGTCTGCAAGTCCGTCTGTCAACCATCGATTTATTACACATTAGCGATCGCCTTAGATTGTGAAGGAATTGTAACTATTGATCGACGTCGATCACTACACAAAATCGATGTGAACGATCGATGTCAATAATCGTCATCGCCCGACTGCAATCTGAGTGCACCTTTCAATCGACTGGTTTCATAGTTACTTGTATGAGCGATAGCAATGTGTGTGCATGAAATTCATTTAAAAATAGGGACCAGTTGTCAGATTTACCCGACACCGTGTAATCGTTTTCAAGCGACCCCATACATCCAAGTGATCCCTTTGTCGTAGGTCGCTGCAACATGACGTGTGTTCCAAGTCTAATCATCACAACATTTTTTTAAAATAAGAACCACATCATACTGGATATCTCCCAAGGCTCGCCACCACACACTGTCTTAGGCTCTTCTCATCCAGCCATCAGCCTTTAATATGAACGCCATTTGCCATACCTTCATTTAATTCTTTTACCTATCGTCTGTATCATAGGTCTGTATTCACTATTATGCTTTATGCAATTCAACAAGACGCTGATTAATCTGTACGGTTCTTGTCTCTGGCATGTTTACACGTCGAAGCAAATGCGGTTTTACGAGTGCTTTCCACTGCAAGTGAAACTAACTCCAATCTCCAAATGGCAAATCAAAGGAATAAATATCACAGCTCATATTTATTCCTTTGGTCTCCAAAGCACTTTTGGGTCATTTATTAAATTTCACAAGTTTCAATCTTTTGAAATTAACCATAATTTGACCCAACGAATAATTAATGTTTTGCATAAGCATTGTAAAAAAATCATTGTACTGCATATAGGTAGTTAAAAAATAAGTTAGGTTTTGCCAGTTACCAAAAAAAGATGAGAGAGCTAGCAGAATGACACTTTGTAGAATTGGGTAGTGCATTGAATATTACAAATTATACTAAAGTATTATTACCAAGCTTCACGAGTGAGCCCAAAAAGTCCAGTAAGATTTTTGACAGTTTTTTGGATTTCATGAATAGAAACTTCACGACATTATGGTATTTTGAGTAATCCTGCTAACATCATCACACAAAATCCAATTCTAATTTAAGTTACTTTTCAGAGTTTCAACCTTTCTAATAAAACTTTACAAAAAAGAATCTCCCAGAAAGGTATGAGGAAATGAACTGAAAAGTGTTTGTAACAAAATAAACCATTGTTTCTACCAGACCACCGTGGCGGGAGTCGTTACACATATATCACGATAGATAGCATCGGATGATGCTTCCTCGTTGTGAACAATGTCCGTTGATATGAGACGAGATGATACGTCCAAGTCTATTAAAAAGGCAGACCTACCTATCTTCTAGACAATAATTATTTTCAAAATGTCAATTATTGTAAAATATATGTTTAAAATAAGAGCATTAGAAACAAATTCACAATATTCTAGAGAATACCTTCTTATATTACCAAATGGCTCGGATTGCTCAATTTCTGTAATGAAATAAAAGACTTAAAGACCCTTATAATTTCCAACACTTGAAACAGCTTATTACCATCAACCTGTGTCTGTCCACTGCTGGATATAAATATACCTCTTCTAACTATTCACCATTCACTTTCGATCACCATTCACGAAACTACATACGCAGCGTTGTGATTATGGCATAAACCTACCAAAGAAACATCTTATGTTGGATTGCTCACTTACTTAATTTCTCCAGATAACGTAGCACCGGTAAGATATTCGCAGCCGCTTATGACCTTACAGTGTCCCGCGTGACAGATAAACCGTCTGTATAGAATAACTGTTTTAAATGAAGTCTCTTTAAAATATTCATTTTAAATAAATCTTTTAGAGACTCTTTCTTTTATTTATTTATTTACTCTTTTCGTAAATTTTATGTCTTACAGCATTAGGTCCGCTGCACCTTATCGCCCAGTCAACCTTTGGGCTATGCAGGATATGAAATGGTAGGAGAGTGAATAAATGTAACAAATATACAAGATGCATAGGTCACACTGAAAATATCCGGAACTGGCCACTTACATAAACAATATTTAAAAAGTAATTACAATATTTGAAAATGGAACTCTTCGGCTGTAGAATAAAGTTTGTTTCATCTAACAGCCATTTGTTTTTTCATTGTGGAGGCATTTTAAAAATTTCGTGTCTGCATTACGATGAACTTAACTCTTGAAAATTTTCGATATATGATTTTCAACGATTTTAAGTGTAATTGGACAGATCAGACCTTTGCTCGGCTTCAAACTGCTTTTGGCGATGAAGCACCAAGCAAGACGACAATTTATAGCTGGTTTGCAGAATTCAACCGCGGTCGTGTCAATCTCAGTGACGAATTTTGTGAAGGTTGCGCCCGTCCACCGCTGTCAACAACAAAACATGGATGCTGTGCGCCACGTGATCGAAACAGACAGGCATGTGACCTACCATAAGATTCAGGCGTCGTTAGGCATAGGCATGAGTTAGATACAATCAGTCTTTCACAAACATTTGGCTGTGCGAAAGCTGTTGGCTCGCGGTGGATCCCACACAATTTGACTGTGGCTCAAAAAACGGAACACGCCACTTGGTTCAATTCCATGCTTACCAAATTCAACAAAGGGACGTCAAATTTGGTGTGGAACATAGTAACAGGTGACGAAACATGTATCTACAGCTACGACCGCGAAGCAAAGCAGCAATCGACCATTTGAGTCTTTCAAGATGAGCCGAACCGTGTGCAAAGTGCCGCGGAGCAGATGTTCGCTTTTTGTTTTATAAAAACTGGACACGTGACTACTGTTGCTTTGGAGAATCATCGTACCGTGAATGCTGATTGGTACGCGAACATTTGCTTACAGGAAGTTAGGCAGGCTTGCAGTTAGGCTCGCAGGCATAATCTTGCACCATGACAATGACAGTCTCACACGGCCAAACAGACAAACGACTTTTTGAAAGCGAAAACCTAGAACTCATGAGCCATCCTCCATACAGTCCCGACTTGGCACATTGTGCCTTCTTCTTGTTTCAAAAAAATTAAGAACCAATTACGTGGTCAACGAGGCTGTCGAAGACTATGAAAAACATGATTTCGAGGTCACCACGGAGGAGTGGAATAAATGTTATGAAAATTGGTTTATTCGTATGAGAAAGTATATTGACGCTCACGAAGAATATTTTGAGAAACAATGAATTGATTTTTGGCCATTCATTGAAATTTTTTCTCATTCATTCCGGAAACATTCAGTGTGGCCCTCGTATACAAAAAAACTACTGTAAGTAAATATTAAAATATAAACGTAATATATATATTTATGATTACTATAACACATTATATAGACATACTAATATTTACGTAAACTACATGCTAATATATACATATACAAAAGATGATTAGACTTTATGTTTTTCAAGAAGATGTTCTGTAAGTCGTCTCTTGAAAATACTTCGGGAAGATGTTTTTTCGGTATTTTTTCTTTCTAAATGATACGGTAGCACAAATATTAGTCAAAGTAAGAGACTTCAGAAGACAGCATAGCACCATACTTCACAGCACAGCTGCTATCAGCATGTAAGTGCGAATGTCTCCCCAATCTACAGAATAGCGGCGTCGAGCGAACCTGTCACATAATTGTGATTAATTTCTGGTGAGCGCGTGGTGGCTGCGGTTGTATGGAATGTCGTCCTAGCGAGCGATACTGGTGAAGTTAGTTGGGTGATAGGTGAAGCGTTTAGAAGGGGCGTTTTTTGACATCAGCCTATTTTGAAAAGAGCGAAGAAATAATATAATTCTGAATAATCAGAAGAAAGTTAATCATGTAGAACAATTATAGAAGCCATTAAAATTAAACAGTTACAGTAAGAAACGTACTAAATATAAAAGAGGTAGATGCACACTGTTCGGAATTGTTGACAATTTACCATAAAAGGAACTTATAATTGACACACACTTCATTTTCGTTATTCGTTATTTTGCTCTCTATCACGATAGTTTAGGTAACTTTCATTATTGAATTGGAAACATATATTGACAATGTAAAAGTTATGAAACCCAACATGGCCATACAAAAAATGACTGTGGTTATCTACCGCATGCCGATTTTTGAAATTCTTTAACCTACTAATAGAAGACGGTTATAAACTGGATGGCAAAAATTCCGGGTCGCTAATAAATGGCGTGATAGTTTCTTAAATACATAAGACTAATTTGCGAAACTATAGTATATTGTAGATGACTGATTAATATATATAAAAAAATGTGTAACACGTTCTGTACACTATATAACTTTAATTAAATACTAAAAAATAAGAAAATTTCGCTTCTAACTTATGACAACAAAAATACACTTCGCAGTAAATCTTAAAAAATAAAAGTTTTTTGTCAATTTAATATTTTGTATTTCCTCCATGAGCCCGTATCACTTCAATAAGACGATGTGGCATGCTGTAAACCAAATTTTTAATACGATTTTGGTCTATGTTTGCCTATTCTTCCACTAGCGCATTCTTTAACTCGTGTAAGGTAACGGGAGCAGGAGAGCGTTGTCTCACGCATCTCCCGAGCTCGTCCCATGCATGTTCTATGGGATTTAAGTCTGGGCTGCGAGCTGGCCACTCCATGCAGGTAATACCGACGTCTTGAATATACATATTGACCAAATGAGCAGTATGTGGTCGCGCATTATCGTGCATAAGAATGGAAATTGCACCCATACTCACTAAGAATGGACCAGCATGCTCATTTAAAATCTCTCCTACGTATCTGACAGCAGTCAGAGAACCGTTTTCTATGATCACTAACTCCGTGCGATCCTCTGAAGATATCCCAGCCCAAACCATTATTGATCCTCCACCGAATGGCATTTTCTTCAAAACACGCTTGATGATACCGTTCTCCTGGCCGTCTAAATACTCTTCGTCTCCCGTCGTGCATAAATAAACAAAATCTGGACTCATCGGAAAACATAACCTTGGACCAATCTTCATCTGTCCATCGGATGTGTTCTCGAGCAAACCGTAACCTGGCAACTCGATGTTCTCTGAGCAGTTTGGGGCTGTTTGATGGTCTATAAGGCTTTATATCAGCTTCACGAAGACGTCGCAGAATCGTATTAGAGCTCACATTGTTGTGGTGAATTTCTTGAAGACTGTTTCGGACCTGAACAGCCGTGAGATGTCGATTTCTTAACATAGTGCTCACGATGAATCGGTCTTCTCGTGTAGTTGTGCACCTTGGCCTGCCATATCCTGGTCTCCTGATGTTCATGCCGGTCTCTTGAAATCGCTGGAGTACTCTTTGGACCGTTGATAAAGATACTCCCACTGTTCTAGCAGTGCTACGCTGACTTCTTCCTTCTTGTACCATGGTAATAATCCGTGTACATTCTTCAGGTGATAACGACATGATATTGCATTGAATACTCTGATCAATCGAAGGAACCATTTATAATGACAGCTCCGTTTGAAACAAAAGCAGAAAAAATATTCTTTTCCTAATTTTAAATTTTAAAATTTATCAAAATGCAGAATATTTTTTTTAAAATCTGTAACTCGTACAAATGAAACCTCTTTAGAGATTTAGAACAAGCATTAGTAACCTCCTTACTACATATTATTTATTCGAGCGATCTAGGTACCTATATAATTTATGGAGATATCACGGTTTTTATTAGCGACCCGGAATTTTTGCCATCCAGTGTATTATTAAAATATTAATTAACATATTATATTTTGATAATTAATATTTTGCTAATATTACTGATAATGATTTTCATAATAATGATTTTAAATAATCATTCTTAAATAATAATGATTTTCAGACAAAATGTCCATAATATGTGTTAGCAACCATAAATTATAACCAATTATAAATTATTGACATAAAATAAAATCCTTCAACTCAACCCTGCATCTATGTACCGGCTAGCGTGCAGTCGTGTCCATCGGTGCAACACTGGACTTTCCCATCTGGCTGCAATATTGCTCAGGATACTGTTGGAGTTGGCTCGGATTCGCGCCAGTGGGGAAGCACAACGTTTGCACATTACGGCAAAGAAGCCATCAACAGTCTCTTCAGCAAACATCGCTGATGCGTGACAGCCCCCATCAGCACCCTGAACTAAATTAAGTTTCTTGAAAATTCAATTTCGCACTATGTCAGCACCCTTAAACCGCATTCGCTAATAGAAAAACTCCTGCGCACTGTACTCTCTAGAATTAGATACATTTTAGTCCTATGTAATTTGTCAAAATTTACAACATCACGAATGCATTTTTGTTTACGTTATTTTGTGTCATAATGGGTTGAGTCGGAGGTCACAGTGTAATTGTTTATAAAACTGAGATTGTTAAACATTACACTTGGGTGACCCGTTTATATAAATATTTTGATTACATAATCAAAGATTACATAATTTTGTTATGTAGCTTAAGATTAAGCATCCTTAAGGCTCGTCTCATTACATTTCCTGTTCCCCACCCATCTCAAACCTTTTTACAAATTCACTCCCAAAACATCCGAGGATGTACCAACATTTGGAATTCTTGACCGATGTTGGCATGAATCACGGATGTCCACGGGGGACAATAATCAGTTACCACTACCTGAGACTGTGTGCCGTGTGTCCTACTACAGTTTGTAATTTGCCACCTTCATTATATAAAAAAAGTACAATAACTTACTTACCCGTAAATAAATGTTCTCTTCTTATACTTTATACAACTAAGCATTGATATTGTTATACAAACTTGTTAGGTATATGTATATTGTGTCTAAAACTGTCTTAAAAATATTGTTTCTTTTTAAAATAACAAATAACTTTAGTAACGTTAACCTTACTGATATATTTTATAGAAAAAAATTACGAATGAACAGACATTTAACGGTAAGTGGAACTATCGCCCATTGACATTCGCCCAAGTGTCAACATCAGTCAATAATGTAAACGTTGACTTTTTTTTTATTTATGGAAAGAATATGGAATGGATACATGCCAACATCAGTTCAGACTAACAAACTTTGGCACGCCCCCGAATGCGCTGCCTAGCTTTGGAGACTAAGAGGAATGAATTTGGAGGAAGTATTGGGAAAATTTGATTGGATGGGAATGGGCTCTGGCACATCTCACTCACTACCGAAACACGTACTTACATATTTATTGATATTTTTATCATTGTTGCCAATAAACGTCGTACAAATACTAGCTTAAAAAAAATTACTTCAGAAACAAAAAAATTAAGTGCCTCCAGAATAACAATCACAAAATTTATAATCTTTGTAAAGTAATTTTATTACTTATTTTAAACGAAAACAATTATATGTTTTTTTAATTCATTTAATTAAAAAAGGAATATCTGTGTGAATGTGTAGAGAAAATAACGATTCCCTCGTTGTCTTACATATTTATAAAAAAAAACGGACATATTGACAAATCGCGCGGTTGACGCTCGGCAAGACCGGTTGCATCACACACAATCCTCCATAATTTTCAATACAGCAAAATCAGTTCACATATATCTGCGCTAGACGCCCTAAGAAGAATTAATCACTAGATTAAGGCTATAAATATTTTAAGGCAGCACTTGTGTTGCGACAGTTAACAATAAAACGTTGCCCTAGATGCCTATGAGTTTTATGACCTAACTCAGGTAAGCTAGGTTTAGACTCAGTGTTTAGTACCGACATGTAAAGATATCAAGTGTTTGCGAAACAACAAAATTGCAATAATTCTTGGTAGATTTAAACTGCATTTGTTAATTAAAATACAGTAAGTACCTACTTGGTTTAAAAGCTCTATGAAATACCACACTTTCTCTCGGAGGAAATACGTACAGCTTTTGATAGTTCCCATACATTTTTAAAGCTTCTTAAAAACATGACAACTAGCGGATTGAATCAGTATCAATTAATTAGTTTGATAATTAATTATGAATCGATTAGTAAACTTATTTCCTAAGTTTAATTATATTAATCATGAAAGAGTCATCATCACCAGCCCTTTTCAATCCACTGCTGGGCATGTAGCTCAATACGTCATGTTGGGCAAGCTGACTGGCGAGTTCACTCTTTTAGGGGTTGCTTAACTACACCTGTGGAACTCCTCAGGGCATAAGGTAGCGAATGCAACTAATTCATTGAAAATTAATCAAGCCGTCGAGATAAGAAAATTTGATACACTAAAATTGAATGGTACCTGCCGACACGCACTATTCTGCAACCACTTGAGCATTGGTTTCAGACGGAATTATTATTTATTATTAGTCTTCGGTTCTCTTTGAGTATTAGTTTTGAGCTAAGACAATTGTCGACTCCTCAGCCATCTCGAGTATTTTGGGTGAAACTTATTGAAATGTCTCAATGGTTAATCTCATTGTGATAATAATCTCAAACAACTTTTTAGGTACCGGTTTGACGTGGTGTCTAACAGACCTGTACACATCCCGGCCGATACGTCGCTGACTGACTGACTGACGATAGAGACGACGTTCTACAAAATCGAAGCTAGCCGATCATAGTCGATGTGTATTACTTTCGGCCGGGATGTGTACATGAGTTAATTTTATTTCGGTTTCATTTTTATAAAATAGATATTTAACTGGCAACGAACAGCTCTCAACATTTATTTGCCGATATATAACGCCCAACTGCTTTAATACCACCTCGTGACACAGTACATCAGTGACACCATCAATTGCCAATACCACTATCCCGATTAGGATAAACGTTTAACTGAGGTTTGTGCAACAGTCGTATATCAGTTGCAATGCCAACGTTACCTGCATTTATTTTATACCGTTATTAACTGGTTTTTTAAATAGTTTCCGGCTTGGTTTTACACTAAGTCCAGTCTTCGTATATTTGTTACTGGAATCACGGAGACTGATAACACAAAAGTAGAGAAACAGCGAAGAGAGAAAGAGTCTTCCATTGCTGAACATGGAGGTCCTCATACACATTGTCTTAAGCGTGAGGCATGTATGGCATTAAAAGGCGACGCTGACCACGCATGTCGGGGATTCCACTCATTTAGAGGTGGCGTAGTTCCTCAGAGCTTGTAGCGGCTTTGTTATGCCTTAGTCGCCTTTTACGACACCCACTGGAGGAGACGGAATTGTTCCCTTCCGAAGCCTCCCAACACCAGACGACCGTCGGTAGTTTACCAAACGACAATCTTAGCTTCACCAAAATACTTAACTAAATCCCTTGTTCTATAAATACTATAATACACACCAGAAAACATTCGCGGTACAAAATACCAGTTTACCCCTTTTCGGACTTGTAAGTCACTCGATACCGTGACTCCGAAGTCACATAACTCTAGCAAGCCACGTTACATTTGTAATTACATACATTTTGTGTCGCAATTCATATTAATGTGCAAAAATAGTCGGTGGTCGCCACAAGGTTCCCCTAAACATAGTTTTACACGACAGAGAGCCATAATTCGCGACTTTAATGGAGTCCGCAACACGCACCGCCACACATCAACTCGGAACAGACAGACAGACGGAACAAGTAAGCCTATATACGTATACAAAGAAGAGTGAATGTTATAGTGAAGATTGAAGGTCTAGTTTTGAGTGCTGAAGTTCTACGGCCAGATGTTAAGGAGAGAGTACACAGAGTTACAATTTTGTCTATCCTCTTGAAGGAGCCGCCTGTAGCTTGGAAAGTATTCAATGAATATGTTTAAAAATTTTATACGATTTTGTAGTATGGTTCTTTCATGTCACGAAGGCGTGTTATGCTTAGTAGTGTTTGTGCTCGTATATGTACATTGTTTTAGTGTGCGTAAACTTGACAACGCTCAGTTGGAATCCCGACGCAGCGGCGCACACTAAGACAATGTATTATACATGTACTAGCACGACCACTACTAAGTATAACCCGCTTTCGTGAGATGAAAGAACTTTAATTGTGTATAATTCTTACAAAATTGGGCCCGTTACTGCTAAACTTAAAAATTTTAATACTTTGAATGTGGCTTCTCAAACTAGGTATACATACCTGATGTTGTTTGTCGAGCACGTCGGTTTCTTCAAGATGTTTTCCTTCACTGAGTTATTTGACAAAAAATTTAAAAGTCTATAAACTTATGTATAGTGTCTCTAAGCGAGTTTGGCGTGCGCCCGCGTCACATCTCACCACTCACCGCAAACGTCTACATAACTCAGTGTCGAGATGGAGACACAAATCAGTAGCCCACACGACGTATCTATCTCCTACACGATAGGCTACGTCTTGTTCTACATTCTTATCAAATTACGCAACATTTTTTAACCACCCAAGCAATGACCCTTGAGCTTTTATTGTTTGTCTGTTGTTTGTGGGATGCAAAAATACCACAAAATACTTTTGCAAAGTATCTAAGTACTTTTGTGTACCTCCGCCATTAGCCTAAGACTCTTCTAAGACCTGTAATTGCACCCAAACTTAAACACTTTTCATTTCACTACTTTGTTTATATTTCTAACCTTTTTATAGGACGAAAGTGATAATTAATTAGTTAATTTGTTTCTTTTATAAAAAAAATGGCAGACGAGCGGGCGGGCTACATGATTGTTTGGTGGTAAGCGGTTACTGTCGCCTATGAGTATCAGTTGACACATACCAATATCAGTTAAAATTGACTGAGTCGCACCGTCGCATCATTCCTTTAAGCGTCAAAGAATTTAGAAACCAGTATTTAGGATTAGAATGAAAAGTAGGGAATATCATTAAACCTCCATCATACATTAAGGAAACGGAATAGGATGGTATGTGATTGGATGGTATGGGAAGGTATAAGTTGAGGACTGGATGGACTGGCATGGAATGCAAAGGGAAGTGAAACGGGTTCTAGCAACTTTCATCTCCCAGACAAATTGCTGATACGTTCCACGAAGGTCTTCCTGTGAGCATAAGGTGACTGGTCGAGTTACCCCACTGTAACACGCTGATTCGGCTATGGAAATTATTTCACCCTCCCGTGTCACATTAAATAAAATTATATCAAAGACCAAAATGAACCAATGTAAAGAACAAAATTTTCAAAATTTGAAGAATGCATATGTATTAACCGCGCTGCGAGTTTCGTAACGAGAAAATTGTCCTTGGAATTGAATTTAATAAATGAACACTAAAAGTAGAGAAAAAGGTCAAAAGTGGTTTCGACGCCTGCTTCTGTGTCACCGATTTCATAAACGACCTTCGCATAAAGGTTTCCTTGCGAAAATAACATATTAACTCATGGCCTACGCCTTAGCTTTCTGTTCTGTTTGTTGTGCTGTTCCCTGCGATCGTAGAACTCATGGCGTCACCTGACAGCCTCTCCCAACCTGCTCGCTATTTATAGACTGTGTTTCACCGACATACCACTACCGGCAATTTAAATGAAATTAGACTTTATGTGGTATTGGTAAAGGTGGTAGCGGCTGTGAATGCAAGTGGGTGGCCGTATCGCTCGGAATATTGTTTCTTGATTAGGTTTACATGGATCGTGTTATTACACTAACACGTTTGTAATCGTAATTAAGTACAGTGGATTGCGAATTATCTTTATCACATGTTTTAGTTCATGAGGAAATGTCTGTCGGTATGTAACAGCCAATTTTTGATTAGTATGAAATTAACGGTTTTTGCCCCAAAACATTCTTAAAATTTGGTCAAATTTAATGATTGCGTTTTCTAATCTCATCTTCAGATCCAATCCCATCGAATGCAAAATGAACTCTTTATCCCGTCATAGTTCCCATTACTAATTCTTCCTTTTATTCCATCTCGCTGGGATGGATGATGTGAATCCAATTCCTTCCCGATGGTATCGGATCCTTCAAGTAAGGAGTATAATGTAGTAAAAGAAGAGTCCCTAATATAATATTCCCTACTTTTCATCAAACATAATAGGATGGAACAGACTTATTATGACTTTTTATACTTTATACTCCCATATTTTATATCCAGGAGCGATGATAACCTAGGGGTATTATAACCTAGGGGGGTATGATAACCTCACATTCGTGTGGTCGTGAGTACAAATCCTCTGGCCGTACCACATCGTAAGGAAACTCGCATGCTCCAAATATTCAAAGAAAAAACCTGAAGTCTATGACCTACCCATCAGCACTGGACCCGCTTAGTGGATAACACCCCGAAAACCCCCAAGTAATTTACTATGGGAGGCCTGTGTTTTGCAGTGGGACGTTATAGGCTGATACGTGTATAACACTCAATCCATGTACTCTTGCAGTGCCCAAGTGTGACATCCCGACGCATGAAGTTCCTCGGGAACCCGTAGTCTCTACAGAAAACATGCAGAAGACTACCAGAAGGCTTATCGACCTACAGAAGACCTTGTGATGACTGAACTCCATATTCGAGGTACATAAAAATGATCATTTTTTTCGATTATTTGTAGAAAAGAGCTCAGAGGCAAGACACTCATATGTGAATAATGAAATATAAATAAATAAGGAAAAAAATCTCGTGTTCCAATTCCCCATCTTCCTAAACCTAAAAATGCATCACCTAATCTTCAGAGCATCCTGAAATATTCCCATATTCATCCTTTTTACTGATGGTGGCCTATGTATCCCAGAGATGTTCCCATTTTGCCCATTGTGTCCATGGGCTATCTGCTCGTCTATGTATTTTTAAGATACTTTTGAATTTCACCGGAAACCAAATTCTAAATACACGCCTTCACCAGGTAGCTCGTGTTTGTCTGTCACCTAACAGATCACACTTTGTTGGTCTTAAGATAAAGGTAAACACTCACTATAACACTTGGTTGCGTAGTTCTAGCAGCTCATGCGGGTATTGTCGCGAGTTGCGTATTAGAAATACTTACGTAAAGGTTTATTATACTGTGTTCAGTGTCAACATTAGAGCCCTTTATTGCGGTGGTTAAAGCTCTGAGCACATTGGGACGTAAACATTAAAATTGACAATCAAGTTTTGAAAACGACGAGCATAAATCAAAAAGTATAATAATCGATTATACATTTAAAATAAATAGCAATGGATTTGTGGTGGTGGTTGTGGTGTAAAATAGGTGTGGTACAAAAAAAAACTAATGAGTTCCAAATTCTAAATTTTATTGAAAGGTTCACTGTTCGTAATGAAAAGTTTCACAAAAAGGTGGAGGAAATTCAGTAGCTTTTTTTGAGTTTAATTTATTTTTACCATGATGACCTTACCATTACCATCATCATGACCATTACCATGATCATGAGACCATGATTTTCAGCATGAAAAAGCAAGTGACCCGTTTGTTTTTGCAACATAGTTTATTATTAATAAACAGCTATCCTAATATACACGTGTCCTCAAAATAACGCCAAACATGAAGCACATCAACTAATTTAAAATATGTTAGAATAGCTAAAAAAAAATGTTTGGGGAATAAACCGAAACTTACAAATAGGTAATCTGTTTTTTCTATCTAAAACATTCGTAGCGCTCTTTACTCAGTATAGTTTTGAGCAACTACGCATAAAATAAAAAATATACTACAAGTTATGAAAACAAACTGAACTGAAATGAACTCAATACTGAACAGCGTATATAAAAATGAAACGGATCGACGAATCGAGCTAAAATTTTACATGGACCTTCTCGGAAATCATTTGCATGGGATTACAAAACTACGTTCCCATGGGATAGTGAGCACGTGGGCGTTTAATTATGATGTACTTGTGAATGATCCATGTGAGAATCCAGCCACTGTTCATGTAACTCTTGGTCCACTTCTTGCCTACTTCTGCTTGAAAAATAACTACTGCACAGCTTGAATGTTAAAAATCACACTATTCTCAATAACAATTTGTAAGATGGAACTCTGTTATATTTCAGTGTGCGTTCCCCTTTACCCACGCATATTGAACATTTTGCTTTAGTTTACACTTAATTAAGGAATTAGTTTGCGTACACAAGCGAGGTGTGGCGCGAGCGAGATACAAGATATCTGCATGTTTGTCTCGCTCTGTCTGTTGTTAACGTGTTAGCAGATTTCCTAATAATAGCACGGTATATAAAGCTAGCGATAAACTACCGCTTGAAATGCGGCTCACGCACACAACAGCAGTATTTTACAGGTGCAGTAAGGAACTTTAGTGGTACAGATTCGTAAATGTTTCATTCTGAAACAGAGAGCGATTTGCTGATAGTACAGTGGGTACTTCGCTTTAATTAAGTATATTTCATTAAAGATTTACATTTGATGAAAGTTTGTCTGTTTTACAATTATAAAGCTTACTCAGGTAATAAATAAATTCTTAACGTGCGGGTTCTTTATAAAAAATACGACATATTGCATCATGCACTGGTAATTTTGTTTCAAAAATTGTTGTTTGTTTTCAAATTTTTCATGTTATAAATGTATATATTATGTATGTCTGGTATCGTAGTGTTTTGAACGTCCAAATAAATATTTATTTCATTCCTTTTTACTTACATCATCAATCACCTGAATTAAACACAATAAAAATATCAATAGACTATCAGAATCTATATTTAAAATTTAGGTATTCTTTCAAAAAACAACGCTATAAGAATACTGTCAATACTCATAAGTGGATAATTGAATATGTTTTTATACATCAAAAAAATGATTGGATAATATGTGACGATTGGATTTCAAAATTCTCAATAATGTCTGTGTTAACTCACTGTTTCTAGTTAAACTGTGATAATAGCGATCTTATCATAATATACTAGTGTTAACCGCGCCTATAAGCTTCCTTGGTTTAATTAACATTGTGATAGTAAGGCCGATGTGAAAACCGATATGTTTAAATATGCAAAGTAAGTATGGTTCAAGAAGAAATAGTACTTATGATTTATTTTTTTATTTAATAAACTTTCTTCAACACTAGCGATGCCAGCGACTTCGTTGTCGTGAACTTTAGAGTGATTCTCGCAGGTACTTTATAACGGATCGGGATAAAATGTACCCTAACTTTTAACCCAGGCAATGGACTATAATTATGGCAAGTTTCATTAAATCCTGTCCAGTATCTTTTGTGTGAAGCGCGTTCAGACGGACAAACACAAATTCTAAAAGCGGCTGTTTTGGTTCTGTACACGGCAACGATGTTTTTTTAAATATTTCATGTACATACAAGACTCTGTTACGATTTTATTTTATGTATAGATTATCGTACAAAAGGCGAGTTACCCAGCTAACCTTTGAGTTAAACAGAGAGATACATCGGAAGGTGCGATTAAAAGTATAAATATATAACATAAACGTCAAGAGTATTATATAATTTCCTTAAAAATACCTAATGAATATATAACATATATATACGTGCGTATAATATACAAATCTACATATACATACATTTATAAATAATAAAATAATAAATACATATACGTGTACAATATATTATACAATCTACCGTGTGGTGTCGGCCGGCTATATAATACCATCCCATCTCTTCCCGCCGGTGTCGTAAAAGGCGACTAAGGGATAACAAAGCGGCTACCACAAGCCCTGAGGAACTACACCACCTCTAAAAGAATGGACTAGCCAACCCGCTTCGCCAATTTGCCGTTTTAAGGCCATACATTCCTCATGCACAAGACAATGACAAAGCCCATGTCCAGCAGTGCATACTGAAAGGGCTGCTGGCATTGCATTACATACAATATACAAACATATATTAAACATACAGTCACTATACCTGTGATGTGCAAGGTAATGTGGCCGAAATTTACGCTTAAAAGTATTCTTTTGTAATTACAATGGAAATTGAGTTCAAGATGATATGGTAAGAAGATATTTGTAGAACATTATGGATATGTTTGACTGGAGTGTGTAGAGCTACCTATCCGCACTGGGTCCGCGTAGTGGATGATAAGCTTGAAACCCCTTGTAATTTACCAGAGGAGGCCTGTAACTTGCAGTGGGACATTAAAAGAGCATCATCAATCAAATGAAAACTAGATGAGGCAGAATATGTTGGTAACAAATATTAAGTTACAGTTGGAAACCGTTCAACAGTATCACTAAACTATACATAGCCAGCAGCAGATGGCAGCGCATAAGTATTAGCCACTACAAAGGCTAGCGTTCAAGTATCAGGCGATCATGAGTTTTATGAGATTTAATTTGCGTCCCGGTAGAGCGTATAAACTCCGCCGCGGGACTCCCGTGCAACGGTGCTGCGAGTTATGGCCGATATATAGCAGCGGGTCGCCCGCGCATGGACAAGCGAATGTGTTCTGACGTGTAGAGAGTTTGGAATGTTTGTAGGTGGCTTATATTTCTGCTTTATTTAATATTTCATAAATTTAGATCCGTAAATTAAGAAGTGCTTTTAATTAAATCTGATAAATTTTTATTTTTCGATTTGATGTAAAATTAGAAATTTTAAGCACCTAGTGCTTAGTATCAATATCAATATGTTAAGGTTCAATGTTATCCAATGTATATTTTGTAGGGGGAGAGTGCAAACTGCATTCCTACAGCCGCTGGGCGCACTCGACTGGCCACCCCTCTCTCACAGAACTACAGAACTGGCCACCTTGAAATGTACTACATTTCCTACTTCCCCAATGTACTTACGTGTTTCGGTAGTGAGTATATGCCAGAGCCCATTCCCATCCCACCTTATCCCTCCCATTTTCCCAATCTATTCCTTAATCTGCAAAGGTGGGCAGCGCATCCGGGGGCATGCAAACGTTTGTCATTCTGGACTGATGTTGGCATATATCGCTTATGTCCTATCCTATCCCTCCCCATTTTCCCAACTCATTCCTTACTCTGCAAATGTAGGCAGCGCATCTGGGGCGTGCCAACGTTTGACATTCTGGACTGATGTTGGCATGTATCGCGGATATCTGTGGGCGACAGTATCCAGTTACCATCAGGTGGACTGTTCGCTCGTCTGCCGCCTTTTTTCTATAAAAAAAAATTTGGTGTATCTATAAATCAATAAATAAAATATTTAATGTCTTAAAGTTTCTGGTGACAATACTAGACGGGAGTCCAGCGACGCGGGTCGCCGTCGACTTGGTGCACATTCTTGTAATTTAAAATTATTTAGTTTAGTTATTCAAATATAATATGTTTTGTAAATAGTTTGTTTTGTTGACCATGCTTTGCTGCCCATTTAGTATTTTTACTGCTAGAAGCCAAAAAACATCCGGCTCCACGATCAAAGCCATGAAATGAAAAATAGATATATATCGAATGTCGGCTTGAAAGGTTAATACTCGAAGCCACGTTCAAGTCTCACCGTTTCATAAGTTTATAATGGAGAATGCGGCAGGCTACACCCAATCAGACAATGGTTGATTTACCCGCTACTACCGCGGCCGTTACGCCGTCCTACGCACCTTGCCGGCCTGGCTCTGTCGCCTGTCTCCCACAAGATATTGCCGCCGCACGATATGTTCAATTGGACACACGCCTCCTAGCATTAGCCTTGTGTGTGGGTACTGTTATGGCGAACAACAGTTAGACAGCGAACTGGAATTCTCCGGATTGGAGCGGATTTTGATTTAGTGCCCGGCGAGTTAATTAATTTATTTGTAATTAATGAAAGACATTATTACCTGGGTGCTGGGCAAATAATAGGTGCGGGTATTAAAAGCGTATTTATATTGGTATATGTCGTTGTTAGGTAATTAGAGGTCAGATAATTATCTTTAGTGCAAACAACAGATCTAGATGCTATCGCAGTAAATGTGATATAAATCTCTAAAAAGAAATCTAAAACGTATTCTATAAAAACTACATAGAAATGCATATAGCTGAAAGGTATACCTATAGCATTCATACATGAAATCTGTGAATAGGATTTTGCATAGTCGGCGGCGCACCCGCATATCCCCTGGTGTTGCAGGTGTTCATGGACGGCGGTAATACTTACCATCAAGTATGACCGCTTACTCGTCCGCCCACTTATCTATATATCCAGTGTTACTTATCATTTGCCGAAGTTAATGGTTGGTTTATTAACATATAATAGTAAGTATTTTTTTGTAAGAATACGATTTTTGAGGCTTTGTGTAAAGCAAGCCTGTGTGAAAATTTGATAAACACTAAAAATAAACGTATTATTTCGTATTTTATTTTTTAAATTTCATAACACAATGATACATACAAAAGGCAGACTTTATGCCATAGGCCATTCTCCACCCGTCAACCACCAGATTAGATTATACAGAAAAAGGATCGCAGATGTAGTTTTGAATAAAAAGGACAATAAATAATTTAACGTAATGCATACATATATAAGTAAATATTATACATACATAAATACATACAACCTGTATCGAAGTAGGATTTCAGACTAGCAGATGATAGTAAGCGATTATTGATGGTAAGTCGCCAACACCACAATTGATACAAACGGTAGAAGAATAAAACGTAAGAAGAAAGAATTTGCAACACTCCGTAAAGGTAAGTATTCTCTGATTACTTCCAATAAGATATACCTACAAACGACTTACCTTAGGTGTTGCTAACATATTAACAAATACATATACAGTTGCAATATTAAAATATAAAATGGTATTAAATCGTCCTTCAAGTGGCAAGAAAACAATAAAACACAAACGTAACCGGTATAAGTTTAACATTACTATGCAGCCGTAGTAAAGGAAATGTATTTACGATGATGATAGTTAAATGAGATACTCGTTTAGTTACAAACTGTACCGTAGATATCCGATTGTGACAGTTATCAGAGTTGTATTAAATTCAACATAATTCAATATTCATACAATGTTGGCTTGTATTAAAACCATCAGCAAAGGAAAAATTAATATCAAGACCAATTCGAGGGAGTCGTGCTTCGCGGAACTCCTATTTCTCTGCTGCCATCGAAGAACCTAAACCTAACTCACCACTCCATTTGCACCAACGACGAGCTTCCCATTCAGAGAATTCTGCTCATTTAACTATTTCTCTATAATACATACATTACATACATACAGATACATTACATACATACAGATACATACGTACACATACATACATACACATAGTTTACATAGATAGCGTCGTCTCTGTCGTGTGCCGTTACGGCAGAGACGATGCTCTACAAAACCGAAGCTAGCCGATCATAGTCGACGTGTATTACTTTCGGCCGTTTACTGTACTAGATACAGGCACTGTAGGGCAGGCACGTTAGAGTCTAATAGCGTCCTATGTTCTGTAGCTCTGGAATTGTTTAATTCATATGTGTTTTGAATATATACATTCTTATTACGTAGTACTTAAGTTTGAAATTTTAGTGAACACCACTCATCTGCTTCATCGCCCCCTAGAAGTAGCCAACCAGGTTTCTTTGATAATAACGTATGATGTGTCATCTAGTGTATTCCGATATCGATGTTCTAAATATATATTTGACTTCATCACTTCAAACGCAATCCAATGAATATACAAATACTTTCATAAATAAATGTACACCGTGTACAAGCAGAATTCAGTCCACACGACGATAGATATATGAGGATACGGGCGCCCGGGCTGACTCCAGATCATGAGTAATGAGGTCTACCTCGCGAGTTGCTTTATTTATAACTATAACTGTTACACACGTAGATATACATTTCAGATATACACTGCATACACTTGAGAGCAATGTAAAAATAATTTGCATTTTTTTAAATAATCACTAGTTCCGTGGTGAAGGAAAACATTGTGAGAAAAATCTGAATGGTCGTGATTTAAAACATAAAATGAAGCATGTGCTTGTACACTTTTTGGTTAAAATGGTGGATTCTAATGTTCAAAAATGACACGTAACCTCTTAGCGATTTATAACCAGCCCATTCAGTATCCACTGCTGGACATGGGTTTCCTCATTCTCTTGTGCACAAGGGATGTATGGTTTTAAAACGCCACGCTGACCAAGCGTGTTGGCGTGTCCACTCTTTTACAAGTGATGTGGTAGCCGATTACTAAGGACTTTTTTTTATAGAATCGATGGCAGACAAGTCGGCGGGCTACATGATGGTAAGTTGTCACCACCGCCCCTGAACACCTGCAACACCGCGGGAAATGCGGGTGCGATGCTGACCAGAGTACTGTTTACAGCTCTCTTGTATTGCTCCATATCATAGCTTAATAAAAAGACCTCAGATGGCAGTTCATTCCACAAATTTCACAAATTTCCACAAATCCACGATAGCGAACTAAGTTCGATAATTTTTGATACATTATTTTATCTGTGCGTGCATTCGTTGCTGATTAGGGCTTTTATTGATATTGTTTAATAAATTACTTGGTTTATAATAAATTAATTATACTTGGTTTGTCTTTCTTTAAATTTAAATCTAATTTTAAAGCGTTCACTAAGTTTGCACGTTATTTTAGCTACAATGTAATACCTCACTTGTGCTTTAATTAAATAAGTTGTATACTTTTCTTGCCCGCCATCGCATAGGATACATTCTGGATAGCATGGCTTCTGTATCGCGATATACAGCGGCAAGTGATTAGAGGCACGAGCGGCGCTCGCACATGTGGTTCTGTATACTCTGTTACAATGTTATTATGTATAGACCGGGTTGCATGAATATATTTAGTATTCATTTAAGAAATTTTGCTGTGTTTTGAATGGGGATGAGAAAGCCAGGTAGTTATCATTCTTTATCATTGCTAGAAGAAAATACTGTCAAATCTTTAGATTGGCAGCAATTTGAAGGTCGGTAAAACATCCATGTTCTTCTCATGTTGGGTGTCACATAATTATGGTGAGTGTCTTCCACTTAGATTCACATCCACAATTTTCAGTTTTAAAAAAAATACCTAGTAGCTACAACTTCCAGCTAACTAACTTTGAGGCGAGATGTGCGTTCATCGAGGACATTGTGATCTGGCAGTGTCCCATTGACGAGGTGTTTAAATTCCTCGTCTGCAGTCCTGCACTTCCACCACGCTGTAAAAAAATAGGGAATAGAATTACTTACCCAATATAATTTAGCACCAATGAAATTTATTAGCGTATCTGCTTAGCAATAGTAAATAGACACGACTTCCAGTGAACTGTATCTTTGCGACCAGTAGCGCGTGCGCCGGGGACATGTGATCTGATAGTGCCGCGCTGACGAGGCGTTTTACCGCTTAAGTGCCTCGCCTAGGGTTCCGCACAAGCTATAGTCCGGTAGCGGGAAGTCAATTAATTGTTATGGATTAGTGGAGATAAGATTATTGTCACGATTAAAGTGTTTGGTTCAGTGTAGTGCGAACTTAATAATTTTAACACAATTTACTATATTTATCTACCGATAATCTAGACGTAAAAAGTCTCTGGCCTAATTGATTAATTTTAAAAAGTCACTGCTAGTTACATTATAGTTAACGTTCCAAAACTCCCCCTTGATAGTAAGGGGAGGTCTGTGTCCATCACTATACTTAGGAAGAAAGTGTTGAACTGTTGGCGGAAAAGGACTACCGACAGTTTCAATAAATAACTTAACTGAAAGGATCTCGCAAAGGACACAAAGTTGCAGCGGTTGTTATCGGAGAATCCATGTGTGTCGTTAATCAACTAGATTAATTTGGTTTAAGAGAATACATGGTGATTTCAATGATTTTAATGTGCCGTGTGGTGACGGCCGGTTATCTACGCATATCTTCCATGTGGGTGTCGTAAAAGGTTAATAAAGTTTGAGGAACTACACCACCTCTAAATGAATGAACTCGCCAGCCCGCTTGGTCAGCGTGGAGTTTTGAGGCTATACATCCTCCATGCACAAGACAATATTCATGAGGATGCCCATGTCCAGTAGTGGATACTAAAAGGACTGATTATGTTTATGTTCATGATAGAGACAATTTGTATTTATTTGTATGATGATCGATTCATTATTGAAACAACCCTTACAAATTAAATTTTGACATTCGATACGTATAAGTCAATTTTTTCGTTTTATTTAAGGCTGGTCTCCCATCAAATGCACGCTACAGCAAGCCTAGTGACAATGCTCGTTCAGTTGATTTGAATAATTGCGTTGCATGCGCGGGAGCATCGCAGATCTGCTGATATATCGGACTCGAGTGCACGATATCGCCACGTCAGCAGTTATTTATAGCACTAACATTGTTATTCTGAAAGGTATGAATATTTTAATGGAACTGAGCATATATGATCTGATCACGTTCGAGTTAGTGAATGTACAACGAGCTACATTAGACAGCTTCTTTGTCACTTCTTGAATGACTACAGTCACTGCTATATGAGCGAAGTTATTATTCTTTAAACAAACCCAATCGGCCTGTATCTTTGTGCACTGCTAGAATAAAGTAATAATTACAAACAGTTATTATAATTTTTTTATTAGAAATATCCCTTTAGGTTGATGTAAACTTTTATTAGGGAATAATTTATGTTCAGACGTAATTTTTCTAATTTACATAGTAACAACCTTCCTTGTTATCTCGCGCCCCCCTGAGTTGAAGGCGGAGTAACTGTTGCTGGGCTATTGCCTATGGGCTAGGTATTCAGTAGTTGCGTCTCCGCTCGCCAAAACGAGCAGATCCCTGGGTGGACCTTGTGAGGCCCAGGTATTTACAACCTTTTGTATTACCTAGTTATTTAAATTTTCGTATCACTTTGACAAGATTCTTTGATATGCAATAAAACATACTCCTATATATAGAATATGTAGAAACTCCAAAGTCCAACGTCGTAGTCTGATGATTGCAGATATTATGTTGATTGAATGATCGATTAATTGCTTTCGCTTGTCCAGAACCAGCTTCATTGATTTGTTACCTAGCTTGCAATACGGTTCCGAGACGCATCGACAGATGACGTTGTAATCGGCAAGACAAACGACGATAGTTAAAACTCCTAACCGCCATTCTGCTATATAAGCTAAACAATTTCCTACCGCTGTGTTCGTAATAAATGACCACTCCCGCAATTTAATATTTCTCTTTTTAATTTTCCGCTGATTTTTTTGGTGAATTCCTTGTTGCGTGTTGTGTTGGTGTTTGTGTTTGTGCCCAAAGGGAGACAACAGCCGGCGCCGGCAGAAGACCGGTAGACCTTGGAGTCCGAAAAGATATCTTTCAGGTCAGTGAAGCTTCATACAGTGAAGAAGTCCGGCAACGACAGTTAATCAATAATTTCCGATTATTATACCGCCGCCAATTTGACTCCTAATTGTTCTCATATTTTGCCATTGTCCTAAAATCCCGTCATTCCTTTAAAATCAATACAGTCCTCCCATAAGTGATCCAATATTGATAATGACATCCACTTAAGAATGACTAAAGATTTTTTAATAGAAGACAAGAATTGATGCCGATTGTCAACCATACAAATCTTAAGCAATAAATTCCTTCCCAAGGTTTATGTAACTCTATATTCTGTCTGATAGAATACTAGGACAGCATGCAAAGCGTGTAGTAATGCATGCTCAT
The DNA here is from genome assembly GCA_943735995.1 of Sesia bembeciformis. Classification (NCBI taxonomy): domain Eukaryota; kingdom Metazoa; phylum Arthropoda; class Insecta; order Lepidoptera; family Sesiidae; genus Sesia; species Sesia bembeciformis. The sequence goes on from OX031038.1 coordinate 4,258,752, forward strand.
AACAAATGCTTGTATGCGCAAACAGGACACCTTTCTAACGTGGCATCACTCAATGTCTTTTGTGCGACTGTCGTCCGTACTCGTAATGGCGAGATCCCTTCAGATGCCAGGACGTCAGAATATTGTGATTCATTGCAAGAGCGAGACGCCGCTCTACATTTGTAAAACTGTCTCTGTTAATTTTAAAGTGTTCCATTGCAATAACTTTAAATACAAATTTAGTACAATACTTTTAGTACAATTTTAAAAGATTGGTGAGTAAAATAAATCTTAATATATGAAATCAGTCATCTACGCCAGAAGAGCGAAGTTTTTATTTCCGGATACCCTGAAGTGCAAGAACATGATCAGTTCTTGTTCTTGATTTTGTTTAATTATTTAAACAAAACAGATGGTATGGTGTATAAAAATCAATGCGTACATTAATTAAATTAATTTCTCCAAGAATTCCACAGCATACCTGCTCAGAACCTGCTCATTTAAGGATAAAACACTAAGCCTGGCTATTTTTTTTTAAAAAATAACATGTATCAATTTGCACTGGTGCATTACGTGGGAAATTAATGTGAATAGAACCTCCTCCAATAAGCTATGAGCGATCCGGGGTAAACAGAGAGACACCACTCAAGACCGACAGCAGAAGATAGGCATAAATTTTTTTTTAGATCCATATGAGTGGGAATTTGGAAGGAGAAATATAGGAGAAGGAGAACCTATAACCTAGAACATAAAACAAAATAAAAAAAAACTACATCAGAACTGTAAGATTGGACATAACCGGAATTAAGAATGAGGATTAAGAAAACTTATATTCTCATACACATAAAATCGGTATACAGTCATTTAAAAGCAATCCAATCACATAACATGGCTCCTTAATACTCGTAAAAGCAGAGAAATTAATACTAATAACATTTAAAAGCAAATAACTATATAATTATGGACATGAGACATAAAGATATCAAGAACATGAACATTAATATTTGTAATAAATTGTGCATTACATGTATACTTATTACCTTTGTGCGTAATTACTTTAGTTCGGCTTCTTTATTCGCAATTAATATTTCCACATAAACTTGTGTATAATCATAAAGTAGAGTATGTACTCGAAGGCTTTGCAGCTGTACAATATGTCTGGGGTCTTGTTCATTTCTTTGGCGACTATAGAAACTGACGTTGATCTTTATGTTAGCAAGAAATGTTAAATTATTTATTTGAATTATTATTTATTATTATTCAAGCGGTAAGATAGACCATTTATATGTTTAATTTTTTATTTCGTTCTTGAGTCGTTTAAAATTATCGTATTCATTGTTTGCCTCGTCACTTCCTCACCAACAAAACCTGTTTATGAACCTATAGATCGTATGCATGCAGTGACATGGAGGTCTGTCAAAGCTAATGATGTTGCGATGCTGAACGAAGATAGATCCTTCTGCTGTACTGGTACCCGGTTGTTATTCTGACCAGTCAATGCACGCACGCATTTATTACTATATACTCTATTCACATGAAGAAAAAGGTGACGTCATCCGTCTAACCATTGTACCAACACCTACTACTAAAGATAGTAGGTGTTGATTGGACCCAGCGAACTCTCCCTCAAGTAATCGGTCAATCCAGGAAAGGCATACTTGAAACGGCATACTTATGTGAAAAGGCAAAAAAAAACAGAATAAGATAATGCATTACTTAATTTTGAAAAGTAACCTATTGTTTAATTATAACTTATTTAGTCTGAAAGTGACTAATACATTGAAAGTGCAATAGTCTGCGACAGTCAACCTTAACTTATTTACACTATGTTTGATCTTCAAACATCTTTAGATGTATAACGAGTCCACAAGCATGCTAATAAACTACTAAACGTAATTGAAAAATTAATCTATCGATAAATTAACAATTCAAATCCAAACAGTAGATTGCTGGTAATAAAGTAGATATGGCCGGTAGATGTGCGGTGTAACTACAGGATGTCTGCGGGGCCACGTCGCTGATCTGATACACACACCGCGCCCAGCTTTCTAAGGCTACTACCACGAACACTGTGAATAAAGAAAATTGTAGACATATAATTCATTTTTTTTGTAGGTAAATAGTCACCACCGCCTATAGATACTTGCAAAACCAGAGGACATTCCGGTGCGTTGTCAACCTGCTGAATTCTATTCACAACTGTGTTGAAGAGCCCCATGTCGTAGTATAACGGCAAAACCTCAGCTGGAAGTTCATTTCACAACTTTCATGTTCACTGTATAGTGTCTTATTGACCGCACTGTACGAAGCAACTCTTTGTCAAAGGAATGCGGATGAAAGCTCATTTACACAAGTAGTTTCTCGAACCGTTCGGACGAGAATATTGTATACGATTCTCGTATGCGATCAAACTACATACAATTCTCACCTACAACTATTCACATGTTGGTAAAAACTCGATGGTGACAGGGACAACATGGCTGATGTTTGAGAAACTCGCATTCGAGTAACTCTCCTTGTGCAAATGAGCCATGAACCATACAACGATGACAGGAGGTAAGATGGTAATAATCCAAAGTTAGCATCAAATTGAACAGCTCTTGAGAACATTCTCCATTAGGCAGTAAACATTCCCGCATAATATATAAATTGAAAACCCACAATTCTCAAAAATAAATGTTCGAGCTCACCATTCTGTCGCCCTGGATCGATGATCGCACTCTCAGTGGCACAACGTCCACAGGATTGTTGGTTATGCATTATTTTAAGAAATTTAATTATACGAACTATAACGAATCGATTTCATCATGAGAGTCGTATTTTGACATTTCTTTATTGGGACAGAGGTCACTAATAGTATCTTCTTTACTTTCAAAAATTTCAAAAATTACTTTCAAAAATACTTCCGTGCTTTCATAAAACGAAAAAATTGACTTTTACGTATCTAATGTCAAAATTTAATTTGGAAGGGTTGTTTCAATAATGAATCGATCATCATACAAATAAATACAAACTGTTAACATAAACATAATAGTATCTTTAAGCATTAATTTCACAATAAACTGTTAAATTCTCTTCACGGACATAAAAATTCCAAGAATCAGCACAACATAATTCATATTTCATGATTCTCTTCCTAAGCAACTCAATCAGTACAGAGGGCAAACGCAATGCATCTCCATCTCATTCTAATCGGCGACTACACTCTTCATTTCCCATCACGGTAATTAATCTATTTTGTGGAAGTAAGTAACCAGCCCTTGTTTCATCCACTGCTGGACATGGACCTTCTCTTGCACATTGTCTTAAAGGATGTATGGCCTTAAAATGCCGCTCTAACCAAGCAGGTTGGCGAGTTCACTTTTTTAGAGGTGTAGTTTCTCAGGGCTTGTGATAGCGGCTTTAATATCCTTTAGTCTCCTTTCACGATACCCACGGGAAGAGATAAGTGGTACTAGTCTATAGTCGGGAAGCACACAGCTAATTATGTGGAAATCTAAATAGATTTAAGTCTATAGCTTACGTAGTAGTAACGCGAATGCAGAACACTTTCTATATGAATTGTAGGTGTATGCATTGTAATGGGTACATGATAGATACGGGAATGGAAAGTATTTTACTTAGACCCTGATATTATAGTGAATGAATTATTAACATTTATCTACGTGATTGGGCCATTTAAAGCCTCTTTTTCTTTGAAGTTTTCAGTTTCTGTCTACTTGATCTAATAATTTTATTACTTCTCGGTCTAAACCTTATAAGCCAGGATGTATACCTATTAATTACATGATTATATTTTTTAGAACCTTGTGAACATTTTATTGTAATTCACTAGTAAACGATATTACCGGCACTTTTTACGCAATATACCGTCATGTCATGAGATGTTTTCAATAGCTAAGTATAGGCAAAACACATTTGTCACACACATTAATCAACGCATTTAACAATTTACTTGCGGATGTTGATTTGTTCTGCACTCTCTCCACGGCAGTAAGACAAGCCCAAGCATTATGGCCCATCTATCTAATAAGAAATCACTATATATGGAAATTTTGTATAACTATTGTGACACTTATGTATGTTAGTATATTAATGTTTATTATTTTCAGTTATTCTAATTATTTTTATGTTTCACAAAAAGTTGAATTTCTCTTGAAAATACATAAATGTTTGGTACAAATAGAATACAAGGACACTTTACTTCTTCAAAGTTCAACTCGTGTTTATCGATCGTTTGATTGAGACACGCCTTTTTGATCGTGTTGACCGTCATACTTTACACCTTTTTCAAATCAGTATTTGTTTATACTTTTAGTTTTAATATGTCATCCCTGTTATTATCACATTGTTTTTAATTATTATACCGAACCCGATTCCGTAACAGTGTATTTTCTTTTGAATCAACACAATACTCTCACAGTCAACGTGTTACCAATATAATGCCAAACCTAACACACGCAACTAATTTAAAATATATAAAACCGCTCTAGCGAGAAATAAAACTAATCTAGGGAATAAATTAAAAGTTACATGTAAAGTTTTGTTCTTCTATCTAAAACGTTCATAGCGCTCGTTACTAGGAAAAGGGTAATGACCGGTTAAAATAAAAGATATACTAGAAATTAACAATAAGTTATGAATAAAAACTATTGTAAAAACTTGTAGAATCGATTCTACTCTCAATACTGAACAATATATTTTCCCCTTTTGCGTTATTTGAATTACACGTTGTATACACACTGCAGTGAAAAATGTTGTATACAAATTTATATTAAAATCTGTCCGAATAGAACCTGCGAATGCAATAATCTCAGAGAACATTAGCTTATTAGAACACGGTAATAAGTTACGATTTTTATTAACACTCGGCGCGGCACTATCACAAGACTGAAGCAATCAGTGCACTAATGGTACTGAACTAATGCAGGACAAGGGAATTAAATCAACATTATCTCCTCCGGTACTCACCCATGCGTTACTATCGCTAGGACACGTAGAGTCGAATCGAAATGTCCTTCAATTCTAAAAGCATATGAACGGGATGCAGGAACAACGGAAGCTGAAGACAATACTTTACGTAAAGATCTAATGATAACTACTTAAAATAAATATAATAAATTCCAAATTTTTCAAATAAAAACAGTACCGGTATAGATAATATACCAATATAAATTCGTGTTAAGCATTTATTTATTCTTGGTGTTCTACGTTCTTTGTTATACTTTCGCTATGGCTATACTGTTTGGCTCTTATACTTTCAAAAAGCATATGCAGAGAAAAAAATAATAATAAAGGAAGTAGAAGACAATACATGACGTAAAGATGTAAGAATATGAAGAACGATATCTATGTACTGAAATTATTTTAAAATTCTCGAATATAAATAGGTAACAGCCTATGTCTCTCCACTGTTGGATATAGGCCTCTCCCAAAGCTCGCCACCATCCTCGATCCTCGGCTCTTCTCATCCAACCACCGCCAGCGAACATCTTCAGGTCGTCGTCGGTCCACGTGGGCGGAGGGCGTTCCACAGTGAGCTTCCCGATACGTGCCCTACACTCTAGAACTCGTCTGCCCCATTGGTTATCGGTCCAACTGGTCCAACTTTAAATAAATGTCCAACTAGGAATCAAACTCTGGCTACGAACTGCCTCAAGAGATCTTTCCATTAAGCTACGATATGGGGTTCTTCAAGAGAGCTGTGAATAGGATTTTGCAAAGTCGGCGGCGCGCCCGCATGCGCCCTGGTGTTGCAGGTGTCCATGGGCGGCGGTAACACTTACTATCACGTGGGACCGCTTGCTGGTCCGCCCACAAGTCTATAAAAAAAAAAAAAATGCGCGGCACGCTGGCGTACTACGAACTGAGCTAATCGGTCGTCAATAAGCAATAATGGATAATAGGCAGAATGAAGAAGGAAACGGAGACTGAAGATGAGGGCGGTTCTTCTGAGAACTGTCCGTCACTGTCGAGAAACGTTTGTACAATTTACTAAAAAATCTACTAAAAAAATACAGACATCCACTCCACACCATCGCAAGCCTTTTATCTGACCATATGCAAATGGCACATTGAGTAAACTGGGAGCGTTTTCATTACGCCGCGATACGGTCAGGGCAACTGGGACGGGCTACAGGTGGCGGCATATTCTGGACTAAAACCCAAAGAGAGCAAATACTTACCATTTTTGTATTTCTTCTCTTTAATATTTTTGAATAAATAAAGTAAATAATTTTAAATTTTAAATATCTATTTTTTATTATCACTAGGTCTTTATATATAAGTATATATATATATATATATATATATATATATATACATATATATTCATCATTATATTCATCTATATAGGAGTTCTATATCATTATTTTCAGCAGAGAGCGTAAACCTAACCCACCTATAAATTTGCTACTATCGAGTTGCTGCCCGATTTCTGCTATTCATTTAATAATTTCTCAATTTAAATTGGGATAAATGGATAAATGTATTTGGGAAACAAGGAACACATGAAGAAAAATGATAAACACATATAGAAAAACTGTAACATTCACCTATCTTAGGGCCTTTCCCACCACCTTCTGATATGGAGGTATCAGGAAAACAGTATCAGCTACATTTAATTGGCAAATATTTTACCTATCGGATATTTAATAGTTCCTCTATCGAGAGGGGGTGAGAATGTACTAAAACTCTTGTTTAATTGTCGTTCAAACAAAAGCTTGGCGTAGAGTAATGTAGTCAAATATTGCTCTAATAAACCTCCATAGCTTCTTAAGGTATAGACACTACACAGGCGTGGAAAACAAAGTGCAAAGCGTGGAAGACGACAGTGGACAATTATTGACATGCATTCTCTGCATGCACTGTCTCGTACACTGTGTCTCGTCAGTGTAACATCTGCCTCCACCATCTTCTTTTCTTTTATCAAAAATTTCCTCGATTCAAAGCCCTTTCACTTTTCAACTCGCCCAACTGTACCGTTACTATCACCAGAATAGTCCTTCGTATTCTATTAGAGCTTCGCACACATGTATTTATTCTAATGGCTAATATTTAGATATGCGTTCAACCGTATAATTATACGATTATTGGTTATATAGGTAATGTATGGTTGCTCTCCAGCAAGTGAGCAGCCGGGCAGATTTTCACGATAACCTAATCAGTTAATTGGTTTAAATCATAGTTTAATGAGACAGTTATATGTCAATTGCTTTATATATGGAGGTATTTGCATGGACGTGATGGTGATTTCCATTGAATTTCTTGCAAAAATACAGGTCTTCTTCTTGTTTATGCCCTGGGCGTAATCAGTTATATTATTTATGGAGTATAAAATTTTCTGGTTTTTCATATTTCTCGTCATTTTAGGTAAGTGCAATTTTTAAATAGGATACTATAATTTGTGTTCAAATAACATTTTTAATAATGCTTTTAATTTATATGGCTTTGGCTGCAGCTCGCTTTTTAACCCATTATCTGTATTTTTTTATTGTTATCCTATATTAGATTCTCTGGTTAAGTTTCAATACAACTGTTAAGTTTTTGATATTTTCACACATATTTTATCTCTTCAACGGGTCTTAACGCGTACGGTCAACCAATTGGAATTGTAGGAACGAATATAACCGATTTTGCCCAACACCCGATGAAAACCCCTATTGATATTATTGTGACAAGGTTTTAAACTGGCCTTTAATTCCAATTGGGTGACCTCAAATTCGCCTTTTTCGACTGGATTCAGTGTAGGTAAGTCAATTAACTCAAAATCATGAGCAAAATCCGTTATACATATCCATGTTATATTTTTTTTTATGTTTGTATAAATAACGATTTTGCGGCTTTGTATTTCACATAAACAAATTGATGAGAACACAAAAAAATTGAATTTAGTGCAAAATAAAATATTTTTTTTCCAAATAAATAAAATCTTAACATCAAAGAATTCAAAATCATGAACGGAATCCATGGTTTCAGGATTCAAATTCAAAATTCAAATAATTTAAATTTGTAATTTGAGTAAATAATAGACGATAATTAAAAACAGGGAAACTTCGGAACTACTCCGGGAAAGGTTTGGACCCTTTATGTACAATACGACAAATTACGAGTGGTCTTAATTTTCTAGGTTTCTGAAATTAAAGAGACTTCTTCCTCATTCTTTTCATTAAATAAAATTCAAGTAAAAGATAGACAAAAATCCTTAATTTTACACGTTCAAACATTATTTACAATATAGAAATATAAATCATTTAAAAAAATACACCGCACTTCAATAAATGTATATCAAGTTATCCAAGTAACTAATGGACACGCAAATGTGTGCAAACACTTTCGCCTCGCGCACGCGACCGACCGGTCCCGGGTTCGATTCCGATAACAGCGCTGTTAATGAGAATACAAGTTAATTGATTTATTGACCCACTGCGTTTGTGGTCTAAATCAGAAAAGTACCATTCTAATTTATAGCTGTAACATATTTGATTGGCGGCCGATAATTAAGTGGTTATTATGAATTCTAAAGCTACATACGGCAAAATAGATAAATTTGCATGTTATAAATTTTGTATCACATTCAGTGAATCAGTTAACGTCGTATATATCTATGTGTGCGTGTCTTATCGAACGAAATGAGCAACGCCTTTTGCCGTTCTTCCGTGTGTACTAAACGGTAATAGTCTAGTGTCATTTATACTCGACTACGTTTGTGAGGTTATGAGTTCGAACTCCAACCAGTATCAGTCAAACCCGGCTTGGCCCAATCAAGCCATTGATATAAAACAGAAAGATCAGGGCATATACGTAATATGATAGCACTACACAAAGAATATCACCATACCATTTAAATCCGAATAATAATTTATCTGTCCACCATAATTGGTAGAAATCGAGTAAAAATTAGAGCATCTAATGCTATGACATAATTTAAATGTTGACTAATTAATTAATGTTAATGTTGATATATTAATTAATGTTAATGTTGACATATTAATTAATGTTAATGTTGATATATTAATTAATGTGAATGTTGACATATTAATTAATGTGAATGTTGAAATAGTGAAAGTTTACGTATGTTTTATGTATTGTTTATATATGCGAGTCTATTCTTATATTATTATTTTTTCTGGACTTGTTTTAATAATAATTGATATTGTTCTAGAATAAATTTATATTTATTTTTACACGCCAATTCTGACAAATGTGATGAGCTTTATGTGATTAAATGATTTGATTTGATTCCATCAGCCTATCTCTCCACTACTGAATTCGAGAACCCATAGGTCCTCTCAGAAGGCTCGTTATACATGATCTTCGGCATGATATTCACATTTGCCTCGTTGAGGGTAGACGAGTCCTCGAATACCGGAAAGCGTAGAGTGGGGCACCCTCCAACCACGTAGACACACGACTTGAAGAGTACGCCGGCGGTGGTTGAATAGTTGAGTTGGTGGTAAGTGGTGGTGGATGGTGCGAATTTGAAAATACACATACTAGTATGTCAATTTGCATTTTTTTTTTGTATAGAACACGTGAGAGAGCGGACGGTAAGTGAGGACCGCCCATGGAACCTGCAACACCAACACAATTGGGGTCGCCTGTTTACTGTTCTGTTTCCTCAACGCAATCCTGTTCACAACTCTCTTGAAGAGCTTCATGTCGTGGCGTAACGGAAATACTTCAGCTGGCAGTTCATTCTACAACTTTCGGGTTCGCAGTATAAAGAAGCTTGGTGAGCGCACTGTACGCACCAGCTCCTTGTCAATGTATTTTACCATTTCGCATGTACCCCGCATTTATTTTGATGTTATTGTTATGCTAGTTAATTATTATTTGATCACTTCTCAAAAAATTAATTCAAAATTATGTATTGTAATAATGAAGTTTGATAAAAAGATATAATATATTATTGTAAAATTGGTTGATTGTCATGAATAATTGTGTTTTGTAAATAAAATTTGTAATAATTAAAAGGTTGCAATCAAACAGTGGTTAACACTGAATTATTACTTTTTAATTAGAAATATAATTTATTTTTGACTACTTATTGCAGAATCTCGTTTTTTTTATAGGTATTATATTATATACCGTATATGTAATACACAATACAACGCTTGCACTATCTTTCCAAACTTATCTGTATCCTATGGTTACGTAGAAGAGATTACTTAAGCTATAAGGTCGCCAATTGTACAAATTCTTCATTGTTGTATACCTATATATTATGTATATTATATTATGTTAATTTGTATACAATAAAATGTATTATTATATTATTTATAATTATTAGACGTTTGTAAAGAATAGAGTAGGAATCAAGTACTGTTTTCAATAAACACTGTTGATTTAAAAGAAAACAAGCAAACTGTTTATCCGTAGATTTGTTTATTTGCCGTTGAAACTTAAATCCTATTAATTGCGAGTTTAACGTCTCGCCAGGAGACAACACAATGGCGGATCATATTACTAAGAGAGATAGATTACAATGATTAGTTGAATGGCTGTTTACTTATCTTCCTTACAACAATGAAATGCTTACAGATTCACGCATAGCTTAATAACAACACCGAGGCAGGGATGATTGCGCCAGAAGTGGTTTTTTTCTGGATCTAGCGCGACACCGCTAGCAGATTTAATACGGAACTCTTGCTAAATAAATTTATTCAATCTTCACTTATTTCAACCCTAAATGATAAAAGAGCGAATGTAATTGATTATAATTATACTCCTGGAATGGAAATGGAGACCACGTGCCAGAAGTGCTGGTGGACCGAGACAACTTAATTTACTTATTTCGCGGCTAGTGATTGGATGAGATGAGCCGAGGATCGTGTGTGGTAGCGAATCACTGATGGAGCATATATCCATCAGTGGAGAGACATAGGCTGATGGTATGGTATCTATGGTATAGTATCACAATAAGTTTTTAAAAAAAAAGTACAATGCTTTCATAGGATTATTATATCAGTATAGGGTCTTCCAAATATTCGCACTTTGTATGTTGAGACTGGAAAAGGGCGGCAAATTAGAAAAAGATTAAGACTAAAAATAGTTGAAAAGATAAATTTGACACTTAAATTTTCAATAAACTAAAACTAGAGCAAAACTAGAATAAATTCCTAATAGTTACTTAAATTAGGCTAGCATTGAATTCAAGTACCAAAATTATTTCTCAACACATCTCGTAAAATTTGGCACGAGGGCCATTCATTTTATTAACATTTTGGCATATATTTTTTTTATAGGGAAGTAGGCGGACGAGCGAGCGCACCAACGTGATGGTAAGTGTTCCCAGCGCCCATGGACACCTGCAACACCATAGTATAGTGTCAGTCGACTTTAAAATAGCACCAACCCATTTCTTTAAATTAATTTTAATTAGTCGTAAAAGCAACTAGAAGATAACAATAACTCGTCTAAAAAAGTGTACTCGCCAACCCTTTCGGCTAGCGTGGCATTTTACGGTCATAGATGTCTCATGCACCAGACAATGTGCATATTGCATTCCAGAGCTATTAATTTGAAACATTTTTGTCATAGACCATAGACCGTCAGTGTTCTCTCATTAGACTGCCATTGCTATGCTACTGTCATTTTTAATAGGTCGATATTAATTATCAAGTGCGAGTGCCGTCACTAGTCTGCTATAAATCTCTTCACGTCGACACATCGATGTCGATAGTCGATAGATGGTTGCCGGTTTACAAGCACTATTTATAATTGCGTGATGTCTCAAAGTGATATTGTGATACCTTTGAATATATTATATATACTCGTAAAACTACACGCTTGTCAATGAACTTGCATATAATTTTTCTTGTTAAAAATCCCTTGTAAATGCACGTTATACATTTAACCAAAAGGCCATAATATTTTCTGCTGCAAAAATGACTGAATATTTACAGGTAATAAGGCGGTAATGTCCAGAAAGCACATCTTTTATATTTAAAAAAAAACCTACACACGGTTTGTTCTTTCGTTGTATTCTTTTTATTTCATAAAAATAATAAATACTTATTGTCTTTTATAGTTATACTTATTAGTAGAATTAAAATAGTCCAGATTAAACAATAAAAGAAGTATCTTTTTTTTGAATAAGGCAGGCCTGTCACACCTGTACCTACCAAAATTATTAGCGTTGTACAAATGTACATTGTACTTTAAAATAATAACTAACATACTTACATATTAATATATATTAAATGAAGCTAAGTGCTACAAATAAAGAATTATTTAAATTATTTATACTTAAATGTTAGAAATTAATTCTATGATGTATTCGTCTATGATAAATTAATAGTTATTACCGTTTCCTCGGGAACAAGTGTTTTCCCAAGGTAATGTGATTCAACAAATACTTGTACACACGACGTTTTACCCCAATGGAATTAATTCCACTGTACAATGGACGTGTCAAATAAAGTCTAAATCCAAACAAAGACAAAGAGAATTATCTAAATAGATAAAGGTGATAAGTTAAGAGGTGGATTTACGAACGTGTCGACTCGACTCCGGAGTCGGACATCGTATTGTGCTGCCGTATTCATATGCCAACACTCGATTTATGCCTTTACAAACTTATGCCTCAAAGCAAAAAATGTTTTGCGTCCCTTGTTTCCTGGAATTAAAGTCGAAATTGAGCTGCAAAACTGTTTTTGAAACACATTTCATGGGTGGAATGTGATTTGTTTCTTAGATAATAATTATGGTGGCTATTTTAAAATAATTCTAATAATTATTGTCTAATCTTTAGGTATTGATTGGTGGTATCCATGGACAATGACGATCACTTACCATCAGGTGGAATGCCAGACCGCCTGTCATCTCTTATATATATAAATAAAATATACATGCTAAATTCGTATCAGCATATGAACCCTCAGTGGATTAACACTCTCGCGGTCTGCGCCTGTATTGAAGAAAGTTACTGTGAGACACGACTGCAATTGACGTTGTCCAAATGAATCACTTTCGTCGACACAACTTCTACGCATTTCTACTTTTCAATTCTTATGTACTTATGTCATTGTTGATCTCTATCTGTGACTTTATCATTTACTAGCGACCCGCCCTCGCTTCGCTTCGGCTTAAAAGTTTTTTTTTTCAAAATTTCGAAATAAAATATAGCTTATATTAGACACGGATAATGTAGCCTCCTATTTGTGAAAGAATTTTTGAAATTGGTTCAGTAGTTCCAGAGATTACCCCCAACATATAAACACACAATTTTACCTCTTTATTATATTAGTATAGATAGTATAGTATAGTAGTATAGATATCAACACAGGTATTCACATGAACATTTTTCTTCCAAACTATTTAGCTAGTTATGATATTTGTTTAATGGAAAAAGGTGTAAGACGAGCGTATGCTGTATAGTCCACCTGGTAAGTGGACACTATCGCCCATGGATATCCGCGATACATTCCAACATCAGCCATGTAATTAGATACAATTTTTCCTCCCATTGCATTTTTACTTTCTTTGTCAATATTATTACGGCTGTGACAAGTAAATAAATATATTTATTGATTTATTACTCAATTTCAGTAAAAGAGCGCGACAGCTAAAACCGTCGTGATTTTTTCCATAGATTTCGAAAGTGTGTTTTAATATTTTATTAAAGTCTCCGCAGTGTTAAGAATTTAAGAATCTTAAAAGTAAGTGACGTATCCGTAATGAGATGATATTCACAACAATAACCCATTTACCATCCAATGAACCGAAATACGAGTAGATATATAAAAATATTTCCAATTTTGTATTCTAAGAAACTAGATGCATTTCGCAAGTCTCATATTCCAGTCGCAGAGTCGATTCGTTATCATACCACTTGTTACATGCAAATCAATACAGTTAGCGAAGCAGTTTAATAAGCCATAAATAACCTAAGTTTTGATTAAAGAAAAGCCTTAATAACTGCATGTTTATTCATATGGAAATTAATTAGGCCGTCCATGCGTCTTGAGAGATATATTATCGACGTGTAGTGAGGCTAAGATAGTTTTAAATACAGGTGGTTAGGATGAGAAACACACAGCGTCTAGCAGAGTATATTAAGCTCAAGGCGAAGATCCAGCTCAGGGTGAAACAGCTGGAGTCCCGCCACGTTGTCAATGTTAAGTCGTTTTTTTTGCGAGACCCGTCGCATGATCTGGAGACGCACAGCGGGAAAGACTTCTGGCCGAAGGGTGTAGCCTTCCGGCGTTTCCATTGGCGACGTCTGAGAGACAACGAACAATACAAAGCATAGTGCATCGGTACTCACAGACTGACTGCTTAGTTCTGCAATAAAATTATACAATTTCATTATTAAATCCCGCCTTGCACCCAAAGGAGTTTTAGTAGACTTCCTAAACAACGAAAAACTTTGAACATTTCTTAAAATTGCACAATTATTCATTACATTATAATTGATCATTTAGGAGACCTCTTAATTAAAGTTTAGTTTTAAAAGAGATATGTATATACTTAGTTAGTACTTAGTTTTCAATTTCTTTTTCTTATGTTTTGTACATGGACCTTGTTGCCTGAAATAAATAAATACTTCCCAAAATAACCTCGCAAATATCCTCTTAGAAATTAATAACGATCTACAATTTATTAGACAATAACAAAATTAATTGTAAGGCTACAAAATTTAAGTATTACTTCTAATAATGGTACGGCCACACGAGCTTCGGTGAAGGTCGTGATGTCGCGATAGATGTGGTCAAAGCGTTTGTCACATTTCCCGAAGGAATACGAATACTTCATATTGTCGCGACATCACGCCACAAATGTTCCTCCCATAATAATAATATGGTCGTAGGATAAATGAATCTTATTTTTTTTTTTGGTGGATACGGTCACATCCGCAACACATGCCAACATCAGTCCAAACTGACAAATGTTGGCACGCCCGCTGATGCACTGCCTGTCTTTGAAAATTTAGGAATGGATGTGGAGAAAAAGTTGAAAGATAAAGATAGAATGTGATGGGAATGGGCTCTAGCATACACGGGGTCTGCTCTTAGAAATCTAGAGATATCAGTCATACTCGGTACATATGTTTACTTATGCAGTTACAGGATCCGCTATATTCAAGGTCATTGGAAATATACAACGTTTCTTGTGAGACTTTTTTTATTCAACAATATTTTAATATTAGATACCTATGTTTAAATGTGTTACAATCTTTGTAAATGTATCTCTTTACACTCCATCAGTCTTCATGTCTTGCATTAGTACAGAATAATCAATTTTTCGGAGCGTTCAACAGTTTGTAATTTTAAGTCACACATTTGATATAAAAATGAGTTATTGTCTTTTTGATAATCATCTAATCGTATTTTGATCTAAAAATAACGCTAAACATTTAAGTAATCACATAAAAGGAATCAAGTAATCACATTCTTATCACTAACATTAAAACATGTGGGATTAATTCCATTTTGAGGTTAAATACTATACTTAGTAACAGAGCCAAGATTTTATTACCAAGTAGATACACAAAATGACACCAGTCTGATGACTTAGTAAATACGGTTCCAGATGTGTGTTGACTGACAAAATGCTACGCATGTATGTTGAATGTGAGGGGCGCACTCGACTGGCCACTTTATCCCTCTCTCCCACTCTGCATTTCCCACTTTATCCTATCTCCCCGATGTACTTACGTATTTTGGTCGAGAGTGAGATATGCCAGAGCCTATTTTCATCCCATCCTATGCCTCCCCATTTTCCCAACCCTTCCTCTAAATTCATTCTTCAATCTCCAAAGATAGGCAGCGCATCCGGGAGTGCGCCAATGTTTGTTATTCTGGATTGATGTCGGCTATGTCGGATTGATGTGGATGCATGTTCCATCCGGATTCGAAACCGAGACCTTTGGCTCAGCAAAGAGGATCACTCACTACCTACTGAGGTAATCGGTCGAATAAAAGAGCTTCAGGTATCTTTTCATACTAACATTAAATATATCGTATCATCAATATGGGACTTTGAGTCAAACACGGATATAGAAGAAAGTTGTCCCAAGTTACCACCCGTGTGTCCCGCTAACAAGTGTAGCAGTAGTGACATGTACTATCGATGGAGGATGGCAATTAAACTCGCTTTATTTATGGCACACACTTTCAATATAAAGTCAATTAAGCACTTCCTACACTAACGGGAAACTTGCATTTTTATTGCGATACTCTCAATTTGCTAATTTACTGTATGAGCCTTTATACGATTACGAACTTTTCTTGCGGTTTGTATCTAACTTACTAGCTGTTTCCCGCAGCTTCCCTCGCATTGTTTTTATTGTGAATTTATATAGTTTTTTTGTTTTTTTTTCACTCACTGTTTTTTGTCCATTGATTGAATTTTGAATATAATGGAACACGTGTTTAATTAATTATTTGTATTTGTAGAATATTAATAGCACGTTTCAAATTAATAGGACCATCAAATATTTTTTTCCATACAAACGTAGAGAATTTCGTGAAACCCCTTCATAGTAAGTTTTTACGTCATAAAAGGAAACTATTGTCCAAATTTTATGTTTCTAGCTAAAGCGGTTTTGGTTTGGCGTTGATGAGTCGGTCAGTCAGTCGGGATGCTTCTCTTTATATGTATCGATTCAAGCTACTTTTATACGTTTATATTCGGTACTCCAACTGAAAAAAGCGGGTTCGTTTTACAAATATGTTTTGCGGTTGGGATCATCTTTAATAGGGGGAGAGTACATGCTGTATTTCCACAGCCGCTGGGCCCGGCCACGTTACCCCTCTCTCACAGAAGACTAGATACCTTAAAATGTACTGCATTTCCCAATTTATCCTGTATCCCAATGTACATACAAGTTTCGGTAGTGATTGAGATATACCAGAGCCCGTTCCCATCCCATCCTATCCCATCCTTCCCTATTTTCCCAACCCTTTCCCCAAATCCATTCCTATATCTCCAAAGGTTGGCAGCACATCCGGGGGCCTGCCAACGTTTGTCATTCTGGACTGATGTTGGCTGGCATGTATCGCGGATGTCTATGAACAGCAGTATCCATTTACCATCACGAGGACTATATGCCGCCTTTTTTCCATAAAATAAAACTAGCCGCTTTATTGAAATGAACGGCAAAGCAGTTAGTGTTCGTTTCGTGGGATTAATCAGTGCTTTATTTTATCGTATCCTGTTTAAATAATTCCCACATATTAACGAGATGTAATGTAAGCACGTCCGTTCATATATTAATAACCGTTAATTTATGCATTAATCCTATAAAAAATTTAAAAAAATACAACTTATTTCGACACTGGCTTAGCCATTGGTCCACAGACAGTAAATAATAAAACAGAATTGTGTCCCGTCGAAGTAGGAGTCGCTCAGTAAAGTGATTGTAGGTTTGCTGTAGAGTTGGACTCCTTGGAAGAACACCAAAAATACAACCTCAAGCTTTTATTTAATCATGCACTAACACTACACTAGGCACTTTGAATAAACTATCACTGTTAAACCACAAATCCCACAATATTTTTTTTACAATAACCATACAAAAACTCAACTTTACTTCCCGCTAAAAAAGTCCTCCCTGCGTGTAGGTAGGTATACCCTGCACACCTGAATAAAATATTATTAAAGAATTGTAGAAAATTATAGTAAATCTTCTATAGTTGATATTATAATAAATTTTCCATTGAAGTTCTTCCTCTCACACAAATAAACTTCTTCAAGAAATATTTCTATTTGTGTGATAGGCGTTGACGGGAACGTTGATCATATAATTACATATTTTTATTAGTATCTTTAAT
Source organism: Sesia bembeciformis (assembly GCA_943735995.1). Classification (NCBI taxonomy): domain Eukaryota; kingdom Metazoa; phylum Arthropoda; class Insecta; order Lepidoptera; family Sesiidae; genus Sesia; species Sesia bembeciformis. The sequence continues at coordinate 4,276,508 of OX031038.1, forward strand.
TATAGTCTAACAATGACTCTTGATATGTATTAATATATTTTAATTATGTTTAAATTGTTTATAATTGTAACTATTGATATAATTGAAATGTTATGAACTTTCATACTAGTAATGAAACTGAATAATATGATAGATTACAATTCATTGTAATACCCACATTTATGCAAATAAAAGTATTATGAATAAATTTTACACTCCTTTTTATAACGAAGAAATTGTATAAAATAGACGCACGGTAAAGCCAGAACACATCATTAGAATAAATATTATTTTCATATAACTACACACTACTGAAGTTATCTTCACGACCGTGCCAATTAAGATGACTCAAATTTTTTTAGATTCGTCATTACGAAACAAATGCTTACAATTGTATTATTCGTTTTATTTGTCAAACATACAAATGAAAAATAAATCTAAATAATCGAAGTATTTCAATACCAAACCGTTGGTACGTGGGACATTGGTATCGCACCCAAAAAATAATCATAGGTAAGAGTAAGAGTAATAGAAATAAAGTAAGAGAATAAATGCAACCCAGAATCTAGAGTATAAACGTTTATTCGAAATGCTCACCAAATGGCCTTTATACAATCTTTCAAACGTTGTGGCCAGGTTTCGATTGAAACACGCACCATTTCTATGGAAATGTTGTAGGGATTCAATATTATCGTGTCATGCACTCTAAAACAGACCATAAATCATAAGCTAGCGGATTAAGATCGGGACTTGATGACGGCCAGTCTTCAGCTGTAATGAAGTAGGGAATGTTTCTTTTCAACCACACCTGTGTTGAGCGAGCCTGATAACCGATGCTGAAAGGACCGTTCTTGGTTATGGAATAGGGTGTTTTTAGGAGGCTTTACGACCTTCTTAACAATCGTATTTTGATATACTTGAGCCGACGATGTATTTGAGAAATACATCGTCTTTCTGTATTCGCAAAAATATGGTACAGTCACTCCTGATAGTTGATCGTTCGATAAATATAAATAAGTTGGTACAAAGGTAACAAAAATCAATAAAGATCAATAAAGATTAAAATTTATTGCAATCATCATTGATGCTTTGCCGTTTTAACGCCAACATTCTTATTATATATACAATTTTTCCAAATGTTATTATATTATCTTAAATTAAAATGAATAAAAGTTTCCGATAAAGAGTTCCCAACAGCGACCTAAGACGTAAATTAATACTATTTTTACCTGACTATCTTGCGGGTGTCATGGGATTTTTTTATAAATATTTATTTGTTGTTTCTCTCGAACACTAGCAAAGTATTTCTGTAACAATTCCAATAAAAGAAAAGAATCCTTCATTATTTGATTACATAATGATCTCTCATATTTATGTTTACGTTCTTATGATAAGTATGTAAAGACCTAGTGAACCCTTGAATTGCAGTATCAGTTACAGCCCAAACACCACTTTTACATCTATGTACTGTCCAGACAAAAAATGTCCAGATAATAGCAACAACTGCTAGTCAATATAGAATATATTAGCCTAGACATCAATCAAGACAGCTTTCCAGCTAACGAGTGGATATTCAGCACATATGCATAGAGAAACCATAATTTAGACATTGGTCCGGACAGTAACTCATAGCTAGCCGGTGACAGCTTGATTTGACATGTACGTACACAAATAATAGTAACCCATATACATAGATATGAACGCCTGACGCGCTTGTTAAGCCCGGTGTGCACTAGAGAATCCAGCTGCTCCGCTTTTAGCGAGGTTTGTCAAAATACAAACAAAACGTGAAGTCTCTGGACAAATGACTTCGGAAACCTCGGAAACCTTTAAAATAACTCTCGAACAGAAGAATCTAATAAAACATTCTTTGTAGCCTCTAGAAGATAAGATGACCTTACAAAGTTTGTTTGTACGAATCCCTTGTGAAAGAAGACGAATTAGTTATAAGGTTGTCCAAATTCAAATGTAATTTATTTACTTTTCTCTATTGTAACGTTATTTATTTTATAATAACATTATATTTATTATTATAGGGGTTCTAATGAATTCAAAAAGAGTTCAGGGTGTCACTGTCTCGATGATGTAGAAAATCTCCACTCAATACGGAGAGTATGTCCCAGAAATTGCTCGACAGACGTAGTGACGAAAGAGGTTATCGTATTTTGACATTTTGTCCATCTTATACTCTCATGGTGTTTTTTCTACACCACTAGATAAATCCAAGTAAGTCAAATAAATAACATCTTCCCAAGGGTAGGTGTACTTCAACACTTAGTAGGGTAGTTTCTGAAAAAGTAAGAACTTAAGTTCTTAAAGTAAGTTTCTAAGAACTGAATAGAAAAAAATGAAGGAAGTTGAAAAAGAAGGCATCTTGTTATGTTATCAGTCAGCAGTTGTGAGGGGGAGAATGCATGCTGCATTCCCACAGCCGCTGGGCGCATTCGACTGGCCACGTTGAAATGTACTGCATTTCCTACCATGTCGTATTTCCCCAATGTACGTACGTGTTTCGGTAGTGAGTGAGATATGCCAGAGCCCATTCCTTCTCATTATATCCCTCCCCGTTTTCTCAATCCGGAGGGGCGTGCCAACATTTGTCATTCTGGACTGATGTTGGCATGTATCGCGGATGTCTATGAATGAGAGTATCCACTTACCATCAGGTGAACTGTATGCTCGTCTGCCGCCTTTTTTCTATAAAAAAAAGTCATAAATCAAAATTTGCTGATATTTCTCATGATCAAAAGCTTTAAGGCTCATTGCATTGTATGTCCTCAGCCTTTCTAGAGCCGTGGTAAATAACAATCTGCGCAAACGAGCCGTGTTGATGCTGATACTATGAATCTACACAAATCACTGGCTCGTGTCCACACACCTACAACAGTTACACAACCAGAGATATGTGGAATTTAATTGTTTGGAATTGCAATTGGTGACAGCTGGCGATATTTTACGTGTATAAATTCCGTGTTAATGGACTGGTTCCATGTGATTTCTAGCGTTTAGGGTTCCACTTTACCTGTTACAGGTATTAAAGTTACCAGTGATAAGGTAAAAGGAGTCGAAAGGAAACACTGCATAAGCAAGGGATCGGTTTTCGCTGAAGAAGAAGAATGGCTCGCAGATGGCAGCCAGATTCGACTGGCACTATTCTACAAGATTAGCCTATAGCATATTCTACTTATATTTTACAATACAAATCTCCGCATCTTATAGTACGTCAATGATTTGCACTAAGTACGGCATTACATACTTGAAGCTGATCTGGACACATCTGCTGCATGCATCCAGAAAGGTGGGCGAAAATCGTCACCGAGTGCGAGCAGGATGGACACCGACGTATAAGCAGATGAAGAGCCACTTAGACGCACATAACAAAACTTGGAGAAGCACAGCACTTATGTCTGGCAGAAGAACAGGAGAGTCTAGCATAAAAGAGAGAAAGCCGTTGCCCAACACTACAATACGATTCCAAGCTACGAAAAGAAGTAGTGCCACAGAGCGTGGAGGAGACATGCAAACTTTATGTACTGAAATATTTAGATGCTTATGAGTAAGAGATGATAGATTTCTCTATCACAACTTACAATGATAATATCTACACCTACAATAAATATACATCTCACTCTTCAGACCTCTACACATGCTTTATTCCGTCGCACTCGTGCGTTCAAGAGCTATAGTTCTTTATCTGGACCCACCTTACTGTTATCTGTACTAGCTCCGTCGACACGTCAGCCACATAAACTAGTGGCTCGGTCGTTAGTCATAATGCTATGATAATTCCTTGAGTGCTGCATAGCGAGTGCACGAGCCACTTGCTCCACACACTTGTATAATGTAAACGCAGCATTATGAATAGACTGCTATATTGATATTAAAAGATAAGTAAAAGCTTATTTGACAACTACTTACAAATAAAATTTAACAAACCTTATTTATGTTCACGACTATATACGTATATAATAAATACATATGTATATATATTTATATTCTATTATTTATAATTAAAATGTAACCGTAACTAGCCCTTTGAACATCCTCTTCCGCTGAGGAATGTACGGCCTTAAAACGCAACGTTGATTGGGTTGGCAAGTTTACCCTTATAGAGGTGAGGAGTGAGGTGTAGTTCCTCGGGGCTAGTAGGGGCTTTGTTATCCCTTAGCCGCCTTTTACGACATTCACGGAAAGAAATGGTATGTAACTGCCCAAAGGTTATCTGCAAGAGATGATACCGCCTTTCGTATACTGTTTTTTATTTAATTATACTAGTTGTCTCTATCTGTGTTTGAACATGCAGGACATGGGCATCGTCATGCACATTGTCTTGTGGCCTTAAAACGCCACGCTTGCCAAACGCGTTGGCGAGTCCAGTCTTTCACAGGTTGTTGTTCCTCAGCGCTTGAAGTACCAGATTTTTTATCCCTTAGTCGTCTCTTACGACACCCACAGGAAGAGATGGGGTGTGGTGCCATTCTGTAGTCTGCCCACACCACAGGCCCTGTGTTTGTACAATAAATAATATTTACTCACGTCTCCAAGGCATTTCTAGCTTCGTTGCGTAACGGATCACAACTGACTTTGATCTTCATAAATATATGAATTCGTTAGAAAAGCATACGTGGCACATACGTTTGCATTCCAAGTCTCGGTCGTGACAGTAAAATGTATTTATGTACCGAGATCAGAATAGAATTTACTATTAGCCTTTCTATAGCTTATTTCGCAAATAGAAAGTTAAAAGGACCTATATGTGTAAAAATAAACAGGTGGGTAATGGTACTCATATTTAAAATCTGTCATTTAATTCATAATATTGATTTATTTGATTGTCTTCATTTCCAGTTACTACCAAATCAATCACGGAACAGCGAAACTACTTACCACGGAAATGCATATCTTAATTTTTCATTGCCTCTTTTCTGTTAATCAGCATCTATGTTTGTTAAAATCTATTTGCATAATTTAACAAACTGTCATTTTCAAGAAAAGTATACAGTGTAATATAACTATAAGTTTATGTGACCTTTGACTTTCAATTTTACTTTTTTGTATTAGTGGCGCCGTTTGGCCAACTTGCCCTTGACAGGTCAACAGTCAAATATTATTCGGTTATTAAAACCAGACTAGAAAATAGGAAAACAATTTTAAAGAGTTCTTAAAAAAGTTATCATTATTTTATAAGGCAGCATGTCCTGTAATAGTTGACGACTTTTTCTACACGTTTAGGAAAAACGAGTGAACCATTGATTGATCTTTCTGTCTTAATGTATTACTTTATCTATAATATGAATAAATATGTAATAATTCATGTAATATGTATGTTATATTTTGTATACTATAAACATACTATAATACTATAATGTACGTACACTATGTCCACCTATCGCGTATACACCTGATTTGCTGTTTGCTAGAAGAAATCTCTTAATAATTTTTTTAATGCCAATTTTGTACTATAATATGTATGTGTACAATAAAGTATAAATCAATAAATAAGCCGTAACAAGCTAAAAAAGAGCCGACCTTGAAACTAACATAAATTTTAAAACAAAGATAAAGCGCAATACATGTACTGGTATACTCGTACATTGCAAGCACTGTGATGAGGTGTGCGCGGGCGCTGTCCGCGCCCGTGGGCGAGCGGTAGCGCCCACGGAGCCGAAGGACAATGTACCGTAAGAGAAACACCATATACATCGGGATATTATTACGTAATTAATTAATCTTATTACTTTATTTATAAAGATTATGTTCGTGAAAGGTCTACAATAAGTCAAGGCTAGTGACCTTATTTCCTCTACCACTGCTGTCTCTGTTGGTCTATTTGTTCAGACATGTCAAAAATAAACAGTGATGCCACTTGCCTTGATACGCCCTTGAATCCAAGCCACATGACAACCACTCCCGGAAATCTAAACCATTCAAACTCTTCCACATACACCAAAATTACATGTCACCGGACATGTAGAAAAACCGCCGATTTTTGTAGTAATGATTTGTTTGGATAGGATTAGAATCTGGTAAAGAGTACATTAAAATAAAGAGTATACTTTATCTTATACCATTAATCTGGTATACTCTCTACTCGTTAGAACTAGAACGAGATGGAGAATAAGATATAAATGGAATGTTTTCTTATAATTTCTATATTATGTATTTAATAATCCTTAGGAAACATTTAGGCAGCTTCAATGTGTGTGCGCCCGAAGAATTCGAAGACCAAAAAATCAGTTTGCCTTATCTCACTCTCATGAGAAGAATTGGACGAGATGAAAGAGAAATAGACTTTGGCAAAAATCACATTCGCTCACGAAACACGACGGTATGTAGACTCTGTACACAGGTCCCCATTAAACCTAGACAAAATACACTAACCTCGACTAAATTAACTAAAACTAATTAGTTAGCAATTAAATATGCAACAGCCTGTAGGCGAATGGTCCCGCGGCGTTTCCATTTCGCGTTTTATAGGGTAGTGGGCAACACCTGATTATCAGCGCACATTGTGCCCGCACCGTTCAGTGTACGCTCGCGCACGATTGTGGCCTACACGGTACATTCAGTGATAAAAGTGCATTTTTAAGTTAATAAAAATTATATACATATGCGATGCGATATAACTAAATTTGTAGACAATCTAGAAAGTGCATTTTAAACTCATTTTATTTTTAATAAATAACGCCACTAGGATTCCCTATGTTCAAAGAAATAAAAAGACGAACCTAGTCCCTACATCACCCAGACCCAAACAGACATTTGTCTTTAAACAAATGAATGTCCGATCGGGAATAGAAACCCGAACCTTTTGCACAGCAGGTAAACATCCAACTAAGCTAATGGGTCGTGGATTATGTGTGTTAGATTTAGATCAAATAGTTCGAAATCTTCGATACAGATTATGAAAACTTCTATAAAACACGACTCACAATAATTGCAAGAAGAAGTTCCGCACCATCCCAATCCCCTAGTAGTTGACAGCCTAACCTATGTACCCAATAGGAATGACCCTCCCCATTGCCGTCGTCGTCCTCGGCACGTCTTAGACGACCCCGATGACCCAATTACTGCTGCCAATGCGGTTCTTACACTACACTCACAGACTTCACATATACACCGTCCCCGCCGGCGGAGACGAGTACGTCGCCCTCGCTACACCGTAAATACACACCAGCTTTCAGCCAACACATTTACCAGGTATCGGCACGTGCTTAAGCGCTTCTTACCGACTCGTGATCCCGCGGTATCCTCCCAATGCAACGTCCTAAGCCGAGGTCCATTCCTTCCGCCGGTCTACCGCCAGGGGAGCCCTTAGGCTCGTTGCTGCACACACTCTTTGCTCCTATCTGAGCGCCTTCTGCGCTCGCCCTAAGCTATACATGTCCGGTCTCTTGAAAGGCCATTAGGACCACAAGAATTTACCCATTCCGGAAAAAAAAATGCAAGACCGACGTCTGTTTGACTGACCCTTACATCCAGCACCTGAAACACATCGGCCAACAACGTGCACTGACGGAAATATAAACTATATCAAAGTAGAGGATCACTTTCGAACTAAAATTCCTAGCTAATATGCAGTCTTTTTCGACACATCTAAATGTATGTTAAATTTCTTTTTTAAAAATCAATTCTATCAATACCTTTTTTAGCATCTCTGTTGGCCAATTTTGTATATTAAAAAATCCCATTCCAAAATCTATATCAATAAAACGAGATTAGAAACAAATAGTATTTAATTTAAAACGTCATAGAATAATAAATAAAAATGAGGACATGTTTAATATGTAAATATGCAAAAAGGCTGCATATAAGCTGAGAATTTTAGTTCCAAATTGATCCAGCACTTTGATACAATTTATGTCTTAGTCAGTGTAGTATAAGAGTGACTTAATTAAAAACTAAATTTTCTTTTCGACTGTACACTCGGACACATTTAAACATCTTTAGCATTCAAACGGTTCACGGTGTGCTTCTATGAATTTTACTGCTCATTCTATGTGTGTCTGACTGTACATAATGGTAATGTTATTATCATAACAATGAGGTGGTTTAAAATCTGCGAATTCATTTCCGATGGGTTTTTATAGCTTCTCGCTGCTTATTTTCATACTTTTAGCATATTAAAGGCAAGCTTCTTGCTCTGTACTCACTTTTATGATGTTTTGAGTACAAATAGTACTAACTGCAGCGTGCAACATTTCTACTGTACCCATTCGACAGAAGAACTCTGAAGCTATTGCATATGTCACACATAATTTGTCTGTTGGCTTTTGGTCCTGTAATGTATGTTATGTAAATACAGACCTTAGTATCTAGACTAAAAACAACATATTTTATCGAGTCATTGAGTTTTCCCCTCAATGACTCGATAAAAGTAACAATAATCTTCCGAGAATGGTCACTATTATTTTTGCCTTCTTACTAATCCTTCGAACAATACAATACAACATAACACAACCTTTGAAAAACGATTTTGGGTTTCAAAAGCTTACTATATAATTCTAAGCGATTATTTCAGTTTTCTAAACTTCCAAATTGGCACTAATGCCCGGCCAGGCTGAAGATCTTTAGCATTCGACATAAGTACTTGGATGTAGTTACGTTACATAAGTATTTTTATTATTAGTCTTCAGTTCTCTTTGATTAGAGACAATTGTTGTCACTACTCAACCATCTCGAGTTTTGAAACGGTTACAGTATTGTATTGCTACTTATAAAGTCTAAACCTTATAAGTAGAGTCTAGTCTACTTATAAGGTCTCTAGAGTCAATCTAAGCTGGTACAATTAAAAATTAAAAACAAATTAAAAATTACAATTCCATAACTAGAATCGCGCCGAAGACTTCAAAGTATTATTAAGCTCAAATATAAATAGTTTTTACTTGCTCCAATATTGTTCTCTAAATACCAACGCGTGATTTAAATTTACAACCGTACATGGCTATTTGGTCCAAAGACAAATTACAAAGTGGATTACAACTACATGAATTACAACATTGGCATACAATTGTGAACTTTAAAGTCGCTCCACTCTCCGTATTGTCTAAATACCAACCGTATCGTACAACTACTTAGTTAATGGCAAGAAATGATCCATAAAGGCGTAACGTGCATGTTCTCTGTAATGATATGAGTTACATTAAGCTGTATGCGCATTAGATTTGTTGAAAATTAGGAGCCAAACAACTTCTAGATTTTTTTTATGGAGTGAAGGTATCAAACGAGCGTACAGCTTGATATGCTCGTCGTCCATGAACACCCGCGATACATGCCATCATTTGTCCAGAACAACAAACTTTGGCAAGCTCCCGAATGCGCTTTGCCCTTGTAAGGATTTGGAGAAAGGATTTGATGAAATGGGATGAGTTAGGATAGGAGGAGAATGGGCTCTAGCATACCTCACGCACTACCGAAACGGGTACGTACATTGGGGAATGTGATAAAGTGGGAAATGCATTACATTTCAAGGTATTATTCTGTGATAGAGGTGTAACGAGGTCAGTCGAGTGCGCAAGGCGACTGTTGAATTGCAACGTGCATCCTCCCACTCCAGTAGCCTAGGCCTATAGCTAGATAGATTGTAACGTATGGTAGCTGAACGCATGGTTTTGAATGGCTTGTATCTAAACGAGCAGCAAATCAAGATCAACAAAACATACTATTTTCTAATTATTGAAATAGTACTTTTGGGAACACGAGAAGTGAAGTTGAGGTGTTGTTTTAAAACTATAAAAATGGTGTATTGTGCATTTTGTGATTTAATAAGTGTTTTTGTGCATAATGTTTATGATACTCAAATAAAAGCATAAACCGCGTTTTCCGTGTGCCTCCAAGAAGTCCTCTTCTGTCCTCAGTAAACCTACCTATCAGTAGCCTACTGAACGACTCTCGACTTACTTCGACGAAACTGGGCATTGACAGGATACGTTTTAGACTTTAAAATTGTTTATTGCGCGGAGAACTTTACACTGGCAGAATGTGCTAATTGCACCATTGCCATATATAAAAAGAAAGAAAAAAATACTGAAATAAACAATTCTTAATTACTAAGAATTTCCACACAATGTCGACGGAGTCCTGCTTCGTTGTCACCAGAGAACCTAAACCTAACTCACTTTTAAATTTGCTGCCATCGATTTGCTGTCGCTCTCAGTATTTCTGTTGCTCATTTAATAATTTCCCGTTTTCATTTGTCCTTTTCGTTTCGAGTGTGGAGAACATTTCGCCCTATTGAATTCCACCTGCTCATTCACACCGCCCTAATGCCCACCAATCCTCAAACGTTTCGCAACACCACATGTCCACTTATCTCAAACGGTCACGACAAGAGATCGCGATCGTACTTATTATTTTAACTTTTATTGTAGTCGCGTTAAGACCGTGTCGCGCGACGTTTGCGCACGACTGTACATGTTGATGGTGGAACGTGGTCTTGTTAGGTTTATTTAGATAATCTGTTTTCTATTAGAAATTATCAAATTGAATAACCCTCCCTGTCTACTTTAAAATATCGGTTTGTATTGAACTATCTATAGCTTTATTTGTTTTGTTTTGTTTTTTCTTTTATATATGGGCAATGGTGCAATTAGCACATTCTGCCAGTTTCCAGTTTTCTTCGCAATAAACAATTTATAGTCTGAAACGTATGCTGTCAATGTCCAGTCCCATCGAAATAAGTCCGGAGTCGCTCAGTAAAGTGATAGCAGGTTTACTGAAGATAAAAAAGGACTCCTTGGAAGCACACGAAAAACACAGTCCTATCTATGCTTGTATTCAAGTATCACAAACATTATGCACAAAAAGACAGTTTGAAGTTTAATAAACTATCACAATTTGTAAAATAATGACACTAGAACTCAACTTCACTTCTCGAGTTCTCGCCAAAATGACTTATTTGGTTTTATAATTTCCTTAAGTTTTGTATGACATAATATTTTGAAGTGAAGGAAAGAGATAAAGAATAATATTAGGTGGTGACAAAATAATGAGGAAATAATTTAAAATGGTAATCATTGCGTACCATTGAAAGTATAAAGACTTTTGTAAATTTTGTAAGGCTTTCATTCAATGTAAATTGTTGTCAAGACCCAGAACAGATCACAAATATGTTCGCGAATCAATTTAGGGTATTGGCCAATCATGTGACTACAGATTTCCACATTAACGATGAGATGAACAAAACTAGGTTCGCGGGAAATCGCGGCGACTTCTGCGTTACGCCTCAGCAGGTTTTTGAGTGTGTGCGTAAGATGAAACGCTGTGAGTCGCGCAGACACGATCAGCTTAGTATTGAGCACATCCTGTACGGGGTCCCACTCATCTTTGATAGACTGTCAACACTTTTTAATATATGTCTAGCACAAAGCTACCTGCCCGAGGCCCTCATGAAGACGATTGTAGTGCCGCTCGTTAAGAACCGAACCACGGAGACAATCGGAGACCTCGTGCCGGAAAACGTAGTGTGGGGCGCCCTCTGGTCCTGTTGACTGAGGAATTAAAGAAAGTCGCCGGTAGAGGATGTATGAGAAGAGCTAAAGATCGTGTCTGGTGGCGGTCCTTGGGAGAGGACTTTATCCAGCAGTGGAAAGACACAGATATGGCACCTATCCTATACATACATAACTTACTTACTTATACATTTTATTTAAAAACTTTATTCATAATAGTCGACCTAAATGCTTCAAAACAAAATGTTTGTTGAGCAGCGGCGCCCGCACACTGTTAATTACAACAGCGTTTACAAAACCGCTGGCGCCGCTCGGGCATGTGCGGAGATAATAAAACACAAATTGCTTGTAAGGAATCTAAACCTAAATACCTTATACTTACACCTTGATAGCTTATAAAGTGTTAATGCTTATAAGTGATCCAGTTTTTCTTGTGTGAAAATATCCAGTATTGTAAGCAGATACTGCTATGTGTAAAGGAAGCTGTAGTCCCTTAGATGTAGCAGTATCTACTTACAATACAATAGAACCTGACCGTGGTCCCTGGGCGTCTACTCCAATATCACAAAAAATAAAGTCTCGGCCGGTATTTCAAGTGATTCCTACCTAGAAACCGTACACTCGGATACTTCAGCCCGAACCAAGTTCATTTGACATTTGTTGCGTCGAAACTCTACCCAGATCGCACGAGACAACGATCGGCATATAGATATTGACAATAAATATTCCACAATCAAACGTCAAATTGTACGATAGTCAAGGAAGATGCACGATGGGGTCGAGGGGGAGATTTTTGAGGGGGATAGTGCACGCTGCAATCCAACAGCCGCTGGGCGGGCTCAACTGGCCACGTTACCCCTCTCTCACAGAAGACTACCTTGAAATGTAGGTACTGCATTTCCTACTTTATCGTATTTCCCCAATGTACGTACGTATTTCGGTAGTGAGTGAGATGTGCCAGAACCCATTCCCCTCCTATCCCTCCCCATTTTTCCAACTCTTTCTCCAAATTCATTCCTATTCTCCAAAGGTAGGCAGCGCATCCGGGGGCGAGCCAACGTTTGTCATTCTGGACTAATGTCGGCATGTATCGTGGATGTCTATGGGCGACAGTATCCACTTACCATTAGGTGGACTGTATGCCCGTCTGCTGCCTTCGTACACAAAAAAAAAGATACGTTTTAAATATTCGGGGATACTGGATGTATAAAGCTCCTAAGAGTTATACCACTTCGATAGTTCGAACTTCTGTCGGTTTGACAAACTTCGGAGGTGCAGTCCTATCCGGAGCGCTCGTGCCTCGTACCTCGTAACGGAAGACGTCCAGACCGAAGTTCTATTTTTTTATAGATTTTAAACTTTGAACTTTGATTTAATCATCACGCTTCAAGTCTGTTCAAGTGAGATATCACGCACACGATGTTTAGGTTGAAATATTTAAGAAATTAAAATTTCAATCAATAACAATGAAAGCAACGAAGATCACAGGAGACTACCGTCAAATATACTCCAATTCCCAATTTTATCCTATTTCCCCAATATTCACAGAGTTCACAGGATTCACTTTTGTTTGTCACTTGTATTTTTAATATGTGTATTTATGCATGTAGGATTGCTCCTCTTCCTCGGACAGTATTAATTAAACCGCCGACACTTGTTAGTAACATGTTACTAACAATTACTAACTAAAAAAAATGTGACATGTTAGTACTTTTTACACCTTTTAACATGACAAATCACATAACCCATTTCACAATCCGTCTGACAGCTCCTCGTGGGCGGAAGTGCAACGGGTCCACACTAGTTTTGCACCATTACCGTTTATAACATAGGGATGTCACTCCATCACAATACGTACGTGTTTCGGTAGTCAGTAAAATAGGTTAGAGCCCATTCCCATCCCACCTCATCCTATCCCTATCCATTTTCCCAACCCTTTCTCTAAATATGGATAAATTAGGGATAGCCCTAAATCTCCAAAGATAGGCTAGCGTATCCGTTGGCATGCCAACGTTTGTTATTCTGGACTGATGTCGGCATGTGTCGCGACATCAGTCCATGGGCGACAGTATCCACTTAGGGTATTTAATCCTCTTCTTTCTATAAATATCGATTTTAGAAAAACTCCTTGAAACCGCACTTAAAGATTTCTAGTCATACATAAACAAACCACAAACGAGATGAACAACCAATCAGAGCTAGTTCACGTCAGAACTAATGAACCGGACCGCTTTGATAGAGCCGTTAATTATTATACGGCCATGTGTTATTTACAGGTTTGTATGAACGGTAACATTGACTGCTGGGGTGTGTATATTTCTGAATAATCAGACACTTAAAGAGATAGTTACTCTTCGGTTTTATCGAGCGGTGTATGAGCAGTGAAAATTCCGGTGTATCAAAGTCGCAAACGTTTATTTAAGAAGACTCATAACATGACCATATATTTTAGCAGAAACATCAAGGCGCTTTTTTTTTCAAACATCAAGGTCATGTATGGTTTAGGGCGAGCGCAGAAGGCACTCTGCCAGGAGCAAAAAGTGTGTGCAGCAACGAGCCTAAGGGCTCCCCCGCCAGTAGACCGTGCGGATGGAACGGACCTCGGCTTAGGGCGTTGGTTTGAGAGGATACAGCGGGACCGCGAGTCGGTGAGAAGCGCCCAGGCACGTGCCGATACCTGGGCAAAGAGTAGCCGTACCCTATTGTCACCTATAGTGTAACATAAAGAGGGGCGGGGGGGTATAGCGCGAAGTATGTTGCCAACAAAACATTACATTCAGAAAGGTAAACTGTAATTGTATTGCCAACAAGTATAAAATTTTGAAGAAGTTAAATAAAAAATTGATTTTACAATTACTGTGCGCAATGTAGGTACAGATACATTACAAAAACATTGGCCGTCAGCTAATCCGAAAAAACCCAAACGCGTCAACCCTTACTTTATTGCATAGCTTGCAAAACGCGTTCGGATGCTTCCGGATTAGCCGATGGCCAATGTTTTCGTAATGTACCATATTGCTCATAAATTGTCTACATAAATGTCGTTTTATCTCGGCAGTTTTGTAAGCCCTTTATCGAAAAAACTTTTCAAGAGATATGAGCAATTATGTAAATCTCCACAAGCCATATATGCGTGGTCACATAATTATGCAAGATAAGACGTGAGAAGCAAAATATGTTGTTACCTTCCGACTGATACAAGATAACATATTTCGGTGTGAGATAATATCTGTAACACGCTCCAATTAACAAGTGCAGGCCTGGTAAAGCCTGTGTAAACACTTGTATTTAATTGCATAATTATTTTATTAACATATGTTTACGACTATTTATTTGTTTCATTATTTATAAAAAATGACTTTATTGCACATTATTGCACTGTACAAAAGACGAGTTGAATAGAAGCATTATCTACCAGCCAACCAATGAGTTGAACAGAGAGTCACTTTGGAAGGTGCGATGAAATGTACAATAAACTTAAAAGATGATTAGTAAATGTTTTACTCAAATACTTACACTAACTATACTCGTATACCTACTTGTAAATAGTATACCTATACTTCATAAATACATATATACATAAATAAATTATTACATATCCTACAATATATATAGAATAGCTAATTACAAGAGAAATTCAAGATTAAAGGTTGAAAACAAAAGGTACCATACGAAGAGTTCTGTTTTCCTTTCTCTGATCATTTTTATTCCACAAAATATTAATTAAACTCCTAAAAAAATAAAATAAGTTTTGGCATAATCGAAAACTTACAAAACATTAAGTAGAAACATTTTTACTAAAAACAGCATCTTTGAAACACATCAGAGGTCCCTCGAGGCCTCGCATCGCATATTCTTAAATCTTCGTATATCTAAATAATTTATCTCTAAACAGGCGGCCGTATGCAAGTAAGATCAATTTATACGCTCCCATACGTTGGCTACTGGATGGCTGCTTCGAACGGCCTTTGCAGATGTACGAAACCTTTGACAACATATTTGTGATGTAATAAGATAATTAAATCACTCATACGGTCATTATTCAAGCGTAAGGCACAAGGAGTCATCTGGACGCGACAACCAACAGCCTGAATACATTTTTTTCTTAATATGTAGCAATGGTGCGATTAGCACATTCTGTCAGTGTCAAGATTTATCACAATAAACAATTTCAAAGTCTAAAACGTATCCTGGCAATGTCCAGTCTTGTCGAAGTAAGTCAGGAGTCATTCAGTAAGACTATAGTAAGTTTGCTAATGACAGAAGAGGAGTCCTTGGAAGCACACAAAACCACAAAATGCCTAATACACGTTTTTTACAATAATCAAACAAAAACTGAACTTCACTTCTTTTCACTTCACTTCACTTCACTTCTCGAACTCCCGCCACAAAGTCCTAATTAATATATTATTAAGGATTATCGTATGGGATTACGAACGGCAAGAAATAGAAAATAGTAAATGAGAAGCAAATCATGATCAACGCTTCACTCTTATTGAATAACTAAAGTAAATTATTTTAAATTAATAAGAATGTAATAACAAAGTCTACGCACTCCTGTTTTTTTATCGTCACCAGAAAACTATTTTTTTATAGAAAAAAGGTGGCAGATACAGTCTACCTAAGTCTACCTAGTAAGTGGATACTGCCGTCCATAGATATCCGCGATACATGTCAACCTTAGTCCAGAATGACAAATGTTGGCACGCCTCCGTATGCGCTGCCGGCCTTTGCAGATTAAGGAATGGATTGGGAAAATGGGAAAGGAGAGGATGGAATGGGAATGGGCTCTGACATATTTCACTCACTACCGAAATACGTACGTTCATTGGGGAAATACAATAAAATGGGAAATGAAGTACATTTCAAGGTAGTCTTCTGTGAGAGAGGGGTAGCATGGCCAGTAGAGTGCACTTAGCGGCTGTGGGAAACAGAATGCACTCTCCCTCTACTAAACCTAAACCTAACTCACGTTTAAATTTGCTACCATGGATTTGCTGAAAATTCAGTATCATCCGCTGCTCTATCTGATTAATCTGTTCAAAGAAACTGTTTCTTCCTTAATAAGCTTAGTAGTATTTAATCTACCCAATCACATTATTTCTATGCTTATTACTATACATAAATATCTAGAACACAAACAAAGATCGTGAATATACATATGTGGTGTTCCGCAATCGAACCTTCCTTATATCCTTATAATAGCCAACCTTCGATCCATTTGTTGTAGTTCCCGAACACGGCGCGAGTGTCGCGCAGCGCGGCGCCACCATCACCTCGCTAAAATAGCCCAGCGCTCGCGCACCGTTGGCACACATTCGCTCCCTGAATTAGCAATTCTGATATGCGAAAGCGATACTGTAGCCACATAAGTGGAATATAGCGAGTGCACGGATTCATTTTATCACAAAGATACCTCGCCGATACTACACTTAATAGAATGTTGGAATTACTTGCCGGTAAAGTGTTATTAGCCACATAAACTCGGTTGACGTAATAAGCCGTGACTTTTGTATATTCGCCTGACAAATCGGCAGTTTTGTTAGACTATTTGCGTTGAATTTGCATGTGAGGTATTTTGTATTTATTACCTAAGAATTTCAACTTTATGCATATTTTATTCAAATGGTTTTCAAAGCGGAGCTTAAGACTTGTAGGACTAACTAACTATGTGTGATCGTTTGAAGTCAATTTATTAGGAAACGCAGTTCGTAAAATTGTTTTATGTTTGATATTTAATAAATAATCGTATTTAATAAATGAATTCGTTGTTTTCTGTATCTAATAAACGAATACCTAATAAATTATCTCATACATCACGTCTTCTCTTTTTACATACACATACAATGAATGACCCACGAACGAAAAGGTATTATATGAACTGTTGTCCTCCGCTAATGATGTTTAAATACTTTCGTAGCAGTAGACATATATACCGAACGAACATTTCAAAATGTAACTATATCATTGATTTGAGAACACATGCTAAATAGATATACTAGCACTCTAGGGCAGGCACGTTACAGTGTAATAGTGTTGTATGTTCAATACCTCTTGAATTCTTTAATTCATGTGTGTTAAAAATGGAGCACTCTTATTACGTAGTACCTAAATAACAAATTTGACTTTTTAATCTTATTTTCTTCACCCCAACCAGATTTATTTAATGGGAATGTATGATGTAGTCTAGTCCCACGTCAATGCAACTTCATAAATTGTTTAAAGATACCTGCATTTTTTATATTTAATACTAAGCATTAACATCTTTCAAAATTGAAATAACATTAATCATTGTAGCAGTAACATAATTTTAAACTAGTATTCCTCGTTTAGCTGTAAGTTTTTCTAAATAAATAAAAATTAAAAAAAACTAGAAACTTTCATTCGCTGATTCGTTTTGCAGCAACTTATCTCACAAATTAACAATAGCAACATTTATTTTCACGTTTTTCTAGCAAAACGTTGACAACCACTGCCCTCACGACCGAGCTCTTCGCGGATTTTCATTAAGATTGAAAATGTAAAATGACCAGATGCAGGCCGACAGCCGATCGATCAATGACGCGATAAAAACATATGCAGATGCGCCGGCGCACGCCTCGCACCAAATATGGTGCTTCAATACGAGGGCGACTAAACGGATCGATTTGTTCCAGAATCGATATATTAATTCACAGGAAACTTGAAATGCAAACCTATAAATAATCAATCTGTAGTTTTACTACCGGTGTGGCTTCTTATAAACCTCACTTTAGAGTGCCGTCTAATTGACAAATGAAAGTTTAACAACTAAGGTTTCAATCGTCTATTTATGAATAAACATAATACATATGTCTACAATCTTTCCAGATCTTTTTTTCATAAAAGTTTTCTAAATTGAAAGTCCCAAAAATACATAACATTATATGATTATTTCAATGAACTCAAAATCGTAAGCACAATGCATATTTTTATACTTTGGGAATGGATCGGTCACAACCAATATATAATAGTATAATATCGGTATATTCACTCAATTTTATTTATATTCCCAGCGTTACGTGATTTGCATGCCGTGGGTCTCCAACGAGATCCGCGGCATGCAAGTTGAAATCATGAAATACATTAACAAGAGATCAACATTAACATTAAATAATTAACAAGAGTGTCCCCACAGTTACAAGAGATCACAAGAGAGATTGACAATTACAAGAGATCGGAAATGAACAATAGTACTATACTTATACTATAACATACTTATAATTATACTACAAAAACCTACAAGTCAATTACTATGACTATGATTATTACAAGACTAAAGGTGAAATAATTTTTTTGTATTTTTATAAATTAAATTGTATGTTATGTTTATTCGATGCGATGGGGTGGGATTGGACTATAGGATGGGATACAATAAATTAATCACACGTAATCTAAAATCCACGCGAACAAAGTCGTGGACATTGCAAGTAACAAATAAATAACAGGTATAGTTAGTAAATGGCAAATACGTACAAGTCTTCCTTCCTTTTCCTCATTACGAGCTAATGGTGGCAAAGAAAAACGCCATAATGACAAATGGACAGACGATCAAACCGCTCAATGATCTGAAACAACCGCCAAGGATATGCAAAAAACATGTAACGATTGATCTATTATAGAACCAACATTTTATAGGAGTATAATATAAACAATAAATGAATATCTTACTATTTTTTTACTGCATAGAGTTTCGTCGTAATTTTCTTTATTTATCATAATTATCTGACAGGGGGAGAGTGCACGCTGCATTTCCACAGCCGCTGGGCGCACTCCACTGGCCACATTACCCCTCACTCACAGAAGACTACCTTGAAATGTACTACATTTCCTATTTTATCGTATTTCCCCAATGTAGTAGGTACATATGTGTTTCGGTAGTAAGTGGTACTAAGTAAGTTTATGCCAGAGCTCATTGCCATCTCATCCTATCCTAACCCTCCCCATTTTCCCAACCCGTTCTCCCAATCCGATCCTTAATCTGCAAAGGTGGCGCATGCGGGGGCGCGCTAACGTTTGCCAATCTGGACTGATGTTGGCATGTATCGTGGATGTATATGGACGACAGTATCCACTTACCATCGGGTGGACTGTATGCTCGTCTGCCACCCTTTTCCATTAAGAAAAAATAATTAGTTTGAAGACGGCACATTTAATATAAGGGCTGCCTAATATTGATTTGCGGAATATGAAATTTTATTTTCGATAGTTGCTCTGAGCTATCCACCAAACCGTTAACTGTGCTCATTAAGTAGCAGATATCCGCTACTTCACGTCGTCCATTCACTATCCATTCATTATTTTCCGCCACTTATTTAATTATTTATACTTTTATCATTATCATCGGATATTCAAAAGATGTATAGACGTGATCCGAGAGAGAACACTGGAAATAAAAAAATATGGAATGAAAAAAGCCATTTCCCTTATCTCCATATTTCAACTACCAAAATGTGCTGCAAGTGGATGTTACTCGAATTGTTTCCGAAGGTGTATTATTTCTCCTTAAAAGACAATAATTCACGCATTCAAATCGCATGCCGCCATTTTTTATATCGCGTGTGTTTCGCGCCTTTTTCGGGTGCGGGCGCGTCCGTAATAAAATTAGCCTTGGGTGCGTTGAGCTCAAAAATTATAGACATGACTTTCACTTTCGCTATACTTCTTTGCGCTAAATTCTAATATATGATAACTAAATACAACAAAAATATTAACGACAATTCTCTCAACCTTCTGATAAAGTAACTGTTAACCAGCTGATACATAAATAAATAATCTGCCAATTAAATCTAGCTGATATTGACTTTCTGATAAAGTATCAAGAGGTGGTGAGAAAGGCTCTACCTTAAAATGTGTTTTCTTTTAACTGGAATAATATTCATTACATTTTTATGTCCGGTGTATTTTATACCGCATTTTCATACGTGTTCCTTTCGTCTATGAAACCTATTTCTACTTTTTTATAGCAAGAAAAACTGCATTATGGATTTAACTAGAATGTTCATAACAAAGTATGTATTTGAACATTTTTCGAACAATCAGCATTATACTAATAATATTAATAGGACACACAATGTATAGTAATATAATCATACACATTAATATAAATAAATACTTTAGTATAAATAGGTTCAGACGACATGAAATAAAACTTACGGGGGGTGAAGGAAACAGTGCCAGAATTTGTTCCCCTTCTGTGATTAGTGATTACGCCTTTGTCCGCCAATACAGACTGGAGTGGCCCTTTTTAGGTCATGGTACCGCCTCAAAATTCTTTACACCGCCCTCGCAGTGCTAATCCACCGGGAGGAATCCACTTGTGGAAAGCTCTGCTGCAGCATGGCGTACTATGCCAGTGCAGCGTACGTGAGGCAGGGTCTCTTGTAGACCCCGAGCTTCACCTGCAGACCACTGTGTCAAACACGGTCGAACGCCTTCTCCATGTCAAGGAATACTGCGGCTGTGTATTCCTATTTATTCCTTGCGATATGAAGAAAAAACCTTCTGTCTGTCATGTATTATAAATCTTCCCGCTCTAAACATTCGTCGCTCTACTCGAACACGACCATAAATTGCCGGATTCGTTTCTTGTCTTTGCTTGCGTTCACCCAATGTTGATTTAACATGGTTTTAGTCTTATTGATTCTTTATTACGTGAACACGCGTATTGTCTACGCGCACGCAACTTTATAGCGTTGTTTAATTAATATACAGTGCTGTTAATAATTGATGTATGTTTCGTTGTTTTGTTTTAATGTCCTCTTTGTTAAACATACCCAATTATTTGTTTTGCTTGTTGTACCTCCACTCACATTGCAGATCCGAGTATTCCCCAATCAGCAATTAGTATCAGATTTTTTTGAAATTCTGGAAATCATAGGTTTTATAAATCCGTACTTAAATAAAAATTCAGTGGTACGGGTTGAGGGTTTGAACTGACGACGTCACGATTGAAAGTGGAGTGAGAACCCTGGACTCTCACCGCTCTATCTATCAACGCTTCACAGTGCTTAAATGTGGTGTTTCATGTCCAAAAGCATTTGAAGTCGAGAACTAAACTCATGTGGAGAAAGCAAACTTTTGAAATCGTAAAAAATGAAATTCAAAATTGAAATTATATTTTTCTAAGAAACGTGACATTCGAAATTCAAATATTTTTGTGTGGGCTAGAGTGTAAAATTTAGGATATATGAAATTTTAATTTTTGAGTTCCAAGACTGTCTTACTTCAAAGGAGAATAATGAAATGATAAAGTAACATTTAAATATAAGTAACATTTAAAATCACGTTTATTAAAATCATTGAGTGATTAAACATCACAAGGACACCAATTAGTTGAAGGAAAATAATTAATACAAGTTATAACTAGTTCGTTTGATAATATCTAAGTCGAAGTATATTTTATTACATTTCTGAAAATTTCAGATAACTGACAGTTACTTGTCTATTACCCATCCACGAAATCTCGTGCACATACCACAGTGTTTGAACACGAAATTCATCAATCAGTGCGTCCTACCAGTTGTGACGTATGGTGTAAAAAATTGGCCTCTATCGGTAGGCCAAGTCCAAAGTCACTAGTTACTGTCGCTAGTTAGTTCAATGAGCTATTAACAGAACTAGTTACTTTGCGGGATAGGATTCGAAACGAAAACGAGCCAGAGAATTAAAGTCACGGCATGGCTCGTACAATCAGCATGCTAAATTGGCGATGGGCAGATCAAATTTGCTGCAGGACCGACAGCCGATGGGGTAGACGAGTGTTTGAATGGAGGCCACGTACCGGGAAGCGCACCAATCAGGTGGTCCGAAGTTCGCGGTGACTGGATGAGAAAAGCCGAAAATCGTGTGTGATGGTTAGCCTTAGGTGAGGCATATAACCGCTAAAGTCATGAGACTATTAATCATCATACTCGTGTTAAAAAAAAGTTTCCAAGTAAAATGTCCTTTTAGGTAATGTACCCAATACCATTATAATCTAGCCCTTATAGCGCGCATTTAGGTACCGATGGGCATAAGGCTATTGCTGCCTGTATGTTACAACCAAAATTTATTTAAAAATTTATTATTTTACGTAAAATTTATTATTTTACGTAAAATTTATTATTTTACGTAAAATTTATTATTTTACGTAAAATTTATTATTTTACGTAAAATTTTATTTTACTTCCAACTTTCTAGTGCACTTTCTAAAGATACTATAATACCACGAAATTAATCTATTAAATCTAAATCTATGATTTTCATATTCTCCATCACTATTCTTCTTCAACAGTAAAACATAATATATTATTATATATGTATATAAAAATTACAAAATGTATGTAAGAAATAGATAATCACCGTAAACAAACAGCGAATGAATCGACATCCTCATACAAACTGCGGGAGATGTAAAGACGACGCCACCCATATTTTCAATATAACGACCTTCTTAGATTTACGTAGAAATGGTAGAATGCATTGCGCTGCCATTCACATATTCAACTTACTAATTAAGTCAGCAACAGAGAAGAAAGCTGTAACTTTGACAATGTAACTCCATACGTAACCGTCCTCCGCACAACCAACATAACCTGACCTTCGAAAACCCGTACCGCACCCTTTCAAAACCTTAAATCTTTAACAAATAGAGATGCAAGGGAGTTCGAGTGAGGCTGGTTATTGTAAAAAGCGGAGCCGCGCGCATAGATCTGTGCCTATTTAGACACGTCCAAATCGAGACGCATGCGCAGTAGCGCCACCATATAGAGTGAACAATAGCGCACCAATGACAATCGCAAACGCAATCCCGCTTCGCCCTCATTATTTGCTACTCATATGCTGACTACTTCTGTAGCGTTTCAACCTAGAACAACGCATTAATTAATGATAATTATTATAATTAATGACAATTATATCTATTTAATGATATATTAACACTTTATTAGAAACGATTGGAAATCTGTGTATAATAATTATGCAGGTGTCCAATAATTCATCTGCGGAATATATTTTAATAGTAATTGTGAATTCCAAAACTAAATGAAAGTGGCCCTGCCCATAGATAAATTACAACAAACAAAAAACTTTTTTTTTCAGTATTTCATAAAAAAAAAACACGTCTATATCCAAAAAAATCATGATACATTTAATTTTTCTATGGCAGTACGTTATTCTCACGACAGTAAGATGATTTAACACCGTCAAATTATTAATACGCATTTTAGGGTAGGCGTTAGAATCAAAAGAAGAAAACAAAAGAAATTGACATCAAACATTTGAAGTTTTATAATCAAAAAATTTACTTCAATTACCAAATTTTTTAAGAGCATGTATGACTAGAAATAAAGTAACTTTTGGCTACAGGTAAAGAAACCTCTTGACATAATTTCATACAAATTTACAGCAATTTAAATTCTGTATCATAATAAACGGCTTCTATACGCACAAATTGAACACATTTTTAAATGCTGACGGTACTTCTTTAGAAATACGTTTGTCCATTGCACAGTGTGTCTCATTAAGCAAACTTCCAGCGACATTTTACGTCATTAAATATGTAAATAGTTGGAATACGGCGCCCATTCACTAGACATGTCGCGACGACTCTAATAGAGCTAGCGATCTATGGAAATTGGCTCGATTAAAAATGTTTTATTTATAAGTACGGGGAGATTTATTATAAAAAGCAATACTAATTTTCTATACGTAACTTATACGTGTAATTGTAGTTATATATTACCCAGTTACCTTCCCACAGTTTTTCAGACCTTCAGATTGAAAATCACATTCATAACAGATGAACAGTTTACATCTATATGAACTATCATTACTGCTCCACAAATCTTGAATACTTGGCATTTCGTTCTTGGTCTTTGAGGGTTTCCGTGGCTACTTCTAAGCACGACACTGTGTACAATTTAATTACGTTTGGTTATAGAGACCGTGGTCCGTGGAGTTCACGTTCTATAAGAATTATAGATTAAGAGCACTTCTTATAGATTTCATAATAGAATCACTTCTGATTAAGAGCACTGGCGGCGCTAGGTCTGATCATTACCCCGCAAAACGCATCAACATGTCAATCCAGCAAGGTAATGCCGCCACCATGTTTGAAACCTTAACATAGGCACCAAATTTGTATGACATTCTCTATAGCTACATAAATGTTTTTGTACAATTTAAAAAATGGAAAAAATCATATATAATAGTTATGAGTATTATTTATATATTGTGAAATTTAAATAAAGAACTAAATACTCTATCCAAAACCTTGATTCTATTATGAAAAATTCATAATTCTATATTCACATTGAGCTTCGCATTCATCACTGACGTATCGCATTTGTGAAAGAATACTTGAAAAGTTTGGATCAGTCCGTTTATATCCCGAGCGCGAACATCTCTTACCTTCATGTATGTACTGTCTACATGAACAAGAAAATCTTGTCCCGAGTTCTCCTGTTATACACTAGTTTAGGTTGAATTAGGTATAATTGCCACGAATAATTCCACCTGCCAACTGTATTGCGCTCTGAGCAATCTAGTCAAGATAGAAAGATAGCCTTTATCACTCCTTTGACTGCGACACCAATAACCACCCGCAAATGCTTTAACCAGCAAACTAACAAGGTCAAGGACACATGACTGATACTCTACCATACATTGTATGATGGTACAAATCAATCAAGGGTTGACTGAAGGAAGGCAGAATCGCAACGAGTGAAGTCTCATAAAAAAGTGTCTACAAAAATCCATTTTTTCTGAATTTTCCAAGCCAAACTTGGCAGTTTACCTGGATTTCTATCCATACTTAGTCTAGTAATAAGACCGCACCTGTTGACACCGTGATTTGATTAGAATTTATCGTTCTCGCTACTCCATTACTACTACTCACACCATGGGTGATTCTAAAAGCATTTTTGTAAATTGACCGTGTAGTTTCGGCCGGTTTTACAATCTCTTCCCGTGGGTATCGCAAAAGGCGACTAATGGATAACAAAACCGCTACCACAAGTCTTGAGGGACAACACCACCCCTAAAAGAATGGACTAGTCAATCCGCTTGGTATATGAGAAGGTCCATGTGCAGCAGTGGACGATACAACGGATTTCACTTTCACTTTCACAGAAGACTGGTGTAAACTGTACCAACATATTTCTGGAATGAGTCGAAACTATTCAAAACCTTTCCGTTCAATGCCATATCATCCCGTTTCCATTCCCTCACAAAATTGAGGCAAGTTTTGATCTTGCGAGTTACATCCAGTCAAATATCTCCCGGTCCATTCACTTCATTTGCCGTTTCTTTTCTGGTCCCCACATTCCATATTTCTGCTTGCCTGTATTCAGTCACTGTATATTCTGTTTGTCAGTTACATTTAGTAAGTTATATTTATGTTACTTTAAGGCACAACGTTGTGAAAACCAGAATAGCTCACACAGTAATATAGTAGCGGAGCTATGCAATACGCATATATTTGATTGCCGTAATAATTCCAGGTTCCAGTGGGTGGCACTTACGCCGAGTTGAGGCGAATATTAAATTAAATTTACATATAAATATCTTTTAAATGTGTGCGGACGTATTTATAACACATGTATACAGTATATTAGTAAGTAAATAAGGGTAGTAAATTTTTGAAACTCTCCTTATCAGCTCGTAAAGATAAAATCATAGACATATACACACCTTATATCTTGTTGTTTATAAGGTGAGAAAGTGCTCGCCAGTGTATTAGATTTTAGTCTTATTAAGCAATTATTATGTTTGTGGTTTATTTTGTGTTGTTTAAATTGTTATCATTAGAAAAATTGTTTTGTAATGCAGAATTCAATACATAATAATAATACCATTAGGGGGTTTCGATCCAGTGCGGATCGATGGATACACATGCTACCTTTATTTTTTAAAAGAAAATTCTATATGTGCGGCAAATTGATAGCAATAAATATAAAGATGGGTTCGGTTTAGGTTCCCTGGACACATTGATCCCGCGAAGCGCAACTCCGTTAACATTCTTAACTTTGTTGACGCTTTTAGTTATTTAAAATCGTTTATTTCAGTTATTCAAAAGTACTTTATTTTACTGCGTATTTAGTATTTATGCTTTTTATTAAATAAACGCCTTTTTTATTGTAGAAAATTAGAGAAAAGTATTATTTTTCCTTTTTTCTAATCCGTACATAAGTAGAAACTTGTTGAAACTTTGTACGGGCCGAGGATTTAAACTCACGAACGAGAGGCGAGAATAAATATCCCTAGACAATCACGGTTCTTTAGTGATAAGTGGGGACGTGGAACGTTAAAAAGACTGAAAAATATCAATAATTGATAAATCCATACTATACTTAATATTATAAAGAGACTGGGAGTTTGTTTGTTTACATGTAAGAAGTAATCCCAAACACTAATAGACCGATTTCAAAAATTTTAAAAAATTTAGGAAGCCCAACTAAAGATCAACATAGGTTTTGGATTGCCACCTAAACGACGCCAGAACAAGGCGCTATTATAGAGCTAATTTATTGTCTGAAATTGAAGCGAAGAAAATCTATTCATCGACAGTGTTTAAAGTAAACTCCATGTTGAGATTACTAAATAATTGCATATAATTCATGTATCTAATTGTACGTCTATTAAACATGTGCGTTGTCATACGTCTACATGACACATTCAAGGACAAAGAAACAAGAAGCCGGTCATTGCAGTGAGTGACCTTGACATTTTTTTGCGTTTCGTTCAATGTCACTATACTGTTAGATATTGGCCTCTCCTAGCCTTTTGTCTGTTGTTGGTGTCTGTAGTTAACTCGGGCTGGTCTTGGAGTAGTGTGCAGAAGATCTCGTAGGTGCAATAAACAATCTTCTACTTTTCTGATATGGTTGTTATTATAAATAATGTCTAATAATCTTATCTAATATGAAGATTTCTTTCTCGTAACATTCAAGTGTGATTTTAGTTTCATACTGCAATAAGTTTCCTATTTATAGAACGAATATAAGTAATTAAACAGTACGAGCTGATAGAGTAGGCAGTTAAAGCACTGGAATGTGCATTTAATTTACAACGTCCGCTCCACTGGAAAATGGAAAGTGTTTGTGTAACATTTGTATGCCTATATTATATACTGTAGGTACAACTAGATTGTGTACTGTGTACATAGGGCAAATAGGTAGGGGGGGGGGGTCACAGGAGGCCTGTGATCTACATTGAGACTTTAAAGGCTGGTATTAATTTATTGATTAATTGACATTTCTTTTCTTTTTTTTTATATTAAAGGAGGCAGACGGGCAAGCGGCCCACGTGGCTACTGCCGCCCATGGACACCTACAACAGCAGAGGGTGCACGGCCTTGCAGAATCCCATTCACAGCTTTCTTGAAGAACGCCATGTCGTAGCATAATGGAAAGACTTCTTGAAGCAGTTCGTTCCACAGCCTACCGGTTCGCAGGTATTATTTATGCGGCATTTTTCAATTCATACGAAAATGTATTTTATCTATGTAAACATCTATATATGTAATCCTTGACATAAATTTTATTTTACAATATACCTAAATAGTTTTTGATGTAAACCTGATAAAACCTGTACTTTAATTGTACTGTTTATTGTAATTTATTATAGTTTCTGCAAGCTGTTACAGTAGAATGTGTAGCATCTAATTAAAATTATCACCTGTTTTGTACTCACATTTTTGCAAATAAACCATTATTATTATTATTATTTTCACATTTACATTACATATGCAATTTATATGAAGTTATTTTTCTTCAGCAACATTAACAATTGATTACAAGAATATAGAAATTATTTGTGTAAGCGTGTGTGAATTTGTGAGTGTGTGTAGGCATATGTGTGGTAACTCTAACCAATCTAAAATATATTAATCTTATGTGTGTCAGTTCTACGAAGTGTGTCAGTAAAAACCGAAAACGAACATCTACTGTATCAACACTATAAAGAAGAAAAAGTAGCACGTGAAAAACTGCAATGTTTAGTAAACGACCTAAAAAGTCAGATAGCAGCACTCCAGCAACAATTGAGTATCCAGGAGCAAACCCATAAAGCCCCTAAAAATATACATGGTGACACTGGAGAGACCTCAGAATCGGTCCAGTATGAGACAGACGAAGAGGAGCTCGCAAAAGAAACGGAGTGGGTTCGTCAGAAAAGCAGGAAGAAAAGGAAATTGAACATATCATTATCCCCACCTCTACAGCAAGAAAGTCAAAGAGAAAAACTAAAAGCTAAAATCACAACCAAAAAGTTACCCCTTCCGCCACCTATTGTAGTCGAAAATATAAATAACTACCAACAATTCTACGACCTTCTTTCTACAAATATAGCCCAAGACTCATTTATTGTAAAAATGATGAACGGAGAGAACGTGAAAATAAACGCCAATAGCGACGACTCATACAGAGCTATTACGAAATTGTTGTTACAAAACAACAATTTATGGTACTCATACGAGAATAAACAAGACAGACCAATAAGAGTAATGGCCAAAAACTTGCATTCATCGTGTCTGCCTGACAGGATAGTGGAAGATTTAACTTCAAAGGGATACAAAATCCACGAAGCGGTAAACAAACTAAGCTGGAAGAAAAAGTTACCTCTTAACATGTTCATGCTTTCATTTCACAAAGATGAAGATATTAATAAGATCTACGGTATAAAGTCTATTCTGGGTTGCAAAGTAGATGTGCAACCTTTAAAAACTTCCAATCTCATACCGCAATGTAAAAGATGCCAAGCCTATGGACACACACAGAAATACTGTTCTATGGAACCTAGATGTGTAAAGTGTACAGGGAAACACCTAACCAAAGATTGCAAAAAACCAGCTGAGACAAAGCCAAAATGTGTTCACTGTGGTGAACCTCACCCAGCAAGCTACAGAGGGTGTATAGTAGCCAAAGAGTTACAAAATATAAAAAATAAAATAGCCAAGAAAAATGTCACAGCTCCCGCAGCCCAGACTACTGTAAACAAAGAAAAAAAGGTTACCAGTCAACCCGTTAACAAGGGCGTGTCTTTTGCGCAAATCACAAAAGGCGATCACTTGTGTCCTAAACCACAGTCTCCACCCAGTACGGACGAGAAGATTAATCAAATTCTTAACCTTTTAACATCATTTGATGAAAGGCTGAAAAAACTTGAAAGTAGCACCAAGACAGCTACACCCAAACATAAAAATGGCTAACACATTAAAAATCATGGCGTGGAATGCAAACGGACTCCTACAGCATCAAAACGAGCTACGTGCAGTCATAATCACGCAAAAAAATTGATGTGTGCTTAGTATCGGAGACACATTTTACAAAAGAATCCTACATCCACATCAAAGGTTATAATACTTACTATGCATTGCATCCCAATAACACTGCAAGAGGAGGTAGTGCCGTCATCATAAAAAAGAGCATATACCATTATGAAGATCATAAATGTGAAGAAGAGGGAATTCAGGCTGTAGCTGTTTGTGTAAAAACAAAACGCTATCCTATTATTATTTCAGCCATATACTGTCCACCACGGCATGCAATAAAAGCAGAGCAATACAACAGTCTGCTTAAAAATCTTGGTGACAGATTCATATTAGGAGGTGACTTTAATGCTAAAAACACTTTTGTGTTTTTGAGCCCCAGGCTCAAGGCTTACCACAACAAAAGGAAGAGAACTACTCAAAGCTATTAGAGAACTCCAATGTAATCCCTTATCTACAGGGAAGCCCACGTACTGGCCAACGGATCCACAGAAGTTACCAGACCTAATAGACTTTTTTATTTATAAGAACATATCTAGTAACTTTCTACACATCGAGGAAGGTTATGACATGAGCTCAGACCACTCACCTATTATTTTAACATTATGTGATAAAATAGTTATAAAAGAGAAAAATCCCACCTTAATAAATAAAAATACAGACTGGGCAAGTTTCAAGTCAGACTTGGACAGTACAATTGACCTGAAAGTCCCACTAAAAACTCCTGACCAGCTAGATCTAGATGTAAGAAAATTCATAGGAGATATCCAACGCTGCGCGTGGGAAAATACGCCAGATGTTAAAAAAAAGATAAGAGTTAATTACTATCCAAAAGAAATAAGGCATCTTATAGCGGAAAAAAGAAAACAGAGACGGAAATGGCAACGAACTAGATTTCCGCAAGATAAAAAGTTGCTGAATAAACTTACAAAAAGACTACGGAAAAAAATTCAAATGTTCCAGGACGAAACTATGCACACTTACCTTAGTCATTTAACAAGTGATCGCACAACTGAGTATTCATTGTGGAAAACTATTAAAAATATGAAAAAGCCTATGATGCATATTCCCCCCATTAAAGAAATGAACGGAAAGTGGGCCAAGAGTTCTGAACAGAAAGCAAATAGGTTTGCACAGCATTTAGAACAAATTTTTCAACCCAACGAAGATAACCCGGGTGACCTTACCTTAAACAAAACGTTACAGGATGAACTAGAAATAAGACTTGTGACGCCAAAAGAAGTCCAAAACGAAATAAAGAACCTAAACCGGAAGAAATCCCCCGGATACGATCTTATTACTGGTGAAGTTCTCCGACATCTTCCACTTAAAGCTATAGTAAAACTGACCACCCTTATCAATGCTACTTTTCGACTTAAACATGTACCTGACATGTGGAAAGTTGCCGAAGTTATAATGATACCGAAGCCTGGTAAACCACCACACGAAACAACATCATACAGACCGATCTCTCTCCTCCCAATAATGTCAAAATTAATGGAAAAACTTCTCTTGAGACGATTGAAACCCATCATAGAACAAAGAAACCTAATCCCTGACCATCAATTTGGTTTCAGGGAAAAACACTCTACAATCGATCAAGTGCATAGAATTACAACCACTATAGAAAAAGCACTAGAGGAAAAGAAAGTCTGTACGACAGTTTTCCTGGATGTAGCACAAGCATTTGATGGGATCTGGCACGAGGGCCTTGTAAATAAATTAAAAAATATGCTCCCCAAGCAATTCACAGACATATTGGAGTCTTACCTAACACAGAGAATGTTTAGGGTAAGAAAAGATGATTCATTCTCAGAACTCAAGCAAATAAAAGCTGGTGTACCACAAGGGAGTGTACTAGGTCCGGTCCTGTACTTATTATACACCTGTGATATTCCAGAGATAGAGAACAACACCATTGCAACATTTGCAGATGACACAGCCATCATGTCTACTGGGGTCACGCATGAAGACGCAGTGGAAAAGGTACAAACCGCCGTCAATAAAATCCTTGACTGGGCAAAAAAATGGCGAGTGAAATTAAATGAATCTAAGTCAATTCACATATTTTACGAATAAAAAACCCAACTATCATCCGGTGTACATAAACGGCCATGTGATACCGTACGCGAATACAGCCAAGTATCTAGGCATGACTCTGAACGCGAAGCTTCGCTGGAAGGCTCATGTCAAAAAGAAACGTGATGAGTTAGAACTTCGCTACAAGAAGATGTACTGGTTGCTTGGGAAACATTCCTCTCTGTCATTGTATAATAAAATACTATTGTATAAACAAGTCCTCGTGCCAGTTTGGACTTACGGTAGTCAGCTGTGGGGCTGCACCAAACAAAGTAATATCCTCATGATCCAACGATTCCAGAACAAAGTACTTAGGGTCGTGGTCAATGCGCCCTGGTACATTAGAAATGACGACCTCCATCGGGACCTTAAAGTGGACCTCGTTGCCAACGTTATTAAAAAATACGCCGAAGCTCACGAACGAAGACTTCATCACCATGTGAACGTTGAGGCCATCCAGCTCCTTGATAACACGGACATAGTCAGAAGACTGAAAAGGACGAAACCTTTTGAGTTAGTGTAGTGTTAATATTATGTAGGTACTTAGTGAAATAAGTGCTCCTAATAAAGTTCACAAGAACAGAGTGACTTCCCCTTAATAGAGACAATAAGTAAAGTGTTATTGGACACATTCTTAGTTTTACCCTACTTAGCAATTTAGGTAAAATTTAAATTACTCATTAGTCTTAATATTATGACTAGATCGTAATTTTAAATGTACGTCATTATTAGGTATCGTTATTAGGTATGTCATTGTTAAATAAAAAAATAAAAAAAAAAAGTTCTACGAATTTCATTAGTGCAAAGTAATTAATTTATAGTGAAAAAAATGGCAACGCTGAAAAGACCTGCATGAACTCCAATCAATTGGGTAGACGGACTTTGTGCTGGACAAAAAGCTGAGGCGCCTTTAGCTTACGAAGACAAAGATCCACTTTGAATCGCTGAGCTAAACGAGTAAATGAATAATCAGCTTATCAGAAACTTCAACAAACATACGTTCCTGTAACGAGAACATTTATTGTAGTAAAAATGATTATTGTTTTATTTAGTCATTCTTTAAATACAATACATAAAAAACTTTGCAATGATCTCCAAACAGCAAGACTGTCTCTCAGAATAAAACAAGATGTTATCTATATATGTATATAGTTTCCAGGCATAAAGAGCATTTCGCGCCTGATATAGATCAGGCTTTAGTTACAAATATAGTTATCACTCAGGCGCGAAGTAATTCTTTAACAGGTTATTTCTAATCGCCGTTTCGTGTGCCGAGGGGTCTTTATCTCATTTGTCATTTTACTGAGCAATTCGGGCACAATATATTGTTTCATCCTCTTACCATAAAAGTCATTAGCCGCACGCCCCACTATCCGTCCTGCAGGGGCCTGCTTTGGATTAATTTTATAATTATTTTTAATTTTATATATATCCTTATGCGATTTCATAATAGATTTTTGTATCTACCAATAATGTTAGAAACTCTGTATCAAAAGGTCGCCTTCCATTTCTTTTACAATAACCATTTAAATCGTCATTAACCATTTCATCAGTGTTTCTTACAGAACTATCAAATGCAGGTCAAACACTTCTTTAAACCGTCAAACTTATTCATTGTAATGACACATTTAAGAATTATTTTACTAAAAATTAAAAAAGCTCAGCCATTTAGAAATCTCATGGAAAGTGTACGTAAATATATTGCTCTCTTGATCTATGTGACATTCTGTATATACTATGCCTTCAATACTTAGCGCTCTCTCCGTCACTTTACGCCGCAAATTGCTTTACAGACATTGGCAATGGCGTCACAAACGTTTTAAGATTCCGTGGGATATGTGGAAAAACCATGGTTATGATAGAATTTCTGTAACAAATACTTCACATGATCACACGTAACCGTAACCTGCCCGACACTGCTGTACATGGACCTTCGCATGCACGAGGGATATAGGCCATAAAACGCCAAGCTGACCAAGCTGGTTGGTGAGTCCACTCTTTTAAAGATAGTGTGGTGTCAGCCGGCTATAGAATAGCGACACTCCATCTCTTCCCGTGAGACTAATGAGTAATAAAGACACAACGACAACTACCGACGGATTACCGACAACTACACTGCAATATGAACTCTAGTATAAACATCCGGAACCACCTAGAGCTATTTCATATTGCTCTTGTCCATTTTTTCCATTGTACGCTAAAATTAGCCGACGGATTGTTATTGGTTAAATTATTCAGAGGGCGTCCGACGCCTTTAAGTGAATTTCGCGATCGACCATCGGCTCTATTCCGATCTACATTATAGCCAGGCTGTCTATAAAAACGGCGAAGCCTTGGCAAACAAATATGAAGGATTTTAAGAAAGACGCAAACTGTATTTCTGCTTTTTGCTTGACAGTATAACTGTTTAGGTTGTTTAATTTAGATTAAAGTTTAATGCAGCCTGGCTGTCCAAATTATATACTTTGTACTTAAATGCCGTAATCGGCCCTTTTAGCATTTACCTATAATGCAATGGATCTAATTGTAAGATATTAACTTGATGTCAGTCTTATGTTATTACACAAACAAACAATGCTGAGCCCAAAAGTCACGTGACGAATTTAATTGTTCAGATTTATCACAACAGTTTGATACACACTTCTCGCTTGTCTGTCCCTCACGTTTCCACAAAACACCTAATTTTTCATAAAAACCACATTAAATTACCATCCACAAAATACAAAATGAACTAAACTTACCTCAATTGCTGTAAAGTTAAGGCTTAAGCAGTTATTTTTGGTGATAAAGTGAAAGGTTGTATGGTTAAAACTATTCGGAGGTTTTAACCAACAAATGTTAGAGGATGAGTTTAAAATTTGATGGTTTGGAGTCACGTAATGACGCGGTAACGATTTAGTTTGACGATTTATTATGGCACAAAGTGTATCTGGGTGAGGCTTTTCGTAAGAATTAGCTTCCGTTTATACATGATTTGAACTGGGTGTTGTTTACCTTCTTTAATATAAAGGCTGTCCCAGATTGAGCGCAAGATTTAATTAAAAATAAAAATAAAGTCATTGTTTCTCCGGCTGTGTGACATGTGGCACCGTCCTATTAGAACCACAGTTGATCGAGGTCCGTATCTTCCAGTTATTGCCAAAAAAACTCGTGCAGCATGTTTCGATATCTCTCTATGCCTACCTAACACCAGATACCTAAAAAAATGGCCCGACGATCCCGCCGAACCAAAAGCCCCACCAAACTGTAACTCGTTGAGGATGCATCCGTTTTCATGAATCTCATGAGGATTCTCCAAGCCCCAGATACTACAATTTTGCTTATTGACGTATCCGTCAAAGTGGAAATGGTCCTCGTCACTAAAGTTGATTTTTTCGCCAAAATGTTGGTCCACTTCATACTGCTCTAAAATTCATACTACGTTGCTGTTTCGTGTAGCGTTCCATGTTGACTAATTGCAACTGTCATAAAATATGCGACATCTATAAACAAACCAGAGTTGCCGATTGCCAAACAAAAGAAAACAAAAAACAAAAATGGCGAAAAATTTAAATCCGGCGCACAATCTGGGACAACCATAAACTTTTATAATCACTACGTAAACGTAACCAGCACTTTTATCGTTCACTGGTGGACTGGATTGTCTTATGCATGAAGAATGTAGGACCTAAAAAACGCCAAGCAGGCGGAGCGGATTGGCGAGTCAACTCTTAGAGAAGTAGTCTAGTTCTTCTGCGCTTGTGGTAATTGTTTTGTTACCCTCTAGTCGTTTCTTACGACATCCACGGGACGAAATTGGGTGATGCTAGTCTAGAACCGGCCGACACCACATGACAAAGCTCTTATCATCATCAGATTAGTGTGCCATTTGGCGTACATTGACCTGTTGCTAACTGTACAACAAAAATAATATTAATTTATTTGGTAAATTGTTCCCTAAATCACGTGAACGCCACCTGAGAGTAATTAAGGATTTAAATCAACTTTTTTAACCTCTTCGGGTCGCCAATTAAGTGAAATTTCAAGGGCTACATAATTATAACGAGCCGATTGTACGATCTAAATTAAGTCTTACGAATTTTTATGTAAACTATGATTAAGTTAAATAAATAAACTTCTTGCGTGTTGATAATCTATGTAATTGCATGTCGCCAATCTAGTACTAAGCTATAAGTTTCCGGATGTACCTACGTCTACCTCGAAGCAAAATCAGATATATTTAATTCTTTATTTTAGGACATTATTAAATTCCAATCATTGTTGTGCCATGTGCCGCTATCACAAGCGTTGAGGAACTACACTACCTCATAAAGAGTGGACTCGTTAACCCGCTTGACGTGACATTTTATGGCCATTCATCCTTCATGCACAAGACCATGTGCATGAGAAGGCCCAAGTCCAACAGTGGGTTGATAGGGCTGTTCGCAATGTCATTGTTAACCGCTCCATCAGCTTACATCTCTCCACTGCTAGATATAAGCCCGTCTTATCCAGCCACCAATGATGAACTCATTCAAGTTGTCGGTCCATCTAGCCGGAGGGCGTGCTACGCTGCCCTTCCCGTTAGCCTCCATTCCAGGACTCGTCTATTTCATCAGTTGTCGGTTCTGCGGCAATTTTAGTAATTCTATAAAGGACAAACATAAAGGAACGTTTCTGATTTAATAACTCCAATTACTAATACTATGTTTTAAGCATAAATAAAATTTGAATCTGAATAGAAAATTAGCAATAAAACGAATTAACTTACATATAAGTTATATACTTAATATATGTGAGCATGAATGTGCGTGCTTGCGTCGCGTATACGAACTAACCCAAAGATGGTATCATTCCACTTTCCTTATTAATTACAGTCCAATATAACAAGAAGAAGGCTTCGCGAGCATATTAACCGGTACAATATATTAACCGGTATAATTTATCGTTTCACAACGGACGATACGTGCTGATACGTATTTCGGTAATGCTTCGCCAGATTTTTACGATGTAAGACACGCGACGTGGCTTTTCCAATTAGACTTTACAAAGGGTTTGATTATACAAAGGAAATGTACCTACTGAAAAGTTTCAACAAGATACTACATAAATATAAATAACGTAAGATTTAATATAAATTTTATTCATCATTTAAAAAAAAAGATACTGAATACTTAATCAATTAAAATAATATTATTAGGCACATTACTATAAGAAAGGTGACGATCTCAATAGGTCAGCAATGATCACAGTTCGCGACATAATTGACCCACAGAACCTCTAATAATAAGACTAGTTTCCTTGCTAAAGGCCAGCAGGAAAGGTAGAAACAAAGTCCGTAGCTGGGCAGCAAATCTGCTATTCAAGATGGTAACTGAGTAAACACTTAACTAAGCTACGCTAACTTTTATGGTAATAATAACCTGACTCGTAAAATATATTACAGCCACCTTACTATGCATAAAGGTAGGGTTTAACAGTGTATATACACTGCATATGTATATGCAACGTAGAGAACAAGAATAAGAGAAATATGTTCTGGCCACACAATTGCTTGCGGTTTCAATATACTTACCGATTGACGATAAAACGCAACAGTTTCACACGTAGCAGACCGCGGCACCAATCATTATTGTTGAATTAAGCCGGTATACATTGCTCTTGTATTAACACGTTCTGCGCACAACCTTGGTTAATATATTAAATAACTAACTATGCCCGGCATGCGTTGCATGCCCGTCAATTTATTTGCACATAATATATAGCCTATGTCCCTCTGGAATAATGTACCTTTCAAATGGTGAAAGAATATTTGTAATCGGATTAGTAGTTTCGGAGATTACCTCCTACATCCAAACTTACAAAGTTTACCTCTTTATAATATGATTATTAGTATAGTATAGTATATTATAGTATAGATTGAAATTGTCTATAAATAAAATTCGATTAAAATACGTCAGATCTGCACGCTTTTCCCAGATTATTGGAACTACTCGTATGATCTTTGACTTCATTGATAAAACAAAAACAATTTCAAAATTCAATTACTTGTACAATACCTAGAATTCACTTCAATTCGGTTTAGCTTTTTTATGTAGAAAAAAGGTGGCAGACGGGCGGACGGTCCAGTCCATCTGGTGGTAAGTGGATACTGCCGCCCATGGACACCAGCGACACATGCCAACATCACTTAGGAAAGGATTTGGAAAAAGTGTTAGCAAATGGGAAGCGATATGATAGGATAGGATGGAAATTGGCTCTGGCAAAATTTACTAAATTCGATTTGATTAAGAATATCAATGTTTTGTGT
This sequence comes from Sesia bembeciformis, assembly GCA_943735995.1. Classification (NCBI taxonomy): domain Eukaryota; kingdom Metazoa; phylum Arthropoda; class Insecta; order Lepidoptera; family Sesiidae; genus Sesia; species Sesia bembeciformis. Next base: position 4,314,573 of record OX031038.1, read on the forward strand.
TTGTTATTAATTTTTTGTAGTTACAAGTTGTCCTAATAATAATGAATACATAAATAAACGTATTGTATTGTGGTGTTGTGAAAATGAGAGCTGAGCGATCGACGCTTCAGCTTTTAAGACAGTGTTAACGCTTTATAGTTCAAATTATTGACGTTTGACGGTCGCGCGAGGAAGAAAGCTCGAGTCTTAAAAAAACAGTTAAAGTTAAGGTTCATTAGCGCCAGTATACATTTTTACAACAATATTTAAGATCCGTCTAATGGCACGATATAAGTTTCGTTGCTTCGTTGAGGCGTAATTGAGCAATAAACCGAATAAAATTTTGATTATACGAATTAGGATCAACACTTTGACTATTTACAATAGCAAAGGTGACTAATAACTATCTTCACAGCGTAGCACTACTCACTTATACAGCCTATAAGGATTCAGAAGGTGTATTCCCAATTCGACCGCAAATTTCCTGCTGCTTCCGAGATTGCAGGAATCACGCTCCGCTCCACACACCTGCCTACGACCGTTTTATGTTTGTGGTTTGGAAAAGAATATAATGACGACTGCTTTTTGTGACAAGGCTGCACAAGAGCTGCAATGAACCGATAATGTATGATTAATTTTGTATGCATTTGGTTACTGGATGAAACGAGCAGACGGCATTGTGTGGTGGGGCTCGGTTAGAAGCCACATCATTTTAAACTAATTAAATTAAATATATTACAAAATTGCATAGGCACTAGTCGTTAATTAATAAACACGTACATCAGTAACTTGTGTTTGGAAATTACAATTTTTCATTTTTGCCACTTCAACTTCCTATTTCTGTGAATTAAGTCGGTTGTTTTCGTTCTTAAGCGACTCTCTTTGTGTCGGATATTATCGCGCAAAGAAAGAAAGACTCTCGTCACCAAAGGGCGGTTCACCCGCATCTTCCTTGACAAAGAGTTACAGCGTAACTCCAAAGGTGTGAGATGAACTGCAAACTGAGGTTTTTCGACTTAGTTACGACATGGGGCGCTTCAAAAGGACTGCGAATAAGATTATGCATGGTCGACAGCGCACCAGCATCGCCCCTGGTGTTGTAGGTGTCAATAGGCAGCGGTGACCACTTACCATCTTGTAGGCCGCCCGCCCGTCAGGCATCTCTTCTATTAAAAAAAAACTCCGAAAACGGCTCTCTATGTTGACGATCCTAGAAAAAATCCAGCAGCAGTTGATACACGTAGGCTGGTGGTATAGGCTGATTTACCATACCTTAGTATGGTTAGTCTCATTCTCTACCGAAATGTGTACCAGACACATTTTATGACAGTTTAGGGGAAGTTAAACATTCGTGGCACTCTGACATTGTCTATCAACTACCTATCAAAGAACTATCTTCGATTCACCGTCGTTGAACTACTTGATCTATAATAAAGATGTAGGTGACGCATAGGTTTTTGGAAAATACGTATTACAAGTCGTAAGAAACTGAACAAAGAGCGTACAACAGTAACGCGTTTAACGGGAAAACCCGGAACATAGAGCTCCGGTTCAATCTAAAGATTTTATTTATTAATTTAAAAGACCCTTTATTTAGAGTGTACACACTAAATAGTGACATAAAAATTATAGAAAATATATTAATAAATGAATATTTTTAAATCGATAACAATTGTACACAACACTCGTATACCTACGATAAAACAGTGAATATAAATAACTATAACTAAATAATAGTGATTACTGATTATAGACGAATAATTAATTTAAACAAATAGTGATTATATAACTCGGTGACTACTGTTATATTAAGAAGTAGTCAATTCGACAATATTTTATAACATTTCTCACTTTAGAGACAAATGAGCAACAATTACTGTAATTAAAGATCTTTACATCCGTACTGTCCCGGAACGAGTTGAATGCGTGCGGAAGGAATGTGACCATTTTTTGTCACTTGTTTTTAGTGTTGTACTACAATGATCTTACTGAAAGATCGATATCGGTTTTAGTCGATATTTTTAATTTAAATGTCACGGTCAAAAGTAAAACACACAAATAATTATAAAAAACATCTTATTTTTTACCATTTTTATTTACTTTCATTATTTATTATTTATCACACATTAGGCAATACAGTAAGTAGGTATACATAATTTTTAGTTTTAAACACATATTTAATGTTTAGTTTTGAGAAATAGTTACTGAAAAAAACAAACAAAGAAAAAAATACGAAAATTACTAATTGAGATAAATATAAAAAATCGTATCACCGATCGTTTTTTTAAATAAGTTTGGTCACTCATTTTAACAAGTAAGTATGTATAGTAAAAATCTACCGAACACGTGTTATATCGATGACGCAAGAGAAACAATAGAAAGTGAGTAAGCGCATCACTTAACTAGCCGCCACAAGTGCGGCGAGGCGGCTGGGAGGGGGGTATGCTCGTGTCCCCACACCTCACACCGCGCGCGCATTTAGCTCATTCCGGGACTATATGTATATTCGTACCGCGCTTACGCATTAGTGGGTCGTTATAACATACATTTTTTTTGGGTAGGTATAGGAAATAAGTATTTAATTATGACATAAATTTTATTCTTTGAATCCATAAAAGTATGAACTCATAAGTTATATTTATTTATTCTTTATTGCACAAAGTTACAAAAGGCGGACTTAATGCTTAGAAACATTATCTCCTCGTCGACCTTTGGACTATACAGAGATGGCACGCTAGGTGCAATGATAGGTAAGGTTAAGTAAAACTATAGTTAATAGTGACGCATATTTAGATTTAAGTAACATCAAAATAATTTCTATAACGTGGAATTATATAGCAAAATTTGCTAATTCCAATCACACGTTTTAAAGTGTTTTCAGAAAAAAAAAACACGTTAATCAATCTGTTCCGAAATGAGGAATTTCAATCTAGCTGTGAAAGTTGCGTTAGGAGATAATTAAAAACGAAATTAACAATAATTCCAAAAAGACGTAACTCGATTCCATTGTCACCTATCAATTACCAAAATAAATTTACAGTTGACGGAAACACAAGGCATTCAACATTCGACATTAATTCTTAGTGGCAAAGTTTAGGAAAAAACTGTTACACGTGCATAGTTAAGTCTGCGCAAAGATTTGATGTTACTGGCCTAAAACAAGAGATGGTGCATAGTGCCCGATTGGTCACAATCGACGCGTTGGTCACTAAACTTTGGCACTTTTTGCCGTATTTTTGTGTGCCTAAATCATTTTTAAGGTAATGAGTACGCTTTTTGTGTGTGACTGAAGTAAAATGCTAACAAGTGTGTCGTTAACTGGACCGGAGACTTTGGAACGCATATTTGTGGCTGTTTTTGTTAGTTATTGGACCGCCTATAAAGGCGTGGCATATTCTCGCTTGTTCATCATACTTCAATTATATTTTTATGCACATCCGTAACCACCCCTTTTTGTCGCCCACTCCGTAACCACTCATGCACATTGTCTTATGAATAACGAAAGCCTCAAAACACCAAGCTGGCCAAGTGGGTTGACGAGTCCAATCTTTTAGAGATGGTATATTTCCTAGGGCTTGTGGTAGCCACTTTACCGTAGTCGTCTTTTGCGACACCCAGGGGAAGAGATGGGGTGGTTGTATTCTAAAGCCAGACAACACCACACAGCCTGTGCACATCATCAACACGACTTTTTATATGTCGGTAGCCTATCTAACAAAACCTCTTACTCTAAACTACATGTACAAAGCGTTCGTATTCAAACGTAAACTCACTGGACGCGTACGGGAATAAGTGACATCATGTAACTTTTTAAACTTGCGAGTTTTGTACACATTCATATTGTAAATCGGGTCTGGGGCCCTACCACCATCTTTTACAAAACAATATTGTTGCAAGAACGTTTTGTTTCAGGCTTAAAACAACATTACTCATATTCGTACCATGACCTCCATCGAAGTATTAATGCTTAGTGCTGCGAAAGAACGAATGATTTTAATTATTTGTTTATTCCCTACTAAAAACAAAACGAGATAACGCTACATGAACTGTATAACGCCATTTCTTTCATACAATGTTCCGATTTGCACTACAGAAGCTATCGAATTGTGTTGACGTCACCAAAACTTCCTATTAAAACATTCATAAAGTAAGCTTACATCAAGGACGGCGTGGTACGAAATTGAGAAGTAAGGTTAAAATAATACTGCTATAAGGAATGGTGGTAAGGCCCCTGAACGCGTATAATAAAGGTATTCGCTTACCTTTTATTCCTACTCGACGTTTCGCTACGGGTTACATCAGCCGTGGTCACGAGTTGACTCAAGAACCATCAAGAGTTAACTCGTGACCACGGCTGGTCGTGTGGTCTAATTGAAATATAGAAAGTGACGTTAACGTTAACAAGAGTTAACGTGTGGTCATGGGTGCTAATTCCGGGGTTTCGATATAAGTCCATAAACTTATTCGATATAAGTCCATAAACCCACTGCAGGACACAAGCCTAGTAATTCAAATAGGTTTGAACCCTAATCATAAAAAGATCATTAATAATTTTAAATAGGTTTGTATGCATGTGCATGTATTTACCATCTCATTTGAATCTTTCTCGCACCTCCCAATTATTATTTCTATTTATTAGTTACCTAAGAATTCTGAAATAAGATTATTTTTTACAGAAATTTCATCAGCAAATAAAAGCGAGTAGCCTTAGGAGACAGACTAACACGTGGGAAGAGACTTCCCAAAACTATTTTTTCCATTACACGTGTAAGTATGGCATGAAACCGTCGATAATAGCTTTTTGCCACAATTTACCGTTGTAAATTCAGCTTGTCTTACTTAGTTAAAGTGCGATAACTAAACAAAATAGTTTGAACGACAGATAGCCGAAAATCTACAACGTCTGCCGCAAAACTTTTTACGATGCATTTTGGCGGTAACTAGTACTACTACCACAGGTTTACGATAGTTAGGACAAATACAGTTCTAAATAAAATGAAATATCGAATGTAAGAAAACCTATCCCAAAATCACCAAATGGTTAATCTTAATTAAAAACTATTGTTATTACAAATATATATTCTATTCTAACAGTGCCAGCGACTTCGTTCACGTGAACTTTAGTGATTCCCGTGTGAACTCTTTAACAAAATGGGATAAAATTGACTATAAATGTTAACTCGGGTCATAAGCTATAACTGTGACAAGTTTCATTAAATTTCATACAGTAGTTATTGCGTGATGCGAGTTTAGCAGACAGACAGATAGACAAAAATTCAAAAGTAGCTATTTTGACTTTTGTATCCGTTCATAGAATACACCGCAACATTTTTTTTTATATTTCATGTACACACACGGTTTTTTTAGGATTTCATTATATGTACCTACCTAAAGGTGGTTAATCAATATAGTCAATAACTGCCACATTTATAAAAGAAATGACAATTTGAGAAATCACGGTTGAGTTATGTTAGTACGTAAATCTACGTTAGTCGCATATTTAGTTATAAGAGTAGTTACGTTACACTTAATTAACATACATGCCAATAAAAAAATAACATCGTTCTCGAATTAAAATCGTAAATAAATTAAATCAAAAACATTCGCATAGTAGTGGTCACAAAACACGGATACAAAGGTTGTTTCCGTCGTGCCGAGATATAACAAATTTTTACATTCCGACAATGTAGGCGAGGCACGAACGCGAACACATGGAGTGCTTCTTGTATTTTTTATCTTTTTCGCATTTCATTTTAGCATTTCGCATTTCGTTTCCATTTTTAGCGATGCGATGTTATGACGAAGTGAGAGACAAAATTAGAATGTAAGAGGTTATGTCTACGACATAGCCTTGGCTAAAGTATGCAACGAAAAAAGCTTATTTCCATTATTTAACAGTGTCTTTCTGATATTTCACATTTGTATATAAAACTACCTGTATAGTTATAAACCACTTGTATACTGCCCGTAAATGAACACAGCGTGCAAGCGAAAATTCAGAATATAACGTAACATTCACCATAATCGAGAAAGATGTAGAACTGTCAAATTATACCCATTTTCAACTATTCGCAGAGGCCTTGAGAACCATCAAATACGGGTTTTACGAAGTGGTTTCTAGTGTTTCAACGTGTTGTACACATTATGGTAAATGACTCAAGAGTGTGCCACGATAAAAAGGACATCATTCAGACCAAAAACTGAATGTGCAGGACAAACAAAAGTAATCGTATTTGGTATCTGTTAGAACTTAATAATCTAAGCATTTATAACTATGACACCAAAGCTGTATTGTAATTCTCTCTGATATTATTTGAGTTGGCAAACTCTGCATTTTCATACATTTTCGATGAAAACAAACGTACTTATAAACTGACAAAAAAAAAATGATCAAAGGATGTTCAAAATGGTATGTCCTAGTGGAAAATATCATTTGATTCTGTTTGTCATTAGAGATAGTGTGTCTTGTCACATTAAGTTTATGGTGTTAACACTGCTACCCCACAACAATAAATATAAATATAATTCTTGAGGCACTAATGTCCCATCAACAGTCTAGATAATGTACATATGGATCATTATAAACATATATACAATATAGAATGGGCCAGGTGTACACATATATACTAGATAGATACTTAAATAGCTGAGTTCAAAAACCGTTTAATGATTAGTTTCCTGTTCTTTTTTTCATTCTCTGATGTTTCAAGTCATCTGTGATTTTCCGGGCATGAATGACAGGTGAATGACATACACGGAATGCCTACAGGATGCCAGAATGTCTGAAGATAACAATAATATTTTATTCTGAAAATCTAAATCGAGTTCATTTGAAAATTGTGTGCTCTATTTTTGAATCATACCTTCATTAAAGGTCCTTTTTCATACCATAATCGTGATCCAAAATCAACCCCCATGTACAGTATAGAGCAAAAATTTACTAATTTACCATACAACAGTATTCTGCATTATTTTTTGCATTCACATTGTTTTTTTTTTTTGTTATTTAAGACTTATATTGTTGTCTAATAATGAAGAAGATCCGGTACCTACTTATCGAGTAACTCTAGTGTGTTTCTTTGCAAAAATCTTCCACATTTTTGAACAATCACTACCCTCGAGATATTATCCAATGCTACGTTTAATATTCCACGTAATATATCGGGATTACAGCACATACTGTACTTACGTAGCATTATACCGACACAAACTCGCATCCTTAATAAGGAACTTCAAAGTATAATCCAAAAAACACACCTTGCCCTAAATCCCTTAATACATCGTAAAAAATAATCTTAGGCCCGGCGTAAACATAGGCGCAAAGATGCATAAAGGTACATACACACGAACGCCTCGAGAAAAACGCGAGGGAGCACAAAGTCCACAATGTCAAAAAGTCTCCGACAACAAACAAAGTGAATGAAAACAGTAAAAAAACGAGACCAACTCCACATTCTTAATTTAACTTGAGTCACTCTTACATCCCTCTTTGAATAAAACAGTTATAACTTGACCTTCCCCACCGCCCGCAACGTTCCAACAGTGAAAAAATTAGGTGACAGTTGAAGCTGGTTGAGAGGTCTACTTGGGTTGGACGCGTGACACGAATGGGGAGGCAAAATAAGAACGTCCCCATTTCTTGAGGCAGTAACATTCCGACTTGGTATACGTATGTGTCGGGCGGCCGAGCTTACCTTGACACGCCGTTTGCGGAAACATTATCCGGGGATAGGGAAAACCAGACAATTTTTGCGGGATCTTGTTATAATAATATTATATTTACGAGTATACATAGTTCGAATTACTTTAATTATAGGATATCAGCTTGTAACGTCCCACTGTAGGGTACAGGGCCTCCCATAGTAAATCACTAAGGCATTTCCAGTCATAATCGAGCACACGTCGAGCCCATTGCGGATTCATGGATAAACACACTACAATTTTTTTTCAATTCTTCAGCACGCGTAGGTTCTAACGATGTTTATTTTTTGTTAGTTTTTTTAATCGTACTCAAGTAGAAACTCAATGGGCCGGACCAAAGATTTGAACTCACGACTTCACGAAAGAGAGTCGAGGATAAATATACCCCAAGGCTCTCAGCGTTCTTATACATTAATTATATTTGAGTCCATTGAACGGGACAACTCTTAACTTGATCCATTTATTCCTTTTAGAAGGTAATAAGGTTATTAAAAACAAAAAGACATTACTTATAAGGTTCCAAATTGATCTACATATTTTTGAGTAACAAAAATTCTGTATATTTTAATTATTTGTTAACATTTCGAATTATTCATTATTATGACCAGTCTTGGAAACAAAATATGTATAGTTTAATACATACTACATTTTTAAATAAACCCTCGGACTTAAAAATAAATAGAATATAATAGTATCTTGTACTCAATATAATACTCAAAAATATATTAGTATTTAGTACATTAAACTAATTAAATATACTATACTGATTACTACATACTAATTTTTACCATACGTGATTCACATTACGTACATCATACTATAATAATTAATAGTCGATAATAACTAATTATTACTCGATTGAGTCTGACATTTAATTGTTTCTTTCTATCAATTTGTTTTCTTTCTTCATGAACACCAACATTAATAAATTCGAACACCAATATTTCCCACAGTAACTAAACTAGTTTCATGGTATAACTAAAGTGAATATTAGATAATTCAAAATCTATATTTATTTCCAGGAAAACGATAACCCGATTTTAAAAGACTTTATACTTAGACTTCAAATCTAGGTCCTAAATACAATAGCATAGTCTTGTAAAACTTGAATATATAACTACAATAGGTACATGAGGAAATTTCATAGAATTTTTGTTACCTTTCAGTTCAAGCTATATATATTAGTGACCCTATTGGACTAAGAAGCACTTGACCGGTCAATTACTATTGTATAAAATATGTTTTAATAAAAAAAGTTTCTTAATATAAATCTTAATTCTCTTAGTTTCTTAATTCCTAATATAAAATTACAATGATTGTGGATCTATGTGAACGGAGGCGTATTCTTAACTCTCATTACTATCAAAGTAAAGTCATTAGTTCTAATGTCGGCCAGTAACCAGTGAGTTTCATTTTCCAATTATCACTGGCTCAGCTCAGCGGAAAAGGAAAACATGGTGAGGAAATCCGCGTGTCCGAGTAATAAAGAAATCTGGGATATGTTTGTGAAAATCCCCCATGGGCCCATGTGCGGATAAAACATCGATTGTGATAACAAAGAGTGACGTGTGCATTAGAGTGCATTAGTTTTATTTTTAATTAAAATATATTTGAATTAAAAATATATTTATTTAGTCTTTCCGTAAATATTATTAAAATATGTCTTTCCGCTGCTGGAGGCCTATGGCTCTCCTAAGGCTCGCCACCACACACGATCTTCGACTCTTATCATCCAACCACCACCGGCGAACTTCTTCAAGTCGTCGGTCCACCTAACCGGAGGGCGTCTCATAAAGAGCTACCTTGTACGTGGCTTCCCTGTCCATTCTACCCCATTGGTTGACGGTTTTGCGGCAAATATGGCCAACTCTATGTTAAAACCTTTCTTTTAAATATCTTGTTCACAGAAAAATCCAAAGATTTCCTTATAATACATTCCACAGAGAAGACGTACAATCATCATGGACAGACAAAAATCGATTCATTGCCATGTATAAAATAAACACACATGAACTCCATATTAATGCTGTTAATTTTCTTAAATGTCGCGATCAATAACACAAAAGCCGTTTCAAATGTCATAAAAAATTTGCTACGCTCCCCCTCCCCCTCCCCCTACACACGCACACACTCATACACTACTCATTATGAGGGTAACTAATCACCGAGCTATGGAGAAAAAAACGCGAATTTTTTTATTCATTAACCACCCTCTTCTTACGACGCTGTCCCAGGACGAATAAGAGATGCATGGAGATTTATTATGATCAGAGATTTTCGATATCAGCCTATCCCACTGCAGACACAGGCCTCTCCATTCGTGAATCGTTAGGAGGTTTTGGATTCAGTGCGAATTGGTGGATACATTTGCTCCAAGATTTCTAAGTCTAGAGCATGCAGGTTTCCTCGTGATATTTTCCTTCACGGCCGAGTTAGTGAAGACTCTTACGTGAATTTAGTGAAGTTAGTCTCTCACAGACTACCTTGAAATGTAGTACTTCATTTCCTACTTTATCTTATTCCCCAATGTTACGTGTTTCGGTAATGAGTGAGATATGCCAGAGTCCATTCGCATCCCATGCCTTTTTCCAATTGTTTATTCAACAATCAGCGTTCAATAATGTGTCCGATGCCTAATTTTTATAACTTTTTATTTCGAAAGGTTATCGTCTCCACCGCTGCCTCTGTTCTGACTCCGCACACGGCGCACACTCTCTATCGCCGAAGTAAAGCATGAATTTGCATATTTGTCCTCTCACTAAGTGCAATAGCTTGTTTGTACTCACTCTAACATTCTTCGTGTTTACTTCCATACGCGCTTCATTTGCGAATCTTTAATTAACAGTTTTTACGTCAATATTAACATACTTGACACAAAAGGCCATTTCCAAGTAGGGGTGAGATCCAGCCATGTTTCATGGAGACATGGCGGGTTAGTTTACTTCCCTTAAATGAAAATATAAATACCGAATGAAACTACCATTTTATATAAAATCCGTTATAAATTCTATTGCACCGTTTACAGGATATAGTGCTAGTATAAAGAACGCAAGTTAAGTGCTTTCTAGTAACTTTCAATAGATTAGTGTCATAAATATTTGTATTAAAATGGAGTCGTTCATAATAAAGGCAGGTCAGAGCTTGGAAAAAACACCGATAAGCACGCTAGGACAATTTGGATGAGAACATAAAGAAAACTGATTTCTACTTCTGGTTATCCGGCGGCCACTACTTGAAATCCGCGGTCTTAGACTCATTTTCCTTTACAAATGTCGTTCTATGCCCCGATAACCATCAATGAAGTAAGCAGGTCACATGAATGGACCACAATACTAGAATAAATTATGAAAGAATCAACCGCGTACTAGAAAAATAGAATGTAATGAAAGCTATGTCTATTGGTCAAAGTTTACTGCAATTTATATTCATTATACTATAGATGACATGTATTTCCAATATTCAACTGCACATGTCATAATCCAATAATAAAAAGGTCTGTGAATTGAAAATCAGAATGAAGCTCATAACTCGACCGCCGTGGACTGTGGACACGAAACCCGGTTATAAGACGCCTCAAACAAACGCTTTTCTTAAGCAAAGCAGTGCCTAATTTCAATATCCGAACGGAACGAGGACCGTTCGTAAACTCTCCTCGGGGAATAAATTACTCCGTCTATTCAATATTTCATCAGGACGAGAGGCCGACTGAATATTCAAAACTAGAGGAGACACGTAAAGGCACGCGCAAGCCATTTTTCGCGCCTATCATCTCGGTAACAAAACGCACTCGTAATTACCCCCTCCCCGCGCTTTTCTCTCCCCCTGCCACCCCCGCGGACTCCCCCCGCGCGCCAGCGGGGGCAGGGGGCCGCCCAGTGACAATTATTGATCAAAAATTCTCTCTCTTCTTTCGCAAAAGAAAACTTGGACGGGTTACGTGTCAACCGGTGTAGTTTGATCATTGTAATTAGAGATTTTGATGCTATAATTTTTTTCAAGACTAGATATCCTTTTTCCTTTTCTTTAATAACTAATTACAATGAACGGTACATTTCTTCAACCTCCTCCATCTTGTCCTCTCGAACGTAAATTTTTGACGTGTAAAACCAACTCGGTTCGATAGACCAAAATATCTAATTTTCAATCGCCAAAGCCTGCTTATTATCGAAGTTAGGTTTTTTAAACACATGAAAGCCATGTATTAGCTGTGAACCGTAAATGAGAAAGATTCTTGTATATGTTCAATGCTTCATAGTGAAATTCTAGTCAATAAATTCTAGTCAATCAGTTTCTATACTGTAAATGATGTTAAAAAGCAAACCGTCCCTTATCAGGTGTTTAAAATTGTTTCATCCCGCTCAAGCCAGTGCATTTACACTGATTTAATCCACAGGCGTAATTAAAATAAGAACTGAGTTTATTTTAACAAAAGAAGAAATTTTCTCTGGCTTTTTTATAATTTAATCTGTTTTCGAGACTTCAGTTGGTTCAATAATTTATACCAGCCTCATAAGTGCACTGATTATGATCCTACCCCTACCTGGATTTTATAGTAGTGTAAATTAGTGCAAGTATCAAAATCTTTCGGTGCTGGTACACGCGGCCGCCTCGGCATATTAATTGCACGCGGCGCTACCGGGCGGGAGGCAAGACATGGGGAGGCGCGGCCGCGAGGTCAACCGTCGCCAGCCATTGTTTTGTGCGTGCGACTGTACCGCTCTCTTACATTATGTATACGAATTACAACCACAAGGAAGACACTACATGTATATATCCAAGGCTTCAAATAACATAGAGGCGTTTATCAAGATTTTTACTTTTCCATTTCTTATTGAATTACAAGTACAAATACATTCAAATAAATCTAAAATTAACTAAAACAAATAAGCACTTTAATTTCGTTATTCTATTCTTACATGCTTGTTTTCTGAAAACAATTGCTTGTCATACAATTGTCTTTGTAAGACGTTCAATGGATATAAATATACATATACCTACTAATTCTGGCTATAGATTGATCTTTTAGTTCAGTGGTTTTGTATGATGGATACTCAGTTTTAATCATCTTTACATAGTATAAAACAAAGTCGCTTCCCGCCGTCTTTCCCTCTGTATGTACGCTTAGATCTTTTAAACTACGCAATGGAATTTAATGCGGTTTTCATCAATAGATAGAGTGATTCAAGAGGAAGGTTTATACGTATAGTTTAATATTGTTTTAACGAAACCGAAGCGAAGCGAGGGCGGTTCGCTAGTTCTTTAATAAAACACAATATTATCAATGACTCTGACCTGTGCGATTTATAAAAGAGTTTATTTTTCTGTTACGTATATATTAAAATATTATTAATATTCCAGGAGTGATTCGAAGAAGCAGTAAGCAATTAGTTGCTTTGCAAACAATTGTGTAACGCGCCATTGTATAGACTTGTGTCTTTACCTGTACAGCTACTGAGTTTGTTCATAGGTACAAGGATCTTAAATGTCGTCACAGCTCAAACGGTGAAAAAAAAGTGAGACATACCTACAAGGAGTTTCTCAAAAGCGCGCAGTGAAAATCGGTCAAGAATATGCTTATCTAGTATATACAACTGTTATCATCGAATTTTTATCGTCATGTGAACAGTTATTATACAGACGAGAACTGTATGAAGTTTTGTCGCATATGAGAATCGTATACAATATTCTCACTCGAACCATTCTTGAAACTCTTCTTGTGTAATGAGCCTTATGAGTTTTGTACGATAAATAAATTTTCGAAAATCGTACACAGATGTTCACATTATGTACGATGTATTTGATGTTTGCACAATAGTACTGCAAAAATGTATAACATGTGAACAAGAACTGTACGTTATGCAGAACTAGTGTTATTTTGTTTTAGAAAAGGCTAAATTCTTGTGGCCCTAATGGCCTTTCAAGAGTCATCGGACATGTATGGTTCAGGGCGAGCGCAGAAGGCGCTCTGTCAGGAGCAAAAAGTGTGTGCAGCTAGCCTAAGGGCTTCCCCGCCGGTAGACCGGCGGAAGGAACGGACCTCGGCTTAGAGCGTTGGTTTGAGAGGGTACCGCGGGGTCGCCAGTCGGCGAGGCAGAACTAGAGACTCAGTAGGTACCGCTATCAACTTATACCAGTAAAGTTCCCCTGCTGGGCATAAACCATCCACTACAATAAATCTAATCCACCACTCTGGGTGCCAATGCGGATAATACCACACAGTCCTTTTTTTAAAATCCTCTGAGATATGGATTTCTTTTAAATATTTTTAGTAGTAAACAGTATTCAGTGGTACGAAACGTGATTCGAAATCAGGACTTCGCAACAAACAATTCCAGTAAGTCAAAAATAGACAATGGATACCCCTGCACTATCACCGTTCTACTCTTTGGGTATATATTCTGCAAACGGCATAGTATAATATAAATGGCAAAATATATATGACAGTGTTGGAAAGATTTGCAGTTTATTCTCTACTAAGTCGTGTGCGTGCCGCTGTCTTAATAGACATTTCATTGTTGGAATCGTCATAATAATAGCTTACTTACTCTTTCACCAACAGAAATTATGCAAGTCTAATGATACGCCAGGCTTGCATAATTTCTGGACTCTGACAAACTCTGAATGATGCGTCTTTTTACAAGGTTTTACAAGCTATGCTTTAAGGAAGGAGTGTTTTGATTAAAAGTCCCTAGAGGCAAGCATACCGTATAAATCCGTTCTATGTGAAACCCCTCATATAAACTTCCTTGGATTTCCGAAACCAATTTGAATCGAAAATACACGGTCTTATTCGGGCTGCGTTTAGGACACAAGCCACTCAATAAGTTTGGATTCCTTATGAAAAACTTTCTCCAAACAACGATGTATGTATGTATGTATGTATGTATGTATGTATGTATATCGCTACATATATCGGTATCTATATACGTATTATTGTTGTTGAATGTTAGTTTAGAGTACGATTTAATAGAACTGACATATGCCAAGATTTCTTAAAAATAATGGACAAAGAGCTTTTATTTTTGAGTGTGTATGTGGGTGTTTCTATATTTTATGTCTTTATTTGATGTGTGAGTAGTACGCCTGTACAATGGGGAATGTTCTGAAGAATTCTTCAACATGATTCACAACTCGGATTTTCTATAACCGCACCTCCCGTCACAGAAGTGCCGTGCATCCGCATTTCCTCGATACGGAGGTGTAGCGTACTGTTCGCTCCAAAACTCATTATATACCGTGAGCCTGTAGGCTGTGGAACGAACTGCCTCAGGAAATCTTTCCATTAATCTACGATATAGGGTTCTTCAAGAAAGCTGTGAATAGGATTTTGAAAGGTCGGTGGCGTACCCGCATACCTCCCGGTGCTACTAGTGTCCATGGACGGCGATAATACGTACCATCACGCCTACTTCCCAATAAAAAAATCTACTAATCATTCAACTTTAATAAAAGTTGATTAATAAATTTGATTTACTTGCTAAACGTTCTACTTATGTATATATACACTTCATTATGTACCTAATAAACAATAAAATAAACAACCTAATAAAAAAATATCAATTTATGTACCTAAATCAATGGCGTGGCTTGGTTTTGAAACAATAGCAGTAGTACACTGGTACCGTATATAAACATTATGCAAAAGATTCTAGTTTCAATTCTCCGTCGGACGTTCATTTGTTTAAAGACAAATGTTTGTTCGGGTCTTCGTGGTGTGTTCGTCTTTGTATGTGTCTCTGGACAAACGACAGAGAGAATCCTAGTGTGACCCACTCAATGTGGCTTTATTTATTAAACAAAATGTTAGATACAATAACAACACTAGTTCGCCGGCGGTTCATCCACATTATCGTAATTTTAGCGTGGAGTAAATATTCTTGATCGATAGACAAAATAACCGATAACACAATATACCATACCATACCATCAGCCTATGTCTGTCCTAGAGCTCGCCACCAGACACGATCCTCGGCTCTTCTCATCCAACCACCACCGACGAACCTCTTTAAGTCGTCGGTCCACGTGACCCGAGAGCGTCCGACAGTGCGCTTCCCGGTACGTGACCTCCACTCGAGGACTCGTCTCCCCCATCGGTGATCGATCATGCTGAAAATACGACCTGCCCACTGCCACTTCAGCATGGTAATTCTGTGAGTTATACAATATACACGTAGGTAAAATAACAATCTATAATAATCTGTAAAATATATTCTATTTAACTTTTTTTTTATGTCAACCTGTATACATCCGACTGAAAATGTCGGCTTTCTTTAATCAAGAGGAAGACGAAGAAATAACCAAGGAGCGTTGATCTAATTTAGGTTGATAAATATTACGCTCTCCGTAGTTAAATTTTAAAGTTCCCGGACATTTTTTTTTCGATTCATATATGGCATTAGCGCAAGTATATATCACACCACTTGACATAATTGAAAAGAAACACTTGACCCTGGAAATTTCTTGACCTGGAAAAGCGTAAATTTCAAAATCAAAATTCAAAACATATTTGGTCAATGTCCAATCACGTTGAAGTGAGTTAGGAGTCGCTTAGTTAAGTGATAGTAGGTTTACTGAGGATAGAAGAGTTGGACTCCTCGGAAACGCATGAAAAATGCAGTCTTATATTTTTATTTAATTATCACTAACATTATGCATCATTATTAAACCACAAAAACCTATAATACACACTTTTTACATTAATCAAACAAAATTCATCCTTCACTTCTGATATTCCCGCATAAAAGTTTAAGTTCTCATGTGGGTTTTTGCACTAAAATGACAAACGAGCACAGGGGTTTCAGGAACACGCGTACTATGTGAATGCAACGGGATCATCCATCACGAGGACCATCAACCATGGGGAACCATCCACCGCATGGGGCCATCAACCACCCGGACTCTGTCGAAGTGGTGGATAAAGCTCATGTGCTCCGGATTCCCTTTTAATTTTCGATAGAGCTGGTCGCCCCACAATGTTTTCCTTCGCCGTCGAGTTAGTGATAATTGAAAAATCCGTTCTAAAGTAGAAATTTAGTACTGACCGGGCTTTGAATTCGCGACGTACGTGAATCGAACACGAACTGTTCATTCAGTCTCTTTCATTGGAAAATTCAAAAAGCAATTAATATCAAAATTAAACCTGTAATTAAAATCATTGAAAAATGTAGTTGTAAATCTAGTAAGTACGTCAAAAAGTCCTTTAAGAACTTAAGCAAGTGCCGGTAAATATAAAATTCAGTAAAAACAATAAGTAGCATCGATTATAAATTCAATTTTATAGGTAAATTCAATTTAACATTTCTCAGCGATTTTACTCATTTAGACTCCGATTTCTATACAAAAATCTCTAAATATCTTTCTTTCCTTAAATCATCTAAGATATTTTAAGATTAAAATTACCTGTTAGTTATATAATTGTAATAAACTAATGATTAATTAAACGTACTTTACTAAAACATCAAACGACAATTAGATTGTAATAATTGTGCACTCGTTGGGCGTAACTGCTAATTAGTTATAAAGCGGACCTTCTAAAATTAATGAAATTACTCAAAGTTTTGCCACACTGTTCCAATACCCTGGGTTTCATAAAAAATTTAGGGTCTACTGAAATTTTTATTATTCCAATATAATGAGAATTGGGGAATGTCTAATTACTGAGTAGGTATTTTAATTTAAAATCACATATTTTCTAACTTTTCTAAGATTGTTTGAGAAATATTTATGTTTAAAGTAACCACATCTTATAGTTGTAATACAGTCAGGTATATTTTAAGATGCAGTAATAAAAATAATAATCAATATAAATAATATAAACTACATATCCGTAAAAACTTTAGAATTAAAAAAAATAACCTTAATCTAAATAGAATCTGGGATATAACAATTTGATATTAATAACGATCCACATTAGGTAGATTATAGAACTTGCGATTACGATTATAATCTGTAATTATCTTGACATATGACAGGACCCAATGGTTAGCTGGTAAAGAATGCCTTGAGGCATTTAAATCTCCTTTTGTACCATAATGTGCAATAAAGTTTTTTAA
This sequence comes from Sesia bembeciformis, assembly GCA_943735995.1. Classification (NCBI taxonomy): domain Eukaryota; kingdom Metazoa; phylum Arthropoda; class Insecta; order Lepidoptera; family Sesiidae; genus Sesia; species Sesia bembeciformis. The sequence continues at coordinate 4,332,305 of OX031038.1, forward strand.
ATGAATAAACGAAAGAATATGTTTCTGTAATTATAATTAATATCTGACATTTCTATTTGACGAAATAGTTTTGTTTAAATTAGATTCAATAATTTTTCCATGCCTATTAAGGCAAAACATATTGGGCAATGTATTTAACTCTAACAGCTTGTTTATCTGTGTTTTGGCAAATAAGTAATTTGAATTTGAATGCCCCATATTAAGCCCCAGAGTGGGATTTTACGATATGGCATTGTAATGCAACAACATTTTTTGCTTTGATTTGCGTAGTCCGTCAGTGATTGTTAAATATTCTTAATTAAGCGATTAAGTAACCTCTATAACTTATCGAGGTTCAATATAACTTTATCCCCCATAACAATTATATCACCTTATGTGAGAAAATTATAACAAAACTATTATTGCACTTAGTCGTACAAAAGAATAGCTTAATGCATTCTCTGCCGGCCAACGTTTGGGCTGAACAGTAAGGCACGTTTGGAGATGTGACGAAACGTAAAAATAAAATAAAATATTTTACAAAAATACTTATAATAAATATATACCTACTTATAAATAATACCATCTTACAACTTCATTAATATAAACATGAATATTATAATTATGGAACATTTATCATTAGTATCCGTAATGGCCTCTGAACTGAAGAATTAAAGCTTTCAACACAGATAAGAATATTTCCAGTACTACTATCATGCGACATATTCATCATCTCATCAAATTAAGCACGAAAACGGATTGTTTTCCCGCGCTCGCGGACGCATTCATTATGCAGTGCTACTGCTCTCGTCCGCCCGCCCCGAAATGCAACTAGCGCATAAAACAAATCGGAAAACCGATCGCGTCGCATCGCTTTCTTCGATTTTCCGCAACTGTCCATTATTGTGTTTGTGAGCATGTATGTAAATCAGTCCACACAAACAAACACAGCCTATCTCACTCCCACACACGAAAACAGAGCGAGATAATAAATCCGCGGTGTTAATTTACGTACAGTTGGCAATTATAATTTTCGTATTCCACGTGTGCCCGTCCTTTTCTTGCCCGCGTTTTTTATTTGCTATCTCTTTTCGGTGGGGTCGGGGGGGTTAAGATAAGGCGCCGAAGACGCGAGAGATATGTAGGATTTTTTAATAAAAACCGCGCTTCTGTGTGCGCTAAGTGATATGGCTTGTTCTTTTTAATTTCGTTGCGCGAATGCGGCCGCATACCCGGATCATCTATCAACTTGTTTTTTTCCTCTTTTCTCCTCCACACGGCGCGTTATGAAGATTTCGCATGGGATATGAATATTGATTGTTTCGTTGGCGACTAATGAAAGCTTGATTGGTGTTCGCTGTTGATGTGTAATGAACTCGCCGGGGATTCGAGGGGGAAATAAAAGCATTTTTGCGCATTAGTAAATAAAGCATTGAAAATTACTTTTATTGAACAAATGATAATATATTTCTGATTAATTCAATATGACTCTATAACGTCCTACTACAAGACACTTACAATGTTTTTCTTCAACGTCGAGTTAAAAATGAAAAATACCACTGGTTTAGTACTAGTTACTGGTTAAAAAATTCGAACTCAGTACGGGCTGAGGTTGGAACCCACGATCTCACGAATGCAAGTGGAGAATAGATACTAGACCATTATCACACCTCGTAATATCATTATTTATTTGCATTACATTAATATAATTCATTTATTTGGCGAAACTGTCCCTCTCTCTCTCTCTCTCTATCAATCTATCTATTTAAATGCAAAGTTTCTATTTTAGTGAGCAATACTATGTGTTTGTCTGGGACTTTAGTTCCTTATCCAATTTCTCGTAAAGAATTCTGTAACTGAACTGGATAGCAGAAAAAGTTAGTCGGTGGTGGCTGGATGAGAAGAAATCACGTGTAGTGGCGAGCCTTAACATAGGCCTATCTATATCCAGCGGTGAAGAGACTTAGGCTGATGTTACATATACCATATACAGTGTGCTACAAGGTCTTACGATTACAATTTGCACCTGTATACAATACTTAAACGGGATTATTAAACACATGTGGACAACCACAGGCTAGACGTGACGTGACAAATCTCTTTCAAATTTATTTATTTGCAGTGTGGTATCGGCGGGCTTGAGAATAGTACCACCCCATCTCTTCCCGGCCGTGGGTGTCTCTTCCCGTGGGTGTCGTAAAAGGGATAACAAAGCGGCTACCACAAGCCCTGAGGAACTACACCACCTCTAAACGAATGGACTCGCCAATTCGCTTGGTCAGCGTGGCGTTTTGAGGCCATACATCCTTCATGCATAAGACAATATGCACAAGGAGACCCGTGTAAGGCTGGTTGCATTGCATTTCATTATAGTCTAATCATTGTATCATTACATTCTTCTTCTGGAAGTGCCTTCTCAACTAATAGAAGTTAGCAGTCAATTCCGCATTATTGTTTGTATCCTTAGTGTGGCAGAACAGCTAGTCAGAACAGCTGTGACACCTGACAACTAACTTATGTTTCGTAGTAACTGTTTCTTCTTGCATCCAGCTCGTCGCATGCAATCAATATTTCACATAATTATAAGGTACTAGAACTGATATCGTTCAGAAATCAACATGTGGCCCAGATACTCGTATATAATATTATGAGTCCAAATTTTTTATGACTCTTGTTCGATGACTTTTTACTGATGATATGATATTAACATATGTCCTTTCATTATAAAGTTTGTACTGAAGTTTCTGACAAATAATTAATCAATCTGGACTTATAAAAAAACTCATGAAACTAGCAAACATTCAGTAAATCATATTTGTGTAAACGGGGCTATTCTCTTACATAGATTTGTACAATTTTAATATAATAATAAAGTAATTTTTATAAATAAGTAAGTTCTGAATAAATAAAGAACATAACTTGTTGATTTTGACCTTATTTTGTATTCAGGGACGAAGTTTGACGTTATTGTCCCAGTAACCCTGTAACCCAAGTAATTAAATATTTATGTAAATAGTTCAGTAAGCAAGAGGGAAATTCGGTTGCTAAAAACCGTAGCACATAATTATTGTAGTAGCACTGTATGAGCGCTACGTGCTACATATGATGCTACGTATGACGTAGGCGAGTCTACACTCTACACACATGTGAAAGAATTCAACGCGTTGCTACGAAATCAATTTAATTTGGTTATCTTATCGAATTTTTAAGTCACCTAATTTTTTTTATTACATTATTTGATTATTTTTTGGAATAACTATTTTTATACCTTCTAGTCTCAAGCGCTGTAGGGTTTAGACTGATCATAGAATACAAATAAAACTACCTGAGATTAGACGAGGTGGATTCAATATATCTTATAGATACCATACTCGAATACTGCTAGCTTTAGTGTGTTCCTGCCCAAGTTCACTGCAAGTATCACTTTCCCTATTTGTAAAGATTAACAATCACTTTGCAAAACAGAACAAAACACTGTTTCTCTAATTCTGTTTTCAGTTAAATTCTATTTTGCAAAACCTAAATACTATTTGGAAAACTATCTTAAAAATACGTATTAACAGTACGGTAATCTATACTAATACATATAATAAAGATGTAAAATTGTGTGTTTGTTCGTAGGTATGTTGGGGGGTAATCACTGGAACTATTGAACTTATTTCAAAAATTCTTTCACAAATAGGAAGCTACATTATCCGTGTCTAATATAGACTATATATTATTTTGAAATTAAAAAAAAAAAAATATAAACCGAAGTGAAGCGAGGGCGGGTCGTAAGTACATAATAAAAAGGTACCATATGTATAATTAAAAATACACATTACGGCCCATGAGTCTCTAGTGCGCATTTATACTCAATGGAGCTTTCGAAGCGCAGCTTACCACAGAGACCACATGTATACATATTCAATATATATATATAGCATGATACAATAATAGGTTTAAGTCTATTTTAAATTCTTGAATTAAGTATGTACTTGAATATGGAATGAAATATTTTACTTTCAGTCAACAAAAAGTTACGAAACTCACTCAATATCGTACATTTATTGCTTTCATATACTTGTAGTTACAACGAAGATATTTTACGATAATAAATGTATCACATCCGCGCCCCTTTAAGCGCCCCTTAAGGCGTGGCAATGGCATGGAGACACACCAATGTTTAAAAATATGTAAGTAGCTAAATAATATATTTAATTTTATATTCAACTTTGTTTTATTTGAATTAGTAAATTAATAATTTTATTTGTAATTATTAAAATTAACTTTGATCATTATTATTATTTTATTATTAACATACTATAATTTTATTTATTTTATAGATTAAAAAGCTTCTTAATCAATTTTTTCATCTTTTATATGTGAGACGAAAGTTTACTATAAATTTTAATAGACACCGAATATGGGCCAGTACTGTGTATCTCCGTTGTGATTGGGGTAGTATAATTTTTGTTCTTCCCAGCGAGAACCATTTAACGGCATAACAAATAGTATAAGCAAAAAGTTTCTACCATTGTTGATGCTATTTAGTATTTACCAATTGATGTTAAGCAGCGCTGTTGTGACTTTAAAAACAAGTTATTTTGTGTTCCAACTTCACGCATGGTTAGCGGCTCATTCAGAAGTCAATCAGTGTACAGTTAATGTAAGGTGTTGAGACTTCACAGGCCGATGCACGTGGGAGGCTCACAGGTGTCCGGCTAAGTGTGTCTCCATTGGTTACGACATCACCATTCTAATAATAAGTCTGAACACACTCTAACAGTTAGCAATCTAACAGTAAGTTAACAATATTTTGATTTATTATTATTAGTGCTATAAAATAGAATGTAAGGTGAAGTCTGTGAAGTATTTTATTACAATATATTTTCCACCTCTTCGTGCGTGATTATTATTAAATACATGTAGATGGTAATCACGCTTTTCAAATTATTATAATCAAACCACCAAACAACTTCACTTAATATAGTAATAAAGGCAGTTACTAGATCCGTCAAGAAACCTATAATTACCATTTGCAAGTTATATTGAAAACTATGATGGCCAGCGATAGTCAATTACCATCAATACTATCGACCCGTTTACGCTTTATTCCAAAGTCGAACTGTTCAAGCCGGTGTCAACAAAGTATTGGAGAGGCGCACCTATCAGGGCGGAACGCGTCATCTGCCGGTGACTCTGCGTTTCCTCACACCCCCGCATCAGCGCGTGAAGGAACCCACTTGGATACCAAGTACCAAGTACCACACGCTCCTTGAAACCCACTTTTAAATTCTCAACTCTATCCAAGACCAGTAAATTTCAAAATCCGATACTCATGCCCTACTTTAATATTAACACCTCCAATCAAAATTCAACTTTAAATTATAAAAGTTAAAGCCTAGTATTAGAACGCATAGTGTGAAGAATGGTCAGTATGAAGCCAGCTCGTTCTGGTCCGCGTGTTCCGCGTCGAATCGTCTTCCGGCCACCGACGTGATTCTCGAAGAAAGTTAGATCAATGGAACGCAGTGGACATTGGCCTCCATTGTTGGTGACGCTACATGTTAGAGATCATGATTGGTCAAAAAATTCCTAATTTATGAATGAAGCCAACTGAGTCCAACGCGAGCTTCCCGTGCATTCGTAAATTACGTATATTAGGGAAGTTTGGAAGACATGTAACAAAATGTAAGAAATTCAACGAATGCATCTCAGCCTTCTTTACATCCCACTGCAGGGCAAAGGCTTCTCCTAGTGAGTCACTGGGAGGTTTGTTCACCTAAAGGGTTTCATTGGTTTACATCAGTTTTTGTTTAACTTCTAGAAAATGCACCTCACCACCACCTCATCAGTCGAGGATAGAGTTGAGAATAGATATCCGTCAGCTATCACCGCTCTTATATCTCGAATAATGAGATAATGTAATGTCACTCCTTATTTAATGAATACTAATCGTTACATTTAACGAATAGATGGGTTTGTATCTGGGTTTAATTCATAGATAAGCCAAGTCGGTTCAGAACTTCTAATTCTATGATATTGTAAACATTAAAAAAAAGTCCATATTATACTTCGATATGTTCGCACGATTACATACTTTTTTTCGTTCGTAAACGAGTTCGTGGTTCTCAAGAAGGTCTAAGCAAAAATCCGGCTTGATTCGTCTATTCGTTGATCCTCGTAAGCATTTCAAACAAACAAACAGAGACCATTTCATTTTTATTTATTAAGTTCGAATTAAATATTATGTTACAATATGTGGTACAACCTTAGCGTAAACATTTTATTTTTCTAAAACTTTCAAAAATAGCAATATCCTTCTGAAGCAGATTCCGGTGACAGCAATCGGTTTTATTTTCATTTTATTACAGTACAGTGGTACAGTGTTATTACCGTATGACATATCATAATGCTGTTACCCCTGGCAAAACTAGAAAATAGAAATAAAAAAACACACTATACCGCCAATACAACTAAAAGTTATTTTTAAACAACAGCGTTACAAAATTCTACGAGTAGAACCATTTTAGAAGTGCAATGTGCCAGTAACCTTTGGAGTTTCTTTTTAATTTCAATAGTGGGGTCGCCAGCCCAAGGTCGCCGCCGGGAGGGGACAGTTTTATGATCAACTGATACCAAGCTGAATACACTGAGTGCCTTTAGCCTCTCTGTGCTTTTATCGAACGTGTATTAAAATTATTTAAATAATAATGTAGTTCATAATAATAAGAAAAAATATATTATCTTTTTGTGAATTTCAGGAAATGCTGCATAAATTTTTGGCGTGGATTAATATTAACTTTTATAAAGTTCTTATTTTTTTAATAAATATTTTATATCTTTGAAAATCATACAAACACATTTTTAGTCTCATTGTTTCTTCAAATCCCTTTTCAAATCCGTGTTATGAATGATAGTTATCAAGCGTAGAGCCTTAATAATTTACACTACTAAAAATAATTGGGATTACTCTAAGTAATCCTAAAATAAAGTTTTCGCTTTTATTCCTCTTTGTTTCTCCTCTTATATCGTTGTAATGCTATATTTAGATACTTACATACCTGTTATTATACTACAATAGATAATAAAGAACATTATTTTTCATTGTTTTTAATTTTACAGTTTTGTATATATACATATATATACATGTACATATACATATTAAGTATGTATACATTGTATATACCTATACATATATACACAATTCTATAAAAATCGAAATTTTAATAAATATAAAATATTTGAAAATTACAATTTTTTTATTACAAATATTTTAAGTTTATTATAAATCCAACTAATACTGAAATAATTTTTTTTTTTTAAGTTGTTGAATTTTAAGTTTAAAATAAAGTTGTCCGCCGATAAATTCTGCTCACAGTTTATTGGCGGAATTATGGTTAATTTGAGTAGGAATGTTTGTTTGAAAATAAATGAATAAGGGCGTTGTAGATGAGAAATCAATCATTTCATTGGCATAAGAATACAAATACATATTTCGATATATGTATAAAATATGCATACCCTCTCAATCTACATATCTTCCTTAAAGCGATTAAATATAACTTGAAATCATAATGTGGACGTTATGGAGTATGTAGTATATCCCGAGAACTGTAAATGATTTACAAACATCTTGTAATATATAAAAATGTAATATATAATGTACTTAGTAAATAATGACAATTGTAATTCATATAACCAATTACAATAATAATTAGTTTGCTGCATTCTCACTTTCGGAGTGCACTCTCACCAAAACTTTTTAAACTTTAGGGGCTCGATAAGAGAGGCAATAAGCCGGGGTGGGGGCAGTGGGGTGGTCATCTCCCCCTTTTTATCTACGCAAGTCAAGGGCGCGTGGGGCAGGTCCGCTGGCCGCCGGCTATTGACATTATGTTTTCAAATTTACCCACTTTTCTCGCTGTCCGGAACTTTTTTAATGTTGGGCGGTCATTGAACCGAGTAGCCAGTTAGAATAATCCGGTTTGCTGGGGTCCTTTTATAGGACTCTATTTTCAGTGATGCAGGCGAATTCTGTTGCGCTTTGAATGATCCACTTAAGATAATTGTGATATTAATTGCAGTAAGTTGTATATCTATATAGCATACACATATACAACTTATTGCAAGTGCAGTAATTGCACTCCCTAGTGCAGTGTCGCTTGACTTCGCACGCGTAGACGTGTATGAACGTGTAATGTATCAAATGTGTGTGTGGTTGGCGTGATTCCCGTGGGAACTTCATAATTAATCTGAATAAAAGTACCCTTAATAAGTTATAACTAAGTGATAAACTTATTTATAAATACGTTAAGTTAAAACTAATTATAACTTATTATATATAAGTTACAACCAGGCTCATAAATATATGCCAAAGTTATGCCAAGTTTCATTAAAATTCAGTGTATTGATTTTTGCGTGATGCGCCTTAATTTGAATTACACACTATACTATTCTATACTACACTGGTCTAGTCTACACTAGTCTAGTCTACACTAGTCTAGTCTACACTAGTCGGTCTAGACTGACAGATAAACAATACTCCAAAAAATATTGTTTTGGGCTCTGCTATATATCATTCATAGTTTTATATCGCAATCACTTTTTTCAAAAGTATTTCATATACGATGCGATTTTATTATATGCGTCGATTTATATTGAAAGTATGCACAAATTTTTATTATATATTTCAGTTAACTAATAGTGTAAATTTTAAATAGAACTGTTTGATTGGAAAGTTTAAAAAGTATCTAATTCAAATTAAATCTGTAATTGACTTTGTAGAAAACTGTACGTAATTGAAAAATAGATTAAGTAGGTAAGACAAACGGTCAACGGTCCACGAAGAACTTAAGAATGGACGTATGGAAGAATAGTCCAATGAGCAAATAAATATAGCATTTGTCCGTGGTTTCGTTTGTTTAGAATACGATTTATTTCTAAAAATTATTAACTACAATAATAATATTGATAAAAACCTTCATGTCATATGAAACGTATGACGGGTTTTCACAATTGGTCTAATCGTTATTAAAAACATGAGTAATAAATTATCTATAAAGCAGTCTGATATGAAACATTAGTGAAATACTATCGATATTACCCAGTATAATAGTAATGAAAACAATTTTATAACACAGGCCGCGTTGGCCACGTGGTGTCGGTCGTATGTATTTGTATTTCATGTAGGTATTTATTTTTCGATTTACTTTAATATACTCGTCGGCCGGCTTTAGTACCATAGTACCATTCCATCTCTTCCAGCTAAGGGATATACCTACAGCTGCTACCACAAGCCTTGAGTAATTAGAGGCTAGAGTCGCCTCGTGAAAACTAGCGTCGTCAGCCCGCATGGTCAATATGATAAACATGGATTTGGGCCATACATGCCTCATGCACAATACAATGTGCCCGTGTGCAGCAGTGAACAATAAAAGGGCTCTTTACGGTATTATGATTCTAATAAGACTGAATGTAATTTTATAATACTGGCCACTTATCATTTATCAGCTGACTATTACTAGAATCGGGTGTTAAAAAAGTCTCTCTTTAAACATGTCGAGATGACCGTCATGTAGTCATTGGCGTACCTCTGCTCCAGATGGACGAGCTGATACTGATGTCTTTACACAACTTAATACCTCCAATACTATCGATACGTTACCATCTGTTGCCGCTAAACTGTTGAATTGTTTTTAAGACGTTTTGAATAATGACTAGTTTTGTAAACTAAGTAGTACAAAAGGCGGTACTACTGTACAATGCTAGGTACTTAATAATAATAGTTAATACTAAAAACTAATAATAATAATAATACTTAATACAATAACAGATACTCGTAGCAAACGTATATAGCACATTTTAAATAAAAAAACAGTCATTCGTTTATTATAAGCATGCAAACACTTCGGTACATAAAATTAGCCTTTTTCGGGCTAAGTATATGTACCTAGTATTATATAATGTTGCAATCACGTATACAGTATAAAGTCCGTCCCAATCCAATTTGCTTAAAAAAAAATCAAACCAATGAAATAGCTTAATATTTAGCTTTAAATATAGGGCGAACTTCAGTCTCGATAAATTAAATTATCGATATGGACACAATTTTCACCTCACTATATAATTTGAAGCCGTGTCAGTTACCCGGGCCACCATGGTTGTTTACCTTTCAGACAAATTGGATTGTTGTCCTTTATATTAATGAAACGACTTTAAATTGCAGTAGCTACAAAATAGATCTCCCTGTAAAATGAGTGAGACCGAAGAAAACTAACAAGAATGAAAATAACATAAAATAGTATTAATAACTCTTATTTATAAATTTGTCTTTAAATAAGCCGATAAACCTCAAAATAACAAATGATAATTATATAAACACCGTAATCCATAGACACACTACTTATTTCAATGGTTATGGTAACTCGCTATAAAGATAATATGGTGAGTAAATTATTACTTACTGTTTAATTCTATTATGTTGTCTAAAAGTAAATGTTAATAATATAAAAAAATGCCCGTACTAGAAATTTAAATAATGTCTGTCTGTATCGGTATATAAAATGTGGGTAGACCAACAAATCAGTTCATAATTTAACTCTATCCACAACATATCGATACATCGACGAGAGCACAAAAACTCCCAAAAACTTTGAGTGACAGGACCGCCGTCGACAAAGGTCGATATCGATAGTCGATACGATAGTGCAACAAAGCACCCGCCAACCCATCTCTATTGACAAGACGGCTAGAGCGTGTGCTACGTGTGAATGTTATCGATAAAATCAGAAATAATCGAGATGTGGCCACGTCGATAACTTGCCCATTACGTGCACGTAAAAATAGCTTGGGAACCGAAATGAGCTAGATTTAATCGAATGATTTGCCAGTTCGAACATGTCCGGCGAACACACATCATATTATGTAGTAGATATGTTGTGTGTGATCGCCGACGAACGATAGCGATTCAATACAATGACGAGCCTTTATGTTATTCAGATTGTTTTAATATTATACAAATAAAACTGCTTTGTGTATTAATCTCCATAAAGCCTGCGCTATCTGTTGTTTAAATCGAATACAAGTTTCTAAAAACTGTATTCTTATAACAAAACAGAAGTTCAAATTAAAACTCTAAAGTGGTTTCGTAAACCGTCAAAAACGAAGTAAACAAACCACGGGCGCTACCACAAAAAAATCTATTTTTCAATGCGATTGGCAGATAAGTGTTCGTTGACCTCCGTTTTGGCGGGAGAGCGGCGCGTGCGCACAGATGTGCTAGTCATGTCACAATCATAATGCCGATGCCGGACAAAATACAAAGCCAAATCAAATCTTAGAGATATATCGATAGGATTACGTTACAAATTTTAACCACAATTATGTTGCTGTTATATCTGAGCTACACGATACCTGATCAGTAATAATGAACTTGAATTTGATGTAATAGAGATCAGACGTCCATAGACAATAGATTACATTTCATTCTTTTTAATGTCATTATTAGATGACTCGGGTTTCGTAACGCGTTCAGGTTCAGAGCAAAGTTCATCGCCGTAAATGGTGGGATGACCGATTCAATAAGAATCAATTTAGAAATCGCTTTGCAATACTATCGATTATCGCTCGATTGACGATTTCGCCACGACACGAATGGAAGGTGGGCGTGTGTAGTCGAAAAAACATATCACTCCCACTCCGACCGGTTACACAACAAAAACTCAATGTGGATGACAATAAAGGAAATGTGAACTCTTTACCGTTCCAATAAGAGCATCGTCGAGCGAACGGTTATATTGGTTGATCCACACTGGTCGCACCACGCCTCGACACCCGTCATTGGCAGAAATAAAAACGGCGACCACGCGTAACTCGTCACGTCTCGCCGGACAGTGAAATCGTGCGACCGGCGACAATGTGTCACCTCGCCAATTCGTCTAGACCCACCGCGCCCCGTGAAGCACACAAATAAACGGGTCGCGAAAGAGAAGCGAGGGCACCGGACAGAGGTCAACGGCGACTGGACGCGTTATAATTGTGTGCCGCATTCGTGCCATTGCGTCGCCGTGCCTTATGAAATGACAGTTGAGGCTTCAATGAGCAAACGTTTAGCCGCAAAAGGAAATTTCATCGATCACGCTCAAATTGCTACGTAACTATCGAGATGTAAATCGCTCATAGCTACCGTTACGTGTTTTGAAAAATTGTTTCGGGATAATCGATTCGTCACTGTTGCGTTCAGTTTACGCAGTCCCACGGTCGAGAAGTGCGAGATAAGAGTCGGGTCGACACTACGAGACACCGCACGCCCCGTGTGTCCGCTCCGTGTCGACCTAGTGCTCTTGCTGCGAAATAACAAAGTGTAAAATTGTGTAAAATTGCTTTTGAAGGACCACTAATTGTTGCTCCATTGAATGTCAAAACAGATACTTTTTATTGATTAACAGTACCTGCCGTTACTGTTTTATTTACACTGCGTTGTATTTATAAAAATCTATAAAAAATGTTAACCAACTTATCGGCAAACTAGATCACTTTAAGTAGAAAAAATATTGACTCGCCTCTTGAATATTTGAAAATATTTGAAAAAACTTTGAATTCAGCGGCAAATCGGAAAACAGAATAAAACCATGAATTCTGTTCATCTAACCAATTGTCTGGAGAAAATCTGAAAGTATTACATGATAAAAGTTCACATGATAAAACTTACCTGTAAATGAATGTGAAGTACTAGATAATTGCCCCTAGGTAATTTATTCTTAATAAAAAGAAACAAAAATATAAACAATTTTTGAAATTAAGTTTTATACAAACACATGGGAACTTAAAAAATATTCTTTGTGTATCAAAACTTAAATCCAAGAGTTACACATATTATAAATTTCCATTAACGAATTTGAAATAATTATTGCTTGCAGTTCATAAATTGGAAGGGTCATTGTTGAGAAGTAATATTTACCGTGTTAACGATTTGAGTTAGTTATTTGGAAAGCATGTCAAGTGGACTCACAATTTAATTAATGTTATTGTTAGTCACTGAATGAGAAGAACGGGGAATTATGTGTTTTATCCATCAATAGACCGGTGATAACTTACATACTGGTATAATCGTCATTTTTGCATAAACTAAACGTACAAGCCTACACAAATAACATTGCCGACGGCCAATTTGGGAACTAAACGTGACAACTGTTTTGTCGTGATTATTTCTTTTTCCTTTTTTATATATAGCTATGGTGCAATTAGCACATTCTGCCAGTGTCAAATTTTCTTCCTAATTAACAATTTAAAAGTCTAAAACGTATTCTATCAATGTCCAGTCCCGTCGAAGTAAGTCGGGAGTCACTCAACAAAGTGATAGTAGGTTTACTGAGGACAGAAGAGAACTCCTTGGAAGCACACGAAAAACTCGCTCTTATGTTTTTATTTGAGTATCACAAACATTAAGTAACTAAATACACTTTAATAAAATATCACTTTTAAACCACAAAACGCACTATACACAATTTTTATAATAATCAGAAACAAAAACTTAAATTCACTCCTCGAGTTCCAGCCAAAAAGTCCGACCGACAACTGTTTTATCATGATTCATTCATATAAATTTTATTTAACAGATTTGTTAAGTTCGTTAATTATATGATTATGGAACTCTAAGCATTATGCGTAGAAGGCAGTATGACAACCTTAAAGGTGTGTTATGTTATAACCTTAATATTATACAGCGATACTTAATTATTGCTCTTTCTTTTCAAACGTATTTGTACGTATAATTAGAAACGTGATGTGGGAGAAGCAGCCGCAAATACTTCCACGAAAATGTCTACTCCCTGTAAAAAGGCAAAGAAAATATTGTAGTGATTGATTTCAATCTGTTTGATTAGCAAAAAAATAGAAAATATTACCAACCCATAGGTTATGTAAAAATGTTTATAATAGTACCACAGTTGTCGATTACAAGGGCCTTCTTCACCGACCAAGCTATGTGTGTGTTCGCTGAAAAAGCGAATGTAGAAGAAAAGAAACGTCAAACAAAAGAACGATTATGTCGTTTGTGAATAATTGTACGTCTAGATAAAGTCAAAAGCGTGCGTGTCAAACCCAACATAAGCCTTGAAAATCATGACAGTACTCAGTGAAAAGTACTTACGGCTACAGTTTATGGACGGGTGAATATTAGCAGTCATACACAACACACATGGAGGCCGACGGGCAATTATAGAGCGCCGGCGCGGCCTGGCACCGGGCTGCCCGAATTTGCGCCAGCACTTCACAGGATGATTGTCTGTGGTTTAATTTACTGTGCCAAAAAAAAATGTTTTTGATATTTTGGGATTTGCTCCGTTTCTAGGAGAAAAACCGGTAAACCGGAGAAAACCGTTTGTCACTTCGAATCTCATTTGAATGTTTATATAAATGTAGTTGTAATATTGTATTATTTATAAGCGGGTACATATTTGTTATAAGTATTTACGTAAAATATTTACTAATCATTTGAGATTACTTAAACGATTACTACCAAAATGTACTGCACATAAAAATATACCTACACAGATCAAAACATCTAATCCCATGAAAAAAAAAAGATTCTTGGAAATTTTAACGATGAGCTCGATTACATCTAAGTCTTAGATATAATAATATATAAAAAGAATATTGCTGCATTAACTTATAATTATTATTCTGCTCATTTTTTATTCACAATAAAATTGACAGATATTCTCATTACTCTAATTTACAATCAATGACGAAAATGTATTTTATCTGCTAAGTACTTGCTAAATAATTATATCTTGACCTTCGTAGGTACGTTTTCTTTATGTTTTTTTATTTCGTAGGTATGTTTTTTTTTTATATAAAATGATAAAAATATCGTTTTTTTTCAAATATGTTACTAATTGAGAAATTGTCTTCTCACAAGACAAGGTAGGTGTGTGAGAAGGCCTATCTATGTCCAGCAGTGAACTAAAAAAGGGCTGGTTACGGTTTATTTTACGCTTACGATAATAATGAACTCAATATTAAATATAGACTAAAGAAACCGATATCCAATCCCACCCTGTACGTAGTTAATATGAAAGCCTATTCATTTGCATTTGTCATGGATTACCGCGGGGGCACGTGTGCTCGCGTGCCCGCTATGTATTACGAGAATACCATTATTTTGTATGGCTGTGCTCCAACAACCAGACGCGACACTAGGCATAAAAACTCCGTTCCCTAAATTATGATGACCTTGTATGATAGTAGCTTTATTTATCATATAAGAGGTAAAACCGTAGCTTGGGAATCCTGGTGAATGATACCCTGAAGGATCCTGATGTACTGGTGAGTGCAGACGGATCCCCCGGGGGATTTTGTTCAGGGATCCTAGTGTACACAGTGGAAATTACTAGCCGTTACCGTGGTTTCGTTCGCGTGAATTTAATTGCATTTAATTGTGACTCCATACAAAATTTGGCATCTTGTATTTTTGCCCCCTGGCACAATTTTGAAAAACAATGAAACACGTGTTCAATTATGTGTATTGTAGAATATATATTTATACCAAGTTTCAAGGCAATAGAACGATCAAATATTTTTTTCCTTTATAAACTTTGACAACCCAATTCACCGCTTTAGCACCTAAAATTCGAACAATCCCTTGTTAGTACCTAAGTTCTTACGTCATAAATACTGTCATGCTATAATACGTCATAATACGTCAACTGTTTAAATTTCACAGTTCTAGCTTCAGCGGTTCCGGCTCGGTGCCGCGTTGATTATTCAGTCAGTTTGGACATTCTTCTTTATATGGATATTGGTATTATCCGAGAAAACGTACCCTATTTTCGGTTCTTACTTCTTGTAACTGGCAGAAACATTTTTTTGCTTTATTTACATATCTAGGAATTAATTTGAGAAAGGGTTGGGCAGAATAGGGAAAAGGAAGTATAACACAAGAAGAATAATACTTTCTAAACAGTAAATAATCTAACATAATGGGGGAAAAAAACAATGAACTAGTCGTATGCTATGTACCAGGAAACGTAGCGTGGGACGCCTTCCGCCTAGGTGGACGAATGATTGAAGAAAGTCGATAATGGCTGGATGAGAAAAGAAGTAGACCGCGCGTAGTGACGATCTTTGGCAAAGGCCTATATCCAGCAGTGGAGAGACACAGGCTAATGGTACGGTATGGCATACTGCCTGGAAACATATTTTTTAATGCCACTTCTACATTAAGGTGGTACTCTATGCGCCCCCGTATGAGCTGCGATATATCGCCCCATGAATCACTGCAATAGCCCCGAAATCGTAACCATCTCATTAATACGACTTGTCTGATCAATATCGTACTGTAGACAAAATTAAGTATACTTACGTCTATAATTGTTGAACGGTGATAGCCTAGACCAGGGATGGGGAACCTTCTAATATCCGCGTGCCAAATTTTAAAAAAAACACTAAGAAACAAAAAATAACGAATAAAATAATCAATCAAAATCACTTATAAAATCTTTATTGAGATTTAGAAAAACAATATTTCATTAATCCATTGAAACAATTAGAGCTATTTAAAAAAAATATTGATAATACATATAATTTAAAAAATATGTAGGTAACTACCTAATTTGATTTCTTCTGTTGCATCTCGGCTGCCAAAACAATGGATGGCAATTGAACAGTCGGCCGAAACACCGAATGAAATGCAAGGTTCATGAACTTAAACAATTATTTCAGTAATTCATTGAAGGCCATGAATGTAAGTTACACTTGTTACCTGAATGGTGGTCAACAGTTTTAGCAACAACAAACATATTCGTAATTATCTTTATTTGGATATCAATCAATCCCGCGCCGACAATATTCTGTCACGTGCCACCGACAGCACGCGTGCCATAGGTTCGC
This sequence comes from Sesia bembeciformis, assembly GCA_943735995.1. Taxonomy (NCBI): domain Eukaryota; kingdom Metazoa; phylum Arthropoda; class Insecta; order Lepidoptera; family Sesiidae; genus Sesia; species Sesia bembeciformis. The sequence continues at coordinate 4,349,159 of OX031038.1, forward strand.
CACCCCATACTTAAACTCTATTCTTCTTGACTCACATTCCTGAAGTCGTGAGTTCAAATCCTCGGTGCGTACCACTAACTTATATAAGTACGGATATTTTTAATTACCACTAGCTCGACGATGTAGGCTCTGTGTGGTGTCGGACCTTAGAAGAAGCCTATATCCAGCAGTGGAAAGACACAGGCTTATGGTATGGTATAATTTTAGTTCTAACCGACATTTGTTTGTAACCTACAAAATAAAACTGTTTATAACCTACCTATAACATTAATAAAGACATTTGTGTTTGCTTTTTAAAATTCAAAAAAGCGGCGTTTCATCTTTTTTTCAAAAAGCGCAATTAAAGCAACTGAACATGTAGCGAAGAATATGGTGTATTGGAAAAAATATGTAAATAATAGAAATATGATATTGTTTTATGATGCATAAACTAAACCTATGGTCCCCATAATTATGTGTGTTGTTGTATTGTGGATACGTTTGTCCCTTCACAAGATAAGGGCACAACAATAGGTGTTGAAAGTAGACAATACGCAGCTTGGTGTTTATTACGTATTTGAAAAGTATTTTCTTCAAGGAAACGAATATTCCTGGAACTACAAATGATTTTAATAAAAGATGTCTAAGAAACTGCACACATACATATGAATAACGATTATATTGTAAATATTCAAATGTGGGGATTGAATGTGATTGTAAAGTATCGGCCATTAGAGTGTCCGCACAGATAAGTACAAATTTCCTTGCATCTTTATCAGCTTATTCATTAAACGGGTAAGCGGTGCCGCCTGCAAATATAACGTTGTAGTACAAACCTATTCATTCTGGTTAGAGCAACGAATATGAACTTTAACAACACCGTAATAATTCATTTATGAACGCAAAAAAGTTTGTAATCGTGCGAACGTTCGGTTGACCAATGCTTTAAATGACCGAATGGTGAGAACTCCATACCTATTGTGTGGCTAAAATATTTTGATTTAATAAATTATGTTTTGTAAACTTTCTTTTTTTAAATTTATATTCATCAATATGAAAAATCGGAAGGAAACTCGCATTTTATAGAATTAAAAAAAATCTGGACTATGTATATCCACCAATCCGAACTGGACCCGCATGTTAGATTATGGCCCTAATCCTCCTCTTGATTTACTAATGCCCTGTGCCCTGCCCTGCAATCACAGGCTAACATCGATAGTTCGATAATCGACAATAGTTCATAAACGATACTACCCGTTCCATTTTGCTATGCGTTTCCTTAGAAATGAATGACAAACCTCTAAGAAATGTCACAATTTGTTTTGAATACGGGTATTAGTCCCGGGCGGGCCGGTCCGTAACAAATATGTGACAATAACACACAATGAACAGTATTAACATCCCTTATATCCATATCGCTGAGTCCTACGTATAAGGACTTAACTTGAAATTCTCGTTTACACATACCTGCTAAAACTTGCGTTAGACAGTCAAGTAAGCATTGAGGTATACTTCATTGGAATATTTTTGGAAAAGTCATTACAGTGTGAATTAAGAATGTACAGAGCTGAAAATAACAGTTTTTTAAATTTATGTCTGTATATCTGAACGCGTATCATGCAACAACCACTGGACAGTTTTAATTAATTTTGGCATAGTTATAACATACACATAAAATCTTTTTATCCGGATAAATTATAAAGTTCCCACGGGAATCAAGCTAATCAAACATACTCGCGACAAACAGACATACAAAAAGTCGCCGACATTGTTTGTTTGTATAACATATATGTATGATTAATTCACACCAAACTTAAGATTGACACTTTACCATCGATATTTATGAAGATCTCAAGACTCGCGACAAACCTAATTTTTTTTTTTAATTTGTTGTGCCTAAACAATACTTAGAGAAGAGCCCGGTCACCTAAAACCTTACCATATCATACCATCAGCCTTTATCTCTCATCTGCTGGTACTTTAAGGCTCGCCACCACCCACGATCTTCCGGTATTCACATACAGCTATTTCCGTAGTGCAGAATAATATAATTTGGAAACCAAACTGCATCGGTTAAGTGCAAACATTATGTAAAAAATAAATATTTAAAATTAAAAACACCACACTCGAAATGGTACTTTACTATTTTTAGCGGACCTATAAATTTTATAGATATTATTTTTTAAATATTATTACTTCTCCTTTTTTCATAATTTTTTAAGACATTTTTTTGAACGAAAACCTACCATATATCAAATGTATACGAAAGCAAACAAAAGCCGCAATAAATCTGAAACAACTCAATTAAAAGCCCATACATAATTACAGTCCCACGCCTCGTGTTCACACAAAACACGGCACAAAGCATTGTGTGTACGCCCCTTTACGTGACAGCTTATAAAGACTTTAGTTCCTTTATAACCATCATAAGACAGAATTGACGAAACATTGTGGAAAAAATGTAAAAGGTTTAATCTAAAGACACACGCGATGCTTATTTAATACAAATACAAATAGTAATGTATTCATCGCTTTAGACTTGCCGCAGAGTTTAATGTATCTGACAATATCTGTCGTATATTATATATTTTCTTTTTATTTTTTATAGAAAGAAAAAGACAAGAGTAAACAAAGTGCACCTGGTGGTAAGTGGATAATGTCGTCGTTGGACATCCACGATACATGCCAACATCAGTCCAGAATGACAAGCGTTGTCACGAATGCTCTTCATGGCCTTATTTCGGGCTGTAGGAAAATTTAATTACATTCAATTAAATTTAAATTTATGGTGCTATTCTAAAGCCGACCGATATCACACGATGCCCACGATGAAAATTGGTGTGTGCAGATAGGGATTGCAATCCCGCAAAGCGGGATCCCGCATCATATGAGAGGTCTGCGGGATGATACACATCCCGCAACAACTATCCCGCACCGATCCCGCTAACTCGTAAAAAATAACTCGCCTATGTTTTGTTATTCTGAACTAATGTTGTCATGCATCGCGGATGTCTATGGGCGACAGTATCCACTTGCCATCGGGTAGACTGTATGCTCGTCTGCCGCCTATTTTCAATAAAAAAAAAACCGTTTAAATAGATAAATATGTATGTGTGAAAAACGCGAAAATCTCAAATATTACACTCACAATAATTTTGATAAAGAACGGAATATAAAGAAGGGAACCTTTTCATAGAAACCATTTCATTCTTGACTGTTTTTGCACACTTCCTTAAAAAGTTCGCATTAATTGTATGTATAAAATTTTAGCTACTTATTTTTTACAGGAACCATTATGTATGTAGACAATCACGAGGAAAGTTACATTATAACCATCGAAGTCATACCATACCGTACCTTCAGCCATATCTCCACTGCTGGATCTCATCCAGCCACCACCAGCGAACTTATTCAAGTGGTCGGTCATCGTAGCCGGAGGGCGTCCCACATTGTGCTTCCCGGTATGGTCTGCACTTGAGAACTCTCTACCGCATCGGTTATCGGCCTTGCGATATATATATTCAATATATATATTGGGCCATATATAAATTGACACATGAAAATCGACACAACTTTTATTAGAAAACTCTACAAGAATGGAAAGTACAGGCATCCTAGCAACCAAAAACTAAAAAAAAAGAAAACAAATAATACCGGCTTGTTTATGGCGTGTTCCACATTTAAAAAGTCATGTCAACCACCCTCACGTTACGTTTACATAACTCGTGATTAAACTAAAGCTGAACTCAACTTCTTTATTAACACTTTATCAATTAATCTTCGCCCACCGGCCGACAATTATCAGCAACATTAACCGGGGGTTAAACTATAGTTTGAACGACAGTTTAATCGGGCTCCTATTGTAACTCATGTTGTGTTTATGAGTTGGCGGTTCACGTAATAGCATGGCGATTAATTTTGTCTTTTAATGGCATTCTGCATGGTAACGAGCTGTAGCAAATTAATCGCTATGTTATTACTTGAACCGCCAATTCATAAGTGTATCCTAAAGTACTTAAATAAGTAAATATATTTACATATATTTAACATTACGTATAACATTGAACTAATACTCAATATACACTTAGAACACAGGTAAATTTCTACAAGAGTTAAGTACCATACCGTTCCCATTGTTTTGTGTTTCTAAGGGATGCAATTACAAAAGAAATTTTAAGTCGTTTATTGAACATGAAAAAATATTCGTTCTCACACATTCAACATGTCCACACAATATGTCGCTTCCACTAACAGATGTAACAATAGAATGGACCTTCCTTTTAAACAAAACAATCATTACCTTACCTGAGTTTTACCATTCTACGTATTCCAAGAACTGATAACATGGAAACGACAAAACGGAATTTTTTGTAATTTATACCACATACAATGCACATTTGCCGCGGTATTGTAAAGTGTGGTCCTTGTATCCACATAGGTAACTCCTTTTCTGTTTAGTTTACAAAAGTTGAGAAGCAAAGGAAACTCACACCATACAATCAATATACGTCTAATGATAACTTTTTATTTTTAGTTACTCACATCAGGAAAGCTCCAAACAAATTTTATTTTAAAAATATGCTTCCAGAACATAATTCTTAATTCTACCATCCTCTTAATATCTCGCTGCAGTCAACGCCTCTTGCTTTATCTATCTCTTCTTTTATCCTCACATATCAAATCAAAATGGTATAAAATATCGGTTGTATGTAAAGTGAGAACGCTCAGTGTTTCATGACATCGGAACGCCAGTGTTCCGGTTGTAATTACATACGTATAATAGGAGAATCATTGAGGAAGGATTTGAGAAATTTGTATTGTGAATTAATTATTTACACCATTTATATTTTGTATTTTTTTCAATATTAAAATTATGTAAAACGTCGATTGGAAATAAGAATGTTAAATTTATTTTTTTAATTATATAATTCATTTACACTGTATAAACAATAATATAACAGTCATTGATCTAATTTAATTGTGATACGGGCATGGGGATATGTCAACAATATGTTTTTTCTGTTATCTGTTTATCTTAATTTAACTTACGTACATATGTATATTTATTTCACTGTACATTTTCGTATACTTTTGGTATTATTTTTCTTACATATGTGGATGTGTTGTCAATTAAGTTTTTCTCGCACCTTCCAATGTGATCAACCCAACCAACTGGCGAATGCCCTAAAGCAGTAAACTCGTATGATTTTGTTAAGTAAATAAATAAGTTTGTAAATTCAAAAAATGTAACTTTCAAATCAAACTTTGGACGTGCCAAAACATGCTGTGTCATGTCCAACTCCAATAAAGCACACACACTTTAAACCGAGTTTTACTAAACACGAATTCGGAAGTTGAGATAAGGGCATTAATGGATTGGCTGACATAAATGTGACGTCACTCCACATATTTCAAACGTCGCATGTCGGCTAAGACCACATAACTGTGACCTCCAACTTAATACCGCCATAAGAAGTCTTTATATGTGCAGCAGGAAGGTTAGGAGGTCTTGATTGGGTGGTAGCAATCTACCGTGAGTTATCAGATAGTTCAAGGGTTACATTTAGTCAGCTATGCGTGGTCCGGCTCACGCGTTAAGGGTGCGATTACGATCGGACGCATTAGCATTTTTCGGCGGTATAGTTTGGGTTAAGTCGTATGTCTTTGAGGTCATGTGTTAATGTTTGTGGGCTGCACGCGATTTAAACGCCGATGGTTGAAGGCTTTTGACAGAGAGATTGTGTTACATATTATAATGGAACACATGATTAAAGTAACGAGCGACCTTGATCATCAGATAACTTGGAATAATGTATTGTAGGCCGTGTGGTGCTATCCGGCTTTCGAATAGCGCGACCCTATCTCTCCCCGTGGGACGGGAAAGGCGACTAAGGGATACCAAATCGGTACCACTCTGAGGAACTCTACCACCCTCCAAAAGAGTGGTCTCGCTAACGCTATTCAGTATGGCATTTAAGGCCATATATCACTCATACATAAGCAAATGTCCATCAGTTGGTGTCAAAAAGGCTGATTAATGTTTTTTATTACTTTTATGTATAATAATTGCTGTATTTCGTCAAAGGAAATAAAAGAGCTCGATCGACAATGCTTTTGTTATGCGTGCTTACAAACTTATACCCTTTTAAGGAAGTATACTATAGTATATACCTTGAAAAGCAGGGAAGCGCAATGTGCAACGTCCTCTAGCCAGGTGGACCAACAAATCAGAGAAGTTCGCCGAGAGTGACTGGACGAGGAAAGCCGAGGATCGTATGTGGTATTAAACATGGGAGCTTTTATTTATTGTACGAGCATGGTATAGAAAAAGGACTCAGATATTTCCATGTAAACAGATAACAAGAGATAGTAACAGTTGACTAAATCTGCCCTCTCATCTAGGTTTGTACCAAAGTAGTCGGACGGGCAAGCGACCCAAGTGATTTACTTACTCACCACGTGGTGGCTGCATCACCAGAATACGGGTTCGCCACCGACCTTGCAAGATCCTATTCACAGCTGTCTTGAAAAATCCTATATCGTAACTAATAGAAAGACCTCTTGAGGTAGTTCGTTCCACAAACTATCGGTAGTTTTCTTTTGACTAGTTTTCTAATTCAGGATTTCCACATAGTCCCGAGTCTTTTCCATTGTACCAATTACAATACTCACTTCAACTTGTACCTACATACGCAAGATATGACACAACACTCAGAAATAATAAAAAAAATGTACAGAAAGAATAACATTACCCGTCATAAACCTGTGGGCAAAAATACCTGCTTTTAAAAAAATCACAACCAAAAACCTGCAGCGTAAAATCCGATAAAAACAAAACAGCACAACAGACAGTCGGCTAACTCACAGAGCCGGTGTAGTGCAAAAAACAGCGAAAACCCCACGTGTAAGTTCCCCGGTATCGTGTGAATGAGCTGTAAACAAGCTCTATGTTATGCAGCTATATTAGCTAAGAAGACAAGGATCTAGGAAGAGATTCTAGATTGGAGAAATAAACATGTTCTGTGACAAGGAGTTGGGAGACAAATGCTAATGTTATGATTAATTAATGTATGCAGCGCTGCCAACATCAATTGCAAGATTGAATAGGGGTTGTGAATGGCATAGGCCTGCCAGGCCAGGGCCGTGTTGACCTTAAAAATGGAACTCAGCACGTAGGCGAAATTAAACACCATTATGCACTAGATTTTAATATTTTATTGCCGTCTTCGCCGCTAGCTGCACTCGACTGGCCACGTTACCCCTCTCTCACAGAAGACTACCTTTAAATGTACTATATTTCGTATTTCCCCAATGTACGTACGTGTTTCCATAGTCAGTGAGATATACCAGAGTCCATTCCCATCCCACCATATCCCTCTCCTTTCTCCCAATCCATTCCTTAATCTGCAAGGTGGGCGCGCATCCCGGGGGTATGCCAATGTTTGTCATTCTGGACTGATGTTGCCATGTATCGCGGATGTCTATGGACTACAGTATCCACTTACCATCAGGTCGACTGTATGTTCGTCTATATCTTACCTGTATATCAAAGCACACATAGATAAGTAGCAACTGCTCACTAATCGCATGCTTTTCTACTTGAGTAATGAGCATGTCTATCGGCACCTTAACACTAAACATTGACCTAGATGTTTTTTAGAAATTACATTCATCTTGTTAAACTTCTCGTTTTTCCGTAAAATTTAAATCATTTATTCTCGCCTCATCCACATTTCTTATTACATCTTTGTATGAGCGTGTGTGCAAATTTAGGCAATAAAGGTGCCTATATACTACACCTGTTTATGTAGGTTGAAGTTTAGCCCGGCGCAGGGAAAACATTGAAAATTTTGGCTGCTATCAGTTCGCGCTTTAACTTTTATTTTGAAGGCCCGGGGCGGGCCGTGTGGGCACGAATGGACTGTAGACTTGTGAATAATTTAGATATGAAGCAATTTTATAAAGTTAAGTAGTCAGATTTAAAATATTTGAATTATACAATTGAAAAGAGGGAAATAAACATAATTATTTTTTTACTTTGTCCATTACATTTGCAACTTACATTTATGTGGGTATTAGCTGTTGTCCGCTCGCTTGTAATGACGAATAAAAACTATTCTGTGTTAATTCATTCCTGTGTTAACTACACCTATAGCAAATTTTGGTTGCGCTTCGCTAATTCGTTATGTTTTTAAATTGTTTCAATTTTTTACTAAATTTTTCAAATTATTTACTAAATACAAAACATAAGTTTAATGAACTCAGAATAATGAGAAAAATCCATCCATAGTTTGAGGCTTCGAGAATTAGATGTTTATTAAATATATTTCCAAGATATGAATTCCCTGTTTTCACATCATAAGACAGAAATTGTCCACAACACAGGGATGGCTGTAACCAGTTCTATATGTTTCTAAACCCATATCGCCGCGCACGCGAGCCAGTATTTACGGCTTGTATTTTGGTCATATGTTCTCACACGTCCACCGATACACATCTGATTCATTACCGCGCTCTCTGCCCGCGATCTACATTGCTTATGCTCGAACGAGAATAAACAACCCGCGGCGCCATACGCGTCGTTAGCCATAGACAAATGTAAGGACGAGGGCTCACTCAGGGCGAGTTGAAAATCTAAGATCAGGGAAAAAAATACAATGGTATAATAAACAAATAATCCCCACGTCTTATAATACCACCAGTCTGTCTCTCCACTGCTAAATATAGGCCTCTCCCAAGGCTCACACGATCTTTTTTATATTTTTATAGGAAGAAGGTGACAGACGAGCATACATTCCACCTGATGATAAGTAGATATTGTCGCCCATGGACATGGACATGATACATGCGAACTATAATGACAAACGTTGGCATACTCCCGGATGAGCTTCCTACCTTTGCAGATCTAGGAATGAATGAAGGGTTGGGAAAATAGGGATGGACTCTAGTATATCTCACTTACTACCGAAACACATATTCTGGGAAATGCAGTACATCTCAAGGTAGTCTTCTGTGGGAGAGGATATAACTATAGACTATTGAACTCACAATAAAAAAAATCAGAGTATAATCTCTGTAGCAAAATAGAAGGATCATATGGGAGGGTTTCAAGGTCGGACATGCATCTAAAGGTATCAAGGATCATACTGTAAGGGTCCACAAAGTCTTAAACGGAAAATGGTCTCTAAGTGGGTTCAAAGCCTAAACAGCACCATACACATAGATCTAAAGGTGCGCTATGATTTAGATATTGTTTGTCTAGCTATGATAGTCGTATCTGGATTATTTAGATGTTTATAAAGTGGTCAGATCGCTGGCGATAAGGGGCAAGACCACAGTTTATTTCCACTTCCTTTATAATAATAGATCCACTTTGCACAAACAATCCTATTGTGTTGTTTTGTGCAAACTGTACCTAGACTCTACTTGTTAGTCCCTTGCAAAACAGATAATGTTTGCCATAGTGCACTTATATAGAAAAAATGTGAAAGAATAAATGTTTCCATCGGAAAACAATATAATTATTACAAAACACATTTTAGTTGCCAGTAGTAGGTAACTGATCAAATCGTTGTCACCCGACAAGCCTTTAAGTATTTGAATTCAAGTCAAACAATAAATATTTCCATACCTAATAAATCATTTTTTCGTGTGATTATTGCATTTTGACCACAATGAAAAGTCGTTAGGTATTTATAAAGATATTTTGAACATTATTTTTAAACAGGTTTATAATATTCATATTATTATTACATATTCATTGCGTGAAGTTACACATTCATTGTTATACCACATTATTAATATACTACAATTTACACATTCACATGTATAAAATCGCCGCAGTTTATTAAATACAAAAGCTGCTCTTTATGTACAGTCAGCAGCAAAAAGAAAATTAGGATGGAACTATAACTCAAGTACTATTTCATAGTCGTGTCATTTCCAACCATATAAGTATCACATTTTGTTTACTGAGATACAATATTAATTACACGTATCCAAATATCAAATATCAGGACTGGTTTGAACAGACCTTAAGTGTTTATCACTGGTGTAACTGACGAGAGCTATTTCTCAGCGTTTTCGAAACGAAGAGATTCGCCATTGAACTAAAGTCAGCGATATAGCTGGACACATGTGGCGTAGAATCGACAACCGATAGTGTCGACGAGTATGGAGACCAAGTACCGGGCCAGGAAGACCTATGATTTGAAGTATTAGCTATAGTTCACCAGTGAAGTCGAAAACAGTCTGTGGTGACCAGCGTTGGTAGAAGCCTCTATCCAGCAGTGGTATTGTATGGTAATGAATATACTATATGTAAGAGTTAGCCTAAATTAGCCTTAATTAGACCATTTTTTTAAAAAAGTAACCATTTAGAGTACACAAACTACCGTCCTATTGCAATTTTATCAATAATAAATAAAATAACAGAAAACCTTATTATAAAATAAGTACCTCAAGTTTTGGATAAATACAATGTAATTTCAGACTCCCCTAAATGGGTTTAGGCGCGGGCGCAGTACTGCGACCGCCCTCGCACGCTTCACTGATAACGTCAACTCTAGTATTGATGAAAGAAAGCAGGTACTGGTTGTGTTTATTGACTTCAAAAAGCTTTTGACACCCTTGAGCACGACCAGCTCCTGCAGGCTATGGACGAGTGTGGCGTAGAGTGCGTAGGCCGCTCAACAACTGGCTCCGAGTATACCTATACAACAGGAAGCTGCGGACTACTGTCGACGGAGTCGATAGAGTCGATAGATAGGAGAAAGCGCAGAGGTCATCTACGGTGTGGCCACCGGGTCCGTGTTCGAACCGGTTGGGTACATCGTGCAAAACAATAGTATGTGTAATGTGGTCAGGAACTGTCGAGTGTCGAGTATGCAGATGATACATGTTTGGTGTATGCGAAGAAAAATATTGATGTCCTTCAAATCAAAGTCCAAGAGGACCTAAATAACGTCATTAAGTGGACGCATGACAACGGCATCATTTTAAACATTAAAAAGACCAATTGTATGCATATACGCGCGCCTTATAATGAGATTTATGGGACAAGCATTCGGATAACTGGGCACGATTACGACTGCTTGCACGTTTCTGGTTGTAACTGTGCATGCAGTAACTTAGATATAGTAAACGAATATAGGTATCTTGGACTGACAACTGCAGTATGTCGTGGAAGTATAACATGTGAGTAACGCATGTGAGTAACATGTGTACAAAATTGAGATCCGTGTTAGGTAAAATGTGGCATAATGAAAAAGCAGTAAGCAGAGGCATATTGTATGCACGCGCTAGCTGACTCATACAGTTTAAGCAGCTATGGTCTCACCTTCAAGACGTACTTGGATCAAATTGAGCAATTACAAATTAGATTTATGAAATATAGCTAGCGACCCGCCCTCGCTTCGCTTCGGTTTATAAATTGTTTTTTTCAAAATTTCAAAATAAAAATAGCCTATATTAGACACGGATAATGTAGCTTCCTATTTGAGAAAGAATTTTTGAAATCGGTTCAGTAATTCCAGCGATTACCCAACATACCCACACACAAACACACAATTTTACCTCTTTATTATATTAGTATAGATTAAGTAGAGGACTAAATTAAAAAAAATGTTAACAAAATTATAAATTACTATTTACTACTGTAAAATTATGCCAGTGCATTTAAAGGTGGAATATCTGTGGGCTGTGGAGCAGTTCGGCAGCGAGGAGTTTAAAGAAGTTGCCTCTCGCTCGCATGCGACAAAGCAAATAGAAAATATGGCCCTGGTCGTTCAAAAATCAGGGGGCAATTATTTTGAAAAAATAACCAGAAGCACCGAGAGCCCGAGTTTTGAATCAATTTCCTAGGGAGGTAAGATTTCCACACTGATCTATGCAGTTATAAAAGTTATATTAAAAAACATATTTGTAATAGGTTAGATAAGCTGTAGATCGCTGAGGGTGTTCCCACCAGATATACTGGTGAGGAGACTCCCAATGCACAATATATATTAGTCATAGTATGTAAGTTTACTGCCGACAAACTGTACTGCAATTTGTAATGGTTCGGTGTGTTGCCTGATAAAATTTAATTTAAAAAAAAAGTATTTACGAAATGGCAAAATAGAGGCATGAGTATCGTCGCGGACTCCTTGTCGCCACCTTTTTTTGTTTTCATAACAAAACATCACTTGTCATCATCAAAAAAATTGTCGACTTTTTGGTGGGAACTCGAAAAGTGAAGTTGAGTTTCGGTTTGATTATTGTAAAAAATGTATATTAGACGTTTTTTGGTTTAGTACCTAGTGATAGTTTATTAAACTTCAAAGTGTTTTTCGTGCGTGGTGTTTGTGATAATCAAATAAAAGCGTGGGACTGCGTTTTTCGTGTGCCTCCAAGGAGTCCTCTTCTGTCCTCAGTAAACCCACAATCGCTTTACTGAACGACTCCTGACTTACTTCCACGGGACTGGACGTTGACAGGATACGTTTTAGACTTTGAAATTGTTTATTACAAAGTAACCTTGACACTGGCAGAATGTGCTAATTGCACCACTGCCATATATAAAGAAAAAAAAACTGACATCCTGAATTTGTGCTCTTAGATTGCGAAATATACCATCTTTTACCTTCACAAAGCGATTCCATTCACATTCAGGCCTCAATAACTATTATACGAGATAATATGACATGACATTCTTTCTAGTGAACTAAAAAATATCTTCTTCTCTATTCTCGATTTATTTATCTAATGTTTAAGTTGTCTTCTGACAAACTGCATTGTTCTTGTCACCTTTCTCTAGTGAATAATTTTCTTTATATTTACTAATTAAAATAAAAAAATAACAACATGACATTGCTCAATTTAGTCCATAATTATTTTGAAAGACTGTTTAGTTTCAAACAAAATTTGCCGCTTTTGTGGGCGTCGAGTCAATGACATTTTTTGTCAATTTTTTTTCGGTTCATTCAACCGGCCAGCAAGCCTCTCGCTATACTTTCAATAATGTCACCATCTTTCCGATAAGGAACAATTTATTGAAGTATTATAATAGTGTGTGTTCGGAGAGCTGATTGATATAAGCCAAACAGACAGTCCACCTGGTGGATACAATTGTCCACCGCGATACATGCCGCAATGAGAAACGTGAATCGCACTCAGATACACTGAATACCCTTGGATTTAAAAAAAAAATGGGAGGATGGAATATGACGGGAATAGGAATGCGCTCTGGTATACCAGAGATATATCTCATTCACTACAGAAATGTGTACGTAGGTACATTGGAGAAATAGGATAGTATAAAATGCAGTACAATTTACGGTAGTATTCTGCGAAAAGTCCAGTGCGCCCAGCGGCTATGGGATTTCACGTGCACCCTCCCTAACTGTTTTAATGTGGCTCACTGTGGCACCTCCCCACTCTTTTAGAGGTGGTGGGGACTTATGGTAGCGACTATGTTATCCCTAGTCGCCTTTTACGATACCACACGGCCAATTAACACTATGGCAATGGTCAATGTCTACCAAAAACAAAATACAAGGCTAAAAATTTGTAATCAATATTTTTTTTTTCTCTTTATTTTATATACGGGCTTTTACATTTTACACTGTTGTGTATGTCAGCCCCATCGTACCCCAAAAGTCACAATTTCACTATCTATCTATACTATAATTACGTCTATCTGTCTATCTTACTTGTCTACCTTATTATCTATCTTAATAAATAATTTATCTATGACACTGATAGCTACTTGCAAATTCGCACAGAATGTTTGCAGCTTTCGATGTTGGCTCGGACAGAATTCTACGGAACATCCCTGTTCAGATTTAGAGTCTCCATCAGAGCCTTCCTTTCAGGTTCGTTCCGGGAATACTCCACCATAATCTATATTTGAAATTATTATAATCTATATAATCTATATTTGAATATGATTAAAAATATCCAGAATAGATCAAATTTAAGAAATAAACATTACAAGTGCAATGACCATTCAAATATTCACTTTAACCCCACTCTACTAGTCTTAATGTTGAGTAAACAATCCTTCAAACCAATAACAACGCCGTACACCGTACACTTGTAGGAGTTTTAGAACTACAGTAAAAGTTGTAAACTAATCTAAGTGTCAGCCAAGTCGGCGGACAAGTGCAAACGTGCCACTTTTTTTTAATTTTCATCCTCCGCCGAACAGCCAGTAACTGATATGAGCATCGCATGCATGAAGGAATTGCACAGAGTACGTTGTAAACAGAGACTATTGAGAAATTGATAAACGTAATATTCAATTATTATAAATATATAATAATAATAAATACTTAAATAGTTATTACATGGGCATAAATAATAAATGACAGAATACAATAGGCGACCTTGTCGCTAAGGCGATCCCTTCCAGGCAACCTTGTAATAGAAAAAATATCGATAATAAATACTTATAATAACTTAATAATATATAAATAAATACATATATCTATAGTATCTGTCATTAGCACATTGGTCTGGTGTCGAGTTTCTTCGTAATAAACAATTTCAAAATCAAAACAATTGAAGGCACATCACGCCAATGTCGCGTATCAACGAAGTAAGTTAGAGTCGCTCAGTGAAATGATAGTAGGTTCACTCAGGACAGAAGAGCTGAACTCTTGGGGAGACGAAAAACGCAGTCTTATTATAATATTACAAATTGAATTTCAATACAATAAACTGTTACTAGTAAACCGCAAAAGAACAAAAACTTGATATTTACGCCTCCAGTTCCCGTCAAAAACTCCAACAATTTAAGTTATTTATTTTTCTCTGTTTCCTCACCTATTTGTTTTTTTTAAGGCGAAAGGTTGTTCATTAGCCTAAATAGACATTAATATGTGACATTATCCTAGTTCACAAGACAAGTTTGCTAAAACAAAAGCATTGCTAATTTTCATTACATAATCTCAAAATCAAATGTTAGAGCATGTTTCTAATTACTAAAGAATTTTAAAGGAATTTTAACTGTGAAATTTCAACCAAAGTCAATAGGGTCCATTTGCTTAGACTACGACACATAATAATATGTATAACACTGGTAATACACACTTCGAATACAGGTAAAGAACGTTCCTTCACATTTTTTACAAGAGTTAAGTACCATACGTTCCCATTGTTTTCTATTTCTAAGAGAAGCAAATGACAAAAGAAATTTCAAGTCGTTTATTGAACATGAATAAAAGTATTCTTTCTCATTCGATATGTCCACACAATATGATGCTTCCAGTAACACCAGCACTGTAATTATAAGAAATAGCAATGAAACAAACATTTTGATTTATCTTAAAAATCAGATGTTGAGAATGTTTCTATTTACACAGAATTTTGAAACAACGAAATTTTAAGTTAGGAAATCTTAAACAAAACAAGTCCATACTGACAATGGATCCCTTTGCTCAGATAACCATCTTATATTATATGTAATTTGTTTATTCAAATTAGTTCAAACAATATAATACATAGAATATATTAGGTTTTCATATAATTACGACCAATTAGCCCAGTTGGTAGTGATTCTGCCTGCTGTGCAATAGGTGCCGGGTTCGATTTCCTGATTGGACAAACATTTGTTTAAAGACAGGTGTCTGTTCGGGTCTGGGTGTTGCATGTGTTGTGTTCGTCTTTGAATATGTCTCTGGACTCACTATACAGGGAATCCTAGTGTGATGGGTTCGTATCGTAAATTTAAAAAAAATATTTTCTTCATCGTTATAAAGCGTACCGTAATCAGCACTTTTATCGAACACTACTGCACACGATTCTTTTCATACACATTGTCTTACGCATAATGCATGTATGGTCTTAAAACCATGGCAAACCATACACGCCGGCCAAGCGAGTTATTGAGGTATTTTATATTGGGTTTTTTTATGGACGAAGGTGGCAGACGTAAGTGAATACTGTTGCTCCATACACGTCTAAACATACACATAAATATCCACGATATATGCCAACATTACTCCAAAATGACAAACGTTGGTACGCCCTCGGATGTGCTGCCTACCGTTGGAGATATAGGAATGGATTTGGAGAAAGAGTTAGGACAATGGGGAGGGATAGGATGCGAATGTTCTTTGGCACATCTCACTCACTACCGAAACACGTACGTACAATAGGGAAATAAGATAGTGGGAAATGCAGTACATTTAAGGTAGTCTTCTGTGAGAGAGCGCCCAGCGACTGTTGGATTTCAGCGAGCACTCTCCCCCTGACGAAGTTATTGAGTTAACTCTTTTAAGGGTGATGTAATTCCTCAAGGTATGCAGTAGCGGCCCTTTAGTCGCCTTATGCCACACCCACGGGAAGAGATGGTGGTGAAATCCGACCGACACCACATACTATCTTCGTTGTATATGTGGTAAAATTTAAGAATATCTGTATGCCAAAGCATTCTTTCTCCAAATACCTCCTCCAAAGTATTTAGACCTACCTAATACCTCCAAAGTATTTAGACCTACCTAATACCTCCAAAGTATTTAGACAAGGATTTCAATGTAACATTGAGATTTTCGCGTTTTCACATGTATTTTAAAACTGCTCGCAATCCTCGACGTGGATAACCCACCCGCCGCTTCAGTCAGCTCATGACCATGGTTGGTGCAACCCAACCGAAACGTCGAGTACAATAAAAATAAGATAAGATACGCGTTGAGACCCGTTTAAATAGACGAATAAGGATTTAAATGGCTTTAACAGCCATCTTGAACTCTTGGTCTATTAACAGATTTACAAACCCTATAATGAGTTTTTAATGACTGTGTGGTAGCTTTTAACTACATGCTCTTCACGGGAATGGCCTGGAATACAGATATTTCTATATTTTTATTAACTAAGTAGTTTTTCAAAACAACGCCGCATATACTACGTATATGGCTCAAAATCACCAAGGTGGCAAATTCAAGTTTGGTTTTAAGAATTAAAATTTTGAGAAATATTGATTATGAAAATTAGCTTAAACTGTTGCTTAACTCATGTATGATCTGTATTTAAAAGGCGCAAGCACAAAATCATTTTTTTAATTTGTTATATTGCTTTAAAGAAATCTTGACGCTAAAAATAGTCATTTCGGGAACGATTTTATAAATCCAATAAAATATCTGAAAACACATAAACGTTAAACTTTTTTACTTTAAACGATAGCGCGGGGATATAATAGATATAATAATAAAAAATTGAAAAATATTACATTTATTTTTTTTTTGCATAAAAATACCCCCCCCCCCCCCCCCAAATGAATAAAGACGACTAATTTAGAGAACAAAGTTTTTCAAATATGAAAAAATCACTTAAGTTCGTAATTAAATTAGCTATACATACACACAACTAAACTTTTGTTATATAACTAAGCATTTTGTTGATAAAAATATTTATAATTTTATGTGTTTTTCCCCAATTCAAGTGACGTTCTCGGAAATGATCAGGCGTTCACGAAATGACGAGTGTGTGCCCCGAATGGGTTCATTATGGATGTTGGGTATATGTAAATCACAAACAAAAAGTCATTATCTGGTTTCAACGTAACATATAATTAACTTTACTTAGTTTTAGTCAGTTCTTAAGCAACAGTCTTCTAAAGGACTGAAGTACACAACCAATTACAGACCTTAATAATTTTCAGCTAGAGCAATTTTTAGTTCTTTTACTGTACTCGAAATGGCAACTTTCTTATTGATCTTAAATGTCTTAGTATCACCTTTTACAATTTTTTCTTCAGTAACGGGTTTCCATTGAAAATATGTTAAAGTATCTGTATTATAACCAGGATCTAACGTCAAATTTTTACATTTTTCGCACAAGCCATTCATGTAATCAAAAAAAGTAACGTCGCAACTATATTTCTCAATCAATTTATCTGTGCTCTCGTAAATAAGCTGTTGCAAACGTTTCAGTTTATTGAATTTTAATTCAAAATTTTCATGTTTAACACACAAACACGTTTGCCACTTGGTTTGAAACACAAACACTTGGTTTTGAAGCTACCACCCAAAATGGCTTTGTTCTGAGTAATGTTGTATAAGATAAATTAATCCCAGTTTCTTTTACGAATTTTGGTACTAGTGCTTCGACTGTAAATAAAAGTACGCGCTTTTGTTTCTTCATACCATTTTTTTTACAAAATATCTCTTACTTGGACACATTCTACTCACGTCATCTCTTTCAAAGAAATGTATGACTTTTTGACGAACATCTGGATTCAAAACAACCTCGCGAACATTCGCATTGGACGTCAGAATAGAGTTGTCATTTCTCTCCTTTGATAAAAACTTCTTAGACATGTGAAGTAATCTGTATTTCCTCAAAGTGCTTCCACTAATACATTTTTGAAAGACTTCTCTTTCTTTGGAATTCTTTTTTAAAGTATCAGCCTTTTCTTTTAATTGGGTCGTCAATACTTCGCTAAACAAAATTTTTTTGCGTACTTCAAATGGTACGTCAGTATTCTTTAATAAAGCATCAACGTTGCTGTTAGGCGTTGTAGGTACATTTTCTTTTTTTTTCGTCTTCTTTTCAGTTTTTTTCTTTAGACTCAATTTTTCACTTCATTTGAATTATAGTTTCATTTTGTTTTTTTAATGTACGATATGCCCTGGTCCTGTCTTTCCGTACTATTTTCCTACCTACTTGTCTTCTCGCTGAAGGTATAGCGGCTGGTTCCTCATCTCAATCTGGTGGCGTATTACTTATAATATTTGATAATGCTTTTTTCTTCTCCCTATACTTTTTGATGCTTTTTTCCATTTTTTTCTTTGCTTCCGCTTCTCCCGCTCTGTCATCTCGGCAATGTTCTTCACTTTCTTTTCTGCTTTTTTCTCTGATAGTATGCTCTGTCTTTAGCTTTTTTAATCTCTCTTTGTTCATCAGTCATTTTATCTAAAAACTTTCTTTTCCTGGCATTTGCTTTTTCTCTTTGGCGCAAATAAGCCACACTATCTATTTGCAGTTGCTTTTTTGGTCTTATTTTCAGCCTCATTAGACTCCATATTGCTGTTGAAAATCAACAACTTTATTATCTTATTGCAAATTATGTAAAAAAAATAATCAGTAAATTCATTAATAAATATCAATAGCAGATTATGTAAAAAAAAATCAGTAAATACATTGATAAATATCAATAGCAGATATCACGTAGTGAACAAAACATCTCTTGGGAACGTCTTCCTCATTTCGGGAAGAAGTCGTCATCTTTGGGAACGTTCCCAAAATGACCGTTCACGGAATGACGTTTTCAAATAAACGTGCGCTTGATTTTAATGACAGCCGTCTTTGACACAGTCTGGCATAGTCCATGTAAAATATTTAAGATTATCTTTGTAATGTGTATTACAAATGTATCTTTGTAATGTATTGTATTTGTATTTGTAATTGTATTTGTAAGGTCGCAAGGTCGGCGGCGCGCCCGCATACCCCCTGGTGTTGCAGGTGTCCATGGGCGGCGGTAACACTTACCATCACGTGGGACCGCCTGCTCGTCCGCCCACTAGACTATAAAAAAAAAAAAAAAAAAATTCTAAATAGGACTTGTTACATATATTCCAAACTAATAAACGAATTCCGATGAACTATTTATGTACGCTCTGTAGATAGTAAATTGAATGATACTTACCACTTAATTATAATAAATACTGTGGAAAACACGAATGACAGCTGTAGACACTACAACTGTGCACTAGCGCCGAAAGGTAGCGTTAACTAAAAAACGATTTTCGACTAGTTACAGCTGCGTTCACTAAAATGACGCACTTATTCTCGGACAAAATATTTTGTTATATTCTATTAAAATATTTTTTCTTTTTAGAGAAATAACTACGAAATTTAGGTATTAGATAAAATTCACCCCTAATAAATAAAGAAAGCTGTTAAATATTATTTGTATAAATGGATTTACGGCGTTTTCTCTTACGGATTCTTACTTCAGGACGCGTTCTCGAAATGAATTTTCGTGCTTAAATTTTGAAATATAATTGATTTTTAAACATGTTTATATTATATTGTACGATGTACAGTTAAAATTGTTTTTATTAAATATTTACTAATGATCATTTGTTTAGTAAAGTTATGATTTTAGTAAATTATTTTATTTCGAAGTAAATTTTCCACCTCCGTGATTTTGAGCCATATACCTACTATCGCCAAAATAGAATAAAAGAAAAAGACTTTATACTGTATAAAATTACGAAAATCGAACCATAGCGAGATGTAGCCTATCGGAACAGCGACATCTGTTCGACGAATATATTAATTATTTTACGAAATACTATTTTAATACTTTTTAAAAATTAAATACATTTTTTAAAAAATATTAAATTATAAACAACCATGGGTAAAAGTGTTCCAAAATGACAACATGTATCAACACATTTGAGATACACCTCAAATGAAAGCTTTTATTTCATAGACCTTTTAATTTTATGGCAGGTAATGTCAAAACCGAACGCGAACCGTCACATAAACCGCTTGTAGCTCCCTATTTGTGAAAGAATTTTTGAAATCGGTTCAGTAGTTCCAGAGATTACCCCCAACATACCTAAAAACACACAATTTTTCGTCTTTATTATATTAGTATAGATTTCTTATTGAATGTATTTATACATCTCTTAATGTTTTGCAGTCATCAGGTAAACATACATACAAACTTTACTGTTTATATGTATCTAATAGTAGTGAGTACTACAATAGTTAGGATTAATTAGTGTTATGATTCGTTGAAAATTTTATGCTCACTCTAAAGACCTAAAACATGGAGAAATATTCATTAACTCTTACGCAAATTTATTCCTGTTCTTAAAAAAATATTGAAAAACTTTTAATCAACTCTTATTGTGAAAATAAAGAGTATAGAGGAATAGTTTGTGAATATAAATTCCTCGAATATAGAAGATAGTATGTGGCTGTCAACGGTCACGTTACCTTCAAACAATCCATGTGGGATTATATGTATGATTAATCGCAATAGAATGTAATATTATTGCATTCATTTCGACTAATGACGTCTAATGTATCTACAATTAGTATATCTATGTACAGAAACACAGTAATTACTGGCACATATTTGTATATCACCTACCTTACTTTCTATTAGCGTGTTCGTGGACTTGTCACAGTTATTAAAATTAAACATATTTAATTGTTACGTTCAAAATGTATTTTTAACAATCTTATCATGTTATAGTTTTTTCTTAATTTATAAAATTGAGTACAACATAATAGTCGTTTGTTAAAGATTAAATTATATGCTGGGGGGTTATAATTAAATTTTTAAATTCGTTGCCTCTGTAACTCTTGTTACTCTATGACAAACTTTCTTGAGAGAGAACGGGGAGCCAAAAATATTCATTTCCCGCGCATCGACGCTTTGCACCGCCTTTTACAATGCATTTTGCTAGCAGCAGGCTTGCAAGTATGCATTATGTCGAAAGTCAAATAGGTTTCAAATCAGAGAGGCAAGTTATTTTTCCTGTACGAAATTATCTTTTTCTGGCAAAGGGGCCAAATAAATTCTGAGCTCGTATTAACTTTCAGTTTTTGAATATTTCCTAGTTACTTTCAATTTGAGTCAAACGTTTCAAATCATATTGAGATATATTTTTACGTATTTTGTCAAAATATCTTGGGAATTACGGGGGGCTAATCTTAATGCAATTTTCACTTTGTACAGGATATATACGAAATTTTTGACGTGACATAAAATTACATGATGTGTAAGAAAGGAAACTCAAAATCTTACAAAACAGTGTAAGATATATCGACATTGCATCTATACTAATATTATAAAGAGGTAAAGTTTGTAAGCTTGGATGTAGTAGGTAACCTCCGAAACTACTAATCCGATTTCAAAAATTCTTTCACCATTTGAAAGGTACATTATTTCAGGTGGACATAGGCTATATATTATGTATATATATTATGTGCAAAAAAATTGACGGGCATGCAACGCATGCCGGGCACAGCTAGTAAAATATAATTGAAAGAATGAATAAGTGGCAATAAGTGCGTTTAATCTGAAAGCAAAAATCTTGTCAGAAAAGCCAAAGTGGCGATTTCCGGCTGATAAAATAGTCTTTATATAATGATTTTAAATGCAAATAAAAGAAAATTCTTTTGGCGGGTTGCTCCACTCTTTTACTCTTACGATGACGTTTATGACAGATATTCAAATACAATTTTATGATTGTTTGAATGAATATGGATAATTCCATAACTTACTTGTTTTATATAGAACAGTTAGAAGACGAGCAGGGTAGCCCCATTATGTTAAGTGGTAACCGCTGCCCCTGGACACCTGCAACACCAGGGGGCTTGCGGGAGAGCTGCCGAGCATGCAGAATCCTGTTCACGGCTCTCTTGAAGAGCCTTATATCGTAGCGTAATGGATTTTTTTTTATAGTAAGAAGATGGCAAACGAACATACAGTCCACCTGGTGGTAAGTGGATACTGTCGCCCATAGACATCCGCGATACATGCCAACATTAGTTCAAAATGACAAACTTTAGCACGCTCCCGGATGCGCTGCCTACCTTTATTGATGAAAGAATGGATTTGGAGAAAGGGTTGGGGACGTGGGAAGAGAATGGGCTCTGGCATATCTCACTCACTACCGAAACACGTACATACATTGAGGAATATGATAAAGTAGGAAATGTAGTACATTTCAAGGTAGTATTCTGTGAGAGAGGGGTAACGAGGCCAATCGAGTGCGCCCAGCGGCTGTTGGATTGCAGCGTGCACTCTCCCCTTCCCAAATACCTCAGCTGACAGTTCATTTCACAACTTTCGGGTTCGCGGTATAAAGTGTCGTTTTGACCGCACCGTACGAAGCGACTCTGTGTTTATCACTCTGTGTGATGAACCGCACGACGATGACGAGCAATGTGATGGTAAAAACATCTAATTGAAAAGCTCTTCAGAACATCCATTATTATATAGACGGTAGAGATGCAACATCTCTACGGATGCTGTACCACCTGTGGGAATGGGATCGTAGACATTTCGGATAGCGCATCGTTGGACAGAGTCAAGAGCGACCAGCTGATACTTTAATGCACCGGCCCAGGGGTGTCAGCAGTACTCCATGTGGGCTAAATTGAGCTTTATAAAGCGACAAGATTTGCCCCCGAGAGAAATACTGCTGTGCACTATTCAGTACACCGAGCTTTAGCTGCTCTTATCAAAAAGCCTCAAACACCTAGAGTTTCACTACAAAATTTTCTACTCAAATGCAAATTAAAGGCCGTGCGGCTATAAATCGGTACAAAACCACAAGCACGATTCCCAAATTAACATACGCACCCGATATAAATCAGCCAAAATACGTTAATACATTATTTCCAAAACGAGAACGAACGGCGTGTTACCAACACTTTATTACTACCTCGAAGCCCCTCATGCCAAGGGATTCTAGCTCTTGTTTCGTCGTCGATAAAGCACATGTCAATGGAGACTGACAGAATTAAGTGTCCGGTTATAGGTCAGATGTTATCTTACGTGCTCATACAAACCGCACACACGTAAAGGTACCTAATTCGTTTTGATGCATGGCGCGCGTGGGGAACATTTGGCGTCGATTTTCGGAGGCGTTTGTCCATGGGAAATGAATAGTGTTGTAAAAACAAGCTTTGAGCGTTCGATGCTCGTTGCTAAGAGAGCGCCAATGAACTTTTAAGGCTAGCGTTACAGGCTGGTTGCGTTACGTTACAGGTTGACGGTCTTAAACTCTTGTAGTTAAAATCTCGAGTGTAAAGAGGCTAAGGCTTCATAACACTGACATAGCGCGCCAGCGCTCGTGTTAACAATACTAGAAATAAATGTCGTGCGTAAAAATAAGTGTAGTTAGGTTCCGTAGAAATGGCTCTTTTCAGCAACTTTTTACTCCGCACCACTGCTGGACTCCTCATGTAGGTACATTGTCTTGTGCATTAGAGATGTAAGCTTTAAAACGCGACGCTGCCCAAGCGGGCTGCCGAGTCCACTGTTTCAGGGGTGGTGTAGTTCCTCAGGGTTTATGGTAACAGCTTTGTTATCACTTAGTCGCCTTTTACGACACCCACGGGAGATGCGGTGGGTGCTTTTCTAAAGCTGACTGTCACCACACTGCCAAGACAGTTTTGTACTTTCATATAGAATTAATTATAAGACGCACAATGAGAAACATACGATACCATCGCCTTTATCTCTCCAGTGCTGGATTTAAGCCCCTCCAAAGGCTCGCCATAACACACACACAACCTTCAGCTCTTCTCATTCAGCCACCGCCGGTGAACTTTTACAAGTCGTTGGTCCACCTGACCGAAGAGCGATAAACCAATGAGGAACAATCAACAAACCTCTTCGATTTACGAGGATTTGTTTTTTCGAAGAGATGTTGGTGTATTCACACACATATTTATGAGTAGATAGATATCCTCTTTATCTCTTTTGGTTAAGTCCCTAGTAGTCTAATAATTTGGGGGAGAGTGCACGCTGCATTGCCACAGCGGTGGGGCGCACTCTACTGGCCACGTTACCCCTCTCTTACAGAAGTCTACCTTGATATGTATTGCATTTCCTACTTTATCGTATTTCCCCAATATACGTAGGTACGTGTTTCGGTGGTGAGTGAGATATGCCAGAGCCCATTCCCATCCCAATCTATCCCTCCCCATTTTCCCAATCCGTTCCTTATTCTGCAAAGGTGAGCAGTGAATCCGAGGGCGTGCCAACGTTTGTCTATTATTATTATTAAAAAAAGTCTATTATTATAGCCAAATGGCCAAAGCGACAATGTTAATATGTTATTTGCTGTTAATTACAATGTTTTTGAAATATTTTCCTTAAAGACGTGAGTAATTTTAGAAAGGTAAGTAATTAAGCGTGTGCAATGTAGGTAGGTGCCTATACCTGATCATTACACCAAATAATGATGTTCCATTACACTAATGATATCGGCTAAAACGATTTGATTGTAGTATTTAGATAACATTGCACTTGTGAATATATGCGTTTATTTTTAAATTGTCTCCGTTGTAAATTAGGTTCAAGACAAGATTCACGACGAGGCATGTACATAGTTCTAAGACAGTAATGACCTCCCGTAACTAACCCTTTTTTTCGTCTACAACTGAACATGGGCCTCAAGACATCCCTCATATACTAGATAATGTGCAGAGGAATACGTGGCTTTAAAACATCACGCTGGCGAGTCGTCGGGTCCACTCTTTTACAGGTGGTGCAGTGCCTCGAGGCTTGTGGTTCTCTGGTAGAAAATGCCGTAAGGCACTAAGTTCGCCTTTTGTACGATATTGCGCAATGAAGTGGATAAATAAATGCATTTCTTTATTCAGATTAATTCAATCAATATAATACTTTTCATACTTGTTATATTTTTTGATAGTATTATTTTCTTTGTAGTTGAATGGTTTTTACCATGCCACGCTGGCCAAGAGAGGTGGCGAGTTCACTCTTTTAGAGCTGGTGTACTTCCTCAGGGCTTGTGGTAGCCGCTTTTTTATCACTCTGTCCTCTTTTACGACACCCACGGCAAGTATTGGAGTGGTGCTATTTTATTGCCGCCCGGCAGCACACGGCCAATAGACCGATTGGCCAATTGGCCATTTGTCGTATGAGTAAATTTCCAAATATTTATCTATATAAATAAATGTATAAATGGTATATGTATAAAACTTTGATACATAGAATGAAAATGTATACATAGGTATATGTATACGGTACACTATCCTGTCACCCTAAGAAGAAAAGGCATTGATTTAGTAACTTTTAACGAAGGTATCTCCCTATAGATAACATATATATTATTCGCAACTTAAAAATAAACAATGGCTATTCAATTTTGTTTTACCAAAACTCCAATTTTCTAGCTTTATTAATTAATGAAAATTTTATCAAATTCTTTTTGCTTATTTCTCGAATTTTATCAAAATGCATTTGTGCCCTGCCCTTTTTTCAAAGGAGAGCAGTATAGCCATAGTCTTATAAAATCATACCACAACGAATACACACCCCACTTATGAGGCAATCATAGCAATTTGATAATGAAATTCTTTCCACGCAATCCACTTATTAGCGATAACACTTCACAATAATTCACAATTACTTGAATACTGGAGAGTTATTGCAGTTGTAATAGGAATTAATGTTTTATGAACCCGACAATCAACCGATTGTCGGATATTTATTATGAAGAATTTTAATAAACATTTTTTAGGGAATAAACCATTTTAATCAATACTTATCACTATTCTTATTACCATTTCTTTATCAAGTGACAGAAAAATGATTCTTTGATTTGTTGAAAAGTTATTGGATAACAAACAAATCTGTTTCTAGTTTTGATATATATATATACATACTATTGTCGTTTAAGTTATATATTTATAATCTTCTCAAAGCACCTCTCAATGTACCTCTCAGTTTAATCCAAAGTAGGTACCTACCTATAGCTGGTAGAAAATGCCAAAGGCATAAAGCTCACCTTTTGCACGATAACGAGCAATAAAGTTTCTTAAATAAAAAATAAATAAATAAATTCCCTCATAAAAATTCAATGGCGGATTATACTTACTTGGAAAATAACATTTGATGTGTCTAGTTTTGAATACGATAACCCAAATACGATTGGGGTGGTTACGAGTCCATTTGTCGTAAATTTTTACGTTGTTTCATAAAACTGTAGTGTCTTATTTTTGCTGTTAAAATTTTGTACCTATATCTAATTTGTGTTCAGTGGAAAATTTTCCCATATCTGACTTCCACTTTAGCCACTAATCCGCTGTATGAGCTACTATGAACAATATAGATACCTACAACTAACTCATAACATATAGGTAGGCATATCAGACTAATACGCACTACCTACCTTTAGCTGTAACTTGTTTAAACTACTTAATCTATTCCTTGTAAAAGAAACTCTTATAAACTCATTTATAATTATTATATTTTTGAAATCATACAAGCGGAAGACCGCAAAGCAAATTATTGGCACCAAAAAGCATCCTATAGTATTATAATCATCGGCAGTGGCAGTGATCATAATTTTATTTATGTTAGTATAAGGTACAGTCGCCAAATTTCGTCCCCGAACCTAATTTCGTCCCCTTCCGTTTTTTTTCTTCCAACAAACGTCATCTAGTTTTGATATCCCGAATCAAAAGTTAGTTACCTCAGTCGGTCATTGTAGAAAATTAGCAGTGAAACGTCGCTCCTACAACAAGATATTTAAAAAAGGAAAAAACTGTTCAAGGTGAGTTTTTGATTGAAATATTCTCGGACTTGATTAAATATTGATATGCTTGACTTCTTGAAACGTAAGTTTTGTCAAAATGAACATTATTACATATGATTTTAAACGATAAGAAAAATTTTAGGTTATGACATGTGTTTTTTGTTGAATGGATGTTTATTAAAACAAATAACAAATTCCTAATAACGTCCCCCTACGTGGACCTAATATCGTCCCCGGGACGATATTTAGGTAACTTCACCTTACTTTTAAGTTTATTTTCTATAACTGTTTTCTATATTTATTTAATATTTTTCTTTATAATTTAGATGCCAAAGAAAAAGCTGTGGGATCCTGAAGCAATGAAAAAAGCTGTTGAAGCTGTACGAACGAAAGAAATGGGTTATAAAAAGGCAGTAAAGTTATTTAACGTCCCAAGAGCTACCTTGAAAGATTACGTGAAAAATTCTGAAAAATCTATAGAAAATGTAGTTTCTGGGAAAATGGGAAGAAGACCAGTTTTGCCGGTAGAATTAGAAGAGGAGCTGGTAAACTATTGCTTGCAAATGGAGAAGAATTACTATGGTGTTACTGCTTCTGATTTAAAACGAATGGCTTTTCAATTGGCTATGAGGAATAATATTCCACATCCATTTTCACAGACCATAAAGAAGGCGGGCAAAAAATTGATGAAGTTATTTATAGCTCGTCATCCTGATTTGTCATTCCGTAAACCAGAGTCCTTATCACGAGCTCGTGTACAAGGTTTTAATGCAGAAAACGTTAAGACTTTTTTTGACATATTGAAACCTGAACTGCAAAAGATTGGCTTCAACCCTAATAAAATATTTAATGTTGATGAAACTGGTATCAGCACTGTTCAGCATAAAGTCAGAAAAATCCTGACTGTGAAAGGCAAAAGAGAAGTTCACAAATTGTCATCTGCTGAAAGGGGAGCATTAGTGACTATTGTTACTTGTATGTCAGCTACTGGTCAGTTTATTCCTCCATTGATGGTGTTTCCAAGAAAAAACATGAAAGCTGAACTACTTGATAGAGCACCTCCAGGCACCATTAGTGGATGCCACCCGTCTGGTTGGATCCAGCCTGAGCTGTTCACAAAATGGCTAAGACATTTCGTGTCCATAGTAAAACCATCTAAAGAAGACCATGTTTTGCTGGTATTAGATGGTCATTACAGCCATACAAGAAATTTAGACGTGATTGACATTGCACGTGAAAATGGTGTATCTGTAATCTGCCTCCCCCCTCATTCAACTGATCATATGCAGCCTTTGGATGTCTCATTTATGTTTCCTTTAAAAACATACTATGCCCAATAAATAGAGAATTGGTTGACAAATCATCCAGGGCGGGTTGTTACTCACTACCAAGTTGAAGAAATATTTGGAAAAGCTTATGCAAAAGCTTGTAAAATGGATACAGCAGTAAATGGATTTCGGAAAACGGGAATATTTCCACTTAACGAAAACATTTTCGACGACTCACCACATGCCCAACTGATGCAAACAACACAACATCTTTGGTAAATGATGTCTCATCACCTTCGGACTCCACAAGGTCAAGACCAACAACATCAACTCCATTATCACGATCAGGAAACTCTTCATCGCCATTTATAGTTCCAGCAGATGTGCAGCCTGTTCTAATGATTGAACCACCTTCAACCTCAACTAGACGGGGCAAAGCCATGATAGTGACGTCCTCACCGCATAAACAAGAAATAATGGATGCAGAAAAGAAGCGGAAGGAGAAGGATGAAAGAGTAGCGGAAAAAAAAAGGGACAGAAGTGTGGAAAAAATTAAAACAGCAGGTAACAACAAAAATAACAATAAAACCAACAAGCGACAAAAGCAACAGTCTTCTGACGAGGAAACATCTGATGATGACCCAATTTTGGTCTCTACTGACGAAGAAGATAGCGATAATGATGACGCTGAATGCCCAGTTTGTCATAAAAGCTTTTCCCAAGACAAAAAGGGAGAAAAATGGATAAGATGCATCAAATGTTTCCAATGGATGCATGAGGATTGCGTTGAAAATCCAGGACCTAAATTTATCTGTACAACTTGTCAGGAAAATTAGAATTACTTAAACCATATCAATGATTGACAAAGGTCTGATTAGATATTATAATATGATTACTAAGTACTAATTTTATATAATATTATTATGAATACACTTTAAGTTCACATACTGATTATGGCGATCTTAATATCGTCCCCGGGACGAAATTAGATGCCCAAAAATATATTTTTAGAATTTGTACTTTTTTGTTAAAGCTATCTTTATAGAATTTGTAACAAACTTAACGAGTTTTTGATTATTTTTAAGAATAAAGGAGTATTGTACCTAATGTTTGACGTTTTATTTATTATTTTACCTGTAATATTTTTTTTTCTACAATTTTTTTACAAAAAGGGGGCGATATTTGGCGACTGTACCTTAACAATTTAAAAGCGTGGGATCTGCCAAAATTCTAATTTTGACGATAAATCGATATATCGTGATATACCTATGTCCGCTGATACATATCAGCGAACCCCGGGTAAAACACGTGTGCCAGATTTTTTAATTCTCAGACATGCGGGTTTATGCAGATTGTTTTCCTTCACAAAAAATATTACCTGTGCGAAACCTAGACGGCTAGTTTATGAATTTTACTAAGTATTTATTACCTACCTTTTCGAATGCTTAACAATATAAATACACCCTTGTGTATTTTCTTTTGTAGTAGATAAAGCCAACGACATCCGTATTGTTTCATTGGTAGATACTTTATACTTTTTGTCCACATTTTTGTTTTGATAAAAAAATCGCACGTGACTATCGGCACTTTTGTTTGTTTGATAAATATTCTTGTAAAATCATACCTACCTACTTGTAATTTTTATATAAATATTTTTTCAAAGTAGTAGGTATGATTTGAATATATTTTAATCAGAAGAAATAGATAGGTACTTATCTGATTAACGGACCAATGTGCAACTAATAATATAGGTCAGTACTTACCTATAAGTACTTACCTATGTGCGGTGGTGGCCTAGAGAAACAACAAAAAACATGACAAACGTTTTTTGTACATGAGATGAATGTATCTAACCTATCCTACATGAGAAAAAAATTGTTCCTTTTGTGACGGTATATGCAAGAAAAAAATACAAAGAAGAAGAAGAAGATACAAAATCCAGGAAATCTCTCCGATTTCGCTAAGATAGAGTAGGTACTCTATCTTAGCGAAATAGATAGATAGAAATCGAAATAGGTTAGGTACCTACCTAATGATTTTTAGGCAACACAAACATAGCCTATCCTAGAAACACCTAAACGAGTTTTCAAAATCAATCAAGTAGATAAGTAGGTACCACTTAGTTTTTGAGTTAAACACTTACATAAAAATAAAAACGAAATCACACTCTCCCTTTATAGGTAACATTGCTCACCATGTAGAAACATATTACACATTTTGGAATACAGTATTTGTTTCTGTAGGTATATCAGAATCAAATTTATTATCAATATGAATAATGATAATTAATTTATAAATTAATTAACAAACGCCGCACTCCCAACCCATAGGTTATGTACCTTCGTCACCACATCACCCGAACCTAAACATTCGTCTCATAAACAATTGAATATTTGACCGAGAATTGAACCCGGGAGCTTTTGAAGAGCAGATACAGCAGATCACTCGATTAACCGGTCGTACCTACTCAAATTTTTTAAATACAAAGTTTCAGGCATTATTTTGGTGTGGTTTTTCTTAAAAAGTAAAGGGAATTGGCACGTGGAAATTAAACTCAAATTTGACATTTAAAATGGAAAACTTTATCAATAAATAATTAGAACAAAAAGACAATGTTCGTTTTTGTAATCTTTATCCTTTATCCCACTGCACTCTACAAGTGTTGTGTACACCTATGTTATCTATGTAACTAGGTAGGTAGGTAGGTACTTCGTACCTTTAAGAATAATAGCTTGTTTCATGTCAGCATCATTTTCACGATTTTTCCCCAACTTGAACAACTCAAAAAAAATTAGTGTTTATGGGCAACACCTACTGTGATACCCACCGATAAATTACCTATTATTTTTTGGGATCACCTAATATTTTATATAGTTCACTGATCTTTAATTTATTCAACAGGTAGGTACCAACCTGTTCCTATGAATAGGTACCAACTACCTATCTACTAAAAAGTTACTAGGTTCATCTAGGTACTACAAAGTCTATTGTTAGTTGTTCCACCTGGCATTTGTAATTCATTCATCAAGGCTCGTCATTCCCAGTGAGTGGTGCAGTGGAATAATTTTGCGGAAGAACTCCATCGTGAGTAATTTAATATTAATTTAACATTCAACGTTTCTAAATTTTCCTTGTTATTGTCAAAGACGTGTATAACACACGTGTTTCGTCATAAATTTCCTGTTAATTGGTGTAATTATTTTATAACCGCAGAAACCGTCCATCGTCCGGTACGATCCCTGTTCACTTCAGTGAGTCGACGGCAGTATACGCAAGCGTGACGTTCAACCTTCGCCAACATCGACGGAGTAACAAGTAGGTATTGAAAAATATATACTCTGAAGGAGGCGTCACACGTGGTATATGTACTGAAGTAATGTGTCACATATGTTGGCTGGAGATCACGGGCTGGCGCCGCGCGGGGGGTGGGGAGGGGGTGTATGGTATACGGCAGGCGCGGCGCGTGTGTGCGGCCGGGGCGGGGCCGGGGGCGGGCCCCACACCGGCCGGGCGGCCAGTGCCCGCCGAGCGCACGCATCGCATTCGCCGCGACACCACCGCACCGGTTCCTCGTCTCCACGGCTCATTCCGCGCTCGCGAGCCGCCCGTAACACACGTACCTCTCTTAACTCTGTCAGAACTACCTGCGTTACAACTCGCGCGCTATCCGCTAAGTGCTGTGCAGTGCTACGTAACTTCCTAAACTTTGCAAGTGCGATAGACACACCGTGTGACAAATTATAATAAAAATTTGTGAACTATACTTGAGTAGTGCCATGCGCCGGTCGTCGTCCGGCGGGAAGCGACTTTGAGCGACGAAAGGGTTGGAGTACGGGGTGAGAAACGGGCGAAGGGCGGCGCGAGGCCGCGCATGCGCCCGCTGGAACGCCGCGTCGCGGCAACGACACACGCGCCCGCACCGGCACGCGCGATGGACGACAAAACAACCGCCACCGGCGGCGAGGAACATTACAGCCTGCGCTGGAACAACCACCAGGATCACCTTCTCCGCGCCTTCGAAACACTGCTTCACGGAGAATCCCTAGTCGACGTTACATTAGTATGTGTTGAACGCCGAGTGCGTGCCCACAAAGTTCTCCTCGGCGCTTGCAGTCCTCTGTTTCGGCGGATCTTCAGCGAAAACCCGTGCAAGCATCCCGTAATCGTGTTAAAAGACTTTCAAGGATGGGAGGTGCAGGCTGTCGTGGACTTTATGTACCGTGGAGAGGTGTCAGTGGCGCAAGAACAATTAGAAACTGTGATTCGCGCGGGAGAATCCCTGCAAGTTCGCGGGCTGGCTGACCACGACAGAATAGAGGAACAAGCGAGGTCACCACCACCAACACCCTTGGCCAGGAGTCCAATCCGGACAACACCGCCGGCGCCATCGCCACCTGTCAGTCCTGCCAGTCCGCAGCCGCGTCGTAAACAGGCTCGACCTCGCCGCCGTTCTGGAGAGTCAGATACACCTGAGAACTTGTCTATGCGCCGATCACCAAGTGGAGGTCTCAAGGCTGTAAGGCTCGCAAGGCCCCGATCACCGCCAAAACAGGAACAAGTCGAGGAACCGGAGCCTGAAGCCCCGCCGCCACCACGAATGTTCCCGCCTCACCAGGATATGTTCCCGCCTGTGCCGCCTTCAGCAGTCTCAGCACTATCGCTGACACCACCACACAGTGAGTACTATCTGCCCTATAATATTTACACCTCATTACCTACTAGCACAGAACAATATAGTGTAAAAAATTCTAGGTTTACAGTTTCCACTAGGTTTACTGAAAAACTTACTAAGATTCTTTGAAGTGAGGGTATTATAGGCCGCTATCTTGTACGTAGATTTACTATGCTTGTTAATATTAGGTGAATTGACCTGAAATATACAGCTATACCTAACATATAATAAAATATTTCCTACAATAAAAAGGCTGGACAAAAAACAAAGGTCGATAACAATGCCGTTGTGGATGAACAAACAATAAATAGAATAATTATACACAAAAAGTGTTTAAATAATATTCAAATTAAAGGCAAAAACTGACCTCGGCTACTCATTGCCAATGCAACAACATTTAAAAGTTATTTTTAGTTCAATGTTATAATTTACTAAACAAAATAAGGGTTTTTATATTGTAAATCGGGTTTGAACGTCTAAAATTAAATGTACTCATACCAAACGCCTAAGTTTATAAAGTTAAAATAAAGGAGTAGGTACCTATTTCTAAAACTTTATTAACGATTTGTCTGTTGTCGTCCACTTGTCGTAGTGCACCCTTTCTTTGCTAAACAGTATTTTTCGAAGTACCCTTGATCAAAAATTTTGGACTAAACAATTAGTTACCACAAAAGATAGACACAGAACAATATTTTTGGCAACGTCTAACGAATCTAAATAGTCGAAAAACAAACATAAATTGAAGATTGTCTTAAATATGTTTATTTTTTTTGTGTAGGGTATGTATATATATAAATCATTACAGTTATATTATTTCTAAAGACTTGACTATTTAATCTCTTTTTAAATCTAAATGACGTCACTATAAGAAATATGGCAATAAATAATAATAAAATATCTAAAGAAATCTGCACTTTCCAATTAGAACAAAAACCACCTGTCAGAAATCATAACCTTGCATGCGGTATTTAAGCGACGGACAGCTAAATATTTCACATGCCCCGTTATCGATTTGAAATCGGGTAACATAAGATCGATAATCGATCGATACCAAGTGTGAGCCGGAACCTTTCTCATCTGAGATAAATTAAGATCACCTATTCATACGTCTTGTGCATTATCTCGTCCATCGCGTGAAAGCCTCCTTTATAAAGTCCATTAAGTTAGCATGTCGCAAACATGGACCATAAAGTATCGTTTTAAATGGCGTCGGTGTACCCTGTCTATTTTACCCATGCATCGTGTGTGACGCCACTTTATGGATAACCATAAACGTGAGTCAGAGTATATTTTACACCTCAATAATTATTGCGAGCGGTCTCCTTACGCATAAGAAAGAGGAAGCAATCCCAGCGGTCATCTTGTTTTACGAGCCCTTTTCGATTTCTAAACGTGTTTGTAGCGGAAACGACAGGGTTTGAGACAGACTAATTTAACTAAAACATGTATATTCAGTCAGTCGTCATAATCATGAGTTACGACTTAAAGTTTATCGCGCCTCTTTAAGTATCTACACTTTTTAAAATAGGTGACGCTAATTCATTGAAATTTAGGACATTCCATGTGAGAAAAAGAAATCTAGAAGATATCGCTAATAATGTACCTCGATAAGAACAGCATCATCCACAACCATAAATTATGGTTGTAATACATTTTATACAACAGGCCTAAAGCCTCCGGTCGGAATTAGACCAAGGAGTGGTTTTATACGTCAATTTTGTTTTATTGTTTCCTCAGTTTCGCGTATGTGCCGAGAGCTTGATTGCGCCATAATAGTCGTAGGTTGTAATGAAGGGTTGCACGCACTCACCTCTCGCCGTCGTCGTGCGTGGGGAAACTAAATACACGAAGGGGAGTTTCTGAAGGTTTCCGCACTTGTCATTTCGTTTCCAAATCAAAATTCAAATTGCCTGCGTTTAGAAAATGTTTGCGGCGCGTTCCATTTTTAAAAGTAAAAACGAGACTTTTGTACACCTACACTGTTTTTATTTTAAATTCGTAAAATTTAGTTTTTAATTTAGCAATTTTATTTTCAATTGCGTACAGTCGTAGTTTATACTTAATATAATCAGTTTTTGTTTTATTGTTTCCTTCATCTCCATGCGATGTAAGCTTGATTATGGTTAATGATGGTGCGTAAATGTAATGGGGGTCGGCGAGGACCGCTGGCTATCCACACAATCCACACTTCCAGATTGTTCCCACTGGGAACTCGTGTCATCAAATCGTACCGAATGTTTTACTACCTTTTTCGTTACGTTAAACTTTATTTACAAACAAATTTATTATTAGTATATACGTATTATAAATTTTGACGTAGTTCGATTACATTTTACGAATTGAATCCATTTGTTTACGTAAACTTATTCGTTTCGTATGTGCCGTCTATTTAGTGTGGATGAGATTATGTAATTACAATAAACTAATAAAGTAGGTAAGTCACTCCATTAGTAGAAACAATGACAACCCATTAAAGGGACTATGTTCTCCACGCTACGCTACCATTACACAGTACGATATTTAATTTCTTCTTAGTATCTAAATTCAATTATACATTTTCTTCTCAATCTACAAGTAGAATCTATTGTTTGTGTTGATACTCGTTTGGACACGCGAGGTCTCGGACCATCGGGTACATGACCTTCAAGGGTTAGAAAAAAATAAAGACTGCGCTGGTGACGACATTGGCACGAAGCGCTAGATTTACTGCGCGCACGCAAGGGTAAGTGGGCACACATTATATCACATGTAATATAACCTGGCGTTTTTACAAATAACGCGGATAAGTATTTTTTAACAACTATTATTATTAGTCGTAATTTTAGTAGAGAGATTTGATTCTTCAAGGAAACTGCGAATAGGATACCTACTGCAAGGCCGGCGCGCACCCGCAGACCACCTGGTGTTGCAGTTGCCCATGGGCGGCCGCTTGCCCGTCTGCTACATTAATATAAAAATATAAAATAAAAAAGAACCTGTACTTTAAATTAAGTTTTTATTGTTCTCATTTTAATAAAATTGATGGAATAAAAATCATTTAATTCATGTAACAAGAATCATAATGTACAACGAAAATTGCATATAAACAAAGATCAAATTTCCAAAGATAGTAGGCGTGGACATAAAGATGGTCATAACCATAAAGTATTGAAATATAAAACAACTAAACTTGCTAGTTAACTAGGTAAGTAATTATTTAGATACCCGTTAAAAAGCATTTATTAAAAAAATATATAAGCTCAATATATTGTTAATAAAATTCCTGGTACACTAATATAAACTGAAAATTCTCACAAGCTACCAACATCGCTGTCACCCTACCCAAGGATGACAGCGAGACATGGTCAGTGTCGCGCATTTACATTGAATCGTCCGCGCCGGTGGCCTACTTATGCGTATATTAACACCTTTTAACTGCCCTTACATAAAACAGATATAAATCCTTTTTTCCTTATAAGTCCATGGTCACATTAGCGCACGCGAAATAATTTTAATTGGCACAGGCTATTTCGCATTTTCGAAACGGAAATCTCAATTTAAATCGACTTGTCTAACATTAATATTTAAAAATGTCTTGTTTCTAATTGCCAAAGACGTTAGACGAAATTATATAATTGAAAAATCAGACTTATTCGAATACCGTTTACGTTTCCAATGATTTTATTGTGTATCTAGTTCAAGTATATAAGAAGCTTTATTATCATAGAAAGTACAAATAAAGCAATAATGTCGCGTTGGAAATTGTTGAAAGCCAAATAAATAGAACGTTACATGAAGAATGTTTTATTACGATGAATGTTAGAAAAATGGATATGAAGGGAAGCACTGTTCAATGATTTATTTTAGAAGATTGATATTTTATCAAATATAATAATAGCTTCTTTAAAAAGTCACGGCAAGGAGTCCACAACAGCGATAAACAAGAAGAGTATACGAGATAACCTTTCCTTTTCCATAACGAAAATGCTATTTAATAGATTAGGAAACTCTTTTAAATAGCCCCCATCTATGTCGCTGGACTTGTGAAGGTAATGGCGCAAATACCTGAACGAATTTCAAGGAGACTCGCTATCTTGATCACATGCAAAAATTAGGTAAGACTAAATGACTAATGTTGCAGACACAGATGCAGTTATCGCCTTGACGGACGTCGGGATAAGAATGCTAATATATAAAACCTTATCGGTACATATAAATGCTATTACTTGGTAGCTTTTAATGTGAGATACGGAATTGCATAATTAATTATTAAAAACTTGAACGAGAATTGAACGGTGATTTATAGTTGCAGTTAATGTATACTCATATAAGGTTTCAACAAATTAGTGTAAAAATTACATGTATCCGTCAGATTTGCTCTGTATGAAGATGGTACAGTAGGTCATCATAATAAAGAAGCGAGATTCAACGCTCACACAAGTTTGCTTCGCGTAGTCCTGACCATAGATATGTACTTGCTGAAAATATTGTAAAACCATGTGCATAGAATGAAATATTTCGATGAGGTTAAGTAAGGGATAACAGAGCCGTTGTCACAAGCGCTGAGGAACTACACCACCTCTAATAGAGTGGACTCGCCAAGCCGCTTGACCATCGTGGCGGCTTACGGCCATTCGTCCCACATGCACAAGACAATGTGTTTGAGGAGGCCCGTGGCCAACAGTGGATACTGAAAGGCTATTAGTCCAAAACATCTACAGAAGCCCATTATGTGCATGCCTTGGCCTGTATTTCAATGTGATTTTCCTGAAATGTAGGACTTATTTCTTCACTTATCACGTGGACTGTCTGCTCGTTGGGCATATTCTTTCCATAAAAATAATAATATAAAGCTGTACTATTGTACCTCTTATGGTACGATGTCCCATGTGCTCTCTAATGATCACATTTATTAAACACTATCTACTTTGTTTATGACGTCAAATTAACTTGGAAAATATTAACAGCTCCTTAGCTTGTAAGTTGGTACTGATCTAGCACAGTACCCTAGTATCGTGTAACGGTACTTTTCAGAGCACACGCATCCCCCTAATCGTTACGAGGGGGTTTTCGGGCCGTAATGTACCAAACGGGCCTATTGCGGCTTGGCCGATACACATGTATTTTTTTGGCTAATTCTCGAGCATGACGATTTTCTTACGATATTTTTTTTCATCGCTAACCTAGTATAAATTGAAAAATCCACACTTAAGTAGAAACTCAGTGGTACGGACAGAGACTCGAACCACTAGGCTATAACATGATTTTGTAGTTAAGTATATTGTGACAGCAACGAAATAAATACTTAAATACTAATAATAATACTTAAATAATTACTACAGGATTTATCCACTTAAAAAGTGCCAAAATTGCCAAATTTAACTATGGTTTTCTGAAGTATCTGAAGGAAATGATCTTCAAACCGGTTAGAAAGTGAATAATAGTGATTAAATTTTGAACACAAATTAAAAACCAGCGTTTATGAGTGAGGGTGAGTGAGTATAGTACGTCCACTGTGAATTGGAAACATTCCACTCGTGATAGATAAGTAACTTGCTTATTGTTTCTTGGATTGCCGATAATAAAATCACTTTACCGCCGACCAGCTGCGTCTGTAATTCCCGGAACAACCAACCTTAATCCATTTTACCCGCCTGTAGGTATTTCTACGTCAGTAACATTTGTTACACCATACGAGCAAATTTTGGACTTAAATTTTAGTGTGTTGTGTTATTTTAATTTATAGAAAGATATCATGTATAGTGTAAAAGTGTTCAGACCGTGGGAAAGGGAAACGAACAGTTCTTCGGCAGTGGACGGAAATGAAAAGTCAGGTATATTTTATTAACATTTAAATGCGGATTAAGAAACATAATTTTGGACGTATATAAAGAAATGAGAACTAAAGATGCTTTAAGAACAAGAGAACTTTGACGTTGAAAATTCACTTTTATCGCAAGAGCATATAGATAGATTTGTCATAAATCAGACTCGTAATGATATTTAACTTTAGTATAAATAGTGAAATGTGTGGTTAATATAAAACAAATCCCTGAAAACAAATTTGAAGCATTCAAGCATTTCGACTAACTCTACGCAAGTTTTAGAACTCTACTGTATATTATCATATTTTCCACTGATAATTATTTCTTATCTTTTAAATGTTGCTAACAAAAGACAGCGCCCCACACCTTTTTCTCAAGTGAAATGTTGTCAATTCCCAGTGAACGTACTATAAATCAATTACCTACTCGATAGCAGAAAAGTGAGTCTATTATAAGTAATGTAATTTAAACAATTAGTTGATAGGAATTTCATAACAGAAAAATCACTAAGTATAAGAAAAATATATTTTTTTTAAGGTTATATAGCCCGTGAGAACATACTCGTAGGTACATTGAGTGGTGTGTCGCTTTTTATCCCGGATCGGTTTATACACCCATCGCTTACTGGGGGAGGTTCCAGCTCATACTAACCTCCAACATAATTCATCAGTGTTACGTGTTATACGATATACTTATTAATTCAATTTTAGCGAGGCGTAGTGACATAGATGTTTTAAAGGAAAGAAAGAAACAGTTTCTTTTTTAATTTCGGCAATATCCCCATCTAATTACCTTAAAGTTGTGAGATTTGAAATGCATGCAATGCAGTCTTAAATTAATTTAAAAAAAAAAGAATTTTATTACACAAGTGTTTTGTAAAACGACCCAATAAAATTTCCGTACAAACCGGCGACTTCCCATCATAAAAAGTCGTATAACTTTAACAAGGGCCATGTAAGTATCATCATATTATAATCCCGTGTCAATTATTCACCGCATAACATACCCACGGTGGACAACGATAGCCAGTATGGAATCAATACGTAAGTCCGAATGGATCTAACGCACACAGATGCAACGCTTATTTATAATCGTAGGAGCACGACTCTGCGGAAATAGAAAGAAATTTTATCCGGCACTCGCGTCATCTGTGCACTGCGCCGAGTTTCTGCGTTTTATCTATATTCGCGAACACTATGCCGTTTCCTTTTGTATACTGTGTCATAACTGCGTGCTACGAGCTTGTTAATTACACTTTAATCAGCTATTGTGTTGATCGTTGTACAACATTTTTTGTGGCGCCTCGGCCACGCACGGTATTAGACACGTGTGTAACATTTAATTGTGATATGTAGATTGATTTGCAATTCTTTGATAACCTATTTATAATTGACCTCGTTTTCTTTGATTGCATATTGACATCGAAGGTCAAAATGTTTTGGAAATATTATGAAAACAAGCGGTGTTTCGACTAAATTACAAGGGAGTTTCAATATAAGTACTTACATATATAATAATAAGGATAACGTCAAGATCGATAACTGAAATTCAATAAAACCCACATACGGTAGCAAACATAAATATCGAATAATAAATTAGATTAAATTAGATATAGGTAATATTTTCGATGGTATATTTTTATTAGCGTTATATTATTTGATGACTACCGTTTACCGTTTTTCTGTGATCAGAACTATGCTGAATAAGCATATTGTGTCTTTGCGTGGCTTAATAATAAATAACAAAAACATGTCTATGATCAGCAATAATGCCAACGTAAAAGTCGCGAAAAGCAAATGGAACTCCGCGTAATCGTAATGCGCAAGAAATCCAGTGGGCGGTTCACATAATGATATGCGCTGTATAGTGTAACAATAATTTATGTGAACATTTCTATCTGCTGTAATTTATTTAGCAGGTGACTTGGTCGTGAAAGGTGAGAGCGGCGTTGCCACGTCGTGCGCCAACTGACAAACAAACACACGCACACGCCTGGATTTGAATACGGGATATTGTGCGCCCATATTCAGATGTCGCCACAAAGCTCTGAGATTTTCATAGATTGT
This sequence comes from Sesia bembeciformis, assembly GCA_943735995.1. NCBI lineage: Eukaryota > Metazoa > Arthropoda > Insecta > Lepidoptera > Sesiidae > Sesia > Sesia bembeciformis. Next base: position 4,390,187 of record OX031038.1, read on the forward strand.
AATTATGTTGACGAGGATGATAAAACAACAATTACTTAATTCAAAATTGAGTCACGTTAACATTAAAATTCACGTAAAATCTGCCTTTTGAAGATACAAATTCAACTGAATTTATTTGTAGTTATGTAGGTACAGTAATGGCCGAAAGTAATACGCATGGACCATGATTGGCTAGATTCGGTTTTGTAGAGCGTCGTCTCTGACGTAACGACACACAACAGAGACGACGCTCTACAAAACCGAAGCTAGCCGATCATGGTCGATGTGTATACTTTCGGCCGTTTACTGTAATTACGTTGACAGATACAGTTAGCAGAAAATTTTCTGTCTGGCAGTAGAAATACAAATATAAATACATATAATTAATATGTATTTATTATGTAAAGTCAAATTATTAATTATTTAATTTAAATACATTAGTGTACTTAAATTTAATTAAAATTATTAATGTAATTGTAAATACAACCAAGTACAATTATCAGTTATTACAATATTAAAACAATGCCAGAAAAAATAATATAAGAATAGACTCGCTTCACAATTATCCAAAAAATATATTAACAAATTTCACTATACTTTTAATATGTCAACATTATGTTTAGGTCATTGCATCAGGTGCACAAAGTTAAGTATTTAACTACATATATATTTAATAATAACAGAATTTAAATGATTCACAATAGTGAATCATTTAAATAGGTAGGTAGGTAGGGGTAGGTATATGGCTTAATAAAGCCATATTCCTACCCCAAAAAAGACTTCATATACCATTATACCATCACATCATTATTTCTTTAGCCTTCTTCATCCAGTTGTCAGGTGTTGGCCTCCTTGAACTTTCTCCACTTGTTCCTATTTTGGGTAGTTAAGATCCAGTTATTGCTCCTCGCTGTCCACTACACAATACCCCTAAAGACCTTTATTAAATATGTACATCTTATAAAATTACTCTATTTCGAATAGTCTTGCTTGAATGTCGTACAGCGTGAGCTTTCCTGAGTCGTCGAAAAAACTAGATTCAGCATTCACCTTGAAATCTACTGATACTATTAAAACGATTATATTGAAACTGAAAGTTGAAAATGATAGTTTACAGTTCTATGAGTTAAAGCAGAATGGTGGAAGCGAATTCTAGAGCAGATAAAATCGATATTGGTCTGTTATGAATAATATTAGACACACCCTACATAGTAAGTACCTATAGATATTATTATCGAGTTTATGCGTTTAGTATAATTAACTGGTATATATTATTTAACTGAACATTCAAGCATTTTTGTCCAGTCATAGGTTGATACCTATGACTACCTATACCTACCTATGTTACTGATTAACATAAAAGAAGATAGTAAACGATCAAAACTTATATCGACACGTTGCAATTCAATTGACGTAAAAGCCATTTTGGCGAAAATAACATTTATTCATTTTAGTTTAGTTTTTTACGCTCTATTGACCTGTAAGTATATTTAAAATGTCGATATTCGCGAAAAAAGGCTTTTACTAGGCACTTTTTTTCTGAGGTTGAGCAACATTTTCATCGAAATTATGACTAATTTTTGCCACAAGTGCGCCTAGGATGTAAAAGCATTTTGTTTAAATTTCAAATGGTATTAAAAGCCACCTTTCCTGTGATCGTAAATATCAAATGACCTATACGACCATGAAATAATAGATGTTTTTTACCAAAAATGTTCAAAAAATGTTTAATATGTAGTAGGTCACTTTTATACATTCTTGTTACATTCATATTTCGTATAAGTTTTAGATCAAATTATTTAAATTCGTAAATAATAATCTATAAACTAAGTAAATTGTACCAAATAATATGACTCGAAACTAGTCCATCCCTATAAACTGACACTAATGATTATCCTATAAATATAAAGTCATTTATTTTAATATTTATTGTTTTTTTTTTAATTTGTACATAAAGTATGGCTTTAACGTCATTAGACTGAACAAATTCAGAATGCTACTAGTATATAGGTACACCACAGATTTGTAAAGAAATCAAGAAAAAAATTAACTTAGGTACGTCAACGCTTTCTTAAAAGCTGTTTGGTGGGACGCAAACGCCAAAAAATATCAATTTTTGGAGCGTAAAACATCCATTTTTCATAATACCTACATACGAATAAACTAAGAACAGTAGAATTTGGTGTTTATATTCATCGACACGTTTTTTTAATAGCTATGTAAACAAAACAAAAATATTAAAAATAATGATTTTAGCTACGTTTTTGCTTCTGAAAAGGTTTTTGCTCTTTTGGCTTTTACGCCAATTGAATCGCAAGGTGTTGATATATTGGTGATACATCAATACCATTTAGGTAGATATCAAGTTTATACTTTGGTGATTTTTGTTACACCGTTTCAATGCGTTTACAAAACAGCAGTAGGTATTATGTACATTAACCGGTGATTACTGTCAATTATTCAAAGCAGATGTGTGGCCAAAACAGTGTGGATAGATTTTATGGATAACAATATCGGACGATGACGTTTATTCTAAATGACAATTAAATGATAAAACGAATAGTTGATCGACGAAGCAAATACCGACCATCGTGATTTATTAATATAACCACAAATATTTGTTTACGTTTAACATCTTTTTTCTGGTTAGTTGCGTGTTTCTGTTTTCTCACCTACCTACATATTTCTTATTTTTTGCAAAGTATTTATTCAAAATAGCAAGAAAATAATAGTTTACTGTAACTAGTGCAAAATAAATAGATAGATATACTCTTTATTGCACACCAAAACATGTTGCAAAAGGACAATTTAAGTAAGTAACACGAAAAGTACAGCAAGTAGAGCCTTATTGCCAAAGCGATCTCATCCAAGGAACCTTTGGGGAGTAAAAAAAAAACAGATAACAATATCAAATAAACGCAAATGATGTTAGATATTTAGATACATTGGTCAAGCTCAGATTCAAATATTATTTAGTATGTTCGAATTTTCACTACTTTCACCGACGCTTACAGCTCTTATCAAGATATATATATAGGTATAATATACCTATTATACCAATATCAATATTTACTTCAATGTATATACATTTCAATGGAAATTTACCTATAGATTTAATTTTGGTTTGCTAAACATGCAAATATCACTTTCCTAAGCTTTCCTTTAATTTTAAAATAATGATTATAAGTTGAAGCATAACATATTGACTCCATTTTATGCGAATCGCTTTCCTAACGGATATTGCTTGCCAACATTTAAATATAAATAGAACGCGTTGCCCATAATATACCTACACAATAACTTAAAATACATTCCCTGTCTTTTAAACTTTACAATGTTGAACATATCTTGCTTTTCTAGTTCCCGCATACTTAATTGAAGCGGTTCACTGACTTTGTTATACCTCTTACTGAAGATGAAATAAAAACCACAATCGCTTGCACGGAGTCTCCGATCTAAAAGTTGCACTTTACAGTAAATGTGAAGAACATGTATTCCATTTTGTTATTTCTTGATGTTGATAGCACTGTCCGTTACCAGCCCTTTTATCGTTCTCAGTTAGACGTGGGGCCTCATCCTGTGCATGAGAAATGTATGGACTTAAAACGCCGCGCTGGCCTAGTGGGTTGGCTAATTTACTCCACTCTTTAACTAAAAGGGGGTCCACCGGCTTTGTTGTCCCTTAGTTGTCTTTTAGGGAATAAATTGAGTGGTGCTATTATAAAAGCGGCCAACGATATTAGTTTCACTAAATTACGAGTAGATAAATGAATTACATGTCCAACTTGTCCAATTTTACGAAGGAACTTGCATGAAGGCGGCGGCAGCGGCAGAGGAATTAGAGAAGCGTAAGACAATCAAATATAGAGATATCGACTCCGTATACATTTTTATTGTTTTCGGTGTTGAAACTCTACATCCGTGGGGCCCTAACGCGCTTCCATTTTTAAAGATCTTTTATAGCGCCTGATCGACAGTATTGGCGACCCTGGAGCTGGCCATTACCTCGCGCAACGTATCAGCCTTGCCATCCAGCCGAGTAATGCCGTCAGCATGCTAGGCACCTTGCCACAAGGACCTTGTACAACATGCACAATATGTAATCCGAAATTTTGAGCATTGAGCATTGAGTACAAAACGTCCATCGTGATTTTAATATTTATTTTAAATTATTTTATTATATGATAGTTATTGGTAGGTATTTATTTTCGTTAAATATAATACATTATTATTCTATATACATATAATGTGTACTGTTATGTAAGGCTTTTATTATTATTATTGTTGTATTTGTAACTCTTTATTGTAGGTATCTACTTATAATGAATTGTTACAATAGGGACTTGTTACAATATTAAGTACCGTATGTACAAAGGCGAACTAATTCCTAGAGTATTGTGTTGTAATTATTGTATTAGAGAACTTAGTTTTTAACATCACAAAAAGTACAAATAACACATACCGATCGGTTTTTTTTTCGGAATGGCAAAATTCTTGTCCCTAGTGGCCTTCCAGGGGACACCGGACTTGTTTAGTTTAGGGCGAGCGCTGAAGACGCTCAGCCAGGGGATGGAAAATTCGCCACCATACTTCCGCTTCTTCAAGTCTTTCCCTTTTCTCATCCAGTCTCTCCCGGCAACTTTGATCAAGACGTCGATCCACCTGGCCGGAGGACGTCCCACGCTCCGAGCAACTTTCTTCAAGACATCGGTCCACCTGATTGGAGAGCATTCCACGCTATGTTTCCCGGTAAGCGGTCTCCACTCCTCTATCCCATCAGCTGTCGGTCCTGCGACAAATATGACCTGCCCATTGCCTCTTCAGTTTACTGATTCTTTGAGATACGTCTATTACTTTTATTGTGAATGACGCATGTGTATTTTATTTTAATTCATTAGATAGGTACTTAATACTGCCATTAACCGTGCTAAAAACATCTTATACATAATCTACTAGCAGAATGCATACTGTTTTACTCGTAGGTATATAATGTATATTTGGATGGAGCCAACAGAAAGTATAAACTAAAGAAAGCTCCCATTTTTTCGTCCACATGGGCTTCTCCCAATATGTACATCGTCTTATGCATGCAGGATGCATGAGCTTTAAACGACACGGTGGCTAAGCGGATTGGCGAGTCACTCTTTAAGAGGTGGTGCAGTTCCTCGGGGCTTGTGGTAGCGACTTTTATTCATTTATTTTACTTAAACTTGATTACACGATATGTACCACAGGCGGACTTAATAACCATGAGATATTCTCTACCAGTCAACCACCAAATTGTAGGTAGGTACATAAAAATGGTCCCGCGCAGTTTTTTTATTACAAAATAAATATTTAAGGTAGACGAGTTAATTTGACGAATCTTTGTCATTAGAACGGTTATAACGAATATCATCAATACCTTACTTAGAGATTAATGTCATGGAAGATTTACACAAATATTGTCTATGGCCACATTTAGCTTTGTGACGTCGACGTGAGGTATAAATTATTATGAATTATTGCTGCAAATCGGTATTTGGCGGTATGCTATATTGCCACTCGTGCGCTAGGAAGTCAGTAGTGCCACTTTAAAGATGTTAACAGTACGCTAACATAAGATCCAGTTGAAAATATAATTGTAGAAAATATATTCTGAAGTTGATGATATTTTTCTTAGGTATTCGACAATCGACAAATTATTTATTTATCCGCGGGTCACTGGTCCAAATCCGGCTCGAAGGACCAAACTCTGTACGGGTCTGTACAAACAATGTTGCGTAATAAAATTAATTGTTCAATAACTTTTAAAGGAAACAAAGAGAATTATAATACTCCATAATATTTGAGGTGGGGAGTTATTGCTATCTCTATCACACATGAGAGTAATGGCACTATGGTCCTGTTATTAGAGGAAGAGCTCTGACAGCTGACATAAATCTTTAAACATGTAGTGAAAATTATTTTACAACTCGATAGTCCTATAAGATTTATTTCATTATGTTATTATGACTTAAGAAAATTATTTACTTACTTACATAAAATGAATTAATTACAGAACTGTCAGCGCTCTTCTTATGATAACCGGGCCGTACTGAGAAGTGATGCCATTAATACAATAGTGACTCGTGCGGTTCTTTCTACCTTTTGAACTTAGTATTTTTTCAAGATTATTCTTATTACACAGATTGATTTCTATTATCCTACATTATTATTTAATTATATATTTAAATTCATCAAAATATTTTTTATACAGAAAAGAGTGACGGACTATTAAATAACTTACCTTTTGTTGAGTGGATACTGTCAGCCGTGGATATATGCGATAGGTGCATGTCAACAGCATTCAAATATTGCACGATCCCAGAACGCCTGCCTACCTTTGAAAATTTAAAAATGAATTAATAAAGGATGATTCCTGTTGTTCACCCCTAGTTATCCCTATGTTTGGGTTAACATCAGGAATACGAAAACAAAGTGTTTCTCTTGTCCACCCTAAGAGCTACCTACTGGTTAGCTAACAGCAATTATAAAAAAAAATACATTCCTGGTCGGGAAGGATGTGGAAGAACATTCTAATGATACAATAGATGGCAGTCGCAATTTTGTTTTAATAATTTTCAAGGATATTAACGCGTAATTAAAACAGTAGCTACTGCGCAGTGATACATAATCTCGTAACATCAGTTCAAAGCGACGATTGCTGCTATATAAATGGCCGTTATTCGTAAATGCGTACTTCTGTATCGCCAAGAAATGCCATCGCTTCTGTAAATTCCTGTCAACATATAGATTGTCTCCGGCATATTCCTATGAAGTTATCTTACCGTTAAACCTCATTGGTGCATCGTTACTCAACTAACACTGACAAATATACCCGGTTAATTGGTAGAAAATGTGCGCCCGCGCAGCGAGCCTCTTTAATGTCCGCGCAGTAAAACATGCGGTTTACGACAACGCAAAGTTATCAATTATCCTTGTATTGAAAGCTATTTTAATAGACCCGCTTTTATACAGATTGATCTAAATATGTTGGAAGATTTCACGCCTTCTCTGATAATAATCATACCTATTAGGTAGATAGGTACTAAATTTAATCGCTTTCGGCACTTGTGGTGGCGGGCGATAGAGATAAACATTTAGATTTTGGAAAAATATTCGCTTATGAGCAATGAACCACTAAACATTTGAATAAATTTGAACAAACTTACCAACAATTCTTATTGAAAACTTTTATTCAGTCCAATCTAAGATAAAAGCCAGAGGGTGATAATTGCATTTCAACATATACAATATCGATGTCATATAATAAGTAATAAATAGAGCAGGATATAAAATTAAAATAATTTAGTAACAACACGGTCAATACTCGACGAATAAAGCCCGTTAAGCTCAATGTAGTACACACACAATCGGATTTCGGATTGTTTTAGATATCTCATAAATTAAAGAACTGTTACACGGTTCCCATCACGCAACCGGAACTGAAATCACACATTACATTTAATTTTATACGAATTTAATAACGAGCGAGATGCGCGCCCATTGTATGCTCCATGACCATGAGAAAAAGGCACTGCTCGATTTTTTGTTGGCGATAAAGAGGTGCCGACTAACAATTCGGAGCAAGATTGATGTGCATGCATGATCGTATCTGCCCGCTGTGCGCCGCGCCGATAACAATTAATATTCACTAATCCATTCAACCCTACGGCGCCGCTTGCTTTCACCCAAATATGAAATAAACTCGCGTTTATTGCCGGTAGCGTGTTGTCGTCACACGCACGTAATTGATTCCGCCCGTAAAATTTCGGAATGAGTGCACTGTGAATGGAAATCGAAATAAGATCACGAGTGTTGCGTTCAAAAACCCGAGCGGGTCGCGGCGAGCCTCTCACTGCGCGGCACAATGACCGCGACGCATACAGCCAGATCTCTCTCTCGATAAACACAAAAAACGCCACGAAAAAACTACATGTCATGCATCTACGTGTGCTAGTCGATTTCACAGCGACCGTCATGGGAATCGAGCGACGAATGGACTTTAGAAAGCAATTAAAATTTGTGCCCACGAAAACGACCAAAAGTGCGATCAACATTCGACACATGAAATTGTCGAACGCGCCGGCTTTGTCGTGACACTGGTGATATTTACACTGTCTCCGTTACGCAAAGTGCAATAAAACCTTTACAAGGGTCTGCCTACATCAGACCGCACCTATTGGACAGATCGTGTCAAGAAACAGGATTCATTACTTCTAATGCAAGGGCAAGAAAGATGAAAATCTTCAAAGACGAATCTAAAGTCTGTATTACCTCCGTCTGAAACTCTCTAATACGACAGGAACTGCAGCTGAACATGTAGCGGCATAGTCTGTCCAACTCACCACCCTGCATTGTAATTATCAGAACGAAAATGTAATGATTACAAAGAAAACTATACAGAAATTAATACTGCATCTACCGTCATCTCTCCAAATTCATCCCTATACTTAGGTATCTCCAAAGACAGGAAGCGTATCCGGATATGTCAACGGACGACAGTATCCACTTACCATCACCTTTTTTTTTTCCATAAAAAAATAAAATTAATTACACAGGTCCGTTCCGTTTTCAAGTAAACTAAACGCCTCCCGAATTTCAATTTCCCTAATAAAAGCAAAATGATTTACAAACAACTTTTTGACTCAAATCTGTCCCAACCGTAACGGAAAACGATACAAAGCGGCTAAGTTCGAAAAGTGAACTTTTTACCAACGCAAAAAGCGGAATAAGGAATCAAAATCAGATTACAAACCTGCGATTATAAAGTTTGGGCGGTGGCAACAAAGCGAAGGAAACCGCAGTTTTGTGGCACCGTACACGTCTTATTATGTTTTGACCACATAAGTACGGAATTAGTAATGGAGCTGTTGCATTCGGACGTGATTTCCGACAACGGTAGCCGAAATCAAAGTGCGCATATTTATATATGAATATTTTAGAATTTTGGATAAATTGTTTTATACAAAAACAATGTGTAGATGTGGATATGTACATGTTTCTTTACATAAATTTTAATACCCTTTTACTTTACGCGCTCGCGTATAAACTAGACATATTTTCCTCGTATTAAAAAATAAAAATACATAATATTAACATTCAATTTTAAGACTTGTCACTATTCAACTCAATTTAGAGATAATTTCAAATCAAATCAATTAATTTATTTGCCGAGTATAGATGGTTACACAAATAGTTAAATCTTAGGTAGGTATATACCTAACATTAATATCAATGAAGTACAAAATGCACCTACGAATCTTCAATTAATTAATACTCGAATATATGAGTAGGCTTGCCGGAGTAGGTATCCAAGTATCGCCTTTATAATTTGCCAAACTTACATTCAATTGTCATACACGAAATTAAAGTGTTAAATAAGATTGAACCATTTATATACTAACAATATTTTAGCTTAAAAAGTTTACTCAGAATCCAATGTCATTTATTCCTAGTAATTTCATTACAAATTACAGAGCATAATATCTGAGCGTGTGTGAGTCACCAACGTGAGTAATACACACACAATAGCGCCAAAGTGTCGGGAGCAAATCACTTGTGGCCAACCACACACGTAAACAGCAATTTTGAATCAATCTGCCTTTTTAGAGTTCCGTCAAAATAGGAATCCTATCAATGAAGCTCCGATATCTCTCCTTTCATCTACCGAGTATCTTAAGAACTGCTGATCAATTTGAGTTTTGCGAAACAAAGATATTTAAGTAGATTTAAAAAAATGTGGAATATCTTTAAAAACCTTCTTTTGGTATACCTACAACAATTGTATAAAGATATTTATTTTAGTGGAGTATTTTTTAGGCAAATATTTGAAGTCTAATCTTTTTTTCAATATTTTTTCCGATATGGATAATTCATTTTACATAGGTGCATATACCTACAGATAGATTACATATACAGATACATGCAATAAAGTATCTCGTAATAAAGTACCTACCTACTTATGCAATTAGAAGTACGATAATTCACAGACGTGGATGTCAAGTTCGGCTGTTTCCGGATTAGCTGATGGCCAATGTTTTCTTAATGTGTCTGTACATGTATATCGTCGGTATGGTGTCGGCCAGCTTTAGAACAACACCACCCCATTTCTTCCCGCGGATGGGTGTCATAAAAGGCGACAAAGGGGTAACAAAGCCGCTACCACAATCCCCGAGGAACTATATCGTCTCTAATAGAGTGGAATCGTCAACCCGCTTGGAAAGCGTGGCATTTTAAAGCCATACATTCCTCATTCTCAAGACAATGTGCATAAGAAACCCCGTGTTGAGTAGTGAACGACAAAAGGGCTGTTTACGGTACTTACAACTCAACCGGTTAAGTTATACCTAATTGACGGAACCCGCACAGTTTGCCATAACATACACTTGGCAGCCTTTTTTATTCTCAACTTCGAATAGGCTTTTGATACGTGAATAACATATTTTAAAATAACTTTTTGTTGTCGCTGCAACATTGATAATTATCTACAATGTAAGTGCATTATCATAACAAAAGACACTCGATTAACGAGCGTCACTTTCCATTTAATTTATATAATGTGTTATTTGAGAATCAAAAACGATTTTAAAAAATAAAAACAATTTTACAATTTAATCAGTTTTAATTGCACCTACATAAATATAGGATTGATATGTTTGCTTGTATCTTAATATGCGGGGCGATTTCTCCCACATTTCATCTGCAACATCAAAATTATGTTATTTATGATTTTTATTATAAATAAAACGGTCACACAAAAATACACTAAAGTCAAACCCTCAAAAGATAATGTTAACTAAAATTAAATGTTAAACGACATTTTAACATATCGAAATTTATAACATTTTATAATAATAACTTACTTTATTACTATTTTAAATCTTTGTCAGCTATCTAATTTCAGATAATTACGCAATTATTTCTTAAGTCACAACACACCCATTTCTTCTGGTGTGAACGAAAATTGAAAACCAAGAAATAAAATATTATAATAAATGCTTTGCCATGTGCTATTGTCAGTGTAAAATCACCCATCAATATATTACAAAATATTATGTAATGTTATTGCTAGTATGGGAGAAATTATACTTAACATTTAACATGTTGACAGATTTTTAACAAACGATTTTGAATGCTGTAACGTAATGTAACTGCAGTGTGAGACATCCTTAGTTATGGATTCTTTCTGGCAGCTACTTCGTAAAATGTCAGTGAACTGTCTGAATTTCAGAACGGACAATTAACATAAATGTACAAGAACGTTAGTGGCCTAAACCATTTTTTTAAAAACATATTTTTCGAATTTTAAGTTACTATAAATTTATGGCATTTATTTAGGCAGCCGATTAAATATTCAACATTCAACAGTTCGTTTAATAATTTCACAAACGATAGCAAATTTACTGGTCTAGGCAAATAGGTATAACATAAATATTGCTGTTGCAATATTTATGTTATACCTATTTGCCTACACTGCCTACACTACACTGTTGTGTAGTCAATAGACAACTAATAGACTAACCAGTGAAGGAACATAATAACTTCATTACAATATTAATTTACACACGAAAAACTAATTTCATACATCACAATGTGTCTATTTACATAACACCTACATAGAGAAAGTACCAAGTATCGATCAAATCGATTTTTTTATTCGTATCATTTGATCCGAGCTTAAATCGATTCTCGCAAACAACCGCAATCGTTTTGGTTATCTTATTGTACATGATAGATAACATACGGAAAGGAAATGAAGAATTACCCGCCCGATAAATGCAACCGCAGAATAAATTTATATTGTGAAATTTTATTTGTTATTTGGCTAAATTTCCATCGAACAGAATTAAAAAGAGGTTACACCACATTTACCTAAATTGTTCTTTATGAATATGACTAAAAAAAAATAATTGATTTAACTACCGGAGTGTATTATGCCGCGAGGCAGTGCAATATTGAATCATACATCAAGTTTTATCATCGTTATGTCAGCAAACAATATTAATCAAAGATTTGGCGAATTCTTGAGTTAAACTAGACACACAGAAAAGAAATCCATACAATATTTTCAGCGCATGAAGCTTTTGTGTTATCCATCATAATTATACTAATGAATACAAATAGGTAACATCCATAACATTCGCTCGCATTACGAATGATCAATTAATAACAGCTAATTAGGTAACCGTGCCGATTTCTAAAATAACAATGGCCAATTTTGTTCCAGTATGAATGTCATGCGCCCAATAAATCGAGCATCGAAAAATTGTCGGGTATTAAACCGCCATCTTCGCTATTTTGTTGGGCATAGACAATGAGCATTCATTTTTCGGTACTCGTTCGGAAACAATAGAAAGTGGGGCCACCTTCACACGGGATGTAACATGGGAAGTTAACGAAAATACATTTCAATAGCTTAAAGGCTAAATTGGATGCGAGCTTACGAAATTAACACGTTAGTGGTCGTAATTTATTTGTATGAATTCTCCCAGGCTCCGGTGAACGTGTGTGATTCAGCTAATGTGTTCTTGTTACCCAAGTAATTTGGAACTGGCGTTACAATTAACTCGGTTAAAATAATTCACACGTGTAGTCATGGACGAGATTTTAATGAAACAAATTGCAAATATATTTCCTCAAGCCGAGGTAGCGAGTCCCCGACATCCGTTGTTTTATAACTTTCTTTAATCAAGACAACAGTGTCAATCAAGCAACTCAAGGCAAATTCTAATAAATATTAACTTGCCTTTATGATTCTACGGTATTTACACCCTACATTATTTATGTAATGGGGACTTATATTGGACACGCGATCCTCTCGAACAATGCAAGGATAAGCACTGCCCATCACCGGCGCGACCTAGACTTCTTTCCATTATAATTGTTCCCCACATCGGTTCTTACGTATATTTCACTGAAACAATAGATTAACCCAGTTGCCGCACATTCTATAATAGTTATGGCGTTTCTCGTCCCGCGTTGTTATTACTGTCGTATCCTTGGCGTGAGTGACTATCTATCATGTGATCTATTGTACATAGAACCGACATCGGTCTTAGATTAAAGCGATAATTAATGCTGATTCCATACGACCTAGTTTCGGGTCCGCTCGATAAAGTTAATTTACAGTTATAGTTGTAAATCTCGTTGCAAAATATACGGCGAGCACGCGCGGCGGCCTGACCATAGACAACACGCGGCGACTCCCACACAACCTCGATACGTCACCGCGCGTTCCCGCCCGCGGAGCGTGTGTGCGCCGGAAACGACTTGAATGGGCCCTTCCCGGACCGTAAACATCACATCACGTGGCGATATGCACACGTATAACCCGGCCCGAGAACGGCACACCCGAATCGAGCCACCTTCGCACGCTTTCAGACCTTTCGCATCCGGTCGCGTAACGCAAGGGGAAACTGTAAACACACGCATGAACCGAGCGAGACATGTGCGTAACCCTGCGTGGGAGAGAGAGGGTGCATTCAAACTTTTGTCTGAATGAACGGGGTGAAGTTTGACAAGTTGTGTACACATGCGAACGTAAGGGTTGAGCTGAGTTACAAACAAAGTTTGAGCGCTTTCGATTTCTACGCGTGTTGCATATGGGGCGCCGGCAATCGATCGTAAACAAACTTTGTCGGCTAAGTTTCGTACAACAATTTCGTTAGATCAAGTTAATTGTCTACAATTTCCGAATAAAACGTTAAACACTTCGGATATGGTGTTGCGAAAATTTTGGTCGAAAATTGGATAATGAAACGCTCGTTGAACTTGCGAAAATTCGTGGAAAAAATGTCGAATCGAATGCGAGCGTATTGCTAACTAGTGGGTGTGTTTCGAAAAACATTGTTTCTGGTCGAGTAGTTCTCTGAAGGGGTCCGATAAAACAGAATTAGAAAGCGTCAAGAGAGCCGACAGGCTATACAACTAATTGACCGCAGGTTTACGCTATTCCGATGGAAATTGTGTGATATAATAAAATCGATTAGAACAAATGGCGAGGAAACACGAAAGTGATACTTGGAGCATGTCAACCAAACAATTGACTGTACCTTAGCTGAACTAGAAAGTTAATTAGACTACAGATTCTTAAATAGATCTTCCGTCGCACTTATATTTAGTAACTGTATGTAGCGAATGTCTTATTACACAAAGTGATAAAAAGCGATCTTAATAAAAATAAATAAAACGACATTTATTGAACAAAAATACTTACAGAAAATCGCCCCCACACACACTAGTATACCCTGTACTATAGGTGGCCAGGTCTTTAGTCCGAATTAAATGCACTGACTAATGTTTTTGTCGTTGGTCATTAATGCTTAGAAGTATTATTTGCCGGTCAACCTTTGAACTAAGCACAGATGGCGCTGCAGGTGCCATAACAGTTAAGATTAAGTAAACCTATTGGCCATAGTGACGCATATTATTGAAATTAAATACCATAATATAAGTAAATATACATACATACATACATAGTTATTCTTATATTTATGTATTTATAAATTCACCAAAGCCGCAATAACATGAAGTCCTAAGTAATTAGGTGTCTGTAGCACGACGTCAAAACAAGGAGAAATGTATAGTGTCGGTATATGTTTGCATGAATACGTTATCTCGAAAATTCATATCGAATTCCTTGACGGAATTTGTAGCGAAATGACACTACAACGACACTGCTTTAGTTAACTGTAAACCTTCTCTTATTAAATTAATTATAATATTATATTAGTGTAACTTTAATTAAGTAGATACGCACACCACAAGCTTCTTTGAGCACAAGAAGACCTGAAAATGTTAATTAAGACCAGTTACATACTTTACCAATTGATAAAATTATTTCAAGATGGTGATATAGAAGCTCTTTAAATTTTCTTCGAAAGACTATATTCCCGAATTTTATATTCTATAAAAATAAAATTTTGAAAGTATTTGAAAAATGTTACTTATAGTAAAAATTTAAAATCGTGCCAATGAGTTGCAATGTGAATAAAATTTTATTTATTTCGTTTTTGTTCTATATGTAGGTATGTATATATCTATGAATCTGAATCTGAATATCAATATTTAAATAATTTCTTTACTGAGTCATCTACGTCTTGGTATTCGTCTACAGACTTCCCCTTACCACCCAAAGGTTGCCTGGAAGAAATCGCTTTAGCGATAAAGCCGTAGATACTTCTGATTATCTGTGTTTTAAGTCTTTGTTCTGTATGTTTTTGTGTACAATAAAGTATCTATCTACATAAGTAAAATTTATTTAGAAACATGTCTGCTGTCGGTTTGTCCAATATGCAATGCGCTCGAGTTAAACATCACCAATCGGAAGTTTAATTATGCCAGAGCCGTGCTATTAAAAAATTAAAGTCCGCGGTCCAATCTAGATCTGCAATATTATTTTTGAACTATATCCACCCGTCGATTCATTAGTTGTATGTAATTATGCAAATATCGTGAATCGATTGGACTAACGAGAGGTTTTAACGAGTGACACGAATTAACTGTTCGTTGCGTATTCCGATGGCCTCTATAAAACGTTAGCCGAGTTGTTATCCACATATTGGATATAATTGGCAGTACCGAGTAAACGATTTGAGCTCATGCATGATTAGATGATTAGCTAGCTAGAGGGTGGTACAGGAAAGCAACTGGGGCCTATTCGTAGTGTGGAAGAGCCGGATTCAATTTAACGCTTCATCAGTCTTTCCACACAATTTTCGTTTTGTTTATTCTCATCACCTAGATAAGGGGTGTTCTTACTGCTCCAAACACGTCTTCGGCTATTCTTTTTGTTCGTCTTACCATTCCACCTACTAACTGATTTTCGTTTTTTTTTATCGAACACAAAAACTAATCGAAAAATCGTTTTCGAATTTATCGATTCAATAGCAATTCTAGGTTTTCTAATTTTCGACTCGACTATCAAATCTTACCGAAACGGACACTCGCAAAAATCGATTCATTTCGGATATTTTAATAAAATCGTTGGAACTGTTGAACCTAGTTACCCCTCGACGCTTCCTGGACTTCTTTAAAGAAAGATAAATAGTCACCCCCGCATGCCTTCTCTTCTCCGGCAAACAAATCTGTCTCAAGCTACCAAAAAAACTTACAATAGGTATAAGGATTTCCTTCTAATTCCTCAATTTTCAACTGGCTCAATATCGGCACTGTCTCGTGGTGCACTGCACGTGGTCCACAATTCGTGGATCTATATCTTCAAAGACACTAGCTTTTGCCAACTGGATTTAAAATTTAACTTTGCTTCGCGTTATTTCTTATATTTACAATGCAGTAAAAACGATAAGGCCACCGGTTGTACTTACTTCTAATTAATTGTACTATGTATTTATCTGTTTTTGGTATACAGTAAAGTCTATCCATCTATCTACAGTTTTATAATAAAGAAATATTCTTTAAACTTTGCATCTTTGGGAATTATTGATTGTATTTATAATCGGTTATTTTTTATTATATGTATAACCATATTTCCGTTGTTATCTCTATAAATAAGTAAAATTTCTGGTACGCGAATTCTATCAGTGTTCCTTCTATCAGTGTATTCTATCAGGTACGCAAAACCTTCCTTCGATTGCTGAAAATAAAAAAAAATATAAT
Organism: Sesia bembeciformis; assembly: GCA_943735995.1. NCBI lineage: Eukaryota > Metazoa > Arthropoda > Insecta > Lepidoptera > Sesiidae > Sesia > Sesia bembeciformis. Next base: position 4,406,807 of record OX031038.1, read on the forward strand.
AATAAAAGTTATTTTTGTCACGTAGATTTATGCCGCCGTCGCGCGTCGTTATAATAACGCGATAGAAATATTATTCCACAGTCCTTTATAAATATAAATTTTGTATTCGCAGTTACCTACATACATTCATTTTATTGTAATAAGCGTAGATCTAGGTCTAGCAACAGACTGTTCAGCTTAATAATCAATTCGTATAAGTACGGTGGGTCGATAATAAAGCTAGCTAGTAATAAAGAGTTATAAATAAATGGTATTGTGCCGTGGTATGCTGACTGTACTAGATGCATGAAGATAGGATATTTTATTCTACTACTCATAGATTAAGACCTCACTGCAGCGGACTGTATCGATTCGTCTCGTTTACATATCGGAGACACCTCAGTGAAAGCGTATACTATATTTTCTGCAACTGTTGATAGTTCAATTCCATTATATTTTACTTTATACTCTATTAATATATAGGAGTGCAAACGATATTGTGTGAGATTATTTGAGGAAAGGAAAAATCTTTAAAAATATAATAATTTTGTTCTTGGTTTATCTCAAAATGCAGTCGTTAAAGCATGTTTCTATTTAAACGGAATCTTAACATAACAAAATTTTAGAAAATCTTAACCAAAGTCAAGTCCATACCGACAATAAGGTCCTATCTTTGCTTTGATAAAGTTATTTTGATTGCGTTTTATAGGTTAATTTTAAAATGTATTCAGTTAATGTTATTCTCACGCACCATCTAACAAAATACTTACTTACAAACTTACAATATTTACAAAAATATAAGGAAAATCGTGTATATAATTCTCCTATAAACCAAAAAATACATTTACGGTAAAAGGAAATGGGTTTCGAGAAATAAGTCAATACCTCTAAAATATTTGTCTCTATTTTGTCTATTTGTCTCGCAAAAACATGTACCTACCCTCTTACCACAAAAAAAAACTTTAAACAATGTTTTAACACGTTCTTGACCAATCGGATTCGTTAAACGCTTCATATAAAACGTTATCTATCCTTTGTGGTACGTAGTAAACTTACCTAGTAACAACAGTCTTTCTAGTTTTTAGTAAATAAATATGGTTTGATTAGTTAAAAAAAAATATTCCGATTAGTTAAAAAAATTGGAACACCAATTTAACAGTTTATTTATGGAAATTATGAAAAAACTCGTGCGTTTAATTGAAATATTATCATACTAAATATTATAAGGATTTTTTTGCAGAGGGCAAAAAAATATTGCAGCCACTGCGTCAAGTGAAACATGAAAACTTATTTAAATTTCAGAAAGTTTCATTGTCACAGTAGATTTCGTGTGTCATTTTTTTGTTATCTAATATTTAGCTCAAATATTAAGCAATTTTAACCATTTCACTGTCCAGCAGCGATACTCAATTTAAATAACAATAGATCGATTCATGTGTGTTTCACGGACAGTGAAGTTGTTAAAATTGGAAAGTTCAGCAAATGGCAAAAACTTATAGCTTAAAATAAAGATCTAATAAATTTAAACATGACCAATTAGACAACATTTCTAATGGCCATACTGTTACAGCAGAATTAATATATGTAATAATAATATCTCTCCCTTTTTTATTGCTGCTCGTAACGTCGTGAGAGTACTGCTAGCGCCATCTAGTGGCCAGTAGCTACACTTCTCTTTTCTATGCGTCTATAGGTTTTTATTTATTTTATATTAGTGTTATATTATTACTAATACGACTGAAGCGGCAAATTTTATATCAGAAAATTATTTTAAGTATACCTTGTCTTAACGCCACAGAATTCCTTAATTTATTTGTATTTAAACAAAACTTTATACCTACAGAATATTTTTAACACTGGTACCGACTAAGTGACAATGAGAAAAAAATTGCAATTGAAACGCATAAAAACGGGTACTAACTTTTTTGCTTCATCTAAAATCTAGATAATGGTAAAACCGACTAAGCTCTTGAACAATTAGATCATATTCGGAAGATATTATGTAGGTACTAGGTAATAAATATAACGTAGTAGCATTCAACTAGGAATACCTACTTAAGTACTCAATATAAATACTTATAATAATCTTTTTGTAGCTATTGCTTCGAGTGGAGACTAAGAATTATTGTTATTGAAGCTATAATATACTATAATGATTGAAAACGAAATCAATTAGAATTCTGTAATTAACGACATATTTATACTTACTTACATATCTATTAATAAATTAATATTTATCTTTTAATAGAAATGTTAGCACAATTTGTAATCAAACGTTACATAAATTAGTGTAGTAGGTACCTATTCTTTATACATAGGTAGGTAGGTAGATACTGTCAGATATGTTAGCACTTACCTAACAAACAATACGGCAAAACAATCGGATTGAGGAGATATTTTCTGTGGAAAATGATACAAAATATTTTTTTTCTAAATAAATAATATATTAGGTAGTAATATAAGTCAATGAAAGTATTTTTTTTTTATGTATTTGAATGAATACTTATTATTATTATACGAATACGAATTAAGTATTAGGTATACTTGGACTTAGCACGAATAAATTTAGTAATATAAATGCAACACGACTTCGATACGATTGTATTACATGTATTGACTGGCAGTTATTAGGTAATACCTAGCAACTTAAATTCAAAGATACAGTTTCCTAACAAATTTTGAAATTCCTAAGGATTTTGAGTTGATTTTGAATACATTTGAGTATTATTGATAAATTATTTATTATGCTTTTAAAAACTACTAATAAAGCACTGATGAATAGCCAACATCTCAAAATTACTTTTACTACACTTAACTTGTACCTACCGCAGTTTTTTTTACAAATGAAGTGTATATACATACATACATACATACAGAAAAAATTCTTGGTGCCGTAAAACTGTGCGAGTTTATCACAGCGCATTCGCTTGCGGGTAGTTAGATAAAATTGATAGTTATTTGACCGGTTTATTTCTACATACCTACTTTAGTTGCTCAAAGTTATTTTTGTATATAGTACTTTTTAATTTATCTTTAATATTTTCACTGTGTATTTTTTCTTTTATCTCTAATGGAAATGTGTATTCAGAATACTCGCAATTGTAAATTTAAGTGTTCTCCTTCCATAGAAATTATTCGTTCTAGAAATCATCAGTTTCTTCTCAGTTATCTCTCATGTGATGTGTCGTACTGGCTTGTGTAAATCAATATTGTACTCTCGATGCCTAACTAATATACTTTTTTTTTGTGTTACAGTGTTCGGCATCGACTCCCCACTGGGCCTGTTCCCCCCCGGCATGGAACACAAAATGTATCCGCTCATGGACGTGGAACACCGCGGCCCGCCTCTAGACCCGCAAATGTATACCAACGTTAAAAAGAAATGTAAGTTACATTTACATTTTCTTATGGAAAAGGGGCGGCAGACGAACAGCCAGTGCACCAGATGGTAAGTGGCCACTATCGCACATGGACTTCCGCGATACATGCCAACATCAGTCCAGAATGACAAATCAGATGCGCTACATATTTCAATGCTCATTTTTATGAAATAAATAAACAGAAGCAATCCATCTGGGTGCTACAATAAGTGACTACGGGCTATGCCATTCACAATGGACTGAGAATATTTTGACGTTCTTTAGGTATTGTTAGTGTAATCAGAACAGACAGAACTGTGGATGGTGTTCTATCCAGGAAACACATCAGGAGACACAGTTAGCTGAGGAAACTGAAGAAGTTCTACTGACACAGAAATCACAATTATACGTCACACTATTCATTGTATTGAATAGTGTCATTGTATTGGCCGACGGTAAAGAACCGTCGGCCTTAGCCATCTTACTGTATGGCAAAGGCCTCCCTTTGCGATTACGAGAGGTTTCGGACCATAACCCACTAAACGAGTTCACTACGAGTTTGGACATATTAAAAATGCACATATTAAATATGCACAAGATTGTTTTAACGTATCACATCCAATCTAGTCCAATCTGACGATCCAATCTGATAACTGAAAAGTCTCATGAATAAAAATTCAGTACGGGCCTGGTTCAGGTTCTTAAAATTCACGGTCAACTTCACTACCTCATGAATCTGATTGATTTGGGAATAGAAATCCCTAACCTACAACCTGTAAACTTCGCTTTTACTTTTACACTACAAAGACAGGCAATATGTCTCTTCAGCGATATAGAGTTATCGAGTTATCACCTTATTTGCCAATTCAATATATTAAAATTGACTATCACTGGCATTCGTCCGCCGGTAGCCAAATTTCAATCAGATGGTAGGTAGGTACTCCATTTAAAAATAAGACCGTGGCTGACACATCAGGTCTACTTTAAAAAAATCATTTCGTGACATTTGGCAGTTATTGATAACACATTCACAGTGATCATCGGTACTCGTAGTAATGGTACGCAAACCTTACCACATCAGCTGCAGCGACTGGCCTATAGCAATCGCATCGAGTAAATGTTAAACGCCCATTGTTCCCGGCAAATGTTTATTAAGACGATCTGATACCATATCGTGCAGAACAGACGTCGCGTCTAACGTATGCTTTCAATACATTCTCAACTCTCTAGGACCCTACTACGCAAAAGAAAACGATCGAGAAAGCATATAAAACTAGATTTCTAAATACGAAGTCTGCAATCGTAGTACAGTTTTCACGAGTGGAGCACGAGAAAGCAGCTCATAGTAGGAGCCCACGTCGCTCTGTAGTAGACATACAATAGTCGTCGATCGATTAGCGCCCATCGCTCGAGACAACGCCACGTGCACGCCGACTCTCCCCAATAAAATGCTAACGAGCTCCGATTTAAATGGAAAACATCTTTTTTTAATTTTCCGCGGTCGCGCACAACTCGCGTGACCCGCGACGACTATTAAAAGAAAAACTAATTTCCATAATAAAACATCATACCGTTTGCAATCCGAAACGTTCTTCGAATTATCTGATCGGAATCGAGTTAACGTGCCCCGTTGAAATTATAAAACTATAAAGTTACATGGGGCGACGTCGCCGGCATATGCATGTCCGCTTTTCTTTTTGACAAAGCGGTAATAGTCGCGTGCCCGCGTCGAATTAATGACAAATCCGTCGTGTCGCCGCAACCCGCTCATTTCGGCCGTGTGTCGCTACAGAGTTATTGGTACGACAAAACACGGTTATTAGATAGTGGTGCATTCGGTAATGCCGACGCTGGCGTGCGGCACACGGCATATGTCGTGCCGCCTTCGCTACACCGTCTGCCTGCACTTTGTTACTCGTAAATCACCATGCAAACTCCGTACCGGCTGTTCATAATTAGTTAACATTTCGTTGCTCAGACACGAAAGCCCCGACGTCTTTGTAATTGTTTGCAATGTTTTGTTTCCAGGGCGGCCGAAGGGCCAGCACAGCGCGCCGCGCGGCGGCCCGCCCCGCTCGTGGACGAATGCAGAGCTGACGGAGGCGCTTCAACACGTGTGGAACAAGAAAATGACTACAAGCCAAGCTTCGAGAATTTTCGGTATACCGTACAACTCGCTGTTGATGTACGTGCGCGGGAAATACGGGAAGAGTTTAAAACTGGAACAACTAAGAAAAGACTGCATCGGAGGACCTCTGGACGTGCTAAATATGAACTCGGGGAACAACAACAACAATCATCCCACAAGCAAACACCAACAGGAGAAGGACGAGCAGCATCACAACACAAGCCAAAGACCGGCGAGTTCAGAGCCGGACATCGCTTCCAATCCGATGTTCAATCCGTTTCCCCAGGGGTTTTATCCAGAGTTCCCACCTGGTTTCCCGATGCCGTTGAACATGTTGCACTTGTTGCCGCACAATGACAAGGCGAGGGAGTTGTACCAGTCGATGCCGATGGCTCTGGACACGCTCTCGGGAGTTACGAAGGAGGAGGATTGCAAGAGTGACCGGTCGAAGGAGAACTCCGCCGACGAGGAGGGCGACGCGTACCGCACGCCCGCGCACCCCCCGCACCCGCCCGACAACCGCACGCTGCTCCACCACAACGGACAGGATTAAGCCCGAATAATTCAATCACGTAATTAGTACGAATTTGTTCTAAACATCATACATGTCGCCCGCGTACAGCGTAGGTACACCTCAAACGCACTTCATTACATATTTTATAATGTACGAATAATCTCTAGAAGTGGATACATAGAGAAAAACTGAAAATTAACTGTTGCACTCCAGTGATGTCTTTTAAAGTTGATAGAAAGTCTTCAAAGTAAATAATAGTAATCAACTTTTATTAATTTTATTAATAAATATTTTTATTAATCAACTCGTTACAATTTAAAATATTATGTACAGTATGCGTGTTTAATTTCCTGTGGGTACTACATACTATACCCGGTGATGGCATGTCGTAAATCATCTCTTTCTCATAAACATGGCGAATATTTCGATACATAAAATTTGCATGCCACCTCCAGGCCCAGTGTGTAGCTCACTATCCAATGTAGAAATCATCAATGTAACACCATACTCGGTGCACATCGCCGGATACTGTCGCCACCTTCATCTTGGGATGCACTGGAGAATCTTCAGTTCCGTACGCTGATCCTCAGAACTTTGTGAAGAATATTTTTAGATCATATCTGTTATAGCAACATTCGCGGGGCTCGATCCGAGCGACAATCGCATTAAAATTAGTTAAATTTATATTTAAAGATATTGTAAATGTTAATATTGTAAATGTATAATAAAATCGCGTAATTAAAGGCGATTATTTATTTCGAAGGAGTGCAATAAGTATGAAAGGTGTTGTGATTGTTACTATTTAGAACTTCTCCATTCCATTATTGGTGATTATCAATTATCTTGAACTGTTGACATTCCATTTCGACATCCCTTTTACACTCTACTCTTCTAATTTTCACGCTCTTCATATCACTTTATAATATTCTTAGTTTTAATGTGAATAATATGAATGTTCTTATTTCGTAAAATATAATTGAATTCTCAATAAATTCGCGTGTTCCGTGTTAATATAATCCCGTGTAGATATTATATGTACACATATTGTACGAGTTCACTTCTGCGTTTCACCAAAGTTTTGTATAATATTTAATTAATAGTTTTATTCGATGATAATCAATTTTAAATGTAAATATTAATTGATAAATATAATACAATTTGAATTACCCATTAAATAATTAGACATTTAAGTGTCTAATAATGGTAAATGGTGAATAGTAGTGTATTTGTAATTGTTGTAGTATTAGTGAAGTGAATAAATACAGTGAACTGTTCGATTTATCGAGTTGTCGGTGTCGATAGCAGACACGGTACACAAGGATCCGCGATGCACTAGTCACACTATTTTGAAATCATACGAACTAATTGATCCGCTGATTAATAAATGAAGTCACAAAACAATTATGTCATTCTATTATTAAGAAAAACTAAATCATGATACGTTCCACTGCGCTCCAAATACGTAAATTCTACACGAATTGTTACTGATATTATTAAATATATACAGTGACTTGTATGTTATATATGTAACTATATGAAAATGTTTGTAGTGTCCAATGTATGACAGTGCGCGCCAGGTAAGGACAAATAAAAGTATCTGCACTCAATGTTCAAATCAAAAGGAGCTTCTCAAGATTTTAGTAAATAAAATTTAGATTATTAAAGGTTCAATCCTACCTGGCTTTAGATAATTGTATACAATGACTTCGTAATGAATTAGAAATAATCATGTGACTAGATAGATCACGAAACATAAATACTTTATATGTATATATGATTATTTATTTGTAATATACTGGGTTTAAAGCCGTGTTGAAAAATCAATATTCATTCCCAAACTAATATACCTATACATGTTTTGTGGTTCTGTAGATATTATATATTTAAAGCACTGTTTTCTTTACTTCGTCAGAACGAGCGCGTTGTGGTTTCCACTAATATCAAATATACACAATGATTTTTACATTATAATATTCGAGACATTTGAAGAAACTGCAAACTCTTAACAGAAGACTGAACACTATTTACGACTCTATTTTATATAAATTATTATGTACATTTATAATTCACAGTTCATTCTCAGCAGTGAATCTCAGATACAGTAGGAACACACCTAGTGTCACATGTCAGTATAACAATATTAATTACAGGGATTTTATATGTAAACGAATTACAATTGAATAATTATGTAATTAGTTTAACAGACCTATTGCTTTAATGTATTTTTTGCTCGCAATTCTCTAAAATGTCCAGATTCCACGCACTGTAGAGCGCGCGCTACGAGCAGGAATAATTTCGGTCATTGGCGTGAGGTCAGCCAAGACTGGACGATGGAGGGACTTTGTATGAAATCGTCGATCACCGACCACTTCACTAAACCCCTCATATTATTCAGTAATGGCTGACCTCGTGTCAATGACCGAAATTATTCCTGCTCGTAGCGCGCGCTACACGCATTTACACAAATATCGCATCTTTTAATTAGAATGAAATTAAAAGGTTAAGGGTACATAGTGAATGGAATATAATATTGTTGATGTACGTGGAGACATTAACTTGTTTGAAATGTGCCAAAAATTGTAACAGAAATCTCATAACCAGCTCTCTTAATAGTTTGTAACGCAAATTCAGATCCCCTGTTGTTAGCTTTGATAGTTGGCTTGATTTAACGTTACGTTTGTGTTGTGACTACAATTGTATATTATGTTGACGGATATTTACCTAATTCGTACAAATAAAACAGTATTAGAGTGATTTTGTTAAAGTTTTAATTGACGAGTTTTAATTAAGTTTGTTATTTGTTAATGATTAATTGTATAACGATTGTGTAGGTGTCACAAGTCCCTCTTATGTCCCATGTAGATAAGCTGTTGCTCATCTAAGGTCCCGCGAAAGTAATTTAAAATATTTTACTATGTCAATTAAGTAGTAGGTACAAACACTAAAAATATTATAACTAATTTAAAATTAACACGTATTTCATGATTTTTACTACATTAAAAATAAATAATTGGAGATTAATATTTATGTTATGTGTATGACACGTATCGTACATAGTTCATACCTACTCGCGCTTACTAACAGAAGCGGTCGCGTTCAAAGGTCAAAGACCTAAGTGAGCCAGTGTGGATAGTGTTATGTAATGCGAGTAAATTAATCACCAATTATTTTGTATGTAATAAAGAAATGATGAAATACATGTTAATTTTTAGTTAAAAGTAATAGTTTTATTGTACCGATTGACATATTAAAATACTTTACACTAGTTTTGTAGGACCTTATATACGAATGTTCCAATCTTATTTTGTTACCTACGAATAAGAAAAGAAAAGTAAACTACTTATATATAGAAGATACCGCATTAAAATATACTTTTTGTGAAATAATGTTCTCACCATAGGACATGGTATTTTACTGTGGTTCTCACGCAAACGAAATAGAGGCTATTATTATTATTTTGACAAAAAGTATATTTTGGAGCGTACGACCGTCATTTTTCTATTCTCAGTTTAAGACAGGTAAGTAAGTCCAAATATACCTATGTCAATGGGTAGGTAAGTCCAAATTATCATTTTTTTTCATTTGATATTAAATAACTTATCCGTGAGCTGTAGCAATGGTATTTAATAGTTTCTTTACCAAAACTGAAGGGCAGCTGCTTGCATCTCATTTTCTATATCTAACTTTACGGCACTGTTTTCCATTTTATATAGATTTAAACAGATAATTTCATCAGGAGCCAAATGTGAGGACGTAAATAATAATAATATATAATAAGAAATTAATTATTTTAATTCATAAACATGTGATTGTATTAATTTAGTAGAAACAATTATTTAGTTCCTTTATTTTTGTTACGAATATTTATAAATCGTAAACGCAATGATTTAGTATAGATAAATTGTTCTCTCCGATAAAGAGTATATAATTAAATATAAGTTTGTAATTTAATTTGTTGTATTTTGCTTAATATAATGACAAATTAAATTAAAATGATATCGTTACGTTAGGGTGTAAAAAAGATTATCTATTTGATCTTAAATAATACGAAGAAATATTTATGTTCTAGTATCATTCTATCGTGTAATTAAAGAAATGGGGCGATGTAGTGAAATTCGTTTACGATCACCGACGTAAAGTGTAAAACATAAATAATGAAATCTCTATGATGTTTTATTCTACAATAGTACCTACGTACCTAATAGCTTACTTTTATCAGCCTATACCTACGTCCAAGTGCAGGGCACGGGCCTCCCCTAGTAGATCACTAGGGGTTTTCGGACCACACAGATACAAATGTTGGTGGATACACATGCTGGAGATCTTTGTTTTATTTGTCGAGCATGCGGGTTTCCTCACGATGTTTTCCTTCACCGCCGACCTACTGATAACTTGAAGTCCGTACTTAAGTAGAAATTGGTACGGGTCGAGGCATAATTCATGACTTTATAAATAAGAGAGCTATCATCGCTTACTATTCCTGAAGAGTTATTTTTTCCACCAACCACCTTCAGGCCCGCGTCTGTTACGGTCCAAACCCATTGTGGTAGAATTCAAATTCAAAATTATTTATTTGTTTTGTATTATGTATGTTATGACGTAGTCTCTAGCCACGATTCGGTACCCTACGTCATAACCGGCAGGACGCACTGATTGAAGACTGTTCTTCAAGTATTGTGGTATAAACGACGAAAGCCGTCGCATTTTCCCAAATGCTGGTTAACCAAGTTGAATGCGTCTATCGACCTCCTTGCTGCAGTTGGACTTGTCTAGCTGGATAGTTTGCCCAAGGTAGAGATAATGGTCAACAACTTCAAGTGCCACGCCTTCGACGTCTATCAGACCCGGAAGAACATGTTCATTGAATATTATTTTTAGAACTGGTATTAAATTATTACGAATATCGAAATTCCGAGATTTTCGGTAGTTTGATATTTTTATAAAAAAGGAAATTGTAGTAAAAAACTTGTGTAATCATTTTTTGGATTTGCATATTACGATAAATACTGCAGCAACAAGAACAGCCTGGCTGTTGGCCATTCTATTATCTCACTCTGCTCAGATCTCTAGCCCTAGTGTTGGTCACGTATACGAGCTCAATTTACCGATAATGCAGTTGTAGCAAACTTGCTGGTATATACTCTGCAATCTATTGCACAATTAAATTGCAACAAGAGTATCTCCTTAATTATTGCTGGGCTATAGTTGCCAGCAATATGCAATTTTTATAGCCCGTTTACGAGCCACAGCAGATAACAAGAAAGAAGAATGGTGACAGTCTAAGAGTATTCTTGACTGTCACGAATCCATGGGTTCAACCCTAGCCTGTAGGACTAAATTTCCTACTTACCGTACAATTGAGTACAGATTTTTCAATTATCACTAGCTCAGTGGTGAAGGAAAACAACATGAGGAAACGCACGTGAACTAGAATTTATAAAAAATTTATAAAAATTTATGTCCGCGTGGTAGATTATGGTCCAATCTCTCCAGTAATTGTTAGGGACGGCCTGTGCTATGGCAGTGTTACGTTATAGACCAAAAAGAATCTTATCTCTATCTGAATGTCATAATAGCACAGAAATAAAACGAGAAATTCTGTTATCACATGAAATCGTACCCTTTTATTTCAGTTTCACTTAAATACATACAATTTTATTATAAATACAAAATTATATCCTAATTTAAACGGTGGTTAATGAGTGCTTACATACATCCAGACACTCAAACTTGAGCAAATGCAAGCAGTTTAGTTTTCACGATATATATACACAGGGCGTGACGATATATAAGGTCGATCCACATAAATGTGGCGAATCGCAGAACATAAACGGCACATTGATAAACCTATTTGTAATGTCTTATTATAATACATGTATTATATGTAGTATTGTAATTGTACAATTAAGATTGAAACTTGTTGGACAAAATCCGATCCGAAAATTAAAGGGCATCTTAAGTTTCTTTATAGAAAGACTAACGAACCGCCCTCGCTTCGCTTCGGTTTTGTTAAAACAATATATTAAACTATACGTATAAACCTTCCTCTTGAATCACTCTATCTATTGATGAAAACCGCATTAAAATCCGTTGCGTAGTTTAAAAGATCTAAGCGTACATACAGAGGGACAGACGGCGGGAAGCGACTTTGTTTTATACTATGTAAAGAAGTTGTCAGGGCGGACAGTCCACGTGGTAAGTGGATACTATCATCCTACGATATCTATGATACATGTCAATGTCGCTCAAAAATAACAAACATTGGCATACCCTGAGATGCACAGCCTACTTTTTGGATGAATTTGGAAAAGGAAATGGAAAAAAGGGGAGGGAAAGTAACTTTAGAAGCATCTAATACATAGGATAGGTGTCATAAAATTGCAATTGCCTCTTCAAATTATTTCTCTTTTTGGCTATGTCATGTCAGTTACGTACTTCGATGAATTACCTCATTGCAGATTTTGCCCTTCAAGCATAGCCCTCTCTCCCAAACACGATGAGCGATTTTTAAACTTCTGAACTTTATAGATATAAAAGCGTCCATGAAACAAATACAAAGTAACAAAATGACATAAGGTTTCTCTTCATAGAGGATGGAGTTAAGCACGATACTGGAAAAACACTTTATACCATTTTTCCGTACTATCCGTTGATGCTCTGTGATGGCACATTCTATGGGGCTACCTCCAACATCGTCACTAGTTATGTGTTTTCTATCTAGTACTATATTTATATATTTTAAATCCTTTACGGAACGAGGTAACTATAGAATTTGTATATAACCGCTATTTGTTGCGTTTCAAACGTATATCACACGGTTTTATTATTTGAAAGAAATTATTGGTCTTATTATTTGAAAGAAATTATTGGTCTTATTATTTGAAAGTAGTGTTGTAACTATGAGCGCTTGAGCTTTCAGACTTAAGCTTTCAACCTCAAGGGATTAAGCATCAAATGTTAAAATCTGAACTACAAGTATATAACGCTCACGAGCGATTAAAGCTCGAGTCGTATTCATTAGCTCATTTTTACAACACTATTTGACAGAATCCCATAAACTTATTTGCATGGAAATTAATACAAATTAAGTACCTATTGGAACAAAATATATGTATGGTTTTGAACACAAAAATTCGTTATCTCTCACATCTACATGCAATGAACAGTCTTGGCAAAGTTTCCTCTATAAGATACAGTTTAATCATACAAGATACAAGCTGTTTCGAGTCCACTCATATAAAGACGAGAAACCTGGTCAATTCATTTATACAATCTTAAACCATTCGAAAATAGATAAGAAAATGGAACTATTGTATATAGTTAAATAAATAAAAAACTTGCACCCTCTTTAAAACGGAATTTATTTCGTCGAAACTAACTTTTATTCAGCGACTTTTTAAAATGGAGCCCTTTTTTTCACAAACTCGCACCGTACATACATAGATTGCAGGTATATAATAGTAGTGGTTCGATTAGTAGCTGTTTATGAATGGTGTGCGGCGTTGCAACTCATAGTATGTACCTATGTGTGTATGTATATAGAGTCAGAGACTAAATTTACCTTTCTTTATGGAAAATATCAAATTCTAAAAGAAGTCATAGTACAATAATCAATATTCATCAACTGTTTTCCACTCTATATAAATAAACTCGTAACAACTTAGTTGTATCTTTCGCTCAACACGTTATATTTTTAACTTATAATTACCGGGTATTATATTACTTCAGCGATATGCCAATAGTTAGATTCAGTACGTAATACACAATACCCGGGTCCATTGTAATTCCATTATAATAATACCATTGTAATTCATTAAAACTCAGGAAAAAAAGTATTGAACATCCAACACGTTCGCACTATTACAAACATTTTTTTTGCGTTCGTAAATGTTTTATTTTAGTAATTTTATCGTCTATAATCGTTATTTCAACTGAAAGAACAGGTTTGTTCGTATTTGTCACTGGCGGCATATAGCAGCCTAAATGCTTCGAATTAGGCATTAGGCATGTTTCGAATGGAAAAAAAACAGTATTCGCGAATACAAATACGAACAGTGCCCTAACCTACGAACTACGGATCCAATTGTAAAAATAAGAAAAATAGTGTGTAATTAAGTACTTTTTACTTCAATTTCATGTTAGTATGCTTTTAGTTCGATTAGTAAGTAGTTTTTTAGTTCAATATAATGTTAGATGCGTAACTGATTTTCAAAGACGTTAATTTTTAAAGTATTTTTTTCTTTATATATAAAACCTATTTTTGCTATTTTTAACTCACGTTGGGTCCCTACTATTCGTTTAATATTTGAGTACTCGTTTAGAAAATGGCGAATACCTACGAATAATTGAAATTTGGCGAGTATTCGCCAAAACGAATATTCAGAACATCCCTAGAATATATATTAATATAATTAGATGTAAAGGAGTTCGTATTTGTTCGAATGAGCGATTAGCCAATGGGCAATAATCACGCGTCAAAAGTTGGGAATAGAGTTCAAACAAACAGAATCCCTTGCTTAACATATTCAGTGGGCGGCCAGGTGGTGACGTCAGCAAATACAAAGTATAACAAACCTACGTTCTTCAGTTAGAATTGAACTTCAAAATCAGTATAGTAAATAATTTACGAACGAAAAATAAGTTTGTAATCAAGCGGACCCGCTAACATTCTGATAACATTATTGGATGTTGTTATGCGAATAAGTGCCATACGAAATAGAGAATATAATGATACACTTCATTCGACGCTTATTTGCCCCTTTATTAATTACCTTCTTTCCCCGACGGCAATTTTCAATAATTCTTTTAAAAAGCTAATAAATATGGTTAAATCATAGTTAGTACAATTTCTTACACTACGAATGGTTATTTTTCGATTACACTCAATTATATATACGTTAATTAAAATAAATTAAATACGACATATAAATACACGCCTAAGAAGCCAAATTGTCTCCACGAATTATTTTTTAGCGATAATCGTCTACAAATACTCATCACATTATTAATTTTCTAATAAAATTCGTTTGATAAAGACATAAGAAAATGTAATAAATTAATTATTAGTTCTAATCAATTGATTTAATAACTAAATTTAATTAAAACAACGTCCAACCCCAAGATTATTTGTTTTTGCTCAAATGATACAATTTTATCATTTTCATCTTACTTGACCTAGCACTTCTTGACTCCACGTTAATTACAATCTTACTCATAACCGTTATTTAAATTTATTTTTTGTCTAAAATTAATTGTCATTGAGGAACAATAATTTTAAGCAATCGTAATTTTTTAAAAGAGTTTATGAGTAAGGCATTTAATGACTTTAATTTAGTTTAAATAAAGATAATTTATTCTATGAAGAAAATATGTAAAAAAAAAAAGCATTTAAGTGTAATCAGTGCATGCATATTACAAAAAACATTTTTTTTTATTGATAAGAGGGCGGACGAGCAAGCGGTCCCACGTAATGCTAAGTGTTACCGCTGCCCATGGACACCTGCAACACTAGGGGATTGATCTACAAACGGTCAAAGTGAGTGAATTTTATTAAAATAAATTAATTGGGTTGCATAAGTGTTAAGTTGATAATCAGAAAAGGCAGCTTAGTAGTGAAGCAAAGCGATATCTTTTATATTATATTTATTTATTACGTGAATTCCTACATATTGTATATCACAGTCCAGGGATCAACTTTCAGTACAACCTAACCTATGGATTGGTATCTCACTTACAATTTGGCTAATTAGGAATGATTACTAATTATAATCGACTATATTTAATGATCATTTTACTCCGGATAAACAATGATATGGAACTGACAATCCTAAGTACAAAATATACAATTCGTGGTAAATTACAAGCCGAAATATACAATGTGTCACAGAAATAATGCACAAACTGTTAGAATCACTTCTACCAGTTTGTACAATAGGTTTTTCTCTAACTCACTGTTCAATTCTAGTATATATTTTATTCCACGCGCGTCGCCCGCGCCGCTGTGTAATGAGCGCTACGAAAGTTTTAGATAGAACAACAAAACTTTAAATGTTCGTAAATTTTTTTTCATTTATTTTCTTAAATAATTTTATTTCTCGCTAGAAAGGGTTTATATCTTTTAAATTAGTTGATGTGTTCCAGGTTTTACGTTATTCCAATGACACGTTGCATTTATGATTAGAAGGCGAGACCTGTTCCCCACAGTGGAACATGTATGATGATTCCAAACTACATTGAACAATAAGGTCTAATTATTTGGATCTAATATTTCACGCCTTATTTGACGTAACATATTAGGCGTCTATGGATTCCCTTCTTTCAAAGTTAATCGTATAAATTATAAAATGATAAATCTCCATATCGATTTGTTAATCTGTAGATTATCCTTGTTTATCCTTGTTCCATCCGGTACAGTATTAGATTAATGTAAAAACTTGAGCTAGACTGATCATAATATACAAAAAAAACTTGATATATTTGTACATAACATACTTTCCAATGTATATTTATCAGTCAATCGAACATTCGAAAACAAACTCTTTTACAGCTCATTATTAAAATACTCAATAAGTGGCTAAGTGGCGCCAATAGCAAATACAAGTTTGAAAATCAAACTAGTCCTTACAGTTAGAGCAATCAAACGTGAACGTTAAAGCCACTATAATAACGCGTTTGAAAACGCAAAATAGATTTGCATTTTTGCGAAGGCTTGGTAAACCAATCAGATCGTACAAGTAATACAGCGAAACCACGAATCCGATTTCGGAGAATAGCGTCAAATCGATAAATTGTCCGCACTATATTAAAGAAAACGTTTTCTCTGAGGATTTATTAGCCTTTAAGGCAGTGAGCGATATAGCTGAGGATTATTCATAAAAGATGTCGCATTTTAATATTCAATATACCTTGCATAATACCTATCATCTAAAACATACTCATTTGTTGTTTAATTTTCTAATAAAATTCGTTCAATAAAGGCATTATTACAGAACGTAAGAAATTTATCGTATATTTAATTATTTAATTTAAATTTAATTATCCAAAGTTAATAATGTACATGGAAAAATAATATATGGCAATACATGTTACGTGATTTGGTCAATGAACTGCCTATCAAGCTGCAGATAAAATATATGAATGACGACAAATTTAAAGCTGTAAGTGTTTTTTAACAATAAGTGGGACAGAGTTATATTTAAGGAAAGGTTTCGGTACTACGGTTATACTTTGGAGGTTTTTGTAGTATGTATAGATTGAGAAAAGAATTTTGTAAAAATCTAATCAATCAAACTCATTGAATTAATATATCTCAAATAATATTTGTCTCATTATACAAGAGGCTACAAAGAGGGACTCAATTAATTGCTAATTGGCAAGAACAAATAAATCTGCACCCTAAACCTGTTTCAATTTAATCATTGCTTAAAATCTCTTTAGTCTTTTTCTAACAATTAGATCTTCAAACTGATTAGAAAGGGACAAAAAATATAAGCAGCAATAAATCACAAACAGTGTTTATGAGGTTAATAAACAAATTAATATTTTATACGGGATATATATATATATATTTTAGAAGTAGAATATATATATTTTGTATTGGCTATTTATTTATTTGTTTCTAATTGCAATTCAACGACTTTCTATTGAGCGTTACTGACTATTAAAATGTGACATTTCGAGATTTCAGTCGGAATGGAATGTGAATTCCAACTTTAATTAAACCCCATTTCCCACTATATTGTTCCAATCCAATTGGTCCAAACTGTAAACAAACATGGCGGCCAGAGGGAACAGACACGGCCTTAAATTAAATAGTGAGGTGATAATTGTGTACATATCCATAATTTGAGTTATCGAGAGTGCAAGTTTGTCCTATATTTAAAACTAAACGTTGAGATATTTCACTGATTTGGTTTGTTTTACGGCAAATTGGACTGGAACGGACTGTACATTCAGCTTAGTGGAATTTTCTAATACATTCAATTGATGTATACATTCGACTGAAAACTACAAAACAAAGCATCGAATGAATAGTGGGAAAGTGGCTTTATACATACATCTAGTGACAACCGTTATGCTTATAGCAAATAATTCCAATTTTCTAATCAGACATCTCCATTTATTTAATTTACTTGTACAACTAATTTATTATCCAATTTTATTCTAAACAATAACCCTCCTATTTTATTTTAATTTCAAAACCTAACCTATGTTCCAACCTCTAAGTACAGTCAGGATAAATGTAATGACAATATACACATGTATAAGTGAAATTCGGCATTTATTACATTTCAAAACTCACACTCTTATTATGAGACAATAAGAGTCATAATCGTATGAAGTGACAGGGTTAACCGGAATTATATTATTGCAATGTGGTGTATAAAGGTTCTGGCGATATCTAGTTTTACAAAAAATATTAATAGTAATGCCAATAAATGTCATTAAGTATTTTAAAAATGAGCGTTGAGCGCTCGAGCACTGTCTAATGAACTAATGAACCCTATGACACGAAAAGAAGTACGTTTGTTTGTGTTAATCTCGAGATGTACTTGACCGATTTTGTTGCAGTTGAATGTTGTATAGCGTTTTTATCAAATACATATGTTTATAGGGTTACTTATTTTATCAAAGATGGTCGATTAATTTTGAAAATCTTGGGCAAGGACGATGATAATATCATATTGTAGGAATATATAATAGAATAATTTAGATAATCCAATCTAACAAACAAACTGATTTCTAAATCAAGTCCCAAGCAGACGAATCCGTGGGCAAATGTTAGTAATAAAATATGTATAATGCGGCCTAAGATACAAATGAACATATCCAATGAAGACCCAATGAACGTACAAATTTATTCGTTACTATGTGTAACGCTATCTATATTAACTTGGTTTTAGCCGGTATAAAAATATTTTTTATTACATTGTAGTATAGAAAAGCTATTAAAGGTATAAAGGCGTAGGTTTCAAAGTATGATCATTAATTATGTCGATTGTGAAACAAAAGGTAGGTATTTTTTTTGTTTTAGATACGTTCATTTGCTTCTTAGCAACAGAACGGATCACAACACATTAATGTAATTCCGCCATTAAATATTACACATATTTCGTTCTGATAGACCATCGACCAACCGAAATACATAGATGGATACTACCTTGTGACAAAGTTGCGTATATGAGTAATAATTACATTTTTATAAGTATTTGCTTGACTTATTTACTTGAAATCAATTATGCAAACACAATTACCGCAAAATATTACATAATTAATATTATTTCAAGTTATATATAGAAAAAAAGTTTTGTTTTTCAATTATTTCTATATCTCATATTTTTTTACATCGACACACTGTTACGTCAAAAATATTGCAGTTATTGTTAAAAAAAGATGAACTATCAATAATTCGTTGTTGGTAGTTTTTTTTCCGCCAAAATCACAGACTGAATTGACAGATCGGTAAATTTGTCCGTCTTGCATGTGCATCGCTTTTAAGGCAGTAATGCTTCATCTCTGTATTTTGGTTGATCGATTCACCATACACACATGCTCCAGGCCGCGTGTTCAACAATAGCATACATTTGTAGGCAGTGACGTCACTATAACGGTTGGAACACGACTGAACACATGTCATTTCATTCTCGCAACAAGTAGTCCCATCATTCTATTTCTTTCTCGCATACACATAACCCCGATATCAGCGCAAGTAGGAAGGAAGATTTCGCTGTTTTCCGTATGTTTTAGAAAACAATTGATTGGACATAAGTTGGAGAGATTTACAAGCCCTATCTAACAACATATAGTTTATATATAATTAGTTAGATTTTTTTTAATAGTACTGTCATCGTGTTGACGCTCCTGAACTAATTTTTTGGATATCCGAAAGTTTTGGTATCCCACCCTTTATATCTCTATTCTTTTAAATATGGGTTTATTATCTAGTTTAGTTAGAATAAGCCATCAGTTCCAAATACAGTCAATTACTATATTTTTGAATAAACCATAAAGTATACGAGTTTCGGAAACAAATAACTATCCTACTAATTAAACCTTCAAGCGGTCGCGCGGCGTCGATTCGATTCAGGTTTTTCAAATGTTGCTACACTTGTGTCGTGCATGCTCAAAAAGAACCGACCTGTTATCTTAATATCATCCGTTCACAGCGCAGCTGAAATTGATGAGGACACTGACGAAAAGCAGAAGCCAAGTATTGTAACTTTCTATCACCGGACTAAAGGAGGAGTTGATGAAGTTGACAAAAAAGTAAAAATGATTTGGTATCAAAAAAAAATAATAATAGACAGCCGTTGACACTTTTCTTTCGTCTTTTGGATCTAAGGTCTTGTCTAAGGAATATTTGCAGGGACCACACTACATTACTTTGTAGTGAATGTTACTATACCGAGAAAATTGATCATGACAAAGACTAATTTTGTTATGTAACTTGTTATTTGAACTCAATCAACAGGTACTGATTTCAAAATTTTGAGTGACTATGTCTTAAAAATTATTTTTTTAAGTTTCAGTAAGATTTTTGTAGCCAAAATGTTTCCTAATCCAAAGACAATGACTAATATTATAAAGAATAATAAATAAATGAATATTTGATTAAATAGTGTCTTATAATACATACATTAAAATGATGATGATCGAAACGACTACGCGCGACCGCAGCCGTTTCAAAAGATCGCGCGCCCGCTTGATGGTTAATGACCGACATTCCTAATCACTTCACTATCGTCGCTTCAACAAGTTAGAAAAAGACTTACTTTGTTTGATTATCCTAGAATTTCATTCTTCAATGACATTCAACACTCGTGCAAAATCACTTTAAACATTAAATTGGAACACTATTAAAACACACCAAACCGCAATCACAGCGATCACCGTCTCTTTCTACCGCGAAACAATGTCATCTTTTCATCTCTTTCTCTCACATTACACGATCTGTTTACTACAATTGTAGTAAAAACTTCACTTTTCACTTTTTCGCCAACTGCAAGTATCTATGGACAATAACGTGAAGTTCTTGCGGAAGTTTTGTACGATCGGACTTGTCCGCGTATAGTTTAACAGCAGTAGCTAGTTGTGAATGTAAGTCTAGTAGCGCTTCGAGGCCTATACACCTTAATGATT
Organism: Sesia bembeciformis; assembly: GCA_943735995.1. Lineage (NCBI taxonomy): Eukaryota > Metazoa > Arthropoda > Insecta > Lepidoptera > Sesiidae > Sesia > Sesia bembeciformis. Next base: position 4,427,925 of record OX031038.1, read on the forward strand.
TCGCATTCTTATACAAAATGTTGTCTAACTCAGTCTTGTTTATCAGTACTTTAGCTGCGTCTGTAACAAAAATGACATGGTACTGTAAGAAATGTCCTATAAATAAATAAAAAAACCTAACTGCGAAAAGGCAAATCAAATTGAAAAGGGTGGAAACCAGTTTACTTTTCTAGTATAATTGTTGCAACTCTCAAGCATCTACCTTGCTTGTAGTGGTGAGTGTTCTTACGCGTAAAAAGAGATCTTATATCTTTCACAGTGTACCTTTAAATACATTGACGCGAAAGTTACTTTTCCCGTAATCGGACATTTATCCACAAGCATGGTTGACGCGCCCTCATGAGTTGCAAAAACTATACTGTATAAAATGGGTCAAAGAAAAGTAAGCCATGGTCAAAAAAAAAGCTTCGACACAAAATACGACTAGAAAAAACTGCTTACAAGTTTACAATGGTCGTAAGCTCAAATAAGTGCGGAAACCAGCCAGATGAAACTGTTCCAACAAATACAATCTAGATTTGTAATTATCTAGCCAATGGCTGGATAAATATCTACAAACAAACAGTGCATCTGTCTACAATATGAAGATACATTCTAGTTGTACATTACATTCTAGATACATTATCTCACGAAGTCGGCTTAAAAATTTATCTAGTCACCCACGTAGAGCCTTAGGGCTTAATCATAATAGTAAGTTTATCGATATATCGCTATGTAAATTGTGAACGATTCTCGACAGCGTGCGCTCCGTATATTTGTGCTCTGTGTATACCGTGCGCGCGACACCGGGCTCCCGACTGCCTGCGAAATCGCCATTGAACCCTGGGATATAGCTAGTAAATGGGTGAAAGGGCAGGGCCGCATGCCATAACATTTTATTTTTTAGTTAGATATAGAAGTTTGTGTACTGAGTGACATTAAGCTCAGTTTGCTAACACTACTGGCGGGAGTCTGCGTTCTAGGCACACAAGTGCACGTGTATTTATGGTGCACGATTACAAACAAGGCTAACCCGCCTTCGTGAGATGAAAGAACTATACCTATACATGAACATCGGTGTTGATTATACAATAAGGGAAACTCCGTTGTAAGACTATGTATTATAATTTGCATCTATTGTATAATTGTTTGAAGTTTCAAATAAATAAATTATAAAGATCGACTTACCTCCAGTGGACGCTTCGTGCCCTGAATTCCGTTTCTTTGGTGATGATTTCGTAGGAGACTTTTCTGATGATTTTGTCGGACTGTAAAAGTTATAAAATACTGTTAAAATCGTAAATCAAAACTGTTTTTTTTTCAATTATTGCAACATTAATAATAACTCTATTAATAATAATGCTAACAACTCTTTCATGAACGCAAAAAGGTATGTAATTGGTCAATGCTCTAGATTTTTATACTGACCTCTCCAACACGTGATTGTTAACCCCATGCCCAGTGATGTTGAATATTGTTTCGGAATCATCCCGGGGTCGTTTTAAGGGTTGATCGTCTTCTGAAGCCGAAGTAGATGTACACTCGCCATTGGGTAGTGGCGTGGATGTTATTGGTTTGTTCTCTTTGGACTCCTCATCTGTTATCGGCATGTTGGATTCTTTATACGTCTGTGGAGAACATTTGTTTTGGAATTATGAATTTTTATCTGTACTTCATGGTGTTGGCATTATACTGGCACCAGGGGGTATGCGGGTGCGCCGCCGACCTTGCAAAATCCTATTCACAGTATATTTTTTATTTTATTTGAATTTATCTAGTCGAATAATATTTGATAACAGTCAACATTACCTTGGGCGCAGTCTTCTGTCGCTTGACGACTAACCCTTTCGACCACGCGTTGATCCGCCTCCGCTTGCGTTTAGATGAAGTACAGTCGCTCTTGTCGCCGTTCTGTGTCGCGCGCGGTGTCTTGTTGTCGTTCGCTGTAGGAATGAGCCCTAATGATACTTAACATTCGTTTAGGAGCATTATTTGCAATCATTTTTGTACAATCAGAAGCAGTTTTGTGAAATATTATTCAAAAGTGTATACCCATAATTATCTCATATTAAAGACTTTTAATTTTTTTTCTTGTTTGCGTTAAATGAAAAAAAAATTTGTTAAGTAAAGTAAAAATAGAAAGAATAAAATATTTTTATAATATAGCAATTTCATGGCGTTCAATTTTTTTTATATTTGTACAATTTTATTGCACCATTTACAAATCGCACATTTCGCGAATTGCACATTATCCGTCTAAACCTTGGCATTTTATTTAATTGACACTTGAACATTTTTACCTGATTCCTGATTTAGGCCTAGCCAGTGAAACCGATTTTTCTACGCATGTTTTTGTAATCAAAATATGAAGTGAATTAGACTTTTTTATAAGTTAATATATAAAAATGGCCATCGGTGTAAAAAAATAATAGCTAAGAAAGGTATTTACACAGATAAAGAGGGATAGATAACGCAAACTGTCCGTCGCTGCGTGCCGGAATTGGCGCTCAGCTCCTACTTCTCGAGCTGTTCGTTAAGTCTATTCCGACCCGTGTGGGTAGCAAGTCGTTTTTACAAAACAAAAAATGCGTAATTGCGGTATAATCATCAAAACTAGTGAACCGAGTCAAGGGGGTTATTTAATTTCATTGGCGAGTGGTTTTCAACATTAAAATCTACTCGCTAAAGTAACATGCTTGGTTTCCATACAATTTTACGAATTTGCGTCGTCTATGTCTATGGGTATTTAACTAAATGTCTTTAAAACTAAAGTCATAGCACCTGCTTATCATCAGCTAAACCAGTAACTTCCTCAAAGGTTGACATAAAAATTGGTCAATCTGCCACAAACTTCCATTAAAGTATCAAAAACGTATAAGAAACTGTCACTTACGTAAATTAGAAGCTGTATAAATGAAATCCGGCAGGTCTGTATCAGCCATTGTGCCCTCATCTTGTCGTTTCTTCGCTATTTCTTGGCATTCGAGCTCGAAATCACTGTCCATTTCTACGTCGATGAGAGCGTGTGCGTGATCCCTTAGGGAACATGCTTCGTGACGGATTTGCTTGTCTGATGACGTCCTATCATTATTCAAAGCGTTATTAAGGGGCAATGATTTCGCTGAGGGCTACCAGGAATTTCCATAACACCAGAGAGCGCTACTGTTGCCATATATAACTTGCGGTATATTTGTATCTGTCAAAATACTTATATACGTAATTAGTTCCTAATGATGAAAAGGGTTTTGTAAAATGTAAATAACCGAAAATTAACCGAAAGTATTTTAACTTACGGAGGCTTTTTATAATACAATTTATACTGTTATATTTTTTCTGTATTAGGGTAAAATTATTGGACAAAAATAACACTCATGACATTTGGCCACTCAAGGGGGGCTTGGGCCAATTGAGCAAATGATTATTATTATACATTGACAGCTCAAATAGCAACTCTTCGATACATATAATAAAATTATTTATTCTAAAAATCATCTTGTCAGTGTCACCCTATGGTCAATTTTAATATGGTAGCCCTCCTTGTTATCATTTTGGGTCTACAATATAAGCATTTCATTTACGTCAGTTTAAATAGTTAATGTCAATTGCCTCCATTTGCAAGTTAAAACTTTTCAAACTTTAGCATTGCAGAATGTGTCGTGTGGTGTCGGCCCGTTATAGAATAACCACCCAATCTCCTCCCATGGGTGTCGTAAAAGGCGACTAAGGGATAACAAAACGGCTACCACAAGCCCTGATACCATCTCGAAAAGACTGGCTAGCGTGGCGTTGTAAGGCCTCACATCCCTCATGCACGTGACAATGTGCATGAGGGCCTCCGCCCTTGTCCAGCAGTGGACACTGAAAGGGCTGGTTCCATCGCATTGCATTAAAGAACATGACACTGTTATATCTAGACTGAATAAAATCAAATGCTTTTTATCTCGACCTTTATATAGAATTACTAAACATATTTTAACAGCTACATATATAAATACGCATATGCTATATTTCACCACATAAAGCCATGTCTAGACCAAAGATGTCTTAGCGTGCGTCGCTTCGTGTAAAAACTATAATCTATTCGTATAATAAAATCGTGACAGATCCGTGTCTGTACATGAAAAAATTTGTTCGGAAAAAAATCGTTGCTCTGAACCCAAAACATGCTTGTTCGTCTTTGTCTGAACACGTATCACGCAGAAACTACTGGACGGATTTGGCATGAAACTTGGCGTAGTTATAGCTTATATACTGGGTTAACATTTAGGGTGGGTACTTTTTATTCAGATTAATTATGAAGTTCCCACGGGAATCACAAGTTCAGAAGTCGCTGGCATCGCTAGTCGATAATATAATTGAAGGTGGTCTAGACACGACTTTCAATCTTAATTACCATCCTTTAATCCTTAGTTAACTGTTACAATTATATAATTAGACTTTATTCTAAATATTTTTTCTAATTAACATACAATAATTAACAACTCTATAAATGTAATTTAAATATGTAATTGTCGTTTCATAAAAGGCTTGACTATTCGCAAAAAGCTCTTTTTTCCTGCTGTGCAACGAAACGTGGCACAAGAGCGGCAAATTAAAGAAAAATACTTGGTATGTTAATCTCAATTATACTGAGGACAACATGAACTTATGATTTCTAAAATTATTACCTAATTTTAATTCAGTTTTTCTATTATGTTAGTTCATAGTTTAAATCTAGTCATTTTTAACACATTTTTTTTCTACATTTAATATGTGATCAGCACATTTTAAAAAACCTACATAAACTATAGACACAAAAGGAGCAATAATTAAGCCAAAAGTATCAAGATTTTCATGTTATACTACAAATATGTTACCTACTAAATAAAAATCTGTGCCACGTTTTGTTGGACATACTTCAAGCACTGAACTTATTCAATTCTATACAATCAATTTGCAATTATTCTCCGAATATAGCAGTGGCCAATATATTCGAGCGCTTTAATATCAGAAGGTTCACATTGCAGAATGTCTCCGTTTGAAAATAGTTCTAAAAGCCAAATGTCCAGTAGCACTTTGGTGCATGTACAGTTTTTCAGTCATGTACATCAAATACAAGCGTTAAAGCAATCATAATAACTCGTTCACAAACGCAAAAAGTTTGCAATTACGCGACTTCGTCAACCATATTTGTATGTAATTAAATGTAAAGTATAAAGTTGAATAAGTCTATAGCAGGTTTTGCACATTCTATTATAGATTACTCTACTCCATGCATAAATATGATCTAGGTATATCTATTTAGTCTAGTGCATATAAACTAAATATAAATGTATGTATAGTACTCGAGAATATGAAAATGCCCTCGTGTAAAATGAGACGAGACATCAGTCTCTTCGTTTATTCACGAATTCTAAATGAAAGAAAAGTCTTAACAACCCTATTTAAATTATTGAATAAATACTTTATGATAACAGCAATAAAGTTCAGAATTGTTGTCACATGTGTCACTTATTATCATTGATTGTGAATAAGCAGTTTTAAAAGTTTATTTTAATTTAATCGAACATTATTTTAATGGATATTCCAAATTCAAACTATATATGAATTTGCGTTGATTTATATAGAGCAATTAAAAATGTGATTTTAATCAACAGTGTGATCAAATCAATCAAATCCCTTCACGTGATTTTTTGAAATTTTAAGAGGAGGAATAAGAGGGGGAGAAGATCTTTATGCAATGCGTGAATCTCAAGAACTATTTAAATTAGAGACATGAAATTTAGCACATAGACTTCCAAATTAAAATAATTAAACAGGGCTGTCAAAATTTGTATGGGAAAAATATTGATTGTTCTATTAACTTGAAATTTGCGGGCGAAGTCGCGGGCAATAAGCTAGTTGTATATAAAACAACCTTATGTATATAAATTACGAAAAAGTGCGAAAAAGGGATTACGAAACGAAAGTTGACGATGAGCCACGATGGCTTTTTCATATTCTTTTGTACTGTAATGTCCGTAATATGATCGGACAAAAGGTTAGAGGAAAGTAATACATGTACATATATAGTAATAATTACGATCAATAAGACAAGTCATACCGCACTTTACGAGTATATCAAAATATATAAAAAAATATATTAAATTGTATATAATTAGTAGCGTTTTGTTTCATACCTACACATCCCTCTAGCCCTTTGGAAGGAAATGTGGAATGGCCGGGAAATGTGGAAAAAAAATATTGTGAACATGTTATATACAGTTAAAACAAAGATGACAGATGTGAAAAAATCATTGTAACACAAACTGGAGTCTATTAATTCAGAAGTGAAATGCTCTTTATTCGAAATAATCACAGTTTCTTTTTTACTTTTTTATAGTACTCTTAGGTTAGTCTTTATCATATCCAAAGCAATTTTAAAAATAAAAACATACAAAAGATGGTGAATGCTCATTATTTAATTTGAAGAAACATGAAATATTCAAAACAATAGAAATCATTTATGACGTTATCTGAGCAAAAGGACCTTATTGTTGGTATAGACTTATTGACTTTGGTTTCAAACTTAAAATTTCATTGCAAGATTCTGTTTAAATATAAACAAACTGATTTTTAAGATAAAACAAAATATAAGAATTAGTTTTTTTTAAGATTTCACTATACAATATCTGGGAAATTGAAGAAGACAATACGGTCCCTTTACTCCTATGTCACATTTAACGAATAAATGTGGTAATTAAGTACATTACTCTCACCTGTCCGGATTATATTCTAAAGCATTAGCGCATATAAGATCTATGTCGTCGAGGAACTCTTTAGCGCAGTTGTATTTGTGCATATCGACTTTGGTCATCATCGTTTCTAGGTCCATTGGCTGTTTTACGATCGCTAAATAATCTGTTACCTGTTAGGAATTATGAAGATACTATATCAGACTGAGATATCATGTTTCAATTTATTTCATGTTCAGAACAAAGGATGCGCACTGTTGTATGAAACCTGGCCCGATCACCCCCGACCACCAATACAATTGTAATGTATGGTGCTTGTTAAATAAAAAAACTTAGTAGTAAAAATCGGGCCCTTATAAGATCCGAGCCTATAACAGCTGGGTCATGCCCGACCTTTAGCGTGCTCAGATGGTCTCAGAACAAATTTGAAACCCTGAACAGAAAAGTCCACTCACCCATGTATCACCACGGGTTACACCGCCTAGCGTGGCTATATTGTCTCTCCCTCGTACATTTCCGAGATAGTAGTAAGGCAGATATCGCATATCCCAGGTACTTTAGGACTTTGTTGCAATAACAAAAATAGAAGCTTATGTTACAAGCTTTCATTTGGTAGTCGTCTGGTATGTATTGGATATACCGGCCAAAATGCCCATCATTCTTTTAAGGAAATTATTACTTGGATTTACGAATAACTGCTTAAGATAAAGATAAATAATCATAAAAAACATTATACATAAAAATACAAAATGGTAATAATTCTGTATTTGTAACTCAAAGATTTAAACATTTCCTTTATATCAATTTTTAATAGTAGATAAATACTGTTCATTATTAAATTGTCATAAATTTAAACGTAAAGTAGATGGTCAAGAATCACAATATCCACTTACCATCAGACATAAAGTCCACACATATACACATTTCTAGATAGTGATAAATTTATTGACCAAAAATTAGCGACAATCATAGTAAGGATAAATTTAGAATCGACAACTAAAAGAATTTTGAAATTTTTTTAATTCAAAAATTATTATTAGACAAAAAAAACTATTCAATTGAGAGTGATATCATTTGACAAATTTACAAATAAATACGTTCAATTGTCGATTTTAAATAGCCCTTTAAAAATATTCATTTAAAGAATATACATGATCGCTAACGCTAAAAACACGACTAAAAAACCGTTAATATAACAGTGGAGAAGCTGAAGATGATAAATACCTCCTCCAAATCCACCGGTTTAGTGAATTTATAGAAGCGTCTATTGGAAGCGAGCTTGCGGCAAATGTCCCGTAGAAATATCCTCAGTTCACGCAACTTGTAGTCTTCTTTGCGTTTACGACGAGATATTTCTTCTGCAGACTCTCGAGGAGGTGGAGGTGGTGGTGCTGTCATTAAAATCAACGAAGATATGTTAAAAATAATTATACATCTTATATATGTACTTAATACTTGAATCAGCCTTCAATGTCCCACTGCAGGGCACGAACCTTACCTAGTAGTAAATCACTGAGGCGTTTCGGGCCACCACGTGGGGCCAGTGCGGCTTGGTGGATCACATACCCTAGACGTTTTTTTATATTTCTAGTGCAAGTATAATTACCTCAAGATATTTTCCCTCCCCCGGCAAGTTCGTGAAAATTTAAAAAAATCCGTACTATGTAGAAACTCAGTAGTACAGGCTGAAAATTTGAACTCACGATTACACAAATGTGAGTAGAGTATAGATACCCCTAGGGTATCACCGCTCTTTATGTACTTCGTACTCGTATATGTGTATTAATTTTGTGTAGGTACTTAGTTATATATTCTGTAGTACCTTATGTTCAGTTAAAGGGCATAGAATGCCACTGGGCATTAAGTGCGCCCTCTGTACAATTTTTGTGCGGTGAAGTTTAAATAATTACAAAACAGATATTGTTTTGTAATTATTGTAAACAGATAAATTAAAGAGACATTTGTCTAAATTATAATTCGTTTACTGTTCACAGGTAGGTTATAATGTCTATGGATACTGATACAGCAGAACTTGTATCTTACAGAAACCTTTATGGTTTTTTTGATACAATTATGATAATTTTATGCCTTTTGTTTGTAAATTTGGTAATAAATAAAAAAATATACACCAGAATCGATTTTACGAATATTTTGTATATCGTTGGAACTACCCCTCCATGCTCCTCCCACCCTGTATTAAAGCATATGTAAGTACTTACCTCTAGGCAACGATGGTGGTGGTTCGTTGTTCACAATCATCGGCGTTTCTAATGGGGCTTCCGTCAATATGGGCTTCAGGAAGTTGATCACCTCCGAGGCATTCGGCTCGCGTACATTGTACACGCAATCTTTGTACGCTGGGAACAGTTCTTGTAACTGAAACATACGATAGAAACACCGTTTGTCAGACATTTTATAGGAATACATCGAAGAAATATAACTCTCACTGAATAAAGCCTCATCTAATAAAGCTCTATGGGGTTTCGGACCCATAGTCCGCCATGTGGGATCAATGCAAATTGGTTTCCTCAGAGAATACGCGGATTTCCTCAAGATAATTTCCTTCACGGCAGAGATATTGGTATTTTTTTTAAACCCAAGTTGAAACTCAGTGGTAGAGGATGAGGATTTGAGTAACACTACTAGTAAAACCACGGGCGATGTCATTTCCCCATGGTCCGACTTATCCACGGGCAAAAAGTTTTCCCTGGTACTGGTCGAACTACGCGATAAGAACCACGAGCAACCAACGGAACTCATGATCTCACAAATTAGTCGGAAGTAAGCTATTACAACTCTAAGAGTGCCGAGGGTTACTAGCACTGACTGAGGGTGACCAGCTCTAAATCCAAAACACCAATAATTTCGAAGTTTATATGTCAATAAATAAATTGTTCAAACTGGAAAGTGTATTTCTTAACTGATTAAAATAAAATTCAACATAAAAATAGTTTACATTATGTAAAAGGCGGTGGTGCTCAATACTGCGCGTTTCGACTATCGGTTTCTGTACCTGGAGCCGACCGATGGAGCTTTTGCTGGAGTTTATACTGTCTCTTTCATTTTGGTTCAAAACACCCATCTCTTCTTATGGGTGTCTTGGAAGGCGACTAAGGGATAACAAAGTCGCTACCACAAGTGCTGAGGAACTACACTACCTCTACAAGAGTGTACTCGGCGTTCCGCCATGATGTTTTAAAGCCATACACCCCTCGTTCACGATATAATGTGCATGAGAAGGCCCATGTCCAGCAGTGGATACTAGAAGGGCTGATTGTAAACCTACCTCAGAAGGCAGCTCCTCATAGTGAACACATCGTGTCGTTGCCAGCAGCAGCGTGTTGTCGCCGGCCGCTCGTGACCGCCACAGCTGCAGCAGAAGCGACACGCCGTGCGTCGCACTCAGCGACTTCCATACAGAGACCACGTCGCGTATGAACAGTACGCACCCGCGGTCTGCGCGGCGACACTCAGAGAACAGCTAAGAAATAATTATAAATTCTTTACGAAGATAATGTTAAGGCCGTGGTAGTTAAATGGCAACCCACGCACCCCAATACGTGCGACCCTCGGCCATCATAAAACCTTGTAAGACCTGTGATTTAATTATAGCTAATAAATATATTTATATATTCGTTATACTAAAATGCGCTCCACAGTGATATCTGCAGATTTTCGTTAATCATGCAGGAACCGTTTATTTCCCGGGGGATAAATGTAGGCTATTTTCCTGGTTCCCAGGAAGGACGATGCAAAATTACGTTCACCCGTTGAAGCGTAAAAGCGTTTCAAACCGACATCGTTTTATTTTTATATATTAGTAAGGTTAAGGATGTATGCAGCTCAAAGTACCATTCTGCATTGTCTCTATTGCCCTTGACCAAAAAGTCTGATCTCCACTGGTCTAAGGGTCTATTTAAATAAGCAACAAATTATAATCAACAAAAAAACAACCTAATTTTGAATAAATGAAGTAAATAATTTTAAATTACTAAGAATGTCGATAACAAGCGATAAGGCCGTCTATTCTATTCTGTAATTTAAAGATATGTCAAATAACCATTTGTATGCAATAAAGAGTATTTATTATTATTAAAAGAATGGTGTTAAACCTTCTCGCCTCTCCCTCGATAGGCCAAAATGAAGGAGAGACGGTATAACCCCCGACGGAAGCACATTCGGCAGGGGTTCAGGACCCTAGGGAGAGAAAGCGGTGGACGATTCGCAGAGTATCAAGCAGCACCGTATTCGGGATCTTCGCCGGAAGCAAGCCGCCACGTAAACACAACCGCCTGAGGTTTGTGTAGAGGCTGGTAGAATTAACCCGTTTACGGATAAAACGACGCATGATTTCAGTGGACGTCACGCTCCACATGTCTTTGACCTCGTGCGCCAGGTGGAAATATTCCCTTCTCTTCTCGGTTTCGGCTTGAAGGTGTTGACCACTAAAAACACCCGAGACTGTACTCCGTCCGTCAACACGATATCAGGCTTATTCGCAAGACTGACTTAATAGAGCTTTGCGCGGTCGTTTTCCGAGCACCGGCTCCGGTGTGTACTTGTAGTGAGGCAATCTCTGTTTTAAGAGATCATATTTCAAGGCGAGCTCTTGGTGAACTGAGTTTACTCAGTGTTGGAAAGAGCCGAACAGCCGGAAGTAACATGCCTGAGTGACTCTACGGGATGGCCACACGCTCGACATACGAACGTGGACACCTCCGGCAGTTCAGTGTCTTCATCACCTGATCCTGTATTGCACAGACAACCCCCTTAGTTTCTCCAAAGAGATTTACAAAGCGCAGCCATTGCACAGAGGCTTTTGTGTACAAGTGGGACTCGTGGAAAGCCTTTAAGGACCTTCCGCTCAGTACTTTCTCCTTTCATACGGTCTCTCGATGAGAGGTGCTGGGCACCACCGGGTCTTGCCATTGCTCATCGGCTAAGAATAAGGGTGCAAGTCCTTTGTCACTCACCACGAGTTCCCTGCGAATTCCATCACCCAATAGTCGATAGAAAGTATCTTCAGAGATTGTATATCTCACGGTTATGCAGTCTTGGCGTTTAAGAAGCTTCGACCGCCGCATTTCCGTGGGATGTACAATCTCTGTATTGAAGGCCTCGGCTGATGCATCCTGTGGTCATCCAGAGTCATAGTTGTGTGCAAACTTTTCTATTAAAGGCGTTTAGTTCGATCTGAGACCATCTGAGAATGTCAAAAGTATACACATGACAGCGGGCAAGACCCAGCCGTTATAGGCTTATTGGGGCCAAACAAATAGCTATTTAAAACTTTTGTCAGACGCTCATAAAATACTTTCAAACTGACTGACTGTGCTTCTTTAACACCTATCCTTTTCCTTTTCAGATAGTTTTTAGCTAATTGGAGCCGACCCCAACACCATCGGAACGAACGATCCGTCCCTTCTCCACATGCAGGACCGCACACTTATCAACGCCCAGCTCCATTCTGATGGAACTGCTATTATTAATGTTATCATCAAGTCAACAGAGTCCAAGGGAATCCTATTTCTTTATTGTCACCGGAGAACCTAAACCTAACCTACCATTGCTGTTACTGATTTGCTGCTCATTCAGTATTTTCTATTGCTCGTTTCATTGTTTCTCTTTTTTAAGATATTAAAAATTCAACAGACGATAGATATGACGAAATTATTACAAATAAACTTGTATTATGACAACAAGTGTTTCGATAATATAAGGATGTAGAACATAAAAAGGAAAGGAAATAATTAGTCGCCTTCTTGTCAAATAATATTTCTCACCGATATAAGAGCCTGCTCCTGGGTGAATGCATGCACAGAATGCAGTGTGGACATGCTAAGCTCCTTCACAGTGCAATGTTCTAATTGCGCCAGTAACGCAGGCGCTATGTACGTTTCCGCACATTCGCCCATTATGAGCAGTACGCTAGGTGAAAGGGGAGGCTCGCCGATACTGCAAAAGAAGGAAAGGGTTAAACGTCGAGCATGAAATTGTAAAAATGAGCGCTGAGCGCTAAATGGGCACTAATTAACCTTTCAAACTCGAAGCATTAACGCTCGTGAACGTTACAATTTCAATTTTTAATGTTTGATGGTTTTAAACCTTGAGATTAACAACACTATGCGTATAGCTGTCAGGTCGATATTGACAGCTGGTCACGTGACCGATCGACTAGCCGCCCGCAGTCGTAGCTCCTCTATACAAAAGTTTGAAACCCATCTGTATTATAGTTGTAACATCATTTCATTAAACTGTCAACTTTAATCAAATATAAATAAGATTTAGTTTCACTGTTATCTTTATTCTGATCGCGGTAGGATACAGCGAACGCACCGCAATTATAGCTACGTGTATAAAAGCGGGCTCCTTCCATACGCTTTTAATTTATCTAAACGACTTTTAAAAATCTAAATTCTAATTTTAAATTTTTTATTTTTATTTTCAAATTTAGATTCATTTTTGTGTCACAGTCTAGCCTAAATAAGTTTTTATCCATGTTGTGTACAGCAACCATGGGAATACATACCAGACTTCAGTCTTATCTTAGTTGTATATTGAAATCGTGTTTTGTATGCCGTGCCTAAATAAATAAATAAACTTTCAACCTTAATCGAATACAAATAAGGTTCAATTTCGATATTACCTATGTTGTGACGCTGTAGCAGTTGGGTGTTGCGAGCGCGCAGCGTGCAGCAGCTGTACCGCATGCCTACAGCTGTAACATCACTCATTGGACTCCCAAACTCAATATTATGAAAATTCGGTATAATCTAGTATTTACCTATATTGTGTTACAGACGGGCAGTCAGCGCGTCGTATGTGTTAACAGCGTGTTCGCTTATAAGCATGGTTTGTAAAATTACACATTAAATTTTCAACATAAAGTTTAAATTATCTATTACCTGTGTGGTATGTGAGTCGTAGGCGGGTACAGCGAGCGCGCAGCGATCTGCAGTTGCGCGTGCAGCAGCGGCGCCGCGTGCGGGGGCAGGCGGTGCGCGGGGGGCGGAGCGGTGCGCGCGCCCGCCGCTACTAGCGACCGCATCGCTGATAACAGGTCCTCTTGTGTCACTAACACCTACAGTTACAATAAATTTTATGATAAAAGTAACGTTTATTTTTCTTTTCATATCTGGTAATGGTGTAATTAGCACATTCTGACAGTGTCAAGTTTCCTTCGTATAAACAATTTCAAAGTCTAAGACGTATCCTGTGAATGTCCAGTCCCATAGACGAAAGTCACAAGTCGTTCGGTAAGATTATAGCAAGTTTACTGAGGACAAAAGAGGACTCCTTGGCAGCACACGAAAAATGCAGTCCTACGCTTTTAATTGATTGCAACAAATGTTACGCACAAAAACACTTTGAAGTTTAATAAACTATCATACACAATTTTTACAATAATTAAACAAAAACTGAAGATCACTTCTCGAGTTACCACCGCCAAAAGTCAAACGGAACGTTGTTAAAATTAGAGTCATTAGGGTGTCTCAAAAATCGGAGTCAACCTGAACCACCACAGCAAATTTTAATGTTTTTAAAAAATATAGGCTAACCCCTAGGCTATCATCGCATACTCCAGAAATAAAAAAGGATTGTAGTATGTGTTCCACCAATCCGCACTGGGCCCGCGTGAAGGAATACCCCTAGGACTACTAGGGGAGGCATATGCCCTGCAGTTGGATGTTATAGGCTGATACAAGTAAAAGCTGGCACCTTAGCTAAAACAGTGCTAATAAAGACTTTTTTATGTCCATCTTATGTTTATGTTATTATTAAAAGCTGTATAACATAGTAAAAGAATCAACTTACGCTATTGGCATCAATAAGTAACGCGTACTCGCTCTCATACACTTGTGGATATACTCTTCTTAAAGCTTTTAATACTGCTTCGGAACACAATGCTTTCAAATCCGAGCCTGTAACAACATGCGATATTCTATGTTAACTTATAATTATAACTTAGTATAGACGAGTAGATGAGACCTATTTTACAATATTTAATCAGTGACATGGGGATAGACTAGATAACAAGCCTGGTTGGCGATTTGCTGGGGGGGGTGAAGCAGATGAGGGGTTCATTAAAAAATCGAATTTGTAACTTAAGTAGTACATAATAAGAATGTTCAATTTTCAAATAAATAGGAATTAAACAATTCGAGAGCTGCTCAACATAGAATACATTAGACTCTAACGTGCCTGCCCTAGAGTGGTTGTATAACGTATCTAGTATGTATTCTCAAATCAATGCATTTAATTCAATCAAATCAAAAAATCCGTCAAAAAAGATTGAACAAGAAAAATCCAATAATATGCTCATCCTATTTAAGAAATCGGGTATATTTGTGTAGTTTCGAAAATATTGCATCTTTTCAGGAAGAACAACGTAGCGACAAATTGTAAATTTTACAGAAGAACGAGTTTTCAATATCTTCTGAAAAGCATGAGTCTGTTTAAGAAAAACATGTCCAGAGACAAATAGTAACTTTCACAGAATGACGTGTTTTTAATAACTATTATTAAACACTATGTGTCTGCCCGTGAAGAAAACACTGTTTTGAAAAAAATCATCATGCCTCATATTTCCTAGAAGTTGCAATTGTTGTTATCGATATTTTTCCTGAATATGCTTCATAAGGTTAAATTATTTTCTGTTATTTATCACTTACAACGTTCTTCTTGAAGGGTCTCTACAATTCTTTATTTAACTATTTTATTATACACACAAATATCATTGTGAAAAAATGTTTCAAAAGAAAATACGTAAAAATGCGTGCTTATCCCCTCACTAACAGTGAGAAGCACTAACAATAAATATTTATTTACTAAAAATACATGTTTTTTTCCACCTACCTCCATAACCACTAGTAACTTGGGATATCCTATCCAAAGTCTCTTCAGTGGGTGTAGGAGACCAGTTCTTGGTATAAATCTCCAATATATCTCTCCTTGCAGCCGCATGTGGTGGTGGAAAATGTAGCTCCCGGTCAAAACGTCCCGCGCGCCTCAACGCGGGATCTACCGCGTCTAGACGATTAGTTGCACCTATTATAACTACCTCCCCTCTGGAAATTTGAAATTGTATTACACACTTCCGCACTAATATTAAAATCCAAAAGTGTGTTTGTCTGTTTGCTACTCCAATTAAAAGAACTTTGCAAAAAATAGTCCCATAAAATTGTACAACATGTCACTGAAATAACGCAAGAGCTGAAAATAGGTTTTCAATATAGAGAGTACAACCGATTCTACCAGTATTTACAAAAGGTTTCTAGTATTTATTCTACGCGCGCCGCTTGTAACAATACTCTTTCGAGTATTGTCCTTTACCGACCACCTTTTTGCTGCTAAATCCTAACCACTGGCCACTAATGAAAAAACTAAATTCAAACTCTTTGACTTGATTGCTTTTTGACTTATTCTGTTGTCTAATTTTCGATTTTGGCAGGAATTCGAGAAGTGAAGTTGAGTTTTTTTTAATTTATTATAAAAAATGTGTATTTGTGTATTTTGAGATTTAAAAGTGATAGTTTATTAGACTTCAAAGTGTTTTTTTTGTGTAGTGTTTGTGATAATCAAATAAAAGCACAGGACTTCGTTTTTAGTGTGCTTCCAAGGAGTCTTCTTCTATTCTCGGTAAACCTAGTATCGTTTTACCGGGCGACTCATGACGTTTTAGACAGGATACGTTTTAGACTTTGAAATTGTTAATTATGAAAACTTGTCACTGGCAGAATGTGCTAATTGCACATTTGCTATATATGAAAAAAAAAGACATACCTATTATACTTCGGTAAAGTCTTCTGTAACTGTATGTTTGTGAATATCTCAGAACTCTGCTGTAATATATCGGAACTCTTTTGTATACATTTGGAAAAAAAACACCTTATTAGGGCAAGTAGTTTTTAATGGTCCATTTTTACATACACAGATTACTTTTATAAAATCAGTTTCCTAAGTGCCTTTCATATTCAATGCAACTTCGAAGGGGGAACATGCGGGGTGCACTCACGGGACACTAACAAAACAAGCAACGTCAACAATAAAGTGCATACCGGATGCATTATTAACAATCACAATCATTTTATAATAACAAAAACATAGCAGATACGAGACAATTATAAAATGACTGAACTATAAATATAAACAATTTTTTACTTGCAACAACTCTTTCAACTTTCCACAATATAGGTGTAGGTCACAACGCATACAAACGGATTTATATGTTTTAAATTGGTTGAATTGTTTCATGTTTTGCGTTATTTCGGTGACATGTTGTATACACATTTATACAGAAAGAATTTGGCGCAATTATACAGCGATATATCTTCATATGTGACAATTTAGTCATTACAACAAATAACAAATTGCTGCAATGGTCTGTGTAATATATCTGTAAAATCATTTTTTTGCGATATAAAATGGCTAATGTAAATCTTTGTTACTTTTTTGTGATATAGCACCTTCCATAAATGTCATTCTGTTAGTTAGGTATGTATTCACGGCTAAACTACTGAATAGATTTCAATAACATTATACGGAAGGGTAGCCGGAGAAGGACATAGGATACTTTTTACCCCGGGGAATTGATTACTTTTTAAACTCACGAGTCAATAACTTGTAAATTTCAATCAAATTGTTATTACTCTTAATTATAAAAATGTGAAAGTAATTATTAAGCTTTTAGATCTTTATGTTTTGTCTTTGCATGTTGAGGTTGCCTATAAGTGAGGTGACACTTAGCTGTCACTTATCTCCCTTAAGAATTGTAACTTCTATATTATTTAATACCAGTCTTTACTTCGTTGGCGACCTAATTAAATGAAAAAAAAAGGCGAAGGCGCGGGCAAAAATTAATTAATCATACGCTAAAAGATATAATTAGTAACAGATCGAGCTATTTATTAGGGGATTTCAATGAGCTTTAATGAGATATTTTTTTTATAATTATTATGATTTAATATAATTGGTTACTCAAGTTTTAAATTACTATAAATATTCACCTATCGCACAATCCATCCATCTCAGCTAGAAGAGTGCCCACTACGCTGGTATGCACTTGTTCCTGCCTCACACTGCGCACTGGGGCCAATGCATCGATTTCGTCGAAGAATATTATAGACGGTTTCATCTTATTTGCCTGTAAAGAAGGACAAAAAGTCTTAAACCATCCATTTGTATGACTATACCATATTTATTATAGCATAAGACAAAAGGAAAACAAAAAAGGCCGTAGTTTTAAAAATTAATTCCTATCACAGGCTGGGGTGGGGTTATTTTCCTGGGGTTGTTTACGTGTTAGATGTTAGCCTATATGTTAGATAGAACCTAAACAAGAACTAAACGACATTATCTAGGCTCAAATTTTAATAAAGTGATTTCTTTTAAACGTTTGTTTACCTTTTGTTTCATGCGTCAATGAATAGATTATAAAGGACCCAGTACACAATGGACAATGATGAGCCATGATGGGCCACTAGCCACGATGGGCCATCATCGATTACATTAGAGCTGCAGTCACAATGATTGTTCCCTCATTTGCTCAATAGCGATCAATGGAGATGGACGTGGAGACAATTGCGGCTGCCGCAATTTCTTTGTTTAAAACATACAAATATTATTTAAATGTGCAGCGATACATACAAAGTTATCAAAAATAAAAATGACGTCAAAGACGGTGGTGGATGTGCCTAATTCCTGTCTTTATGACTTTTACGTCTTGACTTCTAAATGTCTGTTTCGTTCTGATATATGTAATTCTATAAATTTAAAAGTTTCTTTGTTCTTCCACGCCATATGTTTGATAATAAATCCAACCACGGTTTTTGATATTGGCAATAGTGACAAAATACGTTATCGCGTTTAAAATGTCGCAAAATAAACATGGCAAATTGCAATATCTTGTCCCCCAAATGTTAGGAATGTCACACATTGGTGTAGTCGCTTATCAACAAACTACTCAATTTTTATTTCATTTCACTTTATATGTCACATTATTTCATATAAAAAAAAAAGTATTTTTATGCTGGACTGAAATGTGCACGTTATTTTGAAATGAAAAATAATTAACAAATTTAAAAAAATGTTACTCAATAAATAATTAAACAATTTGTGGAAAGGACATTCATATAATAATTAATGTTACAAAACAAATTCCATTCAAATAACATTAATTTGTTTATTAACTATAGTTCTCGTGAACTCCGGAGTCGTTACAACACATGGTTTTATTTAACATTAACAATGAAACAAGCATTACCTGTTGAAATAGCAGCTTGAGATGTCTTTCGCTTTCACCAACCCACTTTTTCAAACAATCCGCCCCCTTTCTCATAAAAAAGGCCACTTTTCTCCCCCCCACTAAACTGCACTCATTCGCCAAAGCCCTTGCCAGCAAAGTCTTCCCAGTACCAGGAGGGCCATGGAACAAAACACCTTTGGCCGGGCGAGTGTTGAACTTTTGGAATAGTTCTGGGTACATAAGAGGGAAAAGCACCATTTCCCGGAGGCATTTTATGTGCTCTTCTAGACCACCAACCTGAAAATAAAATTTTAATAATGCGTAAATCTTAGTCCATAGATTAGGTAGATAAAACTGTTTATTGCACACCAAAACAAAACAATACAGTAACAGACGCATTGTAACACATGGAATGCACAAAGGCAGTCTTATCGCTAATAGCGTTCTCTGAAAACACAGCCTTTGGGTAGAAAAGAAATAAATATTTTAAGGAAAGGAGCAGGAAAAAATGTACATTCAAAGATTCCATCTCCACTTCAGAGGGGCGGTACCACCGCCCTCGTTAGGAACTCGTTAGGCCTTAAACCCTAAACCCTATAGAGATCCCACAATCGCTGAATGTACTAGACTAGCTAACTAACCCCATTCTACCCAACTGTTTTACCAAACCCATTCCTAAGTCTCCATCTTAATTATAACATAATATCTTATATAGTACAATATTACTATATATACGAGGGTCGATCAATAAGTACCCGTGTTTGATAACAGATGGCGTTGCTGAGAGAAGTTGACATTACCGACGTGTACTGTCATCTGTTAAATGATACCATACTAAATTTCAGGCTGATTTATAGATTGGTTTTTAATTGACAGTCTTTTTTATCACACGCGGTTCGTTTTTCCCGATAAAATGGAAAAAGAGCAATATCGTTCCGTCATTCGCTTTTCATTTTTGGATGGAAAAACATGCGAAGAAATAAAAGTCAAGTTGGATGCTGTCTATGGAGATCTTTCACCATCTATGACAACCGTGAGATATTGGTTCAACGAATTCAAACGTGGTCGTACATCTGTTTTTAATGAGGAGCGGCCATGCCGGCCAGCAGACGTGATTACCGAGGAGATCGTTGAAAAAGTCCACGACACGATTCTTGCTGATCGACGAACCAAAGTGCGCGAATTAGCAGAAGCCGTAGGCGTGTCGTACTTTTGCAGTTTGACAAATCGTATTTTTTGGAGGGGTTAAAGAAGTGGCAGAAACGTTGGGAAAAGTGTATCGAACTAAAAGGTGATTACGTTGAAAAATAAAATTAAAAAAGTATGAAAATTTTGCGTCTTCATTTCTAACACGGGTACTTATTGATCGACCCTCGTATATATATAACTTATAGACTCTGGTATGTGTCTCTACAAAAAATGTAGAAACATTTCAGTTTTTTGCACTTTTTTAAACACAAAACTTGTCTGATTGTTTTTATAAACAAGAGCTATAAAATGGTTAATGACAGAAATTTCAATAATTTGAACATTGGTTTCTAAAAAAAACAAACATTACTATAGAAAAAAAAAACTTACCGATGAGAATCTTACACTGCCATCAACTTCAACGGGTTGTATGTCTCTCAGTGCTCTGTCGGTTTTCTTATCATCCATTGACTTTGACTTTTGTCTAAAAATAATATAATTCAATCTCAATATTCTAAAAAGAAATAAACCTTTGAAACTCT
The DNA here is from genome assembly GCA_943735995.1 of Sesia bembeciformis. Classification (NCBI taxonomy): domain Eukaryota; kingdom Metazoa; phylum Arthropoda; class Insecta; order Lepidoptera; family Sesiidae; genus Sesia; species Sesia bembeciformis. The sequence continues at coordinate 4,448,591 of OX031038.1, forward strand.
TTATGTTATTTACTTTAAATACAGTAACCCCATACACTCGTATATCTACAAATATCTAAAATCACAACTGTGGAAGAGCATTTGCATACTAACCTTTGACATGATATGCTATAGGTAATTTAGAACTGACACACGTGACTCATAATAAGTCATATGCATTTTCAGGCAACTATTAGCAAAACAAGATGGTAAATATTTAATAAGTGTAAATAACATTTAAGATTTTACATGTCATTTTTATTGAAGACGAAGAAACTATCTTCCGATTGTCGATCTGAATATTACCCGTTTAAAGCAAATAAATAAATTATGAATAATAAACATTAAATAACTCACCTGCCCTTGGTCTTATTTTTCATGGACACATTGAGGTCCTCTTCTGAATCAGAACTGGAACTGCTAGTGCTAGTGGACGGCGATTGTGCTGTAAAGTACCAAAATTTTAAACGGTTTGTAGTTAACCGAGCAGCAAAAAAAAATAATAGCAAATTATGGACAACAAAACATGTAGGCGGAAATGTACACTTACATCTAATAGCTTTCCTACGAAGATTTTTTGGTTTTCTCTCCCTTAAACAGTATGGCTTCTTTCTTAACGTAAATGTTTTGGCTGCAATAAAAAATATATAATTATAAACAGAGAAATAACTGGTTAAAATCACTATAAATAAATAATGAATAAATGTCCAAATGATGATGTAACAGATATAATACGAAAATATTTTAAACAAATCAAAATTATGAGGTCAATTAAACTACGTCACATACTCCGTAAATCTTATCAAGACCATAATTTTATAACAAATCCAACGCGACATCATCTATCCATATCTTTGGATAGTTTACGTTGCAGATAGATATTACCCACATATTATATTCTCTGTAAGTAATTGTTAATAATCGCAGTTGTTGTTTTGATAAAGAATAAATGTTTCATTCATTCATTCATTTGCATACATATATACATGAGTGAAAACACCCGCTTTTTAGCTTCGCTGCAGTCGGATAAATTGTTGAAAATAAATTGGTACAGTGGTAGTTTTAAACAATTGGGTTTAACTTGTTTAAAGGGTTAAAGATTAGTGGATTGAAAGGGTGCCATGTTACCGTAATCGTCACCAGCCATTTTTTTCGTCCACCATTGGACATGAGCGTCAGTATCTACTTACCATCAGGTGGACTGTATGCTCGTCTGCCGCATTCGTCAATAAAAAAAAAGAAATGGGCCTCCTCACACAACGATGTATGGTCTCAAAACGGCACGCTGTCCAGGCGGGTTGGTGAGTCCACTCTTTTAGAGGTGGTGTACTTTATCAGGGCTTATGAGAGCGAATTTGTTATCCCTTAGTGGGGGGGGGGGGGGAAGACCCACAGGAAGAAGGTGCTGCTATTTTACAGCCGACAGCACACGGCCTAAAAGGAGCAGTCGGGTTTCAATGCTATTATTAAAGTGAGCTTTTATATTACTTAGATAATTATTAATTGGAAATTTGTTAGTGTCAGTGTCACACACCCTTTACAATGAAATTAAATTACCCTAAAAATAATAGGTTAATGAAGCTACCAAGTTGCAAATTACCTCCTCTGGTCTCGTGCTGTGCAATTTGCACAAAGGCCGGTTTTGGTTGCCGCGTGCGGTTAGAGCGGCGCGGCTGCCGGCTGAGGGTCAGCTCACTACCGGACTCGGTGGTCGATGACTCTGACGCTACCACACAAATTATACGTGTAAAAAATATGGATCAACTGCGTGAGGACGTGGTATGGAGCCACATATTGCTATACTAACATAGTGACTTCGATCGCGTGAACTTTTGTGTGATTCCTGCAGGAACTCTTATAAAGTGTGTGAATAAAATGCATCCTAAATGTTAACCTTACACATTAGCTATAACTATTTCAAATTTCATTAAAATCCGTCCCGCATTTTTTACGTGATGCGCGTTCAGACAAATAGATAGACAAATATTCCAAAAAAATTTGTTTTAGGGCTCTATATCAATCGTAATTTATATAGCGATCATTCCAAAAATATTGCATATACAGACACCCTTCTGTTGCGATTTTATTATGTGTATAGATCCTTTTCTATTAAACTTTCAATTATATTTTTTAAGAGCTTTGACCTGGATGCAAGCGCATTTGAATATGTCCAATTTATTATTACGAAACTAATACACAGAGTAATGTTCATCATTAAACTGTACACTTTAAAGTTTTTTAACTGATTCACGAATAAATCTATACACATAATAAAATCGTAACAAAGTGTGTCTGTACATGAAATATTTTTTGAAAGTCGTTGCAGTGTAAAGTAACACAGAACTCAAAACAATATTTTTTGGAATTTTTGTCTGTCTGTCTGAGCGCGCATCACGCAACAACCACTAGAATGAATTTAATGAAGTTAAAAATCGCACACTTCGGGTGGGCCTCACCGCGCACTACCGGATCGCTTACCAGCCGTATTTTTATGCGCTGCGACGCGGTCCGCCTCCGTGTGCGATGGACGGGCGCAGTTAACAGACGTAATCCGAGTTATTTGTTGAACGACGACGTAAAGTATTGAATATAATGTCGCGTCTATAATGTGCGTTGTCGCAGTTTTGCAGTGCAACGTGATGTGGCGAGAGGCGGCCGTAATGTGTGCGAGCCTTTATAGCTCATTTATTATTATACAATAGTTTTTATCCAGATCAATTTTAGAGTTCTCACGAGAACCACTAAAATTCGCGCGAATGAAGTCACGGACACTGGTAAGTCATTTTACCAGTGTCCGTGACTTCATCCACGCGGATGGAAATTGAACTTTTATTAACTTACATTCATACGTTTGCCGTGTACGGTCCTCGCATTCTATCTTTTGCATTCAAAACAATAGAAACACTACAAATTTACGAGGAAATAGATTAAACACATAATTTAAACAACACAATATATATCAAAACACGTAAAAATTTACTAAAATAACATAAACATTATTGGCAATTACTCTTGTCAAATATAGTGACGAAACTTTTATTCTTTAATGGCACGATAGAGGTTTAATATTGCTGTCAATGTTGACTCTATGTTACAGATAATTGGATGAAGTCATTTCTGTAGTATACAATTTATACAAATAGTTATAATACATATTTAACCCACTACGTAGACCCAGCGACCATAGTAGACCTAGGAAAGGATGGTAAAACGATCTTGATGCTTTTTGTGAAGAATAGCCGAAAGGGGCTACTGGCCGTAAGGTTTAGAAGGGAATAAGGGAAGTCTATGCCCAGCCGTGGAGCACAGTATACGCCCGTGCTCCGCAAACTTTTTTCACGGCACACTTATATTCTTTTCAAAATTCAGCGGCACACAAAAATATAATTAAAAGAATAGGGATAAAAAAAATTGAAAAAAAAAAGTTGTGCATTCTTCTAATTACAAATAAAAAAAATCACTCGAAGTGAAAAGGGGCGTGAAATCGCCATAAATTAGTCACGCTCGTGGCCTTAGCATAATAATAGTAAATAATACAAGTATAGAAATGAATCTCTTTCGTGCGTGTCCAAAAAGCCGCGAAATAAACACCTAGTTCCTCCCTCAGCCCGTAACGTCCGTCTGTGGCCCACTAATGCCAAGAGGGCTTTATTTATTTATTTATTTTTTATTATTATTATTTTATAGAAAGAAGGTGGCAAACGAGCATATACAGCCCCACCTGCTGGTAAGTGGATACTGTCGCCCATAGATTATCCGCGATACATGCCAACATTAGTCCAAAATGACAAACTTTGGCACGCCCCAGGATGCGCTCGCTGCCTCTACATTTGTCAATAATTTATTATAACCGAATATCAATTAACAAAATAAGATAAATAAACAATTGACTTCATTTTACCTATATACTACTCATTCTATGCTGTCGATAGATTCGGATTCTGCAAGGTCGGCAGATGTAGCAGGAGCCATAATGTGGGCCGTCTGCCATCTATTCCATAATAAATAGATAACATTAAATATTATCGATACCACCGACGGACCTAACGATATTTTCGAGACTAATCATTGATAATCAAACTCGACAATAGCAAGTGCAACACTAACAGGATGGAGTGTACAGAATGGAATGACACGAGAGATTTCCCTAATTAAATTCCTTCTCCTTTCTTCCTCTTTCCATAAATATTTAAAAATCATCACAGAATGACTTAAAAGGACATACCTGTATCATTTTGACTGTCCTTTTTCTGTCCCCTCCTGCCCCTGCCGCGGCCTCTAGTGGATCTTGCTGGACCTTGGTTACTGAAATTGCGTTACATAACATTCTTATAACCGCTGAAATTTTAATGTTTGAGAACCGCAACCCCTACATTATTAAGCAATATCGATACATAAGGTCAAATCTATATATACATCTACATCTTCTACACCTGAAGATGTTGTAGAAGATAAGATGTGAATTTAAATACAATCGCCAAAATTATGGAATGAATTCTAATCATTTCACGTCATATTTTTCACGTCATATTTTTCCGTAGTCTTTTTATAAATTAGACTAAAACAAACAGAAATAAAAAGTAACAAAATTAAATATCAACAAATTTATTTAGCCGTGTATTCGAAGCCCCGCCCACCGGGCCGAGCGCGCGAATCGGCGCGTGACTCGCCTGCTTTATTGTCTGCTCGCTCTTTTTTTTTTATACACCTAGTCGGACCATAAATACCGTTACAATAAAGAAAAATAAATAAATGACATTAAAATAAATAAATGACATTTGAATAAATAAATTGAATAAATGTCACACGCAAAATAAATATTTTTTCTCATTTTGGCGCCAATCATTATTAAATATTGTATTAATATTAAAATGGAGTGGAGTGATAACGAAAACCGTATTGCTGTAATTGCATTAGGTACACAAAGTAAGCATGGGAGCCAAATGCAATTTTTAAAACTCCATACGTTTGGTACCTATTAGACGAATGTTTGTGTACCGGGCTATTGGTGGGTACATTGAAATGTCGTCTGATTGTGACAGAAAAAGGTCTGGCCATACTAAACGCACTATTCGTACTAAACAAACGATTAAATCTGTGAAGGAGAGAATCCGGAGAAATCCCTTCCGGAAACAAACGATTTTATTTTTTTTAGAAATGAATATAGCACCCTGATCCATGTCACTTATTTTAAAAGATGATTTAGAAGCGTTAAGCGTAATACGTAAGCGGCGCGCTGCTTACGTAAGACGTACTGGTCATAACGGTTCAGGCTTGGGGCAAAGCTCCGATATGCCCTGTACATAGTTTATGTACCCTGTACCTGAAAATATACATAGTTTTACAAACAGTAAATTCCAGTTTGATATATAATACCGTGGCGTCGCGTCGTGGGCACGAAAATGATTTATCTTATATATTAATTAGACTTTGGCATTCAAGTAAATATAGTAATTGGGTGTCTCCCAAAACGATCCATAAATCACGGACTTTTGATTAGGTACCAGAGGGTCACTAAAGAATATATTATTATTATTATTGTGTGCTATAAACAAATGGGTAGCGGTGGCCTGTGTAACTAAACTAAGTAAACATATGGAGCCCCATTGAGGTACTGACAAGATATTGACGAGAAGATTACGGTAATGACGTTGTTTTATACTAATTCATTAAATAGTTGTCATTACCAATTTCAAGACATCTGGTGTTATTTTTCTAAAACTAAATACATTTTTTTTTAAATTAACCAACTACTAATTTTAAATTAAAATAATTACTATTCTAAGCTAACACGTTTGTTTAAAAAACTAATTAAAATTCTCGTCGTTAAAATCTATTTTCATGTAACTCAATTCATGGATTTAGGCATAGTTCTGGAAAATCACCCGATTACGTCACGGCTTTAAAACCATAAAAAAATCAGCATGTATATAATTATAGAGTCTTATCTATTCCATTATAAAGTCTTAAAATGAATCTATATTCGATTCTAATTCTAGACTAACCTCTCACTATCCTGCTCTGGAACATTTGACTCCTGTTTTTCCTCTTGATTCTTTGACTCTTCTTTTTTGAGGTTGTCAGTGATGTCCATCTTCTCTACTTCTTGTTTAGACTCTTTGTTTTCTGTTGGTGGTTTCTTCTCTAGGACTGTCTGGTTGTTCTCTTCTTCTGAATCAGATTCCGTTGCATCCTAGGATAGTGTTATAAAAGATATGACGTAATTCAAATACAAAATGATTGAATGATATAATTGTTCATTTTACCAATTTGAGTACTGTCAGAAGCATCTAGAATTTTTCTATATCACAGTATTAAATTATGTTTTTCTTCAATGTTGTTTGTTTCAATCCCTAAATAGCCTAAAATGGTTAATCCAGATGATTTTTAAATTAATTAACAGTTTTTGCTTCAATTACGTTTACTGGAAATGTCGGTACGGACTTGAAGTGCCAATACGTTGGATCGGTTTCAAATTGTTTTCTCATAGGCCTTCATTTAATTTTATATATGATGTTCAAATTTAAAACATCACAGTGGTGTTTAAGAATCTTGAATGTTCCAATGATTTAAACTTTAAACAGTCGTTTTACCTATTCATATGAACCAAAAAACAATTAAAAAAATTGTACTTATAACATAAATTATATTAATCAAAAAAACATTTAAAAAATTGTATACTTCTTATAGGGAGTAACATTCCTGTATAGACCATTATTGTAACACTTAGTGGACAAATAAATATCTGACTATTAAAAATGACCATACTCATGAGATTTATCCCCTAAATATAAATCAGTAATTGCATCAAGAAACTTACATTAGCCTTCTTGCTAAATCTGGCCGATGTTCTCCGTCGAGTCAAGTGTTGCGTGTCTTCATCTGTATTGGTCGGCGGATGGCTGCCAGTCTAGAAATTATAGATAGATAAAACTCTTTATTGCTCACCAAAACAAGACAGTAGGAGACATTGTAAGACATGAAATGCACAAATGGCGGTCTTTATCGCTAATAGCGATCTCTGCTGGACAACCTTTGTGTAAAGAGGAAATAGATATTTTAATGACAGGAAGATGGTATAAAATAAACTTAATTACATATAATACGTAGATATGACATGTAACACTAAATGGATATAAAAGGCACTTAAGTTTTTTTTTATTATATTCGACATTTTGTTAAATCACCTTGTGACAAGACCAATGCATGAGACTGTATCATTCCTGTAGGATGTTCTAACTTAGATACAAAGGATGTGACAGTAAGAATGTTAATCTAATATATTTAAATAAAAATAGAAAAACAGTTCCCCATTTTCCAGAAGGAAGATTGGTAAACTATTACTTATTACTAATTGATGTTAAGTGATTACTGTCACTCAAAGATGTATGCAATTCACACCATCATCAATCAAAACTGATCATTGGCACATGCACATTCGCAGATAGTAATATTATGTTGCTTATATATATTTTTTAATTTAAATATCTAGATTTGGTAAAACATAGCTGTATCTCAGTTATTGAATAAAACAATGCTAAAAATGGATTCATAACATTGTCCACACTGGCAATTCCGACTGGTGGGGACAAGGGGAATTGTAAACAAAATTATTAACATTATCTCACTGACATCAGTGGGGTACAACTATAGAGGGGAGAACGAAAATTCAAACATAGAACTTATTCTCATTCTTACCTGTGATGTCAGTGAGGAGACTGGTAATAATTTTGTATACAAATCCCGTTGTCCCCGCATGTGAGAGTTGCCAGGGGAGACAATGGTAACAAACCTTAAAAATGTTTTAAACATTCAGTCCACTCACCAGTTTCTTACTGTCCCTTGCTTCATCCCCTGATGTGAATTCATCAGAGGAGCTAAATCCTGGAATCCCATACAAGTCTGGGTATCCCTTGACTTTCAACTCGTTTGTGATCCAGCTCTCATTGAAGTTGTGGTGCAGAAGCTTTCGCTTGCGACAGCTTCGCCTGACATCTGAAATTATATGTATCTATAGGAACAATTGTTTTTATTATATTTTACGAATTTTAGTAGCAGTAGAAATCTATACATATATATATATATATATATATAAAGAGAAATGTCCTGACTGACACGACGTTAATCCGCGCTGAAACCAGAAACATGCAGTTTGAAGAATAACTACCTTTTATGACATAATGACTCACTAAGAAAAAAAATCTCGAAAAACAAAACCCCTAATGGAGTGAAAGTGTACCACAATTTATATGAAAAAAATTATTTGATGGCCCTTGTTTGAGCCGGAAGAGGCTGTACGAGTGATTTATTGTTAGGAAATAGATAACACTCACGTATACAACCATGTTGGCCATATAGGCATCACCAAAATAAAGAAAATAGTCTGTCACAATATGTATTTATGTATGTATGTAAATATGTATTTTTGTAGTATTATTGTACTATTTATTATAATACATATTATACATACAAATTTCCCGTAGGCACAACAACTGCCTTTCTATATTGACCTACTTTCCTAGGTCTACTGGAAGAAATCTCTGCAGGAGATAAGCTTACCTTTTATACATCTTTTCTTTTTCTTCTTCTTAATTAATTTATGTTATGAGTGTAGAATAAATTATTAAATAAATAAAATAATTTTACAAATATGTGACATTTTTACATGATTGATACATTTTTACAAATATCCAATTATCTCAGAATCATGGGCAGAGTCCATGGAGCAGAATCATAGCTTTGGAAATTGATTGGTTACTCTTAGATTACACTACACTTAAGATTCAAGAAAACTCACTTTGTTGTATGGGTTTGTCTTCACTATCCTCCATGTAATTCTTCCTTGGTCCCCTGCTGCGGCGCAGCATGCTTCGATTAGCAGCATCATTGTCGTCGGCAAAAAACACCCTCACTTGTCTTGAACTAAAAAACAACATGACAAAGAAATACCATTTTAATATACCTAATGATGAACAAAATAAAAATTATTTTTGTATACAACTTGTCACTGAAATAACGCAAACATGTAGGTCATCAGTACCAAGAGCAAAATCCGATTCCACAGGGTTTTACAATAGGTTTTTTTATTACTTATTGTTTATTTCTAATATATCCTTTACTCAATTATGCAAAACAAATATATACACTAAGAGTGGCGCGGCGCGCCAAGCCGCCAGGTCATACTGAGTAATGAGTGCTGTGAATATTTTAGATAGAACAATAGTACTACATGTTTGTGACTTGATTTATTCCCTAAAATAATTTTATTTTCAACCAGAACAGTTAAATATATTTTAAGAAATTAGGTTTAGGTTATTTTGTGTTATTTTGGTGACATGTATAAGATATCATACCGTCTAGAATATTTTTCAGGCTCAGTGTCACTTTCTGGATAAACAATACGAGGCATTTTGATAGTACGGACTTTGCGGCTATCTGTAATAATAAAAAGTCATACCTTTGCATTATTGGCTCACATATTTAAGTCAGTCTACTGATACTATTATTTTTTATTGATTACACAGTCAAGTCTTCCTGGATGAAATGTACATGTGAGCAAGCTAATAATTTTAGCTTCCAGATACTCACATTTACCAGATATTCCAGATACTCACATTTAGTCGGCCAGCGTTGTATCTTCCTTTTAACCTTGTGAAGACTGCTTCTAAGCTCACGTGGCGTCCAATTTGATGTCTGCACATTCAATATAGAAATTAGGACCAATATAATATTGACACACCATTTACCAGCCACATATATGATGCAAGGTTATTGAATATCATGCCTTTATTAAACTAGTTTGCAGTTTATAGGGCAAAATTTATATTATAGACTAAAATTACTACTTGTTATAAATATCAGATTACACAATATTTATTGTCAAGGCCTTTACCAGTTATACATAGAATATATGTGACATAACAGGTATTATTCAAAACACAATAATTTTTCTACAAGTAAGCACTAAAAGCACATGCAAAAGTGCATCCAAGTAGCACTAAAAAGGAAATGGGGGCAGGAAGTGAACACACTGTGTTCTATACAAGGTAAAATGCATACACCCTGTTGTTAACTAATAGCTGTGAGAACTTATCACCTTCTCCACCTTCTCGTCAGAGACGATGCCCACGACGTTTAGGCCATCGTTTCCTTCGTCAATCTCCCCGTTTTCGCCGTTACTGCGGCGAGTTTTCACCATTGCAGTACTTACAACAAAGCGCCTCAAATATCACATCCAATCTATCAAACCCGTTATGTAACACTTAAACAACGTTACACAAACACTAATAAACATGAAAAACTAAAATTAAAACAGTCTCAGTGCTTATAAAAGAATATATCACGACAATGGATGATCAATGTTATCCGCACATGTCGTTATGCAGCGCCATGTTATACGAGACATGTCGAGTACCTGAGATCTTAGGACCTTGCGAAATACTAAACTCACCAATTAATTACACCTTTTGTATTACCCCACGTTTAATGGAAATGATGTTTGACAGAGAAATAAAAAAGATTTTCTATGAAAAAATTAAACAAAATTACAAAAATCTACTATCGAGTTGTTTTTATTGACAACTGTCAAAAATTCCCGCAAATTTGACAGTTATTGCAAGCATTCAAATTAAATGATTTTTTAAATGATCACATTGCATTTTCAAATCGATTATATTTCATTTGTAAACAATCCAAATATTTTTTAGGTATCTGTTATGTCATTTATTATATTTGTCCAACTAATTTTTTTTTAAATATTTCACACTATCATATCGAAATAAGAAATGTTATCTGCGTGAATCAGAAATATTTCGAAAAGAGAAATATATTCATTCATTCATTCTTCTAAATCATTCATCAACAAATATAATTTATTGAAGTGGTAATATAATTTGTCAAGATTTATTTATTTCCTTGTTTTATTGGGGATACCTATTACTTTTAACAATATTACGAAACAATGGTTTAATCATTGGCTTTGTCGTAATATAAGTATATTATACCAAGTCCATAATCAAGTATTACTGTGAAATTCTATAAAGATTCGTAGGTCATACGTAAATATTGATTATCCTAAGCATTTACATTCAATAAAATGGAGGAAATCACAAAAGAACAAAGTATGTCTTCAGGAATAGCAGAGAATGATCCTACAACAGATAAATCTAGTAAACCAGACATTGATGTAGATGAAGAGATGTCAGCCCAAATGACTGCTTCTTACAGTGAAATATCATTCCACTCCGACCACGGTCAAGGAAATAAAGAGATAGGAAAGGCACCTGGTCCATCCAGACCTTATGATTTGCCTTCAGAGAATCGTAAACAAGACAAACTACCTTTGGATATGGATGGCCATGTACACTATGAAGGAGACATGACACATTATGTTGCAGATGATTTAGAATTAAAAATTAAAATATCTAGTCCTATAAACAAAAGAGGTGAAACTCCTATATTTGGAAGTTCGACCAGTGCATCAAGATCAAGTACACCATCAGGCAAACTGTATAGACAAATATTGGCACCACAAATAGGCCAAATCGACATAACAGTATTAAATGATCTTGAATATGAAGCCCGGAGAATTGCACAGTCTGTTGATGATTTAATAGAGAACTTATCGAGTACATTGCATTCTACCTCATCACTAACTGCAGAAAATATGGAAGTGTACAAAGATGCTGTAGGAAAGACATGTGATGCGATGGATAATAATATCAAGAGCATGTATACAATTTTAGCTAAAGGCGAGGAAGTGTCTCAAGCTATGATCCCAGTACAAGCACAGGCTGCACGGGTTGCAGAAATAAAAAGATTACTACAGATATTTGAAAATAATTTTTAAAAAAACTAATGAGATTTATTATGTAGTAAATTAACTATTACAAATTTAATTAATTTAGTTTAATTAAATTATTAGTATATAATATGCTTTTATATACTAAGTGAGTATGGTTTTTAGAACATTTACCAACATTCATTATATAATAAGTTAACAAAATTAACATAATATACACAACCTCATGCTTTTTGAATTTGAAGTGTAATGAAAACTACTTTTTGTGTAAAAACAAATATATATTCATTAAAAACTATTTTTCAAGAGTATCTCCTCCATCAAACGCGTATGACAGTTTAAAAAAGAAAAATTACTAAAAAACCTATTTTAAATTAAGTGAATAATAATAAATGTATAGTAGGATAGTTTCACTTTTATATATATATTGCAAGGTGGTGAAATGAATATTAGGAACAATAGTTATGTTATAACTATAGAATATGTCTTTTGAATATATAGATCCCCATAGTGACGTATTCGAAGTTATGGTGAAGTGACAAACCGTATGGGTAGGCGAAGTTTAGTAATAACATGTTTATCACCTCAACAGAAATTCTTTTAATAACCTTTTATCTGTTATAGATATTATAAAAATATCTGTTTTACTGGGGATAAGTTATGTTATATTTTACTAAAAAGTTTGGGCTTAACTGTTGCTATTTCTCGTTGAGAGTTAAAGTTTTCAATTACTCGTTAGAGAGATTTAATATAATTTCATTGCTATTCTTCCACACCCAGTCCACCGCTGACTTGCTTCTGGGTCCATGTAAACACTAGTTTCATTTCAATCCAGCGCTAACCTCTCGTTCGCAAGTCAGAGTAGAGGACTAGTCTGGTCATCTATTTTTCGGACGTTTTCTACGTTCTCTCTAATTAAACTCATGATTACCACAGCTTCGACAATGACACACTGTCTCGGCAAACGCCGCGCAACTGACTGGCGAGAAAGCCGTCCATTTACACGGACCCAGTGACTGGGTTCGAATATCGAGTTACTGGATCCACTCACTGGGCTTGTGTAAATGCTGCATAACTGCCGGAAAGTCAACTCTCAATGATGATGTTGAAAGATGTGAAGTTAGTCACGATTTGTTCGCAAAAATGTTGCCACAGATGAACGATGTTCCTTCTGTGGTAATTTTAAGAGTTACATGACTTTTTGGCGAGAACTGAAAAGTGAAGTAAAGTGATAATAAAATATTTTCTTCCAATTTTGTAAACATTGTGTATTAGGCGTTTTGTAGTTTAATAGTGATAAGAGTAACGAACTTCAAAGTTTTTATCCTGCGTAGTGTTTGTGATAATCAAATAAAATACGTGGGACTGCGTTCTTCCAGGGAGTTCTTTTCTGTCGTAAACCTAGTATCACTTTACTGAACGGCCCCTGACTTGCTTCAACGGGACTGGACATTAACAGGATACGGTTTGTTTATTGCGACGAAAATTTATCACTAGCAGAATGTACTAATTGCACCATTGCCATATATGAAGGAAAAGAAAAAGCATTCATTCTGTGTTTTAACCTTCGTTCACTTGTAGCAAACGTCAAGTCAATTCAATTGTCATGTCCCAACAACTTTAGCTTCTCGTGTAGGTTGTTAGAAATAGTTCTGCCAAAATATGTTCGATAAAAGAAAATATAAATTGAATTACTAACATGAGTGATAACATCATAATAAGCTTAAGCATACAGTTGTTGGTCTCATGACCATTTAACTTTTAGCTCCCATACCGATAAAACGTACGGCAAATGGGTGACGTTCTAAGCTTATTCACTGTGATAATAATGAAATTTAAATCTAAGTTCAATGAAAGCAAATATTTTTTCCACTTTGATGTTCACTGGGAGAAGCTGAAGGCGGTAAAATGGATGAACGACAAAGCCACTTCCAACAAGGCGTACGTCCCAACCATAGTCAGTATAATTTATTTATATTCATATAGGAATCCATCTAAGTATTGTTTACATACGTTATTTTAAATTCAAAAAATCTTCCAAAACCGTAGTTTTACCTGTCCTCGTAATTTTTATATTTTTTCTTGGGCCTATCCTCCCTTAAGTATTTTTATTTAATTTAGCTAAATTAATTCATTGCATATTAATTCATCGTTTATATATTACTAGATTTCATATTAAGGTAATTATGATCGTAATTTTACCAGTAGAATTTCTGTAAGAGGCATGTTTTAATTTTTTTGATCTATATTGACTAATAAAAAAGCTGCAAACTGCAGCACAATGTTTTTTTTTTCAAATAAACTAAATTCTTATGGCCCTAATGACCCTTGAAGAGTTACCGACATGTATAATTTAGAGTGAGCACAGAAGGTGCTCAGCCTGGAGAAAAAATGTGTAACAACAACCTTATGGGCTCCCACACCGGTAAACCGGCGGAAAGAACTGATCTTGCCTTAGATATTGCTTTCGGAGGGTAGTGCGGGATTGCAAGTAGGTGAGAATCGCTACTCGAGTGAATGGTGGATTTTTATAGATCACCATAATTCTCTTTGATTGCAAAATTTTATTTTAATATGTACCAATGAGGTCAATAAGTTTCCGGCCTCAAATACTAGATGTCTAAAAAAACAAATTGTATGTCTAATTCCTGTATAATTTTTAGAATGCAACCCTCCTTAGTTTTGATTGCTGGAGTCTTACAACAACAGGAAGTAACAAAATCTTTAAACTAGAATATTGTTCCATGATTAAGTTCTTTACAAAGGAAGGTATTAGCCTGATTGATATTAAACAAAGGTTGGATAATGTGTATGTGAATTCTTCTCCATCATTTTCCATTGTCAAAGGTTGGTGTAAGCCAGTGATGGGAAAACTATGCTAGTGAGTCTTTTTTATCTGGCCCAGCAATAAACAAAAAGTAACTATAACAATTGGCCCATGATATAGTACAAACTGCTATTATACCTAAGTCTACTGCCTCTAAGGGCCGTCACAGACCAGGAGCATTCGCATGTAATGTAACAATGCAAGATTCAACTTTGAGTATTACTGCGCCAGCTCAACGCACTGACTGGAGAGCATTCACTTTTGTAACATTCACAGTTTGAGAATTTTGAACTGTGAGCATTTGTACGTGTAACATCAGTACATTACACGTGAATGCTCCCGGTCTGTGACCACCCTAATCAGCAAATCTGTCTGTCTTTGGATAGGACTTAGCTAGGTAAACAAAGGCACAAGCAACAATGGACGAGAAGTCGTAGAAACGGTTTGTTTCCTCTTTTGTTACGCACCAAATGGTTTAATTCCTTTTTTTTTTTTTTTTTTTTTTTTTTTTTTTATAGTCTAGTGGGCGGACGAGCAGACGGTCCCACGTGATGGTAAGTGTTACCGCCGCCCATGGACACCTGCAACACCAGGGGGTATGCGGGCGCGCCGCCGACCTTGCAAAGTCCTATTCACAGCTCTCTTGAAGAACCCCATATCGTAGCTTAATGGAAAGACCTCTTGAGGCAGTTCGTTCCACAACCTACGGGTTCGCGGTATAAAGTAATTTTTGGACCGAACAGTACGCGACACCTCCGTATCGAGGAAATGCGGATGGACCGCACTTCTGTGACGGGAGGTGCGGTTATAGAAACCCGAGGTGGGAATTATATTGAACAATTCTTCAGAGCATTCCCCATTGTACAGGCGGTAGAACACGCAGAGAGACGCAACGTCTCTCCGAATGCTGAGGGGTTCTAAACCGCCCGTGAGAGTGGGATCGTCGACAATACGAACAGCACGTCGCTGGATAGAGTCAAATGGGTCCACTTGGTATTTCGGTGCACCGGCCCAGAGATGAGAGCAATACTCCATATGGGGCCTCACTTGAGCTTTGTAAAGCATTAGGAGTTGCCCGGGGGTGAAGTACCGCTTCGCTCTGTTCAGCACACCGAGCTTTTTGGAGGCCATTTTGGCCTTATTTTCCAGATGACCCCTAAATTCGACTTTGCTGGAGATGTCGACACTAAGGATCCCGATACTCTCCGAGATCTTAAGAGGTATGCTCTGAAAGCGAGGTGCTACGACAAAGGGGGCTTTTTTAGCGGTGAATGCACAGACTTGCGTCTTACTGGGGTTGAAATCCACTAGGTTCAGAGAACCCCAAATCGAGACTAGATCTAAAGCGTCTTCGATTTCAGACACAAGCCTGCCGCGACTCTCTTCCACTTCGACCCGAGGGATGTTGGCGCGGCCCCTCTACAAGGCGTCACCAGTACTGTCATCCGCATAGCAACGTATGTTGCTATGCGGATAACGCATACCTACGCCTACCTACGCGCCTACCTACGCATACCTACGCGGACAACCTACGCCTATAACGAGGTTGGAAAAAATTCAGAGAAAGTTTTCTCGCCTCTGCGTAAATCTGCGTAAAAATTTCCTACATCTTACTGTGCTACTACTCTCATTATTTACTTACTAAAATTCAAAAATAAAGCTATAAATCTATGTAAATTGATTGAAATGACCTAAGGTTTTGTGTACATTGTTCCTCCTATGAACTGTACTTCCTGCAAAAAATCATTTTAATATTCAATTTCTTATTTGGAATTGAAAACATTTAATTTCCTTAAGTACTATAAGGGTAAAACCTTAAAGGTATGGCCTCTTATCCACTTACGTGATTGAAAATGTTTATGTAATCAATCAATCAATCAGTCACCACTCACTAGAATGCAATATCCCTTTTATAATCAAGTAATAAAATTATATACTTTACAAGCTAATAGATGTTATAGTTGAATTATATGACTTTGAGATAGACAATCATTACTACACTACAGTCTTATTTATGACACTAACAATGGGTCCTACTAAAAGAGCGGCACTTGAAAGTCCTGCTTGAACGCTAATTGAACGAAACTTGCGAAACGAAACGTTACGAAAACTTGTGTTTAATAGTAAAATAAGCATTCATACTTCAAGTCAGCTTGCATAGTCAGCAAGTCAGCTTCTAGTTATCCTAGAAGAACGCAGTCAGCTTGCTACTTTTTGACAAGGAGAATAATAATAATAACATAATAATAGTAACAAATTTTAATAATAACACAAGTTTCCTGATCGGGTTGATCGACGGACCCAGCAGCATCGTGTCGTCAGCGTAACTAATATGGATCCAGAAGTTGCTACCCAACAATGTCCAAAAGATAACTAAGAAAAAGCTACTGGTATCGGTTTGGTGGTCCTGTGCCGGTATTGTCCACTACAGTTTCTTGCGAGCCGGTCCAACAATTAATACAGATGTGCACTATAAGGAGCTGCAGACGATGATGGAAAAGCAACCAAGTTTGGTCAATCGCTCATCTCCACTTCTTCATGACAATGCCCGCCCTCACACTTCTCATACGACAGTTTTAAAACTTTAAGAGCTGAATCTGAAGACTCTCACCCATCTTGCCCCGACAGATTTCTATTTCTTTCGAAATTTGGATAACTTGCAAAAAAAAATATTTGATTTTGCAGATGTGATTAGGGCTTTTGAAGAATTTGTTGATACCCGTCCACGAGACTTACAGGAGCGGCATCAATCAACTGCTCGTGAGGTGGCGAAAGTGTGTAGATAATACGGATCAATATTTCGACTAACATCTATACTAATATTATAAAGAGGTAAAGTTTGTAAGTTTGGATGTAGGAGGTAATCTCCGTACCTACTAATCCGATTTCAAAAATTCTTTCACCATTTGAAAGGTACGTTATTCCAGATGAACATAGGCTATATAGTGTGTGCAAAAAAGTTGACGGGCACAGCTAGTAATAAATATTTTTATAACAACAAAATTTTCAGTTTCTCATACAAATCGCTCATTTCATTTCATTTCTCATTCGGTCACCTAATATTATCCCGTTAACCAAATTGCGTAAACCCTTGCTACAGATTCCCTTAAAATATGACTCGAATTTATATTATAGTTATCCTACTATACTGCTTCGTAAGACTTTTTTATAATCTGTCCTAAAAGTGAAGACGGTGGGATATTTTTACGTGTTGTCTGACATGTCGATACAATTACTAACAAAATTAATGAAATATTATCACTACAACAAAAATGCGTAAATCTTTCTTACAAACTCCCTTAAAATATGTTTCGAATTTATATTCACTGCTATATTATATTATTATATTAAATCACTGCTAGACTCCATCGTAAAATTAGGGGCCTACAAATGGACAGTCTCCTTTGTCTAAAAAAATTCTCAGTAGATTCTTGAGTTACGAAGGTTTTGGCTCTATAAAAAAATTAATTCAGTAAAAGGACGAAGAGGCGATGTATCAATATTCAATACACTGGCTGTATCTAGAAATCCTATAAATCCCACAATGTATGTTATAAATAAACTAAATAGGAATATATCCGATCAATATACGACCTCCATTTTAACTGATATACGGCGGAGAAGGCGGTGAATTTTTTATGAGAAATAAAACAGCCTCTTTTTGCTGTTTTGATACTTTGAGTGAATAAACACTTAAATAGACACGCATGTTTCCTGAATTAAGTGCTTCTTACTAATATTACACTTCATTTTATCTACCGCAATCCATAGTTTATCACTTTTCTTGAAAAATGTTTGACAATAAGATTACTTACGAAATGCCTTTCCCTCGATTCCAAAGAAGAATGATCTTTGGTAGTGTAATAAATATTTGAAAAAGGAAAGTCTGGAAGTATTTTCAAGACATCTTTTTTTCAGAGACTATGTATGTGACTCCACACTTTTCGTATCTCAAGTCTCCAGCAAGACATCTGTAAAGTAATTCTGTTACTGATTTCTTCAAATCTTCCCCGATCTTACGCTTTCCGTTCCCAAAACTTTTATTTGTATCCTTCTATATCGTGACTTGACGGGACTTCTATATCGTGACTTCCATTATCCACCATTTATCAACAAATAACATTTAAAACAAATTAATCTGTAAGAACAAAGAATCATTTTTTACTTTTGCCCCCAGGTGGAGAATGTAGCGAATGTATGCACGCACGCATTCTGCGTCGCGCCCGCATCGTTCGGCGCGCGGGAACTCCTCACTCGCTCAACGAACGCACCCCAAGCTATAGCCGCCGTAGTGTACGGACTTGCTCTTTGCTTGCTATTCGCCGTCTCCACCACCTTTCACACCATTTGCTGCAGCCGGTCTGACACGTGAGTAAATCTCGCAAGTAAAGATTTTATTGATACTACATAATTGAGTTTACGAAGATAATCAACTCGAATAGTGATCGTTTTTCTTCAACATTTTTTCACGTTAGATTGCTTCTCCCAGTAAATGATTTATTTAGCAATATGATTGTGAATGAAAACTGATCACGAGGTTGTATAATTCGGTTGCGTGATGGGTCTGGGTTCTGCCTCTGATAGATCATGGATCTTACTTAACGTTTGTTTTATATCTTCAGTGGTGTCGCGTAGGAACAGCA
This sequence comes from Sesia bembeciformis, assembly GCA_943735995.1. Lineage (NCBI taxonomy): Eukaryota > Metazoa > Arthropoda > Insecta > Lepidoptera > Sesiidae > Sesia > Sesia bembeciformis. Next base: position 4,467,840 of record OX031038.1, read on the forward strand.
TTTATGGTTTGCCCAGCTCAAGAACTGGTCCGGTTAAAGCGTCAAGCGATAAAGCGTCACCGGTGTGAGACATCCTTAATACAATTTGTACAGCTACAGATATGAATGAAACAATCCTTTAGAAGATTAGGTGCTTGGAATATATAACAACGGATTAAACTTATTTTTTTTTATATTCTTATTCAGATCAATCGTTGCGATTATATTATCATAGCAACATCGAACGAAGTGTTGTCGCATTGAAAATTTTGGGCATTTTCTATTACCAGCGTTACAGACATGCATTCGTAAGACATTGGTTTCACTATTTTTATAGAATTAAGCGTCGTTGCTAAATTTCCCTTAAATTTGTATGTTTCCCTAAAGATCCTTGAAAAAGTACTCAGCGACAAGTGCTGGTAGTATAAAATGCCCGAAGTTATCGGTTGTCAAGGTGCATAGCTTATCAACATTTTACTCTACTGTGTATATAATATAGCTATTAGTTTAAGCATATAAATGTAGTATGATTTTGTTTGAGTGCGTACTAAAAAGGTTTTATGTGTACGATCGGCTGTTTATTAAAATAGTTCAATTTCAAAATATTTTCTGGCGTTTCTCTCAAATATCAAAACAAACTCAAATTTTCTAGGTTGTAAATCCACTATTTGTTTTACCCCTTTTAACATATGAGTACGAATATTCCTATAAATGTAGGTTTAAAGTACAAAACAAGATTGCACTTAAATTATTCAATTAACTGCATCGAAATTAGGTCGATCGATTGGTGGCGAACCTTTTACAGCGATATTATGGAATCTGTCTTATACGCGTGTTGAATTAGAATATGTGCGAGTATACTCGTCTTTAGGGAGATTTCGAAGAAATCAACCTGTCAAATCAATCAGAATAAATATGTGATCAACCTATTGCGAAGATCACAACTTTCGAATTTTGGAAAAACTTCAGTACATTAGGACTAAGGGTCACTAGCTGAATCCATAATATCAGTCAGTTTCAGTATATTCAAGGATTATTCACTGGTGACTATTAGTCGAGATGTAGTGATATTCCAGTATGTCAACAAATTGAGAATTGATGTTGATAAATATTTTAATCCATTAGTGGAGTATTCAATGGTTCAGCAGTTCAAATATCACCCGGGTACGGTCGAATAAGGTCCTGTTAGTAATAGTTCACCACTTTATTAATACCAATATAACTTCAAAGGGGTAAAGGCCTTTGCTTTTACTCTTTGGTAAGGTTTGAACAAGAAGGCGTAGGTGTAGGTAATCCTCATTCGAGCACATTTGAGGCTTCCTGCATATGCGACATTTGGTCGACAAGGTCACTTGTGTCGCAGGAAGTTATCTGTTACGTTCGAGATCGCGATGAATTGCAAAACGTTTACAATGCACCTCGTGATTTTACGTACCTATTTTTTGATATACATTTCTATGTATTATGGGTACATTGTTGTCTTAATCGCATCGATGGTTACATAACCGAGTTTAATATGATATACATTTGATTTATTTGAAAATCTTTAGTAGACTGTCATTAAAAGGTTCGCCATTGCTTCCTAAAGTCATCTCATATTCTAAAGTTAATTTCATACACCTCGATAGAGATACGAATATTAAGATTGTTAATAAATCTTGATATTTTTGCACTAATAACCATTCAAAAAAAAATATTGTAAAGAACCTGTCACTTCATCTTAGTTGTAAGAAATTAAGAGCTCTTAGGAAAACACTCTTCCTTTTTATAATCTACACGCTATAAAGAACATTCATTAGTTCTATCTGGACAGAGGGTAAACAATATTGACCTTCAAAATAATAGATAAAGGATCATCAATTTCCGTAGACCTGACGATAAAATTACTCGTGTTATCAGCCAGTCCAACGTACGTATAGTGCGAATGGATCGTAAATTGTAAAAATTATTACGACGCGCCAATCGGGTCATCTAGGAATATTGAAGAATTCGACAGGGGCTTACAGTGTTCTCACAGTTCTTTACATTACTGCCTTCATCTCTTCGTACTAACTCTGAGCTAGAAAATTGCTTGCTCTTTACTATGTGAAAGGGGAATAACATTTGCCCCTAGGGACAAACTCGTAAGAAAGTTATTATAAGAAGGAGAGATAGAATTTACCTAAATCGAATATACTTAATATCGAAGCGATATTTTTCCCCAGGGCTCTTAAACCAATCATCAAGTGTGACTACTAATTTTTGCAGTAAAATGAAACACTTCCTCCACCGTTGCGATCGCGCCATGATCTATATATTCATCGCGAGTTCCTACTTCCCGTGGCTGACTGTCGGAACGCTATCGTGCTGGATGCTTCGCGAGCTTCGCTGGGCTATCTGGCTCCTCGCCGTGCTCGGCATCACGTACCAACAGATATTCCACGAGAGATACAAGATGCTTGAACTGTTGCTCTACCTGGTCATGGGTTTAGGGCCAGCGGCGATCATTGTCACGTCAAATGTATGTCCATGTCCGTTTGCACGCTTGATTAATGCTTCTTGCATGTTTATGTTGACACAATGCTATGATAATCCCATACTGTTAAAAGTATATTTTATTTGTAAATTATTTTTGCGTGTTTGGCTAAAAACAGTTTTGATGCAATCAGAGACTTACAGTTATTTGCCAATTTGCGGAGCTGTGATTAGTGTGGGAACATCATTAAGTAGCCCTCAGATTAGTGCGACAATTTGACGGATACGAAATTTACATCGATGAAAATGGTTAAAAATAATTTATTAATTAAATTAAAAGAAATTAATTAAACGGTTGTTATTAATTTAGGTGAATATTCATTTATTTTATTGCTCTTCCTCGGCTTTCACGCTGAATTTTTCGATTAACATCGAATTTTCGCAGTGTGACTTGATTTCAGTGCAATTAGGTATGTAATGTGCCAACAATGACCTTAAACTATTTAAGCATTGCAATACTTTACCCGTTCATATTAAAAGAACAATATTTCAATACCGAAATTCAAACGTTAATATCACATCCTACAGTTACTCGTAGTATAACACATAAGCTTTTGGTAACCAACGCCGCGAACAATATATACGGTCAGCGGACCAGCGCTTACTCTGTTCCCAGGTTAATAAATGAATTAGATCCTAAATTTAAAAAAGATATCACCGAAAATAATTTAAAATATAAATTAAGAACATATTTCTTGTCCAAATTATAATTTGTTCACTGCTCACAGGTAGGTTTTTAATGTCTCGACTACTGATTCCAGCAGTACTTGTATCTTAGACAAATCTGTATGGTTTATTAGATACAATTATGTTAGCTATATACTTAATCTTTATAAAATTGTTAATAATAATAAAAAAAAAATGTTACCAGTGAGGTCCAAACGTTTCTGGCCTGACATATTTCTAGATGTCTAAAAAAACAAATTATATATGATTGTAATTGTTAATTCGTCTATATTTTTTAGAGTTCAACACTCGTTAGTTTTGATTCCTCAACTCTTAGAAGACGCAAAATCTTTAAAATGTTCAAACTGGACTACCGTTCCGTGATTAAGTTCCTTACAACGGAAGATGTTAGCCCAACCGATATCAAACAAAGGTTAGATAATGTGTACGGGGATACTTCTCCATCATTTCCCACCCTTAAAGATTGGTGCAAGCAATTTCATTTAGGACGAGAGTCCATCGACGTCGAACCTCGCTCCGGCCGACCCGTTGAGGCACTAACTCCAAACAACACAAATTAGTGGAAGAAAAATTTCTGAGCTACCGACGGCTGGAGACGAAAGAAATAGCAGCAAGGACAGGGCTTTCAAAAACTACAGTCATTAGGATTCCTCATGAACATCTTCATATGAATAAAGTTAGTGCGAGGTCTTTGCCTAAACTTCTTTCAAGTGTGCAGTGAAGTGACCGAGTAGCGTGCTCTAAGGAACTTTTGGAGACCGTTCAGAGAAATGGAATGGGGATGGAACTGTGGTTCTTTACTATAATCCCCTTTCCAAATGGGAGTCGATGGAGTGGCGTCGTTCTGGTATTGCTTATAGATATAATTGAACGCAATACTAAGGTGACTGGAAGCTATTATGCTAACCTTATAAAGCAATTACGAGAAGCAATCAAGCAGGAAAGTCGTGGAAAACTAAGCAAAGGTACACGTTCTCCGTGACAATGCACCCCCTTCCACGCCGCCGCAGTTGCGAAAACTGCTGTTTCAAAACTGACTTCGAAAAAGACAAAACTTGTGACTATTTTTATACTGGGATAGATATGCTAATTAAACGATCCGAAAAGTGTGTTCAAATAGACGGAGATGATATTGAAGAATAAAAATAGTTTCATGAACTTGAGCGTCCTGTTTCTTTGTCAGGCCGGAAACATTTGAACCTCCCGTATGGAGTATATATCTTCGTAAAAAATTTCCACACTAAATAAACACAATAAAAATAGCAAACAAACAGTCTTCAATAGTAATCCACCAAATAGCGCCAAGACTAATATTTACTTTTAAAGACCAAAAATAGAGAAGTTCTAACGATCGCTCGAAGTCTAGTTAGGCGTCTGTGTTAAATTCTATCGAATTTATAAAAATATCCCTCTGCTGCCGATTTCACCTCTGCTCAGCAACTTTTTTATTTCCTACCTTAATAAATTCTCAACATTTAAATACTTTTGTAAATTTAAGACTATTTACACATCTGTAAATCCAAAATAAAAACGAAATATGTGATTTGAAAAATTCCTAAAGTATGGAGCTACGGTTAACATTGTTGCTTAATCGAAATGTTAAAGTGCATTTCTAATATACCTACTTATAATTGGAACAGAATACCAAGTTATCTCTGAATCGATAAACGCAGGTTCACGACCGTGATTCTTTCATTAGCCATAGTTACGTAATAACTACGTGTGTGGATTGCGTAAATGACATTAACTTGCAACGTCTACTTTGTGTATTAACCTTGTAGGGTATAAACTTTGTACTTTGGAGCGATGTGAATTAATGGACCAAGGTAGGGTAGCAAACCGTCCCACAAGAACCAGGACGTACCGTTTCTTGAGTCCTGGATGTAGCGTCGCACATAAGGTGCATGCGGGGACGCCTATTGTCCCGTTATAACAGATTTTCGTGATATGTATTAAAAAAATAGTTACATCATATATTTACTTATGCTGAGAGGGGAATACAAAATCCTAACAACAGAATCCGAGTTCGACAATTATCCATTTAGTGGGAAAAAAAAATTAGAAGTCGATACGGCATTCGCGATGTTCTAATAATTTTCTGTTTTGTAACCGCTATCTATCACTGATCAAAAATAAAGTATTGGGTATCAATGGCAGTTTCTATAAACCTTCCAGTATTACAGATTCTACAAGTTTCAGGGTTATCTATCTAGGTAGCCAAATTTTCTTTGATCGCCTCTTTGTTCAGTCCTGACCCGAATTCGAATTCCTTAAACTTAAATCAGTCAACCATGTTGGCAGCCCTAACTATGGTACATAGCTACTTCTTTTTGTACAAAGCATAGTTACGTGCATACAGGCATATGTACAAGTGTATAATATTACTTAAATCTACCCATTCCCATTTCAAAAGCTTTTGGATGTATTTCATGTACCTACTTAATTTTTCCCACATCATTTTCGTAAATAATTTTCGCCTAGGTCTGATAAGAAACCTCAAGCCGTGTCACGTTTTCTCGTTTGGCTTAATACTTTAACTTACTTGTGAACCATCAATACTCATAATTAACATTTATTAGAAACCACTAGTTTGATTAATCGCTACATATCAGTAGTTTATAAACTGCCTTTTTTCGATTACTGACAAATCCAATACATAACAAATCATCCTAGAAAAATTTCGCATCATTAATTAAACATCTAATGTAAGTATGAAAGTATTTCTAATGTAGTTGTTTTTGGGTGTCCCAAAACGTACTGTTTAAAGTACCTACTCGTGACCATTTTTTTTCTGAAACCGTCTCAACCAATACCATTTGTCGAATTAAATGAAATGATTGGAGATTACACGAGTATACATGTTCTGTATACTAATACTATAAGACTTAGAACTTCCCTCCATCGTCAAATACGTGAAAGACTCCGCCCGACGTTACTACGACAGAGTCCCTCACCATCCCAACCCAGTTGCCAGCCTAACCTATGTGCCTCCCCGTTACCGTCGTCGTCCTCGACACGTCCTAGACGGCCCCGACGACCCAATTACTGCTGCCAATGCGGTTCTTACACTACACTCACAGGCTACACATATACACCGTCCCCGCCAGCGAAGACGAGAATGTCATCCTCGCTACACCGTCAACACACCGGCCTTCAGCCAACACTTTTACCAGGTATCGGCACGTGCCCTGGACGCTTCTCGCCCACTCGCGATCCCGCTGTACCCTTCCAAAGCAACGCCCTAAGTCGAGGTCCGTTCCTTCCGCCGGTCTATCGGCGGGGAGCCCTTAGGCTCGTTGCTGCACACACTTGCTCCTGACTCGGCGCCTTCTGCGCTCGCCCTACACCATACATGTCCAGTGACTCTTGAAAAGCCATCAGGGCCCCAAGCCACTCCGAAAAAAAAACAGTACTATCTAAATATTATCTTAGTTTCTTTTCACGTAGAATTAAAACGGTCTTATTTCACATAGAAACCAGAAACAACGGCGGAACAAAAGGCCCCTTATCATAACGTATAATTCGCATACATGAATGAAATTATGCGACGTTCGGCGACGCTGCTTGTGTATACAATAGTGCAGATACAAAGACATAGTTATAACGTTCATGTTACTTACTTATTTGTCTTAAAATATGATAAGAACATAAAAAATAAGGCCATAACATATTATTTTGATACATATTTCACAATAAGTCCTACATATGATGTGATTTAAAAGGTGGTAGGTGTGAAGCAAATTCCTTTCACGGTAGTCATAAGTTGATAACTCGTCGAGATGAAGTTCCAAGCACGTTATATCACATTGGATTGACAATAAAAAAATTAAAACGTTTCATACTAGATAGCTCCGGAGAAATTGACTTCAGCATTAAAGCGATATCTCGATATTCAAAGAGAAAACACAAACATTAAAGTTTCAAACGGCGCCCTTGTACACAACAGTTGATTTTCAGTTATGTAGGTACTGACTCCCACCGTGCACGGATGTATGGTCCATACATTATAGTGTTTAGGGCCAGCTAAATAGAACTTAGACCGTTCCTTGCTTATGCTTAGACTGATTGATCTAAGACTAGCCTCTATACAGTCTGCATAAGGTGCCCACAAACACTATCCGAACTAATTCTAAGACATAATTGTCTATTTATTCAGGCCTTGGTCTTCTAACAAAGCCGTCTTCATAACTTTGTTTTGCCTCATTCATAGCTTCAAAATAGCATGATCGTTATTTGAGTTCCTTTTCACTAGAAGGAATAACAGGGAGAAAGGTATGAGAACGACACAAGTAGCACAGTCATAAAGGTACTATACTGTAAGTTATTTGCTATCCAGATTTTGAGGTCATGCGTGCTTATAAATCGGTCGTTAATTACTACTATTTAAGGAAAACGAACGCGCACTATTAGCCAATATTATACACCCATTTAGGTGAACCGTGAACAAAAACGATTTAATGTAAGAGGCATACACTGTAGTTTTGATATATATATTTTTTTATGAATGAAGACGGCAGACGAGCATACAGTCCACCTGATGGTAAGTGGATACTGTCGCCCATAGAAATCCGCGATCCATGCCAACATCAGTCCAAAATGACAAACGGTGGCACGACCCCGTATGCTCTGCCCACCTTTGGAGATATAGCAATGGATTTGGAGAAAGGGTTGGGAAAATGGGGAGGGATAGAATAGGATCGGATTACCATCCCATGGGCTCTAGCACATCTTACTCACTACCGAAATACGTGCGTACAATTAGGGAAATAAGATAAAGTGGGAAATACAGTAGGTACATTTCAAGGTAGTCTTCTGTGAGAGATGGGTAACTGGCCGAGCGCGCCCAGCGGCTGTTGGATTGTAGCGTGCACTTTCCCTCTCAAATTAAATAGTCACAATTTCACAATTTAATAACGCGATCAGTTCGATACGTGGATATTGGATATATGTATTTATATTCGTTATGGATCTGTGCTTCGACCGAATGGGGACTTCTGTGTTCACAGGACCTCATGTTCTGCCCTTGACCATTACGTTCTATAGGTACATTATTACTTTCTTACATCCGTCACTCGTGGAACACTATAATTTTCCGATGCATACGAATTATTTCCCAAAAGGCCACTGCACTTCTCACTAAACCATTATTTTCGCATCGTGGACACTTCTCCATCGCTATAGACAACAAATATCAAAGTCACTATTTTAATTGACGCTAGTTTAGAAACGGTCCTTCAATTAATCTAACCTAGTCATTAGAATGTGAATTATTAACTAACAGGAAACGTTTCCGTTGTTAAATTACGTTTTTCTTTACTTAGGTCACAGAATAACGAATAGGGCCAAACCTTTCAATAAACGGGTAACCCTATTACCGCGCATGGGAATATTAATTAATTTTTCAGTATTTTTCACGAAGACTTCGCCTGTCTAAAACTCAATTTCACCCAGAAATCACTGATTTTGAATACCATCTCTCATAAAATCTCTAAACGGCAGATTGAAATTTAAAAAAGGATCAATCACAGATACTCTCAGAAATACATTATGTTTATTTATGTATGTATTTTATTCTTGTAGGTGTATCTATGTATGTACTACGCACTCATGTTCTGTACCGATTAATGTCTCTATTTCACGAGTCTACTGGAAGAGATCACAGGATATAAGCTTACCTTTTATATATCTTCCCTTATTTAATCATGTATTTAATATTGTTATGTGAGTACAATGAAATATAAATAAATGAACATAAATGTTAAAAAGCCAGCCAGGTGTGCCCTACGATTTACCTTTACTATTTTTAGCTTGAATCTAGAAAATTGAACGCAGCTCGCCTTGAAATGCCTTCGTAAATGTTAGATCCATTAAAATTGATAACTAAGTACACCAAGTGATTTTTTAAAGAGGCGTTAATAGTAAGTTAGTATGTAGATCAGCAAAACTCCTTGATTTTGATTTCGGTCTTTTATAGAAGACTACCTAGAATTGTACTGTATTTCCCACTTTAACATATTCCCCAATGTACGTACAGATACATTACGAAAACATTGGCCATCGACTAATCTGGAAACACCCGAACGCGTCATCCACGTCTATGCAATAAAATAATAAAGTATCTCGTAATAAAGTATACAATTAGGGATACGGTAATTCATAATGTATTCTATACGTATTACGGCAGTAAGTGAGATATGCCATAGCCCATTCTCACCCCATCCTATTCCTTCCCATTTCTCCAAATCCATTCTTACATCAACAAAGGTTGGCAGCGCTTCCGTGGGCGTGCCAAAATTTGTCATTTCGTACTAATGTTGCCATGTACCGCGGGTGTCCATGGGCGACAGTATCCACTTACCACCAGTTAGACTGTATGATCGTATGCCACGTTCTTTCTTTAAAAAAATAAAAAAACATATCGGGGAAAAATACGACAAAACAAAAAAATATATAATAATTTTCATGCATAAGAAACAGAAGCCGCCAAAAACATTTACTTGACCTTTTCATTGAATTAAAACTAAAATAAATAGGTCAAAAGTTGGATAATTAATTATTTAGTTGTATGTTAATTATATGTTAATATTCTAAGGTAATTTAATTAACATTTGTTCATTATTGTCTTCAGGGTAGATGATTGGCAATTATTATCAGAACGTTGCTATGTCAGATTATAATTTCAATTTCACTAAGCCACAGCCCTACTCTGACAGTCTATTAGGTATAGGGTTGCCAACTTTTTTTAGACCGCAAACACCCCTAAACTATAGTAAAATGAAAAAATATATATACTATATTTCAAAATTTTATTTTATTTTTTAAAGGTAATAATATTTATTTATATTTTATTTTTAAAATATTAAAATGTATATTATTCATTCTGTTATGTCTATAAGCAATATTCCTTGATAATCCCAGAATATCGAAGCCATAATTAGTGGACTGAGTCACCTTTGCCTTTCTAGGCGATTCTTCATAAGAACGACGCCATTCGAATCGACTCCCATTTGGAAAGGGGATCATAGTAAATAACCAGTTTCAACCCCCTGTAACAATTGACTCCAAAAAATCGTTTCCGTTTCTCTGAAAGGTCTCCAAAAGTTCCTTAGGGCACGCTACTCGTTCACTTCACTGCAGACTTGAAAGAAGGTTTGGCACCCACCTCATACAAACTTTATTCATATGAATATGTTCATGAAGAATCTTAATGGCTGTAGTTTTTGAAGGCCTTGTCCTTGATACTATTTCTTTCGTCTTTAATCGTCGGTCGCTCACAACTTTTTTTCTTCCACTAACTTAATGTTGTTTGGAGTGTGTCGCAACAGGTCGACCGGTGCGAGGTTCGTCGTCGATGGACTCTCGTTCTATACGAAATTGCTTACACCAATCTTTGACGGTGGAAAATGATGGAAATTAATCTCCGTACACATTATCCAACCTTTGTTTGATATCGGTCGGGCTAATTCCCTCCTTTGTAAATAACTTAATCACGGAACGATATTCCAGTTTGAACATTTTAAAGATTTTGCGACTTCTGAGAGTTGAGGAATCAAAACTAACGAGTGTTGAACTCTAAAAAATATAGACGAATTAACAATTACAATCATATATAATTTGTTTTTTTAGACATCTAGAAATACATAATAAAATTGTAACATAAAACTATATTTTTATTAGAGCAACAGAAGCCAAAACAAGTTTTTAGAAATTTTGTCTGTCTGTCTGTATGTTTGTACACGCATCACGCAAAAACTACTGCATGGAATTGAATGCAGTAGTATTTCACCGATGTATTGCTAGAGGTCTAACTTAAAATATAGGCTCCATTTTACCGCAGGAAAATATCTTATTCCGATTGTTTTAAATTTAATAAACAGAAGCGAAGTGAGGGCGGGTCGCTAGTGTATTATAAAGATTTTGCGACTTCCTGTTGTTCTATGAGTCAAGGAATCAAGTTGAACTCTAACAATTATACAGGAATTGGCAGGATTAATGACAATTACAATGTCGTATAATTTGTTTTTTTAGACATCTAGAAATATATTTATCTAGGAACGCATGAAAACGGTGTCGTTAACAAGGGCCTTTACAGACTAGTCTGCGGAAGACCTTATATTGGTGACTATATTTACAAAGTCTATGAATTCACTAAAATCCTATAATAAAATCCATCCAGTCGTATCTATCCTTCCTTTTATGATTGATTATGAACTATATACCTAATTGAATGGTAGATGATACATAATATTGCTATTTAGGAGGTTGTTCATGTTCAAGCTATCATACGAGTAGGGGTGAATATGAAAGAATAAAGTAGCTTTACGCCCGTTTGCGCTTGCGCTAGTTTGCGCAAATGTAATAAATAACTTAAATATATTTTTAGCAAACAATAATGGAACGGTTCAGAGTTTTGCATTCCAGATTTTTCAACAATAGAACAATAGAATCAACTCGTATTCAACAATAGAACAAAAAAAAAAGCAATTATAATCGGGTTACATCTTCTGTCATGGATTCTTTCGGGACATTTTTATACTGATAGAGATGACAATTGAAAATTAACGTTAGCATTCCTCTGTGTTGCTTTGATGCCAGATGTAGGTCTATGTCAAGGCTGGCCAAGCGCATCTCTGACCTAGTTTCCACTACAAAAGTCCTCTCAAGTTAAAGTAGGCCTTACCTTGGATGCTAAACTTTATTTACTTTCTTCAAATCATAACACACGGTATTACTTTAAAATACGAATCATTGCGAAATCGTGGAATAACATTTTTAATTATCGCCTTCCTCATGCTTTGCACTGCTAGGTATATTAAACTGCATGATATTCACCTTCCAGTTTCCATTGATATATTGGGTCTCCATAAATTGAAGGACATTGTTTTATCCGAACTATAAATTTGTACAATTATTTAGTAAATACCCATCCCACTGATACGTTTCCGTCTAAACCACTAAATATACTACGGAACTTATCGTGGGTCGTCTGGCACGAGATAAGTTTTTTTTTTCTTCAAATTATTAAACACTGAGTTAAACAAGCGCTTGAACAATTATGACTATTTTTTTGTATATTCAATGCTTTGAAATGAAATAAATACGAAGTATTAGCGCCATGTACAGTGAAATCAACGAGACATGAGCTTCGCGTTTTGTATGAGTGCATACCGATAGTGTACAGTGCGAACCATTTCCACAATCGGATTGGACCCACCCACACAGATGCAAAGCTCATGTCTCATTGATTTCACTTTAACACCTTATAATTAGTTTATAAGGAGTTGCAAATGGATTTGTAAACCCTAGAACGTCTAGAACGTTGACTAATAACCAGTTTTTTATTTAAAATCACAACCTATACAATGTCGTCTAAGAAGACTCAATATAATAATTATCATCATGCATTTTAAGTAACAGGGTATACATTGTCACATGAATTGTTTATTTCTAGTATTAACTGTCGCATATTGCTGGCATTAGTAGCCCTGTGCTGTGTGGTAATTTATTTTAACGATTGATTACTTTACTTGCGTGTGTAGTGTAAAAGTGTCGCCTATTGTCTGATAGCTGCTCTTATGTTTAATTTACCTTTATTTTTACTATTCGCATGTTCTTAAAAGTAATTAAATGTTTAGTTAATGCAGTTACGTAGTTAGCTGTAACTTTATTCAAGTATATAGTAGAGCACATTAATGTTATTAAATATTTTTAGGCAATTTAAAGTATTTGAGAATCTAGACTTAAGTGACAATTTTTTTCTAAAGGGTCTTATTCACATAACAGAATTATTTACTTTTAGGCTTCGTCAGAGTAAAGATACTTAGTTGAGACGAAGCCTGGGTAAAAAATGACCATAGAAGGGATTCCGTTTAATTCAGTTTTGAATATTCTATATACTCGTATATATACAATTTTGAAGTATAGGTGTATATATCACAATTTTATCGTTACATTTAATGTTTTGAATGTTTCTTTTTCAGCACCAGTTCCCCGCCATGTCCGACCTAAAGATGGGCGGCATTTTGTACCTGATCGGCGTGTTCTTCTTCAAGTCGGACGGGCGCATACCTTTTGCTCATGCCATCTGGCATATCTTCGTAGCTCTAGCTGCCACTGTTCACTATTTAGCCATACTGCGCCACCTCTTCCCTGAACTCAAATCTCAATGAAGACTGTCCCATTAACTTATTGAATCTCGCAGAGCTCTCTAATCTATTTTTGTATCCTAACTGGGCGACAAGGCCGCAGATTAAATAATTCACTCGACGATCTTTAGTAAAATGTCACATGTTCATTGGATAACAATTGAACCTTTATGCCGATGCCAATAGTCTGCGACTTTGTGCGTCGGCCAATACCCCGTAGGGAATTGTGCGTTTCGTTGTTAGGTTATCATTTGAATTAGAATGATCCATGCTTTCCATTTGTCGCACATAATTATCATACATAATTAAAACGGTTTACTGTTGATAAATGGACTAGCCCACAGATAGCTCTTATCATTAAAAAGTAGTTTTATTGACCAAATTTTAAGTAGTTCCTACATAATTATTTATCAACTGATAACAAATCTGTACTTGAGAGTTAAATTATATTTACGCAAGCGGTAGCCTTCTATGTGTCATCCTTCTCCCTCGCTTGCATAGAAGATATTGATTGCACATATGCTCATAATGCAGATAACTCATATAATATAATGCCACTAACTCCATTGCATATATATATGTACAAAAGTGTGAAGTGTACTCGCTCTCTCATATGCTCTAAAAAACGACACGTCAAATTTATGCATACGCCGTTTTATGCAAGCGCTCTCCCACAACGCGGCGTGGCGCAATGGTCCTTATCAAATTATCGTAATTAGGTCAAAATCTGACAACAGCACGGATCACGTCTGACCAAATAGATTGAGAACGTAAATATGTGTATATTTTGTAAATTATTGTTGAAACTTATTTAATTATCTACTATTGTTGTAGTTAGTGTTGTAGTCGTATTTCAGAGTCTCGAGACCAATCCAACCCTTTTAGGGAATTTAACTATGCGTATAGGGGTTTTTTAGAAAAGTTTATACCTATACTTATATGAATCCAGTTTTTCAGCGAGATCTTTTATACACCTCAATGTGAATTTTCCTTAGATTAGTTCCTTTACATATTGATAGTGTAGCTAGATCATTGTATCATATATTTCTTAGATTAATTGAAACTACGAGTTATATTATTCCGTATTTATTTCAATTATTTATACTTATTCAATGCCTTTAAAATACGTTCCAAATATTATACTTCCTAAAATATACAAACCATCTTATTTTTTTAGACAATTGCTCAATAAATATAATTTTCTTGTTCACTTCCTATTTATAGAAAATAGATCAAACAAAAACTTATATTATCCATTTCAATCTAAATTGTTTCCATGTTTAATAGCGGATACAGGTCATACATGTGTAATGATCTGTACCTATATTAAATAGGCATTATATTTCGGTTACTACATATGATACATCAAAATGATTCCGCAGGCCATTGTTCGTTGTATAATGACATGAAAACAAACGCTACTGTAAGAAAAGTGGGCCGACTGTGACGTTCTCTGTCCACTCGAACACGTGAACATGCACACAATGGCTGAAGAGAACTCGCAGTATCTTTTGACCTTTACTCTGTACCTTTGTGACAGAGACCAAAGAATTGCTATCCATTAAAGGTCATCTAATAACAGTTAATAAAACACGATAATTGGCATAATAAATGTTAAAATATGTAATATTTTATGTTAGAAAAAATATTTTTAAATTGTGTATATATATACATCAGATGCATATCTGATGTATATATATGTTTTATTACACTTACCCATATTACGGTAATGATATAAAAAAATCTGATATAATATTTAAACCAACAATTTCTAGTCATGCATTTGCTACAAAAATTAGCAAGTTATGGATCCTGTACATTGGCGCGAAACTTATCCATTCAAGATATTTGATGATCTCTCGTAACTATGAATGTACTAAATGAAGTTTCCCACTTCCAATTCTAAATATATGTATTAATGTTTTTATCGAACTACATTTTTAATCGGTTCGTTATTTCTATTTATTGATTTCCGTGGATATTACAAATTGAAGCAGCACGTAATTTTACTCGGTGTCAAATAACGTAATATTTACATACTGTTAACGGTTTTTAACGACTGCGATATTCGCGCTAGTGTAGATGATTCTTTTTTTTAACTATCTGTGATCGAAGATTGATATAATTTATTTGCAATCTATTGAATTTTAAAATAAGAAAATCATTAACAAATACGTTTAAGTACCTACTCGTAATGTAATTTTACTAACTGTTGGTGATGTCATTTGAAACCGGTTAGTCAAGGTTATCACAGGGTAATTAATTCTGTATAATACAAAACGTTGAATTTAAATTGCACAAAATTACATTATTATTAGTTCTATTGGTATTTGAAATAAACATCATTATTTTAAAATTAGGAAATAATTGTATACACTGCATAAAGTATTTAGTTCAATTAGACGGTATGGGAAATTAGATTAATGTTAACGGCGGTCGCGGTCAGGTGGTGTGGTTTTGGTACTTGCGGTAAAAAAAGATTAATACTCTCGGGTGTCATTTTAATTTATTTGCACTATGTAACTGAGGTTACTTTAATAAATTTTTTTAAACCTATAGTTTTCTTGATATCCCCACTACGAACTATAAGCCTCGTAATGGGTATAATAGGCATGTAAAATGTACCTATCATACTAATATTATAAAGAGGAAAGATTTGTATTTTTGTATGTTTGTAACGAATAAACTCAAAAACTACTGAACCGATTTCAAAGATTCTTTCACCATTAGAATGCTACATTATCCCTGAGTAACATAGGCTATATTTTATTTTGAAATTTTGAAAAAAAAATTGAAGAAAAAAAAACTTATAAACCGAAGCGAAGCGAGGGCGGGTCGCTAGTTTTCAATAATTCGATACACACACAATAATATAGAAATATTTGCAAGTAGGCACAACATTATTAACAACCAGATTCAGAGAATCGGCAATCCATATTAATATAGTTTTGTCACAAGTATCAAAATTACACCAACTAACCCCGACCTCTGGTTATAAGGTAATAGGTGTTTTATTGTAGGTACTTTTACCTTCATAGTTATTTAATGTTTGAATTATCTAAAGATGGATGTTTAAATCATGGATTGGTAGAACTGTTTCCTATAGACGTGGCTATTATTATTTATTGTGAAGTTTGCAACAATGGTGCTCCCATTATAATGTTGAGAGTCTCTTAAGGTTATTGTAAAAGTAACTTCTAAAACGTCAATTTTATTGTGAACAATATAATAAACTTTTTACGCACACTGTTATAGTATTATTCCAGCGATTTATATTTTCATTTTTCAACTGCTTCAGTCTAAATGGCATTTTAATAAAAATATTTAATCACTTAACTTATATAATTGATTATAAATTTAACCACTCATGAACAAGAGGTACCTATTGAAAAACAAAGTTGTGAGAAGAGTGTCGAACATACATCTTTATCGTGGACTTTTAAGTATTTTTCAAATTTACAATTTCTGTCCAACATTGCGTGACATGTAAACATTTATTTGCATATAAAGCTTCTTTAATTATCTGCTTAACAACAAACAGTATGTTATCACAATAAAATTGACGATTCAAACCTGTAACATCTCCGAATTTGTTTTATTTATTATACGACTACCTAGGATCTGCCCGTGACTTCGCCCGTTTGAATTATATTTCCAAATCATTTTAATAGACAACTTCGTTTGTACATTCTTACGATATCTTCCGAAAAATATCATACATCATCCAAATGTCAAAACCGTGACGGTCCCTGCGAGTTGTTTGCAAAACTACTTAATCAATTTTAATAAAATTGTACTCATGTTGAGTAAACACGCTACACGGCAGTGAAAAGCCGCCAAGTAGATCTTGAGATAAGCGCGAGAAACCGTTCTCTTATTACGTTTTATTGTACATATTATTTGGTTGTAGTCTAACATCGATATGAAACAAAACGGATGTGTAGTACAGGTTTGGAAAATAGTCCAAAAATACAATATCACATTTTATGTAGTGTCGGAGTAGCAGAAAGTAGCAGAAACCCACAGCAGCAGAGCGTACGTGGTGACGTATCTTATGGATCATGACGTTTGAGGTTTTACTGGGTGATTGTTCTATGTCGCCTGTCACTCGACACCTTTTTGAGAAAAGGTATGACTGAACCGATCGTTAGTGTTTCAAGTTTTTACTAAAATATGGGAGCTGCATAAAAGGCTCCGTCATTTTAAATTGTAGATTCGTCTCGTGAAACATTTCTATCTTGTAAAGCCTATAATTGTTATTCGTAATTTTAATGTTTTAGAAACGGAGCAGTCATATCGAGTGAAGATCCGGTGCCACAAGTCTTCCAAAGACTTCCCTTAGTGCTTTAACGAGAATGGTTGTAAAAAGACATTCCCGACTTACTCTGAAGGTGGCCGTACATTGCAGTCGATCCATCGACGTTTATAGCCTGAAACACAATCGATAACATTCCTTGCTCTACGATTTAATACGTTGACTGATTATCCATTGATTAGCCTAGTTGGTAGTGCCCCTGCCTGCTGTGTGAAAGTCCCAGTTTCGATTTCGGTCGAACATTCATTTGTTTAAAAACAAATGTTCGTTCGGGTCGGACTGGTGTGTTTGTCTTCCCCGTTGGACCCACCACACAGGGAATCCATTGAGTGTGGCTTTATCTAGTTACTTCACAATTAGGTACCACGGCGGGACTCAGCTGCTTCTTTGTCTTTCTGCCCTAAAACCTGTAGTATTTCGTTTTTCCGGGCCATCTGGACTTTGTCCATTTCAAAATATAACTCTTATACTACATTCAACTGTTTAACAATTATCAACAGACATTCAGCAAAAACAACATCGATCACTATAATGATCCGAACGATCGATGTCATCGATCGCCATGCATGGCCGCCTTTAAATCTTAAATTAAAATATATTTCCATCGACAAGTTTTGAGCGATTTTGAACTTTAATCCTTGGAGATATAGTTCAAAAGTGTAATATTTGCCAATATGAATACTTAACAATAGATTCAGCGCCTTGTACACGTCAAGCTTTTACAAAGTAGTTGTATGGGATATGGGAAATGTTATGTTACTTTTGATTTGTACAATCAAATCACCGAGACATGGTTCTTGCATTTGTGTAAGTGCACGCCGAAAGTATACAATAAAATTTTAACATAAAAAAATCAAATATTCGTTTGAACAAGTACATGGATAGTTTGTCGTTTTGAAGTGTTTCTTCGATACCTGACATGGCATCATCTTCACTACCGTCGAATGTGTCGCCACACTACACTCGCACATGCAAAATCCATGTCTCATTGATTTGACAGTAGTAATAGTTGTCTGTACATTCTCGTACCTATTGACAAATTAGTTGCAAATCGACGATCGTTTAACTTGTGCCGAGGCCCCCCATAATTGAGTCATAAAATAGAACATCTGTATTATATTGAACAACCGAGCATTCGAACAAGCACAAACTCATTTTCAGCTCATTGTGCACTTATTTAGTATGCATATATGTGACGTTAATCGCAAATATAATTTTGTAAAACAAACCTGCCCCTTCAGTTACAGCATCGATTGCAACGAATATTATGGTTAAAGTCAGTATAATAAGTAATTAACGATCTCAAAAGCGATTGTAATTGTGCGAATGCTCCAATGGACAATTCTTTATCCAATGTAACGCTATCTAGATGAAAAACAAAATGGCTGTTTGCGAATGTAAGTTTCCTACACAATCTTTAAAATACAACAGTTATAATTAAACCTTCTCTGTTTAATAAATAAGACTTGTAGTTTTATTAAATAAATGCTCCTTAAAATAAGAAGAAAAAAATGAAAGTTCGCAAACAGTCCTATTGCTACTTCCAAAAAAGTTTTTTAATATACATTTGTAATTTTATACCTTAGATTGTCGGTAATGTCAAAACCAGTACAATGTTGTTGTAAACATTCTCATACGAACGGATAAGTATCATCCATATCGTGAATTTAAAAAAAAGCTTATTGTTAGAATAGCGGTGATACTCTTTCTCAGACTAGCGATAATAACTTCGTTTTATACTACTAAATATTTTTTATTCACGTTAGATACCTAATTCATCAGAACATTGTAAAAGAAATGAGGCCCATATGTTGGTCGAAAGCATCCGATCACAAGATGATAAGCGTCAACGAACAAAGGCATTATTTAAATATCGCAAAAATATTTTAACTATTTTGTGTTCCAAACTCTACATCTCTATTAAAAATATAAATATATCTATAGTAAAAACAGATGTTTACTTAGACATTGTACTAATCGGTTGTTATATAAGTGTTCTTAACATGCATACCTATGTAGGATTTTATACTGTCTTCATATTAATTTACGTACTTATCAAGTTTTCATAAGTGATGAAAATAAGAGCAAGCTTTTCCATTTTTTTTATCTACCTATAAACTCTAGTAATATATATTTTCTCCAAATATATTTAGTATTTCAATAGTTTTATATAAGTAAAAGTTAAATGAGAATGTAGTAGAAGTCAACAGCTGTGGTCTACTGGTACTGGCAGGTCTACTGGCAGGAATTGTAACATCAGTATAAAATAGCTATCATTGGGTGTTAGTGGAAATAGTAACTCACTCCCAATTCAATTGTTGTCCTGTACTGTGTTTCATGTAATGTGTAGGTACTGTACTGTTAGATCTTAAGATAAATGATATAATAAGGTCCTACAAACATAGTGTAAAATAGTTTAATGTCACAAATATTAGACTAAAATTATATTATATTTGTACACTAAAAATGTTATACATTCAACTAAATATTAACATGTAGGTATTTCACCATTTTTTTGACACAAAAATAAATAATTGTTGATGAATTTACTGCATATGAACATAACACGTCACATAGTTCATGCCCACTTAGTACCTACTTACGATTACCTACTAAATGAGCATGTTGAAAGGTCAAAGACCTAAGCAAGCGATTGTGGATAGTGTTATGCACATAGGGAGTAAATTAATCACCAATAATTTATTTATTTATTTATTATTAATGTAATAAAAAAATAATGAATAACATGTTGATTTTTGGTTAGATGTAATATTTTTCGTGTACCGATTAACATATTAAAATGTTTTACACTTATTGTAGGATATTATAATATATTATACATCGGATATAAAATAAGAGTACTACCCAGCGATTATTCAATGTAATTTATTTTTAACTAATAATGTTAGTGTAATTTCATCGATGTTACCTTTGATAACAAACCTGTTTAGTTTTGTAGAGGATTTTGGGAACTCAATAAAGTTTTACAAACATTTATTAACTTTTATTATAAGTACAAACTTCTGAGTATCGGCACACGAATTATTAGTTACAATGTAGGTAATAAATACTTGAAAAATATAATAAAGTTGCACCTAAACGATTAATATTCAAACTCGTATTTTAATGACAATTACATTTTAGATACTGTTTTAATGCCTAGAATATCTAAACATTTCTCCATAATCCTCGCAGTGACTTCACATAGCATTAGTCTTTCAAAGAAAATTTTAACTATCTTTCCTTCTTTATCTTTTTCTACACAGTAACATTTGTCATAGAACTCTGTGAAACTTGATGATATTTCATACAAAAACTCACAGAGGGTATGTAAATATAAATCATTTGAGACTTTTAGGATGATCTCAGGGAATCTAAGGAGAACTTTTCCTAACTTCCACTCAGCATCATGTGTGAGTTTAAGCCCTGATTTTTCTGCTTCTGCTAATAATTCATTTATACAAATTTGCGCAGTTCGTGCTATAGACCTAATACGAGTTAAAGCATACAATAAGTACACAGCTGTATTACCTTTGTCATCCAACATTTTGTCAAATGAAAATATGTAATCATTTACCCTGTTGTGTGAGAGATCTGAATATTTGATGCAGCCATATGCTACTGCTTCCTGAGCCTGTTTCAGCTCTTCAGGAGTTAAAACCTTGTCTCGACCTTTTTCAACCAATTTGTCCAAAGACCTCTTTAAACCTTCATCAAGCAAGTCAATAAGCTTAATTGTGTCACCAGACCTTGTTTTAAATTTCTTCTTATCCTCGCCCAATACAACCCCAAAGCCTATGTGTTCTACTTTCTGACCATTTGTTAATATTCCTGCCCTACGTGCACATGCATCTATAGTTGCAAAATGGGTATACTGTCCTGCATCTGTCACATAAATAAACCGGTCCCCTTTTTCTTCTTCAACCCTTTGTTTGATTGTAGCCATATCTGATGTATCATATGTGTAGCCTCCATCTGATTTAACAACTGTTAATGGAATACCATCACACTTCTCAAGGCCTCCCCACATGATCAGTCTTCCTTCATCTTCCTCTAAATAGCCTCCATCTTTTAGTTGCTTGACTATGGCCTCCATCCTGCTCTGGTAGAATGATTCGCCTCTGTCTATAATCTTAACATCTAAACGATCATACACTTTTTGGAACTCTTTTCGAGACACCTCACAGATCAATTTCCAAGCTGCTATGTAGTCAGGTTGGCCCGACTGTAATTGTACCACGCAGGAATAAGCTCTCTTTTTGAATTCTGCATCCTCATCAAAACGTTTCTTTGATTCTTTGTAAAATGCCTGCAAGTCTGCTATAGGTGGAGAATGAGTCTTGTAGTCTGGGAATTTGTCTTGTAAATGTGCGATTAACATACCAAACTGGGTGCCCCAATCTCCTAAATGGTTTATCCTAAGGACATCATGGTTCAACATTTCTAGAACTCTGCAGATACTGTCTCCAATGATTGTAGAACGGAGATGCCCTACATGCATCTCTTTAGCAATGTTTGGAGATGAGAAATCTACAATAATTCTTTCTTTCTTCACTGGGGGAGGTTTGATGCCAAATCGGAGAATACAGTTTAGCACATGTTCTGCAAAAGCTTTATTAAGATATATGTTCAAGAACCCTGCACCAGCAACTTCTATTCGTTCAATAAGTGGTGATGTGGGCATTTTGTTTAAGATATTATTAGCGACCTCTCTAGGATTCGTTTTTATATTTTTCGCTTTGAGAAGCTGTGAAATTGGCATAGCGGAATTACATTGATAGTCACCAAACTTACCAGAGAGTGTGATAACAATTGGTGGGTCTTCCAAATCTGGGTATGCAGAAGTTATAGCAGCATAGAAGATGTTTTTCAACTCGTCCAGAATACAGACATTGCCCTCAACTGAGTTGATGTTCGTAATTGGACATGGACGTTTCTTAGGTTGTTTTTTGACTGGCTGCTCAGATGTACCGGAACTCTCGGCTTTGACCGCTCTTTCAAGGATGGCCAAGCGATGTTTCAACTTTTCATTTTCTGACAACAATTTGTCGAGTCTATCGTCGCCCATGTAGCTAAGATCGCCATTCGCAAGCTTGTCCAACTCATCTTCAATCTTCTTTGCTTCTTTTTCGGCTTTAATCGTTCTTTCTTCCAGTTGTTGTTCAATAAAGTCCGACATTTTTATTGTGATAAATAAGTAACAAGAAATAGGTTTTCCAATCACTTTTATTTGAAAATAGTTCTTGAAATAAATATAGGTAAAAAAAGAAATTATGAGGTTATTTACATCATACGTACCTACATTGACATTCACTCAATTTCACTCGCATAAATTGACGATGATGACATCTCATGGACTTTTTAGCGGGAACTGGCGAACTGAAATTATCTTTCAATGTTATAAAAATTGTGTATTGTGCGTTTTATAGTTTTTTTCATTTATACAATAGCCACAATAAAAAGGTCAAGTCATAGCTTGACAGGTTAGTAATAGTTAGTAGTACTTGGTGGTTTATTAAACTTGAAAATGTTTTTTTTATTTAATGTTTGTGATTAATCAAATAAAAGCTTACCTTTTCTGTTTTCAGTACACCTACTATCACTTTACGGAGCAACTCCTGACTTACCTGGATGGATGTGGATATTAACACAATACGTTTTAGACATTACAGTTGTTTAATATGAAGAAAACTAGACATTGGCAGAATGTTTTAATTGCACCATTGTCCTACATGACAAGAAAAAAAAGGTATCATAACATAATAATTTCTTAAACATGTACGTTTAAAAATAACAGATTCATCCGTTCAGAAATCAAAGCACATATCAGTCACAGAGATTAAAATATTAATGACAAAAGTTGGAATTTGATAACTCGAACGTCAAGAGATCTGCACAAGTTGCAATGCCTGCAACTTTTAAAAGTACCGCAGAGCAATATACAAATAGATGTATTTACTTTGACCAACAAGCCTTCTGTACCAAATACCATTGTGTATGTCCGCTAAAGAGAAATGAAATCGCTGTAACCTATAGCAACCAAGGTCAAACAAACAGCGGCGAAAAGATGTTTCAAAAGTGGCAAGTGTGAATGAAGATATAAATTATATTATATTTATTATTTATATAAAAATATTATATTCCTATTTATTTACCTTAATACTTACATCGTTTGTGAGGCATTAAATAAATTACGAGAAAGTTGTTATAATGTGTTTACGGCGCGATATTTTTTCATTGTGATTATGAAGATTGCGAAGGTATTCTAATGGCTAAAGAATGGCACAAGAACAAAATGAGTTTGAATACGCAGACAAGGACGAGGAAATACCATTCTGGCTCGAAGACATTACCAAGTAAGTTAGATTTTTGATAAAATTCTATGGAACAATATAAATGATTAATGACTACCTACATTTTGTATGGCATCAATATGGGGTTCAATTTAGCACAATGCACTCAATAGCTTCCGCGTGCCAAGGTTGACACAAGGTTACTAGTTTCTTTTCTATTTACACTACCTATTTAGCATTTAGTATTCGCCTTTGCTCTGAGCAACACTTCGGGCGCTTGATTAAATAATAAAAACATTTTCAGGGAGATGAAAGAAACGCACATTAAAAACAGTAGTAGCGATTCTTCTCCAAAACTCGAAGCAGTGAATGCTAATTTTGGAAATACTGATTTCAATAAGCCGAGGTAAGATGTTTTTTGTACATAACCACTTCAATTTTTTTCCGCAATGGCTAAATTCTTATGGCCCTAATGGCCTTTCAGGAGTCACCGGATATGTATGGTTTAGGACAAGCGCAGAAGGCGCTGAGCCAGGAGAAAAAAGTGTGTGCAGCAACGAACCTAAGGGCTCCCCCGCCAGTAGACCGGGCGGAAGGAACGGACCTCGGCTTACGATTAGGGCGTTGCTTTGGGAGAGTACCGCGGGATCGCAAGTCGGTGAGAAGCGCCCAGGCACGTGCCGATACCTGGTAAAAGTGTTACCTGAACGCCGGTGTGTGTTCACGGTGTAGCGAGGGTGATGACTTCGTCTCCGCCGGCGGGGACGGTGTATATGTGTAGCCTGTGAGCGTAGTGTAAGAACCGCATTGGCAACAGTAATTGGGTCGTCTAGGACGTGTCGAGGACGACCACAGTAACGGGAGGGACATTCCTATCGGAGACATAGGTTAGGCCGTCAACTACTAGGGGGTTGAGATGGTGAGGGAGTCTTTCACGTATTTGACGATGGAGGGAGTATTTAAGTACATTATTAATTTATTACTTACGTTTACACAAATTAATTGCAGTAAATTATAACTATAATAATCGTTCTGTTTATGATTAACACTTACGTTAATTGAATCGTTTATTGTTGTAATAACAAATTTTTCCAAAATGTATAATACCTTTTCATGTTTTGCTATCCTTGACATCAGTAAATTATATTTTTTGAAAGCAAAGACTAACTTCGTATGAAAAACGTTGCAATAGCCGTCATGAGACTGCTATTCCAGTAACTGATTCTTATTCAAT
Organism: Sesia bembeciformis; assembly: GCA_943735995.1. Classification (NCBI taxonomy): domain Eukaryota; kingdom Metazoa; phylum Arthropoda; class Insecta; order Lepidoptera; family Sesiidae; genus Sesia; species Sesia bembeciformis. Next base: position 4,493,007 of record OX031038.1, read on the forward strand.
AGGAAAATCAAGTGGAAAATGCCCCACGAACGATAAAAAAATTGAGAAGAAATTACAAAGTGACATCCTCACGAACATACCTACGGACTTTTATAATAATATTGAAGAATGGCAAAGTGGTGTAGATATAGAAAGTGATTCTGATACAGAATGATACCTAGCTTATAATAAAATAACTCAATTTATCTTAACTTATTATTATGTTATAAAAAATATATTAAAAACATATGTTTGATAATCTAGATAGCATGTGGATTGCTGAGGGTCTTCCCATCAGATATACTGGTGAGGAGATTCCCAGCAATCAATGCACAATATAATATATTAGTTATGTTTATAAACTAGCTGACCCGACAGACGTGGTCCTGTCCAAATTTCAATACATTTCAATAAAAAAAATATCCATAATTTCAAATTTCAATAAATATTTTTTTTTTCCTGAAAACTTTTCCAGGACCATAACTAACAAAACAAAAAAAGAATTACGCATATCCATCGTTCGAATCGTGAGTTATGGTCTCGAGTTCATACAAAAATCCCATAGAAAAAAACACTCAGTTTTTCCCCAATTTCCCGGGCAACTTTTCCATTTTTTCTTTCCCTAAAAACGTTATTCGGACTATTACGAACATTTTTAAAAAAAAATAGGCAAATCGGTCCAGCCGTTCTCAAGTAATGCGCTTACCAACGAACAGCATTTAATTTTTATATATATAGATAGTATAGTATTTATATTGCCGGCAAACTATACTGCAGTTTGGCAGCTACCTACAATTTGTAATGGCACAGTGTTTTTTGTAGCAAAATTTTTTTGTAGCAAATTTGTAATGGCTTAAATTTACAAGTAAATTACAGTAAATTATGACTGCGTATAGTAACATAATTTTACTACTTACAGATTAACACGTAGAACATCGTTGGATGCTTCAATGGATTTACTGATTAAGACCAAATTGGCGCCTGTGGCACACTCTGCTGGTACAATACGCCCTAATAAAGGTATTTTCTTACTTATTATATGTATCTATCTCATTCATGTCTCCAATAGGAATAGACTGAAACCACAGATTTTAGTGACCTTTTTTACCATCACACTGCTCGTCATGGCCGTGCGGTTCATCGGCACTCGCTTGACATAGAGTTGCTGCGTACAGTGTGGTCAAAAAGACATTTTATAATGAACTGCCAGCCGAGGTTTTTCTGATACGCTACGACATGGGGCTCTTCAAGAGAGCTGTGAACAAGATTCTGCAAGGTCGGCGCGCACCCGCAAGCCCCCTAGTGTTGCAGGAGTCCATGGGCGGCGGTGACTAATTAACATCATGTAGCTCGTCTGCCATCTATTATATAAAAAAATCTTTAGGTGGACATATACGTGCTTTTTATAATATATACCTACAACCCGTCACCGATATAACGCAACATCTAAAACACGTCAACTAATCGAAAATACCTAATATATATAAAACCGTTCTTATTTAAGGAATAAATCAAAAGTTAGAAACGTATAAAATTTTGTTTTTCTATCTACAACGTTCGTAGGGCACAAAACTCACTTCGTTTATTACCTACTTCTCAATCATCCTTATAATGTGACGTTATCGAAGCCTTTATTGCCGCTTTGGACTTTCTGATTTTAGTTAAGAATTTCTAACATTTTCATTGCTCTAGGATTTCATTTACTAGTTTTACTGAATATTTTTTTAAGATTCCACCAAGGTCTCAATATTTAGGAAACTAAAAAAAGGGCCCGTGTCCTATAAGTTTTCATCTCGATTTTGAAAGCAGTTTTACTTATCATAGACGAATTTCGAATCGAATTGCACTTGCAGAGTAACATTACAGAATTGAATTACAGAATAATCATTAAGAAGACATTAATAGAACGGTTCCACAGTAGTTTCTTATTTTTACTATAGCGGTGATAGGTTGGTAGGTTAGGGATATGTATTCTTAACTCTCATTCATAATTTACAACCAAAACAGCATTTTTCTAAACTAAAAACTCTCCAGGTTACCGACAAAATGGGCGCCGGAAATACAATGTGAGAACTAAACTGGACGGGGATGACTCGCCAAATTCCAACGACTTCCTGTCAGACCTGCTGCCACACTATGTGACTCCAAGGCACAGACAGGCAAATAACACGATTGATAATGATTTCCATGACGTTATTTTGGGTTCCAGTAAGTAGCTTTTATTTTAAAATAATGTTTAATAACTTATTAAACTGTGTAGGTACTGAAATTTCTTCATAGCAAGATTTGTGCAATTCTGCTCAAAGTACCAAAGTATTGTATTTTTTTTTAAATATAAATATATGGCATTGGTGCAATTAGCACATTCTGCCAGTGTCAAGTTTTCTTCGCAATAAACAATTTTAAAGTCTAAAACGAATTCTGTCAATGTTCACTCCTGTCGAAGTAAGTCAGGAGTCGCTCAGTAAACTGATAGTAGGTAGGTTTACTGAGGACAGAAGAGAACTCCTTGGAATCGCACGATAAACGTGGTCCTATGCTTTTATTTGAGTATCACAATCATTATGCACAAAAAAAATACTTTGAAGTTTAATAAACTATCACTATTAAATCACAAAATGCACAATACACCATTTTTATCGTAATCAAACAAAAACTCAACTTTACTACGATATGGGGCACCTACTTCGAGAAAGCTGTGAATAAGACTTTGCAAGGTCGACGGCGTACCCGCATACCTCCTGGTTTTGCTGGTGTCCATGGGCGGCAGTAACACTTACCATCACGTGAGACCGCTTGCTTGTTCCGCGTAATCCCTATAAAAAAAAAACTTCCCGAGTTCCCGCCAAAAAGTGTATTGCTTTATTACATTAGAACGACGAAACTCTTTTAGGACATCAAGAAGGCAGTAAAGGAAGAAAAAAGCTAAATACAAAAGAAGATACGTCGAATTTACATAAAAATCAATCAATCAAGAAACCAGCGCCGAAAATGTATTCTTCTAGAAAACCAAATTCCATCAGTTCTTTTTCAAATAAAAACGCACAGAATGCGAAAACTGAATTTATAATCCCTGAACTCCCAGAAGGCAGGCTGCTGGAAATAAAGATTTACTCCAACTGGGGAGACAAGTACCTGGTCGGTTTGAATGGTATCGAGCTGTTTGATGCCAACGGTGCACCTGTCAGCATTAAAAAGGTAAAGTTAACCGACAGTCCCCACTTTTGGGACAACGGGAATTATAAACAAAATTATTACCTACCGTTGTCCGCACCGAACGTGACGTCAGTGGCCCGACAACTGTAATTTGGTGTTCGAATTTTCCCATAATTGTTAGGCAGAAAGTAAGGACCTATCCTTACCTATGAAATTGCCGTTTTATATAGAACAATTCAAGATTTATATTTAGAGTAAGTAGTCTCTGGTGTGGACAGGTATAGTCGGACTGCGATACTGGCGATAGGGACACGCATGGGCGCGCATAAAGTACCTATAGCTGATGACTTGGTCCGTACAAGAGACGAGAGATCGCGTGAACGGCGCGAACGCCTCCTTTATATCTATTACTGTTACTTGTTCGGAATTGATTGTGTCTGTGTATCTCTAGTGATTAAATATGTCTACTGTGTTGTGGTCAGGTGTGGTCGGACTGCGACACTGGAGATCAGTGCACGAACGGGCGCGCGGAAAGTATAGCTGACGGCGTGGTCCGTACAAAGGACGAGAGACACGTGTGGACTGCGCCCGCGCCGCGTGCACTTCCTTTGGCTTTATCACTGTTACTTGAGAACAGTACAACACTGGCGCTCATGAGGATATGGGTGAGTTCGTTAGTTAAGGTCAAAGGTTCAAGATCCTTCACAATATCTCGTCACGTCCGTAACGAGCCCTCCTGTTGTCTACAGCTGGATGTGAGCCTCCTCATGTAGTTACATTGTCTTGTGCGTAAGGGATGTAACTAGTTCTAATTGCTAATTGGCTGTGAAATCGTGGAAATTCTTCTACACCTGTATACCTATACCTTTTCTGAGTTCTGAAAGTGTTGATTTCAAGAAAACACAAAAATTGATTATTTTTTGTGTTTTTATCAATATATTTATTATAAAACTCGAAAAATCTATATTTTTATAAAAAAACATACCTAACATTATAAGCATTATAATTAACTCAGAATCAAGAATAGAATCCATATTTTCAGTCTTAAAGAAAAGTTGAAACACACACACACACACACACACACACACACACACACACACACGCACACACTGTGTGACCTGCAATATCTCAGAACTATGTTTATGAAACTAGAGAAAATGTATATTAATGTAACCACCCCCACCCCAGAAAATTTAGGTCGATATTGTTTTTGCAGATTTTTACATTCTTTCTGACCAATAAATCCCTTTTAAAATCATGTCCGCTAATTTGTGGAGACCTTATGGTTTTTTTTGCTTATGGATGTTCATCATTCAACATGCATTTCCAGAATTACAACAAGTCTCGTATATATTCAACGCGCGGCGTGCGTTTGATTCAAGTGAAACTCGACGACCAAGTGATATTCTATGGAGAAATAGCTCGATCCAGCGGTGAATTGAAAGGACTTCTGCCCACATTCGGTGATGTGAGTATTAAAACAAAAACAAATGTTCCTTTTTCCTTATTAAAAAAACTCATGCCGTTATATTCGCTATCCGTTGCAATCTCAAAAGTATACGACGGCGCATTCGAGGCGTTTCTGATGTTCTGACTGACGTACGTATGTATTCTTTACCATTAGATAGTAGGTATCCATTTACCACTAGACAGTACATTGTAATGAATAAATTATCTATGTATCTATTACACACACCCACACACATACACTAACACACACATAAACATACATTCATACATACATACATGTAATTTCTTATATACATATGTATGCACAACAAATTACTATATATGGACCGTTTATTTTGAAAGTGGTGTAAGTCCATTTTTGAGAAAAATGAGCTATCACGTAATTCATGCTTAATTTAATGTAATTTTTTTATATATAACTAGTCCGTGTTTAATTTCTCAAAAAAATCCCATGTTTTGTACAACTTAAACTCGGTCGGTAAATGAAATTGCATAATCATCGATTATGAAAGTGGTGTAAGTCCAATTGACAGAGGTAGGTGGCATAGCAGATGGATGCCTATGCATAGCAGATGGATGGATGCTATTTGAAGCACTTAGAAAATGTAACGACCCAAAGCCATGTTATTGCCTACAGTGACATGTGTACTGGGCAAAATCGAAATTTACAAATGGCATTGATGTGGTTGAAGGTTGTCCAGTCGGAAAACAGCATTGAGATAATTGACCACAAATTTTTACTCTCGGGGCATTCATACCTTCCGAACGATGCAGATTTTGGCATCATAGAAATGGCATTGAGAAAAATGAATTTTGTGTACACACCACAAGATTACTATAATGTAATAGCGCAATGTAGAAAACAGGATAAATTCATTTTATATGAAATGAAACGGGAGAATTTCATTTCAACAAAAAATCTCCAAAATGCAATTAAAAAACAGATAAAAAAAAATACTAATGGGGAACAGGTCAATTGGTTGCAAATATGTTGGTTGAGGTTCCTCAAAATTGCACCATATACCATTTTTTATAAAACAACGATGACGGACGCAGAATTTAAAATTATCAATTTATTACCTCTACGTCCTGGAAGACCGTTAAAATTTGAAAAAATCGCCCTGGAGCTTTTGTACCAGAATGCCAGACCTATTACGTACGAAAAATATAAAGACATGAAGCAGCTACTACCCTATATACCTCCGGTGCATCATGCATATTTTGAAACACTACCAAATGCAGAGAATAAGTAAATTCTTGTAATCAGTATCTTGTAATGACAATGTAATTGCCGTCTAAAATAAAATTTTATGTGTTGTTATGCGTATTTGTAAACAAAATTATATTAAAATGAAGTATATTTTAAGCGATATTTGATTTTTCAAAATTGAAATTAAACGATTTTTACAATTGTCTAATTTTGAAAGTGGTGTAAGTCCATTTACAGCACATAAATATGTGTTATCGTAGTCTAATTAGCCAAAAACAAATTCATATAAACAAATTAAATGTTGATAAAACAATAGAAACAATGCCAGACCTCATATGATTTGCCTGTATTTTTAAATCAACAAATATAGTAACCTTTAATTTTCTCGAAACAAAAGAAAATGGACTTACACCACTTTCAAAATAAACGGTCCATATATATATATATATATATATATATAAGTTGTAATTTATTGGATAAACACACTATTGTTATATTATTGGGGAGGACACTGTCTCCTATGATACAAGTTTACCTTCTTCAGGAGTTGGGGTTTCATATCATGTATGTGAATAATAAAATCCGGTAATAATAAAAAAAATATTATTATTATTTCTCTCAGTTTTGTGAATTTGAATTCTGCTCGGAATGACCACGGGGTCATATCCAAAATGGAATAAAATATTATTATACGTTTATTGAATAATATGCAAAATGTGCTGCAGACAATCCTCTTCACAAAAGACCCGAACATTCTCGAAGCGATACTAATAAACGACAAGAACTTCCAAGCCCTCCTCAAAGACAACGAGCCAAATGATTACTCGACCGTTGAAAAACGTCCCACTACTGCCAATGATAGCAACCACAACATCAATCCCGTGGGATTTACCGATCTTCTGGAGGGCGATGAGAAGGAAGCCAAGTATGTGGTGAAGAAGATCAGACTGACGTTGATGTCTAACTGGGGACAAAGGCACTTGATTGGACTGACAGGTAATTTTAGAACTGAGTTTCTTTGATGGGTCCTATGTATAAGAATCTAGTTTGAATTTTCTTAATTTGCTGTACCTACAGCTATGAAAAATGACACTAAACTATAATGATACATTTGTTAAAGATTTGTGTTAAATAGTGAAATAAGCATATTTATACTTCATTAAAAATCATGAAATAGTATTGTTTTAACTTATTTTAATCACTAACTTCTTCGCTCGCGTCCACTAAGCAGCTGTAAAAGATTTTTAACACCTGTAAAAGTAATTACATGATGGATTTCACGGATGAAAATCCATTCAGTAGTTTTTTTAGTAATTCTAGTGTCATTTTTTTATTTTCCTCTATAACCCAACTTCCTTGTGTCATATGAAGATGACACGTATACCAGTTTTCCTTCTGGATACTTAGCTTTACATTAGTGAAAATCCGATCAAAATCCGTTTAGCAGTTTTTACGTGATGCTCAAACAAATAAGACATACAGACAAAAAATTTAAAACTGATTTGGGTTCTGTAACTTCTAAAGGGACCCTCCATTTTTTTTTTAATTAAGTCAATATAGACTGAGTCTTTTTACTGTTTTATTATATGTGGATATAGATTATTTTACATCAGAAAACTCGCAAGATTGAAGCTCGCTAGAACTCGCTAGCGCTCCTTGGGCCTTTAGGTATAGATATAGGACCCATAATTCCTTTGTTACATTTGTCAAATGTATCTTTAAGCGACTTAGCGACACTACCCGTTCACTATTGCATTTTAATCGCCGGTTTAAATTCTCTGTCACTTTCTATTCACTTCAAAGTTCCATTTTCAGAAAAGGACAAGAAATTTTAAGCGAACGTTTTGTGAATAAAGCGGTTAATAATTAAACGTTACCAATAAAAGTGTATGTTTCCAGGTATAGACCTCCTGTGTTACAATGAGCGGGTGAATGTCCACCGAGCGTATGCATACGTTTCACACATAGCCGAGGACAAGGTGGCGGAGCACGGCTTGATCGAGTGCAAGTGCTTGTTCAGCGGCAGGAACATTACGACAGACTTCGACGACATGTGGTGCACCAATTTCACTCCGGGGACTAAGTTCTGTCACATTGTTATGGAACTGAGAGAGCCTACGGAGATTACCAGTGAGTTTGATCCAATTATTATTGGACAAGCAGCAACAAATACTAAATAACAGGATCAACAAACAATCTAGGAGGAGAGTGCACGGTGCATTCCCACAGCCGCTGGGCGCACTCGACTGGCCCTCTTTACCCCTCTTTCACACAAGACTATTTTGAAATGTACTGTATTTCCTACTTTGTCGTGTTTACCCAATGTACTTACGTGCTTCGGTAGTGTGTGAGATATGCCAGGGCTCATTTCCGTCCCATCATATCCCTACCCTTTCTCCCAATCTATTCCTTAATCTGCAAAGGTAGGCAGCGCATCCGGGGGCATTCTGTCGTATGTCGTATGTCAACGTATGTCATTCTGGACTGATGTTGGCATGTATCACGGATGTCTATGGGCGACAGTATCCACTTACCATCAGATAGACTGTATGCTCGTCTGCCGACTTTTTTCTAAAAAAAAAACTATTTTTGATTAACTGAAGTAAATAATTTAAAATTATTAAGGATGCCATCATCAAGTGCAGCAGGATCTCCTATTTCTTTGTTGTCGCCAGAGAATCTGAACCCAATCCATCTTGCTGCCATCGATTTGCTTCTTGTTTAATTTAATTCTCATTCTTTTTTAAATATTTTTTGTGCAAGAAAAAAGAAATTTAAAATACAAAAATACGAAGAGAAAAACAACGCACACGTGTAGGTTGCTCAGCTGATACATATGAAATAATTTATAATATTCTCGAGGTAATCTTGATGCAGATCTCAAAGAATAACTTGTGAAAATTATAGTAAATAAATGTATTTATCTATATTATTAATATAATAAAAAGGTAAAATTGTTTGTTTGTTTGTACGTATGTTGGGGGTAATCTCTGGAGCTACTGAACCGATTTCAAAAATTCTTTCACAAATAGGAAGCTACATTATCCGTGTCTAATATAGGCTATATTTTAATTTGAAATTTTGAAAAAAATAATTTGGAACAAAAAACCTTATAAACCGAAGCGAAGCGAGGGCGGGTCGCTAGTGTTACATATAGAAAATGGGTGTAAAATTAACCGAATAAATATTGTACCACTTTTCGATGGGCGACAATTTGCACGTCACGTCACGTTATGTCACGTAATAAGCTTAGTACAAAAAGTTAGAAATAAATCCCTTGTAACGTTATTTCTAACTTGCATTTTAGCCCATGATCCTTTCAATATAAACTTAGCTTCCAATAGTCTAGACTCTAGACTATGGTAGGCTGTGGTTGAATCTCGCATAGACGATAAGTTAGCTATTACATAAGATGATTATTATGCAGGTATTCGCATATGGAACTACAACGCGAACATGGAACTATCGTATGCGGGGGCAAAACACGCGCGGATACACTTGGACGACAATCCGCTCCACTACCGGCCGGTGCTACTGCGCCGCGCGCCCGGAGACACCTGCTACGACTACGTGCACCAGATCGAGCTGCTCGCTGTCGACGACAGGTCGACAATTATATCGATATTAAGGCCTTGCTCACCACCATCCGATAAAGTCACTGTTAACAGTAGGATAGATAAATTTTCTGCCAATCTAGCTGATACTGACTAAAACTAAAACCATTACTCCTAACTTACTCGTATCAAGCTGCGTGAGTTCTGATCTTAACTTCTTTTCCTTTTTATTGGTTGTATTCTACAATATATTATAGATTTTGTGTTTCTGAACAGATTGGATGATGCGAAAGATACAGACAGTTTCCGCATGGACTGCCTGGTGTACGGGAACGGTTTGGACATGGGCGCTCCAACCGGGTTCGTGCTACAACTGAGCGTATTCTCAACCTGGGGCGACCGTTATTACGTGGGGCTTACGGGTGTCGAACTGTATGATCCCCACGGAAACATGATACAGCTTACTGAGACGAGTAAGTACAGTTATTTAGAGAATGGGCTGTGAAGAATGATGATGACAGGAAAATTGCCCTCATACCAAACAATCACGTTTGACGCATTCTACGTAGAGATGTGTACTTAGCTTGTAATTACAAAAGTAGGCCTATGGCCTGCAGTGGAACGTTAAAGTTTGTAATAGATATGCCTCTTAAGTCAGGTCAGGTCGTGGATTTGCGTATGTATTCTTATAATTAATTAACACGTTACCGCGTCTGTACTTACTATCTTATTTAGGTATGATCTTGCATTTACTGCATGGAAAATGCAATACTTCTATACTAGCAACACAAAATTAGTACAAAACTCTCTTTTATTTATATAAAAAACTTTATTGCACTTAATCGTACAGAAGGCGAGCTTAATGCCTGGAGGCATTCTCTACCAGCCACTCTCTGTTTGTGTGTCACTCAATTTTAAATTAAAATAAGTTTAACTCACTTTCCGTCGTTAGTTTATCGTTCAAGTTAGTTCCCTTATGTGGAACTGAAAGAATTACAATGTATACGGCTGAAGAGATCATTCTATATTGAGACCGTAATTTACTGCATATTAGAGCAACCGCCATTGCAGTAAGAGAAAATTTATCGGTAAGAATATTTTCGCACCATACTCTCTCGGTATGATCTGTCTTCTCCATTGGTACCTCTTTGAATAGAGATTACGTACCAAGAAACCGATGTGGACCGATGATTTGAAAGAAGTCGCTGATAGTGGATGTAAGAGAAGAATAGAAAACGGTGTGATGGTGGGCCTTAATAGGGGCCTATATCGAGCCGTGGGAAGACACACGCCGATGGATAAAGTTATAACAACCGACACAAGTTTGTTCTACCCTTCTATCCGTGTGGTGCGATCGCGTAGTTCGACGATTAATGGAATGACGGTAACTTCCGAATCATTTTGCTGCGATTCTATAGTCGAACCGCGAAAATTTTTATACCAACCGCACCAAAAGAATTCACAAGTCATCGTGGTTCAAAGATTCGTACCACATGGACCTAAAAATTATCGTCACCAAGTTTTGTTTCAAGAGTGCATGGTTTAGGGCGAGCGCAGAAGGCGCTTAGCCAAGAGCAAAAAGTGTATGCAGCAACGAGCCTAAGGGTTCCCCCACTGGTAGACCGGCGGAAGGAACGGATCTCGGCTTAGGGCGTTGCTTTTTGAGGGTACCGCGGGACCGCAAGTCGGTGAGAAGCGCCCAGGCACGTGCCGATACCTGGTCAAAGTATTTGACCAGGTATCGGGTAATATAGGAAGGCCGGTGTGTGTTGACGATGTAGCGAGGGGGACGTCCTCGTCTCCGCCGGCGGTAACGGTGTACTTGTGTAGAGTATAATGTAGGAACCGCATTGGCAGCGGTAATCGGATCGTCTAGGATGTGCCGAGAGCGACGGTAGCGGGGAGGGGCATTTCTGTCGGGGGCATATTAGGCTATCAACTATTAGGGGGTTGGGACTCTGTCATAGTAGCGTCGGGCGAAAAATCACGCGGCCGGTAGGTGTTCTATAACATTATATTTGCGGTTGGCGCTACTTAACCGCTTATTGAATCAGTTAATAATGAGTTGTAAAGTAGTTTGCATTAGAACGAACGTATTGACTGATATATTGTAGACGTGTGCGCGCACCCGGCGAGCGTGAACGTGCTAGAGGCGCGCGCTCAAGACGTGCGCACTCCGGCGCGACTCATAGACGGCGAGAACGCGCGCGCGACCGACGGCGCGCACTCGTGGCTCGCGCCCGTGCTGCCGCACACGCTCAACAGGTAAACACGATAGACTTAAATCAACATTATCTTATTTCTCGCACTAAAAGGAAGTTTGAAAAATCTCGTGATTTATTTACGACATATTTAAAAATAACGAAGTTTTAGCCTTTCAAAGTTGGATTCTAACCGAACATTGTCTTGCTCCCGAAGGATGTATGACACTTAAAAGGCACACTGGTCCACTCTTTTAGAGGATTTGGTACCGTTATTCCCACTGACTATCCCCACTGGAAGGGACAAGGGGAGTGATTACCGTTGTCACCATCGATACGAGTGGGGACTCCGGAAATTAGTTTTATATTTGCATTTTCGTTATCCCCTCTATAGTTGTTACGAAATACCCCAAGTAAAGCCAGAATAAAATAGCAACATATTGCAAAAATATTGAGAGACTACAAATTGAGCCGAATATAAATTAGAGAACCAATTTATATCCGGCTCAAAGGACTAATAGAAATAAACAACATTATAGGTAATTGTTGCGACTTTGAGTGCGTCTATCTTACTTGTAGTGGTGAGTATTCGTATGCGTAAAAAGGGACCTTATGTCTATTACAATATAACTTTAAATACATTAACGCGAATGTTGCTTTTTGCATATACGGACATTTATCCACAAGCAAGGTTGACGCGCCACTTGTAAGTTGCAACAATATGAGTGAATTTTCAGAGTATTCTTCGTATTCGATATTCCCGTGTCTGTATATGGTATGAAGATTTGGAACTACGGGAAAACTCCGACCAGAGGTGTCAAGGAGTTTGGAGTAAGTACTTATTTCGAAGACTACAATTTTAAATTTTGCCTCAAGAATAAGGGTCTAAAAACCTACACTTTCTTAGGTATTAATGGATGACCTGTTGATATTCAACGGAACACTGGACTGTGCCAAAAACCCGGACAATCTGATGCCCCAATGGATATGTTTGCAGAACGCAGACGTCGACAGACACTCGCCAAGGTGAGGCCAAACTTATAACTCCTACGTATAGTGTCAATATAGCGGGGATTTTTTATAGTGAAGTAGGCGGACGAGCAAGCGGTCCTATGTGTTGGTTACCGCCACCCATGGGCACCTACAACACCAGCTTTCTTGAAGAACCCCATATTGTAACTTAATGAAAAGACCTCTTGAGGCAGTTCGTTCCACAGCCTACAGGTTCGCGATGTAAAATATTTTTTGAACCGAACAGTACGCGACACCTCCGTATAGAGGAATTGTGGATGGACCGCACTTCTGTAGCGGGAGGTGCGGTTGTAAAAACCCGAGGCGGGAATTATATTGAACAATTCTTCAGAGCATTCCCCATTGTACAGGCGGTAGAACACACAGAGAGACGCAACGTCTATCCGACTGCTGAGGGATTCTAAACCGCCCGTGAGAGTGGGATCGTCGACAATACGAACAGCACGTCGTTGGATGGAGTCAAATGGATCCAATTGATACACTCTCATGGAATGTTTTAGGGATTCAATATTATCATGGCGTTTAGAGCATGGCATTCTCTCTGAAACAAACAACAAATAATAATCAAGCGGATTAAGATCGAGACTAGATGACCATCAGCCTCCAGCTCTAATAAAGTCTGGAATATTCCTTTATAGCCACGCCAAGCCTTATGAGTCTTGCTGAAAGGATCATTCTTAGTTATGGAACAGAGTGTTGTTAAGACGCTTTACAACCTTCTCATTAATTGTATCTTGATACACTTGAGCCTACGTTGTAATAACTTATTTCACAAAAATATGGTTCAGTCACTCCTTACTAGTTAAACGTGGACTGTGTGCCTCTCCCTTTCTAGTGGATCCGATGCGAGCCAAGGCACGACTGCAAGCGGCTCAAACGAGTCCGCGGATCAAAGTGCGCGTCCTCACACTAGCGTCAACGTGCGCGTCTTTCACAACCACCATTGACTCGACTCATTACTATGTTGTCTAGCTATTTATATATGTATAAGAAATAATTAAAAAAGTAACAAAATTAATACTAAATGAGCAGCAAATTTAAAGGTCGGTTGAGGTTGAGGTTCTCCGGTTCCACGGTGATGACATTCTGTTACTTTGTTGATCATGATTTGCTGCCCATTCAGTATTTTCCTGCTACTCGATCAAATACAACCGTTTATATGCGACATTATCTAAGACAAGGGACCTTATTGTTGGTGTTCCATTGGTATTATTAAATAATGTGATCGTGTTCTATAGAAAATGATACAGACGTAGCGTTCAAATCTGTTGTAAAGATATAGAATACAAATATAAATGCTGCTTTTGAAATTTATTTTCGTAACGAGTTTGAATATTTATAAACAATGTTAAAAGGGCTTGAGTAGCAAAGGTTTTAAATATTTTATAGGAAAAAAAGTTATCGCAGACACGTAGTAACATAATCTAAGTAGACTGCACACCCGCCAAATGAAATAAATGTATTTTTATTTATTATTTTATTTAGTCACTGTCTAATTATAAACGAGCAAAATGTAAAAAAAAAATCTTAAAATATAGTCAAATAATATTTAAATGGTAAATTGTTATCCGTCCAGTGTTGTAACGGTCGTAGCTAGTCTTAAATTCCGTTGTGATTCTGTGTAATGTAATTAGAATTTTTGTACAAGAAATAAATGATTTTTTTCTATTTACATCGCCTATATTTATTTCTGACCTTCCATAGACTTTTTATATATAATACAACAAATGAAAGCCGTGTCTGTACATGAAATATTTTTTGAAAAAAGTGTTTGCATGCAAACGATACAGAACCCAAAAGAACATTTAGGGAGGGGGAGAGTGCACTCCAATAGCCGTTGGGCGCGCTCGACTGGCCACGTTACCAATCTCTCACAGATAACTTGAATTGAATTGAAGTAGTGAATTGAACAGATTGAAGTAGAAAGAACTGAAATACGTACAAAATAATCGAATGAAATAAAAACGTAAAATAATAAAATAAAGAAACTCATAAAGAGAATGTACCTAAAAGAAACTCAGATCGAGGAAGCTAATTAGTGTTTAGACATTTGCGGAGTGAGAAATAGAAAGTGACAAACAAATATTTCAAATTATTAAAATACGTTATGGTGAATGATAAATGGAGAACGTGAAATGAAATAAGATGGGCTAGTTATAATGGCAAAGGATTTGGAACTGTTCCATCGGCTGGTTGTTGGCCAACACTATTATTGTATCAGCACATTGTTTTGTCACGTTGTTTATTACTTTAAAAGAGAACGTTTTTTTTTTTTTCTTCTTTTTAAGGAACTTTTATGTTTTGGCACATGTCAGTTCCATCGTATCCTAAACTTACATTCTACAACATTAATGTAGGTACCAATATGTCAGCCCTGGTGAGGGCTCACGAATCTGTACAAACTAAATGCTGCTCGTGAGTTTGGTTCCCCTAGTATCTTATGGAACATACAAACATCATTCCTGTTCAGATCGAGAGCCCTCACTAAGGCCTCCCGTTCCTGTTGATTCCGGACACACTCCACCAACAAGTGTTGGACATCTTCAACAATTCCACATACATCGCAATAGAATAAATGTTGATTACAAATGTAAGATTTAATAATTACAGCTGCTTGAAAATATTTTATTCAATTTCAATTCATTTGTCCGGGACGATAATTGACTGATGGGGGTTTTATTTTGATAGAGGGCGCCAACTGAAATGAAATTTAGCACAAAAATAGTTCTATCTCTAGATTAATTCGCAGATGGAGCAAATTGTTTGTGGTTTAATATAGAAAGAGGCGGCAGACGAGCCCTGTCACGTGATCAGTAGAGTGTAGTCCAGTGACTGTGGGATTGCAACCAAAATGCATTTTTTTTCCAATAAAACTAAAATTCAATGTCAAAATATCAAATGATACTGGATAGTCCTGTAATTTTTTTACACGTGTGAAAAATAATGCAATCTATCTTTGCGTCCCGCCTGTACAGGTGGATTTTTTTTTTTAAATAATTTACTTCGACTTCCGAGAGGTCAATTAAAACTAAACGATATAAATGAAACAACAGTTACAATTCAACTTAATTATTTTATTAGACAAATCACAGACTGTTTTGTAGCATTGCTAATGTAACGAACAGATAAAAATGACTACTTTGGTAATATCTTTCATGCACTAACATCTCGCAAATAATTTCGAAATATAACAAATTTCGTTTGTTATATTTCGGTAAATCGGTAAAAATATAATACCAGACACGTTTAAAGGCCACTTCCACTTTCACTGCCTTCCATTAGAAAATATTTCCGTTACAACTTATTTTTTATTTAAATGTTAATTTCCATATTTTGAAACATATTTTGTATAACTAGCACAGTCGCAAAGACAATTTGTTTTTTTTCTACACTCACAAATGGCCGCCCGCGTCTTGATCGAGAATCGTGTTTAAGAATTCACGTTTAAGAAAATAGGCAGTGAATGTAGAAAATACGCAGAAAATGGAAAATAGGCAACGAACTCAAAAATGTACAACTCATTTGTGTTGACTATCAAGTAACTATTAAATCAACTATTTAAGACCCAAAGCCGAACCTACACGTAACTATGGAAGTAATGTTACAAAAGGCAAACGTGGCAGTTACAACAACATTGTAAAATTACAAAAAATCACAATTTCCTACACGCTTGCACTAAATTAGTACAACTCTCTCTTCAGTCTATCAAAATCTGATTGTGTGTCTGCTGCTGCAAAAGTTTCGAGAAGATACAAATTTACAAAAACAAATCATAGCCGTTTTTACAATTACAATTTTACAATTTCATGATATATCGAAGTAAGGTAGATTCATTTTACCGGATGGTAAGTGGTTATGTCATCCCCTAACGAGATTATAATGATAATAATAGTTATTAATAATAACACGCTTATTTGCTGAATGTTCCCATATACAGGTTGTTTATCGAAACTTGAAACCGTGAATTCTGGTCATGATTCAGAGTTAATTAACATGAACATTTCAAGAAGCATTTTTGCAAAAAAAAAAACAAGATTTTCTTTTAGTTTTTACCAAATTTTTCATACAAATTGATGATATTGATGAAAAAATTGATATTTGTACAAAATAATATGTAACCTTATATATCAATCAACTCGGAATCACAAGCAGAACGCGTGGTTTCAGGTTTCGGAAAAGGTTCGAACACAGCCTGTATTTATAACGCTAGACAACTTCGATAGTTTTGGGATATTATCCAAGTTATTCACGCAAGTTTACTGCAACATATAGTGTGAAATAGCACGCGGGTGTGTGGTATTTCTTTAGTTCATTGTTTGTAAATTGCATGGCTTGAAAACTGATTAAAAACACCCGCAAATAATAAAGATTCCATTCGGAACGAAATCGATTCACGCGCCTCTAACAAACTTGAATTAACCCGTTTATTAAGACGAGAATTATAAACCGGTGTATATCGGTAAATTGTCATTAATAAGCGTGAAAACAATTGCTGTGCTAAAGCCGATTATATCGGTTTTATACGAGTAAAAACAAAACTTATTCCAATTATAGTCATATTTAATAATCGAGCTGACATGTGAAATGTTACCATCAAACAAGTTGGATAGTGCAACAGACACACAGTCCTCTATGTAATTCCAAATCCATGTAAAGGAACGTAAAAGGCATATATGTTATAGTGTTAGTTAACTGAAGAAGTACACTGATCGCAGCACGCTGGTGAGGTCGAAGCTGCCCTTACTGGGCACTTTGCTCAGCAGACTGTTCACTCGCTTCATGTTGGCGACGCCCACGCTACCCCCCAGTTCACTGCAATTTTATTTTGTATTTTTTACAACGTATCACCGAAATAACGCAAAAATTGAAAAGAGGTTGTTCATTATCACAAGTAGAATCGATTCTACTAATTTTTACAACAGATTTTTTTAATGATTTACATAATATGTATATAGTACAATTTTAGTAGTTCTCCAAATCCATTCTTACATAGCCAAAGGTAGACAGCGCATCCGGGGGCCAAAGTATGGAATAATGAAGACATGTACTGCACCCGCAGTACAGAATATTAACAAAGGTATTCGAGTAGTTATAAAAGAAGTTCATAATTCTTCTCATTAAACAATAAAATCATTGTAAGTCTTCTAAAAATATATAATACTTACTAAGTTATCGTTTAAACTTTTGAAAAAGTCACATTTAATAGTCTCCATGTGTTTTTAACTAAACGATGTATTTAATTTCCTAAGGTCTGATGGTACATTGAACTTTTTTTAATTAATTCAATATAAAAACAAAAAAATACATACACAATAAATTATCTGGCTATCGAAATTCGTGAAATGCTTGTTTACTGATTTTCGTAAAAAACATTTGTGAGATGGCAAACGCCTAACGGGCCTATAGTGCGCCGCCCGCACTCGCTGTGCGTGATGAGCGCTACGAACGTTTTAAACAGGACAACAAAACCTTACATGTTTATAACTTTTATTTATTACTAAAAATAATTTTATTTTTCGTTACAACGAATATATATATATATATATTATATTTTAAATTGATTGACACGTTTTAGGTTTTGCGTTATTCCGGTGACACGTTGTATAACGTTCATATGTTATATACACATATTACTATATGTATATATATATATTTCGTACGCTTTACTATTTAATTTTGGATTTTTTTTTATGCTCATTTTTTAATTGGATCTTATTTATTGATACTACCGATGCTATTCAAATTTCGCGTATATAAATGTGTAGGATGGTAAAGAGAACTTACTTTTCCGAGTAGCTGAACTGTTTGATGAGGAAGTTGGACAGGTCGTCGAGGATCGGCTGCGAGTGTAGAGCGACGAATTGTTCGCGACACACCTGACGATATAATATATAGTTCAGTCACAGTATATTTCAATAGAAATAGTCGCTAGAAAAGTATGATTCTAGCTGTGTATAGTCGCATATCAACATACATTATTCACACATTTACATACAAATTATATTAGAAATGGGAAATTAGATTTTTTTCTTTTATATATTCTGCTCATTAATAATAGATAACGTTTACTACTTTGGTGAGCAGAGATTTACATTAGAAACGGAGATACTTGCATTGAGGGCAAAGGAATTGTGCGTTAGCATAGTGTTAAATGGAATACATGTTTGTACCAATTCAGAACTGTTTTTCAGCACAGAGTTCTCGAGTGACATCAGTAGACTTTAATAAAAATATATAATGTGTACGTGTACGCGTGCGTATATGGATGTGTGTAGTGTGTAGGAGGTGATAGGCAGTTTAGATAGAAATCTTTAATTTACAATCTCTGTACAAATAATATAAATCACAAATATATAACGTAAGGATGAAAGTGCGTTATGACGTTCGTTACCATCGAGTCACTCTTCCAAACTGCCGGCCCGTGGATGGTACATGTTCGGTTTTACATTACAGCAAAACAATTGAAAAATGAATTTGGAAGCAAACAACCGATGGCCGAGAAAATATAGTTAATTTATTTGTTAGAGACATTAGAGAGTGCATTTGCGTGCGTGCGCACTTGCGTGTATGTATGTGCGTGCGTGTGTGATGTGCCTGCGTGCTTGCGTGTTGTACCTGGTTCATGGTGTCGATGGCGCGCGGGTGCGTCCAAAAACAGTCGTGTACGGAAACGAAGGTGATGCCGGCGGCCTGGCACCGCAGCCCCGTCAGCATCATGTGCGTAGAGTCCAGCGAGTGGATAAAGTTCGGCGGGAACGCGTTGCGCTGCTTCATTGTACACGGGCGCCTAAAATAGGCAACAAGATCAGTTTATTGTTATTTTACTTTATTTTCGAAACAGTCACACTGTAATTACAAATGAAAGTATAAGGTTCTACAAAAATAGTAGAGCATATTTTAATATGTCAATCAGTAGACTAAAAATTTATTATTTTTTTAATAAAATGTCTTTTAAATATGTAAATAAATTATTAAGTCGAAAGATTAATACATATTTGGTACGAATAATTGAGTAATTATTACTAATTACTAGATATTGGCATTACTAATTATAGTTTGCTTCCACTCGGAGGCCGCTGACAAACAATTTAGTCATTTATTAAATAGCAAGTTCTAGCACAGATCGCAGGTCTATTTGGGCTGCTATTGCATTTGCACCGGGTACGATTTTAGACGATTACTTAACTTCCATATAAGGTGTGAAAATAGCTAATAAGCTTTACATTTAATAAATAAATATAAAAAAATAAAAAATATCTAACTAAAAATAATAATGATTAATTTATCTGTATAACACTATCCACACTCGATCGCTTAAGTTTTTGTCCTCGAACGCGCTCGCCTGTTTACATAACACATACTAATAAATTGAACTTTTAATCATATTTTGATTGATAGTTCGATTTTGATTCTAAAATTTCAACATACTTTTACAACACACTGAATGACATACTAGAATATTTTCAACTATTTTCCTAGGACCTTATATAATAATTACAAATAAAAGTATTGACAGGTTAATATGAACTAAATTTTCCAATGCAAGATGACTTTCAAGATTCTTTCAATACACTACTTTCAAGATGGCTGCCATTAACGACTTTACCCACCGCGTTAATTAAAATTATTGCGGTATTGTACTTTTCCTTTTCAAAATAAAGTAATTTAATTCTAATAAATAATTAGTATCAGATGACTTACTGGTGGTGATCGAGCGGCGCGTGGTGCGAGTTCGTCGCGGTAAAGTTACGTCGGTAATACGGTTGTACCACGGGCAGCCCCAGCGGCGTCACCCACTCCACGCTGGAGCCGCACACGCCTGAAATTAACCTGAAACAATACAATGCAGATAAATGAAGCACGTTTTAGCAGGTTCCTCGAAATTACCTAGTATTACGGAGATTGTAGGAACACACACACATGCAAGAGCGATCGCGCGTGCACGTGTACACGTACGTCGTAGTCTAGAATATACCCAGTTACTGTAGCACATTCACACAGGTTGTACTTGTATCAGCCTATAACGTCCCACTGCAGGGCACAGGGCTCCTCTAGTAAATCACTAGGCAGTTTTGGGCTGTAATTGGGCAGATTGGTGGATCACATACTTAAGATTTTTTTATTTATTTTTATTTTCAAAGGGGGAGAGTGCACGCTGCAATACAACAGCCGCTGGGCGCGCTCGACTGGTACTGAGACTCAACGTTTCTCATTTTGGACAAATGTTGGCATGTATCGCCGATGTCTATGGGCGACAGTATCCACTTACCATCAGGTGGACTGTATGCTCGTCTGCCGCCTTCGTACACAAATTAAAAAAAAAAAAAAAAAAATTTCTGGAGCGTAGGGGTTTCCTCACGATGTTGTCCCTCACTGCCGAGTTATTGACATTCTTTTAAAAATCCTCGGTACTAAAGTAGAAACTCAATGGGCCGAAGATTTCAACTGACGATCACAAGAATGTAAGCCGAGTAGGTATAGATATAAAGGTGTTTTTTTTAGAGGTATAGAACTTTAAGTTGGCAACACTGTTTTAACTGGCGGCCATTTTGTCAGCTGTCAAGTGATTTGTGTTTAGTTTGGTTTGGCATTTCAACATGAATAGACTGACGCCTGAACAACGCTTCCAAATTGTGCAAATTTATTTTGAAAATAATGGTTCTGTTCGAAATACGTATCGCGCACTACGTTCATTTTACGGTCAACATAATCGTCCATCAGAGCAATTAATTCGACTAACTATGGACCGTTTTCGCACCACGTTTACTCTAAATGATAATACGCATCTACAGAGACGTCGTACAGTGCGTACAGAAGAAGCCATTGCTGCTGTAGAGCGTAGCGTAGAGGAAGACCGGAATCAGTCTATCCGCCATCGTGCACAGGAATTGGATATGTGTCCATCCACTTTATGGAAGATTTTGCGGAAAGATCTTGGTTTGCGTGCTTACAAAATCCAACTCGTCCAAGAATTGAAGCCACGCGATCACCTAGCAAGGCGTAGATTCGGCCCAAGGAATGGGCCCAAAACAAGATTGCCGTTGATCCTGATTTTCATAAGAGAATTTTGTTTAGCGATGAAGCTCACTTTTGGTTGAATGGCTACGTCAATAAACAAAACTGCCGTAATTGGAGTGAAGATAATCCTCATCATTGAGACACCGTTACATCCAGAAAAACTGACTGTTTGGTGTGCTTTATGGGCTGGTGGAATCATTGGTCCGTACTTCTTTAAAAACGATGCTGGCCAGAACGTTACAGTCAATGGTGACCGCTATAGAGCCATGATTACTGACTTTTTCGTTCCTCAATTGAACAACCATGATGTGCAGGAGCTGTGGTTTCAACAAGACGGCGCAACATGTCACACAGCTCGTGCCACAATTGATTTACTGAAGGAAACGTTTGGTAACCGCATAATTTCACGTTCCGGACCCGTGAATTGGCCTCCAAGATCGTGCGATTTAACGCCGCTAGACTATTTTCTGTGGGGATATGTGAAGTCGCTAGTCTACGCCGATAAGCCCGAAACGATCGACCACTTGGAGGACAACATTTGCCGCGTTATTGCCGATATACGGCCACAAACGTTGGAAAGTTATTGAAAATTGGACCTCCAGATTGCATTACGTCCGAGCCAGCCGTGGCGGTCATATGCCAGAAATCATATTTAAATTATAATGCCAAAAGATTATCTTTTGAATAAAGTCAATTTCATGTCAAATTTAAATATTCATCCTTGTTTTATTCCATTTCAAAGTTCTATACCTCTAAAAAAAACACCCTTTACCTCTGGGCTATCACCGCTCTTATATAAAAATAATAATTGCGAACTGACTTGGCGCAATCGGTGAACCAGTCCTGTATGAGCTTCGTGGAGGTGAACATCGTCTGCAGGCTGTCGAACGTCTTCGTGGTCAGGTAGTGCGAGCACGACCACACGTGCTCCTTCGGGAACTCCTCTATGTCTGTGATTTAAGTCGTACGGATTATTTTATTTTTATTGTACATGAAACAACAGCATAAACACAGTATAGAAACCTCTACACATTATACCATGTCTATTAATGTTTCAACACTACACTTTTATAAACTACCTGTAAAAAATTGGTTCTAAGCTTATGAAGACAGGTTGTAAATGTAAAGATAACAGTGCCTTTTTATATGTGCGTGTGTGTATGTGTGTGTATTAGTCAATATTAAATTATTTATTCATTAATTTATGTGTAAAGTAGACAGAAGTTACGCTTTCTATATTTAACTTCAACACCTGTACAATAATTTTAATGTCGGCTCTACAATCACGGAGTCGCGCGTCCACGGCTTATTTCCCGGTTGGAAAACAAGCCGTGAACGCGCGACAAATGCGTGAAAACCATCCACATTTGAGTTTTACCGTTATTCACTTCACGGTGTAAGTGTAGAGCCGGCATCAACAATTAAAAGATTAGTGGATCGTTTATTATCTGCGACTATGTCTATAGATATTAAATTAATATACTAGGCTATCCCCGTTCTATGGAGTACTAGTTACCTTTCAGTTGTTTGGCGATCTGCAGCCTGGCTCCAAACTTAGTGACTCCGTACACGGTGGTCATCACCGTCTGCTTGATCACCTTCCTGCGCACGAACTTCTCAAGCACGATAGCGGCGGGCACGCCTGCAGCTGCGTCGCGGACACGCATTTCTTCCACCTGACGTATGACAAATACCATAGATATATGAGGAAATATAATACGTACAACGTTGGCTTAAAATTGACAGCCAATGACACTAGCGTTGTAGTTGTATAGTAAACAAAATTAACATAACTCAATAATTAAGTTCTCAAAACAACAGTGGCTCTATCTGACACCTGACACGTCAAACACCACAGATATCGTATGAGGAAATATGTGGGCTTTGGCTTAAAATTGGCACACAAAAAATCAGTAATAAAAAAAAACACATTTACAAACTTTTGTCTTTCTTTTGCAATGTTACTGAGACCTTTCTCACACGGAAAACAAATTTAAAATATGAATTTTCTTCTATTACGGCCTCATCTATGAAATTATCGTTTATTCATAATGGTCACATTGAAATTAGTTATCTTGCATTTGGCTTGGAACTCCAAATTCAAATTAATTTTAATTTAAAGCTTCTACATTCTTTTTCAAAATCAGTTATTCATTTGTTTTTCCGTCCAACGACTATCTGCTTAGATATCGTTGTTTGCAACCATGCAAAAATTGAAAAATCGTGTTATTTTCGAATATGAGTTCCGTCGTGGAAGCAACGCAGCACAGATGGCACGCAATATCGACGACGTGTACCGACCAAACACCAGAAACGAACGCACGGTGCGTTTTTGGTTTGATCGTTTCCGTTCTGGAAGCCTTGTGGGCTTCCAGAACGTTCCGTTCTGGACTTCAAAAACAAGCCCTGTGGGCGACCGGAGACTAAAGTCGATTATGATGAACTGAAAGCAATGGTGGAAGCGGATTCATCTAAAACCACGTCTGAGTTAGCAGCAATCTTCGGCATAAGTGACAAAACGATATTGATTCATTTTCGTCAAATCTTGAATGAGAAGAAGCTGGGAAAGTGGATATCGTATGAAACTCAGCTGCAAACACACGTCGAAGCACGCCTCGCTTTGTTAAATCGGCACAAAAATGAAGGGATTCTGAATCGTATTGTAATTTGTGATGAAAAGTGGATCCTGTGTGATAATTGTAATCGCTCGTCACAAACGTTGAATCCAGGAGAAACAGTCAAATAATGTCCCAAACGTTTCCACGATAACGCTCGCACTGCACGACAAAGTTACAGGAGCTTCGTCTGGAAACTCCCCGTCACTGACCGTACTCGCCAAGGCTTGGCCCTACATATTTCCATTTTTTTCGGAATGTGGATAACTTTTATAGGGAAAAAAAATCAAAAATGGTAAAAGTGCATTGATTATAATGGACAATACTTCGATAAATTCAATATATAATTTTCATAGAAAAAAAAAGATTGTTTCCATATAATTTCATAGGTAACGACCTAATAAATAGATATCTATCGTATACATTAATAAAATGGCGACACAGTCATGTCTGTACATTTAATGTTTGATGAGTCGTTGGATGATTTTGATTAGATGATGGAAGATTTTCTGTCTGTCTGTCTGTCAGCCTATTTGTCTAAACGTATATTACGTAAAACCATTCGACGGATTTTAATATAACTTGGCATAGTTATAACTTATATGACGGGTCAATATTTAGGGTACTTTTTATTCAGATTAATTATAGAGTTCCTACAGAAAACAATTCAACCAAACGTCTCTAGCATCTCGCGCACAAAGTCACGGACACCGCTAGTTAACAATATTGTACGAAGCCATAATACCAACTTCAAATATGACTGCAGAACGCTCTCTGTTAACTGGGGTCAGGCTGTAAACACTCAAATGGGGTACGCTCCTCATTTTTCTTTTTAATCAGGGCACATTTAAACTAATATACTTCTTGGCAGCTTCTCTAATATGTATTAGAGAAGTATTAATGTTCCTCTATAATCGTTCTGTAAGATGTCACGTTGTACTCACAAGCGCGGCGACGGCGCTGTACACGTCCTGCGGGCGGTGCAGCGGCGCCAGGTTGACGGCGGCCGCGCCCGCCGCGTCGCCCCCCAGCGCCGCGTAGTGCTGCAGCCCGTTGCACGAGCCGTCCTGGTGCACCGGGAACCCGCACGTGTACTCTGCATCAATCCAACATCACGTTAAACGTATGTCATCTTTTAAAAATATTGTCACTCGCACATAAAATTCTTCGTTCAAAAAAGGAGGTGGCTAACAAATTCAGTAGGTATTTTCTGATTAGATGATTTTTTTTCTTTATTTTTTTAATAGTACGTGCATGGCGTACTGGCATTGAATACCATGACACAAATACTCAGATATCATAACCTAACCTAACCTAACTCTCGAATGGACATATGTGCACACATACACACACCTTCACATAACATGCACACGCATTCACTCAACACACATATTGTCAGCACAGCACGGTTAAATTCATTTGAATTTTTTTATTTATTTATTTTTGTTTTATACTAATTTCCGAAAAACTCTTGTCATAATTTTGCCGATTGAATTTAAACTCAACCCTGTTGTACTATCCGTCATTGCATGTGGTCAAGCGTAGTTAACGCTCAACCGTGCAATTACGCTTCCACGTTTTTGCGTGGAATAAGGATAGGAACTAATTTATGATAACACACGTATTAATCCGTACCACAAACAAACGTACATTGCTAAAAATCTTAAACCTCGCTAAAATGTCGCCACGTGCTAAACAGTTCACAAAAGAAAGAATCTAAACGCTATAAATTAAAGAAGTATACAGTCATGTACAACTTTACGTATATTGTATAAATACTTAAGATTTGCAGATATATATATTATATATTACGTAATTATATATACTGTACGTCATCTACCTGTTATCAAAATATGTTTTTTCCCGTATACTCAAACTGTTGTTTGGCAGAGATCGCTTTCAGCAATAACACCGCCTTTTGTGGATTTTTGTGTCTTTAATTGCTATCGTAGTCTGCCATTGTTTCTAGTGTGCAATAAAGAGTTTTATCTATCTATCTAACCTTCATGGTTAGGCGATCGGACAGCGTTGGCGATCTCCATACAACAGGCGAGGGTCTGCCACGGCTCCTCAGACTCCTTCCACCAGCCCTTGCCGTCTAAAGGTCGGTCGGCAGAGTCCAAAATCTTGTCCATTATGCTCTCCACGTATGCCAACCTAAATAAGGATATTATACAATAATTTACTTCATGCCATTCCCATTCCATCCAATCATATCCCTCGCCTCGCCCCAAATCTAACTACAAATCCATTTCTATATCTCCTAAAAAAAATCGCTTACTTTAGATTGAAATTTCTGTTATTTCATTATGAAATCAGATCTAAACAAAATTGATTGTTCATTCGTATAATGATTTCGCAAACACGAATGCGCGAGCGACATCCGTTGTTATCATGCATGCTGCCTTCACATATTTGCAAATAATAACTTTCACTTAAATGTTATCTGCATTCAGTAATGCATGCATTTCTAATATTAATATTTGTCATTTTTTATTTGGATAAACAAATCACAAAACCAAATGTCGATTTGTCTGCCATGTAGTTAAAAATATTTTTTTTATATTTATTTATTTAGATATCATACAGTCACTTATCAACAATGTAACAATCAGATACACAAACAGACTGAGATTACATTAGTTTTCCAAAAAAAAAAAAAAAAAAAGAGTACTGCGCTTAGAATTAGTGAATAAACAACTACATAATTCTATATAATAATATAAATGCAGTCTTTCCCAACCTTTTTTTACCAACAACAAACTTTTATTTTATGTAAATTTCGATTTATTCCCTAAAATATTTTTTAATGTACGCTAGAGCAATTTTATATTAGTTGACATTTTTTTTATATGGAAGTGGGTGGACGAGAATGCGGTCCCACGTGATGGTAAGTATTTCATACAGTTTCATGTTGTATACAGTAGTCAACATTGAATGTACCTCTCGTCAATGGTGTTCTTCTTCATGGTGCCGGTGAGATTGACCGCGTGCAGTTTCAACCAACGCAGGCCTCGCGGTCCCAGCGGCTCGGATTTGGCGAACTTGAGCAACGCGCGCGCCGCGTCCGCGCCCAGCTGCGACACGTGCGGCGAACACGCGTACACGCGCCCGCGGAAGTCCATGTTATGAGGCAGCCAGAACATTGACTCCCTGCGCACATCCACACACAATCTGATTTGGGATCTGATTTAAGGTTAATTAGCTATCCCTACCATCATCGTTTATTAAACTATTGCTTTAATTTTAATAATAACTATTCGTAATAAATGTTTATCTTAAAACTTATTATATATTTTATACTTGTATAATTATTATACACACATAAACTTAGATTGGTTTGTATATCGAGTATTGTACACTGGGAAGAAAACTTCAACTACCCCATTAGTAGTGTATGTATATACAGTAGGACAGACAGGAATAAATGGTTATGTCTATAATTATAGTCTGTTCGTGTTACGAACTCATCACACTATAGAGTAGGCGTCATATTTTTTGACCAATAGTGTTACTTAAAATTCTTGTCATAGACACCATAGAGCAGTGGTCGTCAAACTGCGGCCCGCGGACGATGTTTGTGCGGCCCGCGACAAAGCAAACAATTTTAGTAGATAATATAAAACTAAATAGAAGTACGCGGGTAGGTATAAACTTCCTCCTGTTCTTTGTGTCTGTTAATTGTATGCTAGTTAGTTTATTGAGTTGGCAAATAAAGACTTCACATTGGTCACAGGTAGCAATTGCCATACAAAATCTATGGGGCAATCGCGTTTTGACAGCTCATAAAAAATATGTCAATTGATTGGTAGTGTCAACTAAACAATCCAAGAATGTGCGGCCCGCAGTGATATCTCACATTGTCCTATGTGGCCCTTGACCAGAAAAGTGTGACGACCACTGCCATAGAGAATGCATATAAAGGGTGTTTTTTTTAGAGGTATAGAACTTTAAGTTGGCAACACTGTTTTAACTGGCGGCCATTTTGTCAGCTGTCAAGTGATTTGTGTTTAGTTTGGTTTGGCATTTCAACATGAATAGACTGACGCCTGAACAACGCTTCCAAATTGTGCAAATTTATTTTGAAAATAATGGTTCTGTTCGAAATACGTATCGCGCACTACGTCCATTTTACGGTCAACATAATCGTCCATCAGAGCAATTAATTCGACTAACTATGGACCGTTTTCGCACCACGTTTACTCTAAATGATAATACGCATCTACAGAGACGTCGTACAGTGCGTACAGAAGAAGCCATTGCTGCTGTAGAGCGTAGCGTAGAGGAAGACCGGAATCAGTCTATGCGCCATCGTGCACAGGAATTGGATATGTGTCCATCCACTTTATGGAAGATTTTGCGGAAAGATCTTGGTTTGCGTGCTTACAAAATCCAACTCGTCCAAGAATTGAAGCCACGCGATCACCTAGCAAGGCGTAGATTCGGCCCAAGGAATGGGCCCAAAACAAGATTGCCGTTGATCCCGATTTTCATAAGAGAATTTTGTTTAGCGATGAAGCTCACTTTTGGTTGAATGGCTACGTCAATAAACAAAACTGCCGTATTTGGAGTGAAGATAATCCTCAAGTGTATGTTGAGACACCGTTACATCCAGAAAAACTGACTGTTTGGTGTGCTTTATGGGCTGGTGGAATCATTGGTCCGTACTTCTTTAAAAACGATGCTGGCCAGAACGTTACAGTCAATGGTGACCGCTATAGAGCCATGATTACTGACTTTTTCGTTCCTCAATTGAACAACCATGATGTGCAGGAGCTGTGGTTTCAACAAGACGGCGCAACATGTCACACAGCTCGTGCCACAATTGATTTACTGAAGGAAACGTTTGGTAACCGCATAATTTCACGTTCCGGACCCGTGAATTGGCCTCCAAGATCGTGCGATTTAACGCCGCTAGACTATTTTCTGTGGGGATATGTGAAGTCGCTAGTCTACGCCGATAAACCCGAAACGATCGACCACTTGGAGGACAACATTTGCCGCGTTATTGCCGATATACGGCCACAAACGTTGGAAAAAGTTATTGAAAATTGGACCTCCAGATTGGATTACGTCCGAGCCAGCCGTGGCGGTCATATGCCAGAAATCATATTTAAATTATAATGCCAAAATATTATCTTTTGAATAAAGTCAATTTCATGTCAAATTTAAATATTCATCCTTGTTTTATTCCATTTCAAAGTTCTATACCTCTAAAAAAAACAGCCTTTATAAGTCGCGGATGACAACGAAGTGAAATTTAAACTAAAGGCACTCGTAGCGGTTCTAGTATGACGTCACCAATACGTAGCGCTGCTACACCACACAGTAGGGTTGTTAAAACGAGGGCTGAACATTTCAGTGCTATTGAACCGTAACCGTTTTACACTGGAGCTTCAAAGGGTTTAAGTCCATCAAACATTACAAATTTGGACTATAACGCCATTAAGACTCCGAAGTCTTAAAATTCATTAGCGGTCACTCAGCGCTTGAGCGTTGAGCGCTCAAAGCTCGTTTTTACAACACTACCATATAGTCATAAAGGTATATTAAATTTACCTATAATGATTAGCCAGTGACAGTTTGTAGAGCGCATCACACCACAGAGAGTGCATTTCAGCGCGGGCGCGGTTCATAGCGAGGCGGCGTTTGAACGCGCCCGCAGCGTCAGTCGCTAAAGCGAACTGTGATTGGTCCAAAGAAGACGCCGGAGGAGGGATGTCTAGCTTTTTGTTGCCGCCAGATCTGAATGAAAGAATGTTGTCGTTACAGAGTTACTATGGATTAGTGTAATAGAGCTTATTTGAGGCTTCAGAATCAATCTTCTTATTGGGTTGATGCAAAAGTTCGTTCAAATTTCTCTTTGACAAAAGTTGAAGAGAAATTGTATTTAATAAAAATTACATCTAATAATAATAATTATAATATTATAGTACGTGTCGTTCTGTTCGATGACTCTTCTCTATAAGCCCGCGCTCATAGAAATTCTGAGATTTCTGTCTAAAGAACTGATGATTCAGGTGATTATTCAAGTCTTCCAAGAAAGTAAAGTTTTTACCATCTAAGCTGTTTTGAAGCGGTCTAAATAAATGGTAATCGGAGAGAGCAAAGTCGGGAGAGTACGGTAGATGGACCAAAACATTCCTGTCGAATTGTAAGTGTTTACCGAGTGGCGCTAAAATTTCGTTACCATCATCCTTGGCCGGTCTTCCAGAGAGTGGTGCATCGCTAAGATTAAATTTTTTATCACAATACTTTCTAAATCACTTACGGCATACAGAATGATTAACGGCACCCTCACCGCCCACAACACATCTTTTTCTGCGTCTACGAACCATTCCTGCCATTTCGGAAATAAAAAAGCATAAAATGTGAAAAATGCTCCTTATTTTATGTAATTTTTAATGCTTAACAAAATTTAAAAAACACAACCAAATGACACATTTTTTTAAATGATTGTTTATAATACTCGCTCGCTGTACTCGTTTACATTCTGCTGAATTCTCAACACCAAAACTTTACACGTGTGAAGTAGATGACATTTCGATTATTTTATCTACCGCGAAAAATAGGATGAACTTTTGCATCAACCCAAATACATTTTGTATATTATTGGCGATAGTGTTTTATTATTTGTCGCGACAAACTATAGACAAACAATCCGCGCAATTATTATTGGTGTAAGACACAATACAAACGGCCATTTACTTGAACACTTGCAGCTGTAGATCCAGTATAGGTTTGTTGATCTTCCACGGCACCTCACCCAACTGATTCAGGCTGTCGTAAACCGGGTATAAAGCGGCGGGAGGCGCTTCTTCTAGACGTTTCTGCTGGTTCATCACGTTTAGTGGCATCCTTTGAAAAATACGTATTTGTTATGCACACTTCAAAGTTTACAAGTTTACTGTAAACTCCATACGAAATGACTCCACGGACGGTGCACTTTATACACAGCCGGCATTACAAGTCGGTTACCTTATAAGTGGCGTATCGGTGATCAGGTAGGCTCCCGAGGTGGTCCTCGCCCAGGGGCGGGGCGGAGCCGTCAAAGGCAACAACGGCGCGCGCATCTTCAGCTGACGACGCGCCTCGAACGAGTGAAGGCGGCACAGCACCGGGTGGGGCTTTAGTTCTA
The DNA here is from genome assembly GCA_943735995.1 of Sesia bembeciformis. Taxonomy (NCBI): domain Eukaryota; kingdom Metazoa; phylum Arthropoda; class Insecta; order Lepidoptera; family Sesiidae; genus Sesia; species Sesia bembeciformis. Next base: position 4,524,380 of record OX031038.1, read on the forward strand.
GCCGCACGAGCCGACCCCACGGACGGTGCACTTTGTACACGGCTGGTATTAGCTTCCTGTCAGTAAACAGGATCAGTAATTAGTATCAGCTGTGTTGTTTTTAGAGTTTATATAATATAGAGTATAATTTATAGAATAGAGTTAATTTACTTGAATAAGTGTGACTGTAACCAAGTATGTTGCTTCTTGTCATTTTGCCCAAATTTACCTGTTAGAGAGGCTGTCGGTACCGGGAGCCAATCCTTCCTATACCTACTTTATTTCGTTGACCGGGAGACTGGGCGTGATGGTCGACATACCTAACAATTCCTATACATATCCCTCACGTCTGTGGGGTTGTAGCTAATCGTTGGGACTCTTACACACAAGCAGTGAGATCCTGTCCAAGAGAGTAAACACAAGAGCTCACCTAGGTGTAACACCAACTTGCAACAGGGTTGGACCAAGACAGGCCAGTCTGAATAACTAACTTCTTACTAACTACATTAAAACTACACAAAGCCCCCGGCGTGGACACTCCCTATAAATTAATAAATGAGCTACAAAGAGGATTGTTAATCATTTTAACGCATGGTTGGCCAACTTTAGTGCATGTATCAAGTCCACAAACGTATGCGTACACGCAATCGCGTATGCAAGCAGTACCCAAAAATATATTCCCAACGAAAAAGGTATTAAAGTTGGTTGAATATTATTGAAAAGTAACATGTACCTAGTTTGAAAATAATTTTCAACTTGAAATACAATTTGGTCCCGTCACAAACTAATAATATCAATCTCCTTTTCAATCGCCTTTTTCTAATCTGTATACATCTGGATTGTAGACTTAAAGCACTTACTTTTTTGCTTTAGATTTAAATATGTTCACGTTGATCTTGACGTCATTGATGATGATGTTGTAGAGGAATTTTCCGATATTCTGCCGAATGTCAGTGGGCCATGGCGCTTCCTCGATGTCCTACAAAACATATTGGTCGTTAAAGGGGCACTTTACGTATGTTTTGCTCGTGCTATATTTAGATACACATAGATAACTATGATATAGATATAGATAGATGCATGCTACATTCTAGTTAATATGGTGAAGTTTTTATATTGTAAACTAGCGACCCGCCCTCACTTCGCTTCGGTTTATTAAATTTAAAACAATCGGAATAAGATATTTTCCTGCGGTAAAATGGAGTCTATATTTTATGTTAGACCTCTAGCAATACATCGGTGAAAACTGCATTCAATTCCATGCAGTAGTTTTGCGTGATGCGTGTACAAACATACAGACAGACAGACAGACAGACAAAATTTCTAAAAACTGTTGTTTTGGCTTCTGTTGCTCTAATAAAGACCCCCCATATTATTTTTCAATATCTATAATGTACAGATATCGGCCTGTTACAATTTTATTATATGTATAGATATTTCATTGTAACTCAAATTATTTCAAATATACATATATAGGTCTACCAGAATCTCATGGCATAAAAAAAAAAAAAAAAATTGTGATTTTCATATGGCAATGTCAATTGTCACCTGTCAAATCAAAGTACAAGATTTGTCAACCGCTGCTGAAATTTTGTGATATCTTCTTGACAATTAGTTGTTTTTGTGAAAATGTCGAAAAAGCCACTTCGATCTCAAGCGAGTGGTATTGATTTTAAATAAACTCAATCTTTGATTTTAAAGCGCGTCGTAGAGTTGACCGGTAAGTTGGACTGAGTTGTTTTGATACTTTTAGTTTATTTTATATTTTTCTTACTTAATTGTAGCTTCTTTATAGGGGTTTCCAGTACTACTATACGGCGAATCGTAGGTGAGGGCACATCGAATGATGGTGTATTTTCCACGCCTGGTAAAAAGAGGAGAGGGGGGAAGAAGAAAATCAACTTGGACAGTTTCGATTTAGAGTTGATTAGGAATAAAGTAAATGAATTCTATACAGTTCGGAAGGAAATTCCAAAAGTAATGAAACTGTTACAAATTCTTCGACAAGATATTGATTTCAACGGAGGTAGAGAATCATTGAGGTAAGAAAAATATTAAGTAATAATCCCTCTCACTCTCACTCGTAAGAGGAGGCCTGTGCCCTGCAGTGGGACGTATATAGACTGATGATGATGATGATGAATGACTAAGCTATCGTTTGAGTAACATGATAAATTTTATTATTTTTTACAGACTTATACTTAAGGAGATTGGTTTTGAATATGTTAAATGCCAATCAAAAAGGACCATTTTGATGGAGAGAGATGACATAAAACTACAAAGATACAAGTTTTTGAAGCGTATAAACGAAAACCGCGAAGCTGAAGAACATAATAAATTGGATGTGATTTATTTAGATGAGACTTACATTCACGGTTCATGTTCTGTGAACAAGTGCTGGCAAAGCAAAGATATTGCAGGTCCATCTAAAAGTATTTCACTTGGAACGAGGTGGATCATTGTAAACGCTGGTGGAGAAAATGGCTTTGTACCAAATTGTTGTCTGGTGTACAGGTCAACAAGTGTATCTGCTGACTATCACCACGATATGAATAAGGACAATTTTACAAAATGGGTGACAGAGAAGCTAATTCCAAAGCTGACAAGACCTTCACTAATTGTTATGGATAATGCTAGTTATCATTCCGTACGGATGATCAAACCGCCCACACAAGCCAATCGTATCGCTGATATAAAAGAATGGCTTCGTGCAAATGATGTACATTATGATGATCTTTGGCGTAAATGTCAACTACTTGAAGTAGTGAAACAAAACATGTCTGCGCCCTTATATGAGATAGATGAAGTATTAAAATCGCACGGTCACGAAGTTTTAAGGCTCCCACCTTATCATTGCACATTGAATCCCATAGAAATGATTTGGGGTATAATGAAGCAAACAGTTGCTGATAAAAATGTAAATAGGCCTGCAAGTGCCATTAAATTATTAACAGAAGAAGCTTTCTCGCAAATTGGTGCAGAGGAATGGCGAAAATGTTGTGAACATGTAAAGAAAATTGAAAACGATTTCATCGAGCAAGATAGAATAATTGAAATGCTGGAAGAGCGATTTATAATAAATATCTCTTTATCTTCATCATCTGATGAAGAACAAGAAATGCAAGTGGAGTTCCTGGAATCGTTTTCTAGTTCTGAATGAGGTGTTAAGTTAGTAGTATGATTTAAATGATATATAATAAATTAGTACATAAAGTAATATACGATTGATTTATTTTTCATGACATATTTTCCTATGTTAAGAACCCGATGTATAACAACATTCTTCATACACATGTATGAATATACTTCATGTTCATTAATACTAAATACATAAATAAAAATTAAACAGTATCAAGGTCGTTTAATCCAATTTCCCCAGTATTGCACACAACAAATTTTTATTTCCCCATTTGCCATGAGATTCCGGTAGACCTCTACCAGTCTCACATCACACACACACACACGTATGCGCGCTATCACGCAAATCTAGCAAATTAGTATAATACTTAGTGGAATTAATGTTAAATTATTAGTTTAGGACTTATTGCATATTGTTGTACTGATTTTGCTGTAGACTTCTATTAATAGAATAGTATAAAACTGATGTTATGTATAGTCATAGTTAAAAGATATTTCCAACTTATAAACGAGAGGTAACAAACCTACTTTTTATAAAACGTTATTTAAACACGAGTTTCAATTGTAGCAGTAATGTTATCAAGGGAAACAGTCATACTGTTTGTATCGGTCAGTTCGATACATGTTTGAAGTAAATAAAAAATGTCATTGTTATTTCAGTCAGTATGCAGTGTGCGATTACGTTTAATCAAATATAATGGGGAATGCTCGAACAAAAATCCGATGAAATATGGCGACATTTATTTTTATTTTATTTATCTTCATATGAGATAAACTACAAAACTAAAAATGTTAGATCACCGATCGTTAATGATAATATAATGAATGAATATGTAAATGAATTTTTTTTATTGCATCCCTGTTTTGACTTAGACAAAAGATACATTTAATTAGAGAAAATATGGAGAAGCAATTTTTATTGAGGATTAGGGGCTCCGCTAGTCAATAAAAGTCCCATCACATCACACAGAGACACATTTGATTAGTCAAGCACGGCTGTGCCCAATAGGTCCACTGATACAAAAGATAATAATTGAAAGTCAAATACAAATCTTGACTAATATAGTGCATGTCAATGAAAACGATTTGACGGCCTCGGAAGCCATTATAAATATAACAAACTCACTAAACTAGCGCCGTATCTGTTCTTGTGCACGAGCATTTGCCACGTCTGCCGCCCGTTGTACGGTAACTGTGAGTCGTCCGCGCTCGCCCGGTCTATGTACCAAGCGCAATACTTCTCATATATATCCTCCATTTTGTCTAAAACGCCATTACAGCGATACTGCTCGATCTGATACCTAGTGAATAGAGAATGTTGTCGTAAGGCATTGTCCAAAAGCTCGAAAGGTGTTGTATGGGTTTACTTGTAATTTTTCACACGGAGTGGCGCGGTCGCGCGATCCGGCAACACCATATTAATCGCACCTTCAGTTTAATAAAGCCGTAAGTCGTATTATGTCGAAATTTAGATTTCACCATTATTTTAAACTACTTACATATACTCAATTTTTTTGACATAATTTTTCATCACTAAATTTTGAGATAATTCCTCTGAGAATGCGATATATATGCTTAACGTGCAATATGTCATATATCAAAGATAATTTTATGAGAGAAACCAAACCAAAGTATCGCCCAATCCAGCAGTCGTACAAATATGTACAAACTTCTGTACAGTTCATTATCAACCTAATCAATAAGCGATTAAGTAAATCGAGTAAGTAAACCGCAAATATAATGTTGTAAGTTAGAACAATGAATACGAACTTTAAAATCTTCGCAATAACTTGTTTACGAACGCAAAAAAGTTAGTAATCGTGTGAGCGCCCCCTTGGTTGGCCAATGCTTTATAAAGGTATAAATATACTAATATTATAAACAGAGACTGTTTTATTATACACGTGAGAGGCAAAAATACAATTAAGACCCATTTAAAAATTCTTATATATATTTGAAGAATTTAATCATTTTCAGGATTTCAGGATTCAGGATTAAACAATATTAAACTATACGTATAAACCTTCCTCTTGAATCACTCTATCTATTGATGAAAACCGCATTGAAATCCGTTGCGTAGTTTAAAAGATCTAAGCGTACATACAGAGGGACAGACGGCGGGAAGGGACTTTGTTTTATACTATATAAAGAAGATGTCGGTCTTGGTCACATTCTAGACTTACTTGTGATAGACTTGTGTACCCAGTTCCTTCTGTAGTATTTTCAACATGGGACTGTAAGTCTCGCTGCCATCTACCAACTTATCTATCTCACCCATTATAAGGTCCACAAATTGGTCTGCCTACAAAGAAAATACAAATAGCCTTTATTTAACTATAGTAACAATTGTTTCGCTTAATAAAGATTTTTTTTTATCTATTTTAAACTTATAAAGAAAAAAATTTAATATCACTAATGTTTTAATAATATTTATTTTTCAGCAGCCCAATATTCGCAACTTTTCGTTTTTATTTTCTGTTTTTTTTTTGTAGCAACAATTGTCTTCTTTATATTTATTGGTCATTCATCTCCTCGTCGGTTTGACTCTTGATCTTATATTCTGTCTAAAATACCAATCAGTTGTTCTTTTTGTCCATCTGTAGTCTTCATCTCCATTACTCATCTTGATTTTTGTCTTTGTACAATGACAAAGAACATATTTAATATAAAATAATTACATAGGAATAAAAATCCATTTATTGGTGGGCAAAAAATAAAGCAACATTTTCTCAGGCTTAGTAAAGCTTGCTGCAATGTATTTGTCCCCACCTGGAAGCAGTGTTTATTCGGAGACTTTTTCAGAAGCAGAGCATTTGTATAAAGAGAAGAGAAACAGTCTTCTTCCTCATAATGCTGAAAAAATATTATTTTTACACCACAATCTACCGCTTTTAAATTTTGATTACTAATTTCAAAAAATATGTTGATATGTTATTACCAATAGAAAAATAAACACTTAAAATTATAAAAAAGTAGGTTATTTTCATGTTAAAATATCCTGCTTGCAAAACAACTTATAGGTATTCGGTATTCGGCCGAATAGTAATTTAATATTCGGTATTCGGAAGAATATCGAAAAAGGGCCGAATAGGCCGAATACCGAATAGTAACCGAATATTCGTTGCAACTCTAGTCTGAACCTTTCCCCAAAAACAGAAACTATGAAGTCCATTCGTGATTCTGAAATTCACTGATACAAAAATTTCAACACACAATTTTTTTGCATAAAAATCGAATATTTTGAATTTTTACCTCATTTACTCGTAAAATTGCTAAATAAAATGACGAAAAATTGATTTATTTTACAATATAAAAAGAGAAAATTACTTTTTTTAAAACGGTTAAAATCTCTAATTACCTTGAAAAAAGTTAAATAAAAATCATTCGCAAATTCAAAAGTCATGTCACCATCATCATTCGCAAATGATCAAGGATTTTGTTTCTTTTACATTCGCTAAACTTTCAGTCCTTAAGATTAAAACAAAACAATCATTGCGTATAAAAATCTGTGTTCTATCCCTCATAAAAAGTGGTGATTTCTTCCATACGCAAATTAAAATTTCTAGGGTCGATATTAATTTAAAGTACTGTCAACTACAGTAACTATTGAAGATAATACATACCTCCAAAACTTTAAGATAAGGGTAAAGCGTGATGGCGGAGTGCGAGGCGTTGCTCTGCGACTTGAGCGTGCCGAGGTTCCGTATAAATGCCTCTTTAATAACCTTCCGCCATTCAATCTCTATTTCACCAAGCATATTACGCTGAAATTTAAATACATTCATTACTCTTTGGTCGTCGTTCAAAAATATTGAAAATCTTATAAAATTATGCGCTGTATGGTGTGGGCCGGGCCGGCTTTCGAATCTCTACCAATCTCTTCCCGTGGGTGTCGTAAAAGGCGACTAAGGGATAACAAAGCCGCCACCACAAGCCCTGGGGGACTACTCTAAAAGTGTGGACTCGCAAACCCCCTTGGCCAGCGTGGCGTTTCAAGGCGATTGATTAATCCTCATGCACAAGACAATTTGCTACATGTAGTGTACACGTGTACATATATAGTAGGAAAGTATACCTAGTTAATTATTTTATGTATCCTGATTCTTAACTTGTCCCATAAACTATACATAATATGCAAAATTTGATAAAGGTTTCTTTTTGATGCAGCATTATTAGTATAAAACAAAGAAACCCGACTTTCGCATTTACAATTAGTTAAGGTTGAACCTTTTTCTTGAAACCTGTATGTTTAGGTTCTACGCAAAAATACAAGATAAATACTTTAAGATTATATTATTTTATTTTGCACCTACTGCTGTCAATATTACATTAGTATTGGAAAAGAAAAATCATTCAATCAAAAATTATATAATATATGGAATTTTATACCATACTCACATAAGTTATCAAACTTGGCGATGCTTCATCCTTAACTGCCATATTCTCCACTTCTATTTCTCCTCTCAACTCAATCTCCAACTGCTCTTTCCCTCTCTGTTTTATCTCTTCTAATGTTATCAAACCTTCCGCTGGCGACTGAAGGAGACCTTTTCTACTATCACTGTTCAATTTAAGATTATCTAGTAAAGGACAATTGTAGTCTAACACAGGAGGTGTGTATTGTGGTTGAAAGTCGGGTTGTAATCGATGTATTGCTTTTAAAACAATTTCGCGTTGATCAAAGAGAAACTGTGTCTTATCCATCAAGTCATTTAATGAGATCCCCTGTAAAAAAATTGTGGTGTGGTGGCAGTTTGGAGGTATTACAAAGTCATTTTTATAAATACCTTTGAAAAATATTAAGTATATTTAAATACTGACTTAATTGTAAATACTAACAACAATAGATCAATATGAATTGTTATATTTTGATATTATATTGTTATATTTTAACTGCAGGTGTCTACACCTGCTACCAAGACTACCAAGTCTACCAAGACAAGACTTTGGTATACCAAGACATTCAAGCAACAGATGAAAAAGTACAGGCTTTATAGAAACTGTCTATTTATTACATCAATCTATGTTACATTACCTTTGCTTGCATTTCTTCTTGATAAGAATTTAGTAAAGTCATTTTGTCTGTGGTTTGACACCTCTCAATGCTCTCAAAGATGGCCGCATACGTTTGTGTGTTTGGTTCTACTCCATCTTCGGCCATAAACGATAACAGGTCCTTTGTAGATTCATACTGTCCCTTCAAAAAGTAACAAATGGTGTATGAAGGATGTTTAAAATTTATTAAGTATTTCTACTTGCAAAAAATACAAATCTCACTATAATGAGTGTGGAATTCAGAATGTGGGTCAATATAGGCTTATCTGTTGCGAGATTTATCATCTTATGTTATATCTATGGTGTGAATTTTAATTGATGCATTGATAACAAGCCATATTTTTAAAAACCCGCCAATAAATACTACTTTATCAGTGTTAAAAATATTAGTTTAATCATAAAGATCAAAACAATAAATCTAACACTGATAAAGTTACAAAGGACTTAAAGTCTTAAAAGTAGCATTTGTCCTTTACATTAATTAAATTTCCACCACCCAAATGTTATGAACATTTTAGTGAATTTATATTTGAGACACTAACCAATGACTAAAATTTTAATTTGCAAAATTTATGTTAGTGATATTAGGTATAACTTATGTTTGCACATGGGGGCACCAAACACTATCTTGTACGTGTATCTCTAGTGTTCTAGATTATTTTTTTATTCTAGAACACTAATATGTCCCCATGTTTAGTAAATACCTACATTTTTTCATACATGGTTTAAATATAAATTTACCTTGGCCGCATATCCATGAAGAAGCATGTTGTAAACTTTGACATCAGTTACCTTTGGGTGGTCAGGACTCCTGGATGCCCTGTGCCTATAATACTGTAATACTTGACGACCCTGAAAATTAAAGTTTCCATTTTATGTCAACAAAAAAATTCAAACATACAAAACTGTGTTTTATTTGAATTGACCGGACAGACACACTTCATCCATAAATCACAAAAAATATATATATAACATAATTTGTCTTCATAAACATTCTACATAAATGAGCAGCCCACTTAAAAAGTCCTAGTTTGTGAAAACAAAACTAGTATAAATGGAAAAAAATGTATGTATTGAATTATCTATGAGTCCTAATAAATAAAATATCATTGGAAGCTTAGTCTACCATATGTTAACAACTTACAAGTTTATGAATTATGTAAATGAAAGTAGCTCATTTTTAAATAAACTATTAACTGTTCATTAGATTAAAATTATTCATTTACATTTATTCGGTAAAAAAGTCAAATTAGCAGTGTTAGCAAATTCACATGAGATGTCAATTAATTTTTAGCGGATACTACCAAAATATTGCAATGATTTTGGACTAACCTTAATTACGAGATAATATGGTTAGGGTCAGTTTAAAGGTATCTGATTTGCCTTTTTGTCCATACATGTTGGGACTGTCAATATGTATGTGTAGCAACATATTGCCATATTTTTTTTTTAAATTTAAAACTAACATTCATTGTTGCTGTGAGCCCCTGCACTAGGCAACCCCATGTTGCAGGTATCATTGTAATATGTATCAGTGTCAGTACAGTAGGGCCTCAATAGCCTGAAATCCTGTAGTCCTGTGATTGTGGTAATCTGGGTCGCTTAGAAATAAGCTGACATTATACAAAACCTGAGTTGTACCAACAACTCCTTGTCTATCAACCTCCATGCTGAAGCGGGACTTGCTTAGCCGGATTGTTTGGCTGACATAGACGTAATGGTCAATTCATCATATACATGATCATATACATCTGGGATATAGAGGTTCTAATATATTTGATAAATAAATGTGTAGTTCACCTCATGTGTCATGTTGAGTGAGCACAACAGCTGCAGGTGAGCAGTGAGCAGGCGGTGCAGGGCCTCCTGCTTGCCACGCAACTTAATCACCCGCATGTCTTCTTTCATATTTTGCTCACGGACAGCACGTCGTTTCAAACGTTCCACTTTCTTCTTTTTCCTTGCTTCTTGTTTACTGCAATTAATAATATTAAAAGATAGCACCTATATTTCTTTGCCCATTGTCTTAAATAAACATAATATGTTATACATATTTAATTTGTGATTTCCATTTTCCAATTTAAAACTGCACTTACAATCTTTTTTCTGTATAATCTGGTGATTGACTTGTGCATATCATTGTGCAATGAAGTTTAAATAAATAAGTTCATACCAACAATAAGGTTCATTTGCTCTGATGACATATTTGATAATAGATAATATTTATTCTCACCATCTCTATGGTATACTATTTGCTTAGCTTTTTTATTTGCTATTTGATGTTACATACAAAGAATCTTATAAACAAAGAATAAAATTATAATTTTCCAATATTTAAGTTCTACTTACGCCTTTTTAACATTCAAGCCTTTGATATGAGGATCAGGTTCTGTTTCAATATGTTCTAAATCCAGGTCTTCCTTGGTGTCTGCAATTTCACTGTGTAAGCAAAGATCGTCATATATGTTTTGCATTGCTGGATGTGGTAGTCCTTGAGTTCTAGAACATAAATATTATTAAATTCCTAAAGTATTAATATTCTTGGTATTTCTTTAATATTCAACAAGTCAAGTAGATTTACAAATGATGTAATAATAAGTCTGATTTCAGTTATCTAAAAACATTGCATTTAAAATGATTGAAAATTCTATTAGATTATGCTTGTAAGTTCTATTCTATAAGTAATTTTGTTATATGTATAGATAAGGAAACAATTAAAATACTCACTGTAATTCTGATATGTGGCTCATAAGCTCCTGATCATAACTGTCAAGCTGATTATTGTCTATGAATAGTTCTCTAAATACTGCATGTGGACTTTTTGGTAAGTGTGGTGTTTCAGAGTCCAATTTCAAATCAGCACTTTTGGACATTTCAAAGTCCAATTCTTGGTTAACCCCCTCATTTATGGCATAACGAAGATCTTGCAACTTTTGGTCATATAATGTGGCCTTTCTAAAATTGTAGTAACTCTCTTTCACCATGTCTATATACTGCTTTGTTTTCACTCTGTCTTCTATACTTGATAATTGTTGTGTTGTGTAAATTAGTGCACACTGGTCATCTTCTAAAGTTATTTCCTTAGAACTGGAGGGGTTTGACATTTTGAGAATTTTGTCTTTTACGCTTTGGAGTAGTTCAGTATCGACTACATTGATTTTTATTTTTTTCTCAGGCAATGATGTCAGCTGGTGAAGTTGGCCCAGAGAAACAGTACTAGAAGCAAGTTTAGATAAATGCACAGCACGCAGTTTACTTATTGAAACCTTCATTTCAGTCATAGCTTGGTCACCCACTGTAAAATATGTTTAATAGTTACATTAATTTACAATAAACATACTTGTTTTGTTTACATTAGTGTAGGCGTAATTGAATGTAAACATACATACCTTGCAACAGCTCTCCATATTTTTTATAGGTCTTGTATTTAGTCTTTTTTTTATGTGACTTCAGCGCGCTGGCTGTTCTTGTCGATTGATGTCTCACGTGAAAGAGGTATTCTGGAACGAAACCGACAAGTTACGCAACTACAACGTAGGTTATACTAATAATAACTATATACTATGAATATAATGTAAGGGATTACTCAAAGAATTTAAGTACCGATGTATACATTATCAACATACCTATATTTTGGCGCCCAAAAAGAATTTTCCGACAAAAAGAGCATTTTATTTCAGGAACAGATATTCCGTTTACCGGATTATTTGAAGGTAATGAAATACTATGAAAACTACTTTGATACAGATTTTTAGCGGATAAAAGACGATGCATTATGACCCCAATTAAGTTATTAATTCAACACTACAATCTGAATAGTACGAAACATAGTAAAAATTTCAGACCACGTGAAAATTAAACGAGGACAAACGTGAAATGGGGAGAACGAAAATAATACAGTATGAATGAAAGAAATATCATTTTGACAACTGACATGACATTTTGTATTTTTTTTTATGAAGACAAAGGTATTATTTTGATACGATTTCTCGTTTTTAATAGTGATACTTTATTAAATTTCAAAGATTTTTCGTGCGTGGTGTTTGTGATAATCAAATAAAAAAAAAAAATTAGATATAACGTGGTCAATACAAAAACAGGCCAATAGAAAATATACTCAGTAATAACAGAGTTGTGGTTGTCAGACCCCATTGAAGAAAACGAGACTGGCACAATGTTCTAAAGGCGCTATTGCCCTACAAGAAAGGAAAAATATTTTAACAATTGTCAACTTGACATTTACCCATCGCTGAATACTGATGTCATTTCATTTGACATTATATTAACATTTTGATTATTCTGAAAGGATTTGACTACCATTAGATTTATACTTGTTTTGTTTGTTATCATAAAAATATAATATAAAGATTTTTATTCTAAGCTGTAAATAACTGTTAAAAATACCTGTTAACATGGATGATAAAAATTTCATCTGTTAGTGTCGTGATACAAATTAAATTATATCTATTTATCCCGACTGCATTAAATTTTATGATACAATGATTCTGTTTTCAGGGACTCCTGGATTGACAAAAAAATTGTTTCAGCTACGTTTTCAATATGAATGCCTTTTTAGGAAAAAGAAACAACCGTGGAGGTCAATAAATTATTTGTCTATATTGTTTTCCCTGCTCATTTTACTGGGCTAATATTTTATTAATTATTGATTTTCTTTTATTTCACAGTGAGTTTTACAATATTTTACTCAAGAACGGTTTTCCAAAGGAAATGACTGTAAACCATGTCCGAAAGAAGTGGTCATACACAATTGATGTAAGAAGATTGATTTCAATGTTTTGACCTAATTTAAATACAAATCTAGTGTTAACTGTATACAATCATAATTTTATCCACATATAAAAAGTTATATTTTTTTTCCTACTATTTAATAGAAGTTTAAAATCACCTTAACCACAAATGCTATTTGCAATATCAAACACTGAACTTGAATCTTTAAAAACCCATAACTTCGAATTTATCACTGAATTTTTATCTTTTCAGTCCTATAAAATAGCAAAAAGAACAAGGAACAAGAACTGGAAATATTACAAAATGTTTGAGAAGCACTTCGGCAAAATAAATGTGTTGGATAAATATGAATCATGTGAGTTTAAATAACAATTACAAAAAAGGGACATATACTGATAGAAATATTTTTAATGAGATTTTTGATATTACTCTGTACACACCTGTATGCCAAAAAAGCTAAACATTTCTGGAGGTTACTGGGTGGCTGGCATAGTTGAAATCACTGGACATCCATACTGGGAAGTTTGGGCACAAATAGTAGCTGCTGAGCTTGACTAACTGGAATCCTACCAGATTAAAGATGAACATGCTTCTGTCTTACATTAAGTGTAACTAGTAGTTTAGTTAAAACATGAATGCTGTAGAATACGGAAGTAGTGTTATTCATTAAAATTTTGACCAGTCAAGTGTGCTTTGGCCCAACAGGGCCACTAATATAAGCAAGAACAATTGAAGGTCAAGGTCATAATGTTGCAGGGAATGATGAGTGGCGTTTGAAGTTAGTTATCTGTATGACTGAGGTGCAAGAACTCAAACTTGACTTTCATAATATGTGGAGGTAAGTGAAGTTATACATACATACAGTGCTTTTTTATACATACAGTGGTGGTGAATCAATTAAAAACACCTCATATGAAGTTGAATGACATGACCTCATATGACAATGACCCTAAACATACCCAACTGTAGTGAAGTAATATCTCTACAGTCAGTTAATACAAGTCTTATACTGGCCACAATATAGTTCTCACATTAATCCTATTGAAAATATTTAGTGTTTGTGAAGAAAACAAGTCTCTAAGTAGCGTTTAACCAATATTCACCAATTATGGTATAAGAATTATTCAAAGAGGTAAGAAGCAAATTCCAATAGAAACTTGCAACAAGCAAATCACGTCAAAGCAGAGGCCATACAAGGTCATTATTATCAAAGCCATACAAAATATTGATCTACTTCATAAATGGAAGATTAAATAGATTATAAAACTTTTTGAGTGTTTAATTATTTTTATAATTTTGATGTCTTTAATTAGTTGACCAGCATAATCTAAAATATTCAGTTATGTATCCAATAGCCCTACAATGAAACACATTACATATACAATGTCCTCCTATATACCATTGTAAAAAATTATGTGACCATCACTGTATTATCTAAGAATTTGTACTACTAAGAGATAAATCTGCTTTTGTATCAATTATTGTATTCTATGAAAATGTAGAACCGGTAGAACTTTATTTCATAGAAATGTTGGCGGCTTGACGAATCCACTCTCAAGGTTAGCGTTAAAGTGGTCTAGCTTATGGTAGCGACTTTGTTATCTATTAGCTGTAGCTCTGTTAGTTTCTCGGCGACGTACCCGCATACCTCCTGGTGTTGCAGGTGTCCATGGGCGACGGTAACACTTACCATCACGTGGGACCGCATGCTCGTCCGCCCACTAGTATGTTAAAAAAAAAAGTCGAAAAATTAGCCATCCGTCTAAAATAGGAGGAGAGTGCACACCGCAATCCCACAGCCGCTGGGCGCACTCGACTGCCCTCGTTACCCCTCTCTCACAGAAGACTTGAAGACTAGGTTAGTAGTGACATTTGAAGACTACCTTGAAATGTACTGCATTTCCCGCTTTATCGTATTTCCCATCCCATTCTATTCCTCCCCATTTTCCCAACCCTTTCTCCCAATCCATTCTTTAATATATAAACGTAGGCAGCACAACCGGGGGCGTGCCAACATTTGTCATTCTGGACTGATGTTGGCATGTATCACAGATGTCTATGGACGACAGTATTCACTTAACATCAGGTGGACTGTACGCACTTCTGCCGCCTTTTTTCTATATAAAAAAAGTCGAATGTCGCCAAAACCCTTTTTACGACACCCACTGCCATAAAAGCCGGGCGCCACCACATGACCATGAAACAAGTGAAACACCAGGCTCGGTCATAAACACTGATTTTTTTTATTAAAGAAAAGATGAAAGACGAACAGACAGTTCACCTGATGCTAAGTGGATGCTGTCTCATGGGACATCCGTGATATGTACCAACATCAGACAACATTGTCACCTATTTGGACATTAGGTGTGAATTTGTAAAAAGGTTGGGAAGATTGGAACGGTTGGGAAGAATAGGATGGGAAGTTTTCCTCATCTGCTCCTTTTCCTGGAGAGATCGGAGGTATAATAGGATAAGAGGTCTCATTTACCATTTCACACTTGTATTGATGGAATGAGTTGGCATTGGATAGGATATAAAGAGGGAGTAGGGTTTATAATTGAATGAGAGACCTGACTCGTCATTCCATTAGACTGGACTATTTGATGCGTTGGGATTTCCTAATTCTGGCAATTTACTATGGCAACTCTCACTCACTCCCAGAATACACCCGAGTCCTTGTCTACCAGTGTACGCACCACAAGTAATAATAATATTAATAGAATAATAATATTATTTTGTGTCAATTTTTACAGGACAGTTGAGAATGGATTGCGATGCCAAGACATGCCCACTGACTGTTGTGTCTATGATATAAAAGGACTGTGGCAACACATTAAAACGATATTCAATGTAAGTCATGCATGACTAAATATAAAACCTTCAAATTTTATCTTTTAACATTGAGCACTTGAGAAATAAATATTCTGAAATTATTATACATGTACCACTGATAAAAGTACAACAGGAGTGATTTTCTAAACGTGCGAAAATCTCTCTTTTACCGTCGATTTCGGTTTTTCGTTATATCTCGGTTCGGTATATCGTTATCTATCTTCATAATTTAAAGAGAAAAGCCGCATAAATTAGATTTTTAAAGAGCGGTCCTTGCACGTTTTGGATAACTGCATAGATTCAGTTTTTAATAAAAGTACAAATTTATATGGGTACATTAAACTATCAACCGTAACGCCATAGATATAAAGTTAATTTATTCTTAAGTATCACTTACGGATTGAATAGTAAGTACCCCAGATAACCTTATACAGTGCGCTTTCCATGTCAACATTTTTGAAGCATATTTGTATCTTGTATCTTTTATTATTGAGATGCACGAAGTCTTGAAAGAAATTTAATCCTATTTTACAATAATTCTTGTGTTATTTTTCATTCCAGAGAAAACATCGTTTAAAAATAAAAAAGGGCGCCGAGCTTTCTGATTGGCTACTATACGACGCCATGTTAAGTTATTTCCAAAAATATGACCCCACTTACCTTTCACAGCTGGAAACTGAGTCTGCTTGTCAATTTTTCAATAGTCAAAAAAGGAAATTTTGCAATAGAATTAAAAATAATAATGATACAAATAATTGCGAAGTTCAGGAATTTCATTGTAAGTGATTTATATCTAGTATACTGTAGAATAGAATAGAAATTTTATTCAAAACTTATTTTAACGGAACAAATAAATGTATATAAATTATAATTCGTTTTGGCCAGGAAGATACAACTTAAATATCACACCTAAAACTGTGAAACATATTTTTTTCGCTAGAATGAAATAATAAAACGCATCTTATTATATCATATACCACTGATAAAAGTACACCAGCACTGATTTTTAAGACGTGCGAAAATCTCTCTTTAATGATCTATTTTCGGTATATCTTCATAATGTAGAAAGAAAAGCCGCATAAATTAGATTTTTAAAGAGTGCACTATGCACGTTTTAATTAACTGCATAATATTTATTTATTTATAATTATTTTGAGGGATCCCTAATTTTTTCTAGTAATAAATATAGCCTATGTTAGTCAGGGATAATGTAGCATACTAATGGTGAAAGAATCTTTGAAATCGGTCCAGTAGTTTTTGAGTTTATTCGTTACAAACACAAAAATACAAATCTTTCCTCTTTATAATATTAGTATGATTTATGTTTGCTATTATATATGTCATTTGTATATCTAAGTATTCCACTTCATTAAACTAGGTAAAAATAAAGATATTGTCGATAAGATAAGTATTGAACATGGATCCATCTGTGAATTTCGGTCTTTTTGCACTACCTATATCCCTTTTATTTTTATCTATCCTAAGGTTTCCTGGAAAAGATCTCCTTAGCGAATTCGATATTGTATTCTGTCATTTATTATTTGTGCATGTAATGTATAATGCATAATACAATGTAATAACCAATTGTATGCAATAAAGAGTATTTATTATTATTATTAATACTTTAATATTGTTTTTTTTTTTATAAAATGATAAAAAAATATTTAAAGTTGTTTTCCTTGAAATTGGTTTCTACTAGTTATACCCTTTTTTCTTATGTCGGCAGTATCGCCATCTCGACAATGACATCAATGACAGTATCGCGGTATTTTTGTAAATTTGATTACTAAGCCCTATATACGTGTACCGCTTGCTTGACAGTCCTCATACATTTTAAAGACTGTAAAGAGAACTTTATTTGTCGAGTCGATATCCAATATTATTATTATTTATTTATTTCAAATATTATTATTCATAGTCGTAGATTCATAGATATAGATTCATGTATGGTTGATTCTCTTTAATATACAGTTGTAAACAATGTTTAATACTTGCAGGGTCCCGGGATATAACGGAGACATTTATACAAATCAGATTACAGAATGACTGGATGTTCAGAGAAAAGAAATGGCCGTGGAAGTAAGAATACCTTTTTATGTTTTCGAAATACAGTCAAAGCTCCGTATTCGCGGGGGGTTACGGTCCGTAAATACGCCGCGAATAAGAAAACCGTGAACAGGGATTGAAAAAAAAAATAGGATTATAAGGGATACGTTCCCAATTTACGAAATTACAAATCTTCTTTCTTAACAAAAAGTTTTCTTAACAAAATTTACATAGTTAATTTTATCAGTCTTAGGCAGCGCAGCGGCTTGATGAATTTACTTAGTTTTTTTTCTCGTTTCTCAGCTTAAAGACTTTGTAATTCAGACTGGTATTTGGCAGTGGCTTGATCAATTTTCCTTTTAAAAAGAATCCTGTCCATATATGGATCATATTTTGTGAAAAAGTCAGAGAAATCATTAGCCATTTCTAGTCCTTCACACATCAAAGAACAGCGGCTTTTATCAAAGAACAAAGTGGCACGTCTATTCGCCGACGCTCGAAGGCGGCGTTAAGTCAAAGGGCAATTGCATCGTAAGTAGATGGGAAGCAACTGCTTTGTGTTTATTTACCTAACAAAATAAAATATGTACCTATGTATCGATAGTAATGAATGAGTTTGAAATATTTTTGATCTGTGAGTAATGAAATTCTTATCCGCCAGTGCAGAAATTGGTCACAATTATTTCTTTACCATGTTGAAACTGCGAACCGCGGAACCGTGAATAAGGAGCTTTGACTGTACTAAACAGTCTCTTATATTTGTCTCTAACAGCATCCAAGTTGCTTAGAATACCTTAGAAACAACGGTTAATGTATACTCTGTATATTGTAGGATAGGATTTATGAATGATACATACAACTTTTCATAATAAAAATTGCGTTCGAAACGAAACTACGAACGTTTCACATTAACCGTTTTCGCAAAACATTTAACCGGTTTATTCCAGACGATTGGACGGCATCGACATAGCGTTGGCGGTGATATATATAGTTGTATGCAATTAAAAAAGTAATAATAAGTAAATTATTATTATTTATTATAAATGTAATAATATAAATAAGTGAATCACTAACTAATAATATAATTATTATAAAATACATTCTTTCAGTAACTTTTTGAACATAATGATAGAAGAACATGGATTCCCCAAAACATTAACCCGTCGAGAAATTCGTAGAAAATGGGCGGCAACATTTTCTGTGAGTATAAAATTTAAAAGAACATTCTGATATATTTAATGGATGATTTAAACATAAAAACAAGCAAAACGTGGATAACAAAGCAATAAGTGCTGGCGTATTATTTAGTACAGAGTAACAAAATCTGAGAAATCAATTAAATAAAAATAACTATTTTAGGGAAAATTTGAAGTTCAAGTCTTAGAACACAAGTTGTTAGTTTTAATGATAAGAAATCCGTGTTAAGATGTTGCGGTTCCTTTTTATTTCACCTGTATAATAATGATCTGTCATATTTGACAGGAGTATCAAAAAGCGAAAGCGCAGGAGAACAAATCGTGGGTGTACTACAATTTGTTCGACGTGTACCTCGGGGAGGGCAGCTTCAGTCTCAACCCGCTCGTCGGCTGTAAGTTGTACATCTAAATATATATCGAAATTGTCTTTTATTGCTTCCAATTTTATATCATAAAACACAATACATATACAAAAATAATCCATTTTTTTTTTATATATATAATAGTGGGCGGACGAGCAAGCGGTCCCACGTGATGGTAAGTGTTACCGCCGCCCATGAATATCAAATACAGAATATCAAAACAAAAAGTAAACCAGTTTGTATTCTGTAAAAGTGTACAACGTCTAGCTTTGTGTGAGAGAGGAACAAGTGTGAATCGTGGCTCTATCCTTTAAATACTTCAATCAAATGTAATCAAATGTTTACGCACCTTTATTTTTGTCGTTAACTGGTGGTTGTTTTCCTATTTCACTAGAATTTTGTACTTTCATAATCATCTGTATTTTAAAACTACTAGATCGATTTTGTTTTAAGCTTCTACCTCGCCATTACTACCAATTGCGTCTGAAGATACTATAGACTCCTTAGACATTGCCAGCGTCCCCTGTGGAGCGATGTCAACTATTTTCGAGATGGAATTAAAGCATTTTATTTATTTAGGCACGGCAACGTTATACATACAAAACATGATTTGAGTATACAATTAAAATAAGACTGAAGTTCGGTATGTATCCTAATTGTAGACGTGCGCAAAATCTCATCGCCTCATTAAAACATGAAAATATACATTTAATAAATTAGTAGGGTATTTTAAAGTATTTTGGCCATTTGTATAAACAACTCTCGTTTGAAATTTGCGTTCATTATCCTGCAACAAGAATTCACCATAAAACTTTTCAGGGAATTTTTACACAAAAACATTAAAAACAGCACAAATATATGTATTTTGACAGATATTACTTCTCATCTACCAGTAGCGCCCTCTTGTGTAATAAAATTCCTTGTAGCCCTCGTCGCCTCGACTTACCCTATAACTAAAAGATGTTTGTAATACAGGGCAAGAAGAGTGGGTTTTGAATCTTATTGATGCCAGAACTAATTTAGAAAATTGCTTCAACGTCTCCGAGAAGGACGAACTTGCAGGCTGGAGGTGAGTATGCACACTTTTTCGTACATCATAAGGGCCAAAGAACTATGTTTCTTATTAGTAAAGACTCCTATTCAGTCTATTAGCAACAAAGTATAAGCACCTTTTCAAGTCTAAATCTATAGTCATCGGCAGCACCATTCATTACAACCAAGCATTCCCACCCCAATTATTCTCAAGCTCATGTTAACTAATCTTGTAATGAGTTATTTTTTAATATGGTTTTGTTTTCTTCTCTATACGAATGTTTCATATACTCTATATATTTCTATACTCTATGTTTCATTGACGAATGAGACATAACAGAAATAAAAATTTAACCGAAATCAGTTTTTTTAATTTAAATTAGAGCCTAGACTGAGTCTTTAGTTCTTGTTTAGGTACCATCCAAAATATAGGCTATATCAAACTTAACCCCAAGAAAATGCTAGTGATAGGAATTAAGTTTTAAAACTACAGCCTTTTTGTTTCCTTTTGTGCCAAAACGTCCACTTTCCCAAAACATCCATTTCCTAAAATGCCAACTCCCAAAATGTCTACTTCCCCAAACGACAACTACCCTTTGTCTCATGCTATAATGAATATGGCTCTCTATTATGAATAACTCTAGGCTCTATAATGAATGTTGTTGAACGCGTAAAAAACATCCATTTCCTAAAATGCCAACTCCCAAAATGTCTACTTCCCCAAACGACAACTACCCTTTGTCTCATGCTATAATGAATATGGCTCTCTATTATGAATAACTCTAGGCTCTATAATGAATGTTGTTGAACGCGTAAAAAACATCCATTTCCTAAAATGCCAACTCCCAAAATGTCTACTTCCCCAAACGACAACTACCCTTTGTCTCATGCTATAATGAATATGGCTCTCTATTATGAATAACTCTAGGCTCTATAATGAATGTTGTTGAACGCGTAAAAAACATCCATTTCCTAAAATGCCAACTCCCAAAATGTCTACTTCCCCAAACGACAACTACCCTTTGTCTCATGCTATAATGAATATGGCTCTCTATTATGAATAACTCTAGGCTCTATAATGAATGTTGTTGAACGCGTAAAAAACATCCATTTCCTAAAATGCCAACTCCCAAAATGTCTACTTCCCCAAACGACAACTACCCTTTGTCTCATGCTATAATGAATATGGCTCTCTATTATGAATAACTCTAGGCTCTATAATGAATGTTGTTGAACGCGTAAAAAACATCCATTTCCTAAAATGCCAACTCCCAAAATGTCTACTTCCCCAAACGACAACTACCCTTTGTCTCATGCTATAATGAATATGGCTCTCTATTATGAATAACTCTAGGCTCTATAATGAATGTTGTTGAACGCGTAAAAAACATCCATTTCAAATACATGTATAATTATCTATAATTCTTAAATAATGTGTGTTTAATTAATATTTACATAACATGTTATATAACTTCTGCTAGTAAGCTTGTGGTAAAGCGATACATTAAACATAAAAATAATTCCCGTTACGTCATTTTTTTTTTGTAAAAGTCTTGGCTTGATCTCTAACTCATTTGGCCTTAAATTTTTTTTTTTTTTTTTTTTTTTTTTTTTTTTTTTTTTTTTATATACTAGTGGGCGGACGAGCAGGCGGTCTCACGTGATGGTAAGTGTTACCGCCGCCCATGGACACCTGCAACACCAGGGGGTATGCGGGTGCGCCGCCGACCTTGCAAAATCCTATTCACAGCTCTCTTGAAGAACCCCATATCGTAGCTTAATGGAAAGACCTCTTGAGGCAGTTCGTTCCACAGCCTACGGGTTCGCGGTGTAAAATAATTTTTGGAGCGAACAGTGCGCGACACCTCCGTATCGAGGAAATGCGGATGGACCGCACTTCTGTGACGGGAGGTGCGGTTGTAGAATCCCGAGGTGGGAATTATATTGAACAATTCTTCAGAGCATTCCCCATTGTACAGGCGGTAGAACACGCAGAGAGACGCAACGTCTCTCCGAATGCTGAGGGGTTCTAAACCGCCCGTGAGAGTGGGATCGTCGACAATACGAACAGTACGTCGTTGGATGGAGTCAAATGGGTCCAGTTGGTATTTCAGTGCACCGGCCCAGAGATGAGAGCAATATTCCATATGGGGCCTCACTTGAGCTTTGTAAAGCATTAGGAGTTGCCCGGAGGTGAAGTACCGCTTCGCTCTGTTCAGCACACCGAGCTTTTTGGAGGCCATTTTGGCCTTATTTTCCAGATGACCCCTAAATTCGACTTTGCTAGAGATGTCGACACCAAGGATCCCGATACTCTCCGAGATCTTAAGAGGTATGCTCTGAAAGCGAGGTGCTACGACAAAGGGGGCTTTTTTAGCGGTGAATGCACAGACTTGCGTCTTACTGGGGTTGAAATCCACTAGGTTCAGAGAACCCCAAATCGAGACTAGATCTAAAGTCTTCGATTTCAGACACAAGCCTGGCGCGACTCTCTTCCACTTCGACCCGAGGGATGTTGGCGCGGCCCCTGTACAAGGCGTCACCAGTACTGTCATCTGCATAGCAATGTATGTCACCAATTTGCAACAGGTCGTTGATATGCAGAAGGAACAGAGTTGGGGACAGCACGGAGCCTTGCGGGACGCCAGCGTTAATAGACATGGTGTCGGAGCAGCTACCATCGATAACGACTCTGATGCTCCGTCCAGTCAGGAAACTGGCAACCCATTCGCATAATCCCTCGGGTATCCCGAAAGATGGTAACTTGGAAAGCAGAGATTTGTGCCATACCCGGTCAAAAGCTTTCGCAATGTCTAGGCCTACAGCCAGAGCCTCGCCTCTACTCTCAATGGCGTGAGCCCAGCGGTGTGTTAAATACGCTAAAAGATCACCAGCCGAGCGATTATGGCGAAATCCATATTGACGGTCGCTAATCAGTTGGTGATCCTCTAGGTACCCAAGGAGCTGTGTGTTTATGACACGCTCCATCACCTTGGAGAGGAGGGAGGTGATCGCTATTGGCCTGTAGTTGGCCGGGTCTGTGCGGTCACCCTTTTTAGGTAAAGGGTGAACATGAGCTACCTTCCATGCTGCCAGGAAGTTTTTTGTGGAGTATGAGAGTCTAAAGAGTCGCGTAAGCACCGGGGACAACTCGGGAGCGCATAATTTGAGCACCACTGCAGGAATACCATCTGGCCCACTCGACTTTCGGATATCAAGAGTTGCTAGAGCTCGCCGGACTTCACGCTGCGTGAAACAGATTTCCGGCATGGAGCTTGTGCATCTCGAGATAGACGGTGGTGATGCACCTCTATCGTCCAGAGTCGAGTTCGAGGCAAAAAGATAGTCCAGGAGTTCGGCTTTCTCCTTCGCCCCGTGGGCCAGTGACCCATCGAGTTTTCGCAGTGGTGGGAGTGACGACTGACAGAAGTTACCTTCAGCAGCCTTGGCGAGCGACCAGAAAACTCGGCTTCCAGAAGGACAGCTAACTAGTCGATCGCCAATTCTGCGGATGTGCTCATTCTTTGCTCTGACAATGATCTTCTTACTGCACCTCGAGGCAGCGTTAAATTTCTTCCTCAAGTCGGTGGTATTCGGATCTTCGGACACCTGCGCTTTGGCCCAGGCCCTGTATGCAGCCCGTTTATTACGACGGGCCTCTCTGCAGGACTGATTAAACCAAGGTTGGCTCCGTCCACCTACGGGTATCACGGAACAAGGAATATAACATTCCATGCCCTGCAACACCACGTCGGCAACGGAGTCTGCACAGGTATCCGGATCTCCCGACGAGAAACAGAGCTGCCCCCAGGGATAAGAAGCATAGAATTCGCGCAACCCATCCCAATCTGCAGACTTGTAGTGCCAGACGTTGCGCGTTCCCTGTGAATGGGTCGGCACGGATTGCTTGGCTGGCACAGCAGTTCGAACGATACAATGGTCGGATGATCCTAACGGAGCATCAACAACAACATTGTAGTCGTCCGGCCGCGTAGTCAGCAGGAGGTCCAGTAAGGAGGGAATATGGCTCTCGATATAGGGTATCCTCGTGGGTGAGGACACCAACTGTGAGAAACCATAAGCCAGGGCAAAGTTGTAGGCTGCTCTCCCTGCGCGGTCGGTAGTTCTGGATCCCAACCACTCTTCGTGATGAGCGTTAAAATCACCGAGGACCACCACTTCCGCAAAATAATGTTTTTTGTTTATCAATAATGTTATTATTTATCATTAAACGGTTACAAATATTTTTTTCGTAGGGAAGTGGAGAAGAGATTGAGAAGCATGGGCATACCGTTGGATCACAGTTTATTAGATCTGCCTGAAATATGGCAACACTTGCTAAGAACATTTAAGGTAATTATTTTTAATTTCTTTATTAATCCACCAACGTGATTCTGTATCCGCGTGAGATGCGTTCCCCATTACACCTTCTCCGCAACTAACGCGCGTCGCTCCCTAGTACCGTTGTAATAATAAGCATCATAGATTCGACGTCCTACACCTATAATAGTCTATCATAATAATAAAGTGGCAGAAAAAATATTGGTCAGTATGAGATAGATATTGAAAAACTGACAAAACGGGCAATGCACAGTATTACCTCTGTGGATTGGACAAAATCAATTGGTCAATCACGTGGCGAGGTGTTGGGAAAAAGATTAAGACATGATTATGAGACCTGCAAGGAAGCGACAGCATATTAATACATCATAGTTCAGAAAGTGACACCCAAAGCCAAAGTGGAAATTTCTCCATTTCAAGCGTGGACGAATTAGAGTCGACAGAGTGATAAGAACATGTTATACAAATTTTATTTTTTCAATGTAATAATAGATATGCATACACATCACGCTGTTTGATTTCTTTAAAAAAAACTCATTAGAAGTTGTAAAAAACTTATTACAATTTAGTGGTTTGCTTGCTTTGTTAACCATACTGCGTTTCTATGACGTCATCGGAATTATGTACACAGTTACGTTGGTGGACTAGTAAATGTTTATATTGTTTTGTTAATTTTGTCAAAGTTGTGTTATAAATGAATAACAGTATGCTAAATTTGTATCGTAAACAGCCTTCGATATTTAACCATCGAATTTAATTTTAAGTCTTCGAATTTTAACCATCGTCTTTTCTATTAGTAGACTGGTTTAAACTGTATAAAGCAAACATTTGAAGACGAAGAAAAATATCTGTCCTTAAACAAGTATTTGCCCAGAAATCAGAAACCAGAGTCCTTGTGCACAACAACTATTTATTTTACAGTGGAAAAAGAAGTTCGCGGACAAAGGGATGTTGAACGCCCAGTGGGCGTACTACGACGCCATACTACAATACATGGGAAGCAAAGATAAATTACAAATAAAACAGCCTCCATTCAAAGTAGAAGTGCAATATGACGATGCTGACTACGACTATGAAGATGACATAAAACTGTTTGACTTGAAACAGAAGATGAATGTGGAACCGTATGTGATGCTGGAGTCCATACATTGTAGGGCGTGTTATGATGAGATGGGCACAGTCAATGTGTTTGAACAAACGGACGAGGAAGGTTTGAATTTGGCTTTTAAATTGAAGGCTGTGTGCGGTGTTGAGGTAAGTGACTTTTTTTTCAGTTATGATCGTTGCTAAATTTTATTAACATAAAATTTAAAATAATCGATATCATAGAACACATTTGTTATAAGAGCTGATCGTTCTGAATTTTATCTTTGCCCACAGGTGTACTGAAAAAATATGCTTTTCCCTTCTAAACACTAATGTAATATCTGAATATGAACTCACTGTAACTACGAGGGAGAACATATTTTTCTTTATAACTATGCACAAAGTTTAAAAATCAGGACTATTTAGACTTATAATATAACACATGTGCTCTATGGTATATATTATAATAACATATGACATATAAAATTAACATACATAATGAAATAAAAACACTATAAGGTGAAATCAAAATCGAAATTTCTTATAAAAGTATTGAGACAAAGAAAAAACTATAAATAGGCCTTTAATTATAATAAAGCTAAATAAGTCGATTAATATTCATCCGCTTACCTTGAAGAGACAGAGGATTTTATCAACATTACCAGATAAAAAAACTCTGACATATACACACATAGACAAATTACATTAAACAAATGTGTACCTAGAAACACACACACACACACACTGGTTTTGAACACTACACATAATTTAATTTCTTTTTCATTATTTAATTTATCCTTAGTGTGCTTACCGATATATTAAGTTTGTTTGTAAGAAATTCTACTTAAATGCCTATTTTTCTTACTTTAAACCCGTATAATGGGGGGCACGGGCTCTCAGGATACAGATTTTTAATCTAGTTTGAGAGTCAAGGACTCACTCTAAATCTGATATGTAAAAAATGAGAAAATTATTTTTCTCATTTTTTAAATTCTAATTCTAATTACAATTTAAATTCTAAAAAATATATATTACTCATTGGTTAGAAAATTACGGCATTAAGTACGACAGTGGTCATTACAACCACGCATATAATTGCATGTTTTGCCTGTAGTGGCTGGGTGGGTGGGAACACGGAAGATCGTGTGTATGGTGGCGGTCCTCGGGAGAAGCACATATCCAACAGTAGCGAGACACAGGCTGGTGGTATTTAATATTTGTGATAGAGATAGTGAAAGCTTCCCCACCTCAAACACTCTCAAACTCGTGTTTTTTTTATTATAAGATTGGAAAATTCCTAACGCGCGCCGAACGCCGCTCTTAAACCGCTCGGTCCAATTATTATCTTGCCGTTTTCAAACGTATGTTAAAGAATTTAAAATTGACTTTAAATTGTCATCGAATTCAGTTTCGTTGCCACTACATATGAGAATTTACTTTTAAATATATTTACATTGATATTCATATTTTACATATAAACTAAAGATTTTTTACGAATAATTGAGAACCAGACGGCTCGTAACTTAACTTATAGCTTTCGGAAGAAATATTAGACATCTGTGTTTCCTGCTGCAACTTACGGCATTAGTTATTATAGTATTTGACATATAGAAACCCAGTTATTTGTGTTAGGGAATAGTTGTAGCAATATAGAGGCCTACACACCCTTCCCCAGTTTAGTACAAAAAACCTTACTTGTTCCAGATATCAGTGGCCGATAAATTATCATCATGCATCTGTCTGAAATGCAAACAGGAGCTGGAAAACGCGTTTAAATTCCGACGAAAATGTCATGAGAGTGAGGGGCGATTCCAACAACTAGCCACCTCACAATCCATCAAAGTGGAGATCAAGAGCGACGGCCCAGAACAAAATAATGACGAGGCTAATAAAGATGAAGCTATAACTGAAACGCAATTCGACGACTTCCACGACGACACGTACGACCCGGGACCACACAAACAAGATAACGATAGAATAAAAAAGAATATGAACAAACGAATCACAAAAAATCCAGTCGTACGGAAGAAGAAATTGAAGTCCGAATATAAATATTGGAAAGTGTGCGAAGTATGCGGAAAGCACACGCAAAATCTGACCAGCCATTTGGACATGCATGCGAACAGCAAAGAGTATTCCTGTGAAGTGTGCGACAAGAAGTTCAAATTTAAAAGTGGGTTGATCATACATAAAGCGGTCCACAATCCCACCCCGAGGAAGACTTGCGAAATCTGTGGGAAGACCTTCCACATACTTGCTCAATATAGAAGACATTTTGTGTACCACGCGAATGAGAGGAAACACGAATGTGATACATGTGGGAAAAGATTTAACACACTGGATATATTGAGGGTCCATAAACGAATGCATACAGATGAACGACCATTCAGTTGTCAAGAGTGTGGAAAAACGTTCAGAACAGCGGGATGCGTCAGTAGACATAAGAGAATTGTGCATAAAACAAAGGAGGTGAAAGTGATCGAAATAAAACTGCAACGAACTTGATGAATATTGTAGTAATTTTAATAATATATGAATTTTAATTAATAAAATAAAGTTTTAATAAAGTTATTGTTTACAAAATCTGGTTTTGAACTTCGTCCCTCTTAATTCTAGAGCTCTCCGTTTTACTTCTTCGGGAATTAAAGTCGTTTATTGAGGGATTTCGAGCATAGTCGTCTATTTGCACTTTTATCGCGTAATGCGACTACCAAAGCACATATCCAAAGATTTTTTATTTCAAACCTTCAAACAAAAGCTTCGATCTATGAGTGTCTCCCAAATGTTGTCAAACTGCACAATGTCAAATTTGATCTGAAACAACAAGTCTATTGTTCATTTCTTTTTATCTTGACTTGAAAAACAGCTTGATTGTGCATTATTTATAATTATACGAGATAACAGAGCCGCTACAACAAGCCCTCAGGAACTACATACACCACCTCTAAAAGACGAACGAAAAGACTGGTTAGTACCCCCTCACTGTTCCGGGCCCCCGTCTACTGCTATACAGTAAGTAGACTGATTCGTTCTTCTTCCGTCATGAACGTGATGTAGTTTGAATTTTCGCAATTGGGAAAAGTTGTTAAAGAAAGAAGGTGGGCAGACAAGCATACAGTACACCTGGTGATTAGTGGATACTGTCGCCTGTGGACATCCGCGATACTTGCCAAGTGCATTCCCTTCCTACACTTGTAACTTAATGCATTGTATAGAGGGAATCGATTTCGTAAACCTGAAACCAGACAGTAGTTAATACATTGATAGCAATTTCAGAAGATATATCCATAATTTGTTAGTAAAAATGTAAAAACTAATGTTAGTGAGATACCTTAACTGTAATAAATAACAGGGAGGATTTTTTTGTGACCCTTATGCTGTTCCTAGAGTCATCGCACATGTATGGTTTAGGGCCAGCGCAGAATGGCCTCAGCCAGAAGCAAAAAATGTGTGCAGCAACGAACCTAAGGTCTCCTCCGCTGGTAGACCGGTATTGCTTTGGGAGGGTACCCCGGGACCGCGAGTCGGTGAGAACTCAGGGCGAGAAATAAGGCTCATTTACACAAGGAGAGTTTCTCGAGCGGTTCGGGCGAGAATATTGTATACGATTCTCTTATGCGACCAAACTACATACAATCTCGCCTACAACTGTTCACATGATAAAAACTCGATGATAACAGTTGTTTATACTAACTTTTGACCGATGTTCGAGAAACACTCCTTGTGTAAATAAACCATAGGATTATTTGCCTTTGTCCCCACTCTGAGACATCGACCTTTTTACGTGCAGGTGTACCCAATGCCTCGAGATGGGAGAATCGCACTTCTCAACTAATCTCAAGAGTACGCAAGATGTTGTTAACACGAAAAGATGCAAATGGGGTTTTATTATTTTTGAATACAAAGCAAATTGAATTTGGGAAGAAGAGATGCTTAAAAAGTTTCACGTCAAT
Organism: Sesia bembeciformis; assembly: GCA_943735995.1. Classification (NCBI taxonomy): domain Eukaryota; kingdom Metazoa; phylum Arthropoda; class Insecta; order Lepidoptera; family Sesiidae; genus Sesia; species Sesia bembeciformis. The sequence continues at coordinate 4,554,149 of OX031038.1, forward strand.
TAACACTGAATCATGAATGGAGTAAATTATTTCAGGCGTCTATTGATTGATCAATTGATCATCATTCAAATTGATCGAGTACATCCCGTATGTATAATGTATGTATTTCTGTCAGTAGGTAAGTTTGAACATTTATTATACATTTTTGGTGCATTACATTTATCTACTTTATTTATAATTTGTAATACGTTTCACTATTCAGAGCAAAGCGGCGCGTACACTTTTTAAGCGGATTACACACTTGTCACAAATATAAATTATATGAATGAAAATGCCAACCTGCTGTGATATTATTGCTTGCGTTTCAATGCCAATGACAATCCAAAGCGTGTAATGTACCTATATGTTTTTGTTTTTGCTAATAGTTACTTGACCTCTCGTTGTTTTATCACAGTTCGCTGACGTTTATTTTGTCTCAAACTTATGAGTTATGATATGAGTCCCCACTATCATATGATAGAAATAATGACATCATATTTTTAATTCCTATCTCTTCTAATTGTTACGCCGTATTTTGTTAAGGATATTAACCTCTAATTATTTTTCCTTTCGTCGTTCTAAAATGGTGCCTTTTTATTTTTCCCACCATTGTGCATGGGAGTGATATAACCGAATGTCTGTATTATTATTATTATGGGTTTGAAACCGAAAAAAAATTAAAGTTGGAATATTTAATAAGGATAGTCTTATCAATCGTGTTTCTGCCAGTAGAGGCCAATTTATCGTATAATCTACTTTGATGATTACGTACAATTTCAAATCAAACATGTGTAATTGAGATGTTCGCTCCCCAAATGAACATATTTAGAATGAAAGCTGCAGTCTTCCAAATAAATAAGCGCATCGCATCGCATGTCAACCTATCATAAGTTAACTAAGTCAAGCACCACGTGTTGGCTAGGCGAAACAAATATTTACTTTTTGTCAACTGTAACTTTGCATAAATGATAGGCGCAAACGCATTACCACGTTGACTTAACCCGTATCAAAGAGCAACGTCCTCACGCCTTTAGCTGAGAAGCTATATCAAAAAGATATTTACTGTTAAATGCAGCTGGTTGAGTATCATTTATTTTTCCTGTTCTTTGATTGGTATTGTCCAAAAATAAAGACCTTATTTAACTGTATAGAATGCCGATCAGAATTATAGGTACGTCAAAAAGTAATGAACAGGCGCATGCGATGGGGCGGCCCTGCACCGGCGCCTGCGCAAGTCAACAAAGTTCATCGTTCAGTCCGCGACCGACTGCGTGTGCGAACGCACTCTCACACGTTACTAATTTAGAATCTGGTTCAACCGCACGCGATTTAAAAAACGAACAAAGGGTGCTTCCGAGTTTAAATTAGATATAAAAAGAACAACATGGCGGGACTTGCTTTGGTGAGATATTTGACATACTTTTAAAAATATTATTTAATTTATAAATGTAACTTTTAGATAAAATAGGATTATAGTAAAAGAGGTTCAGAGTTACGTGATCGGCGCCGGGTCAGACACCGACGGTGATTAGATTTAAATGAGTGTTCTAATGAAAAGCATTTAACACTTATTTGCTTATTTACCTACCACAGATTATTTCTTATTATGAAAATGCTTACAGGATTTTCAAGTAACTATAAAGTGCTTCGAAATATTAGCAATAAGTACACTATACCAATCTTGATATTGTAGGCAGGACTGGCTTTATCACAACATAAAGCAATGATAGCCTAACCTAATGGCAGCCTATTTATTCCCGACTCCTATTCGCGAGGTCGTGAATTGAAATTTCGGCCGTACCTGTGAGTTTCTACTGAAATACGGATTTTTAAATTATCACTACCTTTGCGGTGAAAGATCATGTCCAAACCCGCATGCCCGAAAATTAAAGAACAAATCTGGAGCATGTGTATCCACCAATGCGCACTAGGTCCATGTGCTGGATTATGGCTCATAACCCCCCCCCCCCCCCGTCTGGTTACTAGTGGAAGTCTGGGCCCTGCAGTGGGATGGTATAGGCTGATATATCTACTTACGTACTATACCTACTTTAATAGTTTCACTCTGTTTGACAGTTCTACATGTCATATCCCTGAGTCGGATAAAAAATCCGACTATACACACACTCAATATTATAGACCTAGTTGTAAAGTAGGTACAATTTCAATAACCAGATACGTAATCCCGCGGGATATATCCCTATTAATACAATACATTTGTCAGAAGTACTTCACACTACCTAAACTACCACCTACCAAACTACCATCACACACACTATCAAAATCACACTACCTAACCCCGACCTCTGCTGATGAGGTATTTATTTAAGGCTTATCTACTAAAGACACAGGACATTGTTAGTACATTCAAAGCATCCTTTTTATATGGATTTAAACTACAGATATGCTAACATTCTCATACAGATGTATAGTATACTAGCGACCCGCCCTCGCTTCGCTTCGGTTTATAAGAGTATTTATGTTCCAAATTTATTTTTTCAAAATTTCAAAATAACATATAGCCTATATTAGACACGGATAATGTAGCTTCCAATTTGTGAAATAATTTTTGAAATCGGTTCAGTAGTTCCAGAGATTACCCCCAACATACAAACACACAATTTTACCTCTTTATTTTATTAGTATAGACAGATATCTTGACTTGAAAATAAATAGATATTAAATAACATACCTACGGCTGTTGTGTAATCTGATGGAAAAATAATAGTTACAACAAAACAGATTAACTTCCGATAAATATATAGGTAGGTACATTTGAAATATCAATTGAAAATATATCTTCTTATTACAACATGCTGTAGATACCTATACTATATTTGTGAGATATATTAACACATGATATAGGTAGTTTTTAATCCTACTGTACAAAATATCCTTTGTTTTAAATATTGTTTTTATAATTTATTTTACACATTTATAAAATCTAATAACTTTTGCGAATTTCTATGAAATAATTCATTGAAGTAGATACTAGTAGTAGCAATCAATATCCTATTTTGCAAACTGTCATTTCGTCGCAAAATTTACGATGACGATTCGCACAAATGTTCACGTCATAAAATAAGTATTGACTGTAAGTAAATATGAAAGTTTAGTGTCCGTGTGAAATAAGACAAGCTTTTAGCACCTCGAGAAATAGCCGCTCAGGTTCATAAGGTCCAATGTGTCAACATGACCACTGTACCATAATGACCAATTCACTAAATCGCCCAGTCCCAAAATGTCTAGTGTCCCAAAACGACTAGTATCAAATAGTCCATTTGCCGTAATGTCCAGTGCCGTAAAATGACTAGTATCTAAAAGACCAATCCTGAAAAATTTTGGATTGAGTTCACAAAAAAATATTATTATTTGTCACACTGGGTAGTGTGACTCGGTAGCCACTCTGTAGAAAATAATTTTCCCCGTAATCACACCAAGGTGTCACACCGGTGTCCGTCGTCGTACATTTTGAAACACTGGACATTTTAAGACACTAAACATTTTGGGACTGGACGATTTAGTGAAATGGTTATTAAGGTACAGTGGACATTCTAATACATTGGACCTTATGAACCTGAGCCGAAATATCCACATGTACCATCTTGCTATATATGTATAAAAGTCATGCTTTAAACAAAATTAAAGAAAGAATACGCACTTCACTGTTTGATAAGTGCCGAAATTGTTAAAAGTTATTTTTCCCAACGTAGTGACGTACCGTAAACCAGCTCTTTTATCATCTACTGCTGGACATGGACCTCCTCATGCACATTGTTTTGTGCACGAGGGATATGTGGCCTTAAGAGGCCATGCTACCCAAGCGGGTTGGCGAGTCCACTCTTTTAGAGATGGTGTAGTTCCTCAGGGCATGTGATAGCAGATTTTGTTACCCCGTAGTCGCCTTTTACGACACCCACGGAAATAAAGGGGTTGGTGCTATTCTATAACTGTCCGACACGATATGACCGTAATTACAGTAGGTAATTGGTCGTAATTAATTACATTAAATTGGAAATTTAAAGGGGTAATGAAAATTTCTTATATACTAGACCCCTTCCTTACCATTCCATCCCATTTCATCTCTTCCCATTATATAGGCGTAATATATAAGGGTCACGGTGTCAATCTGAAACATTTCTATTTTATAGAAACATTTCTAAAAAATGCTGTTTATTATGATAAGTTAAAGAAAAAATATTTTCTAAATATAATTCAATAATAATTCTTACTTGAAGTGCATTTTACGTTCAGTTTCCCGCTAATTATGAAAAAGCGTCTCATTTGAACCGTGAAATGTGCGAGACTATTATTGTTCTTTGCACACAGGCCAAGACTTACGAAATAGTTACCTGCGTGTCACTGCTTTACCCAGTATGAGAACATCTCAGGAAAGATAATATTCACAAAGAACTTTTCTTATTTCGAGCGTTCTAGAATCATCTTACGTTGCTTTTACATTGTAGATACTTAGATATTTCTTTGATATCTTTTATCGATATCAAACGGATATAGCCAACGGAACCAAATATCAAAATATTTGGTTCTGTTGGCGATATTGTAATTTTATAGTATGTATTATATTGTCGTATGTCATGTACGTAACTACAACAGGCGGTAAGTAAATAATCACTAAAATCTCATTGAATGTGCGATGTGATGGCATAACCTCAAGCGAAGCTATTAATTAAATCTCTTACATTCAATATCTGTCTATAACATCGTGCAGGTCACCTTGCAGTCATGAGGGTGTTTCGAGCCATAATCCACCACGCAAGCCCAGTGCTTATTGATGGATATAAAACCCTCCTAAATAAAATTTAATAAGCAAATTTTGTTTCCTATATCGGGGGACTTTTGAATTACGATTCACGTCAGCCCCACGATATCAAACCTCACATCTGGACTTTTTGGAACTCGAGAAAAGAATTTGAGCTTCTGTTTAATTATTATAAAAATTGTGCGTTTTGTGGTTTAATAGTGATAGTTTATTAAACTTCAAAGTGTTTTTAGTGCGTAATGTTTGTGATAATCAAATAAAAGCAAGGAGTCCTCTTCTGTCCTCGGTAAACATACTACATATCACTTTACTGAGCGACTCCTGACTTACTTCGACGGGACTGGACATTTACAGGATACGTTTTAGACTTTGAAGTTGTTTATTTAAGAAGAAACTTCGACACTGGCAGAATATGATAAGTGCATCATTGCCATATGTGAAAAGAAAAAAAAAGAAACCTCACATCTAAACTTTAAAACTACAGTACACTAAAATGAGCATCTTAAATGCTAGTATAATCAATTAATCAAGCAACCGGTAAGGTAACTGGGATATATTTAGAAGCCCATTAAATCTATATAAGCATGTGAGTGAATTAGGGCCTGTATCCTGTGTACCTATCTAATAATAATATAATAAATTACATAATGTATCTTGATTGATGATGGCGCGGACTAGGAATCCAGGTATAGAAGACATTTAAATCTAACGTCATCATTGTGTACGTAGTTTTATGATTTGACTGGATTCCGGCCAAGGCCTACACTCAGCATTTTAACGTCGACTCCTTTCCCTTTGTTGGGATTTGACGTCATTGCCCACAATCCTACAATTAGGATACAGACATTGTTTATTTAATTCGTACAATTGATACACTACACCTACACCAGGGGCCCTACCACCATCTTTTACAAAACAATATTGTTGCAGGAACGTTTTGTTTCAGGCTTAAATCAACATTACTCATATTCGTACCATGACCTCCACCAAAGTATTAATGCTTAGTGCTGCAAAAGAACGAATTATTTTAATTATTAGTCTATTCCCTGCTAAAAAACAAAACGAGATAACGCTATATGAACTGTATAACGCCATTTCTTTCATACAACGTTCCGGTTTGCACTACAGTAAGCTATCGAATTGTGTTGACGTCACCAAGACTTCCAATTAAAACATTAATAAAATAAGCTTACAGTAAGGCCGCCGTGGTACGAAATTGAGAAGTAAGGTTAAAATAAGACTGCTATAAGGAATGGTGGTAAGGCCTCTGGGCGGACTTCTGGCCAAATGGTGTTGTTTTCCAATGTTGCCGAGAAAAACTTCGAGGCACTCAAAACTGATTAAATAACTCAAAATAAAATAAACACAAAAGTTATTTATCTCTAAGATAATTTTTATTTGTATTTTTTATAATGGTAGGTATGTATTTTTTATATGCCTAGATGCCAGAAATAATTTTTCGTTTTTTTATCTTTGTATAGGTACGAGTACCTACCTATAGTTCTTTTTACGAAGATAAACAGAACATTCGTAGCATTGTGGGCTTGCGCATCTCTAAATCCATAGTTTAAATATATTGAGGGTTGAAATTATTGCTTAATCTTAAACATATGATAGTTGCAATAACATTATTGCAATATTGATGATAAATCAGAAAAGTGCGTGTCGGAGCCGCATTAGCTGCGTTTCCGAAATGCTTTTCGTAGAAGTGGAGAGACACAGGCTAATGGTACCTATGTTATGGTTTCGTAGAATTTAAATTTTCAGAACCCTAATTTTGTATATTGATCTGACTACAAAATTTTAATTATAATGATATGATATCAAACCTTACATCTGGACTTTTTGGCGGGAACTCGAACACTTGCAAATTATAAGTAACTTACAGCTATTAGCTTACATCTAATAACTTACAGACTCTACCAGAATTGGAGAAGACAGATTTTTGGACTGAATCTTTGGTTTCAGATTATTAAATTGTAACAGGGTAAAAGGGGACGTTCTAGATCACGTCAGCACTTGATTTGGGTAGTACGTTTTTTTATTTAATTCGATAATTTTTAAATCAATTTAATTTTAACATAATACAAGCTTGAAGAATAATACGGAGATACTAAGAAATGAAATATAATTTATGAAAAGTCGTGACATCTCTAACATGCAATCCACTTGCCAATGGTATCCCATTAATTAACTATCCATCTGTATTGTAATAGAAACAACCTAATAGGTCAACCTGGATATCACAGATACACATTGTTTAATAGCTAGTTAGGTACTATAAGTTATAATAATAGTTGAAAGTAAAACAAGCGTGCCCCACATTGCATCTCTCAACCACCACACTATACGATGAATAATGTTTATTTTATTAGCCCATTGCTACACTACGGTTGCATTATCATGATTGAAAGTTTAACCCGCGACCAATACGCTATGAACTCTCATTCAATATTAGTAATGAAGTGTAATAAATAGGTCTGTATTTGATGTTACACAGCTCTCTCTAATGAATAGCCCGCATGATGCTGTTTGTATAAATGGTTGTATGAGGCACACAGACACCAGAAACATAGGTTAGATTAAAAGCAGCCTGGGTCTATATCTCGGTTATAATCGTAGATTAGCCAAATCAGTTCGTTAGTTTAAAAATTGCGATGGTGTGATAAACACCCTAATAAAACTTCACCACCAAAACAGGTGGGTATACAAGCGTTGAATAGGACATGTCGTTGAATAGGACATGTCGTTGAATAGGACATGTCGTTGAATAGGACATGTCGTTGGATAGGGTTTGTAAAAGCCCTACAACTTTTCTCTAATCTTATTTCTACGATTATTTATTATATTACACACTAGCGACCCGCCATCGCTTCGCTTCGGTTTATAAGTTTATTTTTTTCAAATTTCAAAATAAAATATAGCCTATACTAGACATGGATAATTTTTGAAATCGATTCAGTAGTTCCAGAGATTACCCCCAACATATCCACAAACAAACATACAATTTTACCTCTTTATTATATTAGTATAGATTACCATAACATATTATTTTATATATATATACCTAAGTACTCTTTACTATCTGTAAGAAGGTTATAAGTTTACTTAGAATTCCCGATGTAAATAAACGTGATTATAAAATAATCACATAGATAAAGTATAGGAATGAACGTCCTCAAACCTAAACGGGAATTTATTCGACTGCCCAGATAACTGGTTGTTTTCTTCTTATCCCGATACCATATTTTGGTCTCACTACGTGGTGGGGTGGTTGATCTAAATCGTCAGGCCAGGCCCTCTCATCACGTATAAAGGTACACTATTAGAGTCAAGTTTAAAGCAGACCAAAAGGAATATCACCAATTCTTCGTGATTAATTCAGTTGGATCAAAGGATATACCTAATAATTCTATTGGTTTTATTAATCTACTCGTAAGAACTATTATGACAATTGGGAATCACTTTCTTGCAATTAAAGGTTCTTCAAAGGTGAATACTAGGAAAACAGCTAAGAATAATCATGAATTGAATAGAATAATGAATTATTGAGAGTGGGGTCACGGTGCGCGATAGTGCGACCCTTTGCGGTTATCTCTACAATCCACGCGCTCCCGCTTCGGCTAGACGCGATCACATTGTCGTATTCCGTTTATCTATTTATTTAATAAAATTATAAAAAAATATCTTTTCACTAATTATTTTTTATTGAGTACTTATTATTTATCGAAATAAACTCAATCGACGTATACGAATATCAATCACTACGTGGTAAGCAGGCGAGCTCTGCCTACGAGCCTAAAGACGCGAAATAGCGATTTTAACCTATTTTGCCCCCTTTTATATTACGGTGACACAGTTCATTCACTATACTCGTAAGTATTTATCTGAAACAGTTGAAACAGAACTCTGAAACAGCACTCTATCAGTACCTAAACGTTACACATTATGGTACAAAAGGCGAGCTTAAGGCATTCTCTACCAATTAATCTTTGGGTTGATCAGAGAGATAAGAGATAAAGAGATGCGATGAGAGGTATAAATATATAACCTAAAGGACAAACATAATAAATAGGTAAATTACCTAGAAATAAATATACACGATGAATACATGATGATGTGGTAAGTGTAGCTCTCTCTCGCCTTTGGTACAGGAGATCCAAAGTCTCGCTTGAGAGTTGGAACTCTTTGCCTTTGCGCGACGGTTTTAAATGTTTACAGCCCGCTTCTCGGATCACTTCCACCAAGTTGTCGATCATCTCGTCAACATCATCCGTGGTTACCAGTACGTCGAATCTATTTTGAAGTTCTAACTGAAACTCAGTGGAACCTATCACGGTTTGTATAGGACTAAGATTGACTTTCAACAAGACGGCCTTTCTAGCGTAGGTATAGTCGATATTTAAAGTGCCACATACAACTCGGTGATCGCTGCCGGTCTTAAACCGGTTGATCACTGTAACATCTTTAAATATGCGCTTTTGTCTGCAATAATGAAGCCAATTTCGTTTTGCGTTCTACCATCCGGCCTTTGCCAGGTCCACTTCCGGTGGGGCTTATTTTTGAAAAAATAATTCATCATAAAAGCCCCTGCATCTCGAAAAAGTTGACCAACCTTTGCCTTTGGTGGTTTCTTACTCCAAATCCGTTTGACCCCACCCTCGATTATCCGTGTTCTTGTACTCCCACTTTGGCTTTAAATTCCCTCATAACAGCACTGAATTGAGACTTGGTGGTCTGATTTAGGGCTCTCGATAGGTCGTCGTAAACTGACTCGACCTCGTAAACTGGTAACAGCATACACTTGCACTATCTTTAAGAGGTACTTTTTTATTTAACCTGAGTAGGTATAAGATATGCCAACCGCGCCGACACCGATTATCTCCACAACGTTGCTAAAGAGGACCATAATGACGAGAAAAGCGACACCGCTCTGGTCAGGTAGTAAAGTAGGTTTTCGGATTCAGGGGTATCAAAAACCAAGAATATCCCACTTTAACATACTCAGTTCGGTTTCGGACTCCATCAGGCTCTCATCGTGCTTCAAGGTCCTTGTATTATAAGTAGCCAGATAAAATTGTCGGTTTTGGCAGCCGTACCGAGCCCAGCAATTTTTCGTACTCCCTGCCCTACCGTTACCTTAGCCGCTGCCGTAGCCAGGAACAGTAAGGCCCCTATGTTTGAGCATAGGGGGTTTAATGACCTTAAAACGCCACGCTGGCCATTATAGCCATTATACTGATAGTTGTATAGGGATGCAGCTATATTAGTTTTAAATATGTGTGTGGAAACTTGCATTAAGATTTAAGTAAGTATGTACGTAAGAGTCACATTTAATCCTCACACAAAGTGCTTTCCTACATCGTGATTGGCCGACGCGGTACACTGACTTGAATAGTCTCTGCGGTACACTGACTTCACGTATGTATGGAGCGAGGCCTATTGTAATCGACCCCAAGTAATATGCAAGACTCGTGCAGCTAAAGGATACCGTTAGGATAGAAGCAATTGAAATAAATAGGAGAAGGTGTAGATTAGGTTGGCCGCTGATTGTAAGTAGATAAAACTGATAATTACAGATAGGTTTATAATAAAGTCCCACTTTATTGTGATCCATTTTACTCGGCGTCATTTATTCAAACGTTTCATGCAACTGCTATCACGATGATAGCAATTATTGCCCTAACATACTTAAGTTTCAATAGATAGCTTTCTACTTCCGCTATTGCTTACCTAGTCACAATATCAAAACATGCTACTACATGCATCTGTAGAGGGAGAGTGCACGCTGCATTCCCACAGCATCGCGGCAATCCAGCGGCGTTACATTGCCGCTGGGTGCACTCGACTGGCTACGTTACCCCTCTCACACAGAAGATTATCTTCAAATGTACTGCATTTCCTGCTTTATCCTATTTCCCCAATGTACGTACATGTTTAGATAGTGAGTACAGTATGCCAGAGCCTATTCCCATCCCATCCTATCCTCCCCATTTTCCTAACCCTTTCTCCCAATCCAGTCCTTAATCTACAAAGCTAGGCGCCATCTGAGGGCGTTTCAATGTTTGTTATTCTGGACTGATGTTGGCATGTATCGCGGATTCCTATGGACGACGGTATGCACTTACCATCAGGTGGACTGTATGCCCGTCTGTCGTAATTTCTATAAAAAAAACTTGGAGGGCACGCATGTTGAAGTGGACAAATGACAGATTTATCTATTGAATTATTGAAACTATCAGTTTCCAAAAATGCTTCTTGTTTTTTTTATTAATTTATGAGCAGTTACAGCTGTGCGTGAACGGGTTTCACTTCAACTATTATATAATCGATATCAGCCTATAATCTATAATAATTAGCCTATAGGCTGATATCTACTCCCACTGCAAAGCACAGGCCTCCCCTAGTAAACCAATAGGCGGTTACGGCCATAATCCGCCACGCGATCCCAGTGTGCTCATGATCAAAATGACTCAGTTTTTTTTTAAATCTTCGAGCATGCGGGTTTCCTCGCGATGTTTTCCGTCACTACTGAACTAGACATCATTTAGAAATCTTTACTTAAGTAGAAACGCAGTGATACAGGCCAGCGATTTGAACTCACGAATGAGAGTCGAGACCCGCTATCTCCGCTCTCGTACATTGGTCAGAACATAAACTACTACCGGGTATTAAACCCTGTGCTATCCAATTCATGCATATAGTAAGTATTAGTTGTAACAGAGTCATTCAAACGTATCTTTATTAAAATTAGTGTTATGTTCCCAGAGACTATGGTGGGTTGCGGTCGTGTTGCTACTGTGGAGTCCCCAGATACACTGCAGGAATGTTACGTAAGTATTGCATATTTATTATACACACCATGTCGTAGTCACGTGTAGAAATGCAACTTCACTATGCTCTGCAAGAGTAGGTAAGTGATATTTTCCAATAAAGTCTGATGTAAATATTCTATAAGATAGATAACTTGTAATGTAACTTCTTAAGTTCGATCAATATTAAATTTACCAGATAATTCCATTAATTTTATAATGCAACGTTGCACGTATTTTAAACAAACAATTTTAATTTTGTGGGTATTTTTATTTTGAAATCTACCTCCACTATTTACGTCAATCTCGTTCAATCGTTTCGTGTCATTTTTCAGAGCCCTTATCAAAATTTTATTAATTGGGGAAAGGGTGGGGGGGGGGTTCTCATATCTTCGAATGAAGCGACTTATATACTTAATATTGATGGAACTTTACTTTATTTAGAAGTTCATTTGATCTTACTCGTTGGTATATTATGTTTCGTCGCTTCATTCTTTATTTGTAGATTTTTAGTCGATTATTTTTTGTTGTGATTCAAATTCATTTGTACTTAGGTATTACTACGAAAATATATATTATTGTATCTCCAGTACAAGAGATAAGTACAGATGACAACACGTTAATGTACCCTCATTATATTATAGCCGTTATTACCTACTCCCCCCAGGCGTTCCCAAGTTTTACTCTTTCCTACCTATTTTTGTCTGTTGTTTGTCGGTTTCAAACGTTAATAATTTTCTTAGCGACCATTATTAGTTTTATGTAATTATGTGGTTTGCAATTGCTGTGAACTGTTTGCTGTAGCGTCCTGTGAGATCCTATGGACCTCTTCTCCGGACGGCTCACGCTGACGAAATGTGCCGGTTGACGTAAAACTAAACAATAATTTGTCTATGTTTTATTAGATATTTCAGTTAAACTTAAACTTCAGTAGGTACGTAAATCCTATGCAATTACGTTAACAGTAATTCGGTAATCGCTATTTAACGGTTAGGAATTATAGGTCATAAATATTATTTATAGAATTGTTCCGGCGTTGGAAAACACTTAACCACGCAGTAAATATTAACTTAATTGCTCAAAGTTGACTGTTCGCTGTCGTGACTGTTTCCACCGATAGAACTAATCACGGACTGCCAATGTATAGCAATGTCTGTGGTTTGCTCCGTTAAGTCGTCAACTTAGGATTCAAATAGAAACCACTCCGTGGTTTCTAGATTGTTGGAAACTTCACACAAGTATGGGTACTAACTACTCGTATATGTATATTAAACGGCTCTTAAATGCCAACGTTATATATTTTATTTTACTCGATGTTTGGCACGGTTACTTTAGTCAGTTACTTAAATCACAAGCTAACCAAGAGAGATGGTCCATGGTCGAAAAGAGTCAGCTCACAACCGCAATTGGTGTAACACAGTTGAAGCGTCTAGTGAAAATATATTACTATACCTATTGATGTTCAAAAACAGATAAAAAAAGTGCATAATGCTTATAATGCTCGAAGTGTAAATTGTTAACGCATGCGAATGTTTACAATAGTATCCAACTATCCACCTTTAGATAAGTTATGGATTTAGACATTTTAGGGTAGGTAAAGAAGTTTCAACAATATCAAATGCAAAAGATATACAAATATGTACATATATGCGTATCAAAGGTAAAGGCAAAACGTAACAACATAATGCATCACACAGGATATAGTTCGCGAATTTCATGAATCGTAAACACCTTCAAAGCTTGTATCTGAAGCTATTTTTATGCACGCCGCATTGAGTACCAGGAACTCAATGCCCTGAACCAAACCTAACCCTGTACGAAACAGGATTCAAACTTAGTCACGTCAAATTAGCGCATTAAGTTAATTAATGAGTCATCAACTGGACGTTTTTCTCTTGACGAACCGAACAAAAATATTAAAATATACGTGTAGGTACTATAAGTACACATACAGGATGTGTCTGGACTATTCCCGAAGCCCGAAACCGTTAATTCCATTCATGATACTGTTAATTGATGTGAACAAATATGTTTTTACAAAATTTTTTTTTTTTATTTTGTCCAATTTTTCATACAAATTTGTCAAAAACAAAAAAAGCTAGTAATTTTTAGACAAATATGTAACATTAGGTATACATGACCTCCGAATCATGAGCAGAATCTATGTTGTGATAAAACTAAACCTTGTTGTGACAGATATACGGGAAGTTAAATACTGTATCAATAACATAATATATCGATAGATTTGTAGATATTCCCATATTTCTTAGTCAAACAGAATCCGATACGGTTTTGCAACATGCATTCTGTGTAGTAATTTAAAGTCTTCTAATGTTAGACGTCGGTATGCCTCTGCCTTACAAGTCTTGTTTTTTATCCTCGACTGACTGAAATGAATCTTGCTTGAGAGAGCTATTTTTAATTAAATGCTTATGAACGTGTACTTGAGATCAACTTCCATTTAAGTACCTACTGATTGATTCTATGAATAGAATATGCTTTGTTTTTAACTTGAGGGAGCTCTTGAGTCCATGAGCTGAGTATCCATGCTCTTGAGCTCTGTAACACTGCAGACACGTTAAAAAACCTAAATAATTTGTATTTTTTCAATTTAGGTAGGTATATCTGCTTTTCATCAAATCTCTGACAACTTGGTCAGACGATGTGTAGAAGAAAAGTGTGAAGCCCTCGTGGTATAAGAGTATAGGTACTTATAGTTAAAGATAAAAATATACCTACTTTATAAACGTGACACGACTCCCAAAGCCTCCATGGAGTTCCTAAGTACCTATATTAGCCAGCAATAGATCGCTAGGTGATAATAGTAAATTCTTTATTGGGCATGAACATAATATGGCAAAAGATAATATATAATCCTCGCAAAACTTCTTGGGCTTTGACCTTGAATGGGCGTCAACAGTCTGCGCATGTAGGTACCTCCCACAATAAGGCGAGTGTGCAAGTAGGAAGTTATTGTTGCATCTCGCTCGAACTTATTGTATTGAAATGGCCCCTCCGTCGCATTTCAGCGCGCACCACCAAACGGACCTAAAAATAAGCTACTGCACAGGTTTGTCACGTGATATCGCCAGAGCCCAAGAAGTTTTACGATACTTATACCTAAGCAACTAAAATCAAAACTTTTCGGTACGATGTTGGGCGGCGCTAAAATAATATCACCCCATCTTTTTCTAAGCGTGTCATAAAAAGCGACTAAGGGATAACAAAGCGGCTACCAGAAGCCCCTGAGGAACTACGCCACCTCTAAAAGAGTCGACTCGCCAACCCTCTTAGCCAGCGCGGCGTGGTCTTTTAAGAAGGCCATATCTCCATTTCTCATACACAATACCCTCAATGCGCAGGAGGAGGCCCATGTCCAGCAGTGGATGCTAAAAGGGCTGGTTATGGTTACTAAAACAAAGCCTAAGTAGCCTAATCGCTAAGCGATTTTTTCCGAGCAGCCTTTGCCTGGATGAACCTTTACAGGTGGTGAGCACAAATACCTATATAAAGACAAATTAGGTATATTGGTTAGTAATAACATTTGAAGACTCCCTATAAATGTACTGCATTTCCCACTTTATCTTACTTCCTTAATGTACGTAAGTGTTTCGGTAGTGAGTGACATGTGCCAGAGAGAGCCCATTCCCATCCTATCCCTCCCCATTTTCCCAACCCTTTCTCCAAACCCATTCCTATATCTCCAAAGGTAGGCAACGTATCCGGGGTCGTGACAACGTTTGTGATTTTGTACTAATGTTGGCATGTATCGCGGATGTCTATGGGCGACAGTATCCACTTTCCATCAGGTGGGTTGTATTATTTGTATACTGTGTGCTCGTATGCCGCCATTGTCCATATAAAAAGAAAACGATAACTAAGAAGTAGTTACCTTACTACTATGAAGACAAATGATCTATTCTATGGTAAATTTAATTTTCTATCAGTTATTGTGTGCTGAAACTCAAGTGGGTAATGTCATCGGGCATAAGTACCATAGCACGTGCACTAACAAATAACTAGAACTTCCGCCTATTAATAAAACAGTGCACCAGTTTCTGCATTTCCACGTACTTCGAGTATTAAGTTACATATTTATACACCGAAATGTACGTCGAAGGTTGCTAAACAAGATCGATCGAATTAAACATTCATAAACCACTAATATCCAGCTAGCGGCCGTTCAAGTATTAGGTACGTAAGCAGAATTTTAGTCATTTTTAAGCCGCCCCCCCCATGCTAACGTAAGCATGGGTATAATTTTTACAAAATCTGTTCAAGTTTCTCATACAATATGTCGCTCCAGGCCAAGTCGAGGCAAGCTCCTAGTGATATGATACGAATTTAAATTACTGTTTGTCAGTCAATATTACCTATCGTAAATAAATTTCCAAATCATACTTTATCTTCCATTACAACCTATTGACTAGAGTGCATCTTGAGTTACAAACATAGACGTAAATCTCAATAGAACGGTTATTGACTCGTGGTTATTTTTGTTTAACCATCATTAAAAGATTGTTTTTCTTCCCATTTCAATCATGCTCGATAAGAAATAGTTTTAAACATGGTCATTAAATTAAATTTGGTTAGATGTTTAGTTTAAGTATTGTTATTTTACATTCGGATTTACCAGATATACTGACATAGAAAAAATTAGTTTTTTCATTTTATACGTACCATATCCTGTCCCTTTTCGTTTTTTATTGCCTGAGGCTTCAAGACTAAAAATGCTAGAGAAATAAAACAATGAGCAGCCTACTTCTTGAAAAGACTGGTATAAGAATAATTAAAAAAAAAAACTTAAAGGTTTTACTAAATCGCAATCTTTACAACAAGAGGACGATAAAACTTCTGTTTTAATTATTAGTTCAGTGTGTAGTATGTGCCCTCAAGCTTTCCTGCAATTTTATAAGTTTAGCCTGTTAATTTCTTACGATGCTTCAAGTTTATTTAAATTTATTTATCCTATTGACTTTAAAAACTGTTTTATTGGAGAGGGAGAGTGCACGTGAAATCCCACAGCCACTGGGCGAACTCGGCTGGCCACGTTATCTCTCTCTCTCACACAGAAGACTACCGTGAAATGAATTTCACCGTGAAACCGTGATATTTCCCATCGTACCCTACTCCCCAATGTACGTAGGTACGTGTTTCGATTATGAGTGAGATATACCAGAGCCCATTCCCATCGTATCCTATTTCTCCCCTTTCTCCAAATCCATTCCAATATCTCCATAGATAGGTAGCACATCCGGGGGGCGTGTCAACGTTTGTCACTCTGGACTTATGTTGACATATATCGCGATGTCCATGGGCGACACTATTAGGTGGTCCGACAGCTGCCTCGTTTCCTTTAAAAAAAAAACTTTTCCTGGTGTAAAGTGTCATTAACTAACTAAAGCTAATAAGAAGCTCAATTACATAAATGGATCTTGGTCCAGACCCTGTGTTGTTACTTAGCAATACTGTTTTTAATACGTGTCCTATAACGTATAACTCTCTGAACGTAGGATGTTTTAAATAAACCACACCCAAATTATTTATTTTCCAGGCACGAAGACATACGAGATGCGATGTTGTCATTAGTACACATGTTCCGCCAATCAGAGGACAAATTAGAAAGGCATGAGTACCGCGAGAAAGCGCTTGGAGATCAACTCAAGAAAATGCTCACAGGGTTGGAGAGGAAGCATCGAACACTTGAGCCGCTAAAAGGGATGATTTCCAGATTGGACGAACGACTGTCTAATGTTGAAACTATATTGTTACAGGTAGGTAGTAACACAGAATTTGCTAATAAGGTTTCTGCTCTGTACAAGACAGGATGCTTAATCTAACTTTTTTTTTTTTTTTTTTTATGTATTATACGAAGGCGGCAGACGAGCATTAACTAACTATACAAGAACTTGTTACCGTCTTGTTGGACTGTTAAAAGCGTTTTAGCACTACTACATATTTTAGTAGAAGTGGTTTCGTTCACTGGTATGGCTACTTTACTAAGTATTGTGTTATTACGCTACTAATAATACAAGTATTAATCCATAAAATATACATTCTAGTGAAGGTGTCATCTTTGTCATCGAATCATTTTGATAATTTGAACTTTAAACATAGCAGCTGTTTAAACAATGAAAGGCTGTTTTTGCTGAAACCAAAGATGGTTTTACAGCCAAAATATTCTCCTACTACGGGGTGCCCTTTCCACCAGATTCTTTCCTTCATGTTTAATTGTATCTAACAATTCTTATTTCTGGTTTCACAAAATATTTCTTAGGTTATTACTTATTACATTTATTTTATTATTTACCTTCTTAAGTTTTAACTTACTTCTTATACATATTTAGCTCATTACTTTTACAGAGAGACGAGCGAGAGAAGACCACACAAAAGAAGTCAAATGAAGCGCTGGACGCCATTCAAAAGTCCCTGCAGACTCTTACAATAACTGTCGCAAGTAACTTGAAGCCTTCTGCAGCAGTGGAAGACAACCTAACTACCAATGACGACGCTCTGGTTAGGAGACTGGATACTACGGATATTAAGTTGGAAGCGATCAAGAGTGAGATGGAGAATTTGAGGAACAGTTTCAGTAGGGTAAGGATTTTTAAAGAATATAGTTGAATTAAAAAAAATATGTGCTGATAGATGGAGTTGGAAGGAAAATGCATACTTGCTTGAAGCAAAGTCAAGTACCTACGAGAATAATATTATAATATACACTTTCAGGGTATTCTTTTCGGGTTTCATTTTTATTAGACAACCTAAATACGCTGATTGATTATCTGTTTACCCCTCATGTTAATATGAAGAATTTATTAATATCTCATTGCCTTCTGTCTAGGATTCTCTTCGCGCCATGTGCTTAGAAGTCGGTTCAGAAGTAAATCCTCTAGAGAAGCACATATCTGAGGCCGAGAAACTGCTAAATAAGTATGAGTTGAAACTAAACGAGTACAACACAAACAGCAGCAAGACGCCGGTCGATATCGTAACGCTGAATGAGGTGTCACTTGCTGACGAGGCGTGGCATAACAAGATGGCTGAAGGTAACAAAAGTTCTTCTTCTTCGGTTTTATGGCAGTATCAGTCGTCGCTCAAGCGCGACGACTATTTTGCCAATGTCACGTGTAAATAAATTTCAAGTAAAAATGGCGTCGGGACAGTAGGCTTACTGAGGACAGGTGGATTCATCGGAAGGACATGAAAAATGCAGTCTTATGCTTTTATTTGATTGTCACAAGTATTACACCTTCAAACATGATACTGACGTTTAAACCACAAAGTCTACAATACACAATACATTTGCAGGGGGAGAGTGCATGCTGCATTCCCACAGCCTCTGGGCGCACTCGACTGACCACGATACCCCTCTCTCACAGAAGACTACCTTGAAATGTACTGCATTTCCTACTTTATCGTATTTCCCCAATGTACCTACGTACATCGTTCGGTAGTGACTGAGATATGCCAGAGCCCATTCCCATCCCATCCCTCCCCATTTTTCCAAACCCTTTCTCCCAATCCATTCATTAATCTGCAAAGGTGGGCAGCGCATCCGGGGGCGTGCCAACGTTTGTTATTCTGGACTGATGTTGGCATGTATCGCGGACGTCTATGGACAACAGTATCCACTTACCATCAGATAGAATGTATGCTCGTCTGCCGACTTTTATCTATAAAAAAAAATAGTCACCAACCGCACCTCTCGAGCTCCCGCCAACAAACGTTGCAGAATACAATATAAAATAATATCCCCTCGAAACATTGCGAGAAATAGGTAGCTTTAGTATAATTAAGCTGTCTGATTCTCAAAGAGTATAACAAAATTGCAAAATGTCTGCAACAGGATAGCGACAGTTGTTATCTATTGAGCACAGGTAAGGTACCTATAATACTCGTAATAATAGGTCGGGGAGAAAGTCTTTTCGTATTTTGTATGTATGAAGTTGTGATCCAATATATTTGATTGACGATGAACTGTTTGTACCCGGCTGGTTATGATAGGTACCATTAAAAAGGTAACATTTAAAAGAATAAATTAAAAACTGTTTCCCGCCATTTTTCAATTGTTTTTCTGTCCAAGAAAATGAGTGAATCTAACGAAGAAATTCGATACATTTAAAAGTTTTATTACAAAAAAGGGAAAAATGCGACACAAGCCGCGAAAAAAATTTGTGCCGTTTATGGGCCTAATGCAGTGGCAGTAAGAGTAACACAAAGTTGGTATAAGCGTTTTCAGTCAGGAAATCTTAATATTAAAGATGCAGTTCGCTCCGGTCGCCCTGTTACCGATAAAGATGATGCCATTTGTGGAAAAGTGCAGCAAGATCGGCATATACTTAAGTAGTTAGGTACGACATTGCTGATGAACTGGGTATTGACCATAAAACAGTTTTGACTCATTTTAAAAAGTCTGGATTCACAAAAAAGCTCGATATTTGGGTACCACACGAGCTCACTGAAAGAAACCTAAAGAGCTTGGTTGGGAAGTGTTGATGCACCCACCATATAGCCCTGACTTTGCGCCCTCAGATTTCCACTTGTTTCGGTCTCTTCAGAATTCTTCAGGTAGTGTAAGGTTAACATCGAGAGAGGACTGTCAAAACTACTTGTCGCAAGTTTTTACCAAAAATCCCAAAATTTCTACAGCAACGTAATCATGTCACTACCTACAACATGGCAACAAGTTATAGAACAAAACGGCACATAGGTATACATTATAATTAAATGTAATTAAACTTTTAAAAAAATTGTCTTGAATTTGTATATAAAATACGAAGAAACTTTTTCCCCGACCTAATACTATGTTTTCGAACTATTGATGTGATGTGATGTGATGACTCCCAGAAGTGATGTGATGACTTATTTATTCCCTTGCGTAGTAATGTTCATTCCATCATCTGTCAAAATGTTAAATATTTAACACTTAAATGACTCATCACGTCATCACATCACTGTCAGTGATATTTCACTGATTTACCAAGTACATAAAAGAGCGTTCCTTGTTCACCCAATTAATCTTTAACCTACGCTACATTGGACCGTTGACATCGCATTCTTCTTAACTTGAAAACAGTACTTAGAGTAATTTCCATATTTTTACAATAGTTATGGAGCGCCAAGAGAAGGACATAAAGAAGATCCAACAGCTACTGTCAGACGCGGAGAGCATGTGGAAGGATCTGCCGCGGGCTGCCGACCTCAACGCGGCGACCAATCAAACGCTAACCGCCATTGAGAGAGCCAAAATCGAGCTTAAGGAAAACGATGATAAGTGTAAGCAAACCTGTACAAAATGTTGTACTCGTATATGTGAAGTTTTTAAATAAAAACCCCTTGTTTTATTAAAATAATACGTACCCACTTATTGTTACAGCTGTGAGTAAGGTGACGACTAAACTACGCGAAATGAGCGACCGTCTCACGGCGACCAATCGCGACATCCAGGCCAGCCTCACCGAGGGCAATACGATGAGCGAGCGCGTCTACAACAACCTCACGCGCACATACACCAACTTGATCAATGAGGTATGTAAATATTGTAGTGAAGTGACGTGTAATAAGAGATGAACGACCGTCCAGTTGCTAACAACCGCGATATTGAGAAGCTTCCCGAAGGCAATACGATACAGCGCGTTCACAGGAAGTTGAACGAGGTAAATTTTGCTAAGCATCTTATCTTACTAATTAGGTAGGTTAGGTTTATTGAGGGGGAGAGTGCACGCTGCAATCCAACAGCCGCTAGGCGCGCTCGACTGGCCACGTTACCCCTCTCTCATAGAAGACTACCTTGAAATATACTGCATTTCCCACTTTATCTTATTTCCCTTCCCTAATGTACGTACGTGTTTCGGTAGTGAGTGAGATGTGCCAGAGCCAATTCCCATCCTATTCTATCCCTCCCCATTTTCTCAGCTCTTTCTCCAAATCCATTCCTATATCTCCAAAGGTAGGCAACGCATCCGGGGTCGTGACAACATTTGTGATTTTGTACTAATGTTGGCATGTATCGCGGATGTCTATGGCGACAATATCCACTTACCATCAGGTGGACTGTATACTCGTCTGCCGCCTTCATCCATAAAAAAAAATGCAGGTATACTACAACAAACGTTTACTGACAGCTACTTCCGTTTGGAACCCTATTACTTGGAAATTGTTAAAGGGTGCATCCAGTCACGGTTATTTTTTATGGACGAAGGCGGCAACGAAAAATAAAAATAAGTTAAATACTAAAGACAAGTGGAAGTTTTCACGTTGAGTTCCCGTCCCCAGGTCCAGACGTTGTCTAAGAATGAACACGTGATGCTCCGCACTGCCGACGATGTGCTAGACACCAAGAAACGCATAGAGTACAGCGTGCACAGGATACTGATGGAGATCAGCGAAGTCATCAGGACGCAGACCTTAGGCCTCAACAAGACTGTTAATGACAGGTAAACTTAGTATAACCATTAAGTTCCTGCATCCAAATTCACTTGTTAACCTTACTTATCATCCTACTCCTTGCGTTGTCATCTTCACTGCTGAGGGTCCTGATCACGTCCATGTATTATTTTTCTCTTTCGATATTGCGCCATCTGTCTCTGTCCTTGGCGGTATTCATGGCATTGTGAATGTTATTTTTTTTTATAGTGAAGTAGGTGGACGAGCAAGCGGTCCCACGTAAAAGTAAGTGTTACCGCCGCCCATGGACACCCACCCGCAACACCAGTGGGTATGCGGGTGCGCCGCCGACCTTGCATAATCCTATTCACAGCTTATTCCTATTCTTATGTTAGTGTTGAGAGTGGTGCGGATCTGGTCAGACCAACGCATCGGACTACATGTCTTTCCTCCCACCTTGCCTGTTACTGTGGGTCTCTCCAAACTGTTGTCTTCCAATCTGGTAATGTAAGTGAAGTACTCAAGAATACCCTGGAGGCAGGTGGTGTATAGCCTAATAGTTATCTTGACTTTCTATAAAATTGATTGATTGAAGTTTATTTAAATTGTTCACTTATTTAAAGTTTAAAATAATTTAGATTACATACTATTCCTTAATTTGACCCTTAGGTTCAATAGCATAGAGGCGACAATCGTGGAGCAACAGTCCGGCGCATTGTCCAACCTGAGTGGGAAGATCGAGTCGGAGATGTCGCAGGTGTGGCGGCAGATCGGCCTCATGGCGCAGCAACTCAACGCCAGCAAGATGCTACTCGATAAACTCACTGTAAGTAGATAGCCAACTGTTTCTACTATTTAGGTAGATTTCAAAGAAATTAATCTATTGAGGAAATGAACGACTGTCGAATTTCGAAAAAATTTCAATACATATCGACTAAGATGTATTGAATCTCGACATCTTATCTCGACTCGACCAGTTAAATCCAAAACACCGATCAGGTTCCAGGTCTATATTAAATTTATATTCATTGTTTATATTAATAAAATATTATAGTATATCTATACGTTTATACCCAAACTATTTCTCTGCCAAATTCCAATCCAATTCGTTAGAAATGAAACATGTCAGAAAAATTGTTTGGTTTTATATCTCGGTTAATTTGGCCTGTTCCATTTTGACTATGCGCCCAAACGATGCCGTAGTTGCAAAATTATAAACTTACAAGTGTAAACTTCACAAAAAATCAACAAATATTCGACGTCTATACTTTTTTTTTAAAACGGACTAATATCTCTTTGTACCTGCGCTGCCATCGGTCTTCTTTATAGAAAAAAATTGGTAGGATATGTAGATCTGTTGCGGCTAGAAACCAAAGGGTGGTTACACCTTTTTTTTAATAGAAAAAAGCTGTCAGCTGTCAGGTCTGTAGCTGTCAGTAAATATTTGTTGTAGTATACCTACATTTTTTCTCATGGATGAAGGCGACAGACGAGCATACAGTCCACCTGATGGTAAGTGGAAATTGTAGCCCACGGATATCCGCGTTACATGCCAACTTCAGTCCAGAATGACAAACGTTGGCACGCCCCCGAATACGCTGCCTACCTTTGCGGATTAAGGAATGGATTGGGAGAAAGGGTTGGGAAAATGAGGAGGGATAGGATGGGATGGGAATGGGCTCTGGTATATCTCACTCACTACCGAAACACGTACGTTGAGGAAATACGATAAAGTAGGAAATGCAGTAAATTTCAAGGTAGTCTTCTGTGAGACAGGGGAGGGGTAACGTGGCCAGTCGAGTGCGCGTAGCGGCTGTCGGAATGCAGTATGCACTCTCCGCATACTAAAACCCACAAGTCTAGCCGGCTAAAATTAGGTGCAATCTCTTTCTTAGGCTACAACTAGGTGATGCCGGTTTCAATAGTCGATTGGAGTATAACTAGGCATTGCAGGTTAAATTTTATTAAGTGTTATGCAGTATAATACTTAATAAAATTTCTAGTACATGTGACAAGAAACTACATTGTTAAATTAATCAGCTGTATCGTAATGTCTTGTTCACAGGACCAGACCAACATCTACGTGAATGGCACTTCGACGGCTATGGACAACATGAAGGACAGGGTGAGTTTAATTTAAAGCTGTGTATTAACAAAATGAAATTAGCTCACAACAATCTGTGTAATGGATTCGTGTGAATGTTAATGCAGTTTACAATTTTAGCTTCATATCGTTTACCGTTTATTACGGAGACATGGAGCAGGGCCCTTATGCCTGTATACGTCCACTTCAGAGCACTTCAGCAGTCGCCTTTTGATGCGGTTTTACAAAACTCCGGAGTAGGTTGCGGAGCACCTTCTTAACCTTGTAACATCTCACTAGACTTACAACCAAGTGGGCCGATAATTAACAGAGATAACCGAGGGTAGTCAGCAACATTTGAATATTCTGCACGTATAGGCAGATACTAATTTTAACAGAGTTCACAAAGAAGGTTAAGGTTTCACAACTTACAAATCTTTCGGAAACGTGTTTTTTTTTTCTTTTTGTAATAAACATTGATCCAAATTAAATACAAGTATCATTTTTTTCCTGACTATTTTTAGTAATTCCTTTTTTTAAATTGCCGCGTTTTTCCAGTCTCAAATTTCATTTGCCAGACTCGAACAATCACATTTTTTAATTGTGCCACTACTGCAATCGGCAACAATAACTACAGGCAAAACAAATCTATCATCTTTCAAATACAGCACTACAAATATTTTTTCTAGTGACACGGCACGCGACACGTCGCCGCTGCACTATACCGTTAATTTGCCATTCTATTAATCAAGTTAACACCGTCCCAGGTGGGAGCGATAATAACGCGCATGAAGGAGGTGGACGACAGTTTGAACTACTTGGTGGGGAGAATGGCGCTAGTTGCAGAGGAGTTCAATAAAATCAAGAACGCGATCAGTCAAGAACTGGACCGCGCCGAGACCAGCTTCCGCGATATGAATACAAAACTAGACAAAGGTAATCAATAGTACTGATTAGAAGGAGATTAATGAAGTGGACGCAAAATAACTAAATATGAGCATAATTTTTTGACCCCTTCTTTATGGAAATTATCTGGATGCACGAAAGTGTACCAGGTCAAGTTCGCGCGCAGGGGGATCTGCGGTTATAAAATTTAGAAAGGTTTGTATGTAAAAATAATAATACACAATATGTACAGAAAAAAAATCAATGAAAAATATAATCTAATGTTAATCAATTTATTTATTTAGAAAATTAAGCTATTTTTTCTACTGAATAGAGAACCTGGTTCATTCAAAATTAAGAAAATCAAAACTCGTTATTTTCCACAGAACTGGGTCCCAGCCCTCGCAACAGCACCAGTGCATAGAAGAGAGATTAGTGAATACCAAATAACATAGTTTTAATTTTATTAACAAAGTTGTAATAAGTTCGCAATACATACACATTAATATCATGTAAATCGACTGAAAAGTTTGGGATTTTATTACATTTCAATAAAAAATAAAACTCACGTGGTGTTTAACTTTTGCAAATATTTAATCTCTTTCATAATTGTGGATCTATATATTTATATGGTACAAGTTATTATGATACAATTAAATTATTGTGACAGATGTCTCGACGTCACTTACACAATAATGTGGGCCATAAAACCAACAATTTACAAACTGACGAGAATCCTAAGGAAACGTGAATCAACTGTACAATCAATCACGTAATAATGCTGAAATATAATAATATTTGACCTTAAACAATATACACACAAATTATTTGTCTCCCTTGCACGGGGTCACATTATTAATTCTGAATACAACCTCGTTTGCGTGTGCGCAATCAATTACAATTAAAAAATTAAAGATAATTACTCCATTAAATAATTATTTTAATATTAAAATTCGTGCTCTAGTACGTGAATTTGTTACGCTTAATAAGATATTCGAATTTGTGGAAACATTTATTGCTTTATACAAAGGAGAACAAATATATGGATTTTGCTAAGTTTAGTTGATCATGGCTAGCTACAATGGGTTCCAGTATATTTAATATCAAACAGCGGAGAGAATGA
The DNA here is from genome assembly GCA_943735995.1 of Sesia bembeciformis. Lineage (NCBI taxonomy): Eukaryota > Metazoa > Arthropoda > Insecta > Lepidoptera > Sesiidae > Sesia > Sesia bembeciformis. Next base: position 4,580,200 of record OX031038.1, read on the forward strand.
TCATAAATCATAACATGATTGTACATATTTGGAAAGGAATGAAGAAAGTGGAATGAATTAAATTTCACTTAAAGGTAAAACACTAGACACATTCGTTGTTATTGGACAGCCTAGAACGGGACATTATCTATAAACTAATACAATGTATAACATAAAACAATAGTGTCCCTCCAATTAAAAAAAACGTTTAAAAACAAATAAAACAAACGGAATGTCTATTGAGTGTAAGTGTGAGTGTGAGTGTGAGCGAGACAGTCGCTGTTCTTTTATCAAACTTATCTACTTATGTTACTCTCTGTTGTCTAACTGATATCAGTACATATATTTAATATAAGCTGCACAAGAAAATTAAATGACCGGTTTTTAAAATAATGAATATATCGTATAAAGAGGCAATTTCCAATGGCAGTGGCATACCTAACACCCATACATGAATAGCCCTTGATTAGTTTTATACATCATCACTTTATGTATATGGCTTATGTACATGTACACTATAATGCAAAGAATATTTACAAATCCTTAATTATATATTGAAAAGCACTTAACAACCGCCCACTCGCTCCCCTACATCCTATCCAAAGAAAAAAATAGAAAAAATATAAGCAAAATGTAATAATAAAGGCAAATTAGTGAAGCGCACAAACAATTATGTGGAAAAGTTTAAAATGTCGAAATTGTGTATAAAATGATTAAAATATGGGAGACAAAGTAATATAATTTCAATAAGCACTAAGCATCATATTTATTCAAAATCAATAAAAAAAAAAGTAATTATAAAGAATGTACAATTACACATATTAAAATGTGAAGGTATCAAAAGCCCGAGTATGAAGTTATAAGCTCCCTAGGTGAAGTAACTATGGCTGTCCACGGGGATGGACAACTGTTCATGTCTGTGACATCTAAGTTTGTACATTGCGGTATCAAAACAAGGTCGGTGCGGTGCCGACCGCGGCCTCACCCCACATTGTGCGCGTGTATGTACCAACAGGGTAACAATGTACAACAAACAACTCGACTGCCGCTGGCGCGCCGACAACACCGCCAGTATTCACCTTAACATCCACTGTACCCTACTATTTATAATTTATTAACTCCTAACTAAGTCTCAAGTGTAAAATTGTGCCACACAAGCGATCTTGGGACATTTAAAGCCGAACGCAACATAACCACCTTCATGGACTGCAGCCCGCGACCGCGCGGACGAGTCTCCAACAAATGGAATGTTCCACATGTAAATACGTTAAATTCCTGTAAAAAGACAAGGTCAGCAACCTTGTGATAAATTAATTCTCACTACGTGTCAAGTTCATATAAAACGACACCCCTACTGATTACGTCCGTCTGATAACTATCATAATGGCTATGCTCAAATTGGTTTGGATACAGAGCCCTATATCATACTTTCATTACATTATCTAAGTTACACAGATGTGGCCGGATATGAGGTGTTTGTATATCCTAATACCGTTCACGTTTATCAGATACGTTACTCCGACGGTTACACTAATCATTTGATGGAACTTACATAGGAAGACATACAACTATATACATACGCCTTTTACAGTAGACATCGTCAAATAAAATTTATTATTCTATTACGTAGTACTTTTTCAGAATGAAGGAAAATTGTATACATTATACACAAAAAAAAATTCGTGTTATAATATAAAGATACTTTAAGTATTGAAGTAGAGAAAAGTGAGTTTCCATTGAAAGTGAATGGCACATATATTTTGTTATAGTACATGCATTTCACGATGACGTGCCCCGGTATTTTCTATGAGAGAATCGCGGTGTGCTTAGTTTGATCATCATATCAGTGATCAGTATGGAGTCGACCACGACTCAGACCACATGGTTTGTTTAATTCAAGTCACTGCGAATTCCACTCGTGAAAGTTGCTCCGCTTTTTTTACAATAAACATAGAGATGTATAAATTTAATTTAATTGATTTGTTACAGATTCAGTTCTGTAGTAGATTCTTAAGATATTAGAAAATATTTATATTAAATTAATAAATATTATCGATATATTTTATATTGTAAATCGGGTTAGAACGCGTATAACACGCGTATATAATTTGTTTCCCTTTTATTCCTACTCGACGTTTCGGCACAGGTTACACCAGCCGTGGTCAACTCGTGACCATTTAAATTAATAACATGTTTTTCATTTAAACAACATGTCCAATTAATGGTAGTTATGTTAAGTAATGAGGTAGAACACTTTCCAGTCCGCGACATTACTTAGAATACTCTCTCGTGATAGGCTGATTTAAATTAGTGTGCGTGAGGAAACATCCCTAATTAGTACATATCGATAGAACTCCCTCACGTGCAGTTTTAAGCACTCTTGCACTGTAAGCGCTTTAAATAAAAGTGGGGCGCGTCTTCGTGAAATACGTGGACTATATCTTCATTTCATTTAAGAAAAATTTTAACGACCGGTTGATAAGTCTGAGTACATATTTGTGAAGAACTTGGTCAAGACTGTAAATAAACGACAAAGAAACTACAGCAAAGTGGCGAATCGTTCTAGTTTATGTTGGACTAACATATTGATGACTTACTTGTTTTTATGTCCACGGAAACTCACTTTGAGCAGAATGAGAAGTCCAATTAGTTCAAGTGTATGTGTATTATAGTGATATAAAGACAAGCTGAAATAAATCCGTCCAAGGACTCGACTGTCGGCCCAACACCATGTCTCGGAGACAAGTCTGCAAATAAAGTCATGACCACCCCATAAAATCGAGGCACTTACATGATCTTAACAGTAATGATATACAACTACTAACTAGTGGTACAAATGTTAGCCCACCGCCACCTCGGGGACCCGTTGATACAACGGGCGTGACACGTTTAAAGCTATGGACATGTATCACGTACTAATCGTTATTAGAGACTAAACACGGAGAGAGAAGGAGCTATCGTACACGTACAAAGTATCAACTAACCTACGTTCAGCTCTTAAAACTTACACGAACATTACTGATGTCTTAATCAGTACAATTACATACAAAATTGGTGTAATAAAATGAGTGTTCGACTTTGTAAAAATGCCTAAGGTGCTGCCATGTTTAAAAATATAGTGTCACCTGGTGAACTTGAAAGAATTTGAACGAGTGCAGTAGTGAAAAATTTGTCAATCGATACAAATCATTATACCTTAATACCTTAACGTTATCGTAATAATGGTAAAAATAGGTGCCACATCAACCCTTTCAACAACCGAACCTACTAAGCGAATGTCACAACGTCCACGCGTCATCTATGTACATATCGACAAGTTGCAATAACAAAACAACAACTTTTATGTATACTTTAAAACTCGCACATAATCTTTATGTACAAATTCAACGGGTTCAGTACGATTACACTGAACGTAAAACATCAATAGGGCTCCGGTCTCCACACGACGCTCCGAGTGCTCGGCCGACACCGCCGCGCCGCGGCGGCACACTTATCAATTCCTATAAACGCTATATTACAGTTACGAGTTTGGCAAACCAAACATGGCGCTACGTTACAGTCAAACCTCTACTTGACAACTTTTGTTAGATAATTGATTTTATACCATACCAAAAATGTTTTGATACTTGTTTTTTCTTTTGTACGTAATTATTATATAGATTAACAAATCCACGGATCGCCTGAAAAATGTTGCATTTGTTGGAATTAAGGCTTCGATTTGGTCGAACGATTAAGGTATAAAATACGGAATAATTTAACAGAAAATCAATTATAGAAGTTATTTATTTAAGAAAATATAAATAAACCTTTTTAAAAAATAATGAACTAACTTAGACGCGCTATAAAGTTTAAAATAAGCGAGCTATAAGAAATAAATGTATGTAATTATCTAATTTCTTTCTGCATTAATTTGTTAGTTTCATACTAGTTTTAAAACAAAAAATGTATTCGTATTAAAAAGAGTGAAACAATCTAAGATTTTTTACTTAGTCTTGGTCTTTAGAGCCACGATTCATTTGCTAAACTATAGGTCTCCTACTCGACGTTACGCTGACTGCGTCTCACTCAGGCACCAGTACTACGATCCGACTCTGACTCCGTAACACCGAAACTATCGAAGCTTATTTAAAACGAGTCCGCCCGAACCACCGTGTGGGCCGCTACGGAACATTAATCTTATGTACATATTGTCTCGAAGATAAGAGTAAGAATTATTCTAGGTTAGGTGTAGCACAGTGTAGAGAGAATACACATTAACGAAGTAAACGGGATGGCAACAAACCATTGAAAATTACCTAGGATTATGAATGCAGCTAGCAACGTAGCCGCTGGGGTCGAAACGCCTCCTTGTGCCATCTTTGTGTATGGGAACTAGAGAAGATTCTGTATAATTTTTTAGTTTGTCTCAACTTCACTACCGTTTACAGGTGAAATCTGCAATGGTTGATTCTTCATACATGTGTGCCCTCTATACACTGTGCGGGGATATAAAAGGAGTGTAGTGCGGGGAGTTTACCTCCGCGTGCTCTTGGAGGAGGGGCGCGAATGGGAATGCGTGTGGGGAGTCGCGCCCCCCCCCCGCTCCTAACTTGAGCACGACGCGGCAGATACCGGCGACAGCGGAGAGTCGCGCGGGCACCCGGACAGTGTCACTACCACCTACAACAAAAACAGGGTTAGTTTCCCATTAGGACTTAGTTAATCTAACAGGGTCAACTGGTGTAATGGACTGTGGCATATCTCACTCACTACCGAAACACATTACGTACATTGAGGAATAGGATATAGTGAGAAATGCAGTACATTTCAAGGTAGTCTTCTGTGAGAGGGGTAACGTGGCCAGTCGATTGCGCCCAGCGGCTGTTGGATTGCAGCGTGCACCTCCCTCCAAAGGGACCTGAGCAAAATTACATTATACATATTATGTTGACTTTAGAAAAGCATCACCCCATCTCTAACTGAGGGTGTCGTAAAAGGCGAGTAAGGAATAACTAAGTCACTACCATACAGGACCCACACCACCTCTAAAAGAGTGGACTTGCCAACCTCTTGGGCAGCATGGTATTTTAAGGCCATACATGCACACAGCCATGCACATATATGCAAACGACAATGTGCACGAAAAGGCCTGTGTCCAGCAGTGGATGATATAAGGGCTAGGTTATTATAAGGATTATAATAATCTGTTTGACTTTATTAAAATAATGTGTCTATGTAAATAGCAGTCACATCAAAGTTTATAGTAAGAAACCAAACCCTAATAATTTCTTCAAAATTATGAACTGATGAATTTGGAAAGAAATTATATGGAAGTGAAGACCTGCCCCAATGCTACAAGACATTTAGAAAATTTAAAAACATTAAAAATTCATGGAAACAAGTACAATTTCAGACAGATGCAAGGAAATGAGTCAAGCCTTTACAAAGCTCAAGTGAGGCCCCATATGGAGTATTGCTCTTATCTCTGGGCCGGTGCACCAAAATACCAACTGGACCCATTTCACTCCATCCAACGACGTGCTGTTCGTATTGTCGGCGATCCCACTCTCACGGGCGGTTTAGAACCCCTCAGCATTCGGAGAGACGTTGCGTCTCTCTGCGTGTTCTACGTGTACAATGGGGAATGCTCTGAAGAATTGTTCAATATAATTCCCACCTCGGGATTCTACAACCGCACCTCCCGTCACAGAAGTGCGGTCCATTCGCATTTCATCGATACGGAGGTGTCGCGCACTGTTCGGTCCAAAAATTACTTTATACTGCGAACCCGTAGGCTGTGGAACGAACTGCCTCAAGAGGTCTTTCCATTAAGCTACGATATGGGGTTCTTCAAGAGAGCTGTGAATAGGATTTTGCAAGGTCGGCGGCGCGCCCGCATACCCCCTGGTGTTGCAGGTGTCCATGGGCGGCGGTAACGTTGTCCTTGTCAATATAATATTATAGCATTCATTTTGATGCACTAGCAGATCATACACAAGTGAAATTGGGTATAAAATTGGAACTTCCCTACCCCATCCTAATCCTTCAAATCCACTCATAAACCTCCAACGGTAGGCAGCACATCTGGACTGACTTTGGCATATTTTGTGGATGTCAACAGGTGACAGTATTAATTTATCCACTTATCACTAAAGTGAAGCGTCTGCAGGTTTCTTACTATCAAAAACGCATCAATTCATTTTAATAGTACATAGCATTCAACTTTTAGAAATAATAAAATACTATCAGTCTATCAACTATAAATCTTACCAACAGTAATTTAGTTAACAGTAAATAAAAAAAATTACCCTTATATTGATTCTGGAGATAACACCTTGCCCTACATTTTAAATACCTTAGAATTTTTTCAGATACATAACCTACCCCACTTTAGTTCCACTGAAAACTGTCCAGTGGCACTTGAGTTACAAGTGGTGTAGTAGACTTTGCATTTTGTAACTAGAATTTGGTCAATAATGTGAAATAGACACAATGGCTTATATTACCATGCATACTAATGTATCAGAATGTATACTAATGTATATTAAATAAGAAGATAAGGAATTAAGGATGATAAAGTGTAAAGAAAACAGAATATACCTATATATAAACAGTTAAAAGACAAAATAGCTTAACCAACATATAACTTACTTTAAAATGACAATACAATATTTAAATAATATGCTTTAACAATATGTTGATATTCAAATTTGGTTTTGAAAGTAAACTGTAAGTTAGTAGAACCATTTTGCCATTCAACTGTTGATATTAAGTTGAAATATTATAGAATCTAAAAGAATCTAAAAAGTTTTTAGAGTTGTTAAAGTTACCTTCCGACTGCCAGCGTGATTCCGATGCTCACAGAGCCATACTCCCTGCCAAGTGCCCAGGTTGAGCTTGCCGTCTGTGATGGGGATGGTCAGCGAAGAGCCCAGGAAACAGGCCTTTACATGTGCAGGCTGCATACAAGTAATACATTTTTGATTATTATAATTATGTACATATCACAAGTGAACATTTTTATCAAAATTGAAGTAATTCTCGGTAATTATGGTAAATCTTTAGAATATGGCCGCACGATTTAAGGGGGGAAAAGGGACCGGGGAGGGAGAGGGGGGACGGGGTAACACCCTGGTACCACTCCCCTGCCGCGGAGATGCTTGGTTAGTGAGAAATATTAATTTGAAGTTTCTAAGAAACTAACCTCAAAATTACGACAAAGGATTTTCATAAAGGCATCGTACGAATTGAGGGGGTCGTTGCAACTGCTCCGGCGCTACGGGAAGTGCAGCCCCTTCGCCCTTGCGTAACACAGCACAGAAACCCATGCTCGCCTCCACAGCTTCGGCTTTTTGGTCGCTTTCAGCGACCAGCCTCAGCCGCTACGGCTCACACGGGTTTCTGTGCTGTGTTACAGCGGGCGAGGGCTGCCCTCCCTTCGCGCCTCCGGCTTATAAAAACACTCTAGGGGTAGGGCAGACAAGTACCACGTGGATTCGGAGTTGACAGATTCGGTTCTGTGACACTCACTAAAGTAATAAAAGAGTTTATTTATATTCATTAATTTATTTTATAACTATACTTTACAGCCTTTAAAAGTTCAACAAATGGATCTCTTTTATTTTTATTAATTGATCTTCGCCACACAAATTCTACTATTACATCAGCAAAGTTTTCTGGGTGGTTATAATTATCTTTATAAAAGAACCTTTTAACCACCCGCCATTGGGACTCTATTCGCTGAGTGTGAGTCCCATCATATGCCACAAATGGGTTCTCGGGATCGCTGTGGTTAACTTTTTTATGTATGAACCCATGATCCCTAGGCAATCATACGCCCGCCAGAAATCTGTATGTATGGTGGTGCCCTCCATGACGTGTTTCTTTATCAAGGGCACCAAAACTTCAGCTGATCTGTTGTTGTTGGGGCAGACCTCAAGCCGTAGGTCCTCGCTCCCATCCTCAATCATTCCGAGGACCCAATACCCCTCGATTCGCCTACCTGCAAGTAAAATTCTAAGTTAAATATGCTACACCAAAATAAACTTCTTAAATTACAATGACAATGAATAAAATAAAACTTTAAATTACCTCTGTTGTACTTTCTCCTCCCAAACTTGCTTTCATCTATTTGGACAACTTTTCCGGGACCACCAATCTTCCCTACAGATTGCTCTTTTTGCAACTGATATATTACCACTGCTTCCCGACAGTAACTATACCAGTCGGTAATGGTGGCACTAGACAGACAGTGTTCCTTTTCATCCTTTAAAATATCTTCCCATATTACTTTTTCGTGGGGCCAATGATGGGCAAAACAATACATTAAATAGAAGACATGGGGCAAGTCAATTTTTACTTTTTCAAACCATGTTCCGTTTGCTCTGGAAATTCTTCCCATGGTTCTACAAGTAGCCTTGTTGCAAACAAAAGAGCCGACATTGTTATCATGCGCCATGTCTATCCTCATTGGTTGTCTGTGCACCCGACACTCTTTGCTAGCCAACACTAAACTGTGTTGCTCAGCAAAAGCTACACATTGTTGACGCGTGCCTAATTCAATTATTATTTTCTTCAAATTCCATGCGCCGAGCACCTCCGAAGTGTACATTCGGCGCTTAACGAATGACTCGTCAGTGTCAAAATGACTCGCCGCCGCCGGTCCACGACTCGTGGACGGTGCAGAATCATTTTCTGATGTCATCTTATTCCAAATCGCTGAGCACGCAGAATCCAGTACAAATGCCAAAGTCAAACAGGTTATATCTTTTGCATGAACACAATATTTTGAATATTTTTGTTATATTATTTGTTGAAATGTTGCTCCGTTACACGCGCACAAAAAATCATTTAAAAAAAAAAACACACATCTCCGCGGGGGGGGAGGGGTGTCGTTTGAAAGGGGAGACCTATCCCTTTAAAATGCCACCCCTATCAACCCTAAATTCGTGCGGCCATATTCTAAAGCCAACCCGTAATTATAAACTCAATAATTTTAGAATTATAAAAAATTTTCAAGATAAATTATGCATAAAGTTAGCTTAATATTTTAACATCTATCATCTAAAATTATTTAATTCCAACATTTATTTATCTATATAATCTTGGGTCTTATTATATGATATATTTAATTATAATTTAGTTTAATAATATCTGTTTGATAGGAGAACTGCTTAGCTTGATCTGGACACAGAAATATGATATACTTTGATAACTGTTAAACCAAACACATTTCCTTTATAAATAAATAATAATTAACATAGCACTTTTAAATAAATACATGTGTTTTATTGACATGATACTTATCAGTGTAATTAGTATGGAAGTACATTAATCATTACATTAACATTTATTGCTGTGAATAGCATTCTAATTTGCACATTGGCTAATCAAAGTGCATATGATGTGAAAATAAACATAAACAAATGAGTGTTGACAACCAAAGGAAAGTTCCAAGTTCAAATTGTAATTAAACACAAGTGTGGCACTTGTGTTGACATTGATAATGTAAGATAACAAAATGCAGTCTCACCATGTCGTCGGGACCTTCGCACGAGTGTCGGTATGGGAGACCCTCTGGCACTATTTTATTTAGCATCATCTCCATGTCGTCTCTGACGTTAGGGTCCCAGCTCTCGTTGAGCGCCAGGCTCGCTGATGTGTGCATTACTGGAAATAACATGCAAACTCATCAGCCGGCTGAATAAATGCTCCACTCACTCATAAAATCTTATCATACTTTATCGTAATTAAAAATCGCGCGAGATTATGCACATAGTGAATTTGACAGATGTGACGGGGTGCAGCAAAGGCGGCAGGAACGGTGTACAGGCGATACTCACTCTGAATGTGGCAGAGGCCGACCGCGAACTGCGACAGCTCGGGCACCTGCTTGAGGATCTCCTCTGTGACAAGGTGCACGCCCCGGTGCTGCGGCCTCAAGTTGAGCTTCCGTTGAAACCACGCGGATCCGATCTGAATTCCTCGGTTCGAGGCCATGTTTAATTTTTAAAAACGCTACAGTGTGACCGCAAGAATACACACGATCTTACACAACATTACTTAGAACAACCTTTACACAAATTAATCCACAATTATCATAAAAGATTCATCTTCGATCTTTAAATAGTAATAAATATAACGGAGGTTATAGGACAGATTCGACACCCTATTTTCTGCGGGAAGGTGAAACAGTCGTAAACGAAAGAGAAATACGATTGCAATGTTGTCAACATAAAAAAATGTCAAATGAAATGAAAGCACTGCATGTATTTCATTCATAAATCTGCATTGATTTTTATAGTCATTTTTTTAAATTGAAATAATAATGTTGACTAGAAATTTTATTTGATATGTAAAGTTAAATTTTATAAAATAGTTTAAAAAATAACTTTTTTGTATTGGATTAATCAAATATTATTTTATTATTCATTACATTACCGAAATTATTCACTGCCTATCTATTTAAATATCTATACACCAAATTTGACACGTATTATTAATGTTTCATTTGAATTTATTTTAAATATGATACTTTATATATCTTTTAAGTTTATTTCTGTTAAATTTTATCTTCATTTCCTAAAAATAATGCAGTATTTGCACACGAGTTTGATAATTTTGATTAAATGGCAACATCAAAATACTGCAGGATGGAATTTGCGGGAAAATTAAAAGGCACAACATCGTCACTTATTAGGTTTAAGATTATGGAAGATTACCATTATTTTGTCGCTTCATGTTATTATAAGAATTAGGTAATTCAAAAATAATTAAAAGGAAGAAATGATTCCTTATTGACAATCAAGAATAAGAAAGACAACACGTTGTTACTCTAAATGAAAAAATAGGGAGTGCCGAGAGGTGATAGCGTAATACTAGGTGCGGCTAATAACCACTCCTCAGAATTGGGACAATTAGTTTTTATTCCAATTAAAGTGTTTTGTGGACGTGTGGCTCACTGCTTACAAATTAGGACACGTTTGTAGAGTAGAAAAAATATACACCGTAATAATGGATCCTGTAATGGACATTATAAAAAACTCTGAGGAGCCGGAGTGGCTGGAAAAGACCGTTATTGGTGAATTGAGGCTCTGGCAAATAATGTTCCTTTGTTTGGCTGGCATGACCGCTTTAAGTAAGTAACTACTCAATAAACATGTCTATTAAACATGCGCATATTCAACAACAGGGAGCATAATAATGAGAAATTTTAAATGCAACGTGTCTATCTTGTTAAATGTTGTCTTACCTTTTAACAACATTTTAACCCTCCTTCAGGGCCGTCTTTACCAGGGGGTGCAAGGGGTGCGGTGCACCCCGGGCGCCCCGCGCCCGGGGGCGCCTGTCGAGCGCTGAATTCAGTGCCGGCTTTACCTATGGTGCAGGGGGTGCGGTGCACACGGGCGCAGGGTCTTAGGGGGCGCCGAGCGCCGCTCGCGACACCTCCAAAGAGTTCAAAACGCCTACTAGAGGGCGCCCTGCACCCGGGCGCTACATGAGCTAGAGCCGGCGCTGCCCTCCTTCTCGTATTTTAAATACTTATTTGTAAGCTGAACATTACTAAATCGAACTGCAGCGGTATTTATTCTCGACTATCAGTCGTAAGGTTGCGAGTTCAAATCATCAGTACGTACACACCCAGTTTCTATTTAAGAAGGATTTTTTTTAAATCTATCACTGCTTCGGCGGCGAAGGAAAACGTTGTGGTGCCAGAACCCGCGTGCTCCAGAATAAAATAAAAACTGGAACATGTAGCATTGGGCCTGCGTGGTGGATTACGGGCCACAAATCCCTAGTTGTTTTAGAGGCTTTTGCCCTGTAGTTTAGGTAGACGTTTTAAAAAGCTAAAATCAATAAATAATTGAAAGTAAAATCTCCGAATGCAGTGGCACACTTTGTGGAAGATTGATGGTAGTAAGTCAAAAAAAGGTAGGTACAAGTGCATTTTGATGACATAACATTTGATATACTCGCGTTTTTCACACATATTTACGCGTCTTAACGCGAATGTATATCTTAAGTATTTATTTTACTCGACGTTTACCGACTTCATTACTAATCAGAATTATTACTGAAATTACTCAAAAATACGACGTTATTTTACTATGACTCAATGACACACGAGTTCGTGATCATGGGTGGTGCAACTCAACCGAAACGTCGAGTAAAATATATAAGATAAACATTAATTAGCGTTAAGACCCGTTTAAATAGATAAATATGCATTTTTATGAGATTCGAAAGAATGCAAAATATTCATCAATACAAACTTGGGAGTCATAGATAAAACAAAAGAATAACCATTATTTATTCACTGCTTTTAATTTCTTTTTTTATGCTTTCGTTAAAAATGTTATTAATTCCTTTTCTCATTGGGAGCGCAGAAGTACGATATGGTACAGTCGTGTGTTCCTTGCTTATCTGCCACTCTTTCGTAGTTCATAGTGTAATTTTATTCGTACATCTTTTTTTTCAGTTGTAATGATATGCTGTTGTTTCCGCTTCCGTATTCCGCGGACGAAGCAACAGATCGAGGCGGACTACCAGCGACGGAAAATCACCTGCAAGTTTCGCCAGCAGCTGGAAACTATACAGGACGCTAAGATGGACGCCATGTCGTTAAAAGATGGTGACTTGATCACCCTTGAATAACATGTTAATGAAACGCTTAGTCACATTTTAATTTCATTGCAAAATGTTCTGTTTTGCTGTTTATTGCCGTCTCTTTGAGCCCAATTTTTAATATCATGGGTTTTAAGCACTGAAAAATAAAAAAGTAACATGTTATCATGGGAAATGTTATCTACTAAACAACGACTCGCATGGTTGATGGTTGGAATATCACTTTCGGACTATCTTAGTACAAGCAGTTTAACTTGATGATTTAACGGGGAAAATCTCAATTATGTACCTAGCAAACACACTAATCTTTTATTACAATAAAAACAAGTATACCGAATTTTTTTTAAATCAGGAGAGTCGCCTTGTAAAAATACCTAATACACAAGTAAATAACATGCATTTGCTATGTTTAGATATCGAGATAAGATAATGATACGTGTCGGTAGTTGAGTATCTCTCATCGTTGTTTTCTTCACGCTGCGAGCTCTGGAACTGCTGCACGAGAAGGTGAAGCCAATGGAGGGGAACAAGGGAGAATCGCAGCCCAGCTCCATCACATCGCCGCAACAGAGTAATTATTAATAATTATTTTGACATTTATTTTTACAGTAGGTTCAATATATTTTTATCTCTATTAGAAATATTAACTATGTCCTTACTGTAAGCAGGTTTCGGATTAATAGTTGTTACTTACACTTTAAAGATAACACTGTCTCGATGACACTAAAATTTATCTAGTCTCCCGTTGTATGCAAAAAAGGAAGTCTAATAACGTGGGATAGTCTGATTTTCAATCTCCGCTTTAGACAAAATAAAAATTAGCGTCGTCTAATAACATTGTACTAGTATCGGCCTATAACATCCCAGCGCAGGCCTCGCCTTAGTAAATCACTAGGGGGTTAGTAAACCTCCCCATTGTATATCCTATTATTAATACTATAAATGCAGAAGTTTGTATGTTTGTTACTGAATCACGTCGAAATGGCTGAACCGATTTTGTTGAAACTTGACAAATAGGTAGATTTAAACAAACATACAGGCTACTATTGATGTAGATAACGCGAAAGAAGTCACGGGCAGCAACTAGTTTATATTATAAAGATAAAACATTCGGGCTATACAATTAACGCAAAAGCTATTCATTATAACGCTATTATGCCTATGCCCGCTATTCATTATCTGTGCAATGTAATGCAATTAATGAATGAATCGCTATGCCTACGCATTCATTCGCGTGGAGTTACCATCTACCATGAGGCTGGGTCTCTGTTGGTAAATAACTTGCAGGACTCGCCACCACACACGATTTTTGACTCTTCTCTAACATGTCCAACTGCTTTAAAATCATAAATACTGTTTAACCATTACTTTAACCAGGGTTCCATTTCAGGGAACATTAATTTGTTTAAAGACGAATGTTTGTTCGGGTCAGGGTGGTGTGCTCGTCTGGACCCACGACACAAGGAATTCTAATGTGGGTCATTGAGTCCAGTGTTAATTACAAGTAAAAAAAAAATGGTTAAAATACATTGCCCTTTTCCAGCAATTTAAACTTCAAACTGGTTCGTTTAAGAGTAAGGGATAGTTGTGATTTTGGTGTTCTACCCTTATTCTGTAAAAAAATATCTTTCATTTCATTTCGTAGGTTCATTGGACGCGTCATTCCAGCCTGAAGATGGTCAGAAGCCAGAGCCTCAGGTGTCGGGGCTGAACTTCGTCAAATTCGCGACTAAAGTGGCACATCTATCCAAGCTGGGCCAACCAAAGTCTCCAACCACGCCCACTTCGCCCGAACCTAATGCGAACAAGATGGATTTTTAGAGAAATACCGTTAGTGTCAAATTAGAAATTAAAATGTACTGAAGTTATGAATGGATAGCTTAGTTGTAGACGTAGCGCATGCGCATGACAGCAGTATGGATATAGCTTCAAGCAGGTCCCTCTTCCAAGACCCTAACAACTTGTGGATAAAACAATTTTTCTTGGATTGTGTTAGAAAATAAGAGTTGTTTCATATCAAGTATTTATTAAGAACAGACTTGAATGATTAAAATTCAAAGCAAAATTCTGTCATGTTCTTGTTTAGTAGAACTACTCTGCTCTCCCAAGTAGAAAAGACATTAGTATCATTATTTTCCGAAATTAAAAATAATCAGAGAATAAAAAATAGTTTTTTTTTTTCAAAAGTACAAAAATATACCTTGATTTTAAATTAATGAAAATTTTACCGAAATATTTATCATTTTTCTCGGATGTTGTCATTAGATTTGTTGGTTGTGTTGGTTATCCACATACGCTGCGTATAAGTAGGTATAATTGGTCAAAATTAAAATATTTTATAACATCTCGTTGATGGAGTTGAGCTAGTGCAGTTTACTACGTCACACAAACATTTTCCATTCCAGCCCTTAGAAAAATGGCGATAGGCATGTTAATTAAGCTTCAATCTTTAACTTTGTGTTTTTTGCTTCGCTTCTCCACTCAATTAATGTAATTAATTAATAAATAAATAATCTCCTGTCGTGGCTTTCTGTAGAAATATTTACATGAGGTAGAGGTTACATGAGGTGAATTATTTATATGGAGTTATTCATATTTGTCATTAAATAAAAAAAAAACATAATTCAATAAGATGTTTCTTTAATCTAGAAAATAAAAAATACAGTATGTCGGATTTACATCACAAGAATAATTACATAATTACAAAACCTCTGTATTCTGCACAGTTCACGTCTGGCATTAAAAAACAATGATCAAAATTGTAAGCAATAACTTCAAAGCAACATTTAACTTACACTTTATAATACATAAATAATACATCTTGCAAATTAAACATTACATAAAATTCAAGTTAGCTACAAAATAATGGTGAGAATAGTTCCTAGCGCGGCTTGTTATTTCCCATTCCTAACTCACACATTCCCTAAGGCGGCATTCCGCGACCACCTTGTGTTCATTTCATAATAATATGACTTAGGTTATTCTCTCCGTAACTCCATTGACTGCCGAAGTATGGTGACGCCTAGCAACACTCAGTCCATGAGTTGACTTTGCTATCTCACAGGAGAGCATCGCCTCATACAATAAAACGTTCGCAATGCATTCAGTGTACAAACGATATTCTAGGCAGTTCATAATTCCATACGATCCTTGGTGTTGGATAAGATTTGAGGAAAGTTACTTCATGCGAACATGAAGAATTTGCCGATATTTGTCTGATTTCATACCCCCTTTTCCCCTGAAAACATTCAAATACGTTCACCTGTGTGTATAATATATACGGGCCTTTTCGATGAAATAATATAATAAATGTAATATATATGCAGGGATCTTGTGGACCCTGCAATCTATCGGTGAACATTTTCCTCGATACAGTTATATAAAATTTTGTAACAAATCATTCAATATTGGAATATTCACGCGTTTAAGTTGCATTTAATATTTCCGCATCATGTTCTAAACTAGCGACTCTAACAAATGAAAGCCCCGTGGCTCAAACCGAACAAACCAAACCGAAGATTGCTCCACAAATAAGGCCTTTGTAGTTTATTGAATAACCCTTTCACGAATGGAAGTATCTATTGCGAAATACTATACATTTTCACTTATACATTATAATATTTATAATTGAATCGGACCTACCTATAACACAGGACTGCAGTAAACTTTATTAAAAGTGTTATTGTTCATATATATTGCATAAATAACACTACTACATACAGGAGTGTCAGTTACAATTAATCAACTGAACAAATCATACAAGTTTGTGCATCATAATTCCTGTCTCGAACACACCCATATAGAGAGATATACATTTTTACAGCTTTGTAAATCGAAATAAAGTATAGGCTAGTTTTATAATACATTTTACCCTACATGAGGATTGGTAATGAACTCACATCAGCAATTATGTGAACTAAATTCGCTCTCGGACACTACCGTGGTGTAAGCGGCCGTTGCGTACGACGCTCGGCATACATCTCTGCCTGTCCACAACTCTCACTTCGAGCTGGAGAACTACACAGGTGCCGCAATGTTGGCGAGTATTATACGAAGTGTCAAACACACACAGAATACGCACGCAGAACACAAAACGCATTTTAATGACACAGGGTATTGCACACTATATTATATTTTGGAGTGATAAATGAGATTTGGTAATTTCTAAGGCTGATTTCTCCTTCAGACTACCGAAACCGTAGAAAGAAGAAAGTTTAACGTGTGAGCATCAGACTTATCTTTCTAAGATTTTAATAGCTAAAAGAAAATACCAGATGTCTATTTTCAGCCTAAATACACTCGGCCGCGACCAACTGACAAACTGCAGTCAGGGTTGCCAGGCAATTAAAAATGTCAAACAAAGTATGGCAACTCCGTAATATCAATATTGCATAATGCGGGTGCGTATTCAGAACATTTTCGACCTAACAGTGTACAATTAACGATTTAGGAACCCAAGTTTAAACGCATTGCCACCACTATAAATAGAACTCTCATATAGTAAACCAAAACTTTTTGTAATGAACAAATCTACGGCAACGTGATTCACTTCACGCTAGGCTAGAAATGTTTATAATAAATATTTAAGTCCGATGGTTTTGCGTCACTCATAGTTCGATCACAGCTTGATCAAGCTCAGACATATCTAAATTGTTAAAAAAATTCCTACTGCTGGCAACACTAAGTTGAATTGGTTAGGTTTTTGTTACATCAATTAAGAAGTACAGTTCAGTTTTGGGCTGACAAAGTAGTTTTTGGTTTTAAATTCTACTAAAATGAGAATAACGGTTCATATAATAATCATCATTCGACTTAAAACCAAACAAATGTTTGAACAAACATTTTTTGTAGCATGACAGAACTATGAACACTCAATAATGTATCGGAGCTCATACAATGTGCACATTTCGTCTCAAATAATGAAACTAAAAATTCATCTGCAGCGGTCACATCATTGAGCATTTTGCTAATATTTGGCAATGTTTTAACAAATGGCAATACTAAGTACTTTGTGACTCTATACGAATTGGAATAAATTATTGTAATAAATAAATATGATTGTCATAACATGATTCACTTAAAATGTATAATGGATATATGAAATACGCACATTGTCCGTAGAGGATAACGCGTCCACTCAAATAATATCTCTAGATGTCATAATTTTTCTAGTTGACTATAATAACATTGTTCGATTCTCTATAGAGATTTAATAACAAATGTGTTCTCACTTAATGACCAGCAAAGTGCAGAATGGATGTAAAAGCACAGTATAAACAGGGTATTTCATACAGAGCACACACACATAATTACAATTTTGGTCTTGAACAGCAATCATGTTTAAACACAGATTTAATTACTATAAATAAACTGTCACTTACAAAGGCAACAATTCAACTACACACAACTAGCAAAAAATTATTCATATAAAATAGGTATATAAATACATTTTATATATAGGCAGGATTGGCCGCAGTTATATTACAATTTAATTATGTTGAACAATGTAGCACAAGATCGACAAATTAAAAAAAAACAAATAGACTGTTAACCGCCATTATAGTCAGAACTAAATATATTATATTTTGTAAAACTATTGTCAGTTAATAATTATTCTGTAATAAACCATAGGTTGTACTAAATGATTATCAACATTTATGTTGTATCGGTACGTTTATAAATCGACGTGATCAATAGATAAAAAGAAAAACAAATAAATTACAAGTATCAAAAATTTTAGGTACACTATTTCTTTTTTAATTGTTGCCATAAAGAATTGAAAACACAATTGTAACACATTTCTTTGGTTAAACTCTAGTAATTCTGTTATTAAGACATTTCACATGTCATATGTGGTAGTTGTGTGTATTTGCGTTCGTAAACGAGTTAAGTAAATCTAAAGTTCATATTTGTTGCTCCAACTGAATGAATATGTTTGTTCTGCATATTATCCGCGGTTGACGTTACTTAACCGTTTATTGAATAAGTTGACAATGAACTGCAAAGGAGTTCGTATTTGTACGCGAAGGCTCTATTGGCTGATACTTTAGTAGCAACAGATTCTCTATTAAATTGTTGATATCAATTATTAGTGATATAGTTAGTGTATTCCATAAATTAAATTTTGCTAGGTGGATAACTAAACAATCTCTTTGATCACTGGGTCTCTGCACATAACCACAGTCTATCGGACTCAATAGTGGTTCCACAAATTTAACATCGAGTTCTATTGGCCCATTATCTTTACTGTATGTGTGTATAAAGTGTCGGTGGATAGATGTATACCCTGTGTACACTGTGCAAAGATGTTACCGGAGTGGCGTCGTCGTGGTAGGAGGGCTCGGCGCTTACGTACCGCCGACTCGCAACACTCAATCTCGTCTGATAAACGTTCTACCGCTGAAACAAACCAAATCACATTTTTATCATCAATAAATACTGACAGACACATAAACTGCATCTATAAACACAAACTGGTCTATATATATAATCTTTTATAGATTATTTAACATTTCATTTAAAGCAGTCAAAAATGTTAGTAGATCAGTTTCTAACAATTTAGAAGTTTTATTTTTAAATTGTATGTGATCCACCAATACGCACTGGGCTTGCGTGGTGAATCACGGCCCGAACAAAGTGATTTACTAGTGGAGGCCTGTGCCCGCAGTGGGACGTTATAGGCTGATACAAGTACATACAAGCATTTAACATTTCATTTAAAATCGTCACAAACAATGCACATGAGCTAGGAATTTTAGTTAGAAAGTTGAAAATATGTTTTTCTATAAAGTTAGAAAAATATAATCTTAATAATGGAACCGATCTAAGACCAAGTAATCTACACATTTTATATTGTAAATGGGGTCTGAACGCGTAAAGGCTTTCTTTTTTTTCTTTCTTATTTTTAAGGAACTTTTATGTCTTGGCACATGTCAGCTCCATGTAAAGGCTTTTGTTTACCTTTTATTTTTACTCGACGTTTCGTCACGGGTTGCACCAGCCGTGGTCACAAGTTGACTGAAGAGGTTATTGAAGAAATATAAAAAAATCAACCGGGAAGATGGGTATTAACTGTCGTCGACATGGAAAATCCAGTGATTAACAAATTTAAACTTTGCAATTTATCATCGAATACGTTTCCGGGTATTGTTAGTGTAGTGTGTCAAAGCCATTCCAAATGTGAAGATCAAATTTTGGTAGTAAATAAATCAATAAAGCTGCTCACAGCTCCCATCCTGGATTGGGTAATCCATGAAATCCATCTTTAGTAAACTCGTGAGCACGGCTGGTCCAACCCGTGCCGAAACATCTAGTGAAATATAAGATAAATTTTACTTTTACCTTTAAAGGTAGCCTTTAACGTTCAAACGCGATTTACAATATAAAATGTGTACAAAACACGAAAGTTATACAAATCCACACAATAATCTCAGACTAATGCGTCGTTGTAATCAATGTTTTAATTGAATAATTATGTTATACAAGGTATAAGGAGGATCTTATTTTTCATAGAGCGTATAATACGGGATGAATGTTTCCCTTATTCCATTGATGGGTTGAAGTGTTCTTCTTTAAACTGCCAATAGATGGCGTTGTAGTGTATATAATCTTAATAATAGATTACAACGCGTTATTAAGATGTTTTGGATTTGCTAAGAAGTTTGTAAAACTAAAAATAAAAACACCGCCAACGGCGAATTGTCTTTCTTTTGGACACTAACGGCAGTTTGCACCCTCGGGAGCTTGTGAATTAAACAGTATGATTATGTAGAAGTCTCGCGATGACTGTGTGTGGTGCAGGAGTCACGTGACGAGTATGTATCGTGTGTGTGTGTGTGGTGTGTCACGTGATGATTATGTACCGGGTGGGATAGGAGTCGCGTGTGTGTATCGGGTGTGGTGTAGAAGTCACATGATATGTATCGTGTGTGGTGTATGACTCACGTGACGTGTGTGATATGTATCATGTGTGGTGTATAAGACTCACGTGATGCGGTGCGGTGTATGACTCACGTGATGAGTATGTATTGTGTGCGGTGTATGACTCACGTGATGGTCTTCCGCTCTTGGCGCACGGTGGGCTGCGGGCGTGCGCGATTGAGCACTTTGAGCAAGTCGCCGGCCTTGGCGCGCATGCGCGAGTGCACGTACACCTTGCTGCACTTGATGTGGTAGTGCAGGTAGTCGCGGAACATGTGCAGCAGGTCGATCGTGTTGTCGCGCGCCGCTGCGCACGTGTGCCGCGGGAACAACACTACGACACGCACGTCACATGTTACCTTTGTGTCTACTTCGAAATAACAAAAAAATGAAGTTTCGGCCGATATTTCGCGCAATTCCTACCACGAAAACGTAACTCTGTCTACTTGGCTCCCGTGAACTTTGTAATGCACTTGAGTCCCTTCGCATAAACATTACATACAAAATATTTTCCTAGAATTGTTTACGAAGGAATTCAGTGCACTATAAAGATCACTACGATCCCTCAAGGAATCCTATCACGGGAGCCATGTGAACAGAAGGGAAAACATTTAGTACGACATATCAGCCCAAACGAAGTTCATTTAACATTTGTTTCGACGACTCTATTTTGATAGTACGAGACAATGATCAAATTCGACAACAGATTCTTCAGGTTCAAACATCAAATTACACGATCAAATTGTCATATTTCATTAAATGTGTCAATTTGTGCCTTGTAACAGGGCGACAAACCAAGATGGGGAAATTATTTAGTTATTTATCTACTACAATTTTAACTAAAAATTAATAATAATATAATTAATGATGAATTTGTATTTAGCTGCTCAATACTACATGTGCTTTAATAGTTATACAATTCTACTGTTGAAAAACAAAAAAATAGCAAATGCGCTTTGATTATTGAAACTAAACTATTTGCAATTTACAATGGGTCTGACATGAACGTAAACTTTAAACGTAATGAACAACAGCATTAGATAAGTATTACGCAGCATAGCGATTAGCGACGGTAGATGACCAAATCGGTGGTTTTCATTCCAGAGCGCCAAGATTCCTGACGTCAGACGGAGTGTTAGCCCCGCTTTATAATTTGCAATCGAAACGGTTCATATATATCCTTTACATGGCGACGTACATACGTGTCAGTTGAATTTGTGGTGCAATATAAAACATCTTAATACTTTCGCTTTTAGTATTATTTATTTATTTATTTATTATATCTTGTTTTTATATACTGATTGTGGAGTTATGTTAGTGAAGTTCACGGATCATCAATGTTAAGATTGTTGAAAATGATTAGGTATAAACTACGGAATAACATAACAAAAACTAAATTAGAGAAGTTTTAAAAATTATACAATAACAAAGCTCATTTCGCCCCCGAGCCCCGGCTCTAATGTGTGTTAACAATGTTTTGTTTTCATTCGCCGCATTTTTTCTCGAGCCGTTTCGATGGTCGTCACACTTTAATATACTTTCACGATTATTGCACACCAAAACAAACAGATTATCATCACAAAATATCTTTAAAAGCGATCTCTGCCAAACAACTTTTAGGAGGAGCAAATTAACTATTTAAATATGTCATTTATTATAAGCAATTTTCATATAGGGATCACATTAAAGAACTAAAAACATCTTTGTCCAAGACATTCTGTTTAAACAATCCAAACATTATCCGCTTCCACGAAGTATTTTTAAATACTTACCAAACGTGACATAACTGATATTTTCCCCTACTCTCGCGTCGGTGTCCACGAGTTCTAGTGGCGGCTCCTTGTGTGAAAATAGAACCTGAAATGAAATAAACATACATACATTAATAATTGTTCAAAGATGGCTAGACCTCGTCGATGAAAACCTACAACGAACAGTTTAGTGGCACAATTAGTTTTTCTAGAGGGAGCTAATTACCTGCAAAACAAAATCTACGCAGACGAAGCCGTGAGTAAAGGGTAGTACGTTGATATTAGTTGTGGAGTATATTTAATTGTTAAGCCGCTCTCGTTTATTCTTAATTTTGCAGTGTTAAACAAACATCGACAACATTGTAATATATCAAGCCTTTTTTGGAAGAACATTGTAAGCGACAAAAAATCATAAAGCCATGTTATCATAAAAATCATAAGTACATGGAATTAAAAACACGTGCTATTTTAATAAAAACATATGTAATTATTGTTGCTTTAAAATATGTTAAGGTCTTCAACTGGATCGTTATAATTCAATGATATCTCGTCACAGTCGTTTTAGCACGACATGACAATGCATTTTAGCATGACAATCTTTTAGCACGGCTGTCACACAATCTGTCAAAAAATAAGGCGCGTATACGAAAAATCCTTGTATTAAATAATTAATTTTAAGTTCTAATCAAGTGTTATATAAACCAACTAATAACTAAAGATGGGTTCGTTAATTAATTAATGCGACGGATGGGTTTGTTGTTCACTGTTGTTGACCAACATTAGAAACACACATAAGAACACATTCTTTGTCACGTTAGTAATGTAAAACTTTGATAAACATTAAAATGTATAGTCCCACTATACATTTTAATGTTTATCAAAGTTCATAAGGTTTTTTATTTTATTCTTGGCTTTTTAGGGGGTCGCGATACTAAAAACATTGTTATACGATGGCCTAGGGGTATCTATACTCAACCCACATTCGTGTAATAGCGAGTTCAAATCCTCGGCCCGTACCACTGTTTATACTTAAGTACGGATTTTTAAAAATTGTCACTAGCTCGGCGGTGAGGGAAAACATCGTGAGGAAACCCGCATGCTCCAGGAAAAAAAATTACTGATCCACCCCCCGTGATTTACTAGGGGAGGGCCGTGGCCTGCAGTGGGACGTTATAGGCTGATACAAGTACCTGCGGCGCGGTGTGAGAGGCGCGGCGGCCCTCCTTGAGCTCCTGCATGAACACCTTGCCGATGACCATGTCGTCCTCGTGCCGGAACACCGTCGAGAATACCACCGTCACGCGGTCCTCCTGCGCCTCTACATAACTGCAACCAAACACGACCACACTATTAGCGCAATGTGGATAAACGAGTATTTTGTTGACAAATAGAATTCTTTATGAACAATCGCAATGCGGTATTAACCTAGGGCAGGAGTGCTCTAACGGTCGATCGCTGAAATAGCTGAATAGTGAAATAGTTGAAATATCCTTTACCTGCAATGTAAACTACATTCACTATAAAAACTAAATTTACCGCTGTCCATCTGTCTGTCTGGCACGACACAAACTATAGATAAGTTTACAAAATATAGGTAAATAAATCTGGTCCCGATTTAAGTCTGATACGGAATTCTCAAAATGGTAGAGTAATTCATAAAACAAAACAAACTAGTTAGTGTATGCAGTAAATATAAGTAAACTTACTCGTTTTATTAATTTTAGTTTATTTCAATAGAAGTTGTGCGCACGCAGGCGGGTTTTCTGTTTCACCGGACGTACAATTTGAAGCTACTTATCGCGTGGTGATAGTTCATATTACCAAGGGACTATTTGTAAAACTCGCGTGCACACGCTAATGCCTGTTAATAAAAGTTGCCTTTTTCCTGCCTAGTCTAGTGGATCTAATGAACTTTTTTGCTGCAGATCGTTGATAATATAAGTTTGAGCATCCCTGACCTAGGAATATCTATTCGCGTTGAGAAATCTCATCATGTTGAAACTTCAGTTTAAAAAAATCTATCGAAATTATTATCTTATTTTACACATACGAATGACGTGACGTCAGAGGCTCATTCCGTTCAAACAATAAATAATTTGTCTTGTTTCAAGCATTTGGACCATTCAACGTAACTATATTCAATTCCATGCATTCATTTTCGCCCAAGAGAACTATCGCGATATGTAAATTCTGTTAGGAAAATTCGTGGAAATACCAAATACACATAACGTTGAAAACTCAGAATTATTGTACGCAAGTCGTACTTTTGTCGCGCTCATTACGTGGCGTCTAAAAATAAACATCTTATTTGGAAAACAATTACATATATTATAATGAAAAAATAAATATACTAACAGTGTTTCATCCTGCCTATAGTTGATGACGGCCCGCTTGTGACCGACGTCACCGTCCTCCTGCAATCTGAAGTATCGTTCGAAGACGGACGCAAAGCAGTTCCTCTTGAGCAGCCCCACTTTCTTCACGATCTCTTCCCAGTCCTCGGGCACTGTCTCCATGTCCAACAGTACCGACACATTGTAGCCTGGCGGATTTATATTTTTTGAATGCTATTTTTTTTGAGTTTTATTTGAATAATGAAATATTGCAGGTGATAATATGTTTTTATATCTAGATTATTTTTTGAAAACAATTTCAGTGACAAACTTATGAATTGGATAGTGAAAACTTTTCATCATTTAGTAAAAAATGTCTAAAATGCAGCGTATACGCAACTAATGTAGATTAACTGTGATGTATTATTTGACAAATAAATTGACCATGTGGTGTGATGTTGCTTTAGAATTAGATGTAAAAACGACTAAGGGATAACATAGTCACTACAAGTCCTAAGGAACTACATCACCTCTAAAAGAGTGGACTCGCCAACCCGCCGCCAATGTGACGTTTTAAGGTCATCCATCCCTCATGTACAATATTATGCACATGAATAGGCCCATATTCAGTAGTGGACGACAAAGGGGGTGGGTGGTTACGGAATATAATAAATTAATTCAAATAATATAATAAATGTTCAGATTTTGGCATCAATATGTATGTACAATTGAATCGGGGAATACTAAAACGTTCTACATGAGTCAAAAGGTGACGAGTTTTGGAAAAACGATAAAAACTGTCTAGTGTTATACAAAGTTGTAAAATTATTGAAAAACATATATGCGGCGGGTTTTTACTGTAGTCTAAAACAAAAGTATTATATTTTCGTTTAAGTTAATATATTTAATAATAAAAAGAATGACTGACTTAGAACGTTTTAGTTTGCTTTAAGAATTGTAAATAATAATGTCAATTTACAGTAGCTTTAATATAATGATGATTAAATTTAACTTAGAATTACACATTTCTGAAGTTTTATCCCATTTAAGTTGAATGACACAAAGAAAATTAAAATAGTCCAAAATTATGTAAAACCTATATATATGCTTATCTTCCCCGTCGTTCACTTCGCCTGTCGGCCAATCCATTAAGGCATCATAGAAGTCCTTGAACTGTGCTGTTATGTATGGTAACAGTGATCTAATATCATTTAACTTTTGCATTAATGAACATTCCAAAATAGATTTTATTTGTATGAGGAACATGTTGTTTCTTCTGAGACACGTGTTTTTTTGTAAAACTGTTGTCACCAGTTTCTGAAGCTCAGTATGTCAGAAGTTTGCACTTCGTGTACTGTAAATTTATTTGAAGAACTTGGTGTAATAACAATCTCTGTCAACTGATGTACATTGTAAAGTCTGTCATGCTTTCTTAAAGCCCTTTTAATAAAATAGAAAAAACTATTGCACGGGAGAAAGGAGTGTACCCGTATGGGGTAATACTGTTGAATTTTGATAAAATGTCCTGAATCTGTTAAACTCTGTTCAAAGCGTAGTTCTTATTTTGTCCTTCGCCATTAACCGAGCACAAGCGAATTTCTGTGATGTGTTGAGGTGCTGAAGATAGTTGAACATACACAAACGAACATTATCAGGTCCCTTCCTTCCAATACCCTCATGATAAATATATATATATGCCAATTTATTTTTGATATTATGAATACAGAATAAATTCACTGTCTACTGGCGTATATAAAAGGTATCTTGTACTGGTTTACATTTCTTTTTTTTCAGAGTTAGGTTCTTCTGTTAGTTTAGTATAAAATCTTTTTAACCTTTTATGGGCCATCAACTCGGCAGCGACATTTCTCTTAGCTGCATGGGGACTTTTAAGCTTCACTCTTAATTCCTGACAAGTACAACAGGAATCAATTTGAGGCCTACCAAATATAAAACGGTAATTATCCTTAAAGAAACCCGCAAAGAACTTGTAACTGCATTTCAAATCTGAGTGTTTTTCTTTAAACATATGGAACATCTTCTTTATATTCAGCGTAGCATCTAAATATTTGATTTCCAACATATTTACTTTCTTTGACAGGATAACTCTCAATATGTTCAATATCATTAATAGTGTCGTAGTAGCAGGTATCGCGTTGGTTCCAGGCTTCTTATCACGAAAATGTATTGCTGATTTACCAACAAGTAGCAGATTACACAATCTTCTGATTCGGCTAATATTTATGCCATACAGAGACTTAAATGCATAAGACAAATTTTCTCTTTGTGATCACCCATAACATAGTACGCAAAAGACTATTATGTGCTTCTTGATCAGCATTTTTCACTACATTTCTTTTCCTATTTGATTTTGTTTTCCGTTTTCTTCCACTAATTGTCTGTGGTTCTTCCATTTTCAATTATATTTATTAACTAAACAAAAAATATTCATGTACAATAAATAACCTCTATGTATGAACGACAAAATCACACTGACGACGGACCTACAGACAACGACCAAACAGCAGATTTAAACAAATGCAAACAAAAATATTCTAGTGACTCGGTACGATATTGTTTGCATTGTGATTTGGACATGCCTAAAAAAATGGTATAGATGCTTCTGAGTTAGAACGTTTTTTGCAGTAGTAGCTGTATGTACCTTATGGGATTAAATACCTGTCATAACCTAAAAAATTCAAATATAGTGACTTAGAACGGTATAGTATTCCTTGATTCAATTAGTGTAATTTGTTCTTAGTAATAACTTAGTCCATGCAAGATTATAGCGATTACAAGAAAACCACTGCAAGGAGACTATTTTGCTCTTCGGTATGAATGTAAATAATTGTGATTGCCATCATTTTCAACATTAAGTAATTTTATTTTCTCTTAAATGCGATAGTATTAATCACTAAAATTAATAGTTCCCTTAAATTCATGTCAAGAATCTACATATTTATTTATTTCCAAAGACCTAAAACTTCACTAATTTGATTTAAAATTATAATTCGATGATCAAGGCCCTTTTAAAAGATTTTCATATGACAGTTTCTTGCACTATACAAAAGATTTTGGAACTTTAATCTATTTGTCCAGTCCTAACTGGACAAAATGACATTTCTTAGTGCTTAGCTTAAAGTGATTGGAAATCAGCCATTATGCAGTCTAATAAGATGCCTCTAAACATGATTTGAACTAGTTCTAACACCGAAAATCATCTTCCGAGCCTTCAATTAAACAAGATATTTTACGATATTTATAAGTAGGTACAAGAAATAATATTCAGTAAATGTATGCACTTTATCAAACTTTTACAGTGTGACAAATATTAATCTTATCTACTGGTGTGAAGCAGATAAATACTTTTAACAAAAGTCGTCGATGGACGTTTTCATTCACTTTATCTGATAACAGAAACAATTATTATGTAAACGTTTATACGAATTTTTAAATTTAAAACCCATATAAAGTATAATGTATGATTGGTATTAAAAGTTTACCAACTATAGATTTTTTTAAATTCTTCTTAATGATATTTGTAAATAAATAGTCAAAAGGGACTAGTACTATGACCTGTATGTCAAGGTCATATGACACGATACTCTAATTATTATATAATTGCATGTAATTAAATCAACCTGGTTAATTATAGCCTATGTTTATCTACATGACCTGCTTTCCTTTGACCTCTTTTAAAGTGTATTTTAAAACTCACACCCATATTCAGAAGTAATTTGAGATTTCAATTCTTTTTAATCCCTAAAATGTCATGAATACATTAATTTTTGAGTTAATACAGCCTTGTTTCGCAATGGTTTATATATATATAGGTTAAATCCCTATGTATTGACTATTTTACTCCTGTATTATTAAGTTAATGAAAGTCTATTTTCTACACACTGGTGGATGTGATATAACAAACCAGCGCAGCGACTCACACACACTCCAGTTTATGCAATAATGTAACATTAGTTTTTTGTTCCTTACTTACTGTCCCAGTTACATGTACAGTGACAAGAGGAAATATTAAAGGATTATTTCCTTAATAGAGGACAAATTAATTAAATCATCATGAGGTGGTTTTGAGTAAATTTCATGTCAATAATAATTATTATTATTTGTATATACGCACAGTGCTGAATTTTATAATGTTATATTAAAACCTATACTAATTTAAAATTAAAAAGTGCATATTTGTACAGAAGATTTTTTAATATCTTTATTAAATCTCATTTATATCGACACAACAAGATTCACTACTGAGTACTTGGATTTTATACACATTTTTTTGTATTAATTTTAGGTTGAACTGGTTTGAAAGATTTTTTGCATGAAAATGTTCACATATTTAACAGGCAAGAATAAACATTACTAAAGGCAAATTAATCATTTACAGCTAGATGGTAAGATGTTAATGTAGTCAAAATGCTACATGGAGTCATTTCTAAGGTCATTCTCAGCTTAGTAATTGTAAACTAGCTCCTATTTAGTCTGCATAGGAGTCCCGTAAACTTGATTGGGACTAATTTTAAATATAAGAATCACCTATTTATCCTTCTAAGACATTCATTAAATTGTTAAGTTACCAATCTTACATATTCCCATCAATTTGAGAATACATAATAGATATGTTATACATGCACTTTAGAGCAGGCACGTTACAGTCTAATAGTGTTCTAAGTTCAATAGCTCTCAAATTCTTTAATTCATGTGTTTTGAAAATGGAACATTCTTATTACATAAGTACATAAGGTTCAATAATTTGACTTTTTTAATGAACCCCTCATCTGCTTCACCCCCTAGAAGTTGCCAACAATGTTTCTTTGATAAGAATATATGTGTCATCCAGTCTATTCCCATATTGATGCATATTTCAAACATTCCACTTCAATTCCACTAACATCTCATGTTCATGTGACATAATCTGAGAAATGGAACTTTAATACCAATTCTAGTTTCCAATATCAATATTTGACTGTCATAAATCTTCAAAAAAATTCTTAATCTTAAAAATTAAGATGTTAGAGCATGTTTCTATTCAAAGAAAATCTTGAAAATACCAAAGTTTTAAGTTAGAAAATCTGAATGATATTGATATTAGAAATTGGAATTGGCATAAAGGACAAATCATAACTTTCCAAATGGTGTACAGACAACAATTTTTTAATCAAATTAATAAATAATTTTATCAATTTCCCAGATATTGTTTTGACCTCAAGAGCTTTAATATTAAAACAATAGCTGTAACAATAATAAAGCTTCAGTGGATTTTTTATAAAAAAAATGCTTTTTTACTTGTCCTGAAAAGTATTGGTACTTTTAGTACCAATTGACATGTAAAAAAACTAATTCTGTTTGTCCCTTACATCTATTGAAAGGCTGATGGGGAAAAAAACTATAGATATTGTCTCAACCTACCAACAAACACAATATTAGTGACAATGTATTGGTTATGTTCTACTACATAATCGTTATAAGCAATTACAACTGTTAGAGATGGGTTCTTCAATAAAACTCCTTTAACAAATAAAGGATAATAGAAGTGTTTTATATCATGGTTTGCCCACAGTTTAGACATTAATTAACATTAAAAGATCTATGAAATAAATGCTTTCATTTGAGGTGTATCTCAAGAGCACACTTTTACCCATCACCTTTCTAGAATTGAGATATCTAGCATTTATAGTGTTACCTGACTCGGTTTCAGTGAGGAGCGGACCATATACCCTTTTGAGCAGTTCATCTGCACCATGTTCTTCTAACTGCTTGTAAAACTTCAATGATATACTAACCTGAGGACACAATATGAACGTCTTTATATTTACGAAGCATTGATGTGATTGCAAATAAATTGCTGATTTTTAATCATTCCTAGAGCAATAATTTAATTCTAGTCATTATTGTCATAAGAAGTGCCTATGGGATAACAAAATCACTACCACAAGCCCTGAGGAACTACACAATCTCTACAAGAGCAAACTTGCCAACCCATTTGGCCAGAGCTCCATATTAAGACCACACATTTTATGATTTGATTTTACATCCGTTAATAATATCTAAGCACAGGTAAGTATTGTATACAGATGGCGTTTTTATAATTTGTCTATTAAATATTTTTTTAGCTTTCTTTTTATATGTTGTTTTTTATAGCATTATTTATAGTTCATTTTTATAGCATGTTTACTACCCACAAACTGTCCTGCAGTTTGACAGTTACAATTTGTAATGATTTTGTGTATGTTGTCTGATTTAATTTAATAAAAAATAAATAAATTTAGTGTTTAGTGTTTGTCTTAGGTCACTGGGCAAGTTGTTTATTTATAAGAACTGTGATTATATATTCAGCTGTATTTTGTATAAAAAATGTTGACATTTTTAACAACCAGTTTTTAACATAAACATGATGGATATGAGAAAAATTAAGAGTATTATTTTTATTGTGTGACAACCTTACATTGTTTATAATTAACTAACTTGTGACTAATGTTAGTGACACTAACATAAATCTATTAATAAATGTTACTCCTACATATTTTTAGGACAGAATGAGTAATATATATTCTGTGAATAAATCTAGTGCAATTTAGTTCTCTAATAAACCTTCTCTCTAAAACCTGAACCTTATTGCTTTGTTCACATAAGGGCAGATTCTCAACAGGACAGAATACAGTAAAACATAAAAAGTACACATTACATTTAGATTATGTTATTATTAGTTTATTAAACTAATAAAGTGCCCTATTCTGAGGGCATCAATGACATCACTAAAATTAACTTGACTTCTAGATATAAGTCCTTGAAAAGACTTCTAGATAAAAGTGGATTTGAAAGGAGATCCTTTATTCAAAATATCCCATTAAACAGGAGAGTGACAGAATAACTAATTAAGTTGAAATTGGTCCATCCCAAGACTATTTATTTATTTTATACACACAAAACAATATACATGATTAAATGAGAGAAATCTCTTCAAGCAAACCTGTCAAATAGAGACATTGGTCAGAAGAGAACAGGTATATGTAGTGCATATGTAAATGAAAATAATAATAATAAATACATGTAGCAATACTATTGCTAATATTGAATGATATTGCTGAGATTATGTAAGAGAAAACTAACCACTTTCTTTAAGCAGGCTAGTATACCAATGACCAAACTTGATTACTGATCACATTGGTTGGTGTATTTATGAAAACCAATATTTATATAAACAGCTGTTATAAATATTATTTATAAACACATCAATATTTGTATTAATGCTTTGTTTCAGCAGCATGGGTATAAACAAACATAGGTGTTGATTTAATTCTCTTGTATATTATGTTTGATTGCTAGCACTTACCCTAACTTTGGTTTTATCTCCATTGACATTGGATATATGAAAGAGCACCCCATCAAAGTCTGCAACTTTCACATCAATGGATTCAGGCTTTAAACTGGAAAAAGATTAAATATATTATATGTAGTATCCTAATTTTATAAATAAAAATGATTTTTTAAAATAAAAGTATGTTTTTGACTGAACTTTAGTTACTCATTGGGTCTTATAGATGCATATGTGCATCGTCTGCTATCACCCAGCGAATGAATTACAATGTTTACGACATCAGCATCCGAAAACATTTTATGGACGGTTTCCGTGCGTACTCAACTAATGAGTCATACATGCCATGATATAGGCGGTAACGCGTCATGTTTAACACCACGACATGACGAAAAGTAACAAACAATGATACTATACTTTTGTCAATTTTTTGAGTAATCCGAGTAATGCAGCGGTCAACGTGGGCCCACCCCTCAAGGATCTGACACTTGTCAAGTTACTCCCGATAAGGGTTATGCCGTGAATCAACCCCATTGAAGAATGTTACCCAAAACAGACACAGATTTAGAATTCACGTAAACGTAATACATACTCATTAAATTGTACACATCACGATTATAAAAACAGTGAACTTTCTAAGCGTAACGTACTCACCGCGCCAGTGCATTTTTATATTTAACAGTTAATGTTTCTTCTATAATTCTATTATTGATCTCGAGTAAGATCATTATTTAACAATTTATAACCTACAGATTTTTCATAAAACCAACGCTTATAGCACCTTCATTTAATAATTTATACGGAAATGTTCAATGACGACCACCCGTAGATTGATACCATTTACAAGACAGATAGAAAAGGAAGCTCCAAGTGAATGAAAAACCGGCCATATAACCATAGACAATTCTTTCAATAGGAAAAATATTTTGATGATTTCTATTATTAAAAATATTGTCGTGGAAATCCAAATAAATTTCCATTACTTAGCACACTAAAATAATTTTCATTATATTTACTCAATTAATATATTGATTATCAACTTAGTGAATGAACGAATAACTATTAACGGTTTTCCGTATAAACTTTATGAATAATAGCAACACTAATTTATCAATCATCATTAGCGATTTTTTGGCGGGAACCCTAGAAGTACAGTAGAATTTCTGTTAAAGTATTGTAAAAAATGTGCATTAGTGATTTTTGATTTAATAGTGATAGTTCATTAACTTACAGCAGGGCCGTCTTTACCAAGGGGTGCAAGGGGTGCGGTGCACCCCGGGCGCCCCGCGCCCGGGGGCGCCTGTCCAGCGCTGAATTCAGTGCCGGCTTTACCTATGGTGCAGGGGGTGCGGTGCACACGGGCACAGGGTCTTAGGGGGCGCCGAGCGCCGCTCGCGACACCTCCAAAGAGTTCAAAACGCCTACTAGAGGGCGCCCTGCACCCGGGCGCTACATGAGCTAGAGCCGGCGCTGACTTACAGTTACCGTAGACCGGCGCGGGCGTGGCGGAAGGAAAGGATGTCGGCTTACGGCGTTCTTTTGGAGGGTACCGCAGGATTGCGAGTCGGTAAGAAGCTCCCAGTCACGTGCCTAGTAAGTGTTGATTGAAGGCCGATGTGTGTTCACGGTGTAGCCAAGGGGACGTACTCGTCTCTGCCGATGGGGACAATGTATATGTGTAGCCTGTGAGTGCAGTGTAAGAACCGCATTGACAGCACTAATTGGGTCGTCGGGATCGTCTAGGACGTACCGAAGACGACGACGATGACGGTAACGGAGAGGGGCATTCCCATTGGGGACATAAGTTAGGCTGTCAACTATTAGGGGGTTGGGATGCTGACGGACTGTCGTAATAGCGACGGGCGGAGTCTTTCAGGTATTTGACGATGAAGGAAGTCCTAGTTAGAGGTCGACATTGTGAGAGTTGCTGCCCCATGGGTATCATGGGGCAGCAACGGCTTTATCCACGAATCTGTTTTGGAGGATTTGGAATATTTTAATTTGTTGCGTACGTAAAGATAACGCTAGCGACTGGACAAGGACGTGATAAAAACAATTCTGTTTTATTATTTGCTGTGTATGGACCAATGGCTATGCTAGTATCCAAATAAATTATATAAAAAATATATCATTGGTCTATGGTGAACAAGAGGCAATAAATGCGACTATTTTCATTCAAGAAGAAATTCATTATAAATAAATTCATTGTTCCAACTTTCCAAGAAAAAGAAAAACGTTTTACATTATGAAAAAAAGTAAATGTGCAAGATATTAGCTTGTGTGCAATACGAAGATGACAAATCAGGTGGCTCAGTTTGTTGCTGGTCTGAAGTCTAGGACTGTTGACTTACAAATAAAGACTGCTCGCGAACTATACCATTATGCAAAGACGGAGCTACGTGAAGTTCCTCAGGAGGAGCTCACGCAGTTTCTGGATGAGTTCAACCACCAAATATTTGAGATGGTCTCAAGCAATGATGTACACGAGAAGAAGGGTGGAGTGCTGGCTATAGGTTTGTTGTTATTTGTTGTTGTTAAAAAAAGGTAGTCTGTAGTAGTCATTACAAAAAGTAAACTTAATATATATTGACAGAAAAAGACTCACAAAACAGAAACTTAATATATATTTTATCTTGTCGAAAAATTCCATTAAGATTATATAAAAATTATTTTGCAGTATGTCTTATTGGCGGCGACTGCGACACAACAAAAACACGTATAACTCGTTTCGCTAACTATCTGCGAAATTTATTACCTTCCTCTGATGTGGGTGTTATGGAGCTTGCAGCCAAGACAGTAGGACGCCTTGCAACTGTATCTGGTGTCAAAAGAGCTGAATATGTAGAATTTGAAGTGAAGAGGGCATTTGAATGGTTATCTGAAGATAGAAATGAAGGTAGACGCCATTCAGCTGTTCTATTACTGAAAGAGCTAGCGATCGCTATGCCCACATACTTCTATCAGCAAGTCTCAGGTTTCTTTGACCATATTCTTGTGGCACTGAAAGACCCAAAGCAGCAAACTAGAGAAGCTGCTGCTAAAGCATTGAGAGCAGGTTTGGTGGTCACAGCACAGCGAGAAACAGCAAAACAATCAACTGCCAAACCACAATGGTATATGCAATGTTATGAAGAAGCTATGCTGTCCTTTGAAGATGTTCCTATCAAAGAGAAAGGCATTACTAAAGAAGATAGAGTTCATGGAGGCTTATTAATTCTAAACGAGCTGTTGAGATGTTCCAATGCTGTATGGGAGAAGAAATACACATCTCTCATGCAGAGCCTGGACACACAAAAAGATATAACAGTGTCTGATGACATCATTTTCATTAGCTCAAAGCTACACAGTCCTTCAGTGAAGAGAGGATACCTATGTGATGGTTTCAAGACTGAAAATGTTATATTTCCAGTGCCTATCTATGAATCAGCAGTCTGTTGCAAGCTATTGACTGAAAATTTTGAAAGGGTCTGTCAAGGTATGTTTA
This sequence comes from Sesia bembeciformis, assembly GCA_943735995.1. NCBI lineage: Eukaryota > Metazoa > Arthropoda > Insecta > Lepidoptera > Sesiidae > Sesia > Sesia bembeciformis. The sequence goes on from OX031038.1 coordinate 4,615,597, forward strand.
TGTTATATATTTATGATTAGCATACAATTAAATGATGGCAACTCCAAAGGGCCTTTGGTAAAAAGGCCCAAACTGATGGTATGATATGGTATACCATTGCGTCAAAGGGTATATCACTATAGGGGATATACTATATTTCTTGCTACCTTTACATAACTTTATCTCTACAGTGCATTTGTGTCTTTGGGCTAATCTCTTATTGTAGAAAATTGTCCTTTTTCTTCTAGAATATGTGCCCTAGATATCCCCTAGCCCTATATTCTAGAATTCTACCCCATGGACACATGCAACATCAGGGGCCTGCGCTGGCCACCTTGCAGAATCCTGTTCACAGCCCTCTTGAAGTTTTTTACATTTTTACAAAATAATTCACTAATTTTAATAATATGGCAGAATTTGAAAGAGGTGTGACCCAATGCAATTTGAAAATTGTTGATCTAGATGTCTATCATGAAATGCTAACTAAAATGTTACTTGGCAACAGATTAAACTAAAAAAGAATATATTTTAATTTAAGAATATATATTATATTTTAATATGATCCTAACAATTTCTTTCTTTTCTAGATGTAATGTCCCAACGTCCACTGAAAACACAAGGAGTGCCACAGATACTGCTCATTATAATTCCCAGATTAGCAGCTTTTAATAAACCATTTTTCTTAAAGAAGTACCTCAGTTCAACTATGCACTACCTAATATCATCTCTTCGAGGTAGAGAGAAAGACAAAAATATGGCATTCACAACCCTTGGTCTCATGGCTGCTGCCATTGAAGATGATATTAAAAATTACATTCCTAGAATTATGGATGTGATTAAACAAGCATTGCCTGTGAGAGACACTCAAAGTAAAAAAAGAGTTTACATTGATCCATCAATTTTTGCTTGCATCACTTTATTAGGTAGTGCAGTCAAAGATCTAGTCATTAATGATATAAGGGAGCTCCTTGATGCCATGTTTTACACTGGCCTCAGCCCATCCTTGACAGTGTGTCTGAAAGAGTTGAGTGAGAACTTACCTAGTCTTAGAAAGGAAATATCAGAAGGGCTACTGAACATGCTGTCACTTGTTTTGAGATATAAGCCTTTCTTACATCCAGGCATACCAAGGAGTTTGGAACAGCAAATGAGCAATATAAGCCTAGGGATTGAACCTCAGGATACTGCTAGTATTGTCCTAGCATTGAGAACTCTTGGTACATTTCTTTTTGAAGGTGAGCACAGCTTACTTACTTTTGTAAGAAGATGTGCCGATCATTTCTTACAGAGTGATCAGCAAGAAGTGAGGCTTGAAGCTGTTAAAACTGCTGCTAAACTTCTGGCTGATGCTACCATAAGAACTATGAAAACTCCATCAAAAAATCTCACTACATTAACTGCAGAAGTTGTGGGCAAGTTATTGATTGTGTCGGTAACTGACCCTGATTATGAAGTTCGTTACTGGGTCTTAGAATCCCTGAATGAAATATTTGATTCGCATCTGGCGCAAATTGAAAATCTAAGTTTCCTTATCATTGCAATGAATGATGAACATTTAGAGATTCGGGAGCTAGCTATTTGTACTGTTGGACGATTGAGCACTGTGAATCCTGCTTATGTCATGCCAGGACTTAGAAAGACCCTAATTCAATTTTTAACAGAGCTGGAACATTCTGGTATGAGCAGAAACAAGGAACAAGCAGCTAGAATGCTAGACAATTTGATTTTACATGCTCCAAGGCTCGTAAGACCCTATATGGAGACGATCCTAAATGTTCTTGTACCAAAATTGAAAGAGTCTGATTCCAATCCTGGTGTTGTCATAAGCGTTTTGAAAGCTGTAGGGGACTTGGCGGATGTCCATGGTGATAATGGTGGCCTTAAGAAATGTTTGCCAGAATTACTTAGTGTACTCCTTGAATTGTTGTCTGATGCAAGTGCAACAGAGAAAAGAAGTGTCGCATTGTGGGCATTTGGACAATTAATAAGTGCTACAGGCTATGTTGTCACTCCTTACACTGAATACCCGAATCTTATGGATGTGCTCCTGAACTTTCTAAAAACTGAGCAGCAGCCCAAAGACAGAAGGGAAACCATAAGAGTTTTAGGTCTATTGGGAGCTTTGGATCCTTACAAGCATAAAGTTACCAGAGGCCTCATTGATGGCCAACCAGATTCTAGCTTAGTCCCAGTTGCTGATAGCAAAGCTGAGGAGAACAACTTTGATATGACAACAAGTGAGATGTTAGTCAACATGTCGTCGCCAATGCTTGATGAGTACTATCCAGCTATAGTTATATCGACGCTTATGCGTATTTTGCGAGATCCTACTCTCCAACAACACCATACCAGTGTGGTTCAGGCAGTCACCTGCATTTTCCAGTCTTTAGGCATCAAATGTGTGCCATACATATCGCGCGTGACGCCAAGTTTGTTGTATGTAGCGAGGGCGACAGACAACAACAACTTCCGTGAGTTCCTATTTACGCAGCTGGCCAAACTTATTGCGATAGTAAAGCAGCATATTCGAAATTATTTAGACAAAATCTTCGATCTCATTAGGGAGTTCTGGACTCCAAACAGTCCTTTGCAACCAACTTTAATACTGCTTGTGGAACATATAGCTGTGGCTCTCGGCTCGGAATTCAAAGTGTATTTGCCGCAATTAATGCCGCAAACTCTGCGTGTTTTAGCGCATGACACAAGTAAAGATAGAGTTGTCACTGAGAAATTGTTACTCGCTCTAAAAATGTTTGAAGACAATTTAGATGACTATATGCACTTGGTTATACCGTCGATAGTTAAGCTTTTTGATGCGACAGATTGCCCCATATCGGTAGCTAAAGTTGCGATGGAGACAGTAGACTATCTCTCAGATTCCTTGAACTATAGTGAGCTTGTTTCTAGAATAATTCATCCTCTTGTGAGAAGTTTAGACACGTGCCCTCCATTACGTCCTACAGCTATGGACACATTATGCGCATTAATCGTACAATTGGGCCGCAAATATAACGATTTTATTCCGTTAGTGCAGAAGGTTGTTGTGCGACATAGAATTCAACACCAAACTTACGAAATGCTGTTGTCCAAACTGCAATCAAACCCAAATCTAGCTGTCGACGATTTCCTGCAGAGCGCCCGACGTAAGCCGAAGAACAACAATCAGGAGGTAATTTATATATATTTTATAGTACTTATTGATACCACTTATGTAGACTCTGATTGGTTTACTTTTTATTGAATATAGGATCATGCGCTCTAATTTAAAATAAGTAAAAATATACCCCATCACACTAGAGCAGATTTATAACATTTATCAAATAGCCAATTAAACATCCTAACAAATGCAAAGTCCTTTCTCTGCAGTTTATTATCGACGTAATCAATAGAGAATAAAGTTGCGTCAACTGCAATCATTAGGTCGTTAAACAAAGATATTGTCAATTTGAGTCTATTTATTAATATTCTTTCATTATAGTTAAATCATATTATAATTTATATTCATTCACTATAGTTAAAATGACTATAATAACCTGTTTATGAATGCATAATAAGTTCGTAATCCTGAGAACGGTTGGCCAGTGCTTTTAGAATATGAGTGCAACCATATAAAATTCAATTCAATGATTCATAATAAAATTTATTGTTGTTTCTACACTCTAAGACGAGAACAAACTAGTGAGAACTAGACCAGCGATCGAACCAGCACCTTTTCCACATCAGACAAGAGCAATACCGACTGTATCAATCAATCATTAAACAACTTTATATGTTATACGTGCATATGCATATAGATATTATATAGATGTCATATCACTGCGTATCTCGAAGGTTGCGCCGAGCTCCTACTTCTCGAGTTGTTACATAACACAAAAATGCCTAATTTCACTATAACCAATTGTGAAAAATCGTCAGAAGGGGTGAAGCGAATGTTTCGTATCATTTACCATCACTACAATTTACTTGTGACTTAGTTGTAGGTACAAAATAACACGCTTGATTTTATTTCTTCATATATGTCAATGGTGCAATTAGCACATTATGTCAGTATCGAGTTTTCTTCGTAATAAACACTTTCAAAGTCAAACGTATCCTGTCAATGTAATGTAATCATGATATTTCCAATATGATAACTGAATTGTTTCTGTTTCTTATTACCCATATATGAAAAACGCTATGTTATTGTACACATATTAATACACATACACCTACTTTAACGTGTAAGATTTTATGTGCAATTGTTTGTTTTTCGCAATAATATATATAACTTAAACGACAACAATAAAGAGTATCTATCTACCTAGACGTCATATGCATGTTAACATTTTTTCCAGATTCGTTATATAGTGTGCGACACATCACAAAGTATCCGCAAGCTGTATGTGAACGCACACAATCTCAAGCTCGCGTGGACTGTCAGCAGCCGCGTGTCCAAAGACGACTGGCTTGAGTGGTTGCGGAGATTTAGCATCGGTCTTCTTACAGAGTCCCACAGTCCAGCGTTGAGGTAACAAATAATATTCTGTTTCAGTACAGATTGTACTGTTCCTATGTTTCGTATAATCCATCTTGTTAATAAACGCAGTTTGAATATAATTGCTTTATACAACGTGTCACCGAAATACCGCAAAAACTGAAACATGTCAATTTAACATATATAGAACCGTTCTAGAGAAAAATAAAATTGTTTAAGAAATAAATCAAGTTACAAACATGTAAGGTTTTGTTGTCCCGTCTAAAATTTTCGTAGCGCTCATTACTTAGACCGGGCGGGCACCTAGACGGCTCGAGCGACGCGTGTAGAATAAAAGATGAACTAGAATTAATCAATTTTACCAGTTTTTACATTAGGTATTTTTTATTGATTTATATTGATTCTACGCTAGATACTGAACAACATATTTTTAGCTTTTGCGTTATTTCATTGACATGTATATCTGTTTTTTATTGATTAGAATTACAAAGTAGATAGAAATTGGCAAAGAATTTGATGAAATGGTTTAATTCGACCATTCAACCTATTTTTGGCCCAACAGAGCTACTAATACAAAAAAGACAAAGGTTTTGATGGGGTTGAACAATGTTTATGAGATATCTGTCCATTGTATAACACAGACCCCCTGTAACCACGAAGGGGCTTCAAGCCACGGTCGGCCAGAATCAACTCATTGTCCTTGCCTGTTTTAGTGGAGTTTATTTTAAACCTAACTTGTGATTTCATTTTAAGCTTGGAACACAAAAAGTCATTAAAGTAAAATAGACCTACAAAATAAATATAAGCTTGTTTTCTAAATAGACACGGCCTTTTACATTATGTATAAAGAAGTTATGTTAAATACTTTCTCAATTTCTACCTACTTTGTTGGCAATATTTTGTTACGCCAGGGTAATGAGTTCAGTATAAAGTGAAGGTAAACATTTTACAGAGCATGTTTGGCACTCGCACACAACTACTCACAATTACTACGCGATTTATTCAACGCAGCTTTCGTCTCATGCTGGACGGAACTCGACAATACATCTCGTACTGAACTTTCCAATGCCTTAGAGCAGGCATTGACGGCCCCAGATGCTCCCGAATTGGCGCATACAGTGTTAAACCTAGCTGAATTTATGGAGCATTGCGAGTGTGGCGGTGCGGTGCCAATATCGACGCATTTGCTTGGAGAGAGGGCTATGCACTGCAGGGCGTATGCCAAGGCGCTACATTATAAAGTAAGTAATATATGTGGAGTCTGAAGCAGGTGGCGTCTATGATTTTGGCCACAATGTCCCCTTGCTAGCCTAGCCCAAGCAGCGGTTCATTTTATAAAAGTCATGGTGCATATCATGACCATGCATGTCATGACTTCAGCGTCCCGCATGACGAGGGTCTCGTGAAAGCCGAAACCGAGAAAAGAAAGTATTTCTACCTGGCGTACGAGATCACCGACATGTGGGGCGTGACGTCGACTGAAATCGTCCAAGTCGTCTTATCTATAAACAAGTTAATCCCCACCGTCCTCCCGTCCTCGAGACCAATCTGAGGCGGTTGAGTTTCCGTGGCAGCTGGCTCTCAGCCAAGATGCAGAAGACGGTGCTACTCGAAACTGCGCGTATCGTCCGCCGGTTTCTCTTCCTGAGGTCCAGAACGTCGGCCGAATGTGCTTCCGCGGGGGCTATACCCTCTCTCCCTCATTTTGCCTCATCGAAGGAGAGACGAGATGGTTTAGAACAATATTTTAAATAATAATAACATTTATTTTCAAATAAACAAGATCCATATTTATTAGTATCGACATACAAATTATGTTAGTAAATTACCTAATCTAAACATTAGAAATTAAATATCAATAATTAAAATTAAAAACATATAACCGACACTAGGTAAGGCCGCCACCTCCGCCACCAGGATAAGTCAACAGCCCCATCCAGCTCTTGAGAATGAAGGAGTCATGCCGCTCTGTGATCGTCTTCATAATGCTGTTATTGCTACCCCGTATTCTGTACAACAGAGATGCGCACTTGTTGCGCATTTTTTTATATCATAAAAAACATCTGTTGGCAAACATCCTAAGGCTGATTTTTGATAAATGAAGCTAAAATAAATATGTTTTTCCTGTAGGAAGAAGAATTTCGTAGCGGCGCGACTTCGCAAGTTGTAGAGGCTTTGATACATATAAACAATAAATTGCAACAGAAGGAAGCAGCTGAAGGCTTGCTCGAAAGAGTTATGGCTCAACGCGAAGCCGGCGATACTAGTCTACAGGTTCAAATCAGGTGGTACGAGAAACTCCATAATTGGGAGAAAGCACTAAATTTATATGATGAAAAATTAGTAGTGAATGTAAATGATATGGAAGCGTATCTTGGAGAACTACGCTGTCTTGAGGCTCTAGGTGAATGGATCAAGCTTTATGACACAGTTTCGAAACGCTGGCCGAATATGAGCAACGACGAAAAGTTTAAATTCGCAAGGCTTGCAGCCGCCTCAGCTTGGGGCCTCAATGAATGGGATTCCATGGCTAAATATGTTGGTTTCTTACCAGAAAATACACAAGATGGCGCCTTTTACAGAGCTGTTCTTTCGATACACAACGACGAATTTCATAAGTCAAGACAGTTTATAGATCAAGCACGAACTTTGTTGGACTCTGAATTAACCGCAGTCGCAGGAGAAAGTTACCAGAGAGCTTATGGAGCACTAGTGAATGCTCAACTCCTAGCCGAATTAGAAGAAGTCATCACATACAAATTGGTCACTGAAAGAAGGGAATCGATTCGAAAAGCATGGTGGACGAGGCTCCAAGGAGGACAAAGATTGGTGGAAGATTGGCGAAAAATACTCCAAGTGCGCAGTTTAGTGTTAACGCCTCAAGAAGACATGGTCACATGGCTAAAGTTTGCGTCATTATGCAGAAAGAGCGGCGCGCCTCGCCAAGCGCACAGGACTTTAGTAATGCTGCTAGGAAGCGATCCGAGTAAAAATGAAGATTTGCCTTTGCCTACGCATGAGCCAAGATTGACCCTTGCATATGCCAAACATCTCTGGGTGGCTGGTAATAAACAATTAGCCTTCGATCAACTACTGCGCTACGTGAACACAGCCGACACAGGCGACGCCGAACACTGCAGACTTCTAGCTCGTTGTCATTTAAAATTAGGTTCCTGGTGTGAATCTTTACTCGGTATTAACAATTCGTCCATTCCGGAAATTTTGCGTAACTATGCAGCGGCAACGCAGCTGTCTTCTGGTTGGTACAAAGCGTGGCACGCTTGGGCGTATATGAACTTTGAAACAGTTCTGTTCTATAAGCACGAGCAATCGAATCTTGATAATACAAACTTGGGGGAGAGAAAGCCTCCACCTGAATACATTCAACAACACACAGTACCTGCTGTTGAAGGTTTCTTCAAATCTATCAACCTCTCTCATGGCAGTTCATTACAAGATACTTTGAGACTGCTAACGCTCTGGTTTGATTACGGACATTACCACGCCGTCAACGAGGCGTTAGTAGAAGGAATCAGGACCATCGAAATTAACGTATGGCTTCAAGTAATACCACAACTGATCGCTAGGATTGACACGCCAAGAGCTTTAGTCGGGAAATTGATTCATTCCTTGTTGATCGATATTGGAAAATCCCACCCACAAGCCCTTGTTTACCCTTTGACCGTGGCGTCAAAATCGTCGTTTGTAGCGCGAAAGAATGCCGCAAATCAAATCTTGAAGTCAATGTGCACACATTCAAGCAATCTGGTAAACCAGGCAGCTATGATATCTGAAGAACTAATTCGAGTGGCAATCCTTTGGCATGAGCAATGGCACGAGGCGCTAGAAGAAGCTTCTAGATTGTACTTCAGTGAGCATGATGTGAAGGCAATGTTCAAAACTTTGGAGCCCCTACATGCGATGTTGGAAAGAGGCCCACAGACTCTGAAAGAGGTGTCGTTCAGTCAAGCATATGCAAGGGATCTTAATGAAGCGCAAGAATGGTGCAACCGATTTAAGGTAGGCATTGGTTTTATTAATTGATTCTATGCCAACTTTGTGTCTGTAGATTTCCAATTTTATCTGTTTTTACTCTTAATAATCTGATTTTGAAATGTAACTCTTAAACTGTGAATCTGCCTTTGTTTTATATCTTGCTCACAATTAGCACGAGATTTTCAAAAATGACTAACAAATTTTTTGAGCAATATCTATTGTGTAGGAATCCAGTTCGGTGCGAGACCTAAACCAAGCGTGGGATCTATACTACCACGTGTTCCGGCGCATCAGCCGTCAACTGCCACAACTAACTTCCCTCGAGCTCCAGTACGTGAGCCCGCGACTACTCAACTGCCGAGACTTGGAGTTAGCAGTGCCAGGCTCTTATATACCGGATCAGGATCTTATTCGCATCGCTCATATACAAAGTAGTCTACAGGTAAGTTATATTTCTCAACTTCTAGGATCTGAATAATTCGTTTACTTGAAAGGTCAAAAAATATTAGCAATTATAAAAGAACCAGACAGAAATGTTTAAGAATAAACTTCATTTATTCTTTTTTAATTATACTTAGTTTTTAATTACTCTGTTTAACAACTCTTTTCTAATTTATCATATGGAATATGTACTCAAAAACTATTTTTGTCCCCATAAAATTGCTAAATCCACTTTTCAGGCGTTTCGACCCACTGTGCGACTGTTATAGAATATTTATGTGGGCGGGTCTAACATCTGCGCCACTATGTTATATACAACGTGTCACTGAAACGACGCAAAATTTGTAACACGTCAACTAATATAAAATATTTAAAAGCGTTCTACAGATAAATAAAATTATTTTAGCGAATAAATCATAGGTAAAGTTTTGTAGTTCTATCTAGAACGTTCGTAGCCCTTATTACTCGTACAGGATAAACACTGGGCAGACGAAGCGGGTAGATCGCAACTGCGCGTTGTATAGAAATGAACAATAAATTAGGAAAAAAAACCTGTGTAAAAAAGGTAGAATCGATTTTACTCTCAATACTGAACAATCTCTTTTCAGCTTTTATTTTATAGACGTTGTTTTATAGACACGTTGTATAGGTGAAGATCGTTTCCGATAGGTAATAACATCAAAACAGCGTCCACGCCGCCTCTGCATTCGCGGTTCGAACGGCAAAGACTACATGTTCCTTTTAAAAGGCCACGAGGACTTGCGACAGGACGAGCGAGTGATGCAACTATTCGGACTAGTCAACACTCTCCTACAGGCCGACCCAGACACGTTCAGGAGAGACCTGGCCATACAAAGATACGCAGTGATACCTTTGTCCACGAATTCCGGATTGATTGGCTGGGTGCCGCATTGTGACACGTTGCACTCCTTGATAAGAGATTATAGAGAGAAGAGGAAGTGCCTACTGAATATTGAGCATAGGATTATGCAGAGAATGGCGTCCGATTTGGAGAAGCTCATGTTGATGCAAAAGGTTTGTAACTTTTTATTACCATTATTGTAAGAAATTTTAACGGATTATAATTTCCTAAGGATAACACCATTATCGTTGCCTACTCTTATCTGCTTCCAATATTTTGTAGAAATACATACAGTTTTAGAAACAGTTATTTTTTATTAATTTTGGTAATACAATGACAATAGGTATAATTATAACGGATATAATTATCTGAAGACGATTTCGTTAAAAAGTCTACATCATTAAAAAAAGTGAGGAGTGTGAGTTAAAAGTAAGAACTAGAACATTCTTATGATAAACAAAGACGTTTAATATTTTTAATGTTTAAGATATTTTTTTAAACAACGTTACGTGGTAAAATTGTATGTCTATGTCCAACGTCAATACAGTTATTACTGCATTGTTTTAACAAATTTTGGATTTATCGAACTCAATAATTGGAAATATAAATATCAATGTATTAATTTATTACGTAGATGTAAACAATTTAAAGAGAATTATATGCTATTCCTCAATAAGAAACTTACTTCCGTCATCAGGTGGAAGTGTTCGAGCATGCGCTAGAACACACCGCCGGCGACGACTTAGCGAAACTCCTGTGGCTGAAGAGCCCCTCATCCGAAGTGTGGTTCGAGCGTCGCACCAACTACACTCGATCTTTAGCCGTCATGAGCATGGTTGGGTACATCCTGGGGCTCGGCGACAGGCACCCCTCCAACATCATGCTGGATAGAGTCACTGGGAAGTTCCTGCACATTGACTTCGGAGATTGCTTCGAAGTTGCCGTCACTAGGGATAAGTTCCCAGAGAAGATTCCATTCAGATTAACTAGGATGCTGATTAATGCTATGGAGGTAATTTCACGTAGTTTTGTTCTTGGTTCTACTTTTTAAAACAATGCTTATTTGAGTTCTGAATTTTGTTTACCTATCTAAATAAAAGAGGAAGAAATTGTGATCACTCATAATGATTAGTGAGGGTGGCAATGATTAGTGGCCTATTGTGAAACCAAAGGAAGAATGTGAAATGCACAAAATAAGGAAAAGGATTAAGAGGGGTCTTAATATTTCTTAATCTTTTTTTTACAAATTCAACCAAAAATCTCCAAAGATAGGCAGACGTTGCATCCGGGGGAGTGCTAACATTTGCCATACTAGACTTATTTTGGCCTATAACGCGAATGTCCATGGCCGGCAGTATCCATTTACTACCAAGTAAATCTGCAGATACCAAGTATCTGCAACCTTCTTTCTAAAAAAAAGCTGATCGTAAATACCCGTGCAATTAAGGTAAATATAATTAAGGTCTTAAAAATAATAAAGGGACGACAAGCAGATTATTCAGTCGGGACTATGCACTACCCCCTAGAAATTACCTTTTTTTTTCTTTATTGGAAGAAGGCGGCAGACGAACTAACAGTCCACCTGGTGTTAAGTGGATACTGTCGCCCATATACATTCGTGGTACTTGCTAACTTCAGTTCAGAATGACAAACATTCGCACGCCCCCGGGTTATGTAGTATATAATCTTACCTACTACCTTTGGATATGTAGATGATAACAACTACCCACTATTTAACATAAATATATACGCCACGCCGAATAAATTCTCTGTCATGTTTTTTTTATTATAATTTTCTCATATAGTGACTGTAATTATTACGGGACATTAAATTACCTGAAACTTAGAAATTGGTGACACGAAAGAACAGACTACATTACGATTAGCTATCTTACTACTCTGACGTTCACCATTTCTTTTACCTTGCCTCCTTTTAAATCTTTCCCCTCATTTTTTTACTCTATCTACAGATATCCTAGTTCCTCGTGTAAATTGTAATTTCTATCTCCAATTCCCAGGTGACCGGTATAGAAGGCACGTACCGGCGCACCTGCGAATCCGTAATGGAAGTCCTCCACCGACACAAGGACAGTGTGATGGCCGTACTAGAAGCCTTTGTATACGACCCTCTACTCAACTGGCGGCTCGTAGACGCCGGCAGACGGTCCAGAGCTGATGCAGAAATTGCACCAGACACTCCATCCTCGCCACAACCCAGCAGAAGCAAAATTAACGTAGTTCTAAATGACAGCCTCGACCAGCCAGCAGAGACGAACCTGAACAAAAGGGCTTTAGCTATCATCAATAGAGTGAGAGACAAGCTAACGGGACGAGACTTCCCGCATATAGAAGAAACGTTATCGGTTCAAAGACAAGTCGACCTGCTGATACAGCAAGCCACAAGCAACGAAAACCTATGTCAGTGCTATGTAGGCTGGTGTCCGTTTTGGTAAAGTTTATATTACGGGAAGGAAAGAAGACGTCAGGATCGTCTTTAGAATAAGGATTCTTTTTTCTTTTTTTTTTCTTATTTTTAAGGAACTTTTCAATAAGGATTCTTATATGTTAAAAGTTGAGGCTTTTACGGATATTGTATTTAATTACAAATACCCTTTACACTTTACAGGCTTTTATTTCGTTGATATTAAGCTCGTCTTAAAAATAGGGTAACGAAAATAAGTAACAAAAAATTATTTTACGCTCTGTGTAGTTAGATCCGACCTCAATACGTCACCAATCACCCACCCCCCCTGGCTATTTTTATAAAGCAAATAATTTAGGGTATTTAGCCTACCTACTGGAACGAGTGATTCTTACGGGAATCAATACTTCCACACTTGTGGCTATAAAAATGAAATCAGATATAAAGATGGAAGTTGTTTTATTCCTTTTCGAAGTATTCTTTACTTTTTCATGCGTGAAGCATTCAGTCCACGCTTCTTTAGGCACCTCTTCAACAGCCGTTTGCATCATAAAACATATTCCTCTGAGTTTATCCTTAATTTTAGGGAATAAATCAAAATCACGGGGCGCAGGGTCGGGACTGGATGGCGGATGACCCGGATATTACCTCTACATTTACAGTACTCAAAACTTGCAGCGTTTGTCTGGCGGAGTGAGATGCGCCGATGGAGGTCACTCTGATTCGTGGGAGTCGTTCTTTGACTGTTTCCAAAACAAGTCGAGCAGCTGTTCACATACCAATCCGCAGTTACTGTTCTTTTATTTTCTAAAATTATAGTAGCAAAGTGGCCCGATTTGCCAAAGGAGGGAATCGCCTTTTCAACACTTCACTTTCCGTCCTTCGTTACTTCACTTTCGTTGGCAACTCTTCGAAAGGAAAAACCCACTGCACAGATGGCCTCTTAGTTTCAGGCTGTTAGTAGAGCCAGCCAGGGCCGTCTTTACCAGGGGGTGCAAGGGGTGCGGTGCACTCGGGCGCGGAGCGCCTGTCGAGCGCTGAATTTTTGGATATTTCATTGAACTTAACGCCATTGCACAGTTTTATATACTTGTTACTTACGACAAATATGTATGCGCAAGCAAAAAAAAAATAGTCATTAACAATAATATTTTTTTTACTTTTATTACGCTTTCGGCGCTTGTCATACCGCATTACTACACTACACAAATAACAATTTTATTTAATACAACACGCGCGCGGCAAAATCTCTAATCCAAAGACAGTGTATGTATGTACGTTTGACACGTTGCCGCCCGGTAGCAAAATGATCTCTAAGTCAATAGAGTGTAAGTTCATTTGAAATGGGCGCACGGGCACTTATGGTATTTACTTATGGTGCAGGGTGTGCGGCGCACAGGGGCGCAGGGTGTTAGGGGGCGCCGAGCGCCGCTCGCGACGCCTCCAAAGAGTCTACTAGAGGGCGCCAGGGTATTGATTGCACCCGGGCGCTACATGGGCTAGAGCCGGCGCTGGAGCCAGCTTTCATCACCTCCTACTATATCAAAAACAGCATATGGCTATGGCTGTCGTAATCCTAGGCTCTCCCCTTTCCCGATAACCCTCTTCGGTCAAACCATTCCCCTGGTTAGAAAAACCAAATATCTCGGACCATAGACTGACCTTCCGAGAACACATTAAAACCGTCCGGAACCGAGCCGCCTTCATACTCGGTCGCCTCAACCCCCTCATAGGCGGGAGAAGTAAAATGTCGCTTAGAAATAAGTTGACATTATACAAAACGCTCGTCCGACCTATAATGACCTACGCTAGCGTTGTGTTCGCACACGCAGCTCCCTCCAACATCAAAATTCTCCAAACCCTCCAAAATAGATTCGTACGTAAGGCCGTGGCTGCCCCATGGTACTCACGCAATTCGACCTCCATAAGGACTTGGAACTTCCCTCCATCGTCAAATACGTGAAAGACACCGCCCGACGTTACTATGACGCAATTCCACATCATCCTAACCCCCTTATCGTTAGCTCCCTCACCTATATCCCAGATAGGAGTGCCCCTCCCCGCTACCGTCGTCCACGACACATTTTGGACGACCCAATCACTGCTGCCAATGCGGCTATTACATCACACACGCACACTGCACAGATACACCGTCCCCGCCGGCGGAGACGTGGACGTCCCCCTCAATACACCGTTAACACACCGGCCCTCAGCCAACACTATTACCAGGTATCAGCACGTGCCTGGGCGCTTCACACCGACTCGCGATCTCGCGGTATCCTCCCAATGCAACGCCCTAAGCCGAGGTCCATTCCTTCGCCGGTTTACCGGCGTAAACCGGCGGGGGAGCCCTTAGGCTCGTTGCAGCACACATTTTGTTCCTGGCTGAGCGCCTTCTGCGCTCGCCCTAAATTGGGATTTTGAAAAAAAAAAAATTGATTTTTTTATGTATTTTAAAACTTTATTACGAATAATATTAATATTTAATGAGAAAAACTTAAAAAAAATTGTTTTCAATTAATTATAATATAAACAACTAAAAATTGATCAAATTTAAAAAAAAATCACGTGACTATGAACGCGCCACGATTGGTCACCATAGTTGTGACGTCATAATGTTAAAGCTATTTTAGAACAGTACAGCGTTTACGGTTATTACACGTGACTTGACAAAAATATTGAAAATTTACTGCTAAAAAACGATTTGTTAGTTAATTCCGATTAGCTATGTGTGATAAAGGATTTATAAAGGCAAAGTCTGATAATATTCCTGATGTTGATATATTTATGATAACCAATTTTTAAAAAAATGACGTTCGGTTCAATTCTGCTGAAGTTCGAGGTGCCAAGGCATCAAGGTAAGTCTGTTAAAAAATAATATTATAAATGAAAATATTTAAGTATTTATTCTCCATTATATTAAATATAATTATTTATTGCATTAATTGTAGAGCATCACGTGAGTGTTACGGCTACAAAGCTATAGGTTATGTTCAACTTAGTCGTAAGAATGGTATTTGTATCGTAAAAGGACGGGTATGTCCAGAACATCGAGTTCGGAGTAAAGCTTATTCAGTTACTTTAACTATTAATGAAAAGTCAAGAAAAATTCAGGATGTTCAATGCCATGACTGCGCAGCTTCAGCAGGTAATTTATACTTCTATTAAACTCAAGTTGATTGATGTTATAAACAATAATAATCTTCTATATTGGTTGCAAACATGCATTAGCATTACTTATGTGGACCCATCGCAGAAGTGAAGATCCGTTATAAAATTATAAAAATATCAAATTGAATCCCAATCATTAGATAAAGATACATGAATTTATTATTTAAGCACTTTAAATTATTAATAGGAAATTTTTTAATGCTATGATTTGGAGTCCAGTTAAAAAAACTTATTGACTGAACTCTATTTATTTGATTTGTAGACTTAGATAAATAATAATTAATAACAATGGTGTTATGAAATACATACTTACATCGAAATGATCTTCACAACAAAAAAAAATTCGATTTTGTTTTGGGATTATCTCGGTGCACTGCTTGAAACCATTTGTTTCGACGTTTTTCATCTTGCGGAACATTTAAAAACATTTTGTCAGGAGTTGTTTTTGTAGTGTAGTATTCTTACATAATGGTACAAAACAAGAACGATAACTTTTGAGGTTCGACATTTTCAATATATATTTGAATATTTAACAACGACAAGAGAATCAAATAGATCAAAACACTGTACTTAATATCTCTGTAAACTGCAATGAGTGAAAACTAACATTATGACGTCACGCGCGCTCGGGTTTGTTCGGGAGCGGTCGGCGGGTCTTCGGTACTGGATTCAAAAATTAATTTTTATTTTGATCTTTTGAATTATTGCAAAAAAAAAATAGTTTTGTTATAAAACATATGATCTTTCCATTAATAACAAAAATTTTTTTTTCAAAAACCCAATTAAACAAGTCCGGTAACTTGAAAGGCCACTAGGACCACAAGAATTTAGACAATCCGGAAAAAAAACACTTACTTTTTATCACATTTAGTACAATAATAATTTGTCCTGGATGATACTTTTTATCTCAAACTTTTGTAAATTTCCGCGATTAGGATGTACTCTAAGGCAGGTCATGTCAGCCACGAGACATCAATTGACGGAGCCTCCCTAATCCCAACCGGTAAGCTATTCCAGTGTTGTGTTGCTGTACAGGTCAACGAACGGGCATAATAATCCGTGCGACACACGGGGGTAGTTAAAAAAATATTATAGTACGTGCGGGGTACACATCCGACGAACTGTTTAAATACGAAGCGCTCACGAAGGTATTCCGGAGACCAGGTGTTGAAGACGACGAGTAGTTGAACTTAATTCAATTCAACCGGTGCGGTGTAACAATATGTAAGTAAATACACTACGAGAGAATATGAAGAAGCTATCGTGCATCATCGTCCACTCTGGGTTCGTAATCCCTTTTTCGCACTTACATTTGAGTGAAACATTAATGTAAAATAATGTAATGTAATGTAAAACTTACATTTACGTTACATTTGAAACATTTGAGTCGCCTTTGAGACTGCATAGGAGTAGGTCGCGTTCAATTCGAACGCCCTCGGATGCGCTGCCTACCTTTGGAACTATAGGAATGGATTTGGAGAAAGAGTTGGGAAAATGAGGAGGGATAGGATGGGAATGGGCTCTGGCACATCTCACTCACTACCGAAACACGTAGGTACGTACATTAGGGAAATAAGATAAAGCGGGAAATGCAGTACATTTCAAGGTAGTCTTCTATGAGAGAGGGGTAACGCGGCCAGTGGAGCGCGCCCAGCGGCTGTTAGATTGCATAGTGCACTCCCCCTCAAATTTTGATTACGGGGTAATAAAAAAAAATATTTAAGATTTCCGTTTAAGATCCAAAGAACTACCGACCACCAAATCTTTGAAAATGAAGTTAATGACCCTATTAAGGTTCTGTATTAACATTAAGAATAATTCTTCGGCAAATGGGGTTCAAGTTCACTAAGATTGAAGATAATCGAAGCATTTTAATGCAGGAAAGTGAAGTGAGTTAATTATAACTCACTTCACTGTAATCACTTATAATTCCGGGAGTGTATATAAGGATGAATCACATGAAGGTACATACTAGTCACAGAAAAAATAAAAGTTGGACAGGAGTACGAAAATAAATATCACAGGGCCCAGCGTTTAATTATATATAGTACATGCCGACAATGAGAAAGGGTTTGTGCGTGGAGCCTTTTTAATATATAAATCTTCCGATAAAAAGAATGACCACCACCGTGCTGAAATGAATGGTGACAATTATGAAAAATGGGTTGGCATTCAATTAATACCCAATTTGCCAAAAGTAAAGTACATATCACAATTTGATTTGATGAAAGACTTCCGAATTCCAACAGCACCAAACAAACAATGATGGAAATTATACTTCAGCATAAAGAAATTCACACCCCATATTCGTAGACAAAATTCTTGCAGACCATGGCTGCTCCGTATTGAGATTACCGCCTTACCACCCTGATTTTAATTCGATAGAAAATATATGGTCACAACTTAAAGGTTACGTTGCTAAAAGGAATGTTGACATGAAAAGCACCAGAAATTTGTTATTGGAAAAAGAAAAAAATTATTGTTATAGATGAATGGAAAAAGGTTAGTCAACGGGCCATAAAATGAACGAATACCGCAGCAATGAAGACGCTATTGATAATCACATTGATAGTTTTATAGTAAATACTAATGAAAGTTCTGAGGCTGTGACTGAAAACAATGAAAGCGGAAGTGAAATGGACGTAGAACAAGTACAATACTCTTATTAGATTTCATTGTCACACTTTGTTGATTAAAATCACACTTGTAATTGATCTATATAAATCTATGCAAATTCATGTTGTTTTAATTTAGAATACCGATTCCACGAGGCTCAGTACGCGAAGTCTTTTTCATATTCTGCCGTAGTGTAGGTATAGAAGATCTAAAACCACCCATTCACAATCAACAATGATACTTAATTATTATTACTAACTTAATAATAAGTGATTGTGACATAAAAATTCTGATCTTTATTGCTGTTATGATTAGAGATCGGATATTTGGGTGCATATTTACCTAAAAGTTGAGGTGTTGGATAAATATGGAGTGCACTTTTGTATTGGGCGAATGCCGCAATCCCGGGATCGACAAACTTTATGTTCCGGCTATAGAATACGATGCATATACCTAAAGTTGTAAAGTTAATCCCGACCCTCAGAATTGCATTCCTACAAATTGCCATTAGAATTAAGAATGTGAGTCCAAATCCGAAGTTTATATCTTCAATAGTGCCTTAGATCCTATCGGCTCTGTCCTGGTCACCACCAGACCTTCAAAACTGCTGAGGAGTTTCATAATTAAGCATCCTACTAGTTGTGAAATCCCGGGATTTCGGTTTTCAAATAAATTATTTTAAGAAGCCGCTTCCATACTTTATACCTTGTAGGTAAATATGCACCCGAATATCCGATCTCTAGTTATCATATACCTATTTATCCCATAATTTAAATAGGATTTTCAAGATTTTTCGTTCATTTAGTATGCGTTCGTGAATAAACGAAGAGACTGATGTCTCTTCTCAGTACACGAGGGCTTTTTCATATTCTACCGAAGTGTAGGTAGGTATAGGAGATTTAAGTAGGTATGGGTATGTATTACGAAGAGATGATAGTAGGTAGCTAACTGGTTCTTTGTCATGATTCTGTTAGAGTATGATTTGTAATTTCATGTTAGTTTTGCTCTTATTACAGCTTTGAGACTCCCATAAGTAATTATTCGTATTACTTAAAAATCAAAATCTTTCCAGCTACTCTTAGGTAATAAGTGGACAGACTGATGTCGCGTTTTATAATATAAAGTATGAATATATTTAGATAGAGAACGCAGGTGTGGTTTGTCTTGGTGAAAAATAGTTACTTAGGGTAAAGTTATAAAAAGAAGTAAAAAATCTCTTAGTATTAAAGTACTCGCAATTGCCTAAAGGACAACTCTACGGTGTTTATTATTTCTACACCTAATTTATAGTGCCAGGACACAAACGGAAATAAGAATCCCTCTTAACTAATTATACGTGAACGTGACAGCTGCACATTTCGTGCTCGTCCCAAGGGTCATTAATTGCGCTAAACGCTATCACAAAGCACAAAACAACCATATCTAATCAACGATCGTTTGCTTTAATCAGTTGGCCGGTGACCGCGTGGAGAGGTGGACGACAGCTTCATATTTTTATTACGATACACATGGATAACTTTGTCGTAGTCGAATTCACTTCTTTGAGTAAGTAGCAATTTAGTTTTTGTATGAAAGTGCGTAGGTTGTGATGAAAATCCAGTTAAGAAATTGTATAAAAACATAATATATATATGCATAATATATATATATATATATATGGTTATATGCAGTGTTAATTTAATTGGTTTCGCACAGACGCTTTCATAATAAAGAGCAATGTGAAGAAATGTGCGAGTGAACAACGAAAAATTCTTTCTATCGAACATTAAGTGAAACCATTTGATTATCTTAATTTAATTATCCGCGTTATTTATTATATGTGATTACAGATTATTTTGTGTTAAACTTTAAAATCTTTCAATGTCTTTCAAAATTACTATAAAATGTGCTAAATACATACTTAGGTTTGTTTGTTCGGATAATTAGTATTTTTGGTTTATTCTTCAAATACTGGCGTTGTTTACATGTAGTTTATAATTATAGATTCAATTTATGGTTATTATTTAGAAAATTTTCGTCGAAATTGGTCTTGTTCAGAAGCAGATTTTGCAACAGTCGGGAAACTATTAACGAGAACTAAAGTTAATTGATAAATAATATGGAAAATTCAATCCCCAAATTCATTTCGTGACCATTCGTCACGAATGGACTGCAACAATAAGATTTGTTCGTGTCTCTTGTAGTGGAAAGCAGTAGGTAAATACTTGGACGGGGAAATCCCTTTAACTAAACGCATTATTAGTAGTGATTATTGTCCGAACGATGCTACAACGATGATCGCGTCAATACATTGTTAAAATTAATAGTTTGTAGTTAATTTGACCCATGTTGTCTTTCAGGCGAGACTGTGCAGAACTTAGTGAAAGAAGCAGTTGCAATACGGAAGAGAGCGTACTGTCCCTACTCAAATTTCGCTGTTGGCGCTGCGATCCTCACTGAAGAAGATTCTAGAGTATACACAGGATGTAACATTGAGAACGCAGCACTAGGCCCTTCGATATGCGCCGAACGCGCGGCCGTGCCCCGGGCCGTGTGTGACGGGTACCTAAAATTCAAAATGGTGGCAGTGGTTGCGCATCAACAGACCTCGTTCACAGCCCCGTGCGGCGTGTGTCGGCAAACTCTCAGCGAGTTCTGTGGCTCCGAGGGCGACATTGACATTTACCTCAGCAAACCCACTATGGACAAAGTCTTATGCACTAAGCTATCTCAAATACTACCGCTCTCGTTCGTGAGCTATACGAAAGACAACGCCACGTAATGTTTCATGTCAAGGGTACGCGACGACTTTAACTGCCGGAACAGCGGGACGTAAATAGAAAGGTGACCTACAAAAATATTGGAACGCCAAATAAAAGCATTTAAAAGGAAGACTTGTAAAGTTTTATTTATTAAGTCCTCCATGGTCACTTACATACATTGATTACATAATACTCTTAATTAAAAATACACACTGTACAACAAAGTGTTTAACAAATTGAAAGCTAGTCAATGTTCAAGGCAAACGTTAAGAACACTGCGGATTTACGCTACTATAGTTTATATTTATCTGGATGTTTTACATCTGGCAATGAACTAAAACACGTGTCGGTCAAATTATGCGTCGGCAGTTTTCTAACGTTTACTTTGCATATTGTCGTGTTAGTTGGAGTTAACAACCCGGTAAATGCATGATTCTCTTAACATCTAACAAAAAGAGGTAATAAGACATGTACAGAAGGTGCACAACGTTAGCGCACAGCAACACGCGGTGGTGTAGTGACACGCGGTCGTGTGGTTTAATAATACTATTGAATGTGTTATGTTTAAAAAAGGTTTACAGCTAATATAAATAGAGTAAAGGGGTGTTTGTAACACAATAAGGTGGTGGAATGCGTACGCCAACAGTCACACATTTCACTGTCGCTCTGACAACGCAGTACACAATACAAACGGACGTCATTATCGACATGATTTATACACATTCAACCTGCAGTAAGGGCGATTCATTTTTAATGTTGTTTATCAATCACCGGACCGCGTCTGCGAGAGTACAAGGTGGAAAGGTAGCAAACGGAAAACAATGTTCCCGCTAGTAAGCAGCTATTATTGCTCATGGACATCTCTGATACATGTAAATGTTAGTCAAAAATGACAGACGTTAGCACATTCGCAGATATGTGATTGATTCCTTGATTGATACCTTGATTCCTTTGAGAATTTAGGAATCAAGGTTTTGAAAAAGAATTGTAATAGGGAGTAAAATTATTATCCCATACTAACCCATCCCGCTTCCTTATTCCATTGGTTGAGGGAAGTATGACTGGATGGGGGAATAGGAAAGGGTTGAGGCAGGTTGAAATGTAAGCTCTGGAAATAAATTCTGGAAACTTTCACTCACTCCTGAAATACGTGGATACGTTTCACAGAAGTAGTCTATGGGAATCCGAATAAAATAAAATATTAATCTCACTTGTTTCGTGGGACATCTGGGGCGAAAAAGCCTCATCATGGGACTAGTGGGGAATACAGGATTTTTCCGCAATCCCCAATAATTTCTTGGAAATGTTGGCAATGTCAGAAATCTCATTTAGGCGGAATTACATTTGAAAAAAACACCCCATCTGTTATATAGCACACACAAAGAAAAAGTAAAGACGTGTGCATTGCGTTGTATGTCGTCAATAGAGCGACATGGAAACGCTGTGTGTAACTGTTGGCAACAAATAATAATCAGGTATAATAGCTAACGCTTACATTGTTCATAATAGTTACTTTGTATTATATATAAATATGTATATTACAGTTACGTTATCAGTCTTTCCTAAGACAAGAAGAATTGAGAAATTATATTACATCGTAGATACGATACCGTATCAGTCGTTTGACCAATTGCGAAATAATGCTATATAAACAAGTTAATTTTACCAGAAGGGGCACCAACCTAAGTAACACTGACACAAGTTCTCGTTATTGGTGGCTAGTTTTATTAATAAATCCACTTGCTTGGGCACACTGACCACTGCCTCTATTAGCGGGAAGTCTCTCCCTGTTAGTTTGTCTCTTATCCTGTTCAGGACGACCAACGCTCGCTTGTTGGCGTTAGCTTCGGGCACGATTTCTAGCGACTCGTAATGTAGATGGTTTCTACTACGGCTTGGCAGAGTATATGATGACTCAATATCGGAAGAGAAGGACGACTCGGTGAGTGAGTGCCGTTCGTTGTCGACTAGTCGCCACGTGAAGAGCGGGTCGTGTACGAACGCTTCGAGGACCGCCATAACACTGTCTCTATGTTTGTGTAACACGTGCATCACTGCCTCGCTCGTACCTCTGTATGTGCCCTCGATCCCCGTCACCTGTTATGCAGTTTTTTTACAGAACTAGATTTTTTTATGGAAGGCAGACGAACAGACAGTCCACCTGGAGGTAAGTGGATACTGTCGCCCTGCGACCTGCGACATATCACAAATATTGGCACTCTCCCGGATGCGCAGCTTACCTTTGGAGATTTGAAGAAAGGGTTGGTAATATGAGATGGGAATGGAGTCCGTAGCTAAGAGGAGCATGCATATTGGATGCCCATAACTCCGAAGACGTGTTCGTAAAATCGAAAATATCTTAGAAAAACTGACTTGTGCGTGTACGAAAAGTAGCTATAAACCATGGTGTTTATACCTACATATGTATTCAGCATTCGGAGAGACGTTGCGTCTCTCTGTGTGTTCTACCGCCTGTACAATGGGGAATGCTCTGAGGAACTGTTTAATATAATTCCCACCTCGGGTTTCTACAACCGCACCTCCCGTCACAGAAGTGCGGTCCATCCGCATTTCCTCGATACGGAGGTGTCGCGCACTGTTCGCTCCAAAAATTACTTTATACCGCGAACGCGTAGGCTGTGGAACGAACTGCCTCAAGAGGTCTTTCCATTAAGCTACGATATGGGGTTCTTCAAGAGAGCTGTGAATAGGATTTTGCAAGGTCGGCGGCGCGCCCGCATGCCCCCTGGTGTTGCAGGTGTCCATGGGCGGCGGTAACACTTACCATCACGTGGGACCGCTTGCTCGTGAAAAAAAAATGTATGGGTTTATACATACATTATTAGTTTATTTATGGGTTTATACATGAAGTTTATGGGATTCAATAATGGACTGATGCCGGGGCTACAGGCGACACGTTACAAGTCACCTAGTGTGGATATAATTTAAAAAAATTAAACGACTAACAAGTTATTGGAGAATCATACGCAGTACGAAATTATATAAAGAAATGAAGTGTCACGCTGATGTTTCGTTCAAAAGTTTATTGTAATTTCTTACCCAAAGATTTGTAAGCGAAGTGGAATAATATAATAATGTCTTTAAAACTACCAATAAACTTAAAACTACTAATAAACTTTATAAAACTACCATAACAAGTAAAATTAAGAAATCTCGTTTATTCATATAACCTAAGTGACCGTTCCCCTGATTCTTTAAATGCGATTATTTAATTCTAAAGGCATTATCTTGGAAAATGCTTCCTGATTACATTTAAACGTTTTATTTGGTCATTCAATTTGCAGGGACTATGTTTTCCAATTGTCGTACGTATGAGATGAGTCACGGGATCTCATTGACCACTCGTATATCCCTTATTATGACGTAATCAGCGTCTGATTTTAAATTGACTAAATTGTTATGTTATGAACAATGGCATCAAGTTCATAAAGAGAAACGATATACATAGATATACTATTTCAGAACAAAAAACAAAAATAGATCCCTACTCGGATTCCATCGAATAGAAAGCACAAAGCAAACACTTTATTCCATTATTCTCCTTACTCCCGGTTTCATCCCACCCCCCACAAAGAATAGGGAGTTTTTTATGTATACTGGTGACCGAGGCTGATGCCCCAATGCGGGTCACCGCCGCTCATAGACACGTAACACTGGGTAGATGCGGTTGTACTGCCAACTCTACAGAATCCTATTCACTATGTCGAGTTTAAGGGGGTGCAGAAAACTTCCCACCCGAAATACGTATTACTCCCATTACTCCCAATCCTTCCTAATCCACTCCTAAATCTCCAAAGGTAGGCCCTTATACATTAGAACTAATAATTTTATGGTTTGCATTTTTTATTTGTATTAAAAACTATATTAATTTATGATACCCTATAAATAAAAAAGTTTGACACTCATTATGTTTTAATGAAAGTGATATCTTTCCGCACATCCGAGGATGTTAAAAACCTTTGCCATTTTTTACTGATATTTGCACGTTTCACGGATGTCCATAGGTGACAGTAGTCACTATTGGGTGGACTGTCCGCTCGTCTGCCATCTTCTATCAAGAGAAAAAACCAAAAAGTAAATATATAGGTACGTAACAATAGTTTAAGTGGTATCCAAGGATTCTGTTAAGCCTGTTACGTATCAGACGTTCAAAATCTTCACAAGTTTATGAAAAATAAATTAAATGTTTTACCTCCATAGCATTGATTAACATCCTCGTCAATCTGAACGGAATCTTCTCCGGGAATTTTTCCCTTGTTTGGGTTACTTCGAAGCAATCTCCGAAGTCTATATGAAGAACTTTCCCAGTAGCTCTGTGGAGCATGATGTTGGAGGGGTGCCTGTCGCCGAGCCCCAGGATGTATCCGACCATGCTCATGACGGCTAGAGACCGAGTGTAGTTGGTGCGGCGCTCGAACCACACTTCAGCTGAAGGGCTCTTCAGCCAAAGAAGCCTTGCTAAGTCGTTACCGGAAGTTTGAGAAAGCGTGTGTTCGAATATTTCCACCTACAAATATATATATTTATCAGATCTTTGATTCTGCAAGATCTTTATTTTATGTTGACTATTATAATTTCTATAATAATAATCTAGTAATAATTTCTATTTATAATTCTAATATATTTATTATATTATATTATTTCTCAGTCATAAAATTAATGTCTATTTATGATTTCTACGGTCGTGTGGTTTCGGGCGGCGTTAGAACAACCCCACCGCACCTCTTCCCGTGGGTGTCGCAAAATGGAAGGAATAATAAAGCCGACACAACAAGCCCTGACGAACTACACCGCCTCTAAACGAATGGAGTGGCCGACCTGCTTGGCCAGCGTGACGTTTTAAGGCCGTATGGCACGCACAAGACAATATTCATGAGGCAGCCCATGTCCAGCAGTGCTGGGCTGGTTACACTACGCATAAAGGGGCTGGTTACAGTCTACAGTATATTTCTAATTAAACTTGTTAGTGTATATCCCCATAAAATATCCAAGTTTTGTCCGCATCTGACTCTTACGTCCTCTCTCATGGTTACTACGAATTATACTCGTACCTTAATTGCCATTTGGCATTTGGGCCTACAGTCAGTAAGATAATACTCGCTCTGACAGTACTGAATTGTCGATCTGGGACATTATTAAGCATTTTAACTATGGACTACCGCTTAATGGGTGTGTACTCGGCGCTCATTTAAAAGTTTTGAGGGTAAACTAGCAGAACTAGTTTGTAATAACACCAGCAGTCACAAACCTATGTATTTGTAATTTATAATACATTGTGCACGGTCCTCGGAGCTGGCACAAAATGTATTATACATCACATAAAGGACTTACCTTGTGCTTCAACATAAGTTTCTGATAATCGGACGCCATTCGCAACATGATTTGTTGCTCCGTATTAACGCCCACTTTATTCGCCTTCTTGTCCCGATAATCGCTTATAAGATTATACAGTGTGTCGCACTGCGGCACCCAGCCTATAAGCCCAGAATTGGGCGATAGCGGTATGACGGTATACCGCTGTATTGCCAAGTCGTGTCGGTAAGTGTTAGTATCGGCCTGCAGCAGTGTATTGATAAGCCCAAACAATTGCATAACGCGCTCGTCCTGCCTTAAATCCTCGTGACCTTTTAGTAGGAACATGTATTTTTTGCCGTCGGAGCCTTGGATAGTGAGACGGCGAGGTCTCTGTTTGGATTTAATGACCTAAAAAGCAATTGGTAGGTTAAAGCACGAATTAAAGAATGTTACACTAGTCATTACACATAATCGTTTCAGGCAAAAAAACTGTAAATATTATAAATAAAATATTCCTGTCTAAAATACCACTCAAATTACTATATCTCCAAATTTTTATAACTCAAAATTGCACTGACGAAACTTTTGTCAGAGGATGGGTTATTAATACGACTTTAAGGAAAAATTACTCAAAATCAGTATCGTTTCTATTCCTAGTCAAATCAGCTACAATTGAATATATGGACAAGAAGCAATGAAAACTACGAAATACATTGTTTATTGTACAAAACAAAATAGTTTGCTTTTGTGACACAATTGTAAAAATTCGACCTCGGATTAAGATAAGATATACACATTATTACACATGTAATAAGTATTATAATTTATTACCTATTCTGATTAACAAATAATTGTACGGTACTTAAAAATAATTCAGTATTTATTACTGATAACTACCGCATCGCATTTTGCATGCGTATTTTCCATTTTGATTCATTCTATCGCAGTGAGATAGAAATAGCCGAGATATAGCTATGTCCCTAGTAATTTAGCTATATCACGAAAGACAGATTAACCGAACTGTTTTCATTCTATTTCTCGCAAAAATGGTCGCAAAAACACAACAATATCTAAGCAAAAAGTCGTTGGACGGAAAAACAAATGAATAAATGATTTTGAAGAAGAATGTCATACTTTAAATTGAAATTAATTTGAATTTGGATTTCCAAGCCAAACGCAAGATAACTTGAATAAGTTAAAATTGGCCACTATGAACAAACAGCTATTTCAAAGGTAAGGTCCTAATAAAACACTTGTAATACATAACTGGGGTTGTATTACAATACGAACTTCTACAACACCATCGATATTCCAAGCAAGTTAGTTTATAGCTTCAAACTGCCTTGTTTTATTAGTATTTCGAATTATGAGTTACAAAGAAATGAGCGACTTTTGCTTGCGTTGACTGCCAGTGAATAAGAGGGTTTTGAATAAGTCCATTCATAATGATAATGAATGGAGGGTTTAGTGTAATGTAAGATCTACAAGCAATAACATGTAACACATTCATAGTATAAAATTGCAAGGCATTTCATCTTATGGGGTAGAGTGACTGGCAACTGCTATTTTGAATCATTTATCATAATTATCTTTCACTGGTGGGGTGTAGTTTTTTAACACTAATATATATATAAACCTCTCCGAACACTGATCTTCGCTATGAGCCTGAGCCTCAACTGATGCCTTCTTACCTGTAAATGGCTGTGTATGTGGGATATATTGATGACTTTCTCATTGGGTACGTATGATCCTGGTATGGCTAACTCAAAGTCCTTACAGTTGTGCAGCTTTCTGCTCACGTACTGCAGTTCTATGGACGTCAGCGAGCGGAATTGGGACGTTAAGCGACGGAACACGTGGTAGTAAAGATCCCACGCTTCGTTTAAGTAATACTCTTCGTTTGTTTCCTGCGAGGTGATGTAGATAATGACAAATATTGTATATATTGTGTGGTGTAATGTGGTTATTAACAATATCAGCCTATACAAGTAATCAACGGGGGGTTTTGTGATACAATCCATCACGTGACTGGATGACTCACTATTAATAACTATTTTAAACTACAAGCTGCTTGAAAGCTGTTGGATGAAGTACATAATGTAGTCCTTCTTCAAATATTTTAGTTTTTTTTTCAGAATGGCTAAATTCTTGTGGCCCTAATGGCCTTTCAAGAGTCACCAGACATGTATGGTTTAGGGCGAGCGCAGAAGGCGCTCAGCCAGGAGCAAAGTGTGCGCAACAATGAGCCTAAGGGCTACCCCGCCGGTAGACCGGCGGAAGGAACGGACCTCGACTTAGGGCGTTGCTTTGAGAGGGTACCGCGGGATCGCGAGTCGGTGAGACGCGCCCAGGCATGTGCTGATACTTGGTAAGTGTTGACTGAAATCCGGTGTATGTTCACGGTGTAGCGAGGGGGACGCGCTCGTTTCGACCAGCGCGGCGGCGGGGACGGTGAATTTGTGTAGCCTGTGAGTGTAGTGTAAGAACCGCATTGGCAGCAGTAATTGGGTCATAGGGGTCGTCTAGAACGTGCCGAGGACGACGACAACTGTAACGAGGAGGGTCATTCCTATCGTGTACTTAGGTTAAGGTGGCAACTATTAGGAGGTTGGGATGGTGAGAGACTCTGTCGTAGTAGCGTTGGGCGGAGTCTTTCACGTATTTGGCGATGGAGGGAAGTTCTAAGTCCTTATGGAAGTCGACATTGCGAGAGTATCATGGAGCAGCCACAACCTTACGCACGAATCTATTTTGGAGGGTTTGAAGTGATTTAATATTGGAGGGGGCTGTGTGCAAAGAACGCTAGCGTAGGTCATTATGGGAAGTATGAAGGTTTTGTACAATGTCAGCTTATTTCTAAATGACATTTTACTTTTCCCACCCATGAGGGGTGTATGGGAATGCAGTGCAAGAACCTTCTGTAGTAAATGAGGGTGCCGCCTGCTCGGCTAGTCAACCTGTCATTTCGTACTAAGTCGTACTGGGCGTTTTTGGGATCGCATTGGCTAGGTTTCAAGATTTTTTTCAATAGCATTATATCTATTTGGTGATTCCTGAGGAAATCGTGACTCTGGGTGCGTTGGGACTGTATGCCGTTAGCATTGAAAAACGCGATAGACAAGGAAGAAAATATTTTTGCTCAAAAACTATTGACTATGTAAAAATAATGTAACGTAATGAAGGTATGCAGATGAATTTCATAGACTTTAGTTTAGAAAGTGCATTTCCCTGCACTAGAAACATGTAATTAAAATTAAAAAATATTGCTATTCACCTTATAAAGCTCACACCAACGTTGCGCCTCGTGAAGGTCTCTCCCATACATCTGAAGGAAAGACACTTCTTTTAAAGTTTCTGGATCTCGGTCTATCATCGTATGCATCTTGTCTAGTGTTTTAAACATCCCTCTATAATCTTTTTCACTGAAATACAACCTGAAAAAATGTTTAAATAAAATTTACTTGTATGATTTGGGAAGCAATTAAATGAGCAGCAGATAACTGAAAGTAGAAGCAAATCGATGGCAACAAATGTAGAGGTGGGTAAGGTTTGGGTTCCATGGTGACTTTGTGTTGATGTTCTTAGTAATTAAAAATTGTTTATTTCAATTATTCAAAAATAGTTTGATTTGTTGAACATGATTAGCTGCCCTATTAGTATTTTTTTTTGAGTTATCTATATCAACGTATAATATTTCAAAAGGAAGATATTCTGTACCTTGACGCCTCATCAAGAGCTATGAAAACCTGATCGTGCCACAATATGGCCACTTTTATCAGCTCATCGGATATTATAGCAGCTTCATTGACGAGATTCTGTGAATGTGTACACATTGTTTTCAATATATAGTTGGCAGCATTCTTTCGTGTAAGAATCGATGATTTTGTAGCAACAGTCAGGGGAAAAACTAATGCCTGTGGGTGCAGTTTCCCAATATCAATTAGAAGTACGTGAACAAGCTTTGCCACCAAAGTTCGTGGTGAGTCAATCCTAGAAATGAGTTGCGGTATCACTTGGAGCCAAATTTTTATGTCGATTTGCCTGATCCCCTCGAAAAGAGCGTCGTATATCGCGGGGTGGTGGCCGTGATCGAACCATAGTGTTAATAGTCTCAATGTGTCTTGAAGAGAATTCCCATTAGATAAACTGATGGACTTAAAGAAACCTTCGATAGCTGGTATCGTGTGAGTATTGATGAAATCAGCTCTTGATACTTTCTTTTCCCCAGAGCCGCCGGCCACGCTACTTTCCGAAACATTATCTTGCTGTTTGTAAAATAGAACAGTCTCGAAGTTCATACAAGCCCACGCGTGGCACGCTTTGTACCATTCCGGTGCAAGAATCGTCGCGGCTGCGTAGTTCCGTAAAATGTCGGGAATGGATAACTCGTTGATTTCTTGAAGAGACTCACACCAAGAGCCAAGCTTCAAATGGCATCGTGCCAGCAGTCTGCATTGCCCATCATTGTCGGAATCAGAGTTGTCCACGAATCTCTGTAAGACGTCGTAAGCGTAGCGTTTGTTGCCCGCGTCCCATAAATTCTTGCTGTAAGCCAGCACGACCCGCGGGTCTTGGTCACGCAACAGAACGTCAGGGTTGGTAATCGGATCGCAGCCTATTATCGATAGTACAACCTTCCGTGCGTGGTTCAGTGCACCTGTTTTTCGGCAGAGTGAGGCGAATTTGAGCCAAGTCTGGAAATCATCTCGGGGTGTCATCACTAGACTGCGTACTTGAAGCATTTTCCTCCAATCCTCGACAAGTCGCTGGCCTCCCTGCAATCGTGTCCACCACGTCTTGTGAATTGTACTTCTCCTCCCCTCTACCAATTTGTATGTCACTACTTCTTCTAATTCTGTTAGTAGCTGAGCATAAACTAGCGATCCATACGCTCTTTGGTAGCTTTCGCCAATCACTGAAGTCAATTCGATATCAAGCATGTTTCTAGCTGAATCAATATAATGTCTAGACTCTTGCCAGTGACCTTCGTGAATAGCAATAATAGCTCTATAAAAGGCGCCATCCTGAGTGTCTTCTGGGATCACTTCCACGTATTTTTTCATTGAATTCCACTCCTGTAAGCCCCAAGTCGCCGCCGCTGCTATTTTAGCCGTTTTCTTCTGAACATCCCCCATCATACTGTCCCACTGTTCTGTTGTAATGTTGTATAATTTACGCCACTCTCCCATGGCTTCCAAACACCTCATCATACCTAGTCTGGACTCATGGTCATGGGGTTCTACCTCCAATTTCTTATTGTACAAGTCTAAAGCTTGATCCCAATTGTGCAGTTTTTCGTACCACCTCACGTGGACGTTAAGAGAAGTGTTACCCTTGTTATTCTGCGTTATTACTTTCTCGAGCAAGCCGTTAGCGGCATCCTTCTGTTGAAGTTTATTATTAATGTAAATAAGGGCTTCTACAACTTGTGTTGTTGGACTCCTGCGATATTCCTCTTCCTGCAACATACAACAAGAGTTTTTATACATGTGAATGTCTACTACAGACTACCAAAATAAAATTATTTAAGGTACCTTGTAATAAAGAGCTTTAGCATAAGCCCTGCAGCTTATGGCTGTATCGCCAAGTAATTTTATAGGTATAGGCAATGCCCCTACTTCACAGTGTTCCATAAACTCTGCCAAGTTCAATACAGTAAGGGACATTTCTGGGGCATCAGGAACACATAAGGCTTTTTCTAAAACGATCACAAGTTCTTTACGACTTAGCTCGTCTAGCTCAGTCCAGCAAGACATGAACGCAGCGTTAAATAAATCTGTAGCAAGCTGAGGGTAGTTGAGGGCTAAATTGGAACAAGCCCTGTAAAACAGATTTAAATTATTATATTTTTAGGTGGTTTACACAGTAAATGGAACGAATATAAAAGGCACTTGCCTTATAGCAGGACTATCAGATTCTGCGAGAAAGCTCCCAGACAGCTGTCGCAACCACTCAAGCCAATCATCCTTAGTTATCAAACTATTCACTGACCAACACTTACGTAAATTCTCCACGTTTATTACCAGTTTCTGAACAGACTGCTTGTTGCTCGTAGGAGCTAAAACCTGCAAATAATTTATATAAGATAGTTGTAAAAGAAATGTTCATTGAAATAATTAATGCCCAAAATATATAAGAACTTACTTCATTCTTTTGATTTCGTAATCGTAGTCGCATTTCATTCAAATAATCATCGTCAGAGGCAAGTGTAGATATCTCCTGTAGTCTCGTGGTGTACACGATGTAAGTCGGACATTGAATTTTGTGTTTTATCAGTATCCTTTCCATCGATGGTATATAATCGATGTATTCCCGCCCTAATTGTATAACTAGAGCACAAAGAGTTTTCATAGCAGGTTGCCTTAAAGAAGGATTATTCTCCAGAACCCTTGCAATAGCTTGAATAATTACTGCTGAATAAGGTTTGAAGTACAAGTGCAAACATAAGTATTCAATTGTCTCTATAGCTAACTTAGATATCGATGTGGGAACATTCCGCCCGTCAAACAGTCCCGTAATGGCCGGGACTACGGAGAGCAAAACATCATCTAAATTATTTTCAAATTTCTGCATTGCTAATAACATTTTTTCAGTCAAAAACCTGTCTTTACTGGTGTCGTACTTGAGTACTTTAAGAATATTCGGCAGTATCCTCCTGAGGTAGATTTTAAACTCTGTTCCTATAGCTACAGTTATGTGCTCAACCAGCATGATAAGTGTTGGTTGCAATTGACAATCTTGTGTCCAATACTCTTTTATTATGTTGAAAATATCTTCTAAATAAGGTCGAATGTGTATTTTAACAACAGATATAAGCTGCGCTAATTGCGTGAATAGAAATTCGCGGAAATTGTTGTTGTCTGTCGTGCGAATCACATTTAAAAGTGTAGGTGTAACGCGGGAAACATATGGTACACATGTAATCCCCATAGATTGGAAGATGTAAGTAATGGAGTGCACCACGCTCGTGTGATGCTGCGCCAGCGAGGGGTCGCGAAGCATTCGCATCAGCGACGTCACCACTATACCAGGGTAAAATTCATCTAGAACTATGGGAGACATGCTCACAAGCATCTCATTTATGCTCAATTCAACGTTATCATTCGCTGCCTGGTCAGTAGCAGGAATCAAGGTTGACACAGTTTGAAAGTCGATTAATCCTTGATTAACTTTGTGTTTATAAGGATCAAGAGCACCCAGAAGCCCTAAAACGCGTATAGTTTCACGCCTGTCTCTTATATGCTGCTCTGTCTTCAAAAAGTTAAGTAGCATGTCCATAAGTTGTGGATATTCCATGTATGGTGTTACCACATGGCCCGTTGCACTGACAACTTGCCCAAACGACCACAGAGCCACGCTTCTCATTTCTAAATGGTTTGGATCAGATAAAATCTCTAGCTGGATAGAAATCAATTGAGAAATCCATTGATTCAATGACTTTCGATCACCATTTACTTCAGCCAAGTCACCTATAGCCTTCAATATAATGGAAATCATGGTAGAGCTACTCTCTTTCTCTCTAAGTTTAGGCACAAGTACTTTGAGTATCGTATCCACAAACTGTCGTGTAATCATCGGCGCATGTGAGATGATGTTATTCACCATTCTTAAGGATTGTTCTTTGCAACGAGTAGATTCTGAATGCTGTATTTCCATCAATATTTGCACAAATAGCTGACGCAGGGCGGGTGTGGTGTAACTTGGATTTATGTTACTTAATCTCCCAACAACGCACAGCGCTAGCTCATTCACGTCTGTACTTGAATCATTGATTGCAACAAACAGACAACTTAAATGTTCTTCTACTGCTAAGTATCTATCATAGACAGGATTAGTAAACACCTCAAACACTCTATAGCGGACTTCGGGATCGAAGTCTGACCGACCTACAGCAAGAAGTTTTCCAAGAGACTCGTCAATTATCAAATTCAAAGTCCTAGAATTTGACTGTGAACACCTTTCAATGGCTTTGATGAGTAATTTTGCGGCAGTTCTTACAGCTTCTAAACGTACATCGTGCTGCTCACTCAGCAAATAGTGATCAGTGCATCTTCTTATAAAAGACATTAGAGCATTATTCCATTCAAAATCAAATGAGCCCAAAGTGCGTAAAGCTAAAACTAACTTAGTAGCATCATGTGGTTCTACAAGTAATGCAGATGAGAACATTTGAACAATCTGCTGCTCAGCATTGTTTGAACCATAATATGGTTTCTTCCTTAATATTAGCGATAGCATATTTAGCAGTCTATCTGTGATTTCTTTTTTCAAGGAGGGCAAATTTTGACTGAGCTCCTTGAAGCATGTTGTTAACTGTGGACTTAGTCCAGTCCCACACATAGGGTCTAGTAATTCTTTAACCTCATCAGCTACATTTTCTCTCATGGCAAAACATAATAAAGTTACACAATTAAACAAAGCAGAATTTGAACCATTTCTTTTTTTGGGGGTTTCCTTTGAAGGTAAAGATAATTTTATAATTTCTATAATTCTGCCTAAGTATTGTTGAATATCAGTCTCTACAGCTACACATAACAAGCCTAGGGTTGTAAAAGCTCTTTCCTTTTCTCGGCCTCGTAACAAAGTGATCAAATGATTTATTGTTGATTTTAAATGCCTCTTCACAAATATTTCTCGGCTGAATGCAGCTAGTTTTGGTATAATAGACAGGAGCATTTGATGTACACTATGAGATCTTGATATTTGCTGAGCCATTACATCTGTAAATTAATATACAGCAATCTGTCAGTCATGTACATATAATAAGCATCAATGTTCTCATTTATAATTGAAATAAAAATACATACGGACCTAAACCAACCTTACCTGAACAAATTTTTTCATATTTTTCTGCAATCAATTGTCTACAAACATTGGACTCGTAGATTATAAATTGCTGTTTTTTGTCTTGAGGCAAATGTAATGGCCATATTGTGATTTTTACACTAAGAGACAACAGCTCATCTGATATATCCTGCACAGCAACAAGTTTTTGCATCAATGTTGCATACTTTTTCTCCCAGCAAGCATTAGAACATCTCAAAAGCTCATTTAATATCAACAATGCTCCATGTACATGGTCATCCCTGCTTAGACCTTTCTCTCTGAGAGGGCTATCTATGAATGAGGTCATTGCTTCATCATAGCACTGTTGATACCAAGGAGCCTTACTGCTGTGACCAGGTACTTCTCTTTGAGCTGTGACAACCAGAGCTGCCCTCAGTGCCCTTGCTGCCAATTCCCTTATTTGATCTTTAGGGTCTCGCAGTGCTATTATGATATGGCTAAAGAAACAGTTAATGTGTTGATAGACATAAGAAGGTGTTGCAATAGCCAATTCCCTAAGAATAAGAACAGCCGATAGTCGCTTTCCTTCATTTCTTTCTTCAGATAGCCAATTAAAAGACCTCTTTATTTCACCTTCAACATATTCACCCCTTTTCACACCCAATGAAGTTGCAAGGCGACCCATTGTTTTGGCTGCTAGTTCTAAAACACTAATATCAGTTGAGGTAAATACATTTCTTAAGTAATGTGCATAACGAATTGTTCTTGTTTTAGTAGTTTCTGTGTCGCCACCAATTAGGCACCCTGCAACAATAATAAATAACGATCAATAACTTTTAATGAGTTTAAAATATGAAGCCTACAATAGTATATGTCATATTATAAGTAATGAAAGAAACATTTTACAGGTTTTAATGTGTATGTGGTTGAAACTGTACAGCTACATACTGATTTGTTATTACACTATTGTTATTATTATGATGTCTCACTGCCCGACACAAACCTGTATCAACCTAGTAATCATGATAAGAGTTTTAGACCATAATCCAACATGTTGATAATGTGCAGGCTGGTGAATGACTGAGATTTTTTTTCTGGGGCAGTTCCCCTACTTACTGAGAAAACATTGAAATATTATTTAATTAACAGATAAATTTGTGACATTATCAACCAAGAAGTACCTACCATATTTTTTTAACTACTGTGGACACTCAATAATCTGAGCCTCAGTTATACTGAATCACAATTATCTGGACGGTCAACTGCAGCCAAATATAATTATAATTGAATCTTTAAAAAAGGTGAAACTGGCCGTAAGTTAGCAGATAAGTAAGGAGTAGGGGTACTTCTACAATATCAGATAACAAGAAGAACAAAGACTATGATTTGAAATGGCTTGTATTTAAAGGAACAGCAATTAATACTAAAAAAAAGCAGCAAATCAAGATAATAAAATAAGCTACTTTTGAATAACAGAAGTAAATAATTTACAAAGAATAAATAAATGACTAAGAATGTCACCACCAAGTTGCCAGAATTGCTTCCCGTGGCTATTTATTTGTATTTCTACTGTTTAAACATAAATTTAACCCACCTTTAAAATTGCTTCCCATTCAGTATTTTCTGTTGCTCATTTAATTCTCTTTTGAAATATACATGCAAATTTCAGTGAAGGTGGGAGTGGTCATCGAAAAGTGATGAAGAAACTACAAAATGAACTTTTAGAAGAAATTTAATATGTTGCATTTTCTTGTTTATGTTGCAATTTTAAAAAGTTGGATATTGTTTTCGTTATTTTGAAATAAATATCTAACATTATTTACCAATAAGTTGCCTTTTCCTACAAATGTAATTATCCAGATTATCGGAATGACCTACAACAGCAATTAGTCTTAGTCCAGTTAATCGAGTCTCTACTGTATTTATTTTTGACACAATGCATAAGCAAGATTAATAACAGCAAGGCTGTTTTGCAAAAGAAAAAATATTATTATATTTGTCCAGTTCTGTTTCAATTTCCCTTTATAATATTCCAATAGGAAAGGTTAATACAACATTAAAGGAATTCTCAGATTAGTTCCATATGGTTGTAATACATATTGTATGTTGTTTTATTAGCACAGATCAGAGACTTCAATATCTTTTTTCATCGGATACCTATAGATTTATTTACTAAAAGGTGTAGAACAAAAGTTCAGTATTTTGACATCAGGAATTCAGTATTGAGAGGTTGAAAGGATTATGATCCAACAATACTGTGCCTTTTTGACTGAAATATAATATCAGATTGATAATCTTGCTGGTACATATTTCAAGGGTAGTGCAGGAACCCCAAAGCATTATAAAGGTTTAGAAATAAAGACTGGTTTTTGTACCTTGTAGACAACCTTGTAGATTAAAATTTACTATTATTTTTTATCTGATATCTATAATATAATCAGAAAATGGTTTGTTTGATACCTTTATTCGGTACAAACAAACATGAATTCCTACAAAATGCCAACATGTGTAGTTTGTGGTATCTATTAAAACAGAAGTTACTAATCCTATTTCCATGTAAGTTCCATCATGTTAAGCGCAAGCAAAGTAGTAGAAGCTATAGTAATCTTCAATTATATAATAAAACAGTAAAAAAGGGTAGACTCTAAATGTGGACTTAATTTTTTTTAATATTGGGGGTCTTTTTAGAAACTACAGAACCCAATACAGCAGTTTTTAAATTTTTGTCTGATTGTTTGTTTGAGCATCACGTAAAAACTAGTGTTGCAACGAATAATACATTCGCCCTTCCGCCGAATACCGAATATTTGGTGGGACCCTCGGCCGAATAGCCGAATATTCGGCCATATTTCGCGCCAATTTGTCTAGGCGCAGAGAGGCACAGCTCACATTATCCTTTGATTGGCTCGCACTACCTTCATTCCGCCGCAAACGCATAAGCGGCGTAATGTCAGGTGTTGACAACGAAATTGTAGCAGACCTAGACATTTACTTTAATCTAAAATAATTCCATAGGAATAAAGATCCATTTTTTGGTGGGCAAAAATAAAGCAACATTTTCTCAGGCTTAGTAAAGCTTGCTGCAAAGTATTTGTCCCCACCTGGAAGCAGTGTTTATTTGGAGAGACTTATTCAGAAGCAGAGCATTTGTATGAAGAGAAGAGAAACAGGCTTCTTCCTCATAATGCTGAAAAAATATTATTTTTACACCACAATCTACTGCTTTTAAATTTTGATTACTAATTTCAAAAAGTATGTAGATATGTTATTACCAATAGAAAAATACACTTAAAATTATAAAAAAATAGGTTATTTTCATCTTAAAATATCCTGCTTGCAAAACAACTTATAGGTATTCTCGGTATTTGGCCGAATAGTAATTTAATAATCGGTATTTGGCTGAATATCGAAAAAGGGCCGAATAGTAACCGAATATTTGTTGCGACTAGTAAAAACTACTGAATGGATTTTGATTGGGTTTTCACGAATGTATAGTTAAGTATCGAAAAAGAAAACTAATATGTGTGTCATCTTCATATGACACAAGGAAGTTGAATTATAGAGAAAAATTAAAAAAAGACATACAATTACTCAAAACTACTGGATGGATTTTCATTGTAAAGTCTATCATGTTGGTGCTTTTACAAGTGTCAAAAATCTTTTACAGCTGTTTAGTCCACGCGTGCGAAACTGCGGGTAGAAGCTAGTAGAATATAAAATAGACGTCTAAATTATATCTACAAACATAACCTAGAAGTTACCAATAATAAGTATCCCAGCAATCTTCTCATTGTTTTCGTAACTCGAGGTCATTGCATGTATCTGCTGGTTGAAGTCGTCGAGCACCTGAGTGAGAGACTCCTGTGACATTTCTCGAAGATCCGTTTTAGCAAAGTGTAGCAACTCTCGTAAAGCCTTGTTTCTAGTCTCCGCATTGCGTGAATTAAGCCCAGAGACCAGCTCCGACACTTGATAAATCGTCATTTTATCAAATTATAAGTCAAAATCTATAATTCAAAGTTAAAACATAGGAGGTAGTAGCGTTACATTTCTAACTGGCAAGTCTTTTTAAATGATTATTTCAAACACGACACTGTATCACAAAGAATTCGAAATAATATTTGCAACAGAAATATCGCCTCATTTTCACCTATAGTTTTTGTAACAAATATTGAGAAAATTAGTTGTATTTCTAAAAGGATTGATCTAAACGTAAACAAAATTACAGTAAAACGTGCGGCCCGTAAACAGAGGAACTATAGATAGGTATGTCCGGTTATAGAAAGAGCTCAGAGCTCTGACAGTTGACATAAATCTCTCACCGACTCGTGATCCCGCGGTACCCTCACAAAGCAACGTCCTAAGCTGAGGTCCGTTCCTTCCGCCGGTCTACCGACAGGGGAGCTCTTAGGCTTGCTGCTGCACACACTTTTTGATCCTGGCTTGAAAGAAGATTAGGGCCACGAGAATTTAGCCATTCCGAAAAAAAAAGATATTTTTGTGATTTTCTGCGAAAGTTAAAGTCAAAGTGAAAGGTGTGAACCTTTAAAGAAATATTTTAAAGGCCTTTCAAGAGTCGCCGGACATGTATGGTTTAGGGCGAGCGCAGAAGGTGTTCAGCAAGAAGTGTAGCAACGAGCCTAAGGGCTCGTCCGCCGGTAGACCGAAGGAAGAAACGGATGTTAACTTAGGGCGTTGCTTTGGGAGTGTACCGCGGTATCACGAGTCGATGAGCAGCGTCCAGACACTTGCCGATACCTACCTGGTAACAGTGTTGACTGAAGACCAGTGTGTGTTCACGGTGTAGCGAAGGTGACGTCTTCGTCTTCGCCGGCGGGGACGGTGTATATGGATAGCCTTTGAGTGTATTGTAAGAACAGCATTGGCAGTAATTGTGCCATCTAAGACGTGCCGATGACAACGACGACGACGGTAACGAGTAAGGGCATTTCTATTGGAGATATAGGTTAGGCTGTCAACTAACTACTATGGGGTTGGAAAGGTGAGGGATTCTGTCGTAGTAGCGTTGGGCGGATTCTTTCACGTATTTGACGATGGAGAGAAGTTCCAAGTCCTTGTGGAGGTTGGCATTGCGAGAATACCTTGGGGCAGCCACGGCCTTACGCACTAATCTATTTTGGAGGGTTTGAAGTATTTTAATGCTGGAGGTGGGTGCGTGTGCAAAGATAACGCTAGCGAAGGTCATTATGGGACGTATGAAGGTTTTGCACAATGTCAGCTTATTTCTAAGCGACATATTAATTCTCGTGCCTATGGGAGTGGTTGAGGCGAGAGTACAAAGTAAACAAAAATATCGTATTAGTAATGGCAATGCTACCGTAATCTTCAAGTAGGTCGTTAAAATAAGCGTTTACTTAAGAACAGGATTAAAGTTGTCCCTTTCTAACAGTTTCTTAATGGCTGAAATACATTCATAAGTTGAGTACGTGCCATTATAGGATACCCGCGAAAGTTGAGGGAAATAAATGTGACAGAACGGCCATTCTGCAAAATAAATATTGTGTCCATTTATAATTTATTTCCTAATTTTTGACACTTCTTTATTAGTAGGTGTAAATAAAAATATATAATTTGATAAGGTAAATTGAAACCAATAAGTTGGCAAGATTATGTTCGCTGATCGCAGCGCTCACGGGACTTGATTTGTGGCGCCTACTCTAGGTCAGATCTTATGATTACTTTGTTTACGGTAGGGCCATTGACCGAGTTTCGTTCTAATACAAAGGTGTTGAAAAACTAATTTTCAACAATAAATATTGAATGATATAAAATAATTAAAAATATTGATATTATTATATCTGAAGTTATAAATCACAATTTTCAAGTGATATTTTTGTAATTAAGTTAATAAAAAAGACATTTAAAAAAAGAGTCATAAATATTGTAAAGAAGGTTTTTGAATGTAGTACATGCTGAAATGTATCTCAAAATATTGGTTTAATATAAAAAAACATTATACAGTACTGTCTCAATTTAAAATAAATAAATTGTTATTGAACATACACAAATATATTATAATACATAAATTATGGTCATAGATATTTATTAGATTTTAGAACACACTCGGTTAAATAATCAGTACCAATATTCTAAACGTACCTTTGGCAAGGATGACGCGTGCATTTTCAATACTTTCTACATGTCATCTTCTCCACCAACCACAAACAACCGACCAATCGTCTCAGCTGAGAGGTGACTGACTGCTTGACGTTCAGTGGCTTGTTCTTGTGTTCTTAGTCTTGATTTTAAAGCGAAATTTTCAGAAATAGCTGATATTAGTGTTCAACAAAATAAGTAACTTTCATCATGAGTGAATTAAGTCAAGAAGAGGTAAGTAGAGTTTTTGTTTTGTAAACGGACCTTGGCGTTGTGCGTATGGCAAATCTAATTTCGTAACAAAACAAAGCACTGATGGGTCACGTTTGCGCGCGTTAAGATTTTTTTTCGCACGTGGTGCAAGGCTCACATTCTGGTTGCAGATACGTAGACGTCGCCTGGCGCGATTAACTGCTCTTGGTGGAAATGCATCAGTCCCATCGTCTGCAAGTCCGCCAGTCACCCCCGGGGCCTCGGTGCCCCAGTCCGATGTGCAAAATTTGCAACAGCCTCAGTCCCGCCTATCTCCCACACCACCTGCTCGTGGATCTACATCAGAACCAAACACACCTTCAGATGTTGCCAATGCTAACAAAGAACCAAATTTTTCAAATGATGTCAGTAATAGTAAAGTATCAAGTAACGAAGCTGAAATATCAGCTGGTGGCTTAATTGTAACTGAAAAAACAGACAGTAATTTGTTAGATGAGATGCCTGATACAAAAATGACTGACTTGTCTCAAACAAGACAATACAATAGCTTTGATTCAATGGGGGAGGACACATTGTTGACTTGTGGTTCAGTGAGGGTTGGTAGTCTGCCACAAACAACAGTAGCTAGTTCAGAAGGAGTAGCAACAAGAGAAGATAGTGCTTCAAGGTCAATATCTCCAGCACAGTTTGTGGAGCCATCTCCTGTGCAGTCTCGTCCTAGTAATTCATTACCAAGTTGCTCAAGGAGATCTCTATCCATGGATGTAGATGATGTATCAGAGAGGAACTCACAGTCTGAACAACAAACTGAAGCAATGGAGGTTAGTCATCTTTATGTTTTTGCTTTATCTAAAAGAAATGTATCTTTTCGTGATTAAACTTTGAATTAATTATTATAGTATTCTCTAATACGTAAGAATTACTTTTGTTTGTAATCTTATTTATGGTTTGTAAAATGAAATGGCAGAATTATTGCTTAATTGAATAAATAAACCCATTATAGTGTCACCATAACTTCAAGCTTGATATACACATTTGTAAATAAATAATTTATGGTGTAGACACCCCTATAAAAATTATTTGATGTGAGCCTTTAAACATCCCACTGCAGTGGACAGGCCTTTAATAGTATGTCACTAAAGAGTTGTAAATTCTATTCAGTTTATAAAAGTAAATGCATTTGTGTATTTTATTAGTATGTCTCCTTATGCTTTACAAGTGAGTGAGGGCCGGCGCACCGAAATATCAACTGGACCCATTTGACTCCATCCAACGACGTGCTGTTCGTATTGTCGACGATCCCACTCTCACGGGCAGTTTAGAATCCCTCAGCAGTCGGAGAGACGTTGCGTCTCTCTGTGTGTTCTACCGCCTGTACAATGGGGAATGCTCTGAAGAATTGTTCAATATAATTCCCACCTTGAGTTTCTATAACCGCACCTCCCGTCACAGAAGTCCGGTCCATTTGCATTTCCTCGATACGGAGGTGTCGCGCACTGTTCGGTCCAAAAATTACTTTATACCGCGAACCCTGTGGAACGAACTGCCTCAAGAGATCTTTCCATTAAGCTACGATATGGGGTTCTTCAAGAGAGCTGTGAATAGGATTTTGCAAGGTAGGCGGCGCGCCCGCATACCCCCTGGTGTTGCAGGTGTCCATGGGCGGCGGTATCACTTACCATCACGTGGGACCGCTTGCTCGTCCGCCCACTATTATATAAAAAAAAATAAAAAAAAGTATATTACATTTCCTAAAGATTCCAGTTTAATTGTATCAATGTGTTAATATCTACAGGTGGAAGATAGTGACTCATTAGCATCACCCGTTCGTAAGCTATCACGATCTAGAACTGTGAGCTGTTCAGAATTGACCGAGGAACAACTGCGAAGTGTTGTGGGGAAGATCTTACAAGTCTCATGGTCAGAAGACAGTGCAGGTAATAATTTAACTACTAAACTTTTATGTCACTTACAATAGAGAAATTTAGATGTTATTATTGTGAATCTCATTTTGTAGGTGGAATATTTGTCCCATCAGTTGCTGCTGCCCTACTTGACAACCCTAAATTAAGTCTTGATGAGTTATCAACAACGGCTATTATGGATGTCATAGTCCAGGTGGAGGATGGTCTTGATCCCCTTAATCAGAAGCTTATAGCATTGTCTGAAACGTCAAAGAGGCTAAGTGAAGACTGTGGAGATGATTTATTAACAAATGGTCACCTTGGCTCTGAGACCGATTCTGACAGAGCTGATTGTCCAGCACCGGCACTGCCTATGCCAAAAACGATGCCTACCGAAGGCCTGATTGTTAGTTACATATTGAGATTCTACAACAACATTAATTTATATGAAAGAGAACATCCCAAAAAGAGTTCAGAACCACCACTGAGTGACTTACTGCAAGTCTTGAGAACTTTACTAGTCAATCATCTGGTGCTCATCCTGCAGGGAAAATTTGGTTTGGAGAAGTGCAAAAAATCTCCCCTACTGCCTTACATTCTTATCGGAAACACTCCAATAGGTCTCATTCCAGAACTGTTGCTCTCTACTTACATGGATAAGGAAGTATTTGAAGAGGTAATATGTTTTTATTGTAATAGAAATAATCTCAGCTTATGACATCCCACTGCATGGCACAGGCCTCCCCTAGTTTTGGCTCTTGTCCAGTGACCATATGAGCCTTATCGAAAGGTGGATACACATATCTTAGATTTTTTTAATTCTTGACTATGCAAGTTGCTTCAAGATGTTTTCCTTCTTTGCCAAGTTAGTAATGATTGAATAATATCTATACTTAATAGAACTCAGGGGCCAGTGCTTGAACTCACAATCGCATGAATGTGAAATGTGAATAGACCCCTACCTACACTGTTACTACTCTTTATAATAATACATATTATATTGTATAAGAAAAATAGCCAGTACAGTATTTATTGATTAATTTCAGAATTCTATAATTAATCAGTAGATTCATCAGTAGATATTTATTGAGATAAAACAATGTCTCTGATTCTGCACTGCTTTTACAACATCAACCTGATATGTAACCTTTTCCCTCAAAATATCAAGGTCATCTACCTAAAATCTATATTGTTATTATTTAATAGACAAGTAGCTTGCACTGATGGATCTGTATTTATTTTTATGCTCTCCAGATATTGTTGAGTATATTTTTGAATCACTCTCAATTTGTTTTTATCATTTTCATTGCTTAATTAGCCACTGTAACATTGAGTATGGTACTGATGACTGCTTGCTCTTCACAGATGTTTTTGTTTCAAATTCAAATGTTTATTTGCATAAACATGGTACAATAGTTGTTATGTCATGCAAAATCCAGCAGCTAACGTTATAATATATTCTGCGATATTTTCATCATTTAATTAATTTAACCAATTATTTAATAAATGTCATCCCAATTAAATACATGTGTAAATGTGTATACTTTATGTCATATAACTTAAAATCTTGGCTTTCTTTGTGGTTTCAAATATTTATTTATTATGATCACTATAGGGGTCAATCATTATAGGAATTATCAATATTATTTCACACTTGTATTTAAATATTCCTTTAGTGAATAAAAATATTCCTTAATTAGCCATAATTTTAATTTTCTTTTGAACATTACATAGGCCATCTCTTTAAGCGAGGGTGCTAG
Organism: Sesia bembeciformis; assembly: GCA_943735995.1. Lineage (NCBI taxonomy): Eukaryota > Metazoa > Arthropoda > Insecta > Lepidoptera > Sesiidae > Sesia > Sesia bembeciformis. The sequence continues at coordinate 4,660,396 of OX031038.1, forward strand.
ATGATTATTATCATATGATAGCTGTTATTACCACAGAGATCTGTTTCTACACTTTGGATAGAATAGCTTGTTTGCATTCCTTGTATTAAAATTTGTTACCTTTGAATTTGTTATAAAGTGTAAAGTTCTAAATTTTTTTACAAAGCACGGAAGCTCAAGTATATATTTAGGCACGGTATTTTTTTTTAATTTTAAAGACATACATTATATATTGCATGTATGCACCTTTTCTGCATTATAAATGATTCTAACTCATTTGTATTGCCCCACAAAATAATTCCATAATAAGATTTGAAGCCACATAGCCGTGGTATGCAAGTAGTGATGTACTTTTATCAGTAATTTTGCTAATTCTCTGCAGAGCATATACAGATTTGCTAATTTTATTGCATATGGCTTGAATGTGTGGACTCCCATACAAAATTCATCAACCACTAGTCTTAATAATGGAGCTGTTGTCCTTTGTTTTATAATTTCATTATTACATTTTATTGTTATATCACCTATTGACATTTTTATATTGCTAAGTATTGTATACATCGTCTTTTCTATATCTAAGCGTAAATTATTAGATCTTAACCAGTCAAAAACTCTGTTTATTGTTTCATTAATTTCATTGTCCTTCTTGCAAGGCACTATTCTGCAAATATCATCTGCAAACATCACACATTAATGCCTTATGCAGTCTGGCAAATCATTTATGTGTACTATCTGGATGTCATTATTTGATTTTAATCTATTAATTTTGCTATTTCAACCAATTGCTTCCTGATTTTTAAATAACTTTATAGCCATTCCTGACACACTCTTCTTAATCTGTTGCTTTTATATTTTGTCAAATGTGCCATGAGGAACATAGTCAAAAGCTTACGTCATACCACAAAAAGTACACAACCGGATTACCTTTCTCAATATGTTTAATTATATTTTTAAAAAGGATAAAAATCATAAATAAGATAAATGGGCTTTGGCATATTTATTTATTTATTAATGCTATTAATAATAAATAAATAATACTATATCACTCACTGCTGACACACGTACTTTATCCTATTGGAGAATAGGATAAAGTGGGAAATGCAGTACATTTCAAGGTGCTCAATGCTCACACTGCACAGGTGTTTGTCCCTATCCTTCTGGGCGTGCGCGAGGTGATGCGTCGTTGCGTGTCCCCGGCCGTGGGCCGCGGGCACGGCGCAGCGTTACGCGCCCTCCGCTCGTTGTGCTCCCTCCGTGCGGGAGTGAGACATGCGCAAAGACCGGTCTGCGAACTAATCGCAAAGCTACCCAGCCTCTGCCCTGACCCTATAACCAATGCACCTGGGAGAGAAATTGCGCGAGTCAGCTTCCTAGGACCATTTTTTGGGGTGAGTTACAGCTAATACTTTTTGTTTTAAGCAATAAAGGCTGCTAAGTCAGCACTAATGGAAAACTAATGTATTTAATTACCTCTACATATATTCATATCGAACTTTAACTATACAATAGTAATCAAGCAAGCCGTGAATATAGACAGTCATAAATATTATCAAGTGAACAATTTCACCGACTCGCGATCCCGCAGTACCCTCCCAAAGCAACGCCCTAAATCGAGGTCCGTTCCTTCCGCCGGTCTACCGGCGGGGGAGCCCTTAGACTCGTTGCTGCACACACTCTTTGCTCCTGGCTGAGCGCCTTCTGCGCTCGCCCTAAACTATACCTAAACTGACTATACCTTAAACATGTCCGGTGACTCTTGAAAGGCCATTGAGGACAAGAACTTAGCAAGAATTTAAACATTCCGAAAAAAAATCAAGTGCACAAACAATTAAATGCAATACTAAGATAGTGACTGTACGATTCAGGATAAATTATAGAATTAGTACATATGTCTGTGCATTTAGTTAAATACTACACTACTTATAAATAAGATTCGTTTCTACTAGGCTGTTATTCTAAGCCTGTCAATATATACTTCTCTTTGGGTTGATGACACTATCAGTTGTAAAGTTAAACGCGACGACTATTTCCTAAAAGCCTTACCATACTCATTGTTTACTTATTTACGTCGCTGGTAGGAGGTCTAAAGGTCAAAAGACGCGTGTTTTGAAATGTACTGAAACACGATTCTCGTGCACACAGCAGAGTTTCGCCAAATAGTAACGAGACGTGTGCAGCCGCGCCGCTTTGCGGTATGTTTACTCATAAGTTCTGTTTCGTCATCGAAAATTATCATCTGTTTCATATATAAATAATTCTTTCGTAATATCCTTATAGCGTAAATATTTTGTCCTAGATATCCCTATTTGCTGAGGAAAACCCACGTCTTGCGGAACGTTTATTCGCAACAAACACAAGCGACCGCAGCCTCGCGTTCGCATTACAACGCGAAGTGGAAGCGAGTCGGAACACACTCCACAACATCTGCCACAACATACTGCTGAGTCCTGAAGCGAGGGAACCGATACTGAACTACGTCGCGGCCTTGCTCTCGAGAAACGAACGCAGGGCTCAGTTGCAGAATGACGAGAGATCACTGGCCGGTGCGTATGATTTTACTCATTTGTCATTTAAATTATGTTTATTTCCTGTTTGAATAGTGATTTATTTCGTCAGAAGTAGTTCCACAAAATGACTTTTTATTATAAGAATAAGATACACCTTTTCTTCTTATACTGCCTCTCCATTGCTGAAGGTCGGCCATCAATTCTAAAAATTTGTCTGAAGCGAAAAAGTTTTGTGCTGGTGATGCCCCATGCCCGTTCATTCACAGATCTTCTTCTCAAAAACAGTTATTTTAAAGTTAAAACAAAAACCTTAAAGGGCTCTTTAAATTAAGCGTTTTGTAATTTACTTGTAATACACCATTGAACACGTTCCAAAGTAGAAAAATATCCCAAAAAATGAGGAAATTTTTTTTTTTTACAGTTTATGAGTAGGATCTCATTTTTATAGAAATGCAAATCCATTAAAACATATAACTCTTCGTTTGTATTAGCCGCCGCATAATCTCTGTATCAACGTATTTATCGTTTGGGGGGCCATAGCCTTCTCTGTAACTCGAACATAAATATTCACCATGTAATGCCAATTTACACAGTAGACTGTGACAAAGAACGGGCTATGTTAGACAATTTTATCATCGAATATTTACGCACCATGTTTAATTCGAAAACACAAGGAAATCGGGTCGCGGCTATTTTAAAAGTCATTGAGTAAATTTTTATTGCGTATTAAGACGATATCAACTTTGTACAGAACAACGGGCGCGTGTGAACTCCTGCGTATATAAACATACGTTTTCATGACCAGCGAAAATAGATTTATATATTTCGTTGAAGTGTCGCTCACCTATAGTGTCGTGTGTGTATCTAATAGATGTTTTTGTATTGGCATCTATCCAGTTTATTTACTTCCAACATCCAAATTGTATCACTATTCATTACCTTCGCGTAAATATTTTTGTTTACTGCGTATTCAAGTTCGAGGAAAAACTAAAATATTTAAAACTCGTAACTACACTAAAACTCTTATATGTGGAACTACAAACCATCGGTTCAATGTAAATAGAATAGAGTATAGGGAAATGGAAAATATTGATACATCTATAATGTCTATATTTGTAATACTAGTAACAGTATGCATGTGTTTATATAATATCATGGTCTATATCTGTCAGAGTTACACCTCATTCAATGATCCTTGAAACATGTATTTGTCATTAGCAGGAATTAACTAGTGGTTTCTGAAAATAAGTAGGTAATTAGAACAATTTATAATTGATTAATGGAAACCCTTCATTACTCGTTTATACTCTACTAGCGACCCGCCCTCGCTTCGCTTCGGTTTTATAAGTTTTTTTTTTTTCAAAAAATCAACCTAAAATATAGCCTATATTAGACACGGATAATGTAGCTTCCTATTTGTGAAAGAATTTTTGAAATCGGTTCAGTAGTTTTTGAGTTTATTCGTTACAAACATACAAAAATACAAATCTTTCCTCGTTATAATATTATAGTATAGATATTCATCCTATTATTCTGCCTGTTCCCCAACTCGACCCGTCTCATAAATTGGGAAGTGTAACTTGATAAGGAAACCTTTTTTTGTTATACTCTCTTTTCCCCATATTTCCTAATTCTTTTTTAGGATTCTTTTCTTAATCCTGACTCCCAAACCTGTAAAGGTAGACCGGTCATTTCTGCGAATGTGCCACAATGTTCGCCACTTTTGACTAATGTTAATTCACTTTCACTATATGGTCTGTTAGCTCGTCTGCCACCTTTCTATAAAAAATAAAGTGGACTCTAAACTCAAATTTTATCTTAAAGAATGATTGTGTACAGATTCCTAAATAAAGTATGGCATGAAAAGTTGGGATAAATGTAATTCGCAATAGTTTTACTTAGAACTGATTGAAAAACTGAAATCAGGTACCAACGCACTGCTGTAACAAGCGCGTTTTTTTGTTATATGACATAAGGGTCATTCCAACGAAACCGACACCATAGGCATAAAAAATAAATAACTTAATTTATACTTAAATCCATATCTAGAGAATAGAACATTATACCTTGTTTTGTTAATCAATGAGTTTTTTTCTTTTTATATTATTTTTTTGCTTTTTATTCGATTCTGAACGTACCCCTAGCGCCAGTTGTGTATGGTAGCTTATTTTTACTCTAAGTTGGCAGCACTGTTTCGCGCCTTTTCTGAACATTACGGAGAAAGTGATACGTGTAAAAGAAAATATATTTAACGCAGTTTAAACTAGTGGTAAGTAATTATAAATAAAGTTTCATGGTTAGGATTTATTGGGCTTCTACAAAATGCTTAACTCATGTCCCACCCGTCACAGTAAAACAATGTTTTTTCTTGTTTAACCTAAAAATATTTAACCTCTTGTTGTCTTGCTTTGTGAAAGTAACAATTAGGTTGAGGGCGATTATTTTAGCTAAAAAACGCGTTGCATTTGTAAATAAAAATTGCTTTTAACGCTTTTCAAAGTATGTCCCACCCGTCACAGTGACGGGTGAGCAAAATGGGTTATCTGATAAAACTGACTTAGTGAATATAAAATCGTTGTTTTAACTGTATTTAAACGTAGCTGGGTTATACTAAAGCAAATTATATGTTATATTGCTTAATTCGGTGGTGGTATTCCTTTTTAGAACACAATGAATGCTACGGAAAGGAAACGCAAGTCACGGGAAAAACTAAAAGGAAACCCAGAAAAATGGCAAGAGTTTTTAGCAAAAGAAAGGACGCGCGATGCCGAAAGGAGACAAAAAAATAAAGAACTGGTGAATATGAATAGTGTGGCTAAGAAAAGATATCAGGAAAAGGAAAGAATTCGGAAAAGGAGAACTAGGGAAAAAAAGAAGACTATTTCCTCAAATGGGTCGTTACCGTCACCTTTAGGTTCGTACAAGTGTTTGCGAACTCTACGTAAGGCTACAAATAGGACAAAGAAGTTGTTGCCAGAAAGTCCTATGAAACAACAGGCAGTTGTATTGCAATTAGCAAAGGATATCATACCTAAACTATCTGAGTCACTGAATGAGTTACCAAAAAAAAAGAGAGTAATTATATCTGAGGAGGAAAAGAGCGCAGCTAAAATGTTCTATGAAAGAGATGATATTAGTCGAGCTGCTCCAGGGCGGAAAGACACCTTATCCGTCAGAGACAGTCAAACAGGAATTCGAAATCACGTGGCTAAAAGGCACATGATCATGTCAGTGGCTGAGGCTTACGCGATTTTCAAAGAACACAACCCAAATATAAAAATGGAAAAAAGCATGTTTTATGAAATGAGGCCTGTGCATGTCCGTCCAATGTCGGAAATGCCTCATAATGTTTGCGTCTGTGTTCATCACGCCAACTACGAATATCTTTTAGAGGCTATTCATAAAGTTTTTCCTGAGTTTCCAGATAAATCTACAGGTTTATTGCAGGAAATGTGTTGCGATTTGGCAAATGAGGCATGTATGACCAGCACCTGTGAAAAATGCTTCAATGTGTATGATATGGTACCCCAGAAGTTTATAGAAAACACAAAAGTAACGTGGAAACAGTGGGCTAAATCAGAGCAAAATAGATTGCAACAGACAACAATATCTGGAACAATTAAAGAACTGTTAAGAGAATTGCATGATCAGACGCAAAAATTCAAATCCCACGTTTTTATAAAAAAGCAGCAGTCTGCACTATTTGAAGCCCACAAGGAGCAAACGTCGAATGAAGAAGTTGTGTTGCAAGTTGACTTTGCCGAAAATTTTGCGATTTTATCGCAGGACGAAATTCAAAGTGCGCACTGGTCACATCCACAGGCTACAATTTTTACAGGGTGCTCATGGGCAGCCTCCGGTAAAGACAAACACTCGTACGTTGTTTTCAGCAATGAACTTTCACATGATAAATATGCAGTGTGGACATTTTTGAAGAAAATTATTGAGCACTTACAAGCTCAATATCCTGGTTTGAGGAAGGTGTACATCTTTTCAGATGGTTGTGCTGCACAATTTAAAAACAGATATACCATGTCAAATCTTTGCTGGGCACTGGAAGATTGGGGGGTCGAGGTAGAATGGAATTTCTTCGCGACGAGCCATGGAAAGGGCGCAATGGATGGGGTGGGAGGTACAGCCAAAAAAATGCTCTGGTCTGCCATAATGACTAGAAGGGCAATCATTCATAGCAGCTGGGATTGCTACCAATATTTAAAATCCAAAGTTAACTCTACAAAGATTTTCTTTATTGCAATAGACGATATCGAGAGCAACAAGGAAAAGCTTGACACCAGATGGACGAAAATCCAGCCAATTCCTTACGTTCAAAAGCAACACCACTTCCATGCACTAAGCGACAAGTGTCTTGCTTATGCTATCACAGCGAAGTCTTTAGAAAAGAAGGTTTTATTGTTGCAAGAGGGAAAACTTAATTATGCTGATGTTTATAGGCGAGAGTGAAAGCGAAGACACTAACTCGCCGGCAATGGATGTGGATGAAATAAACCCAGCATCAGGACTAAGTCTATCCACTTTGGATATTGACAGATCTAGTGATGATGAGAATGAGATTAAGGATGCTGAAACTGACTCAAAGACGATAGATGAGGATGATATAGACCCAACGCCAGGATCAAGTTTTTCCACCACTAATAATTTCGCTGCCGACAAAGACACAATTAAGATTGGCACATACCTTTTGGTTAAATTAGAGATTACTGCCAGGAAAAAGACGAAAGTGTATAAAGTGTATACGACGAAACTCGCAGTGTCGCAAAGTGCCGTTGACCGCGACAATGAATTAAAGGTCATGTTTTTAAAATGTGTTGATAAAACCAGCAAAACATTTCGAATGAATGAGGAAGATGTCTCTTTCATTAAAACTAGTCAAATTTTAGACATTCTATCTGAACCGCTGATAAAAGTATGTGGTAATAGACTATATTATCAATTTTCTGAACCTATAAACATTGAAGAGAAAAAATATTTTTTTTTTGGCTTATTGCTCTAAGAAAACTTACTTGTAACATTAAATAATTAAATAATTCATTAAAGAGCTGATTTAAAAAGAACTGTGTTTATATTTTTCATACATTTGTATGCCCAAATGTTACTCGTCCCACCCGTCACAAAGTACTGTCCCACCCGTCACAAGCATTGAGAAGCAAAATTATTTTGTTTTTACGAGTTATTTGCGTAAATTATACTAATACCTAATCTATACAATATCAGGAACTATATAAAAATAGGTTGTGTAACAAAAGTTTCATAGTTTCTTACCAATTGCGAATGGTGTAAGTCAACTCGGAGAGGAGAGGCACTTTGAAGTCCCACCCGTCACACTTCTTATACCATCAATTTTTCAAAATAATAATAACATTTTCATACTTTTTTCGATGGTACAGTATGCAATGACTATTCAAGTATGTGATAATGTCATATTCAATACGTAAATTGTTGCCGTTTGGCAGAAATAAAGCAAAGTGTAGGCAAAAAAGAGTATAAATGTCCCACCCGTCACAATGGAATGACCCATAACGAGTAAATGCAGAAATTTTATTTGTGTGTACAGGGGACGGTTTCATGCTGAATGTGTGCTCGGTACTGCAGCTGCTCTCTGTGCGCATCAAGATGGAGCGGGTGAACCCGTTGTACGTGTTCCAGCCGGACACGTGGGTCAACATCCGCGACGAGACGCGTCTGCTGTTCACGGCGCAAGAAGCACAGGAGTGGCTCGACGACCTCGGTAACCGCTTACTCGGATTTATGAATTTATCATGGTTTATGTCTGAGGAAGTTACTAAATTACCTTTAAAATAGTCAGTGATGAAAGAAGAACTTGGAATCGGTTTTTAAAAATATCGAGTAATAAAGGTTATATAAGTTTGGAATGAAGATTGTGTTTGGAACAAAACTGTTTTTTTGGAATATTTCATAAATCTCCACCGATCTCTAAATCTCAATTTCATAATTTCATGTGGTTAGAATTTTCATTCGCACGCATTATTGATATTTGTGGATTACAAAATAATATCTACAAGTATGATTTACCCGGTATTCATTTTTCAAAATTTACCTTTTACCCTATACTTTTGTTGTACAGTCAAAAGCACGAATCACACGTGGCCGGACGCGAAGTTCCAGACAGTGTGCTGGTTCCTAACACTTCACTTGCACCACGTGGCCCTCATACCAGCCCTGCACACGCACCAGCGGCGTATCCGGTGAGTACAGATTCTGTCTTATTTTAATATTTTGTTTATTATAATATACATACTACAGGTATGTCAAAAACTTTTAATTCCCTTAGTATTTATCTGTTATTTTTCAACTAGCCTTAAGTTTTTCCAGATAATAAAATAAATGCTCGTAAATATTATTAACCATTTAATATATATGTTCAAAGTAACTCAACGACCTATAAAGAAAGTTACGCTCCGAGGTTCTTTGTGGGATAAGATCCGAAACAAAGAAATTCGAAAAAAAACTAGCAAGTCACCGACATAGCTTGTAGAATGTGCACGCTGGAGTGGAAATGGACAGGTCATATTCGTCGCAGCACCGATAATTGTTGGGGTAGACGAGTCCTCGAACAGAGGCTACGTACCGGGAAGGGTTCTGTGTTAATAACGCCATTATTACATTACGTCACTTCTAAGCTCTATTTTCACATATTGATTTCTAGTATATTGAGTTCATTAATCACATAAATGCGTACATTTTAGATACATTCTTCGATCATTGAATCTTTCTCTTAAACGGCCCGATGAGCTTTATTGTTGCCCTCGCAATGATAATTTGAAGTTATTTGAGCGTATTTGGGAAATTCATTAACAACTAGATAGTTCTCATTTTACGTTCCTTTAAGTGTAGCGTCTGGGGTTAATAACTTGCTCTGCACGCAATCTGAGCCAACGCATGCCATGCTAATATCTAACAATACTCAAATGTGTAGCATTGATAATGTTTCGTATTGTTTGTTTTCAACACAAGCTAAAGTGTGTATGCACAATTTTCCTGTTAAATTTGGTACAAAGAAACTATCTAGAACTGTTTGCCAGATCTCTCGTAAAAGCGGCATCAACAACAAACGACAATTGATTCTTAATCTTAATTGATTCTTTTCAGAAATCTGCTTACACGTAATAACTGACAAATACATTTTAAAAATAGTAATCTAATATGATTTAGCATTGAAGTTTTTGGTTTGTATGATAAAGAAAACCCAATTGAAACCATAAAAAATAAAGGTCATAACAAAAAGAACGAATGTTTTCCAATTTTAATTTTAGATCTTGTTCGCGGCTGTCTACGTGGACGTGCTAATACTTATACAATGTTTTCATTTCGTTCACCTTCATTGTGTGTGAGAATGCATAATGTAGAAAAAAGCGCGATCCATTTAAAATATTTACTAACATATTAAAAGTGAGTGACATTATATAGAGTAACCGTAACCAGCCCTTTTATCGTCCCCTCATCACGTTGTCTTGTGCACCAGGCATGTATGGCCTTAAAGCCTTTTTAAGCCTCACGCGTGCCTTACGCTAGCCAAGAGCGTTGGCAAGTTCACAAGTGGCAAGCTTTCGGTACCGGCGCTTTGTTGTCCCTTAATCGCCTTTTACGACACCCACGGGAAGAGATGGCGTGGTGCTATTCTAACGCCGGCCAAGAGAGCCCTTTAGACGAGAGCACTTGTATACAAATCACAAAAGATTACGAAAAATCATACAAACAGATACTCACTTTTCCATTTTGGAAATAATGTAATAATAAAGCACAATGAGACATATTCTTCAGGCAAAATATTAGCATTTTCCAAGAAAATTTACCACGTATAAAATAACTCGTCAACACTACCATGTAACTTTTTAGTTATACTCAAAATGTTTACTTTGTAATTGTATAACTACAAAAGAACCAACTGCGTTTTCTACTGTGTTCAAGTGGAACAAGTTACAATAAGTGGTTTTTTTTTTTTTTATATTTCCAGGGCATTTCGTGATCTCCAAAAGGTGATAGAAGAACTAATGGCCGCCGAGCCGCAGTGGCGAAATAGCATCACCGCGATACGCAATCGCGAGCTGCTGAGGCGGTGGCGGCGGCAGATCAAACGTCTACACAGGTATGTGCCGATGTACAATATTATAGAGACCAGGTGAACTACCCTTTGGTTCTTTGGCCTTATGTCGTTGGACTGCGCGCAAGGCCTTATTAGTTGGAGATATGAGGTGCTTACCTATGAAATGACCGATTTTATTACTGGCCACTTTCAAAATAAAACAGAATGCATCTAATAGCTACGATGTTCTTATTTCAAAACAGTATTTCATTTGCTTTTCTGTACCTAAATATTGTTCATGTGATTGTCTTGAAAATAAAATGGATAAAATGAAAATGCATGCTATTTTTCAATATGAGTTTCATCGCTGTGCCAACACAAGTCAGACTGCGAATGGAGTTATCGATAGGACGCGACGACAGCGATACGGTTTCTGATTGGTCGCTAGTGCAATGTGGTTTATCAAGGAGTTTCTGTATTATCACCTTCTTGCGGTGCTTTACTTTACGCTGGGAGCTCCTCCAATTTCATTTTGCTTCGTTGGAAAGCTTCCTATAGTTTTCTTTGAATATACTTATGCATACACAATGAAATGAATGCAAACACTGCATGTGATGGCATCAGATGCCAATAACGTTTTTCGGCAGTTCTCGCATATACTCATTATGTTATCCCAAAGAAGTCACCATAAATATTGTGTCATAATTTGTTAACAGCACGTAAGGGATTTTTTGGCGGGAACTCGAGAAATGAAGTTGAGTTTCTGTTTGATTATTGTAAAAATTGTGTATTAGGCGTTTTGTGGTTAAATAGTGATGGTTTATTAAACTCCAAAGAGTTTTTCGTGCGTGGTGTTTGTAATAATCGAATAAAAACGTGGGACAGCATCTTCGTGTGCTTCCAAGGAGTCCTCTTCTGTCCCCTGTAAACCTAGTATCGCTTTACTGAGCGACTCTCGACTTACTTCGACGGGACTGGACATTGATACGATACGTTTTGGACTTTGAAATAGTCTATTACGATGGAAAACTTGACACTGGCAGAATGTGCTAATTGCATCATTGCCATATATGATGGAAAAAAACAGCACGCAACTATCAAGTGGTAATTGTATACCGTCGCTCTGCGACATCCACGATACTTGAAGACATCAGTCCAGAATGACAAACGTTAGCACGCCCCTGGGTTTGGAGATTTAGAAATTGTTTTTTTTAAAAAGGATTGGGAAAATGGGAGGGAAAGGATGGGGTAGGAATGGTCTCTGGCACCTGCAGTGAGAGTCACTCACTACTTTACTCACTACCGAAACACATTATTATTCTACATTAGGAGAATAAGTTACAGTGGCAAAAGGAAGTATATTTCACAGTTGTCTTCTGTGTGAGAGGGGTAACGTGGCCAGTCGAATATGCCCTGCAGCTGTGGGATTGCAGCGTGCACTCTCCCCTTCCGATTGATTGGGTGATCGGTAGTGATAAGTTGGGTGCATCCCACAATTTTCTTCATGAAGTAGAAAAAGATAAAGGGCCCCATTTTTTATAAAACTCGTGTTATGCTCGGATACGAGCCCGCTCGGAATAGTTGAACGCGATCCGAGTTACTCGCCTCGGACGCCAGCGTCCGTGTGCGTTCGTATCACCTCGTTGATACGTCACGAATAGTATCTGAATAAAGATCCTAGCGCATTCGTATCGTGTCAACCCAGTTTTAGACATTCAGAAAGAATCTCCATGCGTACTCTTATTGTGTCAACGCGGCTTAAGAAAAGAAAACTTATGTCCAGATCGAAGCAGTGCGCAGAGACGGCACTGCTAGACGCGGAGCTGATGCGTCGTAGCCTACAGTTCTACTCAAGCGCGTGCGCGATGCTCAGCGAGCAGCTGAGCGCGGCTCACGCGGGCAGTTCGCCGCACGCTAACGCCTTCAAGGCGCTCCCGGAGTGGTACGTCGAGGACGTCGCCGAGTTCCTGCTTTTCGCCGTGCAGTCAGTATACACTACCATAGATACAATTCTTTTTATAGCGATGGCGCGCTAGTCACAAAGCTTTGTCTATTTTCCGTACATTTAAAAAAATATACAGGTTAAATAAAATTACTTGCAAGGAGCAATTAACACTGAATTTTAAAAAATACTCTACCAAAGGCAACTAGTTAAATTGGTAGATGAAGTTTTTTTTTATAGAAAGAATCCGATTTTATCCGAAAGTGGCAAACGACCATACAGTCCACCTGGTGGTAAGTGGATACTGTCATCCTTCGACATCCACGGTACATGCCAACTTCATTCCAAAATGACAATACAACAGTACGTATGACAATGTAATGACAAAATTATTTGTAGGAATAGATTTGGAGAAAGGGATGGAAAAATTGGAAGGGATACAAAATTGGAAAATTGGAAGTTAAAAAATGATTACGGTTTAAATAACCTTTAAAAAAAGGAATAATAACTCCAATATGTACACATCCCGGCCGAAAGTAATACACATCGACTACGATCGGCTAGCTTCGGTTTTGTAGAGCGTCGTCTCTGTCGTAACGGCACACGACAGAGACAACGCTCTACAAAATATAGTCTCTTTCTAAAGGCCGACGTGTATTACTTTCTTTATTTTTCGCCAGAACGGTTTTATATATTTTAAATCAGTTGACGTGTTTCGGGTTTGCGTTATTTCGGTGACATTTTGTATATTGTTAGTATTCCTGAAACATCTGGTTTAAACATTGCTTTTTCTGAAATCTACCAAAAATAGCGAAATATACCTTTCCAATTGATGCATGTCATTGACTATTTTGTTTTTAATTTATACTGAATTATACCAAATATTTGTTAGAATCAATTGCTAAAAGTTTGGTACAGTCAGCAACACTAATGTACTCAAACCATACTAACTTAGATCTTATAATTAAATTAACTCATTCAAATTATTATTTTTTTATTTGCCAGAACACAGGTAAGACAAAATATAAAGTCATATATATTGCCCAATATGTTCTGTCTTAACAGATGTGCAAGAAAAAATTTCTTTAAACTGAAACTAGTAATGCCAGATATTAATTATAATGACAAATGTTATAACATTCCAACAAAATTCTATTTTTACATTCCAGATACGTACCAAACATAGTAGCAGACTATATGGAGGACCCAGTTATAACGTGGCTACTCATGGCCGTATGCAATTCACACTTTATCAAGAACCCGTACCTCGTTGCCAAAATAATAGAAGTTTTGTTTGTGATCAACTTGTCAGCGCCGTTGAAGTTGAAGAACATTTACGAGAGGTTTATGGACCACCCTATGTCCCAAACGGCATTACCCAGCTCCCTTATGAAGTTCTATACGGATATAGAGACCACTGGGCAAAGTACCGAGTTCTATGACAAGTTCACGATTCGATTCCATATAAGCATAATATTGAAGGGGATGTGGGAGAGACCGATTCACAAACAAGTAAGTTTCTCAAATATTTGTCATTTGTTAGAATTATTTTATTTGGTCGTTTCGCGCACACTAGGCAATTACCTAAAGTGTCGACCAATCGAGCGTTCACAAAATACAAAGTCCTTTGCAACTCATTGTCAGCTCACTCAATAAGCGGTTAGATAGCCCCACCAGCAAATATAACGTAATGAATAGAAGCAATTGAAATAAAAAACAGAAATTTCAATCGAGAAGATGGATACAAATTGCCCTCGACATACATGGAATCCAGTGATTAATAAATTCAATAGAATTAAACCTCGCGATTTTTCGTCTGACGCTACTTCTGATATTGTGAGTGTTGTGTGCCCGCAACTTTCTGGAATATGAAGACCAAATGCGGGTAGTTGGATGAAACTGCTCGCAACTCTCGACGTGGACTACCTCCCTCTTCAGTCAGCTCGTGACCATGTTTGGTGCAACCCAACCGAAACATCGAGTAAAATAAATAAGATAAACATTCGCGTTAAGACCCGTTTAAATAGATAAATATCCCAGACTTTGATTTTGAATTTTAGTAATGAGTTATTAAATAAATCTATTGACAGTAATTTGTCATTATACGAGTATGTGCAGCATAGTCTGCGTATTGGTGCGCGTAAATCAGCGTTGGTTCTAGCAGCAGGTAAGGTAAAGAGCAAATGATGTGTGCGCGTACAACGGGCAGGGATCTGGAAATCAATCTTTCTAAAACTTCAGAGCTATTAAAACCACCGTTACAGATCGTATATAAAGACGATCTTTTCGATCTCTGCCGATCTTTTCCACTCGACAAATTATGAGTTCAAGCAGTGTAATATAGGAAGCACCGCATCCATAAAACGATAGTGACCATTGTATTGATATATAATCCAATGTATAATTATTCACAGGCTATCGTGAAGGAGTCCCGGTCGGGCCGGCAGTTTGTAAAGTTCATCAACATGCTGATGAACGACACCACATTCCTATTAGACGAATGTCTCACGGTTCGTGTACATGATTTTTTATTTAGTTTATTATCTGTTTTTTTTTAAACCGGCGTTTTTTTTTAAAAAACATAAAGTCCTGTATATACACTGAAATAAGTCTATAATGTTCCACTGCAAAACTTCTCCATCACTAAATAGGCTAGTAATAGGCCAATCAATCAATCAATCACTGACTTCAATCAATCAATCACTTGTATCAGTCGCACCATTCCATTTAAGATTCAAATTCATTACTGAACACTAAAAATACAATGCAATAAAAAAAATATAAACTTGTCTTTTTTATATCAAATTTAATCTGTTCGACGGTTAAGTTGGTTGCTAAACATCATTATCAATTTATATTTTAAGAAATTCAAACCTCCCCTTCGCCTGTCCAAACTTTTTGGGATGTGATCTTTATATTCAAATTAACCGATAGAGAGAAAGGAATGGTTGAAGAAAGTTACCGTTACGATAATTAAACATAATAAAGAAAACAATAATAAAATTATTAAATAATTGACATAATTTAAATAAATACAATTACTAATAAATATCATCAATTTACATTAAAAAAGTATAATTAAATTAACACTAAAACTGTAATTTTTCTTTAGTTTGTATCTCCGAACCATAAAAAAGAAACAAAAAAAAATATGCCTGCTTCTGACGCAATCTTTGATCTTTGTGCGGGTGTTTTTGTTTGCTTGTTGCTTCGGTGTTATTTATTGTAGCCGATATTTCGGTCCAGTTACACGCGCCGCGGTCGCGGCGAGACTGCGCAGGCGGGTGAAGGTGTTGTTGCTGTTGACAGACAAATCTGTCTACCCGCCGTCGTGCGACCATGGTTCATGTAACTGGACCGAAATATCGGCTAAATCGTGTGTTACCCGTTTGTAATTTTATTTAACCACGATAATACAAGTTTAAAATTTTACGTTTTAATAAAATCGTACATTTTAACATAAAGGATATTGACAGTTACCATGATTCGGTCCTTTGTAATAGATTAGTAAAGCGTACATTGTTTCGATTGTTTTCAGTACCTGAAACGCATCCACGAAGCTCAAGAGGCAGCGAGTAGCTCGGGCGGTGCGAGCGAGGCCAGGGCGCGCGCCCTCGCACAGGACGAGCGCCAATGCCGGTCCTACCTCACGCTCGCCAGGTAAGTGATGAGCTATGTCACCCTAGCCACATGAATGATGAGCTACCTCACGCTATACACTTAAATGGTGAGTTATATCATGCTATCCACCTCAATGATGAGTTATATTACGCTAGCCACCTGAAGGTCGATTCAAATCTGCCAGCACGCAGCGTGTCCAGCACGTATCGTGGCAGACAGTACAGACACAAGTTTTCATATCTACTAGAGCCCACCACAGACGCCGTCAGACAAGCTAGCAAGTGCACGCGTGCATTTCATACAATAAGCGAAATATTTCGAAATCTATCAGTAGAAGAACGTGATGGCAATTTTACTGAAAGAAGAGATTAGTTGTACACGAGAACAATAGAATCGTAAAAAAGAATCTTTGCTGTACATTCCATGAACAAAAAACGAAAAATAGAGGGGGAATACTACACTTTGTTCAAGGAGCTCGTAGAAGACGAAGAAAGATTTTTTAAATATTTTAGGATGAACTTATATGAGTTTGAATCTCCTTACACGCGCCGGCACAGACAAAACATTCTCGCTGAGTATGCCTGGTCTGCACGGACACGCTACGTTTACGTACGCTAGATGTGAACACGCTCCTACATAATATATGCAATAACATTTTTCGTGTCTACTGGTACGTGTCTGCTACGTACGCAGTCTGTAGATGTGAATCGACCTTGAATGATGAGATCTCGCGGTTAGCCACATAAATTACAAGTCACCTCTCGCTCGCCAGCTAAATAGTGAATTACTTCACGCTAGCCAACTAACTATATTAGACTCGTCAGTTACGTGATTACGAATCTCTTGCCTTTACGCTTAATACTTTACGCTCGCCGGATATTTTAGAAATCACTTAATGCTCGTCAGGAATTCATGTCAATGCAGGAATTCAAAAAGCAATGTCAATGCCGATCGATAAAACTAAATACCGATCGACAAAACTAAATACCGATCGACAAAACTAAATACCGATCGACAAAACTAAATGCCGATCGACAAAATTATTAAATGTGATGTGTGACTTGTATTTTTATGTGTCAATCATTAAATTAAAAAAAAGGAAGTGTAACGGGATGAGGGGTTTTCTCATTACACTTCTTCAGTCTTCCTCGGAGAGGATGGCGTAGGATAGAAAGTAAAGGGTATAATGGAGTTTCTTTTATTCTATTATACTTTCCATTACACTCCATTATGTTTACCATACTTGCGTAATTCGTAAAGCCGTCTATCTATGCAGACTACAGTGCTGACCAGTCGAGTGTTCGCTTAAATACAAACTCCTTTGTCTATTTATTTAATAAGCGGTTAGGTAGCTCCAACCGCAAATATAACGTTGTATAACGAACCTATTCATTTAATTTGAGCAACGAATATGAACTTTAAAATAATAGTATTAACTCGTCTGTTAATGCAAAAAGTTTGTAATCGTACGAACGGTCGGTTGGCCAATGGTTTACATGTTGATTGTAGGGAGACCGTGGACATGCTGGAGTACCTGACGGTGGAGATCGTGGAGCCGTTCCTGCGCGCCGAGCTCGTGGACCGGCTCGCTTCCATGCTCAACTTTAACCTGCAGCAGCTCTGCGGACCCAAGTGCAATAATCTCAAGGTAACACACACGCACGCACACACACACAGACTTTCATCCAAATCCACACTATACATCCACATTAATTCACAATGAAATTTGACAGCGAGGTGGCCTGAAATCAAGAGAATCAAGGCTCAATGAAATGAGAATCAATGAAATCAAGGCTAGTTTTTTAAAGAACTATCGCCCATCACCACTCGTGATATAGCCAACATTACTAAAAAAATACGTAAAAACCTTTGACAAATCTAGATACCTACTTTAAGGTAGGTATTTAGATATCAGAATTCATAATTAGGATTGTGAAGGCTAGTGACTAGGGACTCACTAGCTTTCATTAACCTGCTTCATACCACCTTATCCCGCTTTCCCCATTTTATTTCATGAAACAAAATGGACGGGACAGCTTTCTAATAAAATGAAACAATGGATACTAACAAAATGAAAGCAATGGGTAAATAACAATAATATTAAAATTTTATTTAAAAAATCTTCAATATGTATGTATTACTGTTTCTGTCTGTGTTTTCAGTATCTTTATCCGGATGACCACTTTCCTAAAGAACTGGAGTGTATAACTATATCTGTATACCTGTCTCTGTTTTTCAAAACTAAAACACTTAAATAATTGGTGAAGTATGATTTCTAAAAAGAGCAAAAACCGCCCGTTTAAGGTTATGAAGAGATTTTTATATAGATAAGAAAGTTTTACTAAAGTAATCCTAATATAGTTTGTTACGAAAATATTACAATTTTTTATTACGCCAAATTCTCCTCTTGCCCGGGGAATCCCCGCAGAAACTAAATCCAATTGAATCTCCCATAGACTTTTCTCGTGATTCCTCTTACCCAGGGGTTCCTGGTGTAGAACAAATCCAAAAGAATCACCTAGAGGATCCTAGTGGACGGAGACCCTTTTTTACCCTCTAAGCTTACCTAAAGCTTCAATTCATGAGTTTTAACAGAATATTTGTATGACAGGTGCGACGGCCAGAGAAATACGGATGGGAGCCGCGACGACTCCTCAGCCAGCTAGTGGACATATACCTACACCTCGACTCGCCGGCTTTCCACGCCGCGCTCGCCGCTGACGAGGTAGGTACACGAAACTATTTTTCAATAGCCTATATAATGTCCCACTCCTAAGCCCGAAGCTCTTCGATCTGCTGCATCACAGTATCCACTTACCATCAGGTGGACCGTATGCTCGTCTGAATTTGAGGTTGTTAGCTGAATACGGTGCGTCTATTCCTACTGCCGCAAACTATTTCCATACTGTGTATGAAATCAATATTTTCATATTATTGATTTATGATTTCACGTGTGTAAATTATTAACTGAAAACTTTTAGCCTAATGTGAACACAGCCTTTACGTTTAATGAGTTATGAGGAACCTTAACTGGGCGTGTGGTGTCGGCCGGCTTTACAATATCGTTACCCAATATCTTACTGTCGATGTCGTAAAAGGCGACTAAGAGTTAAATAACAAAGTCACTACCACAAGCCCCAAAAAACTATACCACCTCTAAAGGAGTGAACTCGCGAGCCCGCTGGCCAGCGTCGCGTTTTAAGGCCATACATCTCTCCCACACGACGAATGTATGTATTCCCCCAATCCTAGGGTTAGGATAGGATGGTATGGGAATAACCTCTGGTATATCCCACTCACTACTCTAACACTTAGTATGTAGACTAGGGGAATAAAGTGGGAAATTGATCATGCGAGGGTAGTGTTCTATGAGTGCGGGTTCACTTGGCCAGTCGTGTGCGCACAGTGACTGTGGGGCGTACCAATGTTCGTCATTCTGGACTGACTGTTGATATGTATCGCGAATGTCGCAGCGCGACAGTATCTACTTACCACCAGGAGGACTGTCTGCTCGTCTGCCGCCTTCTTTCCACAAAAAAAAACACTGGGATAATGAGTATAATGGTATGAGATTCATTCTTGTATCTCATTATACTTCCACTTGATGATATGGCATTGGATGTGTGCTTTCTACAGTATTGTGGTCTTGCAAGTGGTATCAGATGAACAATTATCTATTGACAATACATCTAATGGTATAGAGTTACCGCGAGCCACAAAGGTTTATTTATTTATACTCTTCATTGCATTCTTCATTCTCTACCAGCCAACCTTTAGGTTGATCCGACAGATTCAATTGGGAGATGCGAGATGTGTGTTGTATTACAATGTGTTGTGTGTGCGCAGCGTTCGTTCCGCAAGGAGCTGTTTGAAGAGGCGGCGGCGCGGCTGGCGCGGCTCTGCATCAAGACGACCACCGAAATAGAGCGGTTCAAGGCGCTCGCGAACAACGCATACCAGATCGCCGGTGAGCATTATACTTATACGGGGTTAATACCTGCACCCTCTTAACATTTAATTTCTTTCATTACGGGGCCCTTACGCGAAACATGCTCACGCATTCCCCTAATTAAACATATTAAATCGTAATATTTCGAAAAAATAAAAATCGTAGGAGTTGAACTACATCGTGCATTTTCCGGATTTGACAAAAGTATCAATATGGAGACAAAAATCTCAAAGATCACTAAAAACGACATGTGGCGTTCCCATAACTATGAGTTTCCTACTGATATAAATACAAAATAGAATTAAAGTAAATCGTGAACATTTTAATAATTTAAGCTGATTACTAGATTTTTAAAAATAAATACTCATAATTAGTTAATTTTGCTGCTTGAATTCTCCATAGTAATTTGCATGACGTTCGCTGCCTCGCTATTGTCTATACATCATCTGCCTGTTGTTGCCCTCATACCGCCCTTGGCTGTCGGAAAGAGAGCGCGTCGCTTCTCGTTACACACACATTACGCGCAACTTGTGTACCAAAAAAAGAGAGAGAGAAAAAGTAAATAAAGAATTTTTTTCTATATAGGTAGTACCTTGTATAGTGTGATTGTTTATTGAGATAAATTTCATATCATTATTTATTTTCCCGATATGTAAAATTCAATATGGCGGTTCCAGTATGGACACTGATAGAGAACTCCACTCCCATGGGATTTCTATTGTTTTTTGATACTCCTTGATATGATAGAAAGCTAAAATTTCATACAGATAGTTCTAAATATATAAGGTTAACGTAAACATTGTCATATCCGGAAAATTCAACATGGCGAACTGAAAATTACAGTACCTACATAGAAACATATTCCACTAAGAGCCGTAGTGTATTTCTGACACTTTTTGATTACCGACATGATATCGCGGTTGTGTTTCAGGTTTATCGATGGAGTATCCGATACCTTTGAAGCTAGTGAGATTTGAAGCTATTATATTTAAGAATTATACATTTTAATACACAGTTATGACTCATTGGATATGATATACAACTCGGTTTTTTTACTGATTCACATTACTTACTATTCATAATTATGTTTGGGTTCTAATGAAAATTTATCTTTCTTACGTCAATGTATATTATCAATTAATTCGTTTTTGTAATCGGTATAATACATATCACTAAATGACAAAACTACCAAAGTCAAATGTGTCGCGACGCAAAGAATCTTGCCCGAGTGTGTACGTTATTTGTCATAATGTGCATGACAGCACCTATTGGAACACTATACATGTGTGATAATACTCCGGGCCCGAGATCTCTTCGAATCCAAAAACGTGCGCCACTTGAGCGTTGTTTCTGACTTTCACTTTGGTGAACGCTTTATCGCTATGGTTTAAATCCTCTCTGGCATGCTTTGCGGTCAGCAAACAAAATATTTAGTATACAATTTTGATGGTGACAAAAATGTAGATCATAACAAATATATAAGCAATTGTAACCGCTAAAGCGATGGATTTTTTTTTTACTAAAAAAATTTAACATAAAGGATACGATTAGAAAAGCGGTTTATTTATACCATGGTTCGCCCACGGTTTTGATATTAATTCCTTATCATTAAAAATCTATGAAATAAAAGCTTTCATTTGAGGGTGCATCTCAAGTGCATTGGTACGTGATGATTTTTTTGGACACTAACCCATCGTCCTTTGATAAATTTTAGTCTACCCTCAAAATGTTGTACTATAACATCAAACATTAATTAACAAATAACAAAATGTTTTATTATTTATTGTTGTTTTCAGTATCAAACCAGCAGAAGAGCGATGAGTTTGCGGACGCGCCCGAGGAGTTCCGGGACCCGCTTATGGACACGCTCATGATTGACCCCGTCTTCCTGCCCTCGGGAAAGGTAATGTCACCAGGCTTCGTTCGCATATGGACAGATTCTCATAATGACAAAGTACACTCAAGAACACTATAATATTTTTATTTAATTATCAAAAACAACTAACGAAATTATTGTTATATGTTAATAATTATATACAATATATTTAGGTACTTAATATCTAATTTATTGTTTGTATTGATTTGTCCGCCTCAACACGGATACTGCACAGATACTCGTTTCAAACATTCTGTCGTCGAAATCATATTGTTCATACAATCCGATTTTATTAATTTGAATATCAATCTTGATATCGTCTTTTCGGCTTCTTTTCGGTACAACTATAGTCACCGCGGAGTATTTTTATATCAGACAGTTTGGCTTCCTATCTTAAAAGCTTAATAAATAGAAATAAAGGTGGCCTTTTCGGAATCCTCCTATGCCACCCTTTGATGGAATTTGTTGTTCTAAATTTTCCACCATAGCAACTAAAGACTTCTCCGGTGATGAGAGCGATCCATTGCTTAACAAACTGACCATCTGACCCCGATCGCATCAGTTGCCTTCCGGTGGTTAGTGTAAATATGTCTGCTCCACTAGCAGTTTGCACCAAGGAGGAACAACGAGCAGTGATCCAATTTCTCTGATCGGAAGATGTGAAAGGGGATGAAATTCATCGTGGACTTCTATTACAATACGGGGATGCCTTGTTATGTAAAAGTGTTTTTTCGTGGATCGATAAGTTTAAAAGTGGCCGGACGAGTGTGACGCACGAAGGAAGCAGGACTTCCGTCAACCACCACGCACGACAAGATTCACCAAGCTCGAGAGATTGTTCGGGCGGATAGGCGTTACCATTGATGAGGTAGCGTCTTCTTTGAACATCAGTCATGGATTCTGCCCATCAAATCATCCACGACGATATCGGCTTCCATAAAGTCTCCGTGCGATGGGTGCCAAGACAGTTTACTGCAAAACACCAGCTCAAATGTGTTGACATTCATTCAAATCATCAACAAGTTGAATGTTGAGGTGCTGGAACACCCTCCCTACAGCCCAGATCTTGCTCCCTCCGACTTTCATGTTTGGGCCGCTCAAGGATGTTTGCGAGGTCGTCGATTCTCCACAGACGTAGACGTGTAGGAAGCGGTACAAAAGTGGCTTCACGACCAACCGAAAACCTTCTTCTTTGAAGGAATACGCAAGCTTGTAGACCACTGGACCAAGTCTATTGACTATGTTGAAAAATGATGTACATATTGAACCCCTATTTTTGTGTAAATAAATTGTAGTTCTAAAAGTGTAGATAATTTTTGACACAACCCTCGTATCATTTAACCCCATTAACATATTTGCAAAGTATATAGTATTTGATAATTAAGAAACTAAACATTTTGAAAGGGTACCTTGGCCTGATAGGCTGCATATTTATACAACGATGCGCATCAACCCTTGCTTTACCATTAACAAAAATGTTTAATACGAGTATGTTTCTTAAAAATGGAGTGTTTCCCACAGAATGGAAAAGGGCCCGTATTGTCACTATACATAACAAAGATGATGTAAGGGATGCAAAAAATTACAGGCCTATTTCCATTTGTCGGTTATATCTAAATTATTCGAGTCATTGATTTATCCAATTCTTTCATACCAATTCAAATAATTAGAAATAGGCAGCACGGTGATCGCGGTGGAAAATCAATTGTGAGTAATTTAGTTCCTTATATTAACTACTTAGTCGAATGGATGGACAATGGCAGTCAGGTCTACACGGATTATACTAGCGCGTTTTGACGAACTCAATCACTAATTATTGTCGCACAAGATTGAATACATGTATGCGGTAATGGGAAGTGTCTTGAGATGAGTGTCCTCGTAATTGTACAATTGTACTTGTCCAAGATGGATATAAATATTATAATAGAGTATATGGTTAACTTCGTCGAGATGAGGGGCTATTTTGATGAACTCTTTCTTTAAGAAGAAGGCGGTCCATAGGAAGTGGACCTGCCAAAGCCCGGTTTGTGGAACACAGAACGAAATCCATGGATAGGAGACAGTTGTTTGGTATGCTTGTAAACCATATTAATTTACATATTTATCCTTTTGAAAAGCCTTACATAGAACATTGGACCAGGAGCAACACTATTTCGTTACTCGTGTTGTTAATAAAGCAAACTGTTAACGGCACCACCAGCGGTGTCGTTTGGTAGTGCGGTTAACAATGACAGGAATCATAGTACATATAACATGTTTATATTATTGTCAATAAGCATTTTGTTCTGGTAGGTAATGGACCGGTCTGTGATCCTGCGGCACCTGCTCAACAGCGCCACGGATCCGTTCAACCGGCAGCCGCTCTCCGAGGACCAGCTGCGTCCCGGTAACTATACACTTACACTACACTCCACGCACTGGAACACGTTCAAGAGTTTTCCACGACCACGACCCTATATCGAATGTAAAATTTAGAAAAATGGTCAAAATTTGAAAATACCCATTTGACAATCGAGAAAAAACAATCAGCCTGTCTCTCCAGGCTGCATATATGCTTCCCGTAAATACCGCCACCACACGCGATGTTCTGAGACGACGAAGACGCTTTAGATCCAGTCTCGATTTGGGGTTCTCTAAACCTAGTGGATTTTAAGCCCAGTAAGACGCAAGTCTGTGCATTCACCGCTAAAAAAGCCCCTTTTGACGTAGTACCACGCTTTCAGAGCATACCTCTTAAGATCTCGGAGAGTATCGGAATCCTTGGTGTCGACATTTCCAGCAAAGTCGAATTTAGGAGTCATCTGGGAAATAAAGCGAAAATGGCCTCCAAAAAGCTCGATGTGCTGAAGAAAGCGAAGCAGTACTTCACCCCTGAGCAACTCCTAAAGCTCTACAAAGCTCAGGTTAGGACCCATATGGAGTACTGCTCACATCTCTGGGCCGGCGCACCGAAATATCAATTGGATCCATGTGACTTCATCCAACGACGTGCTGTTCGAATTGTCGACGATCCCACTCTCACAGGCGGTTTAGAACCCCTCACCGTTCGGAGAGACGTTAGTCTCTCTTTATGTTCTACAGCATTTACAATGGGGAATGCTCTGAAGAATTGATCAATATAATTCCCACCTCCACCAATCCACCTTATTCCACCAATAAGTGCGGTCCATCCGCATTTTCTCGATAAGAATGTGTCGCATACTGTTTGGTCCAAAAATCATTTTATACTGCGAACCCATAGGTTGTGGAATGAACTGCCTCGAGGTCTTTCCATTACTGTGAATAGGATTTTGCAAGGTCGGCGGCGCACCCGCATGGTGTTGCAGGTGTCCATGGGCGGCGGTAATAAACGTGAGATCGCTTACAAATCCGCCAACTTCCCTGTAAATAAACATGAACCATATCTAAACCTAGTTTAGAATGTACGCCATAATTATTTATTTATGTGCAAAATGTTAATGACACAAAATGTGCTAAATTTCGCATCGTGAACAACTCTATACCTGTATACTTATTACCCACCCCATGTTGTTAATAACATTTTAACTGTTCTCTAGTTTTTCCAGTTTTATTGAAATATTTCCTTCATGCTGTTACATATTTACCTTTTTTTTACAGATTTTTATTACATTTAAATCATAATTATAATGAGTTGTTTGTCGTTTACAGCCACAGAACTTAAAGAGAAGATCATTCAATGGCAACGCGAAAAGAAATTGTCATAAGCGCCCCAAGCCAACAATCTAAGTCTGATGTATATATTGTAATACATTTATATAAAGACTAAGGCTGGATGTCCAGCATCCGGTGGACTATTGTCCACTTGCATGAATGAGATTCAGTGTGACAATGTTCAGTGCATTCGCACTTAGAGTGAAAATAAGTGCATTCGTTTGTGAAAATAATATTCGTAACATGTGCATAAGACCGCATCTATGATTACGAATCTTGTTTTGTTTCAATAACATCATCACCTGTACAGAAGGCCTAAATTATGACGTAATAGTAATACGTATAAACCAACTGGAATAGTTTCCTCACAAAGGTGCTTCTATTACTTTGACATTTAAGTTTGAACAGCAAAACAAGATTAATACAAACCGCTTTACTCCTAGACGATATTTAAATTTAACAATTGCTTAAAATCTCTTGTCCTCCAACAATTATAATTTGAAACAAGTTGTAAAGTAACAGTTTTATATTCTTAAACTATATAAATAAACTATTACATTTTATGTGCCGAAACGTAGAGTAGGAATAATTATATCCGCGTTGAGACCCGATTTAGAATATAAAATGTATACAAGACGCGAAAGTTTAAAAGTAACAAAGTATTTAAAGCAATGACTAAATTTAAACGACGTTTACGAGTAAGTTGAATATTGTTTAGTGGTGGCCAATAAAGGCTCTGTGCATTTCATAGGAAATCTCCAGAAAAAATGTTTACCAGCAATACCTACTTTAAACTGTCATTAGTGTAACTAATGGTTTAATTTCAAATTACATATATATATATTGTATGGAATGTTCGACTTTTATTTTTGCGCAAATAAATAGAAAAATATTTTATAAATTTTACTATTTGCATTATAGTGATATTATGTTTAGTTGTTATTAGCAATCATAACCTGATTTCTCTAATGATGTCATTGTGATTTTGTTCCTTTATAGTTTATACTTTAGTTGGCACGTGAAATGGATTGTCAATTAGGAATAGTGTTGCCAGGTCCAGTGTGTCAAATATCGGGACGGAAGGGTAAAATAATCGGAATTTGGTTTTCAAATCGGGACAGCTGCAAAAAAATCTGGTTTTTGTGAATCATCATTTATTTTTATCGGTAGGTCAATTTTTTTTTATAATGGTATGTTACCATTGGTTAGTACAAGAAATAAAACTTAAACAAACTAGATAAACTTCTTTACAATTTAACAAAATTCAAACGTAACCGTTTTGACTAATTAAATCGAATCATAATCATCTTTATCTCGCCAAAACAATACGCGCGAGCTTAAAACTTTTATGATGACTATTGAGTTTGGTGAGAAAATGTGAAAGCAAAAATATTTTTATGGAGTAACAGCTTAGATATATTCGTTTTAGATATATTAGTGAAAAATCGGGACATTCGGCGTCCCAATCAAGGGTGAATCGGGACGTTCCGCGCAAATGGGGACACCTGGCAACACTAATTAGGAATCACTAGGAAACAATAATTGAAGATATCAGTAGCACTATATTATTATCTGCATTGTAATAAGCTAGTACATACTAGTACATTTGTAAATGCAATTAACTCTATTTGTATCTCCAGTCACTGCCAAGTAATCAGCTTAGGTAAATGCAGCTATTCTTAAATGAAGTCCATTTCTCAAAAATTACATGGTCTCACTTCTGTAATAATTTGACTTATATTTATCTTTTTACGAAGATTATATTAAAGGCCCTTATGTTAATATGTCAATAAAATATATTAAATGGAAATCACTGGTTTCATTATAACAAAACATACACCAATAAGTAAAGTCATATTATATTCATATACACATTTAAAATATGAACTAGTGTAAATAATTGATTGTTGATTAACACCTCGTAACTTTAAATACTCAGCCACATCAAAATGTAATGTGGCTATTTGATTATATTACAAATTAATTACTGCTTGACTGAGAAATACATTCTAGATTGTGTTCTAATATGAGCAAAATAAACTGAGTTTGTGCATCATGCTGTTTGTAAAAACAATAGAAAAAGATAAATTGCAGATTTTGCACATTCTAGAACACTTCCCTAAATAGAGAATCTGAGATTCATTTTTTGTATACTAAAAACCTTTACTTGTATACAGAGGTAGACAGTAATATATATGTTTTTGTAACTTACAGTAATCAACACCACACTGTTATTTCATATAATCTATTTTTATTTTCTTTCATAAATAATGCACAATCTAAAGGTACTTAAAATTCATAAGTATAAAGGACTTGATTTACATTTGTATAAGCAAATTTCTCGTATCAGTAGCCACCATCAGTGTCCCATTACATGAACAACATGAATGTACACAAGTAGAACACTTAGAAAATAAATATTATGTCCAAACTCAGAGATAAGTTATGTATTTGATATGAAAGAGATAAGTAGTGAAAAGTGTAGTGATAAAAAATTGTTAACTAACACACTAAAATAATACAATAACAAAGATTAGATTCTTATGCAGGTTCAAGACATCTACACATGGTATTTGTAGTGGTAATAGAAAGAATTTGAACAATATTCATAATCACATCCAATGTGTAAAATGTTGCCATTAGCCATACTTTAGAATACCATGCTCTTTATAAAAGCAGCAAATTCAATCACTGTGCAGATTTTTCTTCATAAGCTCAATAAGTACACATAAAGTAACTAGATTTTGCTATCAGAAGACAATATTTATCAGCGTGATAAAAATGGCAGTCTAGAGGCGAACAAACATGAAATCATATACAGCATTCCAAAATAAAAATTAAGTCTAGCAGTTTGTCGTGGAACATATCTCATAGTCTCAGGACATCTAAATCTTCTTTCAATTTCAAAAGCTCTGGGCAATGTCAACATTGGCAGGAAAAACCAAAGAGAGGAGCGTACTGATGCTACAACAAATAAGATATATGGTGTAAATAATAAAAATGCATATAATAAGTATGATGCAGTCCTTCCAATCAATATTGCAAGAGTCACTATTTCAGCTCTGTTGTCCACCTCCAGATCTCTAGTGTTGTTGCTATGTAGAATAGCCTCTGTGTTCAGAGCCAGCGGTATTGCATAGTAAATAATATACCAGTCCACTCTTCCAGTCTGAGCCAGGAAAGCAAACACCACAGATACAGGTCCAAATATGACTAGAACTAAAATATCACCTAGAGCTATGTACTTCAAACCAATACCCCCAGTGTATAAGAAAGACGATGACAAGCCCCCAAAGTAAACCAAAGCTAAGTGTTCCATACGAGCTGGTGATAAAATTACTAGTGGAACAAAAAATGCACAACCAGCCAAATACAGTATAGCACCAAGAGATACCACTTCATCTATGCTCAAAATGTGATCGACTAGTGTTCTGTCATCAGATTTTCTGTTGTCAATTCCTTTGACGAAATCGAAGTATGTATTGACGACGTTGCCGGCGCCGTGGACGGGTATAACTGTGCACAAGGTGAGCAATAGAGTTGCCCAGCTGAAGCCTTGGTCGCCGGGTAAGCGGTACGCGAGCGCGGCGCCCAGCAGTGTCGGCAACAGGCTTCCGCTCAAGGACCACGGGCGGAGCGCCAACACGTAAGTGCGCATCTTCATGAGCGGATTTCGATTCTGTACTGTCTCCTCTTTAGGCTGCTCTAAAAGATTTCCTTCCGCACCTGGAATATCCATGTCTTCAGACTTCTTTTTACTTTCCATGGTGTAATACAGTATAAATTGGTGTTGTTTATCAAATCAGTTCCCTTGAATATAATAGGTAAGATATATCATTGTTGTGTAAATTCTGGGAAGAAATTCTCCTCTGGTTCACTGTTAATTCGAATTGTAATTTTTTATAACTAATAAAAATATCGTTAAACATACCGTTATTGCACCGTCTATTTTGTTTGACTACGTGATTTTGACAAACACCCAGTACCGTTAAAAGAAAGACGTCAGTATGACGTTTCGTCGAAACGTTCAGAAAATTAAAAAAGAAATTCTAAAGTATGTTTTCGGGCTTTTTGACGGAAAAGGACGGACGGCTTTGTGAAGTTGAGTTTCTGTTTGATTACTGTAAAAATTGTGTATAGTCAGTGCATTTTGTGATTTAATAGTGATAGTGTATTAGACTTGTGTTTTTGTGCATAATTGTTGCAATACTCAAATTAAAGCTGCTTTTTTTCGTGTGATTCCAGTCTCCTCTTCGGTTATTAAACCTACTCTTTATTGAATGATTCCTGTGATGTACTTCGACGGGACTGGACACTAACTGTGCACGACAGAATGAAAGCGTAGCACAAGTGCAATATATTAATATGTAAATAGAATCAAGTGTACGTGATATGTACGTACTGGCATCGCACGGCTCGGGGAAGAAAGGGGGTTGTCTCACAAGGGTTGCGCAACTAGCGAGGTGAGGACGAATGAATTCTCACATTAGACTAATAAAAGCGTACGAGACAAATCCATACACCTTTCCTACGAGACTATGGGATGTTAGTACGTACATTTATATTATGTTTTTTATTATTGTCCTTGTTTATAAATTGTATGTGTTTTGTATTCGCTCTCCATAAATGTATTAGGAAACTGGGTTACAGGTCAGGGTATAGGAAAAATAAAGGCTACCGCCCGCAGTGTGTTTTATTAAGCATTGAATTAAACATATAAAGTTGCGGGCTAGATGACGAAAATCCGGTATCGGCGCCACTGTCTTCCCCTTACCTTCAGTCCTCCCATTCCCCTTGCTACTCAAGGAAGGCGGGAGGGAAAAAAGGGCTAAATTGCCCAGAAAAATGTAGATCTTCATACTTCGTCATCGAAAATAGCCTTGTCCTCCGCATAAGAGGAGGACAAACCCTAGGATAAGTGACTTGTAGCTCAGAAGTTATGTATGACGTTGGAGAGCGAATAGCACAATAAACTTCCCCAGGGAGCAGGGGGATCGCACGGGCAGCGAA
Organism: Sesia bembeciformis; assembly: GCA_943735995.1. Classification (NCBI taxonomy): domain Eukaryota; kingdom Metazoa; phylum Arthropoda; class Insecta; order Lepidoptera; family Sesiidae; genus Sesia; species Sesia bembeciformis. Next base: position 4,691,014 of record OX031038.1, read on the forward strand.
CTTGCTATAAAAGGCATAGGTTCCGACCTCTCTTTGCCAGTTCGTCCTCAGCACTTCAAGTAGTAACTTGAACTGCTAGTTTTACATTTAACACTCTAAGTAGTGACTTGATATAACAGACTCCTCATAGTGGAGATACCTAACAAGTTCATACAAGCGAGTTCGCTGCCGACTGCCGCTTCCTCCCTGCGCTCCTGTGGTTCAATGTGAATTAGAGCAGCGTTTTTATTTCCGTATTTCACCCCTACACCCCCCCGTTGGAAGGCAACGTGCGGCCTGCAACATTGGCCCTGCGGTATAACATCGATCGCGAGCACCGCCTTATATATAATATATATATCGTAACCAACATCTGGTCCTTCGAGCCGGACCTCCTGAACCATCGTCATCCAGAAGATCGCCTATCGAGATACGGAGAGAATTTAGAAAATGCCGACCACAAGAAGCAAAAGCGACAAGGAGACAACAGAAGCATCCTCGAGCTCGCAAACCGAAGCTACGGCCACCACGGGCGCAACAACGAGCACAGACTCGTACGCAACGACTGCCCAGACCGCAACCGCGACCGACACTACCACAAGTAAGTCCTCAAACAATAAAAAACAAGCCAAGGACAGTGTCGCTGTCGCCGTCTGCTCCAGGCCACCATCACCTGTACCTGAGTGCTCCGACCACACGATGCGCCCACACTCGAGCCACGCTCGGTCACGCCGCTCCGTACCCTCACGCAAGAGACTCCTCGCGGAGTTAGAGGCGAAAGAACGGCTCGCCGAGCTGTACCTAAAAGAGGCCGAGTGGAAAACGAAAGAAATCCAGGCCGCAGCTGAACTTGAAAAGGCGAAACTCGAACGGCTGAAACTAGACTCATCGTCGAGTGAGGAGGACGAACTGGACGAACAGGATTCAGATCCTCAGCGTGTCCACCGATGGCTACACAATCAAAAACAGATATTAGCCATCAAAGACGCCGAGAGAGAGAAAAGTCCCAAACCCAAGGAAGCAGCTGTGTCGGAAAAAGGCAGTATTAGACAATCGGCCGGGAATGAAAGAGACCCGGGTGTTGCGGGAACCCCCACGAAAGAGGTCCCGTCTTCAGACCATTCTCCACCGGCGATTGACGTGACTACATTAGCCACGGCCTTCTCACAAGCTATGCGCCAGAATAGGGACTCACCTCGGTACGTACAAGAGTTACCCGTGTACAGTGGACACGCCCATAGCTGGCTCGCCTTCCGAGCAGCGTACAACGAGACAAAGGAACGCTTCACTAAAACTGAAAATGTGGCCCGACTACGAAAATGTCTAAAGGGACCCGCCATGGAAGCCGTGAGTTGCCTACTAATAAGTGAGCCTGACCCGCCAGTCATATTACAAACGCTGGAGAGAAGATTCGGGCGGCCAGAGGCACTCATCCGCTTAGAGCTAGAAAAGGTGAAGCGTTTGCCTAAGGTCAGCGAAAACCCACGTGACCTTTGCATATTCGCAAGTAAATTAGCGAACATCGTGGCTGCTATAGAAGCATTAAAGAAACCACACTACCTCCACCACCCTGAGATGTTGTACAACGTGGTGGAGAAGCTCACTCCAACCCTGAGAAGTAAATGGGTAGACTACGCGGCGAGAGAGCTTTCAGAAGTATCCGACTTCAAAAAGATGTCAATATACTTGAACGAAGAAGCGGATAAGTTTGGCGCTTACGCCCTTCCAGAATACATCGCCGACGAGTCAACAGGGAGGGAGCGACCTATGCGAAAAAAGGTCGAACGCGCTTACACAATAAAAGAAAAGCGCAAGCCGCAAGAAAAGTGGCAAGAAAAATGTTGGCAGTGCAAACAATCACATCAGTTAGTGCATTGCCCACAGTTTCTCAACGCTAACATACACGAGCGTTGGGAGATGGCAAAAAGGAGCCATACTTGTTTCCGGTGCTTAAAAGGTACGCACCAAAGAAACACGTGTCGCGTCAAACCATGCGGCCGCGACGGATGTACCATGAGACACCATGTCCTACTCCACCACCAGAAAACCGATCAACCATCAGACATCCCAGAAAGAACAGAAGAGGTACTGACTTCAACAGTAGCTACCAACTCGAATACGCGACGTCGGGCGTACCTAAAAATAGCACCTGTCGTGCTATCCGGTCCCCAGAATAAAATAGAGACGTACGCGTTGTTGGACGAGGGGAGTACAGTAACCATTATCGACGCATCTCTGGCCGATATATTAGGGATAGATGGGCCCAAACAACCAATGTGGGTGCAAGGGGTGAGTGGGACAGAGATAAAACACGAACAAAGTCGGAGTGTCAACCTGGGCATTAAAGGGAAATTCAGCGGCAAAGAATTCCAAATTCAAAATGCCAGAACAGTAGAAAGGCTGAATTTCACGTCGCAATCCATAACAGAGGAAAACATGAAGGGCTGCACTCATCTACAAAACATAAGAAAAGAGCTCACGTACGACTACGCGTCCCCAAAGATACTGATCGGTCAGGACAACTGGGACCTAATAGTGTCACGTGATCTTCTAGAGGGTCGGCGCGACCAACCAGTGGCATCACTAACGAAACTGGGGTGGGTACTCCACGGATGCCACACGTCGAAAAGTAAGCCCGTAACCTTTTGTGGTCACCTATCCACAACACAGGGTGACACAATGGAAGAAACAATGAGGAAATATTTCGAACTGGAGTCATTGGGAATCGAACCCTGAAAACTCGGCCCGAACTGTCACATGCCGGTTCCCGGAGACTTCACCGAAGGCGACCTGAACGCGCGCCATCACTGGCGGCGCGCCCAGAGGCTCGCAGACGTATTCTGGCACCGCTGGGTACGGGAGTACATGCCCTTACTCCAGTACCGGCGGGAGCCCCACAGCACCGGTGAACCACCGAAGATCGACGACATCGTCATCGTGTGCGACTCCAACTTACCCCGGAACACCTGGCCACGAGGCCGTGTCACCAACGTCTACCCGGGTAAAGACAACGAGGTACGAGTCGTCGACATCACCATGGGCAACGGCACCGTGCTACGCAGACCTACGAAGAAGATCGTCGTGCTACCAGTCGGTTCGCAGTGTTGCGACGGCGGGAGAATGTGCACGACAGAATGAAAGCGTAGCACAAGTGCAATATATTAATATGTAAATAGAATCAAGTGTACGTGATATGTACGTACTGGCATCGCACGGCTCGGGGAAGAAAGGGGGTTGTCTCACAAGGGTTGCGCAACTAGCGAGGTGAGGACGAATGAATTCTCACATTAGACTAATAAAAGCGTACGAGACAAATCCATACACCTTTCCTACGAGACTATGGGATGTTAGTACGTACATTTATATTATGTTTTTTATTATTGTCCTTGTTTATAAATTGTATGTGTTTTGTATTCGCTCTCCATAAATGTATTAGGAAACTGGGTTACAGGTCAGGGTATAGGAAAAATAAAGGCTACCGCCCGCAGTGTGTTTTATTAAGCATTGAATTAAACATATAAAGTTGCGGGCTAGATGACGAAAATCCGGTATCGGCGCCACTGTCTTCCCCTTACCTTCAGTCCTCCCATTCCCCTTGCTACTCAAGGAAGGCGGGAGGGAAAAAAGGGCTAAATTGCCCAGAAAAATGTAGATCTTCATACTTCGTCATCGAAAATAGCCTTGTCCTCCGCATAAGAGGAGGACAAACCCTAGGATAAGTGACTTGTAGCTCAGAAGTTATGTATGACGTTGGAGAGCGAATAGCACAATAAACTTCCCCAGGGAGCAGGGGGATCGCACGGGCAGCGAACTTGCTATAAAAGGCATAGGTTCCGACCTCTCTTTGCCAGTTCGTCCTCAGCACTTCAAGTAGTAACTTGAACTGCTAGTTTTACATTTAACACTCTAAGTAGTGACTTGATATAACAGACTCCTCATAGTGGAGATACCTAACAAGTTCATACAAGCGAGTTCGCTGCCGACTGCCGCTTCCTCCCTGCGCTCCTGTGGTTCAATGTGAATTAGAGCAGCGTTTTTATTTCCGTATTTCACCCCTACACCCCCCCGTTGGAAGGCAACGTGCGGCCTGCAACATTGGCCCTGCGGTATAACATCGATCGCGAGCACCGCCTTATATATAATATATATATCGTAACCAACATCTGGTCCTTCGAGCCGGACCTCCTGAACCATCGTCATCCAGAAGATCGCCTATCGAGATACGGAGAGAATTTAGAAAATGCCGACCACAAGAAGCAAAAGCGACAAGGAGACAACAGAAGCATCCTCGAGCTCGCAAACCGAAGCTACGGCCACCACGGGCGCAACAACGAGCACAGACTCGTACGCAACGACTGCCCAGACCGCAACCGCGACCGACACTACCACAAGTAAGTCCTCAAACAATAAAAAACAAGCCAAGGACAGTGTCGCTGTCGCCGTCTGCTCCAGGCCACCATCACCTGTACCTGAGTGCTCCGACCACACGATGCGCCCACACTCGAGCCACGCTCGGTCACGCCGCTCCGTACCCTCACGCAAGAGACTCCTCGCGGAGTTAGAGGCGAAAGAACGGCTCGCCGAGCTGTACCTAAAAGAGGCCGAGTGGAAAACGAAAGAAATCCAGGCCGCAGCTGAACTTGAAAAGGCGAAACTCGAACGGCTGAAACTAGACTCATCGTCGAGTGAGGAGGACGAACTGGACGAACAGGATTCAGATCCTCAGCGTGTCCACCGATGGCTACACAATCAAAAACAGATATTAGCCATCAAAGACGCCGAGAGAGAGAAAAGTCCCAAACCCAAGGAAGCAGCTGTGTCGGAAAAAGGCAGTATTAGACAATCGGCCGGGAATGAAAGAGACCCGGGTGTTGCGGGAACCCCCACGAAAGAGGTCCCGTCTTCAGACCATTCTCCACCGGCGATTGACGTGACTACATTAGCCACGGCCTTCTCACAAGCTATGCGCCAGAATAGGGACTCACCTCGGTACGTACAAGAGTTACCCGTGTACAGTGGACACGCCCATAGCTGGCTCGCCTTCCGAGCAGCGTACAACGAGACAAAGGAACGCTTCACTAAAACTGAAAATGTGGCCCGACTACGAAAATGTCTAAAGGGACCCGCCATGGAAGCCGTGAGTTGCCTACTAATAAGTGAGCCTGACCCGCCAGTCATATTACAAACGCTGGAGAGAAGATTCGGGCGGCCAGAGGCACTCATCCGCTTAGAGCTAGAAAAGGTGAAGCGTTTGCCTAAGGTCAGCGAAAACCCACGTGACCTTTGCATATTCGCAAGTAAATTAGCGAACATCGTGGCTGCTATAGAAGCATTAAAGAAACCACACTACCTCCACCACCCTGAGATGTTGTACAACGTGGTGGAGAAGCTCACTCCAACCCTGAGAAGTAAATGGGTAGACTACGCGGCGAGAGAGCTTTCAGAAGTATCCGACTTCAAAAAGATGTCAATATACTTGAACGAAGAAGCGGATAAGTTTGGCGCTTACGCCCTTCCAGAATACATCGCCGACGAGTCAACAGGGAGGGAGCGACCTATGCGAAAAAAGGTCGAACGCGCTTACACAATAAAAGAAAAGCGCAAGCCGCAAGAAAAGTGGCAAGAAAAATGTTGGCAGTGCAAACAATCACATCAGTTAGTGCATTGCCCACAGTTTCTCAACGCTAACATACACGAGCGTTGGGAGATGGCAAAAAGGAGCCATACTTGTTTCCGGTGCTTAAAAGGTACGCACCAAAGAAACACGTGTCGCGTCAAACCATGCGGCCGCGACGGATGTACCATGAGACACCATGTCCTACTCCACCACCAGAAAACCGATCAACCATCAGACATCCCAGAAAGAACAGAAGAGGTACTGACTTCAACAGTAGCTACCAACTCGAATACGCGACGTCGGGCGTACCTAAAAATAGCACCTGTCGTGCTATCCGGTCCCCAGAATAAAATAGAGACGTACGCGTTGTTGGACGAGGGGAGTACAGTAACCATTATCGACGCATCTCTGGCCGATATATTAGGGATAGATGGGCCCAAACAACCAATGTGGGTGCAAGGGGTGAGTGGGACAGAGATAAAACACGAACAAAGTCGGAGTGTCAACCTGGGCATTAAAGGGAAATTCAGCGGCAAAGAATTCCAAATTCAAAATGCCAGAACAGTAGAAAGGCTGAATTTCACGTCGCAATCCATAACAGAGGAAAACATGAAGGGCTGCACTCATCTACAAAACATAAGAAAAGAGCTCACGTACGACTACGCGTCCCCAAAGATACTGATCGGTCAGGACAACTGGGACCTAATAGTGTCACGTGATCTTCTAGAGGGTCGGCGCGACCAACCAGTGGCATCACTAACGAAACTGGGGTGGGTACTCCACGGATGCCACACGTCGAAAAGTAAGCCCGTAACCTTTTGTGGTCACCTATCCACAACACAGGGTGACACAATGGAAGAAACAATGAGGAAATATTTCGAACTGGAGTCATTGGGAATCGAACCCTGAAAACTCGGCCCGAACTGTCACATGCCGGTTCCCGGAGACTTCACCGAAGGCGACCTGAACGCGCGCCATCACTGGCGGCGCGCCCAGAGGCTCGCAGACGTATTCTGGCACCGCTGGGTACGGGAGTACATGCCCTTACTCCAGTACCGGCGGGAGCCCCACAGCACCGGTGAACCACCGAAGATCGACGACATCGTCATCGTGTGCGACTCCAACTTACCCCGGAACACCTGGCCACGAGGCCGTGTCACCAACGTCTACCCGGGTAAAGACAACGAGGTACGAGTCGTCGACATCACCATGGGCAACGGCACCGTGCTACGCAGACCTACGAAGAAGATCGTCGTGCTACCAGTCGGTTCGCAGTGTTGCGACGGCGGGAGAATGTGCACGACAGAATGAAAGCGTAGCACAAGTGCAATATATTAATATGTAAATAGAATCAAGTGTACGTGATATGTACGTACTGGCATCGCACGGCTCGGGGAAGAAAGGGGGTTGTCTCACAAGGGTTGCGCAACTAGCGAGGTGAGGACGAATGAATTCTCACATTAGACTAATAAAAGCGTACGAGACAAATCCATACACCTTTCCTACGAGACTATGGGATGTTAGTACGTACATTTATATTATGTTTTTTATTATTGTCCTTGTTTATAAATTGTATGTGTTTTGTATTCGCTCTCCATAAATGTATTAGGAAACTGGGTTACAGGTCAGGGTATAGGAAAAATAAAGGCTACCGCCCGCAGTGTGTTTTATTAAGCATTGAATTAAACATATAAAGTTGCGGGCTAGATGACGAAAATCCGGTATCGGCGCCACTGTCTTCCCCTTACCTTCAGTCCTCCCATTCCCCTTGCTACTCAAGGAAGGCGGGAGGGAAAAAAGGGCTAAATTGCCCAGAAAAATGTAGATCTTCATACTTCGTCATCGAAAATAGCCTTGTCCTCCGCATAAGAGGAGGACAAACCCTAGGATAAGTGACTTGTAGCTCAGAAGTTATGTATGACGTTGGAGAGCGAATAGCACAATAAACTTCCCCAGGGAGCAGGGGGATCGCACGGGCAGCGAACTTGCTATAAAAGGCATAGGTTCCGACCTCTCTTTGCCAGTTCGTCCTCAGCACTTCAAGTAGTAACTTGAACTGCTAGTTTTACATTTAACACTCTAAGTAGTGACTTGATATAACAGACTCCTCATAGTGGAGATACCTAACAAGTTCATACAAGCGAGTTCGCTGCCGACTGCCGCTTCCTCCCTGCGCTCCTGTGGTTCAATGTGAATTAGAGCAGCGTTTTTATTTCCGTATTTCACCCCTACACCCCCCCGTTGGAAGGCAACGTGCGGCCTGCAACATTGGCCCTGCGGTATAACATCGATCGCGAGCACCGCCTTATATATAATATATATATCGTAGCCAACACTAACAGAATACGTTTTATACTTTATAATTGTTTATTCCGAAGACACTGGCAATGTGCTAATTGCACCATTGTCATAGATAAAAGCAAAAAATATTCACTGTCGTAGACGAAATTATAAAATCTTTCTGGTGAAACTTGCTGTGGGGCGCCACATTTGCTTTTTTCATAGCTAGCTAGTTAATGTTGTCAGAAAATGGTATAGTTTTACGCATTATGTCGAGGTTTTTTATTTTCTTGGTCAGTCTATAGTCTCTATCAATGATGTCAGACGTACCAACTTCTTGGTAAACATACTAGTTTTTAGTGTCACGTACCATGTACCAAGACTACTCGGTCCTTGTACGCAAAAATACCAAGATTGGCCGTTGACCGACAAAAATACACTGACATCATAGAATAACCGACAAATTTCAGAGATGCATAAAAAAAAACATTCCAATCAGATTTTCCTAATGTTATAAAACTTAAAAGTGATATTTCTTCCGTGCGTTCAATAATTACTGCCCTCTATTAACGGTATACGAAATTATATTTTTTTTTTTTTACTGGGATGCGATTTCCGACACAGTTTGTCTCTAAGTATTGGCAGCGCTAGAGCGGAGCACAGGCGTACTAGTTTCCCGTCTCCCATACCAGCTTTCAGCCAGCTCGGCACAAGGATTTCTAAGTGGCCGTCTAACATCCCTGTTTCCGACACAGTTTGTCTCTCAGTATTGGCAGCGCTAGAGCGGAGCACAGGCGTACTAGTTTCCCGTCTCCCATACCAGCTTTCAGCCAGCTCGGTACAAGGATTTCTAAGTGGCCGTCTAACATCCCTGGTCTCTATTGCGGTACGTCTGGCACCTGGGAGCGGTTGCGTTTACCGCGCACAGGTAAACGCAACCGCTCCCAGGTGCCAGACGTACCGCATCTTTAGCTAACTTCCCTAAGAAAGAAAAAAAAACAGTCAACCTATAATTCACTTTTTCGTGACGTTGCTTTAGCTCTTAAATTTGCTCATATCTGGCATTTATTTATGAGTACCTAGTACCAGAAATACCAGTGTCGACGTCCAGGTCCTTGCATTTTTTACAATAATAATTAATTATATAAAAACATGTAAAAAATGCCGTTTGCTTGACTTTTTTTTTTAATTTGTTGATCCTTAGAACAAGAAATTATGCCAGACGTGTCACTGATTTTTTTAAATGTTTGTAAATTACTTTAATAAAGGAATATTGGGTATAATATAATAAATTATATTAACTGTTAAATCTAATAAAAATAATAAGCGCGTAGTCAGCATTATATCCGGGATAAAAATCCCGAGTACAACAATTTCATCTAAAGCAAACAAATAGAGGTAGTGTAACGCAGAAGGTCTGTTACTTATTCTTCCCTATGCGAGGCGACCCAACTTGCCCCACTGTGGCTACGGACATGTACATTCATTTCCAATTACCAATTATTGCTGTAATAATTTGCTTCTGATTTAATAATAATTTAATTCTGATGTCATTAACAACAAATAACATGGTACAATAAACATCTTTATACTACATTTTTTTAAAATTACAACAATAACAATGATGAACAGCATAGAAATGAGATCCAAATAAAACATCTACAATATATTTTGACCTAATAAAATTAAGTAGATTTTTGTATTGTATCTTAAACACTAAGAGTGATAAATATTCATATAAAATGTTACTTGTTCCCTACCATAGCCACGGCAGCACCTTTTGCTGCATCTCCCCCCGAAGTGAACACCAAAGGTAAACTATAGTTTTGTTCCACAGCTTTTTGCAAAACAGCATTTCTTGACAAACCCGACCCATTTCCAACAATTCTCTTTATGTTTGCATTTCTCAATATTTCCTTAGGCATCATTGAGTGCAAGTTCTGAATTATACTATCACAAAGCGACCTAAATACATGACCCAACTTGATATTTGATAAATCAATATTTTCAATTGAAACTTTAGCATTTGGTGCATGTCTCTCGCCCAGTAAATGAGGAGCTATTTTCAAAGGTGATGATTCTGGTGCTGCTAAGCCTGCAGCAATTAGCTTTTCCCACACCTTTGCTTGGGGACACGGGAAGCCAAATTCAAGCATCCACTGCTGAAGCATTTTCACAAATGTGGCAAGCACATTACCCCCATTTAATGATGCTGCTACAACTAAATAAGTATTGTGGAAGTATGGTAAATGTTCTATTGTGCTACAGTTCAAATCTGAAATACCATTCACTACAAATGCTAGCTGGGCAGATGTGGAGATATTCAGAACAGCATCCTGATTATCTTCAAGAGTTGCAAGTATTGAACACTGAAGATCTCCTAATGCAGCACCAACTGGTGTGCCTTGTGGTATTCCATTCCAGGAAGTACTGAGTGTTCCTGCAAAGTCACCACTCTTCATAACCTTGGGTAAGAGGTTGACTGGAAAATCAATGGATTTTAGGATATCAATATTCCACTCATTTTTTTCAGTATTGAAGTAGCCCCAACTAGCAGCATTTTGGTCAGAAGTGATTGGAGTCACTAGGTCGCAGAGCATTGCCACTACAAAGTCTTGAACAGTTGCTGAACAGTTGAAATTTTTAAGTTTTTCTGGCTTGTGCTTGAGCAACCAAAGGAGTGTAGCACATCCATAACCAGAATAGCATTTGAGGTGTGAGTCAGGTTTAGGCAAGGATTCTAGGAACTCTGGCTTGCACCTTGTGTCTTGCCAGGTGTATAAAGCCGACATGTTTTCTCTTATAGCTTCAAAGCGGATAACAACACCATCCTTCTCCACTTTTTCCCAAGGGCTGTAATTAAAAAGATTAATTGCCTATAATGACACAATCAATAATGTTCTAGTCTATCTATAGCATTATAATTATATATTTGAATTTATAAAAGTACACACATAATTGATAATAATACATACCTATTTTCCGAGTTTTTCCATAGGACAACTCCATGCATTTGACCACATACTCCAATCTTCAAGACATGCTTTAACACATCTCTAGGAAGACGGGAAACACAGTAGTGAATAGCTGATACTATTTTTGGAACATCCTGCTTGTTCCCCTCAATGCCTTGGTCACTTGGAATGTTTGCTGCTGTGTCTTTATTCTGTTTAGCGACTATTTTCTTTGTATTAGAATCATAAACGCATACCTTTACTGAGGTAGTGCCAATGTCCATACCCAAAATATAGTGTTTCTCAGCCATTGCACTTTCATAAAATATAAATTAATAAAATGATTTTTACGATACACGTGAAATTAGTACCTAAACGTAGGACGGTGGGCCTTAATTTGTTTAATTACGGCATTTGGCGGCCGGTGACCGAGTAGGTGGTTGACTGACGGGTGTACTAGTCTATGAAACTGCAGATGTTACGTAAAGGGAGCGTGTTTATATTTCCTTATCTCATCGAGTACGCAATTTATCACGTATTTCACGATTGAACAGACTTACAGCCAATAAATAAAATAACTTTTCCATGTTTGTTTTAAGATGTCAAGCAGTGTAAAATATGTTTCTGCTTCATGTAACGTGAACATTATACATATATCGATTGGACAATTAATTTAGTGGGTATAGGTAACTATTTGCCCATCTGAAATTCTTCATTTCTCTTTCAATATTTTCAATATCTTTCAATAATTGTGTGCATTAAAAATTAAATTGTGTGCATTGTGGCAATCATTAAAATTGGATCAATGGTTTTGAAATTCGTTTCAAAAACAGGTGTTCCGTTGTGTGCTTTTCATTCGTACATTCGTACAAAACTATTCGTAAAGTGCGCGCCAGATAAGTCTGCGCGCGGCGAAAATTGGAACTAATCCCAGGCCGCCATGATGTTGTTGTTTTGACTTATGACAAGTGAACTGTGCGTATTGAATCTCTTGTGTATTTATTCATTTTTATTGATTAAATTTCGTAATCATCATGCCAAAAGTCGTTAAAAGTGCTGCCAGAGACATTGTTCTGAAGGTGAAACGTTCTTGTGAATTAGAACGAGACAATAAGGGTCCAATTGTACCATTTTCTAAAGTACGGGCTCGGGTTGCTTTCTTGACAGGTAATTTTTGGGGTGACCATTGCTTGGTATTTTGCCTTCGTGTGGGGTATTTTTGTTTTATTGGTATATTGTTGGATATTCATACATATGTTCGTTTTAGGTATTTCTGAACGCACTGTCACTCAAATAACTCAAGAAGGAAAAAAAGCTGAAGCTTCGACTTCAAAAATTGTAACACCAGGAAAAAATAGAAACCGAGAAAGTTTTTTTGAAATAGACAATTTTGATAAGTGTGCTATAAGGCATATGATACACTCATTTTATGTTGTCAAAAAAGAAATTCCGACCATTCATAAGCTTTGGCTCGCATTGAAATTTGATATTGAATTCAAATACAGCAAAACAACTTTAAGGCGTATTTTGAGAAGCATGGGATACAAATATAAAAAGTGCCAGTCCAAACGTAAAATATTAATGGAACGTTATGATATTGTAGCTTGGAGAGCTAAATTTATTTTAAGGATGCGTAAAAACCGGGAAGATAAGCGCCCTGTAATCTACCTTGACGAAACATATATCCATGTCTCATATCACCTCGAAAAATGTTGGCAATCGAATGAAGAACCAGGTGTTTTGTCATCGGATAGTACCGGTGCAAGATGGATTATAGCTCACGCTGGCGGAAAAACAGGATTTGTTGAAAATGGACTCCTAATGTTTAAGTCACAATCAAAATCGAGCGACTATCATGATGACATGAATGCGAAAAATTTCATGCGATGGGTGACTGAAAAAATTCTTCCTAACTTGCCACATAACTGCATCGTGGTTATGGATAATGCACCATACCATTGCACTCAAATAAATAAAGCACCCACAATGAGCAATTTAAAAGCAGAAATGCAGCAATGGCTTTCAAATAATAGTATTCCATTTGAAGATTACTGGATAAAACCACAGTTGTACGAATTAATAAAAAAACATAAAGGAGAACCAGTATATGAGGTCGAATATTTATTAAATCAACATGGACATGAGGTCGTGCGCTTACCTCCTTATCACTGTGATTTGAATCCCATCGAAAAAATATGGGCTATAGCCAAAAGACGTGTTGCAGAGAAAAATGTAAGTCAAGCTACAAGTGAAATATCCTCAATAACTGAAGCAGCGTTTAGTACTATAACTACGGAGGAATGGATTAATGTGTGTCAACACGCGGAAAAAATGGAAGACCAATATTTCGAATCCGACAGGCTTTTGGATATAGAATTAGACAAATTTATAATTGATCCTACAAGTGACGATGGAAGCTCAGACTCTTCAGACGACGAAATGAGTGAAGATCCAGAAAATAATACAATGGAAGGCATTGAACCACTTGAGGACCACACTTATGCAAAATTTAAAAGTAACGCTAGATGCCTATTAAAAATTTTTGAAAAATATTGAATGTTGTTTTTATTATTAAGCATAATAAAAAATATGTTCATAATTTTTAATATTCCTATCTTTATTATTACTTTAGAATTATTATTTGGTCGTAGTTCACTTTATTAGCTAATTATATTTTTCCCTTATCTCCCATTTATGTCTATGATCGGAAAGCAATTTCCCATAACTGGCAACATTAGCTACGCCACCAGTCGCGCGCAGACTTAACTGGCGCGCACTATACATGATAATTGATACTTATTTTGTTTTCAAAATGCTGCCATGTTTTTGGACACTAGGTACTTTAACTATTATTAATCAATAGCAACAATTTGCATTCAAACTATGTCCCATAGCACAAAACGTATATATTAATTTTATATATAATATAAAATTATGTATATTCCGTGTCCCGTTTCCCATTCCTTTTCGTTCCTTTTCCTTAATACATTCCATGTATCGCATTCGCAGCCTATCTTGATTGTCAAAGAGCGAATTTTGAATGCTTTCAAAACCACCCTTGATTAACTGACAAGTAACTTTCAGCGGGAACCCGAGAACTAAAGTTGAGGTTTTTGTTTCATTCGCTATTTTAGTGTGTATTGTGGGATTTGTAGTGATAGTTTATTACACTTCAAAGTGCCTAGTGCAGTGTTAGTGCATAATTAAAACTGCATTTTGCGTGTTCTTCCAAGCAGTCCTACTCTGTCCTCCCTCAATATCCCGAGCACTTTGTATACTGAGTGACCAATAGTTTGCCAGTGTTCAAATAAATTATGTAAAAAAATAACAATTGACCACTGACAGTTGCTGACTTGCTACTATTGAATAGTCTTAACCCAATTTATATTTTATTTATTGTATTTTGTTTTGAATCGCAATCGAATCTATTTTATTGATTCATCGTAAGTTTTTGATCAATAAGAACTATATTAACAGTTTATAAATTGATTGCTGTTATTAATAGTATTTTTACAACCTCATTCTTGACTCCATTTGTGAACACTTGTAACTATGCAAAATCCATTCTTAAAAGTATGCGTGTAGATGTTTGTGCATAATAATGCATATTCTTTAAATTGTCACAGATTACACAATTTCTATCAATATCAAGTTTTAATTATCCAAAATCACATTTACGTGCTATCAATGTGTTTCAATCTGTGAATATCAAATCACATCTATATTAAAGTTGAACAGAACAATATATCAAAATTGCTAAGTTATATGATATGATATATAAAAGTGGTACAATTACAATGTATATTGAATATTCTGAGTTTTAATTATTCTTTCAGGAAATGGGGAAAAGAAACAAAACTCGTCTAAATAATGAATTTACTGTAGAAAAGAACACAACATCCATTACAGATTGTCCTAAATCAAGCAATACAAAGGATAATAAAATGGATGAAAAATTAAAAAGTGAAAAAAGGAAGTCAGAAATAAGTGCAAATGACAAACAGTGCAAAATGGGTACATCGAAGGGAAAAAAAATAAAGAAAGCAAAACGCAACACACTTGTAAATAAAAACGTAGATGCTAGTTCTGAGAAATCTAATAATACTATATGTGTTAATGACCAGCCACAGGAAGTTTCTACTGATCCAGTACCACAAAAGAAAAAGAAGAATAAGCAATTTTTAAATGAAGATGAGGCAGAAATAAAAGATGAGGACATTGATAAGTTTTGTGATGAAATAGATAATGAAGATAATCAACAGTTTGAAAATTGGGTCAAATTAATAGAGGCTAATTGGCATTCAAATAGAAAGAATAATAAATAGTATTTTGTCAATATTAAATGTCTTGTAATTTTATACTACCATCCTATTGCAGTTACATATTATATTCCTCCTTAACCAGTGGTCTAGTTTCACAACATTCTTGATGTGCAGACATTTTACTTCATCAACTTATTAAAAACATTTTATTTCTATTTATTTATTTAAGACATTTACATAAATATTTTCTTTAAGGTAATTTTCACATATAATGTAGTTTACAAAACATCAAATTTATAAGTAGGTATCCATAAGGACAATATGTGCTGGCATCTATACTACAATAATCTGTTTTATAGCTGTCAGCTCTATTCTTAGATCAGGTGGTAATTATTGTGTATAATATATACATTGTGTTTTATGTGTGTGTCTGTGTGAATGTGTCCTCATAAATCTCAATGTGCATGTCTTTGAGTTTGTCAATTGTCTCACAGAACATAATTAAATGCATACTGGTACATCACTGTCACATATTTTTGCAAGTATTAATTGTTTTAACAATGTCGCCTTT
The DNA here is from genome assembly GCA_943735995.1 of Sesia bembeciformis. Classification (NCBI taxonomy): domain Eukaryota; kingdom Metazoa; phylum Arthropoda; class Insecta; order Lepidoptera; family Sesiidae; genus Sesia; species Sesia bembeciformis. The sequence goes on from OX031038.1 coordinate 4,706,677, forward strand.
CTAGCAGGACCTTGACTGGCAAAACTGTTCTTTAGTGTCCTATACGTCTTGCAGCTTTTAATTTGCTTCAATTCACTGGGATCAATTAGCTCACTTTTTGTGTTGAGATCGTTTATCTCCCATTGTTTCAGCTCCGTGTCTTTTTATCGGGCTTTGGTGCGGAATCCACCCACGTATTGCCACAATTGTGATTTTATTAACACGGCTTGTGAAGTCGCCACGTTCCATAATTATTCCTCTTTAGATTTTCAATTTTATACGATGATGCCATTGTAATATCTTATTGCGTGCGACGTCCCTGATCCCATGGATGTTGGTCATGGATGAGGGCAAGCAGAGGGCAAGGGCAAGCAGCTGCGCTATTATTAATTTAATGTATGTCAATACACATGAAACATACATTTTACTAATTTAAAACTACGCGGTAAGAAAAAAGTTTTTTTTTTTTTTTTTTTTTTTTTTTTTTTTTTTTTTTTTTTTTTTTTTTTTTTTTTTTTTTTTTTTTGTTAGGAGAGACAATCAGGAAAAATCCTGCATAGGACACCTGGTACCATCTAGTCTGGCTGGGCCAGCCTAGGTGGTATCAGGTAGTGTCGGACTCTTACCGACTAAAAAACCTGATTGCCTCAACAGGACTGAATTCTTGTGGCCTTATGGCCTATTAAGAGTCACCGGGCTTGTTTGTATTAGGGCGAGCGCAGAAGGCGCTCAGCCAGGAGAAAAAGTGTGCGTTGCAACGAGCCTAAGGGCTCCCCCGCCGGTAGACCGGCGGAAGGAACGGACCTCGGCTTAGGGCGTTGCAATGGGGGGATACCGCGGGATCGCGAGTCGGCGAGAAGCGCCCAGGCACGTGTCTATACCTGGTGAATATAGGGTTGGCTGAGGGCCGGTGTGTGTTAACGGTGTATCGGGGGGGACGTCCACGTCTCCGCCGGCGGGGACGGTGTATGTGTGCAGTGTTCGAGTGAACCGCATTGGCAGCGGTGATCGGGTCGTCGGGATCGTCCAGGATGTGCCGCGGCCGACGATGGCGGGGAGGGGCACTCCTGTCCGGTGTGTAGGTGAGGGAGGAGACAATCAGAGGATTGGGATGATGGGGTATGGCGTCATAGTAGCGTCGGGCGGAATCTTTAATGTATTTGACGATGGAGGGAAGCTCAAGGTCTTTGTGGAGGTCGACGTTACGCATGTACCATGGTGAAGCCACGGCCTTGCGCATGAATCTGTTTTGGATTCTTTGGAGGGTCACGATGTGAGAGGGAGCCGCGTGTGCGAACACAACGCAGGCATAGGTCATGATGGGACGAACGAGAGATTTGTATAATGTCAACTTATTTCTAAGCGACATTTTACTTCTCCCGTTTATGAGGGGGTTGAGGCGACCGAGCACAAAGGCGGCTCGGTTGCGGACAGTTGTGATATGATCTCGGAAGGTCGTTTTGTGGTCTAGAGTGACTCCGAGATATTTGGTCTTTTTGACGAGAGGAATCGTTTGACCGAGAAGGGTTATCGGGAGAGAAGTGTTACCCTAACGAGGAAGAACTTTAGTTTACGTATTATGTAGTGATCAGTGTGACCGTTTTAAAAAATGGTGATCTACTAAAACTACAAGGTGCCAGTACTAAATAATACCAAAACACATGCTGAATTATACTAAAATAAAAATAAAAACTAGAAGAGGAAAAATTGAATTAAAACACTTATTATCAGTTACTTTTTTTAATTTTACCAATTACACACCTTCATTATACAGACATATTAAAATAATAATAAATATTTACAATAAGTTTAATTACAAATAGTATTCGACGGATTATTTTTTACTAGAGATGCGCCGAGTACTCGTTTATTACTCGGTACTCGACATACTCGGCAATTTTTTTAGTACTCGTACTCGGCCGAATAACTCGGTTTAAGTGACGAATATTCGGTTAAAATAATAATGTAAAATAAACTTGATTGTCAGAGACGCGAGCGTTATAAAAATAAGCATATTTAATAAAGTAATGAGCATTTATTAATTTGAATTAAATGAAGCAAACAAGTAATCAATTAATATACGAAATTTAACAGAGGCAGGTTATGGTGCACCGGCCGCACATCGCGATCATGTTTAAGCGTGTTTTCGCGCCGCCCCATACCCCTGCATAAATTGACCCGAGTAATTCGGCCGAGTACTCGGTTCGGCTAACATAAAACCGAGTAATACTCGGTACTCGGCTACTCGGTAAAACTTGTACTCGGCGCATCTCTATTTTTTACCATATCTTTCGATGGGTCAAATGAGACACAACCTACACTCGCTTCACTTAGACCTTGCTTAACATGCAACAGGCACGCAATATGTTTAGCTAGAAACCTGTTTCTGTATTTAGTTTTTATATGATTAACTTTTGAAAAAATTCTTTCGCATTCAGCGTTTGAAATGGGTATGCACATTAGACATTTTACAAAATTAGTCAAATTTTTGTACTTAGGAACATTTTTACTGTTAACAATACAACTTAATTTGCTCCAAAACTGTTCAACATTTACAGCACTAGCACTACTACTAGAACCACACATCAGGTTTTGTACCTCTGAATCATACTTAATTTGACGATATTCCTCGTCAATTAATTGTCTTACTGTATCATTTGTAGTAATGTTCGGAAACCTGTTCATAACGCTGATAAGCAGGGCCGTCTTTACCAGGGGGTGCAAGGGGTGCGGTGCACCCCGGGCGCCCCGCGCCCGGGGGCGCCTGTCAAGCGCTGAATTCAGTGCCGGCTTTACCTATGGTGCAGGGGGTGCGGTGCACACGGGCGCAGGGTCTTAGGGGGCGCCGAGCGCCGCTCGCGACACCTCCAAAGAGTTCAAAACGCCTACTAGAGGGCGCCCTGCACCCGGGCGCTACATGAGCTAGAGCCGGCGCTGCTGATAAGAGATGTAAAATTTTCATAAGCCGCTACTTGTGGGTCTATGAAACGTAACTCGGAAAATATTTTTTCATTAATGGGAAATCGACATTTAAGTTGAGTACATAACTCTATCAAAAAGCTTTGACACCTTTTTAAAAAGTCTCTAATTACGATACTACTGTTACTTGGTTGATTTCTTAACAGCGCTATTTCATTAGACACTTTTATACCTAAGTATATCTCATGTAATTCTACAAAATTTATATTACTATTAGGATCTATGTCCTCAATAGCAGTGGCACGAATGTAGCTGCTTTTCATGTAGCAACTTAATATTGTTTTAAACATGTCAGTCAAATCCCGATAAAAAGTATGAACAACACATGCATTACCTTGAAAAATTATGTTAAACTTGTTGACTATATGCAAAATATAATCTAAAAACAAAAAGTAGAGCTTTATTTGTTTATTTTCGAAACTTTCATGTAAAAAAATCGCCGAAAGGCTAGGGTTATGTTCTACGAGATGTTCTTGCTGAAAATACAGCTGAAGTGCATTCCACTGTTCTACTATGCGATTTACACAGCCGTGTAGGGAGAGCCAACGTATGTCGTAGTGACGTAAAATATTGTGATGTTCTGATTCTACAAAGGTCTGAAATTCTGCAAATTCTCTTTTGCGTTTGCTACTATGGCCAAAATAATTATAGACTTCTTTCACAATTTGATCCAATGCTTTAGGCAACTTTTTACAGGCATAACTTACAGCTAATGCTGATGAATGACATGCACATTTTACAAAAATACAATTAGAATTGACCGACTTAATCTTTGCAACCACACTATTATTTCTGCCAAACATTACATTTGTTGTATCAGCTGCAAATCCTAAAATATTTTCAATGTTTAAATTTAATTCTCGCAAACTTTTACACAGTGAGTTAAAAATATTTTCAGCAGTTTCACTTGATAGATTCACAGAACATAAAAATTTGGTTTTTACTGTATTATCCTGAACGCTATAAAACTTTATTGCAATGGCAAGTAATTTTTCTGTTGTAATGTCTGTGCTTTCATCTATAATTAATGAAAAAGTAGCAGCATTACCTGATAAACTTGACGTATTTTTTATATCGGTTAATAACTGCTTTTCAAATGATGGCGCCATTACGTCGTAAACTAACTGAGCAGATTTAGTGCGTTTGCAGGAAAAACCCTTTGCAATTTCCGAATCATAAAACATTTTGCTGAATAAATCGCTGAGATGATCTATGGCCCGAAATGGTATGTTATGTTCTGCCAACGCTGCACAAAATATAAGCTCTGCTTTTCTTACTTCTTCAGATATGGGTCCTTTCCTTTGAAATATGTAATTTATCGATCTGAAAATAAACAGTATTTGATTAATTTTCCTATCGTAAAAAATAAGTAAAATAACTACCTATTTCTTATCTTGGGAAACTAGTGTCTCATTCAGTTGAAAATTAATATTCTTGATAAAAATATTACATATGTTTGAACCCTGCAAAACTATCTTTCCATCCCACAGAACCAGTTCGGCATGTATCATTTATACCTACACTTTCATTTATGAAAATTTCAAAATTCAGCTTTCTGAAATCGCTTGAGAATCGATTATACATGTGTGTACAACTGTACATGTACACTGGCCAAGATCCATCGGACATCCTGTACAAGTAGGACAATTAATTTGTGCCAAAAAAAAATAAGGGACACAATAATCTTATAAATATGTTTTAAGTTTCAGTAATTCCCCGCGACGTAGAGCATGTAACGTAGATATGTAGCTAAAGCACGATTCGCGGTTTTGTTAGCATTAACCGTTCGAAAGAGACAAAATGATACAGTTGCGGTAAACATCAGACAAAGACAAAATTATGTGAACGAATGGAAATTAGTGTTGCCCGCCCAACCCAAAAATATATCAATAATGTGTTTAAAAATGTTGAAAGTTTAAAAATGTACCAAAAAATACCAGAATATGAAAGGATACCAAAAAAAAAACTAAATTAGTTTTACGGAGCCCAAATTATACCAATTGAATATACTATACAAGTTCCATTGCTTTATTTTCTCGATGACAGCTGACACACACAGTGGTCGATATAACTTTGTTCTAGCGTCAACGCCTAAAACTCCGAAACAAAAATTAGGCACCAAGACGTCATATTTCATTAACAAGGTCACGTCAGCCAGAAAGCAATTTTAGGGATGTAGTTATCGATAAACGTAACACGATAACAGATCCGATATTTTTTTACAAAATGTAAGAAACTAAACTACTGCCGGATACTTTTGTACAAATTTATTAACTAATATTATATTTCATTACAAGATGTTACACGTGTTAATTCTTGATTGATAATGCCAACTTCTTTAAAATTTTCGAAGCTGTTGTAAAATAAGTAGGTATAGGTAGGTACTCGACAATGAAACGAAATAATTATAATGACAGGTAATCTTTATTTATTTTTTTTAATCAAAATCTGATGAATCGTCACTGTCACTCGATGAGCTCTCCCCAACATTTATTATAAGTTCCTGTACTTCTATATTATCGAATGCCACATGAATTTCCCAATCCGACGCTATAATGTTTTGGGTTCTTCTCACAATTTTTTACCAGTTTTCGTCAGTTACTTCCGCACATGCATTTTTTAATAAATCTAACATCTTGTTTGCCGTAAAAGGGGGATGGGTATTGTTTCGAGCGGCGTGTCCTTTGATTTGTGCCCATATTAGTTCTATAGCATTGTACTGGCAATGATACGGCGGAAGTCGAAGAACCCAATGACCACATTCGGCAGCTATTTCGTCGATAACATATCTTTTAGGGTGGCTTTTATTCGATTTTAAAATATTCACTAATTGTACTTTTAATAAAGTATTATCCACATTTTCGCCATGACGTTGGAGCCAGTCAATTATCTCTTGTTTTTTATTGGCCTGCGTCGGCATTTTATCAATTTGTCTGGAGTGATATGTAGCGTTGTCCATAATAATTATCGACGGTTCTTCCAGAGATTGCACCATTTCTTTAAACCATCCTTCGTAAATCTCCGCGTTCATTTCTTCGTGGTAGTCCACTGTTTTCTTGGATTTAAAGGCCAGTAAAGCATCTGACATGAATCCTTTCGTAGACCCTGCATGGCATATGATGAGGCGTTCACCTTTTCCCATTGGCACTGAACTAGTGGAAGCGACGGTGTCGTCAGTCCAGTTCTTAGATACTGTGTGGTTTGCATTTAACCAAGTCTCGTCAGTGAAAATAACATTTGACCAATCTGATATCTTTTTGGCTTCGCTCAAAAATTCGCAGCGAGCCATAGCAACGTCGTGACGCTCCATCAATATTTTACGTTTGTCCGATTTTTTATAACAAAATCCAATTTCTTTCAAAACCAAGCTTAATGACGATTTTTGCCCATGGAACAAACCACATTCACGTAAAGAAACAACAAGTTTTTTAAGTGTTGGAATTTCTTTGCGCAAGTAATAGTCATATAAGTATATGACGGCGAATAGCGTCAGCGTCGAAGTTGTCAACCGATGTCACACGACGTGGTTGGCGTTTTTTCTTCGGCGTACGAAGCTTATTTTCCTGCATGCCGCTTGTACCGTAAGCTTCGGTAGTAATTTTTGAAACAGTAAGTCCACTAATTCCTAATGCGGCCGCAACACGCTCTCGCACTTGCCACCATTTTGATACTCTGCTTCAAAGTAATTACGAACCTTGATCACCAGTTCTCTCGCCTGCCTTTTCAGAACAGATCCTTTCGGCATTTTGATATTTGACAGCTGGGCAGCAATCAACACGGAGGAACACAAAATACACAACGTAACGTATGGATAATGTGAAAAAACTCAGCGAACAGAAATGTAGTGACTAGCACGACCGTCTTGTTGCGAGTGACAGATTAAAACAAACACAAAATGGCGGTGGGCCATTGAGTGTTCCCACCTTGAAAAAATATATTTGAATGTTTTTGTTGTATTTGTCTTTGTTCAAAATATAATAAATATATGCGATCGATATCATTACTTATTTGGTCACACAACACTACAACTATCAAATTAGAACTGTCATCGAGAAAATAAAGAAATTTTCTACTATAAAAACGGTCACACTGGTAGTGATGCGACACTAAAATAGAGATGTGCTAATAATGGGAGGGAATAAATATTTTTGTTTTTAGGCACACGATAATTTTTAAAATGCCAATTGTTTGCTAATTTGTTATAAACATCCTTCAAAATCTTGACGTTTTCATTGTCACTCTTTTTGGCGTGAACCCGAGAAGTAAAATGTTAAAGTTGAAGTGAAGTTGAGTTTTTATTTGATTATTGTAAAAATTTTGTATTGTGGGATTTGTGGTTTAATAGTGATAGTTTATTAAACTTCAAGTAGTGTTAGTGCATAATGTTGGTAATAATTAAATAAAAGCTTGCGATTGCATTTTTCATGTTCTACTTCCCCAAGGAGTCCAAGTAATTTGGACACTGGCATAGTTATTAGTCCACGCACATAGCAAATAATAACATAAATTGTTTTTATCATGTCATTGTCGCTCTATTCCCTCTACACTCTACACCAATGATATCCCCACTCCCCTGTAATAGAGCTTGCCCTGTTTGCGGATGACATCGCCCTATACGCTTCAGATATGTACCTACGACGTGTCTCTCTACACCGTCATCGCCCTAGACGAATGGTTTGTGAGGTGGAGGATAGAGGTTAACACGGAAAAAAGTGCAGCCATATGCTTCTCTTCCCAGTTTCCAGAGGTGGCACTCGTAGCTCTAGGCCCCGTCTCTCCCCACTCCCGATATCCCTTTTCGACCAAACTGTGCCCTGGGTTGGGAAGACCAAATATCTTTCTCACACTAGACAATTGATTGACCTTCCGAGAACACATACAAACTGTCCGAAACCTATCCACCTTTATATTCGGTGGCTTCAACCTTCTCGTATGTGGAAGAAGTAAAATGTCGCTTAGAAATAAGCTGTCATTTTATAAAACATACGTCACCTTCGCTAGTGTTGTCTTTGCACAAGCAGCTTCCTTCAACATTAATACTTCAAATCCTTTAAAATAGATTCGTGCACAAGGCCGTGGCTGCCCCATGGTACTCTCGACCTCTACGAGGACAAGGTTTTGGAACGTCTCTCCATCGTCAAATACGTGAGACTCCGCCTGACGCTATTACGACAGAGTCCCTCGGCATCCCAACCCCCTAATAGTTGCCAGCCGAACCCCTATAGGAATGTCCCTCTACGTTACCGTCGTCGTTGTCGTCCACGGCACGTCCTAGATGACCCCGACCACCCAATTACTGCTGCTAATGCGTTTCTTACACTACACTCACAGGCTACACATATACACCGTCCCTGCTGGCGGAGTCGAGGACGTTCCTCTCACTACACCTTGAACACACACCGGCCTTCAGCTAACATTTATCAGGTTCGGTACGGGCACGGGCGCTTCTCACCGATCCCAACCCCGCGATACCCTCCCAAAGCAACGCCCTAAGCCGCGGTCCGTTCCTTCCGACGGTCTACCGGCAGGGGAGCCCATAGACTCGTTACTGTACACACTTTACTCCTGGCTGAGTGTCCTCTGCGCTCGCCATATACCATACATGTCCGGTGTCTCTTGAAAGGCCATTGGGGCCATGAGACTTTAGCTACTCCGAAAAAGAAACATGTCATTGGCCAGCCCCGTGGAAGTAGGAGTCGGCCATTAAAGTGATAGTAGGTTTACTGAGGAGTGAGGACAGAATTGGACTCCTTGGAAGAACATGGAAAAGGTAATCTCACGCTTTTATTTAATTATCACTAACATTATGCACTAACACTAGACACATTGAAATTTAATAAACTATCACTATTAAACCACAAATTCCACAATACCCAATTTTTATAATAATCAAATAAAAACCACTTTACTTCTCGGGTTCCTTCCAAAAAGTTAGTCAGTGTCCAAATAAAATATAAAAAAAATAATTTGTCATTTGTCAATTGGCCACATTTTATAGTGAGATATCCATCCACATGTTTAGTAATACCATTATAATTTCTAAAATCTTTGACGAATACATATAATAAAATCTTTTCCTTGCAGCTTCCTTTATGTAGAATAGTCAAATTTTTAAGCACAATGACAAGATTTGCTCGAGCGAAAGGCTCAAAGTCATCTAACGAGAAGGCTCCAGAGGATAGTACACCATGGGAAGTAATGAAAGAACAACTATTGCAGGCCAAAACGGAAAACGATGAAGCTAAAAAAAGGCAACAAGTAAGTGGTTTAATAGGTACCTGTACGCTGTTTTGTAGGTTGAATGTTTTAGAACTTATTTTATATAAAGTGGACAATAGGACAGACAAGAATAAACTCATTTGTTCAGTGTTACTTCTGCAGATAGACATTTATTTACGTGTAAGTTTATCGGATCAATATAAAATAACTTATTATAACTCTAAATTATGAATTGTGTTTTATAATTTGCCAGTTGTATTACATAATTTATAAACCACATTACAGGCTGAAAATCAGCGACTAGAAAACTATGAAAATTTTCTCAAAGAAAGGAAGGTACAGAAAAGGAAGGCCACCTGGTGTGATTTTCCCGAAACTGAACAAGATAGTAATAAACAAAGGATTGTTGAGTCAACAAGTGGTGAACCTGTTAAGAAACAAAATAAGAAAACCAAAAAGAAAAATGTAAATGATGATTTTAATAGCAACAACATAAACTTAAGTAATGAAACCAGCAACAATGTAACTTCTATCAACTCAGAGAACAAATCTAAAAAGAGGAAAAATAATAATAAACCTCTTGCAGCACCTGAACAAGAAGCTGAACTTAATCCAACAAACACTTTGACAGAGGTATCAGAAACTCAAGTAAAAAAGAAAAAGAAGAATAAAAATAAAGTAAAAACTAATTTAAACCGGGAAAAGAATGATAATCTCAAACCAGATGTTAATTCTAATAGAGAAAGCAAAAATACTAGTTTTTCTAATAAACAAATCAAAGGTGCGGCTAATCAAAACAAAGATAATAATTCTATGACAAAGAGAAAGGAGAAGAAATTAATTGATGGAAAACCTGCGCGTAGGAAGACTATAAATGATAACAGTTTTCAACTGATAATCAATGGGAAAGAAGTTGAATTGGTCAGATTTGACGGTTTTCCAATTATGAAAAAAGATGCTGAAAGGTTGACTGAACTTAAAGACAGTATGATTAAAAAAGGCATACCAAAAAGTGAAGTACAGAGAACAATGAAGTTGGAAAGGAGACGGGCTGAGAAAGCTTTGGCTAGGCTGAAAAGAGAAGTGTGCTATAATTGTAGAAAAGGAGGCCACAATCTTTCAGATTGTCCAGAGCTGAAGTCAAAAATACCAGGAGCGGATGCAGCAGCAGGAGTATGTTTTAAGTGTGGCTCAACTGAGCACAGACAATTTGAGTGTAAAGTACAAAGGGACAAAGAATTCAGATTTGCTACTTGCTTCATTTGTAAAGAGCCGGTTAGTATTAAATAATTTAGTATTTGTTTTAATATAAACTGTAAGATTTTCATATGGAAGTTAATGCATGTGCAAATGTACCTTTGCAATAATAATAATGATAATAATCTTTATTTCAGCCCATTATATAGTTGTTAGTAAAACAAGTACAATAATTTATAAATCTATGTTAGTAGACCCTAAAATATATAACCTATTTATTTTAATTGAAGTGTACACACACACACCCAGTGCCTTAATATATATCTATCTTCCCAGCTATTCCCACATTCGTAAAGAACAACAATCAGTTTTGATGTTGATATGAAGTATCTTACTAAAGTATGGGATATAATATTAAAGTGGGTGTACTGGAGGGTGCATTTTTAAGAAATTGAAATGATAGTTGATATAAAAATAGTGTCTATCTTGGTCAACTCAGTTTGGTAGTTGGTTAGAACTTATCAAAAAAAAGAAAATAATAATAATTAAAAGCCACTATGTATAGGTAGCGCAAGTGAGAGTTGAGATAAATACACTACTCATAAAGACACATTTCTTACTCATAGAATGTTACTCATAAATTACTATCTAATTGAAAAAAAAAGTTGGTTCTGTGTTAGTATGCTTCCCAATGATGTTGCCTCTTTATGTGCAATTTTTTTTTATAAAAAAATAGGCAGCAGATGAGCACACAGTCCACTTGATGGTAAGTGAATACTGTCATCCATAGACATCTACAATACATGCCAACATCAGCCCAGAATAAAAAAACATTGGCACACCCCCGGATGCACTGCCTACCTTTGCAGATTAAGGAATGGATTGGGAAAATGGGAAGGGAGAAGATGGGATGGGAATGGGCTCTGGAATATCTCACTCATTATCAAAACACATACATACATTTGGGAAATACGATAAAGTGGGAAATGCAGTACATTTCAAGGTAGTCTTCTGTGAGAGAGGGGTAACATGGTCAGTCGAGTGTGCCCAGCGGCTGTGGGAATGCAGCATGCACTCTCCCCCTACCAAACAACAAATACAAACCTAAGTGAGTATTATTAATCTCAACTGTCACTGTGTTACCAATATAAATGATATGTCAGTTGATAGGATTTCTGAAACTAAAATTATTGTTTAAAAATGTTTATTCTAAAATTTAGGGACAATAATCAACCCTTCCAATCATTGAGGCTATTCATTTTTTAAATAAAAAAATAATATTTCAGGGTCATATAGCAAGACAATGCCCTGATAATCCTAAAGGATTATATCCAAATGGTGGCAGTTGTAAATTATGTGGAGATGTCACACATCTGAGAAAGGATTGTCCTACGGTATGTATAACATGATCTTTGCTTATTTTTAAAATTGTATTTCATATAATAACATTTAATATCACAATAATTTAATATACACCAATCCATACTAGGTCCATGGTGGATTATGGTTTGAAAGCCCCTAGTGAATTACTAGGAAAGGCATTTGCCCTGCAGTTATTATAGGCTAACATCATCACAATCATTAATATAATGTTATTATTTTCATGTAATTAATTATTGATATTTATTTCATTTAAATTCAATATGTGCAAAATTATTAAATAATATTTTATGATGCAAGTAATAAATCAATCATTTACTTTCAGGCAAATGACAAAAAAGTGGAATCTGCAGTCAAACTACAGACATGGGAGAGTACAGATAATATAGAAGATATAGGACAGGCGAAAACTGTAGCCTCTAGTGAAAGGTTGTCCAAACAACCCAAGAAAATAAAATTTTAGAATGTTGCAAATAACTTGTGTAAGTTGTTCCTATTGTAACTAGGAATATGGGAATGAAATACAGAAATAATTCTAACTATATTTATGTAGTATTTTATTTGTAAACATACAAATAGATAGATAGACTTTATTGTACATCAAAAACATACAAATTGTATTACTCTATCTTTTTGTATTATACAAAGTATGTACAAGTTATTAGAAGTACAACCGGTGGCCTTATCACTAAAGAGATTTCTTCCAGGCAACCTGTGTCTAGTGAAGAGAAGTTAGTAGACGAAATAGAGGTAGATGGTGCAATAAGGAAATAATGTCTGTATATACATTTGTAGAAACATATATGTAAAAAAAAACGTATATGTATATATACGTTTTTTTTTATAGAGAAGTGGGCAGATGAGCAAAAGGTCCCATGTGATGGTAAGTGTTACCGCTGCCCATGAACAGCTGCAACACTAAGGGGCATGCGGCTGCGCCGCCGACCTTCCGGAACACTATTCACAGCTTTCTTGAAGAAACCCATATTGTAGCTTAATGGAAAGACCTCTTGAGGCAGTTCGTTCCACAGCCTACGGCTTCGCGGTATAAAATGATTTTTGGACCGAACAGTGCGCGACACCTCCGTATCGAGGAAATGCGGATGGACCGCACTTCTGTGACGGTAGGTGCGGTTGTAGAAACCCGAGGTGGGAATTATATTAAGCCATTCTTCAGAGTATTCCCCATTGTACAGGCGGTAGAACACACAGAGAGACGCAACGTCTCTCCATTCGGAGAGAGGGGTTCTAAACGCCCGTGAGAGTGGGATCGTCGACAATATGAACAGCACGTCGTTGGATGGAGTCAAATGGATCCAATTGATATTTCGATGCGCCTGCCCAGACATGTGAGCAGTACTCCATATGGGACCTAATCTGAGCTTTGTAAAGCATTAGGAGTGCCCCAGGGCTGAAGTACCGCTTCGCTCGGAGGCCATGTTGGCTTTACTTTCCAGATGACCCCTAAATTCGACTATGCTGGAAATGTCGACACCAAGAATCCTGATATTCTCCGAGACCTTAAGAGGTATGCTCTGAAAGCGAGGTGCTACGACAAAGGCCTTTTTTCAGCTGTGAATGCACAGACTTGCGTCTTACTGGGGTTGAAATCCACTAGGTTTAGAGAACCCCAAATCGAGACTAGATCTAAAGTGTCTTCGATTTCAGACACAACCCTGGCGCGACTATCTTCCACTTCGACCCGAGGGATGTTGGCGCGGCCCCTGTACAAGGCGTCCCTAGTGCTGTCATCTGCATAGCAACATATGTCACCAATTTACAACAGATTGTTGATATCCAGAAGGAACAGAGTGGGGGACAGCACGGAGCCTTGCGGGACGCCAGCATTAATAGACAAAAGCTTTTGCAATGTCTAGGTCCACAGCTAGAGCCTTGCTTCTACTCTCAATGGCGTCAGCCCAGCGGTGTGTTAAATACGCTAAAAGAGCACCAGCTGAGCGATTATGGCGAAATCCATATTGACGGTCGCTAATCAGAATTAAGATAGGTATATATCGTCGATGAGGTGTTGGCAGTTGTAGGAGATATTTGTATCTCCTAAGTGTGTGAATATAAATTTTACACTAGAAGAAAAAAACAATTTTTTTTTATATACAAATGGGCAGACGCGCAAGCGGTCCCACGTGATGGTAAGTGTTACCGCCGCCCACTGACACCTGCAACACCAGGGTTAACCGTTTATAACGAATGCCTAGTTCATTTAGATTTTATATTAATTGTAAACTTAGGTATAAAGTCTTATTTTTGTAAGTGTTAATAAATCGTATGCATAAATTTACGTTTTCATCAAAAACGTTTCACATAAGAGATATTTCTTTTGGTTCTAAAGAAACTATTTTGGTATTTATAGTTAGAATCTAATGTAAGTAAATAAAAAAATCAATTTGATAATCGCATTGTTTAATTTTTAGTAACAGATTACTGATACAATGACATTATTTAAATTTTAGGCAAAGTATCATAATAGGCATGACAATCTGATAGGTATAACTATTTTTAAACGATTGAAATTTGCAAATGATTGAATTTTGTGTTCGCAATAAGAAGTGAATTATTATTGTTCATCTGGGAGTAAGTAATAGGCTCCCTGATCTTTTTTGGTATCATTCGTAAATTAAACCATTCTTCATCAAAATTTTATTTTATTTTGATGTCAAACATAACAAAATTTAATATATTTTGTTACTGTAGGATACCCCGCTTTGCGATCTGGCCTGATACTTGGATATCGTAAAGTAGAAGGTTCTGCATAGTTCTTAACAAAACTAGTCAACGTCAACTACTTCATGAGGAAATGGATGAGTTAGAGCTTCTTTAGTAACCCTGATGTAGTCGCTTGTTAAATGGATGTCCCTATTTTTAGTTTTCTTTCTATCGCACTGTGAACCGAGTCCATTTGAGTGTGACCCGGCTCAAGAAACTTTTGCTCAATAGCAACATAATATTATGCAACTCGATAACTAAAATCTAGTAAGCATTGCTCAAAATGTTATTTATGTTTTGATAAGTACATCCGTCTGAATATATTACTATGGCCAGGCCATTAGTCAAATATCTCTCCAGGTAATCTATGATAAAGCTAGTAAAGGGACTTGCTGTCAAATCAGCCGCAATTTTAACAAACCAGTATCAGATACATACATTAGTCGTACATTAGTTACATACATACATTAGTTACATTTTCGCGATACATTAGTGCGGTTGACTAATCCTGCAATGTAAATGTTTCTTTGGTATTTCTTTTTTTTTCTGGTAAGCATGACATTGCACCAAGTGAGGCGTTCAGTTTATTGAGTCTCAGTCAAATTTTGTGGGATCCACTGCGAGCACAGCTTTCGCACAGCCAAATGTTTGTGTAAAATTGATGGTATCTGAATCATGCCTATGTCTTAGGATCCCAAATCTCATGGTAGGTCACGTGCCTGTCTGTCACATGACGTCGATCACGTGACACAGCATGTGCGATGTTTTTGTTGTTGACAGCGGTGGACGGGCGACCTTCGCGAAATTCGTCGCTGAGATTGATACGACCACGCTTGAATTCTGCAAACCAGATATAAATTGTCCTCTTCCTTGGTTCTTCATCGCCGAAAGCAGTTTGAAGCTGAGCGAGGCTCTGCTGAGCTGTCAAATTACACTTAAAATCGTAGAAAATCTTACAGCGAAAAATTTCACGAGTTAAATCCATCGTAATGCAGACACGCAATTTTTAAAATAACGCCTCAATTCAAAAACAAATGACTGATAGGATGAAACATTGTAATTACTTTTTGCCCACGGTAATTTCTGCGTCCAAAACCGTGTGGCCCAATTTTCGATTCCACCGTCTTCCCGTATTCCCACTTTAGCGGTAAAGTCGCCGATAACAACAGTTCAGAAGGTCTTATTAAAGTCCAAGGTTCTCGACGAATCGTCGTAGAACGCTTAGACTTCATCATCCGTGTGCGCCGACGTGTGCATATATATACCTGCACAACCTTTAAGATGTTTCTTATTCAGTCTACATACAAGGTACGCGACCTGCGCCCACACACTTCTGATGTCCACAACGCTGTTAACGAGGACCCTTTTGACAAGAAAGCCGATTGCATCCTGTGAAGGCTGGTTGCTTTGCCTGTAATAAAAGAGGTGTCCAGATTCTATATATCTTATAATGACAAATCTTCATAATAATTTGAAAAACCAAATCTACATACAAATATACTCATACATAAAACAAGCAGCAAATTATAGAGCTTCCAAACTAGTTTTGAGTTGTTGCATGGACTCATGTGCAATATGAGCGGTGATGCCCTCGGGGCTCTGGGGGTCCTCCCGCTGCAGTATCCTGACGGCTTCAGTTAGGCACTGCATAGGCTCTTGTAGTCTTTCCTTCAATTTTTCCTTCATTATGAGCCCAGCACTGAATTCGCGTCGAGCCAACATCATCAATGGCGCGTGAAGTTCATACAACATCATACCTATAAAAGTAGATTAATGAATAAGACAACGAGAAATAATTAATTGAGCAGCAAAAATTACTGAATGAGCAGCGAATCAGTAGGTCGGTATTTTTTTGCTTCAAATAAATCGGTACTTATATAGAAACTCATTGCTATGGGCCCGGGTACCTACATAAGAATTGATTTGGAAATAGAGTACCCCTAAGTCATCACTATCGCCGCTCACTAAAATGCAAGCCCTTTAACGTAATATACATGCCTATTATTAAGTATAATCTTCAAAAGAATGGACGCGAAATTGCTCCACATTGTCATAGGCCGACCGTACGTATGACCTACTTAGTGTACAAGTATGTTTAGCACGATACGTAACATACGTCACGTGACCGTACGCCACGATACATGTTGGATTGGCCAGATGTAGGTATACCTCTCATCCTGGTGTCGCCCGGCGTGACGACGTCGAGCGTGGTGAGCAGCAGCCGACAGAAGTCTGCCTTACGCTCGAGCATCACGTCGGGCAGCTCGTCGAGCGCGTACCCGGACACGCGCCCGTACAGCTGCGCCAGCGCGTGTTTGATGCTCATCACCATTGAGTGGCGCGGGTGGAACACTGACTTGTACTGGAAACACATATAGAGCTTCGTAATTTATTAATTTTGTAATTTCTCCCTCCTTAATACGCTACTCTTTAACTCTCTAATACGCAGATACCTTAAAGAACTCTTAACTATCTTTCGTCTCATCCTTTTAATGTTCATTCTTCGAATAATCTTCTTAAAATTCCTGACAATTCTTCTACTTGCTATTCACGTTCCTGCCCTGTCAAAGCGGTAAGCTTATAGAATGTATTAACTAACTTAATATTCTTTAACTGAAAAATCCCTATCCCATTAACCATAAAACGCGTTCAATCTCTATCAAGTTTTAAAAGAGTCTTGAAATAAAACTACCTCGCAGATTAATTTAGAGAACGTACGCCCAATATCTCTGCCTTCATTTTTCTTTGACTTTTTTATTTCCTTAGTTTTTCTGAATAAATGTATGTATTAGTATATTTATATAAAGACATTTCTTGTTTATTGTACCATCTACCTCTATGGATCTACACTCTACAGACTTCCTACCACCTAAAGGTTGCCAAGTAGAAATAGTTTTATCGATTAGGCCGCCCGCGCCGATCCGGTTGTAGGTACTTCTAATTATCTATTGTGTTTTTGTGTTTCTCTTCTGTATGTTTTGGTGTACACTGTACAATATCTATTTATTATATGTCGGAGGTGATACCAAAATGGCACGAAACGATCCTTCCAACTCCTCTGATAGTTGCTTATAAAAACAGTGCTAACAACTTTCAAATTAGGTACCCACGCTTTCCAATAAGTGGAATTCATAGTTTTCGACTTTACGATCTTGCGACTTCCTACTTTTGCACTTTTTTCTTCTTAATCACTACCAGAACATATAACTGACCTTGTGGAGTACAGCCTCCCTCTGTTCAATGGCTTGCGGGCCCGGCTCGAGCGCGTCCAGCTGGTCGATTTCCGCTTGAACCACCGCTAACAGCTTGCACATCGCACTGCCTAATGTTTTGAACCCGCACTTCTTCTCAGTGCACTTCCATTCTGCTTCGTTATCTATAATAGAGTATTTGACACGTTTCAGATAATTTTAATAAACTAGGTACCTACTTAAAATTATGAGATAACTTTTGCTATCTCTGGTATATCATGAATCATGAATGAGAAATGTAGGTATGCGAGGGCTCTGAGGGAAAAAGTCTAAAGGAGATCTGAGTAAGAGATCAATTTCGTTTGAACCATCACACGTAAGAGAAATCAGCCAAAAGATGTTAGCTATTTTATGACTGCCTAAATTCTTACCTAAAGGATTAGTGGACATGATAACACCGTCGTCACACTTATTGCACTTCAGGGTGCTAAGGTGTGTCCCCAACTCAGTGGGATCGGCGCAACGCGGACACTCGCAGTTAAAAAATTTGGACTCCTGCAAGTATTCCCGCCGGACGATCGTGGGGGAGAGAGCATATGTGTAGCACAAGTGGAGCGCTTCACCAGACTTGATCTGTACCGCTGCTCGGACTTGTACTCTGCAAGATCATGTATATAGGTACAGCCAGACTTGAGTAGAACAGTAGGTATTCGGGCAAAATTCTGAAAAACTTAATTCTTAACATTAATGCCATTTTTGACGCTTTTACCTCTCGCACTTTTTAGAGAGAAACTTTTTTAGTTGTTGCGTTCAGTGTGAACTGTGCTCTCTTCGAGATAGTCGAGACCATCCGAGATTTGAGCGTTTAGTTACGAGATGGGGTTCTTCAAAAGCGCCGAAGCCCTTCGACTTGGGGTTCGCATCCGCATTTATTTTGGTGGCATTTTTTTGCTGAACGTCAGTTTCTTTAAATTGCAGATCTACAATCACAGCTACATATCTAGACGCGAGGGAAATAAACAAAAAATATCAATATTCTCTTGGATATGTGAACATGTTGTGTTTGGCTTTCTTAACAATATTTTTTTTCATATCCAAAATAATTGATGAATCACATTAATTTTTTTTGCTACATCCGTAATTAGTTGTTCCCGACATGTTTCTTTTTGCAAAATTGTATCTGTAGCCGGCATGTAAAACGGCGACGCTTCCTTTTTGACCTATTAATTTTATTTCAGCAACGCGACTGCTTGGACCCGCCGACGTATCCATATTTTCTTTTATTTATTATTATTAATTCACATGAAGCAAGCTTATACATACATATTGATGGATGAAATAATATGAAAGTACTCATGTTTCGTCTGTGTGAGGCAAGTGAAACTAGTCAATAAAAGTTTAAATCTTTGAGTCTAACACTAAAATCTACCACTTACAATCTAAATACCCCTTAACACTATAGAAATTATGAGCAAATATTAATTTAACTACTTTATCTTTACTACTTTAATGGCCTCCAAAAAACTCGGCGTGCTGAACAGAGCGAAGCGGTACTTCACCCCTGGGCAACTCCTTATGCTTTACAAAGCTCAGGTGAGGCCCCATATGGAGTATTGCTCTCATCTCTGGGCCGGCGTTATTTTGTTATCCAAATCCGGCGTTATCCAAGCAAAGTTATTTTGTCAGGTTCATTTATTTTCTCGTTTGTATTTTATATTTATTTGGCTTGTATTAATGTAATTATTTTGAAATAAAACTAGATTGGTGTTACTTATATTTATGTATTTGTAATATATTTATGCTACTTGAGCTATCGTCCTCTAATTTCAAATTCTAGTTGTTATTTTTTTATTTGTCTGAAACTATTATATATATAGTATATATGTCATCGGCAAATAATATGCATTTATGGTATGTTATTCTCGGCAAATCATTAATATAGAACAAAAATAACAATGGACCTAGGACACTGCCTTGTGGAACACCATACCTATTATACTCATAACTAGATTCAAATATTTTAACTTTATTACTTTTGTCAATATTAATTACTTAGTATACTAGTTAGTATACTTACAATACTAGTATTACTTATAATACTAGTTCTGAACATTAATTTAAACGGGAATACTCAGGTTCAATCTATGACATTGACAATGAAAATAATGACCCTTCATAGATTAAAAGGTGGTATCGTTGTGTATTAGTTTATGTCTCTGATTGTATGATTTCTGCCGTTTACAGAATCTGCCATTCAGCGAAAAAAGACTTCGGTGTTGTGCAGGTGTTCATGGGGTTGCAGGTGTTCGTGCGATCATCACTTGCCATCAGGTGAGCCGTTGCTCTTTTGCCTTTGCGAAAAGGTAATCTATTTTCATCATTTTCAACAATGTTGCATAGAATGTATGCGGTGGTGGGCATTTCATTACATCAACTTATAATGTGCAAACAATGTGTTTTATCGACCTAGAGCTTTTGTAAAAAATATTTTTAAATCCTAAACTCCTTTAGACCTTGAAACTTTAATTGCATGTTAGTACAATACTTACCTGTAATCGTTTTGTCGGATAGTGTGGACGATGTTAGGTACGCAACTGTGTGCGGCGATAGCTAACCGCGGATACACAGCGCGGATACTGAATCCACCCCGAGAGGGTATCTCTACAGCATTCACCTGGACAGCATAGTGAACATGGACATTATTTATGGATAAACCATGACCACATTCCAAAAGATTTTAGATTTTTTAGTTGCGTATACTTTTTTTTATATAAATTGAAAATATGCGAAATATCCAGCGGACGCAGGAGATTTTCTAGAATATATGATATTTCTAGAACAACATAGAATAATGATAAACGTGCTGAGGAATTGTGCACAATAAATATTTCGATGAAATGAGAATTGTTTTTATTTTAATATTTGGATACGGTAATGAAGGTAAGTCCCTCTAAGTTAAATTTAGACGTCTAAATTAATGAGTTTAACACTTATAAATACTTACCTCTAAAATCCCGCAGACTTGCCGTACCAGCTCCTTGCTAAACCTACTGCCGAGCTTGCAGTGGTCCACCAGGAAGTCCACAATGTTGATCTGGTCTACGCCCCAAATTGGCCGCTGCTGCCGCGCCTCCCCGTGGGTTTCCATCGCTTCTACCTCTTTCTGCCATCGTTCTGGATTTTTCTCTTTAGCTAAAAGTAGTCTACAATATCACAATAGATATTTTTGTGAAGCTTTTGGAACATAGATCTACCTGCTAGTGGGAGGATAAAATTTATGCCATCAGCCTGTAACTTACCACTGCAATTCACAAGGCTTTCCATTGAGGCGGATCTCCACTAAAGGCAAAATTATTAAGACGAAGTGAGACATACAGATAAGGCAATACTACGGACCTATTGTTTATAATGAGCAAAATTAACGAGGCGAGGCGAGTTGAGACTAATGAACATGAGACTAATGAATAACTAATGACTAATGAACTCGCCTCGTTAATTTTGCCTATAGCAGAGATCCTTCTTTGGCCATGCTCGGATTTCTTTTAGACCCGTGAGTTTCCTTAACAAGCTTTTCTTCAGCGCCGTGTCAGTGATAAATTAGAAACTCAGTGACATAGACCAGTCGGAGGGGGAGAGTGCACTTTGCAATCCAACAGCCACTGGGCGCACTCGACTGGCCTCGTTACCCCCACAGAATACTACCTTGAAATGTACTGCATTTCCCACTTTATCATATTCCCCAATGTATGTACGTGTTTCGGTAGTGAGTGAGATATGCCAGAGCCCATTCCCATCCTATCCCTTCCCACGTCCCCAACCCTTTCTTCAATCCATTTTTTCATCAACAAAGGTAGGCAGCGCATCCGGGGGCGTGCCAAAGTTTGTCATTTTGGACTAATGTTGACATGTATCGCGGATGTCTATGGGCGACAATATCCACTTACCACCAGGTGGATTGTATGCTCGTTTGCCATCTTCTTTCTATAAATAAAAAAAAGTCACAGTTCGAACTGATGGCGTCTCACAAATGTGAATGGGGAATACCCCTGAGATGTCGTCACTAAATAATAGTAAGGGGTAAGATTTACCATCCCTTTATTGTTGGCTCAAGGCAATAATATAAAGCTGTGTCGATTATCCGTGGCAAATCCTCGAACATTGTCGCGCGTTATCTATATCTACCGTTTTGCCGAGCGAACGTTCGAATTGGCTCGCGCGGCAACACGGTTTCGATCACGCGCGTCAATGTTCACGAATTTGGCGCGCGTAATTGATACACAGCTTAAAAGTTTATAGTTTACCATTATGGTGTTAATAGACTAAGCGTTTATAAGGAATGGACCTTATTGGTGTAATACAATCAAGTTGTGGCGTGCTGGTGGTCCAGTCCTCTACCGGTTGAAACCGCACGTGCACAGAGGAGAATAGTTCGCACTCTGCCGCATGTTGAGGTGACGACTCGCATTCCTTGCCACAGACCGGCCAGGAACATTTCGAGCACAGTGTTTTGTCCACTGGACAGTAGCATCCCAGACAGAGTGGCGGAGTATCTGCAGTAAACAATACGCCGAAAGTTGGGATCGGTGCTTAAAGCTGCGTATATAACTGTCAGTTAGTGTACCTATATACTCGTATTATACTTATATATGATCCCACTCTCACAGGCGGTCTAGAATTGTTCAGCATCCGCAGGATATTGCGTCTCTCTGCGTTTTCTATCGCCTATATTATGGGGAATGTTCTAAAGGGTTGTTCAATTTCAGTTCAATCTTCGCGCTTTTACCATTGCACCGCATTTCCTTGACGAAAAGTCGTAGCGTACAGTGCGGTCACCAAGACATCTAATACCACGAACGCAAAAGTTGTGGAATTAATTACCTCCAGAGGTTTTTATGTTATGATACGACATGCGCATCTACGCTACAATGCTACGAAGAGAGTTGTGGATAGGATATTGCAAAGTGCGCATTCGCATGTCCCGTTTCATTGCAGGTGTTTATCGGCGGCGGTGACCACTTCTATCGTGTGGCCCGCCCGCTAGTCTTTCGTCTGTTCTGCATAAATAAATCAACCCTCCAAGTTTTGTTAGTTTACGCAACGTCTAAGCAAAGGATCATAGTTTTTTTTTTCTGTCTAAATAAATCGCTTTAGGTCAAAAGTAATGGCGAAGCCATTTTAAAATTTCGATTTCACGTCTCTTATAGAACTTACGAACTTGTTTTGTGAATATAAAAGTTTACCGAAACTTTACTCTAGGTACCTTTCGTTTGTTTCACTTTTTTGCCCCGAAATACCTAATTCGAAGACTAGTATTTAGATGCCATCCATTGCATCTACTTATTCGCTAGTATGCGTGTAAATACTCGGTAAGAAGTAAGTACTGTGAAAATTAAATTAAGTACTTGCCTGGTTTGGGCCCAACGACGAAGGGCGTATCGGTGAAAATCATTTCGCCAGTTTCCAAATCTTTATTAGCAACCAAATACCGTCCATACTTCTCATTTTGCAGCACATCGTAGTGACTAACGTTATCGACCATTGCGTTCATAAATGAGAACTTTTTCGCATAAATCACGAAATCAATTTTACCGGGTGACCGAGTAAAGTCTAAGTCTTGACTAGCTGTCTAAGTCACTGCTGGTCGAAGATCATGTAGTGGCTATTATAAGACGCGGACTATTCGAGAATTGGGACGTTCGGGAACTCGAGTTCGTTTCCATTGGCATATGTGCTATGTAATATAAACAGGTTTACATTCAGTAATATTACACCTACATATAAACAAAAAAGAGAAGTTTGTTTTTTTGTTCATATTTCCTGGAATATAATTGTTACTTACATTTGGTGAAAAATTATAAACTTTGCTGATTTTTTCGGACTGGAATTAAGAATATCTATAGTTTATTCAAGAAATATTTCATCATTTATAAAAGGATTTAAAAGCATCGTGGCAACTGGTGATCTAGGTGCATATTTTCGAAGGTATTAAAAATAAATCATTGTACCTATAACATGTTCATAAACTGTCTCCCTTTCCTGATTTATTCTTCATTTTCGTTATCAAAGATAGATTTTAGATTTTTTTATGTTTATATGTAAAAGGTAAACTCAAAAACTGCTAGCCCGTTTTTGAAAATTCTTACACATTTAGGCACTAATAGAGACAGGCTATATTTGGGTTTGCTAGTAAATTGTTATGTCACTTGAGCGATGCCAGGTCTGGTGGTTAGTGCTGAATAAATCGACAAATACATAGTAGTCTGATTATACGAAATCTAACTATAGAAACTTGTGACCGGGAGGAAACAAACTATGTAACAATTATTTTGTGATTGTCCCTGTCCCCGAATACGTCCCTTAATGTTTAAAGAAACAGTTAATAGTACCTACTGAGACCCATGTTGCTGCATACTTTATTAAAATATCAGCCTCTAACGTCCTCCCGTAGAGCACGGACCTCCCCTTGTAATCACACGGCCTTTCGGGTGATCATAATTCACCACGCGACGCGGGACTTCTTAATTCTCAAGCACGCAGTTTTCCCAATATGTTTTCCTTTACCATCGACTTAGTGATAATTAGCCCAGTTGCTAGTGCCCCTGCTTGCTGTGTAAAATGTACCTAGCGGGTTAATTCCGGTAGAACATTCAATTGGTTAAAGACAAATGCTAATTGAGGTCTGGGTGGTGTGTTTGTCTTTGTATGTATCTCTGGATCCACGACATAGAGATCCTAGTGTGGGCCTTTGAGTGGCATATGAAAACCCACGTCACGAACTTCATCACCAAAAAAGAGTATCTTCTGCGTCCTGTGCTCTTTTCGCCTCCCTGTGCGGACGGAGCACGATGTTTACACTACAAAACATACCCTCTAACATATACCGAGGATGGAAGGTGTACCTACAAGCTGCGGGTGGTAGAAATAAAGCTCGTTCGTTGCCGGAAATCATGTCTGAGGCGCAGCTTGTACTAGCGGTACACGAAAACAGTCGGATGCCTCTTGAGGTCTCAAACAAGATGTATTAAGCAAGCGCTGAGATACTTTTCTTGATAGCACTGCTGGTTTTTTCTATTTCTTCTTGTTATTACTGTTGCTAGGCTACTACTACGATCTGGCCGTCGAGGTTATCTCACGCCCTTCCCTATATGAGGGAGCGGAGGATCTATCTGTTCCTGGGCTATTGCCCACTGCAGAGATTTCGTCTCTGCCCTCTACTACGGGCACGTCTCTGGGTGGGTCTCGTAACGCCCTGGCGTCCATCCTTCCATCTCGCCGCCTGCGCCATCAAGCCCACTGGATTCCGCTTGTGGGAAGCCCAGTAAGGAGCCGGGCTTGTGATACCGATGCGGGCGGCCACATAGGAGCCTCGTGCGTGTGTGGAAACCCCATGTGTGGTGGTGTCCGAGGTCGCGCCAAAATGCCTTGCCGTCAGGCGGGCGTGCATTATAAGTCACAAAGCCCCTTATGTGCTTTTTCATCATGACAATGCACCTACACATCGGTCTGATGTTGCAGGCGCTGCCATCCGAACGGCTGCGTTTCAGTTGATGCAGTATTTGCCATATTCTCCGGACCTAACTCCTAGTGATTTTCACCTTTTTACCAATTTGAAAAAAACACGCGAATTAACGTAAAGAATTTCACTGAAATGATGAGGTCATGTGCACTGTAAAGTCTTTTTTCGATACCCAGTATCAAGCCTTTTTTCTTTCAAAACGTTATTCAAGGTGTATTAGATTAGAAGGTCATTACGTTGAAAAATAAATACAATTTAGATATGTTTTCTAATTTAAATACTTTTCCAAAAATATATTGATCAACCTAGTATAATTAGGGGACAGACGGGAACAAAAGACCGTAAATCACTGGGGGGATTTCGGTGATAGCTTAGAGGTATCTATGTATACCTACCTACTCGACTCACATTCGTGTGATCGTAAGTTCAAATCCTTAGCCCGTAGCGCTGGTACAGATTTTTAGAAATTGACACTCAGCGAGGGAGAACATCGCGAGGAATCTCCATGGTCCAGAAATAGAAAAATATCTGGAGTAGGTATATGATGCACTGGGCCCGCGTGGTGGATTACGGCCCGATCTCAGGAATATGATCCGAGAATAGTAAATAGAGCCTAATAGATTTACAATTTACAATTTAATTTATTAGGTAATCTAGACGCACTTTTATGTCATAAATATTCATCACATATCAAACAATATTTATTAATTATTTTTTAAATTATGATCATTTTTGAGCACTTTTTTGGTTTTAGGATTATCAAAAACCTCCTGGACAATGTACGTGAATTAAAATTTCCAACAGTAAATGCAGAGATAACGACAGAAATTGTAGCATGTCTTCGAGACGTAAGTAAAGATAAAGCTTTACGTCTTTAAAGATAATACGTCTTTTGGCCTTTAGATCCTATATTAATTATAACATATTATCGGTGAATACAGAGCCGGCTCTAGCCCATGTAGCGCCCGGGTGCAATCAATACCCTGGCGCCCTCTAGCAGGCTCTTTGGAGGCGTCGCGGGCGGCGACGCCCCCTAAGACGGCGCCTTAAGACGCTCGGCGCCCCCTAAGACCCTACGCCCGTGTGCGCCGCACACTGCACCATAGGTAAAGCCGGCACTGCGCACAGGTGCCGCGCCGCGCGCCCATTTCAAATGAACTTACACTCTATTGACTTAGAGATCATTTTGCTACCGGGCGGCAACGTGTCAAACGTACATACATACACTGTCTTTGGATTAGAGATTTTGCCGCGCGCGTGTTGTATTAAATAAAATTGTTATTTGTGTAGTGTAGTAATGCGGTATGACAAGCGCCGAAAGCGTAATAAAAGTAAAAAAAATATTATTGTTAATGACTATTTTTTTTTGCTTGCGCATACATATTTGTCGTAAGTAACAAGTATATAAAACTGTGCAATGGCGTTAAGTTCAATGAAATATCCAAAAATACAGCGCTCGACAGGCGCCCCCGGGCGCTCAGCGCCCGGGTGCTCCGCGCCCGGGTGCACCGCACCCCTTGCACCCCCTGGTAAAGACGGCCC
This sequence comes from Sesia bembeciformis, assembly GCA_943735995.1. Lineage (NCBI taxonomy): Eukaryota > Metazoa > Arthropoda > Insecta > Lepidoptera > Sesiidae > Sesia > Sesia bembeciformis. Next base: position 4,733,404 of record OX031038.1, read on the forward strand.
TGGGTGAATATGTAGGTCAGTCGTCGTAAATTGAAAGACAGGAAGGTCTAGGAAGACCGTAATTTGGATCTATGCAACATTTAAAATTTAAGCAGATACATAATTAACAGCATAATTCTTGACGACCAATCTACTGGCTAGGCTAGAGGCAGTATGAAGAGGAAGCTGTCGTTTGGGATTCAGATAAGAAATTAGCTGAGATTGGAAAGTGTATCTACCTTTTTTTTATAGAATAGATGGCAGACGAGCGGCTGGGCCACATGATGGTAAGTGGTCACCACCACTCATGGACACCTGTAACACCAGAGGGCTGGCGTGTGCGTTGCCGACCTTGCAGAATCTTGTTCATAGCTCTCGTATAAAAAAATACCTATTTATAAAAAAAATAAGGACCGGTTAAATAAATACAAGTTCCTTAGTCTGGTTGGTTGGAAACTACTTGGAGTTTTTCAATCTGCATAAGTTATAAAAACAAGATTCGGGCTAAGTCTAGACAATGCATTTATTGTACCTAAATACTATTTTTTTTTTATTTGTTTAGGATGGCACAATTGGTCAAAAAACTGTGTGCAAAGATGGTAATGGTTACATAGTTCAGTGTCCTGCGAAGTACTTCAATGAAGATGAAGACAAACACAAAAATAATGTAAGTAGGTAGGTACCGTACCTAGGTAGTTTGACACATTTGAATACTGCTATTTATTGTCCAATTTTTAATTGTATGGAATTCTGTCATTTGTCATTTAATGAAATTTCAGTTGTCACCCCTTTTGGGTGGCTTTTTTTTTTAAATTATGTAGTTATAATTTTTAGATAACGACATAAAAATTAAAAAACGCAAATAATACAGCTCTTGCGTTTTTTGCAGTTTTTGTTAAATCTATAATTTAGCAATCTATCTATCTATAATTCTTGCAATTTGTCTATGTTTTTTGGTCGGAAAGGAATGTTAAAAGGAAAAGAAAAATAATAAAAATATAGGTACTAAGTATAGAAACACTATTCTGAACATGAAGTCATCATCGTCGTTATTATCTACATATATTATGTAAATGTCGCAGACACTATCAATTGAGTGGTCTAGTTTTTTTTATACAAAATAGATGTTAGACGAGCGGGCGGGCTACATAAAAGTGTCCACCGCCGCCCATGTACACCCGCATACTTTCTCTATTGACTTGCGATACAGCCACCGTTATGTGTCGTTGAAAAAAACAAAAGTAAAATTTTAATTTTATTAAAAAAAGGTTTGTTACACATGCCAAAAGTTAGAATGATACCCTTCACAATTTAATTTTCTCCCCAACTAATTAGACCAGAAATCTCACACCACAATGCACTATTCAAACAAAAAAACTCAACTTTATTTTCAGGTTCCCGCCAAGAAGTCTCGATTGTCCATTTATATGGCTGTGTTTGAGAACGTTTGAGATTCGCTTTAAAAAATAAATTTTATTAGGTATAGGGTGCCGTCTTTCTTTTGCCACGAGTGGGCAATCCGTCAATTGTAGCAAACACCACACGTTTTGGATCACAGCCCACAGAGATCAAAGTCTGACTGGACCTCAATAGAGTGTCTAATTAAATATATAAGCATAATTCATGAGTAAATTAACTTGTAAATATTCTTCTGTAATAAGAAAAGAAATATACGTACTTTATGCATTGTGCATTCTACATTATTTTGTAAATAAGATGCAATGACTAATATATCAATAATGCTATTTCCGGCGATTAAAATGCCCTCTCAGTTGTATGAGCAACGTAGAATTTGTCTTACTTGCTCGTGCGGTTAGTCTACTTTTCTTGGCAAATTTATTGCCAACATAGACTCCAATCTTTATCTTATAAGAGACTGAAAATTGTTATAAAGCGAAGTAAGTATCCTTTGTTTATTAAATTCTAAATTAAGCCCGAAAAGTCCTTGTAAATTGTTTAAAATAAAATTCTAATTTAGGTTACTACCTATTACAATACCCTAGCCGGTCGTCTGAGAATCATCGACGTCGCTCACATGACTTTAATTATTTCGCGTTTTTTTATGTAAGAAATATATTCCTTGTAAAAATACTTTATTTAGAAACTACTTGAGCGTAATTCGATTGATTGAAGTTGACTGAAATGAAACGTCAGTGGAGGACTGAACCCACGCATGTGATTTCCACCTTTGATATCAATTTCAACACCTTTTCAGTAAGGTCAAGTTTACGGCCACTATAGAAACTATTATTTAAAAAAACTACTATAAATTTGTTTTATAAGGAAACTATTATATTATCAAAAAAGTAGTTATAATATTGAACCTGAATGTTATGTAATAAATATCATTACATTACTGAAGGTGCTTGTAAATAGTATACGCGACTTTCAACGCCGACCGTGACATAGCTGGCACCCGTTATTACAGTTACCTGCCCTTTGTATTAATTATCCCAGATGATTATTTAGCAGGTCATATCATCTGCAACAGAGATATCCACAAAAGCTGTTACAACACTTGCAGCATAAACTATAAAGCCTTAAACCTCTATATTCTATATGTAAAAAGGTATTCATTAGTTGTCCCTGTTAAATAAATCTCAACTTGTGTAGCTATAATATATTGTCTTGAGAAAAAGTGTAGACCAAAACATTAACAAGGTATAACTTCAATGTCCAGCATACAGGATTAAATTAATATTCTACCATGGCATGCCTCAGGAGCGATCTATATCCAGCATTGGAGAGCATTTGAGAATGATGAAGATACTAGTTAGGGAGGGATGGCTTAGATGATGATTATAAACATATAATTAAAATGACCTCAATAATTCAGATTAAATGACCTATGAATAGTTTCAAGAATACACTTGACAAATGGCTTCCAGGAGAAGAGATGGCAAAACTTGTAACATCAGCTAATACGAGATATAGACATAACAGCAGTAATGCTGCTCGTCTATTACACAATAATAATAATTCTTGCAAAAAACTCGAGATGAAAAGGTGTCAATGGAACAAATTCATGAAAATATGATCCATAATAAATATTTATTCTAGATTACAAAAGAATTAGCTGTTTTCTTTATCTTATTTGCTTATAGGCTAAAGTATTTAATCAATTTTCAGAAAATGGCACCCCCATACTACTCTGATCTTGGAAAGAAGGCCAATGATGTATTCGGAAAAGGGTACCACTTTGGTGTGTTCAAACTGGACCTGAAAACTAAGAGTGAATCAGGTGTTGAGTTCAGCAGTGGCATCACCTCGAACCGGGAAAGTGGACAGGTATTTATTTTATTATAAGCAGTACAAAACAGAAGGACAATAAAACAAAACAATACACAACAAATCATTTGACAAAAAAAGCTAGTTGACCCGCCTTAACTACATACTGACATCAAGCCCAGATAACAATTTACCAGTGATAGTCTACAAAAAATATAATTTAGTAAACAAATAATATATAAAATAGAAAACATACATAATTATATTAATAAAGGCATCCAAATATGTAGATATATAAAATGAGGTAGTTAGGTATTTAAAATAATCTGTTTTGAAAGGAGACATAAATTTAAATAAACTGTGTCTAACTGGGTTGGAGTAGAATTTTATTATTTTACATCTATGTGACAAAAATTTTTGTCTAATAAAACAATGGAACACTCTTTTTTGACAGCTTTGTCAAAAGATTGACACATTACAATTGCATTGAAATAGGACGTGTTATTCCTGTGTATGCCGATGCTGTGTATTTAATCCATTACTGATAAAATTTCCTATCCTTTCCTTGTTATTATAACTGTAATTACTGTCTTAGCATTTTTTATATTTTTGCACCCCTGATTGCTTCTTTTCTTCTCTGACAGTAATAATTAAAACTGCCGAATCTCATGAAACACTCTTTACAGTGTCGACACTAGAGATGGCAATAATGGTTGAAATTGGTTATTAGTTAATAGTTAATTGATAAAAAAAAATATCGATAATTTTATTGGTTGAAAATATTAGTTAATATTCCTATTCAAGTACCTAAAACATGTTGATGTTAATGATGATAAAGTTGAATATTCTACTTATGCATGTTAAATTCAATGAACTTATTACAACTGACCAACCAATAAACTTATGGTTGGTCGCGCGGACTACTACAAACAACAAGGACGCGCAACTAACCAACCAATAACCAATAACATTACCTACGTATTTGATAAAAATATCACTTCACTTTGTTTAGAATAAAAATATCGACAACAGTAAATCAGCGGATAAATAAAAAATGTGCTTTATTTTTTATTTTAAGAGCGATAGGCCATGCAATTGAATGCACTTAACTTTTTGAATATTTTTCACAACGGCTAACTTCAGTCTGGTCACCGGTACCTACTATCGTGTCGGAAAAGGACGGAAGTAAAATATGCCAGCGTACAAAAATGTTCCATAACAATAAAACCTTAATGTTGAAATTTAAATGCAGCGGCAGGCAGGCAAAGCATAACGTGAGGTCATCAACCCAGATTGAAGTTGATATTTTTATTCAATAACGTTAATTTTGTTTATCAAATAGTATGCAGTGGCGTAGCTACCTAGGGGCTAGGCGGGGCAGTGCCCGGGGCCCTCAAGCTCAGGGGGCCCTCGAATCCTTACCAGAAATCTCGATCGAACTGAACTTTTGGAAATTTCTCCCATTTTCAAAATAAATATGACAGGTTGCAACCCCACTTTAATCATGACAACTCAGTTGAGAGAAATTCAAAAGTTATGCCTAGGGAATTCCCCTAAATTCTTTCTGTAGGTTGGCAGTGTTGTCAATTTGACGGGGATATTGATATGTGCGTTTTATTATTCATCGATGTGCGTTTTATTGTGAATTCGAGTTAAGATTTTTTTTTCGAGAACGGTTAAAAAATTAATGCTGTATCAGGAGTAAGTAAGCTAATGTCAATAAACTTTTTTGTACTGGTCAATATAGTGGTTCAATTTTATTTGATTTTACCACTCATATTGATGTCCGTTAAGTCAATAAATCGTGTCAAATCTATAGATTTCGGCTACAGCTCATTGTATAACGCCAAATATCGTGAAAAAATGCAAGTCACCTGCAGTAGGTACATTAATTCAGGTCCGCGGGCAGGAGATCGTTCATGGTCTCCACCGTTAAATGTGGTAACACTAACGGTGATAATTTTTTTTCCGGGGATTCCCCAACGACACTTGTAGCGTATCATTGTGTTTCTCTTTCCTTTTATTTTACTTTTAACGTCGTCAGTGAACAGTGAGTACCTACCTACTCGAGCACAATCTAATATTGTATTGTTTAAATAAATTAGAAAACTAAAATTATGGATAAAAAGAAGAAACCCAGTGGTGCATTTAAACGCAAACAACGCCAAGAAAGAGAAGATAGTAAACAAAAATTGCCCAAAATTGACAAGTTTTTTAGTCAGCCTTCTGCAAGTACATCTGGCCAAAATATTTCTATTGATAGTGACTCAAATAATGTGGTAACTGCAGTGTTGGTTGAGAAGCCTACTGAAGAAGATTCGACAATTATTGCAGTTGGAGATACCTCCGCCGCCGATCATGTGAACGTGGATGATGTTTGCATGACACACATAAGAGCGGAGGGTTTGGAGGAACCACAGACCTCTACATTTTTCGAAAATGTGTACGACAAATCTTCTTATGACTTGGGAAACTTCACGAACAAAATATTAAGTGATAACGAAAAACGTCAAATTCTTGATATGGGACCTTTACAGCCTTCAGGACCTTTTCCAACAGACATCAACATCAACTATTAGTATGGTTGATTTTTAATATTAGTTCATTTTAATGGTTGATGGTTATATTCATCATCTCTAGTCGACACACTAGCTAGTGTTGTACCACTACCGCTTATTGCAATAGTGATGGGGACTCGATCACACTTGTCATTTCCATTATGCATTTACTGATAAGTGGGTGGTTTCAGAATTTATAAAATTTATTTTATTAGAATGATAATAGTGATTGCAGAAATTCAAAGGGATTTAAAAAATAGTATTGGCAATGTTCAGAGTGGACTCCGGAGAAGGGTTTTGTAGAGAGGCATTACTGAGATCCAGATGTGAATAGTAGAATTTTGCTATTGTACATGGTTTACATAATCACCAAATAAAGGTTTATCTGGATGGAAACATGTTCTCAAAATAGCTTATCTTAATGGTAACATGTTTCATATTACATATATCATTGATATGTAGACCTCCCCTTGCAATCATTAAAGTCTAAGGTCAAAATTTATTAAATGCCTTTTTAATTATATCATGAGTATTATTCATTTCAGATATTTGGTAGCCTCTCATCTAAGTACTCAGTCAAAGACTATGGTTTGACATTCACGGAGAAGTGGAATACTGACAACACATTAGGCACCGATATCAGTATCCAGGATAAGATCGCTGCCGGCCTTAAGGTCACGTTAGAGGGCACCTTTGCACCAAACACTGGGTAAGAATATACATACATCAGAGGACTTGTAGTGCCCCCAGGAATAACTTTTCTGTAATGGGGATTTTATCTGTTAAGTTTTTTATCTGAGGCTGAGCATAAGGACTTTTGTTATTGATATGGTTGATATCAACTTTATGACTCTGGTTAAGTTTTTTATACCTAATATTTTTTTGTTTGTTTCAATATTCTGTTTGGACACAAACATGTTCTAATATTTAATTTGTAAGATAAATTCAATGCAATCCATTGTATTTATACAAACATTTGGAATGTACTAAGAGTAACCATAACAAGAGCAGAGTGGAATGCAAACTATTCTTCATCCGTAATATTTCTTACCAAATCTTGTGCATCTGTGAGGTAGCAATTGTTGATGTGTGAAAGACTGCCATGAAATGCCCTATGTATGTTTTGAGAGTGAGTGAGATATACCAGAGCACATTTACCATCTTATTGAGTGAGGAGTGTGGTAGTATGAGGTAGTGTGGTTATTTGCCACCTTCTTTCAGAAGTGAGTGAAACAGCACACTTAAATGAAATTATTTGTTATTTTAGAAACAGAACTGGTAAACTGAAGACCCAGTATGCCAACGACACTGTAGCTATCAACACAAACTTAGACCTTGATTTAGCCGGACCCATAGTGGACGTGGCCGCCGTTCTCAAGTACGAGGGCTGGCTGGCTGGTGCTCACACGCAGTTTGACACACAGAAGACCAAGTTCACCAAGAATAACTTTGCATTCGGATACCAGACTGGTGACTTCAACCTTCACACCAGTGTGTGAGTAATTTCATTTGACCTTTAGATTATTGATTTGTAAGATTATACAACTAATCTATAGTATTCTTGGTAAAATGTTGTAATTAATTATACATTATGTTGACACTATTATGTTATCAAAGTGTGTTCTCAAAGTGCACATAACATAATGTGATTTGCAATTATGTTGATCCTTATCAGCTAACATTCAACATAACTAACACTTAAGCATAGGGGAACATATGTATATACTATGTATATGTATATACTATGTATATGTATATACTATGTATATGTATATACTATGTATATGTATATACTATGTATATGTATATATATGTATGTAAGGTATATACTGTAATTAAACTTAAAAATTACATGACAAAAGATATTATTAACATGCTGTAGCTGCTCAATGAACATTTTGTACTCGCATGCTGCAAGACTTTTAGAGCCATTCTCACCACCTGTTACTTAATGAGAACGTAACAGAAAGTCAGTTGTACTTTATCAGTAAGAGTATCAGCTAGCAGATTGTTAATTATGAGGAGGTGGTGAGAAAGGCCCTTAGTAAAATTTTGTCTTATTGCCATAGTCATGGTAAGAAAAATGAACAAGAATTGTTAATTGTTAAAATGATTAGTCTATTAATTTAAATAATGACATAGCAGATTTTGTGAGATGATGATATGATAATATTTTTAAATTCCTTGACAGCCGAAACTGCAGGTAAATGCTAGTATATTTTTGTAATATTAAATGGTACTATTTCATGGTTACCGTAAGGTTAAGAACATTCTGTAAATTTTCTAAAGTAGGTCAGCTTACATAACAAAGCAGTGTGAGCCAGTCATTAATTTTATAGGATTGCATAACTACTCCAGCCAACTCTGCACATGCATTAGTATATCCTCTACACGGCTCAGTAATACATACTAGTTATGGACAGTTACTGCTCATTGAATTTACGAGTCAACTAGCTTTTGCTTGTGACTTTGCTTACTTGAAACTAATTGCCAAGTTCCCCTACAAAACCTTCGATATTTTCATAATTTCTTAAATTATTTTGACAAAAAGTATAAAAGGCACAATAAATATAATACTTAATCCATTCATTTTATAATGACGAAAATCGTAACACAGTCACAGTAACAATTCCTATTAGACTAAACAGATGTATTTTTAAAATGCTTTTCTACTTAACCTAGAGCCAAATAATAGTTTATTTACGATGTGCTGTATGTTGTTGTACAAAAGGTCATATTTGCAAAAGTCTTATACTATGTTAAGTTCACCAGCCTAAGTATGTGTTTGCATACATTTAGTGTATTTACATAATCAGTATTCATTTAACAACCGTTTTTACCATATTTTATGTAGAATTACTTTAAAGAGTGACTATAGGTCTCATTTTTTAAAGGTTAACTTTAATTATTTCAACAAACTTTGTTCATTTTTCATACTAGGACTCTACGGCAATAAAGTCTAAAACCATGTCTCTAGATTCACACTTAGGCACAATACATAGTAATTAATGAAGAATTGCTCATTTTCTATTATCAATGTATCATTAAACTTTTACCTGTGACACCACTCATTGAACATGGATGTTCAAAAATCATAAAATGTTTTACTGAGACAACAGTGTTCAACACAGTCCTTAGATGCCTCAAAGTGGAAGTTGGGACTTTTAAAATAGTAAATAGTTTGTGTGTGAATTTTGCACAAACACATTGATTCCCATCTGAAAATTGTTATTATGTTGTCTTGTACTTTACTCAAATAATCCGGGGTTTTCATGAATGTATCGTACAGGGCACATCAGTATTTAGTGTAGTTATCTGTATTTTGCACCAATACAGATAACTCTATGTGTATGGGTAACTAACAGATGGCACTAGGCCCTACACTAGGGCGATACCAAAATGTCATGAAACGGTCATTTCAAATGTAATCTCAGAAACTACCTATTTTCGACAAATCATTGATATAATTATCGTTTTGAACCTTGCCTCTCTCTATGTTATCACTTTTCAGGCTGGGTCACATAAACGAGGGGTTACAGTTGGTCAGGAAAATTTAACCACTTACATACGAAAAAGCCTTTTATCAATTAATTAATTATTTATAATCAAATATTAAACTGTAAAAGCCTTAATTAGGATCTAATTATTAATAAGGAGGTCCTGAAGGTTTTCACTTTTATTTTATATGAAACAACAGTATAAACACAATAATAATTACATTGAAAATAATTTCGAAACACATGCCTAAGTTATTTTGGTTATAATTATACTAAACTTTTATATAATTGCCTGTAAATTTCAGTTCTGAAGACAGATTATTAAATAAAATATGTAATGATAATAGTGCCTTTTTAAATGTGTGTGTGTGAGACAGATGTTTGGCCTTTATAGGCAGTCGCGACATTAAAAACGTTGAGAAACGGTGCTCTATTTTGTTGATGGGATTTTTAGCGACAACGGCAAGGACTTCGGCGGTTCTATCTATCAGAAGGTGTCGGACAAGGTGGAGTGCGGCGTGAGCATGAAGTGGTCGGCGGGCTCCGCGGACACGCTGTTCGGCGTCGGCACCAAGTACGCTCTCGACGGCGACGCCTCGCTCCACGCGAAGGTCAACAACAAGGCACTCATCGGACTCGGATACCAACAGAAGTTACGCCCAGGTTAGTGTACTGCTTCATGTATCCAACAGTTGCATGACCAAATTACACCATTCTTGATTCTCACATCATTGCCATGAAATTTGTTTCGGAAGTATTAATTGGCATAGCTCACTTCCCATCCCATCCCATCCGATAAAATGGAGTGTGATACGAGGACAGCCGCTCATTAAATTGTACTTTGCTATAAATTTAAATTAAATAATTAAAAACCCTATTAATTTAAAACCCCTCAATAAATTGTACTAACTATTGTACCATATTTCTCATACAATCTGGCACACTGACTAATCCATTGAGAAAATATAGTCTTATAATCAATTATATATTATTTCTACTACTATCTACTACTATGTCTATTATCTACCGTTTAATTTTTTCAGCATCATCTAAATTATAAAAAAGTACTTTTTGTCGGGAAATCGAGAAGTGAAGTTGGGTTTTTATTTGATTATTGTAAAAATTCGTTTTGTGGTTTAATAGTGTTAGTTTATTAAACAACAACGTGTTTTTCGTCTGTGGTGTTTGTGATAATCAAATAAAAGCGTGGGACTGCATTTTCGTGCACTTCCAGGAGTCCTCTTCTGTCCTCAGTAAACCTATATTGCTTTACTGAGCAACTCCTGACTTACATCGACGGGACTGGATATTGATAGGATACGTTTTGGACTTTGAAATTTTCTATTACGAAGAAAACTTGACACTGGCAGAATGTGCTACTTGCACCATTGCTATATATGAAAGAAAAATGTAATCCTTAATGCTCTGTAAAAGTAATCTATAGAACACTACGTTAATTTACGAAAGTCCATTATGCAAATCATTAAAAGTTCACCATTCTTTTTATGTACCAGTGTAAAATATGTACATATCCGACAAAAGATGTGACATCGCGATCATACGATCCATTGTTGTTGTACCTATTTATATCTCCATACTATAAATCATGTCCTTCACTAATAAACACTCGAGATATCACCGTTGATATTGCAATATGTCAGTTATGAACATCATTTCAATAGTATTTTTAATAACCCACTGATTTGGGTGAAAAAGTAGAATGTTTCAACATTATAGTGATTTAAATTATGTTTTGTCACAAAACTATTTACTGGAAAAAAAAACATATTATTGTGTAACAGGTTGCTGATATGCCTATATCTTGTGTTATTATATGTTTTGCCATGTCTCTTCTCCTGGAAGACATTTATGTACAATAATTTGCTGTTTTATCTTTCATGTATTACATATTGCAATATCATTGATATTATCTTGAATGTTATCTTTGATGCCATTGTTACTGTCCAGTTCAGATTTAGTTAAGAATTGGAGTTGGATGAACAAAATGTGACGTCATATTAACGTCATTTATTTGTTTGAGGTTATGTAACTGAAGCATTATTTAAAAAGGAATTAAGGAATTAGATAACAGCACATGAAACCATTTTGTTCCAATCCTACAGTTACGCACACGCAATAAGATCATCCCCCCCCCTCCCCCCGACTAAAGAGCGATATACTATAATAAATTATTTTACCTTACTGCAGGATATACTTAAAAAAAAACTCACTATCATATTGGCCAATGGAACGTTTGAACAAATATAAACTTCTTTGCAGCTCATTATCAACTTATTCAGTAGGCGGGTAGGTGATGCCAACTGCAAATATAGTGTTGTAGAGCAAACCCGTTCATTCAATTAATGCACGAACCTTAAAGTCCTCGTTCTAACTCATTTACGAATACAGAAAAGTACAAACTCTTGATTAGCGAATACTTCAATGTAGCGAGCGATTTTGGTAGTTGCAATTTCGCAATTTAAATATGCTACGTGAGATTTATATCAAATACACTGCAAAGTAATATTAGATTTCAAATACACTGTAAGGTGTGTTTTTTGTGCATTGTTGTATATAAGAGTTGTATTTCGCAGGGCTGACCCTGACGCTGTCGGCGGCCATCGACGGGCAGAACTTCAACGCGGGCGGTCACAAGGTCGGCGTCGCACTCGACATCGACCTCTAAGCCCACACCACTGTAGATATATAATGCCACAACTGTTACATTACTATAATTATAATATACAATGGAACCTAGAGAAATCAATTTAAACAGTATTTTCAAGTGTTCTTTATCCAGTGAATTTCAGCGTTATCACGCACTATAAATATATATATATATATATATATATCATTCTATATATCGTGTCAGTGTTCATTGACCTTAAATGTATGTAGATGGCGCCGTCACTCATATCTTCTTTAGTGTTTCAAGATGGCGGACGCGAGCTTCCTGACGAGACATTAGCTCCTGATATTAGGTATGAGAGTACGCGACGTATAACGCATCCCCACTTTGTTGCTGAATAATTTTAATAGTAATTCAAATTGTAGCACTTCAATCAACTTGTAAATAAGCACCAATGGTGTGTACTCTATTGAATTGAATTGAAAATAGAATAAAAATGGATAGTAGGTTTGGATTCGAAATTTATTTGTTTTATTAGACCTCTAAATTGTTCTCATTTTGATGAGACTTACCTATACCTATACTCCCTCCAGTTTTCTTTCATACGATGTTCCTTTCTTTCAAATTTAGTAAATTTAAGTTTACAACGTATTAAACTTTACTAGTGGCTATTTGTCGGTTTACGGCGTCCGCCATATTGCTTTTGTGTGTTGCAAGTAGGGTATATTATATTACTTAATTTATTTTCTTTTTTAGAGAATATATTGTGAAATACATTATAATTATTCAATTGTAAGTAATTATTTGTATCACTTAGTCGACGTGTCGTTGTTGCAGCGTACATACACTGAGCTGGACCGCATACACACTGGTTGACTATATTATGGCTTGTATCTACTGAACTAATTTCAACAGAGATCTCGTGAGGGATAAATTCCAAAAAAGTAATAAAAGTGAAAACTGCGGATTTATCAATAATTCCAATTCAAGTAATTTGTAACTCCATCTTCGATAGACAAGAAACTTATTGGGAGGTTATCTCTTTACTCCACTTTGCATTATTACCTGAGACCATCGTAAGGTTCATGGAATACGTGGGTCTTGGGAGTAAGCTGTAATTTAGTGGTCACAATAGATCTAGGTTGCAATTAATTTTTAGCGTTTGGTCCAAACCGCAGTTCGTCCAAACGCAGTAGGTCATATATGTGTGTAGACTTAGAAAAAATTCGTTGCAATGACGCTACTTTTGTGGATATTTAGGGCTCAAGCAAGCCCCCTTAATATACGGTAGGTCAAAATAAAAGTTCTTTGAACTGGCTACTGTACAACACGACAAGATTTTGTATAAAAAACAAATTAGATTTTTTTTTTCTAAAAAAATATTTTCACCGCTAAATTTTCAAAGGTGTTATTTTAGTCATTTGCTTTTTATTTCTGGCCACAATTAGAAAATTAAGCGTTTGCGGAAAAAATAATTTAACAAGAAAACATTTTCGTTCAATGATTTTTTATGACTCGTTGCGGTCTAAACCACAAATTTATGATTCACGAGTTAAATCCATCGTAATTTCCAGACACGCAATTTTGAAAATGACGCCACTATGAAAAACAAATGACTGTTAGAGGAAACAAACTATTCTACAGACAAAGTTCCATTTTCAAATATTGTAATTACTTTATAAATATTGTTTATGTAAGTGGCCAGTTCCGGAAATTTTCAGTGTGACCCACGTAAATACATATACCTAAACAATAAATATACATATGATGATATATATATTTATTATCATATGTATATATGTATTAAATATATATTTAATACATATTATAAACAATACGGACTATTTAGTAAATTGACAAATATTGCTCTTTCAATCGGTTTTTAAAAATAGTAAAAGGACTATCTCGTATCCTATGAGGGAGAGCATTCCATAAGCCTACGCCTTGAACCGAAAATAAATCCCCTACAGCTACGGGGATTGCGAGAAGGGATCTTTAACAGGCAGAAAGCAGAAAGAAGGTTTAGGTTCTAATGAGTCTAGGTGTTAAAAAAATATAGGAGAAACGCTCACGCAAGTAGGTAGGAAGAAGGTTTGTTAAAAGTCATTAAAAGACCGTGATTATAGTATTTATTTCCTAAAAATAAGGACAAACTGAGAGAATACGTTTTATGAATGCAGAAGAGGCAATAATGGCTTTCCAAACGGCGGTTGAAGAGGTGCCTAAAGAAGGGTGGGCTGAATCCGTTACACAATGGTTTCATCGCATGAAAAAGTGTATCGATTGTCTCGGAAAATACTTCGAAAACCAAACTTTCATCTTTACATATGATTTCATTTCTGAGATTCTAAAAACTTCCTCGAGTGTAATCCACTTGTTCGATTAAATCCTATTCCCCCTGTATCCTATTTCCCCAATACACGTACGTGTTACGGTAGTGAGATAATATGTCAGCTCATCCCATCCTAGCCCTCCCTATTTTCCCAACCCTTTCTCCAAATCCATTCCTATATCTTACAAAAGTAGGCAGCGCATCCGATAGCGTGCCAACGTTTGCCATTCTGGACTGGATGTTGGCATCTATTGCTTGTCTATGGACGACAGTATCCATTTAGCATCAGGTGGACTGTATGCTCGTCTGCCATCTGTTTTTCCATAAAAAGTGAATTCTCATTTATAATTGCAAGCAGAGGCCTGCGGCCCGTAGTGTACAACGAAAGTCCGACATAAATTTGTGCGAAGGCTGTTTGATGGACACAACAGTAGAACGACCAGAACATTTTACGTAGTATAAACACTAGACAGAGCGTAAACGAGGAAAGTACAAAATATTTGCAGTTATGCCTTTATTATATAGAAAAACACGCTAAATATAAATCGTACGTCTAAAACTACTGTATCATTTCTTCTTCCATTAGCTTAGCCATCCATTCTGGCTCGGCAGCCGCGATCTTTTCTATAAGGCTGTTCACTTGGTAGCACAGACCCTGGATTTGTTTGTCCCACTGCGGCAGGATCTCGCGTGCTGAACATTATAAAAGTATTTGTTAAATATAGCGCATTCACATTTTATTTTCGACGAGGGTAAAAAAAATCTGGCAAAGTATCTTCGGAAATTAAAAATAGCTCTAGTGGTCGTGCGGTTATTCAATAAGTCGTCAGGTCGAATAGTTTGTGTGTACCAAGAAGACAATAGAGATTTAAAAAGTTTTAATTTAAAAGAAGTTAAAATTAATGTTTAAGTTAAAATTTAAAACATTTTTGTACTGTCAATATAGAGATTACAAGATACCATACTAGGCAAAGTCAGGACCATTTTGAAGGAGTTATCCATTACCAAAGGACGCATTAGTAAGCGGAGGGTGCAAAAGAAGATTAGTAGGTTTATTATCATTACATATAGTGCTTAAAATATAGCTTAACACCTGTAACGGCAGTCATCGAAACCAACAACATAACTTTGAACAAGCGTTTCCATAATAATTTTATTTTGCAACAACAATAATTTCCGTTTTTCACGGAAATTTCGTCACTATAGTGCAACACATTTTAATTAAAATATATAAATTCACACTTAAAATAGACCCCCCCAACTCTTAGATTACACGTTGTAGTATTTACAAAAATAATAACGAGTACGCACAATCTTGTACAGTACAAGGTTATGCCAGATTGAAAAAAAGCGAGGGATGGGATGAATCGATAAATATAAATCGATCGATTTCATTTTTTTTTTCGGTCTTTATTTGTGTATTAATTTATTTAGAACCCAACGTAACGTAATAGGAACACAACTTGAATGCGTAAAAATAGTTTAAAATGTGTAATCTAAGAAAACAATATCAAGTTCGATTAACTTTACATGCCGTGTAAGTAAATTTTGTATTTTTTAAGGCTGTTTAACACTCCAGTCACAGAAATTATCGATTTTGACACCGCTGCAATTCGCAATCAATTACGCACGTGACGAATTTCCGACGCTAAAAAAATTAGCGGTGTCCCTCAAAGATAGTGCCAGACACAATACACGGTCTTTCCACGGCAAATAAAATGTTAACATTATTGCACAATGCATGTGAACATGTTACGCCAGAACTTTGGAAGAACGGGACTAGAAAAACTCCAGCGAGACTTGAATCTGATTATGGCGTTGACGATGATTTGGGTTGTGCACCTTTAAATGAATAAAAACATTTAACATACCTATTCGTCTTGTATGACTTCATTAAAATATGTTCCGTTACAGATTTTCCAAATATCAATGATAATAGCAACAACAATCGATAATTATGATCGATTACATCAATATCGTCCCAGCACCAGGCATGTCTGACATATGTCGCATGCATCAAGTTACATTTTAAGCACTATAGGCCTTTGTTAACGTGGAGAGCGGCGCGGCGTATTATAGACCTATGGCTGATGTCCCCCGCGCCGCGCCGCGCTCCACGCAAAAAAGGCCTTATGGTAAGCAGACAAGCAGAGCTTAACATTTTTATTGTGCTCCTTACATTTTCTACAGTTTTTATTTAGGTACCTGAATATCGTCACTAGTCTTTACATGCATTCAAAAGCAATGCACGCCAATGTCTTTTGTAACCAGCCCTTTTATCGTCCACTGCTATTACACGGGGCTCATGCACATTGTCTCGTGCACGAGAGACGTATGGCCTTAAAACGCTACGCTGTCGGCGGGCGGCGAGTACCAGAGTACACTCTTTTGGAGATGATGCGTTCCTCATGGTTTGTGGTAGCAGCTTTGTTATCCTTTGGTCGCTTTTTACGACACCCTCGGGAAGACATGGAATTGTGCTATTTTAGTCACACATCACACGGTCAGTCAGTTCCGTGGTAGAATGCTTCGCCGGTCAGTGTCATTCTTACACATAAAGAAATAAACCACATAAAATTAGTATGAATATGTATGTGTGCACGTACTCTCGAAGTGCACGATGGAGCTGATCTGGTCGATGTACCCGTTCATGCGGCCCTCGCTGATCATGTGGCTGGCGATGCGCTCCGCCTTACTGGGCGGAGTCTCCAGCAGCGCGCCCAGCTCCTCGAACGTGATGTTGTTGTACAGCTTGCTCGCCGACAGCAGGTTGTGTTCGAACACCGCGCGGTCCACGATCGTCGACCCATCTGATGTGGTCGCCTGACACAACGAAATGATTATTTATTTGCATACATATATAGTCAGGTATGCCCTGATTATTACCTAATTTACATGATTTTGAGGTGGAAGGCCAATTGTCCTTTTTTTCTTTTCATATATAGCAATAATGCAATTAGCTTATTGTACCAGTGTCGTCTTTTGAGCATTCGTTATTATTATTATTTTTTTTTTTTATAGACTAGTGGGCGGACGAGCAGGCGGTCCCACGTGATGGGTGTTACCGCCGCCCATGGACACCTGCAACACCAGGGGGTATGCGGGCGCGCCGCCGACCTTGCAAAATCCTATTCACAGCTCTCTTGAAGAACCCCATATCGTAGCTTAATGGAAAGACCTCTTGAGGCAGTTCGTTCCACAGCCTACGGGTTCGCGGTATAAAATAATTTTTGGAGCGAACAGTGCGCGACACCTCCGTATCGAGGAAATGCGGATGGACCGCACTTCTGTGACGGGAAGTGCGGTTGTAGAATCCCGAGGTGGGAATTATATTGAACAATTCTTCAGAGCATTCCCCATTGTACAGGCGGTAGAACACGCAGAGAGACGTAACGTCTCTCCGAATGCTGAGGGGTTCTAAACCGCCCGTGAGAGTGGGATCGTCGACAATACGAACAGCACGTCGTTGGATGGAGTCAAATGGGTCCAGTTGGTATTTCGGTGCACCGGCCCAGATATGAGAGCAATACTCCATATGGGGCCTCACTTGAGCTTTGTAAAGCATTAGGAGTTGCCCGGAGGTGAAGTACCGCTTCGCTCTGTTCAGCACACCGAGCTTTTTAGAGGCCATTTTGGCCTTATTTTCCAGATGACCCCTAAATTCGACTTTGCTGGAGATGTCGACACCAAGGATCCCGATACTCTCCGAGATCTTAAGAGGTATGCTCTGAAAGCGAGGTGCTACGACAAAGGGGGCTTTTTTTCGTTTATCTGTTTATCTGTGTCGTTATTCTGCACTTTTAAGAAAGGTGCGTCAAGCAGGCAATGAGAAAAGGAAGGGCAAGACTACGCGCCTGTCCCACACTGCTCGTGTTGCGAGGCTTGCTTTAAGGGAAATCGCCTTCAAAGAAATTGACCACCCTCCAATCCAGATCTAGCCCCTAGTGACTATTTTCTCTTCAATAACTTGAAGAAAGACTTGAAAGGAAAACCATTTGGGAGTGATGAAGAAATGAAGGCGGCAGTAGAGGAACATTTCAAAGACAAAGACGGAGAAGATTATTTTAATGGAATTAAAGTATTACTCATATATAATAAATGTGAAAAATGTATTCAATTATTATTATATTGAAAAAAATATTAATTCTTAATTCTTTACATTGGTTTTTTCTATGCCTCCCCTCGTATATGACTCAAAAATATATATTAGGTGCTTACTTACCTATGAAATGACCGATTTGTATGAGCAACTGAAAAATCACTGAAAATCTAGTCTTTAATTCATCGTTATTAACCTTGGTCTTAGGTCGTCTCTGGGGCTCATCCTTAAGATCGAAATTTCCAGAACAGAAGTGTTCAAATCATCGACACAACCATCGTTGGTAGTGTTTGGCCCATAGACACTACTGATATTGTGAGCTGTCTGACTTGCGTTGGTGCCGCGACGAAACTCATATTCAAAAATAGCACGAATTTTCAATTTATCCACTTTATTTTGAAATTCGAATTAGAACAGAAGATATCGAAACTCAAAATGGCCAGTAATAAAATCGGTCATTTCATAGGTAAGCACCTAATAGAAAGTAAGTACTTACCTTTTGATGAGTCTGCATCAACGCTTCAAATTCGTGCAACTCAGAGCGTCTGATGATGCGGTCTAGGTACATTTTCTCCAAAATAGAATAAGCAGGCAACTGCTGGCATCTTTCGTCTTTAAATAGAGTCGCTAGCATTCTTGATCTTTGCTGTCCTGAAAAACAATACAATTCAAAAACTATTTTTACCCACGACGAAAATGATCGCGTGATCGTCTGCAATATGCCCCTAAATGAACAGTTAACGCTGAGCGGTACACGGCCATTTGTCTGCCGAGTGTCATAGAAAAAGTTCACGAGAGAAGACTGAGAAGTCGCATTCTTTTGCACCATGACTAAATCGGCTCCACCGCAAGTAAATCAAAGGCGGTTTTGTGTTTTGAAAAGGTAGAGCTCGTGACTCATTCTGCTCACAACATAACCAAATGATTTTTTAAATTAAAGATGTTTTAAGCTTGTAATAGGATTACATTTAGCAATTACAGTCCTTAAGAAAAGTTTCGGCTTCGACTGAAATTGTGATTGCGGCCGAAGGTTGTTTCGATTTCGGCCGCAAAATCAGTTTCAGTCGGACACAACACATTACACAAATCGCAATTAATGTAACAGATAACTTTTGAGTTGAAAGGGATAGAGGGCAAGTGTTCATGGGGTTTCTACAACCGCACCGCCCGTCACAGAAGTGCGGTGTATCCGCATTTCCTCGATATGGAGGTGTCGCGCACTGTACGGTCTAAAAATAGCTTTTTCCGCGAACCCTTGCGCTACGACATGGGGTTCTTCAAAAAAAGCTGTCAATAGGATTCTGCAAGGCCGGCAGCGCACTAGAATATCCCTTGGTGTTCCAGGTGTCCATGGGCGGCGGTAGATACTTACCATCGTGTGGGCGGTTTGTTCGTCCGCCTCCATTAATAAAAAAAAACGCTCGTGCCCTTAGTTACACCTCGCTGCTGGGTGATTCAGGTTACACTGCGGCACACCTAGCATCGTATCACTGCACACCGGTTGCGGACCACTGTCCTAAGCAATGCTACCAACACAGTCCGGTGGAGGGAAGTCGCCAAGACCACTGTTACTGCCAAATACGACAATGAACACTTGCCACCGTTATGACCACAACCACTCCATCAAAAGCGGTGCAAAATCTATAACAAAAAGTGTATAACGCACCAGCCGACGCTAGTACGGTGCAGATGAGTGCATTCCGAAGACATGTCATCCTTTCGTCCTCGTGGATTATGTTGCGGTACGATAGTTCATTGTATCTCTGGGCCGCTTCTATGAACTTCCTGTGGGAACACTTGCACATCCGTAGTATATGACATTACATGCCAAACGATAAACACGGGATAGCCTATACTCGTACAGACCACACTGCAGAGGAGTCGTACTATTGAGGATAAATCATACAAGATAATTTTCACACTAAGTACAGTAAAAGGCCGAAAGAAATACATATTGACTATGATCGGCTAGCTACGATAGACGATACAGCGCACGATAGGACGCTCTACAAAACCGAAGCTAGCCGATCCTAGTCGATGTGTATTACTTTCGGCCGTTTACTATACACTTAGTGACCTATAAAGGAGTCGTTTTATATGGAAAAATTAAAATATTTTTTTTTGTATGAAAATGATATATGTATTTAATAAATCAAAGTATTGTCTATTATTATCAATGCAATTTTGCCATTTTAATGGGACCTGGGACGGGAACCGATGAATTGTTCTTCAGATCGAAATTTTCTAGAACGGAAACGATCAAACCAAAAACGCACTGTGCGTTCGTTTACGTTCTTTGGTCCGTACACATATCAGTCTAAGCAAAAAGTAGTTTGACGGAAAAACATTTGAATAATTGAATTTGAAAAAATGTCAAAGCTTTAAATTGAAATATTTGATTTAGCAATTCCATGTCAAACGCAAGATAACTAAGTTAAAAGTGGCCACTAGGAACAAACAGCCATTTCATAGGTAAGGCCCTAATATAAGTATGAAACCATACCATACCATCAGCTTATTTCTCTTCAATGCTCCCCTGCAGCTCGCCACCACACACGATCTTCGGCTCTTCTTATCCAACCAGCACTAATGAACTTCTTCAAGTGGTCAGTCCACGTATCTACACTGCGCGTCCAACACGGCGTTTCCTGCTACGTGGTCTCCACTCAAGAACTCGTCTACCCCATCGGTTATCGGTCCTGTGGCAAATGTGTCCTGCTCATTGCCACTTTAGCATTGTACTATTATAAGTATGAAGCCATACCAGTTCCAAGTAAATACGGACTTGGCACACATCAAGTGTCAAATATTTAATTAGTGCGTAACAATACATACGCTCTCCGAGTGCATGAAAAATAATCGCGGAGTCATATACCTATCCCCTTACAGTTAGCATACTCCATATAACAGTCTTACTTGCACATGTTCCGTAATGACGCACAGGTCTGGTTCGAAACGAAATATTAATTGTACTCCGTACTTAGTCGTGTGGAAAGTTACGGCGTAGTTTGGAACAATACCTAGTACTGCATACATATTCTAATATATACACCTCACGTCTTTTCCATACCATGTCTATGTCTCCCTATTTCTAAATAATATAGCCCTCTCACAAGGCTCACAATTACACACAATCTTCACTTTTAAGCATAAGAAAGAATCTGAGAAAGACTGCAAATCTTTGTCACTGCAAGTTATAGGTTACAAATAATGCATAAGATACGCTAATATATATAATATAATATGCATATTTGCTTGGGCTAATATTAAGTATCGTTGTTTATTCACTTAAATACTTTCAGGAAATAAAAAGGGCGGCGGTAGGCAAAATTTAATTTGGGAATCAATGGCTTAGAACTTACCTCCTATAGTCTAAAACCCGCGCATAGCAAACTTTATAGTAAATCTGCAGTTGTTCATTGGTAGTCTCTGCTTGTAGTAATGAGGCACGGTTGACGTACGCTTCAGCTTGTACCGGGTCGTCAACTTCCAAGAACAGCCGGGCTATCTTCAGGTATGTCTCTAGTTTGTAGTCCACCGAGTACTGTCTGTAATGAACAAGAAAGATTTGTTAGTAATGCAGGTAGGTGCTGGTGCTTACTTATCTTGTACCTTTTGTTGTTTGTATTTTTTGTTCATTTTGGAGCATAGGGCTTTCCTCATGATGTTTTCACTCACTCACATCAAGTGACAACCTTAGTAGCCCTAGTTACATCATTTAATATTTGTACTATTTTAAATAATGTCTGTCCTGTTGATTTTTAAATTAATACTGCCCCTGAAATTGATGTTTTTGACTAATTAGACAACTAGAGAAAAATATAAACTTATATAAAATATTTTTTGAAATTGATTAGAATATTAGATAGATATGGAACGCAGAAAGTTTATAGAAAAAGGCGGCAGACGAACGTACAGTCCACCTGATGGTAAGTGGATACTGTCGTCCATAGACATCTGCGATACGTGCCAACATCAGTCCAGAATGACAAACGTTGGCACGCCCCGGATGTGTTGCTCATCTTTGCAGATTAAGGAATGGATTGGGAAAATGGGGACGAATAGGGTGGGATGGGAAATGGGCTGTGGTATATCTCACTCACTACCGAAACATGTACGTACATTGGCGAAATAAGGGAAAATAGGAAATATGGTACATTTCAAAGTTGTCTTCTGTGAGAGAGAGGTAACGTGGCCAGTCAAGTGCGCCCAGCGGCTGTGGGAATACACTCTCTCTCTACAAGTTTTGAGAAAAACAAAAACAATGTTCTGCGGGTTCCAGGTTTCAATTTTTTTACCATATGTTTTTTCGTTTCTTTCCCGAAGTGGCTAAATTCTTGTGGCTCTAATGGCAAGTCACCGGACATGTTTAAGGCGAGCGCAGAAAGCGCTCATCCAGGAATAAAATGTGTGTGCAGTAACGAGTCTAAGGGCTCCCCCACCAGTAGAAGAAATGGACTTCGGCTTAAGATGTTGCTTTGGGGGTGTACCGCGGGATTGCGAGTTGCTGAAAAGCGCCCAGGCGCGTGCCGGTATATGGTAAACGTGTTGGTTGAAGGCAGGTGTGTGTTCACGGTGTTGCGAGGGTAAGGTCCTCGTCTCCGCCGACGGGGACGGTGTGTATGTGTAGTAGCCTGTGAGTAGTCTAAGAACCGTCGCAGCAGTAATTGGGCCGTCGGGGTCGTCTAGGACGTGCCGAGGACGACAACGGTAACTGGGAGGGGAATCCTATCGGGGATATAGGTTAGGCTGGCAACTATTAGGTGGTTGGGATGCTGAGGGACTCTGTCGTAGTAGTGTCAGTAGTTTCACGTATTTGACGATGGAGGGAAGTTCCAAGACCTTGTGCAGGTTGACATTGCGAGAGTACCATGGGGCAGCCACGACCTTAAGCACAAATATATTTTGGAGGCTTTGAAGTATTTGAATGTTCCCACATTAGTAGCTTAGTAGCTCTATATATTTATGGATTCAATGTTAGCCTATGATACCCGAATATTCCCGGACGAATGTTTTCGTGCAGGATCTGTATATGAGGTTGAGAATATTTGAAGTGAAAGCTGTGTGAGAATAATTGAACACAAAATGTTTGTTTCAATTGACTAATTGTGTAGAAGGGATAAGCTTGTATAAGGAAAGAAAAGCATGGATGTAATGACACTATAGTAGCGCCGTTACGAACGCAAAATTTAGGTCATAAATCATTATAAGAGTACCTCTCGCTTGCACTTATGGGCCTTATGGAACTGTACTAGTGATGTGCGTAATTGTGATGAATGTATTGT
Organism: Sesia bembeciformis; assembly: GCA_943735995.1. Classification (NCBI taxonomy): domain Eukaryota; kingdom Metazoa; phylum Arthropoda; class Insecta; order Lepidoptera; family Sesiidae; genus Sesia; species Sesia bembeciformis. Next base: position 4,757,011 of record OX031038.1, read on the forward strand.
CGATACAATAACACAATACTAAGTAAATGATATAAATTTTGTTTAAAAAAATATATACATATTAGAATATAGAATATTTAAGTATCTACAAATTATCAGTTCATAAAGAAATTACAATAAAAAAATATAAACTAGTTAAATTTAACCTAAAATAAATAGAATAATGCAAGTAATAATGAAATGCAGTTATTTATACTAATTTATATAATGACCATGTGCAGAAATACGTCACAACTACAGCCAGTCAGATGTCACTTAACAAATGACTCATCGACAAACCGACAGTCGTCTGTATACCTGCGCGCGCTAATCCACAAACAAAACATTTTTTGCGAAACATTATTGACAATGATCCATGGCCCAAACAGCGTTAGTAACTAGTGTTGTGACGTCGTAACATAGTAACAGTCCTTTTCTAAGCACCCCTAACTCAGTATCTTTTGTAGATATTTTGATTTCACAATCGTTTTTAGTATCATATCATATAAACATACTTTTGTCCTGTTTCCAGTGGGATTCCAACAAGCACATTAGCCGCTTCCTTCCAATTTTGGTTGCGCTCATAGATGTCAGCCAAATGTTGTCTAATACTGGATACCTAGAAAAATTCAAAGGGAAAATAAGGTTGGAGTATTGCAAATGGAACACTGAGGAAAAAAGACTTTTTTGTAGATTGATCCAATATATCCAAAATAATTTTTATGGTACTATTGGGTTTGTCGACGGGAGCAACCTTTGTCAAGATCATTCTTGTCGGCGCCAGCCCTCGCCGAGCTAAGGGGGTGAACACTAACATACCTAATTCTGATCTACCTGGCAGGCCCGTCTTTACCAGGGGGTGCAAGGGGTGCGGTGCACCCGGGGGTGCCTGTCGAGCGCTGAATTTTTGGATATTTCATTGAACTTAACGCCATTGCACAGTTTTATATACTTGTTACTTACGACAAATATGTATGCGCAAGCAAAAAAAAATAGTCATTAACAATAATATTTTTTTTACTTTTATTACGCTTTCGTCGCTTGTCATACCGCATTACTACACTACACAAATAACAATTTTATTTAATACAACACGCGCGCGGCAAAATCTCTAATCCAAAGACAGTGTATGTATGTACGTTTGACACGTTGCCGCCCGGTAGCTAAATGATCTCTAAGTCAATAGAGTGTAAGTTCATTTGAAATGGGCGCGCGGGCACTTATGGTATTTACTTATGGTGCAGGGTGTGCGGCGCACAGGGGCGCAGGGTGTTAGGGGGCGCCGAGCGCCGCTCGCGACGCCTCCAAAGAGTCTACTAGAGGGCGCCAGGGTATTGATTGCACCCGGGCGCTACATGGGCTAGAGCCGGCGCTGCTACCTGGTCTACTATTCATTCTATTTAGTGTGATTATTGCGAAAAATTCTCTTTCGTACCTAGAAACAATTTGGCTTGTTTAGGTTAGAAGTGAGAGGCGATCATGAAGCATAGGGGAGCGATCACCTCACACTTCATGGTTATTTTTTTATACAATGTGAAAAACTCCCTACCTAATAATTTTGTTAGAGATAATGACTCAGAGCACCTCCCTTCCATGTGGTCCTAGAGATAAGCCCAATGACCATTCCGCATTGAAGACAATGATCCCAGGGGTCAAGGCCAACTACATCAGGGTCAAAGTCATTGCCCGGATCTGAGGCCAATGACCCTGAGTTAAGGTCAATAATCTCTGGGGTCATCCCATAGAGGTTCCCTATTATATATGTGTAAGGCAATAAGAAGTTCTAGCACACTGTATCACTTTGGGTTTAGAAAAAAAAAAATTAAATCTCATCATTTGATAGCTTAAAATAAACTGATTTCCACATTCAAGTGATATCTCAATTACAAAACATTAATTTTTTTAAATGTGTTTGAAAAGCAGCTGATTTTGACTTCTTAAATTATTATCACAATGCAGTATATAATCCTAATCCTTAAGGGATTAGGATTATCATTATTATTATAATTTATAGAAAAACTGCGATTTTTTATAAATTATTATTACATTAAGTACTTTTTAATGTAGATTCTACATTAAAAAGTACTTAATGTAATAATAAGTTCTACATTGTAGAACCATTTTTTCAAACATGCTATAAAGGAGGTGGTTAACTAATTGTACCTGTTCTTCAAAAGAGATGACCCTAGGCTGTATGACATCCAGTGCAAAGTGGGACACTTCTTGTGAAACACTGTCCGGCAATAGTGCCAAGTGTGTGCTGACGTCCGTGAGCAGATGCCGTGAAATCACCAGGCTCACATTTTCATTTACAACTGAAATAAATAGTTTTATAATTTATAAGCGAAACATTTTTTTTTTTATTTTTTTTTATTTTGTATAAACTTTATTATGTAACTTTATGTAACTTTATTTGATATGTAAAAACTTCTTATATATACCTTTGTTATTATAATTGTAATTGGGCGATTGCCTGTACAAATAAATAAATAAATAAATAAATTATAAGATAAAATAGAAACAAAAGAAAAGCAATTAGATATTTTCATTTCTTGTTGTCTTTTATGAGTGGGCAGATGTGTTAGTTATAAAAGTAGGATTAATATAAATGCTTAAAATTTCACAAAAAACAAAACTTATAATAATTTTGTGAAACTACTAAATGTTACTTCTATAGTACTTACTTGCTTCTACAAAAGCTTTCAAAGATTCAGCCAATTCTGTCTCTGGATTTTTGAGTATTTCCATAAGAACATTGCGATACCTGTGGAAGAAAGATAAAATATTAAGTTCGATGTTTTTGTATGTTTACAGATTTACCTTGCCCTATCGAAACATATGCAAAAACATCAAATTCTAGCAAAAACATCTGTATACATATTATAAATATACAGGGTGTGTCGTAAATAGTGGTCCAACGTTAAGGGGTCGATACACCATATATTCAGCTATCACATACCAAAATTTGAAAAATTTTTTTCCACGGGTCTCTGTTTTATTCATTATTATTATTTTGAAAAATCGATACCTTGAGTTACTAATTTGGCTGTTATTTCAACAAATAAAATTATTTTTTTATTTTGTTTCTTGTTTATTATTGATAAATACATGTGCTATCACATACAATACTTTTTTTAAATGGAAACTTAAAGATATTAAAGAAAAAATGTCTTTATTTCAAAATTCAACTCTAATCTCTAGCAAATCATGTGAATTCGGGGCGAATGGTGTAAAAAAAATGTACTACACAATCTGTGCCCATTATTTTAAAAACTTGTCCAATAAATGCAGATTCTAAAATGATATTAATAATAACCGATTCCATAATGAAAAAGAATTTATTGCCATTTCAATTGAGAAGGAGCCGAATTTAAAAAATACACTTTTTCATTTTAATTAACTTACCGGTATTGCAAAATGTTTTGGACCCATTTAGAAGTAAATTTTAACTTAGCTATTAACAGCTGAGTGGTATTTGAGTCATGCACAAACATATCACAGGTAAACAAACAAACAACAGGTTTCTTTAATATCTTTATGTTTCCATTTAAAAAAAGTATTGTATGTGATAGCACATCTATTTATCAATAATAAACAAGAAACAAAATAAAAAAATATTGTTATTTGTTGAAATAACAGCCAAATTAGTACATCAAGGTATCGATTTTTCAAAATAATAATAATAATGAATAAAACAGAGACCCGTGGAAAAAAAATCAAATTCTGGTATGTGATAGCTGAATATATGGTGTATCGACCCGTTAACGTTGGACCACTATTTACGACACACCCTGTATGTATTTACGTGGCTGCTGTCAATATGCAGGAAAGACAATTGTAGTTATTGATAAATCACAAAATGTAAAATTACTATGTAATGCTGTGGGTTAACCCAATACTCACTTCTCAGCCTGATCTTTGTGCAACCCTCCAGAATTTCGAAGCTCACTCAAATATTGGCGCACACCTTGCAAGTTCATTGTCATTTTGATTCGTAAACACTGTTTGATGTATTAATTTGTAGTTGATATATCTCGTATCCGCGGATTTCAAAGTTACAGTATTCTATGGTTTTTTGCTTTTCTTAAGATTTCCATATGTATAGTTTAGAAGAAATTTTTGGTAATGTTGACAAATTGTCATTAAATGACAATAATGACAGGAGTTAGTTTTTTCTTTATAATTTATTTGGATACTACAATAGCTATTCGTCCACATTGTACGGCAAATAATTAGTATTGTTTTTATCCGATCTAGTCGAAGTAGGAGTCGCTCATTAAAGTGATAGTAGGTTTGCTGAGGACAGAGTTGGACTCCTTGAAAGAACAGGAAAAATGCAGTCTCACAGATTTATTTTAATTATCACAAACATTATGCACTATCACAAGGCACTTCGAAGTTCAATAAACTATGACTGTTAAGCCGCAAATACCACAATACAATTTTTTTACAATATAATGAAACAAAAACTCGTTCATATTATTATTTTTGGAATTTGTTGTGTCGACCAATGGGTGTGCCAGTATCCAAATAAATTATATAAATAAAAAAGACAGTGTCTGGTGAACTCTGGTGTATGCAAGAATAATGAAGTTACTTTCTCGAAAAGAGAAATTATAAAAATAAGAATAAAACACCAAATCGAATATTTTTTTTAAATTCATTTAAAGTGCCAATACCTTGTTGTGATGACAGGATTTAACAGCAATATGAACTTAGAATCTGTGAATGAAGACACCATACAGTGCCTTTTCTTCTCGTCTTCCCTAGAACCCGGCGAATTGGAAACTTTATGTAAAAGTATAAACGATTTTATAGAAAACGTCTCATCGGATTATATCTGGCACAGAGATGAATTCAAAGTGCTTCAGTCTATCTATATAGAGACAGATGGTAATTTATTCTGTTATCAATATACTTTTGTATATAAAATTAATAGTCTATTTTGATTAGCAATCCGTAGACGAGAGTTCGATATTTGCGAGCCTCTAAGGAAATATGCCTATAATTTAATACATGTTTGACATAAAAAACCAAAATCAGTGATGTTAAAAAGAGAATTTATTTGCCTACAACCTATCATTGTAGAAATTAGGTAAATCTAAAGAAACATTAGGAACAAAAATGCAAAACTTACCAAAACGCGAAATTATCAGACCCGTATGCTAATACTGTGCCTGACATGTGTGGAGGCACCCTGTGGTTGACAATAATGGTATTGCTTCTATCATTTAAAATTATTTGTATGAAAATGGCCTCATACAAATAATTTTAAATTAGAAATGAACTTTTAAGATAATAAGTTTATTGTAAAAATAACACGAGTCCTGAGATGCAACCTTTGCTACTGCAAAGCCTTAGGTCAGTTTTTGTAGGTGTTGGGTAATTGCATAAAATGCTTTAATCAATAGAGCAACATGCTCACATACATCATTCTCTTGTTTGTCTCCAGCAAAAAATAATACCACGCCTAATTGTGAAATTCCATTACTTTGTTTTGAAATCAAAAAAAATCTTTAAATAAGAGTAATAAGAAAATATTGTTGAATATTAGGAAAGTATTTGCACACCATTCTTTAATATTTTTAGCAATGACAAACATTCAAACAAACATTTGCATAAATAAATTATAACTTATCTTGTAATGGAAATGCATCAAAAATTACAACAAAAGCACAGCAAAGATTATGACTTCCACCTACCTCACATTGTTGTTCATAATGCATGGATCGCTAGTGCAAGAACGCATTGAGACTATGATATTACGCACTTGAGATGTCCTGTAACGTTTTTGGTTTTTTGGATATGAGTGGGCATGGTATTATCAACCATGCACAATTATGCAACTCTCCCCTATAGTTGGGGACTTACACGTAATGAGTTGTAGCACTGCCTATTGTGTCCCAGGTTTCATTCCTGGAGGGTCAATACACTTGTTAGGATGTGGGTAATTTCATGGTCATCTTTAGGAGTCTCAACTGTGAGACATTGTATCAGTATTATTAAAAAGTAGACATGTACCTACATTATTAAAAAATAGGCCCATTCAAAGGTTGTTTGGGAGATATCACTTTGGTGTTGTAGGTTTCATATTACTTACTTAAATTGTCTTTTTGCAACATGTGTTGGTGTACTATTATTTATCTATCTATTATTTATTTTTTGTAGTAATGCCAAATTAACATGAATTAATTTTACTGTGGCCTTTGACATTAAATTGTTCTCTTTTGGCCCTGTGGGTAATAGATTCCTGTTGGGCCATGGTATGTTAGTAAAATCTGGTCAAGCATGTAATTAATGTTTCAGATATACCTCCACACCTTTTTAGCACAACCTGCTTTGGTGACAACATTGAAGATGAATGGTTCATAATGTACCTTGTATTTGAAATAACTAAGGTATACAAAGAGTTGGTTGTTCAAGTGAAAGATAATGATGGAGAATTTCTTCTCATAGAAGCAGCTGACTACTTACCTTCTTGGGCAACTCCAGAAAGCACTGAAAACAGGGTAAGAAAATCTCCAACTACCATTAAATTATAATATTTCTGTATAAATTGTAAATTATGTGTCATATTTTTGTTTTAGGTCTTTGTTTACGAGGGCCATGTGCATGTAATACCACCAACTCTAGTAGATGTAGACATAGAATTAGACCTAAAAGGTGCTGTAGATATTGTGCGTCAATCCACACAACAAACTCAAGTTTCATTGGAAATCCAGGAGGCAATACAGACTAGAATAGGCAACTACCCTCAAAAAATTGAAGAAAACATTCACAGAGCTGTTGTAAAATTGCCCATCGATATTGCCTCTTTGTTGGTATTGAAGCCTTCATTTATTGTCCCAATTGTGACCACATACTGCAGCCATGATGTGATTGATGCAAAATCATGTAAAAACTTAAACTTTAGTAATTGTGTAAGTATTAGACTTAAGTTTACAAAATGCCTCTATGCAATGCTTATGCATTCAAATCTCATTACAAAGGTAAGGTATTCCAATATAACTCAAAGTGATAAAAAGAGTGTTCTTGGACTAAAGTTGACATGTGGATATCAAATGATTATGAGCAGAATGTCTACAGATGTATTTTCTTCGAAGGAATATAATAATTTTTTAAATAGTTTAAAATCTAATGGATATTTTAAAGATAACATTGAAGGATCTAAACAATATAAAGAGCTTTTGGAGAAAGCAAAAGAATTTTTCTTGAGTATGGAATGCCCAGTAAATAGTCAAATTTGTGACAAAGTGTGTCAAGTTATGAGTACAGAAGAGTTTAATAAAATAAAAGACACATTGCAATGTAGAGAAACTCCAGAGGATGAACTTTTAAATGATAGTGAAGATTGGTTAAATGTTCATCCAGAACAATTGAATGACTTGCTCAATTCACGCTATGGGAACAAGGCGAAATTTAAAAAAGATGATATCATTTCAGCTCAAACAATAACATCGGAACTGTCAAACTTCCTGAAACAAACATCAGATTTTGAAGGTATTGAGGCCAATGATGACGAGTCTAATGACAATATACAATTTGATTCAGATGAATTTGTTGATTCTTTGCAAAAAATGATGAATTTAATATCATGTGGAGATAGAAATGAAATGGATGATATAAGTGATATTGATGATTATGATCTTGATGACAGTTCAACTAAAGATACAATTGACATTGATATGAGTGAAGAGCTTAGTGCAAAATTACAAGGTGACAAAGTAAGTTCACAAGATAGTAAAATAATTTTAAACAACATTGTACAAAGTATGAAGGAAGAAGCAGCATCACCGGGGCCTTCAAGTAATTTATTAAGAACTATTGGTTTTAATAAAACTGATGTTTTAGATTCAGATGATGACCCAGAGTAAGCTAACAAATAAAAGCTTTTAAATCTTTTTGAAAAATTGTATATTTTTTAAAAAATAATGTACAATACACCAAATAATTGTAGTAAAAGTATTTACTTAGAAAATACAATTGTACCATAATAATTACAATAGTAAAAGTAAGGTGAGTTTAATTTCTTTAAAAAAATGCATTTTGTTCTAAAACTTATATTAATTAACACAGGGCAAATACTGAAATAAATAATTGAGCTTGAAAATTAAAATAACACTGGATCCATCTATTGTAAAAAATAACTGATAAAGATAAATCATTATGGTTTTTGATGTGTGCAATTTTGAGTTTTAATACGTAGGACATAACTCTCGTATGAACATAGCATTTAATAGGATCGACCCGTAGTAAAACATAATACAATACTACTAATGAAATAATGGCTGTCGTATTTCATGTTCGTATTTCCAACCTCACTCATGGTTGGATGCTAAAGGAATGTATATAACAGAGTGGTTACCACTTATAAGAGAAACATCTAAACAAACTTCGAAAGTATGTTTAGATGTTTCTTTTTTTACTCATCGCGGCATCTCTTCGTGTTTGTTCGGAATACGAAAATACGACGGCATTATTTAATTGTATTCGCACACAATATTATAATTATGTATACATCCCATACCCACAACCATTTTCACTTATTAACCGACTCATTATCACGAAGCTGTGTCATGGGCCTTATAAACCAATACAGGGTAAAATAAAAAAAATTTTACACTCTTAACACTGAATTCTTTTGTGAAAACTAACAGCTTTTATTCCACGATTTTTTTCTATTCAACATATTTTAATTTTTTTCATGTACCGCGTAGACACACCGATGTAGGTATCGCTACGGTTCGATTAGCAGCTTTTTTTAAATAGAATGTGCGGCGTTGCGACCAGTAGTGACGTAAAGTGAATAGTATAGAATAACAGTCTGAGACTAAAAAAATACTTTTTGTTTTGGCTAAATTATCAAGTTAAAAAAAAGCCATAGAACGAAAGTTGTTAGTTATAATAAACAGGAATTCATTGTTAAAAGGGTGCGGGTATTTTGTTATTTAACCCTATATACTTGGCACAGAGACAATACAAGGCATAATCCAATGTACAGGACAATGCACATGAGGAGGCCCATGTCCAGCAGTGGACGACAAAACGGATAGTGACGGATACTTGGCATAACTGTTGTAAGCCAAGGTTTGTTAATTCAAAGGTGCGACTGCATGCCTCCAGCAACAACAATAGTTTCACCGGTCACATAGCTTGCATCGTCTGAAGCCAGAAAAGCAACCGCACTAGCAATCTCTGAAGGCTTGCCGAACTTATTCATAGGTATCATGGATAGGCTTCTTTCTTTTGCCATATCTGATTCTGTAATCTGTAACAATTGAATATTTAACTCTTAGATAATTGCAACAGAAAATAGGATTCCATCTGTGGGAAAAACATACAAACATCTTGTAAAAGGACTCAATTATAAGGTTTAGAATGTCTAGATCAGACAGTAAGGTGCCTTTTTTCAAGATTATGTTTCATCAGAATTTTTTAATTCGAAAAAATATTTTTTAACGTGGGTTTGCCAATTACTGTGTCCTTTCTCCTCAACATATAATATTTAACAATGTAGGCAAAGTCACCGGGCAGTAGTCAGTATTTCATTTCAATAAGCATTATTGCTGTCGCTTATGTATCATAAACAGTTTTGTAATACAGTGGGGCCTCCCTATCCGCGGGGGTTTGGTTCAACCGTCTTCCGCGGATAGTAGCGAACACCATATTTTGGAGTATAAATGTACACATAAAACAAAAAATGTGCTTTATGAAAATTTATTTTACATTAACATGAAATAAGTATTTATATGCTGTGACATAAATAAAATTTAACTATTGATTAAACACATAAGTCAATTATTTCCCGGGCTCGGAAACACGATATGGACGGTCCCGACGTGCAGTTAGCTTTATGTACCGGTCTTCTTGGGCGGTTGTGGCACAAACCCTTCCCGATCCTCATCTTCTAGCCACACTACCTGTCTCCTGGTAGCTTTCCCACACGTTCCGGATAGGTCGTCGCGACACACCGAGACATATTACTACAGATCTCTGAGATTATCCCTCCTGAAGCAATACAACCGCCCTGGTCGCGGTTTGCATGTGCCTGTGACGGCGAGAACCAGGCATAGTAACCAGGACTAATACCGAAACTAAACAGAACAGCTATACAAAATTACTTTCAACAGAAGCGTTTACAACGAGACTGGGAACACAAGTGATTAAGAATTAGTGCATAGGGTTAGTGCATTATTCAAGCACCTCGGTTTTCCTGTCTCCCCATTTGAGAATAACATTAAAGTTGTCGTTCAAAACATTGACAAGGACTCATAAACATGTCTACTTTGTTTTAATATTTCAAATCCCTGGTAATTACCTCACGGGTTATTTATAAACAAACTTCGAGCTTAACTCGAGATGGGCCCTATTTTGTTTTGAGTAGTATATATACGTACCGCTGAAGCAAACTTGGTGGCCACGATGCCTGGCGCCACAGCATTCACTCTGATATTGTCGTGTACTATCTCATTAGCGATGGCTTTTGTCAGACCCAGTAATGTTGTTTTACTCACACTGTACGTACCTAAAGGCTAAAAATAGAAAAGTGGAGTTTAAAATATGTACTTTTATCATAAAAACTGTTGTATAATAGAAAAAAAATTGAAATAAATGCAGCACAGACAGGTAATCTGATGGTTAGTTTTGTCAATAAGAATGTAAGAGCGCTCGACGCTCGAGCTCTAATGAACATTTAACCCTTGTAGTTAAAAGCTCGAGTCTGAAACGGTTAAAGTTCAGTAACACTAGTTCAGCGCCATTCCCCATTTCAGAATTGTGGAAAACTTCAATAGGTGGTTCTTCCACAATATTCGCATTTACAGTATAAAGCGTTGTGAATACTGCACAGTGCAGCAGCTCTCTGACGAGGAAGCGCAAATAAACTATCCTTTGGTGGCAAAAAGTCGGCGCAGATGGCATATCTTGTACTCGAGTTAAATAAAAAGTACGTTTTAAAGATAATGTAAGCATATGCTCCCACGTCGGCACACGTGACGAGGACGAGGCATTTTACGATGACTTAGCGAGAGCGCTAAATCAGACTTAAGATTCAATTCAGCATTGTTGTCGGGCATTTTAGGAACAAAGTGGGAGTGCAAGAACATGGTGAATCGAACACAGATTTGGAGTAAGAAACCACCGAGAGCAAAGGCTGGTCAACTTCCTGAGATACAGGGGCTTGTTTTGATGCATTATTTTATTCAAAAAGAAGCCCCACAGGAATTGGACCTGGCAAAATCCGAACGGTAGGACACAACAGAATTGACTTCATCCATGCAGACAAAAAGCGCATCTTTAGAGATGTTACAGGATTACCACAAAAAGAAGTCTCCCAATGTACCTGTGCAGTAGACACATTTTAGGAGGCCCTATTGAAGAACTATAGATCTATTTCTCTCCTAAGTCACGTATATAAGATGCTTATGACGGTAATTATGAATCGTCTCGCCCAAAGCTTAGACGAGTTCCAGCCGCCGGAGCAGGCTGGGTTTCGAAAAGGCTACAGCACCGTGGACCACATACATACACTGCGGCAGGTTATACAGATGACTTAAAAGAGTATAATGGGGAGAGCTATGCTCGCAGTTTCTTTGAGTGACAAGATCCGAAACGAAGAGATTCGCCAAAGAACTAAAGTCACCGACACAGCTCACAGTATTAGCATGCTGAAGTGGCAATGGGCAGGTCATATTTGCCGCAGGGTCGATAACCCATCAGTTATCGGTAGACGAGGGTATAGGGTAAACGAGTGGAGGCCACGTATTGGGAAGCGCACCGTGGGATGCCCTCCGGCCAGGTGGACCAACGACTTGAAGAGGTTCACCGGTGGTGGTTGGATGAGAAGAGCCAAGGATCGTATGTGGTGGCGAGCTTTGGGAGAGGCCTATATCTAGCAGTGAAAAGACATAGGCTGATGGTATGATAACACTAAAATAATACAATTTTAGGGGTTTAGAAAAAAATTACACACAAGTGTCTTACTTGCATTGGTTGGTATCCAGCGATAGAGGCTATGAACACTATACTGCCTCCTCCTCTTTTGATTAATTCTGGATAGGCTTCCTTGGCCAGCAGCCACGAACATTTTACATTCACTTCGAAGATTTTATCCCATGCTTTCTCATCAGTCTGAAAAAATATAATAATATTGTTTGTTATAAAATCTTCCTCACTTTTGAAAATATTATAAGACTATTGTGGAGTTAAGTTATTTAAAATGAACAGCAAAATTTCATATGTACTTTAATTTTGTTAGAAATTCTGCAACTTGTAGATTAGATAAAAATAAGTATTTGAATTTAGGGAAAACCTTAATATAATATGCAGTAATATTTAAAGATTTAAACACTAATGCAAATTGCACAGTTGATTAGAAAGAGCCACCGAATGGCAGAGATAAGGGGCTCCATGTTTGTCTGAATTTTTACAAATATTTCACTGTTATATACGAGTATATAAAGATAGAAGTGACTAGAGCGACAAATGAAAGATAAAACTAGAAAAGCGCAGAAAAAAAAGTTATCACTAAAAATATTTTACATGTACCATAATAATTTTAATAGCGGAGTAGAGGAAATATTTTTTTAAAAGTTATTACAGTGTAAAGTACATGTGATACAGAGTCCAAAACAACATTTTTTGGAATTTTTGTCTGTCTGTCTGAACGCGGATCACGCAAAAACAGCTGGATGGATTTTAATAAAACTTGTCAGAATTATAACTTATAAGCTGGGTTATCAGACCATTATATTATATTAGCAAAGCTAATATCCAATTTGTGCAGATGACAAAAGATTATAAACTCGGAATATAACCAACCTCTAAAATTGGTGTTACTGCTGGATTCACGGCAGCATTAGAAACCAGGATATCAAGTCCTCCAAACTTGCTGTTTGCCTGTGAAAGTACAAAAGTAAACATTTTAAATAGCATTTTGTTTTCGAATCCTTACGGTATCTTGAAATTAAAAAATCACCTAGCATCGATAGAATCCCTAATAAGGTGTTTAAAAGCCTCCCGATCAACTTGATTGCACTTCTTGTGCTATTTACAATGCCGCAATGAAACATCATCTCTTTCCAACAGCTTGGAAAGAAGCCGTCGTTATCGGCATCCCCAAACCGGGTAAACACCGCTCGGAACCCTCTAGTTATTGACGATTAGTTATGTTAGTCATTGATGATTAAACGAACTTTGATACATTACGATAACATTGGCCACAATCCGGGATCACGCGAACGCGTCATCCTCGTCTATGAATTACCGTACCTCTAATTGCACTCTAATATTGCTTTTAATAAAGGTTCTATTTCTAATACCCCATATAATCAGTCCTTAGCGAAATATCGATCCTACATATTAATGCCGGTAAACCATTTTTGCTGTATTTATATTCTTAATTTGTTTAAGGACATAAACAAACTTGTTAATTTTATTAAACACATTTTCCATGTGTGCTTTCCAGTTTAATTGCTGATTAGACTAAAAATGGAACAGGACCTAGAACACTTCCCTGCGGAACTCCATATTTGTTACATTTAGTTTCCGAGGGATATGATATGACTTCATTGTTTTCATCCAGTTTAGTTATAACATACCTTTACTGTTTAATTTAAGTGTTTCATTAACATATATTTTAATGCGATATCTTTACTGTGTTTTGTAAATATGTACTATCAACTATTATTAAATAATAAAGATAAATTGTATCTATCGATCTTTTATAGCAAGTAAGAAGATAAGATTATAAAAGACGAATTTTAAAGTTTTTTAAATCCAAAATAGGGAAAAAAACAATCATTATGAAAATTGACAAGCAATTAGCCTAGTTGGTAGTGCTTCTAGCGGCGTGTAAAAGAACCAGGTTCAATTCTGTTAGACACTCATTTGTTAAGGACTGTGTTAAATAAGGTCTGGGTGCCTTGTATTCAATTCTGAACACCCATAACACAGATAATCCTAATGTAAAACGTTGATTGGAGTTTTTATTATTTTTCATACAAAAACAATCAATGTAATTTTGATATTTACAATTATCACGTTCCTGGACAGTAACACACTTTTTTTTCATGTGATGTGACAATGTGTCACATTTTTCTACTACAGCTAAAGCAGTACCGCCACATGAAGTCAGTAAGACTATATAATACGTCAGTACGAAAATAGGTGCACTGCGCTTGTAGCAGTAAGTGGCTCATAAACAGTCTATATAAATTGCATATTGCTAGAAATCTTGCTGGCAACTATAAACTATAGCCCAGCAATATACAATTTATTGTGCAATAGATTGCAGAGTATATTCCAGGAAGGTTGCAACAACTGCATTGCCGGGCAATTGAGCTCGTACACGTGAGCAACACTGGGGCTAGAGATCTGAGCAAAGTGAGATAATAAAAAGGCCGACAGCAAGGCTGTTCTTGTTGCTGCAACATTTATCGTAAAGGTGCTACTAAGTAAGGCTGTTGTTGCTGCAGCATTTATCTTAAAAATTGCTTCTAAACAGGCCATATTTTTACTGCAATATTTACCAGTCATCATCAGCTATATGATGGCTATATTATGCAATATACAACAATACATTTAGTATTGTCCGGCAATATACCCAAACGTGTTTAGTATTGTTGATGCATTTTTATGCATTGCCGTCGTTCAGTATCACAAATACTGCAATATTGCCTGGCCATCTCTACTGTTATTTCACTTTACAGCATATGTGCATCTCATTTTGATGTGACTTTACGAGCACATTATACCATGTAATAATAGAATCTGACACTTGTATATTTACTATTATTGCATTACTGCTGTTATGCCTATATCTTATGCTCCTGGAAGGCATCTGTTATTTCTGTTTTTGAAACTGTTTATAATTGGCAACAATTTCTTGTGATAACTTATTCCATATGTCCACAACTCTGTTACTGAGAGTGTTATGGTCTACTTTTGTAATGGCTAGTGTTTTACCTAATTTTAGCTTATTGCAGCAACTTAGCTGTTTGTTTAACATAACATATTTCAATACTTACAATTTCAAACAGCTTTTTCCTCTGTTCAGCTATGCCAACATGACAAACTACTCCCTCCACAGCAATTCCTTCATTACGCAAGCTTATAATTGCTTTCTTAACATTCTCTTCTCTTCTACTGCTTACCACTACTGAAGCCCCTTCATTGCCCAGTCTCTTGGCTATGGCATAACCAATGCTGTAATCAATGAATTTTGCTACCTATTATAAAATGAAACATTCCTCTCTGTGTCAATGTCTGTGTTTAAAAACTCAAAAATATTAATAGATATATAGGTTGTTTAATTTGGGCTTAAAGTGAAGACAAGTAGGATAATCTGTAAATTGTTATATTAAAAATAAAAGTATTATTTGTTGCAAATAAATTAGTGAATCTTACCCTTCAGTGGAAGCCGTTACTATAGCAACTTTCCCTTTTAATCTACTGCAGGCTTCTGAAGCATTTGTACTGTAGGGTTGAACTTTTAACATCTTTTTCACACTTGATAAAACTTTATACGACTGCAACATAACTACTTCTTATGACTATCACGCTAAGTAAACAAAATAACACAAGTCAATGTACAATTGAATCGCTTGGAATCAAAGGTTGAGAAGATAAGGCAAATTCCAAAGTTCATTTGGTGATTATAGGTAACATCTTATAATATGGCTATAATAGCTGCGCTTTCAAACATCTTACTTTTTCCTGAAAAAAAAAAATTATATGTGATCAGTGATGTTTATTTTACATTTTAAATTTTATTCTTTTGGGACATTATTTTTTTAAGTATAATTTATTTGGACGCTGGCATAGCATTGGTGCACAAACAGCAAATAATGACATAGAATAAATGTTTCATCCAACACTAAGCAATCTCATCGAAGTCAGATTCAGTAGTCACTCAGTCTTCTTCTTAGTGAAGGCAGTATCAGTTGTCGACTTAAGCTCGACATTTATTTTGCCTATTGAATAGCTTGATGCTATTGAAATAAATATATTACAGTAAAAGTTTGGAAATAGAGGGAGATTGACCACGGAGTAAAAGTAGAGTGTTGAAGTTAATTGGTTTCGAATTTTTGAGGGGGAGAACGTTTTAGAGATAGCTTTGTAGATTTGGACAGTTGAAGAAGATATGATCCGGGGATCCTATTTCCGATCCACAGTCCCAAGTTAGGTTGTCTCGGACACCAATTCTGTTTAGATTGGCAGGAGTATAGACATGACCTAACCTAAGTCTGCATAGCACGTTGCCCGCTTGTCACCGCTACCACAACAAAAGAACGAGGGCTTTAAAGGAATAGATGGTTGGATAGTGTAATAATAACGACCTTTAACACGACCAGATCTCAACTACAGGGACTCGATTAGGCGTGTCTTCGCTTTGGGGTCATCATCATGTGGGAATGTTTAGTAATATTCCACACTAGCGACCCGCCCTCACTTCGCTTCGGTTTATTAAATTTAAAACAATCAGAATAAGATATTTTCCTGCGGAGCCTATATTTTAAGTTAGACCTCTAGCAATACGTCGGTGTAAACTGCATTCAATTCCATGCAGTAGTTTTTGCGTGATACGTGTACAAACATACAGACAGACAGACAAAATTTCTAAAAACTGTTGTTTTGGCTTTTTTTGCTCTAATAAAGACCCCCCCCCCCCCCATATTAGTTTTTTTTTCGATATCTATAATATACAGACATCGGCCTGTTACAATTTTATTATATGTATAGATAACCAGACAGAACTGCAGGTTTAGCAAAAGAATCAGCAATTTCATTCCCCGAATTCCAGTAAGGTCTGGAATCCAAAAAAGGACTACTTGAATATCACGATTATTACAGGGCTTCTCTCATTTAGAACATCAAAGGAAGCAGCCATATGTGTTTATTACAGTTTTGTCGCTTTCAACTTATGATATGCGATACAGGAGTATATTGTGGAAATTCTGTTGATGCTCCACTAATGTTCAAAATACAAAAAAAAATGTAATACGGCTATTTTAGGAATGAGACAGACCGAAAGCTGTAAGCTGTACTTTAAAAACTTGCGCATTCTGACTCTTCCTCAATGTACATTTATGATATATGAAGTATGTAAATTTGTAAAACAAAATATAAAATATACGGTATTAAAATCGTGGAAAAGAAGTATCCACAAAAAACACAAATAAATATAATTTAGAGACCTGATATACCTAAATCTATAAATTTTTAGTTCTACATGTCATATCGCAGATTCGAATAAAAAAAGTCGCCTATAAACTGATAGCCATTGACATACACATAGATAAATTGTACCTACTTTTTATATCAATGCTGATAGCATTAATTTTCAATTACAGCAAGTATCTTAAAAACGCTGTGCATTTTGCAAAAGGTTTCATTCTAGCAGTTTAAAGATAATACAGCTAATACAAAAGGCAAACAATACAGATAATATAAAACTTCAAGGACAGATTTTTTAACTGAAGACGAGAATCTGCCAAACCATAATATTTTTTGGCCGCGATTGATTCGCTGTGGATTATATCGAACGCAACTCTACTGGAAAGGTTTCCAATTGTAGTTTTTTTTGTAAAATGCACCTAGCTACTTACTGAATTGAGTTACTAAAGTTGAATGTACTTAGTTCTATATTTAAAAAAAGAAAATAGAATATATATATATATATATATATAAATAAGAAGGTTGTAGACTACTACCTACCTACCTATCTGATGCATTTAAAAAACGAACACATCCAAATGCTAAATTGTTTATAGGTAGTTAGTTTCGTCATGTTGGATAATTTTGACATCATAAATTCAAAGAACCGCCATCTAAATAAAGTCCTTTTCGCGATATTTTCGCCATAAAATTGCTTAAAACTTTGCATATAGCATTAGAAACCAAATTGTAATAATTTACTGTCTCTTGTGAGCTAATAATTTACGATTTATGCCTTCGTTTTAATCAAAAACTTTGGTGCTTACTATATGACAATTTGTTTTCAACCGTGGCGAGTTTGCGAGGGATTGCGAGTATTTGACAATTTAAAATGGCGGTGTCATTTGAACTCAAAAAGGTTATTATTTCTTGTGTTATATGTTTTCTTAGAGTGTTATAAATTATAGTGCACAAACTGATAGTAGAACATGGATCCCAATTTGGAAGAACCTTTGACCTTGGAGAGTGCTATTGGCGTGAGTATTTATATACATTTTAGCACTGCTTTCTATTATTTTTTAATCCTATTAGAAAATATGATTTTCCTTCTTTTACTAGTATCTCTATGAATTTACAAACAAAACGGATTATTAAGAATTCAGTCATCAAGTAGCTTCTTTTCGACATATAGCACTAGAACATATTCTGGCTTATTTATTTTATTTTTTTCGTTTTCTTGTACCTACGATGGTAAGTGATCTTATTATCCAAGGTGGACTTCGAGCCCAGTGGAGATGCTGTTGTAAGTCACGCAGATATAACCTTTGACTCTGGTAACCATGAAACAATCATTCCTATGGAGTTTGAGAACATCAATGAACAACCAATACTTATGGATACAGGGAATGAAGAAATTATTGGTAAAGATTATTTTTAAATTTTATATTTACCGCTCACGTTACACTGTAAAATGAACTAACTGCCTTGTAATTTCGTACCATGAATGAATTACAAATAATTCATGTAACTATGTAAGGAAGGATAGTTCCTTACATAGTATAAAACAAAGTCGCTTCCCGCCGTATGTCCCTCTGTATGTACGCTTAGATCTTTTAAACTACGCAATGGATTTTAATGTGGTTTTTCATCAGTAGATAGAGTGATTCAAGAGGAAGGTTTATATGTATAGTTTAATATTGTTTTGTGTCAATTTGGATGTGATGGGCATGCAACGCTGCCGGGCACAGCTAGTTCTATAAAAAAACTCAAATTCAAAACTATAATGATGATAATCAAGTCAAGCTTATTTACTTGAACCTCATAAAATATAATTAGCAAGATAGTTTTGCACTGTATACTGATTTCCTTTGAACTGAATGGTTTTTTAATGTTCATTATATGTCAGAACTTTTCTCAATTAACTCTTGGAAGGTAATAATTAAATATTTTTAAGAAAGTAAGAATCAGTAGATTTAGACCATGTTTCAGACTTCATGGATGATCAGTTAATACTTCAGGAATATCCAGTACAGGAGGGTCAAAGTTCAACAACTACAACTATTGAGTCCGCAGTATGTATCTATCTATTAATTCATGTTAACTTTATCTATTAATTTCATGTTCAACTAATATGTGACATTATCCGAGCAGAGAATTTATTGTTGCTATGAGCATATTGGCTTTAAAGATTTTCTGGTTTGACAATAGGAAATGGGATAGTATGAAATTTATGACAGAAAATTTTGATCAAGATACAATGCCATATCATACCCTCGGGACCTTGACCCTGGGGTCACTGACCTCTGAAGCTAAATAGCATATGCATTATCACTAACAAATTGTTTTTGTGTAGGAAGGGTTTTAATGTTAATAAAAATCGGAGTGAGGCAATTAGGAAACAGTGGAGTAATCTGTTCTGTTCTGTTTGAGTTGCTTATCTTGATAAGTTATAATCTGGATGATCTGCGATGAAATGGTCTAGAATTGTTTAAATGTTTTTAATTCATCAAAGATAATTAACTAACAGCTTGCAGATGAAGCAAAAGCCACACACTCAATTAACTTTTATTTTTTAGATGAATCAAATGTTATTGTAATTATAATGACTGGTTATATATTTTTTCAGCAAAATGTTTTGACCACACAGGCTGAGACAATGATGGATTTGCAATTTTACCCTCAAACAAGTGCACAAGAGACTCAGGTGCCTGCAAAAGTCATTGCAGTAAAGGTAAATCCCAGTGTCTTCTATTAGTATGTGTCAATAAAGAAATAAAAAATTTCTGTAACATTTTTCACTTTTAAAGGGGAGCTTGTTTTTTTATTGTTTTTGTCAGTTTCTACCTCTTTAATTACTGTTTACCAATGTATAGAATAAATGAGCAGCAAATCATTATGAACAAAACTATGTTTGATTGACAAATAAATAATTTTAAATTATGAAGAATGACCTCTGATTCTTATTTCTTTGTTGTCACCATAGAACTTGGACTTATTTCGGATTTAAATTTGCTGCCCATTCAGTATTTTCTGCTGCTCATTTAATTATCACTGTTCCAGTTTTTCTTCTACTCAATAATGCTGAAATAGTTGTAGAAAATTAAGATTTTTTTTCTTTTTTAGGCGGCTTTACCATCTCGTACAATTTCTGTCCAGAAGAAGATAGAGGTAGCCAGTACTCCTCGACAGGTAGCCATTGCACCAAAACCACCTAAAGTGGTTCATGGAACCATAGTTCAGAAGTCTGCTGCCTTTGTACAGGGCAAGCAGTATGCAATAGCTCCGAAACCAGTAGCACTGGTCACAAATAGAACAGCAACTAGTTTTATGAATAAAGGTGGACAGAGTAATTTGAAATCAAATGCTGTTCTTAGTAAGTATACCAAGTTAAGGTAAGCCTCTACCTTTAAGGTGAGGTGCACCCAGACTGCGATCAATTAATGTGGATCAATGACATCAACCATTAATATTGTTCTGTAGAGCATTGATTGTTCATCTGTCAATAGTTAGTTTATCTATGAACTTGTCAACTATCTGGTGGCATCGATTGTGTTTCAGGCGATCAATATTGACTGGGTTGACATAGATAGATCAACCGCTGTCTAGGTGCACCTTTGCTCATCTCATTAAGCATATACAATACAGTTCCATCCATATAGAGGGATAGATAACGCAAGGTGTCCGTCACCTGCCTGATGTTGGTGCTATGATCCTACTTCTCGCGCTGCCGCTAGGAAGTCATTACAAATTGCAAGTGCCTAATTGCACTATAATTAATTGTAAAAATTCGCCAAAAGTGGTGAATCAAATCAAGGGACATGTTTCCCATCACTATTTACTCAAGACATGTCACGACACATGCTTTGTTTCCATACGATTTCACGAATTTGCGTTGTATATCTACGTCTTATTTCATAATCCATTGAATTTAGATATTAAATGGACCAAAAATATAAAAGAGCAACTGCAGGAATTATCATATTATCCAAAGATTAAATAATTGTTTTTGCAGTTCCCTATAGGAATTCAATATGTAAGTAAGCTTTAAATAATTCATAATTTATTAGCTAAAACATGGTAATAATAAATTGACAGAAGTTCTACATTAAACATGACGAGGCTATCATGTTTATAAAACGTAATCCACAGCTTTTTGAAAAACTAAGCAACAGGTTTGAAACGCGTTTTCTTCAGAAGTTAATACTACCCAGTTATAAAAAAGCTCACTAACAAAAATTCATATTAAAAGATAATATTTTTTTTATAATATTTCAAATTTAGTTAAAAACTTAATTTGACATTATTTAAAAAACGATTGTTGACATGACTTGAGTCTAAGTGTTTTTACAAGATTCGCGAAATTATGAATGGGAATTATAAGGAATTCAACATTTGAATAATGGTTGTTTAAACAAATGGATTACATGTGAATTATTTTGTACCTACAATTGTATTAAGTGTGGTGTTGGGTATTGTTTCTTTGTGTTATTTATAAGCATTTATCGTTTGTTATGTTAGATATATGTAATTTGCACGCCATTATTGACAAATGTGTCAATCTGACTATATAAAGCTGTGTCAGAAATATTTTCGTTTTTGAAGGATACAAATTAAAACTAAATGTTTGCATAATTAATAATAACGCAAATTCAAAAACGAAAATATTTCTGAAACACGCTTTTATTTTCTAACGCACATTGCAAATAAACAAATTGATTGATTGATTGCAATGAATTTAACATAATAAAACAATCTGCATAATTAGAATTACATATTAATATAAGAGTCAGGGCAGTCGATCATAATTACAAATGTCAAATGGCTAAATAATGAAATAATAAGATAGAGAATTATTCATAGAATGTCACTGCTATACATTGTGTCAATAAATAACGCCAATTACAACAAAACCATAGATGATTGTTTTAAGCATTACATAATAACGGGTGGGCTGTGTATTCAATCAAATTTCCCGCTCAAACCAATTATTCATTATTTTAATTAAATATTTAAAAGAAAACGAATTCATGGCCCACCGATGTATAATAGACTACCTCATAAAATATTCATTCAAATTATAGTAATTTTTAGTACTTAGAATTTTTAGTAGTTTTAGTTGCAATGTATTAAATGTGTATTGTTATTTCAGCACAAATAGGCAAGCAGCTAGTGTTGGTGCCTACAGATGGCACTCAGAAGATCAAACTAGTGAGTGCCGGCTCATCTGCATCCAACATTCAGTATATAAAAGCAGACTCTAACCAGGTAAAATAAATAAATAATAAAAAAAAAAATTAGCAAACAATTACAGAAGTGTGCCTGGCCCCAAACTAGGATACCCTGTACCATGGGTGGCCCGGTCCTCCCTCCGAATTATATTTACTAATTAACAACATATTCGTTACCTAAATTCACGTTTTTTTCATTGGCCATTAATATAAACATCTTTTTTTGCGTATAATATGATCCATTTCTAAATGTTGAATAATACGATACGAGCTTGCTGATACCTCATGAATTTTATGACCAATGTACGTGGTTAGCTCACTATCTTGCTCACACCATACTAATAGTGACGTAGAGTGAAACAGCAGAATTATGTCAACCATGGCTTGTTCAATTGACAAGCCATCACTGTAACGAGAATGAATTGCAAATTGCTCTAAATGTTTGGCAATAATATAGTCGAAATTGGTAGAAAATATGTGAGGAGGGTCGAGATTATCGTTGGTATGTATATTATGGATAGTTTTATTGAAGTTTTATATAATGGATAGTTAATAGTAAAGAGTATATTATGTACATATACATAGGTTAGTTAATGTTAGGAGTGGTGATACTTTATTTGATTACAAGCAGTGCCCAGGGCCATAGACTTTAGAGTATGTGTGGTTAGCTTGATGCCCTCGGGAACTTCATAGTTGATCTGGGTAAAAAGTAATCTAAATATTAACCCAGTACAAATTATAATTATGCCAAGTTTCATTAAATCCTTCCAGTGGTTTTTGCGTGATTGGGGAAATTGTTGTTTTGGGCTCTGCATTACTCGTACTTTACACTGCAAGGACTTTTTTCAAAAAAATATTTAATGTACAGACCTACTTTGTTTTTTATATGTAAGTATATGTTTTATTATATGTATGTAAGTATATATTTTATTATAAGTATATATTTTATTATCTGTATATATTTTATTATATGCATAGAATAGACAACTAACAGTGTCTGTGACTTCATACAAGTACAAATTGGAGTAGAGATGTGTGGTTAGCTTGATTCCTGTGGGATCATTATTTTTTAACATGAAGAAATTATTGAAATTGTAAAATTATTCTGATTTGAGCCCTGTTTGAATAAAAATATTCGCTAAATATGAAATTAGCGAAAGCGGAACCAATATATTTTGCGAATCTTACACAAGTTACGAATATGTATATTTGTATACATGTATACTTGTACACGTGTACGAATCTCTAATACGATTTTAAAAAAAAATTAAGAATCGCACATCGTAATCGTAAGCTCATAACAAGTCACAATATTTTCGTTCACCGCCGAGTCTTGTTTCTGATCGGGCTACTAATTGGATGTGTGTATTATTTTCAATTGAGTTTTTATTGCTGTTGACATCAGACTTTATCTTTACCGTTTTTCTTTTACGATTTTCTTTCGATGTTTTTATATTATAATGCTCAATTTGCATGTAACTATATTCGTATACAATTTTAATTGTTGATAAAAAATAAAAAGAAGAATAAAGAAAAATGACAATAAAAAAAAAGAATTAAACACTGCTTTTCTATTTCCTTTCAGACGCAACATATAGCACCCAAAAGTGTTTCTGGTATACAGAGTAAACAAGTTATGGCGAAAATTATAGTGCAAAGTAAGATATGTACTTTAATTATCTATATTTTTATAATTTGATGTTATTGAATGAAATTATGATTAACGCTACCAATTAACATTATGATTGCCTGTGTCGAGTGTATAGTGATAGTGTATGGTAGCCGAACTAATATAGTAATGCCAACATACTATCCACCACTTAGGATGAAAATGTGAAAAATAGTTAAAATGTGAAATCAAAAAAAAAAAAAAGATGGCTTTTATTGTAGGTTTGGCCAGTGAGTGATACATGTCAGAGCCCATTCCCATCACGTTGTATTCCTCCTTATTTTCCTATCCATTCCTTCTTTGTCATTCTGGAGTGATGTTGGCATGTATTGCGTAGGTCTATGCGGATTATTACGCTCACTACCAGCTGGACTGTATGCACGTCTGCTGCCTTCTTTCTATATAAAAAATAGTCAACGTGATTGAGATTACATACAACAATTAATTTTGTCCAGGACAAGAACAATAATTTTCAATAATAGCTTTGGCTATTATTTCACTGTTCCATAAAAATAGTTTTAAATTTCAATATGATAATAGCGCACAATTAGAATATTGTGCCAGTGTCAAGTTTTCTTCGTAATTACCAATTTCGAAATCAACATTAAAAACAACTCGTCAATGTCCACCCCCGTCGAAGCCAGTTAGAAGGCGCCAGTAAAGTGATAGTAGGTTTATTCAGGATAGAGTTGCGACTCCTTAGGAAGAACATGAAAAATGCAATGTTATGTTTTTACCTCATTACAAGCGGTGCCAGCAACTTCGTTCGCGTGAACTTGTGACTCCCGTGGAAACTTCATAATTAATCTGGATAAAAAGTACCCTAAAGCATATAATTTATAATAACAGTGCCAAGTTTCATTAAAATCCATCCAGCGGTTTTTGCGTGGTGCGCGTTTAGACAGACAGACAGACAAAATATACAAAAATTTGTTATTTTGGGCTCTGTATCACACGTACCTACTTTACACTACAATTACTTTTTTAAATATTTCATTTGCAGACACGGCTCTGCTACGATTTTATTATGTGTATGTATTGATCACAAACACTATGCTCTTTGAAGTTTAATAAACTAGTACTATTAAACCGTAAAACCGATATACCTATACATTTTTTTGTATAATTAAACAATAACTCAACCATTAGTTCTTGGGTTCCCGCCAAAAAGTCGAAAAATGCTATTAAACTGTTTGCAGGCAGCAGTGGCGGCACTCCCGCTCGAATTGTGACGATGCAACAGAAAACTGTACCAATATCCCTCGCGAACAAGGTAATATTATTAATTTAATAGTAATTTTGCATGTTTTAACTGATATTAATGAACTAGCTGTGCCCGCGACTTCATTTGCGTGGATTTTTGTACTTTAATGTGTGATTAGTTTATTAGTTAAATCAATAAACCTGTGTAAGCTATAGATTGTTTCCACAAGACATACCCCGCCTGCGGTATGCAAAACGCGTAGAGGGGGAAGTTGACAGTTGGCCGTTGAACATCCTGTCTGAATGAATTCTAATGATCCAAATTTAAAACCTCCACGACGCCTGTTATATTTATAATTCCTCATTGAACCAACATATTGCTATTTGATTTTATCAGGCGCGCATCACGACAATGAGAGAATTTATAATAGTTCGGGGTGAAAAGTATCCAGTGTGTTAAACCAGGACATAAACTATCATTTTAGGTACCTAATGGCTTTTATTTTTATATAACGGCTGATATTGACATGCGTATTTAATGATAATTCCCTCAGGAACTTTATAGCGGATCGGGATAACGTGTACCCTAAATGTTAACCCAGATCATAATCTATAATAATTATACCAAGTTTCATTAAATTCTGTTCAGTGGCTTTTGCGTGATGCGCTTTCAGACAGATAGACGTACAGACAGACAGACAAAAATTCTAAAAATGGTTATCTTTGGTTCTGTGTACTTCCTAGACTAAACTGCAACAATCTTTTTCAAAAATATTTCATGTACGATGAAGTCTGTTACGATTTAATTATATGTATAGATATTAAATATAAAATTAACAATTTAGATAGTAGAATCATTACTGAAGATTTCTCAAAGCTAGCACACAATAAGGGATTGTGAAATTATGTTTGATGTAAATCATTTGTGTACCCATGTGTACAAGTGGAAAACTTATTATTATTAGTATTTATAATGATGTAAATGATGTCTGGTTTATTAAATAAATAAAAAGGAATGTAATTTATTTCGGACTAACTTTAAACATTTCATAATTTGATATTTCATATAAGACTAGAATACATTGCGTTGTTTATCCATCGCCAAAAAATTCTGTTAATTAATCCAATTATTCACATTAATTCACGTAATTGTACTATTTGCAGGTGTTAATGACATCTCCAACTAAAATCGCCAAGAAGCAGCATATTGTATCTCTCAAGTCACCGCAGAAGTTGTTGTCGACATCAACACAAGGTTAATTTGTTTTTATATTGTTTAACATTCAGATTCATTCATTATTCGCGGATCGTACATACACGTCATGTGATAGATACGATCGGCCATGAAAGTGGTTTACCAGTTTTGTTAAGAATGTTCTAGATATTGACAATATCTCTACGGTTGAATCTTGAAATTGGATTTGAATACTGAAAGAGATGCACAATTATTACGTAGTAGTTTGAGAGCTGTACAAAAATACGTACAATTTTTTTATTTTATTAAGACAACTAATGCAGGTAAATATAGTCCATTGTCACAGATTTACAAACTTAATAAATTATGGTTTGGAGCTGGGTTAGACGTGTGGTAAAGGTTCATTTAATATTTACAGAAAAGAAGTCCTGATAAATTCTGAAAATATTTATTTCGCTTAGTTTACTTTTGTGCTGCTTTTATTTTTGATTTGAATATCTTAACAGTTAAAATCTTAAATATGGTAAAATGAAACATTAAATTCTTAATTTTAATCATTTTCGTCACTCACTCCGGCTTATCGGGTTGTATTTCGATCACTTATTGCTGTTCGTATTGTCGACGATCCTACTCTCACGGGCGGTTTAGAATTTAGAATCAAAAAGAATATATAAGGCCCCATATGGAGTATTCCTCTCATCTCTGGGTCGGCGCACTGAAATACCAATTGGACCCATTTGACTCCATCCAACGACGTGCTATTCGTATTGTCGACGATCCCACTCTCACGGGCGGTTTAGAATCCCTCAGCAGTCGGAGAGACGTTGCGTCTCTCTGTGTGTTCTACCGCCTGTACAATGAGGAATGCTCTGATGAATTGCTTAATATAATTCCCACCTCGGGTTTCTACAACCGCACCTCCCGTCACAGAAGGGCGATCCATCCGCAATTCCTCGATACGGAGGTGTCGCGCACTGTTCGCTCCAAAAATTACTTTATACCGCGAACCCGTAGGCTGTGGAACGAACTGCCTCAAGAGGTCTTTCCATTAAGCTACGATATGGGGTTCTTCAAGAGAGCTGTGAATAGGATTTTGCAAGGTCGGCGGCGCGCCCGCATGCCCCCTGGTGTTGCAGGTGTCCATGGGCGGCGGTAACACTTACCATCACGTGGGACCGCTTGCTCGTCCGCCCACTAGTCTATAAAAAAAAAAAGAATGCCGTGTTCTCCTGTAAGAAGCTAGCACGTGTGTGTATGTTTATCGTGTTTGTATAGAATATATGCTGTGCCATTGGCGAACCTAATAAAATAAAAAAATAAATTGAATTCCACCCCGCGAGCCCTATAGCTCATATAGACTCTTTGTACTGTAGAATGCAAGCTTTCGGGCAATAAGTTTGCAAAACATAATTCATAAATACAATAAAATATAAATTATCACACACGCACACACGGAAAAGCTTTACCCTCTTCAACGTATTACATGAGACGAAAACTTGGTTTTTTAACTTTGTTTGTTTAACTAATGTTTTTGTTTAAAAATATAAATGAAATGAATATTAAATCTCTAATAATCAGTGGGTATAATAAAAATTAAATTAAATACTGATTAATATGCATTTGCTATATTGTATTATATATAAAAGACAATGCATTTGTATAATTTATAGAGATCTATTTCATTAGCAACTCGTTTTAATTTTATACTTGTATTTTTTATAAATGTAAATTCAATTGATCTCTTAATAAATAAATATGAATTTTACAAAGTAATACATTCATGTAACATTATCAAAATATTAATAAAATCATAATCAAAATAATCAAACCTGAATTCCAATTTAAATTTGTTCTTGTTTCAGGGCCTACTACAAAAAAAGTGGTCATAACAGCTAATCCAAACGTTGTATTAAAAACAGCTGCACAACCAAAAACCACACAGGTAACTTTGATTTAAATTTAGTTAATTTTATATCCGAAGTACTCCAGTGACTAAAGAAAGATTTCAATACATATTTATTTCTGTTTTAAAAAGAGATATTTAGTCTAAAGTTGTCACTAATATATTGTTGAATTGTTTCTACACATCATTGATATGAGACGTTACATATATGTACTACTCTCAAATAATTTTCGTTTTTTTTTTTTATTAAAACAAAAAATATTGCTTCAATCGTCTAAATGTCTATTTGAAAGTTCAATCGTCCATTTGACGCAATACACTTTCGCCAGCGACTAATCCATACGTCGAAACACTTCTTATAGGCACTTTACCGTATAGCCTTCAGCTCCTTTAGCGAATTTTGTTTTGTTACGTCCACGTACTCAAACCGTCTGCCACCAAGTGGTAATTTGAGTCTGAGGAATAAGAAAAAGTCACACGGCGAATACGAGGGCGTACCCAAAAGAAACCGAACTATTTTTGTACAAAGTTATTTATTTAATTTTTTTACAAAAAACATTTAATCTCCTTCAAAGTACTCTAAACCGAACTATTTTTGTACAAAGTTATTTATTTAATTTTTTTACAAAAAACATTTAATCTCCTTCAAAGTACTCTCCGTTGGAGTTAATGCACTTGTCCAATCTTTTGTTCCAATTTTCGAAGCATTTTTTAAACTCATCTTTTGTGATGCCTGCCAACGCCTCCGTCGTTTTTTTTTTTACTTCATCAATGTCCGCGAAACGCTTTCCTTTCATGTCTCTTTTCATTCTTGGGAATAAAAAGAAGTCGCAGGGAGCCAGGTCGGGTGAATAGGGTGGATGGGACACAGTGGTCATACCATTTTTGGTCAAAAACCGCCGTACAGAAAGGGCTGTGTGAGCAGGAGCATTGTCGTGATGAAAAAACCATTCCCCCGACTGCCACAAATCAGGTCTTTTCCGCCTCAAACTGTTGCGTAATCTTTTTAATACCTCTAGGTAAAATGCCTGGTTAACTGTTTGACCAGGTGGAACAAACTCTGAATGAACGACTCCTCTCACGTCAAAAAAACAAATGAGCATTGTCTTAATGTTTGATCTCACTTGACGAGCTTTTTTAGGGCGAGGCGATGCTGGAGTCTTCCATTGGCTCGATTGTTGCTTGGTTTCAGGGTCATATCCATAGCACCATGATTCGTCACCTGTAATGACCTTGGAAAAGAAATTTGGGTCATTTTGGAATTCTTCTTTCAAAGAAGAGCATGATTCCACGCGGCCTTGTTTTTGCTGCTCAGTCAGCACTCGAGGAACAAATTTTGCAGCCACCCGTCTCATCCCCAAATCTTCACTTAAAATTCTCTGTACTGAACTCCATGTCACACCAGATCTCTCCGCTACTTCTTCGATGGTTTGCCGTCGATCTTCCAGGATAATTTTGTGAATATTTTTTACATTTTTGTCGGTTCGCGACGTCGAAGGACGTCCAGAGCGAGCTTGATCTTCTATCGACATTTCACCACTTTTGAAACGAGAAAACCACTCAAATACTTGAGTTTTCCCTAAAGCATCACCTTTGTAAGCCGTTTTCAACATCTCAAGGGTTTCTGTGCCCGTTTTCCCGAGCAGGAAGCAAAACTTGACGGCCGCGCGCTGTTCACGCAAATCAGCCATTACAAAAACGACGAGTACGCAAAATAACTTTAAAAAAAAAATTACACCAACGTAACGCAACCTTCTACGATGACGGCCGTTGGCATACTGAATGTTGAGAAGTATGTCTATACGCCCCTACCGGCAAAAACGCGGTACTACTAATACTCTGTCCCGCACAACATCAGTTCGGTTTCTTTTGGGTACGCTGCTTGGTGCATGGTGCTTGGTCGATGACATTCATTGAATTTTTGGCTAAAAATTCCCGTACAATGATTGAGGTGAGAAACGGCGCATTGTCGCATCTAATAATTGTTCCACAAATCTGTTTTTTCGACGAATATTCTCTCGTAATCGCCTAATGACGCTTCCTTCGGAATAACCCGCGTCGCGACGCGTTTCATACTTAAAACATAAACCAACTTCCTGAGCTATCTCTCTTAAGCTAGCGCGACTATTTACCATCACCATGTCCTTCACCTTGTTGATATTTTTTCAGTCGAAGATGTTTGACGGTCGACCAGAACGAGACAAGTCTTCAACCACTTCTCGGCCTTTGAATGCTTTGTACGACTCATCTACTCTTGTTTTTGATAAAGTCGCCTCACCGTAGGCCTTTTTTAACATTTTTCAATGATTTCCTTTTCATTGATTCTGCACAAGAAATATTGTTGGCAACACAAAATTTGAGGCAAATTCTTTGTTCGATATTTTTATTCATTGTAAAATTCGCAAAGCACACGTCTAGCAAATATGAAAATTCTCAAAAAACTATTTAACAGATCGCACCAAAACTTTACATGGAAATTAGCTACAATAGTGCCAACCTAACAGCAATATATTTTTACGCAGGCATTTTACGCGGCCATTATTTTTTCAAAATTCCCGATACTTATTTGACAGTAAGTATATTGATTTATTCTTCAAAAATTTACGCCATTGTAATTTATAATCTTTCGTGATAGCCAAAATAAGCCAAAAGCTATTTACTTATAGACCTAAACTTATTATGCTAAATTTCATTTTAATCAGGAAATGCACCCCGCACTTTGTTAAAAATTTTCATTATATATTAAATATGTGTTTAAATTTCAGATTATCAAAGATGGGAATGTGGTTAATGTACAACAAGGGCAGAAAACGCAGCTGCATCAAATTAATGTTCCGGGCAAAGGTGTAAGTAACTGAAAATATCATTGATTTAGATTTAATTGATTTAGGTGCAAGTAAATGAATACTATTATATGATTCATAATTGAATATTATCTGGGTATAGAAGATAACCCAGATAAATAGAAGATTCTCGGTTTAGAACTGATCGGAATCATGTTTTATGGCATCGTATATAAAAATAGGACTATTTAAACTTTCGCACATTGTATATATTTTATATTGTGAATCGAGTCTTAAACAGCTGTTAAAACCGCCAGACAAATAAATTGACAATAGTGGAACACATTACACAAATTAGTTTTTAGAATTTTGTTTTCCATAAATCTCCACAGTACGTCATTAATATCCCCGAATTATTCATGAATTGTTTGAAATTAACAAAAAATATAAAAATGGTCAACTGTCGTCGATATGGAATCCGATGACCAATAAATGTAAAATTTACGATTTATCGTCGAATACTTCTGCGAACATTGTTAGTGTAGTGTGTCGCAGCGTTTCTGAATATGAACATCAAATGAGTAGTTGATAATACTGCTCGCAGCTGCCGTCTTGTATTACCCGCCTCTTTAGTGATCTCGTGACCACGGCCGATGAAACTCACGTTGAAACGTCCAGTAGAAATAAAAGTTAAAAAAGCCTTTAATTGTACGCATTTAGACACGATTCATAATGTAAAATAGCCAAAGACTATGTAAAAATGGCTATGGTGAGATATTGACTAAAGACCCCGGCACAAGAAGTTAATTTTGTTGTATGAATTAATTATCGGTACATAACTTGTTCATGTTTTGTTTACATAATTCATAACTTCTGGTGCCGGGAACTTTAGTCCATCAAAAGTAACTAGTGTAATAGTAAATAATGAAATACATTTTTGATGTAGATCCAATACATACGGCTCGTGACAAACGCAAATCCTGCAGCAGCGAAATCCGTACAAACAAACAAAGCACAAAGTCCCGTGCTCGTTCCCTCCAAAACTATTGTTTTATCAGATAATAAAGGTGAGTACGCACACGTAAACAGTAGTTTCAAGAAGTGTCTTTACGTATTATAGTGTCCCAACAATATGTAGACGTTTTTATTTGTGTATTTATATTTGTTTATTTTATTTATTTAAACTAAGTGTAGTTCTTTCATCTCACGGAGGCGGGTTACGCTTAGTGGTGGTTGTGCTCGTACATGTACATTGTTTTAGTGTGAGTAAACTTGACAACGCTCTGTTCGGCTCGCGACGCTGTCCCAGTTACAAGTGTATTTGGCTTTTGTAAGAGAGTGTTGTTACAAGTATCGTCCGCATGACTATAATGTACATAAATGTAATGTACATATGTACAAGAAGATTGTTGATAGGTAATATCGGCACGCTAGCTCACGCACTACGTCTAGCTAGCGATTAATGCTTTATTATATACTTTGCCTAGATATTCTATACAATACCGATTGACAGCCGGCAATGTATAAAATACTTATTAAAAACAATTAAAAAAGCGTAGAAAGTCTTTAAAAATGTAAAAGTTGTCCTTAAAAGTGTAGATATGAGAAAACTTCTCACTTGTGTCACCAGTGCTAGAAGTTGATAAGAGGTCACTATGACGCTTGGAACAATGTGGCTATTTTTTTACAAAAGACAGAAGAAAAGCTATATCGGCTGCGTGAAAATAATACGAAATGGAAAAAAAAAAACACTCCTAATCAAGAAATGACACTCCATCCAGTTGCACATTTACAATCTGCAAGAGTGCAACCCAGACTGAAAAGAAGGAAATTTTACACTTCCAATGTCACATAATAATGTAATAAATAAATAATTTTGAAATTAAAGAGTTTTCTAGATTGAAATTTATTATTTCAAGATAAACTTTTGTGTCATATGATTTCAGTACTAAATCATCAATCTTTAGTGTAGAAAATTGATTTTTGTTGATTATACCTATAGATACACTGACCTAATTGAAATTTCTTTGATTTGTTTTTGCAAATCAAATCAAAGATGATTTTGGTATCACTTTATTTTATACTTTACCTAATCTCCTGTCAGAATTTTGTAAAATGACTAGTGTTTGTATAAAATGCCTAGACATAGTATGTAACAGTTATAGAAATAAGTAATATTTCACATATTGCTTGACACAGTTCGGCATTCCATACAATGTCTGGGAATCAACGAAAATTACGTGTTGACAATACATGATAATAATACCTGGTCACAAGAGAATGAAGAGGCTATTCCTTAAGAAATACATGAAATACATTTTATATTTTAGTTATAATATTTCACACTATTTCTATAGGACCTTATATAAACATAATATACAAGTGTACATATATAAATAATAATAAACTATACATACACACACTCATCTTAATAAACACACAGAGACACTTTAGTGTATTTTCAATTTACGTATATATAGTAAAAATAAATTTAATTAAAAATATTCTTAAACTTGCTCATGGTGGAAGTCGGCGTTCCACGCACACAACTGCACGTGTATATATATTGCATCATTACAAACAGGGCTAGCCCGTCTTCGTGAGATAAAAGAACTATACAAGTGCCATCTCAATTAGTAAAAATTAGCAATTCAACGGGGCAATGCTGCCAGCATACTGGATACTTTACCACGAGGTCCCCATCTATATAATATATAAATATTAGTTAATTATCGCATTAGTAAATATTTGTCTTGTAAACAACATATTTTATACACATTTATACAGCCGGGATTGGGAGCACTTCAGTTATGTTGCAATTATTGTAGCTCCATACGGGACAGTTTTTACACCACATTTATATATTTACAAAACGATCTCCAATTTAAATACATTTAATAAATATATTTAAATTGGATTTATAACGTTCCTATGCTTACAGGAGAACACAACATTATTACTTTAAAATACAAAAGTTTAAATACTTTTTTTTTATATATATATAAAAATATAACAGTAGTCTCATATTAATACTGCAATTTAATTTTCTGAAATGTTACACATATTTAAATATAATAATATAATTAATTAAAAGTATCAGCGTCCTGAATTTAAAATTCTAACAGTAATTTAACAGTAATTTTAAAATTTGTTTTCTGTTTGCCAAATTATTTGTTATATAGAATATCTATAATTATTTTATAACAAACAAACAAACTTGGTGTTGTTGCAACAAACAACACGTTCCTGCGACGGATGCTCGGGCGCAACTATAATATCACCTTATTGTAATATAAAGATGGCCAATATATGTTTAATAGTAGACGAATCGGTAGGTGCACTATAAAGCCTACTCAAGGTATAAATAAATAAGAACAATTAAAAAAATAATACTTTTCGTGTGTGTTCAGTATATTCATTTAATTTTGCTATTTGGGATATACAAAAGGTGGATTTAACATCTGTTACCAGTTCAAACAGATATTGGAAACGTGGGTGCAGTTTCAGTTTAAATATAAATAATATGAGGTCCAAAAGTTTCTGGCCTGACATATTTATAGATGTCTAAAAAAACAAATTATAGGTCATTGTAATTGTCATTTATCCTACTAATTCGTGTATAATTTTTAGAGTTCAACCCTCGTTAGTTTTGATTCGTCGACTCTTAGAACAACAGGAAGTCGCAAAATCTTTATAATGTTTAAATTAGAATATCGTTCCGTGATTAAGTTATCAAACCGACCTATTATATTATACATATTAGCCCGACCGATATCAAACAGTTTTCACGAATCAAATAGTTTCATGAACGTTAGTGTCATTTTTTTTGTCAGCCCGGAAACTTGCAGCGCCCCCCCCCCCCCCGTACCTAGTCTAGCCATAAATATTGCTACAAAGCAAACTTATATATTTTTTTATATTATCATTTTATTAGAGGAATTTGTGTTATTTCTTATTTTAGAAATAAATATGTAAGCATTTTAAAAATATAACGTTTATTCGAAATGGTCACCATTTGTTTTTATACAATCTTTCAAACGTGGCCAGTTTTCGATTGAAACACGCACTCTTCCCATGGGAAAATTGGCAGCTACCACCTTATGGAATGTTTTAGGGATTCAATATTATCATGGCGTTTAGAGTATGCCATGCTCTCTAAAACAGACCATAAATCATAATCGAGCGGATTAAAATCGGAACTAGATGACGACCAGCCTTCAGCTCTAAGAAAGCCTGGAATGTTACTTTCTAGCCACGCCACTGTTGGGCGATCCTTATGACCTGATCCTGAGTCTTGCTGAAAAACCATTTTTGATCATGAAATAGGATGTTGTTAGGAGGCTTTAAGATCTTCTCAAAAATCGTATCTTGATACACTTGAGCCGACGTTTTAATACCATTTTTAACAAAAATATGGTTCAGCCACTCTTTGATAGCTAACATCCCACCAACAGGTTGGCGGCGCGCCCGCACACCCCCTGGTGTTGCAGGTGTCCATGGGCGGCGGTAACACTCACCATCACGTGGGACCGCTTGCTCGTCCGCCCACTAGTATATAAAAAAAAAAACATCACTAAAGCCCGATAAGGGCCACGTTGCACCCTATTGACCAATTGAGCAGCTTCTCTAGTGTTGTGAGCATAAGCTCGATCATTCTGCTTGTTAAAGTATTCTTCAATGGTGAACATTTTCTTGTCGGTAAATAAGATTTGTCTGAGAGCTCCCTTTGCGTACCGCCGAAGAAGTTGTTTAGACTAGTCAACCCTACTTTTCTTTAAATTATCACTTTTTAAATTATGACTAGTCGTCTTTTGTAAGCAGCACTCTTAAATCATCTTTTAAAATACGTGAAATGGTTCTGGTTGCTAGATTTATGTCTCTGGATAAAATGTTTTGCTTCCGGGCGGAATTTCTTCGGATTCTCTCCTTAACAGCTTTAATCGTCTGTTTAGTACGAACAATGCGTGGACAGCCGGACCTTTTTTATCACAAACTGGACGTTTCAATGTATCAATAACTATGGTTCTGATCATTCATTCATGGTACTGAGTTGATTGACATGAAATTTTCGTATTTTTTTTCTTCTAATTTTTATATTTTATAATTAACAATAAAAATATGTACTCAAAATTTAGTTTAAAATAAAAGAAAATATAAAAAATACCAAAAATTTTCATTTCAAACTCTCTCTCATAAACTCTCTCATTTTAATTGCTATTCGTTATTTTCTATTTCTTGTAATTAGAGAGAAAGTTATTGTATTAGTTATTATATTGTACATTTATTATTGTATTTGCATCTGTTGTTTGAATTAAAATAAATGTAATGTTAATGTGTGTGAATATGTATTAATTTAATGTAGATAGTATGTATATTAATGTAGGTAAATGTGTAGGTAATTTAATCCACATGCCGGCGGACAAAGTGCTGTGCAGCCAGCCGCCGCCGCTCGTCATGACGGGGAAACCTGCCACCGTCAAAACTTGTACGTACATTATATTATAATTTTTTCTTTATTTTGAAAAAAGCGTTCAATACAAGATAAAATTATAATGTAAACAATTGTACGTAAAAACTAATAGGACCTACATTCCTAAATTTTAAATATAAATAAACTATCTTATAACTAGTAGCGAGAGACATGCGACACGATTGCAAGGTACCTAGAAATCGAATTAATAATTACTGAAGTTGTTTATGTAATTGTTGAACTTGAATTGCATAATCTTTTTTTTTTTTTTTTTTCAAAAATATTAATCTGTAAATTTTTTATTTCACCAATCGAGGCTGCGCTGAATAAATGTTTGTTTAGCACAGTTGCTCGAACATACTGGAATGTATTACATATTTTATTTAATGTACATAATGCAGTATGAATGTGTATAAAATCATGTGCAATTTTTCACTCAGAAATTAGAATCACCCGAGAAAGAGCGAATATAATTAGTCTAGCAAACTAAACGTGACAATAAAATTGCTGACTATTTAAAAAAAATCTAAACAGGCCCTGACTTGAGGCCTGACTGACTTGATCCAACGCGAACGGTTTGATTCGAGCCTCACGTTGTTATATAATACGAACAGTTTGACTTTGGTTTGAAGAGGTGTCGAGCAACATAGCTTTAGTTTCTATCCCGAAGTGTCGTAGTAGCGACGTACTTGCAATATAATTCAATATAATACTTAATTTTTCACAAAACATTTGTCGACATAAAACAGCCGCCGTAAAAGAAACGATCTGACGAAAGTGGGATCTGGCGGATGTGTTCTAAATCATAGTGTTAGCAGTGACATCTTTCTTATTAAATAAACGAAGGCAACAGTTCATATTTTTCTAAGATATCGTTCATATTTTTTTTAAATCCAGTTTCAATTAAAATATTGTCTAATTGGAGTTTTGTTTTTGCCTTTGGGTTGCAGTAATTTACGAAATTCCTAATAATTATATTTTGGAAAAAATGTAATTTTTTAATTATTAATACAAAGTATTAGGTGCTTACCTATCAAATAACCGATTAGTATGAGAAACTGAAAAAAAAAATTGTTATTGAATTATCTACATACTTTCGTCACCCCACGGGCAGTTGATTGATGACACTCCTGTAAAAGTCTCGTAGACGGGTATCAATGAATTTTTCAAAAGCCCTAATCTCAATTACTTCAGAATCAATTTTTTCACCTTGCAAAAAGTTGTCCAAATTTCGAAAGAAATAGAAATCTGTCGGGGTAATGTCCAGTGAGTATGGTGGGTGAGGAAGAGTCTCGCAAGTCCAGTTCTTGAAGTTTTAAAACTGTCGTATGAGAAGTGTGAGGGCGGGCATTGTCATGAAGAAGAGCAATTGACCAAACTTGGTTGCTTTGTTGTCAGCTTTTCCATTATCATCTGCAGCTCCATACACTACACATCTGCATCAATCGTTTGACCTGCTCGCAAGAAACTGTAGTGGACAATATCGGCACAGGACCACTAAACTGACACCAGTAGCGTTTTCTTAGTTATCTTGTGTTTTAGACATTGTTGGGTTGCAACTCCTGGATCCAGCCACTGATACGAACGTTTGCTGTTATCGTACAGGATTCATTTCTAATCATAAGTCATGTTGCGATTCAAAATTCCTTCATGTGCCAGTTCAATAACACAGTGCACACTTCGACGCGTTGTTGTCGGTGACGTTCGTTTAGTTCATACGGCACCCACTTTGTGAGATTCTTTATTATGCCCTTTTGAAAAAGATGAACTAAAATTATTTTATCACTAACATAAACCCTGCTGCTATCTCAGCTGTAAAGTGGCCGCCAGTAATAAAATCGGTCATATCATGTAAGCACCTAATATTTCACATTATAGACTTTTCATTCATGTATAGCAATTACAATTTTTTTATAAGACTGCCCATGGACGGACACCTGCAACACCAGAAGGTGTGCCCACTTTGCAAAATCCTATTCACAGCTTTCTTAAAGAACCCCGTATCGTAACATAATGGAAAGACCTCTTGAGGCAGTTCATTCCACAGCCTACGGGTTCGCGGTATAAAATGATTTTTTGACCGAACAGTGTGCGACACCTTCGTATCAAGGAAATGCGGATGGACCGCACTTTATGGGATCAGTGGAAATTACTATTACTTTAGTGATTTACTATGTGGAAATTACTAAAAATATCAGTGGAATATTACTATGATGTTAACAGATTAAAACGCCTTTCTAAAAAGAGTCGCCATATTCTATTTGACCGTCTCGAAAGCTTATGCAATAAAAAGCGTACTTATTTGACAAAATAATGTCAGAAATTAACTTTAACTTTCCTATATAAAGTTGTCATCGTGACATTTGAACAGAAAAAGTTTAGAAAATAAAATTCAGGAATATTTTAAATATAAATTGACGCAGATTTAATTTATGAATGCTTTTTGTATTTAAAAATATTCAAT
Organism: Sesia bembeciformis; assembly: GCA_943735995.1. Classification (NCBI taxonomy): domain Eukaryota; kingdom Metazoa; phylum Arthropoda; class Insecta; order Lepidoptera; family Sesiidae; genus Sesia; species Sesia bembeciformis. The sequence goes on from OX031038.1 coordinate 4,796,059, forward strand.
TGGAAACTCTAGAACACATAAATTAAATTTTGAAATTTTTAAATCATTTGGTAATTTGTGTGTCTTGTCAGTGAGTTGATGTGTATAATTATTATTGTACTTTTCAGTGTCGGCAAAACCACAAAAGTTCGTGCGGTTAGCGCCCGTCTCTAAATCACAGCTAATTGCGGTGAGTACATAGACATGGAATGAAAAAAAATATGCAAGAGTTGAATAAGTTCACTAGTGTTTATGGGGTACTTGACTGTTAAAAAATAATATGAAAATAAAATTTAAATTGTAGAAATAAATTAGTGAAATAAAATCTAGAAAAATAATTGAAATAAAGCTCTTACAAATCACAGGTCAGAAACGTCTCTCACCTATAAGCGTTGATCACACGTACCGAGCAAACGGGCGAGACAGTGCTCTCGGCCGAGTACTCGGTGCGTATAAACATACCGCCGAGTGCTCGGCCGAGCGCTCGGCCGAACGAAGCGGCGAGACAGTAGCTCGGCTCCCGTTCTACTTACTAGGCCGAGTGTCCACCCTCCCGCTTCCCCGCACTGTCTCGCTCGCTCACTCGGCAGGTCTGAACGTGCACTGTCTCGCCACTCTGCCACATGATTGTCGTCACGACGCCGCGCGCGCCTTTCCTTGAGATAATTTTTGTTTTAAACAACTCCAAATAAAATAAAATACACCATGTCTGCTAATATCAAATGGGACGTCGAAACAACTATTAAATTTATACAGTTATATAAACTACATCCGTGTCTGTGGAACTTTAAATCTCCGGAATACAAGATAAAGCAAAAACGGGATGCAGCATATAATTCCATAGTTCAAGAAATGAATATCACTGGATTTGGTACGCAAGAAGTAAAAAATAAAATAAAAAATTTACGGTCCACCTACCAACAAGAAAATAAAAAAATTCAAGACTCGAAGAAATCCGGAGCGGGGCTCAGTAATGTGTACACTTCTAATATTAAATGGCTGAAAGAGATGGAAGAGGTGTTTTCAAACGATTTAAACAAAAATGTTTATGAAAACGTAAGTACCTTTTATTATGTTACTTTTTATGTTGTAATGTAGGTATTTCTTAAATAAAATTATGAAATCATTCTGTTTTGCCACGAAACGGCACCTGCCTCACTGAAGAACTCTGCGTATTTATCTCGAAGCTCCCTTGCTATACGTACTGCATTGTTGGTGTTATGATCAGTGATAGTTGGCAAAGTAGTTATAAGTTCTCGTCTCCAAGTCCCCTCAATAATGGATCCCGAATCTATATCTTCTTCATCAACACAACCCCTTGGAAAGTAATGGCCGGGACTTGTGAGACGTAACCAATTATGCAGAGCACATGAGGTGCGAATAATTTTATCGGTGGTTTTGTCATTAGTTGGTATGGGCTTTTGAAAAATTCTAAACCTGCTTGCCAGAATACCAAATGCATTTTCGACGATTCTCCGTGCTCTAGAGACTCTATAGTTAAATATTTTTTGTTTTGTTGAAAGATTTGTGCCACTGTATGGTTTTAATAAATATGTTTTTAGTGGAAACGCATCATCTCCAACCAAAAATCCTCCTTTTGGTAACAAATTATTCTCAAGATCACTACGTAATTTGCTGTTTTTAAAAATCCCCCCATCTGAGTTTCTTCCATTTGCCCCAATATTTACATAGCGAAAACAATAGTCATGATCAACCACAGCCATCAAAACCACACTGTTGGCACCCTTGTAATTAAAATATTCACTTCCACAATTCGGTGGTGCTTGAATTATTACATGCTTCCCGTCTATAGCGCCGTGGCAACCAGGGAAATTCCACCTAGTTCTGAAGCCTGTTTCTATTTCTTTCCATTCTTCATTGTTCTGCGGTACCTAAAACAATAATTTATTTTCATTTTATTTCACAGAATCGTCGTGCCACTAATGAAGACACTGGTTCTCAGGACAACAACCAGGAAGTACCAGCTAATACATCCAACAACCAGCAAGTACCAGTAACTGTAACTACGACTACTACCACAGCAACTAATAGCAACACTGGAAATACTACGAGGACTAAAAGGAGGACTAGAGAAATTTTTCAAGCTGTTTCTGATCTGAAAAAGTTAAATGAAGGCGTTGATTCTGAGAACGAAAGTATATTTAATGTGTTTGGAAGGAGTGTTGCATTGCAACTTAAGAATTTATCGGCAGAGAATGCTTTATTAGCACAAAACAGAATTCAGAATATTCTGACCGAATATGGGATTAAAGAACTTAGACAAAGAACTGCATCCCATTCTTCTTCGTCTAATCACAGCTACCAAAGGCCGTCTTCTGTATATTCAGACACCACTAATGCTAGTTTTCACAGCGACTTATATCAATTTGATGAAACTTATGCGGAATCTCCGCCACAACTACCAATACCAGCTCCCATGACGTCTACATCGCAATCAATCTTTGCTGCACCATCTTCTCCATTACCAATACCAGCTCCGATGACGTCTACATCGCAATCAATCTTTGCTCTAACTACTTCTCCAGTACATAATGTCGACACTACGCCAAACTTCTGTGAGCACTAATGATATTGTAGCAGCTGCGATGTTTGCAGCTTTTAAGACAGATGGAAGACAACAAATTTAATTTTTAATTTTGTCTTTTTTCTACCTAATTGTTTGATATTAATAAAAAAGTATTCAATGCACTAAAGTTTTATTTATAGTATGTAAGAAAAAAGTACGTACCTTTAAATAATTCTCCAAATAAGTAAATATTGCATCCATGACTTCTGGTATGAGTGATGATATTGCAGCCCGAGATACTCTGTAAAAAGCCTGCAAATAACGGTAGCTCGTCCCAGTTACCAAATAGCATAACGCTACTTGTAGTTTGGTCTTTGCAGATATAGCTTCTCTCATGACTGTATCTTCCCTTTGTATCAAAGGAGTAATATTTTCTAACAATGTGTCAAAATGTTGTACATCCATTCTCAGAAGCATTCTGAATTCAGCAGGATCTTCTACCTCTAATTCATTAAAAACAGTGTTTGTAGCGCCAAAATCAGGTCTTCTCAACATCCATGGTCTTGTCCAAATCCGGCGTTGCTCTTTTTCCAACAATTCCTTTAATTCTTCTGCTAATAGTGGAATGAGTAACTTTGTATATTTTCTAATAATCTTTTTTCGATCCATCGTGTCCGAATTGTAGGCTCAATAGAACTGAACTGACTGTGCTAATTTCAAAACACGTGTGAACAGCTACTCGCTTACATCACTGTCTCGGCCGAGAAACATTTTACTGTCTCGCCCGTTTGCTCGGTACGTGTGATCAACGCTATAGTGCCGTTACAACCAAGCATGGTTGACAGAATGTGAAAGTTCCCTTTCAAACAGTCAAGAGCCGTAGTGAGATGAGATATTATAATTCAATTGGGATAAGCTTTTATAGTTTGATATTATGATTTCTTATTTGGCGGTGCAAATTAAAAACCTATTAAGTGCACTAAATATAACCTACGAAACAAAAAGCATGTTTGAATTTATAATAATCATAAATAATTACAGATGTCATTTAATTATAAAACCAGACATTTGTATTTCACCCGTATCTTGTATTCCACGATACACCTATAAATATTTGTAAATGATAATGCCATAAAATGTACAAATCCGATTTGTCAATAGTGTTTCTTTCTTAATAAGTTAATAATTTACGCAGCCGGCTCATATCAAAGTGCAATTCAATCATCACTCAATTTTAGATGCTATTCATCCCACATAGAAGGGCTTCTAAATGTATAATTAATTGTCTAACTGACTTAATAATTATAATACTTTATAATATCATAGTATTATTACGTTGTGGTGTGATTCAGATAAAACAAATAAAAAATAAATATGTACATATTTTATACAGCAGCAGTCGATGAAGCCGGTGCAAAGCCTCCTAGCACCTATAACGATGGACGCACCAGCAAAAGAGACTATAATTTCCGATTTAATTGATGCGAAATGCGAAGTGGATGCTGAATCTGAGGCAAAGCCCGAGTCCTCAAACGAGGTGGAGGTTGAGTCGAAAGAGGCGTTACACGCGTTACTGATCGAGCCAAATGCGCAGGAACAGGAAGTGTCAACGCACGAGGTGCAGATCGAGTTTGAGAGGCAACAGGTAGTATTATACCATATTCATCACTAGCGGTGCCAGCGGCTTCGTTCGCGTGAACTTTAGAGTGATTCCCGCGGGAACTCTGTAACGGATCGAGATTAAATGTATCGAGGTTAATGTTTTTGTGGGATACGCGTTCAGACAATCAGTCAAAAATTCTAAAAATTTTTGGCCTCTGTATCATTCATAGAGTACACTGCTTTGACTTTCTTTCAACTATCATGTAGAGGCACTACATGATAGTAGTGTCTACATATAGATATATTATCTATATCTATATTATGTATATATTACTATATATATATATATATATACACCGTGAAATTTTAATTGCTCCAGAAAATCAAATGACGTGCGTGCAATAATTAAAAAACAAGTTTGAATGAAAAAAACGATATAACCTTCATAGAAAAAAATAATTTTATTGCAATATGTACGTATCCCGAAATCACGTCCAAATTTGAATACACAAAACTTGTAGTACAACTAAAATTGACGTTTAGCGTGTCAATGAAAGTTATAGCATGGTCTCCGAGGTCATTCACCTACACAACGCGATATGGCAACGTCGTAAAATGGCCGCGATAGATTCAGCTGAGATGAATATTATGATAATTGATAAAATATTCAATCTTTCCTTCATACTTTACCCGGACTTAGGACCGGCAAAATTACTTAACTGAATTTGAGTAGGTAGGTACAGTAGAGTTCAAATTCAATTACGAAATTTTAGGTAGATTCAAGCACCTACGTACTTTCAACTAATAAGAATAGAAAGGATAAGTAATTTTGGCGTATTTAAAAGATTGAAATATTTACAACGATTAAGAGTATTTACAACTTAACTTACATGATGATTGTTAGGTATTTACAAGTATTGCAGGAGGTTTTCGAAGTGGCCACCTCTTTCAGAAATGCACACTCGCGCTCTTTTGTGCAGATTGTTTTTTAACGACACTAAAACCGCCCTCTGCGCACGAACGTCCTCGAAGGCGTTGGTAATGCGTTCTCGCAAGTCTTCTACACTTGTAGGCTCACTAACGAACACTCGTCTTTTTATTTCGCTCCAAAGAAAAAAGTCCATTGGCGTTAAGTCCGGGGAGCGTGCCGGCCACGGCACGGGGCCGCCTCGCCCGATCCACTGCACTCCAAATTCACCATTCAGGTACTCGCGCACAACGTGATGATAGTGAGGCGGAGCGCCATCGTGTTGGAAGTAGAGGTATCGCAGCCGTGCCAATGGCTCATCATCCCACACTTCGGTCAAATGGGGTAGCATTTCTTGAAGTAAATTCAAGTAATTCTCACCGGTCAAACGTCCGTCAATGAAGTAGGGTCCGATAATCGAATCTTTGTAGATTCCCGCCCACACGTTAACACTGAAACGATGTTGGTAAGAATGTGTTTTTGAAAGCTTGGGGTTTCGGTATGCCCAGTAATGTTCATTGTGGCTATTGAACACTCCAATGCGCGTAAAAAGGGATTCGTCTGTAAACAGAATGTTGGCGTTCGGATTAGCCAAAACCCACTCACAAAAATTTAACCGTGGTTGCCTGTCATCGTCACTGAGTTCCTGCACCTTTCTAAAATGGTAAGGATGCATGTCGGAGGTATTCAAAATCTTCCATATGCAGTATTGACTAACATGGAAGTGTTCAGCTCCGTCCCGAGTACTTCTTCGAGGATCTTCTTCAAAGTAGTCCAACACGTCATCGTATAATTCCTGTGGGTATGGGGTTCTACCTCGTCCTTGAGCATGAGATGGTGTGATAAATTGACCATAATCCAGCAATCGTTGCCAAGCTCCCAACATAGTCTGATGAGCGGGTTGTCGCGCATTTGGGTACAGTTCACGGTACATTCTCAGACCCGCAGCTACATTTTCACCGGCGAGAATGTACGCTCGCACCATGTTTGCGTATTCCCTAAAGGAATATTGAAATGCCATGATAAAAAAAAAAATCTAACGATGCCGGGAGCGTAGGGCGCGCACGCATACACACAAGTTATATCGAGGGCGTTTCGCGGCCGACTGAGGGGCGAGGGGCGAGCGTGACCGAGCGAGCCCGAGCGACTGACGTTACGGAGCAAGCTGTGTGCGCGGTTGCCAAACTGTGCTGACACTCGGATTGGTTGGGCTCTAAGATGAAATAGTGGAAGTGATGTTTCTTATTCGTAATTTCATTAATAAAAGTTGACATTATCGTGAAGTATTATCCGATTGAAATAGGTTGGCATTTGCTGTAGTAGTATTATTAGGATTCAGATGGATATTTGAAATATGTCATGTATTTTAGGTATCCCTGACTTATTGTAAATTTCGGACGTTTTTTGGGAATTTTTGAACTTAACGTTTTATTATGTTTTTTTATGGAAATGTATTGTAAAGTAATGTTCGAAAATGGAGATTTTTTTTCTGTAGCAATTAAAATTTCACGGTGTATAATATATAGATAGCATGAGACAAAAGGTAAAGAAATAAGGCAGTAGTTTTAAAATTTAATTCCTAGCGCTTGCATTTTACTGGGGTTAATCTTGCATGTTAGAGCCTACGTGTATATAGTAGATAGAACTTAACAAGAACGAAAGACTCAGTCTAGGCTCTAATTAAAATAAAACAAAGTGATGTCTTTTAAAATTTTATTTACCCTTTTCTCTATCACAAGCGCTGAGGCACTAAAAAAGAGCCTGTAAAAGAGTGGACTCGCCAACCCGTAGCATTTTATGGCCAATCATCTCTCATTCACAAGATAATGTGCATGAGGAGGCCCATATCCGGCAATGGATACTGAAAGGGCTGTTTGCATTGCGATACCTTTAGTCTCATGCTTCAATGAATAGATATAGTTACGTATATCATCGGCTCGTGTCTGCAGTTTTAGATACTTTCAACCCATAATACTAGTCTCATAATTTTATCCTTTCTATTGGAATCGTTTTAACTTCTGAGATTTTCCATCAAGATAAAACAGTTTTGTTCAGTATTCAATATATTTTATTTATTACCATAATATTATCAGTGACATTATCAGGGAAAAGGGACCTTATTGTCGATAGGACTTATTGATGTTTCCAAAATCTACATATAAATGTCGTAAGGATAATTTTTAAAAAAGTTTAAAAAAATAATGACCATAAAATGTGCTTAAAAGCATGTATGTTCCCGTTGGAAGTTACGTTATGTTATTTGGAAACTAGAATATCTATATTTATGACTAATAAAATAATTTTACAGTTTTGTTTAGAGGTATTGCCAAAAATCTACACATACAACCATAATTCGCGATGTGATACTATTTTTTTTTTCAATTTTTTTATTATTTTTTTATTAAGTTAAATTTGATGTGCAAGCGCACCAGACAACCGTGGTAAGGTGTATAAAAAAAGGAACAATTAATTAAACGGTTTTATTAAAAGTTATCACTTATATTATCAATCAAACATAAGATATTTTTCCATTTTTCGTTGTCCTTGATAAAAACAAGGGACAAATTGTTATAAATCTATTAAATATCCAACATATTGATTGAATCTTATTTTAATTGCCGAGGTCTTCTGGAATCTCTTCTCTTCTCTTCACGCAGTGAACGCAGCCGCCACTGAAGATGTCAACCGCAGTTGTGGACGAAACGTTTGGAAGAAAGAGAAGAGATTCCAGAAGACCTCGGCCAAGTAGCCCGGGAGATTCAATTAATATGGACACCGGCCGAGAAAGCCTACACCACTATTTTGTACATTATTCAATTTGTTCAAAAGAGTATCGTAACTGACGCACAAAATTCATTCAGCAACAAGCAGCGCCGGGCGGCGGCTACATGATCACAAATTCATGCAATACACAGACGTTACAACCTGTGTTATGCCGACAAGTAGCGATAATTAATAAATAATGATGAATAATAATTATCAAATAGGTATATCATATTATATAATAAACCCATGTACATGGCCCACAATAAAATGATTTGATTTGGAGTTCGTTTGAAGCGCCGCAACCACCGAACTACATACAAAATTTCCTTAACAAAAATAAAACTTAAATTTGTATTAAGTACTTAAGTTATTAACAGCGACTCAGCCGTTACGATTTAAAAATCCTAATCCACGGGTGGAACTCAAATATTTAGGTATTTATACTTTGAAATAACTATCACTATAAACTTACTATTAAACCACAAAACCCAAAAATTATGCATTTTTTACATTCAACTACCAAAAACTCAACCATCACACTTACTTTACTTACCGATATAATACTTACTTTGTCTTCCCAGACTCCGCCGCCACAAGAGAAGTGTGTAGACCACGTGGAGGATGGTCTGGAACAAGAGTTAGAGCAGGATGTGGAGCGCGAGTACGATTCTAGCAACGAGGAGCACCCGCTGATCGTGATCCCGTCAACTTACCTGAAGCAGCAGTACCGGTACGAGCCGCCGGGCGCCGACGACGAGCTCGACTCGTACCAGGCGCCGCACACACCCGCACCCTCCGACACAGGTACCGATACACTACACTAATATAAAGCAGCAGTACCGGTACGAGCCGATGAAAAGCTTAATCCGCACCAGGCGCCGCACACGTCCGTGTCCTCCCTGTCCGTGCTGCTATTTCTTTGTCTTTAGTCGTTGGTCGCTCAGAATTTCTTCTTCCATTAATTTGTTTGGAGTGAGTGCCTCAACAGGTCGACCGGACCGAGGTTCGTCGTCGATGGAATCTCGTCCTAAACGAAATTGCTTACACCAATCTTTGACGGTGGAAAATGATCGAGTAGAATCCCCATACACATTATCCAAACTGTTTGATGCTGGCCGGGCTGACACCTTCCTTTGTAAGGAACTTAATCACGGAGCGATATTCCAGTTTAATGTTCCTGTTCTTCTAAGAGTCGAAAAATCAAAACTAACGGAGGTTGATCTCTATAAATTATACACGAATAAGCAGGATTGATGATAATTATAATGACTGTTTGAAATTTTTATTTTTTTTATACATTTATTGTTAAATAAAAGAAGAAATTCGGAAAAAAATTTTGATTTACAAAAAAAATTGTAACAGACAAATTAAGATACCGGGATTTTTCAAATTGGAAATTAAAGGTAAATAGGTGCAGCTTCAAGAAAAAAATTATTTTGTTTTATTTATCCAAAGCAAAGTGCTTAAGTGCTTAAATTCGAATCGACGCCGTGACATCGTCACCTTGCAGAACGTTGACCCGAACTCGTGTGACCACACTTCAGTCAGATTGACTTTGTTGTTGTTTTGGACACCGCACAAGTATAAAATGCCCAGAAATGCCTTCAACTCGGTTAGAGTAATATTTTGGAATGACGCATCATCAGCGATTTGGCTCCCTGCTAGAAATCGTTCGATTTCAGTATTTGTATATTTGACGATTATTTCCAACATATCCTCGGTGAATAACGCGCTCCAAAATTGGAGGGGTGTACGCGCAAGGACCACTCCACCAATGGCTTTCGGCAAAATCACCGTTAGACGTGACCTGCGGCCTCGAGTTTCCGGAGGGTCAAGGCACCATTTATGTTTATCCTTGCCGTAGACAAATTTGCGGCGTCGAACTGGTTCAGTAGCTTCCTGCTCGTCCTCGACTTCACTCTCGCTCTCCGCCGATTCTAAATTCGAAACACTTATTTCGCTGGCCTCGCTATCTGCCTCTTCGATCGCGTCTATTTCCTCTTCACTGCTTTCACCGCCAAAATAATTTATTACTTCTCGTTGACGCAGTACGCGCGTGATTTCTTCGGCCGATCGCTGCTCCATTTTAAAAAATACTGGAGAAAAAAATTCCAATAATTTTTTTAGGCATACTGACTAATCACTGATGTCAAAATACTGTAAAACACAAAAAAAAAATTTCACGAACTTACCTGTACTACACGCCGTCTGCAAACCTGGGTCTTTCGTGTCCTCTGCAAAGTTCGTGTGCTCGTCACCACTACCTGGAAGGTACTAAAATTTTGAAACTTGGGCATTAGATCCCCTTCCTATATAACTTTTTTTACAGACAGGGAGGAGCATCCGCCCTTCCCTTATTTTCCCGGTACAAACCAAAACTGTTTTCGCTCGGACACGAACGACCCAGGTTTGCAGACGAAGTGCTAGAAATATGTCAGGCCAGAAACTTTTAGACTGCATTCGTATTTTGGATGATCGATGCATATAGGTAATATATCTATATAATAGGTAAGAGATATGTAATAGGTATTCTCTAATATAAGCTCTAATACGATTAGTATTATTATTACAATATCCGTATATGAATAATGTTGGTGTACCTTATATAAATAAATATACCATCCATCAACCTACATCTCTCCACTGTGGCCTCTCCCACAGCTCCCATACGTCGTATACAGGCAAACTTTTTTAAGTCTTCGGTCCATCTAATCTCAGGACGTGGAAAATTGTACTTACATAACAAAAGGAGGAATGCGATTCCTCCTGAAATTAGGAAAGCTCCGAATAAAAATATTTTCAAACGGATGCTTCAGGCGCTTATTACATATCCAGCGTATATCCAGCAGTGGAGAGACACGGGCTGATGGTATGGAAACAAAAGTAGCAATTTGTTTTTCAAACTACTTATGAAATGTAGTAGGTACGGAATAAATACCGAAAGTAGTGTTATTCTTATATTTAAAAATAGTTTTCTTTGCGTAAAGTTGCTATCAATAATTATGTTGCTAATAATTAAGATACTTTTCTTGCAGAGCCCGTTTATTTCCTTCATTCTGTATATTGTTTCTATATGCGAGTATATATTTTTTTATTTTCAAATGGACTGTAGTTGTGAATTTGAGGTCAAAGGTTTTGTTGTGTATATTATGAAAGAGGCTTACTTGTTGAATATCTCCTGTATGTTACTGATTTTAACCAAATAACAAAATGTCACACAGATATAGCTACAAAGAAAAGTAAGTTGTAACTAAGAGTGAAGATACAGCTAGCGCCACGGAGAGAGACTCAAGGCGTCGCGTTCACGTATAGGCCAATTACATAGACCGGCTCATCAACCAAGCGTCCAACCAACGCAGAAAGAGGCGAGACCGGCTTAACTATGTAATTGGCCTTAGTGGGTTCAGAGTATTTGGTATAGATATAATGGTATATTATGGTTTATGAGTGTAGAACATTGATGATTATATATTATTTGTTATTGGACAGACATGGTGAGCAACGAGTTCGGCATGCGTCCGCGCAAAGCGTGCAACTGCACCAAGTCGCAGTGCCTCAAGCTGTACTGCGACTGCTTCGCCAACGGCGAGTTCTGCAACAGCTGCAACTGCAACAACTGCTGCAACAACCTCGAGAACGAAGAGTTCCGCCAGCAGGCCATCCGTGGCTGCCTCGACCGGAACCCCAACGCGTTCAGGTAATGTTTCTTTTTACATATATAACAATGGTGCAATTAGCACATTCTACCAGTGTTAAGTTTTCTTTGTAATAAACAATTTCAAAGTCTAAAACGTATCCTGTCAACCAGTCCCGTCGCAGTAAGTCGGGAGCCGTGCAGTAAAGTGATAGTAGGCTTATTGAGGACAGAAGAGGACTCCTTGGACACACACTAAACACGCAGTTCTATAGTGTTGTTATTTGATCAATTTGTGTCACTTACGTTACCAGCCATTTGATCGTCCACTACTGGACACGACCCTCCTCATGCACTGTGTCTCGTGCATGAGACTGTGCATGAAGGATCTGTGCCCCTAAAATGCCGCGCTGATCAAACGCATTGGTGAGTCCACTCTCTTAGGTGGAGTTCCTTGTGGTTCTTGAAATGACGGTCTTTTGGATCACGCTAATGATGCAAACACAACGATATCTAAACAAAAGGTCGTTTGACGGAAAAACAAATTAATAACTGATTTTGAAAAAGGATGTCATGTCATAGCTTTAAAATGAAATTAATTTGAATTTGGTATTCCAAGCCAAACGCAAGATAACTAAGTCAAAGTGGCCACTATGAACATATGGAAATTTCATAAGTAAGACCCTAATATTAGTATCAATAACAATACAAATTTTAGTTATCCATGTCGTCTGTCGTTTTAGGCCTAAGATCGGCAAGTCCAAGAGTGGTGGTCCTGAGTTAACGAGAAGACATAACAAGGGCTGCAACTGCAAGAAAAGCGGCTGTCTCAAGAATTATTGCGAGTGTTACGAGGTAAATATTATTATTTGTTTAAATTCATATTGTAAAAGTATTGAAAAATATTAAATATTAAATGAAATGCACATGAAAGTCGTGCTTATCATTTTAGGAGATATTGGTAGTTCTAATCATTAATGAGGTGGATTATGGCCTGAAATTTCTTTGTTCTTATAAAAGGGCGTCAGTGCTCTGCAGTGGGACCCTATGTAGTCGTGGTTACGGATTCCAAAAAATGTTATGTCTTACATAATATTTTAACGTAAAATACACTAGTTCTAAATCTAGTGAACTTCTCCATTGTGGCCGCCCACGACAACAGGTACGTTTTTATAATACCATATACATATATGTTATGTATTCATTAGGAATATTTGAGTTAATTAATTGTATATACTGTTAATCCTCTCATCGCACTTCCCAATATATCCCAGTGTTTAACCCAAGTGTTGGCTGGTAGAGAATGTCTTAGGCATTAAGCTCGCCTTTTGTAAAATAATGTGCAATAATGCTAAATAAAAAAAATAGATTAGTTTTTTTTCTTCATACACGGTAATGGTGCATTTAGCACATTCTGTCATGTCAAGTTTTTCTTTGTAATAAAGTTAAAGCAATTTAAAATACATTTGGTCAATGTCCAGTCACGTCGACCCAAGTCTAAAAGTCGCTCAGTAAAATGATAGTAAGAACTCCTTAGAAGCAAACTAAAAATTCAGTTTTATATTGTTATTTCATTATTACAAACATTATGCACAAACATGATGCACTTTGAAGTTTAATAAACTATGACTATTGAACCACAGAACCAACAATACATAATTTTTACATTAATCAAACAAAAGGTCAACCCTATTCTCGAGCTTCCTGCAAAAAGTGCATATTAGTTCTTGTGAGTGAGTGATCATCAGCTGAATAGTAACATTGGTCGTGCGTTGTCCAGGCGAAGATAGCGTGCACGTCGACGTGCAAGTGCGTGGGGTGCCGTAACGTGGAGGAGACGCTGGAGCGCGCGCGGCGGCGCGACGCCGCACACGACCAAACCCCGGACGTGTTCCGACCGTCGCCGCATCCGCTCAAGTGAGTGCATAATTATCTGCAATGCAATGCCACCGCCCCTTTCAGTATCCATTGCTGGACACGGGCCTCCTCATGCACATTTATTTATTTCTAATATTAATATTTGACATTTTATATTTATTGTATAAACACATCACAAAACCGATTGTGTGGATTTGTGTGCGATGTAGGTAAATATATTTTATTCTACATTAATTTTGTGTATACAATTTATAATACTTAGTTAAGGTAATATTTCTTACGATTCACTACATTACATCGTTTATAATATACTAGTAATATAATAACTATGGGAATGAAAACCACACACGAACGCGGCGGCGCGCGGGGGCGCGCAGCGTTGTCTTGTGCATGAATGGTATTAAAACGCCACGCTGGCCCAGCTGGTTGGCGAGTCCAGTATTATAGAGATGGTGTAGTTCCTCAGTCTGAGTCGCCTTTTACGACACCCTCGGGAAGTGATGGGGTACAGCCGTCCCACACCACGCGGCACTATTTTCTCCCCGCCAACCTTGGAGCTGGTATGATATGTGTAAGTTAAACAACATTATAGAAAATAAAAATTGGACTAAGTAAAGTATGCAAAAATAATAATAAATACTTGAAATATACATACATACACGTACAGCACTCGAGAACATGAAGATTTTCCAAGCACCAATGAAGAAAGCACCAAGATTTTCCGGTCATTTTACGGTTAAATATTATACTATATAAAGCTTTCAATAATAAGAACGCTGATTAATCGTAGTCAACGCGGGGCCGACGACGAGTAAGCGCGCGGTCAACGTGGAGCCGACTGGTCGTCGCTCATTTATCATCTCGGCATCCGACTAGCACCCGCATGGCGTCGCGTTCCCGCTCGGTGTCCACGCCTTGTTAACGAGTAGTCAACACGCCACTAGGCGATGGCCTGGTGACGTTCCCACGGCGATGCGATGGTCATGGTGTTGATGTCACAAGGTCGACAGGTTGACGGCGCGCGTTCAACATTTGACGCAGTGGTTTACAAGGGCAGGTCCAAAAGATTCCGGTCTGACAAAGAAAACGAACACTCAAGTTCATGAAACTATTTTTATTTTTCAATATAGTCCGTCTATGTGAACAGACTGTTTGAATCGTTTAATTAGCATTTCTATCACAGTATAAAAATAGTCAGAAGTTTTGTCTTCAAAATGGGCCAAAACTGCAGCGGTCACTTCATCATCAGTGAAAACTCTTCAACCCCGTTAAGTCACCTTTGCCTTTCTAGGTGGTGCTTCACCAGAACGACGCCACTCCATCGACTCCCTTTTGGAAAGGGAATCATAGTACAGAACCATAGTTTCATCCCCAGTAATAATCGACTCGGAAAAAATCGTTTCCGTGTCTCTGAAATCCAACCAATCTTTGACGGTAGGAAATGATGCGAGAAAAATCCCCGTACACATTATCCAACCTTTGTTTGGTGTCGGTCGGGCTAACACCTTCCTTTGTAAGGAATTTAATCACCGAACGTTTCCGGTTTAAGCATTTTAAAGATTTTGCGAATTCCTGTTGTTTTAAGAGTTGAGGAATCAACACTAACGAGGGTTCAACTCTAAAAATTATACACGAATTAGCAGGATAAATGGCAATTACAATGACCTATAATTTTTTTATACATCTAGAAATATGCCAGACCAGAAACTTTTGGACCATACTGGTAGCAATTTATTAGGTTTTTCTTTTTCATTTTATAAAAAAACTATATGAATGCCGTTTTATATGGAATATGGCACATTCAGAGACAGAGGTAGTGACTGAAGATTGGAGGGGACCGTGATAGCGACGACGCGGTCACCGCGTAGACAGCTCCCGGACTACGCGCGATCCACTCGCGATTGGCGTGTTATCGGCGCGCATTTCAGACGCGGCAAGCGCGCGGTCCACTCACAGGATGCGCACGGGCGGCGTGTTGTCAACGAGTGATCCACTCACAACCCGCGTACGGATAGCTTGTGGGCGTGGCGATCCCGTGTCGATATGGAGTTTATATGTGAGCGTATATGTTAGAGACGCCATATAAGAAATCCCAACCACTCGAGGCGAGGCAGTGCTGATCGGGTACCGGGTTGATAAATTAGTGACGACCTTAAGCGCGCGGTCAAGACGGGGCCGTCGAAGGGGTAAGCCCGCTGTCAACGCGGGGCCGATGCCCCACCATCAGCAAAGCGCAGGTGATCCGGCGATGATAAAAGTGTATACACTTTAGTGTATGTAGTGTATGGCGCGGGTACACTATTAGGTCCTTATCCATGAAAATGCCGTTTTATATGGAAAAAAATCGTTTATTTTATGATTATTAAATATTATATCTTCAAGAGAGCTGTGAATAGGACTTTGCAAGGTCGGCGGCGCGCCCGCATACCCCCTGGTGTTGCAGGTGTCCATGGGCGGCGGTAACACTTACCATCACGTGGGATCGCCTGCTCGTCCGCCCACTAGTCTTTAAAAAAAAAAAAAATAATCGAAGTATTGTCCATTTTATTATTAAAGTACTTTTGCCATTTTAATGGAAATTGATTGATGCCTCTGCTATAGAACTCCTGGGGACGGGAATCTATGAATTCTCTGAAGGCGTTTTTCGCTGCCCTATCGAAGTTAAATTATTTCCCTGTAAAAAGTTATCCAAATTCAGAAAAAAATGAAAATTAGTAGGGGCAAGGTCTGGCGAGTACGCTGGGTGACGGAGTTTCCAGTCGAAGCTTCTCTAGCTTTGAGACAGTCTGTCGTGCAGTGTGTGGGCGAGCGTTATCATGGAGAAGGAGAGGACTAGAGCGATTGACCAGACTCGGTTGTTTGATAGCTAGCTTGTCCATCATCGTTTGCAGTTCGTCATAGTACACATTTGCATTAATTGTTTACCAGATCTCAAGAAGTTGTAGTGGATAATAATGGTACAGGACAACCATACATTCGTGAGTTTCCTTTGACACAGTTTACGTTTGGGACATTGTTTGGCTGCGTCTTCTGGGTTCAACCATTATGGCGAAGGTTTACGATTATGATACAGGATCCACTTTTCATCACAAGTGACAGTACTATTCGGAATCCCTTCATTTTTGGCCGGTTTAGCAAAGTAAGGTAAGCTTCGACGCGTTTTTGCAGCTGGATTTCATTAAGCTCATACGGTACCCACTTTCCGAGCTTCTTCACTTTCCCCATTTGACGCAAGTGAATCAATATCATTTTGACACGTACGCCGAAGGGAGCTACTAACTCAGATGTGGTTTGAGATGAATCCGCTTCCTCTATTGCTATCGATTCCCCATTATCGACTTTAGTCTCCGGTCGTCCACGGGGCTTGTTCTTAAGGTCGAAATTTCCAGAACAAAAACGATCAAATCAAAAACGCACCGAGGGTTCGTTTGTGGTCTTTGTTCCGTACACATCGTTGATATTGCGTACCGTCTGTGCTGCGTTGCTACCACGACGGAACTCGTATTTGAAAATAATGCTAATTTTTAACTTTTCCATGGTCGCCAACACAACGATATCTAAGCAAAAAGTCGTTTGACAGAAAAAAAAAAGAATAACTTACTTTGAAAAAGATTATTATAACTTTAAATTGAAATTAATTTGAGTTTGGAATTCTAATCCAAATAAAGGTCAAAGTGGCCACTATGAACAAACGGCAATTTCATAGGTAAGGCCCCAATATTTTCACTTTAAATATAAGAATGTACTCTGTATGAAACACTATTTAAAACATTACAATGCTTTATTCTGAAGCGAGGCTGTGCCGATCCGGTGCCGAAGCGTTGAGTGATCTTGCCCTTAATCTATTTAATAGTGTTCTTTTTAACGAGTCTTAAAACTTACCGGAGATTGCACACGTTTTATAGTTAAAGGTAAATGCATTCCATAAGTGAATCGTTATGACAGTGAAGGAACGTGAATCGAAAGTAGAAGAGTTTGTTTGTTGTCGACAGGCAGCCGTGCAACTTCCTAACGACGGAGGTGATCGAGGCGGTGTGCCAATGCCTGATCGCGGCCGCGGCGGAGGGCAGCGCGCCGGTCGCGGACCCAGTGCGCGGCGTTATCGAGGAGTTTGGCCGCTGCCTGCAGGACATCATCGGTGCCTCGCACCAGCCGGCGCCCTCGCTGCTCATCAACGAGGTGAGTGTGTTGTGAACAGAGCCGTGCAACTTCGTGACAGAGGTGATCGAGGTGGTGTGCCAATGCCTGGTCGCGCCCGCGGCGGAGGGCGGCGCGCCAGCGCTGCGGTTGGCGATCTTTTGTGAATATTGTTCTATTGATGGGTTTAAATGGCTGCCGATGTCTAATTTTCCCTATTTACTATATGTGTTTTTTTTTGTCGTTGAATATGTCTGTGCACGCATGTATGCAAATGCATCTACTTATTGCAATTTTGAAATGGATTTTATGTTATCAACTTCCTTTACAGAGTTTAGGGTTGCTGATTATGAAATTGACCTTTTTCTGTTATCATATTCTTTGTTGATTTTCCTTAGTTGTAGTTGTTTGCGCTAAGTGAATAGAAAATAGTTCGGTAAATAGAAGACGGTAAATAAATATATTTAAAATAGTGGTAAAATAAAGTAGATTATATACTACTATACAATATACCAAATTGTATAATAAGCACACATAATACTTAACTAGCCCCAACACTATATTGTAGCCGAATAGTGCTTACTATTAAAAGATTTGTGATAAATATATAGTTTATATTCACATACAATGAATAATTAAGTTAGATTTTATTATTAGGTATACAGATGCGCCCTCTCCTATTTGCTACTTGTGTATATAATAGTTGAAAGTTGTTTTGTAATTTGTAACTCTGTACATGGTGCAATATTAAATAAATTAATAATAAAAATCAATATACATACAAACATAAGCCTATATTATGCCAAATGTAAGTTTTTACAGATTTACATTTTTCGTTTTAATACAATCCCAGTGGGTCGAAATGACTTTGTATCCGAAATAATCCGAATGGATGACCACCCCTGATAAGATAAAATAAATGTGAAAGAACTACATTGGTTTTTATATTCATATACGATTTTGAATTTGTTCCAGGAGGGAACGTGATGCAAATACGTACATAACGGAGACGGCTTTACTCATACTGTATTAGAAGACAGCGAAATCAGTAACTATGCCAAAAATATTGTCTGAAACTGTTTTACGCTTTGCCATGTATTCCAAAAATGATATAATTATATAGGGTCTTTCAATAAGTGCGCTCTTGTCTATACTATAATATAAAGAGGTAAAATTGTGTGTTTGTATGTTGGTGGTAATCTCTAGAACTACTGAACCGATTTCAAAAATTCTTTCACAGATATGTAGCTACATTATCCGTGTCTAATATAGGCTATATTTTATTATGAAATTTTTGAATTTATTAAAAAAAATAAAAAAAATATAAACCCAAGCGAAGCGATACCGATATAGTTGTATAATTGATACCGCTATATTTTTTTTATTTCGAATTTCAATCGATAGCATTAATTATGGAATATGATATCGGGCAAACGACCGCCGCGTCTATATTAAGTGACGCACATTCTGGAAGTCCAATTTTCTATCACTCTATCGCATAAATCGGGCTCGATTTCATTAATGACACGGGTGGTGTTGAACTTTAAGGCATCAATTGTTTGCGATTGATTTGCATATACCCGGGATTTAACGTAACCCCACAAGAAGAAAGGCGTTAGATCACACGATCTCGGTGGCCAGTTGATGTCGCCGCTTCGCGAGCCCGCGAACTTGTCCTGCAGAGAATGTCCTTTGTTGCATGCACTGTGTGGCACGTGGCACCGTCTTATTGAAACGACATACCGCTACCGATGCCTACCGAACAATTGATGCCTTAAAGGCCAACACCACCCGTGTCATTAATGAAATCGAGTTCGATTTATGCGATAGTCATCGAAAATTCAACCTCCAGAATACGCGTCACTCAATGTAGACACGGCGGCCATTTACCCGATATCATATTCCATAATTAATGCTGACTATACAACTTATTTTAATTTTAAACTAGAGCGTACTTTTTGAAAGACCCTTTAGTAGTAGTTTATGTCATAAGTAAACTTACAGGATACTTCTTATCTCGAACCGTAATAATTTCCCGCGAGAATAATTGCAGAATTTTCGTAAGTGATATGAATTTTGAAATGACGCTTTACTATTATATTCACTATATTCACTATTTAATAGAATGGGATAGGTTGGAATGACATGAGACAGGATCGGGCCAATCATGAAATATTGGGCACAAAGCTCTTGGTAACCATACAATATTTGACGACAAGTTCAGGTTAACCATAAAATATTTGAAGTTCTTAACTTCAAATGTAGTCTTATAACCTCATATTTTTTTAAAAATTCGATTGAATGTACTTGCGACTATCGCGTTTTGAGATCAATAAGTATAACATCATACGCATAATTATACATATGTTTTCGTTAGTCGGCAAAGAATTCTTACGCTTAAAACCGCGTTTGCTTTATGACAATTTGGCTTTGTCCACCTTTATATACCGCCATCCCTTTTTACCTTATGAAATTGGAAAAATTCCCGTTCGAGGCGTCAAAATTAATAAAACTGTAACTTTATTCGAAACGGGATTTTGTTATTTATTTGCTTCTCAATTTACTACCCACTATAGTAACTTCAAATCTCTTTATATTCGACATTTTGTATTAATATAAGCGTCATAATAAAGTGAAATTCTGAGTTCTCCGCATGACCTGATTATTGCATGCAAGGAAAGGGAACCATTATAGTTGATGGAGTTATAAGACTGTGACATTGTAAGTTACATTGTAGATATGCATATATTAGGGCCTTACCTATAAAATTGCCATTAGTTCATAGCGGCCACTTTGAACTTAGTTATCTTGTATTTGGCTTGGAATTACAAATTCAAATTAATTTCCCATTTAAAGCTATGACATTCTTTTTAAAAATCAGTTATTCATTTGCTTTTCCGTCAAACGACTTTTTGCTTAGATATTGTTGTGTTTACAACCGTGGTAAAGTTAAAAATTCGCTTATTTTCGAAAACCAGTTCCGTCGTGGCAGCAACGCACTACAGACGACACGCAATATCAACGATGTGTTATCAGATCAACGCAATATCAACTAAACACCGAAAACGAATGCACGATACGTTTTTGGTTTGCTCATTTCCGTTCAAGAAATTTCGACCTGAAGAACAAGCCCCCGTACACGACTGTAGACTAAAGCCGATAATGACACAAAGCGGATTCATCTCAAACCACATCTGAGTTACCAGCAACATTCGGCCGTAAGTGATAAAAACGATATTAATTCATTTGCGTCAAATGGGGAAAGTGAAGAAACTTGAAAAGTGGATACATTATGAACTTAATGAAAGTCAGCTGCAAACACGCGTTGAAGCTTGCCTTACTTTGCAGAACCGCCACAAAAATGAAGTGATTCCTAATCGTATTGTCACTTGTGATGAGGAGTGGTTCCTGTATGATAATCTTAAACGTACAACACAACGGTTGAATTCGGGAGACACAGCCAAACAGTGTCGCAAACTTCTCAATGATAACGCTCGCCCACATACTGCACGACAGACAGTCTCAAAGTTACAGGAGCGTCGACTGTTCGACTGTAAACTCTACGTCACCCACCGTACTCGCCACACCCTGCCCCTAATGATTTCCATTTTTTTCGGAATTTGGATAACGTTTTGCACGGGAAAAAATTCAACTCCGATGAGGCAGTGAAAAACACCTTCAGAGAATTCATCGATTCCCGTCCCCGGGAGTTCTATAACAGAGGCACCAATCAACTTCTATTAAAATGGCACAAGTGCTTTGATAATAATGGACAATACTTCGATTAACTAATTATATAATTTTCATACAAAAAGAATATTTGAAGTTTTCCATATAAAACGGCAATTTCATAGGTAAGGACCTAATTTTAAATAAATATTCATAAAATAAATGCACTTGTTAATAATACTAGATAATTTATCTATTATATATTTTTTCATAACACAAATTATTACTGTACATATAAAATCTTATTGTATAGTCTCTCGCTAGTCATAAGAGCTATTTTATACATTTGATTAAGTTAAAATTAAAGTTGTAAATAGCAATTAAATGATATATGTACATGACAGTATTTTGGTTTTTATTTTCAGTACATAATTTTCCACATTAACTTTATTCATTAAAGGTGCTCAACTCAAACAACGTAACATTGGGTAAATATGGTTTTTAAGGCCTACGGCAACCTATCCAAGGTATGCTGGTAACTTTAATTTTACGTTTTGGACTTTGTTCAGCAAAAATGACGCCAAGCGTACCATCCCTCACTGAACGACTTTGAACTTTTAGATCAGGCCTACTGTATAACCAGAAATAAATAGTTTTTAAGAGTATCTATGCCGACTTAGATGGAGTGGTTTGAAAAAATATTTATGGTACAACTAAGTGGAATAGCTATGGGTAACTGGTCAAAGTAACCTGTACGCAAACTACATAAGGTTCTGTTAAACACTACTCTAATTCCGACATCCACTGAGAAACATTCATTTATCCGCCTTATCGGAGAGTATATTTACAGACATATACATGTTATACATATGTCATACATGTCATGCCAGAACGCATCATTATAGTTAAATAATGAATTACGGTTTATATCAATTCATTCGCCATATATTTGGTATCAAGTAGAATCAAAAAGCAAGCCAATAAGTCATTATATCGATATTTTTAGATGAAAACCTTAATTACATATGATTCATTTATTAAGGATCTACAGTTCAGAATCTCCTAGAATATTTCAGATTTTCCGCACATTACGTTTTCAATCAAGTTTTATTCGAAAAGTTGCTCGCATATACTTCAGCATAGCTATATGTGTTATTGATCTCTGATAATTTGTCGATGGAGTTACATAGTGTAATGTGATGTGAGGGTAATGATTCCACTATAAATAGCGTACGCGCTGGGGGCTATAAATAGGGAATGTGTGTAGTGGCACGTGGCGAACGTGCCGCGATGCAGTTCCGTGTCGCACCGGCCGATGAGTGGACCGCGATTTAGAAGTATCTCGAAAACAGGCGACAATGATTTCACGTTTCGAGGTGCAAAGGAATGACACGCTGGGCAGGTCTGCTTTATTATTATTTACTTTTTGTAAACAGGTATAATTGAACCAAATAGAATATACTCGTATTTACTATTGATACAACAATGTGGAAATTGTTTAATTTCTATTTTTGTTCCACACTGCTGTTGTTTGGTACGATAAATAAAAACTAATGTAATCTAAACTAATCTGATCCGCGCACATATTCGGTTTTTCAATATCTGATCTTTGAATCTGGCAAGTTTATTTTTTCAGTTTTTATTTTCATTTGTTTCATAAAATATGACGTGATTTGAACGAAGTATTTAAGTATGGACTTATTGGCCGGTTAAGATATTTCTACCTTTACAATTTTGTTTGATTAATAACGTCACAAATGTTCTTTAAATCAATTGATATTAGAACCTGGCTTTGCAATTGTTATCCCAAACTAATATTAATTTTTAACAGGTACCTAGTAGCAGGTAGAGACCTAAAGTCGGGAGAGACTGTTCTGTCCGACGAACCGTTTGTGTTGGGGCCGCATTGCGACACCTCGCTGGTTTGCTACCAATGCTATCAGCCGTTAATTAGCAAGTTTCTGTTATGTAAGAACTGTGCCGTGGCTCCGGTGTGCCCCGATGAAGGGTGCCCAGAACAACTTATGAGTAAGTGGGTAATAATGATTAATTCTGTTTCGTTTTGAGTGGAATCTTTACAGACTATAAGAGTTGCTTATATAGCTTACAGAAAGTGAGTAGACTCTATCCCAGATACTGCTCGTTTTTATAGATATCTAGTTGTTCGGATAGCTTGCTGGCTGAATTTCTAAACGTCATTGCAATTGGTTTCAAAATTTAAGTTATTTCTCGTGTTGCTTAATGCGTTTTGCGATTGTTATCTGATGATGTCTTTACATAGGATTATTTTTCAACTGTGTAAAAAGCGCAATGAAACATCCTTGCGATTGTAAGTAGAGGCCTGTGGCCTACAGTGAAAAGTTATAGGTTGATATCGAATATCGAAGGGCACTCAACCAAATTTTTATAACACAGAAAGAGTGACGAACATGTTCGGATTTTCCCTTACATTAATAATTAGAATTATATTGTATTCATCCCTTATCCCATGATATAGCTATCTACGTAATAATATATGGGGTACGTACGACCATAATGCAAAAACTCAATATTTGAAAAGTGCCGTAGTGTTCTTTACAAGGTCTGGCGCTGCCATTTCGTTATGGTGAAAATTGTAACAACTGGTTTTTTATTTAACAGAATGGCATAACCAAGCAGAATGTGATTTCTTTAGAACGCTAAAGCTATCAAAAGCGTTGAACCCAATGACGATGGTCAATAACGTAGGATCACTCATTGTTCTCCGTGCCATGTTGAAGAAGGAGAACGATCCTAAAGTCTGGAAGGAGTTCCTCCAGTTAGAAACACATTTGGAGGAGAGGAGAAATACTAGTGTTTGGGAGCATCATGAGAACACTGTGAAGGTAAGTCTCAACATAGGTATTAATTGATATTTTTATTTTGCACGAGAATATTTTGCGTCTGTCAGAGTTGATACGAGTATATACTTTGAGGGTACCATCAAAGTATCAAATCTTTGATGTTTTGATAAATAAATTGGATCTATCAGAGTCGTGTGAAGAAGGGGGTGGCAAAACAAGCTCTTTTCATTCATATAGATGGGTGCAAAAATTAAGTTTGCTGTGAACCTGGGTTTTACTTTTTATTTATTATTTTTTAATTTACTCAATAAATTTCGACCATTACAGTTTATCGAGTCTCTTGGCCTACTCGAAGGTGTAGAAGATAAGGATCTGGTACAAAAAATATGCGCTGCCATAGATGTGAACAGTTTCGAAGTGCGAGGGCCAACGATCCCTGCTATCGGATGCTCTGAGGTGTTACGAGGTGTTTATCTCAACGCGGCGCTGTTACCCCACGACTGTGTTGCCAACTCGCATATGTCTATAAATGACAACAACCTTTTAGTATGTCATGCGAGCACCGACATAAAGAAAGGGGAAACTATTTACTATAATTACACAGACCCACTAAAGGTATGACGAATAAATATGGTACTAGATTGTTTTATATATTCATGCGAATATTGTACTAATATATCGATACCAATAAAAGTAGACATATCGAGCCTTTTCAAGTAGAAAATCGCAATTATTGCGGTCATTGGACGACTAAGGAAGAAAACAAACCCATATTTAAAAAAATAACTGACCAGAAAATTAGTTATTTTTATTTGAGCTAGGGAATGTTTGACTTATTGCTATCCATGTCATTCAGTGGCCTATGCACATTGGTTTTGAAATTAAGTAGTAGGCTAACGACTATATTTTTATAAAAAAAAGTCGGACTGTCTAGTCCACTTGGTGTTAAGTACTGCCCTTAGAAAAACAGGCGCAGTGCATTTTGACGACATTGGAAAAAATCCAAAACAAATTTTGGTAATTTTTTTAACTCGGAGTTTAGATAGATTTTTAGATAAAACAAAAGGAATACCTATCCATTGTTATTTTTTTATTTTCGAATATATTTTTACATATACTTTCGTTAGAAATATTACTACCTGTCTTTTCTTCCTAGGATGGTAAAGTAGATCTGTCACCTTGCGACATCCAGTTATGTGCCAACATCAGTCCAGCTCCACGTTGACACGCCCCCGGATGCGTTGCCTCCCTTAACGTATATAAGGGTAGACAGCGCATCCGCTAAACAATGTTTGGTTTGAACCGACTGGAAACTGTTAGGAGCAATAACACTAGGGCTCGCCCGCCGCTCGCTCACGTTAGCGTAGATGAGTTATTACTTATTTTAACTACTGTTAATGGTGAGCTTTGTATGGGAGTCACGTAACTGGTCACTCACCCTAATATCACTACTGAAAGGTGACGACATTCTTTAGTAGTGTGGTCTATTTTTCGAATTTGTAATCCTTATTATCTGGGTCATTTTTTCATTTAATTAAACTTCATTGCACGAGTAATTGTACTTAAAACTTAACGCCTTTAACTTTAGCCTTAACGGACTTTACGCCATATAACTGCCACTCTGTGGTTCAACCATATAAGTCTACTCTATGTTAATCAGATACACAAGATACACAGAACGGTGTTACAAAAACCACCGCATCCCCGCATCAACCTTATTAATTATATTATTCACGTCATAAATACTCGTATATGTATGAAGTATGAATTTGTTTATTGAAATTAGACTAATTGCATAATAGAGTGCACCTAATTAACGAGTTATTAAAAGGTACACTAATGGTGAACGTTCTGCCAAGAATGGTAAGCAAATGTCAATAGGTATAAATAGGCATAGGTCTCTATTCTTGGTAATGTGATTGGTGACCTATAAATTTTGCAATCATTAACGACCAAAATACATGTATTTAAATGTAATTTGCTTGATCTGTGTTTACAGTACTTATTCTTTTTAGGAATCTTAGATTTATAATAGAAAGTTTTAAAACCACTGTTTCAAAGTAAAAAATATGTACTTAATAACTTCATGAACTAAGACAAATTGGAGGGCGCGTGGAGGAATAATTCCGATATATATGTTAAAAGCCAAAAAAACGTAATATATTGTTAAACAGGTCTCATAAAACTTTTTGGCGGGAACTTGAAAAGTGAAGTTGAGTTTCTTACTGAGCGACTCCTGACTTACTTCGACGGGACTGGACATTGACAGAATAGTCCAGACTAGACTTTGAAATTGTTTATTATGAAGAAAACTAAAGCGCTAATTGCACCATTGCCATATATGAAGAAAAAAACAGGTCTCATGACCAGGGGCCCTACCACCATCTTTTACAAAACAATATTGTTGCGGAATGTTTTGTTTCAGGCTTAAAACAACATTACTCATATTCGTACCATGACCTCCGCCAAAGTATTAATGCTTAGTGCTGCGATAGAACGAATTATTTTAATTATTTGTATATTCCCTGCTAGCTAGTGTTTTTATGTTAGAAACAATGTTTCTAACACTATTTCTAACATAAAATGTACAAAAGGTAGCCAAATCTACCTTTCTGAATGGCTCGCACCATCAGTTTTTTTTAAAACATGGGTTTGTTTTCTCTCTAGTTATCTAAGCTATAAAAACATATTTTTCTGGAAAAGTCAATTATCCTACTGTTTTCCAGGGGACAGCTTTACGACAGCAACATTTAAAAATCGGCAAATACTTCACATGTTCTTGCCGTCGTTGTGTCGACCCTACGGAATTGGGTACCTACATGAGTTCTGCCATATGTCCCGACTGCAAGAGTGGCTATATTTCGCAAAGTCCAGACACTCTTCTAGGAATGTGGACTTGTAATACTTGCAAAAAGCAGTTGGAACATAAGGAAATTGGACGCAAGGTCCAATGTTGTTTGGAGAAGCTCGGCGTTATAAGTTAGTTTTGCATTAAATATAATTTTTATATTAATTAGGAATTAAAATCTTTATTGCTATCACTTATGGTACGGTACTCATACAAAAGTGAAGCGAAAAGAAATCTGTGATCTTTTCGGCGGTGCCATGTCAAGCAGAACAGGGGCCCTACCACCATCTTTTACAAAACAATATTGTTGCAGGAACGTTTTGTTTCAGGCTTAAAACAACATTACTCATATTCGTACCATGACCTCCGCCAAAGTATTAATGCTTAGTGCTGCGATAGAACGAATTATTTTAATTATTTGTATATTCCCTGCTATAAAACAAAACGAGATAACGCTACATGAACTGTATAACGCCATTTCTTTCATACAACGTTCCGATTTGCACTACAGTAAGCTATCGAATTGTGTTGACGTCACCAAAACTTCCTATTAAAACATTCATAAAGTAAGCTTACATCAAGGACGCCGTGGTGCGAAATTGAGAAGTAAGGTTAAAATAATACTGCTATAAGGAATGGTGGTAAGGCCCCAGTGCCCCCCTAACAAGGAAACGCATTAGTAACAATTTTAAGGAAAGCGTAAGTAACATTATATTCGGAAACAAAAAATAAACAATGATTATTCTGTTTGTTTTATCCGAGCCTCGCAAGTTTCTACTTTAATTTTAAATTAATGAAAATTTTACCATTTTTTCGAATGTCACCACAATGCACATGTGCCTGTTTTACGAAGGAGAGCAGAACAGATATCATGTTTTGTTTCAAGATGAAATAGGGCCCAAATTATATATACAAAAATCAAATTGTCTCCAGGAAGGCGCTCCACAGCCACCTTAGGTATACATGCAAAACGCCGAATGTTTGTACAACACAGAAACATTTCTGTCCCCTCTGTTCTTTAAATGCTGTAAATGATTTTGCTGTATTATTAAAAACAGGTAGTTTTATTGGCTGTAAAAAATGACTGTAAAAACTAAAAAACACATTTTTATTTATTTTTTCAGATAATGACCACACCTTTATCTATTTTTCACGTAAAAAAAATAGTCTTTTTATTTTTTCAGATAAAAAGGATGAAAAGGAGTTAGAGGAGTACATAAAAAACGTATCTCTCGTGCTCGCTCCCAATCACTACCTGCTTTTAGACGCCAAGCAGCGTTTGGCGGGTGTTCTGAGAGACGTCATCAACAGAGAACCGCATCCTACCAAGAAACTGATGAGACGCAAAATAGAGCTGTGTCGGGAATTTCTGCCGGTGCTAGAAAAACTTAGCCCAGGAATTAGTAGGACGAAAGGTAACATTTATGTATTATGTTTGTGTATTTATTTTTATATGTACTCGTGTGTACTGTGTGCTTTCATTATTACCCTTTTGTAAATAAAGTATAAATAAATTTCTATCGTTCATAGCGCATCAGTTTACAGTTGAAGGTGTCATGCAAGCATAGATAGTCCCGAATATTCTTTTGAAATCGATACTAACATTCATTTATTGTATTTCTACGAATTATTGAATTTTAAGTTGACAATATCAGGTCAAAAACATTTATTTTCTAGCCCGAATTCTTTAAAAAATATTTTGTTAATTACTAGTTTTGGCACTAGTTTATTTCTTTATTTTTACACTATCGTACAATATCGTACAAAAGGCGAGCTTAATGCCTTAATGAGCTTAACCTTTGGGTTAGTCAGAGAAGTTCTGTTTGGAGGTGCATGAAAGATAATTAATTTAGATGTGTGATAAAATAAATATAATACATATACATACATACAAACATAGACAGACATAAATATATACATAAGGATAAATACTAGTTTATCGTAATTACTAAACTACATTTTACGACTTATCTTTCGATTTTTACTCGGAAAATCTAAACATATGTTCTTTATTGTATCTTTGGACACACGACATTCCTGCTCGTTGACCGTGACTGCGGTTTTTATAAAAAATAAAGATTATTTTCTCTTTCTTTAAGCAATAACATTATACGAACTGCACGCAACGATGGTGCAGTTGGCAAAGAAGTTATTTGACGCTCGTGAGATATCGGGGTCTGCTTACATGGTACAAAAAAATTAAACATTATCTTTATTCCATAAAAATACATTTTAAAAGGCAGTTCTGAACAGTCTCATTTTCTTGTCTTACAGGACGAACTTTTAAATGCCGAGAAGTATTTAAAACGGTCTTTGGAAATGCTTTTCATAGAGCCAGGTAATTCACCCGAAGGAGAGCTATGCGCTAAAGCATTAGAGGAATATAGAGCATTAAAAGCTACTATGGGAAGCGTCTTAGATGGCTTACATGCTGAAGGAAAAACCTATGTTAGTAACACTCAAAAAGAAGATCCGAAAGAAGAGCCGACCGTAAAGTAATGACTAGAAACTGGAACCTCTTTTATGAAGCAAATATTAACTGCCCTCGGTTTTACCCGTTCCAGATTTTATTTTATCTGAAAATGCTTACCTATATAATATTCCTAATTATCTTATCATTTCATGTACCTGTACCAAGAGATTCATATTTGTTATTTTATGGGACTGTTTTATGTCTTGATAAATAAATCATTTTTTATATGTAAATGTATTATTTATGCCTTTTCTATTAATTTTAAAAGCGGTGATAGCCTATTGTTATCTATACTCGACTCATATTCGTGAGTTCAAATCCTCTGCCCGAACCACTGAGTTTTTAATGTACGCATTTTTTAAAAATCGCGCTTGATAGTGAGCGTACAAGAGTGCGAAAATTAAAGGGAACTAAATATGACAGTTCGTCCGTTCTGCAAAATAAATAGTATAATGTCCGTTTATAATTTATTTTCTAACTAGACATATCTTTATTGGTAGGTGTAAATAAAAATACATAATTTGATATAGTAAATTGAAACCAATAAGCTGTGGAAGTCTTATGTCGACCGATTACAATGCCGCGCCTACGAGACTTCATTTGTGGCACTTAATATACGTTGTCGACTTTGAAATTATTTATAAGCCGACCGTTTAACTCGCGTATCGCCTGCGCGGTAAGAAGGGAGCGGGGGGGAAATGTTAGCGGATGGGTGAAAGGGGTGCGCGGAGCAGAGAGCTTACGTCAAGTGCGGCAGTGCGCTGGCTGTGCTCGCAGCGCGCGCTTGGTATTTTTGTTACGGACGCTTGGACATTAACGCACAAGGTATACGACTGCCAAGATAAATCTCAAGATGAATCGCTCTTCCAGTTTTGCGAACAAAATTAACAAGCAAGCTAAACAAATAGCATACAATGTATATTCCTTTTTTAAAGCCAGAAAACAAGATCATAATTCTACAGAGTATCTTGAAGACGTAAACCTAAACAAACTTGTTGCTAAAGCTACGGGACTTTCGGTGACTACCATATGTAAAATAATAAAAGAAGGAAATGAACTGAAAGATGAACAAAATAATGTAAATTTTAAATCACCAAAAAAAATTAAACAAATCCGAAAGAAAAAAATTGAAGTTGACAGTTTTACAGAGGGCGTTGTTAGAAGAAAAATAACTCAATTTTATACGGTTTTTAAGAAGGTTCCTACATTAAAAATTTTGAATGCGAAGCTCAGAGAAGAAGGAATTTTAAATTGTGGCCGAGAATATTTGAGAACATTGATTCATAAACTTGGCTTTCGATTTAAGAAATGTCAATCAAAAAGAAAATTACTGATTGAACAACCAAACATCGTATCGTGGCGGTGGCGTTATCTTAATGCGATAAAGAAGCACAGAAGAGATCAAAGAAACATTGTTTACCTCGATGAAACATATGTCAATTCGTCATTAAATGTACCGGCGTGTTGGCAATCCAATGAAGAACGAGGGGTGCTGTCGCATATTGGCAAAGGGCCACGTTTAATTATTGTACATGCTGGTGGACAAGCCGGATTTATCGATGGAGCTCTTTTAATTTTTAAATCCAAAAGCAAAACCGGAGATTATCATAGCGATATGAATTTTGTAAACTTCAGCAAATGGACTAGAGAAAAGCTATTGCCAAATTTACCGCCAAGCTCAGTTATTATGGATAATGCCGCGTACCACTCGGTACAAGAGGACAAAAAGCCTACAATGACATCCACAAAAGCCACCATGCAGACCTGGCTGCAAAGACACAATGTTGAATTTGATACGTCTTTAAGAAAATGTGATTTATTGAATTTAATTAAACAACACGCGACAGAAAATACTTACAAAATAGATGAAATTTTAAAGGCGGCAGGTCATGAAGTCTTACGACTGCCTCCATATCACCCAGACTTGAACCCAATCGAATTGGTTTGGGGGGATATCAAAGGACAGCTCGCAAAAATTGAAATTGATTCTAATTTAGACAAAAAGAAAAATACACTGGAACAGTTATTTGCCGAATTCTCTGTAGAAAAATGGGTTAACTGCGATAAACATGTACAAACTATTGAAGATGAATATTGTCTGCACGATCGCATCGTTGATGAAGAGATGGACCGATTTATTATTAATTTGCAAGATTCTGACTCCTCAAGCTACACAGACAGTGATGATGATTCAAGCGATATGGATATTAGTGACGAATAGTCCTATAAAATTTTTATCTGTGGTTAAATATTTCTTAAACGGAGTTAATTATTGTTTTATGATTTTGTACCTATGAAGCTATTATAAAATATTTGTAAAACTTAAAAATAAATACTTAAAAAAAAGATACTTATTATTTTATTCTTTACCAACAATGTCTCTCGAGATAAATCTTTGGATTATTGACTCCGTGTGTAGCGTTACCCGCCCCCGCTCCCTTCTTACCGCGCAGGCGATACGCGAGTTAAACGGTCGGCTTATAGAGAAAAACTTAACACTGGCAGAATGTGCTCATTGCACCATTGCTATATATGAAAAAAGGCATCTGAACTGTCAGCTAGATAACAGCTTCCGCATCAGTGTGACCGTTTTCAGTATATTCAGTACCAAATTGGTATAATTTGGGCTCCGTAAAACTAATTTAGTTTTTTTTTGGTATCCTTTCATATTCTGGTATTTTTTGGTACATTTTTAAACTTTCAACATTTTTAAACACATTATTGATATATTTTTGGGTTGGGCGGGCAACACTAATTTCCATTCGTTCGTATTTCGTTCACATAATTTTGTCTTTGTCTGATGTTTACCGCAACTGTATCATTTTGTCTCTTTCGAACGGTTAATGCTAACAAAACCGCGAATCGTGCTTTAGCTACATATCTACGTTACATGCTCTACGTCGCGGGGAATTACTGAAACTTAAAAAATGATTCCTAGCAATAAGTATAAAAGGGACCACGGATTTTTTTGTTCTTTATTTATGTCTCTCTGTGTTATCGTGCGTGTGTAGTGAAGATAATGAAGCGCAAATACGATCAGAAATATAGATCCGAGTGGGAACAAAATCCTGAATTTTCGTCATGGTTGACAAAAGATAAAAATAGTGAGAACGCCTTGTGTAAAACTTGTGGAGCAACATTTTTGAGCAGAATCGCAACAATTAAGTCATGCAGATTCTGAAAAACATCGGCAGAAACTTATACATTATAGTGGACAATCCAAGGTTAGAAAGCTATGCCCCCATTAACATATTTATAAGATTATTGTGTCCCTTATTTTTTTTTGGCACATAAATTAATTGTCCTACTTGTACAGGATGTCCGATGGATCTTGGCCAGTGTACATGTACAGTTGTACACACATATATAATCGATTCTCAAGCGATTTCAGAAAGCTGAATTTTGAAATTTTCATAAATGAAAGTGTAGGTATACATCATACATGCCGAACTGGTTCTGTGGGATGGAAAGATAGTTTTGCAGGGTTCAAACATATGTAATATTTTTATCAAGAATATTAATTTTCAACTGAATGAGACACTAGTTTCCCAAGATAAGAAATAGGTAGTTATTTTACTTATTTTTTACGATAGGAAAATTAATCAAATACTGTTTATTTTCAGATCGATAAATTATTTCAAAGGAAAGGACCCATATCTGAAGAAGCAAGAAAAGCAGAGCTTATATTTTGTGCAGCGTTGGCAGAACATAACATACCATTTCGGCGATTTATTCAGCAAAATGTTTTATGATTCGGAAATTGCAAAGGGTTTTTCCTGCAAACGCACTAAATCTGCTCAGTTAGTTTACGACGTAATGGCGCCATCATTTGAAAAGCAGTTATTAACCGATATAAAAAATACGTCAAGTTTATCAGGTAATGCTGCTACTTTTTCATTAATTATAGATGAAAGCACAGACATTACAACAGAAAAATTACTTGCCATTGCAATAAAGTTTTATAGCGTTCAGGATAATACAGTAAAAACCAAATTTTTATGTTCTGTGAATCTATCAAGTGAAACTGCTGAAAATATTTTTAATTCACTGTGTAAAAGTTTGCGAGAATTAAATTTAAACATTGAAAATATTTTAGGATTTGCAGCTGATACAACAAATGTAATGTTTGGCAGAAATAATAGTGTGGTTGCAAAGATTAAGTCGGTCAATTCTAATTGTATTTTTGTAAAATGTGCATGTCATTCATCAGCATTAGCTGTAAGTTATGCCTGTAAAAAGTTGCCTAAAGCATTGGATCAAATTGTGAAAGAAGTCTATAATTATTTTGGCCATAGTAGCAAACGCAAAAGAGGATTTGCAGAATTTCAGACCTTTGTAGAATCAGAGCATCACAATATTTTACGTCACTACGACATACGTTGGCTCTCCCCACACGGCTGTGTAAATCGCATAGTAGAACAGTGGAATGCACTTCAGCTGTATTTTCAGCAAGAACATCTCGTAGAACATAACCCTAGCCATTCGGCGATTTTTTTACATGAAAGTTTCGAAAATAAACAAATAAAGCTCTACTTTTTGTTTTTAGATTATATTTTGCATATAGTCAACAAGTTTAACATAATTTTTCAAGGTAATGCATGTGTTGTTCATACTTTTTATCGGGATTTGACTGACATTTTTAAAACAATATTAAGTTGCTACATGAAAAGCAGCTACATTCGTGCCACTGCTATTGAGGACATAGATCCTAATAGTAATATAAATTTTGTAGAATTACATGAGATATACTTAGGTATAAAAGTATCTAATGAAATAGCGCTGTTAAGAAATCAACCAAGTAACAGTAGTATCGTAATTAGAGACTTTTTAAAAAGGTGTCAAAGCTTTTTGATAGAGTTATGTACTCAACTTAAATGTCGATTTCCCATTAATGAAAAAATATTTTCCGAGTTACGTTTCATAGACCCACAAGTAGCGGCTTATGAAAATTTTACATCTCTTATCAGCGTTATGAACAGGTTTCCGAACATTACTACAAATGATACAGTAAGACAATTAATTGACGAGGAATATCGTCAAATTAAGTATGATTCAGAGGTACAAAACCTGATGTGTGGTTCTAGTAGTAGTGCTAGTGCTGTAAATGTTGAACAGTTTTGGAGCAAATTAAGTTGTATTGTTAACAGTAAAAATGTTCCTAAGTACAAAAATTTGACTAATTTTGTAAAATGTCTAATGTGCATACCCATTTCAAACGCTGAATGCGAAAGAATTTTTTCAAAAGTTAATCATATAAAAACTAAATACAGAAACAGGTTTCTAGCTAAACATATTGCGTGCCTGTTGCATGTTAAGCAAGGTCCAAGTGAAGGGAGTGTAGGTTGTGTCTCATTTGACCCATCGAAAGATATGGTAAAAAATAATCCGTCGAATACTGACTATTTGTAATAAAACTTATTGTAAATATTTATTATTATTTTAATATGTCTGTATAATGAAGGTGTGTAATTGGTAAAATTAAAAAAAGTAACTGATGTTTTAATTCAATTTTTCCTCTTCTACTTTTTATTTTTATTTTAGTATATTTTTAGTATAATTCAGCATGTGTTTTGGTATTATTTAGTACTGGCACCTTGTAGTTTTAGTAGATCACCATTTTTTAAAACGGTCACACTGTTCCGCATGTCAAAATTACAAAATTGTCAACCTTTTCACTTCAAATTCGCTGGTATTATTTATTATTACATTAGTTCGAATGCATGTAAATTAAATGAAAAATTAAGCATTTATTCCGTAATTCCTATTATTATATGGGATTGGTAATTTCATTTGTCATCATACCGTTAATAGTCAGCGTACACTTCGATATTTGGAGGTAATAAATTTTGTCTTAAAATATAATTATTATTGTTGTTTTTCTGGCTTGGATGTGATGTTTAGTGTGTACATACTAAATATTCTTCTGTGAAAGATTCATTTTAAATGTAATTTCATATGGGTATTTATTTCAGCAGCCCAGTGATGGCAGATCAGTCATCAATTTTAGCTCTGGTGATTTTAACAGTAGGAATTACCGTACATTTCTCACTGCATAAAGTGGAGGAAGGACATGCTGGTGTTTACTATCGGGTAAAATATTAGTTTATTCATTATTATGTAAATAAATACCATATAAATATCAAAAAATATATTATCAGGTATTAACCATCACCCTATGTTTCTCTACTGCTGGATATAGGTCTCTCCCAAGGCTCACCACCACACAAGGCTCCTCGGCTCTTCTCATCCAACCACCACTGACGAATTTCATTAAATCGTTGGTCCACCTGGCCAGAGGGGTGTTCCACACTGCACTATAAACACGATTTTCTTGGTCATAATGGATGCGGAGTTACACTGAGGAACACATACTAGAGATAATCCAGAACTGTTTTAACAGATTGAAAGTCTTGTATTGTGTGTGTGACTTTCTAAGTGTAGACCTGTGAATAAAGTTATGTGACTATTTTGTGTTATCCAAACTAAACTACGGTGACACTGTTTATGGCATACACCTTCTAGAACCGAGTGGGTCATACAAAGGGTGCAAAACGCTTGTGCATATTTTGTTTTAAAATTCCGCCTCTCAGCCATTTCACACTTGTTGAAAATGACACCACATAGGGAACTTCATGTGGCCACTTTCGTTTTTGGTGTTATTAAATTTCAACAGCCCACATACCTGTTTCATAAATTACAATGGATGAGTAATCCACTCACAGAATCGATGGCATTTAAGCACTTGTTTCAAATCCCTTGTCACAGCACAGCTGCTTTATGTGGTTATGTTGTTAGGTATGCTGCACACCAAATGCTGGAAAAACTTGCCACCACCAATGCGAGAGTTATAGGGGTTAAACAGCTTTAAATTAAAATATGAACAGCATTTACTTTGCTATCAAAAACAGTTACCGATTGGCATTACTCTCCTACATGAACTGAATAATCCTCAATGTCTCTTTTCTGTTTCATTGTGTATAAACCTTCACCCTTGTTTCATTGTGTATAAACTGATTCCTTCACATCTTTTAAGTGAATTTTTTCTCCATACTGGGTTTATATAACTATGTTTCTTTTTTTTATATTTGTATATTTACGTCAATAATTTCAATTTGTTTTTCCCTGAAGGCTATATGTGCGAGTTGCCCGCTGGACGAATTTGTGGAGGTTCATATCATGCTGTGACGAAATAAGTTTTCAGGAGATAATAAACATGCATGTATGTGTATATATAATATAATATATGTGGGCAGTTAAAAAGGCTGACAGTACAAAATATATAATTTATTCCCATTATTATTTTATATGTATGTTTATAACATATAATTATATATATTATATAACAGATGTTTATTTATCTTTGAATCTTTAATTTTAGTATTATTTATTTATATTACTAATTTTTAATTTATTGTACTCAATTTTATCATTGTTCATTAAATGTTCATGCATCTTCAATGGCTCCACTGAATACCACCTCTGCAGTTTGTCTGTGGCATATGCTGAGTTGGAGACTGTTTCCGACATCGCAATACACATTATTATTGTAGAATAAGTATTTTCATTTGTGTTTCCTTTTCATGTTCATTATTTTTTCTTCTTGTGTAATTTGTTTGTTTCTTACCTTTTATTGTGTATTGTGGTGTTGAAATAAAGTTATATCTATGCTTAAAATGATAATTTTTAATATGTATAATATTTATGTCACTTCAGGGGGGAGCTTTACTCCCAGTCACCAGCCAACCAGGATTTCATATGATGATACCACTTTTAACTTCTTATAAAGCAATACAGGTATGTCTGAACTAAAATTATATTTAGTATTTGTCCTTAGTTATACTAAAAATACTGACTGGCATAGCTTTAATCATCCATACATGAAAATCTGTATTATTTTTCTAGACTACGCTGCAGACTGATGAAGTGAAAAATGTACCATGTGGTACTAGTGGGGGCGTTATGATATACTTTGAGAGGATAGAAGTAGTTAATAAATTGGAACCAAATAGTGGTAAGTATGAAAAAAATCTTTTATAAAACTGCACTATTTTCTTCTCAAAAAATAAAATTAGTCTGATTGTGATATGGATTGAGAATGTAACATACTAAAATTATTCCTGAGGGTATCTTAAACCAAGATGTTCCATCACTTGTTTTGTCCAGTCTTGATTTAAATCACTTGAGTATGGGCTGTAATACACATGCGTGTTACTCGCATAAAAGCATACCGTTTGAAAATGCATGATACTAGTATGTGTATTCAGATTTTGCCTGATTTTGTCTCTTAAAAATGGAGTGTTTCCCGCAGAATGGAAAAAGACTTATTGTTCCTCTAAATAAGAAAGATGGTGTAAGGGATGCAAAAAAATACAGGTCTATTTCCATTTTGTCAGTTATATCTAAATTATTCGAGTCATTGATTTATCCAATTCTTTATAATCATACCAATTCAATATTAGTAATATAATCATTGGCAGCACGGTTATCGCGGTGGAAGGTCGATTGTGAGTAAATTAGTTCCTTATATTAACGACTTAGTGGAAAGCGTGGGCGAAGGCAGTCAGGTCCACTCTGTCTACACGGATTTTACTATCGTTTGACAAAGTCGATCACAAATTATTGGTGCACAAGATGGAATACCTGTATGCGGTAAAGGGAAGTGTCTTGAGATGGCTAGCCATTTAGGCCACAAGAATTTAGCTATTACGAAAAAAAATATATTTGGGTTTCTTTTAAAACATCGAATAAAAAATAAATGTGATTACATGGTTTGGATTATGACCTTATTTGGTTCAATGTTTAGTCAAGACCTTTGATGACAACTATGTAGCACCAACATAGAAAGAGTTAATAGCAAAGTTAATAGAAAGAGTTAATCTACAAATTGAAACTTGTATTGTTCCAGTGCTAGATGTGGTGCGTAACTTCACCGCAGACTATGACAAAACGCTGATATTCAACAAGGTGCATCATGAACTCAATCAGTTCTGCAGTGCCCACACACTACATGAGGTGTACATTGATTTGTTTGATCAGATCGATGAAAATTTGAGAACCGTGAGTATAGTAACAAATAAATTTGTATGTCATATTTAATTCTCAAGAATCTTTACATAGTATAAAAGAAAGTCGCTTCCCGCCGTCTGTCCCTCTGTATGTACGCTTAGATCTTTTAAACTACGCAACGGATTTTAATGCGGATTTTCATCAATAGATAGAGTGATTCAAGAGGAAGGTTTATACATATAGTTTAATATTGTTTTAACGAAACCGAAGCGAAGCGAGGGCAGTTCGCTAGTACTAATGATAAAATGCTTCAGTTTCACCCAGCATACTGAAAAAAAAGATAAAAATGACTGCTTTTTTACTGATAGGAATGTTTTCTATTGTTACGAGTAGTTATAGGTTTGTCCTATTCTTATATATTTTTTTACACTATTTGACTAATGCATAATTCGCAAAATGGCTAGTGAATCTCGAAACGCCAACTTCACTAAATGGCCAATTTGATAAAGGGCCTAAAAGCCTAATTCCATAAGGACTAACTCTTGAAATGCCCAGTTCTCGAAATACTAATTCTGGGAATGGTTATAATACTCTAACGTATGGCTGGACAGTTCATAACACTATTATTAATAATACATTATTTAT
The DNA here is from genome assembly GCA_943735995.1 of Sesia bembeciformis. NCBI lineage: Eukaryota > Metazoa > Arthropoda > Insecta > Lepidoptera > Sesiidae > Sesia > Sesia bembeciformis. The sequence goes on from OX031038.1 coordinate 4,835,012, forward strand.
ATTAAGTTGATAACCATATGTTATTGTATTTTGATACAGAAATTGTTTCTACATTTGAACCATTTTCAGAGGATCCTTTCGAGAACTAGCCATTATGGAAGTTAGTCCTTATTTCACGAATTAAGTATTTGTCGCCTAAACCGTTATACATGGCAATTTATTAAAATTTCAGTATTTATGATGAGTTAGACTAAGAATCCTTTGTATTATAACTATTTTACATCCCAAGACTTGTGGTAGAACATGTGGTAGAGCTTACTCTTGTAAGCTCTACCACTCGGCTTGCTCTTGTGGTAGAGCAAGCCGGGGGTCTGGTGGTCGCCGCCCGTAATTCAGCATTATATTGTGGCCCATTTAGCTGAGAGATAATTTCTATGGATGCGAGCGACAGTTTTTTATATTATGTGTTTTAAATATTGTATTAAACCAAAAAAAGGAAATTATATAATATTATATAGATATCATAGTATTTTTATAGTCAAAATAATTTTCTTGACGTAAAGAGCAAAATATGTATATTGTTTAAGGCCTTACAAAAAGATCTAAATGAAATGGCTCCAGGCTTGAGGGTGCAGGCCGTGCGCGTCACAAAACCAAAGATACCCGAGGCTATAAGGAAAGATTACGAACTCATGGAGGCCGAGAAGTCCAAGCTTCTTATTGCAGCGCAACATCAGAAGGTGACGAACATTTCTTTTGACCACTTTTCTTAACACAACTTTTTTTAGTAGTAAAAATGTAAATTTAAATGGTATAGATTTAATACAGTGCTTACTCATACATGTATATGAGGTTCTACAAAAATAGTGAGAAATATTTTAATATATCATTCAGTACACTAAAACTATTATATCTAATTAAAAAATAAAATTTATTTCATGATTTCTTTATTACATTAAAAGTAAATAATCGGTGATTATAATTAATTTGCTCTTACAGTGCACTATCCAAGTTCGCTCGCTTACGTTTTTTGTTACCTTGAACGCGCCCGGTTCTAGCTCGCTTAGGTCTTTTTACCTTTGAAGAGGCCTACTTCTGTTTACGTAATTCACGCGTACTTAGTAGATTGCCCTTTTAATCAGTCGGTAGTTTGAATTTCCGTCACACTTTTACAGACTTTGGACTGTCTAGTTAAAGTGATTTCTTATCAAATGTCTAAATACGTAGATACTTAATTATAAACGCCCGACGCTGCTACGACCGAGTCCTTTACCATCCCAACCCCCTAGTCGTCATCCTCGGCACGTCCTGGACGACCCCGACGACCCAATTACTGCTGCCAATGCGGTTCTTACACTACACTCACAGGCTACACAAATACACCGTCCCCGCCGCCCGGTGGAAACGCAGACGTCCTCCCCGTTACACCGTGAACACACACTGGCCTTCAGCCAACACTTTTGTCAAGTATCGGCACGTACCTGGGCGCTTCTCACAGTCTTGCGATCCCGCGGTATCCTCCCAAAGCAACGCCCTAAGCCGAAGTCCGTTCCTTCCGGCGGTCTACCAGGTTCGTTGGTTTAGGTTCTTAGGTTCATCTTCATCTTAGGTTCGTTGCTGCATACTTTGCTTCTAGCTAAGCGCCTTCTGCGTTCGCCCTTAACCATACATGATCAGTGACTCTTGAAAGGTCATTAGTCCCACAAGAATTTAGCAATTCCGAAAAAGAACAAAAAATTTTTACATTTTAATTAAAAGTTCATTGATTGATTTATAAATGGGTCGGTAGGTAAGTGATAAGTGACAAGAATTAAAGCTAGTGTGACGCGTCACGCTGAATGTGACAGTCACACCACGGTTCAATTTATTTCTTGATACTGCCACTGATAAATATTTTTTGTCACACTCACTTTGTTCTTATTAAATTTCCGTTGCCACGCTACCTAGTGACTACGGGTCCGTCGAGATTATTTCAGCCAGTAAGTAGAATTGAAAGATACAGATATAATCCTCTTCAGACGTCAGGTCATAATAACGAATCCTATTCTCCACCAGCTAGCTGCTCTACGAGCGCGAGTAGTTGAGCTAGCTACCTGACTAAATATATGTATATTTTTTCATATTCTTTCATGTCAATTGATATCGACATAATTTGCTTACACGCCCAGCGTTTATCACATTCCTTCCGGAGTATGTGCGGAATGATTTCAATATTCTAATAGATATATTGAAGATTCTAAAATCACCGAATATGCAAAAGTTTACAATATACTAATAAATCGCAATTAAACCGTATCCTACGATCTTAGAAATCTTATCTTAGAAATTAATATGCACTAAAATGTAACGATTTGATTGTTCAGTGTCTTTTACTAGGTTTCATTGGGTTTTAAAATTTGCAGTTATATTACTTTGTATTGTCTACAGGTTGTTGAGAAAGAAGCAGAGACTGCCCGTCGGAAGGCCGTCATTGAAGCGGAAAAGGAGGCTCATGTTGCTAAAATACAATACGAGCAGAAAATTATGGAGAAGGAATCTCTGCAGAAAATTGAACTTATAGAGGATAGTATTCATAAAGCCAAACAGCAGACCAAAGCAGAGGCTGATTACTATCACTTGAAGAAACAGGCAGAGGCCAACAAAATGTTGCTCACAAGGGAATACTTGGAGCTGAAAAAGTTTGAAGCTCTATCTTTAAACAACAAGATATACTTCGGAAGTGACATTCCTAACATGTTCTTAAATATGGGTGATAAAGGAGTGCAAGTTGAGTGACTCTAGTCATATCAACTAGTCCTGAACAATGCAAGCACCTTGATTACACAAGTGTTTCTAAGTTATTGTCCATACTTTTGTATGTGGTCATCTTTAAGAAAAATGTATTGTGATAATTTTTGTATGTTTGTAAAATCCAAGAGATTTTTCAATGTTTTATTTCACATCGACTACCTGCTTGTTCCCCATGTGACTGATTGATTAGGTTTCTGATGTATATAATAGCGGGTCTATAAAATAAAGCTAATAGTGTTATAAATGTGATTTTATTTTATGCTTAATAAATTAAATTACTTCATTTAGATTTTGTTGAAAGCAGCGATGTCCACCGATTGGACGTGATCTTCAAATTCCTGGATCTTTTCTGTGAGGAAATCGACTGAGACTTTGTCATCTTCAATGACGCACATGATTTGCAGTTTATTGATACCATAACCAACAGGCACTAGTTTGGCGGCACCCCACAAAAGTCCATCCATTTCAATGCTTCGAACATTCTTTTCCATTTCCTGCATGTTCGTTTCATCATCCCATGGCTTGACATCTAGGAGTATAGATGACTTGGCAATGAGGGCTGGTTTCTTTGATTTCTTATCAGCATAGGCTTTAAGGCGCTCTTCACGAATTCGGGCCGCTTCCGCATCCTACAACATTAGAGAAAGATTAGAAGATGAGTTGCTAGAGTAAGGATTTTCTTTTATATATTAGGAGTATAGTGAATAAGGAGACATTCCAACTGGTGGTATGTTACATTTGCAAATGTACTGTTTGCCACTGGGGATTGAGGGTCCGGGTTTTGGAAGCACTTTGGAGCAAAATATACACTCCCTATATAATATAACAATTTCCCAGAATGTACACTTCCAAATATGACTATTTCTCACAGAATGTACACTTCTAAAATAACAATAGAATATGACAAATTATATCACTAAAAAATAAATACACTTGTTGGGATTCTAGGTTACTGAGTAATAAACAAATTACAAACAAATTGAGTAATAACTGAGTATCTAAATAAATAAAACATTCAGACAACTTTTATTTCTAAGCTACTCTTATAAAGCTAAAAGAAAGGTATGTAATATAATGACTACTTTCGTCTTTCTTAAAACTTCTATTGCCTTATACAACTTTTAAGACATCATCTGTGTGATTTGTTTGATAGAAAACATTCCTAAACTATGCTTCAACTGAATGATTTAATTTAAAAAAACTAATTAAGAAAATATCAATTTAAAAAATCTTATTCTCTTCAAGTAGTCTGTAAAAGGTAGTAATTTTGGAAAGTGGTCATTTTGAAATATTTTTTTCAAAATGACCACATGTTATTTATTTAATGGAACAGGTTGAGAAGGAAACAGGCTCTGTTCACTCTCTCACTCACTCTGGATGGTTCATTTCATGACAGTCTTCTGTTAAAATGACAATTAAATGTTAAAATAACTACACGATCGAGTCTCCCGCGGCGATATCCTCGTCTCCTGTAGATTGCTCGGCGTTAGCTCATATAGTTGCTATTGAAATTAATGGCACGGGCGAGGATATCTGCGTGAGACTCGCTCGTGTAGTTGGGGCCTTAGAGTAGGGCTGAAATCTCAGCCAATTTGATGTAAGGATGCAACATTACTGTCAAATCTTCCCATTGACCTACAAGATTTATCAATAAAGCAATGAAGGCTTACCCGTGGTACTACCATTTGAACTACTGGTAGTTCACTGGTAATTCTTGGCTTACTACTACTGAGCAGCCTGGATTTATTTTACCCCTTACAATTAAATTATTAAAATTCCAAATTATTAAAAACAATTCCATCTAATTAATTTTATTTATTATGTACTGAGGGGATTCCATATCAATCAATACATAAAATCATGGCAATATAGAGGTGTCCAAATGAAACACAAAAATGAGATTACGTAATAATTGGCAATAGAAAAATTGCATTGATTTAGTTAAGATTTTTTTTCAATTGGATAAACCTAGACTTTATTTGTTTTTTGTTAGTTTGAATACTAATGAAGCCCTCGCAAGGACGAGTAAAAAAAAAATTAATCTGTTTGAATCGTTTTTAATATGTTTTTTTTCAGTAAGTGACGGGGATAAAATAAATCTGGCTGGCTGGTATCACGGGTAAGAGTACAGCAAAAAAAAATACCTGTGGACTACGAGTAGTACAAATGGTAGTACTATGGGTAAGGAGCACATAGGATTCTGCAACAGCAGTCCATTTGCATCTCTCAAATCTCCACAGTTGTGATTAGGTAGTTTTTAGTATGTCTTTTTAATTAATGTATAACTATTTAACAGTATTTGAAACAATAATGTACTTCATTTGTTCTGCAGTTCCAGCATCATACATAAGTTCTTTGTGACAAAATTGATTAATTTGATTTTGCATTGACTTTTTCTTTTTCAATTAGGTACTATACTTACTATCTAGATTGTGTCCAGTGTTTTTACTACTTAGCTACATAGATATGGGAACTTACTTTTATCTTTCACAACTGATCCTAAATCATTTATAAAAGAATGACAAAAGGTACAGACCTCTTCTTCATCTCCAGAGGCGAACAGGTCGCAATCGTCATCATCCTCTTCTTTCTTAGCGGGTACAGGAGCCGTGGGTTTGCCGCCCGCGCTCAGAGGACTGACTCCAGTAGGCCACGCCTTGCGTTCAGCTGGAGTGTACGAAGCGATTTGGTTGTACCAGCGAAGGGCGTGTGGCAAGTTGGCGTCAGGCGCCTTGCCCATTTGTTCGAAAACTTGCACATCGGCCTGAGATGGTGTGTAGCTGGAAGGAATAAGAACACTCAAATAGTTATCACTTATTCATGGATGACTTTCACAATATTATTAGTAATATTACACACAGTTTTTTCTAACACTTACTAACTATTCATAATAGAAATTATATTTCGAAAAAATAGAGGTTATAACAGTTGTTCATTTTGCAGGGGGTTGACGTGGTTCGGATTTCCAACCATAATATAAAGTACAGAACTGCTTACCCAGATGTGTAACTTTTCTCGGCCAAAAATTTGTTCAGTTCATTGAGACCTTGAGGAGTTTTAACGTCTCCGAAAGCCATTTTTTATGTATAAATTAAATTTGTTCGGATAACCTGCAAACGGGGCGGTAGAAAGCGAACGAAAGAAAGAGACGATATCATTTAGAAGGAGAAAGAAAATCAATGCTTCTTTTAATAATTTATTTGGACACTGGCATAGCTATTGGTCCACACAGCAAATCTAAAACAGAATTGTTTTAATCACGTCATTGTCCAGAGTGATCACGCGTCAATAAAGTGATAGAAGGTTTATGGATTACGGAGGACAGAGTTGGACTCCTTGGAAGAATACGAAAAATGCTGTCTCAGGGTTTTAATTAATTATCACAAATATTATGTACTAACACTGAATAGGCACTTTGAAGTTTAATAAACTATCACTAAATAACCACAAATCCCACAACACACAATATTTATAATAACCAAATAAAAAAACTCAACTTTTTTCTCGCGTTCCCGTCAAAACTCATTGTGATTCGTTTTAGAAATTATTCGATCACGATTATCGTTTATGAATTGAAATCTTAAACCGTAAAAGATCGAAAAACATACTGACATCCTTATTTATAATTGTGTCGTTTGACTTTGACAGTACTTCAATCTGTCACCCAATCCTTAAAAATTTTTGTTACATTTTAGGTACGATTTTTTACGAAACTACACCATAAATTGAAAAAGTAATACTTAGTTTATCGTATTGTGTTTAATACTTTCAATAATACTTTCCATAATGTCCTAATTTGTGCATTATATACATATTTTAAGTATTCGTACTTATGTAACAATAACAGATGATTGAACGTATTTATTCGTATTTAGTTTAATGAAATTAATTCCTTAATCAGTCATTGTATAAATAAAGTATTTTGAAAGTGTAATTTTGTGTGTAGTCAGTAGTAGTTGGGAAGAAAGCGGTGTAAGTGCGTAGTTTACTGGTTGATTATTTCTCTGTAGAGATGCTGCGCCAGCCGCTATCCCGGGCTCTTGCGCTGGGCTCTCCGACGCGCGCAGCCCCTCTAGCGTCCCGCCGCTACGCTGACGCAGTCCAAGCGCAGCCCGATAAAGTTGAAGTCTTCATTGATGATAAACCAGTGCATGTACTTCCTGGCACAACTGTATTACAGGTAATTTGTGTTACTTTTTACTAGTAAACCTTACATATTTTATAATTTTGACTACATAAGTATTTTATTAATATGATCTTGTAGGAAACTGAAATCCATCTCTCCTGATTTTAATTTATATATGAACCAATCATAAAAGGTTCTTGGGAAATACATTTAAATTCACATTACTCCTTTTTCTTAAGAAATTGCTCTAAGAATATGTTAAATTTATATTTATATTTAATTTCATTCTCACCTTCAACTTTCACCTAACTGGCTTCTATTGTGATAGCCGCAATATAAATTTCATTCTCAATAAAGTTTTATCTACATATAATATCATTTTATCTGTAGATTAGGAATCAAAATAAAAGATTATTGTACTTATTACACTTCCTGCTCAGTGAAGCGAATCTTAACAGGATTCGCTTCACTAATTTCAGGAATCCTAACTCACTTAAACTGCTTTTATACCATTCTGAAGTTAGTCACTAAGAGTTAGGATTCCTGAATAATGTAAATTGTAATGAACCCAAAAACATTTCACAAAATATTTAAAATAAATAACAGGCAGCTGCACAAGTGGGTGTAGAAATACCCCGGTTCTGTTACCATGAGAGGTTGGCTGTAGCTGGCAACTGTAGGATGTGTCTAGTTGAAGTGGAAAAGTCTCCTAAGCCAGTAGCAGCCTGTGCCATGCCTGTAATGAAGGGCATGAGAGTGAAGACCAACTCTGACCTGACAAGGAAAGCTCGGGAAGGTGTTATGGAGTTCCTGCTAGTGAATCATCCATTAGATTGTCCTATCTGTGATCAGGGAGGAGAGTGTGATCTCCAAGATCAGTCTATGGCATTTGGCTCTGATAAGAGCAGATTTACAGATATACATTTTTCTGGTAAACGGTAAGTTATTTCTTATTTAATTAAAACTATCTTAATAATTCACATTGGGAAAATTCCTTATCTTCCCTATGGGAATATGTTTCATTAGACTTATTTTCAGAGCAAAGTATGAATGGAGCAAAGCATGAACCCTTTAACTATTTTTAATACATCTTAACAATTTTTAATTTAATTTAAAAGTTGTTTGTATGCGGAAGCATCCTTTGCTCTTTGAACGAGATTTCAAAGAAATGCATCTTTACAGAAGTCAAAACTTTCGAATTTCAACAAAATTTCAATTTCATTTCCTTACATTGTGACTAAGGGTCAGGAAATGAATCCAAAACATCAATCAGTGTGTAGGTATAATCTTTGTAAATAAACTGAATAAATTAAGTATTACAGAAAAATAGTTTCGATCTATATCCCAGTTAAGTTCCAACATGAACCTAGTAGGTTAAGTAATTCCAAAATAATGACAGAATAAACTTTTACAAATTTCCAAAAAAAATATTTTTGATATGTATACTATACGTTATAATATGACATTGGATAGGATTCATAAAGCTCTACAATGACTGTCTTAATATATATTTTTCTTAAATGGCACTGCCACTGCCTTTTATTTATTTTGGCAAAATATCAGGTAGTCCGAAAACTTTGTGGCTTTTTTGAATGTATGATTAAGCATGCTATATTTCTGGCAACTGGCGGGAAAGTGTTATACCGTTTAAAAGCTGACTTTTTGTAATGACGGCTAATTATAAGTTAAATTTTTTATCTTTTCATATTTTTTTTCAACTTTAAAATGGAAGTTATAATAAGCAGAAAATTAGATGTTTTACCATTTTTTTTTCGACAAGGGTATGAATGCTCGAAAAGAGATTTGTGGTGTTTACGCAGAATATGCTTTATCTAAAACTACTTCAAAAAAATTGTTCAGTTGATTCAGGTCTGGTAATTTTAGCTGGTCTGGTAATTTAATTGTTTGGTAATTTAGCTGTTGTCGTCCTATTAATGTAAATGTTGATGGTAACATTGAAAAAATTGAAGCAGATCGACACATAAGCAGTCATCAAATTTCGGAAGAGCTTAGCATTCACCACTCAACAGTTTTGGATCACTTGTATAAACTGAATTTTCTAAAAAACCTACATGTTTGGGTGCCGCATGGTTTAAATGACAGAAACTTGGTGAATAGAATTTCCGTATGCGAGTTATTGCTAAAACTAAATGAAATCAATCCATTTTTGAAGAGATTGGTAAAAGTCGATGAGAAGTGGATTACCTACGATAACAATGCTCAAAAAGGATCTTGGTCTAAGCGAGGTGAGCCATCACAAATAGTACCAAAGCCAGGCCTCACTACGACCAAAGTCAGGCCTCACTCCGACCAAAGTCAGACTGGGACTGGAAAGGCATTGTGTATTATGAGCTTTTGCCACATGGCCAAATGAATAACTCTAATGTCTGCTGTCAGCAAGTAGTAAAATTGAAACAAGCACTTGAAGAAAATCCCCCAGAATTAATGAATAGAAAATGTATAGTTTTCCATCACGACAATGCTCGACGGCATACAACTTGGACGACTAAAGGAAAATAGATGGACCTTGGCTGGGAAGTTTTAATGTATCTTCCATACACATAACACCAGACAGCACCTTCGGATTATCATTTATTCCGCTTTTTACAAAATTCTCTAAATGGAGTAAAATTACATTCAAGTGAAGCCTTTATAAACAATTTAAATCAGTTTTTCGCTCAGATATCTTAAAATTTTTATAGCGAGAAGCGAAAGATAGTCGAATTAAATGGACAAAATATTTATGTAATACAAAAAAGTCTTTATTATTTTCAATATAAAAAGGCCGCGAACTTATAGAATAGACTACCTAATAGAATTGGGCAATCACTCAATGAGTGTGTGAGGTTGTTTTACTGTAGTGTGTCAATGCCTGTATTGTGTACCTTATTATATGGGTTAGGAATCTATACAGAAGTGTAAGGATTGGTTTGCTTTTGTCTGGATTGTAGTGACAATATAAGTACTGTCCATGAAAAGTAATTTGTAAAAAAAACAAAATCCTTAACTTTCTTCAACCACACTTAATACTTAAAATTTAAATGTTGCTAGAGCTGTGGAGGACAAGGATGTAGGCCCCTTAATCAAGACGATAATGACACGTTGCATCCATTGCACACGGTGCATCCGGTTCGCCTCTGAAGTCGCCGGCGTTGATGATTTTGGTACCACCGGCAGAGGGACTGATATGCAGGTAAATATCACTTTTTCAGTTTACTGAATTTCTGATGTCTGTAATTTAGTACCTTTCCTTATATTATATAACAATGATTTTTTGGTTTCATATCCACATTTGTGACAATTATAATTTATTCAAATTTATTTTATTTATTTATTTAACAACTCCACCAACAATAAATACATTTATATTATTTAACTAGTTACAAAAGATACCCGTTGGGAAGCCACAACCATACATAGACTACGTTATGGTCCCTGTGTCCTGTAATTGTGTCTAGGGTTGCCAGGTGTCCGGCTTTAGCCGGAGATGTTTGGCTTTTTACAGTCGTGTCCGCCCTGTCCGGCCTTTGTTAGGCTTTTTGTCAAATATATTTCATAGGATATATTTATTTGTTTAACAAAAACTTTTATTTTATTATTGTTTTGTTTGTTCTTCGATTTTATCTAGTCTACAGAAGACTTTGTACTTAATTAAAGTACGTAATCGAGTTTTTTTTACTATAAAAGTTATGTCCAGCTTTGAAAAAGATATGTCGGGCTTTTTGGGCGAAATGTCCAGCCTAATGTAGCGCTGAGTCCGGCTTTTGTATTTTAGGGCCTGGCAACCCTAATTGTGTCACCCGACCAACACCAGAACAGTTAAGTCCATATATCTTTGTAGTCAGGGCCCATCTACTAAACTAAATTTGTGGGTACTGTGTAATAGTGTTTAAATGTGTTGTAGTTATTGTGTTACATTCTGATTATTTTGGAAAGGTCATGGATATCAATACTGTATAATAAAATCGTAATGGAGCCGTTTGTACATGAAATATTTTTGAAAAAAGTGATTGTAAAGTAAAGCACGAATTATATTGAACTCAAAACCACAATTTTTGGAAGTTTTGTCTGTCTGTACACACATCGTGCAATACTTTAACGGAACTAATGAAACGAACGGAATAGTTGTTATAATAATAATTATAATGGAATAGGACGGAATTTAATGAAACAGCATACTTATAGCATATGACTTGGATTAACATGTTGGGTACATTTTATTCCGATCTGTTACAGAGTTCCCACGGGAATCAGTCGTTAAGTTCACTCGAGCAAAGTCGATGGCACCACTATATTCCGTGCCATTTAACATGGTAAAAGAAAGAAAAAAATAATATTAGCAGTCATTGCCTCGACTTTCACCCCGAACTAATGTACTAGTGTTTACGCTAGCGCCATTTGCCAACTTTCACCGTAATAAGCGAAAATAGCTATCGCCAGCCTATGTGGTAGCAGCCACGTTAGTAGCAGCGTAATGTTATTAATTCATATTTTTTTTTAATAAATATTCAGTTTTATTATAATTTAAAGTTTTTAACCAATTACACTATTTTTGATATTGTATTTATTTAAGAAGTATATATTACACACACAGACACAAAACACGCACTTTTAAAAGCACTTATTTACTTTACATAATATTACTATATTATAATATTATAGAAACAAGCTGTAGCTAGTTTCATAAAAGTGTAGTATAATGTAAGCAATTACTTGATCATTTGTTGAAACATTAATAGGCACGTGTTTATAGATTTTTATAATGCAATTTTTATACTCTCTTTATGATGTTTAATGTAAAATAAAATAAATATTGAAGTGTTTGCTTATTTCGTTTTATAGGTTTTTATTTTATTTTTATTTTTTTTATTTTAACGTGGACACAGTTTGATGCTTTTCAATATCAAAGACTAAATCTTTCCCATGCTTCTTTTTTAATTAAGTTTTTATCAAAAGGAATTGAATTATGTGTACGTAATATTATATTAAGAATTATAGCTATCACACTGAGCATTTGAGTATCTGAATAAATCTTTGAAGTGCACATGGGTATGGTTTCTTGTACTTACTCGTATATAACGTTTAGTACAGCCCTCGGTGTCTTCTCAACATGTAACATTGCAGTTTTATCAGCTCCACCCCAAACGGCTATACAACTAAGGGGTGTCCCAGATTGAGAGCCGGATTTAAATTTCGCGTCATTTTTTTTGTTTGGCATTTGGCAAATCTGGTTTGTTTATAGATGTCACATATGACAGTTGCAATTAGTCAACATGGAACGCTACACGAAAGAGCAACGCGTTGTTATTGTTAAAACTTATTATAAAATTGTCTATCCACTCGTGGTTTCGTCGTGCACGGTATTGTCCATACTTACACCTAAGTATTTAATAACTAAGGTTCTAGTTAAATGCAGACCAGAGCCCTAAGAGAGTGAGAACATTTAATACAATAGTATTGAGTATCTTGTTTTTTTATATCTAAGGTTTATTGTGATAAATATTCTTTCATGTCTAATGTTGAAGACATGGTCCCATAGAATGCAATTGTATAATACCAACCAAAGTTAACCAATAGGGCTGCATTTGATGTCGGTATTTGATTTGCTACTGTGTGATTTACTTATCGTTATGTTGTTACAGTGTCGGCTATGCTTTCTTGCAGGTCGGAACATATGTTGAGAAAATGTTTCTATCGGAATTGTCTGGTAATATCATCGACTTGTGCCCGGTGGGCGCCCTGACTTCGAAGCCGTACAGCTTCGCCGCACGACCCTGGGAGACCAGGAGGGTAGGTACTTTAATTTAACATATCTTTGTCTTGTAGTTATTAATTTTACTATTAATTTAATTAATTAATTTTAAAGTTGTAGTTATGTCTCTAAGTACTTTTTAAGTCGTCGGTCTACCTGGCCGGAGGGCGTCCCACACTGCGCTTCCCGGTACGTGGCCTCCAATCGAGGACGCGTCTACCCCATCGGTCCTGCGGCAAATATGACCTGCCCATTGCCACTTCAACATGCCAATTCTACGAGCTATGCCAGTGACTTTAGGCTCTTTGGCAAATGTCTTCGTTTTGGTTCCTATCCCATCATAACCGATGACTTAAAGAAATTCGCCAGTGGTGGTTGGATGAGAAGATCGTGTGTGATGGCGAGCCTTGGGAGAGGCCTATATCCAGCAGTGGAGAGACAGAGGCTGATGGTATTGTATGGTAATTATTTTTATGTATTTTTGGGCAATAGTGTCTGAGTGAAGATACGGTCGAGTTTCACGCAAGCGAGAATTTTTTATGGGTTATAATAAATGAACTAAATAATTAATAAGAACTTCTTGCATATATTTAGTTTTAAATTTGCTTTTGTTTTGTATGTATATTCTATGGGCCTTGTTGCCTGAGGTAATGTTGTGGTGGAAGGTGGAAGGTGTGGAAGGTAAGGTAAAGTTGTGGAATGAACTGTCAGCTGATGTATTTCCGTTACGCTACGACATGGGGCTCTTCAAGAGAACTGTAAACAGGATTCTGCAAGGTCACTCGCAAGCCCCCTGGTGTAACAGATGTCCATGGGCGGCGGTGACCACTCATCATCATGTGGCCCGTCCGCTCGTCTGCCATATATTCTATAAAAAAAAGTAAATAAAAATATACGTCCATTTTATGTTTTATTATAATAGGTATAACAGTATATTGCATACATGAAATATACTTAGATAACAAAACTTATGTGAAAATACAAATCGTGTCTAGTATTCGATTATAGCTATACATAGGATACATATGTAAATAAATTCGTGACCATACAGAGATTCAGATAAAATGCAATGGCCATTACAAGTTTTTCTTCGACTATTGAAATTTTTAGTTTTGGTTATGGAATAATTTTGGTTTAATAAATTTCATATTTTCCCAGATTGACTCAGTAGATGTATTGGACCCTCTTGGCAGCAACATCGTAGTGACCACGCGAACGAACGAAGTGCTTAGGATTCTTCCTAGAACCAATGAGGTCAGTATAAAAATAGATTTTGTATTGTGCCACTTGAAAACTACTGTCATCATGAAGTTATGTCAAAAATGTACATTATTTAATGGTGCATATTTATTTCTAATGATTAGATTTTTAGCCAAGATATGTCTTGTTGTGCTCTTGAGTTTGTATAGGTGCCCATTTTTTGTTTGGCGGTTGGCAACTCTGGTTTGTTTATAGATGTCACATGTGACAGTTGCAATTAGTTAACATGGAACGCTATACGAAAGAGCAACACAGTATGAATTTTAAAGCAGTATGAAGTGGATCATCATTTTGGCGAAAAAATCATCTTTAGTGACGAGGCCCATTTCTACCTTAACGGATACGTCAATAAGCAAAATTGTCGTATCTGGGGCTTGGAGAATCCTCATGAGATTCATGAAAAATGGATGCATCCTCAAGGAGTTACAATTTCGTGCGGCTTTTGGGTCGGCGGGATCACCATTTTTTTTAGGTATCTGTATTTAGGTAGGCATAGAGAGGTATCTCAACATGCTACAGGAGTTTTTTTAGCACCAGTTGGAAGATATATTGGAAGGTGGAAATTTCGCGAGCTGTCAATAAAGCGAGTAGTATCAGTTCTGCGGCGTCGGTAGCAGGTAGCAGATTGTACTTCAATTAGAAATCTTTCTGTGTCAAACATTTCTATAAAGAAACACTCTAGAAACCAAAATAAACACAAAATAACACTATCTTATGGTAATTCAACGGAATGCAGTGATAAATGGCGTGATCCATTACACCGTCTGTGTTACAACGTTGCGAAATTTCTGCGTCAGCGTGCAACGTGGCGGACGTATTGCACAAGTGTTTGACGTGTGCAACTGGCGGAGTTAATGCCCCACGGCATTCTCTACCAGTCAACTACTAGATCACACAGAAAGAAAAAAAAAACGCTGGTGCAGTTTTAGTTTAAATAAATACTAATATAGTACTACATATAGTAAATACAAACATACATTCACGCATACAATTATGTACTATATTATAATGCATAACTGAACAGAAACACAGTAAATACATTGAAAGAATACTGATTATGTGATAAGCCATGACTCTATTATAGTGTGGCCAGTCCGCAAGTCACTGCAAGTGGCTACAACTGAAGATCAGCACTGCAGCACATGCTGAGTTGTGGCCCGTTAGGCGGGTGGCATACACCATTGTGTTAAGTAGGTTATATACTTGTATCAGCCTATAACGTCCCACTACAGGCCGCAGGCCTCCCTTTAGTAAATAACGGGGGGGTGCCGAGCCGTAATCCACCACGCGGGCCCAGTGCGGACTTAATGATACCAATTAATTTCTTTTTTTTTCTCCTTTATCTTTCTAAACGTTTGATTAAAAGGCCAGAGAGACAAAAGAACAGAGAACATGATTCATTAAGTCTGTTTGTTGCAGGAGATCAACGAGGAGTGGCTCTCGGATAAGTCTCGGTTCGCATGTGACGGTCTGAAGCGTCAGCGGCTGGTGACGCCGATGCTGAAGGACAGCCGCGGCAACCTAACGCCCGTCGAGTGGGAGGACGCCATCGTCGCCGCCGGGCGGGCGCTGCGAGACTGCGCCCCCGACAAGGTACGTACACTAGAAACTGTTGCAGGAGATCAATGAGGAGTGGCTCTCGGGTACACTAGACACTTTGACAGGAGATCAATGAGGAGTTGCTCTCACTATGGTACACTAGATACTTTGACGGGAGATCAACGAGGCGTGGTTCTCGGTAAGGTACACTAGACACTTTGACGGGACGGCGGATATTTTTAAATTTAAGAGTTGTAAAGCTTTCATAATGAACTACTAGTATAATGAATCTTATGTCACTCCTGTTATTTGTGGCACTCAATGGATTTGATTATTTGTCTCTTGTGTTTCTCTTTGAACGAGTGCTGTTCATAGATGTCATAGATTTACAAACATCAAGCGTTATGTTATTATTTTAAATATTAGTTATAGTTTTTGTATTGTTACTGTGACAAAGAAATAAAATAAATAAATAAAATAGCCATGTGCTTGATAAACTTGATATTGCTTGATAACAATTGCTGCTGTACCACGACAATGCGGGCGCTTAAAACAAGGGACTTTTTGAACAGTACCCCGCTTAAAGTTTTAGGCCATCCTCCTTACAGTCCCCACTTGGCACCTGGTAACTTTTTTATTTCCCACAATTAAATTCTAATTAAAAGGGAAATAGTTTTTGTCGCCGAAAGACGCGCTGCCTACGTTTGAAGAGGCTGTTTATGATGTACCTGAGGAAGAGTGGCAAAAATGTTTTCAAAATTGATTTATACGCATGAAACGTTGTATAGATGCAAGTGGAGAGTACTTTATAAAAATGTAGTAAAAAAAAGTTGGAACCCGTAGAACATACAGAAAATATGCGAAATCTTAACTCTTGACTAGTGTATTTTATCAACTTGATGAGATTTGGAATATCCTATCCCATATTATAAAATAAGATGAAATGAACAGGTATTGAATGAGCTGCGGGAGATAGGATGGGATAAGATTTGATTGGTTAAGATGGCATGGAATGGAGTAGGTAGGGTTGTTCATTTTTGAACAAAATTATACTTATATATTTTATTTTCTTTATGTTAGCTCCTCGCAGTGTGCGGCGACATGGCCGACGCTGAATCTCTGGTGGCCCTGAAGGACCTAGTGAACCGGCTGGGCTCTGAGAACACGTGCACCGAGCAGTACTTCCCGCTGGAGGGCGCCGGCACCGACCTGCGCTCCTCATACGTGTTCAACACTAAGATTGCCAGTGAGATATAAATATACTTAGGACCGTAACCAGCCTATTAAAAGTGAACACTTACGAAGAAATGTGCATATTTCAGACGTTGAAGACGCGGACTTCGTCCTGCTGATCGGCACCAACGTCCGCTTCGAGGCTCCGCTGTTGAACGCGCGAATCCGCAAGGCGTTCTTACACAAGGAGACCGACGTCGCACTCGTCGGCCCTAACGTCGACCTTACATATGAATATACGGTCAGTGTACATAGCGTTTACACAATTTCGTCATCTTTTTCTAGTCGGAAATTTATTAAAATAGAACACTGGTTCTTAAAGATAATATTTCAGATAATTTAATGTTCTATTGTAAATTGTCATATAAATTACGACACATACACACTCAAGCATTAGAATTTGTGGAAATTACTTCCGTTTGTTAATAAAATAAAAAATAAACCTTTTCTAGCTTGTGCGAATTATTAGAATTAAAATGATATTCACATATGAGTGTAATATGTACATAAATACCAATAAGTGTAGGAAAAATCGGTAACATCGATATCAGTTTATCAGGTTTTTGATAGTAATTTCCAATAGATTCGATGCGGATTGATGAATATTACACATGCCTCGGATTTGTTACGATTCTCATGCACGTGGATTTTCTCACGGTGTGTCGATGGTTTCTTTCACCGCCGAGCTAATGATAATTGAAAAATCAGAGTGATAGAATCAGAGTAACACGGACCATAGCACTTACTCACAATTACACGAATGTGAGTCGACATACCCCTACCCTATCATCTCATATCCAAATCAACCCCTAGCCTATGTTTTTGGCGGGAAGTCTGAAAGTAAAATTGATATTTTTTATTATTGTAAAAATTGTGTATAGTGGAATTTGTGGTTTAATAGTGTTAGTTTATTAAACTTCAAAGTGCCTAGTGTTTGTGCATAATGTTTGTGATAATTGAATAAAATACTGCATTTTCGTGTTCTTTCAAAGAGTCCTCTGTCCTCAGTAAACCTACTATTACGGAGCGACTCCTGATTCGACGGGTCTGGACAAACGTGATAAAAATAATTCTGTATTATTATTTACTATGTGTGTGGACCAAAGGCCTATGCCCGTGTCCAAATAAATAATAATAAAAATATATCAAAATATACCGTAATCTTATGGTCCACTGCTGGACTCGGGCGTTTTTACGCACATTGTCTCGTGCACGAGAAATGTATGACCTTAAAACGTCACGCTGTCGGCGGACGGCGGGTTGACGAGTCCACTCCTTTAGAGGTGGTGTAGTTCCTCAGGACTTGTGGTAGACACTTCACGGGGAGAGTTGGGGTGGCGCTATTATAAAGCCACACGACACCATACGTGTGGTGGACGCTACCAAGTGGACCTTGAACTATTAGAAGCATAGCTGTTGTTTTGAAACTGGTTGAAGCCAATATCTAATGATCTTTCATTACATTAGGTTTTATTTTCCCACAGCATATAGGTGATTCAGCGTCCATAGTCAAAGATCTAGCAACGGGTTCATCCAACCACCCCGTACTGAAAAGTCTAGAGCAAGCCAAACATCCGGTGGTGATCCTCGGGGCTGACCAGCTGAAGACCCAAGAGGGTGCCGCTTTGTTGGCACATACACAAGAACTGTCTTTGAAGCTGCAAGATAAACTGCAGGATAAGAATTGGAAGGTATGTTGATCGTTGATAAAATGAAACTTGATTCCATACATAGATACACCCAAAGGTGGCCTGAGAGAAATCGCTTTAGCGACGAGGCCGCCGGTTATACTTCTGGTTACTTGTACTTTGTATATATCTCTATGTTTTTGGTTTATAATAAAGTGTATTTACCTACCTATTGATTTGCTGAAACATAAAATTAATATTCACGAGTGTTCGAAATCTGGAATCTTATTTGCTACTCCCAGTGTCATACAATTTTGAATCTGGGGTCAAAAGGTGATTTCGCAAAAAAAATGCTTTGCTTATCTGATAAAGCTTCCGACTTTATGACAGGATCTGCAGACAGATGTATCTAAAAGTTACATTCTGTGAAGATGCCTGTGAGCTCCTGAAGTTTACTTATGACCATCCTGACCTGGTTTTTACATAGTCAGAGTCTCAGTGGTAATTTTTTGTAAATAGCCATAGACAGCTTAGCTTCTTTTTATTTAAAACTTCTTGGAGATAAATTGGTATTTTTTATGACTTGTATTTAAATCAAGCAGCAAAAATATAGTAAATGGGCAGCAAATCTTAAACAATAAAATAAACTATTAAATAATGGAAAAAAAATAATTAAAATTAGTAAGCATGTCATCACAAAGTCGACGCTGGACTCCCCGTTTCTTTATTGTCACCAGAGAATCTAACCTTTACGATTACGATTTTTTTTTTGCAAACATTTACAAATAAATATTTATGGGAAATAAATAAATGAGCAGCAAAAATAGTGTGGCAGTAAATTTAAAGGTGGTTTAGGTTCTCTGGTGACTATAAAGATATAGGGAGTCCCGCGAAGCAGGGCTCCGTCCACTTTGTGTTTACATTCTTAGTAACTAAATAAACATTGTTTATTTCAATTATTCAAAAATAATTGAATTTTCTTGATCACGATTTGCTGCTCATTTAGTATTATTTTGGTGCTGGTTTAAATGCAAGCTCTTATTTATTTATATTTTTTATTTATTGTATTGTATAGGAATGGTGAAATATAACAACGTTGGCGTTTTTATTATCATTATTTTATTATCGTTTTTATTATAACAACGTTATTGTTATCAGGTGTTGAACGTGCTGCAGCGCACGGCGTCCCAGGTGGCTGCCCTGGACATCGGGTACAAGCCCGGCGTGAGCGCGGCGCTGCAGTCCGGCCCGCAAGTGATTTATTTATTGGGCGCGGACGGTGGCGTGGTCACACGGGAGGCCCTGCCTAAGGACGCCATTGTTATATATCAAGGTGAGTGTCCCAATGAATGTAGGTTCGGCAAGGGTGAACTGTCATCATCTTGTCTCTCAATTGCCCCCTACAAGTGACCTCACAACTTATAACAAGTGACCTGTCTCATCGGCTACAAATACGGTTTCGGAGTGGCGTAACAGTCCGTTCCACATGTGGGTTGCTTGCTTGATGCGGACAGCGATGTGGTTACCCCGGCTTGCCGGAAGTTATTGACGAACTCCGTAAAAAAAATCGTAGAAATGCCACATAATCTTGCACCATGACAATGGCAGCTCTCACACGGCCAAACATAGAAACGACTTTTTGAAGGCGAAAAACGTAGAAACTCATGAGCTATCCTCCATATAATCCCGACTTGGCACCCGGTCACTTCTTCTTGTTTCCAATTATAATTCCAATTATTATAATTCCAAGTTCCAATTATTCCAACAATAAGAACCAATTACGCGGTCAACGATTTTCATTGTCAGAAGAGGCTATCGAAGAGTATGAAAAACATATTTCCGAGGTCACCGCGGAGGAGTGGAATAAATGTTATGGAAATTGGTTTATTCGTATGAAAAAGTGTATTGACGCTCACGGAGAATATTTTGAGAAACAAATTGCTTTTTGGCCATTCATTGTAATTTTTTCTTATTCATTCCGGAAACTTTTAGTGTTGCCCTCGAAGTAGAGTAATTCATAAAACAAAACAAACCAACCAGTTTAGTGTATGCTTTGAAGTTTAATTAACTAGTGCACAAACCACAAGAGTTTTATCTATCTATCTATGTATTGTCCCCGAGGTCACCATGGCGACGCGGGCGCGTCGGTGGCGGACATCGTGCTGCCCGGCGCCGCTTACACGGAGAAGTGCGCCACGTACGTGAACGCGGAGGGCCGCGCGCAGCAGACGCTCGTCGCCGTCACGCCGCCGGGCAAGGCCAGGGAGGACTGGAAGATTATTAGGTACAACAATACTGCTTTTTTATGTATTTGTATTTGTGCTAAAACTTTCAGTGAATGAAAAAATGTACAATATTTACAATTTTTTTAAGTATATTAAAATTTAGTTGTATTATAATTAAATGTTATTGACGGGGAGGTGGTACCCTGAGTTTTAAGTTAGATAAATAATTGAATTATATTGATCAATTTTGATATTAATGCAAGGTTTTTGTCGAAAGCAATTTCACTAGCGCGGTCAAAGGAAAGCAACGCGATATAATAGTGAAAGCTGCGAATAGCATCCTGCAAGAATATTGCAAGATGCTCTTCCTGCAAAACCAAGAAGAAGCGAGTGCCTCTTAGTTTCGCGAATGTTTATGGACGGCGGTGACCACTTGCCATCTGGTGGATAGCCCACCCATTTGTAAATTTTTTTATATAAAAAACATGGCTAAATAAAAATAAAGAACGTCTGTTAATACTACTGTTAATTAAAACAATGTTAATATAAAAAGTACTCAACGTGCGAATGTGTAGTGTCAATATAAACTATCCAGTTTGATGGCACCGGCCTCCTGCCCAGGTCTGTGAACGTTGAGATAAATAAAAAAAATCTATCTAATTTTGAAGATAGATCTAACCTTTGAATTTGTTGCCCTTCTTTTTTTCTGCTGCTCATTTAATTATTTCTCGTCGAAATCTGTTTCTAGGGCATTGTCCGAGGTGGTCGGCGCGCGTCTTCCGTACGATAGCCTGGACGAGGTGCGCGATAGACTGGGGGAGATAAGCCCCGCGCTGCTCACGTACGGACACGTGCAGGACAACAACTACTTCGCGCAGGCGCGAGCACTCGCCGCCGTACGTATATACACGTATTGCTGATACACCACACACACAGAGAGACATACATAACGAGT
Organism: Sesia bembeciformis; assembly: GCA_943735995.1. Lineage (NCBI taxonomy): Eukaryota > Metazoa > Arthropoda > Insecta > Lepidoptera > Sesiidae > Sesia > Sesia bembeciformis. The sequence continues at coordinate 4,856,460 of OX031038.1, forward strand.
CTTCCAAAAAGGACGCTCGATTTTTAAAAGCCTTCTGCGGCCATCTTTAACTATATATATCTGTAATATTTGACAGTAATGTTTATTGAAATTCACCATTTAATCATGGAAAATTACACGAATCAACAACTGTTTAAAGTCACATATTTCGATTTGTTCGGGTCTGGGTCTTAGTCTGTTTGTGTTTATAGACCCACGCGACTTAGTGTGGGCTAGTGACTGTGGTATTATTTATTTATTTATTTATTGACAGAGCCTCCAAAAGCCGGTATCAGGTAAGATAGAGGTGCAACTGAAGCAGCTGGAGGACTACTTCATGACGGACCCCATCAGCCGCGCGTCGCCCACCATGGCCAAGTGCGTGCAGGCAGTCATCAAGCAGAAACAGTCGCCCTATTAGACATAATCGTGTTGGAAATTGCATGTTTTACATGTACACTCTTTCTTATGGACCTTGGTTTAACCGTTGATGAAAGAATACAAAGTTATAAAAGGCTCACGGAACGCTACCGTTAAATGCACTATATACCGTCTTCAACTTGAAGTCCGTTCCAATCCAGTTTCCCGAAAACAAAACCAAATCAATGAAATATCCCAACATTTAGCTTTAAATTCAATTTTAAAGCTATCGATAGCTGTTAAGCTAGCTTTAATTTCGATCAGAAATTCGATGAATTAAATTATGACAAAAGACAAAACTTTATTCCGACATACACAAACACAAAATATATAATAAAGAAAAGAAAATTACAAACACTAAAAAGATATAAGAATAAACAAAAATTACAAATGCCACGTTGCTATTTCGTGTGTTCGTGTGTTCGTGTGTTCGTGTGTTCGAGGCCGGAAAGGGTCCCCAACTTCGAATATGGATAATATGTAAACAATTATCACTTCAGTATTTAATTTAAAGCCGTGTCAGTTGCGTCAGGCCGCCATGTTTGTTGACAAATTGGATTGGAACATAATATATATCAGGTCAACCTTAAAGTGCTAGTAAGCGTTAGTATCGAATGGTTTTGGATACATTAGCGTGTTGCTAACTCTAAGGGTCACCACCCTTAGAGTTAGCAACACGCTAACTCTACCCTTTTTGTAGGGATGAATGTACTTGTAAAACTGACTTAAAAATTCATATATTTATATGAATTTGCGTTTATATGGTTTAATTCTACATACGAGTGCGCCTTTGAAATGATAATCATGGTTTAAAATAAAATTGTCAGACAAGTCTGCAATTTCAGGGACTATTCCGCTAAACTTGAGTAATATATCTTTTTATACTTATCCAGTATTTTATGCAACATAGTTGCTAGAAATAGTTTTTGATAGGTACGAATATTTACTCGATAAAATAATTATTGTACGTAGATGTAAGTAAAAATGATTTTCATAATTTTTGCTCTTTTCACTTTTCAATGTGAGGGCACTCGTGTGTTGAATTATACTATTTGTTGTACATTAAATAAATAAGCAATTCCTGTATTTTTGTTTGAGTGTTGTGGAATAACACATTTAACCATTGGCCTTGAAAATAAGGTCTACTTAAAAATGCTTTTGAATTCAATATTTGTAAAATCTTGTCTAAATGATTCTACAGTACTGAAACAAAACTGGTAAAGATATTAGGATAATTATTAAATTTCTATTTCGCTTTTCTGCAATCATTTTTACGTAGAAAATACTACAGAAATGCACCCAGTGCAATCGAGTGCATTCAGATACCTAATGCATTCAATTGCATTTGTACATTGTGATCATGATGCTATTTATTTTGTTATTTAGATAAGCGTAACCACTTGTTTCCAACTTTCCAAAGTTTAAAACCTCTAATAAATTATATTTATTAATAACGGTAGACATGTGAAGCGAACAGACAATTAAACGATTTATAATGAATGTAAGGACAGATATTTGTAAATAGTGTTGGTAGAGTAAATAAAAGTAGTATAATGATTGTCGAACCAGTCTTTTATTTCACAATAATTTCCTTAATTCGTGGTCTAATTGGTAATAGGCAGCGTAACTAAATCCAGGCCGTTCTCCTTTTGATACTCCTGAAAAATAGATAATAAATTATGTAAACTAGTTTAGCTGTTAAGCAATTAAATGCGCCGGGCTTCACTCGTCTGAAGTTAATTGCAATTATTGTGTGATATTTGGCACCACCCGATTATCGTGTAATTATAATGAATATATTTATTTTTATTATATCATGTCATGACAGACAGAATAAAAAATATTCACCAAAGATCAAAATGTAGGCGAAATGATAACAAATTTCACTCACATCAATAACTTTCCGCGCCATGTTTTTATACTGACACTTTTTCAGTATTTCACTGGCATACTGCGCGAATTGCGCGTGCGCGCCCCTCGTGCCGCTAAACGGTGACTGCTCTTTCTCGCGCTTTTTCAGATCTGCTAGTTTGCTAGATTTTTTCAAGAAGGTTAGCGCTTCCGTTTCTGTAATGTTTTTAATATAATTGGCGCATGAGTCGTGGTTGGTGCTTAATACATACATAGACTATAAGTTATAGAAGTATATCCAGCAGTGGAAAGATGTACGTTTGACGTGATGTGTTATTAGTGTTGTAAACATGAACACTGACCGCTCGACCGTTGACGCGACGCGTTTAATGCTGCTCCAACGCTAGCATTAAACGTACATGAGCGTTGTACACTCGAGTTTAATGCTGAAGGATGTAAAAACCCGTAAGCTTTAAAAGATGAACCATAAAGCTCATGAGCGTTTAACGCCTCGAGTGTTGGTTCATTAGCGTTGACTAAGAATACTAGAATATAATATCAACGTTTAGTTGATAACTAAAATAACTAAACGAAAACGTTTAGTTATTTTCTAATCCCTAAGAATATAATATCAACAACTTTACAATGCATCCCTCTTAATTCTCTTGGCAGTGCTTATAGCTATTTTTTATAGAATGGATGGCCCTTTTGAAGAGCCCCAAATCGTAAAGTAACAGAAATACCTCAGCTGGCAGTTCATTCCGCAACTTTCGGGTTCGCGGTATAGTGTCTTTTCGACCGCACAGTACGCAGCGACTCTATGTCAAGGAAGTGTGGATGAACCGCACAACGATGACGAGCGGTGCAATGGTAAAAACCCGAAGTTGGCATCAAATTGAACAGCTCTTCAGAACATTCCCCATTATAAAGACTGTAGAAAACGCAGAGAGATGCAACATCTCTACGGACGCTGAGCGATTCTAAACTACCTGTGAGAGTGGGATAGTCGACAATTCGGATAGCACGTCGTTGGACGGAGTCAAGAGGGTCCAGCCAAAAACCTGGAAACCATTTGCATAATCTCTTGGATTACTGAATGGTGGTAACTTGGAAAGCAGTGCTTTGTGCCAGACCTGGTCAAAAGCCTTTGCGATATCTAAGCTAACGGCTATAGTCTCACCTCTACTCTCAATGGCTTCAGCCCATCGGTGTGTAAAGTACTGCTGGCGATCCTCTAGGTACCCAAGGAGTTGTGCGATGATGACGCTTTCTATCACCTTGGAGAGGAGGGCAGTTATCGCTATTGGCCTATAATTGGCCGGGTCGGTACGATCGCCTTTTTAGGCAACGGATGGACGTGAGCTACTTTCCAAGCTTTCGGGAACCGTCTCGTGGACTAAGAGAGCTTAAAGGGGGAAGTTTGCTAAGATTACGTACTAAAAAGATTTTTACCTCTACTTTCGCAAGCAATTTTATTTTTGCGCCGTTCAGAGTTTGTAAATAAGCTTCCTCTATCGCATGTACAGCACGACTTGAATTGTCGGATTGCTCGGTCCATTTCGTATATAACCTTATTCTCCTGCGAGATTTGGACGAGTTTCTCTTTTTCACGTTTTTGTGCTTCCATGTCATCCTTTTCCTTCTGCAAAGCTCTATGGATAGAATTCTTAAAATATTACATTTTCCTAATAGTTTTTGAATGTTACAGGCTAAAATCAACAAACTAATTCATGATGATAAATGATAAATGGTGATAAATGATAATCCAGTGTGACGAGCAGGTACCTGCACTAATTTCTCTTACTAAAATTTATCTATCGGTTTCCTGGTCATATTGCTTGCTATTAAAATAATAGGCGGTCCGAAATCAATGTTTGAATTCTCTCCGGCTTTTAAACAATTCCTACCTATCGTTTTACATTAGGAACTTCCCTCTGGTAAAATGGCACAAGTGCATTTTGATGATATTCGAGCTAGAAATCAAGCTAGAAACAAAAATAATAGCAACGGTTTGTTCTGTTTGTTTATTTTTGATTTCAGAATGCAATGTTACTAAAGCATGCGTTAAAAATGTTACTAATACCTTTTCTTCTTAGTATACCAGTATGCATGATGTCTTCTCTGTGTAATTTTCTATACCTACGAGACCCACGACACCGACAATCATAATGGTTCAGAGCGCAATATAAAGTAATTATCTATAATCAGATATGTACGAGTAAATCTCGGACATGAGAAAACAAGACCAACTAACAATTCTTCGTGTTGCTTTACTGCTTTCTTGACGAAATTCTCATAACGACTCTCCTTTTCCTCTTGAAGTTTCCGTATTAAATCATAATTTTGCTTCGACAGTTCACGTGTGTGGGTCTAGAAGACAAAATATTCAACCAATTTCATCCTCAATATTTCACGAGGAACCACGAGGAAAATTCTGATAAGGCGAGTATATAAAAGAACAAAGATAATTTTACTGTGCCCGATCATGTGCCGTTCGTGTGATTCTGTTAACTAATTAATTTATGATTTTATTGGTTTTTTAAGCACGCACTTTCGCGGCATTGTAAAATAATAAGAAAAATATCTATACATATAATCATATAATCGTACGTAATTTTTGAAAAAATAATTGCAGTATAATGCACGAATGATAGCCCAAATATGTACATTTTTTTTATGCACGTCACGAAAACACTATTTAACGGATTTTAATAATAGTTGGCAGTGTTATAGCTCCTGTGACGAATTAACATTTACGGTACTTTTTATTCAGATTCATTATAGAGTTTCCACGGGAATCGTTCTAAAGTTCACACGAACGAAGTCACTGGCACTGCTAGTGTTCAATGAGATGTATTCGTAGGTATTCGTTCGTAGGTAGCGATGATAGTCCATTCTCGAAGCACATTTATTGAGATCGTGAGTTTAAACTCCGGCCCGTACTTACAGATTTATAACAATGAAAACAATTTTTTCACATACATCATCAAGTGGGGTGAGTTTACCTGCTCAAGTATACGCTTCTCCTTACATCTCCTTCTGTCCTGGTACTTACGCCACACTTCATTTAAAGCTTCCTCCAAATGTTCACTTGTTTCTTTACGTTCACGGATCTCTTTCCGCCCACGTTCTGCCTCTTCTGGCGTTTCCTTTTCAATGCATTTGTAACATTTCTAAACGGAGGAAATGTTATATTAGTGGGCTGATGGAGTGTTTGAACAAATAGAAACTATTTTGCGGTTCATTAACATCACATTTCAATAGGCGAGTAAGTGGTGCCAACCGCAAATGCAACGTTGTAGAATCAACCTCTTAATTCAGTTACTCTATAGAATAATTAATATGAATTTTAAAGTCATCATAATAATTCGTTAACGAACGTAAAATAAGTTGTGCGTATAGTCTTTTGGCCAATTAATTGTAACGTGTTTATTTTCTTCCAAATTTAAACAAAATACGTCATAATTGCATATAATATTTAGTTAAAATCTCCGACCATTCCATATCGAAGTTTTAGAATATATTTTTTTTAATCACATTACGAATGGGTTAGGGGTTGGTATACAATGTTTTGCAAAAGGTTCGGGTTTCTACTCCCGGTTGAGCAAACATTATTTTGTTAGAAAAATGTTTGTATGGCTCTGAGTAGTATTTGTCAATTTTTGTGTATTATGTATGTTTCTAGTTGCATTCACGACACAGGCATACGGCCGTTACTTTTCGATACTGTGATTTTAGTAAGAACCACTGAATATATTTTTTATTAACCAATCAAGCAATGACCTTTGACCTTCTATTGTTTGCGAGATGATAAATCCTAACGCCCGCCGAATTAGTTAATTAGTAAATTAATGTAAATTTAATCTTAGGTGAAGAAAATTATTTGTTTTCACACAATTGGCCATTCTTTTCGTATCAAGCTCGGTTACCAGTGGGCGCGAAACACCAAGGGCCGTACTCCGAAGCTTGGCGATTCGTGTTACCTCGCCAACCGAATCCTTGTTTTTAAACAAAAGGTGTTTTTGTTCTTATAAAGGCAACATAAAATGCTGTAGAGTAGGTAATTTAAAATTTTTAACCTCTGCCTGCTTTTCCTTCACAAGAAATTCCTTCATTAGCCTCGCGTCTACAAGTTCTAATTGTTTCTCATTTTCTTTTTCAATAGCTTCTTTTGCTTTTTGCGCTTCGTACCTGAGAATTCGCTTTGTAAATAAATATAATGGTATCATGAATTCAGAAGTTGATTAAAGCTTTTAGTAATGAAAAATGAGTCCACAGTCAGTGTTTGCAGTTATATTTACATACTTAAGGGCAATCGAAGGGAGTGGTAGCAACGATCTTACATGTATTTGTTAATTTGCGCGAATTCTTTATTTTTGTCTTTTGTCAGACGGTCGTTTTCCTTAAAGCTCTTGTTGAAATTGAAAAATCTATCATTAGAACTAGTTTTGTATTCAGGTTCCATTTTTTTCATTTCTTTTTTCAATTTTAATTGGATATCTCTTTCTTCTAACGCTTTAGACTCCAGAAGGGCGCTAAAATAAGAAAACGCTATAATAATTTTAAATACACTTAAAATAATAATGATTATGCAATTATTATTACGCTTATTGTGCGGTCTTCAACACGCTACCCAGTGTGGCCATAAATACCCAGTGTTACAATAAAGAAAAACAAAACATTTGAACAATGACTTCTATGTATTACTACTATTGGACAAGCAATTCTAAAGAAAATCTTTGTCACAGCGCGGGTTGTACCGGCTGAGGTGCGTGGACAGGGAGGAGAGAATTTAATCCAGTGATTAACCGAACGCTCACGCAGATACGACACGAAGCAATCTTTGTCTATTTACATTTTGTCTCTGAGAGTAAACTATTTAATATTTTTTAATCTCGGAAGTATGCGCATTTGTAGTGAAATGATATATGTAAGTATTTGTAAGCATGTGAATTTCACCTGCACCTCCATAATAATAGAGTTGGGTTCATGTAAAATACCCACTAATTTAGACTAATATAATAAAGAGGTAAAATTGTGTGTTTGTATATTGGGGGTAATCTCTGGAACTACTGACTCGATTTCAAAAATTCTTTCATAAATAGGAAGTTACATTATCCGTGTCTAATATAGGCTATATATCATTTTGAAATTTATAAAAAAAAAGAAAATTGAAAAAACGATACTTATAAATCGAAGCGAAGCGAGGGCGGGTCGCTAGTGTAATATAATTTCAGTTATTAGCTACAATACATATTCACGTACGCACACACTTAAATACATACCTATCACTATTGTTTTTATATTATATACATGCATAAGAGATGGATAGTTAAGAGTAAGTAAATTATATCCATACTTATGAAATGCTACGCCCTCGGAAGACTTCTTTGTCCTTTGAGAATATTTTTTGCAATATCGAAGTATCCAATTAGGCATTTTCATAAATATACTGTTTCTGTTAATCAATATCTAAACAAAAAAAATATAACTATCTGCAAACATTTATTTTCTACCTACTTCCATTGTTGTCTCGTTTGTCTCATCTGTATGAGTGTTTCTTATATTCTATGTCAATATGATTGGTGGTAGTCAGTCGCTACTCGCTCTTAATCTTTGCGCTACTATAATGTACTACCTTCTGAGATTTTCCGTTCAGCTACATGGGGCTCTTTAAGATAATTATGAATAAAATTCTCAAGGTTACCCACATGGCTTTTAGTTTCGGGGTGTCTATGGGTGGTGGGGACCACTTACAATCGGGTATACCACCCTACCCTATTAAATATAGGTAACCTATGCCACATCTTGGTTATACCGAATTTACCTAATAAGTAGTCTTCCATAAGAGCTGTCTTCAAAGATCAATCGTCTTGTTTCCTGAATAACCTTCTCTGTGTTATCTTCACAGTTCCTTTTGTTAAATTCCCTGATTGTCGCGAGCTCTTTGGCACGTTGATTTACTTTTTGCTCCTTAAATTTCCTCACGTGTCCCTGGGAGAGTAATATCAACTTTTCAAAAACCATCCAAGTTCTAAATAAGTCAGTTCACAACTTTAAACTGCTTTGTTTTATTTTATATATCTTTAATAGTTTAAAGTTTAAAAAACCAGTGAACTGTAAGTAGAATAGCATTCTGTAAAGATCATCTGTTATATGTTCATAAATCATAACGCCAAATTGCTACGCAGTTCATTTCACTGGGCAAAATGGCTGTCAAAAAGTGGTCATGATGAGCCTGTGATTTATTAACATAGAATACTCTCGTATTTTACATATTCTGTTAGAACAAGGTGGTTACAAGATTTCATGAGGTTTGGAAAAAATGTAATTCACATAAATTTCTTGACCTTCAAAAATACTACTGATTTGCCCTTAATTGAGGTTTAAAATCATTAGGCAAGACTAGTATGTACCTACTAGGTGCCGAGCGAAATTATTAAACCTGCGTTAACTTTAACTACCACCAAACGTTCGTACCAGCCAGCTTAAATCTAAATAACTTCCACATTTCAACATAACTGACAAAGTAGTGGACAACACCAAAGACAAATTTTAATTATACCTGTACAGAATCAGGCCACATTTTAATCCATTCCTGGGATTGTTCTATCAATGCCTTGATAATCTCGTTTTCTTTAGGAGGGGGTTCCTCTGTAGGAGGACTGGCTTGTTTTTTCAACCTGTCCCACTCATATCTACGTAACACTAAAACACTTTTAGGTTTCATATAAAACCGGTATAAATATTAGGATATAAATAAAATATTAATGCGTTATATATTTCATCTAAATAACGTAGCTTATCCATATGGCCATGAATTATAAATTTCATCTTTTTTTTTTAAGAAAGCGTGAATTTATGGCTATTATTGCGTAAAATATTCCATTGCGATTAGTATTGTTATAAATTTCACATGTACTTGCATATATTGTCATAAAATATATTTTAATAATAACACCAGTAGATAGTAAAGATAAAAGCATTTAAAAATATTTATTATTTTGTGTATTAATTTTGTCCGTGCAGACTGCACGGTGCAGTATGAATTAGAACCAGATCATTTCAACTCGTTAAGGATAACTTAGGGCAATGGTTCCTTAAGTGTGCACCTCGGCGCCCTGCGGCCCGTGGGCCGCGACATCATCATAGGAGCGCGGAGGCGCCCGCCGCGATATATTATATAAATTTTATAAATTTCCATTCTCAATTCAATATTATAGAATGCTACATCTAGCGGAGCTGGTGCAATCCATTTAGTTATATGTCGTATTTTATTTATTTTTACCAAATGCATGCAACTTAATATTGGTTACTTTTTTTTTATATACTAGTGGGCGGACGAGCAAGCGGTCCCACGTGATGGTAAGTGTTACCGCCGCCCATGGACACCTGCAACACCATTTACGGCGCTTTGGAAAGTTTGGATTCAACAAGGGCGCCGCCGCGCGCCGCCGAAATGGAAAAAGTTTGGGAACCAGTCGGAACCACTGAACTAGGGGATAGATACACATAGATATACACTTAGAAAAGACTATAAAGAACCATGTAAACTTTTCACAGCATTTGGGGGCCTATCATTGGTAAATTAAGGTTTGTACGAATATTTGAGAAAATCGTGAACTTGTTTGACAATTGTATAAGAAAAGCAACAAGGATTGCTTATGTAGGGTGTGCAGAATAGTGTTATTTTTAACGGCTACGAACTAATTAGCTTGAAAAGGACTGAAACGATATAAGAGCGAGAAGTGAGATGAGGCGCATCTTTGTTTACGGACGAATTCGAGCGCGCGAGATCTCGTCCGTCAACGTCACGCTGTACAATATTTTGCAGTTTATTATTTACACGAAACGATAAAGTGAGAAATACTTCGGAATTTATTTAACAGTCATCGATATGGGAATACCTTACAGTAACGAAAAACTGTATTGCACGTACCTAATAAAATATTTTTTGCAAAGCTCATAGCTTCAGCTCTGAAAAGTTAAAAAACTTAAATAAACAGTGTTGTAAATTTAAATAAAGTACTCGATATTTACTTATTCAGAAACGTAATTTAGCACAAGGAGAACGTAGATTGCGTAAAAAGTAATGAAGTTACGAGTAAATTAAGTAAGAAGATCCCTTAAGTCAACATGTCAGTATAACAAGGTCCGTAGTCTCGAAAGATCCTCCGACCTAGTAGTATGATTGTGTAAGCACTTGGTACAGGAAGCGTAAGTATATTAACGATAAATAAAACGGTACAGTAAACTCAAAAAATGTCTGTGATACTGTTAACGTGATATTGACCCGTACAGTAGTTAAGTATGTCTACGAGTTCTATGCGCTATTGGCTTTATTATCTTTTTATGTGCAAATATTATGTTCCCGTACTTCTAACGTCATAATCTCGAACGATTAGTTGTAATGAGAGCCGAAATAGGGGTTTATTTTCGATACATATACCGATGAGGTCGTGAGTTCAAATTCGGACTCGTACATACCACGGAGGTTTTAGTAAAGAGCGGATTTTTCAGTTATTACTGAAGGATTAAAAGGATACCTACCATCTTGAGTAAAACGGCGTGCTCGTGAACTTAAAAAATCTGAAGTATTTGTAACATTCACCAACACGCACTAGGTCCGAATTTGCGGTTCCGAGGTGCACTGGGTAGATTATGATAAAAAATCTGGGGTACGTGTAGTATCCATCAATACGCACTGAGTCCTAATGATAGAATATGTAAAAAAATCTAGCGCATGTGTAGTATCCACCAATATGCACCAAGACCGTATAATATTATGACATAAAATCTGGTATATGTATAATACAAAGCACACTAACTCCGAATAATAAGATTATGACCAAGAATGTGTTTAAAAAATGTGTGTAACATTTACGATATTGATTTGGTGTGTGTTATAGTTTCCTGTACATGAAATTTCATCGCCTAGCTCAGATATGGCCGCGTAAAATGTAAATTTATTCATGAATCTTGTATCACCGAGCATCGATACAAAAGTTTCGAAATAAAAAATCTTTACGCAAACACAACATTGAATACGAAATGGAGTTATGCCTTTACCTACTAAGGCAATGTTGTCTATTTATCTTTCTGTATTTTCAGTACCTACTTATTTGAGTATAAGTTTAAGTTCAACAGTCAGTTTAATTATTTTGTCCACGGTTAATTTTGATTTACAAATTTTACTGAGCCGCAAGGGTGCCAATTGTTCAAAAAATCAAAAATGGCCGATATCTCGAAAACCGTGCAATTTTTCACTAAGACTAATTATGGTCATCCGATAGGTCATGGGCTGGACTATGGATAGTTTCAAGCTTGGCTACTATTTAATGGACATCTTGTTATCATGTATTATTATTATGTATATTTGTACCCGAATAATTCATTTTACTTTTATTACTTTTTTTTCTTATTAAGGTTGTCCGTAACAACCTTAATAATCCTTGATCTCTTTGATCCTTGATGGTCGGCAGTTAAAAAAGGTTAGGAAACGCTGGGCTATTGATATTTCTCCGGTTTAATCAGTGAGTTGAACAATAACAGTGCGTAAATTTGTATCTATGCAGTTAACAACACTATTTTTGTTACATATTGTTATACATTTCAGACTGTCTGAGAGTGTACGTAGTATCTTAGTTTATGTAACTTGCCAATATAGATTTTCTATCTGCAATTTTTGAATATGTACTCGATACTGTGTTTCAATCATAATCCGCTTACGAACTTATAACAAAATGAGTAATGTTTAGATTTTTTATAGCGATTGCACTGACATCGGACTATAAATTGTTATTTTCATTGCCTCAACGCATGAAGCTATAGCAGCACTATCCTATTTAACCACAACATTGCTACAAATCGTCGTGTTACTACTTTGATATAAACAGCTGCCAGTAACACACCGCAGAGCCACTACAGTGGAGACTCGAGAGCAGACAGTCCCACGATCCACTTGACTTTTTAGCAGGTAGCTGGCATGCTAACGATGCATTTGTTCGCATACAATGCACATGCACGGTTTATAAAATATCCACTAGCTGTAAATAGTTTCCTATAACTAAGCTCAACAGAACATGCGAGAAGCGAAAATTACGGAAAATTAAATAAGAATTAGATTTTCAAATGATTGTAAAGGCTTTAATAAGAATTTGTTTTTCAATAAGCATGTATTATAAAACACAACGTGTATCCTTGCCAAATAGGTGAAAATAATCTAAGAATCTCTATTTACATTTTTATGTATTTTAGATTTTTCAAAATTTTCCTTTTTTCAAAATTGTGACAGGGGGCTAAAATACTGTCTTTGTATCACAATTAAATAAAATCACACTAAATCACACACACTGTGGTATCACAATTCAGTGCAATTAATTAAATCCACGCGAGCGAAGCCACGAGCTACAGCTAGTTGTATACAAAATCCATAGATTTTAAACTCCATGAAATTGAATATGATATATTAGTATGATAGTCTAAGAATGTAAGGATGTGGGAGGATACATTTTGATGATAGGGGGTGATCAATGGTAATTAAATGAAGATGCCCTAATATGCCAAGCAGGAGTGATATAATATATTATTTGTTTTCTAGTAAATGTTTATTATTAACACACTAAAAATATATACACATATATTTTCTTTATTTGTTAAAGATTGACAAAAAATTAGAGAAAGACACTTAGAAAGCTGTTTATAATAAGAAAAAAATGTAGACTAAGAAACACAGTTGACCTGAAACATCGCTGCACCATCACCGATGGGTACCACATTTATCTTCATTTTGTTTGTATCGTAGATAGATACGTAATGAAGAAATACGAATAGAGTCACTATTGACTGTAAAATAGCGGGAGTTGTACCACTATATATTTCACTTTAGGAAAATTTAGTGTATCTACAAAGTAGCTTTGGTAGTGAAATATTGGTAAAAATGTTTAAATTTTGTAATATAATTTTTAAAAGCACATATAGGTTTTATTATTTATAAATTGTGAATGTATACAGAGCCATATTGATATTATTTTTTTTATTTATTATATTTAATAATCAAACAGAACAGTCTAATTGTTAATAATTTATTATCCAAAAAGTTTTCACAGTTAAATAATTACATTATAGACCGAATATGACCAATTATAATAGGCCATATGTTGCCTGGAAGAAATCGCTTTAGCGATAGTGCCGCCCGTTGTACTTTTAAAACTTGTAGGTACATACTTTGTATTACTCTGTATGTTTTTGGTGTACAATAAAGTGTATCTATCTATCTATGACAATTTCCATTATAATAATTTTAACAAAAATTGTTAAACATAATTGGTATTTGAGAAATAATAATCGTTAAGACTTATAAGAGAAAAATCACAGATACAAAAAAAGGTGTGACTTCGATTCTGGGATTTTTATTTAATTGAGTCCATGATAAACAAAAGAACTGTACATAAAGGTATTGGTATGTAAAAGAAAAGAAAATTACTCACGTCCTTTACTTCATATTTTTAAAATACCTTAGTACGTAAAAAGGACCTATTTTCCAGGTGATTACGGAATGTGCTAAGCTATTAAAATAAATATATTATTCTTGAATGCATGTTATTAGAGTATGTAGAAAGTAGAAATAAGGGAAAAAAGTTGATGGAGACTACACCAGACAGAAGAAGAAAGATAAAAAAAAATGACAATACGTATCTACTTTTAATTTATTTCATAACCATAGGGGAAGGAATTGGGAGACGTTGATTACGAGTGTGTACGTTCTACTCGTATTTACTAAGAAGTGGTTCCTATCGCCCCCATCTGTGTACAGTTTAAATTAAAAGTAATTTTCTTATGCAGAATTAATTAATGACTAACGAGCTCAATAGGGTTCATCAAGCGGAAGCGAGAAAGCGAGAGAACGAATCGACAAATGCATTAATAAGAAAAGGATGAAGATAGTAGAGTCTGGAGTTGAATGAATTTATGCCGGACCATTTAGTTACGCGTCAATTGGGCGTGAGAGAAGACGTCTTTGAATAGCTAGTTTTAACACTTATAAAAAAGCGCGCGAATTTAATGGTTTTTCACGTAAAATAAATTATAGTAATTCAATTTTAAAAAATGTTTAATGAGGTTAAGACGATTTTTCATTTTTAATTAAAATTCTTTCCTAGAATTAAAAAGTGAATTGTTTTCGTGATAAGATTGTTTCACAAAATTAGTGTGGTGCATTTTTGTAGTTGTTGAGTACGAGGATGTAAATTTAGGTAAACAATAAAGATAAGACGTCCGTGAGTTTGCTTTGAAGTGATATATTAAGAGATGAGAGGAGCCAAAAATAACCGCAGATATTAGAGTACACAGCTGTATCAGTACTCAGGGTAAAGTAGGTATATTATTGACTACTTACTGTTATAAATTTAATATTTTTTCATCATTATGTTTGATAAGAAGGGAATTAAGGCCATGCTGCCTGGTTACTGGATATCTATAGGTACAGCACTACTTTTCTTCTTATTTCTCATCGAGTTTTCGTAAATAACGATTTTCTCATTTACTCATAGTCCTCCTGGTGTTTAGCGAATATTGGTTAGTGGTGACGTTAAATAAATAATAAGTATTATAATTAACTTTTAGCCGGAACCCGAGAAGTTCACTCGAGATTTTGTTTGATTATTGTAAAAAATTGTGTATTAGGCGTTTTGTGTTTAATAGTGATTAAACATTTAGTTTGTGTTTATTAACTTACAAAAGGCCTAGTGTTAGTGAATTAATGTTTGTAATAATTCAATAAAAACGTGATACTGCATTTTTCGTGTTCTTCCAAGAAGTCCAATTCTCTCTTCAGTAAACCTACTATCACTTTAACACAGCGATTCCTACTTCGACGGGACTGGGCAATGACGTGATAAAAACTATTCTGTTATATTATATGCTATTTGTGTGAACCAATCGCTATGCCAGCGTCCAAATAAATTATTAAAAATGCCACCGATGACACAATATTGAAATAAATTCTGAAAATTTTAAACTTACATGCGCAAAATTATACCTAATGATAAGTTAAATAATAAATATAAATTATAGAGACCAGTTTACTAAAGAAATACAAGTGTAGATATTTTGTGGTGTATATGTATCGACCAATTGAGCGTTTTCATAAATAAAAACTGCTTTGCATCTCATTATCTTCTTCTTTAACAGGAGGTTAATAAGGTCAACCGCGAATATAAAGTTGTAGGACAAACCTACTTATTTAGTTAGAGCAACGAAAATGAACTTTAAAATCTACTCACGCAAAAAATGTTCAGTTGGCCAGTACATTGCAGTGGTTAGTTTGTAAACTCGTAGAACGAACGCGTAGCAATGGACTTCTTGTGCCGCTACGCGTGTGCTACGAAGTCACAGGTGTTAATTTGATAAATAGTACTGTAAGAAATAAGTGAATGAGAACTTTTTAAATTATTCATTCAGCTTTACTAGACACTGGATTTTGTGACAGCTAACTAAACTAAAAAACAAAATTGTATTAAAAATCTGAATCTATTTTACTATTTATTTAACAATTTGTTGTACGCACATAACACGAAACAAATAAAAAGGAAGAAAAAGAAAAGATGTACAAGCAAGCTTGTCTTCTGCGGAGATTTCTTCCTGCAGACCTCGGAAAATTAAATATAGGTTAAGACAGATATGCGTGCGTGTGTGTGGGTGCGTACAGAAAAATTGTATGTATAATTGTTTACTGTTGTTGAAGTTTTTTTTAAGCATAATAAATAGCTCGCTTTTGACATTCCTAAGTATAAATTTCAAGAGAAGTTATAATTCCTAAGCAGTCTCAACTTTGTTTATAGCCTTATCAGTCGTTTGCACGTATTATTATCTCCATTCTGGGATTACATCACGAGCTTGTTTATGCGTAAAGTTTTCGGATAAGGCTTTAGTGAGAGGGTAGCACGATGAACGCAACAAAGCTTTCTTTACACACTCACGTGACATAGCAGCAATCGTAAAATATTGTTAGCACTGTCCGCCAGTCGTTTTTACAACAATTGTATTTGGTTTATTTTTTTTCAATATTATATTCTCCATATTTTATTGGAGGTCTGATATCAACCTTAGTTTTAAAATGGCGAAACTCTTGAATGGTATAGAATTGGAGTATTCACGTAAACCGCCATAATGGACATATTTCATGCAGTATCTATCATCTATCTATCATCACAGTTTATTTATTTACATTGCAAATATAAATAATTTATACATGAATATAATGACAGCTCCCTTACAGGAGAACACAGCATGCAATAAAAAGTATATTATAAAGGAAAAATAACAATAGGTGGACTGCGTCCCAGAGTCGCACAAACGTTGACATTAAGGCTGTGTCTTATAAAGGTTAGGAAAAATAAAATCCAGAACTGATCTGAGTTGAAAACGATAACGACTCTACAATAGTATTAAAACCAAGGGCAACATGTTTTTAATACTATTCTTATTTTAACTAATTGGGACTATGACATCTGTCATTTTGTCGTTTCAAGAACTGAGTCACTGGGCATAGACTACATAGTATCATCTTAATTACTGAGAGTGACAAATATCGTGAGCTTCTATCGGTTTGTCGGACCATGATACGACTTAAATTAAAGCGATCGTGCTGGTCGTCACTGAATGAACTACAGTCTAACATACTCGTAGTAGTAAAGTTGGGCGGAGTTGGTTAGCGTGGGGGGTAATAAAGCATTTTTATACAAGTTAGCTCGGTTCGCACGCTCCCTTGTGATTTGTGCCGAAAGTTCAGTGGCAAGTGCGAATTGGAGTCGGCGAACAGATGTTTATGGCTAATAAATTGTTACACATGCCGGTACTATGAATAAAACGTGATTAATAATTGTTGAATAAAGTAAAATGAACTGAGTAAGGCCAAATGAATGTCATTGAACTTCACCCTCACCAGCTCTTTTATTATCCACTGCTGGATCATGGACACTGTCTTGTGCATGAGGGATGTGGGGCCTTAAAACGCCAAATTATTCAAGCGGGTTGGCGAGTCCACTCTGTACTGTAGTTCTGTAGGTGCTGTAGTTCCCCGTGGCTTGTGGCAGCGGCTTTGTTATCCCTTAGTAGCCTTTTACGGCCTAATATCAGTAGCCCGGTAATAATAGTTCGGTTATAACGGGACTACTGATACTATAATAGGCGCCTTTTACGACACCTGTGGGAAAGAGATGCTAGTCTAAAGTCTAACAACACCACACGGCCGATATAGCACATCCATGATTTAAAGTTTTCCGGGAATTCCTTGATAGTCGTAAGCAAGAATTGCCTTTCATTATCGTGTACGTCATACACGTATTAGTCTAGTGTAAGCCTATTAACGACGTATTAATAAAAAAAAACATAACATTTCATACCACACTATCAGCTTGTCTCTCTCTCTCTCTTCACGGTCGTCAGTTCTTCTCATCTAACCTCCCAATGAAAAATCATCTAATAAATGAGTTTTTTGAGAGTATGAACTTGAGTTTTCATCGGAATTGCACTGCGACTTTTTGATAACTAATAAAAACGTCCAAATAAATTTTACGGTTGACCACGAAAGTATTTTTAAACAGGACACCACATAGAAAGTGGATCACGGCGTGTAAATGGATCGCGCCATATAAATGAGAACCAACGCTAATTAGCCCCAGTAGGGCGATAAAAGTTGAAACGCGATAAATTACGACTGTTGCACAACATAACGCACCGACTTTGATACTAATGTTTACATTATCACATGCTACAAGCAATAAAACCAATATTTACTAATACGAGTTGTGGACTGAGATGCAGATTCAATATGTAAGATTTTTTTTTGAAATAAATAGGAAACCAGTAGGGTTACTCTCCTTTCACACAAAATGAACTTCCACTTCCAGTAATTATTATCAGCACCAAAGTACAATACATATACTATAGATATTAATTAATATAGAAATCTAACTTTGAGAAATACTGAACGTTGCTTTCGATATTAATCAACAGTCTTTGTCGTCAACTTCCGTACTATAACATAAAATCAGCCCATGTTTTACCATTCCTGGATATGGGCCTCTCTTAGGAGAGCCTTATTAGCTTTAGGGCTAGTGTTGTAAAAATGAGCGCTAAGTCAGCTCTAACGAACCTTAAGAACCTTAACCTTAATCATTTTAGATTTGAGTTTTTAACTACAGGGGTTAAAAACTTTTCTTCAAACCTTAAAAACTTGGACTACAACGTTCACGAGCGTTTAACTCTCGAGTCTTAAAGGTATCATTACCGCACACTCAGCGTTTGAGCGGTCTGCGCTCATTTTATTAGCAAAGGCTCGCCCCACACACGGTCTTCCGCTCTTCTCATCTAGCCACTATCGCCAAACTTCTTTAAGACGTCCGTTCATCTGACAGAAGGGCGTCCCACGCTAAGTTTCCCAAAACATGGTCTCTATTCAAGAACACGTCTACCCCAACGGTTGTTGCTAATGCGCTAGACATGGCCTGTAGGTTAACTTCAAACTTCAAAAATAACAATTTATGTTCGGCACGTTCTAGACGACCCCGACGACCCAACTGCCGCTGCCAATGCGGTTCGATTCTTACCTCCACTACACTCACACACTACACATTTACACTCTCATGTTCCCGCCGCCGGAGACGAGGACGTCCTCCTTGCTACACCGTTAACACACACCAGCCTTCAGCCAATATTTTTACCAGGTATCGCCACGTGCCTGGGCGCTTCTCACCGACTCGTGATCCCGCGGTACTCCTCCCGAAGCAACGCCCCAAGCCGAGGTCTGTTCCTTCCGCGGATTTACCAGCGGGGGAGCCCCTAGACTCGTTGCTGCACACATGTTTGCTCCTGGCTGCGAGCCTTCTGCGCTCGCCCTAAACTATACATGTCCGGTGACTCTTGAAAGGCCACTAGGGCCACAAGAATTTAGCCATTCCGAAAAAAAAGAAAAAGAAAAGGAATTTATAAACTGTATATTTGAATGAAATAGCAGTAGGTATCATTTTATATGAATATTCGGAAATGTCAATAAAATAGTCCTCTCGGATGACGGTTTGGTGTAAGGGTAGGGAGATCTTACTCCTCATAATTCCAAGCTATGTAAAAAAGTGGGTAGACAAACCTTTTGACAATAACTTAATATCGTCGTGTGTACAACTCGCAGCTCTTTGAGCACCTGCTAACTTCAGAATCTTTATTAATCTTTATTGCCAATCTTTATTAGTCTAATTAAAACAGTAGATAGGGCTTGCTCTGATACCAGCGTATAATAACTCTAAAAACTATTATTAAGAGAATGGTAATGATTCAGTTAGACTAGATATGCCTAGCCCATATAAAAGCCATTACTATGAGAATCATAACTAAATTGCAAATTGAACTATTCTAGGTGAGCAGATGAAGAAGATTAAATCTCCTTGCCGATGATCGTAATCAGAGAAAATCCAGGAGTGGTGAAGACATTCTCCATTTTAAAAGATGGCAGTGAAGAGAAAAAACAAGGCAATGATAAGCAGCTGTTGGAAGTCAAGACTGATCATGGTCGCTGTTTCTTTGGCCTTTGCGAATTCTCAAGGTATATTTAGATACTCTAATATAATTAAAATTAGGTTTTTGGACTTTAGTATAAATGTTATCCGGTTGTTTTGATTGTATGGTATATAACAGGTTTTATATATTTTTTTACACCAAATACCATTTGATTATTTATTTTGTTTTTATACTCACATGGAGAAAATGTGTTCGGCATTCGCGTAATCAATTTGTCGTTGTTAAATTTTAATTGATGGCAACTATAATTTTTTATCCAATGAATTCCGACAAGCGCACCTGTCGTTTCAATAAAATGTATGTAACTGAATTAGCGCCTGAAACTTTATCGAGCTCGATTTAATTGCAATTTACAATTTAATCTTCTCGTTTTAGTAGTTTGATTTATACCTATGCTGCTTGAGTTTGTATTTGGATGTGCATAGCGGGTAAGGTTAGATGTATTCTAAATGTGGTGTACAGAAGGATGTTACGAATATCATGGGTGTATCATCAGGTGAGAAACAAAGACGGTTTGCTGACAATGGATAAGGAGTTAAAACAGTTAAGATAAGGAAATTATCATATTTTGCTCAGGTCATGCGCAGTGATAGATCTTTTGCAATTAGTAATGCAGGGCAAGATACATGGTCGCCGTAAACCTTGCAGAAGACGGACATCTTCGTTCAGAAATCTTAGAGAATCGTTTGGGATGAGCACCAAGTCTTTGTTCCGAGCAGCAGTCTCTCGTGTGAGAATAGTCATACTGATCGCCTACCTCCGTTAGAAGATGATACCAAAAGAAGGAGAAGCGTAGACGCTTCTTCGCAACGTAGACGAGAACATTAGAATGTTTGCTTATAATAAAGTTATGTATCACTAAACCAACTAACTAAGGCATCGTTGGTTTATGTAAGATTTACAAGATTTGGTAAAATCCTATTTTAATTTTTATTTATCCAATGGTATGAATTTTCAAATCGGTAGAATTAAATAGCTTGGGAGTGTAAAAAGTTTAAATTAACATTTTATGAACGAACTAAGCGCTCTGCGGTTGCCATGAAGTTAATTGCTAAAAAAATTGACAGAGCAAGCTTTTTAGAAAAGATTGCTGATTAATAATTTTATTTTAATATGGAATATTTAACTGAGATTTTAAAAGTGGAGCTCGTATCTCTAATTTAAAAGTTGAATGATTTCTTGGATGATTTTTAAAATTAATGAGAAACAATTCGATATTCGATAAGTGTTAATAAAAATTAAATATAATACGAAGTATATTTTAAGTTAGTGTTTTTGTTAATGGAAACACCTCGGCAAGTGTAACCTGAATTTATCAAGAAGTTAAAAAAAGTCAGATAAAAAGAAAGAAAAAATGTTAACACTTTCTTAACAAGACAACTTTCTTCTAAAAAGTTATGTTTAGTAACAAGTGTTGCAGTCATGCCCTAATTTTCTCGCGCTAGACTCAAAGATAAAGAGTATGTCATTATCTCACGCGTTCTTATGAATTTATAATCGCACCAATATGTATTTTGCATATCTAATGCCTAGATTCTAGGCATTAGCTAAATAGGTTATTGTGAAATTCCTGTACTTTGTTGAATACTAAACATCACCCGCGACTTTGTCCGTTCGAAATTCGGAGTATAAAAGGCTATGAGTGAACCCCCTATCGCTATAGGCAGACAGAATTTTTTTTAGTACCATTAGCAATCACAGAAAAATGTACCATTTTTCGGTGTCAATTAGCAAACTAATTGTAAGACAAATAAATATTTGGAACTCACATTGGGCCCTTATTAATCTGTATAATTGTAAGTATTGACTTGTATTGTGGGCTCCGTCTATGATTTTGTACTTCTTTATGTGTTCTATCTTTCTTACTCCTTTTATCTTTTTACTTCCTTTCTAGATACGAAAGCAGATAGGTGTTTATCTGAATTTGGCTCAGTAATCTAACGCGGTAGGTACCCTCTGTTTTAGGGCACGACTTTTAAAAGTTTCGTATTGGGAATCTTTGCTAACGACAACACTAGTATTTCACAACTAGTCCTCATTGTTTATTAAATTCTATAAAATAATTGTCATGTTACGTGTTAGTCTCAAATGATTTCCAGAAAATATTTACATAATTCCTTCTGCTTATATTTTGACGGACAAACTGTATTTCTGCTCATGTTAGTATTTTATAGAATGAATGACAAACTCTATGTAGGTATACTGCATAAGTAATGCGATTATCCGGTTTAATGTCAACATAATCACTGTTCTAGACTTGTCCCGTAATCAACCCTTTCTTATAATATAATTTGGTTTCCTGGAATCTTCTGCGGACTCGTTCATCAAACGGGTTCGTAACTTTAATATTTACTTACAATACTAAGTTACGAATATATGCTATTGGTACATACCTGTCGTACAAATACTTTCTTTTTCATAAAAATATTTTAATATTAATTGTATTTTACCGCAGTTACACATTTTTTGGAACATACCTTTAATTGCATGAATATAATTAGGGAGATTCCTTTAAATGAAATTTGGCAGAAAAATAGTTTTAGTGCATATCTTGGTTAAGTTGGAAGATGAGTGAAATTGATTCAATAGTTCCAAAATTATGACGGTGTAAACTTGCAAAGAAGTCCCAAAAGTAAATTCGACGTTAACGAATTAACGAAATTCGAAAACAAACTACATATATGTTGTTGGATAGGAATCGTAAAGGTCTACCTACAACTTCTGTCTAAGCACTTAAGCAGATTTTTTAATGTAAACAATTTAAAATGTATTGATAATAATTCACTATTTTTTTATGTTCGAAGGCGGCAGACGAGCATACAGTCCACCTGATGATAAATGAATACTGTCGCCCATAGATATCCGCGATACATGCCAACATTAGTCCAAAATGACAAACTTTGGCACGCCCCCAGATGCACTGCCTTCCTTTGGAGATGTAGGAATGGATTTGGAGGACGGGTTGGGAAAATGACGATAGATAGAATGGGAATGGGCTCTGGCACATCTCAATCACTACCGAAACACGTACGTACATTAGGGAAATAAGATAAAGTGGGAATTGCAGTACGTTTCAAGGTAGTCGTCTGTGAGAGAGGGGCAACGTGGCCAGTCGAGCGCGGCTAGCGGCTGTTGGATTGCAGCGTGCACTCTCCCCCTCAATAAATGACTAATGTTCTATAATAATTTAATATTTATTTTTGCACGCCAATTCTGACGATTCTGTTGTATGTAATTACCATCTATTATTACTCACATTACAAATATATGATTTGATTTTCTTGATCTATCTTGTGTCCTGTTCTTCCTTTCTTTTTCTAACACGTGTTTTATTATTTAAATTATAACTAGATATTTAATTTGTGTCACTGAAATAAATATTTACGAACATCAATATTTTATACCGGCTTTCAAATAAGCCGTGGGAAATGAACAATTAATATTTTATTATTAACTTATCAATTTTATTGATTTTATTTGCGTAGTTTAACTTTTGAAAAGAATCTAGATCAGAGACACTTGTATCACAATCAACTCATTTTATTAAAAAAATAGTTTTAGTAAACTATAGGAATTACTTGTATTTCGGCTTAAAATTGACAAGTATTTCGAATTGCGCAAATTTAGGATACATGTGGTTATTAGAACGATATCCTACTTAGAAAAATATGGGAGATGCCTTACATTATTCTAAGTAGGCTACCAACTACATCAATGCTGTAATTTGTACTCTTATTTAGATAACACCAATAAAAGCAGCGAATAGCGGTGATCTTTAGAGGTAATACACATAGATCAAAAGCTTTATACCGTCATCTGTAACTGTCGCGGCACTTTATTGTGGTGTGGCGTCGCGTCGGCACCAGGTGGCGCGCGCCCGCCGATTGCCCACGATACGAACTGCACAAATATTTTGAATAAACATGTCTTTATTATGTTTTTCTTTTCAGACATATCGGCGTGCTGTGATAAAGCCGGGGGAACGTGTCGGAATGTTTGTGAGAAAGTAAGTACGTTTTCATTTATCATTTCGTTGCCTTTTTTACTCACTTCCTCATTGCGTATTGGCTAAGGGAAATAAATGTTTTTGCTTGTGTATTAAATGATATATATGGGCAAATTAATATAAATGAGCAAATTAATTCGAATTTGTTATCCTCTGATTACTTGCGTGGGCCAGACATTACGAAAAGGCCCAGTCCAGTCCCAAGGCCTTTCAATCTCCATTGATCATTTATGCTTAAGCGTAACTACAAGATTATATAAGGAAGATATGGAAAAGTTCCGTTTTATTTCCTTAACAGATCTCCTCACGCACTGTCGCTTGTCATAATGAGTTTAATCATCGCACTGCCATCGCACGGCTAGCACGACCTTATCGCGTACATCGTTCTTGACACTTTCTTTGTGGAAAGAAAAAGAACTGTGAAGCGGGTGGCTTAATAAATTAAATCCCTAGCACTTAAAAAAGAAACTTTCATAAATGTATCTGTTTTTGCTAAACACGATGACTAACCGTTTTTTAAGAAGTTTGTGGGGTTGAGAACGATTTTTAGGACAAAGTTTCGGAAGGAACTTTAAAGACAGTTATTAGGAAATCGTAAATGTAATTTCTGATAAAATGGTAATGTAGAAAGTTTTGTAAATCTCTCTAAATGAACATATTTTCCTACATACAACTGTGTCATATCGGACACGCTTCACTTATGTATTCTCCACTGGATAGTCTAACATTCTTCGGAGTCGCTGCTTTCGTCCTAAGAATCTTAATAGCATCTACAAGGATTTTCAATCAAAGTTCACTCAACTAATTTAAAGAGCAGTTGACTAATTAAGTTGATTTATCGCTTCCGTGAAGCGAACACAAAATTTATTTTTACCGTTCTTCGGCTGCATTAAGGTCATTCAATATTTGTCTTACGCAAAGGCACGTACGGCACAAAAGATTCAAAGGTCTTTGATTTCCTTCAGAAGAATCCCCGATGACAAGTCTTTGATCTAAAGTTCCGTATAGGATGGTACGTTGATGTATATGAAATCAGCTATGAGTTTCACGCTCGCATCCTTTCCTGCGTTATTGAAATATTATACTAAAGGAATTATTCGAACCACCGCGTCGCTCCTAATCAGGAATCGTGTCACAGTGCGACTCGCGTTCTGAGAACGCGAGTCGCGTGAATAAAAGGGAAATTATTAAAACGTGTAAGAGGAGACGAACACCATGGGCTAATACATTCGTATTTAATTCCGTCTCGTTAGGGAACGCCGCGTGACGGCCACTTCCTCCCCGCGACACTGTTTGAATAACTTACGTGCCGTATCGCTACACTATTTTTTTTACAAATTTCATGAACCTATTGAAATTGTTTTTTGAAATGACCACAGCCTTTAGATAGCTTCATAAGTTGTGATATGATTATGGTGACTATAGCTATGTATTGGAGACCTGTAATTATATTATGATAAAATAACAATATAATAAACATTATAAAACACTGATATCAAAGGATACATAACATGAAATATATTTATTTTTTGGCACCGTTCAACTCTATGCTCCTTCAGTAATTTATGTGTCGCAAGTCTATAAAAATGGCTCCTTGTTAACCTAATCACCATGCACTTTACAGTCCTTTTAATTAAACACGTTTTCCTCTATGACTAAAAATAGTCTTAATTAAAGGATTGACATGTAATTAGAGCAGTGGGTAGATAATGTTTATCATGCACTGCGGGTAATTACCGCCGTTATAGGCGCATAGATGACAGGGCAGTGGCAGCACAATAATTGCTTAATGGGGAACGTCAGCCATTTTACTTTAGGGGAGTACAGGGTAATGACACAGGGAAATGTTCATAATAACAAGCCTAGCAGCCTTTATAGGGGATTTCCTGAAACCTTGATACAATAGAATGTTGAGTTTTAGAGAAAATATCATTTCATTTCATGGGGAAGAAAATGCTTCGTCATTTTTGATGTATACTTGTATACGAACAGGATGGACGTATAGACTACATGACGTCATATACCCTTGTATTTATTATACTTGATGTGAGTAAACGTATGTTTAAGCTATGAATTGCACTACAAGTAATACATAAACATTTGCAAGATTGATCGCAGCTTTTGATACTGCGAAATGCGGACACTAGATATATTCGGAGTGAAAACTATTTATAAAGATTTTGTTAGTAATTGATCAGTATATTGAATCTAATAACGACGTGTATATTAATTTATGGTCTGACAGTGATGATTCTAGCAAATGGTAGTAACTTTTGTTAATCTGTGATGGTAGACATACATGTGACAGGCGAGACGAGCTGCGAAAAACATATTGCCAGGGAAAGTTACGTGAGGCATATTGTAAACACAGCTGTAGTGAACTTGTTAGAGCATGTAAACATGGGTATTTATGAGCTAGATGACGTCCGACTTGTTGGGTGGGACTGAATAAAATATGATATTGATATCATATACCTAAGTATGTATCTGTATACATCATGATGATAAAATGTATGTGATTTATTTTTTGTAATATTATATATCTGTAACGTGTGCCAGTTTCATCTGAATTTTGTGTTTTATCGACTTTTATAATCAAAGTATGTTTATGTATTCATAAATTTAGATAGACAAAAAGTACTAGAATCGAGTGGGTTTGGGTGTGATACCCTGTATCGACTATATCTATTACTGCTCTTTAACTGAAAAAAAATCACTTGAATATTTAATTAAGGCTTTGAGCTTTTGACATTACTGAAATTAATTTTTTCTCACTGCAAATTTAGGTACTATAACTTGTTCCCAATGCCTGATTGGATTTTTTTACAATTGATACTATCATAGAAAACCTTTTTAAATATAGATTTTTTTGCAAACCAAACTTGTTTTGTTGGGTTGTCATATCCGCAAAAAGTCTCTTTTTCGAATTTACTTACTTCAATACTCCAATTATCCTCTGTGGAAGCAATGCTGCTGTTGGTATGTGGCGATGACGACCAGCAATTGGAAAAGGCCCTGTGCCTATGTTGTTGTCCTGCTCAGTAGGTTGCACCTTAAAAGATGTTGATGGTCTATTGTCGGATTGCTCATCAACCAACATGGACTCTGAATGTGTCTGAGTCACCTGCGCTGTGTGTCGTTTATAAATTCATCTATTAGTTCCAAGGTCTCTTGTTCATGGGGGTCACTGTGCAAAATATCATTGTCTAAATCTGATAACTCACATTCTGCGTCACTTTCTTTCAAAAGTCTTAGTATATCACTGTCCAATAGTTTCGACATTTTTCTTGTGATTGACTGTACACTAATAAAACCACACAATCTCGTCACACTTTAATTACAAACTGCGCATGAATAATAAAATACAGGTAATTAGCAAAATGAGAAGTAAACAATTTATAACGAATGCACACTGGTAACACGTGCAATATTCCGGGAAGGCAGGAAAATTACCTAATTCTAAACATATGCCAAGATGGTGTAAACAATATTATACATAAATTCACTATCAGCTGTTTTGGACTTGAGGGGTTATCAGACTGTCTTGTATGGAGACTGTGAACGTGTTAAGAAAAACGTTCTCCCTGATTTGCGCCTAGAAATCTTCTAAGGGGATGAACATACTTTTTGTAAATCTTCTCTTTAGTAATTATTTTTAATAATTACTTAAGTGTGTACAATTAACTATTTAAATAAATCAATAAATGTTCTTTAAAGACCGAAAATTTCATATTTGTTAGTTACAGAATCTACACTACCACGTAGTAGATATATATCTATAATATAACTACGTCTACGGCATATAAGCTTTATAAATCAAAGGCACTTTTAAAACTCTCGCATTAGTAGGTGTATTTTCAGCTAGTACAAAATAATTTTATTACAATTTCAGTCGAGTACGTTTGGCATGTAGGCGCGTCATTTTAGGCGTGCGGCGGCTAGTTCAAAGACTCCGGCGGCTTTGATGTCACTGGTAGCCAGGTTGTCGTGGCCGCAACAGCTGTGTCTAAATTTGTCCCTGAATGTGCTCGTACTTTGCATAAACATTCTTATGGGAGTATTTAAAACTAGAGCTGTTTTGCGATTTATGATGAATATGATGATACTATAGATAAGAATACGTATATGTATATTCCATATTTTATATTCCATATTTTATATTTTATATTACATATTTTATATTTTATATTACATATTTTATATTCCATATTTTATATTCCATGTGAATCAAAACAATATACGAATGCTTATTGCCGGTGGCGGCAACTAAAAATTGCTATGTCTGCACAGCACCTTAACCAACCGAGCGTTCACGCGATTATTAAATGAGTTAATATGGGGACGTTTAACTTTTTATATTCGGTGACGTAATTGAATTTACTCCTGTAATGATCTGTAAGTTTGTACCTATATCACCTAGTTGCCTATTGATAATGATAGTTCATAACAGGATTCGCTGATATCAGCGGATATAATATATCATGATATATATCACGATTAGTATCACGATAAGTATCACGATATATATCAATTGATATTTATATTGATATTTATCGTCAAAACTAGATGGCAGATCTCACGCTTTTAAATTGTTATATGTACTGACGTGACGTCAATAAAAATTATGATCACCGCCAATGATCCAACACTAAAGATTATAATTATAATTTAGTTGAATCTTGATTAAGTAGACTGATTTTTAATCTCAAAGACTAATTTTTCGTTACTCCTATTTTTTTGTTTTGTTTTATAATAAAAAAGTCTATTGATTAAAGTCAACGTTTCATTTAACAATCTTCTCACACTAAAACCACTTACAGCATGAAATTCGCGTCTTTTTTATATACATGATATTTATCCGATATATATCCAATATCGGATATTTTGATATTTATTATAAATATCGGATTTTTACGAACCCCGTTTCATAATGATGAGTTATAATGAGTTCTCAATGAGATAGCCTATTGATAGCTCATAATGAGCTGCAAAGCAAAGAAATTTTTTTATTGGCTACTATATCTCCTGTATAATTAATATAATCGGTAAATCCATTCAGTAACTCCTTCACTTCTACTTGCTATTATTATAGTTTCGTTTTAAGGATGTGTCAAACAGTAATTCTAAACAGAGATAATTGAAAAATGCTTTGAAAATTTGGTATAGTTTACCAGATATGCTTAGATACTGTTACTTGTAACGCAGAAAAAGAAAAGAGCATCAAATTAAAAAAAGAGTTTGTTCGCACTCGCAATTAGAAAAAAGAACTTTTGTTTTCTAATAAATAAAACTAGTATAAAATTGAAACATAAATGAATTCAGAATGAAATTCAGCCTAACAGTTATTAAATTTGCCGACTCATCGATTGACTGTAATAATGATAATAATAATAAATAACCTTTATTGCATACAATTAGTTATTACATGTGCACAAATAATAACCTATAAGTGTATATTTGACAGACTATGAGTACATTTACACCTGTTTATAATTACCCCGGTACTTTTATTGAAAATGCATATGATTCAGCATAATTTTAAGAATGTTAAGAAATTTGCAGGCTTACCTACCTATTGAATTTAGTATTCAACAGCACTTGGGTGTTGTGCTACTACACCACTGCCTGCATGCATAAAAATATGGAAATGAAGCTCATTTTTATTCGCCTTCAGCTGACATGAAACTTATGTTATGAACTTAGAACATAGGATAGGTATTAAAAATATACATGGTTTTAGAAAAATCAATTTTTTAAATTTTATTACGGTATCTTAAATATTGACTGTGTGATTTCGGCCCCTTTAGAATAACCCCATCTCTTGCCGAGGGTGCGACTTAGACGACAAAGCCGCTACCACATACCCTGAGGAACTACACCACCTCTAAAAGAGTGGAGTCACCAACCCGCTTGATTAGCGTGGCGTTCTAAGGTCATACGTCCTCATACACAAGACGATGTGAATGAGGCCCTAGATGAAAAAAAAGGACTGGTTACGATTGTCCTAAATAATATAGTCTTTATAAATTCACATGTTCTGTGTATTGAATTCAAAAAGTACAGGCAGACATTTATTGTGATCCATGTCAATAGGTATAATCCGGTCTAATAAAGTTATGTGGCAACTCGGACGGACAGTCCGGCGGGCCAATCACATCGTGGTCGCTGTGTTCAGGGAATTTGTCAAGCGTGATCGGGATGCCGATCCGAGTCATCCGACCGAATCTATCGGATGCCGGACACGTAGCGCCAACTTTAGCGGCATTTACCTGACAACCACGTAAATTATACTTGCTTTACTTATGTAAGTACGGTTCGTGCACGTCTACTGACAGTGTGTAGATAGGTGCGAATGTGACATAACAAGGAAGCTCTGGTTATGTGCTTTGAATTAGTAAAATGTCATTGTAGAACTGTGAATCATCGGTTATTTATAGGCGAAAATAACAATTCAACTTATTGAATTGGGGGGGGGGGGGGGGGGAGGCAACCCCCGAAAAGACCGAAAATAAAGTAAATAATTTCACGGCCCCCTCCCTTACTAATATAATTAGCTCCTAATTGCTAGAGCAATGAATATGAACGGTAAAATCACCGTTATAACTCGTTTACAAATGCAAAAAGCTTCTATTTGTGCGAATACTGGTGCGCCAAAGTTTTAGATGAGAAAAAGCTTTATAAATTGAATTGCTGACTCCTTTATAATTACTGTTATAGCTAATGTGAAATGAATTTGAAAGAATAGTCGGACCATATTTCATATAACCGTAAAACATTCCTTTCGCGTGAATTTAGATACAGTAAGGGCATGGTGCTGCAAGGAGCCAAGGAGGGTATTATTGAGAAAATAAATCTACTTAATTATTTAGTTTCCTAGCTACCTATCTCACATTAAAATCGTTATCTTGGACAAACAGACGATGAAGATCCCAAAAAATGTTGTTTTAGCTTTCACTCGTCTGGATGACACATAATTTACAAAAAAACCTTCTGTATGATTTCATATGATTAATTTGAACGTATGTTGGTAACTGTAAATTAAGCCGCACTAAATGGTTGTATGTAGATTACTCATCGAAAAGTATCTAAGTAAGCCATTAAATGTAAAACAGAAAACTGATATCATTATCCAGCGTCGAGTAACTTT
The DNA here is from genome assembly GCA_943735995.1 of Sesia bembeciformis. Lineage (NCBI taxonomy): Eukaryota > Metazoa > Arthropoda > Insecta > Lepidoptera > Sesiidae > Sesia > Sesia bembeciformis. Next base: position 4,887,437 of record OX031038.1, read on the forward strand.
CCCTCCAACTTGAAAGTTGCGAAAACAAACAAACTAATGCCGGGAGACGTTTCAAAGCGTTCAAAATAGACTCATCTGAAATCCTTTCATGTCTGTCTGTCCGTCCCACGTCCGCGACACTGACTCGAGACGTTTTACTTCACAATATTGAGACTTCGCTCCATGTTTTTATTTTGGATTTTTTATACCCACCTAATTATTTTGACATATATTTTTGATTTAACGGTATTTTGTTTAAAATAATTTGAATGTGGCAAATCTTGACCCAAACTGTTCTTGTTTCAAAATGGTAACCAAATTATAATGCATTTTAATTATAACAAGCAAGATTGTGTAATTAATAAATATGTCTATTCAATTTATTTGTAATTACCTTGAACTGATTGACTAAAATTTTATGTTGTTTTTATTTTTCTAAATTTATTGTTGGGTAAATGATTTTTAGATTTACATTGTAGAGTATTTGGATTATCACCTCTTTTTTATCCCAATAAGATTATAAATGGGAAAATTTGATTTTTTGTTATACAATCACATCGAAACGATTGAACCTATTTGAAAATTTGGTAAATGGGTTGATTGTAATCCGAATTAAGAGTACACAAGTACATCACAGGCTACATAAATCATGTAGACCATGCGAATCAATTCGCGACCAAAACCCAGTGAGTAAAAGTACATAATGTTACTTTAAATATTTATTATTGTTTTCAGGACTATTTAGTTTCAATTGGCTTCAGCAACTTCATTTCGATCGTGTCTACACTACACATTCATGTGTGATAATGATAATAATCCCGTAACAGAATCTTCCAATCTATTACAGGATTATTAACCTCGATTCCCTAATCTCTACTAAGCGTCTAATCCCTAATCTGGTACAAATGTCTTGAACACGACACGGCTTTAGTTTTACAAGACAAGACAATGTGAAACAATCGACAAACATCAACAAGTTAAAGAATCTTACCTACCAAATTGGTTTAGTAGTTACTTTGTGGTGATGAACAGTCGATTTTTTTTTGTCTTATTACCAGCTAAAAGTACCCATTTTTATTTTCAGTGCTCATTTTCTCGGATGTATATTCTTATTCTTGTGTAAAACATATTTAAGTGGATGAATGGAGTTGCTTTCTCCAAAACTACGAATATTGTAATATTCAACTTTTGTAGTGTACGTTTATGTAACATATCGTTTCGCAGTAAGCCGTTATCGCGGGATATTATGGGCGAGAACGGGATACAAGTGGATGCAAGCAGGGTGGGGAGGGGTACGGCGGGGATGTCTTCACCTCGTTAATCACACCGCTTGTCATCCTCGTGACGTGTCCAACAATTTGCCCAAACTTTAGTGCGGCATCGACGTGACTTCACTGAAAAAGACGCAAGTTTTAAGACTCGTAAATGTCCACAATGTTTTAAATTAAGATGCTAACAAAGAACAGTGGCCGGAGATTTACTTTGCAAATTATCCGCTAAAGAAAGTTGTGATCTTTCAGCTGTATATTTAATTTATTTTGTTATAATAATTGTGTGATTATATTTAGAATATCAGCTGTTTCTAAATTTTTATATTTCACTCTTAATTTAGTGAGTTTTGCACAACGCCTGGCTAGTAAATTAGGCTGTAGGTACTATCTGTTAACATAAGTAATAATTTTACATTTGTTTTATATGATGCTAAATAAATGACTCAAAAATAATTTGACCGTTTGAAATACTCAGTTCAAAGTCAACTATTTATTAAGCAAGTACGTAAATCAAGAAGGAATGGCACGAAGACAAATTCACAAAGAAACTTCAAAGCGGTGATGGAGGCGGAGATTTGATACTGTCCTTTGATTATCAAACTTTAACGCATGTCCAACCAACGTTTGCTATTTTAGAACTGCCTCTTTAAAAGTGGCGTGAAATGTAGGGCTGTCAACTAAATTACCTAGTATGAAGAGTTATCACCGCTATAAACGTTGCAAGATATCATTCTTGTGCGAATTACAAAGAAGGGTAGCGCTGTGTGACCTCTGCTTTAGTGTAGTGTACATTTGTGAATATTAATTAATTGCAAATGTGACACCCCTGAGGCGTCTGTAGAGAGATGTCAGTAGCCGTCGGCTTCTCTGAGGCAATAATTACAGGCGGGTTGCTAAACTATTTAGGGCGGCGTCGATGTACATTCTGTCTTTGTTTTATTCTGTCAACTGGTAAGTTCCTTTGTGTTTTAATTAGCACTATAGTGACATTTGATTTTTTAATTCTTGCTGTTAAGACATTGGTATCATTAGTTTTGTTTTAAACATTAAATTTAGTGAGAACTGTGTAAGCGAATTTATACTCTGGTTATTTAATCCCAATAAGCTCGGACTTAATGCCGTATGTTAATAGTGTTTGAGTACAAAATCGTCTGTTGATAGTCTCTGCGAAGTCCACCGTGGAGCCGTTAAATTTTATTAGTGCTGCTATTACTATTATGTTGGTTTGGTATATGCAAAATGGTTGCGGTGTGTGCACTACGAATCCTAATAGATTCATTGTCTAGGAGGTTTCCAATGAATGGCTCTATTTGTTGCGACTGGGTGTTCGACCTCAGGTGGTGCATTAATTGAGCAATAACATTTGCTGTATATTAAAATAGAGCTGAAGTTTAATAACTTGATTTTCATATTAGAGTAATTGTCTGTCTTTATGGATTGCATTTTATTTTCTTTCATGTTTCACCTTAGGAGTTACGGTCTTGACGTCATGTCTTTCTTTCCCATTTGTGTCATGTCATGTAATTTTGGATTTCTCGTATTCGGGCATAAGGACGTTATGTTTTCGAATGAGTCTCATTTCTTTATTCCAAATATTTTGATGCCAATTTCTGCTACATTTTTAATAAATAAATAATTTCTTGCAAATTGTCAAGTTCCTTTTAGTTCATCGTATTGCTTTCTAACACCTTGCATTTCTGATAACGGAGAATAGGTACTTACATAATAGGTACTTAATTTTATCCTTAAAAATTAAGTATATAAGTACTACTTATATACTTAGTTTTTAAGGATAAACTAAAATTTTAATATTGATAAAGGGCCTTATAGAACTCCCTTCGGTATGTGCTCATTGTTTTAAAATCCAGAAAACATATATTTAACAAGGAAGCGCTCGCGTCATGGATAATATGGTATTCGACCACAGGTCTGTCAAAACAGTGCTCATAGAGGCCGCGCACGTTTCATACAGGACGTATCAACGTGTCACGGCTTCAATGCGGTGTGATGATGTCAAGTACATCCCCCCGATTGTCTCCATGCTAATACCTTGAGAGACCACCTCCACAATATCGTTGTGATTCAACGGAACACTTTTTATTCTGTCGCCATTGACAAACGGTCGCCGCGGATTGAATAATAAGCGGTGTTTTCGAATGCCAGAGCGACGTATGCATAAAAATATCAACGCTTATTTCGGTTGTGGCATCTATACCCTGCACATTGAATATATGATTCTGAGAAATATTCCTGAGGCTGTTTAGGCATTTTGAACAATACAAGCTACTCACAAATATGAATGATTTCGTGCATGTGGAAAACTGATGTCGCAATATCAGTTCATTTTTTTGTATTTGAATTTTGGTCACAAATAACATCACGAACACCACGTTCAATTTTTACAAAATCAAAGTTTAATTTAAAAGCGGTAGCCATGTCTAAATTATTAACCGGTTTGCGAACAGACTCTCCTTGCCAATTTTTATCTTTAGTAAACGACAGCAGACGTACTCAGGCATGAGTCATGATATCAGTGTCTGAACGAGTAAATAATGAAATAATATGGCGCATCGCTGCAAATACGGTCAATTTTATTCATAATATCTTTTCACTATGTTTTCTATGTCTTTGGTATGTATATAGTCATATGTTTGCATGTGTTTATGTATGTATAAATACTACTATGTCTGCCTTCTTTATTGTATGTTTTTGTCTGCTTCACATGACATCTTTACAGGTACTTCTCTGTGTTAATCTATTATATATTTATATCGGATATAATATATATCAAATATCGGATATTTTGATATTTATAATAAATATCGGATTTTTACGAACCCTGGCTAATTTAAAAGTCTACTTTAAAAGATTCCTTCTAAGACTAAATCTGTATTGTCTTTGTGTAACAATTTATTTTATGTACAATCGAATTATAACAACAACACCAATTACCTACTATCCATTCTTCGTACATTGTTCATTTTCCTCAATTTGTATTCATTATTAGGATCACACGCTACATGTATCTGCATACATATTGTGATTTCGCGAGTCAATTGTAGCATAATAAACCGAGTGGGCTGAATCGGACTTGTTTTAACGACATCTGATTTGTATACAATGATCATTGTTCCAACACTTGAGAGTCGAAGGCTGGAGGTTAATAGAGAAATGTTGTGTGTCAACTGTCAACCCAATATTGACTTATGATCTCATGTTATATTACTGAAAGTAGTTTCTTGCCTTGTCTGTGTTGACGAGATTTGGAATCAAATACTATTGATATTTATTTTTCATTAGTGTTTTAGTACATACGATTGTAATACCTGTATCTATATAATGTTTGATGAGTACCTAAAATTAATCTAATTACTAAACCTAATTGCCTAATTACTGAAGCATAATTAGTAAACCTAATTATAATACTAAAATGTCCATACACAATATTTTATGTTACAATAAGAAGTTATGTACAAAAAAATAATAATTTTATATACATTTCGAAAGCTCGTGCAGTAAATTACGAAACTATATTTCAGATCATTATAGAGCTTTCAATTTTAACATCTTTTGACTACATAATACATAAAACACCCATGAGTAATTAATAATAGTAGTTTTAGTTAATTGATAAAAGGGCGAAAGTTTCGTAAACTATATGTCAAGAATATGATTGGTGTTTCCGTTTGTTAACGGGTATGTAGAGCGATTTCTGATAACCTTAACGCCCCAGTAGCGATAAGAACGTACCAAACGTACTTGTATGTACGACAGTTCTGCCCTGATATGCACATTCCAAAGATTTAGTCGTAATTTATATGGAATTAACTTGAGAGCGAAAGCTAGAAAACGTTTAATTTGCAGTCCGTTACGTAGAAGTTACATTGGCAATAGCAAACATTAAATAACTAGGTGGAAACACCGTAATAGATTGCTCAACTTACACCTGTATTTATAATAAATTAGGTTACGTCGGGGAACATGTTATAATTATTGCAGATATATTTCTTATCAATCTAACGCTGTAAGTAAGACTAAACAAACAGACTCAATCAGAAACTGGCGTTTATTAAATAATGAATGCTAGAAACATACCTAAATATGTATATTAATAAACTAGCCTTTGCCCGCAACTTCCTTCACATGGTCTACATGATTTACGTAGCCTATGTGTTAATTTGGATTACAATCTATCTATTTGCGAAGTATCAACGAAATCGGTTCAGCAGTTTCCACGTGATTGAGTAATAAACATTCAAACATCGAAAACGAAAATTAAAGTAATAAAATTATAATTACTTTAGAAAATATAAATATATTTATTACGAATAATAGATATAGATAAGAAATAAGCGCTAGAAAACAAGCACTGCACATATCTAAGTACTAATTAGACCACTATAATGTAATTAGATATTTTAAAAGGGACATGTGATAGTTAAAGTAACAGCCGATGTGTTTCTGTTCGCTGTACATCAATTAATTTCATTAACCGGATCTAAAACGCGACATGTGTTATTTTGATCTAAACATATATCCCGACTGCGACAGTTTTATTACGTCTGTACTGAGCTCTTTTTCACGTTTATACGGTTTCTAGGAATTCTGATAGTTTATTAATATTTATTTTGCAGTTTCGTTATTTATTGTGATTATTATAAGTTTAGTGTTGTAAATATGAGTGCTGAGCGCTCGAGTGCTGAGTGAACGTTAATGAATCATTAAAACTCCAGCGTCAGACGCTTTTGAGCGTTATATTATTGTCCAATTTTTTAAAGTTTGATATTTAAACTTTTATCTTTTAAAAGTTTGATTCTAAAACGGTTAAGGTATTAAGTACCTAACGAAGGTTCAATAGCACCGACTTGACGCTCAAATGCTCAAGTGCTCTGTGATCATTTCTACAACACTTTATAAATTACTTTCACAAATAATTCTCTGACCGAATTCACGAGAAAGATTGATAGGAACTTCGTAGAAATTTATTAGAAAACTTGATAGGAGTAAGCATTCAAGCCAAAATATTTTTAAGTTTCTAAACAAGTAGAGTGGTTGTTAAATACACTCATTATTTATTCATACTTGTTCATACTTGTTTCGAATATTGAGTTATTTTAGCGTTACTACACTAACTAATACCGGTACTAAACTTAATACTAATTAATTTCATCACGATATCATATGAAGGCGTTCCTGTGATAACATGATGAAATTAATTAGTATTAAGAGCGTAGGTTTTCTAAGTACTAAGGATTGTATAATATAGGTTTTCTTAGCTATGTAGGGTGTAATTGAACTCTTCCTGAAGAATTCTGTATAACACGCCTAAAAATTAAATATCGCCTTTGTAAACAAATTGATCACCATGCTAATGTTCAAAAATTACAGATGGATACAAATACAATTTAAATTTATATATCCGTATTGAGTATTGATGTATTGTAATAATTGATACCGCAGAAGGGCCTTCGTGTGCTCTGGTCTCGTGTTGAATCGAGGTCAATAACTAATTAAGTGTTTATAATTGTCTATTTAACCCACATAACAATAACGTGGCGTTTTTATCCACATCATTCCAGATGTCGCTGGTGGAGATAGCATCAAATTCATCAATGAGGGAAGAGAGGATACACAACATTTATAAGTTCTGCACACCACAATTAGTAAGTACCTACTTAATATTTTTATATTACCCTAGTTTCAAAAGGGAATACATGGTTTTAGATATTCGTGTAGGCACGTTCTGTACTACAAACGCTTTGAATAATATACCTATGAAATTCTCATGGATGTAAATTAAAAAGTGGGGTTTGAATGAATTGTGGTTGCATTAGTTGCATATGAAGTTATTTCGAAGATATTGGATTTTACTTTTTAAAATGTGCATTGCAATTTTAACTAAACGTCCCTTTGTACATGAACTGTTCTTTTAATTTTGAAACACATATCTGAAAATGTGTGAAAATCGCTCTATAATAATTTCTATAGAGGTATAAGTTAGATTGAAAAAGAAATTTCTGTATTGTGAAAACAGAAAAAGATGCTTCCTTATCCTAGAGATAAAGATAAAGACAGTTCTTAAGATAGTTTATCGCGTACGAAACTTCAGCCCTATATTATATATAGCCCTATGTATTTATTTACGTTAGACGAGCGAGAGGGCTGAGGCAGGTGGTAAGGCGATATCATCCAATGGGACAATCATGATGTTTTTTTTGTTCAACTGAGTAGGCAGGTATTGAAATAAATCTTCTTTCATCAATAAACCGCCTGTTGCCATTGTATTGTAATTGGGGAGAGTTTAGAATTACCGCCCTATCGAATTACTATAAAATAATGTAGGGAAGAAAGACGCACACAAAAGATGCGTTGAAATCAAGACTTCTTTAATTGAATTGTTCTTTCTTTTACAGATAGAGTTTTGGATATGTATGAACCAAACAATTCAAGGTTAGTAGTGTTGAAATAGCGTACAATTTAAACAGGTAATCAATATTAAAAATTCTCTATTTAAAGTGAAAACAAAATTTAAACATTGACTGATTGTGGGGACTTAAAATTTTGGTATATAGACTCCTTTAAAATAATTAAACACGAAACATTTTTTGATAAATCACTTAGAAGGGGACAAAGATGAAGGGGATGATTTGATATGCAAAGTATGTATCTAAACAATGTTCTAAGTTAGAGGACACGAAATAAACTAAATAGACTTATTGATTAAAATAATTAAGAACGTGTATTGGCATTTTTAGTTATTTGATTTAACAGGGGGCAAAAATAGGAGAAGATGATTTTTAGTTATTTGATGCAGTATATGCAGTATCATTATCCAATTCCACACTCATTTTCCTATCCAACCAGATGACGGAACAGTTAATGATTATATGGAATTGGATACATTCCAAAATGTCCAGCAAGCAATGATATCCAGCAGAATAAGAAACGAAACGGGACGCGGGTCCGTTGACATGGAATCTCGAAACATGTCGATATGCATGGTAGTCTTCTGTCAGACTGGATTAACTAGGCCAGTAGGACACGCCCTGACAGCTATGAGATACAATGTCGTACCCCGCGCCTACTCACAATCGAAATTACTTATTAACTGGTTCTTCAGAAAGGGAATCTGTCTTTATAACAGGCACTACTAATACAGTCTGAGTATTCAATTGATTTCAAAAGTCTACAGTTTCTTCTGATAGTCTGTTTTGCAATAACAATATATCTGAGGCCAGATTGTTAAGGTAGCGGGTATAAGATTACTCCAAATATCTTACTATATATATAAAAAGAAATGTCCCGACTGGCTGATTGACTAAATGAACTCATCAACGTTGATCCGAAACCCCTGAAGCTAGAAACATGAAAATTTAAATTTTTCATTGAACTATTGAACTTTTTTTAAGATTTCTCGGAATTCAACCCCCAGAGGGTGAGACGGGGTGTCATAATTTGTATAGAAAAAGCTAGTATCATATAACATTGCGCGATTAACTGTGAACTGGAATTAATATTATGTTGATGATCAGCTTCAAAATTTTTAAGTAGGTAATTACTTTTTCGAATATAGGGGTAGATTTTTTTTGATAAATAATGTTATATTGTTATTGAAAACAGAAGTGGTGTCAGGATCAGGGTGGTGGGGCCGTGCGTGCTGCGCGCTGGGCCGCGCTACCACGTGCCGGCACACGTGCGCCACGGCAGGCGACGCCCGCGCCCTTGCACCGAGTGCATGTCGCCGCTCCGATGAGATCGCATTCTTTGACTGCGTGCAGAGACAGCAGGAAGCTCAGTGGTGCTGTTGTAAGTACCGCAGTGCAGTCCTCTTTCTCGACCACTGCTGAACTTTAACTTTCTCAAGCACATTGTATGGTCTAGCTAGGGAATTATGACCTTAAAACGCCACGTTTGTCAATGCGTTGGCGAGTCCATTCTTTTAGAAGTGTAGTGTGTGGCCTTTGGTACCCCTTTGTTATTCCTTAGTCGCCTTTTATGAGAACCAGGGAAGAGATGGGATGGTGCTATTTTTAAGTCGGTCAGCATCACACCGCTAGTTGTTGTAAGTGCAAAAAGTAGGATCTCAGGCGGTGAACGCTTGTTAATGAAAAAGTAGGTATTGATAGAAAAAAAATAAAGTTGTGACCAAAGGATTGTTGCAATACAATCAGTTCTCTTCTCAAAAACAAGCTATTTGAAATAAGTAATTTTTCCTTATATTATTTTTCAGCACAGACGCAGTCCCTGAGTTGCAACGAGGCTTGCCAAGAAGTGTTGTGGCGCGCGGGACAGTCGCGTGTGGAGACAAACGCTAAGGAGCGCGCGGTGGCTGCTTGCGACCAGTCTCCTGCCTTATTGCAATGTTTGAGGGATCTCACTGCTTCCACTGTACACACTGATACTTCTAAATGTAAGTTATATACCTAGTTCTAAAGAAAATGTATAGTCAAAATCCCAGAACACATTTCTTTTTATAGAAAGGCAGCGACATGGAGAGGGATAGGATTGAATATGTATGGGAGTGGATGGAAACGGATGTGAATGAGCTCTGGCTCGAAGAAATCAGCACTGAGGAGACCGCGGTGACTGCTTCAGAAAACGATTTGGGAGGTTGTATATCCCTATTAAATTAACGTTTATACGCTGGACGTCTCTTTAGATTGTACGTCATTAGCATTGGTAAAGCCAGAGAGTCTTCAAATTGAATTATTTATTTTTTCTTATTTCCCAGATTTACCATGCTGTCACGAATCCCCAAGCCAAGAGTGTCGAAGCACTTGCGAGTCTATACTTCGTCGCACCGGCGAGTCGCAGGAGATCGTCGAGGGTCTGGAACAGGACTGCGGAGCGCCGGCGATACACGATGGCTTGTGGCAATGTTTCCTGAGGAAAGACGCGCCGCCTGATACCAAAGATCATATACCTCGTGATGTGTCTAAACTACATTGTTGTTATAAGGTGAAGTTTTTTTCTGTTCTTCTTTCTTTCTTCTTTTTTTATTTCGATACCGTTTAATCTTCTTCTTCTTACTGTTTTATAATACCATATCATAAAAAATCAATTTTTGTTTCTCCATAACTGAGTATATTTGTAAACTTTTTCAGGGACCATCATCACAAACTAAAATCCTTACAGGTTACACATCTCGGTTACGTTTCGTTTGTAATAATCAAAATTTATCTGAAATTGATAATTTAAAAAAATACTTATACTAACTTATTATTTACAGGCTACCACAATCAATTGCCGAAGAATATGCTTCGACACATTCAATACGGACTGGCAGAACAACTGGCAGAAGTTTTCCGATGAATGTGTGGACGATCCTCAGGAGACCGAGATGATACAGTGTATAGAAGAAGGTTGTTACTCCCATCTTTCTGAAATATTAGACAAGAACAAAAGATCATTCAAGAGTAACCATAACCAGCCCCCTTTTTCGTCTACTGTTGGACATGGGCCTCCTCAAGCACATTGGGATGTATGGCCTTGAAATGTCACATTGGCGGGGGACTGCGGGTTGCCGAGTCTATTCTTTTAGAGGTGGTGTAGTTCCTCAGGGCTTGTGGTAGCCGCTTTGCTATCACTCAGTCGCCACCCACGACACCCACGAAGAGATAAGGTGGTGCTATATTAAAACCAGTAAACATCACACGGTCATTCATGAGTAAATCGTTGCAATAAAGAATTGGAAAATGCTCGATATTATAATTTTCGACTATTTAAAGATATAGGGCTTTCTTTAAAGATGAATAGGTCAGCAGGTGTAATACATTACTTGATGGTTTTCCAGTGGACTCGCCGTGTTCGCTGGGCTGCAGCGGGCTGACGTACTGCAGTCAGCTGAACAACCGGCCCACCAGTCTGTTCCGATCTTGTTCTGCGCAAGCGGATCTCGATGCACACTTGGCTGTCGTTGCACAAAAGGATGTCGGGTAAACAACATGATACGCTCAGATATGTGGATAAAGTTAGCATTATCCAGAAAAGAACTTTGAATAAAGACTGAAATTCTACATAAATATTAATAACCAGAAATCTTTCATACACCGAAACGATTCGGCTCGCTTAGGGTAGATAGCTCCACTAAGCTTCGCGACCACCTCAGACTTCGTAGTTATTTTATTAAACACCGCGAAAATCCTTCCTAACTAGAATCAATTTGTTTGAAATAATTCATATGCTATTTGGACTTTATCCAAAGAAAGACCTCATATTATTCTAGCTTTATCTGGATAATGTTGGATTTATCCGCGCATCTACCATTAACAGTAACATATTATATACTCTGAAACTGTGTAGTAATATTAATTTTATTAAAAAATATTCTCCATTAAATTACCTTTAACTATATGTTCATTTGTTATTGTTTTCAGTATTGTACAAGTGTCAGGACTCCGGTTACCTCTAAAGAACTCTAGTGAATGTCTCACGGATATATGGAAGAGCGTCGCTTGCGCTCTTCATGTGAAACCTTGCACTGCTAAAGTAAGTTAAATGATGATAAATACACTTATAGTAATATATTTCATTAAAAATCGATTCACTGATTCCCCTGTAATCGTTGAAACAGTTATGGTTAGTTAATCATTTATAAGTAATCGTTGTAATTAATAGGGGTTCCAAACGTGACCCTTGGGGAATACCATAACTAGTTTCCTTGTAGAACTTTTAGTTACTTATCAGTGTCTGCCCAAGTTCAGTAAGTTTGTTAACAAAGATGTTATGATTGATTTGGGGTTCGACTTCACTATAGTTCCATATCCATTGTCGGCATGTTACAATCTGTGATTACCACTATCGAACGCTCCGGACATTTCTAGCACGGCGGATATACTAACTAAAGTTTTGAACAGTTTTTGAGTGTACACAGCTTTATCATGTTTTCGACTCATTGAATTTTATTTTATCGCTGTGATATTATAATAAATATAAATGTTGTACTTCAAGACTGTGTAAAATTCGATCGATCGATTCGAACCAGTCGATCAAGACTGGTTCGATTCCTGGTAGGATATTTATTTATTTAAAGACAAAATGTGTTTGTTCGGGTTTGGGTGGTGTGTTCCTCTTTGTGTCTCTGGATCCACAAAATCCTGTCTCTGGGTGGTGGAATCGTAGTGTGGCCATTGAGTGTGGCGTTATTTATTTATTACACTGCAGCATCGATCAACTAAAGGGTCACTAGTATTTTATAAAAAAAGAAACATATTAATAATACTTTTTTCGATGAATATTTATTTCATTATTTATAAATAAAATAAAAACACGTTCTTGGCAGTTTTTTCGCTAAATGACACACTGAACTGACAGTAGGTAAATTTGACCGCCTTGCAAATGCCTCACATTTAGAGCCGTAATGCCTACATCTCTGTATTTTGATCGATCGATGTGCTGCAGGGTCACAGCAGCCTGCTGTGCGTGGAGGATTGCATGCGGCTGGTGTCGTCGTGCGTGGAGTGGTCGCGCGCGCCGGCGCGGCTCTCCGCGCATGCGCTGTGCGCGCGCCTCGCGCCGCGCTCACCGAACGCGCCGTGCGTGCCGCTGCGTGAATACATCACCCCTAGTAAGTACACCACAGCCACAAGGGGTCTACTCTGATTTTACGTTTCCGAAGTTTCGACCGAAGTTCGAACGAACAAACTGTGGTGGAGGTACATATAAAATAATACACCTTAGAAGGTAGATTCGCTCGGCGCTTATAGTTAAGCCGCCGCGCGTGCGCCGGCCGGCTCGGTGCGCAGGAGTTCTGCGCATGCGCCGCGCCGCCGCAGTAGTCAAGAGCTCGCATAGCTAACGGTGCCACATACTCAGATACGCTTTGTATTATATATTCAATAGATTCGTCAGTACAAGATAAGGTACATCCGAAGGACAATAACAATGTGCTAGGGAATAATATGTTACAATTAAATACCTTGCTTCAAAACAACTGTGAAGTGATTTCCGTCTAAACACCTCACCATACCCCCATAAAACCTACTTTGACTTTCCTTCGTTTGGAGCTCTATATATCTGGTATCTCCGATTATTTGAAAGGTGAGATATTGTTATCGTGAAATTTGACGTTTGATCCCCAAGCATTTGTTGTCAAAATCTATATTTCATCTAGTGCGTCTAGTGTCTCGTGCGATCGAGGTAGTTTCAAATGTCAAATGAACCTAGTTCGGGCCGATATATTGTAGTGAAGGATTTCGTGGTAGGAATCTACAGAAATATCGGCCGAATCTTCTTTTCGTGTTTTTGGAGTACAGCCTCAGATTCGAACATTAACACCCGCCATTATATTGTCTGTTTAATTATACAAACTATAATAAACTTTGGTGTTTATTTTTTAAAATAAAAGTGATGGTTGACGGACTGGCGGTCAATAAGGTGGTAAGTGGTCATTGCCGCCCATGGACACATTCAACATCAGGAACAACGCGGCTGCACTGTGGACTTTGTAAAATCCTATCCACAGCTTTCTTGACATGGGGCTTTACGTCGCAGCTAAGTGGAAGAATCGCAGTAGACTGACACTATACCTTACCGTCAGCCTATGTCTCTCTACTGCTGGATATACGCCTCTGCCAAGGCTCGCCACCACATACGATCTTCGATTCTTCTCATCCAGCCACCACCCAATTCAACTTCTCATCCAATATTATGTATGATGATTGCATGCTCATTCGAGTTACTTCTATAAATTAAAGGGCAGTTAGAAACTCCGGCTAGTTTCTACAGACAGGAGTGAAGAGGAGAGCTTCTGTGACATCCAGCACTTTTAACTTTGTCTCTTCTTAACATTATTTAATATGATAATGATATATTCGTTGGTAATGCAGGCACAGAGCCGCCGCTGCTCTCGTCGCAGGAGGCGGTGACGTCACCGTGCGCGGGCGCACCCTGCAACGCCACGCAACTATGTCTCGTCAACAGGAACTGTCTCCGCGGCGGGAACTGCGCGCGTTACACTTGTGTTGATGGATGTCCGCTCGGTATGTAGCACAGGTTTGTTTATAACTTAATCACCACACTCATTGCTCATTCTTATCTTTATCTATACTAATATATAAAGAGGTAAAATTGTGTGTTTGTATGTTGGGGGTAATCTCTGGAACTACTGAACCGATTTCAAAAATTATTTCACAAATAGGAAGCTACATTATCCGTGTCTAATAATATAGCCTATATTTTAATTTTGAAATTTTGAAAGAAACATTGTAAAACAAGAAAACACTTATGAAACGAAGCGAAGCGAGGGCGGGGCGCTAGTTATCCATATACTCGTAGTTAGTTATGTCAGAAGCCAAAGCAAATCGAACGAGATAAGATAGGCTACATTCACTTTCATCTTTTTGTTTTCTTCTTAAATGGCAATGGTGCAATTAGCACATTCTGCCAGTGTTAAGTCTTCTTCGTAATAAATAATTTCAAAGCCTAAAACGAATCCTAATAATGTCCAGTCCCGTCGAAATAAGTCAGGAGTCGCTCAGTAACTCAGTATGGATGTACGTGTATGGTCGATTAGACGGTACATACATTGTTTGTCCGGTCCAGGCGAGGGCAGTACGAACGTGGTGCCGCTGGGTGCGTGGACGCGCGTGCCGATGCCGAGCGGCGGCGGTAAGGCGTGCTACAAGGTGTGCCGCTGCTCGCGGCGCGGACTCGCGCACTGCCAGCCGCTGCCGTGTGTAGCGCTCGCCGCCTGCCAGCTGCACGACCGCGCACTCAACCACGGTTACTGGCCATTTGTTATTTAATAACATGCAACAATTTTGTTTTATAAATAATTATTTTGATTTGTAAGTATATTAAACAAAGACCTAGCCTATCATTACTAACGACGACTGTCCATAATTTTAGCTACTAATCTTATCATTTACAATTATTATCTTTTGTAAAAAATTAAGTTCCATAATTGGCAGTGAAATTGTTTTTTTTGCCAATAGTGAAAAAAGACTTCAATGAATTTAATATACTTGTAGCTTGTGGGGTAAATTGACACATCTTTTTGGAATGAATATCCAGTAACCAAAACTTTTTGGAATAATATACACAATGAAAATCACATTAAAGTCTATAATTAGTCAGGGTAAAAATAAACATAGTCAGAATCGATAGATAGATAAATCAGAATAAGTAAATAGAGAGGTGTTAGTATTCATTCAACCTTCTATCTACCCACATCCTTATTTTAATAAAATATTAATTTTTACTGCATGTCAACTGAAACAGTAAATAATTATTTAACAGTTAACTTAATGTGTAGTGTTGTAGTATTATGTGTTGTGTGCGCAGGCGCCACGTTCTACATGGAGTGCAACGTGTGCGCATGCTCAGTGGGCGAGCGCGTGTGCGCGCGACGCGCGTGCGGGCGCACCGCGCTGCTGTCGGGGCTGCCGTGCAACTGCCCGCTGCACCACGTGCCCGTGCACGCGCCGCGCGGACGCCTCTACCCCAACGCGTGCCTCGCCAAGTCAGTGCACATTGGTTTATTTTATTTTTTTATATGACAATGTCGTAAATGTCACATTGTGACAGTGTCGAGTTTTCATCGTAATGAATAATTATAAAATTAAAACAATTCGAAACCATTCAACCAAAATACATAGATTGATCTACTGGAATTATTCTTATAAACAAAAATGCTTTTATAGAAATTCATTTCAATTCAATAATTTCCACGTCTTTCAAGTAAATATGTACTTATTCCGTTGATGCTACGCAAACTAAAGCGATCTTACAACAAATATGGAATTTCTACATGTTACCTGCTTCTTCACTCCCATCTTAAAATACGGAAGACGTACCTTGCGCATATTACAGTCGCATCGTGCCGCATTGCAAAACTGCAACAGCGCACATTACAGAGGCGGCAGGCCGCAGCTCAACGCAATAATTTAAGTTAGCTGTTGACATTCAATCCTCTACGTCGTCGCACAGCGAATAACTCTCGAATTACGTCCGTTCACTGCGCCCGGTCAACGCTCATTGAAGCGGACGCCGGACGCGTAGCGGCGCATTACATCAGCGCATAAATTTGGCTGGCAAGCAATCCGCCAGTGTATTGCGCTGCGGCGTGATGCGACCCGCCTGAAGGGTGCGATGGCTTATACAAAATTTCTGAAAATGGTTCAGGACGATTTTTGCGATGTCATGCGCTGCGCTGCGGCGCCACTCGCCGTAATATACGCGAGCCTAAAAAAATACAGTCTTAACATGTTGAACTATGTGTCTTATTTTGTAGTAAATAAAATTAATTAATTTATTTAAAATTTTATAGATGTAGGTACGAGTAAGTCTACGGTATTTTAAGATTAACTGTTTTGTACCCTGTCAGCTAGTAACCTTCTAGCCAGCTGAATTAGTAATTCAGCTGGCGTATACACGTACGTCATTTCGTTTAAAAATCGTGTCGCATTCCTATATAATTCCTAATACAACATGGACCGATGTACTCAGATGCGCAGGCGCAACCGACGCTCAGATCGAGTTCGGGTCGAGAGACGCGTGTGCGGACGCAAGCTGCCCGCGCGGGCACGCGTGCCTGCCCGCGCCCAACGTCTGTCTCTCGCGCCTGCAGGCCACCACCTGCCCGCAGCATGTCTGTGGTATGTGCACCTGAATCTCACCTATACACCATTCCAATCCAATTTGTCCAGTGTAAATAAATATGGCGGCCTGAGGTAACTGGCACGACCTCAAATTAACCTATCAGGCAATTGACCTTCTATTGTTTTCTTTTGTTTAAAATTTCACCTGTTGCCCACCGCCGCCATATAAGACAGTGAGTTGATAATTGTTTACATAGCCTGTTTATCCAATGGTTACAAATTTAAAGCAAAATCTTGATATATTTCATAAATTTGGTTTCAAATTTTCATAAATTGCTTTTGTAGTTACCAATATTTAACGTACCTTCTCATATCTTTTGATCAACTGTGTCGAATGTCTCTTTAAAGGCCACAAATATAACTTGACCAGTATTATTGTCGATTACTTTGTTGTTTAATTAGTTTACCATGGTCGTTGTACACAAAGGGGCCTTCATTCGTACACAGTTAAGATAATACACAGTAAGTCAAGGGCGTCGCCAGCCAATGGGCCAGGGGGGAGGGGGGGCAAGATGAGAGAGAGGATAAAAGAAATATGAATTGTAGGTACAAATACAATTTGTATCCAATCTCTAGATAGGGGCAAGTACAGTACGCCCTTCAGTAAGATAGAAAGTACTTCACTGCGATCTTATGTGAAACACGACAATTGTGTCATGTTATAAGACAAAATACGATAAATAAATAATATTTTTCCTGTACGACTTTGCCCTTCGTTTTAAAGGCACAAAATAAAAAAATACTGTGTAAATTAGGTGAACTAAGGATCTCAGTATTAATTTATGTCACTATATTTTAGTAAACACAACCAGTTGCGAGTCCGGAGCGACGGGCGCGGTGTGCGACACGGACGCGCGCACGCACCCCAGCGCGTGCCGTCTCGTCTTGAGCGGCGCTGTCTTCGCATACTGGGGGCCCTGTCTCCGCGGATGTTCCACGGTCGGTATTTATTCACATACATATCTCTTGCCGTGGGTGTCGTAAAAGGCGATCAAGGGATAACAAAACGGCTACCACAAGCCACGAGGAATCTCTAAAAGAGTGAACTTGTTAAGCCGCTTGATCAGCGTGGCTTTTTATTTAGATATCCTTCATGCACAACACAATGTGCATGAAGTGGTTCATGTCCAGCAGTGGACGTTAAAGGTATTCGGGGAATAGTATACACTTCCCTTGTTATAAAAAAAAAACACCTTTCTAATTATACATTCATTTGTCTCAACTATTAATTATTCTCTTGTTACTTTACCTATTTCATACAATTATCTTCCCCAGTATGCTCTTCTTTATCACTATAATTAACATTAAATGAACCATTAAATTTATCTGGACTATCAGAACTTCAGGACTATCAAATTTAATACCTTATACCATACATACATACATACATATGTATGTGTGGATAAGATATAATAAACAACTGAAATGAAAACAAAAACCTTTAATCTGATTTTACTCTGATTGTGATAATACAAGTTATTTCAGATTGGCACTGTTTGTGGCATCAACGGTGTCACCTACCTATCAGAATGCATGGCGTGGGCCGAGTGTGTGAGCGTGGACTACCGCGGGCCGTGCCTCGCAGTCGGGCCCATATCTGATACCATGGAACCCAAGTGCACTATCGACGTAATAAATTGTCCGCCGTTAAAAAAGCAACACTGCCTCGGGTTCACACCCCCAGGAGCGTGCTGCCCGAAATGTGGCGGTGCTTTAAGGATCCTCTATTCAAAGAAACAAATCGACAGAGCACTCTACGGCACCAACATTTCCTCCACTGCAATTAATCTCAAGAATGTTCTAAGAGCTCTAGAAATACATATCAAAATAGCCGAATGTGCTCTTAGGGGATATTTAACGGTTGAAATGGAGATTTTTGTTACAGTAGAAACGTTACTAGATAACGCAACAGATCTGCAGTTAAAAGTGTGTGTTTTAGAAGCTGAAAAGTTAGCTGATATAATTAATAGAGAGAGTGCGTTGATTAGCAGCGATTTAGGTTTAAGCGCTTTATCTTACGCTCTAACAGTTCACACATATCCAACGAAGGGTGCGAGTGGTGCGAGTTTGTCTATCACGGGTTTAGTATTGTCGTATGCGAGTATATTCGTTTTGAGATAGAAGTTAGTTTCATGTAAATAGTAGTGTACGTACATTGTAAATATGAAAATGTAAATATTTGATACGTCATACACCAAATATTAGTGCCATGCTATGTATGTTGCGATTACATATGTTATGTTATGTTATGTTGCGAGTTTTGTACAGATGTACAAGATTATGCTTTGGTCTGCTTTATCTCAACTTAGGGCACAATTTATTTCGTAGAAGAGTCTAATGTTATTATTATTACTGACTGTTGTGAGTTCATTGTGCCATTTCTAGTTTTTTGTAGGAATTTTTGATTTTAGATGCTACGAGTACGTACGGTACACTAGAAAAAATAAGCATTTAATAACAACTTTACAAAAGACAATCAAATCAAGTAGTCCTTAAACCAAATAATTGCAATTATGACAGTTGCGTTGTTGATGCGTAGTTTTAAGGAGAAATATATTGTTTATATGCTTAAAGCTGAAAAGACTATTATTAATTATACTTTATACTACAATTGTTTTTAGAATAAAACTCAGATGATTTTCATATTATGATTTTTATTTCGCATTTAACACTGAATAATCAGGAATATAATATTATTATGTGAATATATTATCACAAAGTAATTGATTAATTATAATTAAATTCGTTTAAGTCTTTTCTATCGAAAAATATATTGATTCTGTCGAGTAGTTGCGGGTCGGTGACGGTATTGGCGAGTTGCGCGAACCCCCCGTGAAGCACCGGGTTTATGAGCGCGAACCTCTCCACCGTGAAAGTTAAAACCAGTTCCAGATATGCCATTATAATGTTCAAGAAGCAGTTCCTTTGCACCTCTGTGTCCTGAAACAATTATCATTACAACACCATTAATATCGTCCAGTGCATATATATTGTTATTTATTTATTCATTATGATGGTTCCTAAGTATATTAGTCTGTGGAATGCCTCTGAAATATAAAACTAGCGTTTGCGTTTTTTTCTGCTTAGAACATGCTTTGCGAATGCTCAGGTATTAACTGAAATCGCTAGGTTTCATAGATACCATGACGGATTGTACCGAATTTATGTAAACCCGACCACTATATATCAGCAACACATCACAAGTCAGTGTGTCTACTGGAACCGGTTTATTTTATTTGTTTACGTCAGGTAACTGAGGCCCTGGAAATTTCATACCTATACCTATAATTAGAAAATACGTATAAAATAAACGACGAGCTTAAAATGTTATGTGGATGACTATACTATCATTAAACTCATATATATATATATATGTGTATAAATGGATGTTGGTATATCTATCTGAGATTAATAGACCTCGACACTGTTTGACCGATCACAGTGAAAGTTAACACATATATGTATTTTTCCATGGAAAAGGTTTTTATGCTAACCACTTTGCTGTAACTCGCCACTAGATGGCGCTGCAGCAAATCAACTTCTATGGCAGGACAACGTCTGCCAGGTTTTGCTAGTTTACTATATCAACGATTAGTAATGTGACTTTAGCGGACAACTATCTACATGATTTCATTTTACTTTCCTACACTGGAAGCAGTTTAAGCGACGACGATGCCTGTCCGAGATACCTTACAACCATTCGGGATAAACGTGCTACTCGACCGTGAAAACTTTAATAAAGTCGGCCCAGTAGATTCCGAGATTAGAGCAAACAAACAAATAGACAGGCGTCATCCTTTGTATATGCACAGATGACTAATCTATACTACCGCCAACGCCACTCGTTTCCACACTTTCGTTTGCTATGAAATTATGAGATGGCTTTTGAAAGACTAAGAAATATTAATAAATTACCTTATTTATGCTTAAAGCTCTTTGTAGTTCAATTTCCGGCGGCACGGGCTGCGGTGGGATCAGTGGTTCAATATTCTTATTTGTGTGCACATCACAAATTGTAATAAAATTCACTTTCTTGTGCATGTGACTATCTAGGGCATCTGATACGCTGACTTTCTTCTCTTGTACAGGACTGTACCCATTTTCAATTGAATTTGTGTTAGAAATGTCGTTTTCTGTGTTTGCAAGTTTTTCACAGTCCTTAGCGACAGTATCTTCGGATACATTGTTAGATTCATCTTGAACAACATTTATTTCGTTTTGTAATTGAGCGTCACTTTGATGAAAGTCAACTTCTGCCTCTGTATTTTCAATGTGAATAGTATTGGTATTGGATGCTTGACAATTTCTTTTAAAATCTGCAAATGTAAATGGTTTGGGTTTATCAACTGCATTCAAATTTTCATCAGAATGCTCCTTTTCGACGCCAACAACTGCTTCGTCAGAATTCACAGTTGTGGCATAAAACTCCACGTAATGATTTGACGACGAATCTGTATCTACTGAACTGCATGAAACTCGATCTTTAACAAGATCAGGATCGTCAAAATCAGACACATTTATCAGATGTTTCACGTAACTGTTACACAGAAGCTCCCATGTAGCTTTCAAATCAAAAATTTTCATGACAAATCGATCATAGTCCAAAGTCAAATTCAACGAGGTTGTATAATTGTGCAGTATAATGGATACGTCTGTAGGTTTCAATTTAAAAGTATAGACGCTGCTGTAAAATATCTCCGTGAGAGCTATGATTTTGATCAACCACGAGGACGTCGTTTGTTTATAAAGATTGGCAGCGTAGTCCAAATTGGATACTTTTTGGACGAGAAACTTCAAACCTGGCCTGGAATCAAACTGCATCGCTCTCATATAGGACAACTCCAAACTTCTCAGTAGCAAGTCATTGTTGCTATTGTTCAAGAAAAATCTGTGATTGCAAATATTTGAACCAGTTTTTAAACTATCCAGTATTATACAGTTTATGCCATGAAAAACATCTGAAGAAGCTTGAATAAGGATTGTTGAGATTATTTGAACCAATATTTGATGTGCTAAGAGACCAACCACCAAACCCCTATGGGGAATCCGTACTGTGTACAAATCCGGATTGAGAGAATTTATAGTCTCTTGTAAGTAAATAAGGAAGATGTAGCTTCTGTCATCTATGAGCAAGTTTTGTGACGAGTTTTTCGGAGTAAATTTTACATGACCATCTCCTTTTATTTGTTCGTTTAGGAAAACTTGCTGAGCCATTGCGTGTAATCTTACATTATCATTAACTGAACAGTCGCGTCTCGCTGCGACTTTAACCATCGCCAAATCTCCGTAAAAACTGTTTGAGTTCTCTTTAAACGCGTATGTGATTTGCTTCAGCGGCGTTAAACTCACATTGCAAGCTCTATGAAGGCTTGTGCACACAATTTCCCATTGATTGTTAGTCAGAAGATGGCCTGATGTTAAAATTATATGTCTTATGCACGATGCTCCCAATCTGGCTATAGGTTCCTGTGGTTGGGCGATACATTCCGCTAATATTAACAATATCTGTTTCAGTGCAAACGTCACTTCAACACTCTCGATAGGTTCAAACTCTTCTCCTTTCTCTTCGGCAGTTGACCTTTCTATATTGATTTGTTGGAGATGATGTAAGTATACCACAATTGTATCAGTTGTCATGCCACAACACTGTTTGAAATTTGGCATTACACTGTCCCAATGTGTATTCACATTGGCTATTTGACGGAGCCAATTTTGTACAGTTGGTAAGAGAAGGTGATTAATGCAATGGAGACCAAAATGTGTTCCTGGAACATCTATAGTATTTCTTAGCAGCTTGAATAGAGTTTCCATGGCTGCCGGTTGATTTTTCTTTGAGCACACAACTGTAGCAGAAATCAAACCTTCTATGAGAACATACCATACTTTCAGTATATTACTTGGCTTGTCCAGCTTTAGGAGGCAGTTATTTGTAGTGTTTGTTCGAGGAAGAGTTGTCGACAGCGTTCTGTACGAAATGAGATCTTCTTCACAGTTGTCGTTGTTAATATACTTAGTTATATCTAGAGAGCTGCTCGGAATTATAGGATCAACAACTGACAGTGGCATATCTCCTTTGATCCTGTTACCAGTGTTGAATATAGGACATTTGGGCATATTGTACATCATTGTTAAAATATCAGCACAACTCTCCAAGTGATATAACGCTTCTTTACACATATCTACGATAACTTTCTCAGATTTTTCTTCACTGAGTGGTATGAATTTGCTGTTCTTTGAGAATTTGAGACTTAGACTTGGTTTTGGCTGTGGAGATGAAGTGACTTTCTTTGGTTTAACTTCAGTTGATTGTACTTCCTCGTAGTGTAGACCTTTGATGTGGCTTAGAAGGCAAAGAATGCAATCCAGAGCAGCATTGGCGAATACCAAAGTGTTATCAGTGCCGAGAAAAACTTTAAAGATTTCTAATATTGCTGAGTACTGGTTAGAATTGTTAGCAGCTCGCAATGTGTTGAAGAGAGGTCTCCATCCTGATCTGATTTCCATTCTGTTTGTTTCTACGAATTCGCAAATGCAGGATATGATTTGCTCCTGAAAATAACAGAAAGCAATACTTAGGGCCTTTCTCATCACCTTCTGATACTTTATCAGGATGTATCAGAAAGTCAGTTATACTGTTTTAGACAAACAGTATCAGCTAGATTTAATTGCACATAATTTATTTATCAGATTGTTAACATTTACTTTATCAGGAGGTGATGAGAAAGATCCTTCGTCTTAGTAAAATGAGCCCTGAACGCTCCCGCGCTCAATCGACGGCGCGCGTTTAACGCTAGCGTCTTAAATGTTCATTAGCGTCTACTCAGCGCTCGAGCGTAGAGCACTCAACGCTCTTTAAAATTAGCATTTTAAAACGGGACCTTGAATACTGATTGAAAACCGATTTCAATGAAAGTTTAAAGTGGTTTTAAATGAAAGAGAAACAAACGATTCTTAAGGAAACCTTTTGTTTCTCATTCATTTACAAGAACTTGCTAAATCTGACATTGAATTAATTTTAAGAAATCTCACTGACTGTCATCCAAACTCAGTAAAAAAAAAATTAGAGAAATTGTTTTTTTATCAAATACTCTTCCTGTTTTTACAGGACAGCCGATTAGGATTATATAAATGAATCGTATAAGTAAGTATAAGAATACGATAAATCATTATTTCATGTCACACTTTGCTGTGGTGTTAAATGAACATTTACCTGTATATCATCATCACAGAGCTCCAAGCAGAGAAGGTTCTCGAAGGGTTTGAGTAGAGCTTCGTTGAAGTGGAAGTGCGGCAACTCGACCTGCTGGTTGAGTAGTGCCGTTGCGCAGTCGTGGAGACACTGGATCGCGAGGCTTGAGATTTGAATGTCTTTGTGACAGGCAGCCTGGTGGAAACACAATAGTGTAAGTCAGACCTGTCACACCTATCGTATCCGCGTTGGACTTTGTAACATTAAAAGTCTGTACCTACATCTTAGTATAGGTGGGTACCTTTGACAGGAAATACACCCATAGTTCGTGGCTGTCATAGCTGCGAAATTAGTGTGTGGTAACTGTTAACTTTTTTAACGTAATGGCTGTCAGTATTTATTGAAACATCATTAGTTAATGCCCTGCGGCATTCTCTAGCAATCAACCATCACACCAAAAAGAAATACAGAACGCGCGTGCAGTTTTAGTTTAAATAACTAAATATACGTACAGATACATTACGAAAACATCAGCCATCGGCTAATCCGGAAACACCCGACCGGCGTCATCCATGTCTATGCAATAAAGTATGCAATTAGGGGTACGGTTATTCATAGACGCGGGTGACGCGTTCGAGTGTTTCCGGATTAGCTGATGGCCGATGTTTTCGTAATGTATCTGTACATAATAATAATACAATACAACAACGCCTTTAGGTGCACATTAGGGTTGCCGTGGAGGTGTGGAGTGTCTGACATGTTTGCGGAACACAAAGTTAATGGCTTTTTTACTATGTTAAAGACGCTAATAAGCTGAGCTACTCGTATGTGTTTCGAGGAGAGAGCTGGCGCATCTCACAATAAAATTATGAACAATAATGATAAATAATACCGGAACACGTGGTTCCAGCAAGATGGGGCAACAGCTCATACGGCAGATGTGTCCATAATTGTGGTCCAGCTGTTGTTTCCTGAAACTCGCAACGGCACCATACCGGGGCCACGCAGGTCGTCCGATTTAACCCCTTGCAACTTAACTAGGAGACTAGGAGGATGCGCGCACCTGCATGAAGTGCGGTCCGACCACCGTCCATATGGCCATGCGGTGCGCCAACGGTCGGGCGGCGCGCAGGCACCGCAGCGCTACGTCGCCGCCCCTGCACAGAGCCCTGGCGGCCTCGCCGGCCGCGCCGGCCGCGCCCGCTCGAGAGCCGCGGCGCCACCACGTCGTGTTGTTGTTCGCCACGTCTTGTTCCCAGCCGGCAAACAGCTGGCAAGTTATATATATTGTGGTACTGCGAGTTCAATTAATGTGTATTGTTGAATGTTATTTTCAACATATAATATTTATTAAGGAAATAACATTCAATAACACATAACTAAATCTACACTAATATTATAAAGAGGAAAGATTTGTATGTATTTTTGTATGTTTGTAACGAATAAACTCAAAAACTACTGGACCGATTTCAAAGATTCTTTCACCATTAGAATGCTACATTATCCCTGAGTAACATAGGCTATATTTATAACTAGAAAAAATTAGGGATCCCTCAAAATAAAATGGCTATATTTTATTTTGAATTTTTGAAAAAACAATCTTATTTACCGAAGCGAAGCGAGGGCGGGTCGCTAGTATATAATAATTGTATTAATGTAAAATAAATTGTCGTTTCAACTACCTATGTTACTACTTAACATGTTTTTATTTATATAAAATATAGTTCTTTCACCTCACGAAGGCGGGCTACGCTTAGTAGTGGTTGTTCTCGTACATTGTACATGTACACACTAAAACAATGTACCTGTACGAGCACAACCACTACTAAACGTAACTCGACTTCGTGAGGTGAAATAACTATACCTATAATCATGCTACAAGTTGTTATTACAATCTTGAAGCATATTTTTATGCGTTCAAGTCATCTACAGTCGGAAGTTTATACAAAATTAGTTCACACCAACTACATTAGGTATATTACTAGTAATGTTTATGTAACTTCTTCATTTATCTTCTTTGCCAGCCCGTGTCAGTCCACTGCTGGATATAAGCCTCTCCCAAGATGCGTCAAAATGTTCTATCGTTTTCTTTTCCCATCTTCAGAATCATCATCACTTCAGATTATCGGTTCATCTAGCCGACGAAAGCAAGGAGGTCTTACCGACACGCTGTATGTAGTTCTATATAAATTATGACACAATTCAAGGGTATTTACCAATCTGTGCTGATGTGCAACATGTCGTGTGAGCGCCGCTCGTAACGCGGGCAGTGTGGTGGTGGCCGCTAATCGCGTGAAAAGCGCATCCGCCGCGGCGGTCAGCGCACAGCAAACTCGCGCGGCCGCTGCACCGGTTATAACCATACCACCCTGATGTACCAACGATAATCAACAATTAACGATAATTGAATTAATTAACAATGAGGTAGCCCTTTCCGAACTCCCAAAGAAATTTATTTTTAAGGTCCTCCCGAGGAAGGCACATACAGAACTAATCTGGGGAAGTTCTCTCCTCTTAACCGCTTATCTGCTTCATATAACACAGTACTTAGTCAATTTTAAAACTAGAATTAACATAAACTCTAATCTCAGAAAGTAGAGACACACAGACACTGCTTCGTACTGCTTTTGTCTCTTACAATTTTACATTAGTTACTATACATATGTTTGCTTTCAAGTGCAATTAAACTACAGCATAAAGAATATAAATATGTATAATCTGGGGCGCCGACTCCGTGGGTGCTCGGGAGCACTAGCACCCACGAGAAGTAAATAGTGGGTACGGAGCACCCACGACCATGGACATCAAAATTAATGGGGAATATCAAAAGTAACTCTATTCCTTACGCATGCATACACGTGTGTACGCTGGACATTTCAGGGACAGTTAAACGAGTCATCAAATGAGCATGAGCATTGAGCACCCACAGGGTTTTCTAAAAGCCGGCGCCCCTATGTATAATATTACTTGCCTCTTGCCGACAAGCTTCTACGATATTTGCCACACACATGTCGTTATAACCGTTTTCGAGCACCGGTTGCAGGAAATTGAAGACATCCACGCTACGATAAAAACGAAGCACAAATTGGTATTTGCTATGCAGAAAATCGCTTAAGAAAGTAAGTATGTATACTTTCTTAAGCTATTTTCAAAGTGTAGTAAGTATAAGCTAAGTGTAGTTCAAGTAAGACAATCTTTGTGTATAGAGCCCACTGAGCATTCGTACATCACAAACTTCTTTTTTTGGTCTCGAATTTATTGATTTTAATTTATAGATTAGGGCTACAGACCAATTATCCTAAAGACAATCTACATATAACGTAGGTGAACACTATGAATGGATTTTTGAAAATTCATCCCTTAAGGGTGTAAAAGTTTATGATGTTGGCGATGAGATTTTTCATCGGGCACACGGCTAGTAAATAAATAAATTGTTAGAATAAAATTCAAACAATCCAGCGGTGCGCGACGCCGTATATCGGGGGGTAATTTTTACTTACATATGGAAATCAATGCTGTCCTGTTTGTAATTGCATGAACTGTTTTTCTCACGCAAAAAACACCTATCCTTAGCTCTGTTGTACTTGTATTTGTATCCGTCTATAACGTCTCACTGCAGGCACAAGCCTCCCTAGTAAATCACTAGAGGGGTTCAGGGCCGTAATCCACCACGCGGGCTCAGTGCGGATTGGTGAATCACATACTCAAGATTTTTTTTATTTCTGGAGCATGCGAGTTTCCTCACGAAGTTTTTTTCTCACCTCCGAGCTAGTGACAATCTTTCTAGCTCTGTTACTTGATTGAAACTAAGAGTTTGCGCCGAGTTCATCATACTTATATGACACATGTGGTTAGATATGTGTTTCTTACACATTGGGTCCAACATGCGGTGTCCATGGGATAATTGGTTCCGTGATTAGGACAAACGACTTACCAAGTCTCGTCATCTCTCCCATCTAATCCCAGTTTAGCATCAGCTTGCAGTATAGAAACTGTTTTATTTCTTCCCGTCTGCATGGTCACTATAGGGGTTGCATTGTTCCCTTGTTGACCAAACAAGGAGTGTTCGAAACTGGACACGTATTGACAGGCTGCAAATATGTGATCCCAACATTCCGGGGCTCTAGAACCCAGTTCTAGACCACCTGAAAATTATATAACCAATGATGTCAATTTGGAGCTGCCTGTCAATTTTGGAAACGACGATTTTCCTTTTCATGATTTGCTGTGGGCAGCAGAAAATTAAAAAAAATGACATAATGTGACAGGTACTACTTGTTCTATAAGGTCATAATGCATGAGTTCATAATCGAGAGATACGAAGTATGTACAAGATACGAGAGATACGATCATAACTATCTAAATGTCTCTTCACAATACCATGTCTCTTCACTGCTGGATATTGGGATCCCAGTAAGTCGATTCTCGAAGTAACGTTTCATCGATGTTGGCATCGCCGTTGAGCGCGACGTTGTTTCAGGGATGTTAGAATACCAATTTCATGCAAAAAATTTCAAGACCATTTCATTCCTGTCGTCAGTGAACTTTAATGAATAACCACACGACCGGCTCGCCGTAGTTTCAGCGTTGAACTCAAGGTTGTAAGGATGTGTGCGCTGAGAGAATCGCGCTCCTGCTATCGCACACAATTGTCTGCTCTTCTCATCTACCGCCGCCGCGGCGATTTTTTTAAGTCAGCAGCCGAGGACGGGGTCGGAGGACGTCCCACGCTACGTTTGCCCATACATGACCTCCATTCGAGAACTCATCTATTTCGTCGGTTATTGGTTCTGTGACAGATGTGGCTAGCCAGCTACAATTTCAGGTTCATTCTTTGACTTATGTCGTTAATTTGATTGTTACGATCATGAACGAATATTTGTCGGGACCTTTCGCACAGCAAGCAGAGGCACTACCAATTTCACTAATTGCACGTTAAAAAGTTGATAGTCCAATGAATAGTCTGCAAGCTATGAGATTTGGAAGCGTGTTATTGAACGTCTTTTTACTTAGAACTGAAGTAAATAATATAGTTTTTGTACGAGATTATCTTCTAGGGAACAAAATAGAGCGACATAAATAGATGATTTTGTCTTAAATTTTGTCCAGCTTGTGTTTTTAACGACATTATACAGACTGAGCAGAGAGTAAATACATTAGATCTAAAAGATACACAAACAGTACGTTTGTATGACGTACAAGTATAACTATACGTTTACAAAAGTACGTAATTCATATTTGGTCCAAATCGTTTAGATACGGATTAATTAGACTTCAATTTAAATTTCATTGTGTAATGTATATCTTAAAAATGTCATTAGAATGACATGAGAGAGTCATCGAGGAATAAGGATATGTAATACTCATTATTCGTGAATTTCAATGACGTGAATTATTCGTGAATTGACGATCATGTCGGCCGCGCGGTTTCGGTCGGCTTTAGTATAACGCCAACACCATCTCTTCCCGTGGGTGTCGTAAAAGGGGACTAAAGGATAACAAAGCGGCTGCCACAAGCGGCGAGGAACTATACCACCTCTAAAGAGTGGACTCGCCAACTAGCTTGGCCAGCCTGGCGTTGTAAAGCTATGCACCCATCATATACAAGACAGTGTGCATGAGAAGGATACTAAAAGGGCTGGTTGCAATGCATTGCATTGACGATGATAATTTACCTGTAATCAGTATGTCCAGTGACAGCGCATGTGTGGACAATATTTTCCCGTTTGGCGGCTGAGAGATGGCAGAATTGGCGAGCAGCGCCAGTATGCTGCTGCACCGGTTTTGTAGGCAGAGGGTATTACTTACTCGGGCAGCCTAAATACAAAAGTCTAGATAAATACTCATGGAGTTAACAATATCACCCTGGACGATTTGATGTTGTATGAGTTATTATTATTATGTTAACTAATAAATAACGCTATCAGTCCAGCTAAGTATTCTAACATGCGATTACCTTTTAACTATCCGTTTGTTTTTACCGAAGGTAACAGCCAATGTACCTGCTTACTTATTCCTGTACTAACGGGAACAAGGGAACTGCTAAGTTATCTCCGTATTATAGTATTAACTTTGAACTGATTCTTAAATACAGACCTATATTCTCAACCCTATTTACAAGTACATCAAAGTCAAGATAACCTGATACTTTAAAGTTTTTTTATCCTGGTTTTATGTAAACAATTATTATGTTACTCAGTATTTATTATTTATTGCCGATATTTCGTAATAATATTATATCTAAATAAATATTAAATGAGTAACATCCGGTTCACACCTTGCGGTTTACCGAAACGGTTTTCTTATGCGGTTTCCAGTGGCGTATGCAAACATATGGGTGTATTCTCATTATACGGTAAAACTGAATGCGGTAAAAAAAAACTTTTCGTTTATTTTCGCTGCCGTGTTTTGTCACTGAAAACCGTGAGCGACGTACGGTAATAAAACGGTTTCTCATAAACGTATCTTGTTTTTTCAAATCTTCTTCCAATCTTCCTCGAAGTTCGTCAAACGCTGAATTTTGTTTCATCACTTCGGAATTCTAACATGTGTCCAAAAGTGACCGAGATTTAAACGCCGTGATACAATTGGATGCTCCCAAAATCTTCTGTTTTCTTTTATTTTTTCTACGCCTATTATACCAGTAAATAAGCGCGGTCGTAACGTCGTCGACGTCCATCTTTTACGAAACTTTGCAGCAAACCGACTCACAAAATGTATAAATGTGAACGGCTTTACGGCTTTTTACCTTTAAGGCTAAACCGTATAAGAAAACCGAATCGAATAAACCGTAATAGTGTGAACCAGGTGTAACCCGTTTACATAACAATTATGTGATGTTATGTAAACGTTATGTTATGTTATGTAATTATGTAATAAGCTGTCTACAAAACCTAGTGGGGCTTTTTAAAGTGCTTTATTGTGAGTTTTTGTTTGGTTTTATTAAGGGTCTCTTTCTGTATAAGGTTCGATGTAATTGCTATTCCTAGTATAATATAATCGACCCTAGTTTCGTCAAAATCAAGATAATCTCTCTACAAACCTTGTGTAATCCTTCTAAGCACTGTATGGTGAGTTCCTCCCAGGCCTTGCGCTTGCTTTTACCAAAGGTTCTCCTTTGCAAAAGTCGGTGAATCTGCTGTTTCCTGTTCCGATATCCCGTTAGTGGCACGCTAAGAACTGTTACCATTGAATCCCAAATGCATGTCAGTATTCTGCAACAAATACACAGTTAGGTATATTTCGAAACAACTTCATATACAATGGTCCGAGGGGATCAAGTTCGAAGGTGGATTTGAGGGGATTAAGGCCGGATAAATCAGGATTTGTCTCTCAGGATTTTCCACCTTTAATTTGAACCAAGTGCTTGGGAACTAAGTTATAGGCATAAGTTGCCTAAAACTAGACTCAAACTACATCTAAGCAAGAGAATCATTTATACCTTTAGTTCCTGTTGTTGATCACTAAACACAGTAAAGAGTTTTCTGTAAGAAATATGAAACAAGAAAGAATTTTTTTCTTAAATAATATAATTAGATATACATATTAAGTAGTTTGCTGGAAATAAAGAATAAGATAAGACAACATCTAACATAATTGTCGATTAACCAGATCGCCAGTATTTATGTATATTATCTAGAGGTATATTTTACGAACTTCAGCCTCTTGGTAGGAATTACTTACCTTCTAGCCCATCTCAAGCTGGCCTGATGCACTGGCGTTTCATTAGTGTTGCTGTATACCATGGACACTTCCTTCAGTTTCTGCCAGTCCGACATCACCGGGCTCTGGTCCAACCCACCGAGGTCTAGACACAAATTAATGAATGGTTTATCTTTGAATTAATATTTCCCGAAGTATTAAAACGAGGATTTGAAATTGCAGGGCCTGAAAAAAATTATTAAATATAAATTTATTCATATAGATGAATAAAGTGATTGGTTAGTCGTTTGAAGGCTGTTTATGCTTTTTGGAAACTTCGAAGTGTAGTTGATGGTTCACACGAACCACGTCACTTTGCAGATGAAGCAGCTAAGTTTTTATTTGAAGAAGATTTTGAACTACTTGGTACATCGTCTGAGGCTGGCGAAAAGTTGACATCTGAACTATTGTTGGTCCATGTGAAGAATTCATTTTTTCTTTAGGAATCAGAATAGAAAAGCGAAGTTCATAATCTGAAAAATACTGTTTTCTTTTCATCATTTAGTTTGGAAAACAGTGGTGTTGTGCCAAAGTGCTCTATGTTTTCAGGATGTACTGATCTGGGCATTTTTATCCGGTTACTATTTTGTATTGACATAATTCTCTTTCTCAGAAAAGTTATTCCTAGCACAGTACGAAGTTGACCAAACGTCTTGTACTGAATTTGGTCCATTACGTAAATTCAAATGTTTAATGTAGGTACCTATGCGGGTTTATTAATGGCATCTTTCCTGTATACAAAAGGATTTTCTTTTATCTACAAATTATAATAATATCACCAAATTCATTCAAATTATAACATCACCCATGAAGCGGAAATAGAAACACGTAAAGTCTTCTAGGGATTTATGTTCGTCATTGAAAATTATGGTAGTCATACTAAAAATGTACTAAATAAACGAATGTGACGAAATTATCAATTACACTTTTAGTTATAAAATGCAAATTGGCACTATATAAACAACGACAATTATTATTATTATTATTATTACACCGGCTATTAGGGCCACAAGAATTTAGTCATTATGAAAAAAAAAAGAATAAAATGAAGTCACGGCCTAGATGACGCTAAAATCTCGAAATGGATACTTTCGTATAGGGACGGTATTCTTTTCAGTGTTGCGATACGTTTAACATAATTGAGAGAAAACATATAAGCAGTGATAAAGATGACAGACGACACTACAACTACAGACTACAGACACTACAGACGACACAGATGTGGTTTATTGAATAATTGAATTATTAGAATTATTTTTTTGTTTTTAAATAATCAAAATAAACCGTTAAAATGTTAAGCATGAATTTTTAAACTTACTAAAAGTTTAGAAAAATCAAAGTGACATGTGAATGCTAACAATTTTCCTTCGAACCAGCTTAATACTTACCTGACAGTAAATGTATAAGTGGGTGATCGGAATGAGGCACGTCCTTCAGAAGATCGTTGGATAACACCTGCTGATACAACTCTCTAAGCCACGTCGCCGATAAGTACACCAACACTCCGCTGCCTTGAACTTCTTCTACGAACTCGTCTTCTGTGAGAGGAACCGGCACTTTCTAAACAAAAAAGAAGGAGGATTTTACTCATAAACTGCGTGGAAGGGAAACTGAAGATGTCGCTAGTTGTCGTGTCAGTCTTAGAGTCCATAATTTACTATCTGGTGAAATCATAATTGAATGGTCAGTAGTAAATACTTTGTGAAGTATTAAAGTTAAAAATTAGGAAACACGTGTACGGCAACTATAGGATGTCGAAGGAAATACAGGGGGCGCTGAGGTGGTATCGAGTCTGGCGAAATCGACTATAAAATCCGATGATAGGCAGCAGACAGCCTCTTTTTCTGACCGGTGACTCTTGAAAGGCCACCAGGGCAGCAAGAATTTAGCCATAAGTTAACATCATACCATCATTAGTATAGTAGTGAAGGAAGTGTACTGTGAGTACCTACGTATAATTAATTACGGTGAGTAATTATATTTCGTCATTGAAATTACTGATTTGTAGTGTCCGATGTTACTTTGATAAAAATTATATTTACAAGTGAAGTTCTTTCTTGTACTAACTAATAACATATTCTGGATTGAAGAGGCACGACCCGGTTTGTTGACCGGGCCGTTCTTCCTGGTGTGGGTGATGTGGAGGTTGACCCAGAGATCGCAATCTTTCCATCTAAATTCTTTACTAGAAATGTGTTTGCTAAATACCGATCGAATAAACTCCTAGAGAGTGAATAAACAATCAAAATAAACTAGTCAGATTTTATATTGATCCCTTTGTTTTCTCATCTGCGATATTGTATACGTATATATCGATATATGGACGCTCATCTTGCTAAAGCCGGAGGAGGTCCAATAACTCGCTTGTAAAAGAACCCAGCAATATCAGCAGATCATACACATTGTCAGCGAACTATAAAAAAAATAGTTCTTCTTGTAGTAGTTGGTCCGTCGCTACTTAAGCGTGAGTAGTAGCGCGGCGTACGTGGCGAGGTAGTACACGTTCGTCCGCATTCGTTATGCACTCTGTACTCACAGCCTTCTCGCAATAATTGATGCGTCGGTGCTTGAGCGTGAGCAGTAGCGCGGCGTACGTGGCGAGGTACACGCCGTCCGCGTTCATTATGCACGCGGTGGCGGGCGGCTGGCCTGCGTTGTGTTGGCAGCACTTTGAGGCGAATTCTTGCATTGCTTCATCCACCTACAAGCAGAGTACAGGTCAATTTACCCAGCTCTTTAACCTGTTTTTTTTTTCATTTTTGAATAAAAATCCACAGAATACCAGGAAGATGAACTTAATTTTAAGCTAAGTAAATTAAAACCTATTGCCAAAAACGAATTTTACTATGTATACAAAGCAAAATAGATAATTATTGTAGGCGTAGGGCATACTTATACAATGAACTATCGCATAAGACTCGGGTGAGGGTATGTACTCGTATATATGTGTATGTATGTATGTATGAGGCTGTGTGTGCTTTTGTGTGTAAGAGTGAAGAAAAAACTAAATAGGAAAAGTGGTATAATGGTAAGTGTTGTGTATGCAATAAGGTGTGTACCTATTTGTGTGAATATTCAATATTGCGGCGGACCTACGTCGTAACAAATTCATATGTTTTTGCATTTTTTTAAGACCAGAATTGTAAGGTTTTATAATAGCATAATAATATATTATGTCCCGTTGCTAACCAGAGTTCTACCCCATTCACTACCAAGGTGACTGGTGAGTGGTGTGAACAATGGTCGAAGGTGACTGCAGACCGAATGAGTCTTTTCACCGAAATCATCAATTTCGTCTACAGGTCGTCAGTGCACGAAAGATATATTTATTTTTATTTAAAAGTTTTATTGCGCTCAATCGAGCAAAAGTCCAGTTTAATGCCTAGAGGCATTCTTTACCAGCCAACTTTTGGGTTGAACAGAGAGGCACGTTGAGAGAGGAGATTAAATGTGGCACGGTGAGCGGGCAGTAGGTTGGTGTAGGTCCACATATTTAGGGGTGATGTAGTTCCCCGGGGCTTGTGGCAGCGGCTTTATTATCCCCTAACTGCGTTTAACGATACCCACGGCGGGAAGAGACAGGATACAAAAGGAGTTGCCACAATGTTTCAATAAACTGCTTCTAGCAAAATGTACATGACCAATTAAAGGTAAACACGACATACTTTCTATATACAGTATTCTCTGTCCAATCAAAGTAAATCTAACCTCTATGCAAGTCCGAAGATGCAACAATTTAGGTATCAGTGAGTTTTGCAGAGTCTTCACAAACTGCCTTGCGTTGTGTCGCTCCAAGTCCACGTTGCATTCGGTTACCGTGCATCTGGAACGACAATCCTTTGTTAAATATATTTTATCATTTTTATTCATCTCCTGACTGAGGTTGGTGATCAGCATAGCTATCCATCCTCATACGAAAAATTGCTGCCCGGAATAAAGACATCGTGCTGTTTTTGAAACATTTTTGAGCTAAAATGTCAGACTTTTGCCAGGTTTAACGTGTATCTTCCATTATCTTTGCATTATTTAAATTATATAATCATATCAAGGTTGAATGATATGAGGGGTCTAGTAAAGTGGTCGGTCTGTGACGATTTCATACAAATCTCTTTGCGTCCAGTCTTAGCTGATCAAGGACCGAAATTCTTCCTACTGGTGGTGCGCGCTTTAGGATGACGGACTTGTATTTCGACTAAGTTTACTGTTAGTCAGTTCAATAAATTTCATATGCACAGGAAGTCGGCCCACGCATTTAGTAGATATACCAGTATTTTGGCAAATATTTGAACAATTCTTATGAATACTGCAAATGTATGAGGGTTGAGATGTATGGACAGTATGAATTCTCACCTGCCAAGGTTTAAGGTCTTGGGAACAGTTTTAGGTTTGACTTTGTTGTCAGAAGTTTGACTAGAGTTGGGGTTGTTGGCGCGAGTTGGAAGGAACACATTGTCTGCATCGGAGTCCGCTTCGAAATCGCTGCCGAAACTTTCCGGGCCTGATGTATCTGGTAATTGAAAATATAGCAATTAAAACTTGGAAACAAAACGAAAAGTAATAAAACGTATAATTATTATAGTATATATGTATTTGTAGCTTATATATTATGGAAAATTGATGCCTGATGTAAAAAAATAATAAATCATTTTTGTTTCCGTCAGAAATTAAGTCAAGCAGAAGCATAAGCTCGTTAATCCTTCAATAATTGATTTTTGACCCTTTTTATATTCTATTGTACTCGTATTTTAAACACATCGAAGGGGGAGAGTGCACGCTGCAATCCAAGAGCTGCTGGGCGCACTCGGCTGGCCTCGTTACCCCTCTCTCACAGAATACTACCTTGGAAATGTATTGCATTTCCCACTTTATCATATTCCCCAATATATGTACGTGTTTCGGTAGTGAGTGAGATATGGCGGAGCCCATTCCCATCCTATCCCTTCCCACGTCCCCAACCCTTTCTCCAAATCCATTCTTTCATCAATAAAGGTAGGCAGCGCATCCGGGGGCGTGCCAAACTTTGTCATTTTGGACTAATGTTGGCATGTATCGCGGATGTCTATGAGCGACAGTATCCACTTATCACCAGGTGGACTGTATGCTCGTTCGCCACCGTTTTTCTATATAAAAAAAAAACGCGATCAAAACTGTTTAATATCTGTGAGTAAAGTCAAAAGTGAAGAATACATATTAATCAAAAGTTACGAAAAAAATTGTCAATTATTTTCAGCGACGTGTAATGATTGGAAGTGTTTCGTACCTGAAGAGTCTTGTCCCTTTTCTTCATTGTTCTGAAGTACAGCCACTACATCCCTGAAATCAATTCAGGGATAAGGAAATTTGTCTCTCTATTTGCGAAGTACCTACTTATTTATAGGAGATCACCTACTATGTACGAGGCATTTCACTCAGCTGATAGTAAATGCTGTATTGCTAACGACACTGGACACTTTTAAGGAGCCAATTACCTATAGATGTCTCAATTTAGATTCTGTTTGCTTTGTATGACGACATATTATTTAAAAGTGCTCGTATGACGAAAGATTTATTAGCGATAGGTCCATTTAGCGTTGGTCCAAATCATAATTCGTCTAGACGTAGTTGGTTGAAGTACATAGTAAGTCCAATTTGACAATTTTGTTAAGTACAGTTCAAAACACATTAAATGAACATTTTATATGTTTTAATCAAAAATGTATATATTCTGAAATCAAAAATTTGTTCTTCGACTTCATTTGTATTGTTGTTGTTCTGTGACTGCTCCAATTGTCGTATAATAACTGCGAATAATCTCTATCGTATAATCTGCAAATTACCATTACCGTGCGTGTCTGGATTACTGGATGGATTACATTAACCAGACGGTAATGGATTACCATTACCGTCTGGTTAATGTATTACTCAACGCGAGTAGTCAGGTATTTGAAGATAAATCAGTCGTATGTTTGTTCAAATATCGACGCAGATTTCATTTGACACGAAATACTAAGATGTAGAAAATTAAATTTCAATTAGGCATCAAATTATTTGATCATAAAAGTATGAATCCAGTCAAACTGAATCCAAACACGTTCGACTGCTTCTGAAGCCTTTTGAAATACGCAATGCCATCGCCTATGAGTAGATGTATTTTATAGATGTACTCCATAACATATACATACAAACACAAGAGAAACAAAAAATACAAGTAATTAGAAGTACAATCGGCGGATTTATCACTAAAGCGATTTTTCCTGGAAACTTTGGGTGGTGAGAAGAAGTCTTTTGACGAACAGAGGTAGATGGTGAAATAAGGACAAGGGCGTCGCCAGCCCACGCCAGCCAATGGGCCATCAAGATGAGAGAGAGGATGGAAGAAATATGAATTGTAGGTATAAATGCAATTTTTTTTTAATCTCTAGAGGGGGGCAACTGCCCTCCCCTGCCTCCCCTTGGCGACGCCCTTGAATAAGGAAATAATGTCTCTATATAAATACATAGATACATACACACACATAGATACATACCAATCATACATTAAGAACTAACGACCGGGAAGGAAAATAAAGAATAATAAATAATGGAAAAGATATGATATAGATATAGGCTTTCTTCGTGTGCTAGGTATCTATACTAATATAATAAAGATGTAAAATTGTGTGTTTGTAGGTATGTTGTAATCTCTGGAACATTATCCGTGTCTAATATAGGCTATATTTTTTTTTTGAAATTTTGAAAAAAGATTGAAAATAAAATTGAATTTAAAATAGGCCTCCTCATGCACCTTGTTTTTGGCATGAGGGATGTATGGCCTTGAAACGTCACGCTGACCAAGCGGGTTGGCGAGTCCACTCTTTTAGAGGTGGTGTAGTTCCTCAGCGCTTGTGGTAGCGAATTTATTATCCTTTAGTCGTCTTTTACGACACCCACGAGAAAAGATAGGGTGGTATTATACTAAAACCTGCCGCCACCGCACGACAGTATTCAAGTAATCGAACAAAATTGTAACCAGGCGTAAGTTTTTCTATAAAAAAAACTTCCTTTGAATATTTACCTGTAAGGGCTCGGCAACCTCGCCAATGTCTGATAAGTGAGTGGTCCAGTGTAATCGGCGTCTTGTAACATCGGCCAGTGGTCCAGTATGAGTGAGGCTAGTTCCGGCGACAAATATGCGTCGCAGGAGCACAGGTCCTCTATAGCGTCAAGGAGAGCCACGATGCACTCTATCGCCGCGCCTACAACTTCTGTACTGCCGTTACGACCACATTCCTCTATACTGTCCATTATCCTGCAATAATTTAGGTAAGTGGCAGTGACAAACCCTCCTTGGTAGTGTAATATTAGACACAGATCTTGGGGTATCAAGGTCACCTGCGCAGTAGTCAATTTTTTGAACTGTTTGGCGGTATGAGTGAGGTGGGACTCGCCGATTAGCTCATCAGTCGTAGTCACGTCTCTTTCAGTACAGTCGAGCGAAAAATTTATTAAAATAAATCAATAATGCCGCGACGAAATGTGACTTTATGACGGCAAGCGAGGAAATTAATTTATGACGTCTATAAGTATATCTATGCACATCCAGCCAGATTAATATTCTTTACGATATACATAATGCATTCTATTTACTTTTAAATTAATTAAGTTAATATCCATTATTAAAAAAATCAATTTCTTTGTAATATTCCGCCAATAATCAAAATTCCTCACAAAGGGAGCAGCAGCCAAATGCTAGTAATATAATAAAATGAATATTGCAAATAATATGAATAATTGTAATAAAAAATATTAATTATTATTTGCAAATAAACAATTTTGTTCGGAAGTGTACATGCGCGTTCTTATCCCCACCACTTCGCTCAGACCCCAATATTCGTGTCTCCAGCTGTAAGTCCTGCGAACGTGTACTTGGTGATGACATCGTAAGTGAATTAAAATTATTTAATTCAGCTATTCCAAAATCTGTAGATTGTTGTGTTCGATAATTTTTGGTACCCGCTTAAATACAAGTATTTTCCAAATCCAGTTTTCAATCAAGGTAGGTGACGCACTCGGGGACGAGCCAGCATTTGTCATTCTGGACTGATGTCGACATGTCGCAGATGTCGCACGACGACAGTATCCACTTACCAGCAGGTGGACTGTCTGCTCGTCTGCAGCTATCTTTCTATATAAAAAAACATTATCAAGAACGCATTTTGTTGATATATTCAGATTATTGGTTTCTTTCATAACACATCTTTCGCAT
Source organism: Sesia bembeciformis (assembly GCA_943735995.1). Classification (NCBI taxonomy): domain Eukaryota; kingdom Metazoa; phylum Arthropoda; class Insecta; order Lepidoptera; family Sesiidae; genus Sesia; species Sesia bembeciformis. The sequence continues at coordinate 4,927,400 of OX031038.1, forward strand.
TTAGACTTCCAGGCCAGTTTTTATTTGTGGAGAGGTATTGATTATCAAGGTGGATGAAAGTGGGGATGACCATAACATCTGATCGATGCCACGTTCTTAAGCATCACCACAGGATAAAATAATTAAAGAGAACGGGAAACAAAGTGTGAGAGAGAGCCAATCAAAATACCTCACCTGGGCACCTCTGGCATGCACCGGCTCAAGAAAAATAATTTTAAAGTTACATTATGCCATTTGGCTCGAACAGTGGAAATAATAATTACTTACAGTCTCAGAATAGCCATATCGTCGCTGTGCCTCTCTAAATGATCATTCTTCTTCAGTAACACCAACTGGCAGAGTCTCTTAGGGTTATGCAGTAGGTCTTTGGCACTTCGTAGTGGCTCCACTCGATGTGATATCGGTGGGTAGAGCAGCATGCGGTGGTAAAGGGCTTCGAGGACCGGCCGTAGGGTAGCTGTGGACCCTACCAGCCGGACCAGCTGATTGGCTATGCTGGAAGGATTCATAATTTAGCTTGAAGAAATTTAATGGTAATCAGAGTAGGTTTTTTTGATAGATAGTAGATGTACCTATATTTCTTATTTAATTATGAAATGAGCAGCAGAAGTACTGGAGGTGGCAGCAAATTTAAAAGTGGGTTAAAAGGTTTAGGTTCTCGGGTGACAATAAAGACATAGGATGACATAGACAATGTTTTAGTCATAACTAGTCAAAATTTCAAAGCAATCAGTGAAGAACTTTCGGAGATTTAAGATTTAGAACAAACGAACATTTACATTTTTATTTATATAGATAGTTAAGGTTGAAGATGTCTTATGTAATATTCAAAAGAAAATTGATAAATGCTTTTGTTCAGTAAAGGATTATTTAAATACAAGATTGAAATAATAATAATAATCCGAATAATGATTATAATAAATGTTTGAAAGAAAGCAAAGGCATTAAGTTGTATAACATAAAGTATATTACATATTTAGATATTTAATTGAATTAGAATGGTGTTGCAAATATCAGGAAACAGCTACATAACAAAGTGACAACGATAATTGTTACAACAAAGTGTAACAATTATCGGAATTTATCTACTTTAATATATGAATTTGAATAGAAAAAAGGTGACAGACGTGCAGACGGTCCACCTCGTCTAAGAAGAAAAGGCATTAGTAACATTTTTAACAAGAGCATATTAAGTAATATTATATTCGGAAATTAAAAATAAAGGAAGAGCTGATTTAAATCAAAGCTGAATTCAAATTATGAAAGTTTTATCAAAAATTTTGCATTTTTCTCGAATGTCATCAAAATGCACTTGTGCCTTTTTTCTTAGGAAATCAGTATGTGGATACTGTTGCCCTGGGAAATCCGCGATATATGTCAACATTGGTCAAGAGTAACAAATGTTGACGATTAGGAACTTTATCGGAAGGGATGAGGAGAAGTAAGGTATATTTTTATGTATCGGGAAGCGCAGTTAGCGCAGTAAAAAAGTTCGCCGCTGGAGGTTGGATGAGAAGAGCAGAGGATCATGTATGGTGGCGAGTGGCGAGCCTGGATATAGGTCTGGCGAGCCTATATCCAGCAGTGGAGAGACAGGCTGATGGTCTGGTATGGTTTTTGGATGAAATGTTACGTATCAAGTATGTAAATGTTACCTGTAAACAGCTTTGGCCTGCCTGCTGTTGAAGCTGGGCGCGCACACGAGCGCGCCCGAGCCTCGTCCCGAGTCGTCCACAAGGTGACCTTCGTGCTCTCTGAATTAACGCAATATTGATCTTTATTTTTTTTATTTATTTGATGAACTCATGGCTATAAGTACATCATACTCGTATTTAAAATATAACACATTTAAATACATACGAAAACATTAAAGCTATTCGCAAGCTACAACAAGTAGAAACTAAATTATTAATTATCTAGCCCACCCTAGCCCCTACGTTAGTCCGCCACTGCAGCTGGCACAGATTTTTTAGCAATGATGTCCTTCGCCTTCCAGGCCTCCCTTTGTCCTGAATCTTGCCTTGTATAATCAATTGAAAGAACTCATATTCGTTTTCTCTGTTTTTTTCGGAACGGCTAAATTCTTGTGGCCCTAATGACCTTTCAAGTGAGCGAAGACGTATGGTTTAGGGCAGGTATGGGCAACCTTTGACATGTTGAGGGCCAAACTTTAGCGTGCAAATACGTTCGCGGGCCGTGTTTAAAAGTACTTAGTGCATTTTAAAGTAGTGATAATATTTTTTGCGATAGATATTAGACATGAAATAATACGACAATGTTATTATAGTACAATTTATTAAAATAACAAAATGAAATTTTAAAAAATGGTACATTATAATTAAATCGTTAAATTTGCAATTGTTACAAACTACGAAAGTTAAATACACCGAAATCAATGAGACACTTGAGCTTGAATTTGGGAAACTAATCCATCGATATTTGGATTAATTCCACTGATACAAAGACGTAAAGAATTTTCCAAATTATCGTCAGTCAGTCTTGTACGATGTGTTGATTTATTAACTTTCATCAATGAAAACAACTGTTCGCATTTATAAGTACTGCCAAACGCACAAATCAATCTTCTTGCGAATTTTCTAAGCTGCGGAAAATTGTCTTTTTCTAGGTATTTTTTGTAGAAATCGCACAACTCTACGTCTTCTAATTTGGATTTTAGGAGTGAGTTTTCTTGAATCTCGATCAACTCCATTTGTAAGTGTATTGGAGCATTTTGTACATTATATTTTGTAGGAGTAGCAAATAAACTGAAATAGTCTTCCATGTTTTTGAAGTCGCTAAATCTGTTCGAAAATTGTTCCGACAGTAACTTGAGTTCTTCGGCATATTGAGCATAAGCAATATTTTCATACGCAGAGAGCGTGTTGAAATGGTAACTGTTACCAGACAGCATCTGTGACTCCCACAAGCGTAGTTTGATCTGAAACGCTTTCAAATGGCTGTACAAATAATTTACTAACTCTCCTTGTTTTTGAAGTTTCAAATTTAAATCATTCAAATAGCCTGTAAGATCGACCAGAAATGCTAAGTCACATATCCATTTTGGGTCACTTAATTCAGATAGTGGTTTATCTTTTATTTTCATAAAGTCTGCTATCTCATTTCTAAGCTCGTAAAACCGTTTCAACATTTTTCTTTTGCTCAGCTATCTGACTTCACAATAATATGTTACGTCGTTATATTCAGCTGATATTTCATCCAAAAACGCCTTGAACTGACGATGGTTAAGCCCTCGGGATCGAATAAAGTTGATGGTTTTTACTACCACATTCATAACATTCTGGAGTCGAATGGACTTAGAACACAAGTTCTGTTGGTGGATAATGCAATGAAGGACTATCAAATCATCTTTTTGCACATTTAATTCTGTTGCTTTTTCATTCAAAATTCCGATGAAACCTTTACGTAAGCCGACCATAGAAGGTGCACCATCAGTGCATACTCCAATTAATTTTGACCATGGCAAGCCAAAACTTGTGAATACCTTTTGAACTTCAATAAAAATATCCTCTCCTGTAGTTTAGCGTAGTTTGGTACTCCTGTAGTTTGGTTCCTTTTAGCGGCTGTAAAGCAAGCAATTCCTCAGTAACAGTGAACTCCTTATCAACACCTCGAATAAATATAGCCAGTTGAGCTGTGTCAGACAAATCGGTGCTCTCGTCTAATGCTATGGAAAATGATTCAAAACCAGCCATACGGTCAGTCAATGTTGTTTTTATATCATTAGCCATCATTTCTATACGTCGAACAACAGTTCGTCTTGACAAACTAATTTTTTCAAATTCATTTTTCTTTTCAGGACACAAAATACCGCAAACTTCTAACATACACTCCTTGATAAATTCTCCTTCAGCAAATGGTTTTAATGCCTTTGCCAATTTTGAGCTAACTATAAAACTAGCTTTCACAACATTATCAAGTTGTGTTCTTTGTTTATGAAACATTTGTTGCTGTTTTTCCAAATTTGCGGTAAGCTTCTGGATTTTGTCTGTTCTTAATTGTCCTGTCAGTGAGTGCAGCGTAGCATGCTTAGTTGAGTAATGCCTCTTTATATTGAATTCTTTCATTACTGAAATGGATTCATTACACAGCAAACAAATAGGCTTACCATTGTGCAAGATAAAAAAGAATTCTTCAGTCCATTTTTCTTGAAACTGGCGACCCTCTGTATCTACTTTTCGTTTCTTTCCACCAGACATCATTTTTGTTTACTTTTCGTTCAATAAACTTAATAACAAACTATAGTTAGTAACCACTCAAGATGCACACAAAGTCACAAAGCAAGTTGACGGCTCGAGCAGTTCGCTAGGATATCGCTTGTCCAAGTTATCACCTCGGTAGCTCAAATAGAACTGAACTAACGTTCGGGCCATCCACCCGCTTATATAGGCAAAATGAAGGAATAATCTGGAATAAACTAGTTTAGAATAATTGAGAAGCAATAAATCTTTTGATGTGTCGCCCGTGAGGCGGCAAACCTCAAAGAATTTGATCGAGCAAGCCGAGTGGCGGCGATTATCAAAGAGTGAGGCGGCAAACATCAAAGGATTTGATGTTTGCCGCCTCACTGTCACTCCCGTGAGTATAAGTACCTAATGTAATATTTTTTTAATTGAGTTTTTTCAAAATGTCTCGCGGGCCGGATCATATCTTACAGCGGGCCGGATCCGGCCCGCGGGCTGGTTGTTGCCCATATATGGTTTAGGGCGAGAGCAGAAGGCGCTCAGCCATCGTTATTCCTCATTACATAACCGAAGTACTGGAGTTTCCTTATGGGTTTTAAAAACCTTAAAAACCATAGGGTTTTCAAGAATTTTACGTCTTTACTACAAATGGTGCAACCGATTTTATTTCTAAGCATCTTATGTGGGAAAAAAATACTGAAACCGGTCATTTATCAACCACTGCTGAACGTGGGTCTTAAAATACGGCCTTAAAATGAATGACACGCTGGCAATGTATATCAAGAAATTTATACATTTCGTAGGAAATTTATAAAATTGATAACTAAAATTGATGATCTAAATTTATATCTGATTTAGGAAATGTATAAAATATTGTTATTATTATTACATACCTAGGAAATTTATGAAGTTCCTAGGAATTTTATAAAATTACTAATTGGTACTAGGATGTATGAAAATGTATTAAAATTTTTTCGGGTAGGAAGGAAAAAAATAACCACGAAGTGTGAAGCGATTTTATACATCTCCTACGATTTTAGGTATTATATACATTTCCTAGGTATAGGTCGGGAAAAAAGTTTCTTCGTATTTTATATACAAATTCAAGACAATTTTTTTTAAAAGTTTATATACATTTAATTATAATATATATGTGCCGTTTTGTTCTACAACTTGTTGCCATCTTGTAGGTAGTGACATGATCCCGTTGTTGTAGAAATTTTGAGATTTATGGTCAAAAAATTGCAACAAGTAATCCTCTTGATGTTAAGATGTTAAGACAGTCCTCTCTTGATGTTAACCTTGCACTATCTAAAGAATTCTGAAGAGACCGAAGCAAGTGGAAATCTGAGGGCGCAAGGTCAGGACTATATGGTGGGTATATCAACACTTCCCAACCAAGCTCTCTCAATTTTTGCTGAGTGGCCAAAGATGTGTATGGTCTGGCGTTATCATAATGAAAGACCACCCTTTCTGTTGATCAATTCCGGGTGTTTTTTTCAATTTCTTGTTTTAGTCTCATCAGCTGTTTGCAGTAGAGATCCGAATCGATAGTTTTGCCCGGCGGTAAAAGCTCATAATGAACGATGCTCTTCCAAACCCACCATACACACAACATCACCTTATTGTGCGTTAATTCGGGTTTCGCCAGTCTGTGGAGCTTGGCCGCACTTAGATCATGATCTTTTCCACACGTTCTTGTCGCAAGTGATCGACTTCTCATCACCAGTGATCAATCTTTTCAAAAATAGTTCGGTTTCATTGCGTTTTAATAGAGAATCGCAAACGAGTACACGGTTCATTAGGTTTCTTTCAGTGAGCTCGTGTGGTACCCAAATATCAAGCTTTTTTGTGAATCCAGACTTTTTCAAATGAGTCAAAACTGTTTTGTGGTCAATGCCCAGTGCATCAGCAATGTCGTAACTACTTATATGCCGCCGATCTTGCTGCACTTTTTCACAAATGGCATCAACTTTATCGGTAACAGGGCGACCGGAGCGAACTGGATCTTTAACATTAAGATTTCCTGACCAACTTTGTGCTACTCTTACTGACACTGCATTAGGTCCATAAACGGTACAAATTTTTTTCGCGGCTTGTGTCGCATTTTTCCCTTTTTTGTAATAAAACTTTAAAATATATTGAATTTCTTCGTTAGATTCACTCATTTTCTTGGACAGAAAAAGAATTAAAAAATGGCGGGATACAGTTTTTTATTTTCTTATTTCTTTTTTTAAAATGTTACCTTTTTAATGGTATCATAACCAGCCAGGTACAAACAGTTGACAACTTCGTACATACAAAATACGAAAAGACTTTCTCCCTGACCGTGGCAATGTATGTATATTGCCGTATTTGATACATTTCCGCTAACATAGGCACTTAATTAAAATTCATCAACTCACCTTGATTTAATATTCTTATCGACTCTCGGCGTTCCGAGGAACGATATGAGAGATGGGCAGAACTTCTGCCAGAGGAACGTGGTGAAGTGGGAGTTGCCGCTGACGCGCTCTGAGAGACTCGACATCAATGTTAACAGGCAGTCCAGGGAGAACAGAGCTAGAGGGTTGGGCTTTGGTGTCCTGCGGGATGTCAGACCATTACTGATTCTATAGGAGTGGTAACAACTTAGGGATACCTATTTTCTACACAGAGGTCATCAGTTTTTATCACTCAACTTGTGCTTAAGTACGGAATTTTCAATTATCATTAGCCCGGCGAAGATAAACATCGTAAGGAAGCTCGTGTATTCGGATTCCCGGGAATTTAAAAACATGTTGAATAAGTATGTCAAAAGTTGAGTTTCCATTTGAGTAACCTCATGCTAAGTAGCGCCAGTTTGAGGCTGCTCAACCTGAGGCAGATATACCTCAGGGTGAGCCTGGTGAGGTACCCTGAGGCCCGAGCGGCACAGAGGTATCCGTGCGGCTCAACGGCGAGACAATTTGGCAAGGGGGGCGCTAAAAGACATCTTGAGCTATGGGTGTAATAACAAATCATCAAGTCACATGCAAAGCTTAAGAAAACTTTATTCAAACTGTTTCCAAGACAAGAACTACAATCAACCGAATACAATCAACATACATACAAGACAAAAGTAACATGCTACCTATGCAAGTTCAACTACTCGACTGACGAATAAAATATAAATTGCGTGTAGGTAGATGGATACGTCGCTCGCGTCGAGGGGGGCGTGGGAGGGGCGCGCCCCCCCACGCCGCCCGTGTATCCGCCGCTGGTTTAAATATGCAATACTGTAGCGATCTACCGCGCCAATAGATTATCGGTTGTATTTTAAATGAATAAAGAGAAAGATGCAGTGAAGAGTGACAAATGTACAGATGATGCTTTTATTGTTTCTTTGAATTTCTATGCCTCCAGAGGCACGTGTCGTCTGTACCACCTGCTTTGGGAAATACTGCATTAGTGCAACTATTCTACGCTTCTTAGAAAAAAAGGTACAAGTGCATTTTGATTACATACGAGAAATGTTAAAAAACTGTTAAATTTTAATTAATTTAAAAAGAATAATCGTTGTTTATTTTAAATTTCTGAATATAAAGCTTTCGAAACTTGAACGCTTTCGTTAGAAATGTTACTAATACCTTTTCTTCTTAGGACGACAGCATTTAGCATCAGACGGGCCATCTACCATATTTAGAATCATGTGATGTACTTATGTTAAAACTAGGAATATATTTTCGTGTGCCCTTATAGGTTTAAAGAACTTACAGTTGATTTTCGCTGAGTCTGCTGCACAAGTACTGTATCACTGGTATGATTTCACTGTAGCACCCGACCGCTACGATGTGATTCCTGCCCACAGGGGATCCTTCCGATAGAAGTTCCAGGCATTCCTCATCTGAAACAGCGGATAGAATGTGATTACCATTGTTGAAAAATTATAGCTTGCTCATTTTTGTCGATCGCTCAGAGAATTAACAAGCTAAAGTGGCAAGCTTGTTAATAGACTTTATAGACAACCGATGGGGTACACGACGTAGAGGCAGACCGAGGAGGAGATGACGGGATGACATGTGACAAAACTTGGCGAAGCATAACCGAACAGGACGGTGTGGCAGAAGAGGGGAGGCCTTTGCCCAACAGTGGTACACACATCCAGGCTAAATAAAAAAAAGTAATAGTATAATCATAGTGTCATAGTAGTAGTCGATGTAGTGGCGGCTTTAGTGTGCAAGTTACTCGATTGCGCCTCCTCTTTGTGTTTGCGTCCGTGTGCTGTCCGCGTCCAATTCAAGGCGCCCTCCGGGCCTCCGGCGCCCACGGGTCGCTCCCCCTTAAATCCGGCACTAGATGTAATAGTAATTAGATTGCATTGGCAAAGACTGTATTCTGCTCAAGTTTACTTACCAAGTTGAGCACAATAAGCCCTCAACATCTGCGCGGCGGCAGCGCGAGCAGCAGCTGCCACGTGCGGAGCAGCGGAGGCCGCCTCGCCGCACCTCCCGCACGCCCACACGCACAGGCGCCCGTTCAGTGTACGGCGCGGGGACAACGCGAGCGACAGGTACATGCGGAAGATTTGTACCTGCAGTATTTCACTTATATATCTGACGTTTCCTTTTTACTACAATATTATGTTAAACATATATAATAGTACATTGTTTAGTCATCGTAACTATTATATTACATATTATTAATAAAGTTGTAACAATATGTGTAGGTATGTAGTTATTGCAATCTACACTACAACAGAGCCCAAAACAACAAATAATCTTTCAAATTTTTGTCTCTCTGAACGCGCATCACGCAAAAAACACTTGGGTTCAAAAAAATTAAACTTGACTTGGGTTAACAATAATTAGGGTAGATACTTTTTATCCAGATCCAATATAGAGTTACTTATTCCCTTTATTACCCTTTTATTCTCGTGGTGACTTACCACGGGAATTATTATCAAGGCCGCATGCTCAATATCAGAACGCACATAAAAACACATAAAGACAATGATTTTAATGAAATTCAGTACAATGATCATTGATGTCCCAAGTGTACATACGGGATACTTGTTATCTCAAACCATTATAAGATCCCGTGGGAATCATTGTAAAGGATTCACACATACTCTAAACATTACGCGAACGATGTCACGGGCTCTGTATAAAAAGAAACGATGTCTGTTTGTTTGTTTCAAATTAACAGATGAATGAATAAAGTTAAAAATTTGACATGAACCTTCTTGGGAACAAAGAATAAGACACAAAACTACTTGCAGGTTTGTGTCTTGCTTTGGCAAAGCTTCGTGCGAAGCTGCGGACAAAAATCAGTATACATACAATATAATTATGTTTATCAATTAAAATATCTAACATACCTGCGTGTCCGAAGACTGATACATAACAGATGCTGTAGCACACAGAAGCTGTGAAGGCAACCATAAAGAATCATCCTCTGGCTCAAAGCCCCAATGGAACGTGTCATCGCGAAGAATTTTCTGAAAATGTATAGAACAATATTATACCTCTCGTAAATACTTACCCATATTGTTTGTAGTTATTTATTAAGTTTATACATTGCTGTACCTCTTTGTAATTAGTATCTGGTTGGCGTTAGATGAAAACGCAATGTTAACTGAATGCTTACATGGAAGCCTTGTAGCGCATATGCGACGAGTCGCGGCCTTTTGGACTCCAGCGCGATTTGCAGCGGTAGCAAGCACACTCGGCGTAATTCATATGACGGACGACGCCCGGTGCCCTCATCGTAGAAGAAGGATCGATCTGCTATCAAAACTAAACATTTTTTTTGTAAATATTTCGCAACTGTGAGAAACGTAATTGTTAAGCATTGTTTTTGTTATCTAAGTATTTACCTATTGCATCTTGACATGATTTCCTCAAAGCTGCCAGCTTCGGTCCTGTTGCGTCTTTAAGAATATTCTGCAGTAGTTCTCGCATATCGGGCACTTTATAACATATGATGCACTTTCTATCATAAAATAATTTTATCCAAAACTGAACTTGTTATTTGAACATTTAATACTGAGACTTTGACAACTACTGAATAATATTTTGTAAAGCGGTTAATTACGCTCGCTACATTGATATTATTTATCGCGAGTGGGTGGTTGTATGTGAGTTTATCACTCTTGCTTGTGACGTACTGTGGTGGAGCATGCTCAGTGGAAAAATCAATACAAGTCACTATCACAATTTTTATAGAAGCAACAGGTTGGTGTGACGTTACATTATGTAAATACTGTGTATTGTTTATACTCAGCTTTTACAAAAACACTTAATATAAGATTATGTTTATTTTGCACCTATTTAATTTTTAATCAATAACAATGTTAAAGTCTAATCTGAATCAGTTTATGTATTATTGCTAGTATATTAATATGACGTTTTCACATTTCTAAAACATTATTTGTTAATATACTAATGTAAATATGTAAAAAATTTAAAGATTACAAATCAAAATTCGGCGGGCCTAAACTCGGATGTCCTGCAACGGAAGTTTGGTTGACATCATTGATGTCTGTCATGTCATGTCATGCATGTCCGTGGTATAGAGTATCATGTTAGTAAAATGTTATTTTAATAATTTTAAGATTGTAGCACATTTTTAACTAAATTATATACTTTTATAATAACAATATACATGTGTATATTTATCGAATTAATACAGTCTCTCCGTGTTGAGCACTCGAAGTAAATGGGTTGGTTTACTTCAAGACCCCATACATTTATTCTTTCTCTTTTAAGCATGCCTCCCTCATTTTTTAGCATGAAATTTTCCGTTTGTGACGTCCAAGAACGCAGTTTACCAGATCAGATGTTGTACAAAAATCCCGAAATTTTATTAAGGGTTGCCGGCAAATTCTATTATCTATTATTTTGTTATGGTGTTCATGGGCAGGTGTGCTGGTTTTTGAGGATTACAGTTTATTAAATAGAAAAGTACAGTTTCTTTTTTATCTTCTTTTATATTATTTTTATAATTTGCAACATCATTGATTATCTGTCATAAATTATTATATATTTTTAATTACGGTTGGCCATGGTGTAATTAGCACATTCTGCTAGTATCGGTTTTCCTTCGTAATAAACAATTTCAAAGTCTAAAACATATCCTATGAATATCGTTCAGTAAAACGATAGTAATTTTATTGAGGACAGAGGAAAACTTCTTAGAAACATACGACAAACGTAAACCCACGCTTTTACTCGTTTATTACAAACACCACACATGAAAAACACTTCGAAGTTTAATAAACTATCCCTAATAAACTACAAAATGCCTATACACAATTTTTACAATAATCATACATGAATTCAATTTCTCTTCTCCAGTTCCAGCCAAAAAGTAAAATAGATAGTAGTAAATAAGTTTTGGCTAAACGTCTCTGTATCCGAGCCTTTACTGATAAAAATAGAAATCTGTCAGAAATTTGTTCAAAATAAAAATGGTCTCCTGGAGTGCCCTAAGTCGCCCTTTTGGCATAAATTTATTAAAAAATTATACTAGATCAACACAATTACATAAAAATGTGAATTTTTCAACTGGACAAACTTTAAAAGGCGATCATGGACATAAAGTATTTGCTTTGCAGCCGTCTAGGTAGTATCAATTGCAGTGATTATCTAATCATTTTTCTTATTTTCTATTTTCCACACAGCCAATTTAGTTATTATTTATGAAATTATCTTTGTACATGCGTAAATTGGCACAAAAATTGTGATATATGGCCACAAAAGCCTGTGGTCGTTAGTCATTGCACTGTAGATTATAGTTCCCTGCAATATAACCTTTATGATCTCATGAATGTTTGTTATTACAGATGGCAATATCACAAATTCAAGGACATGTTCCACTACTACTTCATGGTGGGCATGATTCCCGTAACTGCCATTATCTTTTACACCAATGTGTTCATTGGTCCGGCACAGCTTTCAGCAATTCCAGAGGGCTATGAGCCTAAGCACTGGGAATATCATCGCCACCCTATAACGAGATTCATCGCTCGTTATATACACAACAACCCACAGCAGGTTAGCAATTGAATTATATAAAAAAATGTAACAACAGAAATAAGCTGTAATTTTATGTATATTATTGAAGTGTATTAAATCACTGTACCATTGCAATAACAGCCTAGGGATATCTAATCTCGACTTTCATTTGTGAGGGCCTGAATTCAATTCCTCTGCTCCTCAGCTTGTACCTTTCAACATAAACATCTAATTTTAAAAAATGCCTCTAGTTCAGTAATGAAGGAAACCTGTATGTTCCAGAATTAAAAGAAAATCAGGTCCATGTGTAGCCACTAATTGACCTAAGTGGTGGATTATGGCCCAAACACCTTAGAAATTTAGTAGGGGAAGCTAGTGCCCTGCAGTGGGACATTAAAAGGTGATATTGACCGATGCAATATCTCTTTAGTGACTTGTGAAGCTGTTGCATGTTGAAAGTCATGTTGCAGTAATTTGATGTTATTAGTGCAATTATGCTATAAGATTCAGTATATGAATGAATGTATTTTCTATGTATATATGTATCGTATAGAGACATTATTTCTTTATTGCGCTATCTACCTCTGCTTGTCTACAGACTTCTGATTACCACCCAAAGGTTGTCTGGAAGAAATTTCTTTAGCTATAAGGCCGCCTCTAATTACTTGTATTCTTGTGTTTGTTCTTCTGTATGTTTTGGTGTACAATAAAGTATTTCTAACTAATAATATAAGACACACTGTTTCTATAAACTAGTGGTGTTTCATCTCAGTGTGGTTTCAGTTCACATGTTCTTAGTTTCACATGCACCAAAGTAGTCCATTTTTCAAGTGTTTCAATTCTGTAGCATAATGAACTATATGCAATTGGGCAGCATACTTTTAGTCACTTTTACCATGCTCCCTACCAATTTCAGAACACTGCCAATATTTTCTTGACCATTGAAATTTATTCAATAAAAACTATGCTGCTTCATTTTGAGTTCTGATTGGTGGAGTGGTAGTCTTACCTCTATACTTAAACATGATGGAATAATTTAATTCAATCCGAATAATCCAACCAGTCTCGCACCACTTTTGATCCTGCCATTGACCAATTTTTCTTCAGAAATCACACCATTTTAAATGACCTTCTAAGACATGCAATTATCTGTTTACTACAGTCGCATGATATCCAGATTAGCTGTCACTACTGTAAAAAGTTATATATCACTATATAACTTTTCAGTAGTTAAAATTATTTGACAAAATAGTTTCTAATCCAATTTCTTAAGATCTCATCGAGACTTCAATACGAAATAGGTTCAATAGATCTAGAGATTACCTACCTCTTTAAAACACAAGAGGTAAGAGCATCGGAATGTCATGTCATAGCTCACCGATTCTGGAGAGCTGTAACATCAGAATATCTTTATTATACATAATATACTTTGTATACTCGTTCTTCATATTACTTTTGCATACTTGTACACAGAAATAAGTTATTGTTTAATTATCTGGTTAATTTTATTTCTTTTTTGATTACAGGATTATGAAAAGTTCATGCATTTTATTGATGAAGAGCAGCAGAAGATGAAACTGCGTGGATTGCAGAAACAAATACTTAATAAAATGGGAGAACGTTCTGACTATCAAGCTTATTATTACAGACCACTAGTGAACAAGTACTTGCGTATCAATAAGAAAACGGGAGAGGAAATGTATGATCGCATGGGAGACAATATAAAAGATTAAGCAATATGCAAAACATGCAGACACGTTAGTATAATATTTAGTAATCAAGTGAATTGTTACTTATTTTATTTCAATGAAGATAAATAAAATAAACAGTTAAATTGTATGTTTCCTTTTCTTATGGCATATTTAAACACCTTGTCCTAATGGATTATTAAATAACTGACCCTCACAACACCATCCATAATAGTTCTAAAGATATAAGCAATTTAAAATCATGAATCAGTCTTTCTACAAAAATGAGCCTAAGTGTTTGGATCTGGACCTGTTTGCCATCTGATTGATTTTTCTGTACTGTAAGGAGTTAATTCTAATTGGAAATAGCTGTCTCATTCTACTGGCCATCTATTTATTGAGCTATTTGATTATCATCTATGATACATGGCAATGTCCAATGTTGCTGACTGTCAACATCCACATTACATGAGCAAGTTAACAATGACCATTACTTATAGAGACTGAAATATTTCATTAAAAATTGAATATATACCAGATGATGTTGGTACACACTAAGGTAGTATGATAAATCTTTCATATAAACTTGTTCAGTACATTGCAACACATAATGTTCAATATGCAAAATATCCAATATGCGAAAGGTTTAATACGCACATTGTGAACACATGTTCAATGGGGAATTAGCATGAAATCTGAAATTTACAACCTGCTTTTAATATATTTGATTTCTTACCCTTTTAGAAGACTGCAAATAATTATCTATTATCTGCAAATATGCCAATTATCTATTTTGCGTATTGACTATTACCTATGCATGTTGAACATTTTGCTTTATTGAATATTTTCGCAGTTTGTAGTATCTTGAACTTTATACGTATTGAACATCATTCGTGGTGACTGTTCAGTCAACAGAACTGCTGGGAATTAAGGAATGAAGTGTGTGTGATGTATTTGTACTTAGCTCCTTTTCTACCACATGCAATGTGGTCTATCTGTAATTAATATGCTTGCATTGTTCCCCATTTTGTTATCAACAAGAAGGGGCATGTACTATTAATGACTTTAAAGGTTACATTTTAATAAGGTTTTCATCTCACATCATTTCAGTCAAAGCTATTTTAATAAATAATAAAATTTTACCAACAATAAAGGTTACTTTGGACATTCACAGCAACATAGGCTAAAAAGTAATAGTTAGTGGTTTGTAAAGTATAAATATCTTTACGCTCTTTGAAAGGTTTGTTTTTAACAGTTGAAATAAAAAAGTCCTATATGGTAACATTTTTATTTATTTTAAAGGAAACTAACGATTGACAATAAATTTCCACATGGAATTCTTACAAAATTAATGTCAACACTTATCTAGCAATACGCTAAATACGACCTGATATGATTCTACGTTTAAATCATTACAATTGGTTTACCTATATATTTTTATTACAGTAACATTTCTATGGAGTTTAAGGAAGTAGGGCTTTTATCAATTAATAATAGGAATATGGGAAATATGTTGGAATTGAATAAATAAAATCTATAGGTTTATAATTTACATGATATTTCATGCAGTCAACTTAATTAGGCATATTCAATCTGATACTATATTTTACTGCCATTTTAGGAGTAAATAGGAAGGTCGGATGACGAATAGGGAGATGACACTTTATTGACAGTTCTTTGTCATATCTCCGACTCGAATAACTGACTATACTCCTCTTTTCATTTGTACTTAAAGTAACGTTTATAAGAGTAATCATTTGAATGGGTTTGATACAGGAGCTTAAAATCATTCAAATTACGGTTTTCATATAGGACGGTTTTTACCATCAAATATTATTTATAATAAGAAAGATAAATTTGAAACTATATTCAAAGGAAGAGAAGAAATTTGATTTTAGGTAGGTACATGTTAGCCGCATATTCCACCATTTAGGTAAATGAAATGAATAATTGCTGTAGCTGCAGATGTTATAAATAAATAATAATATAATATGTACCACAAAAGACTTACAGGCCAACAGTACAACAAATTAGTACCAACAACAGTAATAATCAAGTAACCTTTGGCGGTGCGGAAACGCACGAAGCTCTTAACTACACTGTACACACGTAACTACACTGTTACACAAGTAAATTAGAAAACGATATGATTTCATTATCTCATTCGTTCAGTCTTCGCAGTTTGTTAATTTCCAACTATGACCCGACAACTATGTATTTAGATTGCTTCTCATATTAATAACATTTATGACCATTAAAACTATATACATCATTACTAATTTTAACAATTTAGAAGGAAATCTTGCAGAGTTGTACATAAGAGTTAAATAAACAACTGAATTGTAAAAGTCAAAATAGTACCTACATAAAACATAGATATTTGAACTGAATTTAAGAAAATAAATAAAAATCTACAGCACATCGTAATAATATGTATAAACTACAATAGACTTGTAATACATACATGTTAATAAATTTACTCAACGATTCTCAATAATAACGATTTCGAATCTAGTATCTAAGACGGCTACGTTTCTATAATGTAAAAATTTAAATGGTATAACATTATTTAATCTTCTCTTTCTCCGCCTGCGCCACCAGTTTAGCTTCTTTTTTGGCTTTTTTCTTCTCTTCCTTTGCTAGTAATTTGGCTTGTCTCTCTTCTTCCTTGGCTAATAGTTTAGCTTGCCTTTCCTCTTCTTTTGCTTGAAGCTTAGCTTCTTTCTTTGCCTCTTTTTCGGCTTTGAGCCTCAATTTTTCTTCTTTCTTTTTTTCTGCTAATTCGTTCTTCCTATTATCGTTACTTTCGTCTTTCTTATTTTTATCTTCATTTTTTGTGTTTTCATCTTCTTTTTTCTTCTTTTCATCTTTCTTGGGTTTTGTTTTGGGGTTCTCTATTTTTTGATCAGTCTCTTTACTTTGATCTCTGGATTTGGGTAGATCATCTTTATTCATTGGTTTCAAAGGCCGGAAGAAGTGCTGTTTGTTCTTTTGCGGTGAGACCTCTAGCTGCGTCACTATTTTTTGGGCACATCTGTAACAATCGTTTGTGATTAGTTTTGATGATTGATTTTAACATGGAGTGATTAGATTTTTTTGATTTTTTAAATTTTGTTTTAGATTTTATTACCATTTTTATGTCTTTCCAGTGCAACATATGGGCGTTTTCCAAGCTCCACCGCCACACTCACGTCTCATTACACAAGGAGAGTTTCTCGAACGGTTCAGGCGAGAATTTTATATACGATTCCCGTATGCGACCAAACTTTATACCATTCTCACCTGCAACTGTACATATGATGATGATAAAAACTCGATGATACGGTGATAACAGTGATCACGCGACGATAACATTTGTTTATATTAGCTTTTGAACGATTTTCTCTCATGCACGCGTTCGAGAAACTCTTTGTGTGAATGGCTCTTCAGACATCCGCTTCCCTCATCCACCCACTACCAACGACTTTATGTGTAGATGTATGTGTTTTATACTTTATAAAAACTGTAATATTAAGATATTAACCTTATCCTGGTAGAGGAAGAGGCTGCAGCGGCACTCTCTCGTCGTCCCTCCCGGAATTCCCGCTGGAACTCTCTGATTGGAGGCAGTCTGCCTGAAGGCTCTCCGGATGGGCCACCCGTGTAACTATGGACTTGATAATCCTGAAGTCGAGCCTAGAAAAGTAAATGAAGCTTAAATGTTTAAATATGTTGTCAAGAGAACGTCAAATATTTACATTATAGTTCGATGAGAGCTTCTTAAATATTAGTCATTGATTAATATTTAACGATCAAACAACATTAGAGGAGCAAAGTTACAAATGGATATTTTGTTAGACATATTTAGCTAAGTAATGTGAATTTGTTGTTAAACATGGCGTGTCTTTGATATTTTAGGATTAGATGTTTAACCTCAAATCTCGATATATATATATATATATATATATATATATATATATATATATATATAATATAATAAATATGACTGTTTCTTTGTTTGTCCCGTATGCGTTCCTATACCATTCAGCCGATTGCGATGAAATTTAGGTGAGTTGATATGCGCAATGATGTTGATTGTTTCTGAATTAGTACAACCATTTTTCACGCGAACGAAGTCGCGGGCTACAGCTAGTTTACCATAAAGTACGTTAATGTGGCACCACCCCATCTCTTCCCGTGGTTGTCGTAAAAGGCGACTAAGGAATAAAAAAGTCGTTACCACATACCACGTTTTTTCCCCTTTTTTCATAAAATTGATAGCAGACCATTACAGCACACTACACACTTGGCCAGTGTAGCATTTTGATACACCCCTCATACACATTGTTTTGTGCCAATGTCCAGCAGTGGGCGATAACAGTAGTAAATAGTTGTTACTGTTACGTTAATGTTGATGTACCTTCATACTGTGATGTTGCGAACGACGCAGTGAGTTTGAAGCGGGTTGCCGCGGCCTCGGCGGGGCGGAGGCCGGAGCCCGCGGTATCGCGCCGAGGCACGCACCGCCGCATTTAACTCCACCACACAATTTGGTCGAGCAGCCGTTGATTACGTTGCCGCCGCTGTTCGACGATACGGAAGACACGCCTGTGTCGTAAATAGAATTGTTTAATGTAATAAATTAAAAGCATGTTTATTGAAAACGTCAATAGAGTGGTGGATTGAAATGTTTTTGTGTAATTGTATGTATGTATACATGCATGTATGTCAGGCTGTCTAAAAAAAACAAAGTATTTTTTTGTCTTATATCAAAACACACTTAAATCAAATTTCAGACTTTTGGACTACGGCAAACCAGTGTCGACTTGCATCGAAACATGTCAGTACTTGCATACTTAGGCGATGCGTCGACGTGCATGTGATTTCCAGTTGTATTGTCAGTAAACTTATTGCTTTTAATCGACAACGATGTCAGTGCAATTGCGCAGGTCTAGAAAGGGTATCTCTAAGAGGTATTATTAGTAGGGTACGTAAAACATTAAATAGCAGGGTCAAAACTTCTCTCCAACAGGCAAGTATGTACGTACTTGCAATTCTGTTGTATAACATCCGTGAAGTGAAATTAACTATGTATTAATGAAAGCTCAAATCTCGCTGTTCGCGAGTGTGTTATATTTTGGGAAAGGGCACGAATACAAATCGTTACCGAATTGTGTGAAAAAAATTGTGAACTTATGTCAAGTTTGGCGAGACTTACAAAAAATGCAAAGAAAACATAAGTCGTATTCAGCCGGCGTAATCAAGAATTTACAAGCAACTTGTACAATTTGTTTGATATTGCCCACGCCGATGCACTCTAATGAATAAAAACAAAGGTAGATAAGATCTTGCAGCGCCATAGAGAGCCAGGTCGACCCGGTAACATAGCTGGAGTGGATAAAAAACTGACTGACAAAGAAGAAAGGGCGCCACTAAGGGCTATTGAAGAAGAAAACCGGCGAATAAAATATCTTTCCGCGTCAATTTCTTCGGCATTGGTATTCCAGTTCTGGAGAAGATATGAATTCACAAAATGATCATCCAACTGTGATCGAGAGCACACATCCTGGGACGGACTACTGGAAATATCGTTACTAAGTTCTCAGTTCAAAAGAACCAGTAACGACAAGGCAGCTCTGCTAAATGTCTGCTTGTTTATTGTGATATCCTATGTCAAGCCATGGTTTCAATGCAATTTGGCAGTAAATCACCTTACCAAGATTTGTGCTTTCTGATGTCATCAAAGGCTTACGAAAACGTTGACAAAAGTATCTCAAAGTATCTCGGTGACAATTTTAAAGCATCACAATTCTATCAGAAGAAATGAAGCTGCATGTGTTTTAAAAGTTTCTGAACACTACCAAAGGATGAGATCATGCACACGGATGTATCGCATGTCTTAACGAAAGGTTGACTCTGGCAGAGATTGCCACCAGGCACTTGGTCCGCCCTCTTCACAATTTCTGTGCGGTAAAGTTTAAATAAATAAATATTACCAGATAGGGAAGACTCGCCGCTCGTGACGGAGTATAAGGATGCAGAGGCAGGCACTGACCGAGCCCCGACAGAGTAACTGGATACCGAGCCCGGTACACCCCAGGACTTGCCGCTACCGCTCGACACCTGAAATATGAGACCATAGAATTATGGAATTATTTATGGCATGAATATTCGTAGACTACAATGCAGGCACAAACATATGTGTTGTACGAGTATGTCTACCAAATTGAAACGTCAAGTGAGCGTTATGTTCCTGGTTCCTGGCAGAGCATCTGGGGGAGTGCCAACGTTTGTCATTCTAGATTGATGTTGGCATGTATCGTGGATCTCCATGGGCGACAGTATCCACTTACCACCAGATGGTCAATAAGCTCGTGTGTCGCCTTTTTATGAAAAAAAATGCAGTCCTGGTTTTTTGTCGCCTCCGTTGTTGTCGAGGCAAGGACTATGACGCCTTTTTGGTATTAATTATGTCGGATATAGTTTGCTTGCAGTATTTGTTTTTTTTTTCATTCTGTTAAATCCTCAAATATACCAGGTACACATGTTCTTCACGTACAAAGTTGTATTTCCTAGTAAATAAACTTGGCTAAGAAGTCCTTGATATTGTTTAAAACTCATCAATAGGTACAAAGTTTTCGTCAACATGGATGTAAAGTAATGGGTCCACAGTCCATGGCCGTAAACCTACCAAATACGACTACGGAATTTTAGAAAATTAAAAAATATTCTCAATTATAATAATAATTCAATTATAATATGATTTTGTTAATACTTTATAGATGATTTCTGATGTGTGGATCTCGTGTTAATCTCCCTACTAAGTTTTTGAAAATTCTTATATTACCAACTTTCTCTTAATATTTTCTCTTAATTTTCTCTCTTTTCTCTTATCTTTCTCTTAATATTACCAACAACTTTGACTATTTTACCAGTAACTTGGACTTGTCAGCTCTAGCTGGTCAGCAGTCTAAATAAATGCTTGTCGCGCAGCAAATATCTTTGCCGGCAAATGACGTAGCGTAAAGACAGAAGGTGATAGCTGACTACTATCTGAATGGTCTTGAGCACTAGTTCTTCTCCCACCCTACAGGGAAACGAAAAACAAGTTGAGATTACAAACCTGCCAGCTCTTGCTAGTCACAAGTCTAGGTGCCTGCCGCAGCCGCAGTATCTTCGCCCGGCAGATGACGCAGCGCAGCGGCAGGAGACGCTGGCTAACTGCCATCTGGATAGTCTTGACGAAGCACCGCCGGCAGACCACGCGATGGCCGCACGGCGATGTTTCCATCGTTGCTTTGGCGTTTACGCATATTACGCACTGGAAGATAACATAAATTTTTGCTAAGCATTTTTTTTTATATTTATTTGTTTTATCTACTTGGGTCTTATCTTACTTGTTTATAATCATATATTGAACTGCCTCAAGAGGTCTTTCCATTACGCTAAATACGCTTTGTTCGCGTGAACTGTAGACTTATTCCCGTGGGAACTCTGTAACAGATCGGGATAAAATATAGCCTAAATGTTAGCCCAAGTCATAAGCTATGCTAAGTTTAATTAAATTCTGCTCAGTGGTTTTAGCGTGATACGCGTTCAGACAGACATACAATTTTTTTTATTTTGGGCTCTTTAAATCATTCGTAGGTGCTTCATATTGTAATCAATTTTTTCAAAAAATATTTCACGTACATACACGGCTCTGTTGCGATTTTGTTATAAATGTAGATATGTAGATTAATTACTAGAAGATAGTGAAAGATTGGTCTAATTATGTAAGAGGGCAGGTGGTGCGCCGTTAGAAACTGGAATGAAAACATTTTGTAGTAAGGGTCAGTCATGTTTCGCCACAAAAAATAAATAAAAGTAGTGTCTCGGCAAGTTGACACCAATTGTTACTATATTTCCACTCTGTCATTATAGCTATCGCTAAATGCATCAAAATGGCTATATTTATTGTAAATAATAAAATTTCCCTTTAAATTTACCTAAATTTTGTTACAATCTCGCCTCGGTTTTGCATTGTATGGATGGGATTGTACGAGTAGTCAGAAAATTTGGAATGTTCATTAAATATCAATTTATATTAAAACGAGCCACAGAATATGCTATGCCGCAAACCGCATCAAAATCCATTTAGCAGTTTTCGAGTATCACGAACATACAGACAGACGCGTTTCTGGGACTTTATTTAATAAATAATATTTGATAGATACATTTCTTGTCACCAAGTCGGTGGTGAAGGAACACCTCGTTCCCCCGCCATTTGTGATTTGACCCGTTTGTTCAAATAAAAATCCAATATCCACTAATCCGCATTTGGCCCGCGTGGTGAAATTTATGGCCTGTGGCTCTGCAGTGGGACATTATAGGTTAATATCGATGTAAGTAGGTTTCAAGAAACTGCAGGTGTGAACTCTATTCCTTTGTTGCAACAATTTCCATTGACTTACTTCTTCCTCTGGCGAAGTGGCTAGCTCAGGTTCATTTTCTTCCAGTTTATTGAGCAATTTGTCCTGCAACAAGGAACATATATATAAATATTAAGTGTTGTAAACCCGGAAGAATTAAGCTTAAGAAGTTTCTTTTTTTGTTATTTCCTTCTAGGTATGCTACATACTGTTACAAGTTCTAATTCAAATTAGGTAAAATTTGAGGTACACAATTAATTTTGATGAAAGAATACCGGATAAATATCAATTCTATCAGTACAGTATTTGATATCAATCATCCCTATTTAAATTGAGAGTAGTTTCTTTAATCAAGGATTAAACTTTCTTTCAAATGATTCATTCAAGGATTGAAAGTAGACTGGTAATGCGGCAATTTTTAAAAAAAATTACGCTACTGAAACGGTTTTTTTCTTCATTAGCACATTCTGCCAGTGTTAAGTTTTCTTCGTAATATACAATTTCAAAGTCTATAAAACGTATCTTGTCAATGTCCAGTCCCGTCGAAGCAAGACTCCTTGGAAGCTGCGTTTTTATTTGATTACTACAAACACCAAGGAACGAAAAACACCGAAGTTTAATAAACTATCACTATTATACCACAAAACGTCCAATACACAGTTTTTACATTATTCAAACAAAAACTCACATCACTTCTCGAATTTCCGCCAAAAAGTCCCACTAAAAACAATTGAAAAAATAATTTTGATACTTGAATTCAATAGAGCTGTGACCAAGAATCTGCAAGGTCGGCAGTGCACCCGCACGCCTCGTATTGTTGCAGGTGTCCATTGGTACTGGTGCTTCGTACATTCTATTCTATAAAAAATGATACCTAATAATAATATTAGCCTAGCATTGAATTAAAGTATCAAAATTATTTTTCCAAATATAGTTCAACATTGGCAACCCTAGCTGAAACAACTAATCAAAGAAATAAGTAGATATTATACGAAACTAAAACTATGGTATGGCAACACATAGAAGTTTCTAGAATCGTGAGTCAGCAAAAAATGTATAAAATGTCATTATTCCATTAGTAAATCCTACCAAAAATTTTGGGAACGCATGATGATTCACAGATTTGTTTGAATAAAAATATCGAAAAGCAATTGAATATTACAGAAAGGTATGAAGTCAAAATAGTAAAAAGATGCTATGTTGAAAATGTTGGAAATGTACAAGATGCCAAACGAAAGTATAGAGAAAATATTTTTTGCATATTATTTTATAATATATTATTATTATAGTTCGAGTTTAATTTAGAAGCGTCGTGTTTAAAAATGGGAATGTGAAAATAAAAAGTAATCTAAAATATTACGTTTGGCAACATTTCATGGTAGAATTTGAAGGAATAAATTGGCAACATTCACTACCACGCCACTGGATTGCAAAGTTGTCAGTTGTGCGTCTTTTGCCAAAAAATCGTTGAATTTCTTTGCAAATTCATAGTTTTTGTGCTTATAGTTTCTAATAAATCACCAATTCAAAATGTCTGACGAGAAAAAGGGAGAAAGTGAACACATCAACTTGAAAGTCTTGGGTCAAGACAACGCTATAGTTCAGTTTAAAATCAAGAAGCACACTCCATTGAGGAAACTCATGAACGCGTACTGCGATAGAGCCGGTCTATCTATGCAAGTAGTTCGATTCAGATTCGACGGGCAGCCTATCAACGAGAACGACACACCTACGTCTTTGGAAATGGAGGAAGGCGATACGATCGAAGTGTATCAACAGCAAACCGGCGGCTCTTCACTAGTATAAATGTGCATTTCATGAACTGTTCGATTGATGTGGGTAATGAAGCGCGGTGGCCGAGTCCCAAACTTTAGTGTTAAGTTAATTGTAACCACGTCATTGCAAACATGTATGCGAATATAAAAAAATAACCATGCATTCACACAAAGATATTTTGATAATCTCTCCAAATGATGTATACTTTATAACCTCACAATCTCTACTGATTCAAAATGCAGAGTTAATATCTAGTGTTGTTCTCTAATTTGGCAACTGGATAAGATTTTATGCAGTTACTGACTAAAAACATTGTATTAACCTTTTTTAACTAATTGTGCATGACACTGTTTTAGTCTATTGTATCATTTACACATTTTTAAGTATAAAATTGACAATCTTTCTTGAGCTTTGATTTTTCACTATACAGTTGCCTGTAACTTTTGACTAGCAGAGGACATAATTTTGTCAGTTGAATTTGTAATATAATTGTAATGGGGAATTTAATCATAACCTTCGATTCACAACAATTCTTCTGCCAAAATTCATGCTTGAGAAAACATCAATATTTCATTATGTATGAAATAATAAAATCATTGTCTACTTTCTAATGTCTCCGAGCGGTCAATTTTAATTTGGAACCTTATTTTTTCAATTTATTATTTTTCATCACCAGTTACATTTAAATTGATAAGTAAAAGATGCTTGTAACCTTTGATGTTAGCGTAAATGTGTAACAATTCAAAATAATGTTATGTAAGTACATTTGAAAATAGCTGTACTTAGAAAGTTAATAGTATTTGTTTAAATTTACAGTTACCGATTGAAAATAGTCTTTGCTAAAAACATGTTTGCTGCAGTGTTAAATTATCATGCTACTAGCCTATTTTTAAGAATTTAAGTGTAAGATCATTAAAGTTTCTCTTTACTATAAGGGTATCCTGTTTAGAAATGATACAAATTAGCCAGTAACTTAAGGAATAATAAAAACTTAAAATTCGAAATCTGTTCTTTATTCACCCCATTACAGCCTCTTACTACAAAACCACCCTACTCAAAATACTACCTATGTAATGGTACAAAATACAACAGTTGTACAAAATAGTTCCTTTTAAATACATACTTGACTCCTCTTATTTCAATTATTTGTTTTTTATAAAGAAAAGGAAAGGTATTCACCAAACTCATTTTTATTGTGTTAGTAAGTATAGGGTATTAAGCTAATGCTCTGTATGCAATGTGCATAAATTTTAGAAATTATATACCTATTGAAAGTATTGTAGTTATATTGAATTAAATGAATGGTGCACAATTTATTGTTTGCTAAAGGTTCATAAAATGGAGGCTGAATTTCCGTTTCCGCTCTGTTGTGAACGCAGCTTTATAGGTGCGTTTCAATTTAACTTTAGCTGCGTTCAAAAAATAACCACTAATATTACGATTAAAACCACAGATCTAGGATTTTTGCTAACCACAAATGAGTAATGATTTTTTATTTTGTATTTAAAAAATAAATCACCTCATTCAATATTTTGTACGAAATGCCTATATAGACGTCAGACAAGCACAGTTTCATTTTCAAAATTAGTTTTTTTTCTATCTATTGTACAGTAGCCAGTTCTAAGGACTTTTAGTTTGACCAATTGTATATATTTACCTAGCATTTGGAACTACATTAATTAATGCATATTTTACACATAATTTCGCAATACTAACACGAGGTAATAAATA
Organism: Sesia bembeciformis; assembly: GCA_943735995.1. Classification (NCBI taxonomy): domain Eukaryota; kingdom Metazoa; phylum Arthropoda; class Insecta; order Lepidoptera; family Sesiidae; genus Sesia; species Sesia bembeciformis. The sequence goes on from OX031038.1 coordinate 4,953,163, forward strand.
TATTTCAGTATATTTAATGTAATTTTAGTTCAAACTATGTGATGAGTATTATAGGAGGAATCGAAAAATCACTTACCGTGTAACGGAACGGGATATGCAGTGGAATCTATATTTTAGCGGCAAAATCAGATTCCAGGTTAAACTAGTTTTCCCTAGGCTCTAATAGTTAAGTCAAAGCGTTTTATTTAGCCTATGCAATTTGTTTTTATGAAAACTCTTTGTCGAAAAATTTTCTGAGTAGCGTGGTATAATAAAATCGTAAAAGCTGTGCTGTTGTACATAAAATATATTTCGAAAAAAATCGTTGCAATGTATTCAATGAAAATACAGAAGGCAAAACAGCGACTTTTAGAATTTTTGTGTCGGCCTGTTTGTCAGAACACGCAAAGAGGCACGTCCTTTGGTTTGTTCCAGACTTCCAGACTTAAATATGAGTATTTAACTTATCCCTGTGTTATAAGTACCTCAGGCGGTGCTTCTCCACATACGTCTCACAGGCGTCCAACAGCTTTCTTAATGCACTGACCGACGGGCTTAGCAGCAGCATACGAATAGCATCCGCGTAGCTAATACTACTCGTATTTACACACAAACCATCCACATAGCAGCCCATGTTACTGAGCTCGACGATCAACTGGTCGATGTATGTATGTACGTATGGTACATACGATAAAATCGTAACAGAGCCGTCTCTGTACACGAAATATTTTTTGGAAAAAGCGATTGCAATTTAAAGTACGTATGATATTAGAAACAAAACATTTTTAGGAATTTTAGTCGGTCTGTCTGACTGAACTCGCATCACGCAAAAACCACTGGACAGAGAAGAATGTAAATGTAAATGAAGAATGTAAAGAATTAAATTTAATTAATTTGGATTTGGAATTCCAAGCCAAAGTCAAGTTTAAAGTGGCCGCTATGAACAAACGGCAATTTCTAAGGTTCAATTTTGATAAAATTACCTACTCTTGAAAACCCTGTACACATAATTGAGCCAATAGATCTCAAGATTAGCGCGAAACATTCAGACAGACATTTTAGGTAGGTACTTATTAAAATGAACTGAACTGAACGGAATTTTACACATATATTTAAATCACTTAACCATGCTAACTATAAGGTAATATATGTCACAACATTGTTTTGTACTTGTCCTCTATGTTTGTTCAGAACATTAATTGCCCAATTTAATTTACATATTAGATTAAGACGAACGCCTGATCATAGAGATCAGCAAAGTAATCCGTTTATGCACTCTCTGTTATGCATCTGCAACGTTTTAACACAAAAGTGTCTACACATCAGGATATATAATATACATTTGCTGCCATAAGGGTTTTTAACCAGTTAGGTTTTAAATAAAAATAGTAAGTATTTAAATATTAAAATATGTATTTATTGTCAAAATGTGTAATTGTCTCTATTATTTTTTATGTGGTTTGGATAAAAAAATCTCTCGGCACATTAATTTAACAAGTTTTTGCCTACTTTTAAAAGAGAAATATTTAAATGAGGAACAGAAAAATAATTAACAAGCGGCAGAAAATACAAATCTATGGTAGCAAATTTAATGGTGGGCTCGGTGATTTTGAAAGGATTTTTAGGTGGTCGTTTAATTCATGATTAGTCAAAGTTCAGGTTCTCTGGTGACAGTAAAGAAATAGGAGTCCGACTTGGTAACGACATTCCTAATAGTTTACAAACTATTTACTTTAGTTCTCCAAAATTATGTTGTTCTGTTGTTATGTTAAATTATTATGTTGCTGCTTGTTTATATACTAGCAGTTCTTTAATATTACGACACACGGATATGCCAATCGTAATTTATCTTTAAAAATTTTTTAATTGTATTTTTAGATTTTGTTAGATTATTTCGTAAGGTTCTCTTATTTCTTTCTTTTTATTTTTTACGAACTACTAAGTGTAATGGGATTAAGTGTATTGTAGTATTTAAATGGGAAGTAAAAAATCATTAACCATGATATAGATTTGTATCAGTTAAAGTAAACTATTTCAGATTTAATTTATATTTAAACAATTTCTCATTATAGGCTTTTGTTTTTGTTTAGATCTTACCTCTTTACTTACCCCGTTAACTTCGCAGTGAGTTCCGTTCTTCGATTCCGAAGCTTGGCTCAAAGATGTGTAGGAGGTAGGTAATTAATGACTCAATATTTATTTTTATTTATTTATTGATAACATCACTGAGACTAAACAAATTATGGTAAGTATTTTAATCTAAAACAGTGGGATTTTTATCCATAGTCTCCGATCCCCATCAGTGTGGATTTCGGGACTTTAACTATCTACTTAAATTAAAAATCCCTACTGGTTTTACTCTATTGTATCAAAGGATAATAATTGTACATACTTTGATGTCCAATTTTTATCCTTTGATTAGGTTATTCAAATAAGTAAGTATATCAAATTATATTGGTTTCATTTTGTAAGTCCAGGTGCATTTCGATTTTATAAAATTGTTTATTCCCACAATTCCTATTGGTAAGGAAGACTCTTAATAATACTATTTGTGGCCTTCTTTTACGAACGTCCGCCTCGTTAGAGGATGGGTGGGTTTACCATCACACCATACCATAGTATCTCTCAACTTGTTAGTTACCATCAGAAGATTGCTAGTCCGCCAGCTGTTTCACAAAAATATTAATAACTCATTAATAGTTAATATATATTGTTATTGTTAACCTTAATTGTAAATATAATATCGGTAAAGTCAACCATATATAGCTCGTAGAATCACCCTACGGAAGTAGCAATTTGTTCGCAATTGTTACTTTAGCATGCTGATTTTAAACTAATTCTAATTTAAGAAGTTCGCCGGTGGTGGCTGGATGAGAACAGTGGGAGATCGGTGTGGTGGCGAGCCTTGGGAGAGGCCTATATCCAGCAGTGGAGAGACATAGGCTGATGTTATGGTATAATATCAATAAATAAAAAAATAAGCAACTCTTTTTACTCATGAGCTGCCGCCTAAGCCTATATAACTGCCTATATATCAAGTTGTCTTAATGAACTCTTATAAAACGAGCAATCAAGGCGTCAATTAATGAATGATTAATATAATATATTATAGGTATTATAATATACAAGGATCTATTACGCTATGTTCAGTTCATTCTTCCTGATCACGCAATAGGTTAAAGAAACAAGTTTTGATAGTTTTTGTATACATGTATAAGTGCCACTTAGAGCAGGTATGGGCAACCTTTGACATGTTGAGGGCCAAACTTTAGCGTGCAAATACGTTCGCGGGCCGCGTTTAAAAGTACTTAGTGCATTTTAAAGTAGTGATAATATTTTTTGCGATAGATATTAGACATGAAATAATACAATAATGTTATTATAGTACAATTTATTAAAATAACAAAATGAAATTTAAAAAAATGGTACATTATAATTAAATCGTTAAATTTGCAATTGTTACAAACTACGAAAGTTAAATACACCGAAATCAATGAGACACTTGAGCTTGAATTTGGGAAACTAATCCATCGATATTTGGATTAATTCCACTGATACAAAGACGTAAAGAATTTTCCAAATTATCGTCAGTCAGTCTTGTACGATGTGTTGATTTATTAACTTTCATCAATGAAAAGAACTGTTCGCATTTATAAGTACTGCCAAACGCACAAATCAATCTTCTTGCGAATTTTCTAAGCTGCGGAAAATTGTCTTTTTCTAGGTATTTTTTGTAGAAATCGCACAACTACGTCTTCAAATTTGGATTTTAGGAGTGAGTTTTCTTGAATCTCGATCAACTCCATTTGTAAGTGTATTGGAGCATTTTGTACATTATATTTTGTAGGAGTAGCAAATAAACTGAAATAGTCTTCCATGTTTTTGAAGTCGCTAAATCTGTTCGAAAATTGTTCCGACAGTAACTTGAGTTCTTCAGCATATTGAGCATAAGCAATATTTTCATACGCAGAGAGCGTGTTGAAATGGTAACTGTTACCAGACAGCATCTGTGACTCCCACAAGCGTAGTTTGATCTGAAACGCTTTCAAATGGCTGTACAAATCATTTACTAACTCTCCTTGTTTTTGAAGTTTCAAATTTAAATCATTCAAATAGCCTGTAAGAAGATCGACCAGAAATGCTAAGTCACATATCCATTTTGGGTCACTTAATTCAGATAGTGGTTTATCTTTTATTTTCATAAAGTCTGCTATCTCATTTCTAAGCTCGTAAAACCGTTTCAACATTTTTCTTTTGCTCAGCCATCTGACTTCACAATAATATGTTACGTCGTTATATTCAGCTGATATTTCATCCAAAAACGCCTTGAACTGACGATGGTTAAGCCCTCGGGATCGAATAAAGTTGATGGTTTTTACTACCACATTCATAACATTCTGGAGTCGAATGGACTTAGAACACAAGTTCTGTTGGTGGATAATGCAATGAAGGACTATCAAATCATCTTTTTGCACATTTAATTCTGTTGCTTTTTCATTCAAAATTCCGATGAAACCTTTACGTAAGCCGACCATAGAAGGTGCACCATCAGTGCATACTCCAATTAATTTTGACCATGGCAAGCCAAAACTTGTGAATATACCTTTTGAACTTCAATAAAAATATCCTCTCCTGTAGTGGTTCCTTTTAGCGGCTGTAATGCAAGCAATTCCTCAGTAACAGTGAACTCCTTATCAACACCTCGAATAAATATAGCCAGTTGAGCTGTGTCAGACAAATCGGTGCTCTCGTCTAATGCTATGGAAAATGATTCAAAACCAGCCATACGGTCAGTCAATGTTGTTTTTATATCATTAGCCATCATTTCTATACGTCGAACAACAGTTCGTCTTGACAAACTAATTTTTTCAAATTCATTTTTCTTTTCAGGACACAAAATACCGCAAACTTCTAACATACACTCCTTGATAAATTCTCCTTCGGCAAATGGTTTTAATGCCTTTGCCAATTATGAGCTAACTATAAAACTAGCTTTCACAACATTATCAAGTTGTGTTCTTTGTTTATGAAACATTTGTTGCTGTTTTTCCAAATTTGCGGTAAGCTTCTGGATTTTGTCTGTTCTTAATTGTCCTGTCAGTGAGTGCAGCGTAGCATGCTTAGTTGAGTAATGCCTCTTTATATTGAATTCTTTCATTACTGAAATGGATGCATTACACAGCAAACAAATAGGTTTACCATTGTGCAAGATAAAAAAGAATTCTTCAGTCCATTTTTCTTGAAACTGGCGACCCTCTGTATCTACTTTTCGTTTCTTTCCACCAGACATCATTTTTGTTTACTTTTCGTTCAATAAACTTAATAACAAACTATAGTTAGTAACCACTCAAGATGCACACAAAGTCACAAAGCAAGTTGACGGCTCGAGCAGTTCGCTAGGATATCGCCTGTCCAAGTTATCACCTCGGTAGCTCAAATAGAACTGAACTAACGTTCGGGCCATCCACCCGCTTATATAGGCAAAATGAAGGAATAATCTGGAATAAACTAGTTTAGAATAATTGAGAAGCAATAAATCTTTTGATGTGTCGCCCGTGAGGCGGCAAACCTCAAAGAATTTGATCGAGCAAGCCGAGTGGCGGCGATTATCAAAGAGTGAGGCGGCAAACATCAAAGGATTTAATGTTTGCCGCCTCACTGTCACTCCCGTGAGTATAAGTACCTAATGTAATATTTTTTTAATTGGGTTTTTTCAAAATGTCTCGCGGGCCGGATCATATCTTACAGCGGGCCGGATCCGGCCCGCGGGCTGGTTGTTCCCCATATATGCCTTAGAGAATGAGACCTTTGCTGTCATAATGAGAATGAGTTAGAGAAGTTGTTCCCATTTACAAGAGTGGTGATAAATCAGATGTATCAAACTATAGGCCAATCTCTATTCTTAATTCTATACCGAAACTTTTTGAAAAAATGGTCACTAGTTGCGTTTATAGCAATTTCAGGAATATTATATGTGAACAACAACATGGTTTTATCGACAAAAGGTCTGCGTGCACTAACTTAGTAATTATTAAAAAACATATAACCGATGCCTTTGAGAAGCATGGACAGATCGATGCGATTTACACAGATTTCTCAAAGGCATTTGATAGTGTAAATCACGATATACTGGTCTTAAAGTTGAATAACATGGGTATTGGAAATCCGTTGTTAAGTTGGCTGAAAAGTTATTTGACTGATAGATCTCAATTTGTCGAGATAAAAAATTGTAAATCTAAAGTTATAAAAGTTCCTTCTGGAGTCCCGCAAGGCTCCCACTTGGGCCCTCTTTTTTTTAACTTGTTTATAAATGATTTACCTTCATGTTTAAAATTTTCTTCGATACTTTTATACGCTGATGATGCTAAAATTTATAAGAATATTGAAAACTCTGTTGATGCAGAACTTCTGCAAATCGACATTGATAGTGTAATGGAATGGTGCAATCTAAACTTATTGAAACTCAACGTTAAAAAATGTTCAATTATTTCATTCACAAGAAAGAAGACTGGTATAGTTTACAATTATGTTATGGGTAACGATCAATTGCAACGGGTGGAAACTGTTAAAGATCTCGGTGTCTTGCTTGATGCGAGGCTTTATTTTAATGATCATATCAAAACTATTTCTTCTAAGGCAATGCGAATGTGGGGATTTGTTTATAGAAACACGTCGGAGTTTTCGCGCGTTAGTACACTACTTTTACTATATAAGTCTCTCGTTCGCCCTTTGGTGGAATATTGCTCAATTGTCTGGTCTCCTTTTACAAACGAACAAATTAAACTCATTGAAAAACCTCAGCATAATTTTCTGCGACACGCGGCCTATCGCGATGGTCACGGAATGTCACGCGATAATCATGATTATTCTTACATTCTTAGTAAACTGGGTTTGCAATCTTTGCAGGAGAGAAGAGTAATTTTTGATCTCACTTTTTTATTCAAAATTATTAACAACTTTTTAGATTGCTCTTTCCTAACATCGCACATAAATTATAGAATAAGTGCTGCTGGCACGAGGAACTCTGATATGTTTTATGTCCCCTATAGAAGAACTGACGTTAGCAAGAATGAAACTTTGATACGACTGATGCGCAAGGCTAACGCTCTTGGTGATACTGTTAATTTTTATGGTAACGATATTTTTGAATTTTCGCGCCAACTGAGAAGTTCTGATCTTATGTTGCTTTGAGTTGTACTTTCTATTTTCCTTTCTTTAATCTGTTATGTAAAAAGGGTATATCCCGTATAAATAAATAAATAAATAAATAAATAAATAATATGTATAATTATTAATTTATTTCGTAAGGAACAACTACATATTTTTAAAATGTTTTCTGTTATGTCTAATATAGGTAATGCTTATTAACAATCATTATATTAATGTATAACATAATGATTGTTATAATGCTTGCTTGTAATATGTATAATATAATGTTTATTCACACGGTATTAGCTTCACGGACTCATAGAGACAACTGCCTCATAGTAGGTATAAACAAAATTTATACACAGAAACTAATTGTATTTTGACTTTTCAAAGCAAAACAATTGGTTTTGATCTCGCTTTTGTTGGCTTGCAGATTAATGCGCTTATCGAAAAAAATGTAGAGGTGTTGAGCAGGAAATATGTCAAATATTTATCGCATTTCGTGGTAAAACCATCAAAAAATTCTAAAACTCAACATGATAGCTGTTATTCTTGACACGGAGTCACAGACGAAGATATAGGTGAATTGCTTTCTATCAAGGAGATTCCAAATTGTAATTGTATAGGTATAAATTGGTATACTCTTGTCCTCTGTAGTACAATTAATAGACATCATATACCTACTTACTTTAAATGAGCTTTCGCGTTCAAAATCTATCGTTCCACGTTCGTTAAAATTCTTACGTGTTGCTTAGACGGTACTCAGTTCTTTTGTTTCTTGCAAATCCCTCTTATTCATAATTTCAAATCTGGAATGATCTGTACTTCAACCCTTACCACTTGTAAGCAAATTGCAAAAATCATCTCCTCATTTACTTGAAAAATAGAAAATTAATCAATCTTATAAACATTTACCATGTTTATTAGAATAATACATATTTAATTATTATAATAATATATATCAACATTATGATGTGAACTATGACCAGTTTGCGATATTTACCTATGAATATTTGATGACATAACATAGAAATATATAAAATACAATAGGTAGTCATAAATTACTGTACCTTTGTACTTGTACTTGACATTCATAGGAAACGAATAAATAAATAAAACGTAGAAACCGTAAAAAATGTTTTAATTTTTTTCCCATGGTTTAATCATTGTTTATCGTAACTATAATAAGTAATCAAATATTTACCGATATGTAGGTATTTTTGTTGGTTTAGTAGACCATTTAACCAGTTATTGTATCCCGTAGTATCTGTATCTATATCTATCCAGAAGAAAAATAAAATTTTAAACAAAGCCAGTGAGTCAGTTGCTCTGTTGAATGAATGATTTACGACGTTTTAACAGTAATTATCCTTCGATTACGAAAATAAAAGAATATCTATGCAAATTTTCTTACACAAGACATACATAAGCGTGGTTTACTGTAAACAATTTTTTGTGTACGTACGTATGTGCCCTTTACCTGGGTACCTTTCAAGTCAGAAGATCAAATCGAAACTCAAGATGTTAGGAACGTCCACTAACTTGGGATGTTGCGGTTCTGAATATTAAATATATTTTTTTCCCTTCGGAATTGATATCTACTCGTCCAGACAAATCCGCTTTGTAAATTTATTTTTATTGTCCACAAATTAAAAACAGTTTTTTTAATTATTGATCTTAGATTGCTAATTTTTATTGTTAATTGTCAAGATGATAGCGCTATTAATTTATATAGAACTACATAGCTACTCATATATAGGGTTTGTTGGATTGTTTACATTTCTATTTCGGCCTAAAAGATACACACTTTCTTTCAAACTCTGCTATATTTTCAAAATCATTGGATCGCTAATTAAAAAATAAAACTTTAATTTGTAATTAAAAATTATCTTTAGTGTAGTGTTTGTTCCATAAGTTATGACGATTTAATGCTTTGAAGCATTGTTTAATTTCCTAGTCATCTTTGGGTTTTCCAAAAATAGTACTTCCCGAAGTGCAATAGGGCGCATTATTTATTTCAACATTCATTTGTTTAGAGGTACCGAAGTCGCCAGAATGATTAAACATGATTAAATTACATACTTCTATCGTATTATATAAAGTCACAGCTATTGACGGCTCCTATTTACTTTGCCAAGTGATTAGGTTTCTGTAAATTTGAATTTTGAGATGTAATAAGAGTCACAATGTTTTACAAATGTACATTTCTGTGTACTGCACAATATCTTTTTGACATATATATCACTATGGCACGACGTGTTTAATTTAATTTTATTCACATGATTATTAGATAGGAACTAGGAAGGAACCATTAAATTTAGACAAGTGCTTACGCAATGATATCGTCGACTTTGTACACCATTAAATGGAAACATTTCGTTAAAAACATAAAATCACGATCAAGGAAGGACATTGCCATGGTATTTTTTATAATATCCCACTTGACATAATTTGTTATTCCTATTCCAAGGAGAAGTTTGTACTTTGTACGAGTGTACTCGTATTACGTGCAAGTAATAATCTAATTTACTTATATTATGTTAGTATGTAATTCTAAGTACGTTTGAGTAATATTTCAGAGTTAAAAAAATGTATATAACTACTATCTGCATGCATAAAAAACTGCTTATGTAAATCCATGAATGTTTAAAACGTTGCGTGTTCCGTATTCATTATTTGATAATCTTGTGATTTTTTATGACCATACAACTGGCATTATTAATCTAGAGTTTATTATTATTAAGTAAATCACTGTTCTCCATACCACAGACCAAATTTTATAAGAAAATTTGGGTAAATATAATTTTCATAAAATGAAGCAAGATATGTTCCCAAGTTCGGTTACGGAAGTCTTAAAAAATTATAAACAAATACCTAGTGCTGATCTTGCACGAAAACATTGACCATCGGGAATATTCGGGTATCTGTAGCAAATATCGAATTCATAAATATATATAGAGCTACTAATATCCCCAAAATATTTTCTTCATTATATAATAAATTTTATACGTATATATTTGCTGTTGTCAACTGTTACCGACCTCATTTTAATTACCTTTTTATATTTAATTTTCAAAAAGATATCCTGTCAATGTAATGATGTTATGATGGATGTCTAAATTCTTCACTAACGCCTTAAAAGCCACATTTTTATCCACTACAGTCAACTATAAGTGTCGCTTTCATAAAGATGCCCAAGAATTCAAGACAAGGAAAACCCATAAATAAACACGTCGGTGAAATTATTTTTAACATATCTTTATTTTTTATCTGCACGAATAAAATTTAAAAATACGTCCGAGAAAAACTATTTTAACAAGATACAACAAAGAGTTCGTGATGCAACTTGTCTTTCCCATACAAGTATCCGTAATATTGTAAGAGCTCATGACGACAGCTTGAATTCATCAGAAACTCAAACTCAAATAGACCGACAAAAGAATTCTAATAGAATCTTGAAGATTTTGACTATTCTGTGGTAAGAAGAATGATGCATAATTTTCCTTTGAGGTTGAAGCAGGTGCCGACAGTCAAGTCTTTAAAACTGAAACTAATAGAAACCCATTGATTTTAAAGGATACGAGAGTACATTACTAGAAATTGTTCGTCAGTTGCGTTTTTGGTTCACTGAATCTAGTAACAACAGGAAAGGTTTGATGTAAAAGGATGATGTAAGACTGAAACGGATAAAATTCTTAGATTTGGTTAAAATATTTGGATCTGAATACAGAGGAATTGTATATATGGGTGAAACTTATCTACATACGTCATATATTATATTATATTATATCACTGATAAAACTTGAACTGATTCTACAGGAATCAATTTCTACAGGACAATGTATTATTCCCGGGGCTTTATTAATGTATAAATATGTGGATATAACAGGAGACTATTGTAATGAGATGAACATCGACAATTATGAAAAATTCGGCACCGGTCGTTGATACTGAATATCATAATAAATATGTGGAAAAGCCTCCGATTTAAATACATTGAAGCAAGATATAATAAACTGGTTGGTAAAACATGACAATAACGTCGACCCAACTTGAACAAAGCCACTTTACCAAGATATTTTTCGTCCTAGGAAAACATTTGTGGAATATTCTATTGACAAAATTTTAGTTGAATATGGACACTGTATTGAGATTGCCGCCGTATCATCCGGATTTCAATCCCATTGAAAACATATAGTCGCAGCTTATGGGTTATGTAGGAGTATCTCAAAGAAATATTGACATGAATATGACCTCAGTAAATAAAATATTATTGGAAAAAATTGATACGATTGGTCCAGATTAATGGGAAAAAGTTTGTGATCACGCAATCAAATGCGAAGATGAATATAGAAAATATAAACATGCCGTGGATGATTTTATGGATAGGATAATAATTAATACGTCTTCGAGTTATGATGATCCTGAAAGTGACAATGTATACTATTATTCTGATTATGACATGGAAGATATTGAATACATACCACCAGGGAGTTAACCAAAACCTCTTAAATGATCGTTAACATTTTACTCTGATATAGGTGTTGATTTTTTAAGATATAATATGAATAAGGCTAATAAAAGCAATATAACGTTATATCTACACACATAATATAATACAGATACTTATTATAATTAACTAGTGACCCGCCCTCGCTTCACTTCAGTTTATAAGTTTTTTTTTTCAAATTGTTTTTTCAAAATTTCAAAATAAAATATTGAATATATTAGACACGGATACTGTAGCTTCTTATTTGTGAAAGAATTTTTGTAATCGGTTAAGTAATTCCAGAGATTACCCCCAACATACAAACACACAATTTTACCTCTTTATTATATTAAGTATAGATATAGATTATCTAGTAAGTATGCAAATATACATATATAAATAAATAAGACCAAAGTAGAAAACATTTAATATGATTATTTAGCAATGTGGTGACTTATTTAGTAACGATATAATGTAATTATTTTTTAAAGGGAAAATAATAGCTCCATATAATTCTCTGCACTGATTCGTGATATGTTCATAGAGTTTTTTATTTATCTCGTAATAAATTATGCAATTAGAGGTACGGTAATTCATTGACGTGGATGACGCGTTCGGGTGTTTCCGGATGAGCCTATGGCCAATGTTTTCGTAATGTATCTGTACCTATTATTAACATACCTATGTTTAAATAATAATTAGTCGAAAATTAGACCGGTTGTAAGACATAGATTAGAATATGAAAGCCACAACAAGTATTTTGCTTTTCTTTTTCCTCTAATTTTAAAGGAAAATATCTTATCGTTAGTCATCTGATCTGAGGGAGGACACTAAGAATAAGATACAAAGAAACAGGAAAAATTGATATAACGAATTTGATTAAATTATCTAATAATTCGGTGTGCGTAGGTAGTTGATTAGAATTAATATTTGCAAAAAATATGCGTACCTAACCAGAACTTCTATTTATATACCCACGTTTTTATATTTATGGGTCATGTCATGCGTCATATCATGCGTCATGTCATGACTTCGAATTTTTTTTGTTGTCTTTGTTTAAATTTTGCGGACGTAACTTATCAGATACGAATGTTTAATTATTTTATAAGTATCTTTTTCCACTTCTCTAAATATGCTTTAAATTGAGCAGACGTGTAATTTTTTGTAAACTCAAGTAATTTTTTTGTTCATATGTATTTATTTGTCTTAAGTTCAAATGCGTTTCCTGATACCTGTTTTGTCTCAAATGCGAGGATTTTCCTTGTACTATAGAAGTCAGAACCACATGTTCACAATGCACCGAGAGAATTAAATTTTGTTCTCGCATGTTAGGCAAGTATTGGTTTCAGGCTATTTTGGCGGTATTTGTGTATGATAGATCAATGCATCAATGAAATATTTTCAATGCATATTATCTGATCACACACGAAGTCAGTTTAACAATAGATATTAAGTATGGTAATATTACAAAGGAATTTTATAACTATCATTAGTTTCCTTTCATTAGATCTCCGAGACGGAGTAAGGTTTAATTAGCGCGAGAATTATTATTCATCGCTGGAGATGCTTCTTAACCAGCTTAAGCCAGTTTAATATTGCTACCTTCTCCGTCTGTAACAAAATATAGGTGACTTGAAACCAAGTTAATCCCCTGCAACGGTTAGATTGGCGTAAAACACGTTTAAATTGATAGATTAAACGGCTGCAAATTTGTAATTTGGAAGATCAGAACAGCAAAGCAAACAGAGTGCAATGAGTTTTTTTTTTCAAACCGGAATGGATCGCGTGCAATTATATATAATTTATGTATTATATTAAATGTAATGAACAGATTTATTACAGTAAATGTATTTATTATGTATTTTCTATTACAGTTATTATTATTATGTATTATGTATGTATTATGTATTATTATGATTTATTACAGATTGTTATTTTCGTCTCAACAGAGCATCAGCGAGTCGGAATATTGCCGATGCGTATAATCATTGCATCTTGCAAGTTGTATAACATGTTACATATTTATTTATTTTTAAGGAAGATTACAGACATGTTAAAAATATTGTAATTACCGTAACCGTAGCCTTTTGTCGTACATGCTGGACACGGGCCTCCTCATGTACTCGTTCGTACATTGCCTTGTGCTCGAGGGATGTAAGTGTCCTGGTGGGTTCTATAAAATTATGAGAGCAAGTCTTTCGACATACAGTTACTTTATTAGTTATGAGTAATTTTGTTTAGTAATTAGTGTATCTATATATTTTAGTTCAAACTTTGTAAATTCATAACACCTACACTTTATAATTTTCACCCCTGAAGCTTCTAGACAACTTATGGTTTCGCTACCTACAAAGTGTTTGTAGTGTTATCAAATGTTACGTTCGTTCAACCGAATTATACGCGAGTGGAGCCAACTCCCGGGTAGCAAGTACCGCTCACACGCTGTAGTGCGAGCGGTACACGTGAGGAGGCCCCTGTCTCTTACGTTATAGATTTTACATTGCAATTGTAATGTTTAATATTTGCGTATAAAGGGAATTACTAAGTATATCTATTGAGTAGGATTTCTGTGATACTGCTAAAATGAAATCTGTCAAAATTTTTACCAAATTATGAGGAATTTAGAAGTAGAGAAATACATTGCTGAAACTATGGTACGATATAGTTACTCATACTTTTTTAGATACGATACGATATAGTATATATCGTAACTATACTCACGATATACTGATACAGTATAGAACTGATACTACTTCTGAAAAGCTCTAAAACAAATTTAATTAAAGACAACAGTTGTAAAATGTTGAAAAAAAAACATTCAACTAAGTACTCGTACAAGCAATCAGTAAAGAAAATAAAGGTCGAATAGTAACGCAACCAATACTAGGCTTCAATATAAGTAGCTAACTAACTCTTACCAGAGACCTTGTTTTTGCCGAGTAAAAAACCAAAAAAAAAATGCAAGAAATATTTTTGCTATAATCAATGCAGGTCAGATTCCAGAGCTAAAGAACGTTCACCGATACAATCAATTCGTTAAACAACAATTTCGTTCGGCTTTATCTTACAGCGGAGTGGTGTTACACAATTTTATAACTGTTCTGCTCATGCTGCGTTACCCTGCTATAGGAGGCCAGTTTCGCTTAAGCAAAAACTTAATCAGTTGCCAAAGACACCTTGTGGCAACAACAGCAATGTTTCTGAAGTGCCTTTAACGTGGTTATTTGATATAAGTGGACGCAAGGACCAAGGTCAAAGTCAACAAACATTATATTACGTTTATATGCATATAAGAAGATTTCCGCGCGCGATTCGACTGACCGATGTTGAGTAAATGAGACGCTTCGCCGTCTGTCCTTTGCCGGATGGCTAATCAAAATTTCCCGATCGAAAAAAGTTTTTAACGAGCTACGGAGTAAACGGATCCATTGTGCCATGGAAATGATCGAGTCGCGCTTCGAAATGTACGAAAATGCATAGTTTGGAGATGAATTTTAATTTTTAGAATATTTTCTGACGCTTGTTACTAGTGCAACAAATATAAAAATCTGTGATTATTCTGTCTGTGATTATTTATTGGTGGATAATAATTTATTAGTGAATAATGTCATTGATGACAGTGAATAATTCATCATGCCATTTAGTTTCATTCTTTATTGGTGAGTGATTTATATTTTTTTTATTCGGGAAACGCTTTTCCATCGGATTTTAATTATTTCGTTTATTATCAAAAAAATAAAATAAGACGATTGAAAAGAGTAGGTACTATTGTAAAATTAAAAATAAAGGAAACATTCCTGAAACTGAGTATATATTGTTTTTTTATTTTCATATTTTAACCCGTACCTATTTTATGTCGATTTATAATCTATATAAATAAAAATTAAATGCTGTTCGTTGGTAAGTGCATCATTTGAGAACGACTGTACCGATTTGGCTATTTTTTTTTTAAATGTTCGTAATAGTCCGAATAAGATTTTTAGGGAAAGAGAAATTGGGAAAAGTTGTTCGGAAAATTGGAAAATTCGGGAAAAATTTAAAGTGCTTTTTTCTATGGGACGTTTGTATGAACTTATTGAAATTATTGTATTATTGAAATTTGGACAGGACAACGTCTGTCGGGTCAGCTAGTTATCAAATAAAAACGCCACATAAAATTCTTTTCAAATACGAGTATGTTCTTGACAATAATATTCTATTTTTTTATATCATTCTGATAAAAACAGTCTATAAAATAAAAAAAGTTTTATTTGTTAATGATTGAATTAAAACCGAGATAAAAGCCTCAGTGTTCGCTTGAATACTGCTGAATTAGAAAATTACTCAAAGATTATCATAAGATTGTCACAAAAAAAATTAAATATTTAAAATTTAACGTATATAACGTTTGAAGTATTAAGATTACATAATCATTTTATTTGAAACGTCTTAAAAAGTAGATCTGGCGTCTGAACGTTCACAATTCATAAGGACTTAACAAGTGAGATATATATCTGTGGTCATAGATCAGACAATGATAAGTACATTTTTGCTCAGTATGACTTATTAATATAGGTATAATCGCCAAAAAATGCTCTTTCATTTGGTCATATCAGGATAACTACATGCAAAATATTACTGTTGTATTGAATACTAATCAGATTATGATAACTTTTATATTTCAACTTTTGTTTTGGTCATTTTTTTTTTTTTTTTTTTTTCGGAAGGACTGAATTCTTGTGGCCTTATGGGCCTTTCAAGAGTCACCGGGCTTGTTTATATTAGGGCGAGCGCAGAAGGCGCTCAGCCAGGAGCCAAAGTGTGTGCTGCAACGAGCCTAAGGGCTCCCCCGCCGGTAAACCGGCGGAAGGAACGGACCTCGGCTTAGGGCGTTGCAATGGGGGGATACCGCGGGGTCGCGAGTCGGCGAGAAGCGCCCAGGCACGTGTCTATACCTAGTGAATATAAGGTTGGCTGAGGGCCGGTGTGTGTTAACGGTGTATCGGGGGGGACGTCCACGTCTCCGCCGGCGGGGACGGTGTCTGTGTGCAGTGTTCGAGTGAACCGCATTGGCAGCGGTGATCGGGTCGTCGGGATCGTCCAGGATGTGCCGTGGCCGACGATGGCGGGGAGGGGCACTCCTGTCCGGTATGTAGGTGAGGGAGGAGACAATCAGAGGATTGGGATGATGGGGGATGGCGTCATAGTAGCGTCGGGCAGAGTCTTTTATGTATTTGACGATGGAGGGAAGCTCAAAGTCTTTGTGGAGGTCGACGTTACGCAAGTACCATGGTGAAGCCGCGGCCTTGCGCACGAATCTGTTTTGGAGTTGGTCATATTGCGTTAAGTGATTTTATTTAGATCTGACCGATTTTATTGATCAGAATCAAAAATTACTCGGTTAGCGGGAAACATGTCATAACGTGTCGTGTCATTATTGTTTCGCGTACCGCACATTTCGTAGTTTATTGTTAGTTTTCGTTATTTCGCCGGTAAAGGAACATTAATATAGGTTATAATTACTGTTTAAATGATGAGTGCTCGCTGTAAGAAGTTGTTGGAGTTAGCTATGAGGCAAGAAGATTCAGAGGTATGTTTATCATTATTTTTATTGTACATATTGTAATAATTGATATGACTGCTTGTGCCTAGTATATTTTATATTAAACGAACTCTGAACAAAACATAATGACCGTTAACTTACGTAGGTAATCGTTCAAAAGATAAAATACTGACACCTAGGCCTAACGTTGTTTTTTTTTTCATTTTGGGATTTAGCTGTGAAACAATGTATGAGAGAACGTACTCCATTAGCTCAGAAGGATATCTTGCAATCTCTGCCCGACCCGTCAGGTAATCGAGCTTATAGTTCTGATGACGATGTGCAGGATTGTAATTGGTTCCCTGCTGGTACACACGATGCACACGTGTCACCATCGTCATCTAGCAAGACATCTACCCCTAGAAGTATTGGAAGCATTGCTGTCCCAGAATTGGTTTCTCAAACACAGGATGACGTTAGAAGAAAAAGGAAGCGTGGTGTCGGTATGATGCAAAGAAAACTCCGTAAAGAAAAAACAGAAAAAATTAAAAAGGGGGAAGAATACATAAATCAAGCTGGGAAAAAAATATTGGGTAAATCTGTAGGTGTACTAAAAGAATGCAGATTAAAATGTAAAACTAAATTTACGAATGCACAATTACAAAGAGTTTTTGCGGATTATCGCGCTATGGAAACTAGGGATATGCAACGTTTACATTTGAGTAACCATATACTATTAACACCGCCAATTAGAGTTAAACAGGTTGAATACAAAAAGAAAAGAGAAGTATCTGTAGAGTACTTTATTGAAAATGAAGGTAATTTAGTAAAAGTTTGTCAAAACTGTTTTCTTAACGTGTATGGTGAGAATCGTGGTTTTGTGAATGGCATAATTGACAAGAAGAAAAAGTCAGCTACAGGTATCATTGGACGGGATGAAAGAGGCAGACATGAGCCAAAAATTATACATTCAAATGAAGCAATTGATTAAGTGCGTAATCATATTTCTAATTTCCCTGCATACGAAAGCCACTATTCAGGACGACACACTACGAAAAAATACCTAGAGACTGGGTTGAATTTACAAAAAATGTATAACTTATACCTAGACCAACATACCATGGACAACATAACTACAAAAATAGTCAGCCTTTCTACATATAGTAATATTTTTAAGACATTCAATTTAAAAAGCCACATAACGATACTTGCCATACTTGTGATACATTTGTAGCAAAAATAAAAATTACAATAAATGACACTGAGAAAACGAGACTACATGACGAACATGTCTCTCATCAGGATAAAGCAAATTTCCATTACGAATGTAAATCTTTCGATAAACAACGTGCCAAGTCATCAGGGAATACTATCGTTGTCGCTGTGTGTGATTTACAGCAGTGTCTCGCTACACCATACTTAAATAATAGTGTAGCATTTTACAAAAGGAAGCTATGGACTTTTAATTTCACAGTCAGAAATTGTAACACTGGGAAAACTACTTGTTTCATGTGGCATGAAGCTATCGCGCAACGTGGTGCTGACGAAATAGCATCTTGCCTAAAAATGTTCATAATGAGTTTGCCCGAAGAAACAGAACACGTTATTATTTATTCAGATACATGTCCCGGGCAAACCCGCAACAACACATTACCTGTTGTATATAACTACATACTTACGCAGAAAGTTGGTTTGAAGACTATAGATCATAAATTTCTAGTTCCTGGTCACACACATTTAGAGTGTGATGCTGACCATGCCTCAATCGAGCGAGCCAAGAAGAAATATAATGGAAGAATTTCAATTCCAAAAGACTGGTACATGCTTGTGAGAATGGTCAGCAGTAAGTTCACTGTGATAGAATTGTCACAAGACGACATTTTTGCATTTTCGAGCATTCTAAAGCAGTCGCTTATAAAGAAGACCAAAGATCAGAATAACGAACCTTTTCTGTGGCGTAATATATTTTGGATACGTGTCGAGAAAGAACATCCTTGTTTCTTTTCTTTTAAGTATTCACTGCGAGTGGAAGACGAGTTTAAAATATGTGACATGAAGAGGAAAGCCTGAGTCAGTCGAAATAATCAGCCAATAATGGATGTTCATAAGGCGTACAATCAGCCATTATTAATAAGTAAAGAAAAACATAAGGATATTTTATCTTTATTACAGTACATTGATCCAGTGTATCATGATTTCTATAAGAATGTAATAAAGTCTGACAACGACGTAGTAGACACATCACATATTAGTGATTATAATTCCGATTCTGAATAGAAATTATTCTATTATTAAGTCTATTATCTTATTTTTTTAATGCTGCTTCGAGCGCAATGTTATATGCCAAATATTCTGCATTGTCATTTTAAATTTAAATAAAGTATTTTTCTCATATTTGTCTTTCATTTAAGATCATAACACGATGACTACCTACTTCTTTTGATCACAGTGTGACAAGTGCAACCATTCTTTAAAAAAGATAACAATACGTGAATACTACGCATTTCACAATGAACTTTAAGTATTTTTACAAATTAGTAACACATTTCCTTAATTTTAAAAATAATTTTTTTTCATATATCGAGTGTTTCATATTTTAATAGTGCCTTCAAGATTTCTTAATAATTTAATTGCTTGTCCTGTAAAGTAATGAAATTGCATTTATCATATTCTGACCTATGGCCACAGATATGTTATATGCGATTGATTGCATTGCAATTACATTTATCATATTATAGCAAGAAAAACCGCCAAATTATTTGTCATATAATCGAAGGTCAGATTTCAGAAAGTTTTACGTCATTTTGTTTCCCAATACAATGGGTATTACGAATATTATTCTAATGTTACAGAAATAACAGCAAATAATTATGATATTTATACTAATGTAATAAAGAGAGAGAGCGAATTTTGTGTGTTTGTGTGTATGTGGAGGGTAATCTTCGGAACCACTGCACCTATTTGAAAAAATTTTTCAACATTTGAAAGGTACATTATTCCAGATGGACATAGGCTATATATTATGTGCAAAAAAATTGCCGGGCATACAACGCATGCCGGCCACAGCTAGTTAGTAAATAAAATAAAACATTCTTAATTGGGAGCAAATTATGTATTTGTTGGAAACGAAGGACTGGTTCCGGCAAAACTATAATCAGTAAATCAAACATATAGACAAATACGGAACAATTATCGATGATCCAAGTGCAATATACAATGTACAAAACATATTAGATACGTATTCGGATTTCTTTTGTAAACACTTAAAATAGACACGATATGACATCCAAAAGCAAACAATTGAAAATTCAGAAGGCCACAATCATGCCTATTTCTAAATTTAATCATTCACTAAATTTCGAAATTTAGTGAGCATACTGGAATACCCCCTGGTCAGTAACAATTTTAGTCAATAGAAATATCTTTCAGAGAAATTGCTTTAAGATTTTTATGCGATTTCTACATTTCAGTTGTTTATTCCCAGAAGATTTCTGATTAAAGCTCGGAAGCTTTGATCACAAATCTTCGGGGACTCTTCGCACGCGCGAAACTCTTTGGTGATAATAAAAACCTGATTTTATGAAAAAAACCAAATAAACTGTTCAATGATGTGATATAATCTGTGAGCTTTTGCATTGTTTCCGACGATCGTTGTGATATCGTATCTACTTGGAAACATATTTAGACTCCTTTCAACTTTCGTATTTATTCCGAAAGTGGAAAGAATTTTCTTCCATTCGTAAAGGAATTCGATGAATAGTCCTTTCAAATGCAATGTTTCATCGATACGGTTAGCATTCCATTATTGCCTTGCGGTTCCTGAGATATGAAAAGCCTTCGTATTTACAAAAGCAGGCATATGTCCTGTATTAGGGCCTCACAGGCTAATGCAGTACAGTCAGTACACAAGTGTTGTTCAATTACAAGTTTGCAGTACATGACTTAGTATAAATATTATTGAGCAAAACATAAAACTGAGATTTCTCTACATTCATATATTCCGCGAAGCAAAATATATGAATCTAATTAAATTAAATTAAGATTGATCATTTAATTGATTAAATATGATTTTATCTATTTAATAGCTATTGTCTGTCTATACGCTGGTTTACTCATCTCTATAAGTATCTATAGCTCACTATAAGTAAAACCAGCGTAATGTTTCAGTTTCATATGAATAGAATGATTTATAGCTCTATATCTGTGGAGAATTGGCTGAAATTGGACCATAAAATGGTAATAAAGTCCCAACGAGCGAATGATTGGTGTTTATGTCTGTTCCAGGTGTCACCGAGGTGTGTTTCATGCAGGCGCCAGTAGGCCAGTGTAGCTATTGTTGTCCGAGAAATGACACATTGGATATACAATATAAGTTATTTACTAGGTAAGTAGTAAATATCACAATTCTTCATATTTATTAAGCAATTATTATTTTTGTCTGTGACATAAATCTTATCCATTTGGGTAGTGGCGCGATAGGAACTGTGAACAAGATTCTGCAAGGTCGACAGCGCACCCGCAAGCACCCTCCTGGTATTGCAGGTGTCCATGGGCAGCGGTGACCACTTACCATCATGTGACCCGCCAGTTCGTCTGCCAACTATTCTATAAAAAAAATCAAAAATAAAGAGAATAAGATTTTAAATGTTAGGAAAATTAAAATGTTTAGACAATACTTTCCTACCCCTTTATATTTTAGTTTTTCATAATGTATGCATGTAATGTTATATGTATTTATGTTTTATAAGTATCTATATACATATTTTATTAATGCATATTTTTTTATAATACTTCCATTATTCTTTTCATTTCTTTTTATTCATTTTAATTTTACTTTGCGTTTCTCCTACCTTGATTGCACCGCGCGCCGTAATTATTTTTTCTCTCCTGAAGATTGGCTAGAACATAGTGGCATATGACATTAAGCCCGCCCATTATACTTGTGCAATAAAGTGGCTAATTAAATTCTAAAACTACAATAAATAAATATTATACTTTTAGAAACACTTAAAATAT
The DNA here is from genome assembly GCA_943735995.1 of Sesia bembeciformis. Classification (NCBI taxonomy): domain Eukaryota; kingdom Metazoa; phylum Arthropoda; class Insecta; order Lepidoptera; family Sesiidae; genus Sesia; species Sesia bembeciformis. The sequence goes on from OX031038.1 coordinate 4,975,317, forward strand.
ATAGATAAATAAATGTGTTATTTAGGAATATTTTATTTTGCATCTTTCAGAGCGAATCCAAGAAATTTCCAATTAATTCCGCCTGGAAACAGTAGAGCGCTGTTTAGGACTAATTTCAATGCTGCGAATCCAACGGTCATATATCTTATGGGGTTCTCTGAAGCCGTCACTGGAGCGAGCACGACTACATTAAGGGACAGTAAGTTATTAAAAGTATTAGTTAGTCGGTCTAGGATATTAAATTAATAGTGCATTTATTTTGTATTTCAAGCCCAGTTTTAAATTTAAATTGAAACACTTGTAAAGTATTTACCATATCATGATCAATTGATCACACACGATAACATAAACACACGATCTTCGAATTCCCACAAAGTATACCTACTCCCGTGAATTTATTTCATCTCTTCTTTCTTACACAATAGTTATAGTTATTAGTTGTCGTAATTGTAGCGGGCAGAGGTGTAAACTGTAATCCAGCAGGCTGGCTAATGCGTATTGGATACTTTTAATAGTGATGGTGGATACTTTTGGCATTTTAAGCCTAACTTGAATACAATTGAAAAGATTTAAAGATTGAACGAAGATTCCATGTCTTTCTGCTCCGAGATATTCGAACAAATGTAAAAATAAATTTCAATTATCACACGAAAAGAGGAACAATAAATCTCTAATAGTATTAGGTATAGTATGTTGAACGTTTTGTTACTTTGTTGAATAGACATGACATTACTCGGGTTTAGAGCAGCTTAAACTACTTACAATGCTCTTATCGATGTCTATCGTGTTGGAGATGTATCTCAAGCTATCTGCCACTCTAGACTAATGGCGAAGTGCTATACAACTTGTTGATAAGTGGAGAACTTGGTCATTATAAAAGAAAACACTGGTTTTCTTCTCGACCGATACTTGGATAATTACTTCTACAATTAGTAAGTGTCCCATCACTTTTTATTTAATCACTTAATATTTAATCACTAATATTTAATATATTTTAATCACTTCGATGACCGTTTATAAACAAAGATATAGAATTAGTGAGAGAGCATCGGTTCTTAATGACGTTTATTTGACTTCGGTACCTATCTCAGGCCACATATATAGGATTATAATTACTTTCAAATATTCCGGTTCTTAGGCATGATATGATATACCTATGATATTTACTGGCAATTTCTGAAGCAACGAAGGACAATACAGTTTACACAAAATATTTAGTAACTGTTTATCCTGTGCAATTGATTCAGCTTTATAATTAAAGCCATATTGATACGAGAAACTAAAAATAGTGTTCTATTGGCATTCTGTGCAAGAAACACCCACCTGCGCCGTACATTGCTTTCCCAAATTTCTACGCAAGTGATACGTAGACAATTTATAAATGTGACAAACAGTGGTGTTGGCAGTCAACTAGGCGGCTGGCAGGTTGCACCGGCAGGCGTGAGCTGTTAGGTTTAACTTCCGGCAGAGACCAATGTGTACCCACTTTATCATTTGAGATTTTGGCGTTATAAATAGATAAATATGTGTACCAAATTTCATATTAAAATACATAAGGTTAAGTTTTGGAGGTGGTGTTACGAACTTAGTTGATCATGACTACATTCATTCAGGTCAAGTCTGTCCTGTCAAATCGTTACAAAAGGGGGAGCAATATTTTATTGGACACGCTTGACGATGGTAATGTACGATCGATTAGATTGCATTTTGGTCAGCTACACTGAGCCTCGTGAGTTCAAACTTCAGCTGTACGACTTTTAAGCCTAGGCGTAGAACTTTTAAATTATATTAATTACTCCTCGGAGGTGATGGAAACCATTAACTTGTGTGGTCAAAAATAAAAAAAAAATTGGGGAAGGGTATAAAAATAAAAACATTTTTATGTTACCTACAAATGTAAACTATTATGTGAAGCGGAAAAATATGCAGCGTTGTCAAACTGTTGAGAAAGAAAATTGGCAAGCGGTCGGTATAATAGACAGACTAAGAATACGAAAAAAATTGAAATAAAAAAAAAATACTTTTTTTGAGAAAATTTCAAGTTCAGAAAAAAAATGTCCTAGAACAAAAGTTGTTACTTTTAATGGTAGAAGTTGAGTGTCGAGAGATATATATTTATCAATACCTATATAATCCTTGTATAACAGTATCTATTTATTTCGGAGCAGAAGTTCGGTCTTGATGTTAGTAATTACCATAGCAAGATTGACAATGAAGTCTTGCTTAATCGCTGCTAGTCTTGATCTTACCCTTCATTATCTAATTATGTATTAGGCACTAGCCTTAGTGTCAATGTCATATTACTATAAATGTTTACTATAAATAGCTATATCTGAGTTAGTACAAAGAACATGAAGATGAAATAAATTACAATTAAATGAAGCGTATTTGTATTTGATGAATAAAAGTTTAATTCATTTGTTCCTTTGTTCCTTAATTCATTCGTCTGTTCGTCCATGCAATCATCTCACAGCGGAGCTAGTGGAGTTCGAATTTATGTACTCATTACCCCGCTATTTTAAATTTTGTTTAATAAATCTAGGAGAAACTTGAACTAGTCACACTTATTTTTCGGGCTATTCTCAGTAATTCAATTGATAACACAAAACAGCTTCAATTGAACTACGGGGAAAAATAATTTCCACTATTTCAATGATTGAACTGATCAACTGAACTCTAGTGGGAATGTAGGTCAGTGTTAAGATACGTATAAGCTATTGCTGCCTGGTATTCTAAAGTCTGGTAAATAGCCAGTTTGTTCTCGCTGAAAGTAGGTTCACGATTTTTAATGAGCTCGTCGATCCAGCAGTCAGCTCCCACTTGTGTCCACTAAGTGTGACCTTTCTTATTCTTGCCTATCTTCTAATGGCTGTGTGTGTCTGTTTTGTAGGAGGCTGAATACATAACTACAAGCATAACTACATATAACCTAATTAGAATATATAACTTGGACAGAGTCGGGAGCGTGATATTAGAGTTAGGGCCTATTTTACGATCTCCGAGTAAAGTTCTGAGTAAACTAAGCGACAATTAAAGTGACCGGTAATTGTAACATCACATTTCGCCAATTCCTGGTATCGCTAATCGGTGAAATCGGCAGTCTTAATTGCCGATTAGTAATAATTGTTAAGTAATAAATCGTAACTGTACTTGAGTAAAGTCTGCCATACTGATACCGTAACCAGTCCTTTTATCGCCCACTGCTGAAAATACTGCTGAAAAATGGTAGCGGATTTATATTTGCCTTAGTTGCCTTTTATGAAACCCATGGAAAGAGATGTGGTGGTGGTATTCTACAGCCGTGAGTGAAATGTGAGTAACACTATAAAAAATTGTTTCAGAATTCTTGTCAAGGGACAACTACAACTTCATAGCAGTGGACTGGGCTCGGCTCATCGCATTCCCATGGTAAAGTTTGCTCCTATTTGGTTTCACCGTAGTTTTTCAACTTTTATATTACGTTTTGTAAATACGTCCTAATAAAGTCGTTATTTGAGTTCCGCCCCCGAGTTCTTCAAGTTAAAATACAGTGAATATTTTCTCTGGTGGAAAGTAGTTTTAAGTCTTTTATTTATTACATGATGGCCCTCGGCCAAGTACAGTATTGCACTAGATTTATGGAATGTAGAACATTCGTTTAGGAACTAGTGCTGTTACGTTATGTTATGCGGGTACTATTTATTTTTGCTTTACATGTTATCTTTGTCATATGACGTTCGATATGTTAGATAATGTCCTAACATTGTTCTATTAAATCGCAGTATAGGGGCCGTTCAAGTATTACGTAAGCATCAAAGGGGTGGGGGGGTCTTTGCTTTGCTTATTTTTGATGACATGGGGGACGGGGGGGACGGGGTCTGAATGGCGATTACGTCAGCAATATTTATTTATTTACTTTCGTATTTTTTTGGCAAAATTTAGTATTCTGATTAAATGAGATACTTGAACAGATTTTGTAAAAATTATACCAATGCTTACGTTAGCATGGGGGGGGGGGTTAAAAATGATTAAAATTCTGCTTACGTAACACTTGAACGGCCCCTAAGGCGAATTTTAAGTTTAATAACATTTGTAGAAACTCTTTTCTACGTGCTCACGTGGAACGTATATTCATTCATGAGTCGCTGGATCAAATCCGACTCGAAGGAACAATTTACATAATGATACAATGCCTTGCAACGAGGCAATAAAGCTATTATTGAACGCACTAAATACAATATATTTTACATCAATTACAAAAAATCTCGAAATAAACTTTCAATTAAAAAAACAAAGATTTATTTTTTGTATATTTAAAGTAACCACGTAGAAAAGAGCTTCTACAAGATTTAAAGAGCTTACTGAAGAATAAGGGTGGTAATATAAATAAATTAATATATTTTCTCTATATTTGGTTGGTGGAGACGATTCTTTATTCTTATTATTCTGTAATCTTATAATCAATTTTTTATAACTAAATTGTCTGATAAAGCAGAGTGTCTTCATGTTGAAAACCTTGTTTGGAGATAGCTTTCCGTCACTACAAAGTATTAAGCTAACCGACCTCCTAATTTTTATTAGGAGACTATGTACTCCAATATATAGACGTTATATAGATTGGTTAGAATTTATCTCTGCTATCAATGTTGACTTTTTTTTAATAACTTAGGTATGTATCGGCAGTTCGCAACGCGCGTTACATGGGTAATCGGCTTGCGGAGTTCGTCCAGTTTCTGGACGCGGCGGGAGTGCGGGCATCCTCGCTACACATTATTGGGTTCTCTCTGGGCGCTGAGGCCGCGGGATTCGCAGGCAAGCATTTGAGGAGAAGAGGCTTGTTTCTACGCAGGATTACTGGTAAGTAGTTACAAAATTACAATTTAGTTCTACTGGTGACTACCGGGTCAAATCCTAGTTCAATAACAATGACTGCCCATTTCATTGCTTACTTATTACTCTCCCAGGTTTGTTGGTAGAAATCTCCTAAGAGAATAAGCATGTTTTTTCTATGTATTTTTTTTGTAACTATTTTTCATATTAATTACTGTTGTGTACAATAAAGAGTATCTAAAAAAATCGTGTCCTTTGAGTTCTTAAATCTTGACTACATTATGGACCTTGATAATAATAATATAGGGTAGGGTACAGGAGTAGGAGTAGTGTAATGTCCTTTAACTCACAATGGACCAATAATACTATAGGGTACAAGATAGGAGTAGTGTAATGTCCTTTAACTCACAATGGGCCAATAATACATAGGGTACATGGTACAGGATAAGAGTAGTGTAATGTCCTTTAACTCACAATGGGCCAATAATACATAGGGTACATGGTACAGGATAAGAGTAGTGTAATGTCCTTTAACTCACAATGGGCCAATAATACATAGGGTACATGGTACAGGATAAGAGTAGTGTAATGTCCTTTAACTCACAATGGGCCAATAATACATAGGGTACATGGTACAGGATAAGAGTAGTGTAATGTCCTTTAACTCACAATGGACTAAAATACATATAATTTCAACAGAAGATCCACAACCACGACCACGGTATTAATTTTTATAAGTTGAATACAGTTATTTGTCGTTTCCGATTTCAAAATTGATTAGGAAACATTCTATAATCCAATACAAATAATTCTACAATTTTTTTAGGCGTGTCGAAAGAAAATAGTTTATAGTTTATGCGTGTCGTTTGCAAATTTTTTGCGTGCCTTTAATAATTTTGCAGTGATAGTCGTGCCTCGCCCCGTGTTACGCAAAAATAAGTTTCAAGCGCCGCAATTTGTAGTTACTTACAGCGGTGTTATCCGAAACGAATATTTTTAATTCGTAGAATAATTATAAGTAAGACAATCTCTTTTAGAGGTGGTGTAGTTCCTCAGAGCTCGTGGTAGCCGGTTTGTTATCACTTAGTAGCCTTTTACGACACACGTGTCCAGCAGTTGATACTGAAAGGGCTGGTTGCATTGCATTGCAATTCAAGTTCAAGTTGTGCAGTTCAAGAACAACCTCACCGAACCCATTTTAAATGACAAACACCTTATCATGAGAGCCGTGATGGGAGTATCTTTCCTAAACGTATTTTGTCATTAATTAGAAATTAGTCATTAGAAATTGTTTAGAAACTCTATGATAGCCTGAATTTCTAAACAATATCTAAATTTAGACTTGTTGCTACATAACAATCTAAGCACTAGGCGTATGTTTCGAAGAGTAACAATGTTACATTATATATTATTACGTTCTTTCAGGTCTAGATCCAGCCTACCCTGGCTACAGTTTATCTAACAGTGAAGCCCACCTCGCAAAAGGTGATGCTGCATTCGTGGATGTTCTCCACACAAATCCAGGACTGTTCGGATTTCCACTACCTATAGGTGATGTGGATTTCTACCCGAATCCTGGCAAATGGATACAGCCTGGTTGCTGGGTAGACGAGCTCCTCAGGAATCGAGAGCTTGGGTTGATATGTGAGTATTGGCAGCCTTTTCTTTCTATTATTTGTGAATATTTTTTATGGTAAGAAGGTGTGAGACGAGCAAACTGTCCACTTGATGATACGTGAATATTATCGCTTATGAATATCCGGTATGTCAACATGTCAATATCAGTTTTGAATGACAAATGTTGGCATGTTCCTGAGCCTTTAAATATTTAGGAGTAGATTTGGAAAAGAGGGTTTAGAATGGTGGGGAATAGCAATTTCCTTTCCTTTTTTTTCCATGGGAAGATATGAGATTTCTTCCCATTCTTCCCAAGAAGATATCTTCCCATTCGTCCGTAGGGGATGGGGAGCGAAGTACAATAGTATAGGGAGATTCCTTTATACTATTATACTCTCTGCTCAGCGGGAAGTAAGGGATGGGATATAATAGCAGTAGCAAAATTAAATATAAAGGCATGAGAGGTATCTGTTATACCTTTATACGAGTAGTCCTCACTCGATGTGATGGAATGGGAAATCGGTTCTTGCATAATTAAATTAACCCAACTCCGAAACACTTTCGTATTATTTTAAGGCTGTTTTCCATCACTTCGTAATTTATAAATATACAGAATATGGATTTTTTTATTAATAAAAAGGTGTTTTATAAAAGCTAAATTTTGTGAAATGTGTGTTATTGTCGGATGACCTGGCTGATTGTTTCTTACTGTCCGTCTAACCGTAACCCTTAACACCACCAATTACTTTAAACGTTATCATTAGGTATAATTGATCTAATAAGAACCAGGTTTCATACACGTTCACCGCATATACCTACTGTATGTAAAAACAAACATTTTCCTAAAGTGAATGATGAAATAACAATTTAATATGGCTCAAACAGAATAAAAAGCCCCGCGCAAGCCGTTGTTGCGTTCTTGAATTACTTGGGCTCTTTTGTGGTATGCTTTACTGTTATATTGTTCACTGTACCACGCAAATGTTGCACGGCTTGCTCGTAGCTCAATGGGTACGTTGATTACCATAACAGTTGCGTTACTATGACCTACTATGTATAAAACTGTAGAGAAAGTGGGGTTAAAGGCTCTAAACTACTCTAAAGTCATTCACTAAAAAGGCCAATAGCACACTGTAGCCGTAAACATAGATTTTGATATTTTCCATTTGTTTTAGAGAAAAAAAAAACAGGAAAGAAATACGAATTTCTAAAAATTATCCCTAGCTCAGCGGTGAAGGATAACATCGTGACGAAACCCGCATGCTTGAGAATTTAAAAAAATCTTGAGCTGGAATTCCGATGGAACGTGGTGGATTATTCCGATATCCCGTGATTTACTAGGGCAGCCTTGCGGCCTGCAGTGGGATGTTATAGGCGAATATCGAATACGAGAATAGTATGAATTAAAAACACATTGTATAAAATAATTTATAGAAAAAAGATAAATTCAAATTCCATTTCAAGAAAAAATATCACAGTGATGTTGATTATTTATTAATTAATTGCAACTGAGACTTAAAAATAAAATATCAGACGATTTTGCTTAAAATATCTACAAATCAATCATGATAAAAATGGAATTTCCTAATTTCCAATTGACTTCACTTCTTAATTTGACTTCTTAGTCGTAACGTAAACCAGCCCTTTTTCGTTCACTGCTGGACGTGGACCTGGTCATGCACATTGTCTCGTGTACTAGGGATGTCTGGCCTTAAAAGGGTACGCTCTAGCCAAGCAGATTGGCGTGTCCACTCTTTCAGAGGCGATGTAGTCGCCTTTTACGACACTCACGGGAAACGCCTTTTACGACACTCACGGGAAACGATGAGATGGAGCAATTCCAAAGCCGGCCGGCACCACACGACCAACTTCAAATAGTCAAATTCATTAAATTAAAGTTTAATTTTAGAATAAAATTCTTTGATTTCCATGATATCTAATAAGCATTTGTAGTTGTGACGTAATTAAATCTGATCACAGACTGAAGGTTACTGTAGTTTAAATTCAAATGATTGCTCTTAACGCTCGTTCAAATTTTGCTCAACGGTTAAGCAAAGATTATTTACACTTGCTTAATCAATTAGTTTCGAAAATAGGAGCTGACTATGAACTCGGAGTTTAGCGAACACATCCTATAAATAAGTTTTTGTATCTAAATAAACTGGTCTAATAATTGAGTATGGATTTGTTAGTTGGTCGAAAGTTCAAAAAATTTGCGCCCTATTCAACCTTAGTACAATATTAAACATTCATCAGTCACTTCTATTCTGTTGTATTCTAAAAAAAATGTTTAAATTTCTACATGAATTTACTTACATAAAATGAGTAGGGTTCAACAAATCATTTGTAAAACCTTTTGCGTATAAAACAGTTTCGTTAATTTAATTTAATTTTGTTTCTTTCTTTTAGTTGTGAGTAAATAAAGTGTTGCTATTTTTTAGTTACCAAACGAGTGTGAATCTTTTTTTCAGTGCGATAGTGGACTTTATAAAATCTATTACGTATTAATCAATATGAACGATAAGTTCGCAAAGACCGCGAACTTTACTCATATTTTCAAGTCAAAACGATAATCATCATTTGATTTTGAGATATACATCAAGACGATTCGTTTAGAGTTTAATCCAAAACTCCAAGAAGTAAGAGAGAAATTATAGTTTTGTATATAAAACCCCGTTACCTACTTGTTCTAAACTTATTGGCCGCCATCCAATCACGTTTTAGTCACTTTCAGCGAAATCCCAGTGCTGTGGGTTTCTCGTACACATTCATTGTATTGCTGTCTGGGAAGTCTTGTCACGTTGTTATTATTGTTGATACAGCCGAAGTTATAGCGAAGCGCAATTTACAATAAACAAGCAATATGGAAAATACTTCTTATAGTTTGACGGGCATTGATTCTGAAATTGTAGAATTGCAGTAATAGACCAAGAGATAGAGGCCTTCTTTCTCTTTTACTAGGTCCATGAGTAACTTATCTCGAAAAATGTTGTATTGCCTATATCGTATGTAAATAACGCACAGCGGGAAGAAAAGTGGAAGATGAAAATGTGTGTAAGCGATGAAAGTCGGAAAATTTTGAAGGTTTGTAAATCATTCGGGGTATGGCTGAAAATTTTAACATGAATAAAGTAGCCATGATAACATGAATGGTTTACGTGAATTATTTTCCTCGACGAATGTAAAACAAATTTTGGCTTGATACCAGTGTTGTAAAATGAGCGCTAATGAGCGTTCAGAACTAATGAGCCTATTGTACTTTAACAGTTTTAGCCGCTACTTTTAACAATCAATCAATCATCGCGCAATCAAACATTAAAGTTCATTAAATGTCTTAAAGGTGCATAAGCGCCCACCTAGTGCTCGAGCGTGGATCGCTCAACGCTCATTTTTATAATGACATCCGTTTAAAACACTAGATTTTAAAACGCAAGTGTAGCGAAATACTTATGAAACAAAGAGTAATACTTATGTATATATATGTTATTATCCCTTTATAGAAGCGGAGGAAACGGGATGGGAATAATAAAATGTACATCATAGTACCTCACCTTTATTTCCCTTTTTGCAAGCAAAGCCTTTAGTAGTTGATATGATTACTTGTGCCGTGCTGTGGCTTCTTGGCCTGGATTTGTTTTTTCTCATTACTTATTTTCCTTTTTGTTGACAGTTTCTTTGTCTGTATTATTCGTATTGTATCTTTAGTTTGCCATTTCAATTTTCAATAAAATAGATGAGAAAATATTTTAAAAAGTTTCAACACAAATCATCTACGTTTTCTGAAGCGCTACCATTGGAAAACAGTAATCGAAGTTCGTATCACACACACCGGCTCTTTATAGAAATGATTGTTATTGTTATAAAATTGGGCTAAAATCTAATCGTAATTTTTCTTCAATAGTCTCTTCATTGTCAAGTTAGTAATTTTCTTAGTAATTAAGCCTCAATGGTACTGCATACAACGGCACATTCGGCGGGACTGGCCGATCGATACCCACGACGTCACACGCGGATGCTGCAGGGGAAAGGAGGGGAAAGGAGGGGGGGGGTCGATGTTACAACCGTGTATACCAGATTATTTGGCTTTGATAAAACTATTAATAGAATGTTTACGTCTGATGATCAACGCCACCCGAAATTGAGTTTAACCTGTGTGCCTTGCGACAAGCGACGAGGTAATTCGATTTCTAAAGGGTGAAGAACAAAGGCCACAAAGGAAATAATACATCTATTTCAACAAAATAGCATGCAATGTATGCACATTGGTTATAGTCATTACGACTGTCATAAACTTATTGTTCTTTATGAAGTCCTAATCAAATGGTAATTAATGTCTTCGTCGTTTCGTCTTCGTGGTAATTAATGACTGACGCAAAAGCTAAAAATAGGTCGGTCAGTATCGAGAGTAGAATCGATTCTATCAGTTTTTACAATAGTTTTTTTTTTCATGATTTATAGTAAAATCCTAGTAGGTACGTATATCATTTATTCTAGGCCCGTCGCCCGAGCCACGACCGCGCACCGCCTAGGCTCCCGGTCGGAGTAACGAGAGCTACGAACGTTTTAGACAAATTAAAATTGTATAATAAATATTTTATGACCTTTACCGGTAGGACAATAAAATTTTACATATTTGTAAGTTTTGATTTATTCCTTAAAATTATTTTATTTTTCTCTTGAAAAGTTTTAGGTAGGTATATATTTTAAATGGGGAATAATAAAACGGACAGCAAAAAATACTGAATGGGCAGCAAATTGAAGGCAGTTTTATAGATGGATTAGGTTTAGGTTCTCTGTTGACAATAAAGATATAGGAGTCTCCCGAAGCATTAATTAATATTATATATTAACGTTTATTAAAATGAACTTAATATTAAAGTACTAAGAATTAAATTAGAAACGCGAGAAAAAAGAAATGTTTTTGTCATGACACGTCACGGACTGTCTTCTGTTTACGGAATTTCATTTCAAAATTTTCGCAAAATGTAATATTGAATAGATTTGAATAGATTATTTATACACTAACTCTGTAACCCGACTTCGCTCGAGAATAATTTAAATAGTTCAGATTATTAATAAAACAACATTTCTTGGGAAGTAAATCGGTTTAGTAGACATGAAGGTGGATTAAAATATCTGGTCATGCTGAAAATATTTATTACTTTTTACGTTTATAAACATTATAGAGTAATTTAAACTCATTTTAAACTAAAAGACAATCCATTTTTCTTAGAGTTTCTTAAATTGCCTATTCTCGTAATTCATCACATCACTAATAAAAATAAAACAAAAAGAAGCGTTATTATGCCGAATTATTCATGATTAATATTCGGTATAACCTCCGTTCGCTTCTATAACTTTTTGTAAACGGGTTGGCATAGATCTAATTGTATTGTAACACATCTTGCCATCTCGTCCACCATAGACGTACTGTATTTCTCTGTAAAATGAACTTAGTTATCAATATAACATTATTAATGATTTAGTAAAATATAAAATACTTGTTACTTGACTTACCGAATAACTCTTCCGCGATATTCGATACAGATAAACCACCTTCACGCATAGATATTATTTTATACTTAGTTTTTACGTAAATTCGGTACATTTTTGTACTTATTTGATTAAAATTTAAATTGCAGGAATTGACGCATAGATGTTTAAAATCAATATCTACATCAAACCTCCGTCTCAACGTCACTTTAAAGCATATATGGGCAACAACCAGCCCGCGGGCCGGATCCGGCCCGCTGTAAGATATGATCCGGCCCGCGAGACATTTTGAAAAAACCCAATTAAAAAAATATTACATTAGGTACTTATACTCACGGGAGTGACAGTGAGGCGGCAAACATCAAATCCTTTCATGTTTGCCGCCTCACTCTTTGATAATCGCCGCCACTCGGCTTGCTCGATCAAATTCTTTGAGGTTTGCCGCCTCACGGGCGACACATCAAAAGATTTATTGCTTCTCAATTATTCTAAACTAGTTTATTCCAGATTATTCCTTCATTTTGCCTATATAAGCGGGTGGATGGCCCGAACGTTAGTTCAGTTCTATTTGAGCTACCGAGGTGATAACTTGGACAAGCGATATCCTAGCGAACTGCTCGAGCCGTCAACTTGCTTTGTGACTTTGTGTGCATCTTGAGTGGTTACTAACTATAGTTTGTCATTAAGTTTATTGAACGAAAAGTAAACAAAAATGATGTCTGGTGGAAAGAAACGAAAAGTAGATACAGAGGGTCGCCAGTTTCAAGAAAAATGGACTGAAGAATTCTTTTTTATCTTGCACAATGGTAAGCCTATTTGTTTGCTGTGTAATGAATCCATTTCAGTAATGAAAGAATTCAATATAAAGAGGCATTACTCAACTAAGCATGCTACGCTGCACTCACTGACAGGACAATTAAGAACAGACAAAATCCAGAAGCTTACCGCAAATTTAGAAAAACAGCAACAAATGTTTCATAAACAAAGAACACAACTTGATAATGTTGTGAAAGCTAGTTTTATAGTTAGCTCAAAATTGGCAAAGGCATTAAAACCATTTGCCGAAGGAGAATTTATCAAGGAGTGTATGTTAGAAGTTTGCGGTATTTTGTGTCCTGAAAAGAAAAATGAATTTGAAAAAATTAGTTTGTCAAGACGAACTGTTGTTCGACGTATAGAAATTATGGCTAATGATATAAAAACAACATTGCCGGACCGTATGGCTGGTTTTGAATCATTTTCAATAGCATTAGACGAGAGCACCGATTTGTCTGACACAGCTCAACTGGCTATATTTATTCGAGGTGTTGATAAGGAGTTCACTGTTACTGAGGAATTGCTTGCTTTACAGCCGCCAAAAGGAACCACTACAGGAGAGGATATTTTTATTGAAGTTCAAAAGGTATTCACAAGTTTTGGCTTGCCATGGTCAAAATTAATTGGAGTATGCACTGATGGTGCACCTTCTATGGTCGGCTTACGTAAAGGTTTCATCGGAATTTTGAATGAAAAAGCAACAGAATTAAATGTGCAAAAAGATGATTTGATAGTCCTTCATTGCATTATCCACCAACAGAACTTGTGTTCTAAGTCCATTCGACTCCAGAATGTTATGAATGTGGTAGTAAAAACCATCAACTTTATTCGATCCCGAGGGCTTAACCATCGTCAGTTCAAGGCGTTTTTGGATGAAATATCAGCTGAATATAACGACGTAACATATTATTGTGAAGTCAGATGGCTGAGCAAAAGAAAAATGTTGAAACGGTTTTACGAGCTTAGAAATGAGATAGCAGACTTTATGAAAATAAAAGATAAACCACTATCTGAATTAAGTGACCCAAAATGGATATGTGACTTAGCATTTCTGGTCGATCTTACAGGCTATTTGAATGATTTAAATTTGAAACTTCAAAAACAAGGACAGTTAGTAAATGATTTGTACAGCCATTTGAAAGCGTTTCAGATCAAACTACGCTTGTGGGAGTCACAGATGCTGTCTGGTAACAGTTACCATTTCAACACGCTCTCTGCGTATGAAAATATTGCTTATGCTCAATATGCTGAAGAACTCAAGTTACTGTCGGAACAATTTTCGAACAGATTTAGCGACTTCAAAAACATGGAAGACTGTTTCAGTTTATTTGCTACTCCTACAAAATATAATGTACAAAATGCTCCAATACACTTACAAATGGAGTTGATCGAGATTCAAGAAAACTCACTCCTAAAATCCAAATTTGAAGACGTAGAGTTGTGCGATTTCTACAAAAAATACCTAGGAAAAGACAATTTTCCGCAGCTTAGAAAATTCGCAAGAAGATTGATTCGTGCGTTTGGCAGTACTTATAAATGCGAACAGTTGTTTTCATTGATGAAAGTTAATAAATCAACACATCGTACAAGACTGACTGACGATAATTTGGAAAATTCTTTACGTCTTTGTATCAGTGGAATTAATCCAAATATCGATGGATTAGTTTCCCAAATTCAAGCTCAAGTGTCTCATTGATTTCGGTGTATTTAACTTTCGTAGTTTGTAACAATTGAAATTTTAACGATTTAATTATAATGTACCATTTTTTTAAATTTCATTTTGTTATTTTAATAAATTGTACTATAATAACATTGTCGTATTATTTCATGTCTAATATCTATCGCAAAAAATATTATCACTACTTTAAAATGCACTAAGTACTTTTAAACGCGGCCCGCGAACGCATTTGCACGCTAAAGTTTGGCCCTCAACATGTCAAAGGTTGCCCATACCTGCTTTAAAGTTTACCTAGCCAGTAATTACAATGTGACCTCTTTATTTACATATTTTGTTTGATTGTCATTATGTTAAGATATTATTGAAACGAAGCCTGTATAGATATTTATGAACAAACAATTGTACACATATTTATGAGACTATATCTGTTGAGATGTTATTGATATAGGTGTGTTCAGATATTTATGAAGTGATAGGTTGTGCACAATTATATGAAAGCTAAATATGTTCAGAATTTTAAGGAGTTTTTCAGCGCTCACATATTTTGAACACATGACAATGTTAATATATTTATGAACTCGACTGTACCTATATGTTGTGTGAAAAGTGATATATTGTTGTCGTTCTAATAAATAGGTTTTCGCCAAGTATGCATTGAAAAAAAAAATTACCGCATTCAAATACGTCTTCACAGTCTCAGTTAAGTTAGTAGTATCTTGAATATGATTGTTAGATCATCGTATGATACAACTTATACCGTAATTATTTGAATTACTTTCTTGTGGTCAATTTGGTACAAGAAAAACAGTTCCTTGCAAGTTTAGTGTCGGCAGTTTCGTTCCTATTACGGAAAATACCTTTTCAATTTTCGACAAACAAACATCCAAATTGTTGACGTCGTATACGGCTACAGTTTATATAAACAACCACATATCTATATTTATACATTACTTTAATATTAAAGTATATAACAGTAAAAGGGTTGAGTTTGTACATTACTTTAATATTAAAGTACATTTAAAAAACACGTGTTAAAAATCTTTTACAGCTGGTTAGTCCACGCGAGCGACGCCACAGCCACAAGATATTTGGTAGTATTATTTATTCCGTGTTGATATTACGATGTACAAATGATTAGACAAAAAGCATTTTCATGTCGACGCGTGTAGGCGGGTCAAAAATAAAAGTGAAATGTTTAAAATAACACTTCCCTCTAGCTTTACCTAATTACAGTAGATAGTGGGAAGTGTTAGTCTAGAGAATTTTATATAAAAATTCATAATATACAAATGAGGTTGGCGGGCGCCTATATATTAGGCTCCACGCGAATGTAATTAACATATTTTAGTTGTGAAGTTCTAATGAATATGATCATATTGTGTATGTCAAATGACCCGCAGACGATTATTTTAAATTACAGTTCATATATTTTAATTATGTGGTATTAACATTGTTTACAAAGAAGGAAAAGTGAAAACATTTAATTATGTATGTCCATTGTGATTGCGACTAGTGATTTTGAAACTAAATATATAAGTAAATAGGTCAAATTATTTAAATACTTTATATAATATAATGAAAAATTAGATGAAACGCACTTTCCCTAAAGTCTAAAGTATTAATGTTTTCCCCTGTATTAAGAAAATTAGCTCCGAAAATGTATGTACTGTACCTAATAATATCCGTCCTAAATTGCACAAAAATCGCGAGTAGTCTATTTTGGAACTTCAGTTAATGGACTTGCCTTTATTTCTACTCTTGTTTCCATTTGTAAAGAGAACCTACTGACAAAGTAGCTCCAAAATTGCACACATATTTTGCAAGGGAACTTGGCTCGCCTCCAAAAGATTGATGGTTCACTCAAAATGTCAATGGCATATTAGTTATCGTGGTACGTTTCCGGGCGACACGGCAACAACTACACATAATACGCCTAAATGTTAGCAGGTTAATGAAATGTGGGTTAATTCAGAAAATAATATGTTCCATTGAAAGAAAAGTAGGTAACAGTAACCGTTGTAAAGCTAGACCCGAAGTTGGATTGGAATTAAATTGGACTTTACGGAAATGCGTGTTTATTGTACGTTGTAATTTCAACTTAATTAAATGACAGTTGATTTTGATCGTATGGTTAGTTTTACGCTGCTTTTTAAAAATAAATAATGTGTTAATAATAATTCAATAAATAATAATTTAGGTGTTAGGAGGTTCCATAGTGACTTAACACCTTATGCTATTCGGCAAAATTTGTAAGTTGTAGGTTTGAATGATAAAACTTGGCTTTAGGCGAATGTGTCGCTCACTTTAAACTCTGAACTTGAACCTCATTTTAAACTCTGGTCGAACAAAACAAACTAAACTTGAACTTACGGCTGAAAACATGCAAAGAAGTTAAGAGTAGGTACTTAATTTGTTTTCTAACAAACGCTAAATAAACATATATGAGCAGTGTACTTGTTCCTTATCTTCAGTTCTGGATTGGATCGAATTAAGAGTAGGTGTTAAATAAAGTCAATTTATTAATTTTTAAAGTATTAATTAAAGCGCCCGCATACCCCCTGGTGTTGCAGGTGTCCATGGGCGGCGGTAAAACTTACCATCACGTGGGACCGCTTGCTACCACTAGTATATAAAAAAAAGTAATGTTAGGTGAATCGGTTGTCTATTTGTCAGTATGAAAATATACATTGATGTCAATTTAAAAATATCTTAGTGATTTATTTACTAGGGGAGGCCTGTGCCTGGCGGTGGAACGTTATTTATAGGCTGAAATCAAACAATCAAAATATATCGTATGTTTGTTTCATTGTTTGTAATGAAAATATTTTTAAATTGATTTGTAAATGAAATGTTAATATCACATAGATATTAATATTTCATTTTTTGGCTTATAAATAACAAGATAATTTTATCAGTCAAGGTTTTAAATAAATTAAATGACATTCTAATTTTATTTCAAGACCGAATAACAGCGTTACTAGTGTTATTATCTTAATCAACCAACGATGAAATTAAATTTTGCCTCACTGAGCACGAAGAATTTAATTGAAATCTAATCTGACGAAAACCCTGGAATGTTTGAGGATTCTGTTTATTTATACTCGTATGTAGGTACATATAAATCGGATACAGAGTGTTATCGATGTTATTAACAGACACGTGTAGGTGTAATGTAGGTACGCAGATATGACAATAACAATATTAACATTATTGTTAATTCCAATAAAAGCAGAGTCAAAAAATGTAGTAGCATGTTATGTAAGTTTCCTTTTTAAGAATTTTTTGATAGAATAGCAGAAGACGCACTTGGTGACGTTACGTATCGGCGCCCATTTACCCGCAGCCTTTTAAAGCAAACAGCGTCTTTGTTATTATACATTTTAATGCACATCGTCCATACAAAAGGCGAGCTTATTGCCTTAAAGTCATTTACCACCAACCAACATATGTTATTACTTTAAAATTAGAACTGTACTTAGAGCATGGGCTCATCTGCAGCTTTGACTCGTTTTCACTGGGTTACTTATTATTCATTACTCTATAGCCCATACGCTTGGCTGTGTGATGTCGGCCCACTTTAGAATGTCATCACCCCATCTCTTCCGATGTGTGACGGTAAACGGCAACTAAGGGACAACAAAGCCGTTACCACAAGCACCGAGGAACTACACCACCTGCAAAAGAACTCGCGAACCAGCTAGGCATGCATAAGACCATGCATTTCTTATGCACAAGACAATATGCACGAGGAGGCCCTTGTCCAGCAGTGGACGATAAAAGGGCTCGTTACGGTATCGCGGTACTCCAAACGCTCTCAGAGAGGGGTATGATAAAGTGTAAAATAAATTTTGTTTTTCAGTCGGATGTAGCCATAATCGCGCGTGGCGGCTGTATGCAGAATCTATAAGGAATCCTAGAGGGTTTCCTGCGACCTTGTGCAGGAATTGGAAGGGTCCGTCGCGTCGATGTCAATTCCAGATTCAAGGTTACATGGGATACGGAGCTTCGCCACCGTAAGTTTTTAAACCTGCTTTACCTTTAAGCATTTTTAGGTAATTCTACCAATTTCTGCCTAACTGCCACTCGAAGTATATAACGCGCGAGAAGTTCGTTATTGTGGATCAGATAATGACGTAGTTTTATCGTTAGATTTTCTTTAATTAAGTTAGTAGAAATCGCTGAGCATAGCTGTACTGACGATCAAGAATGGTTTCAAAATACACGTTCTCGAGCCGACTTTTTGAAATTTTCTTTGATAAATTCCGAGAAATAATAACTAAGAAGTAATTTTTCTTTGTTAAGACGTTGACAACGCCATCACAATGAGAACTGGCTCCCTTTGGACGAAGTTACGGACCATTGCATAAAACTTCCAAACTCGAGAACTAGCGAATACCCTGTCCCCCACTACAGGGTTCACCGCACCGCTTTGCAATCTCGTTGTGTCAATGGAGTTCACGCACCAGCTACTCTTTGACTGAATACTATTGCTGATGAATTTACCTTTGAGGCTTGGCAAGGTTAGTTCGACACAGGGCGAGTTAATACTCCAAGTTGTTACTAAGTGGTGCATTTCAAAGTGATGCGGGATTGAGCAAATGTCGAACAATTACTTTATCTGCCTTTTGCATAACTGTGAATCGTATCCTAAAAGGTCACTAACATGTTGGCAGTTCGGTCGCATGGGCGGCATCAACCAATTAGGGTTCGATCGATAACAACTTATAACGTCCACTTGCAGGTCAAAGCACTCCCCTTGCAATCGAGGGGAGGATTTCAAGTCATAATATTCCACGCTGGCCAGTACGAATTAGTGTCCAAGATTTACACATAGGTATCTAAAAATATTCCGTAAAATTTTTTCGATAATTTTTGGCGCTCAAAACATTAGAAATTGCTCAGAAATGTTATTATACACCACGATTCAGTATTGTTTTCCAATGCAATAAATATTTCTGATAGCTCTCATTACCATTATCATCATTTTTGAGGGGGAGAGTGCACGCTGCAAAGTTCACAGAAGACTACCTTCCCCTAATGTACGTACGTGTTTCGGTAGTAAATAAGATGTGCCAGAGCCCATTCCCATCCCATCCCTCCCCATTTTCCCTATCCTTTCTCCAAATCCATTCCTATATCTCTACAGGTAGGCAGCGCATAAGGGGCGTGTCAACGTTTGTCATTTGGACTAATGTTGGCATGTATCGCGGATGTCTATGGACGACAGTATCCACTTACCATCAGGTGGACTGTATGCTCGTCTGCCGCCTTCGTACATAAATAGCTCTTTTGTTGTCATACTAATAATATTATAAAGAGGAAATATTTGTATTTTTGTATGTTTGTAACGAATAAACTCAAAAACTACCGGACCGATTTCAAAGATTCTTTTACCATTAGAATGCTACATTATCCCCGACCAACATGGGCTATTTTATTTTGAAATTTAGAAATTTAGAAAAAGAATCTTATTAACCGAAGAGAAGCGAGGGCGGGTCGCTAGTCTCTTATATAAAGAGTGTTTACAAGTCTCTGAAAGTCATAATTCGTTTTTACAGAACTCATATATAGAGAGATCTTTTTATTAATAAGAAAACTTGGACAAACACGTAATAATAATGATTTTAGGAAAAGTTTGTAGAAGTAATAATTATATTGTTTATTCTGAGAATCCGAAATTCTTTATTCTAAAATTACATTGTTTATTTCCGAAAATCTTATAACATACCTGGGAAAAGTTAGGATTCGTTTTTAATAAAAGTAGAGGAAAATACACCTACGAATATAGTGCTAAGCTTAATCAAACAATCCCAATCTAGTCCACTGCGTCTAAACTAACCTTGTTCAATTGATTGGCAAACCTTCAAAGGTCTCATAACGTTGGTCGAATTATAGCGCTTGTTTTACGACTTTCATCGCCATACAGAGAAAATAGCTAGTAGTTAATCTCCATACATGTGTAGTTATTATAAGCGCTTAGAAAATTAAGAATATATCCTATAAGAATAATTTTCTAATTAGAAAATTAGAAATTAAGGATATATCCTTCTGAATAATCTTTTAACGAAACTCTCCCTGACTCGCATCAAAAATCACTGTGACAGAATTATCGCGTACCCACGCGATTATCGCTACCGCAGGCGGCAGCGAATATCGCTTGTATCTGAATAGGCCTTTATAGACCAACTCAAATACCGCATTTCGGGAGTCTGCATAAAGTTGGACTGCTGTGAACCCTATTTACTGATCTCCAATATACGGCGCACGTTCCTCTCATGAATCTGACTGTAGATACACGCAGATTTAGGGTGCAATAACGGGTTGCGTGGTCAATGAAAAGGCCTTTGTGAACATTCTACTTTACGAGTACAGTGGCCAGTTTGTTTGAATGTCAATGTATGAACGTTGTAATTACTGTTTGGTAATTTTATTAGTTATTCAGAAAATAAATTGAAATTTGAAAATTGATGAATTAATTGATTAAGTTTTGCAATTTTTATTGTGCTATATGCATTTGATTTATGATTTTTCAGCAAAATGGAATACAAAATTATCCAGAGGATACTTTTGTCTATCAATTCGTATTGGGTCCCCTTGATGGATGAGATTCTGTTGGGCCAAATCACTCTCGAATAAGAGGAGCTTTGAGCTTGCAGTGGGGTGCTATAGGCTGATACAGTATAGTACAAAAATGGATTCATTAAATTCATATCAAAGATCGTCAGAATCACATAAGTCAAAGTACCTATTCGTAGTGCTCGAGCTATTCAGTATTCGTAGGTATTACAGCTGGATACACAGCAGTAGACTAAATACAATCAATAGGCAAAGAGATAACAATAAGAGCATAATGATATGTGGAGAGTGCTTCTCATATTATAATAGTGAAAATTTAAAATATACATTTTTATTTTGTATTTGAAATCAGCCTAAAACGTTCTAATGCGGGAATTATCATGAATTATGAGTTTTCGGGGCAGATTAGAAGAAAAAGGCAGATACCACGCACAGTACCTACACGCGAATGCGGCCAACAAAGCGAATATATCAAAAGCAAATACAAATTCGAATCAGTCTAAAACAAAGCGTCGTCGTTCTGGGGCCTTACCACCATTCCTTATAGCAGTCTTATTTTAACCTTACTTCTCAATTCCGCACCACGGCGTCCTTACTGTAAGCTTATTTTATTAATGTTTTAATAGGAAGTGTTGGTGACGTCAACACAATTCGATAGCTTACTGTAGTGCAAATAGGAACGTTGTATGAAAGAAATGGCGTTATACAGTTCATGTAGCGTTATCTCGTTTTGTTTTTTAGCAGGGAATAGACAAATAATTAAAATAATTCGTTCTATCGCAGCACTAAGCATTAATACTTTGGCGGAGGTCATGGTAGGAATATGAGTAATGTTGTTTTAAGCCTGAAACAAAACATTCCTGCAACAATATTGTTTTGTAAAAGATGGTGGTAGGGCCCCACAGATTGTGCGTCACGTGTGTGTTACGTAATGTTTTTGATAATGCCATCCTGTGTCGTTAAACACTAAAAACTGTTCCCAAAACCAGAAAAAGGAAAGCAGTTTCGTTTCATATGTAATTAATTATTGATATATTACTATTTTTAATATATATTTCGTTTTTAATAATTCTTCATGGATAGGAACACAAAATCTCAACCAAAATCGGTTAGTGTTACAATCTCTCAATGTTAAAAAAATCTCGGATTGATGATTTATTCATGTAGTTAACATGAATAAATCATCAATCAGAGATTTTTAGAGATCCGATTACGCCGAGGTGGAATCTTTTCGCGAGTTTGTTGTGTATTTGTAGGTATGTGTTCGTACTCGTATATATTAAAAAAATCCACTTTTGAGCTCTGACGGCTGGACCGATTTAGACAAGGTGTTGTTGAATTTGTCTTTAGTTTTAGTAGATATTGTAAGAACTGTAATTGTAGTGGGAGAGTGCATGCTGCATTCCCACAGCCTCTGTGCGCAATTGACTGGCCGTTACCCTTCTCTCTCACAGAAGATTACCTTGAAATATGCCGCATTTCCTACTTGCATCATATTTCCCCAATGTTCACGTGTTTCGGTAGGGAGTGAGATATGCCAGAGCCCATTCCCATCCCATCCTATCCCTCCCCATTTTCTCAATCCTTTTCTTAATTTGCGAAGGTAGGCACCCGGGGGCGTGGCAACGTTTGTCATTCTTGACTGATGTTGGCATATAACGCGGATGTCTATGAACGATAGTATCCACTTACCATCAGGTGGACTGGTATACTTGTCTGCCGCCTTTTTTTTTATACAAAATGGCGTTTGGGAAGTAATAAACAAATTCAGTGTAATACTTGAACAAGGAATAGCGTTTCGCAATCCTTTGTTCTTAAAGGGTATTTATGTTTCCGTTCAAGGAACGTATCCAAATTTATTGTTTTTTTTTGTTTGTCCCTAAATGATTATTGAGTATAGATATCGTAACTTTTGTTTTCAATTTTTAATTTGTTATCGTAAATAGTGATTTTTAATTTTGTATGAACTTTTGTACTGAAAAATGTTAGGGAAATTTTGTGTAAAGGATGGAATAATAAAAGACTTACTTCTTTACATATTGTTGTTTCTCTTTATTATTACGAGTACCTATAACCACGTGTAGGCGTAATATTTATACTTAAATGTATATTTGTAGAGACTTTAAATGGCATGTCTACTAATTTCTTTTTCTTGTTATATTGCTTCAACTATTCTTTCAACTAAAACACATGACGACACGCTGTTTAATGTATGTTAGTTTTGTAGTAGAACTTTTTACAATGACAAAGGATAACAAACAGTACATACGTATCTATATTTCTAATTTATATTTTAATTTCTGTTAAAAAATATTACTATATAGTAAATATCAACTATCATAATATCAACAATGGGATTTTTTTTCATTGCCCTGGCAATCTTACGCACACACTGACATAATTGTTTATACATCCCGGACACGCACACATAGCTGAATACGGGCCTCACCGCTTAGGTTACGAGCAGGGTATATGCCTTTTTCTTCTAATCTGAGGTTTTCGGGCTATAATCTATCACGCGGGCCAAGTGCTGAGTGGTCTATTGTATTTTGTACTTGATTAAATTTTAGATATTTTAAGAATGTTGTTTTGAGAATCTGATATTATGCGAATAAAGGGTGGATGGTACATACATTATGCTTCAATTATTTAATTATAATGAAGGTCTCCGCACGATGTTTTCCTTCACTTAAGTAGTGCTTACTTAAGTAGGTATCCGTACCTACTGCTGTACGGGTTCGAATCCATGAACTCTCGGATTAGGCTATCACTGCTCTTATTTATTATTTTTATGTTTGTGGATTTTACTGTATCAAGTATACTTTTATTTACAGGTCGACTGGGAAAATGTACTTAGAAACTAACGAAAAATCACCATTCGCAAGAAATGGAGCCTAGCAGTGCCTAGATTATCTAATGTTATAGTTAATAGTGCCAGTGAAACTATTGTGATATTTTGTTACCAGTAATAAAACATTGTTATTTTTAATTGAAGTACTATTTTATTATTAACTTTATATTTTACATATACCTAATCACTTAATTAATTCAAGACCATTTTATATACGGTTTACATTTTTTTTTAATTTTTGGAGACAGCATAGTTCATCGTTGTTAAAAAATAGAATTAATTAATGAAGCTTCAAATTCAACGCCATATTCAGGTCAAATGGACAGCGCAATCTTCTAAGTGATGATAATGTCTCGGTACATGCCAGTCTTTTTGCATGGTCATCCTGCATCTCTGACACTCCTCTAATATCACGTCGGTATGCCAGCTCTGCGCGAGGGCTACCTTATATTTTATGTCTTCAAATGCTATGTCCATGAGTTCCGTTTCATAAGGGTTCATCCTCGGGAAGTCGATTTTTTTGCAGATGCCATTATTGTTTAGCAACACTTCAACTGAGAGGTATCTAACATGAGGACAAAAATAATAACTAGTTGGTGCAATGAGGTTAAGACTCATTTACACAAGGAGTCTCTCGAACGCGTGCAGGAGAGAAAATTGCTTAAGAATATATCCTTGGCTAGTTACACTGGGTAGTGTAATTATCAAGAAATAAATTTCTCCGTAGTCACAACGGTGTGACAACGTGGTGTGACTAATCCTATGGGACTACGGGTGTGTCGCGGTATCGACAACTGTTATCATCACGTGATTACTGTTATCATTGAGTTTTTATTATTATCAT